>OY723408.1:51234589-56034589 GCA_963210345.1 Inga oerstediana | reverse complement strand
TGGATTTTGTGATAGGATTACCCAAGGTCCAAAATCATGATGCAATTTGAGTAATAGAGGATCGATTCACGAAGACAGCCCATTTTCTCCCAATCAGTATTCACTACTCTCTTGATAAACTTGTAGAAATCTATATCAAGGAAATTGTGTGTCTACATGATACACCAAAGAACATTATATCTCTGACCCTCGATTTACTTTCAAATTTTGGAAGGCGATGCATGATGCTTTAGGTATCAAGGTCCGATTCAGTACGGCCTATCATCTTCAAACAGATGGACAAATGGAAAGAATAATCCAAACACTAAAAGATATGATCAGGGCGTGCATGATAGATTTCAAAGGTAGTTGGAATCAATTCCTTCTCTTGGCGGAATTCGCATACAACAATAGTTACCATTTGAGCATTCAAATGGCTCCCTATGAAGCATTGTATGGAAGGAAGTGTCAATCGCCCTTATGCTGGACAGAGCAGTCTGAGAGACAAAGTTTGGGCCAGATATAGTTGATCAAACCATGGAGTAGATAAAGCTGATCAAGCAGAGATTGTTGGCTGCTCAGAGTAGGCAGAAGAGATACGCTGACAAGAGGTGGAAACCCCTCAAGTTCGAAGTTGGGGATCATGTGTATATGAAGGTTTCGCCTATTACAGGAATTGGCAGGGCATTAAAGGTGAAGAAGTTGAGCCTTAGGTATATTGGTCCTTTTGAAATTTTGTCTAAGATTGGGCCAGTAGCCTACCAAACAGCTTTACCCCTAAGTTTAAGCAGGTTGCACGATGTCTTCCATGTCTCACAGCTAAAGAAGTATCAACCTGACCCAGAAATAAGATTGAATACGAAGAGCTAGACGTGTAGGATGATCTTATGTATGAGTTCACACATGACCGAATCCTTAATCGGCAGGAGAAACAACTCAGTCATAGGAGTATTCCATTCATCAAAGTAGTATGGAAGGAGTTATCTTCTAGAGAAGCAACCTGGGATGCTGAGGAAGACATAAGGAGACGATATCCAGAATTTATGTCTCCATAAATGTAACAAATCTCAAGGAAGAAATTTATTTGGGTTAATATAACTTTTGGTCCCTGAAGTTTGATTCAATTTTGGTTTTGGTCCCTCAAGTTTGAAATATGTGGTTTTGGTCCCTGAAGTTTCATGCGATTTTGGTTTTGGTCCCTCAAGTTTGAAATATGCGGTTTTGGTCCCTGAAGTTTCATGCGATTTTGGTTTTGGTCCCTGAAGTTTGAAAAGGACTTGGCGACCCAATTAAAAAACCCGACCCGACCCAGAAAAAAAACCAAGTCCTTTTCAAACTTCAGGGACCAAAACCAAAATCGGGTGAAACTTCAGGGACCAAAACCATCGATTTCAAACTTCAGGGACCAAAACCAAAATCGCATGAAACTTCAGGGACCAAAACCACATATTTCAAACTTGAGGGACCAAAAGTTATATTAACCCAATTTATTTTTACGGGGGCTAATTGTAATATCCCAAAATTTAATAAAAGGCCTATTTTCCCAAAAAAAAATTTGAGGAACAATAATTAGATAATACGTCAAATTATGGAACCTACAAAATTTAAGGAATCTTAATTAAATTAGACAAAGGGAAAAATTAGAGCCTAGTGTGTGTAATTAATAAGATAAAAATATACCTATATATATACACATATAAACTTACCGACACAAGACAGACACACAGACATATGTGGCACTCTCTTGGACAAACACACAAACACTTCACACATTTCTCATTTTCATTTGGACAACACACACACACACACTCAACACCCCACACACACAATCACTTATTAATTCCTCCAACTCCCATTTACGTCTGCAGCCAAAATAAAATAGAGAAACAGAGAGTGAAAGAAAGAAAGAAACAGAATAAAGGAAGAGAAAGAGAAGAAAAAACGTGAATGAGAGAGAGTTAAAACCGGAGGAAGAGAATGCTACAAATCACACATGCAACTCCATATTCTTGTGTAGGTGAGTCTCTTACATCTTTAGCTTGTTTATAGCGTTAGGTTTGAGTGGATTTGAGGTTGTTGTTTTGGTGGTTTTGTGGTTGTTGGTGTGCTCTTATAGAATGCAAAGAGTGGTGTGTTTGTCCAAGAGAGTGCCACATATGTCTGTGTGTGTGTGTGTCTTGTGTCGGTAAGTTTATATGTATATATATAGGTATATTTCTATCCTATTTATTACACACTAGGCTCTAATTTTTCCCTTTGTCTAATTTAAGATTCCTTAAATTTTGTAGGTTCCATAATTTGACTTATTATCTAATTGTTGTTCTTCAAATTTTTTTTTTGGGAAAATTGGTCTTTTATTAAATTTTGGGATATTACTGTTAGAACCGGCTATCACCCAAGAGGGGGGTGAATTGGGTGTATAATAAAAACTTAAGAACTTTAGAAATTTTTTCATATCTTAACGAAAGTGGTAAGTAAGAAGGTTTATAAATCAACAGTTAGATTAAATAATATATGCTGGAAATATAAGAGATTAGTGAAGAGAATATGCAAACTGTGATTTATCCTGGTTCGGTCCAATCTGTGATGGCCTACGTCCAGTCCTCAAGCTCCTCCTGAGATTTTCAAATCCACTATCTCTTTGTTTAATCCGGGCACAAGAAAAGCCTTTACAATCCCACAAGTTTAACCGGGTACTTGTGAAACCTATTACAAATCTCTCACTGAAATACCCCCCCTTACGGCAAGTCTTACGAGCAGAGTAATCCCGAAGATCTTCCTCTCCTGCTTACTCATGCAAGTTTTACGAGCAGCAACATTCTCTCCTGCTTACACCCCTGTAAGTCTTATGAGCAGCAACGTTCTCTACTGCTTGCACTTTGTAAGTCTTACGAGCAGAATGTCTTACTGGCAATTCTCTCTACATCTTCCCCATAAGAAAATCAACCCTCTCAAGGTCCCTCTACCTTGAGATCAACTCAGAAATATAGTTGAAAGTGTTTACAAACTCTCTCACAGAGTGGGTATAATACTCACTGAAGTACAATACAAATAATCACTCTCTCAATGATAAGTAATACAGAAACTGCAGAACAGAGAGTATTTGAATAGAAGCAGAGGATTCATGTTATTCTCATGTTGGTGTCGTTGCTCTGTTTTTTTCTGTCACCCATCGATGTTGAATGCCCTCTCATTTATAGTTGATGAAGATGATTACCGTTGTGAGCATTCGTCCGTTGGAGTCATTTGATCGTTATGCATTTTTGAAAAGCAAGCTACTGTCTGTTGTGGAGCAGAGTGGAGCGTCTCGTTGAACAGCAGGAAGATTCGTTTTGAGCTGTACGTCACGTTGTGGAGAAGGATGAATATGTTTGAGTTTCCAGACAGTCTCTCATGGTGGGTCAGTTACTTGTCGTAGTTAGTAGCTGCCATTCGGTGTGTAATGATGAAGTTCACCATAGTTGACTTTTATTTGAATCTGCAATCCAAACGTTTAATATCCTATTTCACACTTCAAATATATGTTGCCTATCATTTAGAAACAATAACAAGTGAGAACACAATGATTCAATAACATGTAACCATATTCGGATTGTTCGTTGAGTGATGATATTTGCCGTACGTGACCTCTGTTCTTGAAGATACAATCGAAATATTTAATCTCCTGTTTTACACTTGAAATATATGTTAGTTAATGTTTAGGAACAATAACAAGTGAAAACATAATGATTGTATAACATTTAACCATGTTTGCGGTGATTGCTGTGAGGCTCTGTTTCGTTTCTGCATTTTACCAAGTTCTCACTCGAGTGCAGTATGGCTCACTCGAGTGCAGTTGATATTTTCATGTTCTAGCTTCCTCTCGGGCAAACACTCGTTGCACTTCACTCGCATCTGCTCGAGTGAAATCTAGACATCACTCGAGCAGAACCAGTCATGCTCGAGTGCTCCTCTTGTTTTCACGTACATGCTTCTTCTCGGGTTAACACTCTCATGTCAAAACTTGCATGTGCTCGAGTGAGAAATAGTCTAATGCTCGAGCATGGATCCTAGTGCTCGAGTGTTGCAAATTTCTTCACGTTTCAGCTGCTTCTGGACATCACTCGCACAACTTTTTCAAAGAGTGCGTTTTTGCACTCGCGGGTGATGTGGGGCCACTTTAGAAAAAATTTGTTTATTTGATTCTAATGATGTATCATAACAAAGCTCTTGCCATATGCATTCCAATGCAAAAAGAATCAGCTCTAAGACGTGTTGGTGAGTTATTCTCAAAATACCGAACCTGTGTTGAAAAGTGACGGTGATTTCACTGTCTTCTTCCACAGATCATATCTCCTTCATTTGAGCTTCTTTCAATGTGATCGTGGTGTACAATGTACGTGTTGGAAGTCTTCGTTCATATGCCACCAGTTTCGGGTCAACCGATGTGTGGTTTGAGAGATATGGCCAAAATACCGAACCTCTGTCAGGCTGAACGTAAAACAGAGTAGAATAGAGTGTTCACCCCGTGCTCGAGTGAGTTCATTTGTGTTCGAGTAAGTTCATCCCGTGCTCGAGTATTGAGCTCTGTGCTCGAGTATAACTCACATATAAGTCATCTTAGCTTCGTATTAACCTATTCCAACCATCATTTGATCATAGAAACCTCCGGTATCATCATAGAAACCTCCAGTATCACTTCTAACAACTTGAATCTTGATATTTTTGATAGATCTTCCAAGTTCTTCATTCTTCAATATCTTTCTTTTTGATTTTTCTCTTGATAATCATTCTTCATAATCCGAGTAAGCATCTCCTTGACTATCTTCAATTTCTTTCTTCTTCTTCCTCTTGTTCATTTTCATTAATTCAATCTTCTTCATTCTTTGCTCAACTAATCTACAAAATACATAACATTAAATATAGTAGTTAGTCAAAGAAATACATTATATAAACTTTTTGCTCTTATCACTTCATATCTATATTTGACATCATCAAAACTAATCATATCTAACAATTACACCATTACTTCTATCCATTGTTTTGTACCTACTCGAATTTTCATCTTTATCATCATTCTTCATCCATTTTCACCATTCTTCCATTAGTTTCTTCATATTTCCGTCATCACCCCATGATTGATGCATTGGATAAGAAGGTGGCTTCCGGTTTGATGGCAATTTGTGGCTGAGTTTGTGATTCTCTAAGGCAATGAGTGATGCCCGAGCTTGGAGCTAAAGGGAGTTTAGTTCTTCCTATCTTATATTTCCTCATTACATATTTGATTTCTAGGTTTAATTTTAGGATGATTTTTATGGTGTTGATTTGGTTTGTATTGATGTATTTTTGAGATTAGTTGTAGCTCTCGAACCTGTTTTGTGCATTCTAACACTAAGCTATATTAGCTTTAATTTCTATGCATTTTCTGGGTCAGCAATGTATGGAGATTATTGTGAATATTTTGTGTTAACTCAAGATAGCTTGGTTATTGGATCTTATGTGTTGAATGCATTTCTTGGTTCTTTAATTGGTTAGAGCTTTGAATTGGGTTTCGGTTAGAGGAACTAAGTCTCACCCGGTGTGAGGATTTGATTCTCCTAACTCAAACTAGTCCAAAGAGCCTTTTAGGCACATTTTAATTAAACTAGCTAACTTCCATATTATTTGAAGCAAGGCAAGCCATCACTCATTTGCTAAAGAGGATATTCATTTCATTCCCATATCCACTCATTTCCATTCACCATCTATTATTAAAAGAAAAAAAAAACCAAAAAGAGCATTTTAGATTGCATTTAATTATTTTTGCTAAGTAGTTGTCGAAAAAAAGCTCAAAACTTTCTCCCTTGTCAATTTCATGTTTTTATCACCTAGTTAGATTAGGAATCCAAATAAAGACTCCTCAAAGTGAAACGGCCTAAATTGTGCTATATTGCATTGCTTGGATTTAATTGTTGATTGTGTGGATCTCAAGGCATTACGACAAATGCCTTCTTTCAACTACACCTAGCAAAATCAAAAAAAGTGTTTGGATCTAAATAATATTAAAAATTTAAACTTATATGAAGCAAAAAATATTATTACAAATTTGTATCAAAAAAAGATTATTAAAAATATACCTGTATAGATTCAATTAATTTCTTTTCGAGTAAAAAGTTAAGTTCTAATAGAGATATTTTATTATTGAACCAAAAAACTAGAGATATTTTTATTTAGTACCGTGTTAAGGGAACCATTAGGACAAAACTATACAAATATGTTAATTTTCAACATTTTTATCCATGCATCGCCTAGGATCTGTGCTAGTTATTTTTAGAGTAAAATATATTAACCGCCCCTCTGTTTACTTTAAATTACAATTACCTCCTTTTATTTTGAGAATATATACGGATCTATCTTAAAATTAAAATATATGTTGCATAAACTTTCCTTCTAATTTTGAGATTCAACTTCCATCTACCCAACCATTAGTTGACTATTAAATCATATCATTGACTCGTTATTTTGACAAAAATGCCCCTCCTTAAAATAATTATTACTTAATAATCATGTAATCTTTAGCTAAAACATAATTATTTAATTAATCACATATCGTTATCCAAAATTAAAAAATAATTATAGAATATCTTAATTTTTTTCACACTGTTAAATTAATTACTATATTACAAAATTAATTAGTTTTATTATTATAAAGTTTTATTTTTTAATAACTTTAAATTTTTAATCTTATTTATTTATTAAAACCTACTTACAATGTAATCTTTCAATTATATGTCGCCAAAATTTTTGCAATCATATATATATATATATATATAAATTCAGTTTGGTCATAAAATTATACATATACTTACATCAAGTTCCTTATATATGTTATATCAAGTTTTCCAATCACACATAATAATGTGTCCCATTTTTTATATGGTTTTATAATTAAATAATAATAATTCAAAAATAAGATACATGGTCATATGTGATTGATAACTCGACGAAATGGATATAAGGAACTTTTGATATTCTTATAGTAATATATTATAATTTAAAATTCTTAAATGTATTTTATTAAACATATTTTTTTAAAAAAAATTACTTAAATTTTTTACCAAGTTGATAATATTTTTCACTTAAAAATTACATAAAATTCTTTCTAATTGTAGTAAAAAATTAAATAGATGCCAATAAAGGTTGGTCCAGTTGGTAAGGGGGTTGGCTCATAACTATAAGGTTGTAGGTTCAAATCCCATTGATGTGAGGACATTGTTGGTTGACGATCTATAAGTATCTTTGTAAGCGCTCTTTGAGCCCAGAGACTAGGCATGCCTTGACTCTGATAAACCCCCAGAACCCAACTCATCTAAACTTTTATGTACCAAAAAAATTAAATAGATCATTAATAAATATTAATGTTAAAAGATAGATTAGGGATCTGGTACAATGACGAGTAAATTAGTAAATAAAATATATTTTAATATGGTTTTTAATTTGAAAATATGCTTGAAGAATATTTTTAAAATATTTTTTTAATAGTATTAATGGTTTGGACTAAAGTGTATATTTCCAAATTAGAGGGGAGGTATGTGTGATTAAGAGAAAATAGAATGGTAATTTTAAAAATAAGATAATGTTGTGAAAAAAGACATGCATATCAGTAGTGCACTGATTTTTTCCCCTCTCAGTAGGTGCACTGAAAAAAGCTTGAAAACAATGTTGTGGTTGAGAAAAGAAAAGGACAAAAAAGCTTGAAAATTAGTTGTTGCAGCACCACATTACTGGATAGGGTCTCAGAAAGAAAAAGAACTGCTTGTGTTCATCAGCAGCAGAATGCACCCTTTGGGGGTCAATTAATTGGGATTAGGCACAACAGATGAGGAAGAGGCTTGAAAAAATTACATTTAGGTCCGGACAAGAGAAAATATGAAAAATAGTTTCTTGAAATCTTAAAATTGTATTTAACTGCAGTATGTTTTTCTTGCAATAAATTTCAATCATGGATTTGTCAGTGGATGCTTATGGGCTTGCTAATAGATGCCCCTGAACTTATCAATGACACGCCCTTAGACTTGTCAATAACGTGAGCGAACGCCCATGGACTTATTAGTGAAATTAAAATTTATTATAAAAAGTCCTAAGAGACTTAAATACAAATTTGAGATTTTAAGTACCATGTTTTTATATTTTCTCTGGGACCTAAATGTAATTTCCCCAAAAACTTTGACTCCTCTGAATCTGGAACTCTTCGACCCGGATACCGTGGGGTTTTACATAGAAGCTCGAGAAAGCAATACCCATGAAAGAAATATTTGAGATGAGGCCAAAGATTTATCTTTTCGGTGATTTCATCACGGAGGAATCCTTTGACATCGAAGGTTGGGGTGGGTGCTTCTCTAGCCAATCATTTTGCTTGCACAGTATGAACAAAGTCAAACACAGACTATTTGATTGTTTCGTGTCTTTGCCCTGTTTCTCTGTAATGGTTTTGACCAACTTCGTTGCGTATTTTTGCTCGTTTATTTTTCAACTTGGGTTTTGGTCAATTATCAGGTGGATGTGGTGCTAAGAGGGTACAGTGGGTATAATACGAGATAGGCACTGAAGGTTTTGGACAGAGTGTTCCCTGAAAAACCAGATTGATGATGATGAAAGTGAAAGTGAACCAATAGCTGTGACTATGTTCTTTGGGGCTAATGACGCTTACTTCCTAGATAGATGCTCAGGGTTTCAGCACGTACCTCTCCATGAATATAAGCACAACCTTCACTCTACTGTCGTCTTCTTCAAGGTAAGCCTCCTCTATCACTCCATTGTTCATGTTTATTTCCAAAGGATAAGAAAGTTGGAGGGATAAGAAACTTGGAAGTTGTTCAAACTGGAATGGTCAGTTTTTGTTAAATGACCCAGGTTTTGGGCTTATCATTAGCACCACTAGATTGTAATATAGTGCGAATTATCTAGAAGATGAATTTGGATCCCTAAGAATCTTTAAAGCTGAAAGTTTGGTAGTGAAAAAGGGCGGGAGGGGTTGGTCTAATCACAATGGGTGTTTTAAGCATTTGGCTGCAGTTTCAAATTTTGGGTCCTTGTGTTTGGGTGACCTAATTATTTCCTAGCTTTTACTTGGCCTGCACTGTGACTTTTTTTTAATTATTATTAATTGAAAGTCCTAACTTTGAAGTTTAGACATGATTTTCCTATTATAAATATGCTATATGTGTGTGTATAATATATATATATATATATCTTACAGTTAATTTACTATTATGTTTTTTTGTATGGTACCTCACAAGAGGAAGTAGAAACCGAGCTATGTTTCTTAGCTTTCCAGGAAATAAGAGAAGTATCAAGGAAAACACAATATCTAGTAATTGAATGGAGAGATCAACATAAGAAGCCCAATCATTGTCACTGAAAGCTTTCAAACACAAGTCAGATTGAGATGGAAAAAATAGACCCATAGAAGAAGTGGATTTAAGATAGCGAAGAACTCTATGAGCAAACTGAAGATGTAAGTTTGTTGTGTAGCAAAAGATATATCCGGCCGAGTAGTAGTAAGATAAAGAAGTCGACCTACCAGTTGTCTATAGGCTATGGGGTCCAAAAGAGATGTACCAGAATCAGAACTTAAGCTTATAGTGTTTGTCCATAGGAGTGGAAGCAGGTTTGCAGTCAAGATATCCTATCTCAGTGAGAAGATCAATGACAAATTTGTGCTGGCATAAAGAAAGGCCAGCCTTGCTCCTAGCAACGTCTAGGCCAAGGAAATATTTAATGGGACCAAGATGTTTAATTTTGAAATGAATGTCCAGATTCTACTTAATAGTCTCAATGGCAACCAAATCATTACCTGCAATTAGTATGTCATCAACATACACCAATATAACAATAAAACTCAAACCAGAACCCTTGATAAATAAAGAATAATCAGCTTTAGACTCAACAAAGCCATAAGATAGAAGAACAGAAGAAAGTTTCCAAAACCATTGGCAAATGGTTTGTTTTAAACTATAAAGGGATTTTTGAAGTTTACAAACCAAGGTAGAATCTGTAGAGTAAAAACCAGGAGGTAAAACCATATAGACCTCTTCATGCAAATCACCATGTAAGAAAGCATTGTTAACATCAAGTTGCTGAATATGCCAATTGTTAGCAGAAGCTAAGGCAAGAAGTAATCTTACAGTAGTCATTTTTGCAACCGGAGAGAATGTATCAAAATAATCAACTCCCTCTCTTTGTGTGAAACCTTTGGCAACTAACCAAGCCTTATAGTGATCAAGGGTACCATCATACTTATTTTTTTTAGTAAACACCCATTTACAGCCAATAGGACGTTTCCCATTAGGCAAAGGAGTGAGGATCCATGTGTTATTCTATTCCAAAGCATGTATTTCAGCATCCATGGCATCCCTCCTAGGTTTGTATTTAGAAGCTTGGCGATAGGTAGTAAGAATATCATCAGAAGTAACATTTAAACAGAAATGAGTGTAAGAAGGAGAAGGAGAAGGAGAAATAGAAGAGGAAAAAGAGTACTTATCACTAGAAGAGAATGGTGCAGTTGAAGTAGTAAATGAAGAACAATAATAATCTTGCAAATAAGTGGGAGGCTTATGAGGCCTAGAAGAGACCCAAGGAGGAGGTTCGGATGTAAGAGCAGGTTTAGGGGAAGAAGAAACACTGTCAGTGGAGGTAGGTACAAAATGAGAAGGTAAAAAGTAGTAATCAAGAGGAGGTGTAGCAGCAGGAAGGGGAATAGAAGAATCTATAGCAGCCTATGATGTAATAGTATGATAAGGAAAAAAGATTCATAAAAGACTACATCCCTACAAATGAAAATTTTGTGAGAATGAAGATCCATAAGAATGGTACCATTGGTAATAGTAGAAAATCCCAGAAAAACACATTTAGATGCTCGAGCATCAAGTTTAGACCTATGGGCTGAAATAGTGGATGCATAACACAAGCAACCAAGACCCTCAGATCAGAATAAGATGGAGATGTAGCAAACAATAAAGAAAAAGGAGTAGAATGATTAAGAAGGGGTGAATGCAAGCGATTAATGAGAAAAACATAATAAAGAACAGCAAAAGACCAAAATGTTTTAGGAAGTTTGGCCTAAAATAAAAGAGCACATGCAACAGATAAAATGTGCCAGTGTTTTCTCTCAATAACACCATTCTGTTGAGGAGTTTAAATGCAAGAAGTTTGGTGAACAATGCCTTTAGAATTATAGTATAATGCCATTGAAAATTCAAATCCATTATCAGAATGAATAACCTGAATTTTTGTATTATGCTGTGTCTCAACAAAAGCAATAAAACCTTGTAAATGAACACGAACCTCATACTTAGTTTTCATAGGAAAAATCCAGGTAAACCGGCTAAAATCATCGACAATGGTTAAAAAGTATTTAAAAAGCATGAATAGAAGTAACAGCAAAAGGCCCCCAAATATCAGTATGAATCAGAGAAAAGGTTTTATTACTGGAAGAATAACTTACAGGAAAAGACAACCTTTTCTGCCTTGGCATATGGCATACATCACAAGGAACATATTTCATGCTAGAAGGTATAAAAGGAAATTGTTGGTGTAATGTGTTCAATGTATAAGAAGAAGTGTGACATAAACGATGATGCCACAAATCAGATAGAGGTGAAACTGGCTAAGTAGGTAAGGTAGAAACGGCCAAAGTGAGGTGAGACTTTGCAAGATTAAGAAAATAGAGTCCTTCAAATACTTCAGTTATACCAATCATCCTCCAAGGCGAAAGCCCCTGAATGAAACAAAGAGAGGATAAGAAGATGAAACAACAATGGATAGAACCAGATAGTTTGGTAACGGAAAGAATGTTGAAAGTAAATTTAGGAACATAAAAAATATCATGAAGGATCAAGGAATCAGACAAACAAACTGTTCCTAACATGGTAGCATTAACAATACTATGATTTGGAAGTTTGATTGGTATGGGACTAATCTGTTTGTAATGAGAAAAATAAGATAAAGTATGACAAACATGGTCAGTAGCACCTGTATCAATGATCAATGAGATGTGAGAAGAAAAAGAAACAGAAGTGATGATATTACCTGAAGTATCACTAGTGGAAAAATGGCTTTTTAGATCGGTTAAAATTGACTTTTTAGACCGGTTTTGGATCCGGTCTTCATACAGCTGGTTTTAAAAGTATGTCACTTTTAAGACCGATTGTATTAATAACTGGTCTAAAAGTAACAATTTTAAGACCGGTTGTCATGAGCACCGGTCTTAAAAGACCTCTATTGTAAGGGAATTTACATAACATTTTTAAGACCTGTTATAATTATAACCAGTCTTAAAAGTTATTTTAAGACCAGTTTCATATATAACCGGTCTTAAAAAAGTTTAATTTTAAGACTGGTTGCACATAAAACCGGTCTTACAAATTTAATTTTAAGACCGGTTATATGCGTAACCGGTCTTAAAATAACTTTTAAGACCGGTTATTTTTATAACCGGTATTAAAAGTGTTATATATATTTTTTAATTGTGTGTGATTAGGTTAGTTACCAGAACGCATCCTAGAATTGCTACCTCCAATGCCATACTTATTAAGTGCCATATGGTGTTTAGTTTGCTTCCACTTACCATGTCCTTTTGCTTTAACCTTCCACTTACCATTTCCTTTTGCTTTAACCTTCTTATTGAATTGGGAACTTGTAACATGTCATATATCCTCATGTATAATGTTTTGTTTAAAACCATCATATATATATATATATATATATATGCAAAAATGAATTCAACCATGTCATATCATGCAACCAACAAGTCAATTCATCAAAATATACAAAAACTATGTTAAAACCAACAAACATGTAAAATCTTGCAACCAACAATATTTGCAACCAACCAACATGTCAATTCATCAATATATACAAAAAAATTCCTCATTTTTACAAGAACTCACTGTTGCAAAAATTCATAAATGAATTCAGTACAACAATTACGAATGTGCTCAATGTCTTCATTTGGAAAGGGGTTAGCAAGTTCAAACATCTGAAACACCAAAGCCAGGCAAAACATTAACTTCACTTAAAAAAATAAAAGTAATACAAAATTTTTGAAATATATATACATTTCCCTCTTCAGTAAATTCTGTCGTGCCTAGGGTAATAATATTATACATGTGCCTCAGAATATACAACCCACATAAGTTGGACCCCGGTGGTTGCCTACGGGTTTAAAAAATAATATGATATCATTAAAACAAGTATAATGATATCATGTAGGGTCTTTTACCTCACGCATAGACCATGGCTTATTATTGAATACATTCTTAAAACAAACCAATATGTAACTAACCAATATGTAACTAAACCAATATGATATCATTAAAACAAGCATGGCTTATTATTGAATACATTCTTAAAACAAACCAATATGTAACTAACCTTTGGCAAGATCCATGTAGGGTCTTTTACCTCACGCATAGACCTACCACAAGCAGTGTGTTGGAATGTCCGCATAGCCCTATATCATCAAAATCACAAAGGTTACTTATTTTACACAGATTCCATAAATTTTGCACACGAAAGGTAATTAATAATGCAAGAAAACTTACGCATTCAAGCTCTTCTTCAATTCACTAGTTGGCTTGCTGAGGTGGAGGGAGCATAAGAGGATGACAGAATAACTCTTCTTACACAAAATAGCCAATTTCCAATGATCACTAACAAAAGGGAAAGCTTTTAAGCAAATATAAAACATTATGTATATTATGAAATATAAATTTGTTTCTTACCCATGCAAATATGGAGCCAAGAAACACTCAATTGAGGTTTCACTAAGCATGTGCGATAAGTATGTGTGTCTGATAGAACCAGTGGTCCCTTTATCGTAGAGTTGAACTGGGCATAGGAGTCCAAATTTATTGGTTTTGCCAGAGTCAACCAACCTACGATGCATGCACCTATAATAATTCAAGTAGGGACATTAAATCAAAGTTTAATGTCGTAATTTGTAAAATATTAACTTTCAATTTGAGAAGATACTTACATCAAAAAGAGCTGGACAATTGAAATCATAAGCTATTGTAGAGGAGCTACTAGGGACATTAAATCATCCCTCTCAAGATTGTGCCCCTGACTTGCCAACAGCTAACTCAGTAGACCAATCTCTTGTTGCAAAGGACGTATCTTATGCCATCAGAATCACTTGCTGCATGACATTCAATGGAGGCCGTGAAATATCATGAGTGGAGGGAGGTGAAGGTGGAGGTAGAGATAGAGGTAACGGGGATTCCTCAGCTCTATCAGATACAAGGTTCTTTGGCCACAAGATGAAAGAGTTGATGACATCACCCACAACCTTGAAGTCATCAACAGGGATAGGGAGAGGTGCATCTACAACGATCACCTCTTCAACTGTCACTCTGACTTGATCATCCTTTATTTCTTGGTGGTGGATAGTTGATCCCAAGTTGTGCACGCTCCCCCATGCAACTAATCGTCTCAGAGGATCCTCCACAAACAAGTCACAAGGCTCACCAATTTCTTTTCCAGGACCCTTTGATGACTGACCAATGCAACTCCCTTTAGTGCTCTGTTTAGGGTTTAGCGAATGAGCCTGGGGAGTACTGGTATTTGCTTGTCTTGTGCTCATCATGATCATCCATTCCTCCTTCATCTTGCTGAACCTTCCTTCAAAGTATGCATCAAATGATGCTTCTGCCTCGGCCCTAGCTTCCGCCCTCACAGTGGCCAATATACGCTCCATCTCCTCCCTAGTGACCATACTACTTGAGGAATGGCGTGGGGGTACTCCAAAGTAATCCCTTATGCCTACCCCTCCTCCAATCCCCCTGACACGACCGGGATGCTCAGGTTTTCCTGTAGCTACGGTCAGGATGTCATTCCTCCCATCCGACCTAAACGATCCCTCGGCTTGTTTTTTTTAAGCTCCTCCTATAAGACACATATGACAAATGTTAGTAATGAAATTTGTTTACTAAATAATTAATAACAAAAAATCAACAACAATACTTACAATTTTCTCACTAACTATACAAGATTGTTCACTTGTATAAGACCTGCTCCTCTTTTGGTGAGCAAACAACCACTTCTCTTCGTGATGTATCGGAGATGGTGGAGAAAGAAGAACAGAAGGATCGGATTGAGCTACTTCTTCCAATCTCTTCGGTTGGCCACCAACAAGTCTTTTTCGGCCTTTGCATAACCCCCACCAGATATTGTATGGGGGCAATCATTCTTTCTACCACTTTCTTGGGACTTTTTCCTTTTTTCCTGCGAATAAGAAATCAAAATTAAGTCATTGTAAATCAATAAAGACAATTCATGATTCATAAGCAAATCAAATGCAAAATAAGTCACCTCACCAATGCTTTTGGAGTAGTCCAAAGTAGTCTAAATTCTTGCCAAGTCTGTTCATCAATAAAAAAATACTGATCGCACGAATTAGGATGAGGCTGACCTTCTTCCACCTCGATATGCATGTAATTGTTGGCTAGACTTGTCTTAAACTTCCTCCAGCATTCATCACAATACGTCATTGTCTTGTCATACAAGACTTCACTCTCAGGAATGTCGTAAGTGAGCTGGATAGTTTCCCAAATATGTTGCTTTAAATTTTTATCCACATTTCACCACTGCTCTATCAAGATACTAGGCTTGTTGCGTGATATAAGGCTAACAAAACTTCTATATCGGCTTGCATTAAGTGTAAGATCAAGTGTTTCACCCAAGAGGGGGGGTGAATTGGGTGATTCTGAAATTTCTTTTCTAAATATAAAACTTTGACAAAAGAATTAAAACAGTAATAAGGAAGGAGAAATATCACCGAAGTGAACACCGGGAGTTATACTGGTTCGGTCACAACCACTTTGACCTACGTCCAGTCCTCAGAGCTTCTCTGAGTGTTTCACTATAACTTCCAAGATTCAGTGGGTTCTTGGCACCACAGTACAAGCAAGATCCTTCACACTTGGACACTCGCTCCCCCTTACAGGTTGTAATCCAATCCCAACTCAAGGTTCCACAACCTTAAGTTATCTCAATAACAAATATTGAGTTTGAATGAAATATCTCTCACAAAGAGTAAATGATAATCACTGAAGCATATGAATACAATTTCAACGTAAAAAACAGAGCAATGAACTTAATGAATCGTTCGTGTGAATGCTTGGTTATTTTTCTCTGTTTGAAGGTTCCCATATATATAGATATGATGGTGATGACCGTTGGAACGTTTTCCTTTCGTCCGTTGGTGAGTGCGCAGCCACTGTTGACTTTTCAAGTTTTTGAAAAATATCCGTTGGCGGTGGTTGGCATTTGAACGTTGGATTTGACTTTCATCTCTTGATATGATTCCTTCATTGTTTCTCTGTAAATCTACTAAGAATGCTAATACAATGAAAGATTAATCATATAGGAAATAAATCAATGAACGTTTGAATGATTTCTAAGTTTCTGCATATGCTTACTCGAGTAGCTCCTCGAGTAACACATGAAGTTTACTCGAGTAGCTCCTCGAGTAACATCGGGAAATCATTTATCAACTGCAAGTTAATGAACAAATATAAGATTACTCGGGTAGTGCATGGAGTAAACTAAATTTCAAACCTTTGTGAACAGTTACTTACTCGGGTAGTGCCTCCAGTAAAGCTTTGTCAATTTCATAGATTACTCGGGTAACACCTCGAGTATTGTTGGCAGGACTTCAAGGCCGAGAGCAATTACCTTGTTACTCGAGTAGCTCCTCGAGTAATACATTCATTTTTGCATAAGTTACTCGGGTAGCTCCTCGAGTAACTGAGACTTTTCAATATGATTTACTCTGGTAATGCCTTGAAGTTTATCTTTAAAAACATTTGAATTTACTGGGGTACATACTCGAGGAAGATGATAAATAAAAATCAAGTTAATCGGGTACAAACCTCAAGTTTTCATTTACCTTAGTACATTACTCGAGTAGCTCCTCGAGTAACATTGGCAGTAGTACAAAGTGCCGAGAGCTTCACATTTTCAAATACACGGTTACTCGAGTAGCTCCTCGAGTATCATGAAAAACTTGAAGGCTGACTGGAAGTTTCTAACCAGGTTACTCGAGTAGCTCCTCGAGTAACATTAGCAGTGGTACAAAATGCCGAGAGGTCCACATTTTAGGATACAAAGGTACTCGAGTAGCTCCTCGAGTATCATGGGGAAAACTTGAAATCCACTGGAAGTTTTCACATGGTTACTCGAGTAGCTCCTCGAGTAACATTGGCAGGCCGAGAGCAACCTTGAAGTTTTACCTAGTTACTCGAGTAGCGCCTCGAGTAATGATGGCAGATAACTGGAAGTTTTGCCTTGTTACTTCAAGTTTTGGGTCATTACTCGAGTAGCGCCTCGAGTAATGCCTTAGAAAATGCACTTCTGATCAAGTTCCTTAGCATTTTCTCTTGGCCAATCTTCACTACTTCCATGCTTTCCTCAAGTACATCTTATTCCTGTCATTACTTAATTCATCCTTGATTATTAAACATTTTCTTTTCAAACCATTCTTTTGTTATCATCAAAACATGAGATCTAACATTCTCCCCCTTTTTGATGATGACAAAACTTGGTGTGATTTTGAACATGGTTTTTCAAATTGATTTCTTAATTAATTATTTCTTATTTAAATTGATCAAACCTTGCATACATAACAACTTCATTAGTTCAAACATGTATCATAATCCAAAACATAAATGAAATCAAATGAAGTTATAATTTAAACACACTTGCATTAAACTTTAATAAATTCAAATTACAAGTTAAGTTCATACTGAATTCAAAAAGCTCCCTAAAGTCCCATGTACACCCATATACCCATGAAAGACAAGGACAAATCCACAAAATTACTCTCAAAATCACTCTCAAGCTCTTCTCCCCCTTTTTGGCTTCATCAATCAAGAGTAGGGCTTGGAGGCTTCACCATAGAGATAGGTTTTACTGGAAGGACCAACCCACCACCATCTGAACTAGATGAATCAAAGGAACTGGATGACTCAGGTTCAGGAAGATTAAGAGGTGGGATAACAATGTCATCTCTAGGCTGGAGAGGAGAAGGTTGAAAGACAACCATAGTGGTCTGAGCGTCTGGAGTTGTGTCAAAAGATGGAGTGAGATGCTCAGAAGAAGAAGATGATACTACCTCTGTTTGGGTAGGAGAGGGAGTAGGTTTAGGAGTGGTCTCAGGCTGTGGCTTTTGGGGTGAATCATCAAGGATAATGTGAGTGGTCTGGTGGGTATCAGGATCATCCACTGTGAATAAAATGTCTTTTCCTTGGGGCTCAAGTGGATCAGAAACCAAAGGGATAGATGGTTCAACCTCGGGAGTAGGAGTAGGAATAGGAATATCTGAAGGAGGATCTACTGAAGGTGGTGGTGCAGAGGAAGAAGGACCGGAAGAAGGCCCGGGACCCAATGAATCCAAACGAGCTAGAATCAATCTTAGGATCTCTCCCTGAGCCCGTTGCTCTGCTAGCAATTCCTCATGTCTCCTATCCATTCTCTCAACCAACTCACCCATCTTGGTGTTCATGTGGGTAATGAGTTCATCATTGGTGTTGGCTATGTCCACATGAAAACCTCTCAGCATATTCTCCATAAAGTGCTGGAGAGTGGCATTCAGGAAGGATGGTGAGGATGTGGTTGCAGCTGGAGCCGATGACTGAGTGTCATCCATTCTACTGGTTTCTGCCTCAGTAGCCTTTCTCTTCTTCTTGGACCCAGACTCCAGTGGGCCTTTGAGAGGAATGTCTATGTTTAGCTTGCCAATTTGGTTCCTCCCCACTGGGGTCACTCTCTCAATAGGCTCCTTACTATCCAAATACCAAATTTTGTTCTCTTTTAGGATAAGAGACACAATTTGAGGATATGGCATTGGAGTGGTTCCCTTTCCATCCACCTTGTATCTCTTCATTTCTGAGAATATGTATTCTCCCAGATCCTTTTCTTCTTTCAATAGCAGTGAAGCAAACCACCTATAGTCCCTATCTGAAAAGTGGGTATAGTTGTTGGCTTTGTTCACTAGGGACCTAGAGTAGATGTACCATAGGACCCTGTGATGATCACACATATCACTCGGTTTAAAGTTTAAGGGGCCAACTAACTCACCGGGCTTAAGGATAGTAAATATTTGATTGGGCTCAAGTTCGGAATAAATATCATCAGGAGGGTTTTCAATTCCCAACCACAAATTGATTTTAGAGGGAGATATCAAAATCTTTTGACCTCTAACAGTAGTGGTCATCTCTTCCTCAACAGAGGTTCGGTCAGGCTCATCAATGATCTCAAGGTTGCAGTAAAAATGGGTGACTACCTTTGTGCAAAAAGGCAATCTGACAGACAACCAAGGCATAAATGGAGTAAGATAAGGACTAAGGTCAAACTTCACTACCTCTTGTAGAAGCTTCAGATCAACGTAGTGTGTTTTACACACTTTCCTTCTGGAGAATTGTGTCAAATACTTGGGAGACTCCACAAGTTTCCCCACATTGAATCCTTTGGGAGGGGTAGTAATCTCAGCCTCTGGAATCTTGGATTTCTTCGATGATTGACCCTTCTCCAGTTGATCAATGATCCCAGCCATTGCCTTAGCCACATTTTTGTCATACTTTGGCTTCTTGGGAGGTTTTGGAGTAAAAGAGGGTGTTGATGAGTCTGAGTGAGAAGGTGAGGGAGTTTTGACACCTTTACTCCTTCCTGTAGATGTGCTCTTTTTAGATTGAGCCCTAGTCACAATGGGCTCTTTGATAACCACTCCTTTGGCTTTGGGTTGAGGTTGAGGTTTGAGAGGGGTTTTGGCTTTTAGTCTAGGTATCAACTTTCTTCTCTTTGTTGGAGGAGGAGAAAGAAGATCAGGATTTTGCTCAGAATCAGAATCAGTGAAGTTGAGATTCTTGGTTCTAACCATTTTGAATCAAAGAGAATCAGAAATCTCAGAAACAGGGGTCACTGTCGCTAGTTTAGGTTAGAGAGATTTTGAACAAAATAGGAAGTTTTTGATCTTGAAACTAGTTGGGTTTTGACGGAAATTGGGCAAGGAATCGATTGGGAAAAATTTTTGAAAGGGTGTATAGTGATTTACTCGAGGAGATTTTGTGGAAATGACCAAGTTTACGCAAGATAAAGACCTAACTCCCGACTTTACTCGAGGCCTTACTCGAGTAACATTCAACATTACTCGAGGCCTTCCTTGGGTGTTCATACAAGAAATTCAAAAATAATTCATTTAAATTGCGTACCTGGCATGAATAATATAGTAATCATCCATGAATGTTCCCTCGATCATTTATAGACCATTTGATTCAGATTTGAGTCATTATTGATTACTTTAAGAATCTGAGCTCCGTCGTTACTCGAGGCCTTCCTCGAGTAAGCTTCAAGTTTACTCGAGGCCTGCCTCGAGTAAATAGCTTCTCAATTTCTGACTCTTCATTTCTTTGAGATCTGAACCGTTACGTTTGAAAATCAAGTAACTTGATCCGTTACTTCCAGTTTTGGGGACCATTACTCGAGTACATACTCGAGTAACATGCTTCTTTACCTCAAGTTGCTCCTCGGGTATTGTTTCTGTCTTACCCATAACTTCAAGTCGGTACTCCAGTAAATGTGTCCTCTGTTTACCTCTGTTTTTATTCCTCAAAACAGAATTTCAACCTTCCTGCAAAACACATTTCTATATACTCCGAAGCTTAAGTTAGTGATCATCAAAACATTATAAAATGACTTCATCTAATATTATGAAATGCTGAAAATACTTATAACTCATTGGGATTTACCATTCCCAATTCTCTTCTAATGAATAAAAATTGATCTTTTGCAAGGGGTTTTGTGAAGATATCAGCTAGTTGAAGATGAGTAGGAATGAATATCACTTTCACATCCTTCTTTTGAACATGATCTCTGATGAAGTGATGTCTGACATCGATATGCTTGGTTCTAGAGTGTTGAATTGGATTCTTTGCCAAGCTTATCGTACTTGTATTGTCACAATAGATTGGTATTTCTTTGAGGTAAATACCAAGATCTTGTAGTTGTTGTTTTAACCATATCACTTGTGCACAACAACTTGAGACTGCAACATATTCGGCTTCCGTTGATGAAAGAGACACTGTATTTTGTTTCTTGCTGAACCACGAAACAAGAGATCCTCCAAGGAATTGTCCTTGTCCACTGGTGCTCTTTCTGTCTGTCTTATATCCTCCATGATCAGAGTCCGAATATGCAATTAGATACTCACTTCTTCCTTTGGGATACCACAGACCTAATTCTGGTGTGTCAGCAAGGTATCTAAAGATTCGTTTGACAGTTTCAGCATGTGATTCCTTTGGTGCCGATTGATATCTTGCACATATGCCAACACTAAATTGAATATCTGGTCTACTTGCTATGAGATAGAGTAATGATCCAATCATTCCTCTATATTTTGTGATATTGTAGTCTTTCCCTTTGACATCAGCATCAAGCAACGTTGTTGAGCTCATAGGAGTATCTGAGCCATTTGCTTCATCCATTCCATACTTCTTCAATAGCTCTTTTAAATACTTTGTTTGAGATATGAAGATCCCATTCTTTCTTTGTTTGATTTGCAAACCAAGAAAGAAATTCAATTCTCCCATCATTGACATCTCAAACTCTCCCTGCATTATCTCAGAAAATTCCTTACATAGAGATTCATTAGTAGCACCGAAAACAATATCGTCAACATATATTTGAACAATTAAAATATCATCATGTTTTCGATTTATAAATAATGTTGTATCAACTTTTCCCCGTACAAAACCTTGATCAATGAGAAACTTACTAAGCCTTTCATACCAGGCTCTAGGAGCTTGTTTTAAACCATACAAGGCCTTTTTAAGTTTGAAAACATGGTCTGGTTTAGTTACATCTTCAAAACCTGGAGGTTGTTCTACATATACTTCCTCCATGATGTAACCATTTAGAAAGGCACTCTTAACATCCATTTGATAGAGTTTGAATCCTTTGATGCATGCAAAGGCCAAGAGTACACGTATAGCTTCCAATCTAGCCACTGGAGCATACGTTTCCTCATAATCAATTCCTTCTTCCTGATTATAGCCTTTGGCCACCAATCTTGCCTTGTTTCTGACAATAATTGCAGATTCATCGAGTTTGTTTTTGAATACCCATTTAGTACCAATGATCGTATGATCTTTGGGTCGGGGTACCAAATCCCAAACTTGATTTCTTTCAAATTGATTTAGTTCTTCTTGCATTGCTATGACCCAATCATTGTCTGATAGGGCTTCATCAATGTTAGAAGGTTCAATCTCAGAAATGAATGCAGAAAAACTCACTTCATTGAAAACTCTATTTCTGGTTTTGATCCCTTCATTCACATCTCCTATGACTTGATCTAAGGGATGACTTTTATTGTATTTCCAAGCCTTAGGTTGACCTAGAGATTGCTCTTCTTCCTTAGTTTCATCAACTTCTGGAATAAGAGACTTAGACATAGATTGACCATTTTCTTGATTTAAAACAACTTCCTGTTCTTCATCAATGGTTTTGTCAGAGGATTCAAATTCATCAAATACAACATGAATTGATTCTTCAACAACACAAGTTCTTTTATTGAAAATTCTATATGCTTTACTTCGGTTAGAATATCCTAGGAAAATTCCTTCATCAGTTTTAGAATCAAATTTTCCTAAGTTATCTTTACCATTATTATGAATGAAACACTTACAACCGAAGATGTGTAGATGACCAATGTTTGGCTTCCTTCCTTTGTATAGTTCGTATGGTGTCTTTCCAAGTTTTGTTCTGATATATGCTCTGTTTGAAACATAGCATGCTGTACTCATAGCATCAGCCCAAAACACTTGAGACACATTCTTTTCGTTTAGCAATGATCTAGCCATCTCTGTAAGCACTCTATTCCTACGTTCCACAACTCCATTCTGTTGAGGTGTCCTTGGAGCAGAGAAATTGTGATCAATACCATTAGTATCACAGTACTCTTCAAAGGCTTGATTTTCAAATTCTCCACCATGATCAGTCCTAATACCTGCAATAGACATACCTTTCTCATTTTGCACTTTCTTGGCAAAAACAATAAATTCTTCAAAGGTTTCATCTTTTGATGATAGAAAAAATAACCCATGTAAATCTTGAGAAATCATCAACAATGACCAATGAATATAGGTTGCCACCAAGACTCTTTACTCTTGCTGGACCAACTAAATCCATATGCAATAATTGTAATGGTCTATTTGTTGAAATTTCATTTTTCGATTTAAAAGATGATTTAGTTTGTTTACCCTTTTGACATGCATCACAAATCAAATCATTTTTGAAATTTACTTTGGGTAAACCAAGGACTAAATCCTTTTTGAGTAATTTGCCTAGTTGATGCATATTGACATGAGCCAATCTCTTGTGCCATAGCCAACTTTCATCGACATTACTCAGAAAACAGTTTTCAGATTCATTTCTACTAATATCTAAGGTATAGCAGTTACCTTCTCTTTTTGCTCTGAGCTTAGCCTTGATAGTCTTCTTATCAAGTAGTAAGTCTTTCTTGTTGATAATTAGACATTCCTCTGAATCAAATATTATCCAGTTGTCTTTATCAGCACTTTGACTCACACTCAGCAAATTATGACATAAGCCTTCAACGTAATATACATCTTTGATTTGTATGCCTTTGTCATTTTTGATTTCACCAATTCCTGCTATTTTTCCGGATTGATTTCCACCAAATTTTACCTTTCCTCCTTCCTTAGGTTGCAATGTGGTAAAACTTTCGAAATCTCCGGTCATATGTCTAGAGCATCCACTATCTATGAACCATTTGTTATTTTTGGATGCTTTAAGACATACCTGCAATCAAATGACTAAATCTTAGGTACCCACTTCTTTTTGGGTCCTTTTGGGTTAGTATGAATGATTTTCTGAACATATGTACCTTTAGGTACCCATTTATAGGTTCCTATTGTCCTTTTCTTCTTATGAATGCATGAAGATGTATGATGTCCTTTTCTATTACAGTAATTACAAAATGCAAAAGGATTTGATGTATGCACAGAATGCTGAAAATAATTTAAGTAAAATTTATCTCCTGCTTTCTTTCTACCTTTCTTTTTATCCAACTTTGGATCATATCCAATTCCAGATCGATCATTTACAAATCGTTGAGCTTTCAAAATAACATTTAACATCTCACTTCCTTGTGTAAATTTTTCAAGAGTTTTTGTGAGATCAATGTTTTTCTTTTTCAACAATACACAATTTTCACAATCCTTTTTCTTAAGATCAGTTTCAAGAACTTTGTTTTTCTTTTTAACAACAATCAATTCTTTAACTACTTTGATGAATTCAGAATGTAAAGCATTATATTCGGAAAGTAATTCATCATAGGTAGGTTCAGAATCATTTACCTCTTCTTCTGTTTCTTCTTGAGCAACAAGACATATATTAGCTACTTCTTCCTCATCGCTTTCTTCGTCTGAGGAGCTGTCACCCCATATAGCAGATACAAAGGCTTTCTTTTTGTTGAAGAATTTACCTTTTCTCTTTTCTTTGCTCTTTTGGATCAAATCTGGACATTCTGACTTGATATGTCCTGGCTTCCCACATTCATAGCAAATGATATGATCTTTGCTACTATTTCCTCCTTTCTGAAAATGTTTGAATCCTTGACCTTTCTTGTAGAACTTTCTGAATCGTTTTATGATTAGGCCCATTTCATCATCGTCGAACTCTTCATCCTCATCCTGATTCTCTTCTTTCGCTTTTAGAGCTAGACCTTTCTTTTTCTTATCGCCAATGTCATCTAGTTCTCTTTTGAATTTTAACTTGCTTTCATATTCAGAGAGACTTCCAAATAGAGAAGCAACTGATCTCATTGATTCTCCTTTGGCCTCTTCTATTGCAGTGACTTTGGCCTCCCATTCTTTAGAAAGAATATTTAAAATCTTTTGTACTTGGGTGTGCTGATCATAGACTTTCCCAAGAGCTGCAAGTTGATTAACAAGATGAGTATATCTAAGTTCGAATTCTGAAATTGACTCACCTGATTTCATTCGAAGTAAATCAAATTCTGTGACCAAGGTGTTGATTCGATTCTCCTTAATTCCCGAAGTTCCTTCATGAGCTATTTCCAGAGCTTCCCACATTTGTTTTGCTATTGGGAGTGTGCAAATTCTGAAATATTCACTTTGACTCAAAGCACTTTGTAACATCAGAATTGCTTTGCTATTGAGAGTGATAAGTTTCTTGTCATTCTCATCGTATTCCGCTGGCGTCTTTGGAATTTTCTGAGAATCTACATCTTTTGTAGGTAGATAATTTCCACTCTCAATTACATCCCATAGTCCATATTCAGTAGCCATCACGAACACTCTGAACTTAGCTTTCCAGAATGAGAAGTGTTCTCCATTGAACCCAGGGGGTCTAGTAATGGATGCTCCGTCAGGAAGAATTCCTTCACCCATGCTTGCCATTGGATCCTTCTTAGGCTGTTAAACCTTAACAAGAAGACCTAGGCTCTGATACCAAATGTAAGATCAAGTGTTTCACCCAAGAGGGGGGGTGAATTGGGTGATTCTGAAATTTCTTTTCTAAATATAAAACTTTGACAAAAGAATTAAAACAGTAATAAGGAAGGAGAAATATCACCGAAGTGAACATCGGGAGTTATACTGGTTCGGTCACAACCACTTTGACCTACGTCCAGTCCTCAGAGCTTCTCTGAGTGTTTCACTATAACTTCCAAGATTCAGTGGGTTCTTGGCACCACAGTACAAGCAAGATCCTTCACACTTGGACACTCGCTCCCCCTTACAGGTTGTAATCCAATCCCAACTCAAGGTTCCACAACCTTAAGTTATCTCAATAACAAATATTGAGTTTGAATGAAATATCTCTCACAAAGAGTAAATGATAATCACTGAAGCATATGAATACAATTTCAACGTAAAAAATAGAGCAATGAACTTAATGAATCGTTCGTGTGAATGCTTGGTTATTTTTCTCTGTTTGAAGGTTCCCATATATATAGATATGATGGTGATGACCGTTGGAACGTTTTCCTTTCGTCCGTTGGTGAGTGCGCAGCCACTGTTGACTTTTCAAGTTTTTGAAAAATATCCGTTGGCGGTGGTTGGCATTTGAACGTTGGATTTGACTTTCATCTCTTGATATGATTCCTTCATTGTTTCTCTGTAAATCTACTAAGAATGCTAATACAATGAAAGATTAATCATATAGGAAATAAATCAATGAACGTTTGAATGATTTCTAAGTTTCTGCATATGCTTACTCGAGTAGCTCCTCGAGTAACACATGAAGTTTACTCGAGTAGCTCCTCGAGTAACATCGGGAAATCATTTATCAACTGCAAGTTAATGAACAAATATAAGATTACTCGGGTAGTGCATGGAGTAAACTAAATTTCAAACCTTTGTGAACAGTTACTTACTCGGGTAGTGCCTCCAGTAAAGCTTTGTCAATTTCATAGATTACTCGGGTAACACCTCGAGTATTGTTGGCAGGACTTCAAGGCCGAGAGCAATTACCTTGTTACTCGAGTAGCTCCTCGAGTAATACATTCATTTTTGCATAAGTTACTCGGGTAGCTCCTCGAGTAACTGAGACTTTTCAATATGATTTACTCTGGTAATGCCTTGAAGTTTATCTTTAAAAACATTTGAATTTACTGGGGTACATACTCGAGGAAGATGATAAATAAAAATCAAGTTAATCGGGTACAAACCTCAAGTTTTCATTTACCTTAGTACATTACTCGAGTAGCTCCTCGAGTAACATTGGCAGTAGTACAAAGTGCCGAGAGCTTCACATTTTCAAATACACGGTTACTCGAGTAGCTCCTCGAGTATCATGAAAAACTTGAAGGCTGACTGGAAGTTTCTAACCAGGTTACTCGAGTAGCTCCTCGAGTAACATTAGCAGTGGTACAAAATGCCGAGAGGTCCACATTTTAGGATACAAAGGTACTCGAGTAGCTCCTCGAGTATCATGGGGAAAACTTGAAATCCACTGGAAGTTTTCACATGGTTACTCGAGTAGCTCCTCGAGTAACATTGGCAGGCCGAGAGCAACCTTGAAGTTTTACCTGGTTACTCGAGTAGCGCCTCGAGTAATGATGGCAGATAACTGGAAGTTTTGCCTTGTTACTTCAAGTTTTGGGTCATTACTCGAGTAGCGCCTCGAGTAATGCCTTAGAAAATGCACTTCTGATCAAGTTCCTTAGCATTTTCTCTTGGCCAATCTTCACTACTTCCATGCTTTCCTCAAGTACATCTTATTCCTGTCATTACTTAATTCATCCTTGATTATTAAACATTTTCTTTTCAAACCATTCTTTTGTTATCATCAAAACATGAGATCTAACATTAAGCCCGATTGGTTTCCAATAACTATCAAACTCAATCAGAATCTTTTCCCTGGTATTCCGATTGAGAGGAATGTCTCTCAATCGGGTGGCTCTCCTACCCCTTCGTCTAGGCCGGTTATGTGGCTCACTGTGTTCCTGGCTAGGAGCATTGTTAGTCTCGCTTTGATTTGGATTAGTTGGATTAGGAGTACCCTCACTAGAACGACTCATTGTCTAAAAACACTTTAAGGACACTATTTAAGGATAGCTAGTGATGGTTTAAGGAAATTTTGCTATACGGTACTATCTATAAAGGCATCATTCAAAAGCAATTCCCAAGTTATGCAAACATGAACAAATAATTAATTGCAATGCACAAGTTGAACATCATGCAAAAATAAGAGGCAATGTTAGCACATGTTGAACAAAGTTGAACATAAATGCATTAGGAGGCAAACTCAGAAGCAAAAATAGGAGGCATGTTTGAACAAGTTGAACAAACATAAATGCATTAGGAGGCAGACTTAGAAGTAACACCAAAGTTCATATCAAGCAATATCAACACTACCTTATCCAGAGTTTTACTATATTGAACATGCAAAAAAACAGAACCAAAATTGAACCCTTCTCATACACAACCAAAATAAACCCAGGTCCACAGAAGCATAAGGACATTAACCTCAGACATACATGCATTATGTAAAACTCTTCAGAATAATTAACGGTACCTTCAACCTTTGCTTGAGGATCCTCTTCTTTCTCTGGATTTGAACAGTCTTTGGCCACTTTACTATTCGAGTAAGGTCTCTCTTAGGAGGCAACGGACGCTTCTGAAAAGTGGGTTGACGACTTGCTACAAGAATTGAACAAAGAAAATGGAGGCCAAGTCATCTCACGATTCAATGAAATACCCAAAAATGAAACCATTAATTTAATTGAATTCCTGGCAACTGAAACACAAACCTGACAATAAAAACGAGGTTGAGAATGAAACCAATCGAAGGGAACAAACGATGATAGCCTTACGGCAACGTATTCAACCGTAAATCTCCGTTGATGGTGGCGAAGTTAAGGACGGAGGAGAGAAGGGGAAAGGAGGAGCTGTCGCGAACCGATGGAGGGGTTTTGCTAATGTGCTTGAGTCTCAAATTTCAGAGTTAAAATTAGGTATGTTTTGAAATCCAAGTCAGTTTTAAGATCGGTTGTAATTAACAACCGGTCTTAAAAGTAATATTTAAGACCGGTTTTAATTAGAAACCGGTCTTAAAATTCATATTTAAGACCGATTATTAATAAATAGCCGGTCTTAAAAAAAGAAACTTTTTAAGACCGGTTATTAAATAATAACCGGTCTTAAATTTTTAATATTTAAGACCGATTTTCATGTACAGCAGGTCTTAAAAATAATAACCATTTTATTTTTTTAATTGTCTTTAATTCAGATAATATTTTCTAGACCGGTTATATTTAGAACCGGTCTAGAAAATATATTACATGTATTTATTTATTTAATTGTATATATTTTAAGACCGGTTTTTATTATAACCGATCTTAAAATTATTTTTAAGACAGGTTTTAAATATAACCGGTCTTAAAAATATTTTTAAGATCGGTTATAAATATAACCGGCCTTAATATTTCATCATAATTATAAAAATGCCCCCAATCATATTTTTAAGACCTTATCCGATATAACTAGTCTAAATGTTTCAGTCTAAAAACCCTTTTCTGTACTAGTGTATGATGAGAAGAGAGGGAATGAATATTGTGTACAAAGGAAACTGGATGGGTTGATGGTGTAGAAACAGATGGAGTGGTGGTGGTTTGACCAGAGCAAGGAGCTTGTGGTATTGCTCAGGTGTGAACTGAGTGGAAGGAGTTGGGAGAATGTTAGTAGAGCTGCATTTATCCTCTGTCACAAATGAACTAGGATCTAGTGATTGGAAAATATTAGCCTAGGCAGTCCCTTGGTTCTGAAACTTAAAACCCAGTGGAAAACCATGTTTCCTATAACATGTATCCATGGTATGACGTGGTCTATTGCAGTAGGTACAAACTTTGTGTTTCCTGATCCTGAACCAGTAAAACTCTTTGAACTAAAACTTTGGTTAGCACCAAAAGGACAAGAAGGTCCTTTAGAAAACAGAATTGTGGACTCAATGTGTGGTTGCATTTCTCGTTCTTGTTGTAATAACATGGAGAAAACCTTGTTAACAGATGGCAAAGGATCCATTAACATGATTTAAGATTTAACTGAAAGCATTAATCTATCACTGAGTCCTTTTAAGAATCGAAGTGTATAGTCTTGTTCCCGGTAAGCAACACAAGAGCAGGTAAAATTGCAAGCACATCATGTAATTGGATGAAGAATGATAAAATTATCCCAGTAAATTTTCAATTTCGTATAATACTCACTAATTGAAAGTTCACCTTGCCAGAAATTGTAGATCTCATCTTGCAATTCTACAACACGAAACACATCGCTTTGAGCAAAACAATACTTCAAATTAGACTAGATCTCATAAGCCTTGTCAAGCCACAAAATACTCTGAGCTATGGTAGGAGAAAGCGATTTTGTGAGTGTGTACACCCTATTTTGTCCGGGCCCTACTCAAAAACTAAAAATACTAATAAAAACAAAAATAAAAGAAATTCCTCTCATTGATGATAATTGGTGTCTAAATTGGGAATCATCATTAAAGGGAAAATTGAAAAATACATAAGAAACGAAAATAAAAACAAATCCTCCCACTGATGATGATCGGTGTCTAAATTGGCAATCATCATTAAAAGAAAAAAAATGAAAATTAAAAAAAATCCTCTTATTGATGATGATTAGTGTTGAAATTGACATTGTCATTCATTAAAGGAAAATAAAAAATATAAAAAAATTCAAAAAATTATCTCCCATTCATAGGTTTAAATTAGGAAGTTGCTTGTGGGGAAAATATAATAAATAAAAAACAAAAATAAAAAAATCTCTCATTTATGTTAATAGGTTTAAATTAGGAAATTACTTGTTGGAAAAATAAAAAAAAATAATTAAAAACGAAAATTTTAAAAAAAAAAATCTCCATTGATGGTGATTAGGTCAAGCTAAGAAGTTTATTGATAGAAAATACAAAAAAACAAAAAACGAAAATTAAAAAAAATCTCCATTGATGGTGATTAGGTCAAGTTAGGTAGTTTTTAACATAAAATACAAAAAAAAAAATTTCAAAAATGAAAATTCTAAAAAAGAAGGAGCATTTATGAAGAAAACCCTACCTTGAGACTATAAATGGGAGTGCAAGGGTTAAAGCAAGACACACAAAATTTTTGGGAGAAAAAGAGAGGCAAGGTAGAGAGTTAATTTTATTGCTCATACATAATTCTCATGAGGAAGGGTAGCTATGGAGAGAGCCAATTCATCTTTGTTTAGACGGAGATCTTTGCCAAGCCAATGAACATCTCTACATAGAGATGGAGGCATTCTTACTAAAATATTAGACAAATCTCCAAAAGTATGTTGCCTCTTGTTACTCCTTGCTTATATTATTTTGTTCCTTTCTCCATCCTTTTTTCTGACCCAACAACGTTCATTTTCTAAAATAATTTCTTGTTGACTAAGGTTATGATTGTGGGCCATGCGTACTTCTTGAGGTGACTTGCTTGCATTTTAATGACTATTGAATGCTTGCATTGCATGATAAATATATTAGTTGCTTCATCTATTGTACTGCTCTACGTTTTGGCTCATTGTGCTTTCATGATCTCACTCTCATCTTTATGCTTGCCTCATGTGTGTGTAAATTACCATAGCTTTTTATATATGTTGGGGCTGCTCAATATGATGGATCAGGTGGCTAATAAGTGTGAGGATGAATGGTATTTGTTGGTCTCTTTCATATTCTGGGCATTATTGTTGGTATGGAGGTTCCAATATTATGTTGCCTTCTTGTGTGTATGGCTTGCAAGGATAAAAGGTATGCAAAGTCTCCTCATCTTTAGCTTTCCATTCTTTTAACTTGTGTTTTTTTCCTTCTTTTCTCTCTATCCCTTTCTTAGGTTCTCTTTCAATATATATATATATATATATATTTTAACATATTTTTATAAATGAAAATAAAATGGAAAAACTCTCTTTCATGGAAAAATAAAAAAAAAATTGCTTTGATAAATAAAAAACATAAACTAAATAAAAAAATCTTTTCCCCCAATAAATTAAAGGAACTTTTCTATTAAAAAACACAAACAAAGTGACACGCATTTCTACCCCCGAACTACGTAGGCTTTAATCCCTCTAAAGGGTACGTAGGCCCTAGGCTCTCTTCCTAGGTCAAGTCCAATTTTGTAAATAAATATATTTTTTCTTATTTTCTTTTTGTAAATAAATATTCATTTTTTTCTTTAGTTTTCATTTCAGTTATTTTTGTAAATATTCTCTTTTTTATTTGGGGAATTATCATAAGATTAAAGGCCATGATATTTTTAAATAATTAACTTAGGGTAACCATTCTTATGAATGGGTGTTGTGGGGTGCCTAACACCTTCCCCATACACAATCGACTCCCGAACCCTAAATGGTTTTTGTAGACCAGTTTTCATTTTTCAAAAAGGTTTCCAAAATTATCCTTCTTCAAAATTTTGGTGGCAGCTCCATATTTTTCAAATTTCGGGCGCTACAGCTTGGCAACTTCGCTGGGGACGGTTTGAAAGTCAAGCCCATTTAAGTTCAGTGTTTAAAAATAATTTGGCATTAATATTATTTTAATCACCCTTTTTATTTTTTATTTTTTTTTGTGAATAGTTGTTTTTATTTATTAAATTCCTTATGCATCTGTTTTTTTCTCTTTTCTATCTATCTTTTGATCTGATTAACATATGAGGGTTGGGTAGAACCTAGGCCCACAGGTTGGTATGCTTTACACACACACACACTGAACACATACACTATTTTCCTCACACATATTTTAGGCCCTATACCCGGGTCTGTGAGTTCCTTAAGTGAGTAGAAGTTTCTAGCGGTCTCCCTGTGGGGTTTTCAGAATCCCCTGAGGTTACTATGAAGACTTCATCTTAGCTGTTACTCATTTGGTGATGTTGATCCCTGTGAGGTTTTTAGAACTCCCTGAAGGTCAGTTTCATCAAATGGGGTCTTCATCTTTATGATAGGGGTAGTTAGGAGACCTTTATCTGTAAGAATTAGAACAACCTTGAAACCATTGCTCTTATTAGTGAAAATTATCAACCTACCTAATTAATTAGTACCTGCTTAGGATAGATACCCCCAACCTAAGGTTATTTCTAAAATAGGACACTGGAGGGCATATATTTATTGATTGTTTATAATATTATTTGTCATGCATGCATAATTAAGGAAAGCCCTAAGATCACGCGGCTAATTGTCGCTTCACCTGAGTATGTATCTAGCATCACTCCTCATATAGATACATCACAAAGAAGGTATATGTATTAGATAACCAACCTTAGTCTCAGGATTTATGACCCCTAAAAGACTATGGGTTTTATTACATCTATCATATTAGAAAATATCTCAATGAGAGATAATCCTTTTAGGGCTCATGAGGAATCATTACATCATTTATAGGCCTTTTAGCTTCATTTGATATGGGCCTTAAACATAATAATCATTTTTAAAACTCTCAGCCGCATGATGGCCTAGGCCATTCACAAGTTAATGGGCACTTCATTCTCCCTATGAGGTAATGGATCTCTTGAGAAGGTGGAGTTCTTTCTCTTAATGTCCATGACCTATATCAAAACTTGAAGTACAAGTCATCACTCTTTTATGTCTCATGAGGCATCTTTACATCATTCATTGGCCTTTTAGCTTCATTTGATATGGGCCTTTGACATAATCATCAAATTTAAAACCTTAGCTGCGTGATGGCCTAGGCCATTGACAAGTTAATGGGCACTTCATTCTCCCTATGAGATAATGGATCTCTTGAGGAGGTGAAGTTATTTTTCTCAATGTCCATCACTCATATCAAAACTAGAAGTACATGTCATCACTATTTTATGTCTCATGAGGCATCCTTGCGTCATTCATTGGCATTTAGCTTCATTTGATATAGGCCTTAGACATAATAAACTTTATTAAATCAGGAGAGAAAATGAGCATGTAAATGAAAATAAAAATAATAATATAGTCATATCTTTAGTTAATAATGCTTGCATAGAATATCTTTTCTTAAAAATGACTTCATTTACCCTTGTCCATGTCATCCCTCCTTCACATAAATGGTTGTTCCTTATTCCTGATGCGAGGTAAAGACTTTTGTCTCTCTTTTCACTTTCTGATAGTATTATTCTTAATTGAAGGAAACTATTAAGGGTCTAAAAGCTTGTTTTATACAAGTTACTTGTATTGAGGTGACATCATACTATAGAGAAATTTAGTTTTGAAAATGAATCGACCCCACCTTGATGAGGCTAGTTTTAAAGGCTAAATTGTTTAACTTGGACACAATGTGATTTCACAAGCCATATGAGGATTTGAGCTTATTGATATGATTTCATTTTCATGTGTGTACCACTTATCCTTTACCTAATATAGAACTTGGCATGCATCTTGTATGAGGTTAGATTTGATGTTCATTTGCTTGATATAGAGAGGATTAAGGCATTCATTTTTCATCAAAAAAGCCAAATAGCCACTCTTACGTGATAGTCATTTGAGCCTGTATGATAGCATGCAGAAACCACAAATATATTCCTTAACTCTTATTCAAGTTTCCTTTGGCTTTCTAAGAGGACTCATTAGAGGAGGATGTGTACACTTTAAAAATTGTTAAGGCTACAAGGTGAATCTTGTTGAAAAATGAACAGTTGAAAGAAAAAGAAAAAAAGAAAAGGAAAAAAGCTCGCTAAGCTGAAAACCCGTTGATAAGTAAAATATTTTCATATTTATTTTCCCTTATATGATGACTTTATGGATGATATTTGAGCTCAATTTAATAAATTTGGGTGTAATTAATAAATAAATAATGATTTTGGCATAAAATAGAATTTCTTGAAAAATACTAAATTAGACCCTCTTTCAGTTTTCAGGAAATATCCGGAGCTCTAGATGTCAGATTGGGACGTTCTTTATACAGATAAAAAGCTAAAAAAGAGCTCTACAACTTTGATGTTGAGACCAAAATCCAGTTCTATCTCCAAGGGTTTCGAATTTTGCTTGGAAGTTGAAAGCAGGAATCATCTACCATTCCACCAATCATTTCATCTACCACTTCGTCTTCCTTTTCACCTACTACTTCATCTACCACATTTCATCTACCACTTCATCTGCCACATTCTATCTACTACTTCACCTACCACATTTCATCAACTACTTCATCTACCCTACTTCATTCTTCTCTATATATAGCCACTCTCTTCTTCACTTACACCAATTCATATCAATTACTCTCCTATCTTCTTCACTTAAACCATTTCATATCCATTACTTTCCTCTCCTCTCCGCATACACCATCTTAGAGTTAATTTTATGCATTTTATTACTTTTTGCATGCCTCCATCTTGGAAGGCTTAGGATTGTATTACTTTTTGCATGCCACCTATATGGAAGGTTTTACCTCCTAAAGGGACAGCTAGATTTTTCTATTTTTCATGTATCTTTTGGTTGTATATTTATTTTTGAGAATTTAATATCCAAGTTTTATGCAGTATTTATGAGGATTTCATTCTAGTTTTATATATTGTCAATTTATTTTGGTTTTGTTTTTAATTTTATCATGAGCTAAATTTTTATTTTCCTAGGGTGATGACGTAGCTTACTAATAACAGATTGAATCTTAACTTATTAAATCTAATTTTAATTTTTCCTTCATGATTGAGTTTTAATTATTATTCTTAATGCTTTCATTTGATTGGCCATCTTTTGAATGATTTCAATATATATGTTGAGACTGGAAAGAGATACATGTGTGTAGACCCTATAATTAAAACCATAACTTGCATATGAAATAGGAATATATTCATACGAGTTGTGTAGTCTTATAGAGTTCCATAAATTTTAATGCATAATTAATTACTTAAATTCATATAGGAATATATTGGATTAGCAATTAATTATAGAATTGCTTGACCTTGGAAGAGGCTAGTAATTAAATTAGGGAAACTCGACTATCAATCATGTGGAATAAATTAGGCTAGAATAGATAAGTGATTCAATCCGGAATTTGTTAAGTGAAATATGACCCCTAGGGCTTTTTCTCAATAGTTGTTTCATATATATGCATTCATATTTACTTATCTTTTATTTCATACTCTCAATCACCAACTAATCGATCGACTAAATAGAGTTAAAATTACTCATTTTGGAACTTAGTGATCAATCCTCGAGGTAACTATACTCTACTCACTTCTATATTACTTGTTGATGATAGTGCACACTTACACTTTCAAAGAGACCATTTACACTCGTAACACCCGTAAAGGCAGCTTAGGCAAATGTTAGAGCATAAAAAGAAAAGAAAAGAAAAAAAGCTCGTTAAGTTGAAAACTCGTAAGGGCAACTTAGGCAAAAGTTAGAGCTGAAAAAAAAAAAAGAAAAGGCGAAAAGCTCACTTAGTTGAAAACTCGAAAGGGCATCTTAGGCAAAACTTAGAGCAACAAAAAAGAAACGAAAATAGAAAAAAAAAATCAAAAGAAAGATGGACAAGTACCGAGGGAAACACGGAAAGAGGTTCCTTCAATTCTTCTTTTGTTTTAAGGCTTTTAGAGTGTACACTTGCCTATTTGGTTCTTACTTCTCTTAGTTACCATGAGTATCTACTTTGAGCCTTAGATATCATCCATCTTCTACTTACCTTTTATTCAGGGTACTTTTGTTTTTAAGAGCACTCAATATTCTTGGTTAGGTGAGTATGTGCACATTCCTACAGTTTTTGAGGCCGTCAAGGTAATCTGGTTGTAAGACTGCTCTCTTTTGAATATTTTAAAAAAGAAGAAAAAGAGAAAAAAAGAAAAGAAAAGAAGCTCGCTAAGTTGAAAACCCGTAAGGGCAGCTTAGGCAAAAGTTAAAGGGAAAAAAATAAAAATAAAAAAGCTCGCTAAGTTGAAATCCTAAAAGGGTAGCTTAGAAAAAAGTTAGAGCAACAAAAAAGAAAAGAAAATAGAAAAAAAGAAAAGAAAAGAAAGATAGGCAAGTACCAAGGGAACTATAGAAAGAGCTTCCTTCAATTCTTCTTTTGCTTTAAGGCCTTTAGAATGTACACTTACTTGACTCTATGTTTGGTTCTTATTTCCTTTAGTTATCATGAGTACCTACTTCGGTTCATCCTTTATCTTCTACTCAAGGTACTTTTGTTTCTAAGAGCACCCTATCTTCTTGGTTAGGGGAGTATGTGTACATTCCTACAATTGTTTAGGCCATCAGGGTCATCTGGTTATAAGGCTGCTCTTTTTTTTTTGGATATTTTAAAGTTTGAAAAGTGGCTAAAACTAATGAAAATCAAAGAAATAGTTGAAAAAAGAAGAGAAAAAAAAAGAACAGGCAAAAAGCTCGCTAAGTTGAAAACCCAAAAGGGTTGCTTAGGCAAAAGTTAGAGAGAGAAAAATGAAGAAGAAAGGAAAAATCAAGAAGAAAAAAATCAAAAGAAATGAACAAATACATAAGAACAAGAATTGGATATTCTTCATCTTCTCTTTACCCTTTGTTTGTACCCCATGCCCATGTAAAAAGTCCTTGCTATATATGTTAGCATATGGCTCTTTTAGTGATGGAGAACTTAGATTATTGCTATGCTTATGGAACAGGAATTGGATAATTTGAATATAGAGAGCAAACACTAACCCTCAAAACACTGAGTGATGAGAGTAAACACTATGTCTGGTGAGGAAATTGTTGGGGCATTGCATTCTTGCTAAACCTTTTACCTTGATACTAGCTAACTTGAGGTGGGTGAAATGATTTAGATGCATTGATATATCTCTTGATCCTTTATTTTATGACTGGAACGTTATCTTCTATGTTTTAATTCTTAAGATTTCATGACCAGATGTTAACACCTTACTAGGTTTTTTGAGTCATGCTCAGATATCTTTCCATAAACATTTAGATCTAAGGAATTTTTTCATTTCAATCCTTTTTTATTGCTGATGCGGCATGTGAGCCTCTCCTAATTTTGTGACTCTATATTTAGGACATTATCTTCCTTCTATTTGCCTTTCAATAAAGGGAACTAAATTACAATTTGGGGCTTCTCCTCAATTCTGTTGCCCCCATCGATTTCTTAGGACAACATTGACATTTTTAAATGAAGTTTTAAACAAAAACTTCACTATGCAAGCATTAAAGATGAAGATAGATAAAAAAAATTGTATGCTACACAAATAAAAATAGGCCAAGGAAAAATTTGAATATTCAAATTTTGGTTTATTTGCTTCAAAATCCTTTCATTTATCTAAAGTTAGCACTAAGTTATACCCAAAAAAAATTATAATATCTTGTCATATTGGGAAAACCTTTCTTGCATTGGGCTTTGCATTACTTGTACACTTATCATACTTAACATATATTGCATGTAGGGGTGGAAACAGGCCAGGCGGCCTGTCAGGGGCCTGTGGCCTGGCCTGTGATAGGCCTGTTCAGGCCTGGCCTGTCAGGCTAAAAGGCCAGACCAAGGCCGAATCTAAAGCCTGTTTTGTTTAACAGGCCAGGCCAAGGCTTATTGATAGGCCTGTTAAGCCTGTCAGGCCGGCCTGAGCCTGTTAATATATAAAAAAAAAAAAAATTTGTAAATGGTGATACTAATTACACACATGTCTTGGAAATTTTTTTTCTCACTTCGTCCTCTTCAAAGCTTCTTCATTTCTTCTAAAATCCCTAACCCTATTATTCTTCAATCTTCATCTTCATTCTGAAATCTCGCCTCGCCTTGCCTCAGAAATCAGAATCATTCACTCGTTTCTCGTTTCTCGCCTCGCCTCGCCTCACAATCATTCACTCGCCTCGCCTCACAATCATTCACTTCATTCTGGAATCTCGCCTCGAATCGCCTCAGAATCATTCACTCGTTTCTCGCTTCTCGCCTCGCCTCGCCTCACAATCATTCACTTCATTCTGGAATCTCGCCTCGAATCGCAAATCTCGTCTCTAGCATCGCAGAATCGCAGATCTCGTCTCTAGCATCGCAGATCTCCTCTTTCGATCATTGTAGCTCGAACAGCGGCACAGGCGCACGACCGTTTCTGGTTTGTTCTGGCACAGATCACTCATTCTATTTCTGGTTTTTCTGGTTCTTCATTTTCGGATTCTAGTTCTGGTTTATTTCGGATTCTTCACTGTTGTGGTTAGCTTTCTGGTTCAGTTTCTGATTTTCTGTTTCTGGTTCATTGTTTCTGTTCTTGTTTAATTTCTGTTTCTGGTTCATTCTGTTTCTGGTTCATTCTGTTTCTAGTTCATTCTGTTTCTGGTTCATTCTGGTTCATAATTGTCCTGTTCATAATTGTCCAATTTGGTTCTTTGTATATATAATCAAATTGATTAACATAAACATACTATATATAGCAACATACGGATCATTTGAGGAGGGTTTATATATATTGATTAATGTACTAATTTGAGGAGGGTACATATATATGGATGTCTATGCACCATTTTTTGATGATCTGAGAATCTGCATTCTGCACATAACCTGTTCAAGTATGGCCCCTTGGCATTAAATAAAGATTGCAAAAAAGTGTGTTCGAATCCAATTTTTTTTTTTTTTTTTTGCTCAGAGTTCGAATCCAATTTGATTAGAAAATAAATTAAAGTACTATCTAGAGACCAGAATTATTTGAGAAAAGAAGAGATTTGACAAAAGCTTAATTATGTATATCTTGAAGTTTCTTTAAAGCGAGTGTTAGACTTATATTATAGAGATATATAAATCTGAATTGAATATAGTAGATGACAAGTAGCTGGAGATTAATTGATTCCATCCTCTCAACTCTCTTCATTTCCCTTTAAATGCTCTAACTCCATTATTGTCCATATATATAAAATACTAACTACATTTTGATGCCTGCTTTTACTTTATCAGTATTGAAGATTTGTGTGTGTGTGTGTGTGTTTTTTTTTTTTAGGGGAGATCGTGTGTGTTTGTGCTTGCCTCCTTTTTAGGGCAATCGTTTACTTTTCTTGACTTGTGGGAATTACTTTTCTTTATTATGCTTGCCTCCTTTTCTTTGTTACTGATTTTGTAGACAGTGAGGGGCAAGTGTTTTGAGAAGTGCATCACAAAACCAGGGTCGAGCTTAAGTGGAGGCGAAAGCAGTTGCATCTCTAGATGTGTGGAATGATATATTGAGGCCACTACATCATTAGCAAAACCTTATTTTCTGCATCTTGATAAAACTCTCATACGATTCAAAAAAATGAGTTTTCTGAGCATGTGGTTTATAATGTAATCTCATTATAAATGTCTAATCCTTTTCATGATTTATCCCTTCACATTCCAATTATTTGGTTAGATTGAAATTCTTGCGAGATTGTGCTAACAAGAATGTTAGTTTTGCTTTGATGTTGTAATGATCTTGTTTAATCGTTCCTTGATTTTATAATAGACTTTAATTCTCTTGTGTTTTGATGTATTTTGAATCATTGATAGTCGTTTACGTAAATTTCGGCCTGTTTTTGGCCTGTTTAAGGAGGCCTGTTTTCGGCCTGTGGCCTGTTGGCCTGTTTTATAGTGTGGCCTATAGGCCTGTTAGTTTGCTTAAAAAATTTCAAAAAATCAGGCCTCCTTAACAGGCTTCAGGCCAGGCCAGGCCTGTGTACAGGCCAGGCTCAGGCCTAAAATTTGGCCTCCAACAGGCCACAGGCCAGGCTCAGGCCAGTTTATGTCTTAACAGGCCAGGCCTGTTAAGGCAAAAGCCTGGCCTGGCCTGGCCTGTTTCCACCCCTAATTGCATGCCATGTTGGGGGGCAAATTTGGAATTAATTTTTCAACTAAAGAGGCTTCTATTAATATTATGCCATGCACTGCCTCGAAATGTGCTTTTGCTAAGGCTGGGGCAAACCTAGAAGCTTCTCAACAAGAGTCATGATAGCCTAAACAAGAATGACATCCTACATGAACCAGTAAGTCAAGGGGTTTGGAATAGGACTGAGGCCAAAGCAGGGACAATATCATTTGTTAGGTATCTTCTCATCATTTTCATCATCCTCATTGTTGTCGTCATCATCATCATTTCATAATTTCCATTATAATTTTTATCATGATCATCTTCATCTCCTCATCATCATCTTCATCCTCATCCTTATTAGCCCTTCATCATTTTTCATCATCATCCTTATTTCCTCATTTCCTTATCATTATCATCATCTCCTTATCATAATTATCTTCATCATCATTAGCATTATCATTGTGTTCATCATCATCATTAGGATTTCATCATCATTGTCATCATCATTATCAATGCCATCACCTTCATGATGACTTCACTATTTTCATAATCTCCTTGTTATCATGGCCATCATCATCCTCTTCATCATTGTTGTCATCCTCATTAGGATTTCATCATCACTGTCATCATCATTATTAGTGTCATCACCTTCATCATGACTTCACCATTATCATAATCTCCTCGTTAGCACGGCAATATCCATCCCCTTCATCATCATTGTTGTCATCCTCATTAGGATTTTATCATCATTACCATCACCTTTATTATGATCATCTTCACCATTATCATAATCTCCTAGTAATCATGGTCATCACCATCCTCTTCATCATCATTGCCATCATTAGTGTTATTATCATGTTTAAGGGTATTGCATGCCTAGTGTCACATCACTACCACCATTACCATCATCATCTATGACTTCCCCATTAGGGCTTCATCTTCATCATCATTAGTGTCATTATCATATTGTGTATTTGGATCACTACGTGCTTAATGTCACATCATCACCACCATTTATAACTTCCTCATTAGCACTTCATCAATATTTTCATCATCATCATCTCATTATGTGGGGCATCACACACTTAGTGTCACATCATGACTATCTCCATCATCATCTTATCACTATCATCTTCATTATCAATGTCCTCATCTTCATTGGCATTATCATAAGCACTACTTCACATATTCATAGCACCCTTTCAAAAGCCCTGTACCTGCAGGCATCCTCAAGCCCAGTAACGGCTGGCATCCTTTTCAAAGCCCTATACTAGCAGGCACCCTCAAAGCCCAGTAACGGCTAACATCCTTTCAAAGCCCTGTACCAACAAGTACCCTTAAAGCCCAGTATCGGCTGGTACCCTTTCAAAGCCCTGTACCGGCAGGCACCCTCAAAGCCCAGTACCAGATGACACCCTTCCAAAGCCCTGTACCGGCAGGCACCCTCAAAGCCCAGTACCAGATGACACCCTTCCAAAGCCCTGTACCGGCAGGCACCCTCAAAGCCCAGTAATTGCTGGCACCCTTCCAAAGCTTTATATCTACAGGCACCCTCAAAGCCCAGTACTGGCTGTCACCCTTTCAAAGCCCTATACCGACAGGCACCCTCAAAGCCCATTACCGGCTGGCACAATTCTTTTAAAGCCCAATAACGCTTGGCACAATTCTTTTAAAGCCCTGTACTTGCAAGCACCCTCAAAACCCAGTAACAGCTGGTACAATTCTTTTAAAGCCCAGTAATACTGGCACCCTCTCAAAGCCCTGTATCAGTAGTCACCCTTTAAGCCCAATAATGGCTGGCATAATTCTTTTAAAGCCCTGTAATGGCAAGCACTATTCTTTTAAAGCCCTATATCAGTAAGCACTCTCAAAGCCCAGTACTGGCTGGCACAATTCTTTTATGCCCCACCAAAGTCCTATGTAACTAGGCGCTTCACTTCCACTCCAGGTAATCATCTATCTCCACCTGCGTTCTTCTCCCCTATGAACCAAGTAAAGAGGGGCATAAGCACTATATTTTGTCCAAACCATCTTTAGTTCCAAGGGGGCATCTTATTCTTTTGGCCGGACAAAATACGTGTTCTTATCTTTACTTGCTTCATAGACGAGAATCTCACTTTTCTCAGCTACGAAACAAGTAAAGAGGGGCAACTGTGAACACCCTATTTTGTCTGGGCCCCACTCAAAAATTAAAAAAAACTAATAAAAAACAAAAATAAAAGAAATTCTTCTCATTGATGATAATTGGTGTCTAAATTGGCAATCATCATTAAAGGGAAAATTAAAAAATACATAAAAAACGAAAATAAAAAAAATCCTCCCACTCATGATGATCGGTGTCCAAATTGACAATCATCATTAAAAGGAAAAAAAGAAAAAATAAAATTAAAAGAAAATCCTCTTATTGATGATGATTAGTGTCCAAATTGACATTGTCATTCATTAAGGGAAAATAAAAAATATAAAAAAAATTCAAAAAATTATCTCCCATTCATAGGTTTAAATTAGGAAGTTGCTTGTGGGGAAAATATAATAAATAAAAAAAATTAAAAATTAAAAAAATTGCTCATTTATGTTGATAGGATTAAATTAGGAAATTACTTGTAGGAAAAATGAAAAAAAAAATTAAAAACGAAAATTAAAAAAACAAAATCTCCATTGATGGTGATTAGGTCAAGCTAAGAAGTTTATTGATAGAAAATACAAAAAAATAAAAAAACAAAAATTAAAAAAAAATCTCCATTGATGGTGATTAGGTCAAGTTAGGTAGTTTTTAACATAAAATACAAAAAAAAAATTCAAAAATGAAAATTCAAAAAAAGAAGGAGCATTTATGAAGAAAATCCTACCTTGAGACTATAAATGGGAGTGCAAGGGTTAAAGCAAGACACACAAAATTTTTGGGAGAAAAAGAGAGGCAAGGTAGAGAGTTAATTTTATTGCTCATACATAATTCTCATGAGGAAGGGTAGCTATGGAGAGAGGCATTTCATCTTTGTTTAGACGGAGATCTTTGCCAAGCCAATGAACATATCTACATAGAGATGGAGGCATTCTTACTAAAATATTAGACAAATCTCCACAAGTATTGTGAACACCTTATTTTGTCTAGGCCCCACTCAAAAATACAAAATAATTGATGATGATTGGTATCCAAATTGGCAATCATCATTGAAAGAAAAAAGAAATAAAAAATGAAAATAAGAAAAATAAGGAAATCCTCCTATTGATGATGATCGGTGTCTAAATAGGCAATCATCATTGAAAGGGAAAAAATAAAAAAAACGAAAATTAAAATAAATCCCCTCATTGATGATGATTGGCAATGTCATTCATTAAGGGAAAATAAAAAAAGAGAAATAAAATAAAATAAAATAAAGGTATCATTTATGTTGATAGGTTTAAATTAGGAAATTACTTGTGGGGAGAATAATAAAAAAGATTAAAAACGAAAAAATCTCCACTAATGGTAATTAGGTCAAGCTAGGAAGTTTTATCAATAGAAAATACAAAAAATAAAAATAAAAACGAAAATTAAAAAAAAATCTCCATTGATGGTGATTGAGTCAAGTTAGGTAGTTCTTAACATAAAATACAAAAAAAAAAATTAAAAAGGAAAATTCAAAAAAAAAAAAAAAAGGAGCATTTATGAAGAAAACCCTACCTTGAGACTATAAATAGGAGTGCAAGGGTTGAAATAAGAGAGAGAAGAATTTTGGGAGAGCAAGAAGGCAAGGTAGAGAGCTAATTTTATTTTCTCATTTCATTACTCATACATAATTCTTATACTGAAGGGTAGTTGACATAAGAGGCAATTTTATTTCACTCAATGCTCTTTATTCGCATGCTCTTCTTTTATTTATGATAATGTTTAGCCACTGGAACAAGCCATGCGTCTGACTAATTCTACCTCTTGTATGCTCTTTCATGACTATTCCTCTTTTGGTGTTTATCTGCATGAATCACCTCCCTCTTGTTTAAAAAAACGCATGAATCATCCCACCTACTTTAATATATGATATTACATTAGCTACTCCATTCATTGAGCCGTACCTGCATGAATCATCTTTTGGTTAAAAAAAACTGCATGAATCACCCCCACGTACTTTAATATATGATATTATATTAGCTATTCTAATCATTCATTGAGCTACTTGTATGGATGACACTATCACCGCTGGACGTGTTTGTGTTCAAGAGGTATGTGTTTGTACTTGTTTCTTGTTTATTATATGATTCTATCACCCTATCTCTTGTTGTAGTGGGATTCAAATCATAAAAGATACATACTCTCATCATATCTTTCTTGATTTTCTTGTCATCTTAAAGTTTCTACTATGAATGATATGATAAGAATGCACTTCTTTCTTCTTCTTTGCAAATAAAAATGTTTCAAAAAAAAGATTCTTTTCTTAAAATAAATGAATTTGGTTTCATATGAGAAAAAATGCTTTTTTTTAAAAAAAATAAAAAACACAAACCAAACAAAAAAATATTTTTTCCAAATAAATTAAATAAACATTTTTTCTAAAAAACACAAACAAAGTGACACGTATTTCTACCCCCGAACTATGTGGGCTTTGATCCCTCTAAAGGGTACGTAGGCCCTAGGTTTTCATCCTAGGTCAAGTCCAATTTTGTAAATAAATATACTTTTTCTTATTTTCTTATTGTAAATAAATGTTTTTTTAAATAAGTATGTTTTTCCTTATTGTAAATAAGTGTTTTTTTTTCTTCTTTTACTTTCATTTCATTTAGTTTTGTAAATATTCTTTTTTTTATTTGGGTAATTATAATAAAACTAAAGGCCATAATATTTTTAAATAATTAACTTAGGGTAACCATTCTTATGAATGGATGTTGTGGGGTGCCTAACACCTTCCCTATACACAATCGACTCCCAAACCCTAGATGATTTTTATAGAACAGTTTCCATTTTTAAAAAGGTTTCCAAAGTTATCCTTTTTCTAAAATTTTGGTGGCGGTTCCATGTTTTCAAAATTCTGGGCGCTACAAGTATATTGCCTCTTGTTGCTCCTTGCTTATATTATTTTGTTCCTTTCTCCATCCTTTTTTCTGACCCAACAACGTTCATTTTCTAAAATAATTTCTTGTTGACTAAGGTTATGCTTGTGGGCCATGCGTACTTCTTGAGGTGTCTTGCTTGCATTTTATTGACCATTGAATGCTTGAATTGCATGATAAATATATTAGTTGCTTCATCTATTTTACTGCTCCACGTTTTGGCTCACCATGCTTTCATGATCTCACTCTCATCTTTATGCTTGCCTCATGTGTGCGTAAATTACCATAGCTTTTTTATATATGTTGGGGCTGCTCAATATGATCGATCAGGTGGCTAATAAGTGTGAGAATGAATGGTATGTGTTTGGCCTTTTTCATATTCTAGGCATTATTGTTGGTATGGAGGTTCCAATATTATGTTGCCTTCTTTTGTGTATGGCTTGCAAGGAAAAAAGGTATGCAAAGTCTCCTCATCTTTAGCTTTCTATTCTTTTAACTTATGTTTTTTTTCCTTCTTTTCTCTCTATCCCTTTCTCAGGTTCTCTTTCAAATATATATATATATATATATAAATATATTTTAACATATTTTTATAAATGAAAATAAAATGGAAAAACTCTCTTTCATGGAAAAATAAAAAAAAATTGCTTTGATAAATAAAAAACATAAACTAAATAAAAAAATCATTTTCCCCAATAAATTAAAGGAACTTTTCCCTTAAACAACACAAATAAAGTGACACGCATTTCTACTCCCGAACTACGTGCCTTTTGATCTCTCTAAAGGGTACATAGGCCCTAGGCTCTCTTCCTAGGTCAAGTCTAATTTTGCAAATAAATATATTTTTCCATATTTTCTTTTTGTAAATAAATATTCATTTTTTTCTTTAGTTTTCATTTCATTTATTTTTGTAAATATTCTCTTTTTTATTTGGGGAATTATCATAAGATTAAAGGCCATAATATTTTTAAATAATTAACTTAGGGTAACCATTCTTATGAATGGGTGTTGTGGGGTGCCTAACACCTTGCCCATACACAATCGACTCCCGAACCTTAAATGGTTTTTGTAGACCAGTTTCCAATTTTCAAAAAGGTTTCCAAAATTATCCTTCTTCAAAATTTTGATAGCGGCTCCTTATTTTTCAAATTTCAGGCGCTACAGTGAGCCACGTACAGACCATAGTATTGCATCGCAACCACTCTGAATAAAGAGGATCTGTAGTCATAGGAGCTAACACCAAGCCATCGACGAATACAAGCTTGTTCTTTGATTGTAAAGCCATTCGCATGGCACGTGACCAGGTGTGGTAATTTGGTCCAGTGAGAACTAGAGTAACAAGAATCAAAGCTGGATTCTGGTTCGGATGAAGGTAATATGGACTAGAAATGTTCTGGGAAGGTCAGCGATGGCACCAATAAGAGATGAACCAGAAACAAGAGAAGGATTAGCCATGGCGGAGCACTTCACTCTGATACCATGAAACAGGAAATAAAGGAAATAAAGAGAATCGGAGATGGAGCAGAAGAATGAGAGAAGAAAGAAATCTCATATCTGATTATTTACTGTACATTGATACAAATATATAAGAGTAAAGGCATAACAGAATTAAATAACCATTTGACTAACAGTTAGCTAAACTAACAGGTTCTAGTTATACTATTTAGTTACACTACCCGTTATCTTTAATGTCTGTTTTACAATCTGTCACATATATATATATATATATATATCTTATAGTTAATTGACTATTCTGTTTTTATGTATAGTACCTCATCCTATCGAACTGTCATTAGATAACTTCTCTTGTTTGATGTCTGATTTAATTTTTAAAACATTGTCTATATCTCTCTATGTTTTTTCTTTTTGTTTCTCCCAACTTTAGGCAGAAAGATACTTTCAAAATGTTAGAGAATAAAAGTCCCTGAGATGACTTTGGCAATAAAATATCGTTAGGTATGTACGTGGTTTTTCAGTGAATCAACCTCTACCATCCCGTCTGCTAAAGTAAATGATCCCAGTGTTAAAACTCACATGATTATACGTCCATCTATTGAATTCTTACTAGTCTATTGTTTACTGGTATGTTCCCCCACGCAGAAAAAAAAAGGAAAATCTCACCCCAGATCCTTCTCTACATGCTTAACTCCTTTTGCTGGATTTGGCTGTCAATTTTTAAGACAATTGTAGCCGCACAACAAAGGAGGAAGAATAAGCTGTGACTCCTTTGAATATGGATCTCTTCGATTTCGATACTATGGGTTTTTCCTTAAAATCTTTGAGATGAGGCAAAAGATTTATCTTTTCGGTGATTCCATCACAGAGGAATCCTTTGACATCAAAGGTTGGGCTGCTTCTCTGACCAATCATTTCACTCGCATCAGGATTACATAATGCAATCCTCTTTATATTACATAAGCCTAACCAAACGTCATAATCGGTCTGTTACATCAAGATTACATGTAATCTTTTCTCATGAATTGAACTAAATGGGCTATAATGGTTTATTTTGTTTTGATGTAAAGATCTTACTTGGGTCTATATGTTTTGTGAATTACTTGTACCAAGGTTGAAATGTTACGCCTATATTGAGCTTGTACTACTGACTTGTATATTTAAGTTAATATCTATGTTTAGCTAATATAAATAGATAAGATGCACTGCAATGACTTTATTTAGTATGTGAGCTCTTTTCTGGGCATGGCTTGGTTAAAGTTAAAAAGCAAGGAAATACTGTCAAAAAAGAGCCGTTTCTAGTGAGGTAAACTAAAATTTAATTATATTATCATTTTTTTCATTTTGAAAAACAATTATTTACTGAAATTACGATAAGAAAGACGAATAATAGATAAAAGACTGTGATCTCCCCAAATTAAGTTTGCTCAAATATTATACAGAAACTCACAGTAACTTTTATTTTTCTTTCCCATGAAGGCACATAGATGAAAGCACATGGAATTGAACATTTATTTCTTAAAAGACAAAAGAGAAAATTTGACATAACTATTATGGAAGGTTTCTAACCCTTCTCTTCCTCTTCTTTAGTAGATCAATCACCAAACTTGCAACCCATAGAGGTTTACCAGTAAACATCACAACTTGAAACATTGTTGCTCCAAATGCTGCTCCACATACATATCCCAATGCCACAGGTTTCCATCCAAATTCAAATCCAACTCCTAAACTTGGCAATGGTTCTTGTCTTTCCTCTTGTGTGTTGCACGGAATCATAAGTTGAAAACCACGCAACTCTTTGTTTCCTTTAAAGGAATTGCTTGAGAAAGTCTCAAATTGTTGGCCCCTAGGAATACATCCTTCAAGTTGATTCTTTGAAAGGTTCAGGACTTCGAGAAAATTGAGATTAGTCAACTCTATGGGAATTTTTCCAATAAATTTGTTTGATGACAAGTCCAATGATTCCAAATTCTTCAAATTTCCCATTAAGGCAGGAATTGCACCAGTGAGCCCGTTATGTGAAAGATTGAGCCCTCTCAACGCAAGAAACTCTGCAATAACTTGTGGAATTTCTCCCTCAAACATGTTATTGGATAAATCGATGCTAGTGAAAATAGTCAAGATCTTTTCCATATGAGTTTCTGATCCTTTCAAGGTCAACTTAATGGAGTTCTGATAATTAATGGTGTCATTGATTTCATAATTCAAGTACTGCAATTGAGTTTTCTCTTCTAATCTTCTCATAGCTTCGAAGGATTTAAAGAATGCTGCAGGTAAAGGACCTTTCAAGTTGTTGCTAGATAGGTCAAGTACTCTTAACATATGGAAGGCATGGCTTCCATTGTCCTTAAAATTTGGGATAAAACCTTGCAATTTATTCCCTCTAAGAACAAGCACCTGCAATTCCTCAAGAGCTTGTAGCCAATAGGGAAATACATCCTCTACACCATTGTTGCCAAGATCTAAGACTCTTAGCCTTGTGCAATTGACTAAAGATTGAGGTACTGACCCTTTCAAAAAGTTGTCATTAAGATTTAGGGTTCTTAAGTTGTTTCCCACTTCAAATGATTCAGGTATACCACCAGAGAAGCTATTACTTTGTAGATCTAACACAGAAAGAGTAAGGTTAGAGCTGACAATACATAGTGGAATGGTGCCGATGAAGTTATTATAGGACAAGTTAAGAACATCAAGTGTGCTTGCATTGCAAATAGAAGAATGAAGCTCTCCTTGAAGGAAGTTGGAACTTAAGTCGAGAAGATACATGTTTCTCCATGGCAAGTGTTGAGTCAACACGTTTCCTATCAGAAAGTTGTGAGAAAAGTTCAAGAATGTGAGCAAATTGTTCTTCACTAAATTTACAATTCTTAGAAGAAATGTTGAAGAGAGATGATGGAATTTCACCTGTTTAGATTTACAAAGTGAACAAGATATATTCAAGTAAGCTAATAGTTAAAAGGCTTTGGCATTCATCTCTAACATTAAAAAACAATAGATAAACAACATTATATGAATTTAACTTTTGTTGAAAATCAATTTAAAAGAGACTCTTCCAATATAATATAAACTGCCAATTGGACATCAAAACTCTTTTAAAAAAATATGCTAAAGAGAGATTATGGAATTAATTTCACCAATATAAAATGAACAACCAAGTTATTTATATTTTGCATTAAAGCTATTTATTATTCACAAGGCTCTAACTTTGAAATCTGGCTATGAATTCATCATAGACTTAAATAGGTGATATCATTTGCATATAATTTACACATTAATACAATATAAAAAATTGAATATTTGTTTTATGCTGACTAATCCGTGCATAAATATTAAAATGGGAGAAATCAAATCTATTATTACCATCAAATTGCCTAACTTTTAATAGTTATATAACTAACGAGATAAGTGTTTTATTTTGTAATTTTTTAATAATTGTTTAATAGGATTTTATAAATTCGTGAAATAAGAAAGAAATGATTAAGAATATTGGAAAGAAGAAAATTGATCAGGGAAAGGAAGAGAAAAAACATATAGTTGAAGATAATAATGATTTATTTCAAGATCAATCTCTCGTAGCACTGAATTGTTAAATAATGAAGATGGTATAGAACCAGTAAGTTGATTTCTTCCCAGACACAAGATTTTTGGTTGTAAAAGATTGCCAATCTCATTCGGGTGGGCTAACTGTCATAGATTAAATCAATTACCAATTCGATATGCTTTAAAATTCTTTTTTAAAGAAGAAATGCTGAATTGAGGTTATGGAATTAATTTTGAACAATCAAATTATTTATATTTTGCATTAAATTCATTAAATATTTACAAGGCTCTAATTTCAAAAAACAATATGATGAATTCATCATTGGCCAAAAAACTAAATTTTTAATTTTTATAACAACAAAAAAGCCTTGTAAGGAGGTGTAGCAGCGTAATTTTTCCTAACGTAGAAGTATAAAGAGTTTTCAGTTAAAAATTTGCAACAAATATCAAATAAGCATAAATAATAAATGAAATATTTTTAAAGGAGTTGTATTGCAAATAGAATACAGGGAAAAAAGAAAAATAAGAGGCTAGAAAGAACTAGCAAAATTATATATAAAGTGTAGTACAAAAAAATTGCCACACAAGACAGTTACAACATGCCTCAAAACACATATTTGTTGGGAGATTACTTGAAGAATTATTTATTCCGACATAAATTTATTATAGACTGAACTGTTAAATAACGAAAAAGGCATATAAACCATTGCCAATCTCATTTGAAATAGGTGAAAAACAGAGAGTAATGTCAGCAACAATTTTTATATATAATAAATTATTATGTACATGAGACAAATTTTTTTTAATAAGACAAATTTTTCTTTTTGAAACATATATGGCACAACTTGCAAATTTTTTAGAAATAATAACACAAATATATTGTAAATGATAAAATACAACTGCACTTGTTTTCAAAAAGAAATTGTCTATTAATGGTAAAACACATATATTTGTTGGAAGACTCCCAGAAAAATTAGTTTTGTTAACTAAAAACGTTTTGAAAATATAAATTAATAATAAATAACCAAATTAAAATTAAATCTTTCAAATTAAACATGTCTGTATGGCATAGTACTTTTGGAAAAAAAAAATCTTCAACTTTTTTTTAACAACGTAGAAATAATAATAAACATTTATTTTAAGGACTGACAATGAGTCTTTAGATCCGCTTCTAAAAAATGAAGATTAAAATTTGCAAGCGTTGTCCAATTCCAAATCAAACTCAATTCCAAATTGGATAATGCTGCTTAGATTATAAATCCGAATCATTTCAGAGCATTAAATCAATGCCTTAAATTATTTCAAAAAAGCCACTGTCCTTAAATGATATATATAAATTATTTTCCATGCAAGGAATTTTTTTAGGTGCATGTGAGATTGTCGATAATTGGGGGGAAAAAAACAACTTGCCATTGAAAAGAAAACAGGAAAAGACGAAAAACAAAAGGGTAGAAAGAAGCATTGAAATCCCAACTACTCCTTTTTTATTATCATACTTATCAGGTTGTTTATTTTCCAATCGGCTCCCATGTTTTTTTTAATGATTAAATATTTTATTTCATTTTTTTAGTAGAATTTTCAAGAAACTTAGTTGACTGAGTATGCTGATTGAATCATATTTTTATATATGATTTTTATAATTAAATTGGAATTTTAATGTATATTCTAGGACATTATTACATGATTAAATATTAATTTTAATTTTGGAGGGTCAGAATTAATATTTTGAGGATATAGGAAAATTACAGAAAAATCCCTAAATTTTATGAAAATTTTAAGTGAATGAAGAAAAGGGATTGGATAAATTACAGAAGAATACCCAATACTTTAAATATTCGTTAAGGAACATAAACATTTCAAGTATTTTAACTTTAGTCCCTATATAGAAGTTTTCAAAGTTTTAGATTTGTCCCCGGTCAAAACCAGGAACGAATTAGTTTTTCACTTTTTCTCCTTTATGCAGACACAAAAACATGGCAGCTTACCCATTGTGCTTCATCATCATGATGGCGTGAAGAGAGAGCTGGAACGTGGGGGCATCACCCTTCATCATCATTATCACCCTTCATCGTCATTATCACCTTCCACTTATAGTTGGGAACACGGGTCAGCTTGGGGTTGCAAGTTGGCCCGCACCAACCCACGACTTGCGCGGTGCGGGCTGGCAAAATGCCAATTCTAACCCGCAGTGTGGGGGTTGCGGGCCAGCTTATGGGCCCGCATTTTTGTTTTGAAAAAAAAATTCATATTTTTTAAATAGGATTGAAAATATGAAACACATATATATAAGTAATTAAATTTATCTTCCTAGTATCAATCATTTCTTTTATAAAAATTTAAAAATATAATCTAAAATTTAAGATATAAAGTTATCAAATTTATTAAAGTTTATAAACAAAACATAAACTTATCCTCAAACAATGAAGATATAATAATTTTGTTTAAAGAAAAAGGGAAGAAGTTAAGATTTTTTCTCTTTAGATTGGGAAGTACCAAGATAAGAGTAGAAAACTTATAAATTTTATAAAATTATTATATGTAAATAAAAAATAAAAAATTTGCGAGCCAACCCGCCAACCCACGGATTGGGATTTTCCCAACCCTAACCCATCAAAATCCGCGGGCTCACGGGTTGAGCCCATATTACCGCTCTACCTCCACTATGTTCTTCCTTTTTCTTCTTTAAAATAGCATCATCCGATCTGCATCAGGATCATCATCCGGACCTTCATGCTCTACTTTCTTCCTCTTCGGTTCAAGGTCGCCGGCGACCTTCTCTCCTTCATCCATTGTCGCCGGCGACCTCATTGAAGACACAGAGGCACGGATGAGCTGAGAGGTTAAACCCAAGAGAAGAGAGAGCTGCGAGGGGGGGACGCCTTTGAGCTTTCAATCCCATTCATCTAATCACTTCTTTTCACCACCGTGGAGTATTCGGCTGTCGGACAAGCTTGAAATGGAGAGCTCTCAGACCAGCACCGTTCCCTTCCTGTCACCGGCGCTACTTGTTGTCGCCGGAGAAGAGCACCTCAGGACCAGAACTGCACAGCAGCCGACGACCCTCTCCGTTTCTGACCACCACCGACAGACTCTTTCTCCACCGGAATTGCACCTCTGTACCACAATCCCTCGCCAGTGACTCTGTTCTGAGCTCCAACTACCATCACCACCAGCTTCGCCTTCCTCCTCTGTTTTCTGATACATCCGTTCTTGTGGCCGGAAAATCACAGTTCCGGTGACTCTCCACTCTCTCAGCAATCTCCGACCCCCACTTCCGGCAGAACCACCAATCACTTTCCCTCCTCTGTCCATTGCAGCCACCGTCCGAGAGGAGAGGAGAAACAGAGCAGTGCACCAATTCTTCCTCCAACAGCAACCAACGACGTTCACCTTGGCAGCAAGCCCGCAACCGTCTCACAGCTACCACCACCATTCTTCCTCGGGTTCTGAGTTTTCTGGTGGGAATATTGATTTTCCGGCCCCATTTCAGGCATAAACCCAGTTTCCGGCGAACTCAATTTCATGATAATTTGTGCTAGAGCTCACATGTCTTTGAAAGGGGAGTTATTTAATTTAAATTTGATTCTCATTAATATATTTTGATTGATATTTGATTTCTTTTGGATAATTTGTGTCTTAAATTTGTGTAATTGCATTGGAATTTTTGTTGTTGCTTGTTGGACTTATATTTATATATAATTTTCTTATGAGTTTAATTAATATGAATGGCATGTTTGTTTATGAATTTAATTAAATTGTATTTTTTTATATTAATTAAAAAATAAAAAACCCATTATTTTATTGTATTTATATGGGATATAGATTATCTAATATTCAATAAAAGACTCTTTAAAAAGAGAAAACTATAATAAGTTTGCCTATACGCAATCTTTATTAAATTTTTTTATTATGAACCTCAGGGCATAACAATTAACAAACAACAAATAGTCCGTGACCACATTCTCAATATTTTTAAAAAAAATTCTATAGCCTTCAATTTCTTCATCTACCACTTGATATTTATCATGGAAAATCTAAAAAATTGTAATTACTAAGGATCAAAAATCAAAATATATACGTATAAATACTAAATTAGCCGTAATCAAACTCATATATTCTCTTAGATGAAGTCTCAACTACTATTAAACAGTTACCGTTTAGGTGACAGATGGAGAAATAATTATTTTTATCTTTTAACAAAATCGTAAATATAATCACGAATGAGGAAGGAAAACTGATTAGGCTTTTGGAGATGCTGTTTTCCCATGGCCGTGATTTTGAGTGACCTCAATGACCTTGGCTTTGTAATAATTACTAGTAGTATAGAATAGTGATGGTGTAAAACAGAACATGGAGCTTAGGAAAACTGATTGTGAACAATTAAGTCCGTATGACTAATTTTAATTATGAAGTTTTTTTTTCCTTTAGTAAAAAGGACTCATCCATTCACCAAAAAAGCGCGGGCACATGGCATGGTGGTATTCTTAAACATTAAGTGGCCCTCAAAACAAGAGAGAGAAAAGAAGCTGTGCCGCTTTATGGAGCATAATTTATTCACTTCTAGGACCACATTTTCATTTTCATTGCATTAGTCTAATAACCCAAAAGAACGTTATTGAGAAGAAGCTTGTGTGGATACATTGTCCCTTCAAAAACATATATCTCAAAAGTCTTTAGTCTTAATTTGTTTGGATGTTTATATTATATCTTTCTATCTCCCACTTTTAATTTGTATGGTTCAAGGTTTTGATGTCATCGAATAGTATATAAGAATTTCACTTGTCTATGTTACAAATATATCATGATGTTCCATTGGTTCTTGATCTTCATTTCATTTGTTGTTTCACATAAATGAAATGAAAAAAACCATAATTTAATTTTAGAGAAAAATATTTAAAAAGAAAAGAAAACACACAAGTAAAGTACATACCTGTAAATGAGTTACCATCCAAATATAATTCTTTCAAAGATGTGCAGTTGCTTATTGATTTTGGAATGCTTCCCTCTAATTGATTATTATTAACAGCAAAGACTTCAAGTAAAGGGAGTTGATGACACATTTCTTCTGGCAAATTTCCCTTTAAATGATTATTGCCAACTTGAACAGAGCTCAAAGAGGGCATCTTCCAAAGGAATGAAGGAATTCCACCTATGAAAAACACATATATTTGTTGGAAGACTTCCAGAAAAATTAGTTTTGTTAACAACAAACTTTTTGAAAATATAAATTAATAATAAATAACCGAATTAAAATTAAATCTTCCAAAAATGTCTGTATGGCATAGTAATTTTGGAAAAATAATCCTTCAAAAAGTTCTTAACTAACGTAGAATAATAATAAACATTTATTTTAAGGACTGATAATGAGTCTTTAGATCCATTTCAAAATGTTGAAGATTAATTTTGCAAGGGTTGTCCAATTGCAAAGCAAAGTCAAGGCGTTCAAACTCAATTCCAAATTGAAGAATGCTGCTTAGATTATAAATCCGAATCATTTTAGAGCATTAAATATTTTATTTCATTTTTTTGGCAGAATTTTCAAGCAACTTATGGTTACATGTGTGAAAATTATATGTATAAAAATTCCAACTAAATCATGGGAAGAAAAATCTCATTTCAAATTTATTTCTATTTCGTACGGTAAAAAGGAAAAAAATTAAAAAAAACAAAACACAGTCTCAAGTCCCAACACACCCACCCATCCACACACCTGGAGATGTTTTCATCGATAAAATTAGTATGCCACATCAAACTATCATAGATCATGAAAAGTATACCATTTTATTCATACTCATTTTGGGATTAAAAGAAAGCATCGTGTTCTATGTCTTCAAAAGTAATCTAGCAAAATCATTGTTCATTTAATGTCTTATGAATGAATGAAAGAGCGAAAAAAAAAAATCTCATTTTGTTTACAAACAAACATGTCATTTTATACTTCTCCAATCCCAAACTAAAGTCAAGGGCATGCAAAATCATTCCAAATTGAAAAATGACATCTCTCGTGATTACATTAAAAAATTTCAAATAAAGATTAATTCGAGTGTTTGGTATTTTTATTTGTTTTCAATATTTGAAATTTTTTTCTAAACTTTGTGAAGCTAAAATAAATATGCGAATAAAGCGATTATTCAAATTTAAGAATATCATATCCCTAAATATAAATAGCAAAATACAAATGATCACTCAGATAGAGATATTAATGGTACAATTCATACTCCACCATTTTAATCAAATCTAACTCTAAGTAGTGTTGTTTGGGGCTCTTTTATCAAGTTATTTTCCTTCGGGCTCCCTATTTCTTTAATGATTGAGAAAGTATTACCATTTCGTTCATATTCACTTTGGGGTTAAAAGACGGAATAGCGTCCCATGTCTTTAAAAATAATCTAGCAAAATCATTATTTAGTAATGTCTTATGAAATAATGGAATAGAAGTTAAGACAATGATATATATAATTAAAACTATTACCTTGCAAGTTGATGTTCTGAAGATATAGCAACTGGAGTTTGGTCAAATTTCCAAGTTCACTTGGTATATTTCCTCTGTTGAATTTGTTATCACCTAATGATAAATGTGCTAATTCTTTGCATTGATGCCAAATGGAGGGTATTTCGCCAGACAAATTATTTTCATGCACATAAAATAATTCAAGTTTTGGAAGCCCAAAACACACATTTTTTGGGAGACTATCAGATAATTGATTTGATCCAAGATCAATCTTTTGTAGCGCTGAATTGTTAAATAATGAAGATGGTATAGAACCAGTGAGTTGATTTGCTCCAAGATACAATATCTTCAATTGCAAAAGATCACCAATTTCATTGGGGATGCCTCCTTCAAATATTAAGAGGGTGAGAAAGAAAATAATGTCAGTAACAACTTTTTACTTATTACAAGTTATTACTAACGTGAGATAAATTTATATTCTTTAGAAACACATGTGCACAATAAGACTTCCACTTTTTTCTTTCTAAGAAATGACACATATATTAGTAGATGATAAAACGCGAAAAAAAAATTATTATTTTCAGAAAGGTATAACCCTTTAATTCCGGCGGGCCAATTGTCACAGATTAAATCAATTACCAGTTGGACATGCATTAAAATTCCTTTTTAAAGAAGAAATGCTGAATTGAGATTATGGAATTAATTTTGAACAATCAAATTATTTATATTTTGCATTAAATCAATTTAATATATACAAGGCTCTAACTTCACAAAACAATATGATGAATTCATCATTGGCCAAAAAACTAAATTTAGTTTTTATAACAACAAAAAAGCCTTGTATGGAGGTGTAGCAGCGTAACTTTTCCTAACGAAGAAGTTTAAAGCGTTTTTAGTTAAAAAATTTGCAAGAGATATCAAATAAGCATAAATAATAAATGAAATATTTGTAAATGAGTAGTATTGTAGATAGAATACAGGGAAAATAGAAAAATAAGAGGCTAGAAAGAATTAGTAAAATTATATATAAAGTTTAGTCCAAAAAAATTGCCACACCAAACAGTTACAATGTGCCTCAAAACACACATTTGTTGGGAGACTACTTGAATAATCATTTTTTCCGACATAAATTTATTGTAGACTGAACTGTTAAATAATGAAATGGTATATGAACGACAAGCTGATTATTTTCAAGATACAATGTTTTTAGTTGTAAACGATTGCCAATCTCATTTGAAATATCTCCTTCAAATAGGTGGAAAAAAGGGATTTGGGGCCTTCTCAAATATGTTTTTTATGAATTTTTAGATCATTAGATTCTACAACAAATGAGTGAAATTTTGACATATTATGGGCAAAAGACGGATCTGTTTTAAATTTTTTATGATTTTTTAAAGATTTTTCACAAAAAAGTGGTTAAAGTGAAAAACAACACACAATTTTTCTGAAAAATCTTTAAAAAATCATAAACAATTGAAAATAAAAATCTGTGTTTTACCCATAATATGTCAAAATTTCACTCATTTTGTGTATAATATAATGATCTAAGGAACCATAAAAAAATACATTTAGAAATACCCCTAAAATAAGGAGGCAGCAAAGGGCGTAGCTGAGAGGGCGCAGCTGACACCCTCTGCGCGGAAAAAAGAAAGTAATGTCAGTAACAATATTTATGCATAATAAATTATTATGTACATGAGCCAATTTGTATTTTTTTTTCATAAAAGAAATTTGTATTTTTTAAAACATATATGGCACAACTTGCACATTTTTTGGAAATTATAACAAAAATATATTATAAATGATAAAATACAACTGCACTTGTTTTCAAAAAGAAATAGCCTATTCATGGTAAAACACATATCTGTTGGAAGACACCAAAATTAGTTTTGTTAACTACAAACTTTTTGAAAACATAACGTAATAATAAATAACCAAATTAAAATTAAATGTGCCAAACATGTCTGTATGGCATAGTAATTTTGGAAAAAAAAAATTCCTTCAAATTTTTTTTTAAAACGTAGAAATAATAATAAACATTTTTTTTAAGGACCGATAATGAGTCTTTAGATCCGTTTCCAAAAAATGAAGATTAAAATTTGCAAGGGTTGTCCAATTCCAAATCAAAGTCAAGGCGTTCAAACTCAATTCCAAATTGAATAATGCTGCTTCGATTATAAATCCGAATCATTTTAGAGCATTAAATGATCGCCTTAAATTATTTCAAAAAAGCCACTGCCCTTAAATGATATATAAAAATTATTTTCCATGCAAGGAATTTTGGGAAAAAAAATTGCCATTGAAAAGAAAACAGAGGAAAAGACAAAAAATAAAAGGGTAGATAGAAACATGGAAATCCCAACTGGTCCTTTTTTATCATCACACTTATCACGTTGTTTATTTTCCAATCGGCCCCCGTGTTTTTTTAATGATTAAATTTTTATTTCACTTTTTTGGCAGAATTTTCAAGCAGCTTATGGTCGCATGTGTGAAAATTATATATATACAAATTCCAACTAAATTATGCGAAGCAAAATCTCATTTCAAATTTATTTCTATTTCATAAGGTAAAGAGGAAAACAATTAAAAAAAAGTGCAGTCTTAACACACCCACCCATCCACACACATGGAGATGTTTACATTATAAAATTAGTATGCCACATCGAACTCATAGATTCTGAAAAGTATACCATTTTATTCATATTCATTTTGGGATTAAAAGAAAGCATCGCGTTCTATGTCTTTAAAAGTAATCTAGCAAAATCATTGTTCATTACTGTCTCGTGAATGAATGAATTGGCGAAAAACAAAATCTCATTTTGTTTACAAACAAACACGTCATTTTATATTTCTCCAATTCCAAACTAAAGTCAATGGCATGCAAAATAATTCCAAATTGAAAAATGACATCTCTCGTGATTTCATTAAAAAATTTCAAATAAAGATTAATTCAAGTGTTTTGTATTTTATATTTGTTTACAAATGATCTCTCAGATAGAAATATCAATGGTAAAAGTCATAATTCACCAATTTAATCCAATTTAACTCTAAGCAGTGTTGTTTGGGGCTCTTTAATCAGGATATTTTCCTTTGGGATCCCTATTTCTTTAATGATTGAAAAAATATTACCATTTCATTCATATTCACTTCGGGATTAAAAGAAGGAATAGCGTCCTATGTCTTTAAATATAATCTAGCAAAATCATTATTCAGTAATGTCTTATGAAATAATGGAATAGAAGTTAAGACAATGATATATATAATTAAAACTATTACCTTGCAAGTTGCTGTTGGTAAGATATAGCAACTGGAGTTTCGTCAAATTTCCAAGTTCACTTGGTATATTTCCTCTGTTGAATTTGTTATCACCCAATTGTAACTCTACTAATTCTTTGCATTGATGCCAAATAGAGGGTATTTCGCCAGACAAATTATTTCCATCCACATAAAAAAATTCAAGTTTTGGAAGCCCAAAACACACATTTTTAGGGAGACTACCAGATAATTGATTTATGCCAAGATCAACATCTTGTAGCACTGAATTGTTAAATAATGAGGATGGTATAGAACCAATGAGTTGATTTACTGCAAGATACAATATCTTCAGTTGTGAAAGATCACCAATTTCATTTGAGATGCCTCCTTCAAATATTAAGGGGATGGGAAAGAAATTAATGTCAGTAACAATTTGTTAGGTGTCACAAGTTATTACGCACATGAGATAAATTAATATTCTATAGAAGCACATAAGATTTGCACATTTTTTAAGAAATGACACATGTATTAGTAAATGATAAAACGCAATAAAAGATGTAACCCTCTTAATTCGGATGGGCTAATAACCATGGATAAAATCAACTAGTTGTGTTTGGTTGAGAAATTTTGATGGATTCAAGATGATTTAATCTATGAGACAAATTGAAATCCAATTGGCCCTTCCTTTTCATCATTCCTATCAAAACACACATTGTTGGGAGACTCCTAGAAAAAATCTTTTTGTTGACTCTCCAAACATTTCAAAACTAATAATTACTAATAAATTATGAAATTAAAATATAATGTAGATTGTCCAAATCAAGATTAAACGTTTTGGACATGTTCACTATAAGGCGTATTCAATATGAGAAAGGACAATACAAGTTTCTTTTATTATGTCAAGTCCTCCAATCACATATGACCATGTTTCATATTTTTAAAATATTATTATTTAACTATAAATCCACATGAAATAAATTAGACACACATGCATGGGTGACTGGAGAACTTGACATCATTGATATAATGAACTTGAGCTAAGTTTTTTTCCTATGAAAAAACCCTTCAAAAAGTTTTTAATGACAGAATAATATACATTTATTTTCAAAGATTGATGATGAGCCTTTACATCCACTTGGACTAATTAATATTATGACAGTAATTTTTTTCCCATGGTGTTACTATATAATTTGTTTCAAGTTTTTGATGATGAATTTTTTTACCCTTTGAGTAGAAAATTTATGACAAAAATATCGAAAACAATTCATAATAGTACCAAAAATAAAAAAAATAAAAATTGAGACAAACTCTTATTCCTCGAAGATAAGATCCTGCTAACCAAGTACACTAGTTTAGATGACAAATGTAAATGTTGAAAATGATAAAAAAACATACCTGACAAATAGTTATGAGACAAATACAATAACTCGAGCGAAGATAAGTTGGAAATTGTTTGGGGAATGATTCCTGAAAGTTTGTTTCTACCAAGTCGTAAAATCTTTAATCGCTCAAGTCTGCCCACCTCTAGCGGAATGGTTCCTTCAATGAAATTAAAATTCCAATCTAAGGTCTCCAACATTGATAGATTAAACAGAGACAGTGGAATAAATCCATTAAGACTGTTATTTTGAAGATTTAGATGTTCAAGGGAAGATAAATCTCCTATCCATGCTGGAACTTGCCCATCAAAGTCATTGTAGCTCAAGTTGAAAAGTTTCAATCTACGCATCCAAACCAACTCTTCTGGTATTTGACCATAAAAATTGTTGTGACTGAGATCAAGTTCAACAAGGAATGAGAGATTTCCTAGTTGTGGAGATATGGAGCCCTTAAGACCCATGTCGTGAAGATTCAAGGAATGGACCCTTCCATGACGAGTATTACAAGTGACACCAACCCAATTACATGGAGAAGAAGAGATAGACCAATTAGCTAAGAAATCATATGGATCTGAAGCGATAAAGGATTTAAGGGCAAGAAGTGCAGATTTATCAGTACTGATGTTTGTATCAGTCCAAGCTAAGGATCCCATGAAGCAATGCAGTGAGAGCAGGAAAACAAAGGAAGAAGGCTTTCCCATGAGGAGCATAACAGACTTATCCGAATTTCAGGTCTTGTGCATCGAGCAATTAACACACACGTCGTTTTATACTTCTCTCGTTCGAAATCAAGTCAAGTCTTGCTAACAAAATGCGGAGTTGCAAAAGGATATCTTTTGTGATAAGATTGAAGAAATTGAAATAAAACATTAATTAGCATGTCGGGTGTATTAAATTTGTTTTCACATATATTTCAAGATACTTTTTTTCTGCATTATTTTATTAACGGTCAAGTATGGTGGTGAATGAGAAGAAGCTTCGTCCCTTGATTTGATTACGTGTTGATCAATTTCACTTTTAGCTGGGACCACATTTTCATTTATGACCTGGTCAAGTGGGCTATAAAGAGTAAACAGTACAAGGACATTTTTTAATTGAAGCTTGCTTAGATGCATTGTTCCTTCAATTATATATATGCTTTTTTATTTTTTATTATTTTGGGTGAGACAATTATTCCTTTCTTCAGTACTGGACATTTATAATCTTGTGGATATTAGAGTCAAGTTCAAGTCGATCGGGATTGATGTGTCAACGAGGACGTTGGGCCCTAATAGGATGAAGTATGAAGTCCCATATCGGCTAGGATAGGAAACGAAAGACGTTTTATAAGGGTCTGGATATCTTCCCATCTCACGCGTTTTAAAACCGTGAAGGGTGGTGGAGCACGAGGGAACAATATCAAGAGCTACTGGGATGGGATGTTACACAGTTATTAATCGGACATTTTACCACTACAAAATGCTTTGCAATAACTTACTTGTATCGAAATCAAACCACCATGCTTGAAATCTAAACAGAAGAAAGAAATCTTTGTTTTGTGATATCTCTCATTCTCATTACACGTGGTTAAAATTCTCTGGTTTTCAATTTCTTCAGTTATGACTTTGTCTGAGGACAATATTATCACTATATTATTCAAACTGTATCTATCACTCCTTAACTTGTGGGTTATGTTTATAAGGTTAACAACCACACAACGAGCAAACATAAATGGAATTGGCGAAAAAGCTCTGATTTTTTTTTTTTGGGTGAAATAAAAAGCTTTAATTTTTACATAAATGATCTTGAAGCAGTGCTCCTCCGGAACAGATGATAAGTCTGAAAATTAAATATATACATTTTGAACGTCTCTCTATTCATTCATTAAATTATGATAATCCAAAGAGAATTATAAAAGAAAATTAGATATCCAACAAGCTATTAGTTGAGGTGGTAAACAGCTTTTCAAGTTGTAAGGAACAGAACATAAGTTCAAATATTAAAAATGGGGGAACCCTTGATCAAATAAAAGAATGAGAGACCAATACATTAAAAGAAAATAAAGTTATATATAAAATAATAATTAAATTTAAATTTTTAGAAATAATATTGTGAAATTACTGAGATATTCTATCATATAAATATAATATCCAATCAGATCTCTCCAGTTATTCTAAAATAAACTTCATTTTTTGTAAAGTATATAACTACATCTTATTATGATGTATAATTATTTTTCATTTTCTCCAGAAAAAATTGCTAAAATTATTTCTGAGGTTTAATACTTATTAATATATTTAGATGTTCTTTTTTTATGGATTTTGATGTCATGATATATTTTAAACATTCTAAAAATTTTAAATTTAAATATGAAGAAATCATATTTATTTTTATATTTTTTACATTTATAAAAATAACCAAACTCTTCAAAATTGACCTGTGTTTATCCTTTTTATAGATTTTTGCTGTGTGTTTATCTTTCTAGCTAGCCTTTTTATTTTCATAATTTTGTATTGAATTCTCGATTATGCAATTAATAGAAATTTAATTAACATGTGGAGTGGAGTAGACTTTTGTCAGATTCATTCAAGCTTGATTTAAGAGGGGGACGGGAAAGGCATTTGCCCTTAGAAGTTTTTACTGATGAGCAATGTTACCATAGTCAGCATCAATTTTTTAATGGTCAACATTAGTTTTTTAATGTTATAGGGCAAAATTGCTACATTTTAAAACTTATAGGATAACATTTAATCTAAAAAACTTTTAGGGTAATATTACTCTTTGGTGAAAACTTTCAAAGCAAACTGTGCACTTTAACCCTAAATAATATAATAGTATATAAAACATAATTATAATTTTTTAGGATTTTATTTCATTTAAAATTTTCTTTTTACCTTTCTATTTAAAATTCAATTTTCAGAAGCTAAAAACAAAAGCACTTTCACTAATATCTTACTGAAAAGAGGAATTCTCAAGTAAAACAATGAAGTAAAGCATAACTTTAAAAATCTTAGAATAATTGTGAAGCTCTAAAAATTGATTGAACACAAGTCCATGACTAATTTTAATTATGAAACTTATTTTTCTTTAATAATAAGATTAATCCTAATATGGAAATTTTGCGTGATTTTGTTTATCAAAATAACAAAAAGATAACAATTTTTTAAAAAAACAAATGACTAATTTCTATTTTACCTTTTTGCCAATTATATATATACGGAAGCTTTTCCTGCTATATTTTGAAAACTTACAACGAATATAATGGACAATTAGGAATGCTTTAAAGGTTATACTATTCACAATTTGTAAATAACACAATTCGCAATTAGATTAGCTAATTGCATATATATTCTGCTCCTCTAATGGCATGTATATTAATATATTTTTCACAGTTCATTCCTCTAGAAGCTGAGGACAATTCAACTAAAGAAAATAAAGCTTTTTTTTTTTTTGGTATCTTTCTTATTAACAAAATTTGTCATGGTTGATGGCGAGAATATATTTTTTTCCATAATGTTGATTTTTATTAAATGATTTGTTTCTATTTCGCCCCTTGTCAATGTACTCATTAGTGGTCAAACAATATTATTTAAAAAGAACTCACTAGGCACGGTAGACTTTTCAAACATTATGTCATCCTCAAAAGAAGTTGATGCAACGAAAGAGAAAGAAAATTACGGTAGTGATAAGAAAAACCTTTTATCCTAAATAGTTATCGATCTATTATTACATACACCTTAAATATAAATACGTTAGTAATGAGAAGAATCTTTGTCCCTTGAGGAATTACATTTTCATCTTCGTTGCATTATTTCATTTATGGTCACTCTCATGGGCCATACATAGAGAGAGTACTTCCAAAACAACGTTACTAGTGGGAAGAAACTTGCATCCATATGTTGTCGTTACCCTTCTCTCTCTCTCACACACACACACACACACATCAAAGTCTAGGTCCACTCACAAGTGAAGCACGTCATGTACCTATGTATAAGTAAAGGTTGATATATACTACCTCTGGTCCCTAGCATAAGATCTACTTTAGTGAAGAAATTGAACTCTAATCTACAGTAGTTGGACCCAATGTATTTGAGAAGTAAAATCTAGCTGAAGAAGAGGATTTAGCCGAGAATAGTTAAATATATAACTAGATGAGGAGGGAGGGAGAGATAAATAAGAGTGATAATATTTTACTCGATTTTCAAATGCTAAATGTTGTGTCTTTTGGCCGTATGGCTGCACGTGTAGTTTATAAGTTTATTATTAATAAACGGAGTTGTTTCCACCAACGCTATTACCTCCATCCAAGATTGTAACCACCATTATATTACTTTTACAGTTTTACTTTCATACTCCTTTTGTCCCTTATTGTAAACTTCAAATAAATGATTTGCATTAATTGATCGACAAAATAATTAAAATTAGTTAAAAACAATAAATATATATTTTTTCTCAACTATACACTTGTTTGTAAAGATGATAAGTGAGAAAGAATGTAACATCTCAGCGCTTCGCTCTTAATATTGTCCACATTTGGATCTTGCCACCTCTGACGGTTTTAAAACGCAACAAGATGGGAGGTATCTAGACTATTATAAAGTGTTTTTCATTCCCCTCCCTAGCCGATGTGGGATATAACCAAGGTAATTAAATCTGGACAGATCAGTGAATCGGCCGAGGTACTGGGTCAAGGGTTAGTGGGTCAGACCGGAGTCAAACCGGTACCAATTCGGTGAGAAATTGAAGATTTTAGGCTTATAGTATGAAATTCTAAAGGAAAAATTTTTTAAAAATTAATTTTTTAAAAAAAATAAAAACCTGACCCGGACTGGGTCACTGGACCGGACCGGTTTACTGACCGGTTCGCCGGTTTCTGGTCTGGCCCTCGGTCAGATAACATTGGATATAACACTCCACCCACCTTTGGCCTCAGCGTCCTTGCTGCCACATCAATCCACATCGACTCGAGCCTTGCTTTAATACCAATTGTAAAATCCAAGCATTTTGCTCTCAATGCTGTTCGTTTTGGGACTCTCGTCACCTCGCATGCCTTTAAAACGCATCAAGAGGGGGATGGATTCCTGAAGCAGACAATATTAAGTGCGAGGCTCCGAAATATTACAATTGGTATAAGAGCTATGTTCAAGTTAATGTGGGCTAATATGTCAGTGAGGACACTAGACTCAAAGGTGGGTGGAGTGTTATATATATCCCACATCGGTTGGGGGAAGAGAAGACACATTTTAAAACCATGAAGGGAAATGGTCCCAAAGCAGACAATATCGAGAGTGAGATGTTGTGATGTTTTAAAGAAAATAAATGGAATAAAAAAAAGTCAGCGGGTAAAGTTGAAAAAAATGTTTATATGAATCTAAAATGAAACTTATATTTTGAGACACACTCATTCGCAAATTTAATTTGAAACTTATAATAAGGGAAATAATTGCCACATAGATGCTACTAATTTTTTATTCTTGAACAGTGATATTACATACATCTCCATGAACTGAAAGGCAATTTTAAACTAGTATTTGCTTGCTATACATTATCCAAGTGAATGTTGTTCTATGCATTGCCAGACGTGTTATTTGTATATTGTAAATTTATGAAAGAATCATCTCCACGTACTTTGGGCTCAAAAGAACTTACTGAACCTCTACATGTGCTCTTAATTGTTATGCTTGGTCGGTGTTAGAAAATAGATCTCATTAGACAATAGATGTTTAGTTTTTCTTGTACCGACTTACTTGGGCAACTATTATCACCAGGCACTCTTTTCTTTTCTGTGTTAAACCCTTGTATTATGTTGAGAATGGATCCTAGGCTTTTAAAACATAACATATGGTTTGTAAATAAGCATGAACATATATAACTCAACATATACCTACATGGACTAAATAAAATAAATACCAACCAGTTCATATATATATATATATATATTATAGATGCAAGGAGATGATTATGAGCATAATAAGGACTAAATAAAATCAATACCAACCAGTTCATATATATATATATATATATATATATATATATATTATAGATGCAAGGAGATGATTATGAGCATAATAAGTTTTTATTTTTATTTGGGAGAATCCTTGAAAAAGAATTTGGAATTTGGGAAATGACAAATAAGTTTTTTTTACCAAGTGTTGATCAAAAAATATCAAAACGTGATAAAGAATTCACAACTTTTTTCTTGAGAAATGACTGATTTGTCATTTTCCAATTTCCAGGTTCGTTTTTAGGGATTCTCCCTTTTTATTTTGATGATAAATAAAATTTATTTCATCATTTTACTTTTAAAATCCTCTTTTCATTTAGGTACATGGCGTGCTTGACTTTTGATACCTCAAATTCACACTCCATTTCATAAGATAGAAACTGCATGCTTCGAAATATCTCCTCTTGTATGATGGGTATTGATAATTTGATATAGTCTCTAGCTATAAAGAAGAAATGTGTAAACAATAAATTTATATGGAAGTAAAACATATCACATAATCAACATGAAATGAATTAAAGCAACTCTGTGTATAATTGTTATGTACCTAAAAGCAGAAGAGTTGCTTAAAATTAATGCCATATGATACATTCACTACATAATCAATCTGTAAATATTCACCACAAGGAAAAGATGTTAAGAATATGCGTTTATTATAGTATTGTTGGGGACGTTTGAAAAAAAATACTTACGGCAGGATTTTTTAAAATATGATTTCTTGTCTTTGGCCACAAAAGGTATAACTTTTTTGTCTCTATATTTCAAAAAGAACAATTATCAATCTGATAATCCATTTTTAAGCTCCAGACCAATAGGAATTGCTTTCTGTAGTTTTAAAGAAAAAAATTTGAAATATTACACTGAAGGATAAGATCCTAAAAAAATTAAGTGGTTGGTTTAGTTTGAGAATATGACTTAATACCCAAGTTAGATACTAAGTTTGTTGCTGATGTTAGAACATTTATCAGATGTTTGATGGGTACTTACATATTGCGATTACAAAATGAAACAAAACTGTCAATCTTTTATTTTTACTCGAGGCATTGTTGAAAAGTTCATATAATAAATACTTTCTCCATTTTAAAAAGATTTGATCTCATTTTATTTTTCTATCATACGCTTATTTACTCTAATAATGCCAATTTATCTTTTAAGTCTAAAGTAATATTCCGGTTACAACAAAACCAAAAGCAAGTGTAAATGAAATAGGCAAAAAAGGTGGAAAGCGAGAATATATAACTTTATTTTATATGATTAAATTTTTATATAATTACCAAAGAAAAGATAATATATCAATGGTTGAAGTTTCAACCTTTATAAGGCGTGTTTTAGAATAAGTGCCATTTTTATATTTCAAGAAGAAATTAAATGATTTGTGGTTGAACAATATTTATTTAAAGAGCACTTGCTATTTTTTTTCCAAAAAAAAAAAGAGCGCCTGTTATATAGGCACATGATATGATAGACTTCTCAAACATTATGTCATCACATGCACCAAAGGACCATATATTCATTATCGTCGTATTCTATGGATGATAGAGTAACCCCATAAAGCACGTTAGTAATGACACTACTAAAAAGAAAATATAATAAACGGCTCTTTTTTTTATGAATACTATGACGTTTCCTAAGCGTGATAGCTTTTAGCACCGTAAAAGTAAGCTACGGTGCTTTTGGGGAGAAGTGTTGTAGGAGGGTAAATACCTCCTACGGCGCTTGTCCTCATAAGCGTTGTAGGAGGTATATACCCTCCTATAGCATTTCTTCTCAGAAGTGTTGTAATATGTAATAATTTTTTTTTTTATTTTATATAATTGTTTCCTTAAATTTAGCCAATTAAAATCCACAGCAATTTACAATACGAAGAGAAAAAAAAGTAAACTAATTCAGAATGAAATAACACATAACTAATTCATAAAATCAGTATTAGATATATGTAATTACAATTAATGTAATTGTACAACTAATTTTAAGAGAATAAACAACATGAGAATAGATAAAGAAACAACCTAACGTACGTATGTACCTAAATATCAACTAATTGACTGACCATATATTCACACTATTCCTCAATGATTTCCTCCACTTATTCGTTAGTTGAGTGGGCACAACATTGATCTTCATAATACTACATAAAAATCATACACAGAACGATTTAAACTAAGTATTATTATATTTGTAAGCTCAAAAATTAAAAAACTTAAAATATACAGGAAGTTCAAGAAGACAGAGTTGACACTTCAAATAAATACCTGAAAAAAAATTATGAGCACACATATATGATCATGACAGAATCTAACTAAAAAAGAAAAACAGAACCAAATATTGAGGAAAAAACACTTACACACTAGGGAGATTTTGAAAGAGGCTGAGACAAGAAAAAAAATATGGGAGAGGAAGCTTCGTACTGCAACAGAGTTCTGGAAAATGGAGGAGTTAGAGAGAATGCGGGAAGATGAAAATGAAAATGAAAAAAAAAAAAGAAAACAGCAGGGTAAAATTTAAATAGCAGATTGTAAAGAAGCTACAACAATTTTTGTTAAAGAGTCGTAACTTTCTAAATATTTTTTTTTTAAAAAAAAACAAACACCTTAAATATATTCAAGGTACCATATGACACCTTAAAATATCCAGAACACCAGGTGGTGCCTTATAAAATTCAAGTTCAAGGTGACCTTGAGTGCCTTACTTATAGAGCGTCAGCTAAGGCATATTTGGCCTTTCCCGGTGCTTAATTATAGAGCAACGGCTATGGCCAGCATTGTATAATTAAGCTCTTGCTAAGGGCCAATTTTTTTTTTTTTTGGAACTCAAGAATGAAGCAAGTGATTTCTTTTTTAACTTACTACAACACAAGATTATGAATAATAATATCTTTTTTACTTATTCTCACCCTTATCCGGCACTTTATTTTTAAATGCCGGATAAGTTTTTTTTGAATAAAAAAATGCTAAAAATTAACTTAGCTACAATGCTGGTTTGAGAAGCGAAATAGCTTGGGATTTTTTTTTCTTTTTTAATTTTTCCTTCATGATTGAGTTTTAATTATTATTCTTAATGCTCTCATTTGATTGGCTATCTTTTGAATGATTTCAATATATATGTTGAGACTGGAAAGAGATACATGTGTGTAGACCCTATAATTAAAACCATAACTTGCATATGAAATAGGAATATATTCATACGAGTTGTGTAGTCTTATAGAGTTCCATAAATTTTAATGCATAATTAATTACTTAAATTCATATAGGAATATATTGGATTAGCAATTAATTATAGAATTGCTTGACCTTGGAAGAGGCTAGTAATTAAATTAGGGAAACTCGACTATCAATCATGTGGAATAAATTAGGCTAGAATAGATAAGTGATTCAATCCGGAATTTGTTAAGTGAAATATGACCCCTAGGGCTTTTTCTCAATAGTTGTTTCATATATATGCATTCATATTTACTTATCTTTTATTTCATACTCTCAATCACCAACTAATCGATCGACTAAATAGAGTTAAAATTACTCATTTTGGTACTTAGTGATCAATCCTCGAGGTAACTATACTCTACTCACTTCTATATTACTTGTTGATGATAGTGTACACTTACACTTTCAAAGAGACCATTTACACTCGTAACACCCGTAAAGGCAGCTTAGGCAAATGTTAGAGCATAAAAAGAAAAGAAAAGAAAAAAAGCTCGTTAAGTTGAAAACTCGTAAGGGCAACTTAGGCAAAAGTTAGAGCTGAAAAAAAAAAAGAAAAGGCGAAAAGCTCACTTAGTTGAAAACTCGAAAGGGCATCTTAGGCAAAACTTAGAGCAACAAAAAAGAAACGAAAATAGAAAAAAAAAATCAAAAGAAAGATGGACAAGTACCGAGGGAAACACGGAAAGAGGTTCCTTCAATTCTTCTTTTGTTTTAAGGCTTTTAGAGTGTACACTTGCCTATTTGGTTCTTACTTCTCTTAGTTACCATGAGTATCTACTTTGAGCCTTAGATATCATCCATCTTCTACTTACCTTTTATTCAGGGTACTTTTGTTTTTAAGAGCACTCAATATTCTTGGTTAGGTGAGTATGTGCACATTCCTACAGTTTTTGAGGCCGTCAAGGTAATCTGGTTGTAAGACTGCTCTCTTTTGAATATTTTAAAAAAGAAGAAAAAGAGAAAAAAAGAAAAGAAAAGAAGCTCGCTAAGTTGAAAACCCGTAAGGGCAGCTTAGGCAAAAGTTAAAGGGAAAAAAATAAAAATAAAAAAGCTCGCTAAGTTGAAATCCTGAAAGGGTAGCTTAGAAAAAAGTTAGAGCAACAAAAAAGAAAAGAAAATAGAAAAAAAGAAAAGAAAAGAAAGATAGGCAAGTACCAAGGGAACTATAGAAAGAGCTTCCTTCAATTCTTCTTTTGCTTTAAGGCCTTTAGAATGTACACTTACTTGACTCTATGTTTGGTTCTTATTTCCTTTAGTTATCATGAGTACCTACTTCGGTTCATCCTTTATCTTCTACTCAAGGTACCTTTGTTTCTAAGAGCACCCTATCTTCTTGGTTAGGGGAGTATGTGTACATTCCTACAATTGTTTAGGCCATCAGGGTCATCTGGTTATAAGGCTGCTCTTTTTTTTTTGGATATTTTAAAGTTTGAAAAGTGGCTAAAACTAATGAAAATCAAAGAAATAGTTGAAAAAAGAAGAGAAAAAAAAAAGAACAGGCAAAAAGCTCGCTAAGTTGAAAACCCAAAAGGGTTGCTTAGGCAAAAGTTAGAGAGAAAAAAATGAAGAAGAAAGGAAAAATCAAGAAGAAAAAAATCAAAAGAAATGAACAAATACATAAGAACAAGAATTGGATATTCTTCATCTTCTCTTTACCCTTTGTTTGTACCCCATGCCCATGTAAAAAGTCCTTACTATATATGTTAGCATATGGCTCTTTTAGTGATGGAGAACTTAGATTATTGCTATGCTTATGGAACAGGAATTGGATAATTTGAATATAGAGAGCAAACACTAACCCTCAAAACACTGAGTGATGAGAGTAAACACTATGTCTGGTGAGGAAATTGTTGGGGCATTGCATTCTTGCTAAACCTTTTACCTTGATACTAGCTAACTTGAGGTGGGTGAAATGATTTAGATGCATTGATATATCTCTTGATCCTTTATTTTATGACTGGAACGTTATCTTCTATGTTTTAATTCTTAAGATTTCATGACCAGATGTTAACACCTTACTAGGTTTTTTGAGTCATGCTCAGATATCTTTCCATAAACATTTAGATCTAAGGAATTTTTTCATTTCAATCCTTTTTTATTGCTGATGCGGCATGTGAGCCTCTCCTAATTTTGTGACTCTATATTTAGGACATTATCTTCCTTCTATTTGCCTTTCAATAAAGGGAACTAAATTACAATTTGGGGCTTCTCCTCAATTCTGTTGCCCCCATCGATTTCTTAGGACAACATTGACATTTTTAAATGAAGTTTTAAACAAAAACTTCACTATGCAAGCATTAAAGATGAAGATAGATAAAAAAAATTGTATGCTACACAAATAAAAATAGGCCAAGGAAAAATTTGAATATTCAAATTTTGGTTTATTTGCTTCAAAATCCTTTCATTTATCTAAAGTTAGCACTAAGTTATACCCAAAAAAAATTATAATATCTTGTCATATTGGGAAAACCTTTCTTGCATTGGGCTTTGCATTACTTGTACACTTATCATACTTAACATATATTGCATGCCATGTTGGGGGGCAAATTTGGAATTAATTTTTCAACTAAAGAGGCTTCTATTAATATTATGCCATGCACTGCCTCGAAATGTGCTTTTGCTAAGGCTGGGGCAAACCTAGAAGCTTCTCAACAAGAGTCATGATAGCCTAAACAAGAATGACATCCTACATGAACCAGTAAGTCAAGGGGTTTGGAATAGGACTGAGGCCAAAGCAGGGACAACATCATTTGTTAGGTATCTTCTCATCATTTTCATCATCCTCATTGTTGTCGTCATCATCATCATTTCATAATTTCCATTATAATTTTTATCATGATCATCTTCATCTCCTCATCATCATCTTCATCCTCATCCTTATTAGCCCTTCATCATTTTTCATCATCATCCTTATTTCCTCATTTCCTTATCATTATCATCATCTCCTTATCATAATTATCTTCATCATCATTAGCATTATCATTGTGTTCATCATCATCATTAGGATTTCATCATCATTGTCATCATCATTATCAATGCCATCACCTTCATGATGACTTCACTATTTTCATAATCTCCTTGTTATCATGGCCATCATCATCCTCTTCATCATTGTTGTCATCCTCATTAGGATTTCATCATCACTGTCATCATCATTATTAGTGTCATCACCTTCATCATGACTTCACCATTATCATAATCTCCTCGTTAGCACGGCAATATCCATCCCCTTCATCATCATTGTTGTCATCCTCATTAGGATTTTATCATCATTACCATCACCTTTATTATGATCATCTTCACCATTATCATAATCTCCTAGTAATCATGGTCATCACCATCCTCTTCATCATCATTGCCATCATTAGTGTTATTATCATGTTTAAGGGCATTGCATGCCTAGTGTCACATCACTACCACCATTACCATCATCATCTATGACTTCCCCATTAGGGCTTCATCTTCATCATCATTAGTGTCATTATCATATTGTGTATTTGGATCACTACGTGCTTAATGTCACATCATCACCACCATTTATAACTTCCTCATTAGCACTTCATCAATATTTTCATCATCATCATCTCATTATGTGGGGCATCACACACTTAGTGTCACATCATGACTATCTCCATCATCATCTTATCACTATCATCTTCATTATCAATGTCCTCATCTTCATTGGCATTATCATAAGCACTACTTCACATATTCATAGCACCCTTTCAAAAGCCCTGTACCTGCAGGCATCCTCAAGCCCAGTAACGGCTGGCATCCTTTTCAAAGCCCTATACTAGCAGGCACCCTCAAAGCCCAGTAACGGCTAACATCCTTTCAAAGCCCTGTACCAACAAGTACCCTTAAAGCCCAGTATCGGCTGGTACCCTTTCAAAGCCCTGTACCGGCAGGCACCCTCAAAGCCCAGTACCAGATGACACCCTTCCAAAGCCCTGTACCGGCAGGCACCCTCAAAGCCCAGTAATTGCTGGCACCCTTCCAAAGCTCTATATCTACAGGCACCCTCAAAGCCCAGTACTGGCTGTCACCCTTTCAAAGCCCTATACCGACAGGCACCCTCAAAGCCCATTACCGGCTGGCACAATTCTTTTAAAGCCCAATAACGCTTGGCACAATTCTTTTAAAGCCCTGTACTTGCAAGCACCCTCAAAACCCAGTAACAGCTGGTACAATTCTTTTAAAGCCCAGTAATACTGGCACCCTCTCAAAGCCCTGTATCAGTAGTCACCCTTTAAGCCCAATAATGGCTGGCATAATTCTTTTAAAGCCCTGTAATGGCAAGCACTATTCTTTTAAAGCCCTATATCAGTAAGCATTCTCAAAGCCCAGTACTGGCTGGCACAATTCTTTTATGCCCCACCAAAGTCCTATGTAACTAGGCGCTTCACTTCCACTCCAGGTAATCATCTATCTCCACCTGCGTTCTTCTCCCCTATGAACCAAGTAAAGAGGGGCATAAGCACTATATTTTGTCCAAACCATCTTTAGTTCCAAGGGGGCATCTTATTCTTTTGGCCGGACAAAATACGTGTTCTTATCTTTACTTGCTTCATAGACGAGAATCTCACTTTTCTCAGCTACAAAACAAGTAAAGAGGGGCAACTGTGAACACCCTATTTTGTCTGGGCCCCACTCAAAAATTAAAAAAAACTAATAAAAAACAAAAATAAAAGAAATTCTTCTCATTGATGATAATTGGTGTCTAAATTGGCAATCATCATTAAAGGGAAAATTAAAAAAATACATAAAAAACGAAAATAAAAAAAATCCTCCCACTCATGATGATCGGTGTCCAAATTGACAATCATCATTAAAAGGAAAAAAAAGAAAAAATAAAATTAAAAGAAAATCCTCTTATTGATGATGATTAGTGTCCAAATTGACATTGTCATTCATTAAGGGAAAATAAAAAATATAAAAAAAATTCAAAAAATTATCTCCCATTCATAGGTTTAAATTAGGAAGTTGCTTGTGGGGAAAATATAATAAATAAAAAAAATTAAAAATTAAAAAAATTGCTCATTTATGTTGATAGGATTAAATTAGGAAATTACTTGTAGGAAAAATGAAAAAAAAATTAAAAACGAAAATTAAAAAAACAAAATCTCCATTGATGGTGATTAGGTCAAGCTAAGAAGTTTATTGATAGAAAATACAAAAAAATAAAAAAACAAAAATTAAAAAAAAATCTCCATTGATGGTGATTAGGTCAAGTTAGGTAGTTTTTAACATAAAATACAAAAAAAAAATTCAAAAATGAAAATTCAAAAAAAGAAGGAGCATTTATGAAGAAAATCCTACCTTGAGACTATAAATGGGAGTGCAAGGGTTAAAGCAAGACACACAAAATTTTTGGGAGAAAAAGAGAGGCAAGGTAGAGAGTTAATTTTATTGCTCATACATAATTCTCATGAGGAAGGGTAGCTATGGAGAGAGGCATTTCATCTTTGTTTAGACGGAGATCTTTGCCAAGCCAATGAACATATCTACATAGAGATGGAGGCATTCTTACTAAAATATTAGACAAATCTCCACAAGTATTGTGAACACCTTATTTTGTCTAGGCCCCACTCAAAAATACAAAATAATTGATGATGATTGGTATCCAAATTGGCAATCATCATTGAAAGAAAAAAGAAATAAAAAATGAAAATAAGAAAAATAAGGAAATCCTCCTATTGATGATGATCGGTGTCTAAATAGGCAATCATCATTGAAAGGGAAAAAATAAAAAAAACGAAAATTAAAATAAATCCCCTCATTGATGATGATTGGCAATGTCATTCATTAAGGGAAAATAAAAAAAGAGAAATAAAATAAAATAAAATAAAGGTATCATTTATGTTGATAGGTTTAAATTAGGAAATTACTTGTGGGGAGAATAATAAAAAAGATTAAAAACGAAAAAATCTCCACTAATGGTAATTAGGTCAAGCTAGGAAGTTTTATCAATAGAAAATACAAAAAATAAAAATAAAAACGAAAATTAAAAAAAAATCTCCATTGATGGTGATTGAGTCAAGTTAGGTAGTTCTTAACATAAAATACAAAAAAAAAAAATTAAAAAGGAAAATTCAAAAAAAAAAAAGGAGCATTTATGAAGAAAACCCTACCTTGAGACTATAAATAGGAGTGCAAGGGTTGAAATAAGGGAGAGAAGAATTTTGGGAGAGCAAGAAGGCAAGGTAGAGAGCTAATTTTATTTTCTCATTTCATTACTCATACATAATTCTCATACTGAAGGGTAGTTGACATAAGAGGCAATTTTATTTCACTCAATGCTCTTTTTTCGCATGCTCTTCTTTTATTTGTGATAATGTTTAGCCACTGGAACAAGCCATGCGTCTGACTAATTCTACCTCTTGTATGCTCTTTCATGACTATTCCTCTTTTGGTGTTTATCTGCATGAATCACCTCCCTCTTGTTTAAAAAAACGCATGAATCATCCCACCTACTTTAATATATGATATTACATTAGCTACTCCATTCATTGAGCCGTACCTGCATGAATCATCTTTTGGTTAAAAAAAACTGCATGAATCACCCCACGTACTTTAATATATGATATTATATTAGCTATTCTAATCATTCATTGAGCTACTTGTATGGATGACACTATCACCGCTGGACGTGTTTGTGTTCAAGAGGTATGTGTTTGTACTTGTTTCTTGTTTATTATATGATTCTATCACCCTATCTCTTGTTGTAGTGGGATTCAAATCATAAAAGATACATACTCTCATCATATCTTTCTTGATTTTCTTGTCATCTTAAAGTTTCTACTATGAATGATATGATAAGAATGCACTTCTTTCTTCTTCTTTGCAAATAAAAATATTTCAAAAAAAAGATTCTTTTCTTAAAATAAATGAATTTGGTTTCATATGAGAAAAAATGCTTTTTTTTAAAAAAAATAAAAAACACAAACCAAACAAAAAAATATTTTTTCCAAATAAATTAAATAAACATTTTTTCTAAAAAACACAAACAAAGTGACACGTATTTCTACCCCCGAACTATGTGGGCTTTGATCCCTCTAAAGGGTACGTAGGCCCTAGGTTTTCATCCTAGGTCAAGTCCAATTTTGTAAATAAATATACTTTTTCTTATTTTCTTATTGTAAATAAATGTTTTTTTAAATAAGTATGTTTTTCCTTATTGTAAATAAGTGTTTTTTTTTTCTTCTTTTACTTTCATTTCATTTAGTTTTGTAAATATTCTTTTTTTTTATTTGGGTAATTATAATAAAACTAAAGGCCATAATATTTTTAAATAATTAACTTAGGGTAACCATTCTTATGAATGGATGTTGTGGGGTGCCTAACACCTTCCCTATACACAATCGACTCCCAAACCCTAGATGATTTTTATAGAACAGTTTCCATTTTTAAAAAGGTTTCCAAAGTTATCCTTTTTCTAAAATTTTGGTGGCGGTTCCATGTTTTCAAAATTCTGGGCGCTACAAGTATATTGCCTCTTGTTGCTCCTTGCTTATATTATTTTGTTCCTTTCTCCATCCTTTTTTCTGACCCAACAACGTTCATTTTCTAAAATAATTTCTTGTTGACTAAGGTTATGCTTGTGGGCCATGCGTACTTCTTGAGGTGTCTTGCTTGCATTTTATTGACCATTGAATGCTTGAATTGCATGATAAATATATTAGTTGCTTCATCTATTTTACTGCTCCACGTTTTGGCTCACCATGCTTTCATGATCTCACTCTCATCTTTATGCTTGCCTCATGTGTGCGTAAATTACCATAGCTTTTTTATATATGTTGGGGCTGCTCAATATGATCGATCAGGTGGCTAATAAGTGTGAGAATGAATGGTATGTGTTTGGCCTTTTTCATATTCTAGGCATTATTGTTGGTATGGAGGTTCCAATATTATGTTGCCTTCTTTTGTGTATGGCTTGCAAGGAAAAAAGGTATGCAAAGTCTCCTCATCTTTAGCTTTCCATTCTTTTAACTTATGTTTTTTTTCCTTCTTTTCTCTCTATCCCTTTCTCAGGTTCTCTTTCAAATATATATATATATATATATATAAATATATTTTAACATATTTTTATAAATGAAAATAAAATGGAAAAACTCTCTTTCATGGAAAAATAAAAAAAAATTGCTTTGATAAATAAAAAACATAAACTAAATAAAAAAATCATTTTCCCCAATAAATTAAAGGAACTTTTCCCTTAAACAACACAAATAAAGTGACACGCATTTCTACTCCCGAACTACGTGCCTTTTGATCTCTCTAAAGGGTACATAGGCCCTAGGCTCTCTTCCTAGGTCAAGTCTAATTTTGCAAATAAATATATTTTTCCATATTTTCTTTTTGTAAATAAATATTCATTTTTTTCTTTAGTTTTCATTTCATTTATTTTTGTAAATATTCTCTTTTTTATTTGGGGAATTATCATAAGATTAAAGGCCATAATATTTTTAAATAATTAACTTAGGGTAACCATTCTTATGAATGGGTGTTGTGGGGTGCCTAACACCTTACCCATACACAATCGACTCCCGAACCTTAAATGGTTTTTGTAGACCAGTTTCCAATTTTCAAAAAGGTTTCCAAAATTATCCTTCTTCAAAATTTTGATAGCGGCTCCTTATTTTTCAAATTTCAGGCGCTACAGTGAGCCACGTACAGACCATAGTATTGCATCGCAACCACTCTGAATAAAGAGGATCTGTAGTCATAGGAGCTAACACCAAGCCATCGGCGAATACAAGCTTGTTCTTTGATTGTAAAGCCATTCGCATGGCACGTGACCAGGTGTGGTAATTTGGTCCAGTGAGAACTAGAGTAACAAGAATCAAAGCTGGATTCTGGTTCGGATGAAGGTAATATGGACTAGAAATGTTCTGGGAAGGTCAGCGATGGCACCAATAAGAGATGAACCAGAAACAAGAGAAGGATTAGCCATGGCGGAGCACTTCACTCTGATACCATGAAACAGGAAATAAAGGAAATAAAGAGAATCGGAGATGGAGCAGAAGAATGAGAGAAGAAAGAAATCTCATATCTGATTATTTACTGTACATTGATACAAATATATAAGAGTAAAGGCATAACAGAATTAAATAACCATTTGACTAACAGTTAGCTAAACTAACAGGTTCTAGTTATACTATTTAGTTACACTACCCGTTATCTTTAATGTCTGTTTTACAATCTGTCACACACATATATATATATATATATATATCTTATAGTTAATTGACTATTCTGTTTTTATGTATAGTACCTCATCCTATCGAACTGTCATTAGATAACTTCTCTTGTTTGATGTCTGATTTAATTTTTAAAACATTGTCTATATCTCTCTATGTTTTTTCTTTTTGTTTCTCCCAACTTTAGGCAGAAAGATACTTTCAAAATGTTAGAGAATAAAAGTCCCTGAGATGACTTTGGCAATAAAATATCGTTAGGTATGTACGTGGTTTTTCAGTGAATCAACCTCTACCATCCCGTCTGCTAAAGTAAATGATCCCAGTGTTAAAACTCACATGATTATACGTCCATCTATTGAATTCTTACTAGTCTATTGTTTACTGGTATGTTCCCCCACACAGAAAAAAAAAGGAAAATCTCACCCCAGATCCTTCTCTACATGCTTAACTCCTTTTGCTGGATTTGGCTGTCAATTTTTAAGACAATTGTAGCCGCACAACAAAGGAGGAAGAATAAGCTGTGACTCCTTTGAATATGAATCTCTTCGATTTCGATACTATGGGTTTTTCCTTAAAATCTTTGAGATGAGGCAAAAGATTTATCTTTTCGGTGATTCCATCACAGAGGAATCCTTTGACATCAAAGGTTGGGCTGCTTCTCTGACCAATCATTTCACTCGCATCAGGATTACATAATGCAATCCTCTTTATATTACATAAGCCTAACCAAACGTCATAATCGGTCTGTTACATCAAGATTACATGTAATCTTTTCTCATGAATTGAACTAAATGGGCTATAATGGTTTATTTTGTTTTGATGTAAAGATCTTACTTGGGTCTATATGTTTTGTGAATTACTTGTACCAAGGTTGAAATGTTACGCCTATATTGAGCTTGTACTACTGACTTGTATATTTAAGTTAATATCTATGTTTAGCTAATATAAATAGATAAGATGCACTGCAATGACTTTATTTAGTATGTGAGCTCTTTTCTGGGCATGGCTTGGTTAAAGTTAAAAAGCGAGGAAATACTGTCAAAAAAGAGCCGTTTCTAGTGAGGTAAACTAAAATTTAATTATATTATCATTTTTTTCATTTTGAAAAACAATTATTTACTGAAATTACGATAAGAAAGACGAATAATAGATAAAAGACTGTGATCTCCCCAAATTAAGTTTGCTCAAATATTATACAGAAACTCACAGTAACTTTTATTTTTCTTTCCCATGAAGGCACATAGATGAAAGCACATGGAATTGAACATTTATTTCTTAAAAGACAAAAGAGAAAATTTGACATAACTATTATGGAAGGTTTCTAACCCTTCTCTTCCTCTTCTTTAGTAGATCAATCACCAAACTTGCAACCCATAGAGGTTTACCAGTAAACATCACAACTTGAAACATTGTTGCTCCAAATGCTGCTCCACATACATATCCCAATGCCACAGGTTTCCATCCAAATTCAAATCCAACTCCTAAACTTGGCAATGGTTCTTGTCTTTCCTCTTGTGTGTTGCACGGAATCATAAGTTGAAAACCACGCAACTCTTTGTTTCCTTTAAAGGAATTGCTTGAGAAAGTCTCAAATTGTTGGCCCCTAGGAATACATCCTTCAAGTTGATTCTTTGAAAGGTTCAGGACTTCGAGAAAATTGAGATTAGTCAACTCTATGGGAATTTTTCCAATAAATTTGTTTGATGACAAGTCCAATGATTCCAAATTCTTCAAATTTCCCATTAAGGCAGGAATTGCACCAGTGAGCCCGTTATGTGAAAGATTGAGCCCTCTCAACGCAAGAAACTCTGCAATAACTTGTGGAATTTCTCCCTCAAACATGTTATTGGATAAATCGATGCTAGTGAAAATAGTCAAGATCTTTTCCATATGAGTTTCTGATCCTTTCAAGGTCAACTTAATGGAGTTCTGATAATTAATGGTGTCATTGATTTCATAATTCAAGTACTGCAATTGAGTTTTCTCTTCTAATCTTCTCATAGCTTCGAAGGATTTAAAGAATGCTGCAGGTAAAGGACCTTTCAAGTTGTTGCTAGATAGGTCAAGTACTCTTAACATATGGAAGGCATGGCTTCCATTGTCCTTAAAATTTGGGATAAAACCTTGCAATTTATTCCCTCTAAGAACAAGCACCTGCAATTCCTCAAGAGCTTGTAGCCAATAGGGAAATACATCCTCTACACCATTGTTGCCAAGATCTAAGACTCTTAGCCTTGTGCAATTGACTAAAGATTGAGGTACTGACCCTTTCAAAAAGTTGTCATTAAGATTTAGGGTTCTTAAGTTGTTTCCCACTTCAAATGATTCAGGTATACCACCAGAGAAGCTATTACTTTGTAGATCTAACACAGAAAGAGTAAGGTTAGAGCTGACAATACATAGTGGAATGGTGCCGATGAAGTTATTATAGGACAAGTTAAGAACATCAAGTGTGCTTGCATTGCAAATAGAAGAATGAAGCTCTCCTTGAAGGAAGTTGGAACTTAAGTCGAGAAGATACATGTTTCTCCATGGCAAGTGTTGAGTCAACACGTTTCCTATCAGAAAGTTGTGAGAAAAGTTCAAGAATGTGAGCAAATTGTTCTTCACTAAATTTACAATTCTTAGAAGAAATGTTGAAGAGAGATGATGGAATTTCACCTGTTTAGATTTACAAAGTGAACAAGATATATTCAAGTAAGCTAATAGTTAAAAGGCTTTGGCATTCATCTCTAACATTAAAAAACAATAGATAAACAACATTATATGAATTTAACTTTTGTTGAAAATCAATTTAAAAGAGACTCTTCCAATATAATATAAACTGCCAATTGGACATCAAAACTCTTTTAAAAAAATATGCTAAAGAGAGATTATGGAATTAATTTCACCAATATAAAATGAACAACCAAGTTATTTATATTTTGCATTAAAGCTATTTATTATTCACAAGGCTCTAACTTTGAAATCTGGCTATGAATTCATCATAGACTTAAATAGGTGATATCATTTGCATATAATTTACACATTAATACAATATAAAAAATTGAATATTTGTTTTATGCTGACTAATCCGTGCATAAATATTAAAATGGGAGAAATCAAATCTATTATTACCATCAAATTGCCTAACTTTTAATAGTTATATAACTAACGAGATAAGTGTTTTATTTTGTAATTTTTTAATAATTGTTTAATAGGATTTTATAAATTCGTGAAATAAGAAAGAAATGATTAAGAATATTGGAAAGAAGAAAATTGATCAGGGAAAGGAAGAGAAAAAACATATAGTTGAAGATAATAATGATTTATTTCAAGATCAATCTCTCGTAGCACTGAATTGTTAAATAATGAAGATGGTATAGAACCAGTAAGTTGATTTCTTCCCAGACACAAGATTTTTGGTTGTAAAAGATTGCCAATCTCATTCGGGTGGGCTAACTGTCATAGATTAAATCAATTACCAATTCGATATGCTTTAAAATTCTTTTTTAAAGAAGAAATGCTGAATTGAGGTTATGGAATTAATTTTGAACAATCAAATTATTTATATTTTGCATTAAATTCATTAAATATTTACAAGGCTCTAATTTCAAAAAACAATATGATGAATTCATCATTGGCCAAAAAACTAAATTTTTAATTTTTATAACAACAAAAAAGCCTTGTAAGGAGGTGTAGCAGCGTAATTTTTCCTAACGTAGAAGTATAAAGAGTTTTCAGTTAAAAATTTGCAACAAATATCAAATAAGCATAAATAATAAATGAAATATTTTTAAAGGAGTTGTATTGCAAATAGAATACAGGGAAAAAAGAAAAATAAGAGGCTAGAAAGAACTAGCAAAATTATATATAAAGTGTAGTACAAAAAAATTGCCACACAAGACAGTTACAACATGCCTCAAAACACATATTTGTTGGGAGATTACTTGAAGAATTATTTATTCCGACATAAATTTATTATAGACTGAACTGTTAAATAACGAAAAAGGCATATAAACCATTGCCAATCTCATTTGAAATAGGTGAAAAACAGAGAGTAATGTCAGCAACAATTTTTATATATAATAAATTATTATGTACATGAGACAAATTTTTTTTAATAAGACAAATTTTTCTTTTTGAAACATATATGGCACAACTTGCAAATTTTTTAGAAATAATAACACAAATATATTGTAAATGATAAAATACAACTGCACTTGTTTTCAAAAAGAAATTGTCTATTAATGGTAAAACACATATATTTGTTGGAAGACTCCCAGAAAAATTAGTTTTGTTAACTAAAAACGTTTTGAAAATATAAATTAATAATAAATAACCAAATTAAAATTAAATCTTTCAAATTAAACATGTCTGTATGGCATAGTACTTTTGGAAAAAAAAAATCTTCAACTTTTTTTTAACAACGTAGAAATAATAATAAACATTTATTTTAAGGACTGACAATGAGTCTTTAGATCCGCTTCTAAAAAATGAAGATTAAAATTTGCAAGCGTTGTCCAATTCCAAATCCAACTCAATTCCAAATTGGATAATGCTGCTTAGATTATAAATCCGAATCATTTCAGAGCATTAAATCAATGCCTTAAATTATTTCAAAAAAGCCACTGTCCTTAAATGATATATATAAATTATTTTCCATGCAAGGAATTTTTTTAGGTGCATGTGAGATTGTCGATAATTGGGGGGAAAAAAACAACTTGCCATTGAAAAGAAAACAGGAAAAGACGAAAAACAAAAGGGTAGAAAGAAGCATTGAAATCCCAACTACTCCTTTTTTATTATCATACTTATCAGGTTGTTTATTTTCCAATCGGCTCCCATGTTTTTTTTAATGATTAAATATTTTATTTCATTTTTTTAGTAGAATTTTCAAGAAACTTAGTTGACTGAGTATGCTGATTGAATCATATTTTTATATATGATTTTTATAATTAAATTGGAATTTTAATGTATATTCTAGGACATTATTACATGATTAAATATTAATTTTAATTTTGGAGGGTCAGAATTAATATTTTGAGGATATAGGAAAATTACAGAAAAATCCCTAAATTTTATGAAAATTTTAAGTGAATGAAGAAAAGGGATTGGATAAATTACAGAAGAATACCCAATACTTTAAATATTCGTTAAGGAACATAAACATTTCAAGTATTTTAACTTTAGTCCCTATATAGAAGTTTTCAAAGTTTTAGATTTGTCCCCGGTCAAAACCAGGAACGAATTAGTTTTTCACTTTTTCTCCTTTATGCAGACACAAAAACATGGCAGCTTACCCATTGTGCTTCATCATCATGATGGCGTGAAGAGAGAGCTGGAACGTGGGGGCATCACCCTTCATCATCATTATCACCCTTCATCGTCATTATCACCTTCCACTTATAGTTGGGAACACGGGTCAGCTTGGGGTTGCAAGTTGGCCCGCACCAACCCACGACTTGCACGGTGCGGGCTGGCAAAATGCCAATTCTAACCCGCAGTGTGGGGGTTGCGGGCCAGCTTATGGGCCCGCATTTTTGTTTTGAAAAAAAAATTCATATTTTTTAAATAGGATTGAAAATATGAAACACATATATATAAGTAATTAAATTTATCTTCCTAGTATCAATCATTTCTTTTATAAAAATTTAAAAATATAATCTAAAATTTAAGATATAAAGTTATCAAATTTATTAAAGTTTATAAACAAAACATAAACTTATCCTCAAACAATGAAGATATAATAATTTTGTTTAAAGAAAAAGGGAAGAAGTTAAGATTTTTTCTCTTTAGATTGGGAAGTACCAAGATAAGAGTAGAAAACTTATAAATTTTATAAAATTATTATATGTAAATAAAAAATAAAAAATTTGCGAGCCAACCCGCCAACCCACGGATTGGGATTTTCCCAACCCTAACCCATCAAAATCCGCGGGCTCACGGGTTGAGCCCATATTACCGCTCTACCTCCACTATGTTCTTCCTTTTTCTTCTTTAAAATAGCATCATCCGATCTGCATCAGGATCATCATCCGGACCTTCATGCTCTACTTTCTTCCTCTTCGGTTCAAGGTCGCCGGCGACCTTCTCTCCTTCATCCATTGTCGCCGGCGACCTCATTGAAGACACAGAGGCACGGATGAGCTGAGAGGTTAAACCCAAGAGAAGAGAGAGCTGCGAGGGGGGGACGCCTTTGAGCTTTCAATCCCATTCATCTAATCACTTCTTTTCACCACCGTGGAGTATTCGGCTGTCGGACAAGCTTGAAATGGAGAGCTCTCAGACCAGCACCGTTCCCTTCCTGTCACCGGCGCGACTTGTTGTCGCCGGAGAAGAGCACCTCAGGACCAGAACTGCACAGCAGCCGACGACCCTCTCCGTTTCTGACCACCACCGACAGACTCTTTCTCCACCGGAATTGCACCTCTGTACCACAATCCCTCGCCAGTGACTCTGTTCTGAGCTCCAACTACCATCACCACCAGCTTCGCCTTCCTCCTCTGTTTTCTGATACATCCGTTCTTGTGGCCGGAAAATCACAGTTCCGGTGACTCTCCACTCTCTCAGCAATCTCCGACCCCCACTTCCGGCAGAACCACCAATCACTTTCCCTCCTCTGTCCATTGCAGCCACCGTCCGAGAGGAGAGGAGAAACAGAGCAGTGCACCAATTCTTCCTCCAACAGCAACCAACGACGTTCACCTTGGCAGCAAGCCCGCAACCGTCTCACAGCTACCACCACCATTCTTCCTCGGGTTCTGAGTTTTCTGGTGGGAATATTGATTTTCCGGCCCCATTTCAGGCATAAACCCAGTTTCCGGCGAACTCAATTTCATGATAATTTGTGCTAGAGCTCACATGTCTTTGAAAGGGGAGTTATTTAATTTAAATTTGATTCTCATTAATATATTTTGATTGATATTTGATTTCTTTTGGATAATTTGTGTCTTAAATTTGTGTAATTGCATTGGAATTTTTGTTGTTGCTTGTTGGACTTATATTTATATATAATTTTCTTATGAGTTTAATTAATATGAATGGCATGTTTGTTTATGAATTTAATTAAATTGTATTTTTTTATATTAATTAAAAAATAAAAAACCCATTATTTTATTGTATTTATATGGGATATAGATTATCTAATATTCAATAAAAGACTCTTTAAAAAGAGAAAACTATAATAAGTTTGCCTATACGCAATCTTTATTAAATTTTTTTATTATGAACCTCAGGGCATAACAATTAACAAACAACAAATAGTCCGTGACCACATTCTCAATATTTTTAAAAAAAATTCTATAGCCTTCAATTTCTTCATCTACCACTTGATATTTATCATGGAAAATCTAAAAAATTGTAATTACTAAGGATCAAAAATCAAAATATATACGTATAAATACTAAATTAGCCGTAATCAAACTCATATATTCTCTTAGATGAAGTCTCAACTACTATTAAACAGTTACCGTTTAGGTGACAGATGGAGAAATAATTATTTTTATCTTTTAACAAAATCGTAAATATAATCACGAATGAGGAAGGAAAACTGATTAGGCTTTTGGAGATGCTGTTTTCCCATGGCCGTGATTTTGAGTGACCTCAATGACCTTGGCTTTGTAATAATTACTAGTAGTATAGAATAGTGATGGTGTAAAACAGAACATGGAGCTTAGGAAAACTGATTGTGAACAATTAAGTCCGTATGACTAATTTTAATTATGAAGTTTTTTTTTCCTTTAGTAAAAAGGACTCATCCATTCACCAAAAAAGCGCGGGCACATGGCATGGTGGTATTCTTAAACATTAAGTGGCCCTCAAAACAAGAGAGAGAAAAGAAGCTGTGCCGCTTTATGGAGCATAATTTATTCACTTCTAGGACCACATTTTCATTTTCATTGCATTAGTCTAATAACCCAAAAGAACGTTATTGAGAAGAAGCTTGTGTGGATACATTGTCCCTTCAAAAACATATATCTCAAAAGTCTTTAGTCTTAATTTGTTTGGATGTTTATATTATATCTTTCTATCTCCCACTTTTAATTTGTATGGTTCAAGGTTTTGATGTCATCGAATAGTATATAAGAATTTCACTTGTCTATGTTACAAATATATCATGATGTTCCATTGGTTCTTGATCTTCATTTCATTTGTTGTTTCACATAAATGAAATGAAAAAAACCATAATTTAATTTTAGAGAAAAATATTTAAAAAGAAAAGAAAACACACAAGTAAAGTACATACCTGTAAATGAGTTACCATCCAAATATAATTCTTTCAAAGATGTGCAGTTGCTTATTGATTTTGGAATGCTTCCCTCTAATTGATTATTATTAACAGCAAAGACTTCAAGTAAAGGGAGTTGATGACACATTTCTTCTGGCAAATTTCCCTTTAAATGATTATTGCCAACTTGAACAGAGCTCAAAGAGGGCATCTTCCAAAGGAATGAAGGAATTCCACCTATGAAAAACACATATATTTGTTGGAAGACTTCCAGAAAAATTAGTTTTGTTAACAACAAACTTTTTGAAAATATAAATTAATAATAAATAACCGAATTAAAATTAAATCTTCCAAAAATGTCTGTATGGCATAGTAATTTTGGAAAAATAATCCTTCAAAAAGTTCTTAACTAACGTAGAATAATAATAAACATTTATTTTAAGGACTGATAATGAGTCTTTAGATCCATTTCAAAATGTTGAAGATTAATTTTGCAAGGGTTGTCCAATTGCAAAGCAAAGTCAAGGCGTTCAAACTCAATTCCAAATTGAAGAATGCTGCTTAGATTATAAATCCGAATCATTTTAGAGCATTAAATATTTTATTTCATTTTTTTGGCAGAATTTTCAAGCAACTTATGGTTACATGTGTGAAAATTATATGTATAAAAATTCCAACTAAATCATGGGAAGAAAAATCTCATTTCAAATTTATTTCTATTTCGTACGGTAAAAAGGAAAAAAATTAAAAAAAACAAAACACAGTCTCAAGTCCCAACACACCCACCCATCCACACACCTGGAGATGTTTTCATCGATAAAATTAGTATGCCACATCAAACTATCATAGATCATGAAAAGTATACCATTTTATTCATACTCATTTTGGGATTAAAAGAAAGCATCGTGTTCTATGTCTTCAAAAGTAATCTAGCAAAATCATTGTTCATTTAATGTCTTATGAATGAATGAAAGAGCGAAAAAAAAAAATCTCATTTTGTTTACAAACAAACATGTCATTTTATACTTCTCCAATCCCAAACTAAAGTCAAGGGCATGCAAAATCATTCCAAATTGAAAAATGACATCTCTCGTGATTACATTAAAAAATTTCAAATAAAGATTAATTCGAGTGTTTGGTATTTTTATTTGTTTTCAATATTTGAAATTTTTTTCTAAACTTTGTGAAGCTAAAATAAATATGCGAATAAAGCGATTATTCAAATTTAAGAATATCATATCCCTAAATATAAATAGCAAAATACAAATGATCACTCAGATAGAGATATTAATGGTACAATTCATACTCCACCATTTTAATCAAATCTAACTCTAAGTAGTGTTGTTTGGGGCTCTTTTATCAAGTTATTTTCCTTCGGGCTCCCTATTTCTTTAATGATTGAGAAAGTATTACCATTTCGTTCATATTCACTTTGGGGTTAAAAGACGGAATAGCGTCCCATGTCTTTAAAAATAATCTAGCAAAATCATTATTTAGTAATGTCTTATGAAATAATGGAATAGAAGTTAAGACAATGATATATATAATTAAAACTATTACCTTGCAAGTTGATGTTCTGAAGATATAGCAACTGGAGTTTGGTCAAATTTCCAAGTTCACTTGGTATATTTCCTCTGTTGAATTTGTTATCACCTAATGATAAATGTGCTAATTCTTTGCATTGATGCCAAATGGAGGGTATTTCGCCAGACAAATTATTTTCATGCACATAAAATAATTCAAGTTTTGGAAGCCCAAAACACACATTTTTTGGGAGACTATCAGATAATTGATTTGATCCAAGATCAATCTTTTGTAGCGCTGAATTGTTAAATAATGAAGATGGTATAGAACCAGTGAGTTGATTTGCTCCAAGATACAATATCTTCAATTGCAAAAGATCACCAATTTCATTGGGGATGCCTCCTTCAAATATTAAGAGGGTGAGAAAGAAAATAATGTCAGTAACAACTTTTTACTTATTACAAGTTATTACTAACGTGAGATAAATTTATATTCTTTAGAAACACATGTGCACAATAAGACTTCCACTTTTTTCTTTCTAAGAAATGACACATATATTAGTAGATGATAAAACGCGAAAAAAAAATTATTATTTTCAGAAAGGTATAACCCTTTAATTCCGGCGGGCCAATTGTCACAGATTAAATCAATTACCAGTTGGACATGCATTAAAATTCCTTTTTAAAGAAGAAATGCTGAATTGAGATTATGGAATTAATTTTGAACAATCAAATTATTTATATTTTGCATTAAATCAATTTAATATATACAAGGCTCTAACTTCACAAAACAATATGATGAATTCATCATTGGCCAAAAAACTAAATTTAGTTTTTATAACAACAAAAAAGCCTTGTATGGAGGTGTAGCAGCGTAACTTTTCCTAACGAAGAAGTTTAAAGCGTTTTTAGTTAAAAAATTTGCAAGAGATATCAAATAAGCATAAATAATAAATGAAATATTTGTAAATGAGTAGTATTGTAGATAGAATACAGGGAAAATAGAAAAATAAGAGGCTAGAAAGAATTAGTAAAATTATATATAAAGTTTAGTCCAAAAAAATTGCCACACCAAACAGTTACAATGTGCCTCAAAACACACATTTGTTGGGAGACTACTTGAATAATCATTTTTTCCGACATAAATTTATTGTAGACTGAACTGTTAAATAATGAAATGGTATATGAACGACAAGCTGATTATTTTCAAGATACAATGTTTTTAGTTGTAAACGATTGCCAATCTCATTTGAAATATCTCCTTCAAATAGGTGGAAAAAAGGGATTTGGGGCCTTCTCAAATATGTTTTTTATGAATTTTTAGATCATTAGATTCTACAACAAATGAGTGAAATTTTGACATATTATGGGCAAAAGACGGATCTGTTTTAAATTTTTTATGATTTTTTAAAGATTTTTCACAAAAAAGTGGTTAAAGTGAAAAACAACACACAATTTTTCTGAAAAATCTTTAAAAAATCATAAACAATTGAAAATAAAAATCTGTGTTTTACCCATAATATGTCAAAATTTCACTCATTTTGTGTATAATATAATGATCTAAGGAACCATAAAAAAATACATTTAGAAATACCCCTAAAATAAGGAGGCAGCAAAGGGCGTAGCTGAGAGGGCGCAGCTGACACCCTCTGCGCGGAAAAAAGAAAGTAATGTCAGTAACAATATTTATGCATAATAAATTATTATGTACATGAGCCAATTTGTATTTTTTTTTCATAAAAGAAATTTGTATTTTTTAAAACATATATGGCACAACTTGCACATTTTTTGGAAATTATAACAAAAATATATTATAAATGATAAAATACAACTGCACTTGTTTTCAAAAAGAAATAGCCTATTCATGGTAAAACACATATCTGTTGGAAGACACCAAAATTAGTTTTGTTAACTACAAACTTTTTGAAAACATAACGTAATAATAAATAACCAAATTAAAATTAAATGTGCCAAACATGTCTGTATGGCATAGTAATTTTGGAAAAAAAAAATTCCTTCAAAATTTTTTTTAAAACGTAGAAATAATAATAAACATTTTTTTTAAGGACCGATAATGAGTCTTTAGATCCGTTTCCAAAAAATGAAGATTAAAATTTGCAAGGGTTGTCCAATTCCAAATCAAAGTCAAGGCGTTCAAACTCAATTCCAAATTGAATAATGCTGCTTCGATTATAAATCCGAATCATTTTAGAGCATTAAATGATCGCCTTAAATTATTTCAAAAAAGCCACTGCCCTTAAATGATATATAAAAATTATTTTCCATGCAAGGAATTTTGGGAAAAAAAATTGCCATTGAAAAGAAAACAGAGGAAAAGACAAAAAATAAAAGGGTAGATAGAAACATGGAAATCCCAACTGGTCCTTTTTTATCATCACACTTATCACGTTGTTTATTTTCCAATCGGCCCCCGTGTTTTTTTAATGATTAAATTTTTATTTCACTTTTTTGGCAGAATTTTCAAGCAGCTTATGGTCGCATGTGTGAAAATTATATATATACAAATTCCAACTAAATTATGCGAAGCAAAATCTCATTTCAAATTTATTTCTATTTCATAAGGTAAAGAGGAAAACAATTAAAAAAAAGTGCAGTCTTAACACACCCACCCATCCACACACATGGAGATGTTTACATTATAAAATTAGTATGCCACATCGAACTCATAGATTCTGAAAAGTATACCATTTTATTCATATTCATTTTGGGATTAAAAGAAAGCATCGCGTTCTATGTCTTTAAAAGTAATCTAGCAAAATCATTGTTCATTACTGTCTCGTGAATGAATGAATTGGCGAAAAACAAAATCTCATTTTGTTTACAAACAAACACGTCATTTTATATTTCTCCAATTCCAAACTAAAGTTAAACGCATGCAAAATCATTCCAAAATGAAAAATGACATCTCTCGTGATTACATTAAAAAATTTCAAATAAAGATTCATTCGAGTGTTTTGTATCTTATATTTGTTTTCAACATTTGAAGTTTTTTTCTAAACTTTGTGAAGATAAAATAAATATGTGAATAAAAAGATTATTCAGATTTAAGAATATCATATCCCTAAATATAAATAGCCAAATACAAATGATCACTCAGATAGAGATATCAATGGTAAAAGTGATACTCCACCATTTTAATCCAATCTAACTCTAAGTAGTGTTGTATGGGGCTCTTTAATCAGGTTATTTTCCTCCGGGCTCCCTATTTCTTTAATGATTGAGAAAATATTTTCCATTTCATTCATATTCAGTTTGGGATTCAAAGAAGGAATAGCGTCCTATGTCTTTAAAAATAATCTAGCAAAATCATTATTCAGCAATGTCTTATGAAATAATGGAATAGAAGTTAAGACAATGATATATATAATTAAAACTATTACCTTGCAAGTTGCTGTTGGTAAGATATAGCAACTGGAGTTTGGTCAAATTTCCAAGTTCACTTGGTATATTTCCTCTGTTGAATTTGTTATCACCCAATTGTAACTCTACTAATTCTTTGCATTGATGCCAAATAGAGGGTATTTCGCCAGACAAATTATTTCGATGCACATAAAATAATTCAAGTTTTGGAAGCCCAAAACACACATTTTTTGGGAGACTACCAGATAATTGATTTAATCCAAGATCCATCTCTTGTAGCGCTGAATTGTTAAATAATGAAGATGGTATAGAACCGGTGAATTGATTTACTCCAAGATACAATTCCATCAGTTGTGAAGAATCACCAATTTCATTGGGGATGCATCCTTTAAATATTAAGAGGGTGAGAAAGAAAATAATGTCAGTAACAATTTTTTACTTATTACAAGTTATTACGTACGTGAGATAAATTTATATTCTTTAGAACCACATGTGCACAATAAGACTTCCACTTTTTTTTTTTTTAATTTTAGAAATGACACATATGTTAGTAAATGATAAAACGCGACAAAAATTATTATTTTCAGAAAGGTATAACCCTTTAATTCGGGTGGGCCAATTGTCATAGATTAAATCAATTACCAGTTGGACATGCATTAAAATTCCTTTTTAAAGAAGAAATGCTGAATTGAGATTATGGAATTAATTTTGAACAACCAAATTATATATATTTTGCATTAAATCAATTTAATATATACAAGGCTCTAACTTAACAAAACAATAGGATGAATTCATCATTGGTCAAAGAACTAAATTTTTAGTTTTTATAACAACAAAAAAGCCTTGTATGGAGGTGTAGCAGCGTAACTTTTCCTAACGCAGAAGTTTAAAGCATTTTCAGTCAAAAAATTTGCAAGAGATATCAAATAAGCATAAATAATAAATGAAATATTTGTAAAGGAGTTGTATTGTAGATAGAATTCAGGGAAAATAGGAAAATAAGAGGCTAGAAGAACTAGCAAAATTATATATAAAGTGTAGTACAAAAAAATTGCCATATCAGACGGTTATAACGTGCCTCAAAACACACATTTGTTGGGAGACTACTTGAAGAATTATTTATTCCAACATAAATTTGTTGTAGACTGAACTGTTAAATAATAAAATGGAATTAATGACAAGTTGATTATTTTCAAGATATATTGCTTTTAGTTGTAAACGATTGCCAATCTCATTTGAAAACAGAGAGTAATGTCAGTAACAATCTTTTTGCATAATAAATTATTATGTACATGAGCCAATTTTGTATTTCTTTTTCATAGAACAAATTTGTATTTTTGAAAACATATATGGCACAACTTGCACATTTTTTTAGAAATTATAACAAAAGTATATTATAAATGATAAAATACAACTGCACTTGTTTTCAAAAAGAAATAGCCTATTCATGGTAAAACACATATATTTGTTGGAAGACTCCCAGGAAAATTAGTTTTGTTAACAACAAAATTTTTGAAAATATAAATTAATAATAAATAACCAAATAAAAATTAAATCTTCCAAAAATGTCTGTATGGCATAGTAATTTTGGAAAACAAAATCCTTCAAAAAGTTCTTAACTAACGTAGAATAATAATAAACATTTATTTTAAGGACTGATAATGAGTCCTTAGATCCATTTCAAAAAAATGAAGATTAATTTTGCAAGGGTTGTCCAATTGCAAATCAAAGTCAAGGCGTTCAAACTCAATTCCAAATTGAAGTATGCTGCTTAGATTATAAATCCGAATCATTTTAGAGCATTAAATCATCGCCTTAAATTATTTCAAAAAAGTCACTGCCATTAAATGATATATAAAAATTATTTTCCATGCAAGGAACTTTTTTAGGATGCATGTGAGATTGTCTATAATTTTTTTTAAAAAAAAATTGCCATTGAAAAGGAAACAGGAAAAGACGAAAAATAAAAGGGTAGGAAGACACATTGAAATCCCAACCAGTCCTTCTTATCTTCATACTTATCAGGTTGTTTATTTTCCAATTGGGTCCCATGTTTTTTTAATGATTAAATATTTTATTTCATTTTTTTGGCAGAATTTTCAAGCAACTTATGGTTACATGTGTGAAAATTATATGTATAAAAATTCCAACTAAATCATGGGAAGAAAAATCTCATTTCAAATTTATTTCTATTTCGTACGGTAAAAAGGGAAAAAATAAAAAAAAACACAGTCTCAACACACCCACCCATCCACACACCTGGAGATGTTTTCATCTATAAAATTAGTATGCCACATCGAACTCATAGATTCCAAAAAGTATACCATTTTATTCATATTCATCTTCGGATTAAAAGAAAGCATCGCGTTCTATGTCTTTAAAAGTAATCTAGCAAAACCATTGTTCATTAATGAAGCTTTTATTTACATTAATTATGAAGTTTTTTTCCTTAAGTAAAAAGGACTCATCCATTCACCAAAAAAGCGCGGGCACATGGCATGGTGGTATTCTTAAAGATTAAGTGGCCCTTAAAACAAGTTGATGCAACTAATTGAAAGAGAGAGAAAATTACGTTGGTCATGGGAAAAGAAGCTGTGTGGCTTTATGGTATAATTTATTCACTTCTAGGACCAAATTTTCATTTTCATTGCATTAGTCTAATAACCCAAAAGAACGTTATTGAGAAGAAGCATTTGTGGATACATTGTCCCTTCAAAAACATATATCTCTAAAGTCTTTAGTCTTAATTTGTTTGGATGTATCTATTATATCTTTCTATCTCCCACTTTTAAATTGTATGGTTTAAGGTTTTGATGTCATCGAATAGTATATAAGAATTTCACTTGTCTATGTTACAGATATATCATGAGGTTCCATTGGTTCTTGATCTTCATTTTATTTGTTGTTTCACATAAATGAAATGAAAAAAAAAAACCATAATTTAATTTTAGAGAAAAATATTTAAAAAGAAAAGAAAACACACAAGTAAAGTACATACCTGTAAATGAGTTAGTACCCAAATATAATTCTTTCAAAGATGTGCAGTTGCTTATTGATTTTGGAATGCTTCCCTCTAGTTGATTATCATTAACATCAAAGATTTCAAGTAAAGGGAGTTGATGGCACATTTCTTCTGGCAAATTTCCCTTTAAATGATTCTCGGCAACTTGAACAGAGCTCAAAGAGGGCATCTTCCAAAGGAATAAAGGAATTTCACCTATGAAAAAAATACAGAATATTTGTTTTTGGTATAGTAAGTCTAGGAATTTCCTTAATTCACACACAACTGTATAAGTAATGCATGGAATTTGGTTAATTAGAGGCTTAAAATTAATAGACTATTATTTAACTTTTGTTTGAAATTAATTTAAACAGTACTCTTCCAATATGATGTCAATTACCAACTGGACATTAAAACTCTTTTAAAAAAGATATGCTAAAGAGAGATTATGGAATTAATTTCACCAATATAAAATGAACAACCAAGTTATTTATATTTTGAATTAAATCTATTTATTATCCACGAGCTTCTAACTTTGAAATCTGGCTACAAAATCATCATACAGTTACATACGAGATATCCTTTGCACATAATTTACATATGTACTATATAAAAAAACTTGAATATTTATTTTATGCTGATTAATCCTTGCATAAATATTAAAAAGGGAGAAATCAAATATATTCTAACCATCAAATTTCCTAACTTTTAATAGTTATATAGCTAATGAGATAAGTGTTATATTTTGTAATAGTTGAATAATTATTTAATAGGATTTTATAAATTTGTGAAATAAGAAAGAAATGATTAAGAATATTGAAAAAAGAAAATTAATCAGGGAAAGGAAGAGAAAATATATATAGTTGAAGATAATAATCATTTATTCCAAGATCAATCTCTTGCAGCACTAAATTGTTAAATAATGAAGATGGTATAGAACCAGCAAGTTGATTTCTTCCAAGGGACAATATTTTTTGGTTGTGAAAGATTGCCAATCTCATTCGGGTGGGCCAACTCTCATAGATTAAATCAATTACCAATTTGACATGCATTAAAATTCCTTTTTAAAGAAGAAATGCTGAATTAAGATTACTGAATTAATTTTGAACAACCAAATTATTTATATTTTGCATTAAATCAATTTAATATATACAAGGCTCTAACTTCACAAAACAATATGATGAATTCATCATTGGCAAAAAAAAAAACTAAATATTTAGCTTTTATAACAACAAAAAAAGCCATGTATGGATATGTAGCAGCATAACTTTTCCTAACGCAAAAGTTTGAAGCATTTTCAGTTAAAAAATTTGCAAGAAATATCAAATAAGCATAAATAATAAATGAAATATTTGTAAAGGAGTTGTATTGTAGATAGAATACAGGGAAAATAGAAAAATAAGAGGCTAGAAAGAATTAGCAAAATTATATATAAAGTGTAGTACAAAAAAATTGCCACACCAAACAGTTACAACGTGCCTCAAAACACACATTTGTTGGGAGACTACTTGAAGAATTATTTATTCCGACATAAATTTGTTGTAGACTGAACTGTTAAATAATGAAATGGTATATGAACGACAAGTTAATTATTTTCAAGATACAATGCTTTTAGTTGTAAACGATTGCCAATCTCATTTGAAATAACTCCTTCAAATAGGTGGAAAAAAGGGAGTAATATCAGTAACAATTTTTATGCATAATAAATTGTTATGTACATGAGCCAATTTTGTATTTTTTTTCATAAAAAAAATTGTATTTTTGAAAACATATATGGCACAACTTGCACATTTTTAAAAGTTATAACAAAAATATATTATAAATGATAAAATACAACTGCACTTATTTTCAAAAAGAAATAGCCTATTCATGGTAAAACACATATATCTGTTGGAAGACTCCAAAATTAGTTTTGTTAACTACAAACTTTTTGAAAATATAACGTAATAATAAATAACCAAATTAAAATTAAATTTTCCAAACATGTTTGTATGGCAGAGTAATTTTGGAAAAAAATCCTTCAAAATTTTAACGACGTAGAAATAATAATAAACATTTATTTTAAGGACCGATAATGAGTCTTTAGATCCGTTTCCGAAAAATGAAGATTAAAATTTGCAAGGGTTGTCCAATTCCAAATCAAAGTAAAGGCGTTCAAACTCAATTCCAAATTGAATAATGCTACTTCGATTATAAATCCGAATCATTTTAGAGCATTAAATAATCGCCTTAAATTATTTCAAAAAAGCCACTGCCCTTAAATGATATATAAAAATTATTTTTAATTTGAAAAAAAAAACTTGCCATTGAAAAGAAAACAGAGGAAAAGACGAAAAATAAAAGGGTAGAGAGAAACATTGTGGTCCTTTTTTATCATCACACTTATCACGTTGTTTATTTTCCAATCGGCTCCCGTGTTTTTTTAATGATTAAATTTTTATTTCACCTTTTTGGCAGAATTTTCAAGCAGCTTATGGTCACATGTGTGAAAATTATATATATACAAATTTCAACTAAATTATGCGAAGCAAAATATCATTTCAAATTTATTTCTATTTCATAAGGTAAAGAGGAAAAAAATTTAAAAAAAGTGCAGTCTCAACACACCCACTCATCCACACACATGGAGATGTTTTCATTATAAAATTAGTATGCCACATCGAACTCATAGATTCTGAAAAGTATTCCATTTTATTCATATTCATTTTGGGATTAAAAGAAAGCATCGTGTTCTATGTCTTTAAAAGTAATCTAGCAAAATCATTGTTCATTAATGTCTTATGAATGAATGAAATGGCGAAAAACAAAATCTCATTTTGTTTACAAACAAACACGTCATTTTATATTTCTCCAATTCCAAACTAAAGTTAAACGCATGCAAAATCATTCCAAAATGAAAAATGACATCTCTCGTGATTACATTAAAAAATTTCAAATAAAGATTAATTCGAGTGTTTTGTATGTTATATTTGTTTTCAACATTTGAAGTTTTTTTTCTAAACTTTGTGAAGCTAAAATAAATATGTGAATAAAATGATTATTCAGATTTAAGAATATCATATCCCTAAATATAAATAGCTAAATACAAATGATCACTCAGATAGAGATATCAATGGTAAAAGTCATTCTCCACCATTTTAATCCAATCTAACTCTAAGTAGTGTTGTATGGGGCTCTTTAATCTAGTTATTTTCCTTCGGGCTCCCTATTTCTTTAATGATTGAGAAAATATTACCATTTCATTCATATTCACTTTGGGATTAAACGAAGGAATAGTGTCCTATGTCTTTAAAAATAATCTATCAAAATCAATATTCAGTAATGTCTTATGAAATAATGGAATAGAAGTTAAGACAATGATATATATAATTAAAACTATTACCTTGCAAGTTGCTGTTGATAAGATATAGCAACTGGAGTTTGGTCAAATTTCCAAGTTCACTTGGTATATTTCCTCTGTTGAATTTGTTATCACCTAATGATAACTGTGCTAATTCTTTGCATTGATGCCAAATGGAGGGTATTTCGCCAGACAAATTATTTCGATGCACATAAAATAATTCAAGTTTTGGAAGCCCAAAACACACATTTTTTGGGAGATTACCAGATAATTGATTGTATCCAAGATCAATCTTTTGTAGTGCTGAATTGTTAAATAATGAGGATGGTATAGAACCAGTGAGTTGATTTGCTCTAAGATACAATATCTTCAGTTGTGAAAGATCACCAATTTCATTTGAGATGCCTCCTTCAAATATTAAAGGGATGGGAAAGAAATTAATGTCAGTAACAATTTGTTAGGTGTCACAAGTTATTAGGCACATCAGATAAATTAATATTCTATAGAAACTCTTAAGATTTGCACATTTTTTAAGAAATGACACATGTATTAGTAAATGATAAAACGCAATAAAAGATGTAACCCTTTTAATTCGGGTGGGCTAATAACCATGGATAAAATCAACTAGTTGTGTTTGGTTGAGAAATTTTGATGGATTCAAGATGATTAAATCTACGAGACAAATCGAAATCCAATTGGCCCTTCCTTTTCATCATTCCTATCAAAACACACATTCTTGGGAGACTCCTAGGAAAAATCTTTTTGTTGACTCTCCAAACATTTCAAAACTAATAATTACTAATAAATTATGAAATTAAAATATAATGTAGATTGTCCAAATCAAAATTAAACGTTTTGGACATGTTCACTGTAAGGCTTATTCAATATGAGGAAGTACAATGCAAGTTTCTTATATTATGTCAAGTCCCCTCCAATCATATATGACCATGTTTCATATTTTTAAAATATTATTATTTAACTATAAATCCACATGAAATAAATTGGACACATATGCATGGGTGACTGGAGAACTTGACATCATTGATATAATGAACTTGAGCTAAGTTTTTTTCCTATGAAAAAACCCTTCAAAAAGTTTTTAATGACAGAATAATATACATTTATTTTCAAAGATTGATGATGAGCTTTTACATCCACTTGGACTAATTAATATTATGATAGTAATTGTTTTCCCATGGTGTTACTATATAATTTCTTTCAAGTTTTTGATGATGAATGGTTATACCCTTTGAGTAGAAAATTTATGACAAAAATATAGAAAACAATTCATAATAGTGCCAAAATTAAAATAAAAAATAAAAATTAAGACAAACTCTTATTCATCGAGGATATGACCATAAAAATTGTTGTCACTGAGATCAAGTTCAACAAGGAATGAGAGATTTCCTAGTTGTGGAGATATGGAGCCCTTAAGGCCCATGCCGTGAAGATTCAAGGAATAGACCCTTCCATGACGAGTATTGCATGTGACACCAATCCAATTACATGGAGAAGAAGAGACAGACCAATTAACTAAGAAATCATATGGATCTGAAGCGATAAAGGATTTAAGGGCAAGAAGTGCAGATTTATCAGTACTGATGTTTGTATCAGTCCAAGCTAAGGATCCCATGAAGCAATGAAGTGAGAGCAGGAAAACAAAGGAAGAAGGCTTTCCCATGAGGAGCATAACAGACTTATCCGAATTTCAGGTCTAGTGCATCGAGCAATTAACACACACGTCATTTTATACTTCTCCGGTTCGAAATCAAGTCAAGTCTTACTAACAAAATGCGGAGTTGCAAAAGGACATCTTTTGTGATAAGATTGAAGAAATTGAACTAAAACATTAATTAGCATATCGGGTGTATTAAATTTGTTTTCACATATATTTCAAGATACTTTTTTGCTGCATTATTTTATTAACGGTCAAGTATGGTGGTGAATGAGAAGAAGCTTTGTCCCTTTGATCTGATTACGTGTTGATCAATTTCACTTTTAGCTGGGACCACATTTTCATTTATGATCTGCTCAAGTAGGCTATAAAGAGTAAACAGTACAAGGACATTTTTTAATTGAAGCTTGCGTAGATACATTGTTCCTTCAATTATATATATGCTTTTTTATTTTTTATTATTTTGGGTGAGACAATTATTCCCTTATTCAGTACTGGACATTTATAATCTTGTGGATATTAGAGTCAGGCTCAAGTCGATTGGGATTGATGTGTCAACGAGGACGTTGGGCCCTAATAAGGTGGAGTATGAATTCCCACACTGGGATGGGAAACAAAAGACATTTTATTAGGGTCTGAATATCTTCCCATCTCATGTGTTTTAAAACTGTGAGGGGGTGGCGGAGCCCGAGGGAACAATATCAAGAGCAACAGGGATGGGATGTTACACAGTTATTAATCGGACATTTTACCATCTACAAAATGCTTTGCAATAACTTGTATCGAAATCAAACCACCATGCATGAAATCTAAACAGAAGAAAGAAATCTTTGTTTTGTGATATCTCTCATTCTCATTACCCGTGGTTAAAATTCTCTGGTTTTCAATTTCTTCAGTTATGACTTTATGTCTGAGGACAATATTATCACTATATTATTCAAACTGTATCTATCACTCCTTAACTTGTGGGTTATGTTTGTAAGGTTAACAACCACACAACGAGCAAACATAAATGGAATTGGCAAAAAAGCTTTGGTTTTTACATAAATGATCTTGAAGCAGTGCTCCTCCGGAACAGATGATAAGTCTGAAAATTAAATATATATTTATATATATATTTTGAACGTCTCACTATTCATTCATTAAATTATGATAATCCAAAAAGAATGATAAAAGAAAATCAGATATCCAACAAGCTATTAGTTGAGGTGGTAAACAGCCTCTCAAGCTGTAAGGAAGAGAACATAAGTTCAAATATTAAAAATGGGGAAACCCTTGATCAAATAAAAGAATGAGAGACAAATACATTAAAAGAAAATAAAGTTATATATAAAATAATAATTAAATTTAAATTTTTAGAAATAATATTGTGAAATTACTGAGATATTCTATCATATAAATATAATATCCAATCAGATCTCTCCGGTTATTCTAAAATAAACTTCATTTTTCGCAAAGTATATAACTACATCTTATTATGATGTATAATTATTTTTCATTTTCTCCAGAAAAAATTGCTAAAATTATTTCTGAGGTTTAATACTTATTAATGTATTTAGATGTTCTTTTTTATGGATTTTGATGTCATGATATATTTTAAACATTCTAAAAATTTTAAATTTAAATATGAAGAAATCATATTTATTTTTATATTTTTTACATTTATAAAAATAACCAAACTCTTCAAAATTGACCTGTGTTTATCCTTTTTATTGATTTTTGCTGTGTGTTTATCTTTCTAGCTAGCCTTTTCATTTTCATAATTTTGTATTGAATTCTCGATTATGCAATTAATAGAAATTTAATTAACATGTGGAGTGGAGTAGACTTTTGTCAGATTCATTCAAGCTTGATTTAAGAGGGTGACAGGAAAGGCATTTGCCCCTAGAAGTTTTTATTGATGAGCAATATTACCATAATCAGCATCAATTTTTTAATGGTCAATATTAGTTTTTTAATGTTATAGGGCAAAATTGCTACATTTTAAAACTTATGGGATAACATTGAATCTAAAAAACTTTTAGGGTAATATTACTCTTTGGCGAAAACTTTCAAAGCAAACTGTGCACTTTAACCCTAAATAATATAATAGTAAATAAAACATAATTATAATTTTTTAGGATTTTATTTCATTTAAAATTTTCTTGTTACCTTTCTATTTAAAATTCAATTTTCAGAAGCTAAAAACAAAAGCACTTTCCCTAATATCTTACTGAAAAGAGGAATTCTCAAGTAAAACAATGAAGTAAAGCATAACTTTAAAAATCTTAGAATAATTGTGAAGCTCTAAAAATTGATTGAACACAAGTCCATATGACTAATTTTAATTATGAAACTTATTTTTCTTTAATAATAAGATTAATCCTAATATGGAAATTTTGCGTGATTTTGTTTATCAAAATAACAAAAAGATAACAATTTTTTTAAAAAACAAATGACTAATTTCTATTTTACCTTTTTGCCAATTATATATATATATGGAAGCTTTTCCTTCTATATTTTGAAAACTTACAACGAATATAATGGACAATTAGGAATGCTTTAAAGGTTATACTATTCACAATTTGTAAATAACACAATTCGCAATTAGATTAGCTAATTGCATATATATATTCTGCTCCTCTAATTGCATGTATATTAATATATTTTTCACAGTTCATTCCTCTAGAAGCTGAGGACAATTCAACTAAAGAAAATAAAGCTTTTTTTTTTTTTGGTATCTTTCTTATTAATAAAATTTGTCATGGTTGATGGCGAGAATATATTTTTTTCCATAATGTTGATTTTTATTAAATGATTTGTTTCTAATTCGCCCCTTGTCAATGTACTCATTAGCGGTCAAACAATATTTATTTAAAAAGAACTCACTAGGCACGGTAGACTTTTCAAACATTATGTCATCCTCAAAAGAAGTTGATGCAACGATAGAGAAAGAAAATTACGGTAGTGATAAGAAAAACCTTTGATCCTAAATAGTGATCGATCTGTTATTACATACACCAAGGACCATATATTCATTATCATCGTATTGTATGGATCATAGAGTAACCGCAAAAATATAAATACGTTAGTAATGAGAAGAATCTTTCTCCCTTGAGGAATTACATTTTCATCTTCGGTGCATTATTTCATTTATGGTCACTCTCATGGGCCATACATAGAGAGAGTACTTCCAAAACAACGTTACTAGTGGGAAGAAACTTGCATCCATATGTTGTCGTTACCCTTCACACACACACACACACATCAAAGTCTAGGTCCACTCACAAGTGAAGCACGTCATGTACCTATGTATAAGTAAAGGTTGATATATACTACCTCTGGTCCCTAGTATAAGATCTACTTTAGTGAAGAAATTGAACTCTAATCTACAGTAGTTGGACCCAATGTATTTGAGAAGTAAAATCTAGCTGAAAAAGAGTTTTTAGCCGAGAATAGTTAAATATATAACTAGATGAGGAGGGAGGGAGAGATAAATAAGAGTGATAATATTTTACTCGATTTTCAAATACTAAATGTTGTGTCTTTTGGCCTTATGGCTGCACGTGTAGTTTATAAGTTTATTATTAATAAACGAAGTTGTTTCTACCAACGCTATTACCTCCATCCAAGATTGTTACCACCATTATATTACTTTTACAGTTTTACTTTCATACTCCTTCTTCTGTCCCTTATTGTAAACTTCAAATAAATGATTTACATTGATCAACAAAACAGTTAAAATTAGTTAAAAGTAATATATATATATATATATATATATATTTCAACTATATACTTGTTTGTAAAGATGATAAGTGAGAGAGAATGTAACATCTCAGCACTTCACTCTTAATATTGTCCACATTTGGGTCCCGCCACATCTGACAGTTTTCAAACGTAACAAGATGTGAGGTATCTAGACCATTATAAAGTGTTTTTCATTCCCCTCCCCAGCCGATGTGGGATATAACATTTCACCCACCTTTGCCCTCAGCGTCCTTGCTGGCACATCAACCCACATGGACTCGAGCCTTGCTGTAATACCAATTGTAACATCCAAGCGTCTTGTTCTCTATACTGTTCGCTTTGGGGCCCTCGTCACCCCGTATGCCTTTAAAACACATCGATAGGGGGATGGATTCCTAAAGCGGACAATATTGAGTGTGAGGCTCGGGAATATTACAATTGGTATCAGAGCTATGTTCGAGTCAATGTGGGCTAATTGTCAGTGAGGACACTAGGCCTAAAGGTGGGTGGAGTGTTATATATATCCCACATCGGCTGGGGAAGAGAAGACACGTTTTAAGACCGTGAAGGACAATGGCCCCAAAGCAAACAATATCGAGAGCGAAATATTGTGATATTATAAAGAAAATAAATGGAATAAAAAAAGTCAGTGGGTAAAGTTGGAAAAAAAATGTTTATACAAATCTAAAATGAAACTTATTTTTTGAGACACACTCATTCGCAAATTTAATTTGAAACTTATAATAAGGGAAATAATTGCCACATAAATGCTACTAATATTTTATTCTTGAACAGTGATATTACATACATCTCCATGAACTGAAAGGCAATTTTAAACCAGTATTTGCTTGCTATACATTATCCAAGTGAATGTTGTTCTATGCATTGCTAGACGTGTTATTTGTATATTGTAAATTTATTAAAGAATAATCTCCACGTACTTTGGGCTCAAAAGAACTTACTGAACCTCTACATGTGCTCTTAATTGTTATGCTAGGTCGGTATTAGAAAATAGATCTCATTAGACAATAGATGTTTAGTTTTTCTTATACCGACTTACTTGCGCAACTATTATCACTAGGCACTCTTTTCTTTTCCGTGTTAAACCCTTGTATTACGTTGAGAATGGATCCTAGGCTTTTAAAACATAACATATGGTTTGTAAATAAGCATGAACATATATAACTCAATATATACCTACATGGACTAAATAAAATCAATACCAACCAGTTCATATATATATATATATACTATAGATGCAAGGAGATGATTATGAGCATAATAAGTTTTTATTTTTATTTGGGAGAATCCTTGAAAAAGAATTTGGAATTTGGGAAATGACAAATGAGTTTTTTTTACTAATAGTTGATTAAAAAATGTCAAAATGTAATAAAGAATTCACAACTTCTTTTTTGGGAAATGACTGATTTGTCATTTCCCAATTTTCAAGTTCTTTTACAGGGATTCTCCCTTTTTATTTTGATGATAAATAAAATGTATTTCATCATTTTACTTTTAAAATCCTCTTTTCATGTAGGTACATGGCGTGCTTGACTTGTGATACCTCAAATTCACACTCCCGTTTCATAAGATAGAAACTGCATGCTTCGAAATATCTCCTCTTGTATGATGGGTATTGATATAGTCTCTAGCTATAAAGAAGAAATGTGCAAACAATAAATTTAAATGGAAGTAAAACATATCACATAATCAACATGAAAAGAATTAAAGCAACTCTGTGTATAATGGTTATGTACCTAAACGCAGAAGAGTTGCATAAAATTAATGCCATATGATACATTCACTACATAATCAATCTGTAAATATTCACCACAAGGAAAAGATGTTAAGAATATGCGTTTCTTATAGTATTGTTGGGGACGTTTTAAAAAAATATTTATGGCAGGATTTTTTAAAATATGATTTCTTGTCTTTGGCCACAAAAGGTATACCTTTTTTGTCTGTATATTTCAAAAAGAACAATTATCAATCTGATAATCCATTTTGAAGCTCGAGATCAATAGGAATTGCTTTCTGTAGTTTTAAAGAAAAAAATTTGAAATATTACACTGAAGGATAAGATCCTAACAAAATTAAGTGGTTGGTTTAGTTTGAGAATATGACTTAATACCCAAGTTAGATACTAAGTTTGTTGCTGATGTTAGAACATTTATCAGATGTTTGATGGGTACTTACATATTGCGATTACAAAATGAAACAAAACTGTCAATCTTTTATTTTTACTCGAGGCAGTGTGATTTTATCATCTTTGATACCTTATGTAATTGAGAAGACATTCTTGTTGCTAAAAAAGAGAGAGATAATACTAATAATATCTTTTGTCACCATAATATACCACCACCTAAATCAGAACAGATTCACGTACAATTTCAATATTAGGACTTGAAACCGATATCATTTTTTAAAATATTAATTTCGATGTAGTTTCAATTTGCAAATGTCGAGCGATCGAGTGTACCATCTGTTTAATAAAATGTTGACTTTAATTTATTTAAAGTAGGGAATTTTCAAAATGGAAATAAATCCACAAAAATGAATGCATATGAATTCAGAAAATAGATAAAAAAAAAATACTTGTACATAATGAATAATATGATGCATAACTCAATCATTTTTTAAAAAAAATTATATCCTCTTTGTCTAATTATAAGTCCAGATGCAAAGTGGCATTGTTGAAAAGTTCATATAATAAATACTTTCTCCATTTTAAAAAGATTTGAACTCATTTTATTTTTCTATCATACGCTTATTTACTCTAATAACGCCAATTTGTCTTTTAAGTCTAAAGTAATATTCTGGTTACAACAAAACTAAAAGCAAGTGTAAATGAAATAGGCAAAAAAGGTTTAATTTGTACTTAGTCATGGTGGAAAGCGAGAATATATAACTTTATTTTATATGATTAAATTTTTATATAATTACCCATTTTCAAAAAGTATCCTCAAGCGAACATTTAATAATAAATTAACAAAGAAAAGATAATATATCAATGGTTGAAGTTTCAACCTTTATAAGGCGTGTTTTAGAATAAGTGCCATTTTTATATTTCAAGAAGAAATTAAATGATTTGTGGTTAAACAATATTTATTTAAAGAGCACTTGCTATTTTTTTCCAAAAAAAAAAAGAGCACCTGTTATATAGGCACATGACATGATAGACTTCTCAAACATTAAGTTGTCCTCAAAACAAGTTGATGCAACGAAAGAGAAAGAAAATTACGTTAGTGATGAGAAAAAGCTTTGATCCTAGCTAACAGTGATCGATATGTTATCACATGCACCAAAGGACCATATATTCATTGTCATCGTATTGTATGGATCATAGAGGAAGCCCATAAAGCACGTTAGTAATGACACTAGTATAAAAAGTATAATAACCGGCGTTTAATTTTATAAATACTATGGCGTTTTCCAAGCGTTATAATTTTCAGTGTCGTAAAAGTAAGCTATGACGCTTCTTGAATTTCTGAAGGCACTGCATCTTATGTGTGTTTTTTTTTTAAAGGGCCTCCTACAGCACTTCTTATTAGAAGCTCCGTAATATGTAACAATTTTTTTTATTAGTTTATATAGTTATTTCCTTGAACTCAGCCAATTAAAATCCAAAGCAATTTACAATACGAAGAGAAAAAACAAGTAAACTAATTCAGAATGAAATAACACATAACTAATTCATAAAATCAGTATTAAATATATGTAATTACAATTAATGTAATTATACAACTAATTTTAAGAGAATAAACAACACGAGAATAGACAAAGAAACAACCTAACGTACGTATGTACCTAAATATTAACTAAATGGCTGTCCATATATTCACACTATTCCTCAATGATTTCATCCACTTGTTTGTCAGTCGATTGGGCACAACGTTGATCTTCATAATACTACATAAAAATCATACACAGAATGAATTAAACTAAGATTATTATATTTATAAGCTCAAAAATTAAAAAACTTACAACATATAGGAAGTTCAAGAAGATAGAATTGACACTTCAAATAAATACCTAAAAAAAATTATGAGCACACATATATGATCATGACAGATTTTAACTAAAAAAGAAAAATTGAACCAAATATTGAGGGAAAAAACACTTACACGCTAGGGAGATTTTGAAAGAGGCTGAGACGGAAAAAAATATGGGAGAGGAAGCTTTGTACTGCAACAGAGTTGTGGAAAATGGAAGAGTTACAGAGAACGCAGGAAGATGAAAATGAAAATTAAAACAAAAATGAAAACAGCGAGATAAAATTTAAATAACATATTGTAAAGAAGCTACATCATTTTTTGTTAAAGCGCCGTAGCTTTCTAAATATTTTTTTTTTTAAAAGAACACTTTAAATACATTCAAGGCATCACATGGTTCCTTAAAATATCCAAAGCACCATGTGATGCCCAAGGCACCACATGGGTGCCTTGAATACGTGATGCCTTGCAAGGCACTAGGTGCCTTATAAAATTGAAGTTCAAGGCGACCTTGAGTGTCTTACCCGGCGCTCTATAATAGAGCGCCGGCTAAGGTATATTTGGCCTTTCTAGACGCTTAATTATAGAGCGCCGGCTAAGGCCAGTTTTGGCTAGCACTTTATAATTAAGCGTCAGCTAAGAGCCAATTTTTTTTTTTTTTTGGAATTCAAGAATGAAGCAAGTGATTTCTTTTTTGACTTACTACAACACGAGATTCTGAATAATAATATCTTTTTTACTTATTCTCACCCTTATCCGGCACTTTATTTTTAAGTGTCGGATAAGTTTTTTTCAAATTAAAAAAATACTAAAAAATTAACCCAGCTACGGCGCTGTTTTGAGAAGCGCCATAGCTTGGGCTTTTGTTTTTTTGTTTTTAAATAAATGTTTTGCATGGCGCTTGTCTAGTAAAGTGCCGCACAAGCTTAACATTAAGCTTTGACGCTTATATTAGGAAGCGCTATAGCTTCTGAACTTTTTTTTAAAAAAAAATATTATCTACGACTCTTCTTTGAAGAAACGCCAAAAAAGAGGCGCCATTAAATCCATCTTTTGTAGTAGTGTGAGAAGAATATTTAATGGGATAAAGATATTTAAATACCTCTTGAATTTTAAAATCCTAAATTACGGATTGTCCAAAAACCTGAGTAATCAATTACTATACTCTTCTATCAATCTCATCACTTTTATTATCAACAAAATTAATTTTAGATTTTAAAATTTAAATAGTTTTTTTGTGTGTCATTTTCCCATCTTTTAATTTATGGCATTCAAAGTCTGTATGTCCACTCTCAAGTTAAGCACGTCATGTACCTATAAGTAAAGGTTGATTTATATAATACGTCCAATCAAATAAAGTCTGTAGACTTTTGATATGTATTTGTCATGTTGCCGTGAAACATGCGGTTGTTGGACTTACGCATTTGAGAAGAAAAATCTAGATGAGAATAATTAAATACTCATATGATCTTATCTATAGGATATTTCTAATCTATCTCACGAAACTAAAAAAAAAAAAAATTGAATTTTATTAACTTTATCACAATATTCTAACTTTATCTATATTTAATATGTATTATAGTATCCCTATAAAAATCAAGTCTATAACAGTAATAAACGAAAATTAAAGTTGTGCCATCATATAAAAAATGTAATTATAAATGTGATTTTAAAATATGACTAAAAAAGATATTCTCTCTATCTTATAAATAGAATCATATAAGTATATTTTTTACGTCTTATTGACATGATAGACTTCTCAAACATGTCCTCAAAACAAGTTGATGCAACGAAAGAGAAAGAAAATTACGTTAGTGATGACAAAAAGCTTTGATCCTAGCTAACAGTGATCGATATGTTATCACATGCACCAAAGCACCATATGTTCATTATCATCGTATTTTACGGATCATAGAGTAACCCCATAAAGCACGTTAGTAATGACACTAAAACAAAAAATATAATAAACGGCATTTATTTTTTTAAATATTATGGTGCTTCCCAAACGCTATAGCTTTCAGCACTATAAAAATAAGCTATGACGCTTCTTGAATTTCTAAAAACGTCGCAACTTGTGTGTGTGTGTCTGTGTGTTTTTTTTAAGGGCCTCCTACGGCGTTTCTGGGAAGAACTGCTATAGGAGGGTAAATACCTCCTATGGCGCTTCTATCCTCAGAAGTGCTGTAGGAGGTATATATCCTCCTACAGCACTTCTTCCTAAAAGTGCCGTAATATGTAATAATTTTTTTTATTATTTTATATAATTGTTTCCTTGAACTCAGCCAATTAAAATGCACAGCAATTTACAATATGAAGAGAAAAAAAAAATAAACTAATTCAGAATGAAATAACACATAACTAATTCATAAAATCAGTATTATATATATGTAATTACAATTAATGTAATTGTACAACTAATTTTCAGAGAATAAACAACATGAGCATATACAAAGAAACAACCTAACATATGTATGTACCTAAATATTAACTAATTGGCTGACCAAATATTCACACTATTCATCAACGATTTCATCCACTTGTTCGTCAGTCGATTGGGCACAACGTTGATCTTCATAATATTACATAAAAATCATACACAGAACGAATTAAACTAAGTATTATTATATTTGAAAGCTCAAAAATTAAAAAACTTACAACATATAGGAAGTTCAAGAAGACAGAGTTGACAGTTCAAATAAATACCTGAAAAAAATTATGAGCAAACATTTATGATCATGAAAGATTTTAACTAAAAAACAACTGAACCAAATATTGAAAGAAAAAACACTTATACGTTAGGGAGATTTTGAGAGAGATTGAGACAAGAAAAAAAATATGGAAGAGGAAGTTTTATACTGCAGTAGAGTTGTGGAAAATGGAGGAGTTAGAGAGAACGCAAGAAGATGAAAATAAAAATGAAAACAAAACGAAAACGAAAACAACGGGATAAAATTTAATACCAGATTGTAAAGAAGCTATAACATTTTTTATTAAAGCGCCGTAGCTTCCTAAATTTTTTTTTTTTTTGAAAAAAAAACAAACACTTAAAATATCCAAAGCACCATGTGGTGCCTTAAAATATCCAAAGCACCATGTGGTGCCCGAGACACCACATTGGTGCCTTGAATACGTGGTGTCTTGCAAGGCATCTAGTGCCTTATAAAATTCAAGTTCAAGCGGACCCTGAGTGCCTTACCTAGCGCTCTATAATAGATTGCTGACTAATGTATATTTGGCCTTTCCTGGCGCTTAATTATAGAGCACCGGCTAAAGCCAGTTTTGGCCAACACTTTATAATTAAACGCTAGTTAAGGGCCAATTTTTTGTTTTGGGAACTCAAGAATGAAGTAAATGATTTCTTTTTTGACTTACTACAACACGAGATTCTGAATAATAATATATTTTTTATTTATTCTCACCCTTATCCGGCACTTTATTTTTAAGCACCGGATAAGTTTTTTAAAATAAAAAAATGCTAAAAAATTAACCCAGCTACGGCGTTATTTTAAGAAGCGCTGTAGCTTGGACTTTTGTTTTTTTTTAATAAATGTTTTGTATGGTGCTTGTCTAATAAAGTGTCACATAAGTCTAACACTAAGTTTTGGCTTCCTTATATTAGGAAGCATCGTAGCTTCTGAATTTTTTTTGTTTTAAAAAAAATATTATCTACGGCGCTTCTTTGAAGAAACTTCAAAAAAGGAACGCCGTTAAATCCCTCTTTTATAGTAGTGTGAGAAGAATATTTAATGAAAAAAAGACATTTAAATACCACTTAAACTTTAAAATCCTAAATCAACTATTTGTTAAAAACCTGAATGGTCAATTACTATACTTTTTTGTCAATCTCATCACTTTTATTATTAACAAAATTAGTTTCAGATTTTAAAATTTAAGTGATATTTTTGTGTCAATTTCCCATCTTTTAATTTATCCCTTTAATTTATGTCATTCAAAGTATGTATGCCCGCTCTCAAGTCAAGCACGTCATGTACCTATAAGTAAAGGTTGATATATATAATACGTCCAATCAATTAAAGTCTAAAGACTTTTGATATATTTGTCATGCTAGTTGCCGTGAAACATGCGGTTGTTGGACTTACGCATTTGAGAAGAAAAATCTAGATGAGAATAATTAAATACTCATATGATCCTATCTGTAGGATATTTCTAATCTATCTCACGAAACTAAAAAAAAAAAAAAAATTTAAATTTTATTAACTTTATCTATAAATTTAAGAATATTCTGACTTTGTCTATGTTGAATATATATTATAGGATCCCTATAAAAATAAAGTCTATAACAGTAATAAATTAAAGTTAAATAAGACTAAAAAAGATATTCTTCCTCTGTCTTATAAATAGAGCCAAATAAATATATTTTTTCCGTCTTATTGACATGATAGACTTCTCAAACATTAAGTTGTCCTCAAAACAAGTTGATGCAACGAAAGAGAAAGAAAATTACGTTAGTGATGAGAAAAAGCTTTGGTCCTAGCTAACAGTGATCGATATGTTATCACTTGCACCAAAGGACCATATTTTCATTATCATCGTATTGTATGGATCATAGAGTAACCCCATAATGCACGTTAGCATTGAGAATAATCTTTAATTTGTCCCTTTAATCAATGTCATGCAAAGTCTGTAGGTCCGACACTCACAAGTCAAGCATGTCATGTAGCTATAAGCCAAGGTTGATATATATATACGTCCAATCGATTAAAGTCTGAAGACTTTTGTTAGATATTTATCATGCTAGTTGCCGTGAAACATGCAGTAGTTGGACTTGGGCATTTGAGAAGAAAAATCTAGCTGAGAATGATTAAATACTTATCTGATCTTACTTATAAGATATTTTTAATTTATTTTACTAAAATGAAAAAAATATTAAATTTTATTAACTTTTCCTATAAATTTAATAACATTCTAATTTTATTTCTATTTAATATATATTATTATAATATCCCTACAAGAATAAAGTGTACACAATAATAAATGAAGGATAAAGTTGTATGATCATATGAAAAATATAACAATATATATTTAATAATTGGAGTTGTTTCTACCGACACCATTAACTCCAAAATTGTTACCGCCATTATAATTTTATAGTTTTGCTTTCATACTAATTGCCACTGAAATGCTACTAAATTTACTCTTGAATAGTGATATTTCGTACATCTCCGTAAAAGGCAATTTTAAACTAGTGTTTACTACCTATACATGTATTATCCAAATTAATGTTGTTCTGTGCATTGCTGGACACGTTATTTGTATATTGTATGATACTTGCAAAAGTGGGCTATGCTATTTATAATTTGTAAATAATACTGCTTGTCATTAAATTTAAAAAAAAAAAGCTAAGAGGTTGATTTGTTGTGGATGATGCCATGACGGTCGCTTTAGAATTTAAAGTAGGTTCTTTCTCCTTTTTTGTGTAGTTTTTAGGGATTACAAAATTTTAAATCGGGTATGTTTCAAAAATTATGTTGTGAATTGTTTATCAAGTTTCGTCATTCCCTTATCAATTCTTAGTAACAACCTGATTTAGGATTTTACAGTCTCAGAATCCTTTTTCTGTCTTTTTCCCTAATTTTTAACAATTGTATCAAATAATTGACACACACAAAAAAGTTAAAATTTAACTCGTAATAATAAACCTATCGTTATGAAGATTGTTGTCTTCGCCAGTGCAGCCCAATCCATTTTCAATTGTTTTCCAATTTTGAATGGGCTCATGATATAGAGGGGTCCTCTGGTTCGAGCCTCCAACATTCTCTTGTTATTTTAGAACAACGAATGAGTAAAAGGAGGACATTGGGAAAAAAAAAAAGGCAACTTATGTTAATTTTTTTTGGTATGCATTGAGCGCGCACTCGTTAATGTTTTGACCCAATACATGCATTACTAATTTAAATTTTTAAAGTTTTTCATAACTTTTATATTGACTAAAAATAAAAAAGATATATGCAAAGTGAAACCATATATTAATATCTAACATATTATTTTTGTGATAAAAATAAATTAAATTAAAAAATATAAATAATAAATAAAAATGTTCTAATCTTCAACATTTTCACATTCCATTTAGTTGTACAAAATAAAGTCAAATCAAGATTACATATATAATCGTTCATTATCAACTTCTGGTATAGCTCTTTGTATCTTTCAAACAATGTAGGAAAAATTAGATCCAAGGACCTGGAGCGAAAGATATTTATTGAGAAGGACCGTAAAAGTTGTAATCATTCAAAAGCACTACTACAAAAAGGGTGAAAGGTGGCGCATATTTTGTGGCCCTTCTTTAAAAAAATGTCACAACTTCCCTTTTTATTTTTTCCCCTATATATATATATATATATTTTATTTTGGGTACCAGTTGTGGCGCCTAGTAGGTTAGGGGCCACAGTTGGTAAGACCAAATGTGGCGCCTGCCTAGGGGCCATGCCAGCAGCCACCAGGCGCCACGCTGAAGCTATGGGCCATGTGTGGCGCCTGCCTATGTAGGCGCCTGCCTATGTAGGCGCCACACATGGCCACCTAATACCAACTGTGGCGCCTGGCATGCCCAGGCGCCACAGCTGATGAGGCAAGTGTGTCGCTTGCCAAAACACTTGCCCATTTCATAAAAAAAAATTTCAAAGTGGATAGTGTAATCCATCTTCACCAATGGCAATTCTCCCCGCCCCAACCCTTATCTCTTAATTATTTCACTTCCCACGCAATGGTCCCGCGTCCAGCCCTCCATTCCTTCTCACTACTACAAAAAAGGACTTTCGTAGCATCCTCTTTGTAGCACTTGATCTACTAAGTGCTACAATTGTAAGGGAGCAAATATATTGTAGCACTTAGTAACTTGATGGCTCCAATAGGTTGATATCTATTGTAGCTCTTACCTAAGAGAGTGCTACATATTTCTGCTTTAAATAATAATTTGTATACTGTAGCGCTTTATTAAATAAGGGCTACAATAGATTTGATTATTTTTTAAAATGAAATCATGTATTTTAAGAGAGATCTTGGGCAAACACTACAATATGCTTTTAATATTTTTAAATAATTAAAATAAAATGATCTAATGTAGCTCTTGTTTGAAAAAGAGTTACAATATATTTTTTTAATATTTAAAATTATCTATTGTATCTTTTTTAATGGGAAAGCGATTCAATAGGTTCAATTAGTTTTTTTTAAGAAAATCCATTATTTTTTTAAAAGAAACATATATTTTCTTAAAAAAATCTTGTGCAAGCACTAACGTATGTTTTTAATATTTTTTTAAAAATTAAAATAAAATGATCTAATGTAGCACTTGTTTAGAAATGGGCTACAATAATTTTTTTTAATATTTAAAATAATCTATTGTAGCTTTTTCTTGGGAAAGAGCCACAATAGCATTTTTTTTAACATTTCATGAACCCTAACGTTATCCCACTAACCTCACCATCAGCCCCACTTACTTAAACGGTTGAAACATTCTCTCTTTTTAGCGCAAACTCTATTCTTCCTCCTTGACATCGGCATCACAAAATCCCTCTTTTACATTTATCTTCTACTTCTTTGGTGTGCATTTGTCAAAGCTGCTGACCCTCACCTTAGCTATCCTTGGAAGAAGATACTGATATTGATATATGAATTAACTAAAACTTTGTTAGTAAACAATTTTTATTCATAAACAGAGTTAAATATAATATTGCATTATATTTTTGTAGTGCCCTTTCCAATCCAATGACAATGATTGTGGGTATTACATAATGAAATTTATGAAGGATGTAATTACGCATGATCAGGCATTTATTCCTCAAAAAGTAAGTCATTTAGTTGCACTTCATATTGTGTTTTAATTAACTTTAATTAGTGCCTGATAATTACGTTTTGCTAATTATAATTCTTTTTAATTTGTGCTAATTGTATATATGTGTAGTATTATGAAGATCAACATTGTGACACTTTGACTGACCATCAGCTTAATGAAGTGATCGAGGAATGGTGTGAATATGTGTTTAGGCAAATCTCTGGGTAGCTATGCTTTTTAATTCATCACTAGCTGCTGGCCTTTGTTGTGTTGTTTCTTGGCAATTGTTGTGTCATGTATACATGTATTCAAATTGAATTTGTTGTATAATTCATTCACGTACAATATATTGTATAATTATTTTACGTATTACTTTAACTAATTAATCATCTGTTTGTTTCATTTTAAAGTTATCTATCATTGTTGTTTGCTTTACTTCATTCTAATGTACTGTGGATATAGATACAAAATATTTATTAGACCATGAAGTGTGCAATACTACAATTATGGGCGATATGAAAAAAAAAAGAGTTCCTGTGACGCTTGCTTCTTTAAACAAGAACCACAGGAAGTACAAAAAAAAAGAGAAAAAAAATTAGGACCCTCCTGTGGCGTTTGGTTAGGCAAGTGCCATAGGAGGGCCTTCCTTATAAAAAAAAATTAAAATGTTGTGGCGCTTCCAAGTGCCACAGTTTCTTTTAGTGGTGTCCAGATATGTAGCACTTCTCTAGTGCCACAGCTACTCAATTATAAGCGCCACAGCTTTGATTTTTTGTAGTAGTGAAGGACCAATAACCAAAGATAGAAACACTAAATTGCCCTTAATTAAATTTCCTATATTCTCTTTTTCTATCTCTCCCACATTCTATTTTAAAAGTAATTTAAATTTTATTTTCTACAAAAATTACAACAGCCAAAATCATCACTTTTTCAACTTTAACTAACATCTACCTAATCATATAATCAATATATCATTTAATTATTAACATAGATATTGATCCATTTAAATTATAAATTTTTTTCTTGATTTATATAAGCTTGTATAAAATAAAATCTAAGTAAAATAGACAATTTAGAAGATATTAAATTTTCTATTTAATATCTTAGTTGTTAACAAAGCTTAATTCCAAAAAAAATATTATTATTTAGTTTGTTTATATAATAGAACTTATTGATTGTATTAATTTTTTTAACTTTAAATTTTTGGTTTACTCATGAGTATTCTCTACGAAGGCTACCCTGTATTGATTGAATCATATTTTTATATGATTTTTCATAACTAAATTGAGAGTTTGATGCATTTCTGGGACATTAGTGTATGATTAAGCACTAATTTTATTTAGAGACAAATGTATTGAATAAATTGCAATTAAGTGTAAAATTGTCATAATTTGTTAATTATTTTGTGCAATTGTTTCTCGGACTTTTGATGTTACCTGGTGCTTAACTTTGTATTTTAGGTATTTTATTAGAAGAAAATTGAAGATTTTGGAAGGTCAGAATTATTAATTTGAAGACATGGGTAACTTAAAGAAAAGGCCCCACAATTTCTGAAAATTTCAAAATTGTGAATAAAAGGCCCAGGGAAAATCACAGAAAATTATCCAGAAATTATGATAATTACAGTTCATCCTACAAAGATTTCAAACATTTACAATTTAGTCCCTCCTTGAGAACTTTTGACATTTTCATATAGGTCCCTGGTCAAACTCTATTTTGATCAGGACCTTCAACTAAAAGATCAGAGCTGAGGGAGAAGATATAGAGAAGCGTCGCGCAAGCTAGAGGCATCATCATCGAATCATCACCTTCTTCCTCTTATGTCCAAGGTCGCCAGCGACCTTCTCTCTTCTATCTACTGTCACCGGCGACCACCTTAAACGAGAGGAGAGGCACCATAGAACAGAGTTGTGGAGATAGGAGAGATAGACGGTGAGCACCCCTGCAACACTATCCTCCAGTCTCACTGCTGTTGGCTCCTTCTTTATCGTGGACAAAGATTGCCATAAAGAGAACAGATAGATCGAGAACTTGAGAGGAGAGGGAGAGGAGAACCACTCACCACCACCTTCAGTCTTTGTTGTTTTCACCGATTGAAGCTTTTCTAGCACCATCAGACACCACCAGCTCCATTGTTGGCGAGAGTGGAAGCTTAGACCATCGTCACCACTGTCACACTCTCTCTCTCTCTACCATCATCCCCTGTTCCCATTATCATCAGCTCTATCCTTTCTTCACCACCATCACTACCTTCGATTCTTCTTCCACTGTCATCATCGGCCAACTCTCTATCCAGCCAAGAACTCCTTTTGGTTTATCCAATTTCCATCAAATCCGTCCCTACATTCATTCACAATGGGTTCCTTGAATTTTAATGGAGTTGTGGTTTCAGTTGACTTCATGAGTGGCTAAAGCTTCCAACTCTTGAGGATATTGGGAAGATTGGCTTGAGTTCAAGAGCTTTAAGGGGGATTTTTCTTTCTTAATTCCTTTATGAATTTCCTATTGTTATTGTAATTTCTAGCTATGTTCTAAGGTAGTTTCAGTAGGATCTTGTTGGGTTAGTTAGACTCCATATTGTTTAACTAAGATTGTTTATATTGTGTTTGGATTGGAACTATTGTGATTGGTTGATTTATGGTTATGTATTTCCTATTAATTCCATGAGATTATGCTTGCTATGTAATTACTAGTTTGTGTAATTGATTTGAATTAATTTAAGTGGCACGTTTGTTCATTCATATTAGAGGAAATAATTGCATTAATTTAATCCATGTCACACATTAAGTGGTTCGTGAATAATATTTCTAAGCAATAGCTATGAATGCGATCATAGGAGTAGATATTAATTAGGAGTGCTAGACCCAATGTGATTACTTAGGGTTTTTAATTAAGACTTAATGGATTTTAAACTCCCATATCATTTAGTGAGCTAGGATAGCCATTGAACTAATTCCTCAAGAGAATTCACTTCATTCATATTTCGTTAATCATCCCATGTTTATAAAACAACCAAAAATATTAGTCTAGCATTTTTATTAGATTGCATTTTCTTTTAGCTATTAATTTGAAAAACCCAAAACCAATTTTCCCTTGTTTTCATTGCATTTGTATGACATTTAGATTACTTAGAATTCAATAAAAGGCTCCTTAAGAAGAGAGAATGATCTTATGTTTACCTATACGCAATCCTTGGTAAATTTTTTATTGTGGACCCCAAGGCCAACACATGAAAAAGCCCTAATCAAATGGCGCCATTGTCTGGGAGCTAAGTAATTGGCTCCTTAGGTAATTTAATTTTCAAATTTACTTTTTGACAAGGGGTTTCTTGTGTGAGGCTTTTTAGCTTAGCATTTTTGGTTTTTTTTTTTTGCATATAGTTTAAGAAGTTTGCATTTAGGTAGTTTGCATAGCATTCATTGCATTGTTTTGACTTGGTCGAATCTGTGTGGTGTTGTTGCATTAAATTTCATATGATTTTGATCTCATCTGCCTATGTAAATATGCATGAACCTCCTTCTTCATTCCGCCCCACTTCCCGACCATGTTATCCATATCCTAAGTCTCTCTACCTACCGGTTCAACCATCTTATGGACCACATTCTCAAACATGTGTGCCAAACCAAGAACGTACCATTGGTGAAGTCATTAGAGACTTCCAAAATCTAATGACTCGGACTATAAATGAGGAGCAGTCACACAAGAACACCTTTGCCCATCACATGGCCTCTATAATGAGATCAATGGAACAACAAGATGAAGTGCGTGTGAGATTGGCCAAGGACTTTGAGTGTCTCACTCTGCCATCACAAGAAGCAGAGCAATTGAAGAATGAAAATGAGAAGTTGGAGAAAGCAATAGAGTGGCTTTCACAAAAGACTTCTAAATGCAACACTCCACAAGAGACTCTTCCTCCATTGCCTACATGTAATTCAAATACTCAAGATAAGAAAGGCAAGAAGGTGCGGTTTCAACTTCTAGAGAAGTCTTCCTTCCCTATGGAGGAGGAACAAGGAGTCCAAGCTTAAGAGCCAAATGCCATTTCACAAATGGCAGATTCTAATCCTTTGGTACCTATTCCTACACAAGCACAAGAAGTGGAGCAAGTACAAAAGAACATTGACGAGTCTCCCCTATCATTTGATAATAATCATATCCTTATAGAAGTCGACTCTCCTACTATTTTAACTAGTGAAGCAATTAATGATTTGAGTGATAATGAGGTGGATGAGGAAGTCATTATTGAATTTCTCTCAAATATTTGAAAATGTAATTGCTCAACCCATTAGCTCTAGTAGTAGTAATTCAATTGTACTTGTTGATGACTGTGCTCATTGTAATACCCCAAAATTTGGGATTGGAGGCTTGGGAATAAGCCTAAATTAAGTGGACTGCTAAGCCCTGGTTTAACAGGTGTCCCAAATTTATCCCCTAATGATTTCTATATCTTTGGGGTATTAAGAAAGTAAAATGGTGAATTTTGGAGAATATAATTATGTTTTCGGTGAAATCACCTATGAGGTAGTGCGCTTGTCATGTGATTTTAAATGATCAAATGATTAGAAAAAATTATGAAATTTTACAGGATGAAATTAGACGTCCTAAGCTTTAATTTGATAGGTCATATGACGCAATTAGAGCTATATAAAAAAAGATATTAATTTTTGAAGTAAGCACAGAAAAACTGTGAAATTTCTAGAACAGTATGCAAAGATTGAAATTCTGGGAATTTTGTGATTCCATTCAACAAAATTCTATATTTTTTGCTTGACACTAGACTCAATAAGGGTTCTATAGGCTTTAGAATCACTTCAATTCGATTTTTCTAGAATTATTTATGATTTTTCAAATTTGGGCAGAAATCTGCCAGAATTTTGTACAAATCCAAATTTTGGAAAATAAAAACAATTGATTAAAATATTATAATACAAATGATAAAAGGAAAATCATCATCTTCCTCCCACCATTTTAGACGTGAGCTACAGCCAAGGAGAGAGAGAAAGTTTGAGAGTTTTAGAGAGAGAAGGAGAGGAGAAAACTCACGAGATAGGTCGATTTCTTCATTGAATTCGTACCTAACGTGTATAATCCTTCTCCTAAGCTTCTCTTCTATGTTGTTTGAGGTATTTGAACAAGATTCATGGTGTTACCAAGGTTAGGGTTTTGGCCACATCAAGAAAAAGCCAGGAGGAGCTTGAGGTAACTTCCAAACTCTTGCATATTGACTATTCTGGCTGCTATAGACAATTTAATTGGTGAAATTTCGCCGGATTGTCTTTGTGTGTAAAAATGGAAAATTGGTTGTGGGGGCTGTTATGCTGCCCAAATTGATACTAAATGGTAGTTTTAACCTAATGGAATAGTCAATAAAGTGGTTAGGAGTAGAAAGGAACGCGTTTACGCAGCCGAAACCGAAAAACCCCAATTTTCCCCTTAAAACCCATATATTTCAGCCAGCATTGTAAATGGGTCTTAGAGTTGGATTTTCAATGATTTGATGATTCCATTGAGTTCAGGAGGGAAAATTAGGTGGGGTTACAGTTGGGCACTTTTTCGGAAAAGGCCGAGAAAGCATAATTACGGAAACGCCCCTAAAACCCTAAAAGTAGGGCTGCCAAGGGCAATTTCATAATTTGACATTGAATTTGATAATTCCGAGTCCGGAAATGGATTCCTTGGATGAAAATATGTAAGAATAGCCCAGGTTAGAATTTCGAGAAAAGTACAGCCGGACCGGGTATGATGGGGCTGGGTCCCCGGGGGTATTTTAGTAATTTTTCAAGATAGACTCATATAACCCCCAGAAACACTATGGAAGTGTCTAAATAGTACATTTGACATTGTAGGATCAAATATGGAGCCCTGAGCTGTTTGCACGTAGACCGAGGCATGCATTTCGAGGCAGAAAAGGGTTAAGGTAGGGGACTTACCTTACTTGCATATATTTGATATATTTACTTGTGTATTGATGTATGTGATTTCTTTACTTGATTGTGTAGAGCATATTTGAATAAATGAAGCTCTGTTTCTGTTTTTGCTGTGGCCATAGTCTTGTTGTATGAAACATTGAGCATGCAGAAATGTCATTATGGGCATACATCTAGATAAAGCTAACATGTCACACACACAGCATCAATCATGCATGCATTATGGTATCTGTTTCCTACTGAGATTCTCTCGAATCTCACCCTCCCATACCAACAATTTAGACAGGAGACGACAGAAGATATGCAAACAACAATACAGAGTATCGTACGAGGGGATTACAGTAGTGGAACGAAGACGGGAAGAAGTCTCCGTTTCACTGGGATGAGTTTAGACACCTTAGTAGCCTTGTGCGGCTACCTTAATCATAAGTATCATGTACAAACCTCTATGAGGAATTTATATAATCATGCACATATTATCAGTATAGTTATGCTATTCCTGTATTACCTACCGAACCGCATATCATTTTTCGTAAATACTCTGAAAAAGGTTGAAATTGATATAAGGGCGTGACACTCATATTTCTTTGTGTGATGTTTTAACTAGTGAAAATGCTTCTCGTCATAGTACTAGGGATGATTGTGATCAAATGAATGATATACTTTCATGTTCTTGTGTAAAAAGTCAAATATGTGTAGACTGTTATCATGAAAAATACCACTTACTTGTTGAGTTTCAAAAGAAAGCATCTAGTGAAGTGGTTGATTCTACCATTAATCTTGATGCACCTCCTTGTACTATTGATGATTATAAGCATGAAAATTGCGAACATGTTGACTCTTGAATGGATGCTAATGTGGTTGATGTGAGTGATAAAGACCATAGCCTAACAAAAGATCTTTCTCTTGATTCCAATGAATTGCATGATAGTTTAATAAGGGAAGATTCAAATGTTTTGATTGATGATTTTACAAATGAAAATGATTCTTTTCATATAATTTTTTCTTGTGATTTGCCACCTGATATAGAAAAGGAAAATGATTCTTTTGAAAATTCAAAAGTTTTGGGTGGTAACGATTTGAAAATTTCTCTTCTTTCTTCCACTCTTTTTCCTTCCACTTCTTGTGATTGCAATAATGATGTGGTGTACTCCAACACTAAGTTGGATTCCGCATTTTTCACTTTACAAACACAAGATAATTTTCAAAATGTAACTTATTTGTTGACTCATATTGATGGGAGTACTATTGATTTCCTTGGATGTGATAGTTACTTAGATAGTTTAGAATTAACATGCCTTTACTGCACTTGAAATCTCTACATTTTCTTTTCTTAGATGGGATATTGCTATTTGCTTGTCTGTTTTCAGGTACATTATTGGAAAGGTCGTCAAAGGAGACAACCTCCACCTTACATTCTTGGACCTTTTCCAATTGATCCTGAGCCACCTCCACCAAGGAAATTCAATGAGGGAGAAGATGTTCCAAAAGACAAATGCATGATTCTCATCAAAGATGAGAACTTCTCCTTCAAGCCACTCAAGCTATTCTAACCAAAGTAGTCTCTCTCCGCACTTGTTTTCTTCCTAAATCCTATGATTTTTTGAGCTTAATTATTGTATGAGGAAGATAAGTGTGGGGGAGGGACACAATTCAATAGAAAAAGGTAGAAGTTGTATGGCTTAGTATATAGGATAAGAACCCCCTTTGTATGCTTTGCATTTTTTGCCACTATCATATTTAATTACCATTGTGCCTTTTCACCTTAATTTCCTTTGTTATTATGACTTGTTTCTCCTTCTCTCTCTTTATGTGATGTTAACGTGTTGTGCTCTAATTGCAATTAGACCAACTTCCCACTTCACTAAGGAACAAGTTAAAATAATAGAGTTGCTTTACACATTGAGGATAATGTGTTGATTAAGTATGGGGGAGGGAAATACATTTTTAAATCCCATTATTTAGTTGTTTTTAAATGAGAAATGCCTTAAAATTTTTCAAAAAAAAAAAGAAAAAGAAAAAAGAATGACTTACTTTGATACATGCCTTAAGTGGTAAAGGGTCGCATTTGCCACTTTGAAAGTGTGATTTGTGGGAAATTCTTTGAGCTTTCATGAGTTCTAGTGTTTTAGCAATCTTCAAAACCATGTTTTGCTTTTCAAGTGAATGGGAAGAGAAATGAACCCACTATTGGATTTTTGCCTACTCCTTGCTTTAGGAAAATAGAGTTTCAACATCATTAGTGCATTTAAGAGTTGAACATTATTATAATTGATTGCAATATTTTTGATTGAATGTGTTTGTAAAGTTGACATTAGGAATAGTTGAGAAGATGCGTTGTGGTTAGTTTGCTATACAATTGATTCTATTAGAATGTGCATTGGAGAAAAACCTTGTTGAAACTCTATTTTCCTTCTAGAACTTAGTTTTTCACCTTCTAGAACTTATTTCAACTCTTTTTCAAAATGGCATTTGCATTAATGTGATGAAAATAAAAGAGGCATTTAATTTTAAACCCTTTCACCCAAACACAAACCTATATTCACTTACTTTTGCTTAACCCTTTGAGCCATTCCTACATTGTATGCGTGTCATTTTCTCATAATGTTCATAGTACTCTAAAATCATAGTGATTTGCCAATAGAAAGTTAAACAATGTATATATTGAAATATCATGTATATAGAAAAGAGAAAGAAAGTCAACAGAAAAAAAGAGAGCATGAAGTGTGAAAAAGGAAAAAAAAAGAAATGAATTGAATTGAAAAAAAAACAAGAGAGCATTAGAAAGAAAAGAAATATATATATATATATATATATAGAAAAATGTTTTGTAGATAAAAGAAAAGTAAAAGAAATACCAAGAAGGCACTTGTTCATGAATTTGGAAAAGAATTGGCAATAGTTTTCAAGTTATTTAGGTGCTATGAGCTTATTGATAACTTTGACTCGCATATCAACTATTTATTTTCTTTAATTAATTCATTCCATTTAGCCTTCATCCATCATTACAAGCCTTTTAAGTCCTCTTGATTCATTACATTAATTGCTATTAGTAGTGTAGATGTTAGAGTTATTACAAGCCTATGATAAGGTATTGATTAAGTGAAATAGAGTGAAATTATCCCAATGAGGTGAGATGAGTGCAATACTAATACCTTGAGAGTCTTTGGTGCTTCATTCTAATATTTTGGATTGTTTAGTTAGCTAATTTCTTTGCAACACTTGACTATGACTAGTGTTAGCTTGAGGAATTTGATTAATTGATCCATTACTTTCCAATTATGAAATTGCTCATCTTTCAAATGCATTAGTGATTTGAATTTAGAAAATTGTACTTAATTGCCTTTTTTTTAGGAGTACAAAGGTCTAAGTATAGGGAAATTGATTGAACCATATTTTTATATAATTTTTCATAACTAAATTGGGTTTTTTAATGCATTTCTTGGGACATCAATGCATTATTAAGCACTAATTTGAATTAAGGACATTTATATTGAATTAAGCATAATTAGGGGCAAAATGATAATAATTTGTTAATTATTCGTACAAATGGTTTTCTTGAACTTTTGATGCTATCGTGTGCTTAATCTTGCATTGTAGGTGTTTTGGAAGGAAATTGGAGATTTTGAAGAGTCAAAATTAATATTTTTGAGAACTAGGAAAATTAAAGAAAGGGGCCTAAAATTTTTGAAAATAACCAATTTGTGAAGAAAAGGGTGTCAGAGAAATTTCATTAATGGACCTAGAAGTTTTGGAAATTTCACTTCAGCCTGCCAATGTTTCAAAAATTCTTGCTTTAGTCCCTCCTCAGAACTTTTTAACCTTTTAGAATGGCCCCTGGTCAAACCAGGAACCACTAGATTGTTTCTGCATCTGCAGCCCCAGATTACAAAGGGAGAGAGAGGCATATCCAGAGGAGTGCCGTGCAGACCCATCTTTATTGGATCACCTTCATTTTCTTCTCACCTCGCTGGCGACCTTCACTCGCTTTTCTCTATTCTTTCCGTTGCCGGCGAGGTTCAGTTTCAAAGTTTCAGACTGTGAGAGAACCGGAGAGTGAGAAAGACGCAGAGGTCCATGATTCTGTGTGTATGAGAGATCCCGAGACTACAAGAATGAGGATGATGAACTTCTTCTCACTAGCTCAACCTAAACTGAGATAAAGAGGAGAGTTTGAATGCCATGAGTTTGACGGCGAGAGTTCTTGAACTCCATTTCTTGCGACCTTCTTCTCTGTTTCATTCCACACCACTACCTTCTTCCTTCCAGCTGACCTAAACCTGAGAGCTGAGGGAGAGTGTTTCAAGTTGATATTTTCATAAGAACGCACCAGAAGCAGCATCAAAGCATTTCCCAGCGAGCTTCTGCAGTTTCCGGTGAGATTTACAATTTCCGGCAGGCATTTCTAGATTCCGGCAAGCCGAGTTTTCATGGATTTTCAGAGCTCCAAACAAGTTTCTGTCAATGTTATTGAAGCTCCAATGAGTGGCTAAACTTCCAACTCTTGAGAATATTGGCAAGATTGGCTTGAGTTCAAGAGCTTCAAGGGGGAGTTTTCTTTCTTTATAAATTTTCTATTGTTATTATAATTTCTAGCTATGTTCTAAGGTAGTTTCAGTAGGATCTTGTTGGGTTAGTTAGACTCCATATTGTTTAACTAAGATTGTTTATACTGTGTTTGGATTGGAATTATTGTGATTGGTTGATTTATGGTTTGATTGAACCATATTTTTATGTAATATTTCATAATTAAATTGGGATTTTTAATGGATTTTATGGGACATTATCGCATTATTAAACATTAATTTTGGTTAGAGACAATTGTTTTGAATTAATGGTAATTAGGGGTAAAATGGTCACAATTTATTAATTATTTTATACAATTGTCCCTTGAACTTTTGATGCTACCTTGTTCTTAATTTTGTATTGTAGGTGTTAAAGAACAAATTAATTATTTTGTGAGTGATTTGGGCCAAGTGGAAAGAGGGCTGAAGAAAAGAAAAAAAATATGGTGACTTGGGTTGCTGAAAGGAAAAAAAAGGAGAAATAGGCCCAAGGAGCTGAGGCCCAGAACGCATATTAGTTGAGAAACAAAAAATATAACAACAGAGCTGAAGGCCCAACTGGAATTCACAGACCCGACCGAAAAGCAAGAAAAGAAAAAAAAAACGGAGGAGGCAGTAGCTGGGACCAGACCCGACAATATGTGGATATGGGATTTGGACATGGCATTTGGAGATGGGAGGACCCAGTGGACATGGAAATATGGATATGCAGGACCCGACAGGGAGGAAGAGCTGAGAGCGATATGAGAACTTGAGGAGCGCCGCTGGGAAGGAAGGAGAGAGATCCGAGAATGAAAGAAAAAGGAGAGAGAGAGCAGGAGGAGCGGCTGCAACACTGAGATAGGGAAACCGAAAATAGAGAGCTGGAGGACTGGAGAGAGCGAGACAGACCTGAGCGGCTGGGATGGAGAAGAGAGCTTGAGAGGGGGAGATCCATACCATACCACCACCACCACAGCGCCATTTCCGGCGGCTTCCATCGCTAGAGAAGCATTGTTAGACACAGAGAAAAACCTTGGAGCTTCTACGATTTCAGAGCTCAGAACCAAACCAGAGGGAGCTCGAAGTTGATGGTGAAGGAGGAGCTGAGAGTTGGAATTATCGGAGGGAGTTTAAATCAGCAACCCCACCACCATCCATTACCTCCGGTGACGTTTCTTAGCTTCCGGTGAAGAAATCCAGTTTCGGGCTATGATTTGGATTTTCGGTCAAGAATTCCAGATTCCGGCGAAAACAAAACCTACGTCTCTTCCTCTGTTTTAAACTTCACCGCCACCGTCTCACCTGTCCAGAACCATCATCGTTCCTTCCATATACTCTCTAGCTTCGGTTTATTCTCATTCTTCAAGAGACCCACAGTTTCTGTTTCTTTTCCTATTCAATTCCACTTTGTCTTCATTCATACATTTTGGACAGTAGCTTCTCCATGGTTTTCAAGGCTGTTTGTGAGATAATTTTGAATTGGGCTGTGACAGTAGCTATGAGAGGCTGATCCTTTTGCTTCTTGGTGATGGAGATTTGTGGCTTGAGCACTTGTGCTTAGGGGAGTTCTTTGATTCAATCTTATGATTAGACTATATATTTGATTTCCTTGTTTAGGTTAATCATTTTATGGTTTTAAGACTTGGATTGCTGTTATGTATCCTTGTGGGTTGATCATTGTAGTTTCAATTGGATGATTGTTAGCCTTATGAAATGCATATCAAAATGGCACATTTACACTCAATTTATCACACTTTCTGATTTATTAAGGGGTTTATAAGGAGTGAAGTGTGAAGGAAATGTGCCCCATGAGTGTTTGGTTAAAAAGGGAATAATTCTTTGATTAAATGTGAATATTTTGCTATCATACATCACCCTTTGTTTTGTATAGACTTCATTGTGCTTGTAGGATCACACTTGAGACACTCAAAGAACCAATGGAAGCACAAATCATTGATCAAGAAGTTGGGAAGAAAGCACAACACCCTTTGCAATGATTGCGTCACTGGGGAAAAGCTGAAAAAGTTGGAAACAGATGCTTGGCTGCAGCCAAGAAATTGGCTGGCTGCAGCCAGAAGACCTCCAGAAAGTTTATGGCTGCAGCCAAGCCATTTCTGGCTGCAGCCAGGCGACAGACAGAGCCAAAATGCATTTTCTGGCTGCAGCCAAAAATCGAAAACAGCAGCTATGCGTTTTGTTTCTAGGTCATTTAAAAGGCAAGATGCTGAAACATAAAAGGGGAGTTCGACATTCAGAAGTTTGTGGAGACGGCTAAGGAGTATTTGCAAGCAAAGGAGAGGGGTTTTCTCAAGGAAATCAAGTGGGATTGAAGATTGAAAGAGATTCCAACTCCGATCCTCTTGGTTTTTCTATACTCATTCCCTTTCTCCATTGTAATTCTGATATGGCTGGACTGAATGTTGATATTTGTGATTTGTTTTTGAACATGAGTAGCTAGTTTCTTCATTCTAGGATTGTTCTAAACCTTTGTATGGATTGAACTTAATTCCTTCTTTCTTTTGGTACCCAATGGTATATATATGTTAATTTTCCCCTGTTTTTGCTTATATCCGTGACTGGCCAGCACAATGGATCATTCGTTCAATTAGATTAAGCTCGAGAGAGTTAGTTTAATTGTAGAACTTGGGGAGAGTTATGCTAGACTTGAAGTTTTAGAATTCAATGGATGGTTAGTTAATAACATAGAGATATAGTTATTAACCTAGCATTGTCAAAATTAAGGTGGTTATTTAAAGATTATTTTCCATCAACTATGGCAAGAGATTGTGTATGTTAATGGAGGGTATAAATGTGGTTATGACTTGAGAGAGCTTAATCACTTGCTAGTGAAACTTAGGCTGACATATATATAACCTATGAAAGTATTCTTATAGAGGAAGGAAATTAAGTTTATGAAGTGCAAATGGGATGAACAATCCTAGGTTTATTAAAATTGATTGAATTCACAAGAAATAGATTATTGTTCAGTAATTTTTAGTCTTTATCAAAATATCTTTTGAAAGTTCTTTTTCCACACTCAACACTTTGTTTTGGCGCAACTTAATCAAACTCACTAAGACTATTGCTCAACTAATTTGTTACTCAAATCCTCGAGGGAATGATCTTACTTATCACTTTATTACTTGACGCGATCCGTGCACTTGCGGTAGCGAACAAGTTTTTGGCGCCGTTGCCGGGGATTTGGTTTAACAAATCTTTTAGTTGACCTTAGGCTTGTGTTAGTAGATTTCGCTTGGGTCTTTAGTTAGATTTATAATTTTTCCTTCATTGTTTTCTGCATTAAATTTCACTTGTTTTAGCTTGATACTTGCTGGTTTGTGCCTTTTTGTAGTACCAGATCAGTTCATGCAACATCTGCAAGGGAATGAATTGATAGTGGCACTTGACGGAATACCACGCATTGAAGAAGAAACTGAATCAGCAGCAGAATCGGAGTCTGAAATTGGAACAGAATCTGAATTTGAGTCTGAAACTGAAACTGAAGCTGAATCAATGGCGGATGAATATGATAGAGCCACTGTTAATGACTTTGCCACCAGGAATATGAGAGGAACTCAATCTTGCATTCGAATGCCTGAGATGCAAGCGCACACTTTTGAGATCAAACCGGTGATGATAACAATGTTGCAAATGCATGGGTTGTACCATGGCCTTTATAATGAAGACGCCAACAAGCATTTGATGTATTTCCTAGAGGTGTGTGATTCCTTCAAGCAGAATGGTGTTCCCCAAGATGTGCTGAGGTTGCGGCTATTCCCTCTCTCTCTACAAGGGAAAGCTAGAGATTGGTTCAACAATCTACCAGAAGGATCCATAACTTCTTGGGATGATCTTGAAGCTAAATTTAGAGCTCGATTTTTCTCTGACGATAAATCAGTGGAAGCATTTGTATGCCGCTTGGGAGAGATACAAGATGTTAATGAAACAATGCCCAAATCATGGGGTCGACAAGTGGGTAGTGATTCAAATTTTCTGCACTCGCTTGAATCCTCAATCTAAGGCTATGGTGGACTCTATGACTAATGGAGGTTACCGGAATGTGCCTGTCAATGAGGTGTTTAGACTTTTGGATCAATTATCTGCAAACAACACACAAGGCAATGATAGGAGAACTACCCCAGCCTTACTCAACACAAAAGAAGACTCTTCATCACAAATTGCCACAATTTTATCCGCGTTGAACAAACGTTTTGATGTTTTAGAGTCTCAAATACATAAGGGCACTGCTCGTGGTGTGCATTCTGTTCAATCCACTCCGATTGTATGTGAGCAATGTAATGATGTCCACATGCCTGACAATTGCCCTCTCTACATGGGCACTGAATCTGTCAACTATATGGGCAAATTTCAACCTTCTCAAGGTAACCCATACTCACAAACTTACAACCGTGCTTGGAGAGCTCATCCCAACTTTTCTTGGAGTCAAGGTAACACCTTGAACCCTCCTCATGAGTCTACTTCTGGCACCAAGCCGGTTCCTCCACCGGGTTTTCTGATACCATCAAGGCAAGCTCCTGCAAAAGAAGAAGAATCTAAGACGGACAAGATATTGGCCCGTATCTTATCAGAGGTGGAATCTTCAAGGAGTGAGAGTAAGGCTACCTTTTCTCTTCATGAATCAGCTATTAAGAACCTTGAAGTTCAAGTGGGCCAATTAGCAATACAAGTAAATGCCATGGCTCGAAATGGTCTTCCAAGTGACACCATTCCTAATCCAAAGCGGGGTGGAAAAGAAGAATGCAAGGCCATTCATTTAAGAAGTGGTAAGGTGCTTCCAACCATGCCTAACTCGAGCACAACTGGACCAAAGCAAGATGAGCAAGTGGACATTGAGGTTGACGAGGAAGAAGTCATAACTCAAGAAAATATGGTGGAAGACGAGGAAACTAAGAAGAGAAAGCAAATTGAGGGCGGGTTGGAGGATGTTAGCAAGAGTAAGAAGAGGGAACAAGAGTTGAATAATGAAAAGAAGAGCAAACCAACCACTTCCACTATCATGCCTCCTCTGCCATTTCCTCAAAGATTCAAGAAGAAGGAAGAAGATGCACAATTCAAAAGGTTTGTGAATATGTTTAAGCAACTACATATCAACATTCCATTTGCCGAAGCTTTAGAGGGTATGCCTAAATATGCCAAGTTCCTAAAGGATGTGTTGTCAAAAAAGAGGCGATTCAATGAATTTGAGACTGTGGCATTAACAGAAGAATGTAGTGCGGTTATCCAAAGAAAATTGCCTCCTAAGCTCAAGGATCCAGGGAGTTTCTACATCCCTTGTAATATTGGGACTAATTTTAGTGGTAAAGCTCTTTGTGACTTAGGTGCAAGTGTGAATTTAATGCCCCTCACTGTTTTCAACCAATTAGGGTTGGGAGAGCCAAAACCCACTACTGTTACACTTCTCTTTGCGGATAGGAGTACTTCTCAACCTAGAGGGATTATTGAAGATGTTTTAGTCAAAGTGAATAAATTCATCTTTCCGGTAGATTTCATTGTCATAGATTGTGAAGTTGATTGGAACATTCCTTTAATCTTTGGGCGTCCATTTTTAGCAACTGCTAGAACCCTAATTGATGTTGAAAAGGGTGAGATTACTATGCGAGTTGAAGATGAGCATGTTACTTTTAAGATGAACAAGCTAATGAAGTCTCCCAATGAGGCTAAACAATGCTTCTTAGTTGATAAAGTTGAGCAAGAGGAATTCAAGAAGCCAATTCATAATGGGCTTGTTGATGCTTTGTCAATACAAAGTCAAATAGAAGGTCAAGCAGTGGAAGATGGCATAAGTGTCTTGAAAGCAACACCGATTAATATTGGGAGTCGGGTACTATTGGAATCATCATCTTTAAAGTCATCTATTAAAGAGGCATGGTCTCCTGATTTGAAGAAGTTACCCTCTAACTTTCAACATGACTATTTGAGAACCAAAAGTCTACCATTGGGTATAGCTTCACCATTAGCCATTCAACAAGAAGAACATCTTTTGGAAATTCTACAAGCATGTAAAAGAGCTACTGAATGGGCTAATGAGGTTGTAAAGATACAAGCATGGTTGAGCAATGAAGTTGGTAAGGGATTTCAAACTAGTGGCCATAAATTAAAGCACAATTGCGATGGAGAGGTGAACCATCAAGTTTTCACCTTACCTATAGATGATGTGACTTGAGGAGATGAAGAGTCGGGCTAAAGACTATAAACTAAGCGCTTCTTGGGAGGCAACCCAAGTTCTAAACTTAATCTCTTTAGTTTCTTTGATTTTAGTATAATTTGGTAGGTTTACGTTTGGTCTTTTCACTTTTGTAGGAAGAAAGGGACTCCAAGCGGAAAGTAGTAGAGAGCAAGAGGATTGCAAGGCAAGGGGTGTCATTTGGTTTGGATAGGCATTTTGCAGGAAAGTTTCTTCTTTCTCATGATTTTCTTGAATTTAATATGTGATGAGCATAACTTGATTTGATAACTATTGTTACCAATGCATTTTCACTTCTGATTTAGGTGTATTCCTGTTTGTGGAATGAGTTATCTTCTGATTTGTGTGTTAGATTGGCCTAATCCTATCCATTATAGATGTAAAGTGAGTTCATAAATTTTTGGTGGACTTTGATCTTATGAAAAGGTGTTTTCAATTGTGTGAATTATTAACGTTGATGAGTGTATGTGCCTCATGGGAAATTTTTGGTGCAAGTGATTGAGGAGTTATGTTAGTGTCTATGATCATCAGGTGAAAAATTCTGTGTATATGGCATGCTACATGCGTGATATCTGATGCAGTTGGGGGACAAATTTTGGCCGCAGCCAACACACATTTTGGCTGCAGCCAATTGGAGCTCAGAAAGATTTATGCTGCAGCCAGGAATTTTGGGCTGCAGCCAAATAGAGCTCAGAAGGATCTGTGCTGTAGCCAGGAATTTTGGGCTGCAGCCAAGGGGAGCACAGAAAGATCTGTGCTGCAGCCAGAATTATTCCTGGCTGCAGCCAAAGAGAGGGCCGAGAGATTTAGGCTGCAGCCAAGCATTTTCTGGCTGCAGCCCAAACCCGTGGCTTGCTAAAAAAAAAAAAAAATTTGCATTCTGTGCTGCAGCCAAGCCTTATTTGGCTGCAGCATACGTCAGGGTCGAGAGATTTGAGCTGCAGCCAATATTTTTTGGCTGCAGCCCAAATCCGTTAAAAAAAAAAAAAAAATTTGGGGCAGCTCTGTTCCTCTTTCTTCCCTCTCTCGCCTCTGTTTAATTTTGGTTCATCAGCATCTTGGTTTGCTTTCATTCTCCTCACGCAAGAACCCTAAAGCCGTCCTCTTTCACTCGCTCACCATCCCGTCCAGCTCGCCACCGCTGAGCACCGTCGCTCAACCACCGTCCCCATTCTTCAGTGTCGCAACCTTCCCAACAGCACCGACCCACTCATTATAGATCCGTTTCTCCTCCTCCCAGCGGCAGCTCCGGTTCCTACTCCCATAGACCTCAAGAACCCATCATTTTCCTCCACACCGTCACACCCTTTTCCTCTCTGTGTCGTTCTCGGTGCTCAAAAATATCTGCTGACAGCCGCAGTGGCAGAACCGTCACAAATTAGATCTCTCACAGTCTCTCACGACTCCGTCTTCCCCTTCGTTCTCTTCCATTTTCACGTTGAGGTATATCGCATATGGTCATCCATTTTTGTGCAGCATTTTAGTTGGGTTGAGAGTAGACTTAGGCTGGAATTGATGAATGTTTTGTGTTGGAAGTCACTCTCATAATATGTTTAGAAGAGTCTGTGCTTAATATTACCTGATGAAGCATGTTTCCTTTAGGATGGAATTAATGAGTTGTGAGGAAAGGGTTAGCAAGCATTGATTTTGCTTATTTGGGTCAGTTTCGAAGTGACAGGGTAGGAGAGTTTCTTGTCTTGAATTGCTATATATATGCTGGAATATCTTGAAAATTGATCAACATTCTTGCATTCTGAAATTTGTAATTGTTATGGGCTCAATGCATATGTTTCTTTGTAAATTAACCATCAATTTGGTTTTCAATTTTTCCAATGCAACCCATAGAACCATTTTACCTATTTAGTGCAAGTTTCGGAATTGCATTTGTCCACCTCTGTTCCACCTAGATGTTGATCATTTTTCAACTTGAAAAGGTTTCTCTTGAGTACATGCTTAGTGTTTTTCAAGTTGCACTTATATTCTCTTGAGTTTGAAAATGTTGTTCTCTAAAATTCTCAAGATTATCAGAATTAAGCTTGAATTTCGATTATGGTTTGAGGATTAGATCTTGCCTAGTAAGTCTTGAAATTGCTGAATTGTTGTCACATAGGTAATGGGTTCACAATTTTCCAGATGCTTTGGGCACTCGTAAGGCAGTGAGGATAGGTTTAGGATGGAATTCTGCTGGCAGTATGGTCCTACATAGAAGTCAAGTTTGGGGGTGTCTCTTACCTTAGTTTAGGACTTGCTTATCTGAGGACTTTGTTTCTTGCCCCATTTTTGTGGTTGTATGCTTGTCTTTCCATGGGAATAATTGCTTGCTGGCTGTGGTGGGCTGTTCTCTTCTTATTTTCAGAAAAGAATGACACTCAAAAAGGCTGCTAATAGGGTTACCCCTAAGGCTCTGGCTGATGCAAAAGAGAAAGTCATTCCCAGGCCTCTCTTGCAAGAGCGAGAATTCCCATTTGTTGCTGCTTGTAAGTTTTACGACATTGCCTCAGGGACATACAAACTGGGGACGCTCATGGACACCAAGAAAGACGGCAATTTGCAAATAGTCCATGAGTTTTATGCTCAAGCCTGTGTGCGAAATGTTTGGAGATTTCCTCTTCGTGGAGTTGATATTGATTTCACACTCAGTGCTTTCAGACAGTATCTGCATTTGCCCTTTGTGGAGGAGTGCAAATACCAATACTATCAAAGCAATGATGCTGAGATTCCTGACAATGAGATCTCCAAGCTGTTGGATTCTGAAGGAGCGATCTCATGGCAATGCCCAACTGGGCGCAAGAAGTACTTGAGTCGCACTCGGTTATCGGTGGACGCCCGCATATGGATGCATTTTGGGAAAGATTATTTTTGGCCCTCATCTAACCGCAGTCGCATCACACAGGATCAAGCCCTTGTCATATTTCTCCTTATGAAGAAACAACCAGTGGACATTGGCCATCTTATTTTTAAATCCTTACAAGAACATGTTCTTGATCAAACCTGTGGTCTCATGCTCCCACAGTTGATATCAGCCTTTTGCATTGCCAAAGGAGTTGCAACACTCCCAACAGATGTTTCATTTAAACCGGTCCCAAAATTTCAGTACACCAACATCAAGCCAAAACCTACCCAACCTCGACCAACCCCACCTCCACTTGAGCACACAGACATGGATGTTCAGGTCTCACTACCTGAGCATGGTGAGCCATCCTCCTCCTCTCAACCTCAACCGACCATGCATGACCTTTTCTCCATGATGCAGCACCTAACTGACACCGTTGGCCAATGCCTCACTACTCTGCATAACCAAGAGGCTCGATTGATTAGAATAGAGGACTATATGGCTCAGCAAGCTCAGCGAGGTGCCCACTATGCTGGTGCGGATGATGGTGCAGCTGCTGGTGCGCCTGGGGAGGAGAATTTTCTGGCTGATACTCACATGTTTTAGCTGCATTTCTTGTTTGTGTTCTAGATTATAGACTCTTGCTGTCTCTGAGATGTCACTTGGCCTTTTTGTCTAACTTTGCCTATTTTTTCTGCACTTGATCTCTATATCTGTTTCTTTGAGACCCAGCTATGTTGGTGATGACTCTTAAGTAGTGGACTTTTTATGTTTATCTCTTGCTACTACGTCATATATGGTTGCTATATTCATGTCTGACAGTGAGGACACTGCTTTTCTTAAGTTTGGGGGTGATAGTTTTGATGATTTGTGTGTCTAGTTGACTAAGATTTAAAGTACATAAACTTTGACTATTTCTTGTCCTTTGATTTGAAATTCGAGCTAGGTTGATTAATTAATTGTGATAGTAAGTGCATGTTCCAATGAATGAAGGAATGTTTGGATTTTATGCTTTTTAGGACATGATGTTTAATATGTTTGAATGCTTGATTTATATCTTAAAGCAATAGTTCCTGAAAATTTTTAGAATGAACATCTTGCACCGGATCTGGGAATGAGTTAATTGTTTTGATAGGAAACATTGGTAGCAATTTGGTGTGTATATTCTTTCTCAATTAAAGGATTTTAGAACCTACATTGGAATCTCTTGAAATGAGTAAATGAAGTCACACATTTTTGAAAAATGATTTGGGCATTCTTTTAATTGCGTTTGTGCCTTTCAAGCCTACCAATGACAATCGACAAATTGACACCCCATTTTAGCCATATACAGAAAAATCATGTCGATTATCGCTTATAAATTCCTGCTCACTCTTTTATATTTGATAAGACATTCTGTTTAATGTGCATTGATGGATGCATTGTAGAGATAAAGCATGTTATTCAGGAATTTTTAAGTTAAGAAAGCACTATTGGAGTTGGCTGTGTTTTGGAAGTTCTTGTTGAAGGGATTTGTGACAAATTAGGTTATATACTTTTGTCTCAAGTGGTTGATTGCAAAATAATCTTTTGACTTCTTCAAAACTTTTGATTTATTCCATACGATTTGAAGAAATGATTAGGGCACTTCATAAAATGCGATTGAGCCTTTCAAGCCTTCCTAATTGATTTGATTCCTCTTTTGAACCCCTATTTTGAGCCTGATTGAAAAACCAATTAGAAAAATTCTTTTTGAAAACCTAACATCTACCTAACCTAGCCAATGTGAAAAACCATGATTCCCTTGCTTTGAGATAGATGATAAGGATTAGGGTGTGGAACGTGGTGATGCGTAGAGTGTTATATGATTGGAAAAAGGAGCGTAAAAAAAAAAAAAGGAAAAAAGAAAGAAGAAAGAAAGAAAGAAAAAAAAAAAATATATATATATATACACAATAAGGCTTGATTTGGAAGAGATCAATTTGGTTCAAGTTTGGGGGAGTATGTTTAATGAGAAAAGGGAGAAACCCCTTGAGTGATTATCATCTATCTTGAGGTATTTGTTGAGTATCCTTTGCCTTTTCTTATAAATACCTTAACCCCTGGCCCCGTTACAAGCTGAAAAGTCCCTTTGATTTTTAAGTCAGTTGGATTAAATTAGAAGAAGAAGGGAAGAAATTAGATAATGATGTAATTGATCGTTTGAATAGGGGTATATGACTTGACGTGTGGCTTATAACTTTGCCAAGTGCAAAAGGAATACATGTTGACTCCGTACACACACTCACACTTAGAAATTCCTGAAAAACATATTTTAAATCTATAAGGTGTTTATCTTTGCATAGTTCTGAGTTTCTTGTTTTATATAATTCTTTGAGCAGATGTTGAGGACAAGCATGGATAGGTGCTTGTTTCTTGAGAGAGAATTATGTGTAAAACAAGGAGAGGAAGTGTGTATGATCATTATTCTCTAGAGATTTGAATCTTCTTTGCTTTCCCACTCTTTCAATAAACCTAAACAGTGGCCAAATCACAAGCTTATAAAGTCCCATTGATTTTGAAACAGTGTGGAATTGTCTATTAGTGGAAAGAGAGGAGAATGTAGGTATATGAAGACCTGAGATTGAGGTTTATTTATACATGCTTAATTAATTGCTACATTTGAACTTGACATTGGCAGGAAAACTTGTTCTTTAATTCTCCTCACACACACACATTTTGAACATTGTTAGGAAAGATGCTTTAAGTTGTAAACCTTGCATTCTTTTATATTTCATTGTGTCCCTATTGAATATAACATCTTGAACAACCAATGAGGAAATCATCATGCCTATGTACTGAGTTAATGGTTATTTAATCTAGCTCTTTCACTGTTCAACTTGTTTTACTCGAGGACGAGTAAAAGTTTAAGTTTGGGGGTGTGTTAGCCTTGTGAAATGCATATCAAAATGGCACATTTACACTCAATTTATCACACTTTCTGATTTATTAAGGGGTTTATAAGGAGTGAAGTGTGAAGGAAATGTGCCCCATGAGTGTTTGGTTAAAAAGGGAATAATTCTTTGATTAAATGTGAATATTTTGCTATCATACATCACCCTTTGTTTTGTATAGACTTCATTGTGCTTGGAGGATCACACTTGAGACACTCAAAGAACCAATGGAAGCACAAATCATTGATCAAGAAGTTGGGAAGAAAGCACAACACCCTTTGCAATGATTGCGTCACTGGGGAAAAGCTGAAAAAGTTGGAAACAGATGCTTGGCTGCAGCCAAGAAATTGGCTGGCTGCAGCCAGAAGACCTCCAGAAAGTTTCTGGCTGCAGCCAAGCCATTTCTGGCTGCAGCCAGGCGACATACAGAGCCAAAATGCGTTTTCTGGCTGCAGCCAAAAATCGAAAACAGCAGCTATGCGTTTTGTTTCTAGGTCATTTAAAAGGCAAGATGCTGAAACATAAAAGGGGAGTTCGACATTCAGAAGTTTGTGGAGACGGCTAAGGAGTATTTGCAAGCAAAGGAGAGGGGTTTTCTCAAGGAAATCAAGTGGGATTGAAGATTGAAAGAGATTCCAACTCCGATCCTCTTGGTTTTTCTGTACTCATTCCCTTTTTCCATTGTAATTCTGATATGGCTGGACTGAATGTTGATATTTGTGATTTGTTTTTGAACATGAGTAGCTAGTTTCTTCATTCTAGGATTGTTCTAAACCTTTGTATGGATTGAACTTAATTCCTTCTTTCTTTTGGTACCCAATGGTATATATATGTTAATTTTCCCCTGTTTTTGCTTATATCCGTGACTGGCCAGCACAATGGATCATTCGTTCAATTAGATTAAGCTCGAGAGAGTTAGTTTAATTGTAGAACTTGGGGAGAGTTATGCTAGACTTGAAGTTTTAGAATTAAATGGATGGTTAGTTAATAACATAGAGATATAGTTATTAACCTAGCATTGTCAAAATTAAGGTGGTTATTTAAAGATTATTTTCCATCAACTATGGCAAGAGATTGTGTATGTTAATGGAGGGTATAAATGTGGTTATGACTTGAGAGAGCTTAATCACTTGCTAGTGAAACTTAGGCTGACATATATATAACCTATGAAAGTATTCTTATAGAGGAAGGAAATTAAGTTTATGAAGTGCAAATGGGATGAACAATCCTAGGTTTATTAAAATTGATTGAATTCACAAGAAATATATTATTGTTCAGTAATTTTTAGTCTTTATCAAAATATCTTTTGAAAGTTCTTTTTCCACACTCAACACTTTGTTTTGGCGCAACTTAATCAAACTCACTAAGACTATTGCTCAACTAATTTGTTACTCAAATCCTCGAGGGAACGATCTTACTTATCACTTTATTACTTGACGCGATCCGTGCACTTGCGGTAGCGAACAATGATGTATCTTGATGTTGATTTTGACATATATCTTTTGATGTGCTTGATGAAATTATGCTTGCTATCATGTTATTGATTGGTAATCATAGTTGATTTTAGCTCTTGAATGGTTCGTTAGAACATTCAATTTGAGAAGAACAATTTACATCACTCCAATTTTAATTGCACATTAAGTGGGTTTAAACAATATCTCAAGAGGTAGTAGTTAGCTATGTTTGTGGGAGCTACTATTAATTGAGAATATTGGACTCAAGTGTTATCTTGAGGTTGTTCTTGAGACTTAATGAAATTCGAACTCCTATGATTTGTTTAGCAAGGATTGCCACTTTCTTCATCACCAAGATTCATTTTATCTTGTTATCTCTTTTTAATCCAAATCATTTCTTTCTTATTTTCTAAAATACAAAAATATTAGGAATAGTTTTATTTTCATAAATTTTAATTTCTAGAAAAACCAATTTCAGAAATCCCTTTTCTAACCATGTTTATAACACTTAGATTTTTCTAGGGTAGTCAAAATAAATGGCTCCTTGATAAGAGAACGATCCCGAGTTGTTTGCACTATATTGCATTTAATTCGTAGTAATTTGTGATTTGACCATGAGACGGCTAAAGTTGTGTCAAATCATGGTTATATTTTTCCTATTAATTTATTGAGATTATGCTTGCCATGTGATTACTAATTTGTATAATTGATTTGGGTTAATTTGAGTATCGCGATTGTGCATTCATATCGAAGGAAACAAATGCATTAATTTAATCAATTTCACACATCAAGTGATTCTTGAATAATATTTCTAAGCAATAGCTATGAATGCGATCGTAGGAGTAGCTATTGATTAGGAGTGTTAGACCCAATGTAATTACTTAGGGTTTTCAATTAAGACTTGATGAATTTGAACTCCCATATCATTTAGTGAACTACAATTGCCATTGAACCAATTTCTCAAGAGAATTCACTTCATTCATTTCCTTATATCCATCCCACTTTTATAAAAAGACAAAAAATAGTAGCTTAGCTTAGGGATTTTAATTAAATTTTGTATTTATCTATTTTCATCAAAATCCAAAACAAATTTCCCCTTGCTTTCTTTGCATTTGCATGATATTTAAATTACTTAGGATTCAATTAAAGGCTCCTCGAGAAGAGAGAATGATATGAGATTTGCCTACACGCAATCCTTGGTTAATTTTGATTGTGCACTCCAAGGCTAACCACAAAACGTGCTAATCATGTATACCGTTGTTGAATAAAAAATATAATACATTATCTAGACTTTTTTTTAAAATATACTAACATTACATGGTTTTCCAAAAAAAAAAAAAAGCGATTACATGGGTTTTTATTTTTAAAATTCACATAAAACTAGTCTAGCATAAAATTATTTTTATGCAAACATCCTTTGAATTGTTTAAAATTGCATTTTTTTAAAAAAAAAAATTAGATGTATATAACCTTTCTTTAATATTTATAATAAATTATAAAATATTTGAAGTTTTCCTAAAATTATATAAATTTTATTTTCCATTAAAATTTGTGTCAATTTTAACAGTTATAATTTTGAAAAAATTGAAAGATGTTTGTGTTATTTTTTCAATTGATTGCTACGTAAGATGTAAAAAAAGTAGAGAAATTGCATTTAATTTAATGAAATTTAAAAATTCATATTAGTTTTAAAAATTGAATGTGGAGAAAATGTAGGAGTTTTAATCAGGAGCAATTTAGTATTTTAACATTTTTATTTTTGTGATTGATCCTTTTAAATAATTACAACTTTTGCGGTCTTTCTCAGTAAATATCATTTGCTTTAGGTCTTTCATTCTAATTTTCCCCACAATTTAATACATGTGGAGAGTAGCTTGGTTCAACTGACAAGGTGTTCAACCAACTTTAATTTGTAGGTCTCGAATTTGAGTCTTAGAAATGCAGCCATTTTCAATGTCAAAGTAGTGTTTTAAGTAGTACTTTTATGCCACTGAGTTACTCCCTCCGTTTAATAATAAATTTTACAAAAAAAAATTCTTTTACAATGCATGTTTCATAATTAGTGTCATTCTCATATTTCAAGAACATATTAGATGATTTGTTTCATATTTTGCCATCTTATTAATGCAATATTAGTGGTCAAATAAGATTTATTTTAAAGAGCACTTGGTGTTTGTTAAGGAAGTACTTAATAGATTGATTTTACTAGAACTTAGATTATTTAACAATTTCCTTGATTCATGTGATTTTTTTTTTTTTTGCAACGCTTTTTATGTAATGGAGGGAGTAAATAATTTAGCATAATTAATAGAATAGGTATTGTACTGAATTCGTATAATATACAAATTCATATTTTTGTATATTTGATTTTATTCATTCACCGTCCAGCTGAACGAGACCCAAGCAACTATTATACATGTACATGATAAATTCTTTTATTTTTTATTTATCAATATATCTCCCTGAAGCCATTTTCCCAAGGTCTCTCAAGACCCATCAAGCAAACCCATAGCTAAGAGAGAAAACTTCGACCAGTCTTATATTAAGCTGTATATATGTCGATGCCTAAATGAACACAGGCATTACGAACCCTCTAATTTAACCAGCTAATAATGATAAATATGCCTTTCCAATAGCAATCAGCATATACAATAATCCTGTAGATTAACAGAAAAGAAATCCCTTTGAAAAGAAGTGATATGTAATATCATATGTAACTGAAAAACAAGAGCACCTAGATGATTAACTATGATTTAATCTGTCCAAATAATCATTAATTCACAGAGTTATATCTTGACCCAATTCGCTACTCCTAATTCATTCTCCTAAAGCCCGATTAAGGTGCTAACAACCCAAAATAAGATGGGTACAAAGTAGGGACTTACTAGAAGCCCGGCAATCCACAACGTGATGAACTAAACTTCGAATCCCTGCTGGGAGAGATATCCATATTTAGTGTTCAACAGTGCCTCGAACATGATTGTCTCCATTAGGAAGATACTAGTGCCTAGTAAAACAAAAACAGAAACAAAGAAAAGAAACCCGGCAACCACGAAGGACATGAAGTTCATATTTGATCTTGCCTGCATAAATATCACAACAGCCATTCGAATCCAAACCCCTTTCTATTTACACTCATTTGTTAGAAGGCGAATGCCGATCCTACTTAGTAGTAGAAGGCTTGTTGTTATAAAATGCAATTGCAGCCAAGAAATAGTCTTACATCTCTAAGGAATTTTAAGCTTCCAACTCAGTTTATAGGGGAACTTTCATTGTCCTCGTTTAGAGCTTTGCAAGCTGACCGACGGCCGGTGAAAATGCCCCGCTTATACCGTTTCCAGCAGATGTTGTCATTACCATTCCCGTATTTAATCAGCTGCAGACCCTCAGCAAGGTTTTCCAATTTTTCCTTTCTCTGTGGAAAATTGACAATATCAAAAGGTACAAAAGGTTGTCTTTTACACACAAATCTGCAAAATTAAAATCAGTGATTGAGTGTTGTTTCAAACTTTAACCTATTTACTTGCATATAATCTATCAATAATATATAAATATTTAAATCATCACTGAATAATATTATTATTTCATTGTTAATATTATTATATCATTTTAGCTTTGATTTTGATTTTGAATGTTTATGCGTATTTTAATTCTTTAGCATGTTTATAATTTAAAATAAAAATAAATAATACAATCAAGTAAGCGTGTGGTGCCAAAATTTTGAATTTTTAAATATGGAAAATAAAATGATAACATAGTCGCTACCAAAAATTTTAGAAGGAGAATTTTAAGACCATTTTGTAAAACATGGTCCACAAAAAGAGAACAGAATTTGGGAGCTGGTTTTGCATAGAAAAGGTGTTAGAAACTTCGCATCACCTACTATAACTCGTGAGAAAGTTTATCCGAAGCTAAATATATAAAATCGATATGGACTTCAGTATATTGTAATATTAGCTAAAACAAAAATGAAATAAAAAAGGAAATCATTGGAAAATATTTATTTATTTTCAAATCAACCTTACCCTAAGAAAGACTCTGGGGCCTTAGTTGGAGGGTGGAAGCACAGGTCACTTGGTTAGTACTTTTTTAAAGAAAAAATTATTTTGAGATAAAATATTGAATTTATTATAATAAATTTGTAAATTCTTACAGAGCAGTTAGAAATGGAATTGTCTTATTGATAGGAATTAAGTCGATGGATTGATTCGCTTATTTGTAAATTTGAAATTTATAGATGGTTATAAATATGATATGATATATCTTTTTTGTGAATTTTAAAAGGGATCTTGTAAATGGATTTGTTTCATTTAAAGAAAAAGAAACCCAGTTAATCTTTCACTTAAAAAAGCCTGGTTAATTTAATTGACCAATAAATTTTAAAAAGGACTGTCAGAAATTTATTATAATGAAATCTAATAAAGTAGTTATAAAAAGAATTGCTTGGTTGACAAAAAATAAGTTCATATTCTCAATCTTTATATCGTAAATTTCATGATCTCATAATATGTGGCAGCAAATATGTACGGGGGAATGATTAAAAAAAACTTTAGAAATATCAAAAAGACAAATCGTTAAAAAATACTTTAGAAATATTAAATATCCAGATTTCATATTAGCACATATGTACTAATGCAGGATTATTGAGATTGGTTATTTTGATATTTTCAAGTAATTTTCTGGGATTTTAACCATATGTAATATATATAAAATAAATGAATAATATAATAAAATAATAATATACCTTCAGATATTTCTCCTCAGTTCATTATTCCCGTAGGTCTTTTACCAGGTGCACGTGCCACTCTCCAACTTGTTGAGGTGATCTTCTTCCAGCTGCTGTGTGTTTGGGTGTGTTTTGAGCTTTGAGTCGTTTTTTTTTAAAAGATCTTATTTGGATAGGAAATTTAATTCTAATTGTTTTGCTTCTTGTAATAGGAAGAAGATGGAATTAGGTTCTCTTTTTGAACTGATTCTTGTTGATGAATTGAATTTGGAAAGGATATTAATTCCTTTTCCTAATAAGAAAAAGCATAGTAATTCTATACTTGGGTGTTTCCAAAGTTAGACAAGAGATTTGATGAATTTGTTTGTGAAAATGTGTAGAGGAGGAATTTGGTTGGACTAAGATTGTTCAACTCTATTTTGAAACTTAAAAGGGTATAGTTATTGTTTGAAGACACACACATGACGTAGTGGTGAATGTTGAGCTATTAAATGAATCTTGAAGCATGTATTTTGTCTGTTGCAAGCATTTTTGCATTCACATTCTTCACTTAATCAGAATGTGTTATTTGGACTGAGATTTTTCAAAGCTTAATAACTCTTGGGAAGTGGAAGGTGATGGAGCATGTCGTGTGTGATTGATCTAAGCCTTCTCTACAACGTTTAAATGGCATGTACAAGTGTTATTTTGTTTAAATGCAAGTTCTTGTAAGCAAGTCTTGGCAACATCATCTTTAATTTCTCTCATCATAATAGAATTATGTTTCATGTCATAGCCATGTTCAATATCTTTATGAACTTCCTTGTACATAATTTGTGAACATTTATAGGGTTTCTGACTATCTTTCTTTGGTCAGTGTTAAGGAATTAAGGATAGAAACTAATCAAAAATTAGGATTGTTGAGAATGTGCCTGGATGTGAAGAGCGTGTTATTACAATCTACAGCTCTTGTGATGAGACTAATGCTTTTGAAGATTCACTACTGAAAAAATCACTTTTAAGACCGGTTAAAAAAGACATTTTAGATCGGTTTTCGATCCGGTCTTGATACAGCCAGTCTAAAAAGTCTTCTACTTTTTAAACCGGTTATTATAAAACCGGTCTAAAAATAAATATTTTTAGACCGGTTATAATAGGAACCGGTCTAAATTAATAAAATTTTAGACCGGTTCTTATGAAGAACTGGTATGAAAATTTGACTTTTTAGACCGGTTTTATAAAGAACCGGTCTAAAAAGTATCACATTTTAGACCGGTTCTTTATAAACCGGTCTAAAAAGTCAAATTTTCAGACCGGTTTTTGTTCGCTACCGCAAGTGCACGAATCGCGTCAAGTAATAAAATGATAAGTGAGATCGTTCCCTCGAGGATTTGAATAACAATTTAGTCAAACAATGGGCTTGGTGTGTTCGATTAAGTTGAATCAAAACAAAATGTTGAGTGTGAGGAAAACAAATTTAAAAGATATGCTGATAACAACTAAGAAAAATACTGAACAAAATACGCTTCTTGTGGATTCAATCAAGTATAGTGAACCTAGGATTGTTCACTTCCTTTATATATCATAAACTCAATCTACTTCCTCTTCGATATTACTGTTTATGGGATATATATATGTCAGTCTATGGTTCAATAGCCATTGGTTAAGCTCTCTCAAGTCATAACCAAACTTATATTTTCCAATTAGATACACAATCTATCTCTTGCTGCATTTAAGGGAAAATAATCATTAAACAACCTCCTTACTTTGACAATGCTAGGTTAATAACTATATCTCTATGTTATTAACAAACCATCCATTTAACTCTTTAAACTTCAGGTCTAGCATAACTCTCCCCAAGTTCTTCAATTAGATTAACTCTCTCAAGCTTAATCTAGTTGAACATGTTATTCATAGTGCTAGCAATTCATGAATATCAGTGAAAACAGAGAAGAATTAACACATATATACCATTAGCTAACGAAGAGGAAGAAGGATTCGAGTTTAATCCATACAAAAGTGTCGAACAATCCTAGAATGAAAAACCTAGCTACTCATGTTCAAAAACGGATTACAAATAACAGGATTAAAAGTAGCCATAACAGAATCACAGTGGAGAAAAGGAATGAATACAGAAGGATCAAGAAAACTGGAGTGAAATCTCTTCCAATCTTCAAGCCCACTTGATTCTCCTTGATTCTAGCAGATCCCAGCTCTCAGCACCTCTCTAGCCGCCTCTGTCCGTCTTTCCAAATTGGGAACCCCCCTTTCAAAACCCTGGGTTTGCCTTTTATATCTTCTCAGATGTCAGAACGCGCAGCTTCATTTGCGGGGTTGGGCCGCGGCCCACCACTCCTTGGGCCGCGGCCCAAGAGTTTCTGACCTCAAGTTGATGCTTCTGGGCCACGGCCCACTCCTTTCTGTGCTGCTATGCATTTCCTGGGCCGCGGCCCATGAGATGGTGGGCTGCGGCCCAAGACTTTCTGTGTTACTGCTGCTTTAATGGGCCGCGGCCCATGAGATAGTGGGCTGCGGCCCAAGACTTTGCCAGAGTTATCTTCTCTTCTATTCTGCTCTGTTCTCCTCCCAGCTTGCCTTTCCTTCAAATGGTTGTTAGCTTCAACTTCCTTCCTATCCTTTTCACTGCATGTAGCTTCCTCTGGGCTAGCTATGACTGAATCTGTACCAGTTTACACAAAGAACTTGCACACATGGTTAAACATTCATAGCAGTTAGTGAGTAATGTCCTCCACAATTTCATTCTGCTGTGCATAGCATGAGAAGAACACAATTCATCACTTTAACCCTTTCAAATGCCCACTTATGCATCCAAAGTGAAGTAAAACATGATGAAATATGAAATTCTAATAAGAATTTCCTGAAGTTAACAGTTTTATCCAAAACTGGTCTTAAATTTACTTTTCAGACCGGTTTTGGATAGAACCGGTCTTACAAGTTGAATTTTTTTAAAAAAATTTTTCGTTTAAAAGTTATACCCAGCAAGTCATTTCCCCTGTTAAAACATTTCACTCAGCAAGCAGCAGCCAGTTCAACGACATTGAAATAAATATATCTTCTCTTACAGATTATATAACTAACGTCTTAATGACATGTGAGAGACTTAAAACTCATTGGAACATATTAAAACTCAACTCCTTTGTGCTTAAACAGTGCTGGCCGAAACAGAAGCAAAGGAAAACAACCATGAATAATAAACTCACAACCATAGACATAATCATAATGCAAGGAAATCATACAACCATGACAATGTTGTTTTGACCAAGTTCCTTATCTTTTCACTTACATACATACATCAAAGATTAAATTACATTAATGACAATTCTGTTATTCATTAGGGCCAAAATACTTTATACATACACACTCTTCTCAGGTTGATGATCACTAGCTGGCCTTGCTTCAGAGAATCTACACTAAGACGTACACCTCATATCCTTCATTTTCCTGTGACGACAACAAAAAAAGTAGTTATATATATACACCAATAATAATATACATAATTCAAATATAGTTCATGATAATTATTTTAGCTAACTAACCTTCAATGTAGTTTTATAAAGGGATATCCTCCCATATCCCTTCATGATGATCGTTTCTTGTGCCGTGTTCATTGTCTGCTTCATCTTCTTCGTTCAATTCTGGTAAACCTCTAGAAAAAGAAGGAGTCTTAAGCAGCTCATTCATTGAATGACTTTCCTGATTAATATCAACAACCCTTTTTCCTTGGAGAGCTACAGACCAAATTTTGTTTGCCTGATCAGTAACATAGAACACTTGTTTTGCTTGATATGCCATAATAAAAGGTTCATCTCTAAAACTTCTACTATTCAAATCAACTAATGTAAATCCCAACTGATCAATCATCACACCATTGTTGACATTAACCCAGTTGCATTTGAAAATAGGAGGTTTAACTTTAACATAATCAACCACCCAAATCTCTTCAATCACCCCATAATAAGGTATTGTTGCCAATCTAGAATTCTTATCTTTTGAACTAGAGAAGTGCATAGATTCAGCCACTAACATAACCCCACTGTTCTGGATGGTGCTCCTATCATCAAGGGACTTTGTGTGAAATGTATAACCATTGATCACAAATGAAGTCCAACTTATGACATCAGCCTCAGGACCACGTGCTAACCATTTAATTGTATCAGAAACATATTCTTCGCCGTCAACCTTTTGTTTGAACCAATGTGCAAAAGTTTTGTTATGCTCCCTAATTAACCTTTGTTCAGTCATTCGACTATTTCCTTTCCGTACAATTTCTTTATGAGCATTAATGTAATCTTGAACTTCATCAACATTATTCAAGATGTACAAGTGGACTTGTTGCAATTCATCAGGATCCATTCTCTTTACTGAAGCCCCGCGTCTACCGCCTTCTTCGTCATGACGTTCAGGAAGTCCAATGTGTCCGACATTTGACAAGTAATCTTGACAAAACTCCATGGCTTCTTCAGAAACATATTTCTGAACAATAGATGCTTTAGGCCGGTTAGTGTTCTTCACATACCCTTTTAGGATTTTCATAGTTCTTTCAATTGGGTACATCCATCGTAAATAGATAGGACCACACAACTTGATCTCCCTGACTAGATGAACAATTAGATGTACCATGATGTCAAAAAAAGAAGGAAGAAAAAGCTTCTCAAGCTGGCACAAGATCAAATATCCTTCATTTTCCAGTTCATCCAATTTTTCTATCTCAATGACTTTACTACAAATAGCATTGAAGAAGAAACAAAGTCTAGTCAAAATATGTTGAAGATCATATTCGGCAATGCCTCGAATAGCTACTGGGAGCAGTTGTTGCATTAAGACACGACAATCATGAGACTTTAGCCCCACTAACTTCAAGTCTTTCATTGACACAAGCTTCCTAACATTTGAAGAATACCCTGAAGGAACTTTGATGCCATGTAAACAATGACAAAAGCTTCTTTTCTCATCCTTAGACAAAGTATGAGCAGCTGGAGGACAAAAAGTTCTCTTACCATATGGCTTTGGATGAAAGTCTTCTCGTATCCCCATTTCTTGCAAATCTAATCTTGCCTTCACACCATCCTTAGAACTACCTTATATGTTAAGCAGTGTCCCAACAATACTATCACAAACGTTTTTCTCTACATGCATGAAATCAATACAGTGTCTTACATCAAGCTTCGGCCAATATGGAAGATTGAAGAAGACATACCTCTTTTTCCATTTACTTTTCTCATTACTTTTCTTTGTAGTTTTACCAAAGATAACATTCATATTTTTCACCTTTTCATAAACTTGCTCCCCAGTCAATGCCTTCAGAGCATCTTCAAACTCTTGTCCACCAAAAAAAGCTTTCTTTAATCTGTGATACGGGTGGCCTCATCTAAGAAATCTCCTATGGCCAAGATAAACTGTCTTTCTTCCATGTTGAAGTTGATGGTAGCATGTTCCTTCTTCACAAATCGGACATGCTTTATGGCCTTTAACACTATAGCCTGACAAGTTTCCATATGCAGGGACGTCATTTATAGTACAAAAGATCATGGCTCGCATTTTAAAAACCTCATTCTTGTTCGCGTCAAAAACATCAACACCTTCGTCCCACAACTCTTTCAAGTTTTCTATCAAGGGCTCTAGATAAACATCTATATCATTTCCGGGTTATTTTGGTCCCGAAATCAACATAGATAACATGATGTACTTTTGTTTCATGCATAACAGAGGAGATAAGTTGTAAATTACCAACAGAACAGGCCATGAACTATGTATACTGCTCAGGCTACCAAAAGGATTCATGCCATCCATGCTAAGCCCAAGCCTAAGGTTCCTAGGCTCTTCACCGAAGGCAGGAAATAATTGATCGATTTTCTTCCATTGAGAAGAATCAACCGGATGTCGAAGCTTTCCATCAGATATCCTCTCATCCACATGCCATCTCAAATTTCTTGCATTGTTTTCATTAGCAAACAAGTGCTTGAACCTTGGTATGATTGGAAGGTACCACAATACTTTTCCAGGAGCGTTATTGGATTTGTACCTTGGGGTTTCACGTATTGGACATTGTTGTTCCTCTTTATGCTCTTTTCTATACAATATACAATCATTAGGGCATGCATGGATCTTTTTATATTTCATCCCTAGTGGACACAATATTTTCTTAGCATCATAGTATCGAGAAGGCAACACATTATCATCTGGAAGCATGTCCTTAAAAGCCTCAAGCGTTTCTGAAAAACTCTTGTCGCTCAATCCATGTCGTGCTTTCAAGCTTACCAATTTCAATACTGCTTTCAACAATTGGTACTTTTTACACCCCCGGTATAACAGCGTCTCAGCATCACTACACATATTACCATATGCATGTAATTGCTCAAAACTCTCTTCTCCTACATCACGAATAATATCCTCTATTCGATCATCCATATCCGTGTCATTATCATCAAAGTTCACTCCCCCTGTTGAGATGAACTTGGCATTTCTAATTCTTCACCATGCCATACCCACACTGTATAACTCTTACAGAATCCTTCACAAATTAAATGTGTATATATATCTGCAGTACTTAGTCTCTTCTCATTCAAACATACTACACAAGGGCAATAAAACTTTCCACTACCATCATCGGCATGTCTACTAGCGAAGTCTAAAAAACCCCATTATCATATTCAACACTCGTCCGTTTAGCATTTATCCAACTATGATCCATATATATCTCAACACTTCTAGCACCCTATATCCAATAACAAAAGGATAGACAAAAAAACAACAACAATAGAGTTTTAGATATTTCAACTAAATTAACAGGCACCATTTGAAACTAACTTAGTATTGTTTTAACAAACCAATAACACTGACAAAATCAAACAACCGCACGAAACTAAAACAGAACATAAAGTGGTATTAATTCAAGCCAAATATCACAGGGATATAATTAAAAGTCAGAGCATATTAATTATAAAACAACGAGAAGTGCTCAAATTAAAACAACAACAAGAACTTTAATTTTTTCCAGATTACATTTAAGTGCTCAAATTAAAGCAACAACAAGAACTTTTCATTGAACATTATTAATTATAAAACAATGTACAACTAAATAACAGATCGATCGAACATTAACCTGAATGAAGACCAAGGAGTGAGCTTCAACCCAAAGTCACGGTGGCGTCGACTGAGGTTAAAATGAAGTCCTCAAATTCACAGCACTGACAAAGGGAAGTCAAATCAGAGGAGACTGGTCACTGCGCTGTAGAGATTAGAGGTCACAGCAGAGAAGACTGACGATAATCAAAGAACAGTGACAACGAACACAGGAACGGAAGCGGTAATGATGGAGGAGACTTGAGCAAATGAGGGATGGGACGCCATGGACGAGTTCAGAACAAGTACGGACAGAGGTCACAGAGATATGGCAAAGAGAGAAGAAAGGGTTCACAGAGTGCGCGATCTGGGCGGGGGAGGAAAAATAAGTGTGAAAAATCTTACCTTTAAGACCGGTTTTTAATAACAACCGGTCTTAAAAGAGGGAAAATTCACATTTAAGACCGGTTTTTCCCACAACCGGCCTTAAAAAGTTATCGCATTTTGAATTTAAAATTTTTAACATTTAAGACCGGTTTACATATAAACCGGTCTTAAATGTTAAAAAAATTTAAATGCGTAAAATTTTAAGACTTTAAGACCAGTTTTTTTATAACGGGTCTAAATAAATTTTTTAAGACCGGTTTTTTTAAGAACCGGTCTAATAAGTTCAATATAATTACAAAACTGCCACCGCGCAAATTTTTAAGACCTTATCCGCCAAAACCGGTCTAAATGTGGCAGTCTAAAAAGGGGTTTTTCCAGTAGTGATTGTTCACAGTAATTGCCACTTAAATGCTACTAATTTTTTTATTCTTGAACAGTTATATTTCGTACATCAACATGAACTAAAAGGCAATTTTAAACTATATTTGTTAGCTATACATGTATTATCCAAATTAATGTTGTTCTGTGCATTGCTATACATGTTTTTTTTAAATGCATAATATGGCCAAGCTAGCTTGGAGAGTACATACACCAAAACATACTAAACATCAAAAGGATTGTAGTGAGTCCTCCCTCATGATGGGAATACACCCAGGGTGAGGAACTGGTAAGATAACTAAGCATTGGACTAAATTATGGGCATCCCTCGCCGAATAATCAGCACATCGGATTGTATCTCTCAGTGTATAGTGGAGTTCAATGTCCCATTCCGAATAAAGTAATTCCCTAACTGCGTTAATTTCCAATCTAAGTGGGTGTAGACCACTATCTTGCATAAGCAAGTGGTATGCTTCAAGTGAATCTGTGTAAGCCACCACTCGCTGAAACCCATATTGTCTAGATCTACACAATTGAAGACCTTGGTGTAAAGCCATAAGCTCAGCAGTAGTCGGTGGGAGAAAGCCAAGTCGACGCTGAAAGCCAAGAACCCAATGTCCTCTATGATCCCGAATAAGTCCCCCACAAGCTGCGTTGTGGTGAATATCCACTGAACCATCAGTGGATATTCATGTTATTCTGCATTAATTATTGTGTTTGTATGGCACTTGAAAAAGTGGGTTACTTTATTTAAAATTTCTTAATAATAAGCCTTGTTATTATATTTTATCAAAGCCAAAAGGTTGAGATGTTGAGGAAGTTAGCCACTTTAGAATTGATGGTGGGTTTCTTTCCCCTTTTTTGTGTATTGTTTCTAACAATGGTATCAAATAATTAATTGACATGGATACAAAAAAGTTAAAATCTTAATAACTCTTATATGATAATAAACCTATTGATATGAAGATTACTATGTTGTCTGCACATATTCAGCCCAATCAATTTATTTTCAATTGTTACCTCTGTTTCATCAATGCTTCCACCTTTTACTTGGTTTACCTCTGTTTTTTAGTTCCAAAAAAAACATAGTGTATTCTAATTGCTTATAAATTAAATGTTAATCCACTTATTACTCTGGCCCCATAATTAACTCCAAAATTACATGACAATATACTCTAACTTTGAGTCTGCAAAATAAATCAAAACCGTGACAACAACTTTGGACTCCCCAAGATCATTCACTAGAACGATATGTTTCCCTGAAACAAAGACTTATAAACAAGTAGTCCATATTCTTTCCTGTACTGTCAAATGATATTAGTGCAAGCTAAGCCTTCCATTCTGATGTTCTAGTTCCTTGGCTTATTGGATTCAAGTCTCACATTCAAAACATCATTTACTGCCACTAATTTTGTGATGTTGGCTTGAGATTGAATTGTTTTATTGCTTTCCTTTAGTTGGCCGCTTTCAATTTTTCAAGCTTATGTTTGAGATTGATCTTAATCTTGTAAAGGACTAGCGTCCTAATCCTTTTATCAAATTTTGACAAATCATCTTCTGGCAATTCATGTTTGATATATACTCAATTATCTGGGAACTAAATATCCAAACTGGCCCTAGAAACAAGGTTTAACAATATTCAGAAATACCTAATGAGATCTTTTGACCTAATTAGGAGTTGAATATGGAAACTTTGTGACCATGAGAGTGAGAACCAACCCGTGATGATTGGCAACCTTAAATTGTTATAGACAAAGAGTCACAATAACCCCCAATTCTGCTCCATTTCATTTCATCCAAGTTCTCAGTTCATTTTAAACATGGTCTTCCCTCCTTCTCACACTTTCTTGTTTCTCACCAACTCTCCTTATCACCCTCTCTCAAATCCTTCCCTCCATTACCACCCCAACGCTTTCAACATTTTCTGTTAAACAAAACTAGCGGTGTTAATATTGAAGGACTAAATGTCAAATCCCTTAATATTTCGATATACGTAGAGTGATAAAGGCACAGTCCCACAGGCATATAAAAATAACACAAATATACTGATAAGAAGTACTTTTTTATATATTGGAGTTCTTTGTAGAGTTTGAAAAATATATACAAACTTTCTCCAAAAATATCAAAATAAACTAATTCTAAGCAACAACTCCATCTTCTTGACCCAGACACCTTAGTTGTCGGTATCTACCGTTTTGCCCTAGAGCCGCTAGCTTCTGCAAGAAGAATATTTTAATTTTGAAAAAGGGTGAGATTTAAAAGAATCTCAGTAGTAACAGATAATCAATCGTAGAAAATTCAATAAAAAATATGCCAAGTACCACATATAGCAATATTATAATAACACATAATTCAGTTCAATTGGAAACATTCAAACCCAACCATTGTTGCAACTCATACTCATTCCATACCTCAGTTGGGCTCGAGACCACCAACTAGTCATATCAGTGTACCCATAAGCTGTTACGCCCTTATTTTAATTTCACCTTTACCAGAGTATTTACAGAAAACGATATGCGATTCAGTGGGCAACATAGGAATAGCGTAAATATACTGATGATATATGCATGATTATAGAAATTCCCCGTAGGGGTTTATACATAATAATTACAAACCTTGTAGCCGCATATGGCGTTAGGGTATCTAAACCTATCCTAGTGAAATGGAAACTTCTTCCTGTCTTCGCTTCACCACCGCAACCCTCTCTCGTGTAGTTCTCTTCTTTGATTTCCTCTGTATTCGCCTGTTTAAATTGTTGTTAGGGGAGGGTTAAATTCGAGAGAATCTCAGTAGGAAACAAATACCATAATATATGCATGATAGATGCTATGTGTGTGACATGTTAGCTTTAACTTGATGTATGCCTCATAATGACATTTCTGCATGCTCAATGTTTCATGTAACAAAACTATAGCCACAACGAAAACAGAAACAAAGCTTCATTTATTCAAATATGCTCTACATAATCAAGTAAAGCAATCACATACATCATCAAACCAGTAAATATATCAAATACATGCAAGTAAGGTAAGTCTCTTATCTTGTGTCCCTTTTGCTAAACAGAAATAGTTCCTCAATCTATGTGCAAATAGTTCGGGCTCCATATTCTATCCTACAATGCCAAATGTACCGTTTAGACACTTCCATAGTGTTTTTTAGGGCTTATATGAGTTTATATTGAAAAATTACTAAAATGCCCCCGGGACCCAGCCCGGTATCGTCTTACCCAATCCAACCCCACTTTTCCCGAAATTCTAACCTAGGCTATCTTGACTTATTTTCGCCCAAAAAATTCATTTATGAACTCGGAATTACCAAATTCACAGCCAAAAGACCAAAATGCCCTTGGCAGCCCTTATTCCAGTGTTTCAAGGGCATTTTCGTAATTATGCTTTTTTGGGCTCTTCTGAAAAAGTGACCAACTGTAACCCCACCTAATTTTCCCTATTGAATACAATGGAATCATCACATCATTGAAAATCCAACTCTAAGGCCTCTAACTAGAGCTGGCTGAAATTCTCAAGTACTCCGGGGAAAATTGGGGTTTTCGAAATCCAACTCTGCAGACGTGTTCCTTTATATTCCTAACTACTTTATTAACTATTACATTAGGTTAAAACTACCATTTAGACCCAATTTCGGCAACATAACCCTTATGCCATCTCAATTTCCAAATTTAAACCAAAGACAATCTGGAGAAATTTCATCGATTAAATTGTCCACAGCAGCAAGGACAATCAATATTTGAAGTTTTGGAAGTTACCTTAAGCTCTTTCTTGCTTTTTCCTTAGGTGGCTGAAACCCTAACTCCCAAGAACTCCAAATTCTTGCTTCAAATACCTTAAATAATATAGAAGATAAGCTTAAGGGAAGGATTACACACGTTAGGTACGAATTCATCGAAGAAATCGACCTACCTTATGAGATTTTCCTCCTTCTCTGTCTAAAATTTTCTCAAGCTCTCTCTCTCTTATTTCTCATGGTGCTTCATGGTTTTGAGGAAGAGGAAGAAGGGAAATAACTTTATGTAATATCCCCTTTTCCCTTTTTAATTATTTAACAAGCCAAAATTCTAAACTTGGACTTTTCATACATAAAGCCCATTTAACATGAAATTCTTGTTTACTCTCCTTGGTCAGCCATGAATCAAGTCCCAAGGGCCCAAGTTAGTGCCAAAATGGGCTGTCAACAATTTATCCCTTAATTACAAACTTGCCATCGCATAATTTCCATCATTTTCGAATTTATCTCAATTCTGGCAGATTTTCTTCTCAAACTTTGAAAAATCATAACTAATTCTAGAAAAATCGAATTGGAGTTATTCCAGAGGCTATAGAACCCTTATTGATAGGGATGAGCATGGACTGGACCAAGTTTGACATCAACCCAAGGTCTGGTCTTGAGAGGATCTCAGGTTGCACAAGGTAGCTCGTGGTCTAGTCTGGTCCAGCACCAACCCGAGGTCGAGCTGGACCAGACCGGGTCTGGTGGACTACCTGGACTGGTCTAGGTAGTTTAGGACCTAAATTTATATTTTTTATATTTATATTTTTTATTTTTCCCTCTTTGGAAGACAAAATTTGAACTTATTAAATATAATTAGAACCACAAAAATACCTATAATAATATAAAACATGTCACCAAAAATTAAAACATCATAAATCTATAAGAATATCCAACAACAATCAACAACAATAAAAAAAATAAGTTGAGAAAAAGATTTAAGCATGATAAATATAATTAAGATAGTAAAAATACCTATAATCATATAAAAATCATCATAAAAAATAAAACCGAACTATAAATCCTTAAAAAACCTCTAACAACATTAAATAAAAAATAAAAAATAACATCTAAATTATAAAAATATTTTGTAAGAAATTAACCTAAACCAGACTGGACCAGTCTACGTGGTCTGGTCCCCTGGTCTGGAACCCGATCCAACTTGACCAGTCAGTCTGGTCCAGTCTGATCCAAATTCATTATATTTCTTATTTGAACTGGACAGGACCGGACCGAACCAGCTCGGGTCGGACCAAACTGGACTAGACCACCGGGTTTTTGCACATCCCTACTTATTGAGTCTAGTTTCAAGAAAAAATATATACTTTAGCCAATTGGAAGCATATCATTCCCAGATTTTTAATCTTTACATGCTGTTCTAGAAATTTTACAATGACTTGGTATTTGTTGAATGACTTTTGGCCTCTATCTTTATACTTTATTCTTACTATCTAAACTAGTCACAATTAGGAGTTATATGCACACACACATATATGTTGACAGACCATATTTAGTGGCATACTGGTTTGTTGTTGTTGTTTTTTTTTTTTTGGTGTATGTGTTGATATTAAACGTATTAATTGTAAAATTTAGGGAAAATTCTATTTAAGGCTCAAAATGACAATTTTTTTTATAGATAAGAACATTAGTTTTGTAAAAATATTCTGTAAGATTATATCCTTCAATGAGAATAAAAATAGATGTGTGATAACTAAAAGGTCCTGACTCCTGCGTATAACTATTGGGCAAGGCAAATTATTTGTCTAATGATGAGCATTTTAGTGATGACTCATCTTTTTATTTTTAAAGAAAGCGTGATACCTCTAAGGGTATGGGTGATCAATAATTTATTATAACTTACTTGAGAGTAGAATAAAATAAATCATTCACTTTTATTTATTCGCTATTTATTGAAATGACATTATTCAATTCAATTGAATAATTTTAGTTAAAATACATTTTAATTCCATTTTTAAAATTATGTGTTTTTTAAAATTATTCTTGATAAATACATTTATATACGTCTATGCGCGTAGGATATCAACCGCAATTTTTTTTTTTTTTTTTACCCTATAAAATATCGTATCAATGATATCATTATATCTCAATGGAAAAAAATGATATCATTGTATAGATCTCCAAGCATGCCAACACAAATTTGATCTAGTCATATAAGGCCTTATTAGATCTCTTTGGGTCTCAAGTTCGAGTCTTAGAAAAAACACCTATGGACTATAGTGGATGGGGTGGTCATGTACCGGATAATTGATGATGATGATATATATATATATATATATATCCAAAATCTATATTATACGTTATGTTATATAATGTGATATCAAATATGCCACAAAATTTATTCTGCGTGATCGATGATTGGCTAAATAAGTCTCCGTATAGATACATGATACAGTATCTAGGGACCATGTGATAGAATACTCACGACCGCCTCTCTTTACCTTTTTTAGCATGAAGCTCTAAATTTATAATACTGGCATATATACATATTTATTTAAATATTATTTTATTATTATGATATGCATCTGATATTTGAAAATAGAGATAAATAAATATTGAGATATACATATGATATTTTAAAACTCTAAATTTAAATATCTAAATATTTAAACAGTGCTTATAAAAGATCTTTATCAAATAATTATGGGAAAATCCCATACAAAGCTTTCTAAAATAGAGAAATTCTAAATAGGTTGGTAAATTCAACAAATCTTTAATTAAATAATTAACACAATTTAGCATTTCAAAATTTGTATAAAATGACTTTAATACCCCTCCTCTCTTTTCCCCCCGCTTTTTTGCCGCCTCTCTTTTATCCCCTCATAAAAGAGTATTATTGCTTTATGACTTTATAGCTCTATATATCAACATTAATATATGCTAAATCAAATGCGTTTTTTTTTTTTTTTTGCTTTCTAAAAGGATAATCAAGAATAATTCCAGTATGATATGCCATTATAGTATCATTGATATCAATTAAATAATCTTTAATTGAAAATCAATTAATTGATATTAATGATAAAAAATAAATGTGATTTATTTTTTCAAATAAAATTGTTATTTTTATCAAGTGAAACAAAAACACACAAAAAATTAAAAAAAAAAGAAAGCATAAACCATACCAACTTCACTTTGCAAAAATAAATTGAAATAAAAGTCATTTTTACCAATATTAACCTAAACCAGGATAATTTTCCTTAACACTTGTGAGTTTTTAAAAAAAGTAATTTAGTTAATATTTCAACTTGTAAGTTTTTAATTGTTTAATAAAAATTAGTAATATTAATGATTTGTTTTTAACAAGCGGTGCGTAAATTTTTGTATACTTCTATGGATATTTTAGAAAAAAGATGTAAAATGCACTTAAAATTTCATAAAATGGTTTACATCAATATAAAAATTTCCAAAAAAAAAAAACATCTATATGTGTGTGTGTGAAAAATATAGTAAAATTTATACTTAATTAATATATTGACTAAAATATATCTTTTTTATAGTGACATATATTATAAGTTTTTTAGAAAAAAATTTGTTCATGTTAATAAAATGAACTCATTGTTCAAAATATTGTAGGTTTTTTATCTTTTGATGATAGTTAATATATTTGAAGTATAGATGAATCATATTTTATTGTGTTAAAATTAATTTGATATATACACATATTGGGAAACATAAGGTAGGGAGTAATAAAATTTTTTAACGAGGAGAGAGGAGGGGGTATTAAAGTTATTTTACCCATATTTTAAAATCCTAAATTAGGTTAATGACTCAATTAAAGATTTATTGAATTTATTGATCTGACTTAAAATTTTTCTACTTAAGTAGCTTTATATGAGACTTTCTCAATAATTATCCATATATCAAATGAAATATAATTAGACGTTCACATGGGTATTTAAATTAAAAAGGATTTGATATGATTACGGGTGAATGGTTTGATGTGAATTTGGGTGACTTGGGTAGCTTCTTGTTTTCCTATTTTTGACCATGATTATTATTTTATGTTTCGTAAGTATAATTATAATATTTGTGGGTTGGATTTAAAAAGTTGAAGAAGTGGCTTAAAAGTTTTTAATTACTTTTTCTTATTCTTTTATTTTATATATTCTTTTTAATTTTTTTATTAAGATCAATATTTTTTTAATTATTTTTTTAACTCTTTTATTTTACATATTCTCTTTATTAAAATTAATGTTATAACCTCACTTCTCTAATTTTTTAAATCCAACCCATAACAATTTCCTCCCTCCAAATCTCTAGTACAAAACAGCCCCTAAGAAAATACATTCTTTCTAGTATATTAACCCTTTTAGACAGTAGAGGAAGATGCTGTATCGACAAATGTTTTAAAAGATAGATCGGAAGTTGAGCCGGAAAGGTCAGCGGGTCGTGGTTCAACCGGTAGGAATAGTCGGGCCGTTCGGTCGGACCGATAACTTAATAATTAAATTTTAAAATATTATATGCATATATATTTATAATTATATATATATATATATTATACAATTAATCTTTAGTGGTTTAATTTGATAGGAAGTTAACTAGGTCCTAAAATATAGTTGAATGATGAACACTAAGTCAACAATCAACCTAACAAAATGCATTGAACCATAACGATTTCATGACTTGTCAAATATTGGTGGGTCTTGATTGACCATAATGAGTTTCTTGATTGATCCAATTATATTCTCTGCAAACTTGCTCCGGATTGATTTGGGATTTTGTCGTTCTTATATGCCTTAATTTAAAAAAAAAACCTAATTAAATAAAATATTAATAAAATATTTTTCACACAATTTTTTTTTTTAAAAAAAAACAGACATCAATGACCTGGCCGGTTTTTAAAAACCAGTTCCGGTTTTCGGCCCAATAACGAATGACAGCCCAAAAGTGGTTAAATGGCAGTACAAAATGATCTGAACAAAAAACGGCTCTTTGTACAAAATTAGCCCATTGTTGAGACCGGCCGACGGTCCAACCGGTCCGATCTGGCACTTAAAACCCTGATATTGACCAATCGACCTCTTAATAGCAGAGATTCCTCAATAACAGTAACTTCTCGGAACTCAGCATCGTCGCAGGTAATTTTTATCATATGATTTCACATAACTGCTAGGACTTTGAGGAGATGGAAGAGACAAACACAAGCATGGTTGAAAATGCAAGAGACAATAATGCTAAGTCTGAAGATCGTCCTCAACAGCTCCTCTATCCACGACAGCATGAATCTTCTACCTTAGGAGGACGCTGCCAAGTTTAGATTTTTATCCAAAACCTTCTATTCTTTGTGGCTTTCCTTTCACTTTGACCACAGTACACATTGTCATATCCCATATTTTGGGCTTATAATTTCAACAAAAATTCCTGGAGACACAAGAATATAGAGAATAATTCTTCAGATTATATTTGAGGCTTGACTGAGGTATAAATGAGAAAATTTACCTCAGAAAGGAATTTTAAATAATTATTGCATTTTGTTTTAATAAAGGATGATTAGACAAATTTAAATATGAAAAATCCAAGGAGGCCTCAAATAAATGGGAAAACAAAAAACAAGGGAAAATAATTTTATGATAGGAATGAGTTCTTCAAAGAATTACTTATGAAAAATAATTCCAAAATACTTCAAGGAATTAATCATGGTAATGAGAAAATTTACTATGGTTAGAGTGGATGGATGGCAAGATTAGTAAATAGCATCTCACATCCAAGGTCAAAGAGGGAAGTTTAAAATCTACCTCAAGGATAAGATTGCAAGAGATGAATGGTCAAGATTTAGCTTTGAAAAGTAAAGGTATCGATTTTTGAAGTAGCCAAAATTTATGGAAAATGATGTAATTATTCAATTAAAACCATATTTGTCCATTTCTTTCATTAATTTCGGTGGGCAACGAGAAAAGAAAGTCTTATGATCTCCTAATAGCCCATGTGGCGTGATCTAAGCCAGGAAGTGAAGGAAGATTAATTATTGGCACTTTTATCATAATGAAAGCATTAAAATATATTTATGAGGAGGTAGACATGGAATTTTATCAAATTTGATTAAGAAATGAGATAAAAGCCATTTTACTCCCTCATTTGGTCATAAGGTCGTTTGATCGAAACAAGAAAGGTGGAGAGAGAGAGAGCATGAGCTGGACAATCCATGAGCTTCTAAAAGTACAAGTGTGGCATGATCTTAGGCATGGAGGAGGGGAAGAATAAATTATAGCCGTTGGATCATGGAAGTCATTAAATTAAAATAACATAAAAACATCTCCACTCTCTCATTTAAGTATTTAACTCATGTGGGGTTTGCATGCCCTGCTCATCGCATCTATGAGTAGGGCATGCTCATCCCCCAATTTTGGTGTGAGGGACCAATTTTTTTTAAAAAAAATTTTTATATATTCTTATTTATTTGGATTAAATTGTATTCTACATCTTGAAATATTTTTGGCATCCGGTATCTCAAATTAATTAATTTATAATCCTGTATTTAGAAATATTTTTCCTGTAACACTAGTATCCTGAAATATTTTTCCAGGAGCACATAATATTTGAAATATTTTTTCAGCACCCAGTATCTCTAGCTAATTAATTTTTAGTGCATGAAGTATTTTTTTTCCTCAAAATTTTTCTTTAAAAAAAAGCCATTTTATTTGGGGATGAGTATTCCCTGCTCATCCTCATCTTTTGGATGAGCAGGGGAATGTGGATTCATGTGTCTGCCAACATGAAAAGGGAGGAGAGAGGGACGAAAGTCAGAATAAAGAGAGAAAGAAGAGAAAAATCGAGAAAGAAGGAAGAAGAACAACCAAAACCGAGTTAAGTTGATGAGTTAAACTCATCCCTACCCTTAATCCTTTTGTTTGAAGCTTCCTATGGTCTCTAAATCTCTCTTGATGTTGTGTTTAGCAAGAGAGAAAGTTGAGAACTCAAGAGTTTCAAGAGGAGGAATCAACAAGTAAACAAACTTGGACTAAGTTAAGGGATGACTAATGTTGTTATTTAGATGTTAGTGGTTTTGTTAATGTTTGGTTGTTTTGCTCTTGACTTCTTGTAATTTAAGTATAATTTAATGTTGAGAAATTGATAAGGGGTAGGCATTAACTAGTTGATGGAAGGAGAATTGCAAAATCACTTTGTTTCCCTTGGATTAAAAGCCACAGCTAGAACAGGACAGTGAGGAGGAGCTGGATTTTGAGCATTTTGATGCTTCCAATGAATCAAAAATGAAAATTTTTGTAGGGTACATGTGAGAAAGTAAGTTTGGAAGAATTGGAAAACAAAGTTGAATTTTTGCCCTTAAGTTTCTCGATTATTTTGATCCATTAGAGCTCAAAATGAATTCCTCATGAAAAATTTTGTGGGAAAATTATGGCATAAGAAGTTTTATGCTAAGGGAAAAATAAAGTGAAAGAATTAAGATAAAGAAGAAATTAAATAAAGCTTAAGTTGTCAATAGATGACAATGAGTTTAATGGCTCCAATAATTCTAATAAATACTTCAAGCCATATATTTAGGGCCAATGGATGTCATGGAAAAGGAATTGGAGGCTTGGTCATGGTGCGTGGATCAAGTTATGGAAGCAAAGAAAACAAAGAGGAATTAGTAAAGCTAAAAGGTAATGTACTTACCTTCATTGGGTGCTTGGTATTTGTACTTGTGTGATGATATGTTTGATTGTTTTGCTTGATTACATGAAGCATGAATGAAATTTTAAGCTTTGTTTCTAATTGTTCCCATGTCCATGTGTGATGTGTGAAATATTGAGTATGCAAACATGTCATTACGGTAGTCATGAAGAATTCATATAATGCAATCATTTCATCATATGCCAAGCTTTTGCCTTGTATGCATGAATGGTATTATTTTCTACTGGGATTCGTTAAATCTCACTCCCCAATAACTAACCATGTTAGGTCATGAGCCTCTAAGGGAAGAAATAAAGCAAAAGGTAAGCGTAAGTGAAAGGGAAACAAAAATTCCATGACAATGTTGTGCCATAAATAGTAAAATGCATAATAGTTACCATGAGTTGTGTAAATTCAATGAGGCTTTGGCATGTATACACGATATGTAATGATGAATGATAAGTAATTATATGTCCTAGTATGTTCTTGAAGCCATCATTTTAATATGCTTTATCAAGACTGTCCCATTTAAGCTACTTTCAAAGTATGATCACTGTTAGATTTAAGGAACAGTTTCTATCCGGAAAGTAGAGTAAGGTTTGAAAATTAATAAACTGTATCTGTTCGGACAGGATCAAGCTAGAATGATATTTTTCTCAAGTAGAGGACTTCAAGAGCTTTCAAAATAATTTTAGAACACCCTGATATGAGTTTTCTAGATATCGTTATTAATTTTCAAATTTGGACTACTAAACTGGAATTATGAAATGAAGAGCAACCCAAAGATAAATAAACAAGTTTTAGTTTGTGGGCTTTAATTACTGATTCGCCTGAGCCATGGCGCTTCCGAATGTGTAGTAAAGGTGTCGAAATGATGGGTGATACACACAAGTCTTTAAACGATACAAAAACCCACGTCACAGCTTCATGTCTTTCATACCCAGAACCCCCTCCAACTTTTTTGTCCTAAACATATCAATAAGTTAAGCCTAAGGTACCATGATAGTGTCACAAAGTCTTCTCCCTTCGATATTGTATAGAGATAGATTTTGAGTTACCCATCAGAAACTGGATCAATGCGAAACATGACTCGCTTCTTCGTCTATTGTCGTGACAATTTTTGACTGTGCTTTACCTTAACAATTTAAGATTTCCAGTAGCTGATTCTACCATATTGTGCCCAAGATTGAAAGAACTAGTAATCTAATTGAAATTTGTTCTGGATTACAGATTTTAACGGTTTCATCTTTGTCTATGGAGAAGGTTGAAATCAGTGTCTGTACTCATCTAGAAGGTGTTGAATTGAAGGGAAAGAATCTATTGTATTTCCGCTTTGTTGGTGGCCTTCAGTTAATGAAAAATGTCACATTAAACTCTCTCCTTGTGAATCCATAGGACATATGTTTCTATATAATGCAAAGTTCTCAAAGCAGTCAATGGAACTAGTCACTAATCATTTGTTCATTCATCAATGTGACTTGCCTGTGAACTTGAGCATTCATAACCCTAGCATCAAAGTGTTGACGGATGAGCAATCATTTCAATGTCAAAAAAAATGTTCCTCTTCACTTCCAAATTATATCGTTTTGTTTATCACTCTCCCAAATATTAAAAATGTAATGTTGATATCTCAGCATGTGTGGCTCTCAAGTTTCTGTAATTGGAAGGAGTAGACCTAACAGATAAGTGTGAGTGTGAGTGTGCGAGGACTACGATGCTCCCTTATGATTTGGTAACATGAAGCGGTTTCTCTCTCACTATTATTATTTGCTCCCAAGCTAAGGTACACCAATTCATTTTTCTTTTAGCGGTTTGCCATGCATGTTTAAGAGTTATTATCAAAATCTATTGACAAAAATGTGGTTTCTAAGACTTTGAACTTGGGGGAAGATTAAAGTCATGGGCATGATATTGTTTGACACATCGTTTGAAAAGAAGTTTTGCATTAACATTCCTCTAGTTTGGAGCCGGAATTGATTTAATTCTAAAATCACGGATAGTCAGTGATTCAATCAATCTATAATATTAATCCATGTTTTTTTACCCTTCTTTATGAATGGCAAATTTCTAAAGTTACAAGGAGGTGAAGAGGAAGAAGGTAGAAGAAAAGAGATGCTGTTTTGGGTTCGCACAAAGTGCTGGCGACACTATATATTTCATTGATTAATTATGGGATTTTAATTAGAGATACTCCTTTCCATTATATATGTTTCCCTCTCGTTGATGATTGCGTAATATGATAAAAGTTTGGGATTATTATTAAATCATATGTCTGATTTGGTTGCGGAGTTCATATGTACTTTTTTCATTAAAATTATAAGTACGCCAAATTAATTTGAACTCATATCTTCTTTATCTCACCCAAAAAATTGAAGCGTGATCATATCAAAATATGAGAAAACCCACATCCCCTTTAACCTTACTTATGTATAAAATTCTTCAGTTATATCTTTTGATATACTTACAATACAACATATAAAGTGTCATAAATTTTACATAAATTGGAGTCATCACTGGCTACCTATAGAAGTTTGGTAGAACCTCCCCTACAATTGGGAACTCCCGAAAGTTTTACAATAATGTATTCAGCAACAATACCACAAAAGGATCAATGATCCCTACTAACCAATATACAACATATATGACGAAGGAGAGGATCCTAGTTTACGTGGAGCATTTAGAAGAAAATTTACAAAAGTAATACATAAATTTGAGCTTTACTTTGAGATGAGGAGCTTTCAAGACTACGGTTCAACTCTAACTCAGCATAAAAGCCCCTCAATGATAAGCAAGAGTACAGATTCAACTACAATATCTGAGACCAAAATATTTTTTGGTGAATAACGTCCCAATTTATGTTTAAAAGAATAAACTGAAAGGAATAATAATAAAATAGTGTTGAATGTAAGTTAAACTACTGTTCAAAATAACACGAGCATATGCCTTATAAATCAAATAATTCGATGCAAATACTTAAATTAAGCAAAATATGTAGCAATGCATTAACAATTAAATTAAACGTTGAATTACAGCATTGTAAAATAACTAAGAGAATTATAAATCACTAAATAGATAAAGTCATGTCCATAGTAAAATGCTCAGTTTGAAAGAATCAATTTGAAAACAATAAACCTCAAAACTCAAAATTTTCCACAGGAGTTCATCATAATGAATAACAAGCGTGGACATCTAGTTTACAAGGGTAACTAACCAAGCACAGCACGAAGCCATGAATACAAGCATGGACACACAATCCACAAGGGTAAGTAATCAAGCAGGGCATGAAACCATGAATACAAGGGCCGGTTCAAGACCCACGAATACAAGCGCCTGTTCAAGACCCACGAATAACAAGCTTGAGAATAAATCCCACTAATATCAAGTGTGAGCACTGTGCCCATGAATGTCAAACGACCTCAAGATTAACCATGACATGCCAAGGACTAACAGTACTACTGTCAGTAACCAGCGTTCTGTATTTAGTCCTCTCAAAAACGTTTTCAAGCATGCTTGGGGCTAATTTATCAAAGCATTCTGTAGTCATTTTTCTTTTAGCGGTTTGCCATGCATGTTTAAGAGTTATTATCAAAATCTATAAACAAAAATGTGGCTTATTCCTCTGTACTTCAGGTGGGCTACACAATAATCGCCAGTTGTTTCAACAATTATCCGTGAGTTTTCTTTTTCATATGGGAAGATGTTATATTATTTATAGGCCACGACTAATAAATATTTTTAGTCTTTGGCCATTTATTCGGGAAGCAGAACATTTCATAGGGTAAAGTAGAATAGGACCCTGTCCAGAGACACTATGGGAAAAAGTTCAATTGTAGCATCCCGGCGCCAACAAATGGCCACCAAGAGGCAAACGTAGTGGAAATCCGGCGATTTCCCCCCTGCACGTGAATTAAATGCGGACTGGGCACTTTTTATCAAATGTTTTTTTTTGAAAAAATCTACAATTTATTTTGTGAAAATAGCTTACCAAAAAAACCTAGTTTTGAGGCATCTGAACTTTGAAGCATCAGTATTTCCGTTACAGAGGTCATGGGTCAGATTTTAAATTGCCAAACGGATATTTTAATTGCCAAATGTATCTGGTCCTTCAATGTTCAGAAACGGCCTCATCATGTGGTTTTATTATTGTGTAACCGGCGGTTTAATGGTGTTTATACGGATTAAAACGTTGCCCAACGTTCAGATGCATGGAGGCCTATAAAAGGCACTGCCTGCAGGAGGTTCAGGCACTGAGCTCTGACATCTCGAACCCTCTCTTCCTCTCTGACGTTCCTCTGTTCTCTCTGCCTTATAGTTGTTTTCGTTTTGCTGTTCTGTTCGCCCTGTGTCTACAGGAAGAATCCGTTTTATCCTGGGGAGTGCCGCTTCCAGTCAGCCGGTGGTCGCGGAATAGCTCTTAAGGACAGCGTCCTTGAACATGACTCGGATTACGGTGCATTTGTAGGAGTTCGCCAACAAGTATCACGCCCTATTGGACTTCGATCAAATAAAAACAAACGAAATAAATGAGCTCAAATTAAATGAAAGAACTAAAAATAGATAATGAAAGAATCGTGAAATTTCTAATATCTCCCAACCCGCAGTCCGTGCAATCCCATAACATATCTATTATCCGTATAAATACGAAATTTAGAGCATATTACCCGCACTTATCGCAGAGATCAGCGAATTCGCCGGATCTCAGGGTCCATCCTTTCCGCCACTGAACCTACGTCGAGGTGGCACAAGCCGCATTCATGCAGGTTCGTGACACCATTTTCAAACTCAATTCTTCAGTTTCCATTGCATCCAGTAAAAAACCAAAACAGTTGAAACCACTAACAATTTTCCAATCAGAGAACCTCACCAACTCACGAAGCTGAACAACAAAATCTCAAACGGAAAACACCAATAAAAAAGCTGAACAGCCAAACACTAACCTTAAGCTTGCATTAGCAGCACTTTAACTTCACAAGAAGCATCATACTCACCGTTAATTTGCCGAAAAATTACGCGGGATGCCGCTGAACTTTCAGATTCACATTCAGGAAGTGAACAATAAGGAAGAATCAGATCAGAAAAGGAAGGGGAGAAGGAAGTAATGTGAATCTAGGGTGCCCGGAAAAGCTTGAAGAGGACAATGAAGAGCAGAGGAAGAGAAAGGAGGCGTGGACATGCAGAATAAGAAAGGATTAACAAAGAAATGAGGCACTTAATGCATGCACGATGATTATACTTCAAGACTCGGCAAACTTTCCCACTTACCCTTGTTTACTTTTATTTTATTTTATTTTTAAATTTTTAATTTTGTAGCATATGTTTTTCCTTTTGAGCAAACGTCAATTTCAAGTCGAAATTCATTATTTTATTTTTTTCCTTTGTATATTTGGTTTGTTTTAATTAATTTATCAACGGCAAGCAAATTGTACTGTTATTTTCTTCTAGAAACTTCAGTCATCATTACCATGTAATTATTTTGATTGATGGGGCTTGGCACACGGTGATGATTTGAGGTGCATTGTATTTGATTGATTAAAAGATAATATGTATTTGATTGATTCAATTAAAGGTATATCGGTACAATTACATGACCATTATTTGAGTTATGATTCAGGATCTTTAGAAATATATTGTTAATAAAAAAAATTGACTAATATGTTATTAATAGTATAATAGTAAAAATTTTAAGCCATTAAAATTTATATTCTTCTAAATATTACTCAGTTTGTAATGGTGTGGAATTGAAAGACTTATTTAAATTGATGATTGAAGCTTTTAAAAGCAGCTTTTCGATAATGATTTACTGTATAAAAGATGAATATATAAAAAGTGTTTTATTTCGACTTATGTGAATATGCATATAATACGCAACTCTAAACAAGCAAGACATGTTAACTTATTGGAAAAAAATCTCAATTGTGGCAAAGGAAAGAAAAATACTAAATAATTGAAAATATAAAAAATATTGCAGAAAATTTTCTCATTACTAAACCTGTTGCCTATATAGATATATGAAATTTTTTTAAGGGCCCAGTTGTAATATATCTTTAATGGTTGTAACTATTTTTTAAATATGTGCAATTTATCTTTACTTATGTACATATTAGCTGAAGATATATTGCACAAGGTTTTAGAATAGAAACATTCGCGCAAGGTCCGAAGTTCTTGTGTCCCTTTAAGTAATAAATTTTGCAACTGATAGTAAGTCAATGAAAGTCAATCACGAAAGAAAGAAATTTAGATACATATCCTAAAATAATTTAGATTTTACTTTCAAATTGTTTAAAGAGGTCTATCCTTTCTAATCCTTAATGTAAGATCTAATTTCTTGTATTAAGAATACGAGGTGATATATAAAAAAGTGGGGGGCATTCACTACCTATTTTGCTTTGAATGTGTATTTTTTAAATCATTGGAAAAGGGCCTGACAATAAGGCCAAAAAAGAGAGGAAAGAATAAAATTATTTGTGAAAAAATAGTTCTCAATTGACAATCTCTCTAAAATGTGAGGTTCCTAAAACAAGGAAAATACTTATGTCAAGTTTTCTAATTACATATGACCATGTGTCATGTTTTTGAATTATTATTATTTAACTATAAGCTCATATAAAAAAATAGAATATTTGGTCATTTGTGATTAAAAAACTTGACGAAATAGATTAAGCTCATATTATAGGGTCATTTATGATTGAAAAACTTGACGAAATATATATAAGGAATTTGATGTAATTATGGTCCCTAAAACAAAGGAATGCGAAAATTTGACTTTGTTATTATGAGTTGGTTTAATAGGTACATATATGATATGATTTATCTTGTCTATAAATGACAGCTATCAAAAAGTGGTGGTATAGTAACCTCATTTTAAGTTTAAGCAGCAATGCAGCATACACGTCATTAATAACAAATTAATAATTTTATCAACGTGGAATATTGGCACCCATGATCAAGCGATTCAGAAAACAAATATAATGTGGGCTTAATCAATATGTGCATTCAACAAATTAAAAAAAAAAAAAAAACCATTCCCTCAAGTTCGTGCTTGGTGATGAGAATCTAACTTTTGCCACATCAGAATTAGTTTCCCTACTAAGTGCTTTGCTTAGTAAGGAGAGTTAAGCATATTTGGACTGTTTTGATATTAGTTAAGATATTATTTTTATTTTAAGTTAATTTCATACTGCCAAAATATTTTTTTTAAAAAAGATAGACTTTTAAAAAATCAAATTTGGCCCATTTCGACGACTCATATATGCTTAGTTCTCCCCACTAAGCAAAATGCTTATCAGGAAACCAGTTTTTGTTACATAATGTTTATAGTACGTACCCACACATTTTTTAAGGAAAAAATTAATATGCAAACTTCTATCATTTTATTTCATTTTTTAATTAGATTACTGTGTGTTTTTTATTGAGTCTTGATAGTTTTCTCAATTATAGGTTAACCTTGATGTAACATAGTATAATTAAACAATAATCGATAATTTATAGATATTAGTGATTGATTAATCAGAGGATGAAAACCATTTTTTTGGCTTTTTGAGTTTAATAATTGCAGGGGGTGTTTGAGAAACATCATAATCAATTTGAAAAAAAAAAAAAACCTCTTTTAAGTTCTATAAGATAAAACTTTTTTAAACACATCCATTTTGTATAGCACATAATAACTAAAAATAAGCTTATCCACATACCCACAAAAGTGCTGAAATATAATTTGAAATTATTGTACTAAATAAATATGAAATTTTAATATATTTATCATTTACCTTTTCCATTTTGACTAGAGTTAGCTCTAAATTATTAATCAATTGATTAATATGATATTTTAGTAGATATATATATATATATATATATTGATGATGGATGATATTGATGGTTGATCACTTGATTGGTTAACGGACACCACATTCACATTTTCCAAACGGAAGTTAGAGAAGGGGTTGAAATGTTTTAGATTTTCTTTTGAAAAAAATGAGAGGATAATTTTTTTTTTTTTTTAACAAGAGGAAGATAAATACGAAGAAGGGAAGCGTGGAAAGCAAACTAAATGAGGCAGACTGAATAATGATTAGAGCCGGGAAATGCGCCACTTAGGGAAGGTAGGATGACGATATTATCCATGATTCATTGATTTGCTCCCAAAAAGCTAGGGTTCTTAGACCCCGACCGGACTGGCCAGTCCGGCCCGGAACCCGCAGGACCGGTCAGTAGACCGGTCCGGGTTCCAATTTAAAAAAAATATATAATTTTTTCCTTTAGAATTTCATACTATAAGTCTAAAATCTTCAATTACTCATCAGTTTGGTCCCGGTTTGGCTCTGGTTTGGCTCCGGTTTGACCCACTGACCCTTAGCCCGGTACCCCGACTGGTTCAATACCCGGTCTGAATTTTAATACCTTGCAAAAAGCACAATAGGGTTTGTCCTTTTGAGATTCCTAGCCGTCTAATTTGCGCTTTGCAATCTTCTCCCACTTTGACACCCTGGTCAACGATTATGCCTCGCCAGCATAACATTACATTAGCAACCTTTGCCCCGTACGGGTGTGTTTGGTTTGAGGGGCGGGGAGGGCAGGGGAGGGAGGGAGAGGGTAGGGGTAAATTATAATTTTGGACGGGAGAAATCCAAAATTTATTCTTTCATTTTTTTAAATTTTGGATTCTCATCTAAAATTTATCCTCTTATTCCTTTTAAATTATTAAAATTATTTTTTAAATTTTCCTTGGTTACTTTTGGCCTTCATTTATTTAATAATAAGTCCTTTCTTAATTTTTCAGAATTCACTTACTTGGAAATAAGTTTTTTTAAATAAATTTATTTTCTTGAGGTTTGAATTAATTCCTTCAAACCTCCTCGACACTCTATAAATTATTAATTCAAAACTTAAAAGTTCAGATGTTAGAGAGAAGAAGACAATTGGAGAGAAGAATTGTGGATAATCACTAACATAGTGATGGGTGTGTCCGCGACATAACTTACCTAGGACTCTTAAAATTAGCCACAATTTGATTCAAAAAAGTAATTGGCGAGCAAAGATAAAACAAAACATGTGAAAAACAAACAAATAAACAAGTTAAAAAAAGAGAGAATTCTAATTAATTATAGCTAAAATAATCAAAACCAAAAACAAGTTTACCAAATCTCATTCCCTATCTAGAAGTTAATTTTATTATAAACTTATTAAAACAATTACAAAATATATTATAAAAATTTTAAAAAAAATTAAATGCAACTAAAAACACTTGTTCAACTAAATTTAAGCTCGAATAATGAATGTGAATACAAGATATTTTCAAGAGTCGGTCAAATAATTAAATTGCATATTTTAATATATTTGGGTTCAAAGAGAAGATGTTCTATGTGAAATTAAATAAAGCTTTTATAATTATTTTTTTTTCCATAGGGAATTAATCAACAGGAAAGAGAAAGTATGCATTATATATATATATATATATATATAACATGTGGACTGGATAGTTATAATCTATTGTGAAAAGTACATACGTAATTTCTCACTTCAACCATACATAAGAACCCAAAGTTTATATACTCAAACTATACAGACTCAAATGCAATTACCAGGAGGTAAGCCAATTGATGGTTAAAAAAAATTTGCTTTCTCATTTTCTGATGTGTGTCTGTGTGTGTCTGTGTGTGTGTGTCTGTGTGTGTGTCTGTGTGTCTGTGTCTGTATTATATATATTATATCAAATAATACGACCTGCTTTATTTTTCTTCTTATAAGTTCCATTCACTTTTTACAAACACTTTATCCTAATCAAGTATATTTGGATGCAAACCTCTTTACAAGCATGAGTTTATTATATCTTTTTTATTCTTTTTCGTTGTTTTTTTAATCACTTTACTCTAATAGAAATAAATTGAAAATGAGATTTTGCTTTTCATCATTTCATTAATCACAGTTTTTAAATATAGCTACTAATTTACAATCCCAAAATATCGAAAGATATCATGAATTGTTGGTAAAACTATAATGACAGAAAGAAAGGATCACACATGATATGGTTGGCAGAAAATGAACTAACTGGACAGATTCCAAACAGCATATCAAATGCTTCTAAGCTCATTAGTTTAGATTTGTCATTGAATAAATTTAATGGAGCTACACCCAATGAGCTTGGAAATTTAACAAACTTGATGGCATTAGATTTGGATGAGAATTATTTGAGTGGGTTGATTCCTGATACAGTTAACAAATTACATAGCCTTCAACTTTTAAGTCTTAGCGACAATAAATTGCAAGGGTTCATAATAAGTGAACTTTGCCAACTTAAAAGTCTAAGTGAGTTGTATCTTGATAACAACATGTTTTTAGGAGTGGTTCCAGAATGTCTCGGGAATACTTCTTTGCAAAAGTTGAATCTGAGCACTAACAAATTGGTTTCTCATATTTCCTCTTCTCTATGGGGTCTCAAAGATATCTTGGTTTTAGACATATCCTCTAATGCCCTAAGTGGAATTATTTCACCAGAGGTATCAAACTTGAGAGCACTTACACTGTTGAACTTGTCAAGAAATCAAATTTCAGGAAGCATCCCCACATCTATAGGTGACTTGCAAACTTTGCAAACCCTATCTTTGGCTGAATACAAATTAGAACGGCCTATTCCTAAATCTCTTAGTGGCATGATAAGCATGAAATCCCTAGATCTTTCCCAAAATTATTTGTCTAGCGTGATTCCAAAGTCCTTCGAGTCATTACTCTATCTTAAATACATCAATTTTTCCTACAATTTATTGCATGGAGAAATTCCAAATGGTGGTCCTTTTCAAAATTTTACTGCTCAATCTTTTATGATGAGTAAAGATCTTTGTGGGAAATCCCAACTACAAGTCCAACCATGTAGGAAAGGAAACAAGCACATATCAAATAAAGTGATGCTGATAATAAAATGCTCATTGCCTATCATAGTTGCCATTTTGATTGTTTCAGTCATTGTCTTTCTGAAGAATAAGAGAGATGATGATAATAATTCAACAAAGATGGATTTCATAAATTTGGATACACCAACTAGGATATCCTATTATGAGCTTCTACGAGGAACAAATGGATTTGATGAGAGCATTCTTGTTGGTTCCGGAAATTTTGGATCAGTATACAAAGTAGTTCTTCCAAATGAAAAGATAGTTGCTGTCAAAGTGTTTAGCTTAGACATGGAACAATCATCAAGAAGTTTTGAATGTTGAATGTTCTTCCATGTGCCATTTATGCCATCGCAATCTCATTAAGATCATCAGTAGTTGCTCAAATGATCATTTCAAATCTCTAATAATGGAATTTATGGAAAACGGGAGTCTTGACAAATGGTTGTACTCTCATAACAATTATTTAGATGCCTTGCAAAGGTTGAACATAATGATTGATGTGGTAGCTGCTTTGGAGTATCTTCATCATGGTTCTTCTACACTAGTTGTTCATTGTGATGTGAAACCAAGCAATGTTTTGTTTGACAAAGATATGGTGGCTCATCTTAGTGATTTTGGTATTTCTAAATTGTTTGGTGAAAAGCAATTAGAAATTTATACCAACTCTTTGGCTACAATTGGCTATTTGGCACCAGGGAATGGTTTAATAATAATATTTTGAATTTATTTGTATATTAAATTTCTAGCCAATACTTGACATCTTCATGTGCAAAGATTTAAATGAATGATACAAAAGAAAGCTTAACCACAAACCTTACATTATTCACATAATGACTTCTATACTAATCATTCAATATGACATATAGAGTTTGGATAGAAAGGAGTTGTTTCCACCAAAGGAGATGTGTATAGTTATGGGATTTTGCCAATGGAAATGTTTACAAGGAAGAAGCCAACAGATGAGATGTTTGTTCAAGGATTAAGTTTGAAAGATTGGGTAAGCAACTCCACACCACATTCGATCATGAACATTATAGATGCCAATTTGCTATACAGTGAAAATTAAAATACTAAAAATATACTATCTTATATGTCATCAGTTTTTGAGTTAGGATTAAATTGCTCCATTGACTTACTAGAGGCACGACTTACTATGATTGATGTTGTAGTATCATTGAAAAAAAATCAAGGCTTTGTTTATGGAAAATGCTTTAGACACCAGTAGTTGGATAAATGTTGAATCAAATTTTAACTACTGTTTCTTTAACCTTGTGATTTGTTTACCATGTAATCTTGTAAATTTGAGTGGTTCTAAATATGCTGTAATAATATATAATGCATTTGAAATTTTCTGAGTTGATTATATTGGTTTTGGATTTCTTCATATTTTGTTTTTCTGTTTTAACATTTTGGTTTTCAATTATAAGCACCTCGAATCCACTCTTTTTCTTAAAGCTACTTTATACAATTGGAATTTAATTTTGGACGAAAAGGTTTTAAGATTAATGAAAATGAGCCCTACATTTTTCTTTTTCTCCTCTATCCTATACTTATGTTTTTTAAACGTCTTGATATTAGAGAAAAATCACTTAAATTTGTTTGAGAAATTAAATAATTTTTTTCTGTCATACCTTCTGATATTTATAAGTCAAATTTTCCAAATGGCTTATTTTACAATGTAGATTTAGATATCATACGACCAAGTTGGACATTTAAGAATACTCTTCCCATGTATTGGAATAAGCAATTAAGCACTATAGAACAAGTTGAGAGATTTTTTATATTCCATTTCAATTCTTTATTCCTCCTCTTCTTTTTAGATAATTAGAAAAGTAGCTATTAGGCTCTAATCAAACAAAAGTAGTATCATAGTATTAGCAACTGCAGAAGAGACCATCAAATGAGGCTTCAAATGCCCAAGAAAGTTTGAGTCATAACGTTCTTGTTTAAGGATGATTGCACCAGTAAACCATAACACTAGAACAAGAAAGAAGGAAACGAAATCAGTTAAAGTTACTTTCATTTTCTCTTAATCATTCTTTCTATTCTTTCTCCTCCTCCCCAGTGTCCTGCTGCGAATTGTAGGAAAAATGAAAGGGACAAGGTTTTAAAAAGCTAATAAAAAGGTGACTTCTAAAATGACCGTTTTACCCCTATTTTTCTATTCAATAAAAATATTTCAACTTTTAAATTCAATTTTTTTACAGAAATTTAGCTTAATGCATATTTGATACTCCTCATTTCATATAACTTTTGAAAGTGTGATTTGTGGGAAATTCTTTGAGCTTTCATGAGTTCTAGTGTTTTAGCAATCTTCAAAACCATGTTTTGCTTTTCAAGTGAATGGGAAGAGAAATGAACCCACTATTGGATTTTTGCCTACTCCTTGCTTTAGGAAAAGAGAGTTTCAACATCATTAGTGCATTTAAGAGTTGAACATTATTATAATTGATTGCAATATTTTTCTTGAATGTGTTTGTAAAGTTGACATTAGAAATAGTTGAGAAGATGCGTTGTAGTTAGTTTGCTATACAATTGATTCTGTTAGAATGTGCATTGGAGAAAAACCTTGTTGGACGATTATTTGGGCCTTGAATTCTTTCCATGTGTGCATGTTCACTTAGTTTTTCACCTTCTAGAACTTATTTCAACTCTTTTTCGAAATGGCATTTGCATTAGTGTGATGAAAATAAAAGAGGCATTTAATTTTAAACCCTTTCACCCAAACACAAACCTACATTCACTTACTTTTGCTTAACCCTTTGAGCCATTCCTACGTTGTATGCGTGTCATTTTCTCATAATGTTCATAGTACTCTAAAGTCATAGTGATTTGCCAATAGAAAGTTAAACAATGTATATATTGAAATGTCATGTATATAGAGAAGAGAAAGAAAGTCAACAGAAAAAAAGAGTATAGTTTGAAAAAAAAGAAGGAAAAGAAGAGAGCATGAAGTGTGAAAAAGGAAAAAAAAGAAAAGAATTGAATTGAAAAAAAAAAACAAGAGAGCGTTAGAAAGAAAATAAATATATATATAGAGAAAAATATTTTGCAGATAAAAGAAAAGTAAAAGAAATACCAAGAAGGCACTTGTTCATGAATTTGGAAAAGAATTGGTAATAGTTTTCAAGTTATTTAGGTGCTATGAGCTTATTGATAACTTTGACTCGCATATCAACTATTTATTTTCTTTAATTAATTCATTCCATTTAGCCTTCATTCATCATTACAAGCCTTTTAAGTCCTCTTGATTCATTACATTAATTGCTATTAGTAGTGTAGATGTTAGAGTTATTACAAGCCTATGATAAGGTATTGATTAAGTGAAATAGAGTGAAATTATCCTAATGAGGTGAGATGAGTGCAATACTAATACCTTGAGAGTCTTTGGTGCTTTATTCTAATATTTTGGATTGTTTTGTTAGCTAATTTCTTTGCATCACTTGACTATGACTAGTGTTAGCTTGAGGAATTTGATTAATTGATCCATTACTTTCTAGTTATGAAATTGCTCATCTTTCAAATGCATTAGTGATTTGAATTTAGAAAATTGTACTTAATTGCCTTTTTTAGGAGTACAAAGGTCTAAGTGTGGGGAAATTGATTGAACCATATTTTTATATAATTTTTCATAACTGAATTGGGTTTTTTTAATGCATTTCTTGGGACATCAATGCATTATTAAGCACTAATTTCACTCAGATGCTTAAATGTCCATTGCTGGACAAATTTCCAAGGAACTTCAGTGGAGTTGCTATGTCTCTGTCATCTACATTCCTTATATTGTTCTTACTTTGAAAAGGATGAAAAAAAAAATATAATTTAGAGCCCATAAATCTATTGGCGATGTTGAGTTAAAATTAACTTGCATATTATGAACTCAGCTATATGGTGTGGTTTTTAAAATGGTCTTTATGTGATGCACTAATCCAATCAATGATTGTATAGCCCTATTTGTTCATGAAAATTTAAATGGTGATAATGTGAGATTTCTCTGCAGGAGGGTCTGAAAAGGACTATTGAGTCGTATCTACACATGAGAGCTGAAAAAGACGAACGTGGGCACTGTGCCAATTTGCTATCAGTCAATATGGGTGCTTCACTTCAAGTGTTTCCTCCTCATCAGAGTCACCCTCAGGTTTTTTTTATGGCCTAATGGATAACTGGATGTTACTTCCATTTTTAGTGTCTCTTTACAATTGATTTGCATTCCTTGTTATGTTGAAAACAAGTAGAAGGAGGATATAAGTTCATTAATTTGTGCTTGTGTGAGGGAATGTGTGGGTGTTTTCATTTAACTTTGTCTATTCTGTTGCTATAATAAGTCACAGAAACAGAATCTGACTTTTGAATAACCAAGCAACATAGATCTGGGATCATCCTCAAAATGCAGCACGTTAGCTCCATTTGAGTATGTAGAACATGGGCAACCATGGATTCCCTGGGCGATTTCGTATTCAAGGATAATACACTATCTAATGAAAACAAAGATTAAGGAATGAAGATTTAACATTAGAATCAACTTACCGTATCCTTCTTTGCCAATTTTCTGAGGTCTTTAATGAATTTTCTGCTGTTAGGGTTCTTATGTAGTGCATAAATAATATAGTTCTGTCTCTAATTTTGCCTTTTCTTTTTAATAACTAAAGGATATAGAGGTAATTGGGCCCAATTTCTAAATTCCAAATTATGTCATATAACCTAATTAATAATATGTTAAGTTTAGAAACCCAAATTATAATTTGATTAATTCAACTGTCTTTATATAGAATTTTCCCATTATTATTTATAGGCCACGACTACTAAATATTTTTAGTCTTTGGCCATTTATTCGGGAAGCAGAACATTTCATAGGGTAAAGTACAATAGGACCCTGTCCAGAGACACTATGGGAAAAAGTTCAATTGTAGCATCCCGGCGCCTTTATAAAATACTAAATGGGAGAGAACGAAGAAGCCAAAAATCAAAACAACGTATGTGAGTATCACGCCCTATTGGACTTCGATCAAATAAAAATAAACGAAATAAATGAGCTCAAATTAAATGAAAGAACTAAAAATAGATAATGAAAAAATCGTGAAATTTCTAATATCTCCCAACCCGCAGTCCGTGCAATCCCATAACATATCTATTATCCGTATAAATACGAAATTAGAGCATATTACCCGCACTTATCGCAGAGATCAGCGAATTCGCCGGATCTCAGGGTCCATCCTTTCCGCCACTGAACCGACGTCGAGGTGGCACAAGCCGCATTCATGCAGGTTCGTGACACCATTTTCAAACTCAATTCTTCAGTTTCCATTGCATCCAGTAAAAAACCAAAACAGTTGAAACCACTAACAATTTTCCAATCAGAGAACCTCACCAACTCACGAAGCTGAACAACAAAATCTCAAACGGAAAACACCAATAAAAAAGCTGAACAGCCAAACACTAACCTTAGGCTTGCATTAGCAGCACTTTAACTTCACAAGAAGCATCATACTCACCGTTAATTTGCCGAAAAATTACGCGGGATGCCGCTGAACTTTCAGATTCACATTCAGGAAGTGAACAATAAGGAAGAATCAGATCAGAAAAGGAAGGGGAGAAGGAAGTAATGTGAATCTAGGGTGCCCGGAAAAGCTTGAAGAGGACAATGAAGAGCAGAGGAAGAGAAAGGAGGCGTGGACATGCAGAATAAGAAAGGATTAACAAAGAAATGAGGCACTTAATGCATGCACGATGATTATACTTCAAGACTCGGCAAACTTTCCCACTTACCCTTGTTTACTTTTATTTTATTTTATTTTTAAATTTTTAATTTTGTAGCATATTTTTTTCCTTTTGAGCAAACGTCAATTTCAAGTCGAAATTCATTATTTTATTTTTTTCCTTTGTATATTTGGTTTGTTTTAATTAATTTATCAACGGCAAGCAAATTGTACTGTTATTTTCTTCTAGAAACTTCATTCATCATTACCATGTAATTATTTTGATTGATGGGGCTTGGCACACGGTGATGATTTGAGGTGCATTGTATTTGATTGATTAAAAGATAATATGTATTTGATTGATTCAATTAAAGGTATATCGGTACAATTACATGACCATTATTTGAGTTATGATTCAGGATCTTTAGAAATATATTGTTAATAAAAAAAATTGACTAATATGTTATTAATAGTATAATAGTAAAAATTTTAAGCCATTAAAATTTATATTCTTCTAAATATTACTCAGTTTTTAATGGGGTGGAATTGAAAGACTTGTTTAAATTGATGATTGAAGCTTTTAAAAGCGACTTTTCGATTATGATTTACTGTATAAAAGATAAATATATAAAAGGAGTTTTATTTTTGACTTATGTGAATATGCATACAATACGCAACTCTAAATAAGCAAGACATGTTAACTTATTGAAAAAAATCTCAATTGTGGCAAAGGAAAGAAAAATACTAAATAATTGAAAATAATATAAAAAATATTGCAGAAAATTTTCTTATCACTAAACCTGTTGCCTATATAGATATATGAAATTTTTTTAAGGGCCCAGTTGCAATTTATCTTTAATGGTTGTAACTATTTTTTAAATATGTGCAATTTATCTTTACTTATGTACATATTAGCTGAAGATATATTGCACAAGGTTTTAGAATAGAAACATTCGCGCAAGGTCCGAAGTTCTTGTGTCCCTTTAAGTAATAAATTTTGCAACTGATAGTAAGTCAATGAAAGTCAATCACGAAAGAAAGAAATTTAGATACATATCCTAAAATAATTTAGATTTTACTTTCAAATTGTTTAAAGAGGTCTATCCTTTCTAATTCTTAATGTAAGATCTAATTTCTTGTATTAGGAATACGAGGTGATATATAAAAAAGTGGGGGGCATTCACTACCTATTTTGCTTTGAATGTGTATTTTTTAAATCATTGGAAAAGGGCCTGACAATAAGGCCAAAAAAGAGAGGAAAGAATAAAATTATTTGTGAAAAAATAGTTCTCAATTGACAATCTCTCTAAAATGTGAGGTTCCTAAAACAAGGAAAATACTTATGTCAAGTTTTCTAATTATATATGACCATGTGTCATGTTTTTGAATTATTATTATTTAACTATAAGCTCATACAAAAAAAAAATAGAATATTTGGTCATTTGTGATTAAAAAACTTGACGAAATAGATTAAGCTCATATTATGCGGTCATTTATGATTGAAAAACTTGACGAAATATATATAAGGAATTTGATGTAATTATGGTCCCTAAAACAAAGGAATGCGAAAATTTGACTTTGTTATTATGAGTTGGTTTAATAGGTACATATATGATATGATTTATCTTGTCTATAAATGACAGCTATCAAAAGTGGTGGTATAGTAACCCATTTTAAGTTTAAGCAGCAATGCAGCATACACGTCATTAATAACAAATTAATAATTTTATCAACTTGGAATATTGGCACCCATGATCAAGCGATTCAGAAAACAAATATAATGTGGGCTTAATCAATATGTGCATTCAACAAATTAAAAAAAAAAAAAAAACCATTCCATCAAGTTCGTGCTTGGTGATGAGAATCTAACTTTTGCCACATCAGAATTAGTTTCCCTACTAAGCGTTTTGCTTAGTAAGGAGAGTTAAGCATATTTAAACTGTTTTGATATTAGTTAAGATATTATTTTTATTTTAGGTTAATTTCATACCGTCAAAATATTTTTTTAAAAAAAAAGATAGACTTTTAAAAAATCAAATTTGGACCATTTCGACGACTCATATATGCTTAGTTCTCCCCGCTAAGCAAAATGCTTATCAGGAAACCAGTTTTTGTTACATAATGTTTATAGTACGTACCCACACATTTTTTTAAGGAAAAAATTAATATGCAAACTTCTATCATTTTATTTCATTTTTTAATTAGATTACTGTGTGTTTTTTATTGAGTCTTTATAGTTTTCTCAATTATAGGTTAACCTTGATGTAACATAGTATAATTAAACAATAATCGATAATTTATAGATATTAGTGATTGATTAATCAGAGGATGAAAACCATTTTTTTGGCTTTTTGAGTTTAATAATTGCGGGGGGTGTTTGAGAAACATCATAATCAATTTGAAAAAAAAAAAATCTCTTTTAAGTTCTATAAGACAAAACTTTTTTAAACACATCCATTTTGTATAGCACATAATAACTAAAAATAAGCTTATCCACATACCCACAAAAGTGCTGAAATATAATTTGAAATTATTGTACTAAATAAATATGAAATTTTAATATATTTATCATTTACCTTTTCCATTTTGACTAGAGTTAGCTCTAAATTATTAATCAATTGATTAATATGATAATTTAGTATATATATATATATATAGATATTGATGATGGATGATATTGATGGTTGATCACTTGATTGGTTAACGGAAACCACATTCACATTTTCCAAACGGAAGCCAGAGAAGGGGTTGAAATGTTTTAAAAAAAAGAGGAAGATAAATACATAGAAGGGAAGGGTGGAAAGCAAGCTAAATATGAGGCGGACTGAATAATGATTAGAGCCGGGAAATGCGCCACTTAGGGAAGGTAGAATGACGATATTATCCATGATTCATTGATTTGCTCCCAAAAAGCACAATAGGGTTTGTCCTTTTTTGTCCTTTTGGGATTCCTAGCCGTCCAATTTGCGCTTTGCAATCTTCTCCCACTTTGACACCCTGGTCAACGATCATGCCTCGCCAGCAGAACATTACATTAGCAACCTTTGCCCCGTCCGGGTGTGTTTGGTTTGGGGTAGGGGGTAAATTATAATTTTAGATGGGAGAAATTTAAAATTTATCCTCTTATTTTTTTAAATTTTAGATTCTCGTCTAAAATTTACGCTCTTATTCCTTTTAAATTATTAAAATTATTTTTTAAATTTTCCTTGGTTACTTTTGGCCTTCATTTATTTAATAATAAGTCCTTTCTTAATTTTTCAGAATTCACTTACTTGAAAATAAGTTTTTTTTAAATAAATTTATTTTCTTGAGGTCTGAATTAATTCCTTCAAACTCCCTCGACACTCTATAAATTATTAATTCAAAACTTAAAAGTTCAGATGTTAGAGAGAAGAAGACAATTGGAGAGAAGAATTGTGAATAATCACTAACATAGTGATGGGTGTGTCCGCGACATAACTTACCTAGGACTCTTAAAATTAGCCACAATTTGATTCGAGAAAGTAATTGGCAAGCAAAGATAAAACAAAACATACACATAAAAACAAACAAATAAACAAGTTAAAAAAAAGAGAGAATTCTAATTAATTATAGCTAAAATAATCAAAACCAAAAACAAGTCTACCAAATCTCATTCCCTATCTAGAAGTTAATTTTATTATAAACTTATTAAAACAATTACAAAATATATTATAAAAATTAAAAAAAAAATTAAATGCAACTAAAAACACTTGTGCAACTAAATTTAAGCTCGAATAATGAATGTGAATACAAGATATTTTCAAGAGTCTGTCAAATAATTAAATTGCATATTTTAATTTATTTGGATTCAAAGAGAAGTTGTTCTATGTTCAGTTCTATGTGAAATTAAATAAAGCTTTTATAATTATTTTTTTTCCATAGGGAATTAATCAACAGGAAAGAGAAAGTATGCATTATATATATATATATATATATATAAAACATGTGGACTCGATCGTTATAATCTAGGGAGAATTGCTGATAAATACCTTTTTGGCAAATTAATTGCTGAATGCTACCATTGCACATAATGGAAGATGTTTTGCACATAACGGAAGATTGCTTGCACATTTATACAGAAGACTTTTGCACACACGGAAGATGATTTGCACAAAACGGAAGATCGTTTGCACACACGGAAGATCACTTGCACGTTTGGTAGCAATCAGCAATTAATTTGCTTCCAAAATATTTTTCAGCAATTCTCCCTATAATCTATTGTGAAAAGTACATACGTAATTTCTCACTTCAACCATACATAAGAACCCAAAGTTTATATACTCAAACTATACAGACTCAAATGCAATTTACCAGGAGGTAAGCCAATTGATGGTTAAAAAAAATTTGCTTTCTCATTTTCTGATGTGTGTGTGTGTGTGTGTATTATATATATTATATCAAATAATACGACCTGCTTTATTTTTCTTCTTATAAGATCCATTCACTTTTTTACAATCACTTGATCCTAATCAAGTATATTTGGATGCAAACCTCTTTACAAGCATGAGTTTATTATATCTTTTTTATTCTTTTTCGTTGTTTTTTTAAATCACTTTAATAGAAATAAATTGAAAATGAGATTTTGCTTTTCATAATTTCATTAATCACATATAGCTACTAATTTACAATCCCAAAATATCGAAAGATATCATGTATTGTTGGTAAAACTATAATGACAGAAAGAAAGGATCACACATGATATGGTTGGCAGAAAATGAACTAACTGGACAGATTCCAAACAGCATATCAAATGCTTCTAAGCTCATTAGTTTAGATTTGTCATTGAATAAATTTAATGGAGCTACACCCAATGAGCTTGGAAATTTAACAAACTTGATGGCATTAGATTTGGATGAGAATTATTTGAGTGGGTTGATTCCTGATACAGTTAACAAATTACATAGCCTTCAACTTTTAAGTCTTAGCGACAATAGATTGCAAGGGTTCATTATAAGTGAACTTTGCCAACTTAAAAGTCTAAGTGAGTTGTATCTTGATAACAACATGTTTTTAGGAGTGGTTCTAGAATGTCTCGTGAATACTTCTTTGCAAAAGTTGAATTTGAGCACTAACAAATTGGTTTCTCATATTCCCTCTTCTCTACAGGGTCTCAAAGATATCTTGGTTTTTGACATATCCTCTAATGCCCTAAGTGGAATAATTTCACCAGAGGTATCAAACTTGAGAGCACTTACACTTTTGAACTTGTCAAGAAATCAAATTTCAGGAAGCATCCCTACAACTATAGGTGACTTGCAAACTTTGTGTTGGACTTTGGGTCCAAGTCCGCTCTTGATGGGCCGGACTATTTGATTAAGGACATAAGTTGCCTTATCAAATAATAAATCAATCAGCATAGATTGTTGCTTGGTAAATAAGTTGGCAATTAATTGTGGGATTATGATTGAGAAACAAATCACCATGATTGAGAAATCGATTGAGAATCAATCAAATTAAATTACCAACTTGGAGAGCAAGAAAAGGGTGCACACACTACCTAATTAGTGGTCACTCTGATCACTATAAATAGAGTGTGCCTCTAGCATTGCAAACCACCCCTGCCATTGAGCTTTCTGGCAATCCCCTCTTATCTACCATCTTGCTTGTTCTGGTGCACTGCTGTGCGAACCTATATTAGACTCTTGTAGTTTAATACTTGCGTGGGCTCCCAAACCCGGATCCGACTCTACCGGTATGCGTTTCTACACTATACTTAATGCTTATTATTCCTTCATTGGCATTAGAGCCTGCTTGATCTTGTGGCTGTATTCAATATGTGTTCTGCCATATTTTTTAATACATGTATATATGTCAACGCCTGCGTATATATATATATATTTTTTGATTTGCACATGTTCATATGATTCTTATTATTCTTCCGCTGCTACTCTGTGAATCTGCATGTCCTCTGTATTAATCTATACTGCATGCAATATGAACCTGTGTCTATCTCTCTCTCCTCTGCAACATTTTTTTTGTTCACATGTACTCACATGATCAATTATGTTTTTGCTTCTGTTTAATGACCAATTCCTTGAAGCATGTCTTTTTTCATTTCCAAAGATCACAATTGCAAAATGTTCTCTCTCTTCGTGCTTTCTCTGTCAATGGCGTTATGGTTCTGGAATCTGTGTGAATCCAAAAAAACAACAGCTTGAACATATAACTAAGTGCATGAGATCATAAAACATAAGAAGAAAGAGAAGGACCATGCTTTCTGTGTGAATCCGACAAGCTTTAAGAATTGGGTCTTCGAAAATGTGAGCCTCTATGTGAAATGAGGTGATGAACGTTGATTGTATATATGTCAACGCCTGCGTATATATATATATTTTGATTTGCACATGTTCATATGATTCTTATTATTCTTCCGCTGCTACTCTGTGAATCTGCATGTCCTCTGTATTAATCTATACCGCATGCAATATGAACCTGTGTCTATCTCTCTCTCTTCGTCTCTCTCTCCTCTGCAACATTTTTTTGTTCACGTGTACTCACATGATCAATTATGTTTTCACTTCTGTTTAATGACCAATTCCTTGAAGCATGTCTTTTTTCATTTCCAAAGATCAAAATTGCAAAATGTTCTCTCTCTTCGTGCTTTCTCTGTCAATGGCGTTATGGTTCTGGAATCTGTGTGAATCCAAAAAACAACAACTTGAACATATAACTAAGTGCATGAGATCATAAAACATAAGAAGAAAGAGAAGGACCGTGCTTTTTGTGTGAATCCGACAAGCTTTAAGAATTGGGTCTTCGAAAACGTGAGCCTCTATGTGAAATGAGGTGTTGAACGTTGATTGAACCATATTTTTACATGATTTTTCATAATTTATTTGGGATTTAAATGCATTTTATGAAGCATTATTGTATAATTAAGCATGAATTTTGGTTAAGAACAATTGTTTTGAATTAATGGTAATTAGGGGCAAAATGATCAAAATTATTAATTATTTTGTACAATTGTTTCTTGGAATTTTAATGATGCTACTTATGCTTAAATTTTGTATTATAGGTATTAAAGAAGAAATTGAAGATTTTGGAGTTTCAAACTATTGGGCCAAGTGGAAAAAGAAAAGAAATTGAGTTGGGCTGCTATTTTGGGCTTCTTGTAGCTGAATGAAAAAAAAAATAAAGAAACAGATTTGGGCCCGCAAGGAGAAGAGGGCCCAAAAGCAAAGAAGAAGAAAAAAAAAAGAGACCCAGACCCGACTTGAATGACCCGCTGGACATGGCACATGGATATGGGAGTGACCCGAAAAAAAAAACGCTGAAGATATATCCAGAGGGAACAGCGCCGCAGCGGAGGATTCATCATCGCATCAGCATCAGGATTCATCATCGCATCACGAGACTTCTTCCTTCCTTTCTTCTTGGTTGCCGGCGATCTCATTCCCTCCATCATCGCCGGCGACCTCCTCCATAGTCACCCAGTCGAGACTGAAAAAAAAAAAAAAACCAGAACAGAACCGAAATCACAGAGGAGAAGGCGGACATGAGAGAGGAGCATTTGAGAGCTGAAGTGAGAAACTGAGAGAGAGATCAGAGTGCGGCTGGAAGTCTGTGTGAGACCAAGAACGAGAACCTGAGAGCAGAGTTTGAGAACTGATCCTCTTCCCTACACCTATTGAATCCGACAGCCCCATTATATTTCCTATACTCTGTGATGTGATTTGGTCTCTCAATTTTCCATGAAGTTCTGGTGTTGTTTTGATTGCAATCATGAGAGGCTGATTCCTTGATTTTTGGTGGCAATCAAAGTGGCTAGAGCTTCAAGATTCTACAAGGGGAGTTTATTATTTTCCATTTGCTCAATTTAAACATTATGTCTTTGTGGATTAATTTTGCATTGATATATTTGTATTATTTGAGACTTAGATGAGTGATAATTTGTCTATGTTGGTTAATATCTTGTGCTGAATTTGGTATTGGTGCATTTGAATTTTATTGGATTTATTTTCCTATTGGATTAATGAAGTTATACATTCTATGTGATATCTAGATTGTGTGATGGATTTAATTTAATTTAAATGTCGCGATTGTGCTTTCAATTAAGAGGAACCAAGTGCATTAATCCATTTTCAATACACATCAAGTGGGTCTTTAACAATTTACCTAAGAGGTGGTTAAGAATGCGATTGTAGGACTAGTCATTTATTAGGTAGATTGGATCTAATGAGATTGCTTAGGGTTTTAAATTTGACTTGATTTAAAAATAACTCCCAAATTATTTTAAAGAAGCTAGGAAAGCCACCAAATTTGTCACCAAGATTCATTTCATTATTCATATTTTCTATTTCATACCATTCCATTTACTTATTCTCCATTTTTTATTAAAAAAGACCAAAAATAGTAACTTAGCATTTAATTAAATTGCATCTTTCTTTTAGTTATTAATTTCAAAAACCAAAAAAATTGTTTTCCCCTTGTTTTAATTGCATTTGCATGATAATTAGTTTACTTAGGTAGTTCAATAAAAAGCTCCTCAAGTGAGACGATTCGAGTGTTGCATTGTACTGCAATTCTTGGATTAAAAATATTTTGCATTTGACCCCAAGGCATAAAGACACGGTCAAATCAATGGCGCCGTTGCCGGGGAGCTAAGTAATTGGCTCCCTAGGTAATCTAATTGTCAAATTCACTTTTGACAAGGGGTTTCTCAAGTTGAGCTTGTTAATTTTGCATTTTGTTTTTTGTTTTTCATTGCATATAGTTTAGAATTTATGCATTTAGGTAGTTGTGCATAGCATTGTTTGCATTTTTGCATTGTTTTGACTTGGTAGCTTTTATGTGGTGTTGTTGCATTCAATTTCTTATGATTTTGAGCTTATTTGTTTGAATTCACCATTTCTCCAAGTTGATTCATAGCACACTTGCATTTTTTTTGTCATTTTGAAATTCTTTTTCCCCCTTTTCATTTGCATTTGTATTTTCTTAGGTTCTTTTTGTTAGTTTTCATAGTTTATAGTTAGATAGTCTTCTTGTGATTCATTGGAATTTATTGTAATTGAATTTCATGGCTTGGTTTAATGGTAATCAAGGTTTACCCTTTCAATCTCACTCTTCTGTAGCAGATTCGACTGAAAGGAAAGAGTCCATCTCTGAAAGCATCCATACTATTCAACAGACATTGCAGCTTCTTCAAGCTAATTTGGGATGTCAAGATAGTCCAATTGGTCAAGAATGCAAAGGTCCATTCCACCCTTCATACCATGAACCCTACCAACAACCTTCATTTCAACCTTCATTCCAACCTCATTACCCACCCCGCCCACCCTATAGATCATACCATGAACCTTCTCCACCACCATACAACCCATATCATGAGCCTCACTCTAATCCACAACTATATAACCGCATGCCTTATCATAACCCTTCTCCTTCATTCCATTCCTCTTTCCAACCATGCCATCCACCTCATGAGCCTCTCTACACACCATTTCCACAATCTTATAGACCTTATTCCCAACCATTTGTGCCACAGCAAGAACCGATCATTTATGACGTCATTCAAGAGCTTCAAAATCATATCACTCAGACTATCAATGAAGAGCAGTCAAACAAAGACACCTTTGCTCATCAAATGGAAGTGATTCAAGAGTTTCAAACTCATATGGATGATCATACCAAAGAGAGGCGATCACAAATGGACTTTAAAAAGAGGCGATCACAAATGGACTTTCTTCTCAGAAGATTGGAACAACAAGAGAAAGAGAGTGAGAGATTGGAAAAGGAACTTGAGCGTCTCACTCAACAAGCACAAGTGTTGAAGAATCCCCAAGCAAATCCTCCTTCCATATCCTTCCAAACACATAAAGTGGAGCATATACAAGAAAGCACTAAGGAGCTGGAGGAAGCACAAAAGGCTTCTAAATGCCATACTCCACCAGAGACTCACCCACCACCCACCCTTCTATATGAACATAGTGTTTTTGAGTCTTATGCTATTGAATTGAATTTGAAATCAATCCTTGCCATCCCAATTGTTGATGATCGCGTGCATGCTTTAAGGGAAGCAAATAACAAGTTGGATACCGAACATCAATGCTTATTGGATGCTGCATGGGAATCTGGCACTTTGAGGGGGAAAATAGATAAACTCAATGAAATGGTAGATCTCTCTAACGCTATCATACATCATATATGGTGGGAGCAATCTGGAGGTGAAGAGGGAGCTCCAATCTTTTCAAAGCTGCATGTCAAGCAGGAGGGCAATGCTGAAAATGTTCTTCAGCTCACTCAACTCCAATCCTCTCCGAATTTGGAGTCTTATGAAGTGTCATCTCACGTTGAAACCAAGCTGGAGCAACCTGACATTCTTTGCTCAGAAGCTTATGAGCCACATGCCACTTCACAAGTAGAAGATTCCAATCCTCCAGAGCCTATTCCTACACAAGCACAAGAAGTAAAGCAAGTTCACATGAGCATTGAAGAGTCTTCTCTTTTATTTGGTAATAATCCTATCCTTATCTAAGTTGACTCTCCTATTACTTTAACTAGTGAAGCAATTCATGATTTGAGTGATGATGAGGTGGATGAGGAAATCATTGTTGAATCCCCTCAAATGTTTGAAAATGTGATTGCTCAACCTTAGTTCAAGTAGTAGTGATTCGATTGTAGTTGTTGATGATTGTGCTTCTACTTCTTTGTGTGATGCTTCTATTGTTGAAAATGCTTCTCTTCATAATACTAGGGATGATACATTTTCATGTTCTTGTGCGAAAGATCAAATATGTGTCGATTGTTATCATGACAAATGCCACTTGCTTGTTGAGTTTCAAAAGAAAGCATTTAATGAAGTGGTTGATTCTACCATTGATCTTGATACACATCCTATTATTGATGATTATAAGCATGACACTTGTGAACATGTTGAATCTTGTGTGGATGCCACTGTGGTTGTTGTGATTGAGAAAGACAATAGCCTAAGAAATGATATTTCTCTTGATTCCAATGAATTGCATGCTAGTTTCATACGGGAAGATTCAAATACTTTGATTGATGATTTTACAAATGAAATTGAGTCTTTCCATATGATTCTTTCTTGTGATTTGCCACCCGATATAGAAAAGGAAAATGATTCTTTTGAAATTTCAAAAGGTTTGGGTGGTAATAATTTGAAAAATTCTCCTTCTTCTTCCACTCTTTTCCCTTCCCTCTCTTGTGAGTGTAATGATGATGTGGTGTACTCCAACACTAAGTTGGATTCTGCACCTTCCACTTTGCAAACACAAGAGAATTTAACTGTTTGTTTGACTCCTACTGATGGGAGTACCATTGATTTCCTTGGATGTGATAGTTACTTGGAGAGTTCGGAATTTAATATGCCTTTATTTCACTTGAAATCTTTCCATGTTTCTATTTTTGGATGGAATACTGCTGGTTGCCTGTCTTCTTTGCAGACACATTCTTGGAAAGGTCATCAGAGGAACCAACATCCACCGTATTTCCTTGGACCTCTTCCGATTGATCTTGAGCCACCTCCACCAAGGAAATCTAGTGCGGGAGAAGTTGTTTCACAAGCCAAATGCATGATTCTCATCAAGGATGAGAACTTCTCCTTCAAGCGACTGAAGATTCTCTAACACAGGTTGTCTCTTTCCTCACTTGTTTTCTTCCTAAATCCTATGATTCTTTGAGCTTACTTGTTGTATGAGGAAGATAAGTGTGGGGGAGGGACAAAAACCAGTAGAAAAAGGTAGAAGTAGTGTAGTTTAGTATAATAAGAACCCCCTTTGTATGCTTTGTATTTGTGGCCACTACCCTACTTAATTACCATTGTGCCTTGGATTTTAATCTTGCTAGGCATTCTCTTTAGAGTTTTTTTCCACATTGAGGACAATGTGTTGATTTGGTGTGGGGGAGGGAAATACATTTCAAATCCTACTATTTGGTTGTTTTCAAATGAAAAATGCCATTAACTAGAAAATTTTTCAAAAATTTTTCAAGAATGACTTGCTTTGATACATGTTTTAAGTGGTAAAGGGTCGCATTTGCCACTTTGGAATGTGATTTGTGGGTAATTCCTTGAGTTTTCATATGATCTAGTGTCTTGGCAACTTGTTGAAACCATGTTTTGTTCTTTTCAAGTGAATGGTGAGAGAAATGAACCCATAATTGGATTTTTGTTTACTTCTCTTGTTTTGAGAAAAGAAAGCTTTTATATCATTAGTGCTTTTAAGAGTTGAGCATTTTGATAATTGATTGCAATGTTTTGATTGATTATGTTTGTAAGGTTAACATTAAGGATAGTGAAGTAAATGCATTGTGGTTAGCTTCCTATGCAATTGATTATATTGGAGTGAGCAATAGGGAGAAGCCTTGTTGGAAGACTATTTGAGCCTTGAATTCTTTTCATGTGTGCATGTTCACTTAGTTCTTCACCTTCTAGAACTTGTTTCAACTCTTCTTTGAAACGATATTTGCATTAATGTAATGGAAATGAAAGAGGCATTCAATTTTAAATCCTTTCAACCAAACACAAACCCTCATTTATTTACCATTGCTTACCCCTTTTGAGCCATTCCTATGTTGAGTGCATGTCATTCTATTTATGGTGTTCATAGTATTCTAAATCAAAGTGGTTTGCCAAATACAAAGCTGAACAATGTATATATTGAAATGCCATGTATATAGAAAGGAGAAGTAGAAGAGAATTGAAAAGGAAAAAAAAAAGAAAGAAAAAGAAAGAAGAAAAGTATTGAAAAAAAAGGAATTGAAAAGAAAAGGAAAAAAAGAAGAAGAAGAAAATTGAATAGAAAAAAAAAATAGAGAGAAAAGCAAAAGAAATAGGAAGAAGACAGTTGTTCATGATTTAGAAAAAAAATGGCAAAAGGTTATCAAGTTATTTAGATACTATGAGTTTATTCATTTACTTAGACTTGCATATCAACTATTTCTTTTCTTTGAATAATCCATTCCATTTAACCTTCATCCATCATTACAAACCTTTAAAGCCCTCTTGATTCATTGCATTAAGTGCTATTAGTTGTGGAGAAGTTAGAGTTGTTACAAGCCTATGGTAAGGTGTTGATTAAGTGAATTAGAATGAAATGACTCCAATGAGGTGAAATGAGCTACACACTAATACCTTGAGAGTTCTCTTGTGTTTCATTCTAAAATTTTGAGATTGTGTAGTTAGCTAACTTCTTTGCATCACTTGACTATGACTAGTGTTTACTTGAGAAATTTGACTAATTGATCAATTGCTTTCGAATTATGAAGTTGTTTACCTTTCAAATGCATAGATGATTTGAATTTAGAAATTGTACTTCATTACCTTTGTTCAGGAGTACAAAGGTCTAAGTGTGAGGGAATTGATTGAACCATATATTTTTACATAATTTTTCATGATTTATTTGGGATTTAAATGCATTTTATGAAGCATTATTGTATAATTAAACATGAATTTTGGTTAGGAACAATTGTTTTGAATTAATGGTAATTAGGGGCAAAATGATCAAAATTATTAATTATTTTGTACAATTGTTTCTTGGAATTTTAATGATGCTACTTATGCTTAAATTTTGTATTATAGGTATTAAAGAAGAAATTGAAGATTTTGGAGTTTCAAACTATTGGGCCAAGTGGAAAAAGAAAAGAAATTGAGTTGGGCTGCTATTTTGGGCTTCTTGTAGCTGAATGAAAAAAAAAATAAAGAAACAGATTTGGGCCAGCAAGGAGAAGAGGGCCCAAAAGCAAAGAAGAAGGAAAAAAAAAGAGACCCAGACCCGACTTGAATGACCCGCTGGACATGGCACATGGATATGGGAGTGACAGGAAAAAAAAACGCAGAAGATATATCCAGAGGGAACAGCGCCGCAGCGGAGGATTCATCATCGCATCAGCATCAGGATTCATCATCGCATCACGAGACTTCTTCCTTCCTTTCTTCTTGGTCGCCGGCGATCTCATTCCCTCCATCATCGCCGGCGACCTCCTCCATAGTCACCCAGTCGAGACTGAAAAAAAAAAAGCCAGAACAGAACCGAAATCACAGAGGAGAAGGCGGACATGAGAGAGGAGCATTTGAGAGCTGAAGTGAGAAACTGAGAGAGAGATCAGAGTGCGGCTGGAAGTCTGTGTGAGACCAAGAACGAGAACCTGAGAGCAGAGTTTGAGAACTGATCCTCTTCCCTACACCTATTGAATCCGACAGCCCCATTATATTTCCTATACTCTGTGATGTGATTTGGTCTCTCAATTTTCCATGAAGTTCTGGTGTTGTTTTGATTGCAATCATGAGAGGCTGATTCCTTGATTTTTGGTGGCAATCAAAGTGGCTAGAGCTTCAAGATTCTACAAGGGGAGTTTATTATTTTCCATTTGCTCAATTTAAACATTATGTCTTTGTGGATTAATTTTGCATTGATATATTTGTATTATTTGAGACTTAGATGAGTGATAATTTGTCTATGTTGGTTAATATCTTGTGCTGAATTTGGTATTGGTGCATTTAAATTTTATTGGATTTATTTTCCTATTGGATTAATGAAGTTATACATTCTATGTGATATCTAGATTGTGTGATGGATTTAATTTAATTTAAATGTCGCGATTGTGCTTTCAATTAAGAGGAACCAAGTGCATTAATCCATTTTCAATACACATCAAGTGGGTCTTTAACAATTTACCTAAGAGGTGGTTAAGAATGCGATTGTAGGACTAGTCATTTATTAGGTAGATTGGACCTAATGAGATTGCTTAGGGTTTTAAATTTGACTTGATTTAAAAATAACTCCCAAATTATTTTAAAGAAGCTAGGAAAGCCACCAAATTTGTCACCAAGATTCATTTCATTATTCATATTTTCTATTTCATACCATTCCATTTACTTATTCTCCATTTTTTATTAAAAAAGACCAAAAATAGTAACTTAGCATTTAATTAAATTGCATCTTTCTTTTAGTTATTAATTTCAAAAACCAAAAAAATTGTTTTCCCCTTGTTTTAATTGCATTTGCATGATAATTAGTTTACTTAGGTAGTTCAATAAAAAGCTCCTCAAGTGAGACGACCCGAGTGTTGCATTGTACTGCAATTCTTGGATTAAAAATATTTTGCATTTGACCCCAAGGCGTAAAGACACGGTCAAATCAATGGAAGTACTTGAGGAGACGATTCCAACGGCACCAGAATCGATTGAAACGGAGGTCGGATGAGGGAGAAATAAGGTGACGAAGCCTGGCGGGTCATGACGGACCCGCCGGAGCTCCGGCCGGGTCTCGTGACCCGGCCAAAGGAAGAAGACAACCCAAGGGGGCCAAAACGACGTCGTTTTGGCCAGACCCCCGAAACACGCCATTTCACTAAGTGAAACGACGCGTTTAGCTACTGGCCGAAACGACGTCGTTTCAGCCAATGGAGGGGGCACCGCGTTTCAACATTGAAATGCGGCGTTTCGGGTCAGGCGACACGAAACCTGATTCAAAGGACAGTGGGCCGGTTCAACCGACTCAAACCGGCCCAACCCGATTTCCAAAAAAAAAATTTACTCATTTATAAAAAAAAACAATGTTTTTTCTCTTCCCTTGATAGCGCGCCTATGTGGCGCATGGGACCCACCCCAAGGCCATATGGGCCAATCAAGGACATCATCGGACTCAGTGCATCGAGACAAGTCCAGTGGTTTTGACTTTGTGTCAAAATAAGGTCCTTAAGGCGGCGCGTGAGTGACACGAGCCACCACCCAAGAGTGGAACTTCCCAGTTTCCTATTTTTAAATAAGTTTTTTCAACCAGAAACCTTCAGGTGGCGCGTGGGGGAGCGTGTAGGGGTATTTTTAGAATTTGTTTTGCCCTAAAAATTTGTAAATTCATGTTCTTCATATTGATATATTTTTTGTCTATTTTTAGAAATTATTCAGAACATTTTATATACGTTTTTTGAGTGTTTTTTACCCTAAACTATTTAAAATAAGTTCTAAAAATTATTTTTCTTTGTGATGAACAATTATTGGTCAGATATGGCAAGTATACATACTGACGAATCCTTTGATGGGACTCCCCCTGAATATTCTCCGGCTTCTGATGATGAAAAAGAGGTAAAGACCTCAAGTGGAGTTGGTAGCACCAATAAGAAGGGTTCCCCTTTGTCACAACAAGACTCCAACACACCTGACGAGGTGAAGCAAGAAGAGAAAGCAAAGTTCAAATTCAATGAGTTCATAGAGGAGGAGGTCGATAGACCAAGAACTAGTGCTCTAATCAAATCTCTTGTTGAAAAAGACGTTGATAAATATGTTCAAATCTAAAGCGTCTATGGGGTCATTTGTGGATATGGTAGACAAGTCACTAATGCCAGTGACGCTGAGTTCTACGTAAAAGCTATGGTGGAATACTGTGAGCAAGTGACAAAGAGGGGTCATCTCCATGGCCTAGGATTTTGGAAAGACGTTTTCAAGAGAGGCATAAACAATATGGATAAAGGAGCTCATAGAGCTAAGGCTAGGAAAACCTTTCTAGATTTTGGCATTGATGTACCTCGTTATTGAAACTTGATTATCCATGTTATAGTTTGCTTGTTTTTGAATTTGTTTTCATTCCAACTTATATGAACCTTTCATGGATTATTGCTTAATCAATAAATTGTTTTTTGGAATTATTTATTCTACTTCCTTATGATGCTTTATTTGAGTGGGAGCATAATTTTTTTTCTTTTCTGGAATTGTCTTTTTCTTGAAAAAAAACAATCATGGGGATATGTTTGAATAAGAATAGAAATTAAGAAAAATGAGCGGTAAACTAGTATGAGTGGGATGGGGGTCAACCTAGTTGATTCCTGAACACGAAGCTAGCAAACTCTCATTCTATTAATTTCTACTCTTACTTAAACAAAGAGATAGTCTCTCAAAATGAAATTGCATACCTAATGAAAATGCATGTCTATGTGATAGAAAAATGGCTCAAATGACAAGCAAGACTTTTGTTGCTGATCTCGTTAGAGGAGACAAGCTGCATGGTGAGAACTTCGGCATGTGGCGCCGTAAGATCTTGTATATCTTGGAGGAACAAGATGTCATGGACGTCTTGACCAATGTGCTTCTGCAACCCGAAGCTAATGCATCACGAAGGGAACAAGATGCTTTTGCAACCTGGAAAAGAAAGGATACCATCGCTCGGATCACAATGCTTGCGGCAATGACCGACGATGTGATATGTCAATTTGAAGGACATGTCACTGCCTCTGCCATGTGGACAACGCTGAAGGAAGAGTTTGATGGTACTTCTGATGCAAGACTCAGGAGAATCACCATCAATCTTAACAATTATAAGCTGGGTCCAAACACTACCATAAGGCAGCATTTAAGGAAAATGCAGAATATGATAAGGGAACTTATTGAGGCAGGAGGAACCCTTTCTGAAGCACAGCAAGTGCAAGCTGTTGTGAGTTCACTCCCTGTAAGCTGGGATCACATGAAGCACACCATAACTCACAACAACACCATCAAGACTTTTGCTGATGTTGCTCGTCACATCCAATTGGAGGATGACCGTATGTATGGTGCAAAGACCGATGGTCAAGCACTCTTAACTGAAGAAAAAGGAGCTTTATCCAAGAAGCGAAAGCCCAATAAAGGCAAGGGACCCCAAAAGAAGAAGGGGAACCCAGGGGCAAAGAAGGATAAGAATGCCTTCAAGAAGAACAAGAAACCTGCAAGAAGCGAGACCTTTCCAAGGTCAAGTGCTACTCTTGCGAAAAGAAAGGCCATTTTGCAAAAGATTGCCCTGAGAAGAATAAGGTACTATGTGATAACTCTTCTCATCTTTCTTTTGTTTCTAGTACTGCCTTTATAACTGAGGCTAATCCTGTGTGGGTTGTAGACTCAGGGGCCACAGACCATGTGAGCAGAGATCGTGGGAACTTCACGGAGTTTCACAGGCTACCAGCTAGAAGCAGATGGCTTTACGTTGGAAACAATGCGATGGTAGAAGTCAAAGTGATCGGCACCTGTAAATTGACTTTACAAGGCGGGCAAACCCTAATTTTGCAAGATGTACTCTACGCTCCGGAGATCCGACGAAACCTAGTGTATGTTATTTCTTTAGTTAAATTCAGTTTTAATGTTAACTTTCATGATCAAGTTGTTGACATTTCAAATGGGACCGATTATTTCGGATGGTTCCTTTGTTTTAATGAATTATGATTTTAATTCTAGTCAATGCTATGCGATTTCATCTAATGATAATTACGATACAAGGCACGCCAGATTAGGACACATTGGTCAAGAACACATGACCAAACTAGCAAATGAAGGATTGCTAGGAGAAGTGTCGAAAAAGAAAATGTCTCTATGTGAGCATTACCTTACTGGCAAAAGCACAAGGAAACCCTTTGGAAAGGCAACTAGAGCAGAAAAGGGTGCACACACTTCCTAATTAGTGGTCACTATGATCACTATAAATAGGGTGTGCCTCTAGCATTGCAAAGCACCCCTGCCATTGAGCTTTCTGGCAATCCCCTCTTATCTATCATCTTACTTGTTCTGGTGCATTGCTGTGCGAACCTATATTAGACTCTTGTAGTCTAATACTTGCGTGGGCTCCCAAACCCGAATCCGACTCTACTGGTATGCGTTTCTACACTATACTTAATGCTTATTATTCCTTCACTTTGCAAACCCTATCTTTGGCTGAATACAAATTAGAAGGGCCTATTCCTGAATCTCTTAGTGGCATGATAAGCATGAAGTCCCTAGATCTTTCCCATAATTATTTGTCTAGCGTGATTCCAAATTCCTTCGAGTCATTACTCTATCTTAAATACGTCAATTTTTCCTACAATTTATTGCATGGAGAAATTCCAAATGGTGGTCCTTTTCAAAATTTTACTGCTCAATCCTTTATAATGAATAAAGATCTTTGTGGGAAATCCCAACTACAAGTTCAACCATATAGGAAAGGAAACAAGCACATATCAAATAAAGTGATGCTGATAATAAAATGCTCATTGCCTATCATAGTTGCCATTTTGATTGTTTCAGTCCTTGTCTTTCTGAAGAATAAGAGAGATGATGATAATAATTCAATAAAGATGGATTTCATAAATTTGGATACACCAACTAGGATATCCTATTATGAGCTTCTATGAGGAACAAATGGATTTGATGAGAGCATTCTTGTTGGTTTCAGAAGTTTTGGATCAGTATACTGAATATTCGTATGCATGCTTGTAAATCTGTTTTGTGCCCTGTCCTTATATTCCTAGAGTTAGATTTGATTAATCATATCTGAAATGGGTAGTTGATTTGTAGGCTTTCTGGGAAAACAAGACTGGATATTCATGAATGCTTGGTTCTCATTTTAAAAGCTAATTCTTAATACTTACCTGATTAAACACTGTGCACGAGGGTTGAAAATAATTTGAATGCTTTGTCAGGGGATTTTATAGCAAATGGACATGTATGAACTGTATTCATTGAAAGCCTTTTGAATTTGTATTTGAATTTCTTGGAAGAGATTAGCATTTCACACACGTTAAGAGCATGATTGACATTATCTTTGAGCTAAATTTTTATGGAACTGCTTATGTTCTTGGGTGAATTGTAAGGAATTAGCTGGTTATGGCGCGTAGAGTTAGCATATGGATCAGTTAAGTTAATGCATTCGGATTAGGCTAATGTTGAATTAATCTTGGGGATTGTGCACGAGAGAGGAAAACCTCTGTTGGAAGGATTTCGAGCCCGAGTTTCATTCATTAGTGTGTTTGTGCCACTTATGCTAGCGTACCTCTAGAACTTGTTTAAACTCTTTTTCAAAATCACATATGCATGTGGATTAATGGAAATGATAGGGGCATTCAATTTTTGAACCCATTGACTGATTTGACCATGTCTTTACGCCTTGGGGTCAAATGCAAAATGTTTTTAATCCAAGAATTGTAGTATAATGCAACACTCGGGTCGTCTCACTTGAGGAGCCTTTATTGAGCTACCTAAGTAAACTAATCATCATGCAAATGCAATTAAAACAAGGGGAAAATGATTTTTGGATTTTTGAAATTAATAATTAAAAGAAAATGCAATTGTTAATAAAAAGCTAATCTAATATTTTTGGTCTTTTTATAAAAAATGGAGAATAAGTGAATGGAATGGTATGAAATAGAAAATATGAATAATGAAATGAATCTTGGTGACAAATTTGGTGATTTTCCTAGCTTCTTTAAAATAATTTGGGAGTTATTTTTGCATCAAGTCAAATTTAAAACCCTAAGCAATTGCATTAGGTCCAATCTACCTAATAAATGACTAGTCCTACAATTGCATTCTTAACCACCTCTTAGGTAAATTGTTAAAGACCCACTTGATGTGTATTGAAAATGGATTAATGCACTCGGTTCCTCTTAATTGAAAGCACAATCGCGACATTCAAATTAAATTAAATCCATCACACAATATAGATATCACATAGAATGTATAACTTCATTAATCCAATAGGAAAATAAATCCAATAAAATTCAAATGCACCAATACCAAATTCAGCACAAGATATTAACCAACATAGACAAATTATCACTCATCTAAGTCTCAAATAATACAAATATATCAATGCAAAATTAATCCACAAAGAAATAATGTTTAAATTGAGCAAATGGAAAATAATAAACTCCCCTTATAGAATCTTGAAGCTCTAGTCACCTCCTCTACCACCAAGACTCAAGCAAAATTAGCTTCTCATTCTATTAAACTTTGCCAAAGCTTCTTCAAAACAATGGCAATCCATGAGCCACAGAGATGCTAAATCTGAACCTGAAAATGGGTCTGTCAGGTTTGGTGAGCGCAGGAGTGAAGATAATAAAATGATGGTGGTGTGAAAACAGAGGAAGTCGATGGCGGTTATACTGCTCCGGCGAGATGAAAACAGAGGAGGGAAGACATGGTGATGGTGATGATCACCGACGATGGTGGTAGTGTGTTGTCGGTCTCTTTCCTCTCCTCTCAAGTGGTGCTCTCACCTCAGCTGCCCTCAGCTCCAGACCATTGTCCAAGCTCTCAATCTCCAGCCTCTGCTCTCGGATCTGTGAGTGGCAGACGGTGAAGGAAGCTCGCCTCTGCTCTGGTTCAAGGTGGTCTCCGGCGGCAATGGTGATGAGTGTGAAGCTCGCCGCCGGCGACGAGAAGGAGAGGAAGGATGAGGTCTGATGATGATCGATGATTCGCTGATGATGAAGCTCTCTCCTCTGTTGCGGCACCCTGTCCCTTTCGTTAATGTGATGTTTCTCTCTTCAATCACCCTCAGCTCATCTCCGTTTCTATGTCTTAGTCGAGTCTTGGGCTGAGTCATTTTTTTTTGCTTTCAGCTCTAAAAGCCCAAAACTACAGCCCATGTCCATGGTCTGCCCCTTTTTTTCTTGAATCTCCAGGTTTCAGCTTCAATTTGGGCCTGTGCTTTCTCTTGTATGCTTGGATCTCTCTCAGTTTTTTTTCCTGTTTTCAGCTTAAGCCCAAATATTTTCCATTTTCTTCTAAAACACCTACAATGCAAAATTAAGCATAATATAACATCAAAAGTCTATGAAAACATTTGTATGACTAATTAACAATTTTACGAACATTTTGCCCCTTATTAAAAATAATGCTTAATCATGCAATAATACTCTAGAAAATGCATTAAAAATCCCAAATTAACAATGAAAATCATATAAAATTATGGTTCAATCATTGACCTAAACACAAACCTTTCATACTCACCCATTGATGACCCCCTTTGAGCCTTAACTTTCAAAAATTTAACATTCAACAACAAGCTATGCATGTTTCTGTTCTGCATTAGAATGACACTTAAAGAGCAATGAAATAGCATTTGATTCACTCTTTGTTTCAATAAGTGCTCAGTTATGCAATTTACAAAAGAGAAAAGGAATTGGTAAAAGAAAATCAATGTATATGTTGATTTCAAAAAAAAAAAAAAAGAAAGAAAAAGAAATATGTCATTATATACACTTAGGCATGCATAGTACTTGTTCCATTATCCTTTCCATTAAACCTTTTCCAACATTACAACCCTTTTCAAAAGCCCCCTTGATTCATGAATCCAGGTGTACAAAGTGGTGGAGAGAGTAGAGTTTCTACAAGCCTATGGCAGGACATACTATAAGTGGTACTGAGCGAAATTACCTACATTTGTGAGAACTAAACACTTAAATCTGTGAGTGTTCTCTTGTGTACATAGCTTTGATTGATTGATGCATTAATTTAATTTATCTACATTACCTCACACTGAAACTTGTGTTAGCCTCAAGCGGTTACAATGAGAAATTCCATAAAACCCTAAAGTTCTATTGGCATTAAAGGTGTGTGGAATGATTTATAAGTGAAAAGAAAAGAGAATGCAGAGGATTAAGTCTGGATATTGAGGCTGAGTCATACATGTTGAAGTGTTGTTTCTGATCTTAAAAAATGTAGGAAGATTGTTATTCAACTCTTGTCAAACACACACTCAGTTTGAAAAATGTTGGGGAATTCATTTTTAAACTATGAACCAGGCATCCATGTATATTTTGTGTCATAAGTAGCTTAAGAAAAGAAATGGTCATGCATGAGCACTATGTCTGGGATTAATTTGATCTTGCTTTTGTCATTTGACTGATTTTACTCGAGGACGAGCAAAAGTTCAAGTTTGGGGGTGTGTTAACCTCATGAAATTCTTGTCTGAATTGCACATTTCATCCTATTTTTCCCTCACTTTGGGTATATTAGTGGGCGTCCGAGAGTGCTAAAATTGATGAAATGTGCTTTACTCATGCTAGGCACAAAAAGAATGCAAATGTGGAGGAAATATATCACTAACTGCTATGACTATTCAACTGTGATTGTTTGTGAGTTCTTTATGTTGAAAGGATACGATTCAGTTATAGCTGGACCAGAGAAAGCCAAATGCAATGAGAAGGAGGTGAAAGGAAGCTGGAGCTATCAATCATGCCAAGGAAAGGCAAGAAAGGATGAGAACAGAGCATAAAAGAGAGGAAGCTGAACTTCAGAGATGACTGGCCGCGGCCAACCTATTCATGGGCCGCGGCCAAGCATTCATGGGCCGCAGCCAAGAGGAGGTCAGACAGTCACTGGTCGCGGCCAAGCATCCATGGGCTGCAGCCCAAAGATGGACAGAAGCTCACTGGTCGCGGCCCACAGATTGCCTGGCCGTGGCCAACCCCCGAAAATGTTGTTGTGCGTTTTGTCATCTGAGGAACTATAAAAGCAAAAAATAGAGGCTGAAGACGGGATCCCAGATTTGGAAAGACCTAGGAGGCAACTGAGAACATCCTCTGAGCTTAGGTGTGCTTTAAATCAAGGAGAATCACAGAGAGATTGAGGATTTACAGAGATTTCAGCTCAGATTCTCTGGTTTTTCTATATTTCTTCCATTTCTTATCTGTAATTCTGATATGGCTGTAATGAGAGCTTATGTCTGTGAATCATTTGTGAACATGGATAGCTAGAATCCCTCTATAGGATTGTTTCAGATCCTTTGTATGGATTAAACTTGTTTCTTTTCTTCTCTAAGAATCTAATGGCATATATATGTTGATTTCCTTCTGTTTTTACTGCTGTATGTGACTGGCCATCACTGTGGATGATGTGTTCAATTAAATTAAGCTTGAGAGAGTTAATTTAATTGTAGAACTGGAGTAAAATCATGCTAGAATTGAAGTTTATAACTAAATGGATGGTTTGTTAGTAACATAGAGATATAGTTATTAACCTAGCATTGTGAAATTAAGATGGGTATGCAATGAATATCTTTTCTTAGCTGTAGCAAGAGATTGTGCATGCTAATAGACGATATGCAACTGGTTATGACTTGAGAGAGCTTAATCAGGCACTTTGGATTCTTAAACTAACATATATATACCCCATGAAAAGGATCCTTGGAGAGGAAAAGAAGTGAATTTATGAAATACTAAGGGGATGAGCAATCCTAGGCTTATTATACTTGATTGAAAGCATACAACTCTGAGTTTTGTCCAGCAACTTTTAGCTTCTCAAATATATCTTTTGAAATTCCTTTTTCCACACACAACAACATGTTTTGGCTGAACTTAATCGACTTCACCAAACCTATTGCTTGACTAAAATGTTGTGGGCCGCGGCCAATGAGCTTCTGTCCATCTTTGGGCTGTGGCCCTTGGATGCTTGGCCGCGACCAGTGACTGTCTGACCTCCTTTTGGCTGCGGCCCATGAATGCTTAGTCGCGGCCCATAACTTTCTGTCCCCTTGTTGGCCGCGGCCCAGGAATAGGTTGGCCGCGGCCCAGGAATAGATTGGCCACGGCCAGTCATATCTGAAGTTCAGCTTCCTCTCTTTTCTGCTCTGTTCTCATCCTTTCTTGCCTTTCCTTGGCATGATTGATAACTCCAGCTTCCTTTCACCTCCTTCTTATTGCCTTTGGCTTTCTCTGGTCCAGCTATAACTAAATTGTATCCTGTCAACATAAAGAACTCACAAACAATCACAGTTGAATAGTCATAGCAGTTAGTGATATATTTCCTCCACATTTGCATTCTTTTTGTGCCTAGCATGAGTAAAGCACATTTCATCAACTTTAGCACTCTCGGACGCCCACTAATATACCCAAAGTGAGGGGAAAATAGGATGAAATGTGCAATTCAGACAAGAATTTCATGAGGTTAACATATACAAAGTAGTTCTTCCAAATGAAAAGATAGTTGCTGTCAAAGTGTTTAGCTTAGACATGGAACAATCATCAAGAAGCTTTGGATGTTGAATTTTCTTCCATGTGCCATTTACGCCATCGCAATCTCATTAAGATCATTAGTAGTTGCTCAAATGATCATTTCAAATCTCTAATAATGGAATTTGCCGAAAACGGGAGTCTTGAAAAGTGGTTGTACTCTCATAACAATTATTTAGATGCCTTGCAAAGGTTGAACATAATGATTGATGTGGTAGCTGCTTTGGAGTATCTTCATCATGGTTCTTCTACACTAGTTGTTCATTGTGATGTGAAACCAAGCAATGTTTTGTTTGACAAAGATATGGTGGCTCATCTTAGTGATTTTGGTATTTCTAAATTGTTTGGTGAAAAGCAATTAGAAATTTATACCAACTCTTTGGCTACAATTGGCTATTTGGCACCAGGGAATGGTTTAATAATAATATTTTGAATTTATTTGTATATTAAATTTCTAGCCAGTACTTGACATCTTCATGTGAAAAGATTTAAATTAATGATACAAAAGAAAGCTTAACCACAAACCTTACATTATTCACATAATGACTTCTATACTAATCATTCAATATGACATATAGTGTTTGGATCGAAAGGAGTTGTTTCCACCAAAGGAGATGTGTATAGTTATGGGATTTTGCCAATGGAAATGTTTACAAGGAAGAAGCCAACAGATGAGATGTTTGTTCAAGGATTATGTTTGAAAGATTGGGTAAGCAACTCCACACCACATTCGATCATGAAAATTATAGATGCCAATTTGCTACATAGTGAAAATCAAAAATTGAAAATATACTACCTTATATGTCATCAGTTTTTGAGTTAGCATTAAATTGCTCCATTGACTTACTAGAGGCACGACTTACTATGATTATGTTGTAGTATCACTGAAAAAAAATCAAGGCTTTGTTTATGGAAAATGCTTGAGACACCAGTAGTTGGATAAATGTTAAATCAAATTTTAGCTACTGTTTCTTTAACCTTGTGATTTGTTTACCAAGTAATCTTGTAAATTTGAGTGGTTCTAAATATGTTGTAATAATATACAATGCATTTGAAATTTTCTAAGTTGATTATATTGGTTTTGGATTTCTTCATATTTTGTTTTTCTGTTTTAACATTTTGGTTTTCAATTATAAGCACCTCGAATCCACTCTTTTTCTTAAAGCAACTTTATAAAATTGGAATTTAATTTTGGAAGAAAAGGTTTTAAGATTAAAGAAAATGAGCCCTACATTTTTCTTTTTCTCCTCTATCCTATACTTATGTTTTTTAAACGTCTTGATATTAGAGAAAAATCCACTTAAATTTGTTTGAGAAATTAAATAATTCTTTTCTGTCATACCTTCTGATATTTGTAAGTCAAATTTTCCAAATGGCTTATTTTACAATGTAGATTTAGATATCATACGACCAAGTTGGACATTTAAGAATACTCTCCCCATGTATTGGAATAAGCAATTAAGCACTATAGAACAAGTTGAGAGATTTTTTATATTCCATTTCAATTCTTTATTCCTCCTCTTCTTTTTAGATAATTAGAAAAGTAGCTATTAGGTTCTAATCAAACAAAAGTAGTATCATAGTAATAGCAACTACAGAAGAGACCATCAATGGAGGCTTCAAATGACCAAGAAAGTTTGAGTCATAACGTTCTTGTTTAAGGATGATTGCACCAGTAAACCATAACACTAGAACAAGAAACGAAATCAGTTAAAGTTACCTTCATTTTCTCCTAATCATTCTTTCTATTCTTTCTCCTCCTCCCCAGTGTCGTGCAAATTGTAGGAAAAATGAAAGGGACAAGGTTTTAAAAAGCTAATAAAAAAGGTGACTTCTAAAATGACCATTTTACCTCTATTTTGCTATTCAATAAAAATATTTCAACTTTTGAATTCAATTTTTTTTACAGAAATTTAGCTTAATGCATCTTTGATACTCCTCATTCCATATAACTTTGTGTAAATGAAACAAACCCATTTGGAAGATGCCTTATGGGATTCTCATAAATATCATATTTATAATTACCTTTCTTTGAAATTTACAATTAAAAGAATCAATGTCTGAACATAGTTTTTGTCAATAAGAATTGGATATATAAATACCCCATTAGAATTTAGAGCTTCGTGGTAATAGTTTCATTGCTTCCCTATGTAAACACTTCTAATCATGTATGAAATTAACATGAAGACTTCATAAGTAATATTTTCAAATTTTCTTGCAATGACTCCATATATTTAAATCATTATGTAAAATAAATAACAAGTAAAATTATATAAAATAAATAATAATTTTTTAAATTTATTGAAACTCTTATCACTAAGCCTCTAATATCACAAAACTTTCTTACGAAGAAAACTCAATTGAGCATCAAATGTGAATATAATCGAAAAGGCCTCACATATATATGAAGTTTTTTTTTTTTGTTGGTACAAACAAATATATGAAGTTAGAGTAAGGTGTCATTCACTTACTTGATAAGTTTTATTTTGGCCCAAAATAATAAGTACTATAGTGGCACGGTTTGTCATCACAGTAGACTTTTGAATAAGAGTTCACCCTTGTTACTATCTGAGTACCTAAACCAACCTTCATCATGTCACCTATCTTATACTCACATATTTGCTTCAATTCACTAACAATTCTCCTCAATCATAAAAAAATTTCCTTTCCAAAATATCACTAAATTCAATTCAAGAATAATGCACATTCACCATTCAAGTGTTCCTCAGTTTTTGCATTCACAAAAATTTTATAACATTTTTAACTTGATTCTTGTTATTTGACTCTTAAATAACTATTCCAACAAAGCTTTTATAATAATATCTCGTTTTAATTTAATATCATCATAGAGTGAAATCTAATCAAGGTTACATTACTCATAGCAAGGTGTTAGCTTTAGTTATAACTCTTTTCTTTCAAGCATTTCAACAAACAATTGATCAGCAATTTATAATATATTCATTAAACAAGCTCCATAGATAAATAAATAAATTACCATATATAAACAAACAATTTTCCAAACAACATCCATTCATGCATTCAAATTCATATATATATTTAGAAGAAGATATACTAAATATTTAAAATTTGTTTAATTTGAAATTAATTTATATTGAAAAAATTATAATAAATATATAAATATTATTTAATTTATTATTAGTTTTTAATAATTTATTATATATATTTATATATAATTTATTATTTATGATGATATTATATATATATATATATATTTATATATATATATATATATATATTTGTAATAATATTTTGTAGGTTCTCTTTGGCTCAACTATCTAAGGTACTCACGGATATGATTAGGAGACACGTGACAATGAGAGGAGGGGACATGTGGCACACTACGAAGCTTGGACATGTGGTTACTGCCAACGATGGGGTGGCGGGTGTTGGATGTGGGTGCCCGAGCTGATAGGTGGTGGCCGTCAGCAAAGGATCTTGCAATGAGGTGGTCTTCTATGGACATGATAAGTGGCTTCTCTTGAAAAGGTCCATGTGACATTTTAAAATTAAAAAATAAAAACAATTAGGGACAGTCACAAATTTCCAATGGAATTCCGTGAAAAATTTGCGATGGAATTGGAATTCCGCCGAAAGTTGATTTACCACGCATCTATTAGCGAGGGAATGGACTTGATTGAATCATATTTTTATATAAAATTTTCATGATTAATTTGGGATTTTAATGTATTTTCTAGGACATTATTGCATTATTAAGCACTAATTTGAGTTAAGGACATTTGTACTGAATTAAGTGTAATTAAAGGCAAAATAGTCATAATTGTTTAATTATTTATACAAATGATCCCTTGAACTTTTGATGTTACTTGTGCTTGTATTTGCATTGTAGGTGTGAAGGAACAAATTTTGATATTTTTGAAAGAATGCAATTGGGTCAAAATTAATATTTTTTTTAAAACTGGGGAAAACTGCAAAAAAGCCCCCATAAATTCTGAAATCTCAAATTTGTGAAGAAAAGGGTCAGTGAAAAAATTATAGAAGAGTACTCATAAGATTCAAAATTATAGCTATTCCCAGAAGGTTTCAGAAGTTTCAGTGTAGTTCCTCCCGAAGAACATTTTAAAAGTTTCATTTAAGTCCCTGGTCAAAACTTGCATTTTGACCAGGGACATAGTTTGCAGTTTGGGCTTTTTCTGAAAAAAAAAATGAAACAGAGACCCGAGACGCTGGACCCGATCTGGAATGGAGGGAGTGATATTGAGAAAGAGGTGAACAGCGCCGCAAGGACCATCGAGCTTCATCATCAACGCATCTTCATCTTTAACCTTCGCCTTCTTCGTTCTCTCTCGCCGGCGGCGAGAGACTCACCACCACAGGCCGCCGGCGAGCATCATCCCGTCACTCACCACCACAGAAACTGACGCAAACCAGAACAGAGCAGAGCAGATTCGAGAAGCAGAGCTGCCGCGAGTTGGAGGGAGCTAGATTGAAGAGTAGAGTGAGTTGAGATTGGAGTCGATCACCACCAACGCCGGCGAGCTTCTCTTAGCTTCACCGCTGTCAATTTTGTAGTCCAGAGAGTGACTCCTCTAATTCTGAACTCAGTCGTGGCTCGCTCTGGTTTTTCTTTATGTGGAAATTTCAGCTTGGGCTTAATTGGTTAGTGCTAATTGGTTTCTTTTATCATTGTTTTATATGGCTGAAATTATGAAATTATTTGGTGGAGCTGTTTCTATGAGTGGCAGTGGCTAAATTTCCCAACTCTTGGTGATGATGAATTGTGCTTGAGTTTATTGGATTATAAAGGGGAGTTTTGCTATCACTCCATTAATCTAGAATTATATATATTTAGATTGCCTAGTTTTAGGAATTTTCATATGATTGATTCTGGAATTGGGATTAATGTTAATTATCTCTTTTGGTTTGATAATTGTAGTTGAGATTGAATTTTGCAATGTGAAAATTATATATGTTTGAATTTCTTTGTGGTTGCAATGAGATTATGTTAATTATCGTGTTATTGTCTAGTTAATGTGATTGATTTGTATCCTTGAGGGGCTGCTTAGCACTCAAATTCAAGAAGACTCATGTTGCATTATTCCAATTTTAATTGCACATTAAGTGGTTTTTAACAATATTTCAAGAAGTAGTAGTTAGCTATGTTTGTAGGAGTTATTATTAATTGGGAATATTGGACTCAAGTGTTATTTTGGGGTTTTTCTTAAGACTTAGGGCCCGTTTGGTACGCTGGAATTGATTTTGATGGAAATGGAAATGGATATGGATATGAAAATGGAAATAGAACTAAAAGTATGTTTGATATGTCATGGAAATGAGATCTAATTTTTGTATAAAAATACCAAAATGTCCTTCAATTTTTTATTTTTTATTTTTTTTGAAGGTAGTGGAGGGTAATAGATGAAAATGATCACATGGAATTGTAAATCTTAGGTATTTTGATGGAATTGATTGGGTGGAATTGAGCCTATTTGACTTCCACATGGAATTGGAAAATTTTCCAATTCCATCATACCAAACAAGCATCATGATGGAATTGATTCTCAATTCCATTTCCATCACCCCTAATTCCATCATACCAAACATGACCTTAATGAATTCTTAACTCCCATAATCTTTTTGAGTAAGGATTGTTACTTCTTCATTACCAAGAGCATTCATCAATCATATTTTCCACTACATACCATTCCATTCACTCATTTCCCATTTTTATAAAAATACCAAAAATATTAGATTAGCTTTGTTAGATCTCATGTTTTGATGATAACAAAAGAATGGTTTGAAAAGGAAATATTTAAATAATCAAGTTTGAACTAAGTAATGACAGGAATAAGCTTACTTGAAGTAAGCATGGAAGTAATGAAGATTGGACAAGAGAGAATGCTAAGGAAGTTGATCTGCAGCACATTGTCTAAAGCATTACTCGAGGAGCTACTCGAGTAATGACCCAAAACTTGAAGTAACAGAGCAGAACTTCCAGTTACCTGCCAACATTACTCGAGGAGCTACTCGAGTAACCAGGTAAAAATTCAAGGTTGCTCTCGGCCTGCTAATGATACTCGAGGCGGTACTCGAGTATTCATAAGAAAACTTCCAGTTGCCTTGGAGTTAGCAAAATGTTACTCGAGGAGCTACTCGAGTAACCGTATGTGCCTCTCGGCATTTTGTACCACTGCTAATGTTACTCGAGGAGCTACTCGAGTAACCAGATCAGAAACTTCCAGTCAGACTTCAGGTTTTCCATGATACTCGAGGAGCTACTCGAGTAACCGTGTATTTGAAAATGTGTAACTCTCGGCACTTTGTACCACTGCCAATGTTACTCGAGGAGGTACTCGAGTAACAGCCTGAGGTAAGTTAAAACTTGAGGTTGGTATCCGATTAACTTGTTTTTATTTTTATCATCTTCCTCGAGTGCTTACTCGAGTATTCAAGTTTCTAATGTTTTATCTTAAGTGGATTCCTCGAGTATGTACCCCAGTAAGCACAAATATTTTCAAAGGAAACTTCAAGGTATTATCAGAGTAAATCAAGTTACTCGAGGTGTTACCCGAGTAACCTGTGCAAAAATGTGTGCATTACTCGAGGAGCTACTCGAGTAATGAGGTAATTGCTCTCGGCCTTGAAATCCTGCCAACAATACTCGAGGTGTTACCCGAGTAATCTATGAAATTGATAAAGCTTTACTGGAGGCATTACCCGAGTAAGTAACTGTTCACAAAGGTTTGAAATTTAGTTTACTCCATACACTACCCGAGTAATCTTGTTTGTCTTCATTAAATTTCAAACAAACAGTGATTTCACGATGTTACTCGAGGAGCTACTCGAGTAAACTTCAAGGGTTACTCGAGGAGCTACTCGAGTAAGCATACCCAGAAATTTAGAAATCATTCAAACGTTCATTGATTTGTTTCCTATATGATTAATCTTTCATTATATTAGTATTCTTAGTCTATTTACAGATAAACAATGAAGGAATCACTTCAAGAGATGAAAGTCAAATCAAACGTTCAAATGCCAACCACCGCCAACGGATATTTTTCAAAAACTTGAAAAGTCAACAGTGGCTGCGCACTCACCAACGGACGAAAGGAAAACGTTCCAACGGTCATCACCATCATATCTATATATATGGGAACCTTCAAACAGAGAAGAACAACTAAGCATTCACACAAACGATTCATTAAGTTCATTGCTCTGTTTTCACGTTGAAATTATATTCATATGCTTCAGTGATTATCATTTACTCTTTGTGAGAGATATTTCATTCAAACTCAATATTTGTTATTGAGATAACTTAAGGTTGTGGAACCTTGAGTTGGGATTGGATTACAATCTGTAAGGGGGAGCGAGTGTCCAGGTGTAAGGAACTTGCTTGTACTGAGGTGCCAAGAACCCACTGAATCTTGGAAGTTATAGTGAAATTCTCAGAGAAGCTCTGAGGACTGGACGTAGGTCAAAGTGGTTGTGACCGAACCAGTATAACTCCCGGTGTACACTTCGGTGATATTTCTCCTTACTCATTACTGTTTTAATTCTTTTGTCAAAGTTTCATATTTTCGAAAGAAATTTCAGTATCACCCAATTCACCCCCCCTCTTGGGTGAAACGCTTGATCTTACATTTGGTATCAGAGCGTAGGTCTTCTTGTTAAGGTATAACAACCTAAGAAGGATCCAATGGCAAGCATGGGTGAAGGAATTCTTCCCGACGGAGCATCCATCACTAGACCTCCCGGTTTCAATGGAGAACACTTCTCTTTCTGGAAAGCAAAATTCAGAGTGTTCGTGATGGCTACTGAATATGGGCTATGGGATGTAATCGAGAGTGGAAATTATCAACCTACAAAAACTGTAGATTCTCAGAAAATTCCAAAGACGCCAGCGGAATATGATGAGAATGACAAGAAACTTATCACTCTCAATAGCAAGGCAATTCTGATGTTACAAAGCTCCTTGAGTCAAAATGAATACTTCAGAATTTGCACACTCCCAACAGCAAAGGAAATGTGGGAAGCTCTGGAAATAGCTCATGAAGGAACTTCGGGAATAAAGGAGAATCGAATCAACACCTTGATCACAGAATTCGATCTACTTCGAATGAAATCAGGTGAGTCAATTTCTGAATTCGAACTTAGATATACTCATCTTGTTAATCAACTTGCAGCACTTGGTAAAGTCTATGATCAAAATATCCAAGTACGAAAGATTTTGAATATTCTTTCTAAAGAGTGGGAGGCCAAAGTCACTGCAATAGAAGAGGCAAAAGGGGAATCAATGAGATCAGTTGCTTCTCTATTTGGAAGCCTTTCTGAATATGAAAGCAAGTTAAAATTCAAACGGGAACTAGACGACATCAGTGACAAAAGAAAGAAAGGTCTAGCTCTAAAAGCAAAAGAAGAAAATCAAGATGAAGATGAGGAGTTTGATGATGATGAAATGGGTTTAATCATAAAACGATTCAGAAAGTTCTACAAGAAAGGTCAAGGCTTCAAACACTTTCAAAAAGGAGGAACTAGCAACAAAGACCATATCATTTGCTATGAATGTGGTAAACCAGGACATATCAAATCAGAATGTCCAGAGCTCAATCAAAAGAGCAAGGAAAAGAGAAAAGGCAAATTCTTTAACAAAAAGAAGGCCTTTGTATCTGCTATATGGGGAGATAGTTCCTCAGACGAAGAAAGTGATGAGGAAGAAGTAGCCAACATATGTCTTGTTGCTCAAGAAGAGACAGAAGAAGAGGTAAATGATTCTGACCCTACCTATGATGAATTATTATCCGAATATAATGCTTTACATTCTGAATTCATCAAAGTAGTTAAAGAACTAATTGTTTTCAAAAAGAAAAACAAAGCTCTTGAAATTGAGCTTAAAGAAAGTTCAGAAAAGAATTGTGAAAATTGTTCTTCTTTGAAAAAGAAAAACACTGATCTCACAAAAACTCTTGAAAAGTTTACCAAAGGAAGTGAGATGCTAAGTGTGATTTTAAAAGAACAACGATTTGTAAATGACCGATCTGGTATTGGATATGATCCAAAATCAGATAAAAGGAAAGGTAGAAAGAAAGCAGGAGGTAAGTCATATTTGAATTATTTCCAGCATTCTGTACATATATCAAATCCTTTTGCATTTTGTAATTACTGTAATAGAAAAGGTCATTACACCTCCTCATGCATTCATAAGAAGAAAGGAAACATAGGAACCTACAAATGGGTACCTAAAGGCACATATGTTCAGAAAATCATTTATACTAATCCAAAAGGACCCAAAAAGAAATGGGTACCTAAGACTTAGTCATTTGATTGCAGGTATGTCTTAAAGCATCCAAAAATAACAAGTGGTTTATAGACAGTGGATGCTCTAGACATATGACCGGTGATTTCGAAAGTTTTACCAAATTACAACCCAAGGAAGGTGGAAAGGTAAAATTTGGAGGAAATCAAACCGGAAGAATAGCAGGAATTGGTGAAATCAAAAATGACAAAGGCATACAAGTCAAAGACGTATACTACGTTGAAGGCTTATGTCATAATTTGCTGAGCGTAAGTCAAAGTGCAGATAAAGACAACTGGATAATCTTTGATTCAGAGGAATGTCTAATTGTCAACAAGAAAGACTTACTACTTGATAAGAAGAATATCAAGGCTAAGCTCAGAGCAAAAAGGGAAGGTAACTGCTATACCTTAGATATTAGTAGAAATGAATCCGAAAACTGTTTTCTGAGTAATGCTGATGAAAGTTGGCTATGGCATAAAAGATTGGCTCATGTCAACATGCATCAACTAGGCAAACTACTCAAAAAGGATTTAGTTCTTGGATTACCCAAAGTAAACTTCAAAAACGATTTGATTTGTGACGCATGTCAAAAGGGTAAACAAACTAAGTCATCTTTCAAATTGAAAAATGAGATCTCAACAAATAGACCATTACAATTATTGCATATGGATTTAGTTGGTCCAGCAAGAGTAAAGAGTCTTGGTGGCAACTTGTATTCATTGGTCATTGTTGATGATTTTTCTAGATTTACATGGGTTATTTTTCTATCATCAAAAGATGAAACCTTTGAAGAATTTATTGTTTTTGCCAAGAAAGTGCAAAATGAGAAAGGTATGTCTATTGCAGGTATTAGGACTGATCATGGTGGAGAATTTGAGAATCAAGCCTTTGAAGAATATTGTGATACTAACGGCATTGATCACAATTTCTCTGCTCCAAGGACGCCCCAACAAAATGGAGTTGTGGAACGCAAGAATAGAGTGCTTACCGAAATGGCTAGAACAATGTTAAATGAAAAGAACATGTCTCAAGTTTTCTGGGCTGATGCTATGAGTACAGCATGCTATATTTCAAATAGAGCCTATATCAGAACGAAACTTGGAAAGACACCATACGAGCTATACAAAGGAAGGAAGCCAAACATTGCTCATCTACACATCTTCGGTTGTAAGTGTTTCATTCATAATAATGGTAAAGACAACCTAGGAAAATTTGATTCTAAAACTGATGAAGGAATTTTCTTAGGATATTCTAATCGAAGTAAAGCTTATAGAATTTTCAATAAAAGAACTTGTGTTGTTGAAGAATCAATTCATGTTGTATTTGATGAATTTGAAACCTCTGACAAAACCATTGATGAAGAACAGGAAGTTGTTTTAAATCAAGAAAATGGTCAATCTATCTCTAAGTCTCTTATTCCAGAGGTTGATGAAACTAAGGATGAAGAGCAATCCCTAGGTCAACCTAAAGCCTGGAAATACAATAGAAGTCATCCCTTAGATCAAGTTATAGGAGATGTGAATGAAGGGATCAAAACCAGAAATAGAATTTTCAATGAAGTAAGCTTTTCTGCATTCATTTCTGAGATTGAACCTTCTAACATTGATGAAGCCCTATCAGACAATGATTGGGTCATAGCAATGCAAGAAGAATTAAATCAATTTGAAAGGAATCAAGTCTGGGATTTGGTGCCCCGACCCAAAGATCATACGATCATTGGTACTAAATGGGTATTCAAAAACAAACTTGATGAATCTGCAATTATTGTCAGAAACAAGGCAAGATTGGTGGCCAAAGGCTATAATCAGGAAGAAGGAATTGATTATGAGGAAACGTATGCTCCAGTGGCTAGATTGGAAGCTATACGTGTACTCTTAGCCTTTGCATGCATCAAAGGATTCAAACTCTATCAAATGGATGTTAAGAGTGCCTTTCTAAATGGTTACATCATGGAAGAAGTGTATGTAGAACAACCTCCTGGTTTTGAAGATGTCACTAAACAGGACCATGTTTTCAAACTTAAAAAGGCTTTGTATGGTTTAAAACAAGCTCCTAGAGCCTGGTATGAAAGGCTTAGTAAGTTTCTCATCGATCAAGGTTTTGTACGGGGAAAAGTTGATACAACATTATTTATAAATCGAAAACGTGATGATATTTTAATTGTACAAATATATGTTGATGATATTGTTTTCGGTGCTACTAATGAATCTCTGTGTAAGGAATTTTCTGAGATTATGCAGGGAGAGTTTGAGATGTCAATGATGGGAGAATTAAATTTCTTTCTTGGTTTGCAAATCAAACAAAGAAAGAATGGGATCTTCATATCTCAAACAAAGTATTTAAAAGAGCTATTGAAGAAGTATGGAATGGATGAAGCAAATGGCTCAGATACGCCTATGAGCTCAACAACGTTACTTGATGCTGATGTCAAAGGGAAAGACTACAATATCACAAAATATAGAGGAATGATTGGATCATTACTCTATCTCACGGCAAGCAGACCAGACATCCAATTTAGTGTCGGCATATGTGCAAGATATCAATCGGCACCAAAGGAATCACATGCTGAAACTGTCAAACGAATCTTTAGATACCTTGCTGACACACCAGAATTGGGTCTGTGGTATCCCAAAGGAAGAAGTGAGTATCTAATTGCATATTCGGACTCTGATCATGGAGGATATAAGACAGACAGAAAGAGCACCAGTGGACAAGGACAATTCCTTGGAGGATCTCTTGTTTCGTGGTTCAGCAAGAAACAAAATACAGTGTCTCTTTCGTCAACGGAAGCCGAATATGTTGCAGTCTCAAGTTGTTGTGCACAAGTGATATGGTTAAAACAACAACTACAAGATCTTGGTATTTACCTCAAAGAAATACCAATCTATTGTGACAATACAAGTACGATAAGCTTGGCAAAGAATCCAGTTCAACACTCTAGAACCAAGCATATCGATGTCAGACATCACTTCATCAGAGATCATGTCCAAAAGAAAGATGTGAAAGTGATATTCATTCCTACTCATCTTCAATTAGCCGATATCTTCACAAAACCCCTTGCAAAAGATCAATTTCTATACATTAGAAGAGAATTGGGAATGGTAAATCCCAATGAGTTATAAGTAATTTCAACATTTCATAATATTAGATGAAGTCATTTAATAATGTTTTGATGATTACTAACTTAAGCATCGGAGTATGTAGAAATGTGTTTTGCAGGAAGTAAGAAACTCTGTTTTGAGAAACAAAAACAGAGGTGATCAGAGGACACCATTACTGGAGTACCAACTTGAAGTAATGTGTGACAGAAAAGATTTACCCGAGGAGTAACTTGAGGTAAAGTGGCAGTTTACTCGAGTATGCACTCGAGTAATGGCCCCCAAAACTGGAAGTAATGGATCAAGTAACTTGATATTTAAATCTAACGGTTCAGTTTTGAGGAAATGAAAGGTCAGAAGTTCAAAAGACAAGTTACCCGAGGCGAGCCCCGAGTAAACTTGAAGATTACTCGAGTAAGGCCTCGAGTAAAGTCGGAGTCCAGATTCTCAAATTGATAAATAATGATGCAAATCTGATCAATATGAGTTATAAATGATCGAGGGAACATCTATGGATAATTACTATATTATTCATACAAGGTACGCAATTTAAATGAATTATTTTACATTTTTTCTGTATGATTACCCGAGGCGAGCCTCGAGTAAAGTTGAATGTTACTCGAGTAAGGCCTCGAGTAAAGTCGGGATTTAGGTCTTTATCTTGCGCAAACTTGGTCATTTCCACAAAATCTCCTCGAGTAAATCACTATACACCCTTTCAAAAACTTTTCCCAATCGATTCCTTGCCCCATTTCCGTCAAAACCCAACTAGTTTCAAGATCAAAAACTTCCTATTTTGTTCAAAATCCCTCTGACCTAAACTAGCGACAGTGACCTCTGTTTCTGAGATTTCTGATTTCCTTTGATTCAAAATGGTTAGAACCAAGAATCTCAACTTCACTGATTCTGATTCTGAGCAAACTCCTGATCTTCTTTCTCCTCCTCCAACAAAGAGAAGAAAGTTGATTCCTAGATCAAAAGCCAAAATCCCTCTTCAACCTAAATCTCCACCTAAAGCCAAAGGTGTGGTGATCAAAGAGCCTATTGTAACTAGGGCTCAGTCCAAAAAGAGTTCATCTACTGGAAGGAGTAAAGGTGTCAAAACTCCCTCACCTTCTCACTCAGATTCATCCACACCCTCTTTTACTCCAAAACCTCCCAAGAAGCCAAAATATGACAAAAATGTGGCTAAGGCAATGGCTGGGATCATTGACCAACTGGAGAAGGGTCAACCTTCTAAGAAGTCCAAGATTCCTGAAGCAGAAATCACTAGTCCACCAAAGGGATTTAATGTGGGCAAGTTGGTGGAGTCTCTGAAGTACTCAACACAGTTCTCCAGAAGGAAAGTGTGTAAAACACACTACGTTGATCTAAAGCTTCTACAAGAGGTAGTGAAGTTTGACCTTAGTCCTTATCTTGATCCTTTTATGCCTTGGTTATCTGTGAGATTGCCTTTTTGCACAAAGGTAATCACCCATTTTTACTGCAACCTTGAGATCATAGATGAGCCTGATCGAACCTCAGTTGAGGAAGAAATGACCACCACAGTGAGAGGACAGAAAATCCTTATATCTCCCTCTAGGATCAATTTATGGTTAGGAATTGAGAATCCCCCGGATGATATCTATTCTGAACTTGAGCCTAACCAGATATTCACTATCCTTAAGCCCGGTGAGTTAGTTGGCCCCCTCAATTTCAAACCGAGTGATATGTGTGATCATCACAGGGTCCTATGGTACATCTACTCTAGGTCCCTAGTGAACAAAGCCAACAACTATACCCACTTTTCGGATAGGGACTTTAGATGGTTTGCTTCACTCCTCTTGAAAGAAGAAAAGGATTTGGGAGAATACATATTTTCAGAAATGAAGAGATACAAGGTGGATGGAAAGGGAACCACTCCAATGCCATATCCTCAAATTGTGTCTCTTATCCTAAAAGAGAACAAAATTTGGTATTTGGATGGTAAGGAGCCTATTGAGAGAGTGACCCCAGTGGGGAGGAATCAAATTGGTAAGCTAAACATAGACATTCCTCTCAAAGGCCCACTGGAGTCTGGGTCCAAGAAGAAGAGAAAAGCTACTGAGGCTGAAACCAGTAGAATGGATGACACTCAGTCATCGGCTCCAGCCGCTACCACATCCTCACCATCCTTCCTGAATGCCACTCTCCAGCACTTCATGGAGAACATTCTCAGAGGCTTTCATGTGGATATAGCCAACACCAATGCTGAACTCATTACCCACATGAACACCAAGATGGGTGAGTTGGTTGAAAGAATGGATCGAAGACATGAGGAGTTGCTAGCAGAGCAACGGGCTCAGGGAGAGACCCTAAGATTGATACTGGCACGTTTGGATTCTCTGGGTCCTGGACCTTCTGCCGGTCCTTCTTCCTCTTCACCACCACCTTCAGTAGACCCTCCTTCAGATATTCCTATTACTACCCCTACTCCTGAGGCTGAACCATTTACCCCTCTGGTTTCTGATCCACCTGAGACCCAAGGAAAAGACATATTATTCACAGTAGATGATCCTGAAACCCTTGAGTCTACACATATCACCATTGGTGATTCACCTCAAAAGCCACAATCTGAGACCACTCCCAAACCTATTCCCTCTCCTACCCAAACAGAGGTAGTATCATCTCCTTCCTCTGAACATATCACTCCTGTGTCAGACACATCTCCAGCGGCTGAGACCACTATGGTTGTATTCCAACCTTCTCCTTTCCTACCTAGAGATGATATCCAAATTCCACCTCTCAATCTTCCTGAACCAGAGTCATCCAGCTCCTTTGATTCATCTTGTTCAGATAGTGTTCTTCCAGTAACGCCTATCTCTATGGTGAAACCTCCTAGCCCTCCACTTGATTGATGAAGCCAAAAAGGGGGAGAAGTGCTTGAGAATGATTTTGTGGTTTTGTCCTCGCTCTTCATGGGTATATGGGTGTACATGGGACTTTAGGGAGCTTTTTGAATTCAGTATGAACTTTTTGTAATTTGAAATTTAAGTTCAATGCAAGTATATTTAAATTATGCCTTCATTTGATTTCTTTTAAGTCTGTGAATTATGATATATGTTTTGGACTAATGAAGTTGTTATGTATGCAAGGTATAATCAACTTAATAAGAAATAATTAATTAAGAATCCAATTTGAAAAACCATGTTCAAAATCACCAAGTTTTGTCATCATCAAAAAGGGGGAGAATGTTAGATCTCATGTTTTGATGATAACAAAAGAATGGTTTGAAAAGGAAATATTTAAATAATCAAGTTTGAACTAAGTAATGACAGGAATAAGCTTACTTGAAGTAAGCATGGAAGTAATGAAGATTGGACAAGAGAGAATGCTAAGGAAGTTGATCTGCAGCACATTGTCTAAAGCATTACTCGAGGAGCTACTCGAGTAATGACCCAAAACTTGAAGTAACAGAGCAGAACTTCCAGTTACCTGCCAACATTACTCGAGGAGCTACTCGAGTAACCAGGTAAAAATTCAAGGTTGCTCTCGGCCTGCTAATGATACTCGAGGCGGTACTCGAGTATTCATAAGAAAACTTCCAGTTGCCTTGGAGTTAGCAAAATGTTACTCGAGGAGCTACTCGAGTAACCGTATGTGCCTCTCGGCATTTTGTACCACTGCTAATGTTACTCGAGGAGCTACTCGAGTAACCAGATCAGAAACTTCCAGTCAGACTTCAGGTTTTCCATGATACTCGAGGAGCTACTCGAGTAACCGTGTATTTGAAAATGTGTAACTCTCGGCACTTTGTACCACTGCCAATGTTACTCGAGGAGGTACTCGAGTAACAGCCTGAGGTAAGTTAAAACTTGAGGTTGGTATCCGATTAACTTGTTTTTATTTTTATCATCTTCCTCGAGTGCTTACTCGAGTATTCAAGTTTCTAATGTTTTATCTTAAGTGGATTCCTCGAGTATGTACCCCAGTAAGCACAAATATTTTCAAAGGAAACTTCAAGGTATTATCAGAGTAAATCAAGTTACTCGAGGTGTTACCCGAGTAACCTGTGCAAAAATGTGTGCATTACTCGAGGAGCTACTCGAGTAATGAGGTAATTGCTCTCGGCCTTGAAATCCTGCCAACAATACTCGAGGTGTTACCCGAGTAATCTATGAAATTGATAAAGCTTTACTGGAGGCATTACCCGAGTAAGTAACTGTTCACAAAGGTTTGAAATTTAGTTTACTCCATACACTACCCGAGTAATCTTGTTTGTCTTCATTAAATTTCAAACAAACAGTGATTTCACGATGTTACTCGAGGAGCTACTCGAGTAAACTTCAAGGGTTACTCGAGGAGCTACTCGAGTAAGCATACCCAGAAATTTAGAAATCATTCAAACGTTCATTGATTTGTTTCCTATATGATTAATCTTTCATTATATTAGTATTCTTAGTCTATTTACAGATAAACAATGAAGGAATCACTTCAAGAGATGAAAGTCAAATCAAACGTTCAAATGCCAACCACCGCCAACGGATATTTTTCAAAAACTTGAAAAGTCAACAGTGGCTGCGCACTCACCAACGGACGAAAGGAAAACGTTCCAACGGTCATCACCATCATATCTATATATATGGGAACCTTCAAACAGAGAAGAACAACTAAGCATTCACACAAACGATTCATTAAGTTCATTGCTCTGTTTTCACGTTGAAATTATATTCATATGCTTCAGTGATTATCATTTACTCTTTGTGAGAGATATTTCATTCAAACTCAATATTTGTTATTGAGATAACTTAAGGTTGTGGAACCTTGAGTTGGGATTGGATTACAATCTGTAAGGGGGAGCGAGTGTCCAGGTGTAAGGAACTTGCTTGTACTGAGGTGCCAAGAACCCACTGAATCTTGGAAGTTATAGTGAAATTCTCAGAGAAGCTCTGAGGACTGGACGTAGGTCAAAGTGGTTGTGACCGAACCAGTATAACTCCCGGTGTACACTTCGGTGATATTTCTCCTTACTCATTACTGTTTTAATTCTTTTGTCAAAGTTTCATATTTTCGAAAGAAATTTCAGTATCACCCAATTCACCCCCCCTCTTGGGTGAAACGCTTGATCTTTTAATTAACAATTGCATTTTCTTTTAATTATTAATTTCAAAAATCCAAAAATCATTTTCCCCTTGTTTTAATTGCATTTGCATGATAATTAGTTTACTTAGGTAGTTCAATAAAGGCTCCTCAAGTGAGACGACCCGAGTGTTGCATTGTACTGTCAAATCAATGTGTTGGACTCCATTAGAAAATCGTTTCCATCACAAATCCATCAGAAATTGTGAATTTCTGTGGCAAATTTTGTTGGAAGTTTAGTGTTTTATTGTGGCAATTTTTTGAAATTGAATTTATTTTTAATTAACATTAATTAATGACTAATAATTTAATATTATAAATATTATTTTTAATATAAAATTATAAATATAATTTTAATAAATAATAATATAATATTAATAGCTAATAATTTTTTTAATAAAAATTAATTAATAAATAATATTATAATATCATTTTTTATATAAAATTTATTAAACATATAATACTTTTTTTTCCACGAAATTTGCCACTGAATATTCACAAAATTTTTTGTGGCTAATTTTGCCAAACTAAAAAGATTTCTTCTGAATAAAATCTTATTTATCCAAAAGGGAAATTCCCATTCAAACCCATTTAAAATGCTTACATTTAAATTGAAGCTTGCACTCACAAATCCCTAATTAGGCTAAAAGGCTTCATTAGATATTTTTGAATATTGCTAAAAACCATAATACCTCCCTAATTAAATAAGGAGAGAGCATCGCGTCACATCATGATATTTAAACTAGCTCTTGGTTTTTGATAAAATTTAATAACAATCCTTATTATTAAGAAATTTTAAAGAAAATAACTTACTTTTGCGAGTGCCATACAAATAAAATAATACAGAATAACGTGTATAGCAATGCACAGAACAACATTAATTTGGATAATATAAGTATAGTTAACAAATACCTGTTTAAAATTGTCTTTCAGTTCACAAAGATGCACGAAATAGAACTATTCAAGAATAAAAAAATAGTATTCCCTCTGATCCTAAATATAAAACAAAGTTGACTTTTTTCCCTAATAAAATTACTTTAGAATATTTATATTTATATTTTTTTCTCCAAACTAAGTAGTTTGACTAATAAACTGATATATAATATAAGAATATGATATAATTAAATAATTTATTTAACTTCCTTAATCTCTAAAAAAAGATCAACTTTATTTTATATTTAGGATTGGAGGGAGTAGTATTTAAGTGGTAATTACTGTGAACAATTCTCAAAAGCATTAGTCTCATCACAAGAGATGTAGATTGTAATAACACACTCTTCACATCTAATCTAGGCGAGTCTCACCAATCCTAATATTTGATTTAGTTTCTATCCTCAATTGCTTAACAAAGAAAGATAATGAAACCCTATAAAAGGAACCATGTCTAAGACATGAAAAATAATTATAATGCAGTACCGGAATACCTATCTAGCTCATCCACCATTATCACGAGAGAAATTAATGATGATGTTTCCAAGATTCGCTTACAAGAACTTGCATTTAAACAAAATAACACTTTTACAGGTCATTTAAATGTCATTTTGAAAGAAGACTTGGATCAATCACACAAGACATACTCCGGCGCACTCTGCTTCCCAAGAGTTATTAACCTTTACGACCATGCTATATGTGTGTGCATATATATATATATATATAAATATATTCAAACAATAACTATGCTACAGGAGTGTGCATATATATATATATATTCAAGCAATGCTATGCCCTTTTAAGTTTCAACACAGAGTTGAACAATCTGAATCCAACCAAATTTCTCCTCTACACATTTTCACAAACACCTTGTGTGCATCAACATTCAAACAAGTTCATCAACTTCTTAATCTTCAAATCTCTTGTCTAACGATTTCCAAACACCCATGAATAGAATAACTATGCTTTTCTAATTAAAATAAAAAGGAATTACTATCGTTTCTAAATTTAATTCATCACCAAGAATCAGTACAAACCCAAGAAAACAGAACCTAAATCAATCTTCCTATTACAACAACCAAAACAATTAGAACAAAATTTCCTATCCAAATAAGCACCTAAAACTTCAACTTCAGTTTGTCTAAACTTTCTTCTTCTCTCTTACATCACGCACAGGCCACAGAACAACACCAGGAAAATAAACACACGGCAGCTACACAGAAGCAAGGAAGGAGAGAAGTTTTCGAACATACCGACACAAACAGAGCACTGAAGAACAGAGTTGGAGGAGGCAAGATTGGTGTGTGCTGAAGAAGATAAAGAGGATGAAGGTGCCTCACGCACACCCACGAGACGACGTCGTTTGAAGCAGCAGATAATCTCGGTGCCAATAAACTGACGACCAATTCAAGTCCACGCATCATTAGTTCTATTGATTTCTCGGGTGATTAATCAATCCACCATTAGATGCAGACAACAATTCACAACGCCTACATGTAAGTCTTTGATAACTGCTTCGCATAACTCTTCCATTATATACAGCAGACACTGCAACATCGGTGGGACTGCTGTATATACTATAGAGTTTACACCAATTAAAGATGCACACTTCTCTCACGTATGATACATCAGCATGTCAGTTTCTCCTCTGTTTATATAGGATAGTTTCTAAAAAACACAACTTTTCAGTTTTGCGAAACTGATGTGAAACAAAACTGAATAAATGAGGTATATTATTTAAATACTGTATATCTTTATTTTGTTTTTTTATTTTTTGCCATGGATATATCTTTAATTTGCTAATGTATATAATAAGTCGAATCTGGACAGTATAAACATGAACCCAAATGATCAAACCTGTTCACGTGAATTACGAACAACTATACGAAAAATTTCTCTATGGCATGAAATCGCTCGCTTATTTGTCCTAACTATAATAAATAGTCTCCAATTGACGCGTTGGCCCATACTGTCTGAAGTCATGTACTCTAATCAGATACATCCGCACAATGAACGCTGTATGCACGTTATTTTGTGTTCCAAAGGTCATCTCGTCTGTCTATTTTTTTTTATTTTTTATTTAAACATGAATCTCACCGACATGTGATACTTTATATGATTACAAATATAATATAAGAATATCTTAATGATATTTGTGTTCTATGTATATTCTAAACTTGAATTAGAAAATGAATGATATTTGTGTTCTTCATGGTAAAATAACTTGCACTGCCAAACATAATGATATTTGTGTTCTACGTAGTTTCTAAACTTGAATTAGTATGCTGTTACAAAAAATATTTCAAACAACATGACTTCAATAATATTTTTTCAATGCTATTAATTTGTTATAACACGTAGCTATTTTAATATATTTCAGAAAATGAATTAAAAAAATACAAAATTAGTAAACAATATCTTCTTGCCCTTTCTTCTTCCATTATCATGATTCACATTCAACAATTTCGTGACTGTGTGTGTGGAACTCACGTATCTTACAACCACTAAATTACACAAGGTATGAGACAAAAAACATGCATAATTATTAAGGTTGTCAACACAATTTTAACCACATAACTAACATTGGATCACGGTAGTAAACTTGCAGATGGTCACGACTGAAATAGAACAGCTATTAAGGAGTTGCGAACTTAAAAAAACATATTTGATTTTTGATACAGAACTGATGGTGCACGGTTTGCGTTTACAGAAAATGAACAGACGCGAGTCTTGCCGTAATCCTGAAACTGAAGTACCAAGATTAGAACAGTTGGATGGAAAGTAATCACATTTGTGCTAAACGTTGGATCTTTGCCACGTATCACGGTCCAATCCGCCACACACCACGCCGTTAGATTGCAAAGACATTATGAAATGTTCTGATAAAATAAAATATATTTAAATTTTAAATTCATATGCTATGAATCTATGATACACAAATCAATAATCAGTTGAACATTTACTGTCAAGGCCGTTTGAAATACCAAAACCGAAGCTTATTACATCATAGCTCCATTTTCGGAAGACCTTTTTCTTTAGCCAGAATCACCACTTCCTCTGTCATGTTATATATAATTTTTAAAACAACTCATGCCGCTAATTATAAAAGGAAAACATTTATTTAAATGACGTAATGAAAAACAATTTATGAGTAACTATGAAATTTAGAATTGTAGATAGTTTTCATCAACAACATTTTATAGTTTTTTTAATATAATCTTATATTTAGTTTTTTTAACGTTTATAATGCAATTGTACAATATTCAGATAAATCAATCTTTTACTTATTACCATCAGGTTAGGTTGCCCTTTACCCTTGGACTAATGGTGAATATAATCTTGCTGGGGCAACGCATCAACTTTATATAAATTTGCAATAGATCAATTATAAGTTTTAAACAAAAGCTACCTATTTATTAGAAAACTACCTATTAATAATTCACGATGATTCATATGTTATAACATGTACATACTATGATATATTCCGACCAAAAAGTGAATATCAAAAAATTTACTAAACCTTCTTCCACTTACATAATTAACGAACTATAGGAAATTAGCTATTGCTCAACAAATGCATATATATATATATATTACTATTGTGAACAGCCTAAAAATCTCATATTTAACATTTGAGCACCGTAACTAAACATGCAGATAACAACTAATGAAATTTACCTCAACTTACTGGCCTGTGCAACATAACATATATTAGTGACTTTGAATGTCAATAAAGCTATAATTCTTCATATGTAGAACCGAGAATTGAAATGTTTAAATATATAGGAAGGAGAATTCAAAATTCGAAATTTGAAACACAACACGGCACTTACTGCTATCATGGCATATTCGTATTGCACACAATTTCAATCATATCAAATATCCAGAACAAAGGCTACCAAAAGATGAGCAATATAGTGTGCGCTCAAGAGAACAAAATAATCGTTCGGCTTTACATCTCATTAAGGCTGGGCTACATATAACTCTATTCAGACCTCATCAGTATATATAGGGGTCATCTTTGACTCAATCTCCTTGAGTTTTTCAAAGTATGGTTGAACATGAAGTCTTGTAGCGTCAGAATATGATCTCATCGTTGGAACACCTATGACAAATTGAGGCAAAATCGACTATTAATTGTGAAATCGCAACATATAACACTGACGACAACTGAAAAGAAAAACTTTAAAATCTAGCATCACAAACCGTCTAGTGTGGGCAATCCGGTGACGCAGTATTCAATCAGCACAAACTCACTATCCCTCACCTTGTCAATATCTTCCTGCATCCACACAACTAAAGCTCCACGAAGAATAACCATGATCTTATCCTTTATCTTACCAGAGTCGATACTTTTTATTACTTTCTTGAAATTGACAGTAAAATGTGTAGGATTAAATAACAGATTACAATATGAAATAAAAAAAACCTTCTTTTTCCGATCCTTCTGGTCTGTATAGTCAATGTAAGCTCCTTCTAAGAAATACCCATATACTCCACCAACCACCATGTTAATAGCTGAGGTGTGCGTCACGTATCCATATACATCTATAAATTTAATAACAATTTATACTCTACAATACGATTAATAACAGATACACTAGCTTTTTAGATATTGATATTTACTTTCGGGGCATAACCAACTAAAAAACGGGGAACGATTGCCTTCGTTAAGTGATTTACCGTATAAGCGTTCATCCCGAGGAAAGAAAGATACTAAATCAGAAGGCGATTTCAGAAAAAACAATTCCTCTGGCACATATGCAAAACTTTCATGTACTACAGTGTCATCTAAGAACACCAAGTGAAAGAAATCATGGACCTTTTCTCCACCGTGAACAATGTTGACTTTAGTAAATATCATACGGATGATTCTCAGAAAATCGCCATAAGAACTTCCGCCTATTAACCCTAGAGTGAAAGCAATTAACAATCCTCGTCCCCGACCCCTTACATTTAGCTTTCTATAAGTTCATAATGAAATAAAATTTATAAGAATATCATACAATAGACTGAACAACATACCAATTCGTCGTAAAACACGACATCAGATCCAACATATTCGATCGTTTGTTCATCTGCATCTTCATCAAAATGAACATTCATCCTAGTGATAATGCGGTCGACAATGAGAGTGAGACGACTATCGACAGTAACTTCTTCAAGATCGTCAATAAATTTCTTGGAAATATGATCCATATTGCTTAAGAAAAACTGTGATGCAGGGTAGAGTTTCCTAATTTTGGTTTGCAGAAGATGAACAGACAGGAACAATATTTTCACTTAATCATAAAATTGAAGTTCGATTGTCAGAACCGTTCGATGCAAAGTATTCAAATCTATCATAACCTTTGGATTAGTGCCACGTATCCAAGTCCACTCCTATTTTTTTTCGGAATATATCAAAGCCCATCCCACCAACCATATCGCCAATAGATTTCAAACACGTCCTCGTACCTTGTAATTACATTACATTTTTTAAAATCTGAAAAAGAAACTCATTGAATGGCCAAAACGTCGACAAAAAAAAAAAAAAAAAAAGAGAGGGCAAAACAGAAAAGAGACAAATGTAAGTTGTCATCACTGTTCAAAATTCAAATACCAACTCAGGAATTTTTAAAGGCAATTACTCTGAACTTTGAAGACCTGGAATTAATTAGTTAGGTACTAATTGTAATAAAGCAAATTAACGGAAAAAAGGCAAGAAATGTTGCACTTCTGTTGGTTGTCGTAAATGACCATTTACAGCATATTTTTATCGGTGAAGATTAACTGCAACGTTTGAATAGAATTAAATTACAATATTTAAAATTACAACATTTGTTACTCTTTTTAATAATAAAAACTGACCTTTATATTTGTCTCATATAATAAATAAATCACAAGCTTGTTACGTATACCATAAAAATTAACAACACTAACAAAACTTCAACGTAATATTTATCTTAAATTATTTATAAAGACATAATGTTTAATGTTTGCACATTGCTTTGGAAAAAAAAAAGGTTTGCACATTGCATTATATTACGTACACTAACTTTTAAATTTTTGCACAAGCTTGTTAAACTTTTTTCTAAATTGTATTTTATCTTCTTCATAATCAAGTTCTTCTTCATGTCTCAAAGAAAAAACTACTTTTTATTTATACTCTCTATTAAATTAAAGACACATCTTTATATTAATTAGCTCACACTTTTCAATAATTATGTGTCATCTACCCATTTATTGAACATTATATCAGATACTTTATACTCACATCATAACACAATATATTGAGATGACATGAAAAAAAAAACGTGCAAATATGTCCATTATGAAAAGTGACAGTGAAAAGCTAAATCATAAATGTTACTTCTTTTGATCCTATTTATAAGCAACTTTCCTCTTGATTGAGCAAAATGAACTGGTAGTTAAAAGTAATAAGTGTGTCAAAAATGCCATGTTTTTTCCATATATGTGTAAAATAGAAAAAAGAAGCTTATATTTTCAGAAATAAAGTAAAAGTTGCTCATAAAAAGGACCAGCTCCATAAAAGAAATGTTACTTATAAATAGAATCGGAGGGAGTATAAACTAAAACCATTTAGAAATTGTAAACTTAGAAATACAGTAAATTAAACACCAATTTCATTAGAAATAAAGTAAATTAAAGAGCAATTTCATTTGTGATAAAAAAAATTGATACATATCGTTTGTATAAGCATTTGTTTATTGATCAATGGAACGAATTTTGTTTAACATGTTATATTGTACGAGTTTTTTGACTTGAGGACATTATATTAGATCAGTTCTGACTCATACTACATACAACTGCATTTTCTTTTTTACAACATCATCTCAAACATATAAGCAAGTTATATGATCTATATAACAAATTGTCTTTCAACATACTTAACAAAATAAAAATATACAGATATTAATTAAAACTAATAACAACTAACTTAAACATGAAACTTAAATAACCTACCTATTTGATATTCAAACTCAAACATCTACATATAAGCAAGTTTCAGACTTTATATAAGAAACTTGTTTAATATACTATCTTGTTTGGCCTGTCGAATCCTATTCACTGAAATGGAATGATTTGCCTCATTACGAAATGCAACAACATTTGTAAATTGAGGATCAAAATGCACAGTTGTAGCAGTTGCAAAATTCGTGACCATTACTTCACCTTGCATAAAAAGAAGAAATTAAAATGACATTATTATGATCGAACGAAAAAAAAATTGTTGACAAAAATTAATATTCACCATTTAAAATGTCAACAATGGCAAACTGCATGAGCACAATCAATGGATCATGGTTTCTATAATATTGATATTCTATCCATGTGGTCATCGCTTGGATCCCATACAGTAGCACCTTGATACAATTGTTCCTATATTAGGAATTCATAACTGAGTTACCCACTTAATTAAACACCATTACTGATGCATATTGAATCTAGAAAAATCTAGAACATAAATTGGAATGACTCAACCAACCTGTTGTCATGTATCTTGAATGTAACATGCATCTTGTTCTTACCTTGTATATTAGCATCACACAACTCATCCATGGAGACTAATTTTCCACTAACGTCTATATCAACAAAAGAACTTTCATCAGTAAATGACAAAGAAAAAAAACAACAGTAAACAAACATCTTAAAGATTAGCATCATTTTCTAACCAATTGCCCTGGGATCTCATGTGGGCGAATCACTTATTTCAACAATCGATTTGAGCCTAAACTTGTGAGGTGCTAATATAGTAGGAGTAAGAGTTACAAAGCTGTTTATGTCTAAGCTGTAACTGATATTTATCGTGGATGGCGATAAATAGCTCAAGGATAATAAAATTAGATATATAGTACGAGCCACCAATTGTAAATAGAGATTGATATCTATTAACCAACTCTTCATTTGGAGAACAAATTTTCATATTCGCACCCTGCAATGATATGAACAGAAAGATCATTTCCATATGATAAGCTATTCGACTAATACTTGTTTTGTGAAGTGCTTAATGGACCCTATCTTCACTTTTCTAATGCAACTCCTTAATATGTTTTTATGAAAATTTAAATGCATGATGATTGTGAATGTCAAGAATTTCCAAGTGTGATTATATTAAGCTTGAGTAATCCCTTTGCTTGATTCAATTGAGTGAATGGAGTGTCTTTAATGCAATTTTATTAATTTGGATGCCTAGCTTGATTTTAGGAAGTTGATATGGTAGAGAAAAGCCTTGTTGGAAGATTTTTGAGCCTTAATTCTATTTTCTCATCATGTATGTGCATTCACCTATTCTCTAATTAATCTCTAGAACTTGTCTAGGTTCTTTTTCAAAGCTACAATAATACCTTGGATTTGTAGTATGATAGAGGCATTCATTTCTAAGCCCATTGACCCAAACACAAACAATTCATCATTTACCTTTGATTACCCCCTTGAGCCCTTCACTTTCATTTCTATTTTATTATACAAATGCTATGTTTGCATCATTTATCAAGTTCTTCCTAGCACTATGATATAAAAAAAAGTACTATTGTATATGAGAATAGAAAATAAGAAGAAGAAAAAAAGAAAAGAAAAGAAAAGAAAAAAAGTGTGAAAAAAAAGGAAACAAATAAGGCACTATGGTAAAATATGTTAATTAAGTTTAGTTGTGTAGCGCTAAGTGATCTAGCAATTTCTTGGGTGCAAGCATAGTGTTTATTACATTATCTTTCCATTTAGCCTTTTCAACATTACAACCCTAAGAAGTCCCATTGACTATGGATTCATGGTAAAATTAGTGGTAGAGATAGTAGAACCTTTAGAAGCCTATGGTAGATGCTAGAATAGGTGAATTAAGTGAAATTCCCCATGATTTGAAAGATGAGAGAAACACTTGTTCCCTTGGGAGTTCTACTATGTCTATCTTTCTTGATTTTGTTATGTATTCAAGTTAACTTCTTTGCATTAAAAATTCTATGAGCTTTGATTGATTTGGGATTGTGATTATTCAATCTTTATGTAATTGCATTCTTGAATAGCTTCGTGATTATAATATTAGGCATATTTTTGAAAACATTGATTCTATTTTACCCAGGAGTGCAGAAGGCTAAGTGTGGGGGAATTGACAAATCCCTATTTTATCATATATTTTCATATTTTATTTGGGGATTTTGTCATGATAATTTAGCTTAAAATGTCTCTTTTGTGACTAATTGTGATTAAATGTGTTTAAATGAAATTAAGGTTGAAAAAGGGCAAAATTGTCAAAATAATTTCAATTACTCTTAATCATTGATTTTTTTCAGAATATTTGATGATGGCTAAATTGTTTTCAATTAAAAATACTTGAAAATTTGGATTAAAACTGAAAATGGCAGTTTTGGGCTTGCATTTTGGAAATGACAATTTAGTCCACCAATTTTGAGAAATTCCAGTTTGCTCCACTGAATTCAACACATCGTTTTGGCATAGGTCAGATTTGAAGCAGTTTGGAGAGTTGAAGGAAAAAGATATTAAGACACAGAGGCACAAAACAGAGAACCAGCAGCCGCAAGCTTCGATCATCGTCATCACCAAGCATCGTCTTCAGCTTCTTCTTCCTCTCTTGCCGGCGGCACCACCTACCACCACAGCCGCCGGCGAGCTCCATTACCTCAGATCAAGAGCTGCAGCCGTGAGAGCACAGACCACAAGACTCTGAAACAGAGGAGGCCGAAAGCTGAGGGAGAGAGTTGAGAGTGAGCTGCGAGATCGGAGAACGGCGGAGATCAGACCAGAGGGGCCGAAAGCTGAAGGAGAGAGTTGAGAACCTGTTATTAGTGATAGCCGAGACACAGAGGAGGCCAAATCAGGCACCTGGGATCATCTTCTCTTCCATCTCCAACGGTCGTCCTTGATTTTCCAGCATTCCTGGTAGCTTCCAGAGCAGCGTCCACCACCACCCTTCACCGGTTCTTCTTCTTCCTCCTCAAACTTCGGAGCTGCTGCGACATTTCAGCACTGTTTCCGAATTTTTAATCTCAACCGTGACTTCCCCTGTGTTTCTGAGTTCAATTTCAGTCCCTGATTTAATTGGTTTAGTGCTAATTAGTAACTTTAATCAATGGTTAAAAATGGCTGGAATTGTGAAATTGGTTGAGGCTGAATTGATGGTTTGCAGTGGCTAATTTCCCTAATCCTGTGTAGCAGGAGGCAATGACATGAACTTAGGCTTTAATAGGGGAGTTTTTACTCTTTCAATTCTTTATTTCTACATTATATTTGTGATTCCTAGGTTTTAGAATGAATTTTATAATGTTGAATTGATTTATTTTGATGTATTTTGAAGAATTGGATGTGGTTTGAACCGTTATTAAACACTTGACATTATGGTTAATTAGCTTAATTATTATTTTCTTATGCTGGTTAGTCATTAAATTGACAATTTTGTGAACATTTTGTGCTAATTTCAAGGTGGCTTGGTTAGTGAATCAATAGTGTCTTGTGTTTGCATTGATTAATTGAATGTGAATTTATTAATTATATTTAGCATTGGATTTTAGCATCATTAATTATGATTTTTCATATGGGTGGCCATTGTTAAATTAAGATTAATAAAAAAATCAAGCGGTAATGCGAGGTGGCTCGGTTATTGAATCAAGAGCTAAATATGATTGTTAAGTTCATTTAATTGCTAGAGTGCCTAATCAATCTAATTTAGAGAGATTAATATGCAATGTGGTTTGGTATTAATCAATCTATGTTAGGCCTAGTCTAAGAGGTGGCCCTTAGAGTTATTTAGAACTAGCATGATTGAATCTCCCATAATCATTTAAGTGAGGATTGCTTGCGACATTGCTACAAAGGATTACTTATTCCATTGTTGATTTCTTTGTTTCTTTCATTTCATTAATCTCATCATCATTCCTCTCCACTTTTATTCCAACAAAAATCCAAAAAAATTAGTTTTATAGCATTTTAGTTTAATTGCAACTTAGTTGTTAGATAAAAAGCTCAAAGATTATTTTTAACTTGTTTTAATTTATGTCAATTGTCATACTTAGTTTCTAGGTAATTAATAAAAGGCTTTTCAAGAAATGATCCGGGTTTGTACTCTATATTGCAATCCTAGTTTATTTTTGAAGAGTTTACCTAGGCCAAAAGCCGACAACACCTACTCTTCAAGATCCCAAAACTTTTGTTGCTCAAAACTTTGACCAGGACAAAATAAATGATCAAAACAAGTTTGGTTCCTAGCAAAATCATCTCCCACATAATGACTAGTTGTATTATATGGACAATGCTCATATAAATGACTCTCTCCACAATAAACACAAGAAAAAAAATTATTAGGAGAAGACTCAACATTTTCATTCCAACTAGTGTTTACATATGTTTGTCTCATCTGATTCACATGCATTTCTACTAAAGAACAAAGATTTGACAATCTATCAACAAATAAATGTCGTAAATAATCCATGTTTTTTTTTTCTTTTTTTGAAAATATGAGCAAAAAAATAATAAAAAATTCACAAAACTCAAGCTTAAACTACTAATGCTCAATCAATTCCAACCAAACAGTGTGAACACACAAATCCTCGGCAACGACGCCAAAAACGCGATAGGGGCAAAATATAGAGCCTAAGACTCCAAAAGTGCACGGGCCGTATTAAGTAATAAAGAGTGAATAAGATATCGTTCCCACGAGGACTTGGTGCCTACAATGCAATTGAGAAATGACTTTACACTTTTGCTTAAGTTGAGTGAACACAATTTAAATCATGATATGAATAAAACTAACTAAAAAAAAGAAAATTAAATCTAATTACGTTTTAGGCTAAGGATGATTCTAGATCTTAAGCGGTGACTTGAATTATTATAGCTTTGATTACTTCTTAGTGTCTAATTTCTCCCTTAATTGCATTTAAAGTTATAAATGCTAGTCTAGGACTCTTATTTACCTTATAGTGTCTTTCAATTCACAAAAAAGCATTCCGACTATATTAATCCCTAACGTAGTACTTAATTGGATTCATTTAAGTGCAAGTCTAATGAGACTATGTAGGGCCGGTAGGTATATGTCTATCTTACAAGCAAATTAAATCCAAAAATCTAATCCTACACGATTCAATTGAAGGTCTAGTCTAAATTTCCTATGTCTAGGCTCCTTTAGAACACCAAAATAATCCCAATCAGATGTCTCTTATTTCAGGATAATCAAAAACACAATTAAATCAACAAATATAATATTAGAGCAATTAACGGAAAAAATTATCATCCACTAATTCAAAATCAAACTAAATAATCCAAAACCAAGGGTTTAGCTACATAAACTAAACATTGTCACGACCAAAATAATAGCTAACCAAAGACAAAATAAAGAAGAGAAAGGAAAGGAGAAACAAAAACTCAATGCCGGATTTTTATTTGTGCTGTCACTCTTCTGCATCTCCAAACTTTAATCTCCCTCCACTAAAGCTCTTGCCTTGCCTTCACCAATCAGGAAAATAGAACACACCTCTCTCTTGCTACTCCTAGAATATATATAGGTATATATCGCCTCATTGCGTGCGTCTTGATCACAATATCTTAATTTATCTCTTTTTTGTATTATCGATTATCTTATAATATAGATATATTATATTGATATTTTGTTCTCACTTGAATCTTATAATATCTCATGTAAAATAAATTAGGATATGAGTAGATTTTATATTAAAATATCCTTTTATCCTATAATTAATTAAATGATAGATAAATATATAAAAGATAATTAAATAAGTATAAAAAATAATAAATTTAATCAAATATATCCAAAATCTACACTTATTTAATTATAAAATATATACTTATCATATGGTCATTCAACCTTTATGTATTTGCATTTTCTAAACTTTGGGAAGCAAAACTAAATATGCAAATAAAAAGGTTATTCATATTTAAGAATTTTATATCCCTAAATATAAATAGCTAAAAGCAAATGATCGCTCAGATAGAGATATCAATGATAACAGTCATACTCCACCCTTTTAATCCAATCTAACTCTAAGTAGTGTTGTATGGGGCCCTTTTATCAGGTTAATTTCCTTCAGGCTCCCTATTTCTTTAATGATTGGGAAAATATTACCGTTTTATTCATATTCACTTGGGTTAAAAGAAAACATCGCGGTCTATGTCTTTGAAAGTAATATAGCAAAATCATTATAAAGTAATGTCTTATGAAATAATGGAATAGAAGTTAAGACAATAATTATATAATTAAAACTCTTACCTTGCAAGTTGCTGTCCGTAAGATATAGCAACTGGAGTTTAGTCAAATTTCCAAGTTCACTTGGTATTTTTCCTCCATTGAATCTGTTATCACCTAATGATAATTGTGCTAATTCTTTGCATTGATGACAAACAGAGGGTATTTTGCCAGACAATTCATTTCCCACTACTACAAAAAGGTTGAAAGGTGGCGCACATTTTGTGGCCCTTCTTTAAAGAAATGCCACAACTGCCTTTTCTTTTTTTTTCTTTTTCTATATATATATATATATATATTTAATTTTGGGTACCAGCTGTAGCGCCTAGTAGGATAGGGGCCACGTACAGTTGGGATGGCCAACTGTGGCGCCTGCCACTTGGTGCCACAAACGCAGCTATGGGCCATGGAATATCCAGTTGTGGCGCTAGGGAATATCCAGGCGCCACAGCTGGTTAAGCAAAAAGTTGCCTATTAGTTTAAAAAAAATTTCAATAAAGGATAGTGTAATCCTTCTCTAGCCAATAGGAACTCCCCCTGCCCCAACCCTTATCTCCTAATTTCAATTCCCGCGTCAGTGTCTTCTTATTATTCCTTCTCTTTTTGACTACACTATTATTCAACCACTCTCTTTCCCTTTCTCATCTTCATCCGTCGCCCCCTCCCACTATTTCCTATCATCTTCACACTAAAAAACACACCCACACGCTCACACGTCTTCATAAGCAAATCTATACTTTGTTTTAATTTGTTCCAACTGCCATCCATCCCCACTCCTGTTCCTTCCCTTGGCTTTGTACTGCCTTCCATCCACTTTTGGTCCCCACTCCATCCACTTGGTCCCAACTGCTCAAATTTCCTCCTCCTCCTCACTCAAGATTGCGTCACCAACGGGCAACGTGGTCCCCCACTGCACTGCACTGATCAATTAAGCTGTAAGTTCAACGTGCTTCCTTTTTTTTTCAGGTTGGTCTATTTTATTTTTGTTATCACACGCACGCGTGTGTGTGTATATATATATGTTGATTATATTATATTCTATGATGTGCTTTTTTTTCTTTTTATGACAAGCACGTGTATATATATATATATATATGTTAAATATATTAACTAGAACTAAGGAAAAGAACCTGAAATCTGACTCTTTTCTTGTTATCACACTCATGCACCTTTTTTTTTTTTGGCATCAGTTATCACACGCAGCACACCTTAAATATATTAACTGAACCACATGTCTCCTTTTCTCCTTCACTTTTCATTTCTTCTAATCTTATTTTGCATGCTAACCAAATAGGTCAACATCTATTTTCTTTTCTTATAAAAAGAAAGTTATTTTCTTTGTATTCTCTTCTCTAGTTAGTTTTCTCTTTCCCCATTTATTCTCCATTCAAAAATGGGGCTAAGGTAATTCATCCGGTAAATAACTAGATTTTAACTCTACATGGTTTGATATTTTTCTTTTATCGAAAGAAGTCCATATTACCTTGATGAGAAAACAACTAAGTACAACAATAAAAGGGTAATGAATTAAGTTATATATATTAAATAATTATTTGCTTAAATTCAATCTCATTCTTAGAATATATATATATATATATATATATCAACGCATATATATTTTATAAAAAATATTTCAAAAAGTATTTGGTACTTTAAGGAAAACTCGTTTAAGAAAAATCTATGGATAACTTGAAAATTATAAGAAAAAAAAAGATGCTCTAAATTTATTTGTTACTTATGTTCTGGCAAAAAAAAAAAAAAAAAATATTACTTATGTGTTTGGAATAATTGAGAAATACAATTGATGTCTAAATTTATTTTAAATTTTTTAACGTTCCCTTAATTTAATTAATTGAAGTTCACGGATTAGTGTCTCTCTATTTTTTTTTAAGTAAGCTAGTCAAAAATAATTTTTTTTTATATGCCCAACATTGAGCTGAAAATAATTTAATTAATGTTGGGATTATATAAACATGTTTTTGTTTTATTTTATTTTATTTTATTTCTTTTTATTTGAATCATATTTTTTGATTTAAGCTAATTAATCATATTTTATTTTATTATATATTGATGTTTTGTATACATTATTATTATTAAAAAAAATTTACAACCACTAATATTTTATTGACTTTTTTTATGTGTAATTTGTGTTTGTAGTTTTAGCTCAGCAGTCTATTGAAGCTTCTATTTAAGCTATTTTTTTTTAAATTTTGAGCTTACAAATGTGATTTTAGTTGAATTTAATAGTAGTTAGTTATAATTTAAAGGTGTTGTAATGATTGTTATGGATTAGCTGCATAAGTAAAATAATTATTTATATATTCTTAACACTTGTATTTTATTAACAGACTTGTAATGTTTTCTAATTTACTGATGATATGTTGTGGCAAATATGGTTTCTTTCGTTATGAGTTGTGAAAAATTATTATAATGCATGGGAATAATGAATGGATTATTTGTCAATTAAAACATAGGGTTTAAGACTTAGAAAGCTTCAATTTTGAGGATTTCATGTTGGGAATTTATTTTAAAATTGGCAAGAGAATATAAAAGTAATTAGTAAATGCAATAATCATATAACTAACCACGTACTTTTTTTAAAAATAGATTGAAGGCATAGATGGATCGTAAATGGATGTCATCTAATCGGTGTTCAAGGAAATATATAGATGGGGGTGAAAGATTTTATTACATTTGCAATTGAGCACACAAAAGATCATGACAAAATCTTGTGTCCTTGCTTATCTTGTTGTTTTGGAAAGCGGATTAGTCCACTTGATTTACTAGATCATTGAGTGTGTTACGGTATTGATCAAACATATATACGATGGACAAGGCATGGTGAGACGAATGATGCATGTAGTGATCGGGTGCATACCACGAGTGGTGCTTCGAATGAATTTGATCAAATCATGTTTGATGAAGATGATGGTCTTGAAGAAATGCTAAATATGGTTGAAGGGGTGCATCATAACTGCCCCAACGAATTTGAGAAGTTGAAAGGTGATGCAAAGAAACCATTATATGCCGGTAGTACTAAATACACAAAATTGCTAGTAGTGTTGAAGTTGTACAACTTTAAAGCTCGCTACGGATTGAGTGATTCGGGTTTCACCGCACTGCTTGAACTGTTGCAAGATATGCTTCTAGAAGAAAATGTACTTCCTACCAAGACATACGAGGCAAAGCGAATTCTTTGTTTTACAACCGGCATAGGATATGAGAAGATACATGCATGTCCTAACGGTTGCGTATTATTTCAAAATCAATATGCAACGTTGGAGAAGTGCCCTAAATGCAACGCATCTCGCTATAGGAAGAAGAAAGGAAAGAGTCCTTTGAAGGTCCTATGGTATTTTCCCATTATTCTGAGATTTAAGCGACTGTACAGTAATGCAGAGATTGCTAAGCAATTGACATGGCATGCAGATGAAAGGATTAAAGACACGAAGCTTAGGCACCCTGCAGATGCTCCTCAATAGAAAAAAATTGATCATGAGTACCCTGACTTTGCTGATGAAGTAAGGAACCTTCACCTTGTACTGTCAACTGATGGAATTAACCCGCACGGTGTTCAGAGTAGTACACATAGCACGTGGGTAGTGATATTGATGATTTATAACCTTCCTCCACACTTGATCATGAAAGGTAAGTTTATGATGTTGTCCATGTTAATTTCTGGGCCAAGGCAACCTGGGAATGATATAGATGTATACTTGGCTCCTTTAATTGATGACTTGAAGCTGCTTTGAGAAGAAAGCGTCATTGTGTATGATGGGTACAGGGAAGAAAGTTTCACTTTGAAAGCTATGTTGTTTGGCACAATTAATGATTTCCCTGCTTATGGTAATTTGTCGGGATACAACGTCAAAGGATATGGTGCATGCCCTATATGTGAAGATGACACTCATTCAGTGCGACTTCATCATTGTAAGAAAAATGTTTACATGGGGCATCGAAGATTCTTACCATCACAACATCGTTGGAGGAAGTAGAAAAAGCCTTTCAATGGTGACTTAGAAGAAGGTAGCCCACCGAAGATGTTGACTGGTGCCCAAGTGTATTCCAAGGTAAAAGACTTAGATAACAATTTTGGCAATCCTTTTGCAAAACAAATCGAGACAAGTGGTTGGAAGAAAAAGTCTATTTTCTTTGAACTTCCATATTGGAAGTCTTTATATGTGAGACATTTTCTTGATGTGATGTACATAGAAAAAAATATCTGTGATAGTCTAATTGGCATGTTGCTCAATATCCAAGGAAAAAGCAAGGATAGTGTCAATTCAAGGTTGGATTTAGTGAACTTGGGAATTAGAGAGGAGTTGGCACCGATTGAGCAAGGGCATCATACCTACCTACCGCCAGTGGCATACACTCTGTCGAGGAAAGAGAATAAATTGTTTTATGAGTTTCTGAAAAGAATTAAAGTTCCCGAGGGCTACTCTTCAAATATAAAGAACCTTGTATCAGTGAAAGAGTTGAAGTTAAAGAACCTCAAGTCTCATGATTGTCATGTGCTCATGAAGAATTTCCCACCGGTTGGTATACGATCCATTTTACCCAAAAATTTAAGAAACACCATCACTAAACTTTGCATGTTTTTCAAGTTGATTTGCAGTAAAGTGGTAGATTCAACTAAGTTATAATATTTGCAAAGGCTAATTGTATGTACTCTGTGTGAACTTGAAATGTATTTTCCATCTTCTTTTTTTGACATTATGGTACATCTAACCGTACACTTAGTCAAAGAGATTCAATTGTGAGGTCCAGTGTACTTGAGATGGATGTACCCGAATGAACGATTCATGAAAATATTAAAACGGTACGTGAAAAATAGATATCGCCCAGAGGGTTGTATCGCTGAAAGGTATATGGTTGAAGAAGCAAGTGACTTCTGTGCTGATTTTCTATCAAATGTTGACCTTGTAGGGATCCCCAAGTCCCATCATGATAGGCGGAGATCAGGGAAAGGAACAACTGGGAGGGATGTAATAACGATATCGGCGATTGAACGGGAGCAAGCCTACTTGTATGTGCTACATAACATTGATGAGGTCGAACCGTATGTAGAAGAACACAAGGATGCTCTTCGATTGGTACATGGTGTAGGAATGAAAATTTGTTAACAAAAGAACACAATAAACAATTTTCAGGATGGTTGAAAAATCGCATTAATGATGAGATGGAGCGGAATCCTGATTCAGTTTCTGAAAAATTAAAGTGGTTGTCGAAGGGACCGAGCTTAAATGTATTATCTTACAATGGTTATGCAATCAACAGTTACACATTCTATACACAAGATCATGATACACAGAGCATGATGCAGAATAGTGGGATAAGACTTGTTGCTGATTCTTGACATAGATCCAGTGCTAAAGACATACACCCTATCTATGCATCAATGTCATACTTTGGTGTCATTGAACGCATATGGGAGTTAGATTACTCTAGGTTCAGGGTCCCTGTCTTCAAATGTAAGTGGGTTAACAACAACAGTGGATTGAGGATAGATGACTTAGGCTTTGTTCAAGTGAACCTTTCTAAAGTTTGGTATGAAGATGATCCTTTTATTTTAGCAGCATAAGCAGAACAAGAATTTTTCATTCCGGATCCTGCTAAAAAGAATTGGTCTATTGTACTCCCATCCAATAAGAATAGTCAAGAACAAGTTGATCTTGAAAGTAATGAAAATTTGAACGTCAATGATGACCATCATTCGTTTGAAAATTTGTGGTCAGTAGAGATTGATATAGATGGAGATGCAGATGAAGATGAAGATGGAGATGGAGATGGACCCGTATACGTAAGACATGATCATGAAGAGGGAACTTGGGTCAAAAGAAACACAATTCTCAATCCAACACGAATTCTGAAGAATAAAATTTTAAATCAAACCAGAAAAAGGAAAAGATAATGAATGCCTTGACTTGTTTACTTGTACGTACGTTTTTATAAATTTCAAAATAATTTGCTTTCGTTGATATGGTTGACATTATACACTGATGTTTTATTTTGGTGTATTTCACTTCCAAGAGTATGGACTTACCACACGATGAAACTGATGATATTCCTCAGCACATTGGTAGACAAAGATTTGACGCGAACGTACGACGTGGTAGGACAGTTATGGCGAGATTGATCAAATTGAGAAGTAAGGGAATCAAGTTATATCTGGAGTGGAATGAAAATGGAAACCCGTTCGGCGAGAATGGTAAGTCATTAAATAACTTGATTGAGACTACAGTTTGAGACAGAGTCCCTATTACAGTTCAAAACTGGAAAATGGCAAAAAAAGATTATGAGGATGACATATTGGATGAAGTTCAGGTAACATATTAATTATATTATTGTTCGGTTTGCTAGTTTCACTTAATTTCAATCTTACATATTATATATGTTTTTTTTTGTTACAGAGCATTTTTATTATTGATGATGATCGGAAGAACTTCGTGCTAAGAAAAGCCGAAAAACTTATGAGAAAGTTTCGTTCTGATATTGTCAAATACTACTTGAGGGATGATGATGACAATATCATTGATACACCTCCTTATCCATTGTACGAAGGAATCATCACTCAAGAAATGTGGGATGAGTTTATCAAAACACATACAACTCAGGAATTTCTGGTAATATAATTTGTTTTACTTTCCCTATTACTTGTAATGTACGTATTTGTAATTAACATTTGTACATTGATATGAATCATTTTGATCTAAACAGGAGTTGAGCTAGAAAAATCACGCTAACGCGCTCAATATGCCATACTGGTACACACAAGAACCTGTTTCATATGCACAGTTAGAAAGAAAAATGGTACGAACTAATTATTATTTCATTTGTAGATAAATTGTATGAATATCATTCAACTAAATTTGCCGTGCAGATAGAAGAATCAAGTTCAGGTATTACACAGGTTCCACGACATGATCTGTGGATAGCCGGTGTCACAAATAAGAAAGGTGAAATTCATAGTGAGGAAGCAAGAATAGTAGCTGAATATTGTGTAAGTATTGGATTATGTGTACAATAAATAATTGACTTTACTTAAATGAACTTGATTTATAATAACTAATATTGTTGTAATTCTTTTTGTGATAGCGACAAGTGTCACAGGAGGATCTTGTGTTGGCGAACTATATTGGTCGGGACGATTTGTTGAGTAGAGCGCTTGGAGTACCCAAGTATGATGGTCATGTTCGGGGTACTGGTTTTGCTGTCATCCCATCAGCATACTTCGGACGTCAGAAGCGCCATAGTAGAGGTGACATTTCCCAGCTGCGTGACGAGATGACTAGTTTCAAGCATCAAATTCAAGAACTTCAAGAAAAAATACGCCATAAGGAACAATGAGAAGAACAATTCTTAGAACAAATGCGTTTGTTGCAAGAACAGAATGTGTTGTTAACAACACAAATACAACAGTTTGTGCAGTGTAGACCAACACAAAATGTTCCCTTCTGTGATAGTCCAAGTGTAAGAGATAGTTGCACTTCCATGCCTAAAGTCCCTTTTCCTTTGGTAATTAATTTCTTCTGTACTTAACTTTATGTTACATTATAATTTAGTGAACTATGACATATTAAGTCTATTTTCTATAAATTTCAATGTAAGTTATATGCCGAGCAAGCTTCCAAGCACGTGGTTGCAGTAGGTGCTGCCTACAACACTGATAAGGACACACTACACAATTCACCGCTGCCTGACAACACACTCCGAGTGAGGGTTGACGTCTGCACGAATGAAGACGCCCTCTTACATATCCCGTCTCGGGATGAGCAAATAATATTGAAAGATGTTGTAGGTGGCTATGTTTCTTGACCAATAGGTCTTATAGAGCCATATGAAAAGGTCGTTCATTTACAATTCCCTATATTTTTCCTTCGTACTTCCATATAAAACTGTGATTTAATTTTTTTATTTTCGCAGGGCAAGATGTCAAAGTGTTCGACATCACAACCTAAGTCTAAAGCTTCGGCTAGCCAATAGAGCAGAAGGAGACCGACCTCATGTCGTGATCAATTAGTATCGATTACACCACAATTGATCGGTGCTGGAGGACGGGAAATACGTCTTGAAAGACATATCTACAATGTTGGCGGTCTAGTTGATTATGTTACTGCCGAGGTCGTGCACGACATATGTACTCGTGATTGGGTTAGTGCTTTAGCTATCAACTTCTGGATAAGGTACTTGACCATTATCGTTTATCACTGTTATTAATATTTCTTGTTCCATTTCTTTTATTTTTCATGACACTATTTGTTTTATACCAGGCATTTATACAATGACTGCTTAATGGATACAAATAGGGTCCAATTCGTATTTGTCAACCCTTATCTCGTTGGCTACCATGGGGGTAAAGTAGATATACATGCGCAGTTTAATGATCTAAAAGATTACTTTAGAAAGAGAGCGACACCGACTACGCTATTTTTAGTGCCATACAATGCAAGGTAAGTTATTAGTGGTACAATTTTTATTTTTATTGTTTAACTTTTATCATACCATGATTGTTGAAACTAATTTTTTAAAATATTTTAGGCACCATTGGATATTGATAGTTATCAATCCAGCGGAACCTTCAGGCCCTCTCATTTACTATGTGGATCCTCTAAAAGATGGTCTTCCACAAAACTGTTATGATATGTTACTATTGTTTAATGGGTAAGCGTACGTGCGTATGTGTAAATATTTGCATATGTGATTGAATAATCAAAAGTCATCAGTTTTTATTTGTTTTGTTAGCGCATTGACTGCGTATCGGTCCTCTGTCTCGTTAAGCTACTCTAAAGCTGCTGACCCTCACTTTAGCTATCCTTGGAAGAAGATACTGGTATTGATATATGAATTTGCTCAAATTTTGTTAGTAAACAATTTTTATTCATAAACAGAGTTAAATATTGCATTATATTTTTGCAGTGCCCTTTCCAACCCAATGATAATGATTGTGAGTATTACATCATGAAATTTATGAAGGATGTAATTACGCATGATCAGCCATTTATTTCTCAAAAAGTAAGTCATTTAGTTGCACTCCATATTGTGTTTTAATTAAATTTAATTAGTTCCTAATAATTACGTTTTGCTGATTTTAATTCGTTTTAATTTGTGGCTGATTGTATATATGTGTAGTATTATGAAGATCAACGTTGTGACACTTTAACTGACCATCAGCTTGATGAAGTGATCGAGGAATGGTGTGAATATGTTTTTAGGCAAATCTCTGGGTAGCTATACTATTTAATTCATCACTAGCTGCTGGCCTTTGTTGTGTTGTTTCTTGGCAATTGTTGTGTCATGCATGCATGTAATCAAGTTGAATTTGTTATATAATTCATTCATGTATAATATATTGTATCATTATTTTATGTTGTACTTTAACTAATTAAGCATCTATTTGTATAATTTTGAAGTTATCTATTATTATTGTTTGCTTTTCTTCATTCTGCAGTATTGTGGATATAGATACAAAATTTTTATTAAACCATGCAGTGTGAAATATTGTACAATTATGGGAGATATGATCGAAAAAAAATAAAAAAGAGTTTATGTGGTGCTTTTTTAAATAAGGGCCACAGGAAGAGCCCAAAAAAAAAGAAAAAAAAGAACCTCATGTGGCGCTTGGTGGGGCAAGGGCCACAGGAGACCCCCCTCCTGTGGCACTTGCTGACGCAAGCGCCACAGGAGACCCCCCTCCTGTGGCACTTGCTCCAACAAGCGCCACATGAGGGTATTTTAAAAAAAAAAATTAAAATGCTGTGGCATTCTTTTAGTGGCGTCCAGATATGTAGCACTTCTCTAGCGCCACAGCTAATCAATTATAAGCGCCACAGCTTTACTTTTTTGTAGTAGTGTCCATGCATATCAAAGCACACATGTTTATGGAGACTACCATATAATTGATTTATTCCAAAAGCAATCCTTTGTAGCGATGAATTGTTAAATAATGAAGATGGTGTAGAATCAGTGAGATGATTTACTCCAAGATGTAACATCTTTCAGTTGTGAAATATCACCAATTTCATTTGGAATGCCTCCTTCAAATATTAAGGGGTCAAAAAGAAACTAATGTTAGTAACAATTTGTTACATGTCACAAGTTATTAGGTACATGAGATAAATTAATATTCTATAGAAACACGTGTAATAAGACTTGCACATTTTTTAAGAAATGGCACATATTATTAAATAACAAAACGCAATAAAACGTATAACAATTTTAATTCGGGTGGGCTAATAACAAAAGATTAAATCAACTGGTTGTGTTCGGTTGAGAATTTTTGATGGATTCAAGATGAATAAATCTAAGAGACAAACTGAAATCCAATTAGCCCTTCCTTTCCATCATTCCTATCAAAACACATATTTCTTGGGAGACTCCTAGAAAAAATCTTTTTGTTGACTCTACACACTTTTTAAAAATAATAATTACTAATAAAAATGAAATTAAAATATAATGTATATTGTCCAAATCAAAGTTAAACGTTTCGGACATGTTCAATGTAAGGATTATTCAATATGAAAAGTACATGAGTACAAGACTTAGATGAGTGATTATTTATCAATGATGGATTTCTTTTGTGATGAATTTTGTTGCTGAAGCACTTGGATTTTATATTGAATATATTTTCTCATGTTTTAAATAAGATTATGCATTGTATGTGATTACTATGGTATGTAGTTAAGTTAATTCATATTGAGTGTCATGATTGTGCTCTTATTTAAGGGGAATCAAATGCTTTAAAATGATTTTTAAATACACATCAAGTGGTAATTAATAATTTATCTAACAAATGACTATGATGCAATTGTAAGATTAGTCATTTGATGCAATTGCTTGAGGATTTTAATTTTATTTGATGAAAAATTAACTCCCAAATTATTTTTAAGAAGCTAGGAAACCCATCAACTTTGCTACCAAGACTCATTTTATCTTATAATCCTTTTCAAACCAAAACGATTCATCATTATTTTCCAAAAATGCCAAAAAGAGTAGAAATAGTTTTATTTTCATGAATTTTTGCCCAGAGAAAACTCATTTCAAAACCCCTTTTTTAACCATGCTTTTAGCACTTAGTTTAACATAAGAAATTCAAAATAAAAGCATTGATAAGAAAATGATCTCAAATTGTTTGCACTATATAACATTTTAATTTGAGGTAAAATTTGTGATTTGACCCCGAGGTAGCTAAGGTTCTTGTCAAATCAATACAAGCTTTAGAAAAATTTTTCTACTATTTCATGTGCCATATTAACATTTTTTAAATTAATTAGATTAAAAAATTAGCAAAAAGTATCCTCAAAAAATTTATTAAATTATGTTTCCAAGGACGGATAAACCCAACCCCGACAAATTTCTTAATCCCTGGCCCTCACCAAAACTTGTAGTTTAATTTTAGTGATTCAACATTTATTTCTTCTCTTATAAGTTATAGCAAGTTTTTTTAATCAAATTTTGTTAATAGAGAAAATTACTACTGTAAAAGCTTTATAGTCGTATACATATATGCAATCCCACGCTCAATCCAAATTAATTGAGGCACAAAATATTTATGTATTTTGGTCAAACATATATCATATATGTATATATCAATTTTTACATTTTGAATTTAAACAACCCAAACAAGTATTTTCGTAATTTAATATTATATATTTAAAAATTTTATATTTTATATCAGTTTTTAAAAAATAAATTAATTAATATGTAAATGTTTTGTTAAGTCTGCTGATAAAAACTGCACAGGTCAATCCTATTACATTTTCTATCCCTCTCATAACGTCATTTCCAACTCTCAATCACAAATAAACACTGACTTCCAAGTCTTTTAACATAAAAGCATGGCAATATGCCTTTTCATTGGATTTATTTTTATACTGCTAATCCTTTTATTGTCTTGTTGTTTTGTGTTTCCACGATAACATGAACGTCCAGTTACAAGTCATAGTTTTAAAAAAAGCAAAGGCCAATTCTATCAAATTTTTTTGCCCTCTCATAACGCCATTTCCAACTCATGAAGTTATTCACAAATAAACATTCACTTTCAAGTCTTTTAACTTAGAAGACATGATAATGCTTTTCCTATGGTTTGATTTTTCTTCTGCTAATTCTTTGTGTCTTCTTGTTTTTCTTTTCCCCCTTAACGCGGACGTCCAACTACAAGTCATTATACCCAAAAAAAAAAAAAAACAAGAAGCTTTAAGTTGCTTCTTTATTAGTTTGATTTTTATTCTCTTCTCCCTCACATTGTCTTGTTTTAATCTGTTTTTCCATGAAACCACTTCCAGAGATTAACCCGAATTATATTAAAAGACAATACAATCTCTATTAAAGACTCCATTTTTTGTTCCTTTAATTTATATATCACTAAAATACCCCTTAAAAATTATGCAAAATCTGTAATCAGTGACTATCTTTGGGTATTTTTCCATGAAAGTACATTTAAAGAGCTTCATTTAGACTTTGGAATAAGTCAATTTGGAATCTTCTAGAATTACTTATGAAATTTCAAAGTTGACTGAAAATCTATCAGTTTCTGGAAAACTATGAAACTGCACTGTGTAGAATTGTACTGTGTATAAATTGTTGGAACTGTGATGGATAACCAGCAGAATTTGATTTAAAGGAAGTAATATTACAAGTAATAATTAGTTACTTATAACTCTAATTTTTATAGGAATTGGAAATAGCCCGAGCCGAAACAAGAGTATAGGACGGATATTGGAACTAAAAAAGGACTTAGGTAGTAACTCTATTTTTCATAAACTATGTAAATATTTTATATGTTTGTATATGCCATCTTCTGTGATATAATTAATGAGCATGGTTTTGCCGAGGAGGGCAATTTGTATGTGGAGGCACACTTATCTGGTTGTTGAGTAAAAACCCAACTGAGGTGTATGGAGAGTGGGGGATTGAGCCTCTAACTCACGTATACATGTCGTGATGTGATATTGTTGTTGAGTGTTGCATAACATGGAGCATGACATATTTGCTTTTTGCATTTTATATGAAAGATTGTATATTACTACTGAGATTCTTTGAATCTCACCCTTTTTCAAAATTAAAAATATTCCAGCAGAAGCTAGCGGCTCAAAGGGCAAAATAGCGAATACAGGCAGTTGAGGTGTGCGGACCCTGAGATAGGAGCTGTTTGGTTATATCTAGTTTATTTTTGATATTTTGGACAAATTGTATATATATTATCAAACCCTGTGGGGAAACTTCTGTATGTAAACAAGTACTTCTTATCAGTATATTTGTGTTATTTCTGTATGCCTATAGAACTGTGCCTTTATCACTCTATGTATATCAAAATGTTAAGGGGTTTGACATTTTTGGTATCAGAGCATGCGGTTCTGGAAATATCAGAATAGTATACTAATATATGACTATGTGAACTTTTATAGTGAAACATAAAGATGGCGAGACCAAGAGGCAGAGGCTGAAATAGAGGTAGAGCTAGGGGTTGACATGGAAATAATGATGAAGAACCGGGTGCTAGACCTGACCAAACATAGCAGCAGATTCTAGGTATATTAACTCAACAGTAGGCTACTATGAATGAGATCTAGGAAGAGCTACGAGAAGTGCAGCAGAGGTAGGATCACCTGGAGGAGTTGGTGAGAGGGGATGGCGAGAATAATTCACCTAAAGGACCTCAACCAGAGGATATTTTGCCTGATCCTGAGGTTGACATATAGACTCGGTTAGGGAGGTTTAGTAAGCTGTAACCTCCTATCTTTTGAGGGAAGTTTGATCCACACTTAGCTGAAGATTGGCTCTCGAGATTAGAGAAAATCTTCAACATTCTGTTGTGCCTATATGAAATTAAGGTCCTGCTAGCCATTTATAAGCTTAAGGGTGATGTAGATAGATGGTGGAAGAATACTGAATTGATTCTTCGAGGGAGGTATATTCTGGTGACCTGGGAATTATTCCAAGAAAAATTTAATGAGAAATATTTTCCCCCTTCTGTCAAGAGAGAAAAGGAAAAAGAATTCCTCGGCATACAACAATAGGACAAGGAGAGCTTTGATGATTATTTAGCTCTGTATATTCAGTTGTCTCAATATTGTGCATACCTCAAATATCGAGATGACGAGGAATGGAGTGTGGATATGATGATAGAGGGATTGAAACCAGAGTTGAAAGAAAAACTGGTTTCAAGGTGTTACACTGAGTTCAATAAAGCAGTTGAAGAATGCTGTGTCGTTTAGAGGAACATGTTGAGCCTATCTTCTGCTAGAAATAACTAAACCAAGGGTGTAACTGGTAGTGGCAGTTCATCTCAGAACTGTAAAGACCAAGGTGGACCATCCAGGGCTGACTATAAAAGGCCAAACCAGATTGGAGGCCGCAGAGGCCAGAGCTTTTTAGGAAATAGAACCTGCTGGCATTGTCATAAACCAATCCACCCTAGCACAGCTTGTAGTGGTGCTCTAATGAGACCGGATCCAACCAGGCAGCCTTTTTGTTATGTATGCGATAAACCAGGACATATTGCTAAAGATTGTCCACAGAGACGTCAGATAGAGGAGACAAGGCCCAAAGTTCCAGGCAGGGCCTATACTATAACACAAGAGGAAGCTAGGAAGTCTTCTGAACTGATACAAGGTACAATTTCCCTTAATGGCAATTAGTACAAGTAATGTATGATTCAGGTGCTAGCCATTCATATATTGCATACGATTGTGTGAGACGACTAAACATGCAAGTACACAAATTCCCTTATGATCTGGTTGTATCTACGCCTACGGGTGTTAGAGTTGTTACGGCCGATGTCTATTTGAATTGTGTAGTAAAGGCCGAGGGGCATGAATCAACCGTGGATTTGATTTGTCTACCATTGCAAGGGTTAGAAGTAATACTCAGGATTGACTGGTTAACTGTGAATGGTGTAATGCTAGACTGCAAAGGGAAGAGGGTTATATACCCTAATCCATAATCTCTAGCCAGCACAGAAATCAACCTTAATTTACTTTCGGCCGCTGAAGCTGAGAGATGTTTGTAAAAAGGTTGTCAGGGGTACATGGTGTTCTTCTCCATGCAATCAAAGGTTGGTATAGCATTAGAGAGTATCCTTATAGTGAATGAATTTTCTAACGTATTCGTAGAGGATTTTAGTGGATTACCCTCGGACAGGGAAGTGGATTTTATAATTGATCTTAGGCCTGGAATAGGTCCAATATCCAAAGCCCCATACAGAATGGCTTCGAGTGAAATGGCAGAATTGAAGAAACAAATTAAAGAACTGCTAAAGAAAGGGTTCATTCGACCCAGTGTCTCACCATGGGGAGCTCCAGTGCTCTTTGTTAAAAAGAAAGACGGAAGCCTCAAACTCTGTATAGATTACAGGGAGTTGAATAAGGTAATGGTCAAGAACAAATACCTACTCCCTAGAATTGATGATTTGCTTGATCAGTTATCTAGTTCCTGTATATTCTCAAAAATTGATTTATGATCGAGATAGCATCAACTCAGGGTAAAAGCAGAAGATGTGCCAAAAACTGCTTTCAGGACCAGATATGGCTATTATGAATTTCTTGTGATGCTATTTAGGCTGACCAAAACACGTGCCATGTTCATGGACTACATGAATCGAATATTCCAACAGTATCTAGACCAGTTCGTAGTAGTCTTCATCGATGATATTCTGGTATACTCAAGGAGTAAACCCGAACACGAGTAGTATCTGAGAATAGTATTGAATGTATTGAGGGATAAGCAACTCTAAGCCAACCTGAGCAAATGTGAATTTTGGCTTTTAGAAGATAAATTTCTAGGCCATATGGTCTCATAACAAGGGGTCTCGGTCGATTCTAATAAGGTAGAAGCAGTATTGAACTGGAAGAGGCCAGAGACTGTTTTTTAGATACTCAGTTTTCTGGGTCTTACCGGGTATTACAGGCGGTTTATAAAAGATTTCTCCAAAATAGCTTTGTCGTTGACAAAGTTAACACGGAAAACTCAACAGTTTGTGTGGGACAGCAGTTGTGAGAGGAGCTTCACAGAGCTGAAACAGAAATTAACAACAATACCAGTGTTAACAATCCCAGATCCACAGATGGCCTTTGTGGTCTACGCAGATGCCAGTAGGCATGGATTGAGATGTATTCTGATGCAGCAGGGCCGAGTAGTGGCATATGCATCCCGTCAGCTAAAGCCTCACAAACTGAGATATCTGATAACTTCCCATTTTTAATATATTTGATACACATTTTGATATTATTGGGGAGTTATCACTGCTAATTTAAGATGATTTTCTTAAGATTTTATAAGATATCAAGCTGGTGCATTATTTGGGGATTTTATTTTAAATATTATAGTTTTCAATATTTTGAAAATAAAAAAATAAAATAAAAATAAAAAGATGCCATATTATATTTATTTGGCTTTATGTTAGTTTTGTTATTATTATTACATAGTTCTTTTTCTTTCCTTAGGTGATGAGGTGACGTGGATTATGTGGGGTTGAAAAGGTATTATTTTGTTTTGAATGGAAAGAGCTGAAGGGAACGTCACTATTTTTGAAACAGGAGATTAATTGAAGACCTAATGCAAGAGAGAAAGGAAAGGAGCAACCGCAATTATTGACTGGTGGGGGGGATTCATCATTCATCATCTTCCTTGGAGCAAGACAGATGGCAGCCGATATTGAGAGAGAGCTAGGAAGCAGCATAGATTGCTCTTAGGGGAAGTCTCTATCATCGCCGGAGATTGGAGTGCCGGAGATTGGAGTGTCGGAGGGAGCATCGTAAATTAGAGAGAGAGAGAGAGAGAGAGCGAGAGCTATAGGAACATAAGAGCTGGAAGTTTGAATATTCATCATCAATTGAACCAGATGGAAGCTCCGACGCCATTATCGCCAAAGTGAACTAAGGAGAGGAGCAGTGATCAAACACGATTCCATCTTCTCCTTCATCAGGCTAGACAAGCGAGTTGAAAATATCATCAGTGTTGAAGAAGAGGAAGCTTTTGTGTGTCAATTTCATTGCTCTGTATTATTTTGATCTATGTTATTCTGTTGCTCTTAATTTTCATTATGGCTCTGAACTCTGAATTTGATGTTACTGCGATGACTGTGTTTAAAGCCATGTATGGCTAGGCTCTTTTGAACCTAGAGTAGCTATGAACTAATTTGAGGATTTGAGCATGTATGAACTAATTAATTATGCTTTGTGTTAATTTTGTTTACTTAATCTGTTTTGTTTTGCCTACTTAGTGCTTGATCACCACTAAGTTTGGAATTGGAAAAATTTAGACTAGCCTTGGGAGAGGGATCTTAATTAGATAGTAAGATTAAATAATGTCGGATTAGAATTTATTCTAATTTGCCAATAGGATAGGAATATACCTATTGGACCCATATAATCATAGTAGAGTGAAATTGAATAATTATTTCCTCTTGAGTGAATTAGTTAGGAATAACAATTTAACTTGAGAGAGGGGTATAAGTGATTGGAAGATACTTATATCTATTTGAACTCTAGATTAACAAATTAACATTAAGTGCTTTTAATTGGGTAAATACATGCTCTAATACTTGAAAAAGGGATTAGTTACTCTAGGTTGTTTTCCTCCATTGAAATCTTATAAACATTAAAATTAGTACTTTTGCTTTTGTTTAAATTGATTTTCAAATTCATTTCCTTCTTTGATTTGCTCAACTTAAATGAAATTGGGAATTTTAATGCCTAATTATCTATTACCTTGAATCTCTGTGGGATGACTTTGATTTGCTATTATACTATTTCAACGGCCCATACACTTACGGTGCCTATTTAAATTTTAGTAGCATCAATATCCTACACACGATCTTGAGTTAGCAGCGGTTGTGTTCGCATTGAAAATCTGGAGACACTATTTCTATGGGATGACCGTGGAGCTGTACTATGACCATAAGAGTTTTAAATACCTGTATGATTAGAAAGAATTCAACATGAGACAACGCAGGTGGATGGAGATGTTGAAGGATTACAACCTGGAGATTAAATACCTTCAAGGGAAGGCCAATGTAGTTGTAGATGGATTAAGCCGTAAAATAGTGCAGGTTGGAGCTCTGATGATACAAGAGTATAAATTGATCAAGGATTTCAGAGACCTTAATTTGTTTAATCACATGGTGATTTGTGGCAACAATATCAGCAGGGCTGAGAATGACTTGAGAGCCAAACTTAAAGAACTCAAATGTAGGATAGGAGAGCACGATACATCCGAGATATGATTAATATAGGTGAAACTCATGAATATGATTTGTCACCAAATGGATTGGTCAGAAACAAGAAGCGATTATATGTTCCACCCAGATAGAATTGAAGCAAAAAATCTTGGAGGAGCTCACAAGAGTAGATATACTTTGCATCTAGGAGCCATTAAAATGTATCAGGACTTGAAGTCCATATATTGGTGGCTAGGTATGAAGAGAGATGTGACAAGGTTCGTTACTCATTGTCTTACTTTCCAGAAAGTGAAAGCTGAGCATCAACGACCATCAGAACTTCTGCAAAATCCTGTAATTCCTAAGTGGAAATGGGAGAGCGTCACCATGGATTTTGTGATAGGATTACCCAAGGTTTGAAACAAGGCAAGCCATAACTCATTTGCTAAAGAGGATATCCATTACATTCCTATATCCACTCATTTCCATTCACCATCTATTATTAAAAGAAAAAAAAAACAAAAAGAGCATTTTAGATTGCATTTAATTATTTTTGCAAAGTAGTTGTCGAAAGAAAGCTCAAAACTTTCTCCCTTGTCAATTTCATGTTTTTATCACCTATTTAGCTTAGGAATCTAAATAATGACTCCTCAAAGTGAAACGACCTAAGTTATGTTATATTGCATCACTTGGATTTAATTGTTGATTGTGTGGATCTCAAGGCATTACGACAAATGTCTTCTTTCAACTGCACCTAGCAAAATCACAAAAAGTGTTTGGATCTAAATAATATTAAAAATTTAAACTTATATGGAGCAAAAAATATTATTAAAAATTTGTATAAAAAATATTGTTAAAAATATACCTGTATAGATTCAATTAATTTATTTTCGAGTAAAAAATTAAGTTCTAATAGAGATATTTTATTATTGAACCAAAAAAATAGAGATATTTTTTATTTAGTACCGCATTAAGGGAACCATTAGGAAAAAACTATACAAATATGTTAATTTTCACCATTTTAACCCATGCATCGCCTAGGATCTGTGCTAGTTATTTTTAGAGTAAAATATATTAGGCTACCCTCTATTTACTTTAAATTACAAAGACCTCCTTTTATTTTGAAAATATATACGGATCTGTCTTAAAATCAAAATATATGTTGCATAAACTTCCCTTCTAGTTTTGAGATTCAACTTCCATCTACCCAACCATTAGGTGACTATTAAATCACATCATTGACTCGTTATTTTGACCAAAATGCCCCTCCTTAAAATAAATATTACTTAATAATCATGTAATCTTTAGCTAAAACATAATTATTTAATTAATCACAAATCTTTATCCAAAATTAAAAAAATAATTATAGTATATATTCTTAATTTTTTTCACACTGTTAAATTAATTAATTTTATTATTATAAATTTTTATTTTTTAATAACTTTAAATATTTATTCTTATTTATTTATTAAAACCTACTTACAATGTAATCTTTCAATTATATGTCGCTAAAATTTTTGCAATCATATATATATATATATATATATATAAATTCAGTTTGGTCATAAAATTATACATATACTTACATCAAGTTCCTTATATCCATTATACAAGTTCTCCAATCACATATAATAATGTGTCCCATTTTTTATATGGTTTTATAATTAAATGATAAAAATTAAAAAATAAGATACATGGTCACATGTGATTGATAACTTGACGAAATAGATATAAGAAACTTTTAAGATTCTTATAGTAATATATTATAATTTAAAATTCTTAAATGTATTTCATTAAACATATTTTTTTTAAAAAAATTGCTTAAATTTTTGACCAAGTTGATAATATTTTTCACTTAAAAATTACATAAAATTCTTTCTGATTGTAGTAAAAAATTAAATAGATGCCAATAAAGGTTGATCCAGTTGGTAAGGGGTTTGGCTCATAACCATAAGGTTGTAGGTTCAAATCCCATTGATGTGAGGACTAGGCATGCCCTAACTCTGATAAGCCCCCGGAACCTAACTCATCTAAACTTTTATGTACCAAAAAAATTAAATAGATCATTAATAAATATTAATGTTAAAAGATAGATTAGGGATTTGGTACAATGATGAGTAAATTAGTAAATAACATATATTTTAATATGGTTTTTAATTCAAAAATATGCTTGAAGAATCTTTTTAGAATATTTTTTTAATAGTATTAATGGTTTGGACTAAAGTGTATATTTCCAAATTAGAGGGGAGGTTTGTGTGATTAAGAGAAAATAGAATGGTAATTTTAAAAATAAGCTAATGTTGTGAAAAAAGACATGCACACCAGTAGTGCACTGATTTTTTCCCCTCTCAATAGGTGCACTGAAAAAAGCTTGAAAACAATGTTGTGGTTGAGAAAAGAAAAGGACAAAAAAGCTTGAAAATTAGTTGTTGCAGCCAAGGTATTAAAACTCGGACCAGGCACTGAACCGGTCGAGACAGTGGGTCAAGGGTCAGTGGGTCAGACCGGAGTTGACCCGGGGGTCAGACCGGAGTCAACCCGGGAGTCAGACAATTTGAGGATTAAAAAAAATTCCATAGAGGTTAATGAGCATCATAGTATCATATTGTAATCCAATAACATCAAAAGCAATAACCAAAACAAACTCAAAGTAATAGAGGTTTTTTCCACCCATAATCCTTTAAATACTTAACTAATCATCAATTAACTCCATAATCTTCATTAACAGCATTCAAATCTGCAGGTATTGCAACATCAGGAGGTGTAGCTGAAGGAGGAAAACCAGAAGTACTAGGACCAACATCATCATCAGCATTTAAACATGGAAGTTCAGGAATGGCCACATATTCATCACCTACATATAAAATATTGAAATGAATTAAATTCTTCATATTCATAGTTTTGTGAAGAAGAAAACATAATTATGTACTATTATATAATATAATCTTAATAAACCATTAAACCTTCATAATTCCTTGTAAGTTCTTCAAGTTCAGAATGTGCCATATTTGGATTATCAAACTCAGGAGTTGGATCATCTTCAACAACCCAAAAGTCCACTTTATCTATTGATTCAAAATCAATCGGATCGTAACTTTCCTTATTCTTTGCCAATGTATCCCTTTAATGCCGAAATGAAAGAAGTTCAATATTAGTAAAAGGCATATTAAATAAGGTCTATAAAAGCAAATTAAGTCATAAATTTTAAGATTACCTATACTTTAACTTTAGATTGTAATTTGTGAAAACCAAGTCATTGAGCCTTTGATGCTCCAAACGGTTTCTTCTTTTTGTGTGGATACGCTCAAATAAACTCCAGTTTCTTTCACAACCAGAAGAAGAAGAAGTTTGGCTAAGTAGACGAATAGCAATCTGTTGCAACTCCGGAATTGAACCACCATAGTAGATCCACCACTCATCTACATTAAATAAAAAACATTCAGTTAAACATAGTATGAAATATCGAATATGTATTAAACATTCAGTTTCTTTCTTACAAGGATTTAGTTTTTGGGCAGCTTTTTCACATGAAACTTTATTAAAGGATTCTTTACGATCACGGTAGACACTCATTTGCTGCATCAGTGTGACATAACGATCCATATCATCATGTGAATGGGCCTCCAACACATCGATCAAAGATTGCATTAATTTGTTCCTTGTAGCAAGTTCTGCATTGTAGAAGAAGGCATGATTCAAAAGATAAGCTGCTGCATGAAGCTCACTCTTTAAATGTTTATCCCATCGTGCCTGAATAATGCTAGTGTATGGCTTGTACAGCTCCTCCTTATTCTGAAACATCTCCTTGATTGCTGTTTTAGCCCTTTGCATGCCTTCATAGACATAAGGCATGGAAGGCTTGCCATCAGAATCAACAATTCTCAATAGTTTAATAATCGGGGAAACAATCTTGACAATTTGAAAACATTCGTTCCAAAACCGATTATCAAGGATGATTGCACAAAATGTTTTCCCAGGCTCACTGTTAGCCAATTTGTGTTGCACAAAATGCTGATCAACAACTAGAGCTTGTAAGTCATGTTTGTGCAAAAAAATGCTATGCAAGGTAATAAATGTGGTGGCAAAACCTTGTAGCACCAGGACGTACAATTTCCTTCCAACCAGGTCTTTTCCGTAACCATGATAAGAAGACCATATGATTATAAGCAAAGATAGAGATTTTAGATGCATTTTTTGCAAGATCAGACACATGAGGCATGGAAGCAATATCTTTCAAAACAAGATTCAAACAGTGAGCTGCACAGGGAGACCAATAAATGGTTTTATACTTCTCTTTAATCAGTCTGCCGCATGCTACATAGTTAGCGGCATTGTCAGTCACCACATGGACTATATTCTCAGGGCCAATGCACTCAATAACTTCATTGAACAAAGAAAATAAAGTTTTTACATCTTTAACTACATCTGAGGCATCAACTGATTTCACAAACACCATGCCTTACACTGAATATACTAAGAAATTAATCAAAGTACGTTGTCAAACGTCAGTCCAGCCATCAGCCATTAGTGTACAACCATTTTCTTTCCACTTAGCTCGATAACTATCAATCAATAACTGACACTCTTTTTTACGGTCTTGCAACAAGGTAATTCTATACTCATGAGCACTAAGGGCCTTAAACCCAGGACCAATGGCAGCAATAGCATCAACGGCTTTTTGAAACAAAGGGCAATTCAATGCATTAAACGGAATGCAATTCACATAAGCCTAGTCAGCAATAACAACCTTAGCAGCATGTTGTGCTTCTTTACTTGCCCAAGTACTTTTGATGCTTGGTTGAGCACCCGGGGTTGTTCTAGATGCAAAATACTTGTCAAGCTTCCCAACCCCAGTTGCTTTCCTCTTTGTGCCACTACTCTCATTGGATGTCCTAAGTGGATGTGAAGCTATTGGCTCTTCAATTTCCATATCATCAATCTCTTCTACATCGTCACTAGCAATAGGTTTTTTCTTTGCACCCTCTATCAACGATTCTTTCATTCTAGCTCATATATCATGAGACACTTTCTTACAAGAAGACACCTGACCACTTACACCAGCTAGATGTTGCTTTAACCTATTAATTCCACCTCCCCTGTAACTTGATGCACACAAGAGGCAAGTAAAAACATTAACTCTCCCCTCTTTTTTGACAGATACATATTGCCAAGCAGGATCAGTTTTTTTGACACTTCCTGTTGACTCTGTGGGATCAGAGACATTCGGGTTAAGGGGGTTGCTAGACTCTTCTGTAGGGGCAGTGGTGGTGGGGGATTATCACTTCCTTCACCACTTCTGACCTCCATTAGCAAATAAGGAAGCAAATCCAAAAACAGGGCCTTTTCAATCAACAAAGGAAAGTAAACAAGAAACACCTAGTTCGATCATAAGCAATCTACAAATCAACATAAAATAGTCTCAGCCACTACAAGCAAGAAAACAATCAAACCAGTGACCAAGAAAACAATCAATCATTATGTGCATCCAGTATAAAAATCCAATAGAGGTGAAGGAAATAAAGAAAGCAAACTGAAATCAATCTCCACCGCTCAAATCAGTAACACTGTCAGCTATGTCTCTCCCTCTCTACCACCAGCAAAACCAACACAATCTGAATGTTACTAGGCGTAGATACAAGGCTGCAAGGAACATACAATACAATCTAATCACTAATCAAAAGAATACAAACCAAACCAACACAATCTAATCCAACAAACATAACACCAACAGAATCTAATCACTAATGCAAACCAAACCAACACAATCTAATCACTAATCAAAAAACTCAAAATACAAAGAGCTAGGAAAAACCGAAAAAATGAAAACATAAATGCGTAATCGAAAAGGGGAAGCAAACTGACCCAACCTCCACCACCTGAATCGCCAACGGCGACCAGAACACACACACGCGAAGGATTTGGGGACGGAATCTGACGGAGCGAAGGATTTGGCACCGGAAATAAGACTCCGCCACCGGCCGAGCGTCGAGAATGGGGCAGAGCAACCGGCGAGCGTCGACTAGGGCAGAGTCGTTCGAAGCTTGAAGGAATGATAGAATATTCAGTTGGGGGCGAGGGGGATCGACCATCGAGCATCATCTGGTCCAGTTTTCATTTCAAGTTTTAAAAATATATATATATATATAAAACGGCGTCATTTTAGACGCTGGGAGGGGAAAAAAAATAACTCGGCCGACCCACCCAGCCCGGCGGGTCAGCCGAGTCATCCCCGGTTCAATCCGGGTTGCACCGGGTCACACCGGTTTGAAACAGTAGTGACTCAGTGACTGAACCGGACCGGCCAACTGGCTGGTTCGCCGGGTTCCGGTCCGAACCAGCCGGTCCAGTCCGGTTCCCATAACCATGGTTGCAGCACCACATTACTGGATGGGGTCTCAGAAAGAAAAAGAACTGCTTGTGTTCATCTGCATCAGAATGCACCTTTTGGGGGTCAATTAATTGGGATTAGGCACAACAGATGAGGAAGAAGCTTGAAAAAATTACATTTAGGTCCGGACAAGAGAAAATATGAAAAATAGTTTCTTGAAATCTTAAAATTGTATTTAACTGCAGTATGTTTTTTTTGCAATAAATTTCAATTATGGATTTGTCAATAGATGCTTATGGGCTTGCCGATAGACGCCCCTGAACTTGTCAATGACGCGCCCTTAGACTTGTCAATGACGTGAGCGAACGCTCATGGACTTGTCAATGAAATTGGAATTTATTATAAAAAGTCCTAAGAGACTTAAATGCAAATTTGAGATTTTAAGGACCATGTTTTTATATTTTTTCTGGGTCCTGAATGTAATTTTCCCAAAAAGCTTTGACTCCTTTGAATCTGGATCTCTTCGACCCCGATACCGTGGGGTTTTACATAGAAGCTCGAGAAAGCAATACCCATGAAAGAAATCTTTGAGATGAGGCCAAAGATTTATCTTTTCGGTGATTTAATCACGGAGGAATCCTTTGACATCGAAGGTTGGGGTGGGGGCTTCTCTGGCCAATCATTTCGCTTGCACAGTATGAACAAAGTCAAACACAGACTATTTGATTGTTTTGTGTCTTTGCCCTGTTTCTCTGTAATAGTTTTGACCAACTTCGCTACGTATTTTTGCTCGTTTATTTTTCAACTTGAGTTTTGGTCAATTATCAGGTGGATGTGGTGCTAAGAGGGTACAGTGGGTATAATACAAGAAGGGCGCTAAAGGTTTTGGACAGAGTGTTCCCTGAGAAACCAGATGATGATGAAAGTGAAAGCGAACCAATAGCTGTGATTGTGTTCTTTGTGGCTAATGACACTTACCTCCTAGATAGATGCTCAGGATTTCAGCACATGCCTCTCCATGAATATAAGCACAACCTTCACTCTATTGTCGTCTTCTTCAAGGTAAGCCTCCTCCCTCACTCCATTGTTCACGTTTAATTCCAAAGGATAAGAAAGTTGGAGGGATAAGAAACTTGGAAGTTGTTGAAATTGGAATGGTCAGTTTTTGTTAAATGACCCAGGTTTTGGGCTTATCATTAGCACCACTAGATTGTAATGTAGTGCTAATTATCTAGAAGATGAATTTGGATCCCTAAGAATCTTTAAAGCTGAAATTTTGGTAGTGAAAGAGGGCGGGAGGGGTTGGTCTAATCACAATGGGTGTTTTAAGCATTTGGCTGCATTTTAAAATTTTGGGTCCCTGTGTTTGGGTGACCTAATTATTTCCTAGCTTTTACTTAGCCTGCACTTTGACTTTTTTTTTTAATTATTATTAATTGAAAGTCCTAACTTTGAAGTTTAGACATGATTTTCTGACCAAAGATATATCCGGCCAAGTAGTAGTAAGATAAAGAAGTCAACCTACCAGTTGTCTCTAGGCTGTGGGGTCCAAAAGAGATGTACTAGAATCAAAACTAAGCTTACAGTGTTTGTACATAGGAGTTGAAGCAGGCTTGCAGTCAAGATATCCTGTCTCAGTGAGAAGATCAATGACAAATTTGCGCTAGCATAAAGAAAGGCCAGCCTTACTCTTTGCAATCTCTAGGCCAAGGAAATATTTAATGGGACCAAGATGTTTAATTTTGAAATGAATGTCCAGATTCTGCTTAATAGTCTCAATGGCAACCAAATCATTACCAACAATTAGTATGTCATCAACATACACCAATATAACAATAAAACTCGAACCAGAAGCCTTGATAAATAAAGAATAATCAGCTTTAGACTCAACATAGCCATAAGATAGAAGAACAGAAGAAAGTTTCTGAAACCATTGGCGACTGGCTTGTTTTAAACTATAAAGGGATTTTTTAAGTTTACAAACCAAGGTAGAATCAGTAGAGTAAAAACCAGGAGGTAAAACCATATAGACCTCTTTATGCAAATCACCATGTACGAAAGCATTGTTAACATCAAGTTGCTGAATATGCCAATTGTTAGCAGAAGCTAAGGCAAGAAGTAATCTTACAGTAGTCATTTTTGCAACTGGAGAGAATGTATCAAAATAATCAACTCCCTCTATCTGTGTGAAACTTTTGGCAACCAATCGAGCCTTATAGCGATCAAGGGTACCATCAGACTTATATTTTTTAGTAAACACCCATTTACAGCCAATAGGATGTTTCTTATTAGGCAAAGGAGTGAGGATCCATGTGTTATTCTGTTCCAAAGCATGTATTTCAGCATCCATGTCATCCCTCCTAGGTTTGTATTTAGAAGCTTGGCGATAGGTAGTAGGAATATTATCAGAAGTAACATTTACACAGAAACAAGTGTAAGAAGGAGAAAGAGAAGGAGAAATAGAAGAGGAAAAAGAGTACTTATCACCAGAAGAGAATGATGCAGCTGAAGTAGTAAATGAAGAACAATAATAATCTTGCAAATAAGTGGGAGGTTTATGAGGCCTAGAAGAGACCCGAAGAGGAGGTTCAGATGCAGGAGCAGGTGTAGGGGAAGAAGAAACACTGTCAGTAGAGGTAGTTACAAAATGAGAAGGTAAAAAGGAGTAATCAAGAGGAGGTGTAGCAGCAGGAAGGGGAATAGAGGAATCTGTAGCAGCTTGTGATATAATAGTATGATAAGGAAAAAAAGATTCATAAAAGACTACATCCCTACAAATGAAAATTTTGTGAGAATGAAGATCCATAAGAATGGAACCCTTGGTAGTAGTAGAAAATCCTAAAAAAACACATTTAGATGCTCAAGCATCAAGTTTAGACCTATGGGCTGAAATAGTGGATGCATACACAAGCAACCAAAGACCCTCAAAACAGAATAAGATGGAGATGTAGCAAACAATAAAAAAAAGGAGTAGAATGATTAAGAAGGGGTAAAGGCAAGAGAATTATGAGAAAAACAGAATGAAGAACATCAAAACACCAAAATGTTTTAGGACATTTGGCCTGAAATAAAAGAGCACATGCAGCAGATAAAATGTGCTGGTGTTTTCTCTGAACAACACCATTCTGTTGAAGAGTTTCAAAGCAAGAAGTTTAGTGAACAATGCCTTTATAATTATAGTATGATGCCATTGAAAATTCAAATCCATTATCAGAATGAATAACCTGAATTTTGGTATTATGCTATGTCTCAACAAAAGCAATAAAATCTTGTAAATGAATACGAACCTCAGACTTAGTTTTCATAGGAAAAATCCAGGTAAACCGGCTAAATCATCAACAATAGTTAAAAAGTATTTAAAACCACGAATAGAAGTAATAGCAAAAGACCCCAAATATCAGTATGAACCAAAGAAAACGTTTTATTGCTGGAAGAATGACTTATAGGAAAAGACAACCTTTTCTGCCTTGGCATATGGCATACATCACAAGGTACAGATTTCATGCTAGAAGGTATAAAAGGAAATTGTTGGTGTAATGTGTTCAATGTATAAGAAGAAGTGTGACCTAAATGATGATGCCACAAATCAAACAGAGGTGAAACTGGCTGAGTAGGTAAGGTAGAAACGGCCAAAGTGAGGTGAGACTTTGCAGGATTAAGAAAATAGAGTCCTTTAAATACTTTAGCTGTACTAATCGTCCTCCAAGGCGAAATCCCTTGAATGAAACAAAGAGAGGATAAGAAGATGAAACAATAATGGATAGAACCAGATAGTTTGGTAACAGAAAGAATATTGAAAGTAAATTCAGGAACATAAAAAACATCATGAAGGATCAAGGAATCAGACAAACAAACCGTTCCAGAGATGGCGGCATTAACAATACTATGACTTGGAAGTTTGATTGGTATGGGACTAATCTGTTTGTAATGAGAGAAATAAGACAAAGTATGACAAACATGGTCAGTAGCACTTGTATCAATGATCCATGAGGTGTGAGAAGAAAAAGAAACAAAGTGATGATATTACCTGAAGTATGATGAGAAGAGAGGGAATGAATATTGTGTACAGAGGAAACCAGATAGGTTGATGGTGTAGAAACAGATGGAGTAATAGTGGTTTGCACAAGAGCAAGGAGCTTGTGGTATTGCTCAGGTGTGAACTGAGTGGAAGGAGTTGGGAGAATGCTAGTAAAGCTGGATTTATCCTCTGTCACAAACAAACTAGGATCCAGTGATTGGAAAATATTAGCCAAGGCAGTCCCTTGATTCTGAAACTTAAAACCCGGTGGAAAACCATGTTTCCTATAACATGTATCCACGGTATGACGTAGTCTATTGCAGTAGGTACAAAACTTTATGTTTCCCGATCCTGAACTAGTAAAACTCTTTGAACTAAAACTTTGGTTAGCACCAGAAGGACGAGAAGGTCCTTTAGAAAATAGAATCGTGGACTCAATGTATGGTTGCATTTCTCGTTCTTGTTGTCATAACATGGAGAAAACCTTGTTAACAGATGGCAAAGGATCCATTAACATGATTTGAAATTTTACTGAGAGAAATCTATCACTGAGACCTTTTAAGAATCGAAGTGTATAGTCTTGTTCCTGATAAGCAACACAAAAACAGGTAAAATTGCAGGCATATCGTGTAATTGGACGAAGAATGATAAACTCATCCCAGTAAATTTTCAGTATTGTATAATACTCACTAATTTAAAGATCACCTTGCCTGAAATTGTAGATCTCATCTTGCAATTCTGTAACACGAAACACATCACTTTGAGCAAAACGATCCTTCAAATCAGACCAGATTTCATAAGCCTTGTCAAACCACAAAATACGTACTCTAAGCTATGGTAGGAGAAAGCAATTTTGTGAGTGTGAACACCCTATTTTGTCCGGGCCCCACTCAAAAATTAAAAAAACTAATAAAACAAAAAAATAAAAGAAATTCCTCTCATTGATGATGATTGGTATCTAAATTGGCAATCATCATTAAAGGGAAAATTAAAAAATACATAAAAAACGAAAATAAAAAAAATCCTCCCACTAATGATAACCGGTGTCCAAATTGTCAATCATCATTAAAAGATAAAAAAATAAAAACGAAAATTAAAAAAAAAATCCTCTCATTGATGATGGTTAGTGTCCAAATTGACATTGTCATTCATTAAGAGAAAATAAAAAATATAAAAAAAAATTCAAAAAAGTATCTCCCATTAATAGGTTTAAATTAGGAAGTTGCTTGTAGGGAAAATATAATAAATAAAAAACAAAAATTAAAAATTAAAAAAATCTCTCATTTATGTTGATAGGTTTAAATTAGGAAATTACTTGTGGGAAAAATAAAAAAATTAATTAAAAAAAATCTCCATTGATAGTGATTAGATCAAGCTAAGAAGTTTATTGATAGAAAATACAAAAAGAAATAAAAAAAATTAAAAAAAAAATCTCCATTGATGGTGATTAGGTTAAGTTAAGCAGTTTTTAACATAAAATACATAAAAAAAAATCAAAAATGAAAATTCAAAAAAAGAAGAAGCATTTATGAAGAAAACCCTACCTTGAGACTATAAATAGAAGTGTAAGCTGGTTGAAGCAAGACACACAAAATTTTTGGGAGAAAAAGGGAGGCAAGGTAGAGAGTTAATTTTATTGCTCATACATAATTCTCATGAGGAAGGGTAGCTATGGAGAGAGCCATTTCATCTTTGTTTAGAATGAGATCTTTGCCAAGCCAATGAACATCTCTACATAGAGATGGAGGCATTCTTATTGAAATATTGGAGAAATCTCCACAAGTATATTGCCTCTTGTTGCTCCTTGCTTATATTATTTTGTTCCTTTCTCCATCCTTTTTTTCTGACCCAGCAACGTTCATTTTCTAAAATAATTTCTTGTTGACTAAGGTCATGCTTGTGGGCCATGCGTACTTCTTGAGGTGTCTTGCTTCCATTTTAATGACTATTGAATGCTTGCATTGCATGATAAATATATTAATTGCTTCATCTATTGAACTGCTCCATGTTTTGGCTCACCGTGCTTTCATGATCTCACTCTCGTCTTTATGCTTGCCTCATGTGTGTGTAAATTACCATAGCTTTTTATATATGTTGGGGCTGCTCAATATGATGGATCAGGTGGCTAATAAGTGTGAGGATGAATGGTATGTGATGGTCTCTTTCATATTCTGGGCATTATTGTTGGTCTGGAGGTTCTAATATTATGTTGCCTTCCTATGTGTATGGCTTGCAAGGATAAAAGGTATGCAAAGTCTCTTCATCTTTAGCTTTCCATTCTTTTAACTTGTGTTTTTTTCCCTTCTTTTCTCTATCCCTTTCTTAGGTTCTCTTTGAAAAAAAAGAAAAAAATATATTTTAGCATATTTTTATAAATGAAAATAAAATGGAAAAACTCTCTTTCATGAAAAAATAAAAAAAATGCTTTGATAAATAAAAAACATAAACTAAATAAAAAATTATTTTCCCTAATAAATTAAAGGAACTTTTCTCTTAAAAAATACAAACAAAGTGACGCGTATTTCTACCCAGTAACGTTCATTTTCTAAAATAATTTCTTGTTGACTAAGGTTATGCTTGTGGGCCATACGTACTTCTTGAGGTGTCTTGCTTGCATTTTAATGACTATTGAATGCTTGCATTGCATGATAAATATATTAGTTGCTTCATCTATTGTACTACTCCACGTTTTGGCTCACCATGCTTTCATGATCTCACTCTCGTCTTTATGCTTGCCTCATGTGTGCGTAAATTACCATAGCTTTTTATATATGTTGGGGCTCCTCAATATGATGGATCAGGTGCCTAATAAGTATGAGGATGAATGATATATGTTGGCCTCTTTCATATTCTGGGCATTATTGTTGGTATAGAGGTTCTAATATTATGTTGTCTTCTTGTGTGTATGGCTTGCAAGGATAAAAGGTATGCAAAGTCTTCTCATCTTTAGCTTTCCATTCTTTTAACTTGTGTTTTTTTCCTTCTTTTCTCTCTATACCTTTCTTAGGTTCTCTTTGAAAAAAAAGAAAAAAAATATATTTTAGCATATTTTTATAAATGAAAATAAAATGGAAAAACTCTCTTTCATGAAAAAATAAAAAAAATTGCTTTGATAAATAAAAAACATAAACTAAATAAAAAATTATTTTCCCCAGTAAATTAAAGGAACTTTTCCCTTAAAAAACACAAACAAAGTGATACGCATTTTACCCCCGAACTATGTGAGTTTTGATCCCTCTAAAGGGTACGTAGGCCCTAGGCTCTCTTCCTAGGTCAAGTCCAACTTTGTAAATAAATATATTTTTCCTTATTTTATTTTTGTAAATAAATATTCATTTTTTTCCTTTAGTTTCCATTTCATTTATTTTTGTAAATATTCTCTTTTTTATTTGGGTAATTATCATAAGATTAAAGGCCATAATATTTTTAAATAATTAACTTAAGGTAACCATTCTCATGAATGGGTGTTGTGGGGTGCCTAACACCTTTCCTATACACAATCGACTGCCAAACCCTAAATGGTTTTTATAGACCAGTTTCCATTTTTCAAAAATGTTTCCAAAATTATCCTTCTTCAAAATTTTGGTGGGGGTTCCATATTTTTCAAATTTCGGGTGCTACAGCTTGCCGACTCTGCTGGGGACGGTTTGAGAGTCAAGCCCATTTAAGTTAAGTGTTTAAAAATAATTTGGCCTTAATTTTATTTTAATTACCCTTTTTATTTTTTATTTTTTTTTGTGAATAGTTATTTTTATTTATTAAATTCCTTATTTATCTTTTTTTCCCTCTTTTCTATCTATCTTGTGATTTGGTTAGCAGATGAGAGTTGGGTAGAACCTAGGTCCACATGTTGGTATGCTCTCCATACACACTGAACACATACACTATTTTCCTCACACACATTTTGGGCACTATACCCGGGTCTGTGAGTTCCACAGGTGAGTGGAAGTTTCTAGCAGTCTCCCTATGGGGTTTTCAGAATCCCCTAAGGTTACTATGAAGAATTCATATTAGCTATTACTCATTTGGTGATGTTGATCCCTGTGGGTTTTTTAGAACTCCCTGAAGGTCAATTTTGTCAAATGGGGTCTTCATCTTTATGATTGGGGCAATTATGAGACCTTTATTTGTGAGAATAAGAACAACCTTGAAACCATTGCACTTATTAGCAGAAATTATCAACCTACCTAATTAATTAGTACCTGACTTAAGATAGATACCCCCAACCTAGGGTTATTCCTAAAATAGGACACTGGAGGGCATATATTTATTGATTGTTTATAATATTATTTGTCATCCATGCATAATTAAGGAAACCCCTAAGATCAAGCGGCTAATTGTCATTTTACCTAAGTATGTATCTAGCATCACTCCTCATATAGATACATCACAAAGAAGGTATATGTATTAGATAGCTAACCTTAGTCTCAGGATTTATGACCCCTAAAAGACTATGAGTTTCATTACATCTATCATATTAGAAAATATCTCAATGAGAGATAACCCTTTTAGGGCTCATGAGGCATCATTACATCATTTATAAGACTTTTAGCTTCATTTGATATAGGCATTGGACATAATCATCATTTTTAAAACCCTCAGCCGCGTGAAGGCCTAGGCCATTCGCAGGTTAATGGGCACTTCATTCTCCCTATGAGGTAATGGATCTCTTGAGGAGGTGAAGTTCTTTTTCTTAATATACATGACCTATATCAAAACTTGAAGTACAATTCATCACTCTTTTATGTCTCATGAGGCATCATTACATCATTTATAGGCTTTTTAGCTTCATTTGATATGGGCTTTGGACATAATCATCATTTTTAAAACCCTTAGCCACGTGATGGCCTGGGCCATTCGTAGGTTAATGTGTACGTCATTCTCCCTATAAGGTAATAGATCTCTCGAGGAGGTGAAGTTCTTTTTCTTAATGTCCATGAGCCATATCAAAACTTGAAGTACAAGTCATCACTCTTTTATGTCTTATAAGGCATCATTACATCATTTATAGGCCTTTTAGCTTCATTTGATATGGGCTTTGGACATAATCATCCTTTTTAAAACCCTTAGCCGTGTGATGGCCTGAGCCATTCGTAGGTTAATGGGCACTTCATTCTCCGTATGAGGTAATGGATCTCTTGAGGAGGTGGAGTTCTTTTACTTAATGTCCATGACCCATGTCAAAACTTAAAGTACAAGTCATCACTCTTTTATGTCTCATGAGGCATCTTTACATCATTCATTGGCATTTTAGCTTCATTTGATATGGGCCTTGGACATAATTATCAAGTTTAAAACCCTTAGCTGTGTGATAGCCTGGACCATTGTAGGTTAATGGGCACTTCATTCTCCCTATAAGGTAATGGATCTCTTGAGGAGGTGGAATTCTTTTTCTCAATGTCCATCACCCATATCAAAACTTGAAGTACAAGTCATCACTATTTTATGTCTCATGAGGTATCTTTACAACATTCATTGGCCTTTTAGCTTCATTTGATATGGGCCTTCGACATAATCATCATTTTTAACTATTTGCCGCGTGATGGCCTAAGCCATTCGCAGGTTCGTGGGCACTTTATTCTCCCTATGAGGTAATGGATCTCTTGAGGAGTTGGAGTTCTTTTTCTCAATGTCCATCACAAATATCAAAACTCAAAGTACAAGTCATCACTCTTTTATGTCTAATAAGGCATTCTTGTATCATTCATTGGCATTTAGCTTCATTTGATATGGGCCTTGGATATAATCATCATTTTTAAACCCTTAGTAGCGTGATGGCCTGGGCCATTCACAGGTTAATGGGCACTTCATTCTTCCCATGAGATAATGGATCTCTTGAGGAGGTGGAGTTCTTTTTCTCAATGTCCATCACTCATATCAAAACTGGAAGTACATGTCATCACTCTTTTATGTCTCATGAGGCATCCTTGCATCATTCATTGGCGTTTAGCTTTATTTGATATAGGCCTTAGACATAATAAACTTTATTAAATAAGGAGGTAAAAAGAGAGAAAATGAGAATGTAAATAAAAATAATAATACAGTCTTATCTTTTCTTAAAAATGACTTCATTTACCCTTGTCCATGTCATCCTTCCTTCACATAAATGGTTGTTCCTTATTCCTGATGTGAGGTAAAGACTTTTGTCTCTCTTTTCACTTTCTGAGAGTATTATTCTTAATTGAAGGAAACTGTTAAAGGTCTAAAAGCTTGTTTTATACAAGTTACTTGTATTGAGGTGATAACATACTATGGAGAAATTTAGTTTTGAAAATGACTCGACCCCACCTTGATGAGGCTAGTTTTAAAGGGTAAATTATTTAACTTGGACGCAATGTGATTACACAAGCCATATGAGGATTTAAGCCTATTGATATGATTTCATTTTCATGTGTGTACCACTTATCCTTTACCCAATTTAGAACTTGGCATGTATCTTGTTTGAGGTCAGATTTGATGTTTATTTGCTTGATATAGAGAGGACTAAGGCATTCATTTTTCATCAAAAAAGACAAATAGCCACCCTTACGTGATAGCCATTTGAGCTTGTGTGATAGCAAGCAGAAACCACAAATATATTCCTTACCTTTTATTCAAGTTTCCTTTTGCTTTCTAAGAGGACTCATTAAAGGAGCATGTGTACACTTTAAAAATTGTTAAGGCTACAAGGTGAATCTTGTTGAAAAATGAACAGTTGAAAGAAAAAGAAAAAAGAGAGGAAAAAAGCTCGGTAAGCTGAACCCCCGTAAAGGCAGCTTAGGCAAATGTTAAAGCAGAAAAGAAAAGAAAAGGAAAAAAAACTCGTTAAGTTGAAAACTTGTAAGGGCAGCTTAGGCAAAAATTGGAGCTGAAAAAAAAAAGAAAAGGCGAAAAGCTCACTTAGTTGAAAACTCGAAAAGACATCTTAGGCAAAAGTTAGAGCAACAAAAAAGAAAAGAAAATAGAAAAAAAAATCAAAAGAAAGATGGGCAAGTACCAAAGGAAACATGGAAAGAGCTTCCTTCAGTTCTTCTTTTGTTTTAAGGCTTTTAGAGTGTACACTTGCCTATTTGGTTCTTACTTCTCTTAGTTACCATGAGTATCTACTTTGGTCCTTAGATATCATTCATCTTCTACTTACCTTTTATTCAAGGTACTTTTGTTTTCTAATAGCACTCAATTTTCTTGGTTAGGTGAGTATGTGCACATTCCTACAATTTTTGAGGCCGTCAAGGTAATATGGTTGTAAGGCTGCTCTCATTTGAATATTTTAAAAAAGAAGAAAAAGAGAAAAACAAAAAAGCTCGAAGCTCGCTAAGTTGAAAACCTGTAAGGGCAGCTTAGGCAAACGTTGGAGGAAAAAAAAAGAAAAAGAAAAAAGCTAGCTAAGTTGAAAACCTGAAATGGTAGCTCAGGAAAAAGTTAGAACAACAAAAAAGAAAAGAAAATAGAAAAATAATGAAAAGAAAGATGGGCAAGTATCAAGGGAACTATGGAAAGAGCTTCCTTCAATTCTTCTTTTGCTTTAAGGCCTTTAGAATGTACATTTACTTGACTCTATGTTTGATTCTTATTTACTTTAGTTATCATGAGTACCTACTTCGGTTCTTAGATATCCTTTATCTTCTACTCAAGGTACTTTTGTTTCTAAGAGCACCCTATCTTCTTGGTTAGGGGAGTATATGTACATTCCTATAATTGTTTAGGCCATTAGGGTCATCATGTTATAAGGTTGCTCTATTTTTTGGATATTTTAAAGTTTGAAAGTGGCTAAAACTAATGAAAATCAAAGAAATAGTTGAAAAAAGAAGAGAAAAAAAAGAACAGGCAAAAAGCTCGCTAAGTTGAAAACCCAAAAGGGTTGCTTAGGCAAAAGTTAGAGCAAAAAAAATGAAGAAGAAAGGAAAAATCAAGAAGGAAGAAATTAAAAGAAATGAACAAATACATAAGAACAAGAATTTGATATTCTTCATCTTCTCTTTACCCTTTGTTTGTACCCCATGCCCATGTAAAAAGTCCTTGCGATCTATGTTAACATATGGCTCTTTTAGTGATAGAGAACTTAGATTATTGCCAAGCTTATGGAACAGGAATTGGATAATTTGGATATAGAGAGAAAACACTAACCCTCAAAACACTGAGTGATGAGAGTAAACACTATATTTGGTGAGGAAATCGTTGGGGCATTGCATTCTTGCTAAACCTTTTACCTTGATACTAGCTAACTTGAAGTGGGCGAGATGATTTAGATGCATTGATATATCTCTTTATCCTTTATTTTTATGACTGGAACGTTATTTTCTATGTTTTAATTCCTAAGATTTCATGACTGGATGTTAACACCTTACTAGGTTTCTTGAGCCATGCTTAGATATCTTTCCTTAAACATTTGGATCTAAGGAATTTTTCCATTTCAATCCTTTTTTACTGCTGATATGGCATGTGAGCCTCTCCCAATTTTGTCACTCCATAATTGGGACATTACCTTCCTTCTATTTGCCTTTCAATAAAGGAAGCTAAATTACAATTTGGGGCTTCTCCTCAATTCTGTTGTCCCCATCCATTTCTCAGGACAACATTGACATTGTTAAATGAAGTTTTAAACAAAACTTGACTATGCAAGCATTAAAGATGAAGATAGATAAAAAAAATCATGCGCTACACAAATAAAAATAAGCCAAGGAAAAAGTTGAATATTCAAAATTTGGTTTATTTGCTCGAAAGTCCTTTCATTTATCTAAAGTTAGCACTAAGTTATACCCAAAAAAAATTGTAATATCTTGTCATATTGGGAAAACCTTTCTTGCATTGGGTTTTGCATTAATTGTACCCTCACCATACTAACATATATTGCATGCCATTTCGGGGGGCAAATTTGGAATTAATTTTTCAATTAAAGAGGCTTCTATTAATATTATGCCATGCACTACCTCGAAATATGCTTTTGCTAAGACTGGGGCAAACCTAGAAGCTTCTCAACCAAAGTCATAATAGCCTAAACAAGAATGACATCCTACATGAACCAGTAAGTCAAGGGGTTTGGAATAAGACTGAGGCCAAAGCGGGGGCAACATCATTTGTTAGGTATCTTGTCATCATTTTCATCATCCTCATCGTCGTCGTCGTCATCGTCATCATCTCATAATTTTCATTATCATTTTTATCATGATCATCTTTATCTCCTCATCATCATCTTCATCCTTATTAGCCCTTCATCATTTTTCATCATCATCGTTATTTCATCATTTCCTTATCATTATCATCATCTCCTTATCATAATTATCTTCATCATCATTAGCATTATCATTGTGTTCATCATCATCATTAGGATTTTATCATCATTGTCATCATCATTATCAATGCCATCACTTCATGATGACTTCACCATTTTCATAATCTCCTTGTTATCATGGCCATCATCATCCTCTTCATCATTATTGTTGTCATCCTCATTAGGATTTCATCATCACTGTCATCATCATTATTAGTGTCATCACCTTCATCATGACTTTACCATTATCATAATCTCCTCGTTAGCATGGCAATATCCATCCCCTTCATCATCATTGTTGTCATCCTCATTAGGATTTTATCATCACTACCATCACCTTTATTATGATCATCTTCATCATTATCATAATCTCCTAGTAATCATAGTCATCACCATCCTCTTCATCATCATTGCCATCATTAGTGTCATTATCATGTTTAAGGGTACTGCATGTCTAGTGTCACATCACCACCACCATTATCATCATCATCTATGACTTCCCCATTAGGGCTTTATCTTCATCATCATTAGTATCATTATCATATTGCATGTTTGTATCACTATGTGCTTAATGTCACGTCATCACCATTTATAACTTCCTCATTAGCACTTCATCAATATTTTCATCATCATCATCATCTCATTATGTCACTACTACAAAAAGGGGTTATAACGTCCCAAATTTGGCACCTTTAACATCCAAAAACGGGGGGACGTATATGTTGGGGGCGTAGTATGTTGTAAGAAAAGACGTCCCAAACAAAAGGGACGTCTAAAGTCCCTGACTTTAGATGTCCCAAATTGTCATTTGGGAAGTCTAAAGTCCCCCCGGAAGGCTTTTAGACATCCCAAATGACAATTTGGGACGTCTAAAGTCCCCCAGGATAGGACTTTAGACGTCCCAATTCTTAATTTGGGACGTCTAAAGCTTAGGTTTTTTTATACCATAATTTACATTCTATATTACCCAGCGAATTCAAACTGCAGAAACAGAATAGAAGATGGATTCATAAACCACACTATCCGTTACAAAATGGTAAGGACATCCAGCACTACAATCTTTACTATATATACATACAATAACAACTCATACAACCTACTACTATATATATCAACAATAACAACCAGAAAGTGTCAAAAAGCTGTCATTACACAACTATAAACTGATATAAAATAAAAATTTTACTGCTCTATATGTTGAAGAAGATGTCCAGCCAAAAGATCTCTGATCAAATCAAGGTCTTCACGTAGGTAGGCATCTTCATTATCAAAAATCTGAAAATTAGAAAGTAAGCTTTGATGAAATGAATCTCAAGCAAATGAATTAATTAGCATTTCGATTAGAACACCAAAAATATTATCATTTGAGAATGAAGAAGCGATTACCTTTTCAAAATCGCTAGTAATTCCACTTTGAGTGATGTTATACATATAAAGTATAACATAATATCCGCATTCAGTGTTGCCAGGTTGCCGAGGGAACTTTAAATCAAAGGGATGCAATTGGTTGTTAAAATCAATAAAGGTATGTCTAAAAGGACCGTCAATGAAACAATTAGCTAGGATCGAAACTACTTACTATCGGATAAAACCACTTTGGCTTTTTAACAACTGTACCCTCACGTGACCCACCTAGGACTCTATATGTTTAACAAGCACTATCATGAAAATCAAAATGAACAGAAATTAGAACTATTCATTTTTTTTAAGAGTCAATGAAATACAAACAGAATAACTTACGTGTCGAAGACAGATTTTGTATCTTTGTCTGGCTTTTTACTCAAGGGATCAAACCAATAGACTACGTTGCGGCGGGGACATATAACACACAAACTCCAGTGGTAACTTTAACAACATGTACATATTAAAATGAAGTTAGATGACAGGACAATTATTTATTAAACTTCTTAAATTGACAAAATGAAAATACCAACAGTTGAACAATGGGTACTAGACAACAATGAAGTTTAGTCTCTCCCATTGCGTAGCCGACAGAGTGAGTCCTATGCGTCACAGTACAAGTATCCCCTGTAGTATTCGCAGGACATAAGAATCCATACCAATCACGTCTTTCCATGTTTGTGCAGAGACCGTGGAAGGTGCTATAATAGAATTAAAATAAGGAATGAATTATTGAATGTATGAAATCAAAAAACCACTAAATGAATTCTATGGGAAAATTGAAAAAAAACTTACCGGACTGTAAATTTCACCTAGCCTGCATCTATCTCCTCCAACCTGATAAACTGCTTGAGATCTGTATTGTCAATCGTGTAGGGATACTCCAATGTAAGGCCCACAATCCCTGCAGGTATCTTCAGGTCAATCTGTTTAATGCCTTTGTAGATCTGTTGCAGCCGTGCTAAGTAGGGCCATTTCCTCGCATCTTCGTCATCCTTTTAGAACATCAAAAAACAAATTGTTATTAGGATGCCAATAGATTTTCAGTAATAGTAAGGTAATTCCTACCATTTGAGGTGTTGCGTCTGAACCAATAAGATTGTGAGGCCAAAGGATGAAAGATCCTATCGCCTGACCTAACGTGTAAACTTCTGGATCAGGAACAGGGATGGCTGTACCTTCTTCCCCCTTTCTAACACTCGTCACATTCACCCTACAAAAATCCTGCGGAATTTGCTGATGATGGTGGGTAGTAGCATGTGTGTGAACGAGAGCATCAGCAACAACACACAACAGTGGATCATCTAAATAGAGGGTAGAAGGGTCTCCCGACACTGGAGTGGGAGAAGGGTCGCCAAGTGGTTCCTCCAGAGGGTTGTAACTTCCTCTGGTGCTATTGAAGGCCGGGGATTCCTGAGTTCTATGCTCGTCCCTTGCCCTTTGCGCTTCGAACATCTTTGCCATTTCAGGTTGAAGCTCTGGCAACAGCTCTTGTCGGAGCTTGTGGCGAAGGTTGGCCTCGATCTCTCGTTCGAGGTCCTCTCGAATCTTGGCCACAAGGTCCTTACTAGGTCCAGCTTGTGACGAATAACATGAGTCTCGTCCAAAATACCTCGCGGCACTAACTCCCCGTGTCTCTCTTCGAACACGACCAAGGTCATATGCCTTTCCAATAGCCGTTGACAAGATGTCCATCCGTCTACTTGGATTGAATGAACCTTGGCTACTCTGATCTTTCCAGTTCATCCTGTAGCATACAGTTTATCGTAAATGTATCAAAACCACTCGCGATATGCAAAAAATTAGGTACTTATGGTATAACTACTTACAATCTTCGTAGCAACCTCAGCAACAGCCGGATTTATGTACTTCCCAGCCTTAATCCTCCCTGCTTTCCATTTTTTGTGACGTGGAGGAGGTGTCAGTGGCTGGATAACAACGCTAGGATCAGATTCCGTTGCTTCCTTCATTTTCTGTAACTCTTCTTGCATCATTTGCCGCTCAAGCTTCCGATATCCACCACGAGACATGAAATGTTGATATTTATTTTCTGATTTCCTCTGTACATTTGCTGCACTTAATTTCTAGGAATGGAAAACAACAAAAAATAAATCAACGATATCAAGTATATGAAAATTAAAAGCTCTATATCATGTTGACAGAAATCTTACCAAAAACTCAGGATCTGCCCGTGATGCCGTAAACAACCTCCAGTCTTCTGGAGACAAATACGAATAATGTGTACATGGATCCTAACCCCTAAGGGCCCCTTGGATGTACCGTGCTGTTAGCTTGTTCTTGAAACCTTTCCATCGTACACGAACCTCATCCATCCAGTGCCTATACATCTCCCTGGTGTCTGGGACATCGTATGTTTGCTGCAAGGTAAAACATAAGATTATTATATTTGAAACAATAAGAATAAAGCTACAATTACCATAGATGCATCAAAACTTATATACCAAAAGTTGCTGCCAAATCATGTCTTTCATTTTTAGGGGAACCAATCTCCAATTATCGTAGGTAATGCGCACTTTGCTTCGACCCAAAAACCCTACGTAGCTAATGAAGTGGTCTTCCTCAGGACCAACTGGATTCAGATTGTCATCGAAGTCTATATGCAGCCTCTCCTGTTGATGTTCATGACGTGCAACCAATGCTCCCATCTTTGTACAGCCTCTAACCCTCCTTCTTGCAACGGGTTCATCTCTAGGCCTTTCGTCATTGCTAGGGCTCTCGTCATCTCTATGCCTTTCGTCATCACTAGAGTTGTCCATATTCCTGTTAACATAAAAAGCATCGTCAGAAACGTAAATAAATTGCAATAAAAATGAAATAAACTAAGTGGGAAGTAAAACAGAAAAAACACACAGTTGTCATTTATAAATTAAGGTCTTACTCTATATTGTTTCCCATAGTCCTTCACCATGGTCATTTCTTACAGCATATTCATCATCATCTACCAATTCTACTTCATTTGTTCGAGGTGGAGTTGTTATGAAAGGCGGTGTGTCATCAAGGTTGAAGGTCGGATCACCATACTTCTGTTTTTTACTTTTAAGGACAATGGACATGTTTTTGCTCACAGGATCGGTGACATAAAACACTTGTTTCGCCTGGCTTGCTAAAATGAAGGGCTCATCTCTATAGCCAACTCTTTGAAGATCGACTGAGACAAATCCAAATTGTTTATCTATTCCCACAGCATTATTGCTAACCCACTTACATTTGAATAAAGCAACTTTGAACTTGTTGTATGTCATCTCCCATATTTCTTCTATAACTCCATAATAGGCCATAGACGCTAATATGGGGTTTTTGTCTCTCGAACTGGAAAAGTGCATAGCTTCAGCTTCTACCATAACCCCACTATTTTGCATGGTACTTCTGTCATCTTGCTCTTTCTTATAGAAAGAATAGCCATTTATATCATAACCGGTCCAAGTAATGACCTGAAACGAAGGCCCCCAAGCTAGCCACTCGATTGTCTCAGACACACTGGTCTCGTGCAAAACCTTTTCCTCGAACCACTGCATGAATGTCTTATTTTGCTCAATAGCAATCTGCATGTCATTCTTCCTTGGATTCTTATTCTTCAAAGTCTTTCTGTGTTCATCTATGTAAGGTTGAACTTCTTCCATATTATTCAGGATATACAAGTGGGCTTGCAACACCTCTTCACGAGGAACATTCTTCACTTTCAGTCCTCGTGTTCCCTTACTTCTCCCCTCTTCATGCCGAGATTGTTCCTTCTTCCCTGACATATAATCTTTGCAAAACGCTATAGCCTCCTCAACTACATATCTTTCTACTATTGAGGCTTCTGGTCGATAAGTTTTTTAGAATACCCTTTTAAGATCTTCATGTATCGCTCGAAAGGGTACATCCACCTCATGAAAACTGGACCGCAGAGCCTTACCTCCCTTACCAAGTGAACAACCAAATGCACCATTATATCAAAAAATAAAGGATGAAAATGTATCTCTAGTTGTGACAAAATAATGTAACCCTCATTTTCCAGTTCATCCAACTTTTCAGTGTCAATGACTTTGTTACAGATAGCATTGAAGAAAACGCACAATCTTGTTACAGTGGTTTGTACTTCATCTTTCATTATGCCTCTACTAGCTATCGGTAATATTTATTGCATCAACACATGATAATCATGGGACTTTATTACCACTAACTTCAAATCGTCCATTGAGACACATATTCTCACATTCGAGGAATACCCTTACGGCACCTTAATTTCATGCAAACACCCACACAAACTTCTTTTCTCTGCTTTTGATAGTGTATGCGCTGCTGACTCCATGTATGCCCTCCTACCATCATCTCTTAGTTGTAGATGTAACCATTCTCTTATTCCCATATCAACAAGGTCTAATCTCGTACTAATCTCATCCTTAGTCTTCCCTGGTATGTGCAAAAGCGTACTGATAAGGCTATCACAAACATTCTTCTCCACATTCATCACATCAATACTGTGTCTCATGCACGTCAAGCGAACGCCAATATGGAAGATCAAAGAAGATGGATCTCTTCTTCCATATGTTCTTCTCACCTGCAATCCTCTGATTCTTACCAAAAGTGACATTGATACGTTCCACTCGACTGTAAACTTCCTCTCCGGTTAATGACTTTGGAGCCATTCCATGCTCCGGTAAGCCATTAAAACGCTTTCTTAGCCTATGATAAGGGTGGAACCGATGAAGAAACCTCCTGTGGCCAAGGTAGACAGTTTTTCTTCCATGCTTTAGTTGTTGGAAGTGTGTGTCTGCTTCACATATTGGGCATGCTTTATGACCCTTCATGCTGTACCCTGACAAGTTTCCGTACGCAGGGAAGTCGTTTATCATTGTGAAAATCATTGCACGTAGCTTGAAAGACTCCTTCTTATAAGCATCAAACACATCTACGCCTTCCTCCCACAACTTCTTCAAGTCCTCAATCAAAGGAGCCAAATAGACATCAATATCGTTCCCTAGCTATTTTGGTCCAGAAATCATCATAGATAGCATCATATACTTACGTTTCATACATAGCCAAGGAGGCAAGTTGTATATTACAAGGAGAACCGGCCACGCACTATGTGTGCTAGTAAGAGTTCCATACGGATTGATGCAGTCTGTACAAAGCCCAAGCCGAAGGTTTCTCGGCTCGCTGCCAAATTGAGGGAACATTTCATCTATTTTTTGCCATTGTGGAGAGTCAGCTGGGTGCCGAAGATATTTTCCATCAGATATTCTCTCATCAGAGTGCCATCTCAACTTCTTCGCTTTTGTTGCAGTTGCAAACAAAAGTTTAAAACGTGGTATTATTGGAAGATACCACATAACCTTTAAAGGTTGCCTTTTACTTGTCACATCGCCACAACCACCATCTTTTTTCACTTTGTATCGTGCAGTTTTACACTTAGGGCACTCACTAAGACCTCCATACTCATTTCTGTACAGTACGCAGTCATTAGGGCAAGCATGTATCTTTTTATACTCCATACCCATCATAGACAGGATTTTCTTGGCCTCATACATACGATTTGAAAGTACATTATCCTCTGGAAACATATTACACAATAGTTCAAGCAGCAATGTGAAACTACTATCGGTCCACCCACAAGTTGCCTTTAAGTTAACCAAATGTAATGTTCCCGTCAGCCAAGTGTACTTACTCCCACGGTACAATGGTGTCTCTGCATCACTCCGCAGGCTATCATACTCATGCGACTGCGCAAAGGATTCTGCCTCAACATCGTGAATAATTTTCTCCATTCTATCTTCACCTATGATATCCACATCTTCCTTCTTGTGCGACGGACAATCCATTACTTCCTCACCATGCCATATCCACCTTGTGTATCACAGATTTATTCCATCACAAAGTAGGTGATCCTTTATGGCATCAACATCCCGTCGACTCTCATTCAAACAATTGACACAAGGACAAAAATACTTCCCATTTTTTGCAGGAGCATTCTTTTTAGCGAATTCAATAAATTCTTCCACCCCTTTCTCATATTCTTCACTAGTTCTCAAAGCATTCATCCAACTATGATCCATTTTGTTACCACCTAAGGCATTCCCAATAACATTCACAAGTTTAGTACAATTGTCAACGACATATGATGGGATTGCCTAATTAAGTTATCAAACCAATTTAGGATTTTAAAATATGGGCTTAATAACTTTATTGCCCCCTCCTAGTCTCCTCTCTCCTTTTAAAAGGGTTTCAGTGCTATGTAACTTATTTTTTTAATAAGTATATGTATATAAACATTAATGTATAATAAAATAAATATAATAAGATTAAATTAAATAATTTTTTTGAGGTTTGGAAGGATACTCTAGAATAATGCAAGCCAAAAGAAAAAAAAGAAAGAAAGCAAAACCCCAATTACAATTAGATGATTTTTAGTTGAATATTGACAATACAAAATTTTAATTTCTACCTGAATTTTTTTTATGAGAAGAAAATTAAACTTTGTTGATCACAATAAGTCTGACTCCTGTGATATTATATATCAAAGATTTTCATTAATGGAATTAAAAAAACGAGTTTCATCAACGTTAAAAACCAAACTATATATCACAAAAGTCAAAATTCTATAATTTATGAATTTTGATTATCTTTTACTAACAAAACAATTTAAAGTTGAGTTCTTCCAAAAATAAAATTGTTTTATTGAAAATATTTAGATAAAAATCATTTAATGAATATTGGGGTTATGGTTTTCTTTTTAGTTTTAGCTTGAATTATTCTTCATAATTCCTTTGGAATACAAGAATTTCTTTAATTTAAAAAAAATCATATTTTATTTTATTATATATACTAATTAATGGTAATATATATACACAAAACTAAGTTATGAATAACTTAATTAGGGATTTGTTGAGTTTAACAACCAAATTTAGAATTTTCCTATTTGAGGCAACTTTATGTGGAATTTTCCCTTGATTAAAATTAAAATAACCCCTACTCATTCAAGTAAATTTATATTTAAAAAAGAAAATAAACCATTGCAGTGGAGTTCCCGAATACAATTTAAGCAATATAAGCACACCAAACACACCAAGCTAATCTCAACCATCTCAATATAAGCAATATATAAGCACAATTAAAGTGATATTTCCTATTTCCTAGGCTTTTCACATTGCAAGTTTTACTTTAATTTATTCAAGTAAATGTATATTTCAAAAAGAAAATATACCATTCTGTTACAAAAAAAAGCAAGAAGAAAATAAACTAACCTGATCAAGGGGCGCCCACTGTGCTATGTGTGCTGGAGAGGTAGAGAAGACATTAGAGATCAGAGGTGTATGCACGGTGGGGAGGTACACCGGAGGGTGGAGAAAGCAAAGAACTACGGTGGTGTGGACGACAATGGAAGGAAGGAGGTGGAGGAGAGCAAAAACCTATGGAGGAGGTGAAGTTGTAGAAGGGTGGCCTCTGGTGCGTGCGTCCTTCAATGGATTTCAGGTGGAGGAGGGAGGAGTTGAAGAAAGAAAGAGTAGTTGAAGAAGGGAGGAGTTGAAGAACAAGAAAAGAGGCCGACGGTGGGGGGAGGAAGAAGAAGAGTAAAGTTTTGGGTCAAAAAAGGAGGGAGGAGGGAATGGACGCATGTGAGGAGGGGGAATGGGATTGAGAAGACGCATGTCAGACAAGTGTCTGACATGCGCATAGGGGACACCTAATGGATTTGGGATGCCTAAAGTCTGGGTTTAGGTGTCCCAAAATAATTTTGGGACGTCTAATCCCAGCTCCTGGCGCTAAAAAAATTTACAAAATTTATATTTCGCACCTGGAAGCACTTTAGACGTCCCAAATTCAAATTTGGGACGCCTAAAGGTTCCCCTGCATACATATAATTACGAAAATGCCACCGCCTCCCTTTTTTGTTAGATCTCATGTTTTGATGATAACAAAAGAATGGTTTTAAAAAGGAAATGATTGATAAACAAGTTTGAACAAAGTAATAACAGGAACAAGCATCACTTGAAGTAAGCATTGGAGTAATGAAGAAAGGCCAAGAGAAGATGCTGAGGAACTTGATCATGTGCAAGTTTTCTAATGCATTACTCGAGGCGGTACTCGAGTAATGACCCAAAACTTGAAGTAACCAGAAGCACCTTCCAGTAACCTGCCAACGTTACTCGAGTAGGTACTCGAGTAATAGTGTAAGTATTTTCAAGTTGCTCTCGGCCTGCCAATGTTACTCGAGGAGGTACTCGAGTAACCAAGTGAAAACTTCCAGTTGCCTTCAAGTTTTCCTATTGATACTCGAGGAGCTACTCGAGTACCTGTGTTTCCTAAAATGTGGACCTCTCGGCATTTTGTACTACTGCTAATGTTACTCGAGGCGCTACTCGAGTAACCCTATGAAAACTTCCAGTTGCCTTCAAGTTTTCCCCATGATACTCGAGGAGCTACTCGAGTAACTCTGTTTCTGAAAATGTGCAGCTCTCGGCATTTTGTACCACTGCTAATGTTACTAGAGGAGCTACTCGAGTAACACACTAAGGTAAGTGAAAAACTTGAAGTTAGTACCTGATTATCTTGATTTCTTTTATCTCACTTTCCTCGAGTCCTTACTCTAGTATACAAGTTTTAATGTTGTACTTTAAGTGGATTCCTCGAGTAAGTACCCTAGTATGGAGAGAGATTCTCAGAGAAAACTTCAAGTCATTACCAGAGTAAGTCATGCACAAAGAGTTCAGTTACTCGAGGTGGTACCCGAGTAACCTATGTAAAAATAAGTTCATTACTCGAGTCAGTACCCGAGTAACATGGTAAGTGCTCTCGGCTTTGAAATCCTGCCAATATTACTGGAGTAAAGCATCGAGTAACCAAAAGTTTATTAAAGGTTTACTCGAGTTGGTACCCGAGTAACTCATAAAAGTTGTGAGTACATTACTCGAGTAGGTACCCGAGTAAACTTATATTTCCAAAGGTTTGAAAAATGGTTATTCCATGCACTACCCGAGTAATCTTATATGTATTCATTGACTTGCAGTTAATTAATGATTTCCCGATGATACTCGAGTAAGTACTCGAGTAAACTTCATGTGATACTCGAGTAGCTACTCGAGTAAGCAAACCCAGAAATTTAGAAATCATTCAAACGTTCATTGATTTGTTTCCTATATGATTAATCTTTCATTGTATTAGTATTCCTAGCATATTCACAGATAAACAATGAAGAAATCATGTCAAGAAAGGGAAGTCAAATCAAACGTTCAAATGCCAACCACCGCCAACGGATATTTTTCAAAAACTTGAAAAGTCAACAGTGGCTGCGCACTCACCAACGGACGAAAGGAAATGTTCCAACGGTCATCAACAACATATCTATATATATGGGAACCTTCAAACAGAGAAGAACAACCAAACACACATACGAACGTATCATTAAGTTCATTGCTCTGTTTTCACGTTGAAATTGTATTTCTATGCTTCAGTGATTCTTATTCACTCTTTGAGAGAGTTATTTCATTCAAACTCAATATTTGTTATTGAGATAACTTGAGGTTGTGGAACCTTGAGTTGGGATTGTATTACAGCTTGTAAGGGGGACGAGTGTCCAGGTGAAAGGAACTTGCTTGTACTGTGGTGCCAAGAACCCACTGAATCTTGGAAGTTATAGTGAAACTCTCAGAGGAGCTCTGAGGACTGGACGTAGGTCAAAGTTGTTGTGGCCGAACCAGTATAACTCTCGGTGTACACTTCGGTGATATTTCTCCTTACTCCTTACTGTTTTAATTCCACTGTTAAAGTTTCATATTTCCGACGAAATTTTAAGGTCACCCAATTCACCCCCCCTCTTGGGTGAAACGATTGCTCTAACATTTGGTATCAGAGCGTAGGTCTTCTTTTTAGGTTTAACAGCCTAAGAAGGATCCAATGGCAAGCATGGGTGAAGGAATTCTTCCCGACGGAGCATCCATCACTAGACCCCCTGGTTTTAATGGAGAACACTTCTCTTTCTGGAAAGCTAAGTTTAGAGTGTTCGTAATGGCTACTGAATATGGGTTATGGGATGTAATTGAGAGTGGAAACTATCAACCTACAAAAGTTGTAGATTCTCAGAAAATTCCAAAGACGCCAGCGGAATATGATGAGAATGACAAGAAACTTATCACTCTCAACAGCAAAGCAATTCTGATGTTACAAAGCGCCTTGAGTCAAAGTGAATATTTCAGAATCTGCACACTTCCAACAGCAAAACAAATGTGGGAAGCTCTGGAGATAGCTCATGAAGGAACTTCGGGAATAAAGGAGAATTGAATCAACACCTTGGTCACTGAATTCGATCTACTTCGAATGAAATCAGGTGAGTCAATTTCTGAATTCGAACTTAGATATACTCATCTTGTTAATCAACTTGCAGCACTTGGGAAAGTCTATGATCAAAATATCCAAGTACGAAAGATTTTGAATATTCTTTCTAAAGAGTGGGAGGCCAAAGTCACTGCGATAGAAGAGGCAAAAGGAGAATCAATGAGATCAGTTGCTTCTCTATTTGGAAGCCTTTCTGAGTATGAAAGCAAATTAAAGTTCAAACGGGAACTAGATGACATCGGTGACAAAAGAAAGAAAGGTCTAGTACTAAAAGCGAAAGAAGAAAATCAAGATGAGGATGAGGAGTTCGATGATGATGAAATGGGCTTAATCATAAAACGATTCAGAAAGTTCTACAAGAAAGGTCAAGGCTACAAACACTTTCAAAAAGGAGGAACTAGCAGCAAAGATCATATCATTTGCTATGAATGTGGAAAACCAGGACATATCAAATCAGAATGTCCAGAACTGAATCAAAAGAGCAAAGAAAAGAGAAAAGGCAAATTCTTTAACAAAAAGAAGGCCTTTGTATCTGCTATATGGGGAGATAGTTCCTCTGACGAAAAAAGTGATGAAGAAGAAGTAGCCAATATATGTCTTGTTGCTCAAGAAGAGACAGAAGAAGAGGTAAATGATTCTGACCCTACTTACGATGAATTACTTTCTGAATATAATGCTTTACATTCTGAATTCATCAAAGTAGTTAAAGAATTAATTGTTTTCAAAAAGAAAAACAAAGCTCTTGAAATTGAACTTCAAGAAAATTCAGAAAAGAATTGTGAAAATTGTTCTTCGTTGAAAAAGAAAAACACTGATCTCACAAAAAATCTTGAAAAGTTTACCAAAGGAAGTGAAATGCTAAGTGTGATTTTAAAAGAACAACGTTTTGTAAATGACCGATCTGGTATTGGATATGATCCAAAATCAGATAAAAGGAAAGGTAGAAAGAAAGCAGGAGGTAAGTCATATTTGAAATATTTTCAGCATTCTGTGCATATATCAAATCCTTTTGCATTTTGTAATTACTGTAATCGAAAAGGTCATTATACATCTTCATGCATTCATAAGAAGAAAGGAAACATAGGAACCTACAAATGGGTACCTAAAGGTTTATATGTTCATAAAATCATTTGTACTAACCCAAAAGGACCCAAAAAGAAATGGGTACCTAAGACTTAGTCATTTGATTGCAGGTATGTCTCAAAGCATCCAAAAATAGCAAGTGGTACATAGATAGTGGATGCTCTAGACATATGACCGGGGATTTCGAAAGTTTTACCACATTGCAACCTAAGGAAGGTGGCAAGGTAAAATTTGGAGGAAATCAATCCGGAAAGATTGCAGGAATTGGTGAAATCAAAAATGACAAAGGAATACAAGTCAAAGATGTATATTACGTTGAAGGCTTGTGTCATAATTTGCTGAGTGTAAGTCAAAGGGCAAATAAAGACAACTGGATAATATTTGATTCAGAGGAATGTCTGATTGTCAACAAGGAAGACTTACAACTTGATAAGAAAAATATCAAGGCAAAACTCAGAGCTAAAAGGGAAGGTAACTGTTATACTCTAGATATTAGTAGAAATAAATCTGAAAATTGTTTTCTGAGTAATGCCGATGAAAGTTGGTTATGGCATAAGAGATTGGCTTATGTCAATATGCATCAACTAGGCAAACTACTCAAAAAGGATTTAGTTTTTGGATTACCCAAAGTAAATTTCAAAAACGATTTGATTTGTGATGCATGTCAAAAGGGTAAACAAACTAAATCATCTTTCAAATTGAAAAATGAGATTTCAACAAATAGACCACTACAATTATTACATATGGATTTAGTTGGTCCAGCAAGAGTGAAAAGTCTTGGTGGTAACTTATATTCATTGGTTATTGTTGATGCTTTCTCTAGATTTACATGGGTTATCTTTCTGTCATCAAAGGATGAGACCTTTGAAGAATTTATTGTTTTTGCCAAGAAAGTGCAAAATGAGAAAGGTATGTCCATTGCAGGTATTAGGACTGATCATGGTGGAGAATTTGAAAATCAAGCCTTTGAAGAATATTGTGATACTAATGGCATTGATCACAATTTCTCTGCTCCAGGGACGCCTCAACAAAATGGAGTTATGGAACGCAAGAATTGAGTGCTCACTGAAATGGCTAGAGCAATGTTGAATGAAAAGAATGTGTCTCAAGTATTTTGGGCTGATGCTATGAGTACAGCATGTTACATTTCAAATAGAGCATATATCAGAACAAAACTTGGAAAGACACCATACGAGCTATACAAAGGAAGAAAGCCAAACATTGCTCATCTACACATCTTCGGTTGTAAGTGTTTCATTCATAATAATGGTAAAGATAATTTAGGAAAGTTTGATTCTAAAACTGATGAAGGAATTTTCCTAGGATATTCTAACCAAAGTAAAGCATATAGAATTTTCAATAAAAGAACATGTGTTGTTGAAGAATCAATTCATGTTGTATTTGATGAATTTGAATCCTCTGACAAAACCATTGATGAAGAACAGGAAGTTGTTTTAAATCAAGAAAATGGTCAATCTATTTCTAAATCTCTTATTCCAGAAGTTGATGAAACTAAGGAAGAAGAGCAATCCCTAGGTCAACCTAGAGCTTGGAAATACAACAAAAGTCATCCCATAGATCAAGTCATAGGAAATGTGGATGAAGGGATCAAAACTAGAAATAGAATTTCCAATGAAGTAAGTTTTTCTGCATTCATTTCTGAGATTGAACCTTCTAATATTGATGAAGCCCTATCAGACAATGATTGGGTTATAGCAATGCAAGAAGAACTAAATCAATTTGAGAGAAATCAAGTTTGGGATTTGGTGCCCCGACCCAAAGATCATCTGATCATTGGTACTAAATGGGTATTCAAAAACAAACTCGATGAATCCGCAATTATTGTCAGAAACAAGGCAAGATTGGTGGCCAAAGGCTATAATCAGGAAGAAGGGATTGATTATGAGGAAACGTATGCTCCAGTGGCTAGATTGGAAGCTATACGTGTACTCTTAGCCTTTGCATGCATCAAAGGATTCAAACTCTATCAAATGGATGTAAAGAGTGCATTTTTAAATGGTTACATCATGGAAGAGGTGTATGTAGAACAACCTCCAGGTTTTGAGGATGTTACTAAACCTGACCATGTTTTCAAACTCAAAAAGGCTTTATATGGTTTAAAACAAGCTCCTAGAGCCTGGTATGAAAGGCTCAGTAAGTTTCTCATCGATCAAGGTTTTGTATGAGGAAAAGTTGATACAACACTCTTCATAAAACGAAAACATAATGATATTTTAATTGTTCAAATATATGTTGATGATATTGTTTTCGGTGCTACTAATGAATCTCTGTGTAAGGAATTTTTTGAGATTATGCAGGGAGAGTTTGAGATGTCAATGATGGGAGAATTGAATTTCTTTCTCGGTTTGCAAATCAAGCAAAGAAAGAATGGAATCTTCATATCTCAAACAAAGTATTTGAAAGAGCTATTAAAGAAGTATGGAATGGATGAAGCGAATGGCACTGACACACCTATGAGCTCAACTACGTTACTTGATGCTGATGTCAAAGGAAAAGATTACAACATCACTAAATATAGAGGAATGATTGGATCATTACTCTATCTCACGGCAAGCAGACCAGACATCCAATTTAGTGTTGGCATATGTGCAAGATATCAATCAGCACTAAAGGAATCACATGCTGAAACGGTCAAACGAATCTTTAGATATCTTGGTGACACTTCCGAATTGGGTTTATGGTATCCCAAAGGAAGAAGTGAATATCTTGTTGCATATTCAGATTCTGATCATGGAGGATACAAAACAGATAGAAAGAGCACAAGCGGACAAGGACAATTTCTTGGAGGATCACTTGTATCATGGTTTAGCAAGAAACAAGACACGGTGTCTCTTTCGTCAACAGAAGCCGAGTATGTTGCAGTCTCAAGTTGTTGTGCTCAGGTGATATGGTTAAAACAACAACTACAAATCTTGGTATTTATCTCAAAGAAATACCAATCTATTGTGACAATACTAGTACGATTACCTTGGCAAAGAATCCAGTTCAACACTCTAGAACCAAGCATATCGATGTCAGACATCACTTTATCAGAGATCATGTGCAAAAGAAAGATGTAAAAGTGATATTCATTCCTACCCACCTTCAACTAGCAGATATCTTCACAAAACCCCTTGCAAAAGATCAATTTCTATACATTAGAAGAGAATTGGGAATGGTAAATCCCAATGAGTTATAAGTAATTTCAGCATTTCATAATATTAGATGAAGTCACTTGATAATGTTTTGATAATCACTGACTTAAGCATCGGAGTATGTAGAAACATGTTTTGCAGGAAGAAAGAAACTCTGTTTTGGGAAACAAAAACAGAGATTATCAGAGGACACATTTACTGGAGTACCAACTTGAAGTAATGTGTGACAGAGAAGCAATACCCGAGGAGCAACTTGAAGTAAAGTGACACTTTACTCGAGTATGTACTCGAGTAATGGCTCCCAAAACTGGAAGTAATGGATCAAGTTCTTGAAATTTTAAATCTAACGGTTCAGTTTTCAAAGAAATGAAGAGTCAGAAGTGGAAAAGCTGGTTACCCGAGGCGGGCCTCGAGTAAACTTGAAGCTTACTCGAGTAAGGCCTCGAGTAATGACGGAGTCCAGATTCTCAAATTGATAAAAAAAATGACTAGAATCTGATCAGAATGGGCTGTAAATGATCAAGGGAACATACATGGATAATTACAATATTATTCATGCCAGGTACGCAATTTAAATAAATTATTTTAGAATTTTCCTGCATGAACACCCGAGGAAGGCCTCGAGTAAGGTTGAATGATACTCGAGTAAGGCCTCGAGTAAAGTCGGGTTTTGGGTCTTTATCTTACGGAAACTCGGTCATTTCCACAAAATCTCCTCGAGTAAATCACTATTCTCTCTCACAGAAAACTTTTCACAATCGATTCCTTGTCCTATTTCCGTCAAAACCCAACCTTTTTCATCCCTAGAAACCTCCTATCTTACTCAAAATCACTGTGCCCTAACCTGTGACAGTTACTTCATTTTTCTGAAAATCTCAGTTTCTCAATTCTTCAGGAAGATGAGAACCAAAAACCTCACTCCCATAGAGTCCTCTGAATCCGAACAACACTCTGATCCTCTTCTTTCTCATCCCAAGAAGAAAAGAAAACTTACCCCAAGACCAAAAGCAAAAATTCCTCTTCAACCTCAACCTCAATCTAAACCCAAAGGTGTAGTTATCAAAGAGCCTATTGTGACTAGGACTCAATCCAGAAAGAGTTCATCTACCGGAAGAGGCAAGAGTGCCAAATCTCCCTCACCTCCTTTCTCTGATTCCTCTACCCCTTCTTTCACTCCAAAGCCCCCCAAAAAGCCTAAATATGATAGAAATGTGGCTAAGGCTATGGCTAGGATCATTGACCAAATGGAGAAGGGTCAATCTTCAAAGAAGTCCAAGATACCGGAAGAAGAGATCACCAACCCACCAAAGGGATTCAATGTTAGCAAATTGGTGGAGTCTCCGAAGTACTTGTCTCAGTTCTCCAGAAGAAAAGTGTGCAAGACACACTATATTGATCTGAAGTTACTTCAAGAGGTAGTGAAGAACGATCTTAGTCCTTATTTAGAGCCTTTTATGCCTTGGTTATCTATTAGGTTGCCTTTTTGCAAAAAGAGATTACCACTACAGTTAGAGGCCAAAAGATACTTATATCTCCCTCTAGGATTAACCTGTGGTTAGGAATTGAGAATCCCCCGGATGATATCTATTCCCAACTTGAGCCAAATGAAATTTTTACAATCCTTAAACCCGGTGAGATAGTTGGCCCTCTGAACTTCAAACCCAGTGACATGTGTGATCACCATAGGGTCCTTTGGTACATTTACTCTAGGTCCCTAGTGAACAAGGCCAATAACTATACCCATTTCTCATATAGGGACTTCAGGTGGTTTGCTTCACTGCTTCTGAAGGAACAGAAAGATCTGGGAGAATACATCTTCTCGGAGATGAAAAGGTATAAAGTGGATGGAAAAGCTACAACTCCAATGCCATATCCCCAGATTGTGTCTCTAATCCTGAAAGAGAACAAAATATGGTATTTGGATAGTAAGGAGCCCATTGAGAGGTTGACTCCGGTTGGGAGAAACCAAATAGGGAAATTGAACATTGAAATCCCTCTCAGAGGCCCTATGGAGTCTGGATCCAAGAAGAAGAGGAAGACCCCTGAGGCTGAGACCAGCAAATTGGATGACACTCAGTCATCGGCTCCGGCTGCTACCACATCATCACCATCCTTCCTCAATGCCACTCTCCAGCACTTCATGGAGAATATGCTCAGAGGTTTTCATGTGGATATCGCCAACACAAATGCAGAACTGATAACCCACAAGAACACCAAGATGGGAGAGCTGGTTGACAGAATGGATAGGAGACATGAGGAGTTGCTAGCAGAGCAACGTGCCCAGGGAGAGACCTTGAGACTGATACTGGCGCGCTTGGACTCATTGGGTCCTGGACCTTCTGCCGGTCCATCTTCATCTGCACCACCACCACCACCTGCAGAGAACCCTCCTTTTGATACTCCTGTTCCTGAGGCTGAACCATCTACCCCTCTAGTTTCTGATCCACTTGAGCCCCAAGGGAAAGATATCTTATTCACAGTGGATGATCCTGAAACCCATGAGACTACACATATTATCATCGATGATTCACCTCCCAAGCCACAGCCAGACACTGCTCCTAAACCTATTCCCTCTCCTACCCAAACAGAGGAAATATCACCTTCTTCCTCCTCTGAACATCTCACTCCTGTGTTAGACACTCCTCCAGAGCCTGAGACCACTATGGTTGTCTTCCAGCCTTCTCCTCTCCCGCCTAGAGATGACATCCATATTCCACCAGTCAATCTTCCTGAACCAGAGTCATCCAGTTCTTTTCATTCATCTAGTTCAGATGGTGAAGGATTGGTTCTTCCAGTAAAACCTATCTCTATGGTGAAGCCTTCTAGCCCTCCACTTGATTGATGAAGCCAAAAAGGGGGAGAAGAGCTTGAGATGATTTTGTGGATGTGTCCTAGTTTATTTTGGGATATTTGGGTGTATGTGGGCTCTAGGGTGCATTTTCAAGCTTGTTATTAGTTTTCTCTTGTAATTTGAAATTTATATTAATGCAAGTATGTTTAAGTTATGACTTCATTTTCATTTGGTATCATTTAAGCTTTAAATTGTTTGGTAAGATTTAAATTATTTGGTATCATTTAAGCTTTGAATTATGATACATGTTTGGACTAATGAAGTTATTGTGTATGCAAGGTGTATGCTAAGAATTCAAACCTAATAAGACATTTTAATTGAGATTCCAATTTGAAAAACTATGTTCAAAATCACCAAGTTTTGTCATCATCAAAAAGGGGGAGAATGTTATATCTCATGTTTTGATGATAACAAAAGAATGGTTTTAAAAAGGAAATGATTGATAAACAAGTTTGAACAAAGTAATAACAGGAACAAGCATCACTTGAAGTAAGCATTGGAGTAATGAAGAAAGGCCAAGAGAAGATGCTGAGGAACTTGATCATGTGCAAGTTTTCTAATGCATTACTCGAGGCGGTACTCGAGTAATGACCCAAAACTTGAAGTAACCAGAAGCACCTTCCAGTAACCTGCAAACGTTACTCGAGTAGGTACTCGAGTAATAGTGTAAGTATTTTCAAGTTGCTCTCGGCCTGCCAATGTTACTCGAGGAGGTACTCGAGTAACCAAGTGAAAACTTCCAGTTGCCTTCAAGTTTTCCCATTGATACTCGAGGAGCTACTCGAGTACCTGTGTTTCCTAAAATGTGGACCTCTCGGCATTTTGTACTACTGCTAATGTTACTCGAGGCGCTACTCGAGTAACCCTATGAAAACTTCCAGTTGCCTTCAAGTTTTCCCCATGATACTCGAGGAGCTACTCGAGTAACTCTGTTTCTGAAAATGTGCAGCTCTCGGCATTTTGTACCACTGCTAATGTTACTAGAGGAGCTACTCGAGTAACACACTAAGGTAAGTGAAAAACTTGAAGTTAGTACCCGATTATCTTGATTTCTTTTATCTCACTTTCCTCGAGTCCTTACTCTAGTATGCAAGTTTTAATGTTGTACTTTAAGTGGATTCCTCGAGTAAGTACCCGAGTATGGAGAGAGATTCTCAAAGAAAACTTCAAGTCATTACCAGAGTAAGTCATGCACAAAGAGTTCAGTTACTCGAGGTGGTACCCGAGTAACCTATGTAAAAATGAGTTCATTACTCGAGTCAGTACCCGAGTAACATGGTAAGTGCTCTCGGCTTTGAAATCCTGCCAACATTACTGGAGTAAAGCATCGAGTAACCAAAAGTTTATTAAAGGTTTACTCGAGTTGGTACCCGAGTAACTCATAAAAGTTGTGAGTGCATTACTCGAGTAGGTACCCGAGTAAACTTATATTTCCAAAGGTTTGAAAAATGGTTATTCCATGCACTACCCGAGTAATCTTATATGTATTCATTGACTTGCAGTTAATTAATGATTTCCCGATGATACTCGAGTAAACTTCATGTGATACTCGAGTAGCTACTCGAGTAAGCAAACCCAGAAATTTAGAAATCATTCAAACGTTCATTGATTTGTTTCCTATATGATTAATCTTTCATTGTATTAGTATTCCTAGCATATTCACAGATAAACAATGAAGAAATCATGTCAAGAAAGGGAAACGTTCAAATGCCAACCACCGCCAACGGATATTTTTCAAAAACTTGAAAAGTCAACAGTGGCTGCGCACTCACCAACGGACGAAAGGAAATGTTCCAACGGTCATCAACAACATATCTATATATATGGGAACCTTCAAACAGAGAAGAACAACCAAACACACATACGAACGTATCATTAAGTTCATTGCTCTGTTTTCACGTTGAAATTGTATTTCTATGCTTCAGTGATTCTTATTCACTCTTTGAGAGAGTTATTTCATTCAAACTCAATATTTGTTATTGAGATAACTTGAGGTTGTGGAACCTTGAGTTGGGATTGTATTACAGCTTGTAAGGGGGACGAGTGTCCAGGTGAAAGGAACTTGCTTGTACTGTGGTGCCAAGAACCCACTGAATCTTGGAAGTTATAGTGAAACTCTCAGAGGAGCTCTGAGGACTGGACGTAGGTCAAAGTTGTTGTGGCCGAACCAGTATAACTCTCGGTGTACACTTCGGTGATATTTCTCCTTACTCCTTACTGTTTTAATTCCACTGTTAAAGTTTCATATTTCCGACGAAATTTTAAGGTCACCCAATTCACCCCCCCTCTTGGGTGAAACGATTGCTCTAACATTTTTAACCACCCAATTTTAAATTTGGGACGTCCTTGGGGGTGGTTATATCCTAATTCTGTAGTAGTGTGTGGGGCATCACACACTTAGTGTCACATCATGACTATCATCATCATCATTCATGACATCACTATAAATACTTCATCATCATCTTATCAGAATCATCTTCATTGGCATTATCATAAGCACTACTCTAAGGGGCATCACATATTCATAACACCCTTTCAAAAGCCCTATACCGGCAGGCACCCTCAAAGCCCAATAATAGCTGGAACCCTTTTCAAAGCCCTGTACCGACAGGCACCCTTAAAGCCCAGTAACGGATGGAACCCTTTTCAAAGTCCTGTACCGGCAGGCACCCTCAAAGCCCAGTAATGGCTGGCACCCTTCCAAAGCCCTGTACCTGTAGGAAACCTTCAAGCCCAGTACCGGCTGGCACCCTCAAAGTCCAATACCGGATGGCACCCTTTCAAAGCCCTGTACCGGCAAGTACCCTCAAAGCCCAATAACAGCTGGCACAATTCTTTTAAAGCCCAATAATGCTTGGCACAATTCTTTTAAAGCTCTATACTAGCAGGCACCCTCAAAGCCCAATAATGGCTGGCAGAATTCTTTCAAAGCCCAGTAACGCTGGCACCCTCTCAAAGCCCTGTATCAGCAAGCACCCTTTAAGCCCAATAATGGCTGGCATAATTCTTTTGAAGCCCTGTAACAGCAGGCACTATTCTTTCAAAGCCCTGCATCAGCAAGCACTCTCAAAGCCCAATACTGGCTGGCACAATTCTTTTACGCCCCACCAAAGTCCTATGTAACTAGGCACTTCACTTCCACTCCAGGTAATCATCTATCTCCACCTATGTTCTTCTCCCCTATGAACCAAGTAAAGAGTGGCATGGGCACTGTATTTTGTCCAAACCCTCTTTGGTTCCAAGGAGGCATCTTGTTCTTTTGGCCTGACAAAATACGTGTTCTTATCTTTACTTGCTTCATAGATGAGAATCTCACTTTTCTCAGATACTAAACAAGTAAAGAGGGGCAACTGTGAACACCCTATTTTGTCTGGGCCCCACTCAAAAATTAAAAAAACTAATAAAAAATAAAAATAAAAGAAATTCCTCTCATTGATGATGATTGGTGTCTAAATTGGCAATCATCATTAAAGGGAAAATTAAAAAATACATAAAAAACGAAAATTAAAAAAAAATCCTCCCACTAATGATAACCGGTGTCCAAATTGTCAATCATCATTAAAAGATAAAAAAAATAAAAACGAAAATTAAAAAAAAAATCCTCTCATTGATGATGGTTAGTGTCCAAATTGACATTGTCATTCATTAAGAGAATATAAAAAAAATTCAAAAAAGTATCTCCCATTAATAGGTTTAAATTAGGAAGTTGCTTGTAGGGAAAATATAATAAATAAAAAACAAAAATTAAAAATTAAAAAAATCTCTCATTTATGTTGATAGGTTTAAATTAGGAAATTACTTGTGGGAAAAATAAAAAAAATTAATTAAAAACGAAAATTAAAAAAAAAATCTCCATTAATGGTGATTAGGTCAAGCTAAGAAGTTTATTGATAGAAAATAAAAAATAAAAAATAAAAAACGAAAATTAAAAAAAAAATATCCATTGATGGTGATTAGGTCAAGTTAGGTAGTTTTTAACATAAAATACAAAAAAAATTCAAAAATGAAAATTCAAAAAAAGAAGAAGCATTTATGAAGAAAACCCTACCTTGAGACTATAAATAGGAGTGCAAGGGTTGAAGCAAAACACACAAAATTTTTGGGAGAAAAAGGGAGGCAAGGTAGAGAATTAAATTTATTGCTTATACATAATTCTCATGAGGAAGGACAGCTATGGAGAGAGCCATTTCATCTTTGTTTAGAATGAGATCTTTGCCAAGCCAATGAACATCTCTACATAAAGATGGAGGCATTCTTACTAAAATATTGGACAAATCTCCACAAGTATATTGCCTCTTATTGCTCCTTGCTTATATTATTTTGTTCCTTTCTCCATCCTTTTTTTCTGACCCAGCAACGTTCATTTTCTAAAATAATTTCTTGTTGACTAAGGTCATGCTTGTGGGCCATGCGTACTTCTTGAGGTGTCTTACTTGCATTTTAATGACTATTGAATGCTTGCATTGCATGATAAATATATTAGTTGCTTCATCTATTGTACTGCTCCACGTTTTGGCTCATCTTGCTTTCATGATCTCACTCTCATCTTTATGCTTGCCTCATGTGTGCGTAAATTACCATAGCTTTTTATATATGTTGGAGCTGCTCAATATGATGGATCAGGTGGCTAATAAGTGTGAGGATGAATAGTATGTGTTGACCTCTTTCATATTTTGGGCATTATTGTTGGTATGGAGGTTCTAATATTATGTTGCCTTCTTGTGTGTATGGCTTGTAAGGATAAAAGGTATGCAAAGTCTCCACATCTTTAGCTTTTCATTCTTTTAACTTATATTTTTTTCCTTCTTTTCTCTCTATCCCTTTCTTAGGTTCTCTTTCAATATATATATATATATATATATATTTTAACATATTTTTATAAATAAAAATAAAATGGAAAAACTCTCTTTCATGAAAAAATAAAAAAAAATTGCTTTGATAAATAAAAAACATAAACTAAATAAAAAATCATTTTCCCCAATAAATTAAAGGAACTTTTCCCTGAAAAAACACAAACAAAGTGACACGCATTTCTACCCCCGAACTACATGGACTTTGATACCTCTAAAGGGTATGTAGGCCATAGGCTCTCTTCCTAGGTCAAGTCCAACTTTATAAATAAATATATTTTTCCTTATTTTCTTTTTGTAAATAAATATTCATTTTTTTCCTTTAGTTTCTATTTCATTTATTTTTGTAAATATTCTCTTTTTTATTTGGGTAATTATTATAAGATTAAAGGCCATAATATTTTTAAATAATTAACTTAAGGTAACCATTCTTATGAATGGGTGTTGTGGGGTGCCTAACACCTTCCCCATACACAATTGACTCTCAAACCCTAAATGGTTTTTATAGACTAGTTTCCATTTTTCAGAAAGGTTTCCAAAATTATCCTTCTTCAAAATTTTGGCGACGGCTCCATATTTTTCAAATCTCGGGCGCTACAGCAGTGAGCCACGTACAGACCATAGTATTGCATCACAACCACGCTAAATAAAGAGGATCTGTAGTCAGAGGAGCTAACACCAAGCTATCGACGAATACAAGCTTGTTCTTTGATTGTAAAGCCAGTCGCATGGCACGCGACCAGGTGTGGTAATTTGGTCCAGTGAGAACCAGAGTAACAAGAATCAAAGCTGGATTCTCGTTCGGATGAAGGTAATATGCACTAGAAATGTTCTGGGAAAGATTAGCGATGACGCCAGTAAGAGATGAACCAGAAACAAGAGAAGGATTAGGCATGGCGGAGCACTTCGCTCTGATACCATGAAACAGGAAATAAAGGAAATAAAGAGAATCGACGATGGAGCAGAAGAATGAGAGAAGAAAGAAATCTCAGATCTGATTATTCACTATACATCGATACAAATATATAAGAGTAAAGGCATAACAGAATTAAATAACCATTTGACTAACAGTTAGCTAAACTAACAGGTTCTAGTTACACTATTTAGTTACACTACCCATTATCTTTAATGTTTGTTTTACAATCTGTCATATATATATATATATATCTTATAGTTAATTTACTATTCTGTTTTTATGTATAGTACCTCATCCTATCGAACTGTGATTAGATAACTTCTCTTGCTTGATGTCTGATTTAATTTTTAAGACATAGTCATAGAGATCTCAACCATTGATTTAAGGGGACAATAAGAGGAGAAATAGAGGATCCGGGTCTATCGGTGTCTATATCTCTCTGTGTTTTTTCTTTTCGTTTCTCCCAACTTTATACAGAAAGATACTTTCAAAGTGTTAGAGAATAAAAATCCCTGATCTGACTTTGGCAATAAAATATAGTTAGGTATGTACGTGGTTTTTCAGTAAATCAACCTCTACCATCTCGTCTACTAAAGTAAATGATCCCAGTGTTAAAACTCACATGGTTATACATCCATCTAATGAATTCTTACTGGTCTATTGTTTACTGGTAAGTTCCCCCACGCAGAAAAAAGAAGAAGTAAAATCTCACCCCAGATCCTTCTCTGCATGCTTAACTCCTTTTGCTGGATTTGGCTGTCAATTTTTTAGACAATTGTAGCCGTACAAAAAAGGAGGAAGAATAAGCTGTGACTCCTTGGAATCTGGATCTCTTTGATTCCGATACTGTGGGTTTTTCCTTAAAATCTTTGAGATGAGGCCAAAGATTTATCTTTTCGGTGATTCCATCACAGAGGAATCCTTTGACATCAGAGGTTGGGCTGCTTCTCTGACCAATCATTTCACTTGCATCAGGATTACAAAATGCAATCCTCTTTATATTACATAAGCCTAACCAAATGTCATAATCGGTCTGTTACATCAAGATTACATGTAATCTTTTCTCATGAAATTGAACCAAATGGGCTATAATGGTTTATTTTGTTTTGATGTAAAGATCTTACTTGGTTCTATATGTTCTATGAATTACCTGTACCAAGGTTGAAATGTTACGCCTATATTGAGCTTGTACTGCCGACTTGTATATTTAAGTTAATATATATGTTTAGCTAATATAAATAGATAAGATGCACTGCAATGACTTTGTTTAGTATGTGAGCTCTTTTTTGGGCATGGCTTGGTTAAAGTTAAAAGGTGAGGAAATACTGTCAAAAAATAGCTGTTTCTAGTGAGTTAAACCAAAATTTAATTATATTATCATTTATTTTCATTATGAAAATCAATTATTTACGGAAATTACGATAGGAAAGACAAATAATAGATGAAAGACTGTGATCTCCCCAAATTAAGTTTGCTCAAATATTATGCAGAAACTCATAGTAACTTTTATTTTTCTTTCCCATGAAGGCACATAGATCAAAGCACATGGAATTGAACACTTATTTCTTAAAAGACAAAAGAGAAAATTTGACATAACTATTATGGAAGGTTTCTAACCCTTCTCTTCCTCTTCTTCAGTAGATCAATCACCAAACTTGCAACCCATAGAGGTTTACCAGTAAACATCACAACTTGAAACATTGTTGCTCCAAATGCTGCTCCACATACATATCCCAACGCCACAGGTTTCCATCCAAATTCAAATCCAACTCCTAAACTTGGCAGTGGTTCTTGTCTTTCCTCTTGTGTGTTGCATGGAATCATAAGTTGAAAACCACGCAACTCTTTGTTTCCTTTAAAGGAATTGCTTGAGAAAGTCTCAAATTGTTGGCCCCTAGGAATACATCCTTCAAGTTGATTCTTTGAAAGGTTTAGGACTTCGAGAAAATTGAGATTAGTCAACTCTATGGGAATTTTTCCAATAAATTTGTTTGATGACAAGTCCAACGATTCCAAATTCTTCAAATTTCCCATTAAGGCAGGAATTGCACCGGTGAGCCCGTTATGTGAAAGATTGAGCCCTTTCAACGCAAGAAACTCTGCAATAACTTGTGGAATCTCTCCCTCAAACATGTTATTGGATAAATCAATGCTTGTGAAAATAGTCAAGATCTTTTCCATATGAAATTCTGATCCTTTCAAGGTCAACTCAATGGAGTCTTGATAATTAATAGTGCTATAGATTCCATAATTCAAGTATTGCAATTGAGTTTTCTCTTCTAATCTTCTCATAGCTTCGAAGGATTTGAAGAATGCTGCAGGTAAAGGACCTTTCAAGTTGTTGCTGGATAGGTCAAGTACTCTTAACATATGGAAGGCATGGCTTCCATTGTCCTTAAAATTGGGGATAAAACCGTGCAATTTATTCCCTCTAAGAACAAGCACCTGCAATTCCTTAAGAGCTTGTAGCCAGTGGGGAAATACATCCTCTATGCCATTGTTGCCAAGATCTAAGACTCTTAGCCTTGTGCAATTGACCAAAGATTGAGGTAATGACCTTTCCAAAGAGTTGTCATTAAGATTTAGGGTTCTTAAGTTGTTTCCCACTTCAAATGATTCAGGTATACTACCAGAGAAGCTATTACTCTGTAAATCTAACACAGAAAGAGTAAGGTTAGAGTTGACAATACAGAGTGGAATGGTGCCAGTGAAGTTATTATGGGACAAGTTAAGAATATCAAGTGTGCTTGCATTGCAAATAGAAGAATGAAGCTCTCCTTGAAGGAAGTTGGAACTTAAGTCGAGAAAATACATGTTTCTCAATGGCAAGTGTTGAGTCAACACGTTTCCTGTCAGAAAGTTGTGAGAAAAGTTCAAGAATGTGAGCAAATTGTTCTTCACTAAATTTACAGTTCTTAGAGAAGAAATGTTGAAGAGAGATGATGGAATTTCACCGGTTTAGATTTACAAAGTGAACAAGATATATTCAATTAAGCTAATAGTTAAAAGGCTTTGGCATTCATCTCTAACATTAAAAAACAATAGATAAACAACATTATATGAATTTAACTTTTGTTGAAAATCAATATAATTTAAAAGGGACTCTTCCAATATAATATCAACTGCCAATTGGACATTAAAACTCTTTTAAAAAAATATGCTAAAGAGAGATTATGGAATTAATTTCACCAATATAAAATGAACAACCGAGTTATTTATATTTTTCATTAAAGCTATTTATTATTCACAAGGATCTAACTTTGAAATCTGCCTATGAATTCATCATAGACTTAAATAGGTGATATCATTTGCATATAATTTACACATGTATACAATATAAACAAATTGAATATTTGTTTTATGCTGATTAATCCATGCATAAATATTAAAAAGGGAGAAATCAAATCTATTCTAACCATCAAATTGCCTAACTTTTAATAGTTATATAACTAACGAGATAAGTGTTTTATTTTGTAATTTTTTAATAATTATTTAATAGGATTTTATAAATTCGTGAAATAAGAAAGAAATGATTAAAAATATTGGAAAGAAGAAAATTGATCAGGGAAAGGAAGAGAAAAAATATATAGTTGAAGATAATAATCATTTATTCCAAAATCAATCTCTCGTAGCATTGAACTATTAAATAATGAAGATGGTATAGAACCAGCAATTTGATTTCTTCCAAGACACTATTTTTGGTTGTGATAGATTGCCAATCTCATTCGGGTGGGCCAATTGTCATAGATTAAATCAATTACCAATTTGATATGCTTTAAAATTCTTTTTTAAAGAAGAAATGCTGAATTGAGGTTATGGAATTAATTTTGAACAATCAAATTATTTATATTTTGCATTAAATTAATTAAATATTTACAAGGCTCTAATTTCAGAAAACAATATGATGAATTCATCATTGGCCAAAAAACTAAAATTTTAGTTTTTTGAACAACAAAAAAGCCTTGTAAGGAGGTGTAGCAGCGTAACTTTTCGTAACGTAGAAGTATAAAGAGTTTTCAGTTAAAAATTTGCAACAAATATCAAATAAGCATAAATAATAAATGAAATATTTGTAAAGGAGTTGTATTGCAGATAGAATACAGGGAAAAAAAGAAAAATAAGAGGTTAGAAAGAACTAGCAAAATTATAAATAAAGTGTAGTACAAAAATTTTGCCACACGAGACAGTTACAACATGCCTCAAAACACACATTTGTTGGGAGACTACTTGAAGAATTATTTATTCCGACATAAATTTATTGTAGACTGAACTGTTAAATAATGAAGTGGTATATGAACAACAAGTTGATTATTTTCAAGACACAATGCTTTTAGTTGTAAACGATTGCCAATCTCATTTGAAATATCTCCTTCAAATAGGTAGAAAAAAAGAGAGTAATGTCAGTAACAATTTTTATGCTTAATAAATTATTATGTACATGAGCCAATTTTGTATATTTTTTCCATAAAACAAATTTGTGTTTTTGAAAACATATATGGCACAACTTGCACATTTTTTTTAGAAATTATAACAAAAATATATTATAAATGATAAAATACAACTGCACTTGTTTTCAAAAAGAAATAGCCTATTCATGGTAAAACACATATATTTGTTGGAAGACTCCCAGAAAAATTAGTTTTGTTAACAACAAACTTTTTGAGAATACAAATTAATAATAAATAACCAAATAAAAATTAAATCTTCTAGGACCACATTTTCATTTTCATTGCATTAGTCTAATAACCCAAAAGAACGTTATTGAGAAGAAGCATTTGTGGAGACATTGTCCCTTCAAAAACATATATCTCAAAAGTCTTTAGTCTTAATTTGTTTGGATGTATATATTATATCTTTCTATCTCCCACTTTTAATTTGTATGGTTTAAGGTTTTGATGTCATCGAATATTATATAAGAATTTCACTTGTCTATGTTACAAATATATCATGAGGTTCCATTGGTTCTTGATCTTCATTTTATTTGTTGTTTCACATAAATGAAATGAAAAAAACCATAATTTAATTTTAGAGAAAAATATTTAAAAAGAAAAGGAAACACACAAGTAAAGTACATACCTGTAAATGAGTTACCATCCAAATATAATGCTTTCAAAGATGTACAGTTGCTTATTGATTTTGGAATGCTTCCCTCTAGTTGATTATCATGAACATCAAAGACTTCAAGTAAAGAGAGTTGATGGCACATTTCTTCTGGCAAATTACCCTTTAAATGATTCTCGCCAACTTGAACAGTGCTCAAAGAGGGCATCTTCCAAAGGAATGAAGGAATTTCACCTATGAAAAAAATACAGAATATTTGTTTTTGGTATAGTAAGTCTAGGAATTTCCTTAATTCACACACAACTGTATAAGTAATGCATGTAATTTGGTTAATTAGAGGCTTAAAATTAATAGACTATTATTTAACTTTTGTTTGAAATTAATTTAAAAAGGACTCTTCCAATATGATGTCAATTACCAACTGGACATTAAAACTCTTTTAAAAAAGATATGCTAAAGAGAGATTATGGAATTAATTTCACCAATATAAAATGAACAACAAGGTTATTTATATTTTGAATTAAATCTATTTATTATCCACGAGCTTCTAACTTTGAAATCTGGCTACAAAATCATCATACAGTTACATACGAGATATCATTTGCACATAATTTACATATGTGCTATATAAAAAAACTTGAATATTTATTTTATGCTGATTAATCCTTGCATAAATATTAAAAAGGGAGAAATAAAATATATTCTAACCATCAAATTTCCTAACTTTTAATAGTTATATAGCTAATGAGATAAGTGTAATATTTTGTAATAGTTGAATAATTATTTAATAGGATTTTATAAATTTGTGAAATAAGAAAGAAATGATTAAGAATATTGAAAAAAGAAAATTAATCAGGGAAAGGGAGAGAAAATATATAGAGTTGAAGATGATAATCATTTATTCCAAGATCAATCTCTTACAGCACTAAATTGTTAAATAGTGAAGATGGTATAAAACCAGCAAATTGATTTCTTCCAAGACACTATTTTTGGTTGTGAAAGATTGCCAATCTCATTCGGGTGGGCCAACTGTCATATATTAAATCAATTACCAATTTGACATGCATTAAAATTCCTTTTTAAAGAAGAAATGCTGAATTAAGATTATGGAATTAATTTTGAACAATCAAATTATTTATATTTTGCATTAAATTAATTAAATATTTACAAGGCTCTAACTTCACAAAACAATATGATGAATTCATCACTGGCCAAAAAACTAAATTTTTAGTTTTTCTAACAAAAAAGCCTTGTATGGAGGTGTAACTTTTCCTAACACAGAAGTTTAAAGCATTTTCAGTTAAAAAATTTGTAAGAAATATCAAATAAGCATAAATAATAAATGAAATATTTGTAAAGGAGTTGTATTGTAGATAGAATACAGAAAATAGAAAAATAAGAGGCTAGAAAGAACTAGCAAAATTATATATAAAGTGTAGTACAAAAAATTGCCACACCAGACAGTTACAACATGCCTCAAAACACACATTTGTTGGGAGACTACTTGAAGAATTATTTATTCCGACATAAATTTATTGTAGACTGAACTGTTAAATAATGAAATGGTATATGAACAACCAGTTGATTATTTTCAAGATACAATGTTTTTAGTTGTAAACGATTGCCAATGTCATTTGAAATAAATAGGTGGAAAAAAGAGAATAATGTCAATAACAATTTTTATGCATAATAAATTATTATGTACATGAGCCAATTTTGTAATTTTTTTTTCATAAAACAAATTTGTATTTTTGAAAACATATATGGCACAACTTGCACATTTTTTAGAAATTATAACACAAATATATTATAAATGATAAAATACAACTGCACTTGTTTTCGAAAAGAAATAGGCTATTCATGGTAAAACACATATATTTGTTGGAAGACTCCCAGAAAAATTAGTTTTGTTAACAACAAACTTTTTGAAAATATAAATTAATAATAAATAACCAAATAAAAATTAAATCTTCCAAAAATGTGTGTATGGCATAGTAATTTTGGAAAAATAATCCTTCAAAAATTTCTTAGATCCATTTATTTTAAGGACTGATAATGTGTCTTTAGATCCATTTCAAAAAATTGAAGATTAATTTTGCAAGGGTTGTCCAATTGCAAATCAAAGTCAAGGCGTTCAAACTCAATTCCAAATTGAAGTATGCTGCTTAGATTATAAATCCGAATCATTTTAGAGCATTAAATATTTCATTTCATTTTTTTTGGCAGAATTTTCAAGCAACTTATGGTTACATGTGTGAAAATTATATGTATAAAAATTCCAACTAAATCATGGGAAGAAAAATCTCATTTCAAATTTATTTCTATTTCGTACGGTAAAAAGAAAAAAAATTAAAAAAAAAAAGCACAGTCTCAAGTCCCAACACACCCACCCATCCACACACCTGGAGATGTTTTCATCTATAAAATTAGTATGCCACATCGAACTCATAGATGCTGAAAAGTATACCATTTTATTCATACTCATTTTGGGATTAAGGGTGTGTTTGGTTTGAGGGGAGGGGAGGGGTGGGAGGGAATGGGAGGGTGGGTAAATTACCTTTTTGGGTTGAAGGAATTTAAATTTTGGGTGGGAATCCAAAATTTAAAAAGAATGAGAAAGTAAATTTTAGGGTTTTAAGAAAATGAGAGAGTAAATTTTAGGTTTCTTTTGTCCAAAATTGTAATTTCCCTATCCTCCCCTCCCCTCCCCCCTACCCTCCCCTCAAACCAAACACACCCTAAAAGAAAGCATCGTGTTCTATGTCTTCAAAAGTAATCTAGCAAAATCATTGTTCATTTAATGTCTTATGAATGAATGAAAGAGCCAAAAAACAAATCTCATTTTTCTTACAAACAAACATGTCATTTTATACTTCTCCAATCCCAAACTAAAGTCAAGGGCATGCAAAATCATTCCAAATTGAAAAATGACATCTCTCGTGATTACATTAAAAAATTTCAAACAAAGATTAATTCGAGTGTTTGGTATTTTTATTTGTTTTCAATATGTGAATTTTTTTTCTAAACTTTGTGAAGCTAAAATAAATATGCGAATAAAGCGATTATTCAAATTTAAGAATATCATATCCCTAAATATAAATAGCAAAATATAAATGATCACTCAGATAGAGATATCAATGGTAAAAGTCATACTCCACCATTTTAATCCAATCTAACTCTAAGTAATGTTGTATGGGGCTCTTTTATCAAGTTATTTTCCTTCGGGCTCCCTATTTCTTTAATGATTGAGAAAGTATTACCATTTCGTTCATATTCACTTTGGGGTTAAAAGACGGAATAGCGTCCCATGTCTTTAAAAATAATCTAGCAAAATCATTATTCAGTAATGTCTTATGAAATAATGGAATGGAAGTTAAGACAGTTATATATATAATTAAAACTATTACCTTGCAAGTTGATGTTGTGAAGATATAGCCACTGGAGTTTGGTCAAATTTCCAAGTTCACTTGGTATTTTTCCTCTGTTGAATTTGTTATCACCTAATGATAACTGTGCTAATTCTTTGCATTGATGCCAAATAGAGGGTATTTCGCCAGACAAATTATTTCCATGCACATAAAATAATTCAAGTTTTGGAAGCCCAAAACACACATTTTTTGGGAGACTACCAGATAATTGATTGTATCCAATATCAATCTGTTGTAGCGCTGAATTGTTAAATAATGAAGATGGTATAGAACCAGTGAGTTGATTTGCTCCAAGATACAATTCCATCAGTTGTGGAGAATCACCAATTTCATTGGGTATGCATCCTTTAAATATTAAGAGGGTGAGAAAGAAAATAATGTCAGTAACAATTTTTTATTTATTACAAGTTATTACGTACGTGACATAAATTTATATTCTTTAGAAACACGTGCACAATAAGACTTCCACTTTTTTTTTTTAGAAATGACACATATATTAGTAAATCATAAAACGCGACAAAAATTATTATTTTCACAAAGGTATAACCCTTTAATTCGGGTGGGCCAATTGTCATAGATTAAATCAATTACCAATTTGACATGCATTAAAATTCCTTTTTAAAGAAGAAATGCTGAATTTAGATTATGGAATTAATTTTGAACAATCAAATTATTTATATTTTGCATTAAATCAATTTAATATATACAAGGCTCTAACTTCACAAAACAATAGGATGAATTCATCATTGGCCAAAAAACTAAATTTTTAGTTTTTATAACAACAAAAAAGCATTGTATGGAGGTGTAGCAGCGTAACTTTTCCTAACGCAGAAGTTTAAGGCATTTTCAGTTAAAAAATTTGCAAGAGATATCAAATAAGCATAAATAATAAATGAAATATTTGTAAAGGAGTTGTATTGTAGATAGAATACAGGGAAAATAGAAAACTAAGAGGCTAGAAAGAATTAGCAAAATTATATATAAAGTGTAGTACAAAAATATTGCCACACCATATGATTACAACATGCCTCAAAACACACATTTGTTGGGAGGTTACTTGAAGAATTATTTATTCCGACATAAATTTATTGTAGACTGAACTGTTAAATAATGAAATGGTATATGAACGACAAGTTGATTATTTTCAAGATACAATATTTTTAGTTGTAAACTATTGCCAATCTCATTTGAAATATCTGCTTCAAATAGGTGTAAAAAAGAGAGTGATGTCAGTAACAATTTTTATGCATGATAAATTATTATGTACATGAGCCAATTTTGTATTTTTTTTTCATAAAACAAATTTTTATTTTTGTAAACATATATGGCACAACTTGCACATTTTTTAGAAATTATAACAAAAATATATCATAAATGATAAAATACAACTGCACTTGTTTTTAAAAAGAAATAGCCTATTCATGGTAAAACACATATACCTGTTGGAAGACTCCAAAATTAGTTTTGTTAACTACCAAATTTTTGAAAATATAACGTAATAATAAATAACCAAATTAAAATTAAATGTGCCAAACATGTCTGTATGGCATAGTAATTTTGGGAGAAAATCCTTCAAAATTTTTTTAACAACGTAGAAATAATAAGAAACATTTATTTTAAGGACCGATAATGAGTCTTTAGATCCGTTTCCGAAAAATGAAGATTAAAATTTGCAAGGGTTGTCCAATTCCAAATCAAAGAGAAGGCATTCAAACTCAATTCCAAATTGAATAATGCTGCCTTAGATTATAAATCTGAATCATTTTAGAGTATTAAATAATCGCCTTAAATTATTTCAAAAAAGCCACTGCCCTTAAATGTTATATAAAAATTATTTTCCATGCAAGGAATTTTTTTTAGGTTGCATGTGAGATTGTAGATAATTAAAAAAAAAAGAAACATGCCATTGAAAAAAAACAAAGGAAAAGACGAAAAATAAAAGGGTAGAGAGAAATATTAAAATCCCAACTGGTCCCTTTTTATCATCACACTTATCTCATTGTTTATTTTCCAATCGGCTCCCGTGTTGTTTTAATGATTAAATTTTTATTTCACCTTTTTGGCAGAATTTTCAAGCAGCTTATGGTCACATGTGTGAAAATTATATATATACAAATTCCAACTAAATTATGCGAAGCAAAATATCATTTCAAATTTATTTCTATTTCATAAGGTAAAGAGGAAAAAAATTTAAAAAAAAGTGCAGTCTCAACACACCGACCCATCCACACACATGGAGATGTTTTCATTATAAAATTAGTATGCCACTTCGAACTCATAGATTCTGAAAAGTATACCATTTTATTCATATTCATCTTCGGATTAAAAGAAAGCATCGCGTTCTATGCCTTTACAAGTAATCTAGCAAAATCATTGTTCGTTAATGAAGTTTTTATTCATATTAATTATGAAGTTTTTTTTCCTTAAGTAAAAAGGACTCATCCATTCACCAAAAAAGATCGGGCACATGGCATGGTGGTATTCTTAAACATTAAGTGGTCCTCAAAACAAGTTGATGCAACTAATTGAAACAGAGAGAAAATTACGTTGGTCATGGGAAAAGAAGCTGTGTCGCTTTATGGAGTATAATTTATTCACTTCTAGGACCACATTTTCATTTTCATTGTTAGTCGAATAACCCAAAAGAACGTTATTGAGAAGAAGCTTGTGTGGATACATTGTCCCTTCACAAACATATATCTCAAAAGTCTTTAGTCTTAATTTGTTTGGATGTATATATTATATCTTTCTATCTCCCACTTTTAATTTGTATGGTTTAAGGTTTTGATGTCATCGAATAGTATATAAAAATTTCACTTGTCTATGTTACAAATATATCATGAGGTTCCATTGGTTCTTGATCTTCATTTTATTTGTTGTTTCACATAAATGAAATGAAAAAAAACCATAATTTAATTTTAGAGAAAAATATTTAAAAAGAAAAGAAAAACACACAAGTAAAGTACATACCTGTAAATGAGTTATCATCCAAATATAATACTTTCAAAGATGTACAGTTGCTTATTGATTTTGGAATGCTTCCCTCTAGTTGATTATCATGAACATCAAAGACTTCAAGTAAAGGGAGTTGATGGCACATTTCTTCTGGCAAATTACCCTTTAAATGATTCTCGCCAACAGCAACAAAGCTTAAAGAGGGCATCTTCCAAAGGAATGAAGGAATTCTACCTATGAAAAAATACAAGAATATTTGTTTGTTGATATAGTAAGTCTAGGAATTTCCTTAATTCACACAAAACTGTATAAGTAACGCATGGAATTTCGTTAATTAGAGGCTTAAAATTAATAGACTATTATTTAACTTTTGTTGGAAATTAATTTAAAACCGACTCTTCCAATATAATGTCAATTACCAACTGGACATTAAAACTCTTTTAAAAAAGATATGCTAAAGAGAGATTATGGAATTAATTTCAATTATATAAAATGAACAACTAAGTTATTTATATTTTGAATTAAATCTATTTATTATCCACGAGCGTCTAACTTTGAAATCAGGCTACAAAATCATCACACAGTTACATACGAGATATCATTTGCACATAATTTACATATGTACTATATAAAAAAACTTGAATATTTATTTTATGCTGATTAATCCTTGCATAAATATTAAAAAGGGAGAAATCAAATATATTCTAACCATCAAATTTCCTAACTTTTAATAGTTATATAGCTAATGAGATAAGTGTTATATTTTGTAATAGTTGAATAATTATTTAATTGGATTTTATAAATTTTTGAAATAAGAAAGAAATGATTAAGAATATTGAAAAAAGAAAATTAATCAGGGAAAGGGAGAGAAAATATATATAGTTGAAGATAATAATCATTTATTCTAAGATCAATCTCTTGCAGCACTAAATTGTTAAATAATGAAGATGGTATAGAACCAGTAAGTTGATTTCTTCCCGGACACAATATTTTTGGTTGTGAAAGATTGCCAATCTCATACGGGTGGGCCAACTGTCATAGATTAAAACAATTACCAATTTGACTTGCATTAAAATTCCTTTTTAAAGAAGAAATGCTGAATTTAGATTATGGAATTAATTTTGAACAACCAAATTATTTATATTTTGCATTAAATCAATTTAATATATACAAGGCTCTAACTTCACAAACAATATGATGAATTCATCATTGGCAAAAAAACTAAATTTTTAGTTTTTATAACAACAAAAAAAGCCTTGTATGGAGATGTAGCAGCGTAACTTTTCCTAACGCAAAAGTTTGAAGCATTTTCAGTTAAAAAATTTGCAAGAAATATCAAATAAGCATAAATAATAAATGAAATATTTGTAAAGGAGTTGTATTGTAGATAGAATACAGGGAAAATAGAAAAATAAGAGGCTAGAAAGAATTAGCAAAATTATATATAGAGTGTAGTACAGAAAAATTGCCACACCAGACAGTTACAACGTGCCTCAAAACACACATTTGTTGGAAACTTATATGGCACAACTTGTACATTTTTTAGAAATTATAACAAAAATATATTATAAATGATAAAATACAACTGCACTTGTTTTCAAAAAGAAATAGCCTATTCATGGTAAAACACATATCAGTTGGAAGACTCCAAAATTACTTTTGTTAACTACAAACTTTTTGAAAACATAACGTAATAATAAATAACCAAATTAAAATTAAATGTGCCAAACATGTCTGTATGGCATAGTACTTTTGGAAAAAAAATCCTTCAAAATTTTTTTAACAACGTAGAAATAATAATAAACATTTATTTTAAGGACCGATAATGAGTCTTTAGATCCGTTTCCGAAAAATGAAGATTAAAATTTGCAAGGGTTGTCCAATTCCAAATCAAAGACAAGGCGTTCAAACTCAATTCCAAATTGAATAATGCTGCTTACTTAGATTATAAATCCGAATCATTTTAGAGCATTAAATAATCGCCTTAAATTATTTCAAAAAAGCCACTGCCCTTAAATGATATATAAAAATTATTTTCCACGCAAGTAATTTTTTTTAGGTTGCATGTGAGATTGTCGATAATTTAAAAATAAAAAAAATTGCCATTGAAAAGAAAACAGAGGAAAAGACGAAAAATAAAAGGGTAGAGAGAAACATTGAAATCCCAACTGGTCCTTTTTTATCCTCACAGTTATCACGTTGTTTATTTTCCAATCGGCTCCCGTTTTTTTTTAATGATTAAATTTTTATTTCACTTTTTTGGCAGAATTTTCAAGCAGCTTATGGTCACATGTGTGAAAATTATATATATACAAATTCCAACTAAATTATGCGAAGCAAAATCTCATTTCAAATATATTTCTATTTCATAAGGAAAAAAGGAAAAAAATTAAAAAAAAGCACAGTCTCAACATACCCACCCATCCACAAATATGGAGATGTTTTCATTATAAAATTAGTATGCCACATCGAACTCATAGATTCTGAAAAGTGTACCATTTTGGGATTAAAAGAAATCATTGTTCATTAATGTCTTATGAATGAAATGGTGAAAAACAAAATCTCATTTTGTTTACAAACAAACACGTCATTTTATATTTCTCCAATCCCAAACTAAAGTCAAAGGCATGCAAAATTATTCCAAATTAAAAAATGACATCTCTCGTGATTACATTAAAAAATTTCAAATAAAGATTAATTCGAGTGTTTTGTATTTTATATTTGTTTTCAATATTTGAAGTTTTTTTTTCTAAACTTTGTGAAGCTAAAATAAATATGTGAATAAAAAGATTATTCAGATTTAAGAATATCATATCCCTAAATATAAATAGCTAAATACAAATGATCACTCATATAGAGATATCAATGGTAAAAGTCATCCTCCACCATTTTAATCCAATCTAACTCTAAGTAGTGTTGTATGGGGCTCTTTTATCAAGTTATTTTCCTTCGGGCTCCCTATTTCTTTAATGATTGAGAAAATATTACTATTTCATTCATATTCACTTTGGGATTAAACGAAGGAATAGCGTCCTATGTCTTTAAAAATAATCTAGCAAAATCAATATTCAGTAATGTCTTATGAAATAATGGAATAGAAGTTAAGACAATGATATATATAATTAAAAGTATTACCTTGCAAGTTGCTGTTGGTAAGATATAGCAACTGGAGTTTGGTCAAATTTCCAAGTTCATTTGGTATATTTCCTCTATTGAATTTGTTATCACCTAAGGATAACTGTGCTAATTCTTTGCATTGATGCCAAATAGAGGGTATTTCGCCAGACAAATTATTTCCATCCACATAAAAAAATTCAAGTTTTGGAAGCCCAAAACACACATTTTTAGGGAGACTACCAGATAATTGATTTATGTCAAGCTCAATTTCTTGTAGCGCTGAATTGTTAAATAATGAGGATGGTATAGAACCAGTGAGTTGATTTGCTCCAAGATTCAATATCTTCAGTTGTGAAATATCACCAATTTCATTTGAGATGCCTCGAAATATTAAGGGGGTGGGAAAGAAATTAATGTCAGTAACAATTTGTTAGGTGTCACAAGTTATTAAGCACATGAGATAAATTAATATTTTATAGAAACACATAAGATTTGCACATTTTTTAAGAAATGACACATGTATTAGTAAATGATAAAACGCAATAAAAGATGTAACCCTCTTAATTCGGATGGGCTAATAACCATGGATAAAATCAACTAGTTGTGTTTGGTTGAGAAATTTTGATGGATTCAAGATGATAAAATCCACGAGACAAATTGAAATCCAATTGGCCCTTCCTTTTCATCATTCCTATCAAAACACACATTCTTGGGAGACTCCTAGAAAAATCTTTTTGTTGACTCTCCAAACATTTCAAAACTAATAATTACTAATAAATTATGAAATTAAAATATAACGTAGATTGTCCAAATCAAGATTAAACGTTTTGGACATGTTCACTGTAAGGCTTATTCAATATGAGAAAAGACAATACAAGTTTCTTATATTATGTCAAGTCCTCCAATCACAAATGACCATGTTTCATATTTTTAAAATATTATTATTTAACTATAAATCCACATGAAATAAATTGGACACACATGCATGGGTGACTGGAGAACTTGACATCATTGATATAATGAACTTGAGCTAAGTTTTTTTCCTATGAAAAAACCCTTCAAAAATTTTTTAATGAAAGAATAATATACATTTATTTTCAAAGATTGATGATGAGCCCTTACATCCACTTGGACTAATTAATATTATGACAGTAATTTTTTTTCCCATGGTGTTACTATATAATTTCTTTCAATGAAATTAAAATTCCAATCTAAGGTCTCCAACATTGACAGATTGAACAGAGATAGTGGAATAAATCCATTAAGACTGTTATTTTGAAGATTTAGTTGTTCAAGTGAAGATAAATCTCCTATCCATGCTGGAACTTGCCCATCAAAGTCATTGTAGCTCAAGTTGAAAAGTTTCAATCTACGCAACCAAACCAACTCTTCTGGTATTTGACCATAAAAATTGTTGTGACTGAAATCAAGTTCAACAAGGAATGAGAGATTTCCTAGTTGTGGAGATACGGAGCCCTTAAGACCCATGCCGTGAAGATTCAAGGAATGGACCCTTCCATGATGAGTATTACATGTGACACCAATCCAATTGCATGGAGAAGAAGAGACAGACCAATTAGCTAAGAAATCATATGGATCTGAAGCGATAAAGGATTTAAGGGCAAGAAGTGCAGATTTATCAGTACTGATGTTTGTATCAGTCCAAGCTAAGGATCCCATGAAGCAATGAAGTGAGAGCAGGAAAACAAAGGAAGAAGGCTTTCCCATGAGGAGCATAACAGACTTATCCGAATTTAAGGTCTTGTGCATCGAGCAATTAACACACACGTCGTTTTATACTTCTCTGGTTCGAAATCAAGTCAAGTCTTACTAACAAAATGCGGAGTTGCAAAAGGACATCTTTTGTGATAAGATTGAAGAAATTGAACTAAAACATTAATTAGCATGTCGGGTGTATTAAATTTGTTTTCACATATATTTCAAGATACTTTTTTGCTGCATTATTTTATTAACGGTCAAGTATGGTGGTGAATGAGAAGAAGCTTCGTCCCTTGATGTGATTACGTGTTGATCAATTTCACTTTTAGCTGGGACCACATTTTCATTTATGATCTGGTCAACTAGGCTATAAAGAGTAAACAGTACAAGGACATTTTTTAATTGAAGCTTGCGTAGATGCATTGTTCCTTCAATTATATATATGCTTTTTTATTTTTTATTATTTTGGGTGAGACAATTATTCCTTTCTTCAGTATTGGACATTTATAACCTTGTGGATATTAGAGTCAAATTCAAGTCGATCGGAATTGATGTGTCAACGAGGACGTTTGGCTCTAATAGGGTGGAGTATGAAGTCCCATATCGGTTGGGATGGGAAATGAAAGATGTTTTATAAGGGTGTGGATATCTTCCCATCTTACGCGTTTTAAAACCGTGAAGGGTGGCAGAGCCCGAGGGAACAATATCAAGAGCAACTGGGATGGGATGTTACACAGTTATTAATCGGACATTTTACCATCTACAAAATGCTTTGCAATAACTTACTTGTATCGAAATCAAACCACCATGCTTGAAATCTAAACAGAAGAAAGAAATCTTTGTTTTGTGATATCTCTCATTCTCATTACACGTGGTTAAAATTCTCTGGTTTTCAATTTCTTCAGTTATGACTTTATGTCTGAGGACAATATTATCACTATATTATTCAAACTGTGTCTATCACTCCTTAACTTGCGGGTTATGTTTGTAAGGTTAACAACCACACAACGAGCAACATAAATGGAATTGGCGAAAAAGCTTTGATTTTTTTTTTTTTTGGTGAAATAAAAAGCTTTTGATTTTTACATAAATGATCTTGAAGCAGTGCTCCTCCGTAACAGATGATAAGTCTGAAAATTAAATATATATATATATATATATATATTTTGAACGTCTCACTATTCATTCATTAAATTATGATAATCCAAAAAGAATGATAAAAGAAAATCAGATATCCAACAAGCTATTAGTTAAGGTGGTAAACAGCCTCTCAAGCTATAAGGAAGAGAACATAAGTACAAATATTAAAAATGGGGAAACCCTTGATCAAATAAAAGAATGAGAGACAAATACATTTTAAAAAAAAAAATTTATATATAAAATAATATTTAAATTTAAATTTTTAGAAATAATATTGTGAAATTACTGAGATATTCTATCATATAAATATAATATCCAATCAGTTCTCTCCGGTTATTCTAAAACAAACTTCATTTTCTGCAAAGTATATAACTACATCTTATTATGATGTATAATTATTTTTCATTTTCTCCAGAAAAAATTGCTAAAATTATTTCTGAGGTTTAATACTTATTAATATATTTAGATGTTCTTTTTTATGGATTTTGATGTCATGATATATTTTAAACATTCTAAAAATTTTAACTTTGAATATGAATAAATCATATATATTTTTATATTTTTTACATTTATAAAAATAACCAAACTCTTCAAAATTGACCTGTGTTTATCCTTTTTATAGATTTTTGCTGTGTGTTTATCATTCTAGCTAGCCATTTTATTTTCATAATTTTGTATTGAATTCTTGATTATGCAATTAATAGAAATTTAATTAACATGTGGAGTGGAGTAGACTTTTGTCAGAGTCATTCAAGCTTGATTTAAGAGTGGGCCAGGAAAGGCATTTGCCCCTGAAAGTTTTTACTGAAGAGCAATATTATCATAGTCAGCATCAATTTTTTAATGGTCAACATTAGTTTTTTCATGTTATAGGGCAAAATTGCTACATTTTGAAATTTATGGGATGACATTGAATCTAAAAAACTTTTAGGGTAATATTACTCTTTGGCAAAAACTTTCAAAGCAAACTGTGCACCTTAACCCTAAATAATATAATAGTATATAACACATAATTATAATTTGTTAGGATTTTATTTCATTTAAAGTTTTCTTGTTACCTTACTATTTAAAATTTAATTTTCAGAAGCTAAAAACAAAAGCACTTTCCCTAATATCTTACTGAAAATAGGAATTCTCAAGTAAAACAATGAAGTAAAGCATAACTTTAAAAATCTTAGAATAATTGTGAAGCTCTAAAAATTGATTGAACACAAGTCCATATGACTAATTTTAATTATGAAACTTATTTTTCTTTAATAATAAGATTAATCCTAATATGGAACTTTTGCGTGATTTTGTTTATCAAAATAACAAAAAGATAACAATTTTTTTAAAAAACAAATGACTAATTTCTATTTTACCTTTTTGCCAATTATATATATATATATATATATATGTGGAAGCCTTTCCTGCTATATTTTGAAAACTTACAATGAATATAATGGACAATTAAGAATGCTTTAAAGGTTATACTATTCACAATTTGTAAAATAACACAATTTGCAAATAGATTAGCTAATTGCAATTTGTAAACGAATATAATGGACAATTTGTAAATAACACAATTTGCATATATATTCTGCTCCTCTAATTGCATGTATATTAATATATTTTTCACAGTTCATTCCTCTAGAAGCTGAGGACAATTCAACTAAAGAAAATAAAGCTTTTTTTTTTTTTTGGTATCTTTCTTATTAATAAAATTTGTCATGGTTGATGGCGAGAATATATTTTTTTCCATAATGTAGATTTTTATTAAATGATTTGTTTCTATTTCGCCCCTTGCCAATGTACTCATTAGTGGTCAAACAATATTTATTTAAAAAGAACTCACTAGGCACGGTAGACTTTTCAAACATTATATCATCCTCAAAAGAAGTTGATGCAACGAAAGAGAAAGAAAATTACGGTAGTGATAAGAAAAACCTTTGATCCTAAATAGTGATCGATCTGTTATTACATACACCAAGGACCATATATTCATTATCGTCGTATTGTATGGATCATAGAGTAACCCCAAAAATATAAATACGTTAGTAATGAGAAGAATCTTTGTCCCTTGAGGAATTACATTTTCATCTTCGGTGCATTATTTCATTTATGGTCACTCTCATGGGCCATACATAGAGAGAGTACTTCCAAAACAACGTTACTAGTGGGAAGAAACTTGCATCCATATGTTGTCGTTACCCTTCACACACACACACACACACACATCAAAGTCTAGGTCCACTCACAAGTGAAGCACTTCATATAAGTAAAGGTTGATATATACTACCTCTGGTCCCTAGTATAAGATCTACTTTAGTGAAGAAATTGAACTCTAATCTACAGTAGTTGGACCCAATGTATTTGAAAAAGAGTTTTTAGCCGAGAATAGTTAAATATATAACTAGATGAGGAGGGAGGGAGAGATAAATAAGAGTGATAATATTTTACTCGATTTTCAAATACTAAATGTTGTGTCTTTTGGCTGTATGGCTGCACGTGTAGTTTATAAGTTTATTATTAATAAACGGAGTTGTTTCTACCAACGCTATTACCTCCATCCAAGATTGTTACCACCATTATATTACTTTTACAGTTTTACTTTCATACTTCATCTATCCCTTATTGTAAACTTCAAATAAATGATTTGCATTGATCAACAAAACAGTTAAAATTAGTTAAAAGCAATATATATATATATATATATATCAACTATATACTTGTTTGTAAAGATGATAAGTGAGAGAGAATGTAACATCTCAGCGCTTCACTCTTAATATTGTCCACATTTGGGTCCTGCCACCTCTGACAGTTTTCAAATGTAACAAGATGTGAGGTGTCTAGACCATTATAAAGTGTTTTTCATTCCCCTCCCCAGCCGATGTGGGATATAACATTTCACCCACCTTTGGCCTCAGCGTCCTTGCTGGCACATCAACCCACATGGACTCGAGCCTTGCTTTAATACCAATTGTAACATCCAAGCGTCTTGTTCTCTATGCTGTTCGCTTTGGGGCCCTCATCACCCTGTATGCCTTTAAAACACATCGAGAGGGGGATGGATTCCTAAAGCGGACAATATTGAGTGTGAGGCTCAGGAATATTACAATTGGTATCAAAGCTATGTTTGAGTCAATGTGGGCTAATTGTCAGTGAGGATACTAGGCCTAAAGGTGGGTGGAGTGTTATATATATCCCACATCGGCTGGGGAAGAGAAGACACATTTTAAGACCGTGAAGGACAATGGCCCCAAAGCAAACAATATCGAGAGCGAGATGTTGTGATGTTATAAAGAAAATAAATGGAATAAAAAAAGTCAGTGGGTAAAGTTGAAAAAAAATGTTTATACAAATCTAAAATGAAACTTATATTTTGAGACACACTCATTCGCAAATTTAATTTGAAACTTATAATAAGGGAAATAATTGCCACATAAATGCTACTAATATTTTATTCTTGAACAGTGATATTACATACATCTCCATGAACTGAAAGGCAATTTTAAACCAGTATTTGCTTGCTATACATTATCCAAGTGAATGTTGTTCTATGCATTGCTAGACGTGTTATTTGTATATTGTAAATTTATTAAAGAATAATCTCCACGTACTTTGGGCTCAAAAGAACTTACTGAACCTCTACATGTGCTCTTAATTGTTATGCTAGGTCGGTATTAGAAAATAGATCTCATTAGACAATAGATGTTTAGTTTTTCTTATACCGACTTGGGCAACTATTATCACTAGGCACTATTTTCTTTTCCGTGTTAAACCCTTGTATTACGTTGAGAATGGATCCTAGGCTTTTAAAACATAACATATGGTTTGTAAATAAGCATGAACATATATAACTCAATATATACCTACATGGACTAAATAAAATCAATACCAACCTGTTCATATATATATATATATATACTATAGATGCAAGGAGATGATTATGAGCATAATAAGTTTTTATTTTTATTTGGGAGAATCCTTGAAAAAGAATTTGGAATTTGAGAAATGACAAATGAGTTTTTTTTACCAATAGTTGATTAAAAAATGTCAAAACGTGATAAAGAATTCACAACTTTTTTTTTTGGGACATGACTGATTTGTCATTTCCCAATTTTCAAATTCTTTTTCAGGGATTCTCCCTTTTTATTTTGATGATAAATAAAATTTATTTCATCATTTTACTTTTAAAATCCTCTTTTCATGTAGGTACATGGCGTGCTTGACTTGTGATACCTCAAATTCACGCTCCGTTTCATAAGATAGAAACTGCATGCTTCGAAATATCTCCTCTTGTATGATGGGTATTGATATAGTCTCTAGCTATAAAGAAGAAATGTGCAAACAACAAATTTAAATGGAAGTAAAACATATCACATAATCAACATGAAAAGAATTAAAGCAACTCTGTGTATAATTGTTATGTACCTAAAAGCAGAAGAGTTGCATAAAATTAATGCCATTTGATACATTCACTACATAATCAATCTGTAAATATTCACCACAAGGAAAAGATGTTAAGAATATGCGTTTCTTATAGTATTGTTGGGGACGTTTTAAAAAAATACTTATGGCAGGATTTTTTAAAATATGATTTCTTGTCTTTGGCCACAAAAGGTATACCTTTTTTGTCTGTATATTTCAAAAAGAACAATTATCAATCTGATAATCCATTTTTAAGCTCCAGACCAATAGGAATTGCTTTCTGTAGTTTTAAAGAAAAAAAATTGAAATATTACACTGAAGGATAAGATCCTAACAAAATTAAGTGGTTGGTTTAGTTTGAGAATATGACTTAATACCCAAGTTAGATACTAAGTTTGTTGCTGATGTTAGAACATTTATCAGATGTTTGATGGGTACTTACATATTGCGATTACAAAATGAAACAAAACTGTCAATCTTTTATTTTTACTCGAGGCAGTGTGATTTTATCATCTTTGATACCTTATGTACTTGAGAAGACATTCTTGTTGCTAAAAAAGAGAGAGATAATGCTAATAATATCTTTTGTCACCATAATATACCACCACCTAAATCAGAACAGATTCACGTACAATTTCAATATTAGGACTGGAAACCGATATCATTTTTTAAAATATTAATTTCGATGTAGTTTCAATTTGCAATTGTTGAGCGATCGAGTGTACCATCTATTTAATAAAATGTTGACTTCAATTTATTTAAAGTAGGGAATTTTCAAAATGGAAATAAATCCACAAAAATGAATGCATATGAATTCAGAAAAAAGATAAAAAAAAAATACTTGTACATAATGAATAATAAGATGCATAACTCACAATCATTTTTTTTTAAAGTATATCCTCTTTGTCTAATTATAAGTCCAGATGCAAAGTGGCATTGTTGAAAAGTTCATATAATAAATACTTTCTCCATTTTAAAAAGATTTGATCTCATTTTATTTTTCTATCATACGCTTATTTACTCTAATAACAACGCCAATTTATCTTTTAAGTCTAAAGTAATATTCCGGTTACAACAAAACCAAAAGCAAGTGTAAATGAAATAGGCAAAAAAGGTGGAAAGCGAGAATTTATAACTTTATTTTATATGATTAAATTTTAATATAATTACCAATTTTCAAAAAGTATCCTCAAGTGAATATTTAATAATAAATTAACAAAGAAAAGATAATATATCAATGGTTGAAGTTTCAACCTTTATAAGGCGTGTTTTATAATAAGTGTCATTTTTATATTTCAAGAAGAAATTAAATGATTTGTGGTTGAAAAATATTTATTTAAAGAGCACTTGCTATTTTTTTCCAAAAAAAAAAAAAAGAGCACCTGTTATATAGGCACATGACATGATATACTTCTCAAACATTAAGTTGTCCTCAAAACAAGTTGATGCAACGAAAGAGAAAGAAAATTACGTTAGTGATGAGAAAAAGCTTTGATCCTAGCTAACAGTGATCGATATGTCATCACATGCACCAAAGGACCATATATTCATTATCGTCGTATTGTATGGATGATAGAGTAACCCCATAAAGCACGTTAGTAATGACACTACTAAAAAGAAAATATAATAAACAGCGTTTTTTTTTATGAATAATATGACGTTTCCTAAACATGATAGCTTTTAGCGCCATAAAAGTAAGCTACGGCGCTTTTAGGGAGAAGTGCTGTAGGAGGGTAAATACCTCCTACGACGCTTGTCCTCAGAAGTGCCGTAGGAGGTATATACCCTCCTACAGCATTTCTTCCCAGAAGCATTGTAATATGTAATAATTTTTTTTTACTATTTTATATAATTATTTCCTTAAACTTAGCCAATTAAAATCCACAACAATTTACAATACGAAGAGAAAAAAAAGTAAACTAATTCAGAATGAAATAACACATAACTAATTCATAAAATCAGTATTAGGTATATGTAATTACAATTAATGTAATTGTACAACTAATTTTAAGAGAATAAACAACATGAGAATAGACAAAGAAACAACCTAACGTATGTATGTACCTAAATATCAACTAATTGGCTAACCATATATTCACACTATTCCTCAATGATTTCATCCACTTGTTCGTCAATCGATTGGGCACAACGTTGATCTTCATAATACTACATAAAAATCATACACAGAACGATTTAAACTAAGTATTATTATATTTGTAAGCTCAAAAATTTAAAAACTTACAATATACAGGAAGTTCAAGAAGACAGAGTTGACACTTCAAATAAATACCTGAAAAAAAATTATGTGCACACATATATGATCATGACAGTATCTAACTAAAAAAGAAAAACTGAACCAAATATTGAGGAAAAAACACTTACACACTAGGGAGATTTTGAAAGAGGCTGAGACAAGAAAAAAGATATGGGAGAGGAAGCTTTGTACTGCAACAGAATTGTGGAAAATGGAGGAGTTAGAGAGAACGCGGGAAGATGAAAATGAAAAAGAAAAAGAAAATGAAAACAGCAGGGTAAAATTTAAATAGCAGATTGTAAAGAAACTACAACATTTTTTGTTAAAGAGCCATAGCTTTCTAAATATTTTTTAAAAAAAAAAACAAACACTTTAAATATATTCAAGGCACCATATGACACCTTAAAATATCCAGAACACCAGGTGGTGCCTTATAAAATTCAACTTCAAGGTGACCTTGAGTGCCTTACTTATAGAGCGCCCGGCTAAAACATATTTGGCCTTTCCCGGTGCTTAATTATAGAGAGCCGGCTATGGCTAGCATTGTATAATTAAGCTCTGGCTAAGGGCCAATTTTTTTTTTTTTTTTTTTTTGGAACTCAAGAATGAAGCAAGTGATTTCTTTTTTAACTTACTACAACATAAGATTCTAAATAATAATATCTTTTTTACTTATTCTCACCCTTATCCGGCACTTTATTTTTAAACGCCGGATAAGTTTTTTTTGAATAAAAAAAATGCTAAAAATTAACTCAGCTACGACGCTGTTTTGAGAAGCGACATAGCTTGGGATTTTGTTTTGTTTTTTTTTTAAATAAATGTTTTGTATGGCGCTTGTCTAGGCAAGTGCTGCACAAGTCTAACACTAAGCTTTGACGCTTATATTAGGAATCGCCGTAGGTTCTGAACTTTATTTTTAAAAAAAAAACTATTATCTAGAACGCTTATTTGAAGAAACGACAACAAAGGGACGCCGTTAAATCCCTCTTTTGTAGTAGTGTGAGAAGAATATTTAATGGAAGAAAGACATTTAAATACCACTTGAACTTTAAAATACTAAATCAACAATTTTTTAAAAATTTAAGTGGTCAATTACTATACTCTTTTTATCAATCCCATCACTTTTATTATCAATAAAATTAATTTCAGATTTTAAAATTCAAACGATATTTTTATATCTTTTTTCTGTCTTTTAATTTGCCCCTATAATTTATATCATTCAAAGTCTGTATCCACTCTCAAGTCAAGCACGTCATATACCTATAAGTAAAGGTTGATATTTATAATACGTCCAATCAATTAAAGTCTAAAGACTGCTGGCAAAAAAAAAATTAAAGTCTAAAGACTTTTGATATATATTTGTCATGCTAGTTGCCGTGAAACATGCGGTTGTTGGACTTACGCATTTCAGAAGAAAAATCTAGATGAGAATAATTAAATCCTCATACGATCCTATCTATAGGATATTTCTAATCTATCTCACGAAACTAAATTTTTTTTTTAAATTTTATTAACTTTATCTATACATTTAACAATATTCTAACTTTATCTATGTTTACTATATATTATAGTATCCCTATAAAAATAAAGTCTATAACAGTAATAAATGAAAGTTAAAGTTGTACCATCACATGAAAAATGTAATGATAGATGTGATTTTTAAATAAGATTAAAAAAATATTCTCTCTGTCTTATAAATAAAACCAAATAAATATATTTTTTGTGTCTTGTTGACATGATAGACTTCTCAAACATTAAGTTGTCCTCAAAACAAGTTGATGCAACGAAAGAGAAAGAAAATTACGTTAGTGATGAGAAAAGGCTTTGATCCTAGCTAACAGTGATCGATATGCTATCACATGCACCAAAGGATATATTCATTATCATCATATTGTATGGATCATAGAGTAACCCCATAAAGCACGTTAGCATTGAAAATAGTGTTTAATTTGTCCCTTTAATTAATGTCATGCAAAGTCTGTAGGTCCGACACTCACAAGTCAAGCATGTCATGTAGCTATAAGCAAAGGTTGATATATATAATACGTCCAATCGATTAAAGTCTGAAAACTTTTGTTAGATATTTGTCATGCTAGTTGCCGTGAAACATGCGGTAGTTGGACTTGCGCATTTGAGAAGAAAAATCTAGCTGAGAGTAATTAAATACTCATCTGATCCTATTTATAAGATATTTCTAATTTAGTTCACTAAAATTAAGAAAATTTTAAATTTTATTAACTTTACCTATAAATTTAACAACATTCTAACCTTATCCCTATTTAATATATATTATAATACCCTTATAAGAGTAAAGTGTACACATTAATAAATGAATGATAAAATTATACCATCATATAAAAAATGTAACGGTATACATTTAATAATTGGAGTTGTTTCTACCGACACCATTAACTCTATCCAAGATTGTTACTGCCATTAAATTACCTTTATAGTTTTGCTTTCATACTAATTGCCACTGCAATGGTACTAAATTTACTCTTGAATAGTGATATTTCGTACATCTCCGTAAAAGGCAATTTTAAACTAGTGTTTACCAGCTATACATGTATTATCTAAATTAATGTTGTTCTGTTCATTGCTGGACACATTATTTGTATATCGTATGATACTTGCAACAGTGGGTTATGCTATTTATAATTTGTAAATAATACAACTTGTCATTAAATTTATAAAAAAAAGCCAAGTGGTTGATTTGTTGTGGATGATGCCATGACGGTCGCTTTAGAATTTAAAGTAGGTTCTTTCTCCTTTTTTGTGTATAGTTTTTAGGAATTATAAAATTCTAAATCAGGTATGTTTCAAAAATTATATTGTGAATTGCTTATCAAGTTTCGTTATTCCCTTATCAATTCTTAGTAACAACCTGATTTAGGATTTTACAGTCTCAAAGTTCTTTTTCTGTCTTTTTTCCTAATTTTTAACAATTGTATCAAATAATTGACACCCACAAAAAAGTTAAAATTTAACTCGTAATAATAAACCTATCGTTATGAAGATTACTACGTTGTCTTCGCCAGTGCAGCCCAATCCATTTTCAAGTATTTTCCAATTTTGAATGGGCTCATGATATAGAGGGCTCCTCTGGTTCGAGCCTCCAAAATTCTCTTGTTATTTTAGAACAACGAATCAGCAAAAGGGGGCATTGGAAAAAAAAAAGGCAACTTATGTTAATTTTTTTTAACATGCATTGAGTGCGCACGCGTTAATGTTTTGACCCAATACATGCATTACTAATTTAAATTTTTAAATTTTTTCATAACTTTTATATTGACAAAAAATAAAAAAGATATATGCAAAGTGAAACCATATATTAATATCTAACATATTATTTTTGTGATAAAAATAAATTAAATTAAAAAAATATAAATAAATAAATAAAAATGTTCTAATCTTCAACATTTTCACATTCCATTTATTTGTACAAAATAAAGTCAAATCAAGATTACATTTAGAATGGTTCATTATCAACTTCTAGTATAGCTCTTTGTATCTTTCAAACAATTTAGGAAAAATTAGATCCAAGGACCTAGAGCAGAAGATATTTACTGAGAAGGACCGTAAAAGTTATAATCATTCAAAAGGACCAATAACCAAAGATAGAAATACTAAATTGCCCTGAATTAAATTTCCTATATTCTCTTTTTCTATCTCTCCCACATTCTACTAAAGTAATTTAAATTTTATTTTCTACAAAAATTACAACAGCCAAAATCATCACTTTTTTAACTTTAACTAACATCTACCTAATCATATAATCAATATATCATTTAATTATTAACATAGATATTGTGCCATTTAAATTATTAGGTTTTTTCTTGATTTATATAATCTTGTATAAAATAAACTCTAAGTAAAATAGACAATTTATAAGATATTAAGTTTTCTATTTAATATCTTAGTTTTTAACAAAGCTTAATTCCAAAAAAATTATTATTATTTAGTTTGTTTATATTATAGAACTTATTGATTATATTAATTTTTTTAACTTTAAATTTTTGGTTTACACATGAGTATTCTCTAGGGAGGCTATCCTCCATTGATTGAATCATATTTTTATATGATTTTTCATAACTAAATTGAGAGTTTGATGCATTTTCTGGGACATTGTTGCATGATTAAGTACTAATTTTAGTTAGAGACAAATGTATTGAATTAATTGCAATTAAGTGCAAAATTGTCATAATTTGTTAATTATTTTGTGCAATTGTTTCTCAGACTTTTGATGTTACCTAGTGTTTAATTTTGTATTTTAGGTATTTTAGAAGAAAATTGGAGATTTTGAAGGGTCAGAATTATTAATTTGAAGACAGGGGCAAATTTCAGAAAAGGCCCCACAATTTCTGAAAATTTCAAAAATGTGAATAAAAAGCCCAGGGAAAATCACAGAAAATTCCCAGGAATTTTGATAATTATATTCTGCCCTGCAAAGATTTCAAACATTTACTCTTTAGTCCCTCCTCTAAAACTTTTGACATGGGTCCCTGGTCAAACTCTATTTTGACCAGGACCTTCAACTAAAAGATCAGACACGAGCGGAGGGAGAAGATACAGAGAAGCGCCGCGCAAGCTAGAGGCATCATCATTGAATCATCACCTTCTTCCTCTTCCGTCCAAGGTCGCTAGCGACCTTCTCTCTTCCATGCATTGTTGATCGCCTGCAACCACCTTAAACCAGAGGAGAGCCGCTGTAGAACAGAGTTGTGGAGCTGGGAGAGACAGACGGTGAGCACCGCTGCAACACTATCCTTCGGTGTCACTGCTGTTGGCTCCTTCTTCATCGTGGATTGAGAGGAGAGGGAGAGGAGAACCACACACCACCACCTTCAATCTTCGTTGTTTTCACCGATTGAAGCTTCTCTAGCACCATCAGACACCACCACCTCCATTTTTGGCGAGAGTGGGAGCTTAGACCATTGTCACCACTGTCACTTTCTCTCTCTCTACCGTCATCCCCTGTTTCCATTGTCATCAGCTCTATCCTCTCTTCACTACCATCACTACCTTCTATTCTTCTTCCATTGTCATCATCGGCCAACTCTTTATCCAGCCAAGAACTCCTTCTGGTTTATCCAATTTCCATCAAATCCGTCCCTACATTCATTCACAATGGGTTCCTTGAATTTTAATGGAGATGTGGTTTCAGTTGACTTCATGAGTGACTAAAGCTTCCAACTCTCGAGGATATCGAGAAGATTGGCTTGAGTTCAAGAGCTTCAAGGGGGAGTTTTCTTTCTTAGTTTCTTTATGAATTTTCTATTGTCATTGTAACTCCTAGCTATATTATATTCTAAGGTATTTTCAGTAGGATTTTGTTGAGTTATTTGGACTCCATATTGTTGAACTAAAATTGTTTATATTGTGTTTGGATTGGAACTATTGTGATTGGTTGATTTGTGGTTATCTATTTCCTATTAATTCCATGAGATTATGCTTGCTATGTGGTTACTAGTTTGTGTAATTGATTTGAATTAATTTGAGTAGTGCGTTTGTGCATTTATATTAGAGGAAATAATTGCCTTAATTTAATCCATGTCACACATCAAGTGGTTCTTGAATAATATTTCTAAGCAATAGCTATGAATGCGATCATAGGAGTAACTATTAATTATGAGTGTTAGACCCAATGTGATTACTTGGGGTTTTTAATTAAGACTTAATGGATTTTAAACTCCCATATCATTTAGTGAGCTAGGATAGCCATTGAACCAATTCATCAAGAGAATTCACTTCATTCATATTTCATTAATCATCCCCTGTTTTTTAAAAAACCAAAAATATTAGTCTAGCATTTTTATTAGATTGCATTTTCTTTTATTTATTAATTTGAAAAACCCAAAACCAATTTTCCCTTGTTTTTATTGCATTTGCATGACATTTAGATTACTTAGGATTCAATAAAAGGCTCCTCGAGAAGAGAGAATGATCTTAGGTTTGCCTATACACAATTCTTGGTTAATTTTTGATTGTGGACCCCAAGGCCAACACATGAAAAAGTCCTAATCAAATGGCGACATTGCCGGGGAGCTAAGTAATTGGCTCCTTAAACGAATCAATGCAACGAATCAAGAGTAATTAATAGTAATTACACTACTAATAGTAATTAATGCAACGAATCAAGAGGACTTAAAAGGCTTGTAATGATGGATGAAGGCTAAATGGAATGAATTAATTAAAGAAAATAAATAGTTGATATGCAAGTCAAAGTTATCAATAAGCTCATAGCACCTAAATAACTCAAAAAATATTGCCAATTCTTTTCCAAATTCATGAACAAGTGCCTTCTTGGTATTTCTTTTACTTTTCTTTTATCTACAAAACATTTTTCTATATATATATATATATATATTTTCTTTCTAACGCTCTCTTGTTTTTTTTCAATTCAATTCTTTTCTTTTCTTTTTCCTTTTTCACACTTCATGCTCTTTTTTTCCCTTCTTTTTTTTTTCAAACTATACTCTTTTTTCTTTTGACTTTCTTTCTCTTCTCTATATACATGGCATTTTAATATATACATTGTTTAACTTTCTATTGGTAAATCACTTTGATTTTAGAGTACTATGAACATTATGAGAAAATGACATGCATACAACGTAGAAATGGCTCAAAGGGGTAAGAAAAAGTAAGTGAATGTAGGTTTGTGTTTGGGTGAATGGGTTTAAAATTGAATGCCTCTTTCATTTTCATCACACTGATGCAAATGTCATTTCGAAAAAGAGTTGAAACAAGTTCTAGAAGGTGAAAAACTAAGTGAACATGTACACATGGAAAGAATTCAAGGCCCAAATAAACATCCAACAAAGTTTTTCTCCAATGCACATTCTAACAAAATCAATTGTATAACAAACTAACCATAACGCATCTTCTCAATTATTCCTAATGTTAACTTTACAAACACAATCAATCAAAATATTGCAATCAATTATAATAATGTTCAACTCTTAAATGCACTAATAATGTTGAAACTCTCTTTTCCTAAAGCAAGGAGTAGGCAAAAATCCAATAGTGGGTTCATTTCTCTTTCCATTCACTTGAAAACCAAAACATGGTTTTGAAGATTGCCAAAACACTAGAACTCATGAAAGCCCAAAAACGTTCCCACAAATCACGCTTTCAAAGTAGCAAATGCGACTCTTTACTACTTAGGGCATGTATCAAAGCAAGTCATTCTTTTTTCTTTTTCTTTTTTTGAAAAATTTTCTAGTTTAAGTCATTTCTCATTTAAAAACAACCAAATAATGGGATTTAAAAATGTATTTCCCTTCCCCACACTTAATCAACACATTGTCCTCAATGTGTAAAGCAACTCTATTATTTTAACTTGTTCCTTAGTGAAGTGGGAAGTTGTGAAGTCCAATAGCAATTGGAGCACAACACGTCAACATCACATAAAGAGAGAGAAGGAGAAACAAGGCATAATAACAAAGGAAATCAAGGTGAAAAGGCACAATGGTAATTAAATTTGGTAGTGGCAAAAAATGCAAAGCATACAAAGGGGGTTCTTATCCTACATGCCAAGCTACATGACTTCTACCTTTTTCTACTGGATTATGTCCCTCCCCCACACTTATCTTCCTCATACAATAATTAAGCTCAAAGAATCATAGTATTTAGGAAGAAAACAAGTGAGAAAAGAGACTACTTTGGTTAGAATAGCTTGAGTGGCTTGAAGGAGAAGTTCTCATCTTTGATGAGAATCATGCATTTGTCTTTTGGAAAATCTTCTCCCTCGTAGAATTTTCTTGGTGGAGGTGGCTCATGATCAATTGGAAGAAGTCCAAGAATGTAAGGTAGAGGTTGCCTCCTTTGATGACCTTTCCAATAATGTACCTGAAAACAGACAAGCAAATAGCGGTATCCCATCCAAGAAAAGAAACATGGAGATATTTCAAGTGCAGTAAAGGCATGTTAAGTTCTAAACTCTCTAAGTAACTATCACATCCAAGGAAATCAATGGTACTCCCATCAATAGGAGTCAGCAAATCAGTTACATTTTGAAAATTCTCTTGTGTTTGTAATGTGGAAAATGTGGAATCCAACTTAGTGTTGGAGTACACCACATCATCATTGCAATCACAAGAAGTGGAAGGAAAAATAGTGGAAGAAAGAAGAGAAATTTTCAAATCGTTACCACCCAAAACTTTTGAATTTTCAAAAGAATCATTTTCCTTTTCTATATCGGGTAGCAAATCACAAGAAAGATTCATATGGAAAGAATCATTTTCATTTGTAAAATCATCAATCAAAACATTTGAATCTTCCCTTATTAAACTATCATGCAATTCATTGGAATCAAGAGAGATCTTTTTCTAGACTATGGTCTTTATCACTCACATCAACCACATTATCATCCATTCAAGAGTCAACATGTTCGCAATTGTCATGCTTATAATCATCAATAGTATAAGGAGGTGCATCAAGATTAATGGTAGAATCTACCACTACATTAATTGTTTTCTTTTTGAAACTCAACAAGTGGCATTTTTCATGATAACAGTCTACACATATTTGATTTTTCACACAAGAACATGAAAGTATATCATGCAATTGATTACAATCATCCCTAGTACTAAGAAGAGAAGTATTTTCAACAGTTAAAACATCACACAAAGAAGTATAAGCACAGTCATTAACAAGTACAATCGAATCACTACTACTAGAGCTAATGGGTTGAGCAATTATATTTTCAAACATTTGAGAGAAATTCAACAATGACTTCTTCATCCACCTCATTATCACTCAAATCATTAATTGTTTCACTAGTTACAATAGTAGGAGAGTCGACTTCTATAAGGATAGGATTATTATCAAATGGTAGGGGAGACTCGTCAATGTTCTTTTGTACGTGCTCACTTCTTGTGCTTATGTAGGAATAGGTACCAAAGGATTAGAATCTGCCATTTGTGAAATGGCATTTGGCTCTTGAGCTTGGACTCCTTGTTCCTCCTCCATATGGAAGGAAGACTCCTCTAGAAGTTGAAATCGCACCTTCTTGCCTTTCTTATCTTGAGTATTTGAATTACATGTAGGCAATGAAGGAAGAGTCTCTTGTGGAGTGTTGCATTTAGAAGTCTTTTGTGCAAGCCACTCCATTGCTTTCTCCAACTTCTCATTTCCGTTCTTCAATCGCTCTACTTCTTGTGATGGCGGAGTGAGACGCTCAAAGTCCTTGGCCAATCTCATACACACTTCATCTTGTTGTTCCATTGATCTCATTATAGAGGCCATGCAATGGGCAAAGGTGTTCTTGTGTAGGTAATTTAATTGTCAAATTTACTTTTTTGACAAGGGGTTTCTAGTGTGAGGCTTGTTAATTTAGCATTTTTGGGTTTTTCTTTTTTTGCATATAGTTTAAGAATTTTACATTTAGGTAGTTTACATAGCATTTATTGCATTCTTGCATTGCTTTGACTTGGTAGAATTTGTGTGGTGTTGTTGTATTAAATTTCATACGATTTTGATCTCAATTGTTTGAATCCACTATTTCTCCAAGTTAATTCATCTCCTACTTGCATCTTTGGTACTTTTGAAACTTCTCTTTCTTTTCCTCTTGCATTTGTATTTTTGTAGATTCTTTTTCTTAGTTTTTAATAGTTTATAGTTAGTTAGTCATCTTGTGATTCATTGAAATTGTGTGATTGAATTTCTAATGGCTTGGTTTAATAGTTATTAAGATTTACCTCTCAATTCTCACTCTTCCATAGGCAATTACACCGAGAGAAATGATAATATCTCTCAAGGATCTCAAACGGTGCAACAACAATTAGACCCATCTTTACTTGAATGGAGAATCCAAAAAGAGGTTTTGATTGTCAAGGAAATTCACCCTTTCAATCTCACTCTTCAGTAAAAAATTGAATTGAAGAGAAAGAGTCTATCTCTCAAAGCATCCATTCCATTCAACAATCATTGCAGCTTCTTCAAGCCAAGTTGGGATGTCAAAATAGTCCAATTGGTTAAGAATGTCATGGTCCATTCCACCCTCCACACCATGAACTCTACCAACAACCTTCATTCCAACCTTATTGCTCACCACACCTACCCTATAGATCATATCATGAGCCTTCTCCACCACCATATAACCCATAAATCCTTCACCATATAACCGCATATCATATCATGAACCTCCTTCTTCATTTCGCCCCACTTCCCGACCATGTTATCCACATCCTAAGTCTCTCTACCTACCAGTTCACATTCTCAACCATGTGTGCCAAACCAAGAACGTACCATTGGTGAAGTCATTAGAGACTTCCAAAATCCAATGACTCGGACTATAAATGAGGAGCGGTCAGTCTCTGGTGTTTCATTCTAATATTTTGGATTGTGTAGTTAGCTAATTTCTTTGCATCACTTGGCTATGACTAGTGTTGGCTTGAGGAATTTGATTAATTGATCCATTACTTTCCAATTATGAAATTGCTCATCTTTCAAATGCATTAGTGATTTGAATTTAGAAAATTGTACTTAATTGCCTTTGTTCAAGAGTATAAAGGTCTAAGTGTGAGGGAATTGATTGAATTATATTTTTATATAATTTTTCATAACTAAATTGGGATTTTTAATACATTTCTAGGGACATCAATGCATTATTAAGAACTAATTTGAGTTAAGGACATTTATATTGAATTAAGCATAATTAGGGGCAAAATGATCATAATTTGTTAATTATTCGTACAAATTATTTTCTTGAATTTTGATGCTACTGTGTGTTTAATCTTGCATTGCCATTGTAGGTGTTTTGGAAGGAAATTGGAGATTTTGGAGGGTCAAGATTAATATTTTTGAGAACTGGGGAAATTAAAGAAAGGGGCCCAAAATTTTTGAAAATCACAAATTTGTGAAGAAAAGGTGTCAGAGAAATTACGTTAATGGACCCAGAAGTTTTGGAAATTTCACTTTAGCCTACCAATGTTTCAAGAATTCTTTCGTTAGTCCCTCCTCAGAATTAAACTTTTTAGCCTTTCAGAATGCGTTTTGACCAGGAACCACTAGGTTGTTTCTGCAACTGCAACCCGAGATTATAGAGGGAGAGAAAGCCATATACAGAGGAGCGTCAGGCAGACCCATCTTCGTCGGATCACCTTCATTTTCTTCTCACCTCACTGGCGACCTTCACTCGCTTTTCTCCATTCTTTCCGTCACCGGCGAGGTTCAATTTCAGAGTTTCAGACTGTGAGAGAACCGGAGAGTGAGAGAGACGCAGAGGTCCAACATTCTGTATGTATGAGAGATTCCGAGGCTACAAGAATGAGGATGATGAACTTCTTCTTCTCGATGGCTCAACCTAAACCGAGATGAAGAGGAGAGTTTGAATGCCGTGAGTTTGACGGCGAGAGTTCTTGAACTAAACCAGAGAGCTGAGGGAGAGTGTTTCAAGTTGATATCTTCACAAGAACGCACTAGAAGCAGCATCAGAGCATTTCCCAGCGAGCTTCTGCAGTTTCAGGTGAGATTTGCAGTTTCCGGCAGGAATTTCCAGATTCCGAAGAGCCAAGTTTTCATGGATTTTCAGAGCATCAAACAAGTTTCTATCAATGTTATTGAAGCTCCATTGAGTGGCTAAACTTTCAACTCTTGAGAATATTGGCAAGATTGGCTTGAGTTCAAGAGCTTCAAGGGAGTTTTCTTTCTTATTTGCTTTATAAATTTCCTATTGTTATTGTAATTTCTAGCTATATTTTAGGTAGTTTCAGTAGGATCTTGTTGGATTAATTAGACTCTATATTGTTTAACTAAGATTATTTATACTGTGTTTAGATTGGAATTATTGTGATTGGTTAATTTATAGTTATATATTTCCTATTAATTCATTGAGATTATGCTTTCTATGTGATTACTAGTTTGTGTAATTGATTTTGGTTCTTTTGAGTGTCGCGATTGTGCATTTATATTAGAGGAAACAATTGCATTAATTTAATCCATTTCATCTTGAATAATATTTCTAAGCAATAGCTATGAATGCGATCGTAGAAGTAGCTATTGATTAGGAGTGTTAGACCCAACATGATTACTTAGGGTTTTCAATTAAGACTTGATGAATTTGAACTCCCGTATCATTTAGTGAACTAGGATTGCCATTGAACCAATTTCTCAAGAGAATTCACTTCATTCATTTCCTTATATTCATCCTACGTTTTTTAAAAGACCAAAAATAGTAGCTTAGGGATTTTAATTAAATTTTGCATTTATCTATTTTCATCAAAATCCAAAACAAATTTCCCCTTGTTTTCTTTGCATTTGCATGACATTTAGATTACTTAGGATTCAATAAAAGGTTCCTCAAGAAGAGAGAACGATCATAGGTTTGCCTATATGCAATCCTTAGTTAATTTTTGATTGTAGACCCCAATACTAAGGACAAAACATCCTAATCATGTATACCGTTGTTGAATAAAAAATATAATACATTATCTATACTTTTTTTTTAAAAAGTATACTAACATTACATGGTTTTCCAAAATAAAAAAAAACCATTACATGGATTTTTATTTTTAAAATTCACATAAAACTAGTCTAGCATAAAATTATTTTTATGCAAACATCCTTTGAATTGTTTAAAATTGCATATTTTTCAAAAAAAAATAGATGTATATAACCTTTCTTTAATATTTATAATAAATTATAAAATATTTGATTTTTTCATAAAATTATATAAATTTTATTTTCAATTAAAATTTGTGTCAATTTTAACAGTTATAATTTTGCACAAATTGAAAGATGTTTGTGTTATTTTTTCAATTGATTGCTACGTAAGATGTAAAAAAGTAGAGAAATTGCATTTAATTTAATGAAATTAAAAAATTCATATTAGTTTTAAAATTTGAATGTGGAGAAAATGTAGGAGGTTTAATCAGGAGCAATTTAGTATTTTAACATTTTTTTTTTTTGTGATTGATCCTTTTGAATGATTACAACTTTTGCGGTTTTTCTCAATAAATATCATTGGCTTTAGGTCTTTCATTCTAATTTTCCCCATAATTTAATACATGTGGAGAGTAGCTTGGTTAAACTGACAATGTGTTCTACCAACTTTAATTTGTAGGTCTCGAATTTGAGTCTTAGAAATGCAGCCATTTTCCATGTCAAAGTAGTGTTTTAAGGAGCACTTTTATGCCACTGAGTTACTCCCTCCGTTTAATAATAAATTTTACAAAAAAATTCTTTTACAATGCATGTTTCATAATTAGTGTCATTCTCATATTTCAAGAACATATTAGATGATTTGTTTCATATTTTGCCATCTTATTAATGCACTATTAGTGGTCAAATAAGATTTATTTTAGAGAGCACTAGGTGTTTGTTAAGGAAGTACTTAATAGATTGATTTTACCAGAACTTAGATTATTTAACAATTTCCTTGATTCATGTGATTTTTTTTTTGCAACGCTTTTTATGTAATGGAGGGAGTAAATAATTTAGCATAATTAATAGAATAGGTATTGTACTGAATTCGTATAATATACAAATTCATATTTTTGTATATTTGATTTTATTCATTCACCGTCCAGCTGAACGAGACCCAAGCAACTATTATACATGTACATGATAAATTCTTTTATTTTTTATTTCTCAATATATCTCCCTGAAGCCATTTTCCCAAGGTCTCTCAAGACCCATCAAACAAACCAATAGCTAAGAGAGAAAACTTCGACCAGTCTTATATTAAGCTGTATATATGTCGATGCCTAAATGAACACAGGCATTACGAACCCTCTAATTTAACCAGCTAATAATGATAAATATGCCTTTCCAATAGCAATCAGCATATACAATAATCCTGTAGATTAACAGAAAAGAAATCCCTTTGAAAAGAAGTGATATGTAATATCATATGTAACAGAAAAACAAGAACACCTAGATGATTAACTATGATTAAATCTGTCCAAATAATCATTAATTCACAGAGTTATATCTAGATCCAATTCACTACTCCTAATTCATTCTCCTAAAGCCCGATTAAGGTGCTAACAACCCAAAATAAGATGGGTACAAAATAGGGACTTACTAGAAGCTCGGCAATCCACAACATGATGAACTGAAGTTCGAATCCCTACTGGGAAAGATGCCCATATTTATTGTCTAACAAGTGTCTCGAATATGATTGCCTCAATTAGGAGGATACTAGTGCCTAGTAAAAAAAAACAAAGAAAAGAAACCTGGCAACCACGAAGGACATGAAGTTCACATTCGATCTTGCCTGCATAAATATCCCAATGGCCATTCGAATCCAAACCCCTTTCTGGTTACACTCATTTGCTAGAAGGCAAATGCCGATCCTACTTAGTAGTATAAGGCTTGTTGTTATAAAATGCAATTGCAGCCAAGAAATAGTCTTACATCTCTAAGGAATTTTAAGCTTCCAACTCATAGGGGGACTTTCATTGTCCTCGTTTAGAGCTTTGCAAGCTGACCGACAACCAGTGAAAATGCCGCGCTTATACCGTTTCCATCAGATGTTGTCATTACCATTCCCGTATTTAATCAGTTGCAGACCCTCAGCAAGGTTTTCCAATTTTTCCTTTCTCTGTGGAAAATTGACAATATCAAAAGGTACAAAAGGTTGTCTTTTACACGCAACTCTGCAAAATCAAAATTAGTGGTTGAGTGTTGTTTCAAACTTTAACCGGCTTACTTGCATATAATCTATCAATAATATATAAATATTTAAATCATCACTGCATAATATTATTATTTCATTGTTAATATTATTATATCATTTTAGCTCTGATTTTGATTTTGAATGTTTATGGGTATTTTAATTCTTTAACATGTTTATACTTTAAAATAAAAATAAATAATACAATCAAGTAAGCGTGTGGTGCCAAACTTTTGAATTTTTAAATATGGAAAATAAAATGATAACATAGTCGCTACCAAAAATTTTAAAAGGAGAATTTTAAGACCATTTGGTAAAACATGGTCCACAAAAAGAGAACAGAATTTGGGAGCTGGTTTTGCATAGAAAAGGTGTTTAGAAACTTCGCATCACCTACTTATAACTCGTGAGAAAGTTTATCCGAAGCTAAATATATAAAATTGATATGGACTTCAGTATATTGTAATATTAGCTCAAACAAAAATGAAATAAAAAAGGAAATCATTGGAAAATATTTATTTATTTTCAAATCAACCTTGACCTAAGAAAGACTCTGGGGCCTCGCCGAAGTGAGTGAACGGATTCCTCTCTTCTGAACAGTGCGCCACCATCTTTTACCTCTGATTACCATGGATGATCAACCTAACCGGAAACTTCCACCGAACCGTCCTTCTGACGTCCTAGCCAGTGGTAGCAATAAGAAGACAAGGAATAACTCTACTCGCATCACAATGGACACTTCTACGCCGGAGGAACCTTCTTCAGAGATTGATATCTCCATGGAACATGAAGATTCCCCTCAACAGAAAATTCTAGTTTCCACTACCTCCTATAAGGATTCTCTTATTGGTTTTAATGGTATTGCTCATGGAGGTGAGTGTATGGATGAAGAAGAGTTATTATCAGATACAATAAATATGGAATGGGATCTTCCAGAACTTACTGAGGAGGTGCAAGATCTCATGAAAGTCCACCCGGTTGTCCCTGTGACGGCTGAAGAATATAATGCCTGGTGTCGTCCATGGAATGCAGCACTGATCCTAACTGTGTTAGGCAGAAAATATAATGTATACACGCTGAAGGCACACCTGAGCTGTATATGGAGGACCTCTCAGTTCGATTTAGTGGACATGCCCAATAACTATTTTCTGGTATGTTTCCTCCAGAAAGAAGGATGGGGTCAACTCTATCAACAAGTACTTTACGGGGGACCATAGGTGGTGCAACAACACACCATTCTGGTACAAAAATGGTCTCCTAATTTTGACCCTTACAACAATCCTCTGGGACGAATAATCACTTGGATTAGGATTCCCAATATACCAATGCAGTGTTACAATAAGGAATTCATTACAAGGTTGGGGAATTACATTGGAAAAACAATCAGGATAGATATGCTTACCCCGTCTGATATTGTGACTGACTCTGCGAAAATTGGGAGGGGCAAGTATGCCAGGATCTGTGTCAAGATTGATCTCCAAAAGAAGCTTGTCTCACGCGTGATTGCAGCTCACTCGGTTTACCAAATAGAGTATGAGGGATTGGGTTTAATTTGTTTTTCCTGCGGCCGGTATGGACACCACAAGGATCAATGTTCCTGGACATACAGTGAGAAGGAGCAATCGGCTCCAGGACCATCTCAGACCACCATCCCACACCGATACTCCTCAACGCCTCAACCGAAAGCTTCCACCAACGAACCATTTGGAGAATGGATGCTCGTGAGTAATGGTAGCCGGTCTCGGGTTGGGAATAGGAAACCACAGCAAGGGAGTGGAACGGCGAGGAGGAACGAGAATAAGGAGGAGAAAAGGAAGGGAAAGCCGATGGTGCAGGGTAACCGAAGCAAATCGGAAAGGCGAGACGGAGCCAAGCCGGAGAAGGAGAGGACGGTGCCAGTGTCAGGTGCTGTGGCGGTGAGCGGCTCGATCGTCGGCGGAGCCTCGAGATTCCAGCTCCTCGCCGACCTTGGGGAAGATGACGGTATGGTAACGGGACGGATGAGAGCAGAGAAGCAGGGACGAAGTGACCATGGGGCTGACACGGTTCAAGTGGAGCAGACAAATGGAGAAGCAGATCACTTTCGGCCAGCTGACGTGGAGGAGAGGAGGAAAGGGGATTTAGGAAAAGAAAAGAATAAAAGGAAAAATAAAACTAGTGAGGTGGGGCCTTCTCTTGTTGGGCCTGGGCAAGAGGTGAGGGCCCATATGGAAGGAGCAAAGGACGTTTTGGCCAAGGAAAAAAAACATAGTCCAAATGGGCCTTTAAAAACGCATGTGGGGGGTAGAGATCATATAGTGGTGGGTGGGTCATTGAATCAAGCTGGGCCTACTCCTATTTTATTATCCCAACATCCACATGGGCCAGAATCCCTTCAATTAGCATTGAGAGAAGGATCACACAATAAGGCCACAAAACCCAATAAGATTCTTAATCAAGAAATATGTGAGCAAATCATGTGTGGTGTTCCAAGCACTGATATTTTGCCTCCATATTCCACGTCCTTAGACGATGACATTGGGGATGACTTTATGGAAGCGAATCTTGCTGTAAGAAGTCAACATGGTTCACGACCTGACAGAGCCTCTGGTGATCAGTAAGTATCACTTCTCGCTTTCCAGTTTTATTTATCCCATGATTATTGCATCTTGGAATTGTAGGGGTGCGGGGAGCAAGCATTTTCCCCGCATCGTTAAAGACTTAGTTCATGCCAATAATATTGATATTTTGTCCTTAGTTGAGACTCGTATTAGTGGTAATAGGGCGGAGGCCGTCACCCGTAAATTAGGCTATAGTAATTGGATTAGATTGGAGGCCACTGGTTTTGCGGGTGGCATTTGGATTTTATGGGAGGAGAGCAATACTCAAGTTGATTATCTTTTTTCTACTACTCAACTGATCCACTGCAAAGTAACAGACAAGCGAACGAACGATTCCTTTTTTGTTACTTTTGTTTATGGGGAACCGGGGATTAGTAGAAGAGAGAACTTATGGGGGTCCTTGCATGACCTTTCACAAATTGTTGACGGTGCTTGGATGGTGATCGGGGATTTTAATACGTTCTTGACCCCTGCAGACAAGATAGGAGGTTCTACACCTTCTATCCGGGCTATGACGCAATTTTCTAATTGCATTAGTAGCTCGAGTCTGTTAGAGATTCCTTTCATGGGCGAGCGCTTTACATGGGAAAAACAGGGGATTAAAGAGAGACTAGATTGGGTGTTTGGCAATCTCGAATGGGAGCTCAATCACCCGCGGGGAAAAGTCTTTCATCACCTGCGCTATAAATCTGATCATAGACTCGTGCTGGTCTCAAATGGGGCTAATGCCCCTCCCCACCATCGCAAGCGCCGATTTAGCTATCATCCAATTTGGGCCACGGAAGACAGCTTCTCTGATGTGGTCTGTAAAGCTTGGGAGAATAGAACTTGGAACCATGGTAGGTTGATTTTCGAGGAGGAGGCCCCCAAATGGAATGCTAGGGTCCTTGGTAGTCTTCCTCGGAAAAAGAGAAATCTCCTCAAAAGGTTGGAAGGCATTGATCGAGTGCGACAAACTAATCTCTCAAATGGCCTTTACAAACTTGAGCAACAGCTTTGGAAAGATTATAGTAAGATTTGTGCACAAGAGGAGCTCCTCTGGTACCAAAAATCTCGGTGCAAGTGGCTTGCTTGGGGGGACAAGAATACGAGATTTTTCCATACATCAACATTGCTTAAACGGAAAAAACAAAGAATCGGAGCTCTTCAGGATGATGATGGAAATTGGGTTACGGACCCGGATAAGTTAGGAGAAATGGCTGCCACGTTCTTTACTCATCTCTATACGAGGGATCCCCAGATTCCTCAATCCACAGATTGGCATGCCGATTTCCCCCCGCTTAAACCAACTGATGATCTCTTGCTTCATAAAGAAGTGGAGGATACTGAAGTTAAAAATGCGGCATTTTTTATTGGTGCTTTCAAAGCTCCGGGCCCGGATGGTCTCCAAGCACATTTTTTCCATACCCAATGGAATCACATAGGGAACAAGGTTTGTGCACTAGTCCGAGAAATTTGGCATCACCCGGAGAAAGTTAAAGATATCAACCACACCAACATTGTTCTTATCCCAAAAGTTGATAATCCTACAACATTAAAGGACTTCCGGCCTATTGCTCTCTGCAATGTTATTTTCAAGATTATTACGAAAATCATTGCGGAAAGAATGAAGAAGGCGATGCAGTATTTGATTCAACCACAGCAATGTGGGTTCATATCTGGGCGTCAGGGGATTGAGAATGTTATCATTGCGCAAGAAGCAATCCATACCATGCGGAGTAGGAGGCGGAGAAGAGGGATGGTTGCAATCAAGGTTGACATGGAGAAAGCTTACGATCGTCTTGATTGGAAGTTTGTACAATCCACCCTTGTTTGCGCTGGAATACGGGAGGAGTTGGTGAACCTTATCATGGCGTGTACCAGTTTGGTGTCCATGAAGATTCTTTGGAATGGTTCCCAATCTCCGGAGTTCAGGCCTTCCCGGGGAGTGCGCCAGGGTGACCCTTTAAGCCCCTACTTATTTGTGTTATGCATGGAGCGCCTCAGTCAATTGATTAACATCAAAGTCAGGGAAGGACATTGGAAGGGACTTCGGTTCAATACTCGTGCTCCCACAGTATCCCACCTATTCTTTGCAGATGATCTTATACTGTTCGGGGAGGCTACCCAAAATCAAATTGAGTTGATGCGAGACACAATGAGATCCTTCTGTGAAGTTTCAAGACATCGAGTCAATTTGACCAAGACTAAAGCTTTCTTTTCCCGCAATATTCACTTCAACCGGGCTTTAGAGCTGAGCCAATCACTGGGTGTGGGAATCACGGGTGATCTTGGTAAGTATCTCGGTATACCGATGCTTCATCATAGGATTACCAAAGCTACTTTCTATCCCATTGTTCAGAAGGCAAAGAAGAGATTGACAGGCTGGAAGGGGAGGCACCTCACCATGGCAGGACGGATGGTCTTGATTAAAGCGGTCTTGTCTGCACTGCCAAGTTATCATATGCAAACATTGCTACTCCCCAAATCCACTCTGGAGGAATTGGAGAAGATTAGCCGGGATTTCATATGGAAGCAAGATCAACAGAGTAGAAAAATGCATCTCATCTCCTGGAATCAAATTAAGCAGCCTAAGGAGGAAGGGGGTTTAGGCATTAAAGACCTTCGAAAGCAAAACATGGCCTTCATAATGAAACTCTGCTGGGGTTTATTAACTCAACCAGAAGCCCTTTGGGTCCGTTGCCTAAAAGGAAAATATGGATGCGGCAATAGTGACTACCCCATGGTCTGTAAGAAGACCAACTCCTCTGGGGTATGGCGGAGCATCACTAAGGTTTGGGACATTTTCTATAGTGGAATTGGTCGTACCCTTCGCAGTGGGTCTACAGCCAATGCCTGGTGGGATTTATGGACTAAATTGGAAGAGCCACTTATTCACTATGTTGATCATAATTTCCATCGCCTAAACCCAGCTGCCAAGGTCAGAGATTTTGTCTCATCGGATGGAGGTTAGGACGTCACACGATGGAGGGAATTCCTACCGGACTGGGTGGTCAAGCTTATAAGGCAACTTCTTCCGCCATGTCAATTTGGAGAAGATCCTTTCTGCTGGAGAAGTGCTTCTGACGGCAACTTTAGTGTCCGTGCTGCATACTCTTTCCTTTCTACTCAGCGGGAGGGGAATGGCCCGGCTCAGTGGAAGAAGGTGTGGAAACTACCGGTCCCAGAGAAAGTGAAGATGTTCTTGTGGCAGGCTATTCATGAGAGACTGCCTACTAACTCACTTCGGGCTATGAGAGGTCTTTCAGATAGTGATGAGTGTCCTTTTCTGTGTCACCAGACTGAGAGCATTATACATATTCTTCGAGATTGTGAGATTGCGAGAGCAGTATGGTCACATTTTATTTCACCTAACTCTCGTTTTAGTTTCTTTCATTCTGATTTGCAGGTATGGTTTGCAGACAATCTATCTCACTCCAGGGCCAAGCCTTACTTTCACAGATGGTCATGGGTTCGCATATTCAGTACCATGTGTTGGCTATTATGGAAAAACATATGTAAAGGTGTCATGGAAGGAGTCCGAGCACAGCCAAACGAGCTTATTCATGGTGGTCTGTATCATCTCATGGAATCCAGCGTGGGGGACAACCTAAAGCATCAGATCTTTTCCTACAGCGAGGAGGACGATCAGAACTGGAAGTTACCTCAGGAGGGATGTGTTCCTCTAGATACTGACGGGTCAGTGGATATTCACCGTAATGCAGCGTGTGGGGGACTTATTCGGGATCATAGAGGTCATTGGATTCTTGGCTTTCAGCGCCGTCTTGGATTTCTCCCGACAACTTCTGCTGAGCTTATGGCCTTACATCAAGGCCTGCAATTATGTAGACAATATGGATTTCAGAAGGTTGTGGCTTACACAGATTCACTTGAGATATACCACTTGCTTATGCAGGATAGTGGTCTATACCACCCTCTTAGGTTGGAAATTAATGCTGTTAGGGATTTAATTTTTTCTTATTGGGACATTGAAGTTCGATATGCACCGAGAGACATAATCCGGTGTGCCGATTTTTTGGCAAGGGATGCCCATCATTTAGTACAGCATTTGGTTGTATTACCTGTTCCTCACCCGGGATGTATTCCCATTATGAGGGAGGATGCATTACATGCTTTTGATGTTTAGATTGTTTTGGTGTATGTACTCTCCAAGCTAGCTTGGCCATATTATGAATTAAAAAGAAAAAAGAAAGACTCTGGGGCCTTAGTTGGAGGGTGGAAGCACAGGTCACTTGGTTAGTACTTTTTTAAAGAAAAAATTATTTTGAGATAAAATATTGAATTTATTATAACAAATTTGTAAATTCTTACAGAGCAGTTAGAAATGGAATTGTCTTATTGATAGGAATTAAGTTGATGGATTGATTCGTTTATTTGTAAATTTGAAATATATAGATGGTTATAAATATGATATGATATATATTGTTGTGAATTTTAAAAGGGATCTTGTAAATGGATTTGTTTCATTTAAAGAAAAAGAAACCCAGTTAATCTTTCACTTCAAAAAGCGTGGTTAATTTAATTGAACAATAAATTTAAAAAAGGACAGTGAGAAATTTATTATAATGAAATCTAATAAAGTAGTTATAAAAAGAATTGCTTGGTTGACAAAAATTAAGTTCATATTCTCAATCTTTATATCGTAAATTTCATGATCTCATAATATGTGGCAGCAAATATGTAAGGGGGAATGATTTTTTTTAAAAAAAAAACTTTAGAAATATCAAAAAGACAAATCGTTAAAAAATACTTTAGAAATATTGAATATCCAGATTTCATATTAGCACATATGTACTAATGCAGGATTATTGAGATTGATTATTTTGATATTCCAAGTATTTTTCTGGGATTTTAACCATATGTAATATATATAAAATAAATGAATAATATAATAAAATAATAATATACTTTCAGATATTTCTCGTCAGTCCATTATTCCCGTAGGTCTTTTACCAGTTGCATGTGCCACTCTCCAACTTGTTGAGGTGATCTTCTTCCAGCTGCTGTGTGTTTGGGTGTGTTTTGAGTTTTGAATCGTTTTTTTTAAAAGATCTTATTTGGATAGGAAATTTAATTCTAATTGTTTTGCTTCTTGTAATAGGAAGAAGATGGACATAGGTTCTCTTGTTGAACTGATTCTTGTTGATGAATTGAATTTGGAAAGGATATTAATTCCTTTTCCTAATAAGAAAAAGCATAGTAATTCTATACTTGGGTGTTTCCAAAGTTAGACAAGAGATTTGATGAATTTGTTTGTGAAAATGTGTAGAGGAGGAATTTGGTCGGACTAAGATTGTTCAACTCTATTTTGAAACTTAAAAGGGTATAGTTATTGTTTGAATACACACACATGACGTAGTGGTGAAGGTTGAGCTATTAAATGAATCTTGAAGCATGTATTTTGTCTGTTGCAAGCAATTTTGCATTCACATTCTTCACTTAATCAGAATGTGTTATTTGGACTGATATTTTTCAAAGCTTAATAACTCTTGGGAAGCGGAAGGTGATGGAGCATGTCATGTGTGATTGATCTAAGCCTTCTCTACAACGTTTAAATGGCATGTACAAGTGTTATTTTGTTTAAATGCAAGTTCTTGTAAGCAAGTCTTGGCAACATCATCTTTAATTTCTCTCATCATAATAGAATTATGTTTCATGTCATAGCCATGTTCAATATCTTTATGAACTTCCTTGTACATAATTTGTGAACATTTATAGGGTTTCTGACTATCTTTCTTTGGTCAGTGTTAAGGAATTAAGGATAGAAACTAATAAAAAATTAGGATTGTTGAGAATGTGCTTGGATGTGAAGAGCGTGTTATTACAATCTACAGCTCTTGTGATGAGACTAATGCTTTCAAAGATTGTTCACAATAATTGCCACTTAAATGCTACTAATTTTTTTTATTCTTGAATAGTTATATTTCGTACATCAACGTGAACTAAAAGGAAATTTCAAACTATATTTGCTAGCTATACATGTATTATCCAAATTAATGTTGTTCTGTGCATTGCTATACATGTTTTTTTTTTTTTTAATTCATAATATGGCCAAGCTAGCTTGGAGAGTACATACACCAAAACATACTAAACATCAAAAGGATTGTAGTGAGTCCTCCCTCATGATGGGAATACACCCAGGGTGAGGAACTGGTAAGACAACTAAGCATTGGACTAAATTATGGGCATCCCTCGCCAAATAATCAGCACACCGGATTGTATCTCTCAGTGTATAGCGGAGTTTAATGTCCCATTCCGAATAAAGTAATTCCATAACTGCGTTAATTTCCAATCTAAGTGGGTGATGTAAACCACTATCTTGCATAAGCAAGTGGTATGCTTCAAGTGAATATGTGTAAGCCACCACTCGCTGAAACCCATATTGTCTAGATCTACACAGTTGAAGACCTTGGTGTAAAGCCATAAGCTCAGCAGCAGTCGGCGGGAGAAAGTCAAGTCGACGCTGAAAGCCAAGAACCCAATGTCCTCTATGATCCCGAATAAGTCCCCCACAAGCTGCGTTGTGGTGAATATCCATTGAACCATCAGTGGATCTTCATGTTATTCTGCATTATTGTGTTTGTATGGAACTTGTAAAAGTGGGTTACTTTATTTTAAATTTCTTAATAATAAGCCTTGTTATTATATTTTATTAAAGCCAAAAGGTTGAGATGTTGAGGAAGTTAGCCACTTTAGAATTGATGGTGGGTTTCTTTCCCCTTTTTTGTGTATTGTTTCTAACAATGGTATCAAATAATTAATTGACATGGATACAAAAAAGTTAAAATCTTAATAACTCTTATATGATAATAAACCTATTGATATGAAGATTACTATGTTGTCTGCACATATTCAGCCCAATCAATTTATTTTCAATTGTTACCTCTGATTCATCAATGCTTCCACCTTTTACTTGGTTTACCTCTGTGTTTTAGTTCCAAAAAAAAAAAACAGAGAGTATATTCTAATTGCTTATAAATTAAATGTTAATCCACTTATTACTCTGGCCCCATAATTAACTCCAAAATTACATGACAATATACTCTAACTTTGAGTCTGCAAAATAAATCGAAACCATGACAACAACTTTGGACTCCCCAAGATCATTCACTAGAACGATATGTTTCCCTGAAACAAAGACTTATAAACAAGTGGTCCATATTCTTTCCTGTCAAATGATATTAGTGCAAGCTAAGCCTTCCATTCTGATGTTCTAGTTCCTTGGCTTATTGGATTCAAGTCTCACATTCAAAACATCATTTGCTGCTACTAATTCTGCAATGTTGGCTTGAGATTGAATTGTTTTATTGCTTTCCTTTAGTTGGCCGCTTTCAATTTTTCAAGCTCATGTTTGAGATTGATCTTAATCTTATAAAGGACTAGCGTCCTGAGCCTTTTATCAAATTTTGACAAATCATCTTCTGGCAATTCATGTTTGATATATACTCAATTATCTGGGAACTAAATATCCAAACTGGCCCTAGAAACAAGGTTTAACAATATTCAGAAATACCTAATGAGATCTTTTGACCTAATTAGGACTTGAATATGGAAACTCTGCGACCATGAGAGTGAGAACCAACCCGTGATGATTGGCAACCTTAAATTGTATAGACAAAGCGTCACCATAACCCCCAATTCTGCTCCATTTCATTTCATCCAAGTTCTCAGTTCATTTTAAACATGGTCTTCCCTCCTTCTCACACTTGTTTCCCGCCAACTCTCCTTATCACCCTCTCTCAAATCCTTCCCTCCATTACCACCCCTACGCTTTCAACATTTTCTGTTAAACAAAACTAGCGGTGTTAATATTGAAGGACTAAATGTCAAATCCCTTAATATTTCGATATACGCAAAGTGATAAAGGTACAGTTCCACAGGCATATAAAAATAACACAAATATATTGATAAGAAGTACTTGTTTATATATTGGAGTTCCCTGTAGAGTTTGAAAAATATATACAAACTTTCTCCAAAAATATCAAAATAAACTAATTCTAAGCAACAGCTCCATTTTCTTGACCCAGACACCTTAGTTGTAGGTATCTACCGTTTTGCCCCTAGAGCCGCTAGCTTCTGCAAGAAGAATATTTTAATTTTGAAAAAGGGTGAGATTTAAAAAAATCTCAGTAGTAACAGATAATCAATCACAGAAAATTCAATAATAAATATGCCAAGTACCACATATAGCAATATTGTAATAACACATAATTCAGTTCAATTGGAAACTTTCAAAGCCAACAATTATTTCAACTCGTACTCATTCCATACCTCAGTTGGGCTCGAGACCACCAATTGGGCATATCAATGTACCCATAGGCTGTTACGCCCTTATTTTAATTTCAACTTTACCAGAGTATTTGCAGAAAATGATGTGCGATTCGGTGGGCAACATAGGAATAGCGTAAATATACTGATGATATGTGCATGATTATAGAAATTCCCTATAGGGGTTTATACATAATAATTACAAACCTTGTAGCCGCATATGGCGTTAGGGTATCTAAACCCATTTTAGTGAAATGGAGACTTCTTCCTGTCTTCGCTTCACCACTGCAACCCTCTCTTGTGCAGTTCTCTTCTTTGATTTCCGCATACCTTCTGTATTCGCCTGTTTAAATTGTTGTTAGGGGAGGGTGAAATTTGAGAGAATCTCAGTAGGAAATAGATACCATAATACATGCATGATAGATGCTATATGTGTGACATGTTAGCTTTAACTTGATGTATGCCCCATAATGACATTTCTGCATGCTCAATGTTTCATGTAACAAAACTATAGCCACAGCGAAAACAGAAACAAAGCTTCATTTATTCAAATATGCTCTACATAATCAAGTAAAGCAATCACATACATCATTAAACCAGTAAATATATCAAATACATACAAGTAAGGTAAGTCTCTTACCTTGTGTCCCTTTTGCTAAACAGAAATAGTTCCTCGATCTATGTACAAATAGCTCGGGCTCCATATTCGATCCTACAATGCCAAATGTACCGTTTAGACACTTCCATAGTGTTTTTTAGGAGTTATATGAGTTTATATTGAAAAATTACTAAAATGCCCCCAGGACCCAGCACGGCCTCGCCGAACCCAATCCAACCCCACTTTTCCCGAAATTCTAACCTAGGCTATCCTGACATATTTTCGCCCAAAAAATCCATTTCTAAACTCGGAATTAGCAAATTCACAGCCAAAAGACCAGAATGCCCTTGGCAGCCCTTAGTCCAGTGTTTCAAGGGCGTTTTCGTAATTATGCTTTTTTGGGCTCTTCTGAAAAAGTGACCAACTGTAACCCCACCTAATTTTCCCTCTTGAATACAATGGAATCATCAAATCATTGAAAATCCAACTCTAAGGCCTCTAACTAGAGCTGGATGAAATTCTCAAGTACTCCGGGGGAAAATTGGGGTTTTCAAAATCCAACTTTGCAGACGTGTTCCTTTCTACTCCTAACCACTTTATTAACTATTACATTAGGTTAAAACTACCATTTAGACCCAATTTCAGCAACATAACCCTTATGCCATCTCAATTTCCAAATTTAAACCAAAGACAATCCGGAGAAATTTCATCGATTAAATTGTCCATAGCAGCAAGGACAATCAATATTTGAAGTTTTGGAAGTTACCTTAAGCTCCTTCTTGCTTTTTCCTTAGGTGGCTGAAACCCTAACTCCCAAGAACTCCAAATTCTTGCTTCAAATACCTTAAATAATATAGAAGATAAGCTTAAGAGAAGGATTACACACTTTAGGTACGAATTCATTGAAGAAATCGACCTACCTTATGAGATTTTCCTCCTTCTCTCTCTAGAATTCTCTCAAGCTCTCTCTCTCTCTCTCTCTCTTATTTCTCATGGTGCTTCACGGTTTTGAGGAAGAGGATGAAGGGAAATAACTTTATGTAATATCCCCTTTTCCCTTTTTAATTATTTAACAAGCCAAAATTCTAACTTGGACTTTTCATACATAAAGCCCATTTATCATGAAATTCTTATTTACTCTCCTTGGTCAGCCATGAATCAAGTCCCAAGGGCCCAAGTTAGTGCCAAAATGGGCTGTCAACAATTTATCCCTTAATTACAAACTTGCCATCACATAATTTCCATCATTTTCGAATTTATCTCAATTCTGGAAGATTTTCTCCTCAAACTTTGAAAAATCATAACTAATTCTAGAAAAATCGAATTGGAGTTATTTCAAAGGCTATAGAACCCTTGTTGATAGGGATGAGCATGGACTGGACTGGACCAAGTTTGACATCAACCTAAGGTCTGGTCTTGAGAGGATCTCGGGTTGCACAAGGTAGCCCGTGGTCTAGTCTGGTCCAGCACCAACCCGAGGTCGGGCTGGACCAGACCGGGTCTGGTGGACTACCTAGACTGGTCCAGGTAGTTCAGGACCTAAATTTATATTTTTTATATTTTTAATTTTTATTTTTGCCTCTTTGGAAGACAAAATTTGAACTTATTAAATACAATTAGAACCACAAAAATACCTATAATAATATAAAACATGTCACCAAAAATTAAAACATCATAAATCTATAAGAATATCCAACAACAATCAACAACAATAAAAAAAATAAGTTGAGAAAAAAGATTTAAACATGATAAATATAATTAAGATAGTAAAAATACCTATAATCATATAAAAATCATCATAAAAAATAAAACTGAACTATAAATCCTTAAAAAACCTCTAACAACATTAAATAAAAAAATAAAAAAATAACATGTAAATTATAAAAATATTTTGTAAGAAATTAACCTGAACTAGACCAGACCAGTCTAGGTGGTTTGGTCCCCTGGTCTGGAACCTGATCCAACCCAACCAATCAGTTTGGTCCAGTCTGATCCGAATTCATTATATTTCTTATTTGGACTGGACCAGACCGGACCGGACCAGCCAGGGTCAGACCAAACTGGACCAGACCACCGGGTTTTTGCACATCCCTACTTATTGAGTCTAGTTTCAAGAAAAAAATATATCCTTTAGCCAATTGGAAGCATATTATTCCCAGATTTTTAATCTTTACATGCTGTTCCAGAAACTTTACAATGACTTGGTATTTGTTGAATGACTTTTGGCCTCTATCTTTATACTTTATTCTTACTATCTAAACTAGTCTCAATTAGGAGTTATATGCACACACACACATATATGTTGACAGACCATATTTAGTGGCATACTGCTTTGTTGTTGTTGTTTTTTTTTTTTGGGTGTATGTGCTGATATTAAACGTATTAATTGTAAAATTTAGGGAAAATTCTATTTAAGGCTCAAAATGACAATTTTTTTATAGATAAGAACATTAGTTTTGTAAAAATATTCTGTAAGATTATATCCTTCAATGAGAATAAAAATAGATGTGTGATAACTAAAAGGTCCTGACTCCTGCGTATAACTATTGGGCAAGGCAAATTATTTGTCTAATGATGAGCATTTTAGTGATAACTCATCTTTTTATTTTTAAAGAAAGCGTGATACCTCTAAGGGTATGGGTGATCAATAATTTATTATAACGTACTTGAGAGTAGAATAAAATAAATCATTCATTTTTATTTATTCGCTATTTATTGAAATGACATTATTCAATTCAATTGAATAATTTTAGTTAAAATACTGTAATACCCCGAATTTTGGGATTGGAGGCTTGAGAATAAGCCTAAATTAAGTGGACTACTAAGCCCCAGTTTAGCAGTAGCCCAAATTTATCCCCTAATGATTTCTATATCTTTGGGGTGTTAAGAAAGTAAAATGATGAATTTTGGAGAATATAATTATGTTTTCGGTGAAATCGCCTATGAGGTAGTGAGCTTGTCATGTGATTTTGAATGAAAAAATGATGAGAAAAAATTATGAGATTTTATAGGATGAAAGCAGACATCCTAAGCTTTAATTTGATAGGTATATGACTCAATTAGAGCTATACACAAAAAGATATGAATTTTTGAAGTTAGCCCAGAAAAACTGGAAAGTTTCTGAAACAACATGCAAAGATTGAAATTCTGGGAATTTTGTGATTCCATTCAGCAAAAGTCTATATTTTTCCTTGAAACTAGACTCAATAAGGGTTCTATAGGCTTTGGAATCACTCCAATTTGATTTTTCTAGAATTAGTTATGAGTTTTCAAAGTTTAGGTAGAAATCTGCAAAAACTTTGTAAAAATCCGAATTTTGGAAAATTAAACAATTGATTAAAATATTATAATATAAGTGATAAAAAAAGCAAATCATCTTCCTCCCACCATTTCAGACGTGAGCAGCTGAACATAGAGAGAGTTTAGAGAGAGAAGGAGAGGAGAAAACTCACGAGATAGGTTGATTTCTTCGGTGAATTCGTACCTAACGTGTATAATCCTTCTCCTAAACTTATCTTCTATGTTGTTTGAGGTGTTTGAAACAAGATTTTTGGAGTTGGGAAGGTTAGGGTTTCAGCCAAGAAAAGGAAAAGCCAGAGGGAGCTTGAGGTAAATTCCAAACTCTTGTATATTTACTATTCTGGCTGCTGTGGACAATTTAATCAGTGAAATTTCGCCGGATTGTCTTTGGTTCTAAAAATGGAAAATGGGTTTGTGGGGATCTTATGCTGCCCAAATTGATACTAAATGGTAGTTGTAACCTAATGGAATAGTCAATAAAGTGGTTAGGAGTAGAAAAAAATGTGTTTACGGAACCGAAACCGAAAAACCTCAAATTTCCCCTTAAAACCTATATATTTCGGCCAGCATTGTAAATGGATCTTAGAGTTGGATTTTCAATGATTTGATGATTCCATTGGATTCAGTGGGCGAAAATAGGCAGGGTTACAGTTGGGCACTTTTTCGGAAAAAGCCTAGAAAGCATAATTACGGAAACGCCCCTAAAACCCTAAAAGTAGGGCTGCCAAAGGCAATTTCGTAATTTGACATTGGATTTGATAATTCCAAGTCTGGAAATGGATTCCTTGGGTGAAAATATGTAAGAATAGCCCATGTCAAAATTTCGGGAAAAGTACAGCCGGACCGAGTACAGCGGGGCCGGGCCGGGTCCCCGGGGGCATTTTAGTAATTTTTCAAGATAGACTCATATAACCCCCAGAAACACTATGGAGGTGTCTAAATAGTACATTTGACATTGTAGGATCGAATATGGAGCCTTGAGCTGTTTGCACGTAGATCGAGGCACGCGTTTCGAGACGGAAAAGGGTTAAGGTAGGGGACTTACCTTACTTGCATGTATTTGATATCTTTGCTTGTGTAATGATGTATGTGATTGCTTTACTTGATTGTGTAGAGCATATTTGAATAAATGAAGCTCTGTTTCTGTTTTCGTTGTGGCCATAGTCTTGTATGAAACATTGAGCATGCAAAAATGTCATTATGGGGCATATATCTAGATAAAGCTAACATGTCATACACATAGCATCAATCATACATGCATTATGGTATCTGTTTCCTACTGAGATTCTCTGGAATCTCACCCTCCCCTCCCAACAATTTAGACAGGAGACGACAAAAGATATGCAAACAACAATGCAGAGTATCGTACGAGAGGATTAGAGTAGTGGAACGAAGATGGGAAGAAGTCTCCATTTCACTGGGATGAGTTTAGACACCCTAGCAGCCTTGTGACGTAAGTATCATGTACAAATCCCTATGGGGAATTTATGTAATCATGCACATTTATCAGTATAGTTGTGCTATTCATGTGTTGCCTACCAAACCGCATATCTTTTTCCGTGAATACTCTGAAAAAGTTGAAAATGAGATAAGGGCGTGACAAATACATTTTAATTCCATTTTTAAAATTATGTGTTTTTTAAAATTATTCTTGATAAATACATTTATATACGTCTATGCGCGTAGGATATCAACCGCAAATTTTTTTTTTTTTTTTTTTACCCTATAAAATATCGTATCAATGATATCATTATATCTCAATGGAAAAAAAATGATATCATTGTATAGATCTCCAAGCATGCCAACACAAAGTTGATCTAGTCATATAAGTTCTCATTAGATCTCTTTGGGTCTCAAGTTCGAGTTTTAGAAGAGACACCTATGTACTGTAGTGGAAGGGGTGGTCACGTATCCAATAATTGATGATATATATATATATATATTTATATCCAAAATCTATATTATACGTTATGTTATATAATGTGATATCAAATATGCCACAAAATTTATTCTGCGTGATCGATGATTGGCTAAGTAAGTCTCCGTATAGATACATGATACAGTATCTAGGGACCATGTGATAGAATACTCACGGCCGCCACTCTTTACCTTTTTTAGCATGAAGCTCTAAATTTATAATACTGGCATATATACATATTTATTTAAATATTATTTTATTATTATGATATGCATCTGATATTTTAAAATAGAGATAAATAAATATTGAGATATACATATGATATTTTAAAACTCTAAATTTAAATATCTAAATATCTAAACAGTGCTTATAAAAGATCTTTATCAAATAATTATGGGAAAATCCTATACAAAGCTTTCTAAAATAGAGAAATTCTAAATAGGTTGGTAAATTCAACAAATCTTTAATTAAATTATTAACACAAATTAGGATTTCAAAATTTGTATAAAATGACTTTAGTGCTCCTCCTTTCTTTTGGCCCCTCTTTTTTGCCCGCCTCTCTTTTATCCCCTCATAAAAGAGTATTATTGCTTTATGACTTTATAGCTCTATATATTAACATTAATATATGCTAAATCAAATGATTTTTTTTTGCTTTCTAAAAGGATAATCAAGAATAATTCAAGTATGCCATGCCATTATAGTATCATTGATATCAATTAAATAATCTTTAATTGAAAATCAATTAATTGATATTAATGATAAAAAATAAATGTGATTTCTTTTTTCAAATAAAATTGTTATTTTTATCAAGTGAAACAAAACCAAAAAAAGAAAAAAGAAAGAAAGCATAAACCATACCAACTTCACTTTGCAAAAATAAATTGAAATAAAAGTCATTTTTACCAATATTAACCTAAGCCAGGATAATTTTCCTTAACACGTGTGATTTTTTAAAAAAGTAATTTAGTTAATATTTCAACTTGTAAGTTTTTAATTCTTTGATAAAAATTAGTAATATTAATGATTTGTTTTTAACAAGCGCTGCGTAAATTTTCGTATACTTCTATGGATATTTTAGAAAAAAGATGTAAAATGCACTTAAAATTTCATAAAATGGTTTACATCAATATAAAAATTTCAAAAAAAAAAACATCTATATTTGTGTGTGTGAAAAATATAGTAAAATTTATACTTAATTAATATATTGACTAAAATATATCTTTTTTATAGTGGCATATATTATAAGTTTTTTGAAAAAAAAAATTTGTTCATGTTAATAAAATGAACTCATTGTTCAAAATATTGTAGGTTTTTGCTCTTTTGATGATAGTTAATATATTTGAAGTATAGATGAATCATATTTTATTGTGTTAAGATTAATTTGATATATACACATATTGGGAAACATAAGGTAGGGAGTAATAAAATTCTTTAATGAGGAGAGAGGACGGGGTATTAAAGTTATTTTACCCATATTTTAAAATCCTAAATTAGGTTAATGACTCAATTAAAGATTTATTGAATTTATTGATCTGACTTAAAATTTTTCTACTTAAGTAGCTTTATATGAGACTTTCTCAATAATTATCCATATATCAAATGAAATATAATTAGATGTTCACATGGGTATTTAAATTAAAAGGGATTTGATACGATTACGGGTGAATGGTTTGATGTGAATTTGGGTGACTTGGGTAGCTTCTTGTTTTCCTATTTTTGACCATGATTATTATTTTATGTTTCGTAAGTATAATTATAATATTTGTGGGTTGGATTTAAAAAGTTGAAGAAGTGGCTTAAAAGTTTTTAATTACTTTTTCTTATTCTTTTATTTTATATATTCTTTTTAATTTTTTTTTATTAAGATCAATATTTTTTTTAATTATTTTTTTAACTCTTTTATTTTACATATTCTCTTTATTAAAATTAATGTTATAACCTCACTTTTCTAATTTTTTAAATCCAACCCATAACAATTTCCTCCCTCCAAATCTCTAGTACAAAACAGCCCCTAAGAAAATACATTCTTTCTAGTATATTAACCCTTTTAGACTGTAGAGGAAGATGCTGTATCGACCAATGTTTTAAAAGCTAGATTGGAAGTCGAGTCGGAAAGGTCAGCGGGTCATGGTTCAATCGGTTGGAATAGTCGGGCCATTCGGTCGGACCTATAACGTAATAATTAAATTTTAAAATATTATATGCATATATATTTATAATTATATATATATATATATTATACAATTAATCTTTAGTGGTTTAATTTGATAGGAAGTTAACTAGGTCCTAAAATATAGTTGAACGATGAACACTAAGTCAACAATCAACATAACAAAATGCATTGAACCATAATGATATCATGACTTGTCAAATATTGGTGGCTCTTGATTGACCATAATGAGTTTCTCGATTGATCCAATTATATTCTCTGCAAGCTTGCTCTGGATTGATTTGGGATTTTGTCGTTCCTATATGCCTTAATTTAAAAAAAAAACCTAATTAAAAAAAATATTTTTCACACAAATTTTTTTTTTTAAAAAAAACAGACATCAATGACCGGGCCGGTTTCTAGCCCAATAACGAATGACGGCCCAAAAGTGGTTAAATGGCAGTCCAAAATGATCTGAACAAAAAATGGCTCCTTGTACAAAATCAGCCCGTTGTTGAGACCGGCCGACAGTCCAACCTGTCCGATCTGGCTCTTAAAACTCTGGTATTGACCAATCGACCTCTTAATAGCAGAGATTCCTCAATAACAGTAACTTCTCGGAACTCAGCATTGTCGCAGGTAATTTTTATCATATGATTTGACATAACTGCTAGGACTTTGAGGAGATGGAAGAGACAAACACAAGCATGGTTGAAAATGCAAGAGACAATAATGCTAAGTCTGAAGATCGTCCTCAACAGCTCCTCTATCCACGACATCATGAATCTTCTACCTTAGGAGGACGCTGCCAAGCTTAGATTTTTATCCAAAACCTTCTATTCTTTGTGGCTTTCCTTTCACTTTGACCACAGTACACATTGTCATATCCCATATTTTGGGTTTATAATTTCAAGAAAAATTCCTGGAGACACAAGAATGTCGAGAATAATTCTTCAGATTATATTTGAGGCTTGACTGAGGTATAAATGAGAAAATTTACCTCAGAAAGGAATTTTAAATAATTATTGAATTTTGTTTTAATAAATGATGATTAGCCAAATTTAAATATGAAAAATCCAAGGAGGCCTCAAATAAATGGGAAAACAAAAAACAAGGGAAAATAATTTTATGATAGGAAGGAGTTCTTCAAAGAATTACTTATGAAAAATAATTCCAAAATACGTCAAGGAATTAATCATTGTAATGAGAAAATTTACTATTTTTAGAGTGGATGGATGGCAAGATTAGTAAATAGCATCTCACATCCAAGGTCAAAGGGGGAAATTTAAAATCTACCTCAAGGATAAGATTGCAAGAGATGAATGGTCAAGATTTAGCTTTGAAAAGTAAAGGTATCGATTTTTGAAGTAGCCAAAATTTATGGAAAATGATGTAATTATTCAATTAAAACCATATTTGTCCATTTCTTTCATTAATTTCGGTGGGCAACTAGAAAAGAAAGTCTTATGATCTCCTAATAGCCCATGTGGCGATATCTAAGCCAGGAAGTAAAGGAAGAATAATTATTGGCACTTTGATCATATTGAAAGCATTAAAATATATTTATGAGGAGGTAGACTTGGAATTTTATCAAATTTGATTAAGAAATGAGATAAAAGCCATTTTACTCCCTCATTTGGTCCATAAGGTCGTTTGATCGAAACAAGAAAGGTGGAGAGAGAGAGCATGAGCTGGACAATCCATGAGCTTCTAAGAGTACAAGTGTGGCATGATCTTAGGCATGGAGGAGGGGAAGAATAAATTATAGCCATTGGATCATCGAAGTCATTAAAATAACATAAAAACATCACTATGTCATTTAACTCATATGTTGGGTTTGCATGTCCTGCTCATTGCATCTATGAGCAGGGCATGCTCATCTCCCAATTTTGGTGTGAGGGACCAATTTTTTTTAAAATTTTTTATATATTCTTATTTATTTGGATTAAATTGTATTCTACATCTTGAAATATTTTTGGCACCTGATATCTCAAATTAATTAATTTATAATCCTGTATTTAGAAATATTTTTCCTGTAACACTAGTATCTTGAAATATTTTTTCAGCACCCAGTATCTCTAGCTAATTAATTTTTAGTGCATGGAGTATTTTTTTCCTCAAAATTTTTCTTAAAAAAAAGCCATTTTATTTGGGGATGAGAATTCCCTGCTCATCGTTTGGATGAGCAGGGGAATGTGGATTCATGTGTCTGCCAACATGAAAAGGGAGGAGAGAGGGACGAAAGTCAGAATAAAGAGAGAAAGAAGAGAAAAATCGAGAAAGAAGGAAGAAGAACAACCAAAACCGAGTTAAGTTGATGAGTTAAACTCATCCCTACCCTTAATCCTTTTGTTTGAAGCTTCCTATGGTCTCTAAATCTCTCTTGATGTTGTGTTTAGCGAGAGAAAGTTGAGAACTCAAGAGTTTCAAGAGGAGGAATCAACAAGTAAACAAACTTGGACTAAGTTAAGGGATGACTAATGTTGTTATTTAGATGTTAGTGGTTTTGTTAATGTTTGGTTGTGTTGCTCTTGACTTCTTGTAATTTAAGTATAATTTAATATTGAGAAATTGATAAGGGGTAGGCATTAACTAGTTGATGGAATGAGAATTGCAAAATCACTTTGTTTCCCTTGGATTAAAAGCCACGGCTAGAACAGGACAGTGAGGAGGAGCTGGATTTTGAGCATTTTGATTTTTGAGCATTTTGATGCTTCCAAAGTATCAAAAATGAAAATTTGTGTAGGGTACATGTGAGAAAGTAAGTTTGCAAGAATTGGAAAACAAAGTTGAATTTTCGCCCTTAAGCTTCTCTATTATTTTGATCCATTAGAGCTCAAAATGAATTCCTCATGAAAAATTTTGTGGGAAAATTATGGCATAAGAAGTTTTATGCTAAGGGAAAATAAAGCGAAAGAATTAAGATAAAGAAAGCCATATATTTAGGGCCAATGGAAGTCATGGAAAAGGAATTGGAGGCTTGGTCATGGTGCGTGGATCAAGTTATGGAAGCAAAGAAAACAGAGAGGAATTAGTAAAGCTAAAAGGTAACGTACTTACCTTCATTGGGTGCTTGGTATTTGTACTTATGTAATGATATGTTTGATTGTTTTGCTTGATTACATGAAGCATGAATGAAATTTTAAGCTTTGTTTCTAATCGTTCCCATGTCCATGTGTGATGTATGAAATATTGAGTATGCAAACATGTCGTTATGGTAGTCATGAAGAATTCATATAATGCAATCATTTCATCATATGCCAAGCTTTTGCCTTGTATGCATGAATGGTATTATTTTCTACTGGGATTCGTTAAATCTCACTCCCCAATAACTAACCATGTTAGGTCATGAGCCTCTAAGGGAAGAGATAAAGCAAAAGGTAAGCGTAAGTGAAAGGGAAACAAAAATTCCATGACAATGTTGCGCCATAAATAGTAAAATGCATAATAGTTTCCATGAGTTGTGTAAATTCAATGAGGCTTTGGCATGTATACACGATATGTAATGATGAATGATAAGTAATTATATGTCCTAGTATGTTCTTGAAGCCATCATTTTAATATGCTTTATCAAGACTGTCCCATTTAAGCTACTTTCAAAGTATGATCACTGTTAGATTTAAGGAACAGTTTCTATCCGGAAAGCAGAGTAAGGTTTGAAAATTAATAAACTGTATCTGTTCGGACAGGATCAAGTTAGAATGATATTTTTCTCAAGTAGAGGACTTCAAGAGCTTTCAAAATAATTTTAGAACACCCTGATATGAGTTTTCTAGATATCGTTATGAATTTTTAAATTTGGACTACTAAACTGGAATTATGAAATGACGAGCAACCCAAAGATAAATAAACAAGTTTTAGTTTGTGGGCTTTAATTACTGATTCGCCTGAGCCATGGCGCTTCCGAATGTGTAGTAAAGGTGTCGAAATGATGGGTGGTACACACAAGTCTTTAAACGATACAAAAACCCACGTCACAGCTTCATGTCTTTCATACCCAGAACCCCCTCCAACTTCGTTGTCCTCAACATATCAATAAGTTAAGCCTAAGGTACCATGATTTATAGTGTCACAAAGTCTTCTCCCTTCGATATTGTATTTGATGTGTTGCTAAACTTTGCAATAAACAACCATTGTATAGAGATAGATTTTGAGTTACCCATCAGAAACTGGATCAATGTGAAACATGACTGGCTTCTTCGTCTATTTTCGTCACAATTTTTTACTGTGCTTTACCTTAACAATTTAAGATTTCCAGTTGCTGATTGTACCATATTGTGCCCAAGATTGAAAGAACTAGTAATCTAATTTAAATTTGTTCTGGATTACAAATTTTAACAGTTTTATCTTTGACTATGGAGAGGTTGAAATCAGTGTCTGTACTGATCTAGAAGGTGTTGACTTGAAGGGAAAGAATCTATTGTATTTCCGCTTTGTTGGCGGTCTTCAATTAAATAAAATATGTCACATAAACTCTCTCCTTGTGAATCCATAGGACATATGTTTCTATATAATGCAAAGGTCTCAAAGCAGTTAAGGGAAGTAGTCACTAATCATTTGTTCATTCATCAATGTGACTTGCCTATGAATTTGAGGATTCATAACCCTAGCATCAAAGTGTTGACGATGAGCAATAATTACAACGTCAAAAAAATTTTCTTCTTCACTCCCAAATTATATTGTTTTGTTTATTACTCTAATATGAAAAATGTAATGTTGATACCTCAGCATGTGTGACTCTCAAGTTTCTGGAATTGGAGGAGTAGACCTAACAGATGAGTGTGAGTGTGCGAGGACTACGATGCTCACTTATGGTTTGGTAACATGAAGCGGTTTCTTTCTCACTATTATTATTTGCTCCCAAGCTAAGGTACACCAATTCATTTTTCTTTTAGCGGTTTGCCGTGCATGTTTAAGAGTTATTATCAAAGTCTATAGACAAAAATGTGGCTTATTCCTCTGTACTTCAGGTGGGCTACACAATAATCGCCAGTTTTTTCAACAATTATCCGTGAGTTTTCTTTTTCATATGGGAAGATGTTATATTATATAGGCCGCGACTAATAAATATTTTTAGTCTTTGGCCATTAATTCAGGAAATCAGAACATTTCATAGGGTAAAGTAGAATAGGACCCTGTCCAGAGACACTATGGGAAAAAGTCCAATGGTGGCATCCCGGCGCCTTTATAAAATACTATATGGGAGATATCGAAGAAGCCAAAAATCACCCGATTGGACTTCGATCAAATAAAAACAAACGAAATAAATGAGCTCAAATTAAATGAAAGAACTAAAAATAGATAATGAAAAAATTGCGAAATTTCTAATATCTTCCAACCCGCAGCACCTGTACAATCCTGCCGCCACCTCCTCCTCTACCACCACTGCCACCCCGCCCACCGCCACCACCACTACCTCCTCCTCCATCACCGCCACCACCGCTGCCGCCTCCTACCCACCGCCACCACACACTACCTCCTTCACCATTGTTGCCGTTGCCACCCGCCGACTGCCACCACCACTACCTCCTCCTCCTCCGCTATCGCCACCATCACACGCCTGCCATCACCACCACCTCCTCCTCCCCTACCACCGCTGCCTACCACCCACAGCTACCACCTCCTCCTCCTCCTCCTCCGCCCCCATCATTGCCACCACCACTACCTCTTCCTCCTCCATTTCTGTTACCACCGACTCTTAACTATTTTTTCTATAAAGATTATATTATGGGTAAAATAGATTTTGTGTAATATATTAATTTTAAATAATTGTTAAAATATTAACTCATTGTATATTGCTTAAAAATCAAACCAAACACTACCCTGTAATTAATATTGCATTGCATTACCATTGTATCGCATTGCACTGTATTGCAGGATGTAATGGGATCGAACCAAACGGGCCCTGAAGCTTTTAAAAGCAGCTTTTCGATTATGATTTACTGTACAAAAGATAAATATATAAAAGAAGTTTTATCTTGACTTATGTGAACATGCATACAATGTGCAGCTCTAAACAAGCAAGACATGTTAACTTATTAAAAAAAATCTCAATTGTGGCAAAGGAAAGAAAAATACTAAATAATTGAAAATATAAAAAATATTGCAGAAAATTTTCTCATTGCTAAACCTGTTGCCTATATAGATATATGAAATTTTTTTAAGGGCCCGGTTGTAATATATCTTTAATGGTTGTAACTATTTTTTAAATATGTGCAATTTATCTTTACTTATATACATATTAGCTGAAGATATATTGCACAAGGTTTTAGAATAGTACCATTCGCGCGGGGTCCTAAGTTCTTGTGTCCCTTTTATAAGTAATAAATTTTGCAATTGATGATAGTAAGTCAATGAAAGTCAATCAAGAAAGAAAGCAATTCAGATAAATATCCTTAAAAAAATTTAGATTTTACTTTCAAATTGTTTAAAGAGGTCTATCCTTTCTAGTCCTTAATATAAGATCTAATTTCTTGTATTAAGAATACAAGGTGATATATAAAAAAGTGGGGGGCATTCACTACCTATTTTGCTTTGAATGTGTGTTTTTTAAATCATTGGAAAAGGGCCTGACAATAAGGCAAACAAAAAAAAAAGAGAAAAGAATAAAATTATTTGTGAAAAAATAGTTCTCAATCGACAATCTCTCTAAAGTGTGAGGTTCCTAAAACAAGGAAAATACTTATGTCAAGCTCACTATATCCATTTCGTCAAATTTTCTAATTACATATGACAATGTGTCATGTTTTTGAATTATTATTATTTAACTATAAGCTCATATAAAAACAATAGAATACATGGTCATTTATGATTGAAAAACTTGCGAATTGAAATAGATATAAGGAATTTGATATCATTGTGGTCCCTAAAACAAAGGAATGTGAAAATTTGACTTTGTTATTATGAGTTGGTTTAATAGGTACATATATGATATGATTTATCTTGTCTATAACTGAGAGCTATCAAAAGTGGTGGTATAGTAACCTCATTTTAAGTTTAAGTAGCAATGCAGCATACACGTCATTAATAACAAATTAATAATTTTATCAACGTGGAATATTGGCACCCATGATCAAGCGATTCAGAAAACAAATATAATATGGGCTTAATCAATATGTGCATTCAACAAAATTTTTTTTAAAAAAAAATCATTCCACCAAGTTCTTGCTTGGTGATGAGCATCTAACTTTTGCTACATCAGAATTAGTTTCCCTACTAAGCGCTTTGCTTAGTAAGGAGAGTTAAGCATATTTGGACTGTTTTGATATTAGTTAAGATATTATTTTTATTTTAGGTTAATTTCATACCGTCAAAATATTTTTTTTTTTTAAAAAAGATAGACTTTTAAAAAATCAAATTTGGACCATTTTGACGACTCATATATGCTTAGCTCTCCTAGCTAAACAAAATGCTTATCAGGAAACCAGTTTTTGTTACATAATGTTTATAGTAGGTACCCACACATTTTTTAAGGAAAAAATTAATATGCAAACTTCTATAATTTTATTTTATTTTTTAATTAGATTACTGTGTTTTTTTTATTGAGTCTTTATAGTTTTCTCAATTATAGGTTAACCATTGATGTAAGATAGTATAATTAAACAATAATCGATAATTTATAGATATTAGTGCTTGATTAATCAGAGGATGGAAACCACTTTCTTTGCTTTTTGAGTTTAATAATTGTGGGGGGTGTTTGAGAAACATCATAATCAATTTGAAAAAAAAAAAACCTCTTTTAAGTTCTATGAGACAAAACTTTTTAAACACATCCATTTTGTATAGCACATAATAACTAAAAATAAGCTTATCCACGTACCCACAAAAGTGCTGAAATATAGTTTGAAATTATTGTACTAAATAAATATGAAATTTTAATATATTTATCGTTTACCTTTTCCATTTTAACTAGAATTAGCTCTAAATTATTAATCAATTGATTAATATGATATTTTAGTAGCTATATATATAAATACATTGATGCTGGATGATATCGATGGTTAATCACTTGATTGGTTAACGGAAACCACATTCACATTTTCCAAACGGAAGCCAGAGCAGGGGTTGAGATTTTTTGGATTTTCTTTTGAAAAAATGAGAGGATCAGTTTTTTTTTTAAAAAAAAAAGAGGAAGATAAATACGTAGAAGGAAGCGTGGAAAGCAAACTAAATGAGGCGGACTGAATAATGATTAGAGCCGGGAAATGCGCCACTCAGGGAAGGTAGAATGACGATATTATCCATGATTTGCTCCCAAAAAGCACAATAGGGTTTGTCCTTTTGAGATTCCTAACTGTCCAATTTGCACTTTGCAATCTTCTCCCACTTTGACACCCTGGTCAACGATCATGTCTCGCCAGCATAACATTACATTATAAACCTTTGCCCGGTACGGGTGTGTTTGGGTTGAGGGGAGGGGTTAAGGGGGTAAATTATAATTTTGGATAAGAAAAATTTAAAATTTATTCTCTTATTTTTTTAAATTTTAGATTTTGATCTAAAATTTACCTTCTTATTCTTTTTAAATTATTAAAATTATTTTTAAAATTTTCCTTGGTTACTTTTGGCCTTCATTTATTTAATAATAAGTCCTTTCTTAATTTTTCAGAATTCACTTACTTGAAAATAATTTTTTTTGAATAAATTTATTTTCTTGAGGTCTAAATTAATTCCTTCAAACCTCCTCGACACTCTGTAAAGTATTAATTCAAAACTTAAAAGTTCAGATGTTAGAGAGAAGAAGACAATTGGAGAGAAGAATTGTGGATTATCACTAACATAGTGATGGGTCTCCGCGACATAACTTACCTAGGACTCTTAAAATTAGCCACAATTTGATTCTAAAGAGTAATTGGCAAGCAAAGATAAAACAAAACATACACATAAAAACAAACAAATAAACAAGTTAAAAAAAAAAGGAGAGAATTCTAATTAATTATAGCTAAAATAATCAAAACCAAAATCAAGTCTACCAAATCTCATTTCTTATCTAGTTAGGCCTCTTAATTTTATTATAAACTTATTAAAAAAATTACAAAATATATTATAAAAATTTAAAAAAAAAATTAAATACAACTAAAAACACTTGTTCAACTAAATTTAAGCTCGAATAATGAATGAGAATACAAGATATTTTCAAGAGTCGGTCAAATAATTAAATTGCATATTTTAATTTATTTGGGTTCAAAGAGTAGCTGTTCTATGTGAAATTAAATAAAGATTTTATAATTAATTTTTTTTCATAGGGAATTAATCAACAGGAAAGAGAAAGTATGCATTATATATATACTCCCTCCGGTCCTAATTATAGGACAACATTTGGAAGTTGATCTTGGTCCTAATTATAGGACAAAGTTTTAATTTTTGTCAATTTCTTCCTAAAATATCCTATTGATACTTTTTCAATAATAATGAAATACAATAATAATATTTTTAAAAAAAATTAAAACAAAATGATCAATCAATATTTTTTTTTAAAATAAAGATTAAAAAATTCAACATCAGGGAGAGATTACTTCATGATAATATTTTTGATGACATTTTGCACATTAGTATGCCGCTTCACATTTTATTGCAGTTTCTTTTTTTTTTTTGCCAATATTTTATTGCAGTTTTTATTATACTTCATTGCTGATCCTCAAATCTATACGCGACTGGGAATTCTATTCCACAATGTTATTTTTGCGCATTGCCAGAGTTATATTTTTGCTCATTATGGGTGCATTGAGCATTATTAAATAAGGGCATTTTAGGAAAATAAATAAGATTAACTAATTTAACTACTATTCTTAATTTCTCCAAAGTTAGGTAAATATGTCCTATAATTAGTACAGGGGGGAGTAGTATATATATAAAACATGTGGACTCGATCGTTATAATCTATTGTGAAAAGTACATACATAATTTCTCACTTCAACCATACATAAAGAACCCCAAGTTTATATACTCAAACTATACAGACTCAAATGCAATTACTACGAGGTAAGCCAATTGATGGTTAAAAAAAATTTGCTTTCTCATTTTCTGATGTGTGTGTGTGTGTTATCTATATTATATCAAATAATATGACCTGCTTTATTTTTCTTCTTATAAGTTCCATTCACTTTTTACAAACACTTGATGCTAATCAAGTATATTTGGGTGCAAACCTCTTTACAAGCATGAGTTTATTATTTCTTTTTTATTCTTTTTCGTTGTTTTTTTTAATCATTTCACTCTAATGGAAATAAATTGAAAATGAGATTTTGCTTTTCATCATTTCATTAATCACAGTTTTTATAGCTACTAATTTACAGTCCCAAAATATCGAAAGATATCATGAATTGTTGGTAAAACTATAATGACAGAAAGATAGGATCACACATGATATTTAAATCTTGGAAAACAAGTTTTAAGTACTCTGTACCATATCAATTATATAATGTACCCACTTGTTATACACACATTTGGATTTTCTATCAAGTTAAACTCTTTTCTTTAATCCGCCATCTTTTCCTGTTTAATTTTCTTTTATCAATTTTTTGTCGGTTGTTCCTAACTTTTCTGGTTGACAAATGCATTAGTTTCCTATTAAATAGTTATTCAAAAATTACAACATAAAAAACTTTACACTTTCAACAAATCTTCAATAACCATGGCATATCACAGGTAGTTTATGATTTCTCAAACATTTTTGCTTTAAAAGTTTACAAAGACATCAAAAAATAATAGAAATAAGTTTATTTATCTATATTCTTTGTATATGAAAGTCGTGGTTTCCATCTACTTTTTTTTCCCATCCAGGTTTTGTACCCGAAGGCGTAGGCAAACTTGATAAACTTAATGTCTTAGACTTGGGCCATAATCATTTGAAAGGACCTATTCCTTCCAACATATTCAACATTTCAACATTGACAACCTTGAGCCTTGCTGGTAATTCCCTCTCTGGCGTTCTCCCATCATATTTAGGAATTGGCCTTCCCAACTTGAAGACCTTATGATTGGCAGAAAATGAACTAACTATGGACAGATTCCAAACAGCATATCAAATGCTTCTAAGCTCATTGGTTTAGATTTGTCATCGAATAAATGTAATGGAGCTACACCCAATGAGCTTGGAAATTTAACAAACTTCATGGCATTAGATTTGGATGAGAATTATTTGAGTGGGTTGATTCCTGATACAGTTAACAAATTACATAGCCTTCAACTTTTAAGCTTTGGAGACAATAGATTGCAAGGGTTCATTATAAGTGAACTTTGCCAACTTAAAAGTCTAAGTGAGTTGTATCTTGCTAACAACTTGTTTTCAGGAGTGGTTCCAGAATGTCTCGGAAATACTTCTTTGCAAAAGTTGAATTTGAGCTCTAACAAATTGGTTTCTCATATTCCCTCTTCTCTATGGGGTCTCAAAGATATCTTGGTTTTAGACATATCCTCTAATGCCCTAAGTGGAATAATTTCACTAGAGGTATCAAACTTGAGAGCACTTACATTGTCGAACTTGTCAAGAAATCAAATTTCAGGAAGCATCCCTACAACAGTACAACTATAGGTGGCTTGCAAACTTTGCAAACTCTATCTTTGGCTGAAAACAAATTACAAGGGCCTATTCCTGAATCTCTTAGTAGCATGATAAGCATGGAGTCCCTAGATCTTTCCCATAATTATTTGTATAGCGTGATTCCAAAGTCCTTAGAGTCATTACTCTATCTTAAATACATTAATTTTTCCTACAATTTATTGCACGGAGAAATTCCAAATGGTGGTCCTTTTCAAAATTTTACTGCTCAATCTTTTATGATGAATAAAGATCTTTGTGGGAAATCCCAACTACAAGTCCAACCATGTAGGAAAGGAAACAAACACATATCAAATAAAGTGATGCTGATAATAAAATGCTCATTGCCTATCATAGTTGCCATTTTGATTGTTTCAGTCATTGTCTTTCTGAAGAATAAGAGAGATGATAATAATAATTCAACAAAGAGGGATTTAATAAATTTGGATACACCAACTAGGATATCCTATTATGAGCTTCTACAAGGAAAAGATAGTTGCTGTCAAAGTGTTTAGCTTAGACATGGAACAATCATCAAGAAGTTTTGATGTTGAATGTTCTTCCATGTGCAATTTACGCCATCACAATCTCATTAAGATCATCAGTAGTTGGTCAAATGATCATTTCAAATCTCTAATAATGGAATTTATGGAAAAGGGGAGTCTTGACAAATGGTTGTACTCTCATAACAATTATTTAGATGCCTTGCAAAGGTTGAACATAATGATTGATGTGGCAGCTGCTTTGGAGTATCTTCATCATGGTTGTTCTACACTAGTTGTTCATTGTGATGTGAAACAAAGCAATGTTTTGTTGGACAAAGATATGGTGGTTCATCTTAGTGATTTTGGTATTTCTAAATTGTTCGGTGAAAAGCGATTGGAAATTTATACCAACTCTTTGGCTACAATTGGCTATATGGCACCAGGGAATGGTTTAATAATAATATTTTGAATTTATTTGTATATTAAATTTCTAGCCAATACTTGACATCTTCATGTGCAAAGATTTAAATTAATGATACAAAAGAAAGCTTAACCACAAACCTTACATTATTCACATAATGACTTTTATACTAATCAATCAATATGACATACAGAGTTTGGATCGAAAGGAGTAGTTTCCACCAAAGGAGATGTGTATAGTTATGGGATTTTGCTAATGGAAATGTTTACAAGGAAGAAGCCAACAGATGAGATGTTTGTTCAAGGATTAAGTTTGAAAGTTTGGGTAAGCAACTCCACACCACATTCGATCATGAACATTATAGATGCCAATTTGCTACACAGTGAAAATCAAAATACTGAAAATATACTACCTTTTATGTCATCAGTTTTTGAGTTATCATTAAATTGCTCCATTGACTTACTAGAGGCACGACTTACTATGATTGATGTTGTAGTATCATTGTAAAAAAATCAAGGCTCTATTTTTGGAAAATGCTTGAGACACCAGTAGTTGGATAAATGTTAAATCAAATTTTAACTACTGTTTCTTTAACCTTGTGATTTGTTTACCAAGTAATCTTGTAATTTTGAGTGGTTCTAAATATGCTGTAATAATATATAATGCATTTGAAATTTTCTAAGTTCATTATATTGATTTTGGATTTCTTCATATTTTGTTTTTTTGTTTTAACATTTTGATTTCATTTATAAGCACCTTGAATCCACTCTTTTTCTTAAAGCAACTTTATACAATTGGAATTTAATTTTGGAAGAAAAGGTTTTAAGATTAATGAAAATGAGCCCTACATTTTTCTTTTTCTCCTCTATCCTATACTTATGTTTTTTAAACGTCTTGATATTAGAGAAAAATCCACTTAAATTTTTTTGAGAAATTAAATAATTTTTTTTTTCTGTCATACCTTCTGATATTTATAAGTCAAATTTTCCAAATGGCTTATTTTACAATGTAGATTTAGATATCATACGACCAAGTCGGACATTTAAGAATACTCTCCCCATGTATTGGAATAAGCAATTAAGCACTATAGAACAAGTTGAGAGATTTTTTATATTCCATTTCAATTCTTTATTCCTCCTCTTCTTTTTAGATAATTAGAAAAGTAGCTATTAGGTTCTAATCAAACAAAAGTAGTATCATAGTATTAGCAACTACAGAAGAGACCATCAATGGAGTCTTCAAATGTCCAAGAAAGTTTGAGTCATAACATTATTGTTTAAGGATGATTGCACCAATAAACCATAACACTAGAACAAGAAAGAAGAAAACGAAATCAGTTAAAGTTACCTTCTTTTTCTCCTAATCATTCTTTCTCGTCCTCCCCAGTGTCCTGCGAATTGTAGGAAAAATGAAAGGGACAAGGTTTTAAAAAGCTAATAAAAAAGGTGACTTCTAAAATGACCATTTTACTCCTATTTTGCTATTCAATAAAAATATTTCTACTTTTGAATTCAATTTTTTTACAGAAATTTAGCTTAATGCATCTTTGATACTCCTCATTCCATATAACTTTGTGTAAATGAAACAAACCCATTTGGAAGATCTCTTATGAGATTCTCATAAATATCATATTTATAATTACCTTTCTTTGAAATTTACAATTAAAAGAATCAATGTCTGAACATAGTTTTTGTCAATAAGACAATTGGATATATAAATACCCTATTAGAATTTAGAGCTTTGTGATAATAGTTTCATTGCTTCCCTATGTAAACACTTCTAATCATGTATGAAATTAACATGAAGACTTCATAAGTAATATTTTCAAATTTTCTTGCAATATCTCCATATATTTAAATCATTATGTAAAATAAATAACAAGTAAAATTATATAAAATAAATAATAATGTCTTAAATTTATTGAAACTCTTATCACTAAGCCTCTAATATCACAAAACTTTCTTACGAAGAAAACTCAATTGAGCATCAAATTTGAATATAATCGAAAAGGCCTCACATATATATGAAGTTTTTTTTTGTTGGTACAAACATATATATGAAGTTAGAGTAAGGGGTCTTCACTTACTTGATAAGCTTTATTTTGGACCAAATAATAAGTACTATAGTGGCACGGTTTGCCATCACAATAGACTTTTGAATAAGAGTTCGCCCTTGTCGCTACCTGAGTACCTAAACCAACCTTCATCATGTCACCTATCTTATACTCACATATTTGCTTCAATTCACTAACAATTCTCCTCAATCATAAAAAAATTTCCTTTCCAAAATATCACTAAATTCAATTCAAGAATAATCCACATTCACCATTCAAGGCATCCTCAGTTTTTGCATTCACAAAAATTTTATAACATTTTTAACTTGATTCTTGTTATTTGACTCTTAAATAACTATTCCAGCAAAGCTTTTATAATAATATCTCGTTTTAATTTAATAACACCATAGAGTGAAATCTAATCAAGGTTACATTACTCATAGCAAGGTGTTAGCTTTAGTTATAACTCTTTTCTTTCAAGCATTTCAACAAACAATTGATCAACAATTTATAATATTTTCATTAAACAAGCTCCATAGATAAATAAATTAATTACCGTATATAAACAAACAATTTTACAAACAACATCCATTCATGCATTCAAATTCATATATATATTTATAAGAAGATATACTAAATATTTAAAAATTATTTAATTTGAAATTAATTTATATTGAAAAAATTATAATAAATATATAAATATTATTTCAAATTTTATTTAATTTATGATTAGTTTTTAATAATTTATTATGTATATTTATATATAATTTATTATTTATGATGATATTATATATATATATATATATATTTGTAATAATATTTTGTAGGTTCTCTTTGGCTCAACTACCTAAGGTACACACGGGTATGAGTAGGAGATACGTGACAATGAGAGGAGGGGACATGTGGCGCACTACGAGGTTTGGACATGTGGCTACTGCCAACGATGGGGTGCCGGAGCTGATAGGTGGTGGCCATCGGCAAAGGATCTAGCAATGAGGTGGTCTTCTACAGATGTGATACGTGGCTTCTCTTGAAAAGGTCCACATGTCATTTTAAAATTAAAAAATAAAAACAATTAGTGACAGTGACAAATTTCTAATGGAATTCTGTGGAAAATTTACGATGGAATTGGAATTCCATCAAAAATTGATTTACCATGCATCTATTAGTGAGGGAATGGACTCCATTAGAAAACCGTTTCCATCACAAATCCATCAGAAATTGTGAATTTCTGTGACAAATTTCGTTGGAAGTTTAGTGTTTTATTGTGGCAATTTTTTGAAATTAAATTTTATTTTTAATTAACATTAATTAATGACTAATAATTTAATATTATAAATATTATTTTTAATATAAAATTATAAATATTAATTTCATAAACAATAATATAATATTAATAACTAATAATTTATTTTTAATTAAAATTAATTAATAAATAATATTATAATATTATTTTTTTATATAAAATTTATTAAACATATAATAATTTTTTTTCCACAAAATTTGCCACGAAATATTCACAGAATTTTTCGTGGCTAATTTTACCAAACTAAATAATTTTCTTCTGAATAAAATCTTATTTATGCAAAAGGGAAATTCCCATTCAAACCCATTTGAAATGCTTAAATTTAAATTGAAGCTTGCACTTACAAATCCCTAATCAAGCCAAAAGGCTTCATTAGATATTTTTGAATATTATTAAAAACCATAATGCCTCTCTAACTAAAATAAGGAGAGAGCATCGCATCACATGATGACATTTAAACTAGCTCTTGGTTTTTGATAAAATTTAATAACAATCCTTATTATTAAGAAATTTTAAAGAAAATAACTTACTTTTGCGAGTACCATACAAATAAAATAATACAGAACAACGTGTATAGCGATGCACAGAACAACATTAATTTTGATAATACAAGTATAGCTAGCAAATACTTGTTTAAAATTGCCTTTCAGTTCACAAAGATGTACGAAATAGAACTATTCAAGAATAAAAAAATAGTACTCCCTCCGATCCTAAATATAAAACAAAATTGACTTTTTTGGCTAATTAAATTACTCTAGAGTATTTATATTTATATTTTTTTCCTCCAAATTAAGTAGTTTGACTAATAAACTGATATATAATCTAAAAATATGATATAATTAAATAACTTATTTAACTTCCTTAATCTCTCTAAAAAAGTCAACTCTGTCCTATATTTAGGACTGGAGGGAGTAGCATTTAAGTGGTAATTACTGTGAACAATCCTCAAAAGCATTAGTCCCATCACAAGAGATGTAGATTGTAATAACACGCTCTTCACATCTAGGCAAGTCTCACCAATCCTAATATTTGATTTAGTTTCTATCCTCAATTGCTTAACAAAGAAAGATAATCAGAAACCCTATAAAAGGAACCATGGCTAAGACATGAAACATAATTATAATGCAGTATCGGAATACCTATCTAGCTAATCCACTATTATCACGAGAGAAATTAATGATGATGTTTCCAAGATTCCCTTACAAGAACTTGCATTTAAACAAAATAACACTTTTACAGGCCATTTAAATGTCATTTTGAAAGAAGACTTGGATCTAGTCAAGGAAAAGAGGCTCACGTTTCGGATGTGGACTTGAGTAAAGAGAAAAATCTGGGGAATCATAAGGTGGAAAAAAACAATAGTGGTGGGTCCCATAGAGAGCATATGGTTGTGAGAGGGAATATAGAGAATAATGCGTCTTTAGAAGTCATAAAGCAAAAGGAGTTGGAGAAAAATGCAAAATCACGTGATAAGGGAGACAAGCGGATTACGATGGGCCCTACATGTAAAGCCAATAGTTCAAATTCAATTTATTCCCAAAAGCAATGTGAAATGGAGCTGATTCCACCCAAACACGTGGCGAGTAATCTAGAACACCAAGAGAATAGATCAAGGACGCACCCAACGTCTCAGCTTGTAGTGGAGGTATTGCTGGAAAGTGAGCCTCCTGACGGGTGAGTTTTCACATTTATTCCAAGATGCAATTTATAATTATTTTTTATGATGATAGTGTCATCTTGGAATTGTTGAGGAGCTTGTGGTAGAGCTTTTCCTCGTATATTTAAAGATATTGTTAAGAAGTATGATGTTAATGTCATGGGGTTATTAGAACCGAGGGTCAGTGGTAACAAGGCGGATAAAGTTGTGAGAGGTCTGGGTTTCACAGATTGGTTGAGGGTTGAAGCTACCGGGTATGCCGGGGCTATTTGGGTGTTATGGAACAGTGGGGATGTCCAAGTTCAATATATCTCTTCTAATACCCAACTCCTTCATTGTAAAATTACCGGAAAGAATAACCAGGACCCAATGTTGGTAACTTTTGTTTATGGGGATACCTGTGTCTTGAAGAGGAGGGAGTTGTGGTCATCTCTGCAGGCTATTAGTAGGAATGCCCATATTCCTTGGCTTGTCCTTGGTGATTTTAATGCTATTCTTGATCATAGAGACAAAGAGGGAGGAGCAACGCCTATTTCCAGGTCTATGCAAGACTTTCATAGTTGCATTGATGGTTGTAGCCTGAGTGTAGTTCCAGTAGTGGGGGACCGTTTTACTTGGGAGAAAACAGGGGTTAAGGAGAAACTGGACTGGGTCTTCTGTAACTTTGATTGGGAATTAAAAAATCCACAAGCCAAAGCTCACCACAACCTGAGGTTCAAGTCTGACCACCGTGTAATTGTAGTGGCGGATAGGCCTCGGAGTATAGACAGGAATAGCAGGAAAAGGTTTCAATATCAAGCGGCGTGGTGTATGGAAGAAGGCTTCAATGAGATTGTTCAGTCCTCTTGGGAGGGTAAGGATTGGCTTCAAGGAAGACAAGGCTTTGTGAACGAGGTAACAAATTGGAACGACAATGTGGTTGGGAACGTGGCAAGAAAGAAGAGAGAGATCGTTCGAAGACTAGAAGGGATCGACCTTGCCAGGCGAATTAATGGTAATCAAAATGGTTTATTTAGACTAGAAAATCAGCTTTGGGCCTTGTATCACAAATTTGCTTTGCAAGAGGAGTTAATTTGGTTTCAGAAGTCAAGATGCAAGTGGCTAATTGGGGGTGACAGAAATACTAGATTTTTCCATGCCTGTGCATCAGTTAGGAAGAAAAGGAAAAAATTCGAAGCTCTTCAGAATGAGGACGGCATTTGGATTACAGAGGATAAACAGCTAAGGAGTATGGCTTTTGAGTATTTCAAGAAGTTATACACGGCAGAGAACCTATCAACGTCCTTCTCCCCTTGGCCAGCTCATTTTCCATCCTTGGATCCTAACCAGCTAGAGTTTCTTCAGCGACAGGTATCCCCTATTGAGATTAAAAACGCTGCTTTTGCGATGGGAGCATTCAAGGCACCGGGGCCTGATGGACTCAACCCTCATTTCTTCCAAACTCAATGGAACTTGATTGGTCAGAAGGTATGTGATTTGGTGATAAGGATTTTTGAGTACCCGGAGGAGACTCAAGCTATCAACCAAACCAACATAGTCCTAATACCCAAGGTTGACTTTCCTACATCCTTGAGGGATTTTAGGCCTATATCCTTGTGTAATGTGAGCTTCAAAATTGTGAGTAAGGTGATTGCTAATAGGTTGAAAAACGTTATGAACTACCTTGTGGCTGAGAATCAGTGTAGCTTCATCTCAGGAAGACAGGGTGTGGACAACGTTATCATGGCTCAGGAAGCAATTCAGACCATGAGAAACAAGAGAGGTAAGAAGGGTTTTGTGGCAGTGAAGATAGATATGGAAAAGGCCTATGATAGGCTTGACTGGCGATTCCTGGAATTTACTCTCCATAGCCTAGGATTGCGGAATGAATTTGTTAGTCTAATCATGCAGTGTGTCTCAACCTCTACCATGAGTATTGTTTGGAATGGTGTCACTTCAGAAAGTTTTAAACCCTCAAGGGGGGTGAGACAGGGAGACCCGTTGAGTCCTTATTTATTTGTGCTTTGCATGGAGCTTCTGGGACAACTAATACACCAGGAAGTGCAGGCGGGAAACTGGCAACCTTTGCGTCTGAGTACCACTGGTCCACCTATATCTCATTTATTCTTTGCAGACGATTTGATGCTATTTGGTGAAGCCACAGCTCAACAAATGGATGAGATGAGGAACGTTATGGAATTATTCTGTAGGGTTTCTGGACATAAGATCAATCTGCAAAAATAAAAAATGTTTGTATCCAAAAATATCCATTTTAATAGGGCATATGAGATGAGCCAGAGTGTGGGAATTGGGTTGACAACTGACCTTGGTAAGTATCTGGGGGTCCCGCTCTTACATAAGAGAATGGTCAAAGTGACTTTTGCTCCACTGATTCAAAAGGTTAAATCAAAACTGGCAAACTGGAAAGGGAGATACTTGAGTATGGCAGGGAGAACGGTCTTAATCAAATCGGTTCTGTCAGCAATACCGCAATACCAGATGCAATCATCATTGATTCCAAAAGGAGTTTTATCAATTATTGAGAGACTAAGCAGGGACTTTTTTTGGAACCAACAGGACGAATCTAAGAAACTCCATCTGATTGCTTGGGATGTGCTGAAGAAAGCGAAGACTGAGGGAGGTTTAGGGATAAAGAACCTTCAGTGCCAAAATCAAGCCTTCCTCATGAAGCTTTGTTGGGGAATGATCATGAAGCCTGAGGCTATGTGGGTTAGGTGCCTTCGTTCGAAATACAAATGCGGGATGTCTAAAGTTCCTCAAGTGCGAAGAAGACGAGATCAATCAGTCGTGTGGAGTGGAATAGTTGCAGTTTGGGAAGGGTTTAAACATGGGCTAGGAAGACTCCTACGAAGTGGGAGATCCACTCAGGCATGGCAGGACTACTGGATGCCACTGGATAGACCACTGAAGGATTATGTTGATAAGAATGAGGATTTGGTAGACATGGAGGCCTGTGTCAGTTCCTTTGTTTCTCAGGAAGGGGAATGGGACAGAGTAAAATGGGAGAGTTTCCTCCCAGCCTGGGTCGTGGAGAAAATCATGTTGGTCCCCCCTCCTACGGGAATTGAGGAGGATGTTATCTATTGGAGATCTGCTTCAGATGGCAACTTTAGTGTAAAGTCAGCGTACGACAATTTATATCACAAGCCAGAGCAAAGCCGACAATCTCACTGGCAAACTTTATGGCAATGGAGAAGTCCAGAAAGAGTTAAAATGTTTATGTGGCAAGTATTCTATGAGAGATTACCAACGAATCAATTGAGAGCAAGGCATAATCCGAATGTCCTAAACACTTGTCCCTTTGAGTGTGAGAGTGAAGAGAGTATCCTTCACATATTGAGAGACTGTGAGCAAGCCAAGAGAGTTTGGTTCTTTATAACTAATCATATATACTATACTATGTTCTTTTCTGGTAATTTATAGGAATGGCTTAAATGGAACTTGCAAAATTCCCCTGGGAACAGGATAATGGCTAGATGGCCATGGCAAAGAGTGTTCAGTACCATATGTTGGCTCTTATGGAAGAACCGATGCAACTGGGCGCTGGAAGGGAGAGCTGACAACCCAAAGCAGATAGTTCACAAATGTTTGTATCACCTTTCTGAAGGAGTGGAAAATGGCAGCTTCCGTCATCAGATTTTCCAAACACCACAGAGGGGAACAGACCATTGGCAACCTCCAGCTCCGGGCTATGTACGTGTGGATGTAGATGGTTCCAGAGACCGCAATGGACATGCGGCTTGTGGTGGGGTTATACGGGACCACCAGGGCACCTGGATATGTGGATTTCAAAAGAGATTAGGGCTTAATAACTCGGCTGCTACGAAAATACATGCAATTCACAGCGGACTACAGTTATGTAAGCAGTTGGGTTTTACCAGGATCAGGCTCTTTACAGATTCTTTGCAAGCTATTCAACTGTTATCCATAGATGGTGGAACTGCTCATCCTCTGTTTGATGTCATCTTAGATACTAGATCACTCGTTTACAGGGACTGGGACTTGGTGATCACTCATGCCCACAGAGAGACTATCCGATGCGCTGACTATCTAGCGAGAAAAGCCCAGTTGAGTAATTAGGAGTTTTTTGTGATAGAAACATGCCCGATGGAATGCAACCAGCTTTTTGCGATGGAATGTGGTGGAATACCACAAGAAAATCCGTTGATGCGGACTTCATAGCTTTCTTGTAATTCTTCAAGCTTTGCTTGCCTTTGTACGCAAAAAAAAAAAAAAGAAAGAAGACTTGGATCAATCACACAAGACATACTCCGGTGCCCTCCGCTTCCCAAAAGTTATTAACCTTTACCACCATGTTATATGTGTGCGCATATATATATATATATATATATATTCAAACAATAACTATGCTATAGGAGTGTGCATATATATATTCAAGCAATGCTATGCCCTTTTAAGTTTCAACATAGAGTTGAACAATCTTAATCCAACCAAATTTCTCCTCTACACATTTTCACAAACACCTTGTGTGCATCAACATTCAAACAAGTTTATCAACTTCTTAATCTTCAAATCTCTTGTCTAACGATTTCCAAACACCCATGAATAGAATTACTATGATTTTCTAATTAAAAAAAAAAGGAATTACTATCCGTTCCGAATTTAATTCATCACCAAGAATCAGTACAAACCCAAGAAAACAGAACCTAAATCAATCTTCCTATTACAACAACCAAAACAATTAGAACAAAAATTCCTATCCAAATAAGCACCTAAAACTTCAACTTCAGTTTGTCTAAACTTTCTTCTTCTCTCCTACATCACGCACAGGCCACAGAACAACACCAGGAAAATAAACAAACGGCAGCTACACAGAAGCAAGGAAGGAGAGAAGTTTTCGAACATACCAACACAAACAGAGCACTGAAGAACAGAGTTGGAGGAGGCAAGGTTGGTGTGTGCTGAAGAAGATAAAGAGGATGAAGGTGCCTCACGCACACCCACGAGACGACGTCGTTTGAAGCAGCAGAAGAAGAAGCATGGCCCAGAAAAGGAGAAAACCCAACACCGTTGTTGCGCGGGCAGCCTCTGATTCCTCAAATAATGGACTGACGAGAAATATCTTTTTAACACTTTTTCTATACATAACTTCTAACCAGCTCCCAAATTCTGTTCTCTTGTTTTTTTTTAACATATAAAAAAAAAAAAATCGGTAGCGACTCTATTATGATTTGATTTTCCATATTTAAAAATTCAAAATTTTGGCACCATAGACCTATTTATTGCATGATTTATTTTTATTTAAAAATATAAACATGTTAAAGAATTAAAATATATGTAAGTATGTTTTGTCGATGTTTAATTGCTCAATCATCACTTAAAATTGTTAAAGCAGCTTTTCACTAAATGAGACAAATAATGTTAATATTAAGGACCAAGACTACATTTTATAAATTTAAAGGACTAAATTGAAACGGGAGGTAAAATTAAAGGACCAAGCGTGCATGTAGCGCCCAAAATTTGAAAAAAATGGAACCGCCACCAAAATTTTAAAATAGGATAATTTTGGAAACCTTGTTTTGAGCAGAAACTGGTCTTCAAAACCCAAACCTCGACAATCATATCGCTATATCGTATTATTTTAATGGAACAGCATACCAATAAGTCTATTGTCGAGTGGTGGAATATTTTTTGCACCAAAGCATGACATGACTCTTAGACAACATCGTGGAAGAATTTGGGATGTCTCCTGAATTACAGTGCGTTGGTCAATAATAAAGTGATAATAATCATGGACACGTTCACCCCCATGCTCTAGAGTCATTCCAGTAAGAAGATACGATTGATGTTCAGTGAATCTAGAAAGGAAAGCGTCCATTGCTTGCTTAGAGTGTAATACCCTGAGTATAAATATACCCTATGAAACCACAAATAATTATTGTTAAAAGAGTGAATGATGTCGTGCAAGAATTACTAAAAAAATTAATACTATTACTGTGAACCCTTTTATCATAGAAGATAATCTCGGTGCCGTGGCGACCAATTCGAGTCCGCTCATCATTAGTTCTATTGATTTCTCGGGTGATTAATCGATCCACCATTAGATGCAGACGACAATTCACATCGCCTACGGGCTTGTTTGTGAGAGCGTTTTGTACAGGAAAAACGCACTTATTACGCAAGCCGAGAAAAAACTCCTCTCACATACTTACCTCGTATACCGTGAATCACGAATTATAAGCACGTTTTGGACAAAAATAAGCCATTCCAAACGCACACTACATGTAAGTCTTCGATAACTGCTTCGTGTAATTCTTCCATTATATACAGCAGACACCAATTAAAGATGCACACTTCTCTCACGTATGATACATCAGCATGTCAGTTTCTCCTCTGTTTATATAGGATAGTTTCTAAAAAACACAACTTTTCAGTTTTGCGAAACTGATGTGAAACAAAACTGAATAAATGAGGTATGTTATTTAAATAGTGTATATCTTTATTTTGTTTTTTTGTTTTTTTGCCATGGATATATCTTTAATTTGCTAATGTATATAATAAGTCGAATCCGGACAGTATAAACATGAACCCAAATGATCAAACCTGTTCACGTGAATTACGAACAACTATACGAAAAATTTCTCTATGGCATGAAATCGCTCGCTTATTTGTCCTAACTGTAATAAATAGTCTCCAATTGACGCGTTGGCCCATACTGTCTGAAGTCATGTACTCTATCAGATACATCCGCACAATGAACGCTGTATGCACGTTATTTTGTGTTCCAAAGGTCATCTCGTCTGTCTATTTTTTTTATTTTTTATTTAAACATGAATCACACCGACATGTGATACTTTATATGATTACAAATAAAATATAAGAATATCTTAATGATATTTGTGTTCTATGTATATTCTAAACTTGAATTAGAAAATGAATGATATTTGTGTTCTTCATGGTAAAATAACTTGGACTGCCAAACATAATGATATTTGTGTTCTACGTAGTTTCTAAACTTGAATTAGTATGCTGTTACAAAAAATATTTCAAACAACATGACTTCAATAATATTTTTTCAATGCTATTAATTTGTTATAACATGTAGCTATTTTAATATATTTCAGAAAATGAATTAAGAAAATAAAAAATTAGTAAACAATATCTTCTTGCCCTTTCTTCTTCCGTTATCATGATTCACATTCAACAATTTCGTGACTGTGTGTGTGGAACTCACGTATCTTACAACCACTAAATTACACAAGGTATGAGACAAAAAACATGCATAATTATTAAGGTTGTCAACACAATTTTAACCACATAACTAACATTGGATCACGGTAGTAAACTTGCAGATGGTCACGACTGAAATGAACCTGGGTTTACTACTTTTTGATATAGAACAGGTATTAAGGAGTTGCGAACTTAAAAAAACATATTTGATTTTTGATACAGAACTGATGGTGCACGGCTTGCGTTTACAGAAAATGAACAAAACGCGAGTCTTGCCGTAATCCTGAAACTGAAGTACCAAGATTAGAACAGTTGGATGGAAAGTAATCACATTTGTGCTAAACGTTGGATCTTTGCCACGTATCACGGTCCAATCCACCACACATCACGCCGTTAGATTGCAAAGACATTATGAAATGTTCTGATAAAATAAAATATATTTAAATTTTAAATTCATACGCTATGAATCTATGATACACAAATCAATAATCAGCTGAACATTTACTGTCAAGGCCGTCTGAAATACCAAAACCGAAGCTTATTACATCATAGCTCCATTTTCGGAAGACCATTTTCTTTAGCCATAATCACCACTTTCTCTGTCATGTTATATATAATTTTTAAAACAACTCATGCCGCTAATTATAAAAGGAAAAAATTTATTTAAATGACGTAATGAAAAACAATTTATGAGTAACTATGAAATTTAGAATTGTAGATAGTTTTCATCAACAACATTTTATAGTTTTTTTAATATAATCTTATATTTAGTTTTTTTAACGTTTATAATGCGATTGTACAATATTCAGATAAATCAATCTTTTACTCATTACCATCAGGTTAGGTTGCCCTTGACCCTTGGACTAATGGTGAATATAATCTTGCTGGGGCAAGGCATCAACTTTATATAAATTTGCAATATAGATCAATTATAAGTTTTAAACAAAAGCTACCTATTTATTAGAAAACTACCTATTAATAATTCACGATGATTCATATGTTATAACATGTACATACTATGATATATTCCGATTAAAAAGTGAATATCACAAAATTTATTAAACCTTCTTCCACTTACATAATAAACAAACTATAGGAAATTAGCTATTGCTCAACAAATGCATATATATATATATATATTACTATTGTCAACAGCCTAAAAATCTCATATTTAACATTTGAGCACCGTAACTAAACATGCAGATAACAACTAATGAAATTTACCTCAACTTACTGGCCTGTGCAACATAACATATATTAGTGAGTTTGAATGTCAATAAAGCTATAATTCTTCATATGTAGAACCGAGAATTGAAATGTTTAAATATGTAGGAAGGAGAATTCAAAAGTCAAAATTTGAAACACAACACCGCATATACTACTATCATGGCATATTCGTATTGCACACAATTTCAATCATATCAAATATCCAGAACAAAGGCTACCAAAAGATGAGCAATATAGTGTGCGCTCAAGAGAACAAAATAATCATTCAGCTTTACATCTCATTAAGGCTGGGCTACATATAACTCTATTCAGACCTCATCAGTATATATAGGGGTCATCTTTGACTCAGTCTCCTTGAGCTTTTAAAAGTATGGTTGAACTTGAAGTCTTGTAGCGTCAGAATATGATCTCATCGTTGGAACACCTATGACAAATTGAGGCAAAATCGACTATTAATTGTGAAATTGCAACATATAACACTGACGACAACTGAAAAGAAAAACTTTAAAATCTAGCATCACAAACCGTCTAGAGTGGGCAATCCGGTGACGCAGTATTCAATCAGCACAAACTCACAGTATCCCTCACCTTGTCAATATCTTCCTGCATCCACTCAACTAAAGCTCTACGAAGAATAACCACGATTTTATCCTTTATCTTACCAGAGTCGATAATTTTTATTACTTTTTTGAAATTGACAGTAAAATGTGTAGGATTAAATAACAGATTACAATATGAAATAAAAAAAAAACCTTCTTTTTCCGATCCTTCTGGCCTGTATAGTCAATGTAAGCTCCTTCTGAGAAATACCCATATACTCCACCATGTTAATATCTGAGGTGTGCGTCAGGTATCCATATACATTTATAAATTTAATAACAATTTATACTCTACAATACGATTAATAATAGATACACTAGCTTTTTAGATATTGATATTAACTTTCAGGGCATAACCAACTTAAAAAAAGGGGATCGATTGCCTTCGTTAAGTGATTTACCGTATAAGCGTTCATCCCGAGGAAAGAAAGATACTAAATTAGAAGGCGATTTCAGAACAAACAATTCCTCTGGCACAGATACAAAACTTTCATGTACTACAGTGTCATCTAAGAACACCAAGTGAAAGAAATCATGGACCTTTTCTCCGCCATGAACAACATTGACTTTAGTAAATATCATACGGATGATTCTCAGAAAATCGCCATAAGAACTTCAGCCTACTAACCCTAGAGTGAAAGCAACCAACAATCCTCGTCCCCTACCCATTAAATTTAGCTTTCTATAAGTTCATAATGAAATAAAATTTATAAGAATATCATACAATAGACCGAACAACATACCAGTTCGTCGTAAAACACGACATCAGATCCAACATATTTGATCGTTTGTTCATCTGCATCTTCATCAAAATGAACATTCATCCTAGTGATAATGCGGTCGACAATGAGAGTGAGACGACTATCGACAGTACCTTCTTCGAGATCGTCAATAAATTTCTTGGATAGATGATCCATATCGCTGAAGAAAAACTGTGATGCAGGGTAGAGTTTCCTAATTTTGGTTTGCAGAAGATGAACAGACAGGAACAATATTTTCACTTAATCATAAAATTGAAGTTCGATTGTCAGAACCGTTCGATGCAAACTATTCAAATCTGTCATAACCTTTCGATTAGTACCACGTATCCAAGTCCACTCCTATTTTTTTTGGAATATATCGAAGCCCATCCCACCAACCATATCGCCAGTAGATTTCAAACACGACCTCGAACCTTATAATTACATTACATTTTTTAAAATCTGAAAAAGAAACTCATTGAATGGCCAAAACGTCGACAAAAAAAAAAAAAGGGCAAAACAGAAAAGAGACAAATGTAAGTTATCAACGCTGTTCAAAATTCAAATACCAACTCGGGAATTTTTAAAGGCAATTACTCTGAACTCTGAAGACCTGGAATTAATTAGTTAGGTACTAATTGTAATAAAGCAAATTAACTGAAAAAAGGCAAGAAATGTTGCACTTCTGTTGGTTATCGTGAATGACCAATCACAACATATTTTTATCGGTGAAGATTAACTGCAACGTTTGAATAGAGCTAAATTACAATATTTAAAATTACAACATTTGTTACTTTTTTTAATAATAAAGACTAACCTTTATGTTTGTCTCATATAATAAATAAATCACAAGCTTGTTACGTATACCATAAAAAATAACAACACTAACAAAACTTCAACGTAATATTTATCTTAAAGTATATATAAAGACATAATGTTTAATGTTTGGCACATTGCTTTGGAAAACAAAAAAGAAAGGTTTGCACATTGCATTATATTACGTACACTAACTTTTAAATTTTTGCACAAGCTTGTTAAACTTTTTTCTAAATTGTATTTTATCTTCCTCATAATCAAGTTCTTCTTCATGTCTCAAAGAAAAAACTACTTTTTATTTATACTCTCTATTAAAGACACATCTTTATATTAATTATCTCACACTTTTCAATAATTATGTGTCATCTACCCGTTTATTGAACATTATATCAGATACATTATACTCATTTCATAACACAATATATTGAGATGACATGAAAAAAAAACGTGCAAATATGTCCATTATGAAAAGTGACAGTGAAAAGCTAAATCATAAATGTGATCTTAAATGTTACTCTCTCCGATTCTATTTATAAGCAACTTTTCCCTTGATTGAACCAAATGAACTAGTAGTTAAAAACAATAAGTGTGTCAAAAATGCCATGTTTTTTCCATATAAGCGTAAAATAGAAAAAAAAGCTTACATCTTCAAAAATAAAGTACAAGTTGCTTATAAAAAGGAGCAGCCCCTTAAAAAAGAATGTTACTTACAAATAGGATTAGAGGGAGTATAAACTAAAACCATTTAGAAATTGTAAACTTAGAAATACAGTAAATTAAATACGAATTTCATTAGAAATAAAGTAAATTAAAAAGCAATTTCATTTGTGATAAAAAAATTGATACATATCGTTTGTATAAGCATTTGTTTATTGATCAATGGAACGAATTTTGTTTAACATGTTATATTGTACGAGTTTTTTGACTTGAGGACATTATGTTAGATCAGTTCTAACTCATACTACATACAACTGCATTTTCTTGTCTACAGCATCATCTCAAACATGTAAGCAAGTTATATGATCTATATAACAAACTGTCTTTCAACATACTTAACAAAATAAAAATATACAGATATTAATTCAAAATAATAACAACTAACTTAAACATGAAACTTAAATAACCTACCTATTTGATATTCAAACTCAAACATCTACATATAAGCAAGTTACAGACTTTATATAAGAAACTTGTTATAATATATTATCTTGTTTAGCCTGTCGAATCCTATTCAATGAAATGGAATGATTTGCCTCATTACGAAATGCAACGACATTTGTAAATTGAGGATCGAAATGCACAGTTGTAGCAGTTGCAAAATTTGTGACCATTACTTCACCTTGCATAAAAAGAAGAAATTAAAATGACATTCTTTTGATCGAACGAAAAAAAAATTGTTGACAAAAATTAATATTCACCATTTAAAATGTCAACAATGGCAAACTGCATGAGCACAATCAATGGATCATGGTTTCTATAATATTGATATTTTATCCATGTGGTCATCGCTTGGATCCCATACAGTAGCACCTTGATACAATTGTTCCTATATTAGGAATTCATAACTGAGTTACCCACTTAATTAAACACCATTACTGATGCTTATTGAATCTAGAAAAATCTAGAACATAAAGTGGAATGACTCAACCAACATGTTGTCATGTATCTTGAATGTAACATGCATCTTGTTCTTACCTCGTATATTAGCATCACACAACTCATCCATGGAGACTAATTTTCCACTAACGTCTATATCAACAAAAGAACTTTCATCAGTAAATGACAAAGAAAAAAACAACAGTAAACAAACATCTTAAAGATTAGCATCATTTTCTAACCAATTGCCCTGGGATCACATGTGGACGAATCACTTATTTCAACAATCGATTTGAGCCTAAACTTGTGAGGTGCTAATATAGTAGGAGTAAGAGTTACAAAGCTGTTTATGTCTAAGCTATAACTGATATTTATCGTGGATGGCGATAAATAGCTCAAGGATAATAAAATTAGATATATAGTATGAGCCACCAATTGTAAATAGAGGTTGATATCTATAAACCAACTCTTCATTTGGAGAACAAATTTTGATATTCGCACCCTGCAATGATATAAACAGAAAGATCATTTCCATATGATAAGCTCTTCGACTAATACTTGTTTTGTAAAGTGCTTAATGGACCCCTATCTTCACTTTCCTAATGAAACTCCTTAGTATGTTTTTATGAAAATTTAAATGCATGATGATTGCGAATGTCAAGAATTTCCAAATGTGATTACATTAAGCTTGAGTAATCCCTTTGCTTGATTCAATTGAGTGAATGGAGTGTCTTTAATGCAATTTTATTAATTTGGATGCCTAGCTTGATTTTAGGAAGTTGATATGGTAGATAAAAGCCTTGTTGGAAGATTCTTGAGCCTTAATTCTATTTTCTCATCATGTATGTGCATTCACCTATTCTCTAATTAATCTCTAGAACTTGTCTAGGTTCTTTTTCAAAGCTACAATAATACCTTGGATTTGTAGTATGATAGGGGCATTCATTTCTAAACCCATTGACCCAAACACAAACCATTCATCATTTACCTTTGATTCTCCCCCTTGAGCCCTTCACTTTCATTTCTATTTTATTATACAAATGCTACGTTTGCATCATTTATCAAGTTCTTCCTAGTACTATGATATAAAAAAAGTACTATTGTATATGAGAATAGAAAATAAGAAGAAGAAAAAAAAATAAAATAAAGTGTGAAAAAAAAGGAAACAAATAAAGCACTATGGTAAAATATATTAATTAAGTTTAGTTGTGTAGCGCTAAGTGATCTAGCAGTTTCTTGGGTGCAAGTATAGTGTTTATTACATTATCTTTCCATTTAGCCTTTTCAACATTACAACCCTAAGAAGTCCCCTTGACTATGGATTCATGGTAAAATTAGTGGTAGAGATAGTAGAACCTTTACAAGTCTATGGTAGATGCTATAATAGGTGAATTAAGTGAAATTCCCTATGATTTGAGAGATGAGACAAACACTTGTTCCCTTGGGAGTTCTACCATGTTTATCTTTCTTGATTTTGTTATGTATTCAAGTTAACTTCTTTGCATTAAAAATTCTATGAGCTTTGATTGATTTGGGATTGTGATTATTCAATCTTTATGTAATTGCATTCTTGAATAGCTTGGTGATTATAATATTAGGCATATTTTTGAAAACATTAGTTCTATTTTACCCAGGAGTGCAAAAGGCTAAGTGTGGGGGAATTGACAAATCCCTATTTTATTATATATTTTCATATTTTATTTGGGGATTTTTTCATGATAATTTAGCTTAAAATGTCTCTTTTGTGACTAATTGTGATTAAATGTGTTTAAATGAAATTAAGGTTGAAAAAGGGCAAAATTGTCAAAATAATTTCAATTACTCTTAACCATTGATTTTTCTCAGAATATTTGATGATGGTTAAATTGTTTTCAACTAAAAATACTTGAAAATTTGGATTAAAACTGAAAATGGCAGTTTTGGGCTTGCATTTTGGAAATGACAATTTAGTCCACCAATTTTGAGAAATTCCAGTTTGCTCCACTGAATTCAACACATCGTTTTGGCATAGGTCAGATTTGAAGCAGTTTGGAGAGTTGAAGGAAAAAGATATTAAGACACAGAGGCACAAAACAGAGAACCAGCAGCCGCAAGCTTCGATCATCGTCATCACCAAGCATCGTCTTCAGCTTCTTCTTCCTCTCTTGCAGGCGACACCACCCACCACCACAGCCGCCGGCGATCTCCATTACCTCAGATCAAGAGCTGCAGCCGTGAGAGCACAGACCACAAGACTCTGAAACAGAGGAGGCCGAAAGCTGAGGGAGAGAGTTGAGAGTGAGCTGCGAGATTGGAGAACGGCGGAGATCAGACCAGAGGGTCCGCAAGCTGAAGGAGAGAGTTGAGAACCTGTTATTAGTGATAGCCGAGACACAGTGGAGGCCAAATCAGGCACCTGGGATCATCTTCTCTTCCATCTCCAACGGTCGTCCTTGATTTTCCAGCATTCCTGGTAGCTTCCAGAGCAGCGTCCACCACCACCCTTCACCGGTTCTTCTTCTTCCTCCTCAAACTTCGGAGCTGCTGCGACATTTCAGCACTGTTTCCGAATTTTGAATCTCTACCGTGACTTCCCCTGTGTTTCTGAGTTCAATTTCAGTCCCTGATTTAATTGGTTTAGTGCTAATTAGTAACTTTAATCAATGGTTAAAAATGTCTGGAATTGTGAAATTGGTTGGTGAAGCTGAATTGATGGTTGGTAGTGGCTAATTTCTCTAATTCTTTGTAGGAGGCAATGGCATGAACTTGAGCTTCAATAGGGAGTTTTTACTCTTTCAATTCTTTATTTCTACATTATATTTGTGATTCCTAAGTCTTAGAATGAATTTTATAATGTTGAATTGATTTATTTTGATGTATTTTCACTATAAAAAAACAGCAAATTACCCACGGAAATTACCCACGGAATTCCGTCTCTGAAATCAAATTATCCACGGATTAGGGACGGAAACGGAATTACCGACGGATCACCGACGAAATTTTTTCCGTCTCTAAAAAATCCGTAACAAATTGATTTACCGACGGAATTTTTATTCCGTCGGAAATTACCGATGGAAATTACCCAAGGAAAAAATTCCGTCGGTAATTACCAACGAAAATTACCCACGGAAAATTGGAATTTTTCCGTGGGTAATCCGTCGGTAATTTAATATTATTTTTTTTAAAAAAAATTCCACGTGGCGACCTTAAAAGAGGCCACGTGGACATCACCGAAAGCCCCCCATAGCCCGCCCCCGCATCTGGCCCCGGCAGCCCCTGAGCAAGGGCACGTGTCCCTCTAACCTTGCGCGACGTGTCTCTGTGAGATAATTGTTGCATTTTGTGACGAAGGTGGGATTTAAACCTTGGACCTTTTGGTATGTGTTTAGATGCCTTTGCCAGTTGAGCTGCTTTAACCTTGTGTTATTTATTCACGTAATAATATATATAATATAATAATTTAAAAACAAATATAATATTAAGATAAATATATATAATTAAATATATATATATATATATTTATATTTATATATAATTATATTTTTCATTTTTTATAATATAAAATTTTTTAATTTATAATTTCGTTTAAATATTTAATATTAATATAAATATATACAAAATTACATATATACTTATAAATAATTATATATTTCGTTTTTTATAATATAAATATAAATTTTTTTAATTTCTTATTTCATTTAAATATTTAATATTAATATAAATATATATAATATTAAATATATAGTTATATATAATTATATATTTTGTTTTTATGATATAAAGTTTAAAATATTTAATTTTTTTATTTCATTTAAAATTTTTATTATTAATATTATATATATTTAATATGTTATATTAAATATTAATTTTATAATATTTAAATTTTTATTTGTTATAGATTATTTTTATTTTTATTATTTTATATAAATTATTAAAAGATGATAAACAAATTATTAGTTTTACTGATGGATTACCCATGGAATTCCGTCAGTAATTTTTCATTCAAATTACCCATGGAATTCTGTGGGTAAGACGTGAGTAATTACCGACGGAAAAAATTCCGTGGGTAAAAGTCAAATTTACCGACGGAATTTTGATTCCGTTGGAAATTACCAACGGATTACCCACGGAAAAAATTCCGTGGGTAATTACCAACGGAAATTACCCACGGAAAATTTTCCGTCGGGAATTACCTACGGAAAATTTTTCCGTCGGTCATTAGAGACGGATTACCCACGGAATTCTTTGGGTAAAGCGTGGGTAATTACCGACGGAAAAAATTCCGTGGGTAATCCGTCGGTAATTACCCACGGAATTTTTTTCCGTCGGTAATTTTTTCGACGGAAAATCCGTCGGTAAATCGTAGGAAATTACCGATGGAAATAATTCCGTGGGTAATTCCGTCGGTAATAACATGTTTTTTTGTAGTGTTTGGAGAATTGGATGTGTTTTAAACCGTTGTTAAACACTTGACATTATGGTTAATTAGGCTAATTATCATTTTCTTGTGCTGGTTAGTCATTAAATTGACAATTTTGTGAACATTTTGTGCTAATTTCAAGGTGGCTTAGTTAGTGAATTAATGGTGTCTTATGTTTGCATTGATTAATTGAATGTGAATTTATTAATTATATTTAGCATTGGGTTTTAGCATCATTAATTTTGATTTTTCATATGGGTGGCCATTGTTAAATTAAGATTAATGAAAAAATCAAGCGGTAATGCGAGGTGGCTCGGTTATTGAATCAAGAGCTAAATATGATTGTTAAGTTCATTTAATTGCTAAAGTGCCTAATCAACCTAATTTAGAGAGATTAATAGGCAAGGTGGTTTGGTATTAATCAATTTATGTTAGGCCTAGTTTAAGAGGTAGCCCTTAGAGTTATTTAGCACTAGCATGATTGAATCTCTTACAATCATTTAAGTGAGGATTGCTTGCGCCATTGCTACGAAGGATTACTTATTCCATTATTGATTTCTTTGTTTCTTTCATTTCATTAATCTCATCATCATTCCTCTCCACTTTTATTCCAAAAAAAATCCAAAAAAAATTAGTTTTAAAGTATTTTAGTTTAATTGCAACTTAGTTGTTAGATAAAAAGCTCAAAGATTATTTTTAACTTGTTTTAATTTATGCCAATTGTCATACTTAGTTTCTAGGTAATTAATAAAAGGCTCTTCGAGAAATGATCCGGGTTTGTACTCTATATTGCAATCCTAGTTTATTTTTCAAGAGGTTACCTAGACAAAAAGCCGACAACGCCTACTCTTCAAGATCCCAAAACTTTTGTTGCTCAAAACTTTCACTACTACATAATATACTTATAAAGACCCTAAAGGACGTCCTTTTTTGAAAAAGGGACACCCAAAATATTGGGCGGTGGCATATGTGTAATTATAGATCAAAATTGAAAATGTTGGCTCGTCAAATAAAATTGAATCTCGTGCCTGAATGTGTTTTAGATGTCCCCATATTCATTGGGGACGTGTAAAGATAGTTTTAGACGTCCCCATCTTCATTGGGGACGTCTAAAGACTCCCAGAAAAGCGTATGAAGAAAAAAAAGGAACAGACATAAGACGTCCCCAGATGGCCTGGGGATGTCTAAAGCTTAACATTAGACGTCCCCATACCATCTGGGGACGTCTAAAGGTTAACATTAGACGTCCCCAGACCATCTGGGGACGTCTAAAGCTTATATTAGACGTCCCCAGCTGGTCTGGGGACGTCTTAGGCTCAAACAGATGCACTGGTCAACATGACCAGTGCATGTGAAGTGTCAGAATTTTTTTTCTGTTGCACTTGCTTTACTCTCCCATCTTCATTACTTCCGTCCCCTCTACCCTGCTTCTTGTTTTTACTTTACTTTTTCACTCTTTCACTTCTGAATACACACAGCCATTTCTCCTCTCCCTTGTTTCTTCTTGTTCCTTCTTAGCCTCTATTTCATCCAGACTGTTGCTAGTCGCCATCTTTGCTCTGCTGGGTCTGCACTGTTCTCTCTCATTCTCTCCACAGTCAGCCTCCTCTTACCATCGTGGGTCATCTGCCTCTAAAGTTGTAGCAACAGGTTAGCTAAAACTAAACTTGTGAATGAATTTGTGAATGATTAGCAAAATGCATTTGATTCTCTGCTGGAATTTAAGTGTGGTTTGTGCTTGAGCTTTATCTTTGCTATTTTGCTGAATTTAAGACGTACCACATCAAGTTTTAATCTTTTGCTTTTTTCCATTGTTTTGAGAAACATGAAATTCTCATTAACTAAAAAATATCAGTCCACAACTTGAAGCTCTGCAAGTGCCTAATATTTATACAACTATGAGGGGCGTATTGAGCAATACGACAATACTAAACATTGAACACAGAAACCCAAAACGATAACACTAATATCAATATCCTAATTACAATACATCATAATTGTGTATGTTACTTGCCTTCACAACAAGGTGATGATTGCAATTTAAATTGCAATTTAAATTTTTTTGGTTGATTTGAAGATTGAAGAATCATTATCTAATTGTTTTAAATAATTAATTTGATTTGAAACAAATTTGCATTTGCAATCTTAGTTTTTTTTAATTTGATTTGATTTGAATAATATACTAATATTTTGTACTTATTGAATTATTTGAATGTTTTATTTGAAATACAATTTTCAAGATGATGTTTTGTTTCAAATTTGGTGATGATTTTGTTTGCTTTTTATTAAAAGAAGTCAGTTGCAAAGAAAATTACAAGTTCTCTTTATAAAGAAAATTACTGTGAAAACATGACTAATTTGACACTTCAGTCACTAATCAATAAAATTATATAAGAATTCATAATTTTCTGGTATATTAATTTGGAAGTTGTAATGCAACATTGTATTTAACTAGTAAGCAGCGCATTCATCAAGGAAGTTCTCAACTATACTTGCCAATAATGTTTGTGAAATTTTCAAGCATGTAAATAATAGGAGTAGACAAAAAGTTACGGTTAATGCAATGTAATCTTATCAATTAATAACTATTATACTATGAGCCCTCAATTCCTCAGCCCCAAATGCCCTTTATAAATTCCCAAAAATTCCCACATGTGTCTCTTGTAAATACACATAGTTGATTTGTAAATTCCCACATATCTCACTTATGGTACATATCTGATTTAATATTTTGATTTCTAAAATATAAGTGTATTCTGTTTGTGCTTGGTGCTAGAAGCTAAAGTTTAGTTTCGTTTAAATTAAGCTGAGATTGTTTGTTATTTTGATTTTGGGATGTCTCACTTTTAAGGGGAAATGCTGCCAAAATTTTGAAAAACATGCGTGTAAAAGGAAATTCCCCGTGTTTTCAATTATTCTAAACTTGAGTGAAAATGGAAATGGCATAGATAGTAATAAAATGGATCATAGTTGGATGAATGCTCTGAGAACAAGTGAAGAATATGAGAATGGGGTTGAAAACTTTATTGAATTTGCTAGGAGGAACGTTCCAGCAAAAAATGGGATGTATTTTTGTCCCTGTGTCAATTGTTTAAATGAGAGAAAACAGGATGTTGAAGTTATAAGGGATCACCTACTTTGTGATGGAATAAATCTTTGATACACAAGGTGGATATGGCATGGTGAGGAAGTAACTGATTGTCCGTCGCACAAAAAGGAAGCTGTGGATGTCATAGATGAAGATAAAATGGAGATAATGATTCACGATGTTGAGGTAGAATCCTTTGCGCAGTCGCATGAATATGACAGCCTGCGGAGTGATGCAGAGACACCGTTGTACCCTGGGAGTAAGTACACACGGCTCACAAGAACATTACATTTGGTTAACTTAAAAGCAACTTGTGGGTGGACCGATAGTAGTTTCACATTGCTGCTTGAACTGTTGTGTGATATGTTTCCAGACAATAATGTACTTCCAAATAGTATGTATGAGGCCAAGAAAATCCTATCTACAATGGGTATGGAGTATAAAAAGATACACGCTTGCCCTAATGACTGTGTACTGTACAGAAAGGAGTATGAAGGTCTGAGTGAGTGCCTTAAGTGTCAAACTACACGATACAAAGTGAAGAAAGATGGTGGTTGTTGTGATGGGATAACTAAAAGGCAACCTGTAAAAGTTTTGTGGTATCTTCTAATAATACCGCACTTTAAGCTTTTGTTTGGCACTGCAAAAAAGGCGAAGAAGTTGAGATGGCATTCGGATGACAGAATATCCGACGGAAAATATCTTCGGCACCCAGCTGACTCTCCACAGTGGAAGAAAATAGATGAAATGTTCCCTGAATTTGGCAGCGAGCCTAGAAACCTTCGGCTTGGGCTTTGTATGGATGGCATCAATCCATATGGAACTCTTAATAGCACACACAGTGCGTGGCCAGTACTCCTTATAATATACAACTTGCCTCCCTGGCTTTGTATGAAACGCAAATATGTGATGCTTTCTATGATGATTCTGGACCAAAATAGCCAAGAAACGATATCGATGTCTACTTAGCGCCTTTGATTGAGGAGTTGAAGAAGTTGTGGGAGGAAGGCGTAGATGTGTTTCATGCATATAAGAATGAGTCCTTCAAGCTACGTGCAATGCTTTTCACCACCATAAATGACTTTCCTGCCTACGGAAACCTCTCAGGATACAGTGTGAAGGGGCATAAAGCATGTCCGATCTGTGAAGCAGACACTCACTTCCACCAACTTAAACATGGAAGAAAAACGGTCTACCTCGGTCACAGGAGGTTCCTTCCTAGGTTCCACCCGTATCGTAGGTTAAGAAAGTGTTTTAACGGCTTGCCAGAGCATGGAGTGGCTCCAAAGGCATTAACCGGAGAGGAAGTTTACAATCGGGTTGAACGTATCAATGTCTTACTCGGTAAGAATCAGAAGACTTCGGGTGAGAAGAACATATGGAAGAAGAGATCAATTTTCTTTGATCTTCCATATTAGCGTAGTCTTGACGTGAGACACAGTATTGATGTAATGCATGTGGAGAAAAATGTTTGTGATAGCCTTGTCAGTACACTTTTGCACATTCCAGGGAAGACCAAGGATGGGATTAATGCAAGACTAGACCTTGTTGATATGGGAATAAGAGAACGGTTACATCCACAGCTAAAAGATGATGGTAGGAGGGCATACATGGAGCCAGCAACGCATACACTATCAAAAGCGGAGAAAAGAAGTTTGTGTGGGTGTTTGCATGAAATTAAGGTACCACAAGGATATTCTTCGAATGTGAGAAGGTGTGCGTCAATGGACAATTTGAAGTTAGTGGGAATGAAGTCCCATGATTATCATGTGTTGATGCAACAACTGTTACCAGTAGCTATTAGAGAGATTATGAAAGATGAAGTTCGAAGCACTGTGATAAGATTGTGTATTTTCTTTAATGCTATCTGTAACAAAGTCATTGATACTGAAAAGCTGGATGAACTGGAAGCTGAGGGTTATATCATATTGTCCCAATTAGAGATACACTTTCCTCCTTCATTTTTTGATATAATGGTGCATTTGATAGTTCATTTGGTAAGGGAGGTAAGGCTCTGTGGTCCAATTTACCTGAAGTGGATGTACCCTTTCGAGCGATACATGAAGATCTTAAAAGGGTACTCTAAAAATCCCTATCGACCAGAAGCCTCAATAGTTGAAAGGTATGTTGTTGAAGAGGTTATGGACTTCTGCAGCGATTATCTATCAGGGAAGAAGGAACAATCTCGGTATGAAGAGGGGAGGAGTAAGGGAACATGAGGACTGAAAGTGAAGACTATGCCTCGTGAAGAGGTGTTGCAAGCACACCTTTATATCCTGAATAACATGGCAGAAGTTCAACCGTACATAGATGAACACAGAAAGTGATTGAAGAACATGAATCCGAGGAAGAATGACATGCATATTACTATTGAGCAAAACAAGACATTCATTCAGTAGTTTGAGGAAAAGGTTTTGCATGAGACTGGTGTGTCTGGGATAATAGAGTGGCTAGCCTGGGGGCCTTCGTTTCAGATCATTACTTGGAGCGGTTATGATATAAACAGGTATTCTTTCTACACAAAAGACCAAGATGACAGGAGTACCATGAAAATAGTGGGGTGATAGTAGAAGCTGAAGCCATGCACTTTTCCAGTTTGAAAGACAAAAACCCCATATTAGCATCCATGGCTTATTATGGAGTGATAGAAGAAATATGGGAAATCACTTACAACAAGTTCAAAGTTGCTTTATTCAAATGTAAGTGGGTTAGCAATAATGCTATGGTAATAGATCAACAATTTGGATTTGTCTCAGTTGATCTTGAAAGAGTAGGTTATAGGGATGAGCTCTTCATTCTAGCAAGCCAGGTGAAACAAGTGTTTTATGTCACAGATCCCGCAAATAAAAAAATTTCAATTGTACTTCAAAGTAAAAAACAGAAGCATGGTGATCCGACCTTCAACCTTGACGATACACCACCTTTCACAATTAATCCACCTACAACAAGTGAAGTAGAATTGTTAGATGATGAAGAATATGCTGTAAGAAATGATCATGGTGAAGGAATATGGGAAACAATCTAGAGTAAGAGCTTAACTTAAAAAATAGTAATGTGTGCTGTTTGTTTTATAACTAGTTAGTTTATTCATTTACTTACAATTTATTCACCTATCTGATAATGATTTTTGTGCTTATAGGAATATGGACAATTCTGGTGACTCACAAAGTGATAGGGACAATGAAATGAATAGGCCTGAACCTGATGCGAGACCTGAACCGGTTGTGAGAAGAAGGGTTAGAGGCAATACAAAAATGCCTGCATTGGTAGCAGGTCATTACCATCAACAGGAGAGGTTACATATTGACTTTGATGAAAATATGAAACCAATTGGTCCGGAGGAAGACTATTTCATTAGCTACGTAGGTTTTTTAGCTCGAAGCAAAGTTCGCATTACCTATGATAATTGGAAGTTGGTTCCACAAAAAACCAAAGACTTGATTTGGCAACAACTTTGGTATATAAGTTTCAATACATCTGCATTATATCTTTATTCCTATCGCTTCAAATATAATTAACTTATGTTTTTACCTTGCAGCAAACCTATGATGTCACTGACACCGCGGAGATGTACAAGGAGTGGATGATGAAGGTTTGGCTACGATGGAAAGATTTCAAGAACAGGCTCACACGAGATTACATTCGAGGGGACATGAGGGGTCAGGATCCATGTCATGAGTATCCGTTTTTGTCTCCAGAGGACTGGAGGTTGTTTATGGCATCACGAGAAGATCCAAACTTTTTGGTAAGATTTCTGTCATCATAGTGTTTTATTTGAATATAGTTGACATTATTGATTCGGTGTTCGTTGTTTTCCTTTCAAAGGCATTAAGTGCAGCAAATGCAGATAGGCAAGTAGCTAATAACTATCAACATTGCATGTCTCGTGGTGGTTATCGGAAGCTTGAGCGAAAGATGATGGCAGAAGAGTTGGAGAAATTGAAGGAAGCAGCCACATCAAATCCTACCGTTGTGGTCCAGCCCCCGCCACCTCCACCACATCACAAAAAATGGAAAGCAGGGAGGCTTAAGGGTGGGAAGTACGTAAATCCGACTGTTGCTGAGGTTGCCGCAAGAATTGTAAGTAGTTAGAGCATAAGTACAAACTTACTTTTTCATATTGGGAGTGCTTACGATAACTTTTATGCTGCAGGATGAACTGGAAGATCATAGTAGCCAAGGTTCGTTCACTCCAAGTGGACTGATGGACATCTTGTCAACGGCGATTGGGAAGGTAGATCACCTTGGTCATGTTCGAGGGGAGGCAGTGGGAGTTCGTGTCACGAAGTATTTTGGCCGAGCCTCACATCCTTATTCGTCACAAGCTGAACCCAGTAGGGAGCTTGTGGCCAAGATTTGTCAGGAAGTCTCACAATAGCTCGAGGCCAACCTTCGCGACAAACTCCGACAAGAGCTGTTGCCAGAGTTACGTCTTGAGCTGATGCCTGAGCTACGAGCTAAAATGATGAAGATGTTTGAATCGCAGATGGCAACTACCGAGCGTAGAACCCATTCATCCCCGGCCTTCCACAGCACCAAAGGAAGTTACAACTTGGCGGAGGAACCACTTGGCGACCCTTCTCCCACTCCAGCGTAGGGAGAACCTGCCATCCTCTCTTTGGATGCCCCACTGCGCGTGTAGTTGCAGATGCTCTCGTTCACACAGAAGCTACTACCCACCATAATCAGCAAATTCCACAGCATTTGCGTAGGGTGACTGTGACGTGTGTTCGAGAGGGGGAAAAAGGTACATCCATCCCTATTCCTGATGATGAGGTTGCCATGATAGCTCAGGCGAGAGGATCTTTCATCATTTGGCCTGTACATCTTATTGGCTTGTTACCACCAACACCTCCAATGGTATGGAACTATCTCACTTTTACTTGAGATGTGTTGACATCCTACTAACAATATGTGTTTTTATGTTCTAAAAGAACGAGCAGGAAGCAGAGAAATGGCCCTTCTTAGCACGACTGCAGCATATCTATAAAGGCATTCGCCAGATTGATTTGCATATGCCTACAGGGATTGTAGGCCAAGATTTAGAGTATCACTTCACAATTGATAAACAAGATCTTAAACAGTTCATTAAGTTCGAGGAGCTAGATGTTGGATGGGGCAAATTTGCAAGCCTGTAAGTTTTTTATTTCCCATTTTTTCCTTCATTTAGTTAAGTTGATTTTTACTAGCTAATACATTCATCATTCTATTATAGCTCCTTCCGTCGTATATGCATTGACTCTCAGAGAGTTGATTTATATGGATTCTTGTCTCCTGCACATACGACAAGGATTGGGAATACATTGAAAAGAAGGATGAACTATGTGGGCTTCACATTGGTAGAGGACAAGTATCGTTGTTATCTAGCACCGATTGTTCAAGGGTATGCATTTTAATTTTGTGTATTTGAGATTTTTAATAAATAATTGCCTTGCCATCTAACTTCATTTTAATCTATATATGTTGTGATAGTTATCACTGGAGTTTGTGTGTTCTCTGTCCTCGGTCCCACGTTGTTTACTAGTTTGATTCCTTAAATAGAAGAGCAGACAAAGAAACTAAAAGCGTCTTCAACACGTAAGTTATTTTTTTGTATTTCATTGCTTCTTGATTCTTGACTTAATGAATTATTCTAATTTATATTGATTTTCATTTTAATGATAGGGCATGCACGACGTATCGAGCGCTTGGCGGGCCATGCGAACGTAGAGGTGGCAAAGATCCGAGATGGTTGTTTCCAAAGGTACATAGTTTCAAATCAAGTTCTTTTGATTGATGGTCGTTTTAGATATGCCTTTATTGATTTTAACCATTTGCTTTTGATTTATAGTGCCCTCGACAACCTGGCGGCTGGGAATGTGGATATTATGTCTTACTTTATATGTTTAACATCATTCAGAGTGGCATTACGACAGATTTTGAACAAGTAATCGCTTCTTCATTCTCAGTGGATAATATTCTTGGTGTTGTAATTCAATGGCAATTCATTCACTTCATTCATTATTTCATCTAAGCTTATTTTCTAATTTACAGATTTTTGACAATGAAGATGCCTACTCATATGAAGACCTAAATATGATCAGAGACTTTTTGGTTGGACATCTTCTTCAACGTATACCAGAAGAGTAAAGTCTTTAGTAGTTTGTGTAGGACATACTTTTGTGGTAGTACATATAATTAGCGTTATTGTTGTTGGATATGGATTGGATTTAGTCTTGGTTATTGTACAAACTGGGGACTTGGATATAGATTGTTGTGTAGTTTGTGTGGTTTGAAAGTTTGTGTGGCATGTAGTAGACTTGGATATAGATTGTTGTGTAGTTTGTGTGGTTTGAAAGTTTGTGTGGCATATAGCCTTGGGTTGATCACTGTGTTTATTGTTGTTTCCATTCTGCTAAACTGTTGTTGTTTTATTTTGTTGTTGGAATCCTATTTCTGCAGTTTACATTTTCCAGACAGTGCAATATATAAAAAGTCCATTTTAAAAAAAAAAAACTTTCAACGTCCTTAATAAAAAAAGGGACGTGGTAGAGTGGGTGGCGACACTTTAGACGTCCCAGATAAAACTGGGGATGTCTAAGGTCCCACCTTAGACGTCCCCAGAAGAATTGGGGACGCCTAAGGTGGGCCTTAGACGTCCCTAATTATATTGGGGAAGTCTAAGGTCCACTTTAGATGTCCCCAATTGGAACTGGGGACATCTAAAGTCCACCTTAGACGTCCCCAATTGGAACTGGGGACGTCTAAGGTCCACCTTAGACGTCCCCAGTTCCAACTGGGGACGTCTAAAGTCTGCCTTCCACGTCCCCTGTTTTACGGACGTTATTGACGTTTTTTTCTACGACCCTCACATAGACGTCCCTCTGTTTTCAGACGTTAAAAGGCCAAAAAAAGGGACGTTAAAACCCTTTTTTCTAGTAGTGTTTGACTAGGACAAAATAAATGATCAAAACAAGTTTGGTTCCTAGAAAAATCATCTCCCACATAATGACTAGTTGTATTATATGGACAATGCTCATATAAATGACTCTCTCTACAATAAACACAAGAAAAAAAATTATGAGGAGAAGACTCAACATTTTCATTCCAACTAGTGTTTGCATATGTTTGTCTCATCTGATTCACATGCATTTCTACTAAAGAACAAAGATTTGACAATCTATCAACAAATAAATGTCGTAAATAATCCATGTTTTTTAAATTTTTTGAAAATATGAGCAAAAAATAATAAAAAATTCACAAAACTCAAGCTTAAACTACTAATGCTCAATCAATTCCAACCAAACAGTGTGAACATACAAATCCCCGGCAACGACCCCAAAAACGCGATAGGGGCAAAATATAGAGCCTAAGACTCCAAAAGTGCATGGGCCGTATTAAGTAATAAAGAGTGAATAAGGTATTGTTCCCACGAGGACTTGGTGCCAACAATGCAATTGAGAAATGACTTTACACTTTTGCTTAAGTAGAGTGAACACAATTTAAATCAATATATGAATAAAACTAACTAAAAAAAAGAAAATTAAATCTAACTACGTTTTAGGCTAAGGATGATTCTAGATCTTAAGCGGTGACTTGGATTATTATAGCTTTGATTACTTCTTAGTGTCTAATTTCTCCCTTAATTGCATTTAAAGTTATAAATGCTAGTCTAGGACTCTTATTTACCTTATAGTGTCTTTCAATTCACAAAAAAGCATTCCAACTATATTAATCCCTAACGTAGTACTTAATTGGATTAATTTAAGTGCAAGTCTAATGAGACTATGTAAGGCCGGTAGGAATATGTCTATATTACAAGCAAATTAAATCCAAAAATCTAACCCTACACGATTCAATTGAAGGTCTAGTCTAAATTTCCTATGTCTAGGCTCCTTAAGAACACCAAAATAATCCCAATCAAATGTCTCTTATTTCAGGATAATAAAAAACACAATTAAATCAACAAATATAATATTAGAGCAATTAACGGAAAAAATTATCATCCACTATTTCAAAATCAAACTAAATAATCCAAAATCAAGGGTTTAGCTACATAAACTGAACATTGTCATGACCAAAATAATAGCTAACCAAAGACAAAATAAAGAAGAGAAAGGAAAAGAGAAACAAAAACTCAATGCCGGATTTTTATCTGTTGTGTCACTCTTCTGCATCTCCAAACTTTAATCTCCCTCCACTAAAGCTCTTGCCTTGCCTTCACCAATCAGGAAAATAGAATACACCTCTCTCTTGCTACTCCTAGAATATATATAGGTATATATCGCCTCATTGCGTGCGTCTTGATCACAATATCTTAATTTATCTCTTTTTTTTATTATCGATTACCTTATAATATAGATATATTATGTTGATATTTTGTTCTCACTTGAATCTTATAATATCTCCTATAAAATAAATTAGGATATGAGTAGATTTTATATTAAAATATCCTTTTGTCCTATAATTAATTAAATGATATATAAATATATAAAAGATAATTAAATAAGTATAAAAAATAATAAATTTAATCAAATATATCCAAAATCTACATTTATTTAATTATAAAATATATACTTATCATATGGTCATTCAACCTTTATGTATTTGCATTTTCTAAACTATGGGAAGCAAAACTAAATATGCAAATAAAAAGGTTATTCATATTTAAGAATTTTATATCCCTAAATATAAATAGCTAAATGCAAATGATCGTTCAAGTAGAGATATCAATGATAATAGTCATACTCCACCCTTTTAATCCAATCTAACTCTAAGTAGTGTTATATGAGGCCCTTTTATCAGGTTAATTTCCTTCAGGCTCCCTATTTCTTTAATGATTGGGAAAATATTACCATTTTATTCATATTCATTTGGGTTAAAAGAAAACATTGCGGTCTATGTCTTTGAAAGTAATATAGCAAAATCATTATAAAGTAATGTCTTATGAAATAATGGAATAGAAGTTAAGACAATAATTATATAATTAAAACTCTTACCTTGCAAGTTGCTGTTCGTAAGATATAGCAATTGGAGTTTAGTCAAATTTCCAAGTTCACTTGGTATTTTTCCTCCATTGAATCTGTTATCACCTAATGATAATTGTGCTAATTCTTTGCATTGATGCCAAATAGAGGGTATTTTGCCAGCCAATTCATTTTCCACTACTACAAAAAGGTTGAAAGGTGTCGCACATTTTGTGGCCTTTCTTTAAAGAAGTGTCACAGCTGCCTTTTCTTTTTCTATATATATATATATATATATATTTAATTTTGGGTACCAGCTGTAGCGCCTAGTAGGATAGGGGCCACAGTTGGGATGGCCAAGTGTTGTGCCTGCCTAGGCAGGCGCCACACTTGGTGCCACAAACGTAGCTATGGCGCCTCGCAGGGCCAGGGGCCACAGCTGCGCTGTGGGCCATGTGTGGCGCCTGCCACACATGGCCCTTAATACCAGCTGTGGCGCCTGGGAATATCCAGGCGCCACAGCTGGTTAAGCAAGTGATGGCAGGCGCCACACTTACGTATTAGTTTTAAAAAAATTTTCAATAAAGATAGTGTAATCGTTCTCCAACCAATAGGAACTCCCCCCGCCCCAACCCTTATCTCCTAATTTCAATTCCCGCGTCAGTGTCTCCTTATTATTCCTTCTCTTTTTTACTACACTATTATTCAACCACTCTCTTTCCCTTTCTCATCTTCATTCGTCACCCCTCCCTCTATTTCTTATCATCTTCACACTAAAAAACACACCCACATGCTCACACGTCTTCATCAGCAAATCTATACTTTGTTTTAATTTGTTCCAACTGCCATCCATCCCCACTCCTGTTCCTTCCCTTGGCTTTGCACTATCTTCCATCTACTTTTGGTCCCCACTCCATCCACTTGGTCCCAACTGCTCAAATTTCCTCCTCCTCCTCACTCAAGATTGCGTCACCTATGGGCAACGTGGTCCCCCACTGCACTTATCAATTAAGCTATAAGTTCAACGTGCTGCCTTTTTTTTCAGGTTGGTCTGTTTTTTTTGTTATCACATGCACGTGTGTGTGTGTGTGTGTGTATATATGTTGATTATATTATATTCTATGATGTGCTTTTTTTTTTCTTTTTATGACAAGCACGTGTGTGTGTATATATATATATGTTAAATATTTTAACTAGAACTAAGGAAAAGAACCTGAAATCTGACTCTTTTCTTGTTATCACACTCATGCACCTTTTTTTTTATTATTATTTTGGCATCAGTTATCACACGCAGCACACCTTAAATATATTAACTGAATCACATGTCTCCTTTTCTCCTTCACTTTTCATTTCTTCTAATCTTATCTTGCATGCTAACCAAATAGGTCAACATCTATTTTCTTTTCTTATAAAAAGAAAGTTATTTTCTTTGTATTCTCTTCTCTAGTTAGTTTTCTCTTTCCCCATTTATTCTCCATTCAAAAATGGGGCTAAGGTAATTCATCCGGTAAATAACTAGATTTTATCTCTACATGGTTTGATATTTTTCTTTTATCGAAAGAAGTCCATATTACCTTGATGAGAAAACAACTAAGTACAACAATAAAAGGGTAATGAATTAAGTTATATATATTAAATAATTATTTGCTTAAATTCAATCTCATTCTTAGAATATATATATATATCAACGCATATATATTTTATAAAAAATATTTCAAAAAGTATTTGGTACTTTAAGGAAAATTCGTTTAAGAAAAATCTATGGATAACTTGAAAATTATAAGAAAAAAAAGATGCTCTAAATTTATTTGTTACTTATGTTCTTGCGAAAAAAAAATTGTTACTTTTGTGTTTGCAATAATTGAGAAATACAATTGATGTCTAAATTTATTTTAAATTTTTTAACATACCCTTAATTTAATTAATTGAAGTTCACGGATTAGTGTCTCTCTCTCTTTTTTTAAAGTAAGGTAGTCAAAAATAAATTTTTTTTATATGCCCAACATTGAGCTGAAAATAATTTAATTAATGTTGGGATTATATATACATGTTTTCATTTTCGTTTTATTTTATTTTCTTTCTTTTTATTTGAATCATATTTTTTGATTTAAGCTAATTAATCATATTTTATTTTATTATATATTGATGTTTTGTATACATTATTATTATTAAAAAAAAATTTACAACCACTAATATTTTATTGACTTTTTTTATGTGTAATTTGTGTTTGTAGTTTCAGCTCAGCAGTCTATTGAAGCTTCTATTTAAGCTATTTTTTTTTTAAAATTTTGAGCTTACAAATGTGATTTTAGTTGAATTTAATAGTAGTTAGTTATAATTTAAAGGTGTTGTAATGATTGTTATGGATTAGTTGCATAAGTAAAATAATTATTTATATATTCTTAACACTTGTATTTTATTAACAGACTTGTAATGTTTTCTAATTTACAAATGATATGTTGTAGAAAATATGGTTTCTTTCATTATGAGTTGTGAAAAATTATTATAATACCTGGGAATAATGAATGAATTATTTGTCAATTAAAACATAGGGTTTAAGACTTAGAAAGCTTCAATTTTAAGGATTTCATGTTGGGAATTTATTTTAAAATTGGTAAGAGAATATAAAAGTAATTAGTAAATGCAATAATCATATAACTAACGATGTACTTTTTTAAAAAAATAGATTGAAGGCATAGATGAATCATAAATGGATGTCATCTAATCGGTGTTCAAGAGAATATATAGATGGGGTGAAAGATTTTATTACATTTACAATTGAGCACGCAAAAGACCCTGATAAAATCTTGTGTCCTTGCTTATCTTGTTGTTTTGGAAAGCGGATTAGTCCACTTGATTTACTAGATCATTTAGTGTGTTACGGTATTAATCAAACATATATACGATGGACAAGGCATGGTGAGACGAATGATGCATGTAGTGATCGGGTGCATACCACGAGTGGTGCTTCGGATGAATTTGATCAAAGCATGTTTGATGAAGATGATGGTCTTGAAGAAATGTTAAATATGGTTGAAGGGGTGCATCATAACTGCCCCAACGAATTTGAGAAGTTGAAAGGTGATGCAGAGAAACCATTATATGTTGTTAGTACTAAATACACAAGATTGCTAGCAGTGTTGAAGTTGTACAACTTTAAAGCTCGCTACGGATTGAGTGATTCGGGTTTCACTGCACTGCTTGAACTATTGCAAGATATGCTTCCAGAAGAAAATGTACATCCTACCAAGACATAGGAGGCAAAGCGAATTCTTTGTTCTACAACCGACATGGGATATGAGAAGATACATGCATGTCCAAACGGTTGCATATTATTTCAAAATCAATATGCAACGTTGGAGAAGTGCCCTAAATGCAACGCATCTCACTATAGGAAGAAGAAAGGAAAGAGTCCTTTGAAGGTCCTATGGTATTTTCCCATTATTCTGAGATTTAAGCGACTGTACAGTAATGCAGAGATTGCTAAGCAATTGACATGGCATGCAGATGAAAGGATTAAAGACATGAAGCTTAGGCACCCTGCAGATGATCCTCAATGGAAAAAAATTGATCATGAGTACCCTAACTTTACGGATGAAGTAAGGAACCTTTACGTTGTACTGTCAACTGATGGAATTAACTCGCACGGTGTTCAGAATAGTACACTTAGCACGTGGCCAGTGATATTGATGATTTATAACCTTCCTCCACACTTGATCATGAAAGGTAAGTTTATGATATTGTCCATGTTAATTTCTGGGCCAAGGCAACCCGGGAATGATATAGATGTATACTTGGCTCCTTTAATTGATGACTTGAAGCTGCTTTGGGAAGAAAGCGTCATTGTGTATGATGGGTACAGGGAAGAAAGTTTCACTTTGAAAGCCATGTTGTTTAGCACAATTAATGATTTCCCTGCTTATGGTAATTTGTCGAGATACAGCGTCAAAGGATATGGTGCATGCCCTATATGTGAAGATGACACTCATTCAGTGTGACTTCATCATTGTAAGAAAATGTTTACATGGGGCATCGAAGATTCTTACCATCACAACATCGTTGGAGGAAGTGGAAAAAGCCTTTCAATGGTGACTCAGAAGAAGGTAGCCCACCGAAGATGTTGACCGGTGCCCAAGTGTATTCCAAGGTAAAAGACTTAGATAACAATTTTGGCAATCCTTTTACAAAACAAATCGAGACAAGTGGTTGGAAGAAAAAGTCTATTTTCCATAGTGGAAGTCTTTATATGTGAGGCATTTTCTTGATGTGATGCATATAGAAAACAATATCTGTGATAGTCTAATTGGCATGTTGCTCAATATCCAAGGAAAAAGCAAAGATAGTGTCAATTCGAGGTTGGATTTGGTGAACTTGGGAATTAGAGAAGAGTTGGCACCGATTAAGCAAGGGCATCGTACCTACCTACCGCCAGCGGCATACACTCTGTCGAGGAAAGAGAAGAAATTGTTTTGTGAGTTTCTGCAAGGAATTAAAGTTTCCGAGGGCTACTCTTCAAATATAAAGAACCTTGTAGCAGTGAAAGAGTTAAAGTTAAAGAACCTCAAGTCTCATGATTGTCATGTGCTCATGCAGAATTTCCTACTGGTTGGTATATGATCCATTTTACCCTAAAATTTAAGAAACACCATCACTAAACTTTGCGTGTTTTTCAAGTTGATCTGCAGTAAAGTGGTAGATTCAACTAAGTTACAAGATTTGTAAAGGCTGATTGTATGTACTCTGTGTGAACTTGAAATGTATTTTCCACCTTCTTTTTTTGACATTATGGTACATCTAACCGTATACTTCGTCAAAGAGATCCAATTGTGCGGTCCAGTGTACTTGAGATGGATGTACTCGAATGAGTGATTCATGAAAATATTTAAAGGGTATGTGAAAAATAGATATCACCCAGAGGGTTGTATCGCTGAAAGGTATATGGTTGAAGAAGCAAGTGACTTCTGTGCTGATTTTCTATGAAATGTTGACCCTATAGGGATCCCCAAGTCCCATCATGATACGCAAAGATCAGGGAAAGGAACAACTAGGAGGGATGTAATAACGATATTGGCGACTGAACGAGAGCAAGCCCACTTTTATGTGCTACATAACACTGATGATGTCGAACCGTATGTAGAAGAACACAAGGATGCTCTTCGATTGGTACATGGTGATAGGAATGAAAATTTGTTAACAAAAGAACACAATAAACAATTTTCAGGCTGGTTGAAAAATCGCATTAATGATGAGATGGAGTGGAATCCTGATTCAGTTTCTGAAAAATTAAAGTGGTTGTCGAAGGGACCGAGCTTAAATGTATTATCTTACAATGGTTATGCAATCAATGGTTACACATTCTATACACAAGATCATGATACACAGAGCACGATGCAGAATAGTGGGGTAACACTTGTTGCTGATTCTTGGCATAGATCCAGTGCTAAAGACATACACCCTATCTATGCATCAATGTCATACTTTGGTGTCATTGAATGCATATGGGAGTTAGATTACTCTATGTTCAGGGTCCCTGTCTTCAAATGTAAGTGGGTTAACAACAACAGTGGATTGAGGATAGATGACTTAGGCTTTGTTTAAGTGAACCTTTCTAAAATTTGGTATGAAGATGATCCTTTTATTTTAGTAGCACAACCAGAACAAGCGTTTTTCATTCCGGATCCTGCTAAAAAGAATTGGTCTATTGTACTCCCATCCAACAAGAATCATCAAGAACAAGTTGATCTTGAAAGTAATGAAAATTTGAATATGATGACGATCATTCGTTTGAAAATTTGTGGTCAGTAGAGATTGATATAGATGGAGATGCAGATGAAGATGGAGATGGAGATGGACCTGTATATGTAAGACATGATCATGAAGAGGGAACTTGGGTCAAAAGAAACACAATTCTCAATCCAACATGAATTCTGAAGAATAAAATTTTAAATTAAACCAGAAAATGGAAAAGATAATGAATGCCTTGACTTGTTTACTTGTACGTACATTTTTATAAATTTCAAAATAATTTGCTTTCGTTGATATGGTTGACATTATACACTGATATTTTATTTTGGTGTATTTTACTTCCAGGAGTATGGACTCATCACACGATGAAACTGATGATGTTCCTCAGCACATTGGTAGACAAAGATTTGAGGCGAACGTACGATGTAGTAGGACAGTTATGGCGAGATTGATCAAATTGAGAAGTACGGGAATCAAGTTACATTTGGAGTGGAATGAAAATGGAAACCCGTTCGGCGAGAACGGTAAGTCATTAAATAACTTGATTGGGACTACAGTTCGAGACAGAGTCCCTATTACAGTTTAAAACTGGAAAATGGCAAAAAAAGGTTATGAGGATGACATATTGGATGAAGTTCAGGTAACACATTAATTATATTATTATTCGGTTTGCTATGTTTCACTTAATTTCAATCTTACATATTATATATGTTTTTTTTGTTACAGAGCATTTTTATTATTAATGATGATCGGAAGAACTTCATGCTAAGAAAAACCGGAAAGATTATGAGAAAGTTTCATTCTGATCTTGTCAAATACTACTTGAGGGATGATGATGACAATATCATTGATACACTGCCTTATCCATTGTACGAAGGAATCATCACTCAAGAAATGTGGGATGAGTTTATCAAAACACATACAACTTAGGAATTTTTGGTAATATAATTTGTTTTACTTTCCCTATTACTTGTAATGTATGTATTTGTAATTAACATTTATACATTGATATAAATCATTTTGATCTAAATAGGAGTTGAGCGAGAAAAATCGCGCTAATGCGCTCAATATGCCATACTGGTACACACAAGGACCTGTTTCATATGCACAGTTAGAAAGAAAAATGGTACGAACTAATTATTATTTCATTTGTAGATAAATTGTATGAATATCATTCAACTAAATTTGCTGTACAGATAGAAGAATCAAGTTCAGGTATTACACAGGTTCCACAACATGATCTGTGGATAGCCGGTGTCATAAATAAGAAAGGTGAAATTCATAGTGAGGAAGCAAGAATAGTAGTTGAATATTGTGTAAGTATTAGATTATGTGTACAAAAAATAATTGACTTTACTTAAATGAACTTGATTTATAATAACTAATATTATTGTAATTCTTTTTGTGATAGCGACAAGTGTCACAGGAGGATCCTGTATTGGCGAGCTATGTTGTTCGAGATGATTTGTTGAGCAGAGCGCTTGGAGTACCCGAGTATGATGGTTATGTTCGAGGTACTAATTTTGCTGTCACCCCATCAGCATACTTCAGACGTCAGAAGCGCCATAGTAGAGGTGACGTTTCCCAGCTGCGTGACGAGATGACTAGTTTCAAGCATCAAATTCAAGAACTTCAAGAACAAATGCACCATAAGGAACAATGAGAAGAACAATTCTTAGAACAAATGTGTTTGTTGCAAGAACAGAATGTGTTGTTAACAACACAAATACAATAGTTTGTGCAGTGTAGGCCATCACAAAATGTTCCCTTCTGTGATAGTCCAAGTGTCAGAGATAGTTGTACTTCCTTGCCTAAAGTCTCTTTTCCTTTGGTAATTAATTTCTTCTATACTTAACTTTATGTTACATTATAATTTAGCGAACTATGACATATTAAGTCTATTTTCTATAGGGTGAATTCCAATATAAGTTATATGCCGAGCAAGCTTCCAAGCACATGGTTGCAGTAGGTGCTGCCTACAACACTGATAAGGACACACTACACAATTCACCGCTGCCTGACAACACACTCCGAGTGAGGGTTGACGTCTGCATGAATGAAGACACCTTCTTACCGATCCCGTCTCAGGATGAGCAAATAATAGTGAAAGATGTTGTAGGTGGCTATGTTGCTTGGCCAATAGGTTTTCTAGAGCCATATGAAAAGGTCATTCATTTACAATTCCCTACATTTTTCCTTCGTACTTCCATATAAAATTGTGATTTAATTTTTTTTATTTTCGCAGGCTAAGATGTCAAAGTGTTCGACATCACAACCCAAGTTTAAAGCTTCGGCTAGCCAACAGAGCAGAAGGAGACCGACCTCATATCGTGATCAATTAGTATCGATTACACCACAATTGATCGGTACTGGAGGATAGGAAATACATCTTGAAAGACATATCTACAATGTTGACGGTCTAGTTGATTATGTTGCTGCCGAGGTCATGCACAACATATGTACTGGTGATTGGGTTAGTGGTTCAGCTATCAACTTCTGGATAAGGTACTTGACCATTATCGTTTATCACTGTTATTAATATTTCTTGTTCCATTTCTTTTGTTTTTCATGACACTATTTGTTTTATACCAGGCATTTATACAATGACTGCTTAATGGATACAAATAGGGTCCAATTCGTATTTGTTAACCCTTATCTCGTTGGCTACCAAGGGGATAAAGTAGATATACATGCGCAGTCTAATGATCTAAAAGATTACTTTAGAAAGAGAGCGACACCGACTACGCTATTTTTAGTGTCATACAATGCAGGGTAAGTTATTAGTGGTACAATTTTTGTTTTTATTGTTTAACTTTTATCATACATGATTGTTGAAACTAATTTTTTAAAATATTTTAGGCGCCATTGGATATTGATAGTTATCAATCCAGCAGAACCTTCAGACCCTCGCATTTACTATGTGGATCCTCTAAAAGATGGTCTTCCACAAAACCGTTATGATATGTTACTATTGTTCAATGGGTAAGCGTATGTGCGTATGTGTAAATATTTGCATATGTGATTGAATAATCAAAAGTCATCAGTTTTTATTTGTTTTGTTAGCGCATTGACTGTGTATCGGTCCTCTATCTCATTAAGCTACTCTAAAGCTGCTGACCCTCACTTTAGCTATCTTTGGAAGAAGATACTGGTATTGATATATGAATTTACTCAAATTTTGTTAGTAAACAATTTTTATTCATAAATAGAGTTAAATATTGCATTATATTTTTACAGTGCCCTTTCCAACCTAATGACAATGATTGTGAGTATTACATCATGAAATTTATGAAGGATGTAATTATGCATGATCAGCCATTTATTCCTCAAAAAGTAAGTCATTTAGTTGCACTCCATATTGTGTTTTAATTAAATTTAATTAGTTCCTAATAATTATGTTTTGCTGATTTTAATTCATTTTAATTTGTGGCTGATTGTATATATGTGTAGTATTATGAAGATCAACGTTGTGACACTTTGACTGACCATCAGCTTGATGAAGTGATCGAGGAATAGTGTGAATATGTTTTTAGGCAAATCTCTGGGTAGCTATACTATTTAATTCATCACTAGTTGCTGGCCTTTGTTGTGTTGTTTCTTGGCAATAGTTGTGTCATGCATGCATGTAATCAAGTTGAATTTGTTATATAATTCATTCATGTATAATATATTGTATAATTATTTTATGTTCTACTTTAACTAATTAATCATCTATTTGTATCATTTTGAAATTATCTATTATTGTTGTTTGCTTTTCTTCATTCTGCAGTACTGTGGATATAGATGCAAAATGTTTATTAGACCATGCAGTCTGAAATATTGTACAATTATGGGAGATATGATCGACAAAAAATAAAAAAGAGTTTCTGTGGCGCTTTTTTAAATAAGGGCCACAGGAAGAGCCCAAAAAAAAAAGAAAAAAACAGAAAAGAAAAGAAAAAAAAAGAACCTCCTGTGGCGCTTGGTGGGGCAAGGGCCACAGGAGGGGGGGTCTCCTGTAGCACTTGCTCCAACAAGCGCCATAGGAGGGTATTTTTTTTAAAAAAAATTATAATGTTGTGGCGCTTACCAGCGCCACAGCTTCTTTTAGTGGCGTCCAGATATATAGCACTTATCTAGCGCCACAGCTAATCAATTATAAGCGCCACAGTTTTACTTTTTTGTAGTAGTGTCCATGCATATCAAAGCACACACTAGTACAAAAAAGGTGATTTAGACCGGCACATTTAAACTGGTTGTAGTAAATGAGGTCTAAAAGAAATGCGCGGTGGCATTTACGTAATTATAAAGAATTTGGGAGACCGGTTATTATAATAACCGGTATAAAAAATATAATTTAGACCGGTTGTACACTAACCGGTCTAAAAAGATTAATTTTTAGACCGGTTATTATAATAACCGGTCTAAAAATTATTCTTTTTAAGACTGGTTGCTAGAGAACCGGTCTAAAATGAAGCTTTTTAAGACTGGTTCTCTAACAACTGATCTTAAAAGTGGATTTTAAGACCGGTTGTTAGACAACCGGTCTTAAAAAGCTTCATTTTAGACCGGTTAATCTACTTAACCGGTCTTAAAAACCTCCCCAAATTTTTCCCCGCCTCCCCTGCCCGCCCTCTCCATTCTAAAATCGACTCTTGGCTTCTTTCATCCCAATCATTTCTCTTCTCAGTGCTCAACTCCCCGTCCCTTACCTGATCTTTGAATTGGAACAATTGAATCCGGCCGGTCGCTGCTCATGGTTGTTGCTGTTGGGTCACCGTCTTTGTTTGCTTCAGGTTTTGAGCTCCGCCCGTTATTCACTGCGAATCAGGGAGGTCTTCGTCTTCATCATCTTTTTTGAGGTATGCTTCCTCGTCCTCTACATTTACCCCTCTACAATTACTATATAGAAGCAATTTTAGAAAGTTGCCTCCAGATTTAGAATTCCAGTTGGTGTGTTCGTTTGGTGTTTTTTTTATATACTGGAAATTCAAAATACAGCAAGAGAATTATTCCTGAGGATCATCAACTAGTCATTTCGGCGCTTGATCACATGCTCAATTTGAAATTGGTATAATTAGATATTCATCATTCATTTTACTTTGGCTATAAATCCTATCCTAGTTCATATTTTGCTCATATTAGTTCATCAATTAAGGAACCTATATCTAGATTATATATTATAGATATGGCCCGTTCACTTTTTGTTATAAATAAAGAATGTCTTTTGAGTAGGCTTGAACCTATAATACTGAACGGAGATATAATGGCATTAATAAGGTCATGCCTATATACTCCAATCATTCTAGATGAAGAGGAAGTCTCTGCTTTAAAAGATAATCTTCCTCCCTCAGGATTTTTGACTAATATTCTTCTGAATTCAAATTGAGCATGTGACCAAGTGCCGAAATGAGTAGTTGATCCTCAGGAATAATTGTTACCAAACCATAACATTTAGAGTCATTTAATTGCATATGAATAAGATGAGAATTCTTAGGAGGATCAGCATCCTCTATAGTGGCTAGAAAAGACATTCAGTGTAAAAGGGGACAGACTATATTGACCAGTCCGGTTAGCAAGCTAGCCTGGGTCTTCCGTATGCAAAACTGAGACGATTGCATCTGCTGGCATAATTTGAAGCCCATGAGAAGAACTCAGTGCTCGTTTGGCTAACGAGTCTGCCATACTATTGTCGTCTCTGTCAATATATTGGAACTCTACATTCCAGCTCCGTTCCAACATTGCTTTAATCTCTGTAAGCAGCTGCCATTCTTCATGCATATCTGGGATCTCATTTTGAAGTAGGTCGATAACCTCGTAGGAGTCGTACCTAATCAATACTTCTCTGAACCCCCATCCCAAGCTCTTTTCATGCCCATAAGGCAACCCCAAATTTCAGCAGTCAGAGCACCACCAGTACCGAGCCTCAACATAAATCCCTCTACTTATAGTTCTTTTTTCTTTGTTTAACTAGTTACCTTCTATTGGTTTCCAATGGTATTGCTTGGATATTATTAGTCGAAGGACCAAAGTCACCCTAAAAAATATATCCAGGGACAAACAGTATAATAATGAATCTAGCGTGTGCAGGCGTTAGACATTAAAAGATATATATCCAAGTCACTTTCTCTGATGAACGCGCATTCTTTCCTTCCTCTTTCCACCTCCATTCCTCCTTCCCTCACTCCTTCTCCATTCCACTTTCCCTCATTCCATTTTTTCCTCACACACTACTCTAAATCATGATCTTCTTTGTTTATGGTACTATTCTAGTTACACTATGTACTTGGGTGTAATGATTGCATGCTCTCATCATTCTCCTACCTTTTCCAGGGAAAAAGTACAAAAAAAAAAGGTGTTGGAATATATGGATCGTAGTTGGATACAAGCTAAACGGATGAGTGTTGAATATGATATTGGGGTCATGGGTTTTTTAGACTTTGCAAAAAGAAATGCCGATAATGATAGTGGGATGTTTTATTGCCCTTGTGTAAAATGTTTGAATGAGAAGCAACTAAGTGCTGCAGATATATATACACATTTAATTTGTGAAGGGTTTTGTAAGACATATGTAGTATGGGTATGGCATGGTGAACAATTAGAAATGCCAAGTGCATCTCAACAGGGGGAAGTGACTTGTGATGATAATGACACGGATATGGATGATCGGATAGAGGATATTATTCGTGATGTAGGAGAAGAGGCTTTTGAACAATCACATGTATATGATAATATGTGCAGTGATGTTGAGAAGCCGCTATACCCGAGGTGTAAAAAATACCAATTGCTGAATGCTGTATTGAAATTGGTAAGCTTGAAAGCACGGCATGGATGGAGCGACAAGAGTTTTTCAGAAACGCTTGAGGCCTTTAAAGATATGCTTCCTGATGATAATGTGTTGCCTTGTCGATACTATGATGCTAAGAAAATACTGTGTCCACTAGGGATGAAGTATAAAAAGATCCATGCTTGCCCTAATGATTGCATATTGTATAGAGAAGATCATGAAGAGAAGGAGCAATGTCCGATATGTGAAACTCTAAGGTATAAATCAAATAAGGGCCCTGCAAAAGTGTTGTGGTATCTTCCAATCATTCCAAGGTTCAATCGCCTGTTTGCTAATGAAATTGATGCCAAAAATTTGAGATGGCATGCAAATGAGCATATTTCTGATGGAAAGCTTCGACATCCAACTGATTCTTCTCAATGGCAGAAAATCGATCAATTATTTCCTAGCTTCGGTGAAGAACCTAGGAATCTCAGGCTTGGGCTTAGCACAGATGGTATGAATCCTTATAGTAGCCTAAGCAGTATACATAGTTCATGGCCTGTTCTATTGGTAATTTACAACTTATCTTCTTTATTTTGTATGAAATAAAAGTACATTATGTTGTCTATGTTGATTTCGGGACCAAAGCAACCCAGAAATGACATAGATGTTTACCTAGAACCCTTGATTGAAGACTTGAAAGAGTTGTGGGATAAAGGTGTTGATGTTTTTGATGCGAACAAGAAGGAGACTTTTAATATGCGAGCAATGATCTTTTGTACTATAAATGACTTCCCTGCATATGGGAACTTGTCAGGATATAGCGTTAAAGGCCACAAAGCTTGTCCGATATGTGAAGAAGGCACATGCTACCATCAACTTCAACATGGAAGAAAGATGGTTTACCTTGGCCATAGGTGATTTCTAAGACGAAGCCACCCTTATCGTAGATTAAAAAAAGCTTTTTTCGGTGGCCAAGAGTTTGAAGATGCTCCAGAGGCATTGACTGGGGAGAAAATTTATGAAAAGGTGAAAAATATCAATACTATGTTTGGTAAGTCATCAAAGAGTAGAAATGAGAAAAATATATGGAAAAAAAGGTCCGTCTTCTTCAATCTTCCATATTGGCGCAATCTTGACGTCAGACACTATATTGATTTCATGCATGTGGAGAAGAACGTATGTGATAGTATTGTTGGGACACTGCTTAGCATACAAGGAAGTTCTAAGGATGGCGTGAAGGCAAGATTAGACTTGCAAGAAATGGGAATACGAGAAGATTTACATCCAAGGCCATACGGTAATAGAACTTTTTGTCCTCCAACTGCTCATACTTTGTCTAAGGTTGAGAAAATAAGCTTTTGTGAGTGTTTACATGGCACTAAAGTTCCCTCTGGGTATTGTTCAAATTTTAAAAAGCTTGTATCGATGAAAGACTTGAAGTTAATAGGGCTAAAGTCTCATGATTGTCATGTCTTAATGCAACAACTACTCCCAGTAGCTATTCGAGGCATTGCCGAATATGATCTTCAACACATATTGAGTAGACTTTATTTCTTCTTCAATGCCATTTGTTGTAAAGTCATTGACACGAAAAGATTGGAGGAATCGAAAAATTAAGGATATATGATCTTATGCCAGCTTTAGAAGCTTTTTCTTCCTTCCTTTTTTGATATTATGGTACACTTGATTGTTCATCTAGTGAGGGATATAAAGTTGTGTGGCCCTATCTATTTCCGGTGGATGTACCCAATCGAAAGAACTATGAAAATACTAAAAGGGTATGTGAAGAACCCTAATCGGCCTGAAGCATCTATTGTTCAAAAATATGTTTCTGAAGAAGCTATGGAATTTTGTCAACATTATTTGTCAAATGTACGACATATTGGCCTTCCTAACTTCATGATCAAGAAGGGGGTAGACGCGGGGTAACAGTAAAGAGCATAGATGCTGATGAATTGCAACAAGTCCACTTGTACATCTTGAACAATATTGATGAAGTTCAATATTACATGAATGCCCATAAAGAAATTGTACGGAAACAAAATAGTCGAATGACTGAACAAAGGTTAATCAGGGAGCATAACAGAACTTTCGCACATTGGTTTAAACAAAAGGTTGACGGAGAAGAATGTGTTTCTGATATAATAAATTGGTTAGCACGTGGTTCTGAAGTTGATGTCATAAGTTGGACTTCATTTGTGATCAATGATTATACCTTTTACATGAAGTCCCTAGATGATAAGAGCACCGTCCAGAATAGTGGTGTTGTTTAGTGGCTGAATCTATGCACTTCTCTAGTTTGAAAGATAAGAACCCTACATTGGCTGCCATACCTTATTATGGGGTGATTGAAGAGATTTGGGTGGTTGACTATGTTAAAATTAGATTTCCCATTTTCAAATGCAAGTGGGTTGATGTCAATAATGGTGTGAAGATCGATAGGTTAGGATTTACATTAGTAGATCTGAATAGTAGAAGTTTTGGAGATGAACCTTTCATTATGGCAGATCAGGTGCAACAAGTGTTCTATATCACTGATCAGGCAAATAAAATGTGGTCTGTAGCTCTCCAAGGAGAAAGGGTCGTTGATATTGACGAGAAAAGTTACTCAAATTATGATCTTCTTGAGACTTCTTCTTTTTCCAGGGGTCTACCAGAACTGAATGAAGAAGATGAAGCAGATAATACGCACGGCACAAGAAATGATTATCAAGAGGGAATATGGGAGGATATCTCTTTATGATACTACTTTGACCTTAACTAACTAAAGTAATTATGATTATGATTTATATCCGAAGAATATGTTTAGTTATTTTATCGATATAGTCTTCACATGTCATAGCTTAGGATTTATCTTTCTTTGTTGTCGTTACAGGAAAATGACGAATCCCCAGCATCCTAGTGCAAAGGATCAGCCACCTCCTATACCTCTGAGTCAGCCACCTAGTGCTCAGGAGAGTCAGCCACCTAGTGCTCAGTAGAGTCAGCCAACTAGTGTTAACCAGGGGAGCCTAGCAATGCTCCGAGCCAGGGTCATAGTGAGCGCAGTAGCCAGTCTGTACGAAGGGGTAGACGTGGCACACGGTTGATAGATGTTTCCCTCAGTCGGAGTGCAGGCCAAAAGATACCGATTGAGTTTGATAGACATTAAAAACCAATCGGGCCTAATGCACAATGATATAGGAGTTTTGTCGGCCTCCTTGCACGTAACAAGTCGAGCATCTTGATAGAGGAGTGGAGAAATGTCGATGCAAAGGTGAAGCAGCATATTTGGGATACTATTCAGGTATACAATTCTCTTCTGTATGTAATTAATTATTATCAAATGTCACAAATTTGTCACTTACTCCTTCAATGCATGCATTTCAGCTCACCTACGACGTTCCTCAGAGTGAGATCTTGTACAACAAGACGATGACGTATTGTTATGAGCGTTGGAGCAAGTTTAAGACAAATCTGACTAACAATTACATTCATATTGAGGTGAAAGATGGTCAGCCTTGTCCTAATCTGTGTGACCAGTATACATTTCTTGATCAAGCGACTTGGCAAGCAAGAATTTGTTAGGCTTCGGACTACTCCAGAATCTTTGGTTAGTTGACTTATTTTTTGTTTTATTTACTTAGCAATTATCTTCATTGATTATAACACTTTCCTTTTGTATCATTTCTTATTCGCAGGCAAAAAGGAAAAAAGCACAAGAGAGTGGTAGAAAGAATGATTGCCCTCATACAATGTCTCGTGGGGGTTATGCAAAGGCTGAAAGAGACTTGTTGGTGGCCAAACGGAAGAGATTGGAAGAAGCATCTCAATCCGATCCTTCTGTTCTTCTTTCTCCGCCATCTTTGATTCGAAGAGAAGAAAAATGGCAATTTGCCCACCAAAAGAGGAGTGAGACTTATACGAGTGAACAATCTCGTATAGTAGGTGAAAGAATTGTATGTATATATCGTTATTGTAATTAATTACATAAGAAATATACATTATTACTTATGTTTGTTATTTTGTATTATCTTACAGGATGAACTTAGAAAACAACAAGTTAAGGGCTCTTTTAAGTCGGAGGGCAGGAATGATATTCTAACAGTTGCTACTGGCAAACATGAGCATCTAGGCCATGTCAGGGGAGTTGGAGTAAGGGTAGGGATGCGGGATTACTTTGGAGCCCCCGTACACCATTCCTCAAACATCATGACTAGGGAGGAATTGGAGACTATGTTGGCCATTGCAAGAGCAGAAGCAAAGGCCGAGGCTGAAGCATCATTTGATGCACTATTAGAGACCCGGTTGAGCAAGATGAAAGAGGAAATGATAGTGTTTATGAGCTCAAGACAAGATACCTGTGCTCCCCAGCCACAATCGATTGATCCTAATAAGCAGAGCACTAAAGGTAGTTGTTGCAACATCAGGCAGTCATCAGAGGGTCCTAACCCGAAAATTATTGAGCTTTGTGATCTTTTTGTCGAGGATCCTTTAAGACGGTTAGTTGCACGGGGTAGTGTGCATAACCTGGGATCAACTGTCCACCACCGACAAATGGAAGGTGATCAAGTCCGAGTGTCAGTTGACGAGGTGATTATTGCAGATGCACCTGTCCCTATCCCTTCTGATGAATTCAAGATTGTTAGCGATGTCTTGGGCACGTTCATCTTGTGGCCAACGAACCTTGTTTCTGGTCGAGCCGAGGAAAGTCTGATCAAAGCCCCACCAAGTCCAGCTCCCTTCACTTAGCAAGAAGTTTCACAGCCTCCATTGAATATCATGCAACAAGTGATTTTGATGGCATATGATACATCCTTCAAAAAAAGAGAGTGGCCTACAGATTCAGTTGTTGGACAGTCAGGAGTGACATGCTATCTTGAGAGGGATGATTTGATGTCCCTGGTAGCTCCTGGACAAAATCTTACGATTGGGATTGTCCAACTGTTCTTAATGTAAGTAGCTTCTGTAATTCAAAGTAAATATTTTAAAAGTTTCACTGTTTACCTTTTATTTATGTGCTTGCATTATTATAGATACATGCATCGTAGGTTGGTCTCCTCTGGCAAAAGCGAAAAATTTGGATTCTTATGCCCCTATCACATCCAAGAGAAAGGGACCACTACTGCTAGTAGACATAGATACTTGTCAGAGAGGCTTAGTGAAACTGGAACTGAGTGTTTCTTGGCTCCATATGTGCATAGGTAAGAAACAAACTGATATTTTATAATTTATATAATATTTTATGTTTGCTTAATATTCTTCTGTTTTTTTTAGTGATCATTGGCAGTTGCTTCTTCTATGCAAGAGTAGTTACACTGTCATCCTCTTATGTTCCCTCCACTTCAAACCAGGGAATGATTTGAAAAAGACCATGAATTCATTAGTTTTCTTACATTATTACCTTTTGTATGCAAAGTTTATGGAATTTGTGTAAAACCAATAACCTTTGTCATTGTGATGATCATAGGGCTATGCGGACATTCCTACACAGTGCTTGTGGTAAGCATGTTCGTGACTTAAAGGACCCTACATGGATTATGCCAAAGGTTAGTACATATGGATTTGTTTAAAGAATGTAATAAGACATGCATTTATATTTGTTTTAATGATATCATGTTTTTTCTCAGAGCCGTAGGCAACTAAAGGGGTCCAACTTATGTGGTTTTTATGTTTTGAGACACATTTATAATATTATCACTCTAGGCACGACTGATTTTACTCAAGAGGTAAATTTATATTTCAGAACTTTTGTTTTACTTTATTGTTTTTAAGTTACTAAGTCAATGTTTCGTCTGGTTTTGGTGTTACAGATGTTTGATCTTGCTGATCCCTTTCCTGAAGAAGATATTGATTTCATTCGCACATGTTGTGCTGAATTCATCCATGAGCTGTTATAAAAATAGTGAGTTTTTGAATCCAACGTTACATTGTACATTATTGTTCTTATATGTATTGCTAAGATTCAGGAAAATGATACTCAATTTAATGCCTTAATTAATACATAATGCTTGATTATTTGGGTTTTTGTACAGGACATAATTGACGCCAAGGGCTATTTGAAGCAAAGAGGAATTAAGGTCAGTGTCAGCTGAAGCAATGATCTCATGAACATGCATATGGTTCAGCAAACTTAGAATCTGGCTGATCACAATTATCTGATTGAGAATTATCACCTGTATATTTATCTTGATAATTCTATTCAAAATTGATAAGTGTGAAAGTGAAAATCTCAAAGTAAAATTAGGTGGAAGAAAGGTTAATGTCATTTTGCTTTTGTTGGTTCTTGCGTGTTTGCTCTATTTCATTCTCTAATTCTTAAAATTATTTACATGTTTTTTATGGCATGTTCATTTCTTTACTTGGTTCTTTTCCCAGAAACTTCATGTTTGGTGTAGCAACCAAAGGGACACTGGGGACTAGGGAAGGTACAATCAACTTCAAAAGAAGAAACTTTTGTTTTACTGCTGTCATTTGGTCATCCTTACTGTCTAATTGCAAATGAATCATCAATGTATGACTGTACTTGTCACGCCCTTATTTTAATTTCACATTTATCAGAGTATTCGCGGAAAACGATATGCGGTTCGGTAGGCAACACAGGAATAGCATGACTATACTGATAATATGTACATAATTACATAATATCCCCCGAGGGGTTCATACCTAATAAATTCAAATAATGTAGCCGCACAAGGCTACTAGGGTGTCTAAACTCATCCCAGTGAAACGGAGACTTCTTCTCGTCTTCATTCCACTACTGTAATCCCCTCGTACGATACTCTGCATTGTTGTTTGCATATCTTTTGTCGTCTCCTGTCTAAATTGTTGGTAGGGGAGGGTGAGATTCGAGAGAATCTCAGTAGGAAACAGATACCATAATGCATGCATGATTGATGCTATGTGTATGACATGTTAGCTTTATCTAGATGTATGCCCCATAATGACATTTCTGCATGCTCAATGTTTCATACAACAAGACTATGGCCACAGCGAAAACAGAAACAGAGCTTCATTTATTCAAATATGCTCTACACAATCAAGTAAAGCAATCACATACATCACTACACAAGCAAATATATCAAATACATGCAAGAAAGGTAAGTCCCCTACCTTAACCCGTTTCCGCCTCGAAACGCGTGCCTCGATCTACGTGCAAACAGCTCGGGGCTCCATATTCGATCCTACAATGTCAAATGTACTATTTAGACACTTCCATAGTGTTTCTGGGGGTTATATGAGTCTATCTTGAAAATTACTAAAATACCCCCGGGACCCAACCCTATCATACCCGGTCCGGCTGTACTTTTCCCAAAATTTTGACATAGGCTATTCTTACATATTTTCACCCAAGGAATCCATTTCCGGACTCATAATTATCAAATTCAATGTAAAATTACGAAATTGCCCTTGGCAGCCCTACTTTTAGGGTTTTAGGGGCGTTTCCGTAATTATGCTTTCTCGGCCTTTTCTGAAAAAGTGCCCAACTGTAACCCCACCTAATTTTCCCTCCTGAATCCAATGGAACCATCAAATCATTGAAAATAAAACTCTAAGGCCCATTTATAGTGCTGGCCGAAATATATGGGAATTTAGGGAAAATTGGGGTTTTTCGGTTTCGGCTCCGTAAACGCGTTCCTTTCTACTTCTAACCACTTTATTGACTATTCCATTAGGTTAAAACTATCATTTAGTATCAATTTGGGCAGCATAACAGCCCCCACAACCCATTTTCCATTTTTACAACCAATGGCAATCCGGCGAAATTTCACCGATTAAATTGCCCACAGCAGCTAGAATAGTCAATATACGAAAGTTTGGAAGTTACCTCAAGCTCCCACTAACTTTTCCTCTTCTTGGCTGAAACCCTAGCTCTTGAAAAATCAAAAGATGAGCTTCCAAACCTTGAATCACATAGAAGAATAGCTTAGGAGCGGAGTTATACGCATTAGGAACCGATTTACCGAAGAAATCACTTACCTTTGTAAGTTTTTCCTCCTCCTTTTCTCTCTCTAAAATCTCAACTTTCTCTCTCTATTTCAGAGCTGTGCTGCACGGTTTGGCTGAAGGAAGGAGAAGAATGATATTTATTATATGATATTTACTTATTACACCATTTTTCCAAAATTCGAATTTTACAAAATTCTGGCAGATTTCTGCCAAACTTTGAAAAATCATAACTAATTCTAGAAAAATCGAAATGAGGTGATTCCAAAGCCTATAGAACTCTTATTGAGTCTATTTTCAAGGAAAAATATAGACTTTTACTTTATGGAATCACAAAATTCCCAGAATTTCATTCTTTGCATGTTGTTTCAGAAACTTTCCAGTTTTTCTGGGATAATTTCAAAAATTCATATCTTTTTGTGTATAGCTCTTATTGAGTCATATGACCTATCAAATTAAAGCTTAGGATGTCTAATTTCATCCTGTAAAATTTTATAATTTTTACTTATCATTTAGTCTTCCAAAACCTTATGATAAGCTCACTGCCTCATAGGCAATTTTATCGAAAACATAATTATATTCTCCAAAATTCACCATTTTACTTTCTTAATACCCCAAAGATATTAGAATCATTAGGGAATATATTTGGGACATCTACTAAATCGGGGCTTAGTAGTCCACTCAATTTAGGCTTATTCCAAAGCTTCCAATCCCAAATTTCGGGATATTACATTTCTCCCCCCGTTCAATAAATTTCGTCCTCGAAATTTGAACGTCTACAACTTAGGGATTAATCCTATCTCATTCTATTATCACATGCAGGCTCAAAAGCCATGTAACACTGTAGTCATACTTCCATTACTAATATCAGATAGTATTCAACATTCATCATCCATTCTGTACACAATATGTAACGTGCAATCAAACACAGGTTCCCACAACGCTTGGTTCTATAGGCCTTACAGCCTCTTCGGAACTTCACCCGAATTCACACGATCACTTTTTTTTAATGGCCCAATCCTCACCCCCTTAACGAGGTCTGTTGGGCTAGTAAGCCGATGTCTTTTTATGTAACGGCCCAATCCTCACCCGAGTACACGGTCTTTTGGATGTCCCACACCCCGAGTCCACGAGGTTGGGCTAGTGAGCCAGCCATGGTTCACTTCGTTAGGTTCCTCTCATAGTAGAATATCGCGCCTCATGTGAGACATGATACCATTGGACACCAAAACGTTTGGTCACACTGGTCTTACTGCCTCGAGCCTCGGCTCGTCACAATTTTCAGTCACATCACATTTTGCCGACCTATTCGGTGTTTAGGATCAAATGACTAGTTGACCCTTATTGGCCGTACTGTGTGCACTATCTACTAGCCATACGATGTGCACTATTCACTGTGTGACCATCCACTGTTTGCACTATTTCACAAGTGGATGATTCATTATGTGAGGCTACAGCTATGGAGAAGCTCATGCCTCTACTCAACCTTGTTGCATCTGAACACATCCTAATCCATGCCTACTTGCATCTGTGTAGACCGTAAAGGTCGACTGTGGATCTGGGATTGTTATTATTGGTGCTGTTGAGAGGTATTCGCCACCATTCTGCCCTACTACACTAGGGTTCATCCCAATTCCAATTCACATGTGTCACCACAAACTACAAAGGTTGTGTGACTGTTGACCATGCAGGTCATCATACTGTACACCACGCAGGGTTTAATACTGTACACCACACAGGGTGTAATATTGTACACCACTCAGGGTTTAATACTGTTCATCACATATACTGTAACACTATTGACCATCAAGGCCATATTATGTTTTGGGATGATCAACAATGGTGCGAACATCAACCCCTCCTGTAAGTTTCAAAATTGCACCTAGATTCATCACACATTCGCTGCCCACTCTAAGGTCTATCTCCTCATATGAGCTTTAATATTATCAGGATGATTTAATAGGAGTCCTACAGGAACCTCCCATGACACCTGATAGCACCCACAATCTATATTCCTTTGTGCCCACTCTTTACCCGCTTGAACTTGAATCATTCTGATCCATATAAACTCTTATCTCAAGAAAACACATTCACTGTGGGATTCATTACAATGCACCATCGTTAAGGGCCAATGTTTTCGTAGTCCTACTCTACGATTCAACTTCATGGCAGCTGTACTCTAGGATTAGTCATCACGGTGGCTGCACTCGCGGGTTCATCATCACGGTAGCTGCACTCTAGGGTTCATCGTCACGGTGGCTGCACTCTAGGGTTCTATACTCGGTGCTTCACACAGGCGCCCATACACCTGGTCAGCCCCCTTCCGGTCAGAACTTTCCTTAGGTAGCCCTCTCCGATCAGATTTCACCGTAGGTAGCCCTCTCCGATCAGATTTCACCGTAGGTAGCCCTCTCCGATCAAATTTCACCGTAGGTAGCCCTTTCCGATCAGAACTTTCAATCTTTGTGGTCGCAGTACAACTCCACAATTATGCCATAAAGGCAACATTTCCTGATTCAATATAAACATTCTTATCATCAACTCAAGATTATGGATGGAATAGTTCAATTCCCGAAGCTTCAGCTGATGAGATGTGTATGCCCTCACTCGGCTCAATTCTCATCTCGATCTATGCCTGCTCGCATATGGGGATTCAATTTCTTTCCCAATCCATGCCATCTGGCATCAATGAAGACAACAAAGGCCCACTGTGGATTTGGGATTATCAGTGTTGGTACTTTAATAAATTTTCATCATCAGCTCTCTGAAGCTCCTCTCACAATCATCATCCCATGCATAATGCTGAGTTCTGGGAAATTTCGATATAAACATCTCATCCCTTTCTTTTCATTATTGTCACACCCGTAGCCCTTCTTGGCCTCGTACCCGAGTCCCTTAGGACGTGGCTAGCAACCTCATTGGGTAGGGTGCCTTTTTATTCACACCACATGGCCCTCCATAGTAACCCACAATCATCCATAGAAAATGTGATAGATAAATATGTCATGCACCATATAGTGTAAAATGAAAATCACATCAATCCGTGTGTGTACACAAAGTTCAGGGCCAAACACCCAGTTAAAACAACAATCCGTGTGTGTACACAAAGTTCAGGGCCAACCATCCAGTTGAAACCCTTACGTGTACCTCAGCCGAGTCACCGACTACAGCTAGGTAAGATCAGTGTACCTCAGCTAGGTCCCAGACCATAGCTAGGTAATGTGCCCTAGGCACGTGTTCATATCACAGAATACAGAACATACAACATATTAACTATCATATAGTGTATGAGATATTATAGTTACTACATTGGCCTTTCTTGGATAACCTTCCTGATAATCATTGATCATTACATACCACTTGTTATCGATCTGAATCAGAATAACAATATGCAGTTCAGTGTACCCGTAGGTACCATGCTCGATCATACTCAATGTACCCATATGCACTATATTCGATGTACCTGAAGACACTATGTTCGATGTACCCATAGGCACTATTCATCAAATTTGGTAAATCCACCCCCTGTCACACCATTTAAATCATCTAACATAAATAATCATTAGTCATGGAGAAACCTTAAGACAATTATTATGTCTCAAATCTTCATGGCCCTATAAAATCACTTCCCAGGGGGTCACCCATCCTGGGATTTCCCTGGGTTGAGCACGGTTAACTTTCGCGTACCTATGCCCAAATGTAGATACTGGCTTCTACTGCTTCCGTCCACGGGTACCTCATGACTACCCTCGTCTCAAAAGACATGCCGGCTAACTTCGGTCACCAAAATATTGAGTGTGGACCGCACATTAGCCTTGGCCGTATCCACTTCCTCGGATTCCGCAATTTCCTTAGACCATTCTTGTCTAGTATTGCACCACTAGCGGCCCTTCAGTACTCGCCATTTCTCAGGGCAGATTCATAAATCGGAAAGATACCCTCCTTTGGTACTTTCTGTCCATGCATATTTCCTATCACTGTGTAATCAAGACCATATCAGTATACTATCCTGTTGCCAGAACCACCGCACTACTCTAAGCAGACAATTCTGTGGCCAGAATCTTTGCTCTGATACCAAAATGTCACGCCCTTATTTTAATTTCACATTTATCAGAGTATTCGCAGAAAACGATATGCGGTTCGGTAGGCAACACAGGAATAGCATGACTATACTGATAATATGTACATAATTACATAATATCCCCCGAGGGGTTCATACCTAATAAATTCAAATAATGTAGCCGCACAAGGCTACTAGGGTGTCTAAACTCATCCCAGTGAAACGGAGACTTCTTCTCGTCTTCATTCCACTACTGTAATCCCCTCGTACGATACTCTGCATTGTTGTTTGCATATCTTTTGTCGTCTCCTGTCTAAATTGTTGGTAGGGGAGGGTGAGATTCGAGAGAATCTCAGTAGGAAACAGATACCATAATGCATGCATGATTGATGCTATGTGTATGACATGTTAGCTTTATCTAGATGTATGCCCCATAATGACATTTCTGCATGCTCAATGTTTCATACAACAAGACTATGGCCACAGCGAAAACAGAAACAGAGCTTCATTTATTCAAATATGCTCTACACAATCAAGTAAAGCAATCACATACATCACTACACAAGCAAATATATCAAATACATGCAAGAAAGGTAAGTCCCCTACCTTAACCCGTTTCCGCCTCGAAACGCGTGCCTCGATCTACGTGCAAACAGCTCGGGGCTCCATATTCGATCCTACAATGTCAAATGTACTATTTAGACACTTCCATAGTGTTTCTGGGGGTTATATGAGTCTATCTTGAAAATTACTAAAATACCCCCGGGACCCAACCCTATCATACCCGGTCCGGCTGTACTTTTCCCAAAATTTTGACATGGGCTATTCTTACATATTTTCACCCAAGGAATCCATTTCCGGACTCATAATTATCAAATTCAATGTAAAATTACGAAATTGCCCTTGGCAGCCCTACTTTTAGGGTTTTAGGGGCGTTTCCGTAATTATGCTTTCTCGGCCTTTTCTGAAAAAGTGCCCAACTGTAACCCCACCTAATTTTCCCTCCTGAATCCAATGGAACCATCAAATCATTGAAAATAAAACTCTAAGGCCCATTTATAGTGCTGGCCGAAATATATGGGAATTTAGGGAAAATTGGGGTTTTTCGGTTTCGGCTCCGTAAACGCGTTCCTTTCTACTTCTAACCACTTTATTGACTATTCCATTAGGTTAAAACTATCATTTAGTATCAATTTGGGCAGCATAACAGCCCCCACAACCCATTTTCCATTTTTACAACCAATGGCAATCCGGCGAAATTTCACCGATTAAATTGCCCACAGCAGCTAGAATAGTCAATATACGAAAGTTTGGAAGTTACCTCAAGCTCCCACTAACTTTTCCTCTTCTTGGCTGAAACCCTAGCTCTTGAAAAATCAAAAGATGAGCTTCCAAACCTTGAATCACATAGAAGAATAGCTTAGGAGCGGAGTTATACGCATTAGGAACCGATTTACCGAAGAAATCACTTACCTTTGTAAGTTTTTCCTCCTCCTTTTCTCTCTCTAAAATCTCAACTTTCTCTCTCTATTTCAGAGCTGTGCTGCACGGTTTGGCTGAAGGAAGGAGAAGAATGATATTTATTATATGATATTTACTTATTACACCATTTTTCCAAAATTCGAATTTTACAAAATTCTGGCAGATTTCTGCCAAACTTTGAAAAATCATAACTAATTCTAGAAAAATCGAAATGAGGTGATTCCAAAGCCTATAGAACTCTTATTGAGTCTATTTTCAAGGAAAAATATAGACTTTTACTTTATGGAATCACAAAATTCCCAGAATTTCATTCTTTGCATGTTGTTTCAGAAACTTTCCAGTTTTTCTGGGATAATTTCAAAAATTCATATCTTTTTGTGTATAGCTCTTATTGAGTCATATGACCTATCAAATTAAAGCTTAGGATGTCTAATTTCATCCTGTAAAATTTTATAATTTTTACTTATCATTTAGTCTTCCAAAACCTTATGATAAGCTCACTGCCTCATAGGCAATTTTATCGAAAACATAATTATATTCTCCAAAATTCACCATTTTACTTTCTTAATACCCCAAAGATATTAGAATCATTAGGGAATATATTTGGGACATCTACTAAATCGGGGCTTAGTAGTCCACTCAATTTAGGCTTATTCCAAAGCTTCCAATCCCAAATTTCGGGATATTACGGTACTGGCTTGCATGAACATTAATTTATTGCTGCTATAGACTGCTGCTTTTGAATTTTGAAATTGAAATAAGTGATTGTTATGTACTGCTGTTAAAATTGGAGCATTCTGTGCGTGTACATATAATAAAAGGGACGTTTTTTTAAAAAAATGAAGCTTTAAGACCGGTTGTAGTCACAACCGTTCTTAAAAAGTACTTTAAGACCGGTTGTGGGAACAACCGGTCTTAAAGGTCAGACATTTAAGACCGGTTGTGGTAACAACCGGTCTTAAATGTCTGACCTTTAAGACCGGTTGTTCCCACAACCGGTCTTAAATGTCTGCCCTTTAAGACCGGTTGTTCCCACAACCGGTCTTAAATGTCTGCCCTTTAAGACCGGTTGTTCCCACAACCGGTCTTAAATGTTGATTTTTAAGACCGGTTGTGGGCACAACCGGTCTTAAACGTGTGAATTTTAAGACCGGTTATAACAACCAGTCTAAAAAATAACAGATTTTTTAGACCTGCTGTATCAAGACCTAATACAGAACCGGTCTAAAAAGTCATTTTTAACCGGTCTAAAAAGTCATTTTTCTACTAGTGACACATGTTTTGGGAGACTACCAGATAATTGATTTATTCCAAGAGTAATCCGTTGTAGCGATGAATTGTTAAATAATGAAGATGGTGTAGAATCAGTGAGATGATTTACTCCAAGATGTAACATCTTTCAGTTGTGAAATATCACCAATTTCATTTGGAATGCCTCCTTCAAATATTAAGGGGTCGAAAAGAAACTAATGTTAGTAACAATTTGTTACATGTCACAAGTTATTAGGTACATGAGATAAATTAATATTCTATAGAAACACGTGTAATAAGACTTGCACATTTTTTAAGAAATGGCACATATTAGTAAATGACAAAACGCAATAAAACATATAACAATTTTAATTCGGGTGGGCTAATAACAATAGATTAAATCAACTAGTTGTGTTCGGTTGAGAATTTTTGATGGATTCAAGATGAATAAATCTAAGAGACAAACTGAGATCCAATTAGCCCTTCCTTTCCATCATTCCTATCAAAACACATATTTCTTGGGAGACTCCTAGAAAAAATCTTTTTGTTGACTCTACACACTTTTTAAAAATAATAATTACTAACAAAAATGAAATTAAAATATAATGTATATTGTCCAAATCAAAATTAAATGTTTCGGACATGTTCAATGTAAGGATTATTCAATATGAAAAGTACATGAGTACAAGACTTAGATGAGTGATTATTTATCAATGATGGATTTCTTTTGTGATGAATTTTGTTGCTGAAGCACTTGGATTTTATATTGAATATATTTTCTCATGTTTTAAATAAGATTATGCACTGTATATGACTACTATGGTATGTAGTTAAGTTAATTCATATTGAGTGTCATGATTGTGCTCTTATTTAAGAGGAACCAAATGCTTTAAAATTATTTTTAAATACACATCAAGTGGTATTTAATAATTTATCTAACAGATGACTATGATGCAATTGTAAGATTAGTCATTTGATGCAATTGCTTGAGGATTTTAATTTTATTTGATAAAAAATTAACTCCCAAATTATTTTTAAGAAGCTAGGAAACCCATTCATTTTGCTACCAAGACTCATTTTATCTTATAATCCTTTTCAAACCAAAACAATTCTTCATTATTTTCCAAAAATGCCAAAAAGAGTAGAAATAGTTTTATTTTCATGAATTTTTGCCCAGAAAAAACTCATTTCAAAACCCCTTTTTTTAACTATGCTTTTAGCACTTAGTTTAACCTAGGAAATTAAAAATAAAAGCTTCTTTAATAAGAAAACGATCCCAAATTGTTTGCACTATATAACATTTTAATTTGAGGTAAAATTTGTGATTTGACTCCGAGGTAGCTAAGGTTCTTGTCAAATCAATACAAGCTTTAGAAAACTTTTTCTACTATTTCATGTGCCATATTAACATTTTTTAAAATTAATCAGATTAAAAAATTAGCAAAAAAGTATCCTCAAAAAATTTATTAAATATGTTTCCAAGGACAGATAAACCCAACCCCGACAAATTTCTTAACCCCTGGCCCTCACCAAAACTTGTAGTTTAATTTTAGTGATTCAACATTTATTTCTTCTCTTATAAGTTATAGCAAGTTTTTTTAATCAAAGTTTGTTAATAGAGAAAATTACTACTGTAAAAGCTTTATAGTCGTATACATATATGCAATCCCACACTCAATCCAAATTAATTGAGGCACAAAATATTTAAGTATTTTGGTCAAACATATATCATATATGTATATATCAATTTTTACATTTTGAATTTAAACAACCCAAACAAGTATTTTCGTAATTTAATATTATATATTTAAAAATTTTATATTTTATATCAGTTTTTAAAAAATAAATTAATTAATATGTAAATGTTTTGTTAAGTCTGCTGATAAAAACTGCACAGGTCAATCCTATTTCATTTTCTATCCCTCTCATAACGTCATTTCCAACTCTCAATCACAAATAAACACTGACTTCCAAGTCTTTTAACATAAAAGCATGGCAATATGCCTTTTCATTGGATTTATTTTTATACTGCTAATCCTTTTATTGTGTGTGTTTGGGATAGCGGTAGGAAAAATGACTTATTGTGATTCTGACTTATTAAAAATGACTTAAAAGAAAAGTCAATTTTTGATTCGTGATTTATGTTTGGATGAGTGATTGAAAACGTGCTTTTTCATAAGTCAAAACATGTTTGGATTAGCGATTGTATAAGTGCGTTTTTAAAAATAAAAAGTTGAAGGGCATTTGTATATTCTTCAAATTTTAGATAGATCATATATGCGATATCCAACAGTAACATATCATCTAGGCCTGGAAGATATCTAAAATGCAAACTTGTAAATCGTAAAATGAAGTCCAAACTAGGAATGAAATTTCAGAAATTATAACAGCATAAACACATTGTGATTCACTCTATTATGCCACTAGAGCAAATAACTCCCAATCTAGAATTTCAATGGCCACAATTGTGGTACGAAGTCCAAACGTAGGTAACGTTGAGCTCAAAAAACCAAATAACTTAGGAAATTACATAATTTCACAAAAAAACTATTACATAACTAATTGGGATCATAAATTCCGTACAAGTTGCTGTGTAATCATGTCACGAATCCGATTCATTCTGGTTGAAGATGTCACAGCAACATTGGACGAGGAAGCCGCATTGTCTACAGTATTATTATCTTCCTGAGCTACATTGGCACTTTCTGCTACGCCAAAATCAACATCACTCTGAGAATTTCTCCTAATAAAGTTATGAATGGCCATAGTTGCCACAACTAAGCGGACTTGCGTTTGGTAGGTGTATTTGCGCATTTTTTGCAATAATTCGAATCTATTCTTCCACACGCCAAAAGTCCTTTCAATAGTTGACCGCAAACTGGAATGATAGTAATTGAAGGTCTCTTTAGCATTTGCCAAACCAGGTCGACGCTGAAATTCTGCCAGGTGATAACGCTGACATCTGTAGGGACCAAGATACCCAACTGGTGTGGGATATCTAGCGTCGACTAAGTAATATTTGCCTAATGAAAGTCTTAAATCATTTTGAAGGTGTTAGATTAAGCAAAGTGCGCACAGAAAGTAATTAAACTGAATGGGCTTAAAATATACCTGCAGGTAGATGAGGGAAATTCTGAGCTTGATTTGAGACAGCAGCTTCAAACACACGAGTGTCATGTGCAGATCCTTCCCAACCCGCCAACACGAACGTAAAACACATATCCCAATCGCATACAGCCATTACGTTTTGTGTTGTATAACCTTTTCTCCCGATATATCTTTCCCGGTTGGGACCAGTGATCACACACTTGATGTGAGTTCTATCTATGGCTCCAATGGCATCCTTAAAGTAAGGATAATAGCGAGGATCGTTGAGGATTTTTGGGTGGCATCCTTTGAATTCGGGATCAGAGGGTTTGATATATTCTCGAGCTAGGCTAATACAAGCCTCTAGTATCAAGTGCAATAGCAGACTGACAGTTTCCCCTGAATGCTGAAACAACTCTTGGACCATCCTATTACCGACGCCATGGCCAACTGTGAACAAAAACATCGCAACCATTTCTTCGACTCCGACATTCTTAGAATCTCGTAACCCATGTTCGACCAATTTACTGCACAACCGGTAGAATACATGTTTTTCAACTCTAAACATGTCATGACATTGTGATTCATGCTTTGCTAAAATTTCTTGGACAAAGAAATGACCGGATCGTGTACTTGTTTTACGAGGTTCTTTACACATGAAAGGAACCCAATATTGACATACTAACGCAGTTATTTGTTCATACTCTGTTATCTCTTCATCGATAAGAGCTAGTATCCGAGAGTCGTCGTCTTCTTCCTCCATCCAATTTTCCATTGCAGCTGTAACTTGTGCATTGGATCCAAACGTATATAACATAAACATAATTCATAAAAAGAACGTTGGATTAAAATATACATAATATATATCTGAAATTTGCATTGTTGGTCTAGTAAAAACAAAAGGCGAAGCATGCATGCAATAAACACTAAACTATTTAGCCATAAAGTTCAATGCAAGGGTCGTTAACAATAAACAAAAGATGAAGCATGCATATCGATAGTTAAGAACATAATCCGTAGCGACTCAATCAAGGGTCGTAACCATATAACGCAGCCACACAATCAAGCTATCCTTCTTCCGCTTAACAAGTGAGAAAAATGTGTCCCGACTAGTCTTGTCCATGATGAGCCTAATGCAGCGGATTTGAAAGTCCTTATCTTCTTGCACTTCATCCAGCTCAAGCAGGTTTGCAATAGCAACATTAACACTCCTTGCTTGAATCTCACTGATGGTTGCAGATATACTCTTCGATGCTTCTGCCATGACACTAACCGCATCCGCAATCTACTGTGCCGCTGGGATCTTCTGATTCTTTTTCTTCCCGGAGTGATCAAATCGTTTTTGCTTTCCCTAACTTCCGGAATTAGTTGGAACAGATGATACGCCTGGACCAAAGGGAGGGATTTGGGAGGATAACCCGACACTCGCTAGCTTATCTGTCACTCTTATGCTAAGTGCTGGGTCAACTCCAAAATTCTCGTCCTCGCTGTCCCCTGAACCTTCCTCCTCGACCATAGTAGGTCGGTACACATCCTCTTCTTCTGCGTCCTATGTTTATGTCTGTATGAACGACGGATTCAAACCATCCTCGCCTGTTGCCACGACGTCCTTGAATATAAGCCTCAATTCTCTTTCATTCCTGAGGGCTGAACGGTGAAACTTTCTATACGTCGAATTCTCCTGCATACAGACAAGTAACAAAGCCATTAACTATATTACAAAAGCTTATTGAGGCAACTGAATTACTATTTTGCAACATTATAAGTTTCAGTAGGAATCACTAACCTGACATTTGCGCTGCCACCACTCGACCGAAGCAACGACATTTCCGGTTCCAGGCTCTCGGCCCATACCGGTCTCTTTTATTAACGCATCCCAAGTCCTTAAATCCTTCCTTAATATATCAAACTTATTTTTTAACTGTTTCTTGTCATATGCTTTCCCAGTTTTCTCGTTGAATGTAGCAATAATAGCTTCCTAACCATCTTTCGAAAAAGACAGCCCTCGTCGTTCTTTTTTTAAGATTTGGTCAACCATGGTTTAGATAAATATCTCAGTGGACGCATCATCCCATAACACTCTGTCATTCATCTTTCTATGGAAAAGTTTCACTTTACATAAATGTTGATGACATATAGAAGAATCAATATCATGCAACTTTAGCCAACATAACTACATAATTCTGCAAAATACTCATTTCCCTTTTTCTTAAACATAAAGACAATGCATGTTTATATCCTAACCGACTCCCCTAAAGATTAACCTCAGCTGATGGAAAAAAAATAAAGAACAAAACTTCAGGATATATATATGGAGTCTCTTGTTTTTTTTTTTTGCGATAGAAAGTTGTCACTGATATTGGTCTTTACCTGTTAGTTCTTTAAGCTTCATTAACTAATTCACCAATCTTTTCAACATAATTGAAAACTCAATTCAAAGCGCCATTGACATTTCACTCTATATAGTTGTTGTGCATCAAGTAAGACAGAGATATGAGGTTAGATCTCATGATGGCCTAATCTGGACTATGAAGTTTAGTCCTAATTTTCTAGCAAGTGGTGGTGAAGATGGGGTTATTCGTGTATGGCGTGTTATATCAATGGATACATCAAGCATTTGCTTCAATGTAGAAGACACCACTGGTAAAGTGAAACAAGAAATCTCCTGTTCTTGGAGGACAAAGTCAAATATATCATTCATGGCTCTTCCAAACAAGGTTCTCCAAATTGAGGAATCACCACTGCAAAAATTCTTTGGTCATACCAGTGATAACTTGGATTTGGCTTGGTCTGATTCAAATCTGAGATCAATTCTAATTTTTTTCCCCTTTTGATAACATGAATCAATTTTTTTGGTCCAAATGCAGTTGAATATAATTAAAGCATTACAAAACAGCGTCATTATCAACCTAGGCACGATTCTGACTAGATATCTCTACGTTTCTTCATATATATCTAGATGTCCATTGTTCCAAAACGTATAAAACTAGCTGGCAAAAAAAAAACCAGACATAGACTCCGAACGAAAGGCACGATTTTGACTTATTCTATAATGATATATCAAAGTTAAACTTCAATATGCAAGAAGAGGATTCTGACTTATTTAAAACTGGGAAGCAGAGCAAGTAAGGGACGTATTCGTGTACAGAGTAAACGAGACAGAGGGAAAAGAAACAGAGGGTGCAATCGACAACTTCAGGAACCAATGCCATTATCACACAAAACGAAAAACATAACACACATAGCCACCACCAGCAAATACAGATCGGCTTTCATCTAAAATGTAGCTTGTGAAGCTTACCTTGCAAATACAAGGAGGACCGACAGCAGTGCGTAGAGCAGACTCGCCGACGGACGACCGGAGGATAACTTCATAACACCACCCTCTACATTGGCCGAAAATGCAAAGAAACAACAGATCCACCACCGTGTGTGAACAAAATGGCTGAACTAACACCGCAAGACACTGTCGATTTCACCTCCACCAACGGTCCGGCTTAGACTGGAAATCGGAAGATCACCGATAACTCCAACGACCAGCCACACCACCGCAACCACTAGACTCAGCTTCAACTGCTCCAATACCACGACTTCACCATGTTCCGGCCACCGAGCGAGAGAGGGACAAGCTTTGGAGATCCAGTCGAAAATGGTGATGTCGTTCGCTCGGTAAAGTGAAGAGAGGAGGGAGAGCACTTATGCAATTTCGTATGACAGATGATACAGTGGCAGGGCATTAAATGCCCATAATAATGGTTATAAATTAGCCCACCAAAACGCATCTGCACATTTCAAAAAGCTTCACCTTCGGGCTTATTAATAAGCATCTTGAATCGGGCTTTTTTTTTAAAAAACGCTGAACCAAACACTAAGCAAAACGAGTTACAATTTGATTTGGGCTTTTTGTTCTGAAAATGGGCTTATTGGCCAAAAAAAGTGATCCCAAACACTCCCATTGTCTTGTTGTTTTGTGTTTCCACGATAACATGAATGTCCAGTTACTAGTCATAGTTTTAAAAAAAGCAAAGGCCAATTCTATCAAATTTTTTTGCCCTCTCATAACGCCATTTCCAACTCATGAAGTTATTCGCAAATAAATATTCACTTTCAAGTCTTTTAACTTAGAAGACATGATAATGCTTTTCCTATGGTTTGATTTTTCTTCTGCTAATTCTTTGTGTCTTCTTGTTTTTCTTTTCCCCCTTAACGCGGACGTCTAACTACAAGTCATTATACCAAAACAAACAAAAAACAAAAAGCTTTATGTTGCTTCTTTATTAGTTTGATTTTTATTCTCTTCTCCCTCACATTGTCTTGTTTTAATCTGTTTTTTCATGAAACCACTTCCAGAGATTAACCCGAATTATATTAAAAGACAATAAAATCTCTATTAAAGACTCCATTTTTTGTTCCTTTAATTTATATATCACTAAAATACCCCTTAAAAATTATGCAAAATCTGTAATCAGTGACTATCTTTGGGTATTTTTCTATGAAAGTACATTTAAAGAGCTTCATTTAAACTTTGGAATAAGTCAATTTGGAATGTTCTTGAATTACTTATGAAATTTCAAAGTTGACTGAAAATCTATCAGTTTCTGGAAAACTATGAAACTGCACCGTGTAGAATTGTACTGTGTATAAATTGTTGGAACTGTGATGGATAACCAGCAGAATTTGATTTAAAGGAAGTAATATTACAAGTAATAATTAGTTACTTATAACTCTAATTTTTATAGGAATTGGAAATAGCCTGAGCCGAAACAAGAGTATAGGACGGATATTGGAACTAAAAAAGGACTCAGGTAGTAACTTTATTTTTCATAAACTATGTGAATATTTTATATGTTTGTATATACCATCTTCTATGATATAATTAATGAGCATGGTTTTGCCGAGGAGGGCAATTTGTATGTGGAGGCACACTTATCTGGTTGTTGAGTAAAAACCCAACTGAGGTGTATGGAGAGTGGGGGATTGAGCCCCTAACTCACGTATACATGTCTTGATGTGATATTGTTGTTGAGTGTTGCATAACATGGAGCATGACATATTTACTTTTTGCATTTTATATGAAAGATTGTATATTACTACTGAGATTCTTTGAATCTCACCCTTTTTCAAAATTAAGAATATTCTAGCAGAAGCTAGTGCCTCAAAGGGCAAAATAGCGAATACAGGCAGTTGAGGTGTGTGGACCCTGAGATAGGAGCTGTTTGGTTATATCTAGTTTATTTTTGATATTTTGGACAAATTGTATATATATTATCAAACCCTGCGGGGAGACTTCTGTATGTAAACAAGTACTTCTTATCAGTATATTTGTGTTATTTCTGTATGCCTATGGAACTGTGCCTTTATCACTCTACGTATATCGAAATGTTAAGGGGTTTGACATTTTTGGTATTAGAGCATGCGGTTATGGAAATATCAGAATAGTATACTAATATATGACTATGTGAACTTTTATAGTGAAACATAAAGATGGCGAGACTAAGAGGTGGACCAAGAGGTAGAGGCTAAGAGGTAGACCAAGTGGTAGAGGCTGAAATAGAGGTAGAGCTAGGGGTTGACATGGAAATAATGATGAAGAATCGGGTGCTAGACCTGACCAAACATAGCAGCAGATTCTAGGTATATTAACTCAACAGTAGGCTACTATGAATGAGATTCGGGATTCGGGAAGAGCTACGAGAAGTGCAGCAGAGGTAGGATCACCTGGAGGAGTTGGTGAGAGGGGATGGTGAGAATAATTCACCTAAAGGACCTCAACCAGAGGATATTTTGCCTGATCCTGAGGTTGACATATAGACTCGGTTAGGGAGGTTTAGTAAGCAGTAACCTCCTATCTTTTGAGGGAAGTTTGATCCATACTTAGCTGAAGATTGGCTCTCGAGATTAGAGAAAATCTTCAACATTCTGTTGTACCCAGATGAAATTAAGGTCCTACTAGCCATTTATAAGCTTAAGGGTGATGTAAATATATGGTGGAAGAATACTGAATTGATTCTTCGAGGGAGGTATATTCTGGTGACCTGGGAATTATTCCAAGAAAAATTTAATGAGAAATATTTTCCCCCTTCTGTCAAGAGAGAAAAGGAAAAAGAATTCCTCGGCATACAACAATAGGACAAGGAGAGCTTTGATGATTATTTAGCTCTGTATATTCAGTTGTCTCAATATTGTGCATACCTCAAATATCGATATGACGAGGAATGGAGTGTGGATATGATGATAGAGGGATTGAAACTAGAGTTGAAAGAAAAATTGGTTTCAAGGCGTTACACTGAGTTCAATAAAGCAGTTGAAGAATGCTGTGTCGTTGAGAGGAACATGTTGAGCCTATCTTTTGCTAGAAATAACTAAACCAAGGGTGTAATTGGTAGTGGCAGTTCATCTCAGAACCGTAAAGACCAAGGTGGACCATCCAGGGGTGACTATAAAAGGCCAAACCAGGTTGGAGGCCGCAGAGGCCAGAGCTTTTCAGGAAATAGAACCTGCTGGCATTGTCATATACCAATCCACCCTGGCACAGCTTGTAGTAGTGCTCTAATGAGACCAGATCCAACCAGGTAGCCTTTTTGTTATGTATGCGATAAACCAGGACATATTACTAAAGATTGTCCATAAAGACGTCAGACAAAGGAGACAAGGCCCAAAGTTCCAGGCAGGGTCTATACTATAACACAAAAGGAAGCTAGGAAGTCTTCTGAACTGATACAAGGTATAATTTCCCTTAACGGCAATTCAGTACAAGTAATGTATGATTCAGGTGCTAGCCATTCATATATTGCATACGATTTTATGAGATGACTAAACATGTAAGTACACAAATTCCCTTATGATCTGGTTGTATCTACACCCACAGGTGTTAGAGTTGTTATGGCTGATGTCTATTTGAATTGTGTAGTAAAGGTTGAGGGGCATCAATCAACCGTGGATTTGATTTGTCTACCATTGTAAGGGTTAGAAGTAATACTCAGGATTGACTGGTTAACTGTGAATGGTGTAATGCTAGACTGCAAAGGGAAGAGGGTTATATACCCTAATCCATAATCTCTAGCAAGCACAAAAATCAACCTTAATTTACTTTCGGCTGCTGAAGCTAAGAGATGTCTGTAAAAAGGTTGTCAGGGGTACATGGTGTTCTTCTCCATGCAATCAAAGGTTGGTATAGCATTAGAGAGTATCCCTATAGTGAATGAATTTTCTGACGTATTCATAGAGGATTTTAGTGGTTTACCCCCGGACAGGGAAGTGGATTTTATAATTGATCTTAGGCTTGGAACAGGTCCAATATCCAAAGCCCCATACAGAATGGCTTCGAGTGAAATGGCAGAATTGAAGAAACAAATTAAAGAACTACTAGAGAAAGGGTTCATTCGACCCAGTGTCTTACTATGGGGAGCTCCAGTGCTCTTTGTTAAAAAGAAAGACGGAAGCCTCAAACTCTGTATAGATTACAGGGAGTTGAATAAGGTAATGGTCAAGAACAAATACCTACTCCCTAGAATTGATGATTTGCTTGATCAGTTATCTAGTTCCTGTATATTCTCGAAAATTGACTTGTGATTGAGATACCATCAACTCAGGGTAAAAGCAGAAGATGTGCCGAAAATTGCTTTCAGGACCAGATATGGCTATTGTGAATTTCTTGTGATGCTATTTAGGCTAACCAAAACACGTGCCATGTTCATGGACTACATGAATCGAATATTCCATCAGTATCTAGACCAGTTCATAGTAGTCTTTATCGATGATATTCTGGTATACTCACGGAGTAAAGCCAAACACGAGTAGTATCTGAGAATAGTATTGAATGTATTGAGGGATAAGCAACTCTAAGCCAACCTGAGCAAATGTGAATTTTGGCTTTTAGAAGATAAATTTCTAGGCCATATGGTCTCACAACAAGGGGTCTCGATAGATTCTAATAAGGTAGAAGCAGTATTGAATTGGAAGAGGCCAGAGACTTTTTTGAGATACTCAGTTTTTTGGGTCTTACCAGGTATTACAGGTGGTTTATAAAAGATTTCTCCAAAATAGCTTTGTCGTTGACAAATTTAACACGAAAAACTCAACAATTTGTGTGGGACAGTAGTTGTGAGAGGAGCTTCACAGAGTTGAAACAGAAATTAACAACAGCACCAGTGTTAACAATCCCAGATCCGCAGATGGCCTTTGTGGTCTACGCAGATGCCAGTAGGCATGGATTGAGATGTATTCTAATGCAGCAGGGCCGAGTAGTGGCATATGCATCCCGTCAGCTGAAGCCTCACAAACTGAGATATCTGATAACTTCCCATTTTTAATATATTTGATACACATTTTGATATAATTGGGGAGTTATCACTGCTAATTTAAGATGATTTTCTTGAGATTTTATAAGATATCAAGCTGGTGCATTATTTGGGGATTTTATTTTAAATATTATAGTTTTCAATGTTTTGAAAAGAAAAAAAAGATGCCATATTATATTTATTTGGCTTTATGTCAGTTTTGTTATTATTATTACATAGTTCTTTTTCTTTCCTTAGGTGATGAGGTGACGTGGATTATGTGGGCTTGAAAAGGTATTATTTTGTTTTGAATAGAAAGAGCTTAAGGGAACGTCACTATTTTTGAAACAGGAGATTAATTGAAGACCTAATGCAAGAGAGAAAGGAAAGGAGCAGCCACAATTATTGACTGGTGGTGGGGATTCAACATTCATCATCTTCCTTGGAGCAAGACAGATGGCAGCCGATATTGAGAGAGAGCTAGGAAGCAACGGAGATTGCTCTTAGGGGAAGTCTCTATCATCACCGGAGATTGGAGTGCTGGAGATTGGAGTGTCGGAGGGAGCATCGCAAATCAGAGCGAGAGCGAGAGAGAGAGAGAGAGAGAGAGAGAGAGAGCGAGAGCTATAGGAACAGAAGAGCTGGAAGTTTGAATATTCATCATCAATTGAACTAGATGGAAGCTCCGACGCCATTATCGCCAAAGTGAACTAAGGAGAGGAGCAGTGATCAAACACAATTCCATCTTCTCCTTCATTGGGCTAGACAAGTGAGCTGAAAATATCATCAGTGTTGAAGAAAAGGAAGCTTTTGTGTGCCAATTTCAGTGCTCTGTATTATTCTGATATGTGTTATTCTGTTGCTCTTGATTTTCATTATGGCTCTGAACTCTGAATTTGATGCTACTGCGATAACTGTGTTTAAAGCCATGTGTGGCTAGGGTCTTTTGAACCTAGAGTAGCTATGAACTAATTTGAGGATTTGAGCGTGTATGAACTAATTAATTGTGCTTTGTGTTAATTTTGTTTACTTAATCTGTTTTGTTTTGCCTACTTAGTGCTTGATCACCACTAAGTTTGGAATTGGAAAATTTAGACTAGCCTTGGGAGAGGGATCTTAATTAGATAGTAAGATTAAATAATGTCGGATTAGAATTTATTCTAATTTGCCAATAGGATAGGAATATACTTGTTGGACCCACATAATCATAGTAGAGTGAAATTGAATAATTATTGCCTCTTGAGTGAATTAGTTAGGAATAACAATTTAACTTGAGAGAGGGGTATAAGTGATTGGAAGATACTTATATCTATTTGAACTCTAGATTAACAAATTAACATTAAGTGCTTTTAATTGGGTAAATACATGCTCTAATACTTGAAAAAGGGATTAGCTACTCTAGGTTGTTTTCCTCCATTGAAATCTTATAAACATTAAAATTAGTACTTTTGCTTTTGTTTAAATTGATTTTCAAATTCATTTCCTTCTTTGATTTGCTCAACTTAAATGAAATTAGGAATTTTAATGCCTAATTATCTATTACCTTGAATCTCTGTGGGTAGAGCCGGTAATTTGGGCCGGACCCGCCAGCCCGCCTAAAAAAACCTTAAACGGGCTGCCATTTTGGTAGCCCGTTTAACCCGCGGGCTGGCGGGCTGGCCCGCTTTTTTTTTAAAAAAAAAAAAAATAAATTCAAATACCCTTATTATTACCTTTTATTTGATGCCGTGTTTAATTAATTCCTCATACTTTTTATTTGACATTTTTATTTTCATATTATATTTATTTATTCTATTATTATTAAATTTAAAAGAGATGTGTTTATATATTTTTGTTATGTGAGTAGATGAAAAAAAGGAAAGTAAGAATAAAATTGACTTCATAACACAAATGTCAAATTTATAAGAAAAAAGAAGTGTGATATGAGTGGGTGAAAGAGAAAGAGAGTAAATATTAAAAAAAATGAAATAAAAAAAAAAGAATGGCGGGCTGGCGGGCCAGCCCGCGAAGGGGGCGGGCCGCGAAGGACTCCAGCCCGCATTCCCAGTAGTGTCTGTGGGATGACTTTAATTTGCTATTATACTATTTCAACGGCCCATACACTTACGGTGCCTATTTAAATTTTAGTAACATCAATATCCTACACATGATCTTGAGTTAGCAGCGGTTGTGTTCACATTGAAAATCTGGAGACACTATTTCTATGGGATGACCGTGGAGCTGTACTATGACCACAAGAGTTTTAAATACCTGTATGATTAGAAAGAACTCAATATGAGACAACGCAGGTGGATGGAGATGTTGAAGGATTACAACCTGGAGATTAAATACCTTCAAGGGAAGGCCAATGTAGTTGTAGACGGATTAAGCCGTAAAATAGTGCAGGTTGGAGCTCTGATGATACAAGAGTATAAATTGATCAAGGATTTCAGAGACCTTAATTTGTTTAATCATATGGTGATTTGTGGCAACAATATCAGTAGGGCTGAGAATGACTTGAGAGCCAAACTTAAAGAACTCAAATGTAGGATAGGAGAGCACGATACATCTGAGATATGATTAATATAGGTGAAACTCATGAATATGATTTGTCACCAAATGGATTGGTCAGATACAAGAAGCGATTATATGTTCCACCTAGATAGAATTGAAGCGAAAAATCTTGGAGGAGGCTCACAAGAGTAGATATACTTTGCATCTAGGAGCCATTAAAATGTATCAGGACTTGAAGTCCATATATTGGTAGCTAGGCATGAAGAGAGATGTGACAAGGTTCGTTGCTCATTGTCTTACTTGCCAGAAAGTGAAAGCTGAGCATCAACGACCATCAGAACTTCTGCAAAATCCTGTAATTCCTAAGTGCAAATGGGAGAGCGTCACCATGGATTTTGTTATAGGATTACCCAAGGTTTGAAACAAGGCAAGCCATAACTCATTTGCTAAAGAGGATATCCATTTCATTCCTATATCCACTCATTTCCATTCACCATCTATTATTAAAAAGAAAAAAAAAAACAAAAAGAGCATTTTAGATTGCATTTAATTATTTTTGCAAAGTAGTTGTCGAAAGAAAGCTCAAAAATTTCTCCCTTGTCAATTTCATGTTTTTATCACCTAGTTAGCTTAGGAATCTAAATAAAGACTCCTCAAAATGAAACGACCTAAGTTATGTTATATTGCATCACTTGGATTTAATTGTTGATTGTGTGGATCTCAAGGCATTACAACAAATGTCTTCTTTCAACTGCACCTAGCAAAATCACAAAAAGTGTTTGGATCTAAATAATATTAAAAATTTAAACTTATATGCAGCAAAAAATATTATTAAAAATTTGTATAAAAAATATTGTTAAAAATATACCTGTATAGATTCAATTAATTTCTTTTCGAGTAAAAAATTAAGTTCTAATAGAGATATTTTATTACTGAACCAAAAAAATAGAGATATTTTTTATTTAGTACCGTGTTAAGGGAACCATTAGGAAAAAACTATACAATATGTTAATTTTCACCATTTTAACCCTTGCATCGCCTAGGATCTGTGCTAGTTATTTTTAGAGTAAAATATATTAGGCTCCCCTCTATTTACTTTAAATTACAAAGACCTCCTTTTATTTTGAAAATATATACGGATCTGTTTTAAAATCAAAATATATGTTGCATAAACTTCCCTTCTAGTTTTGAGATTCAACTTTCATCTACCCAACCATTAGGTGACTATTAAATCACATCATTGACTCGTTATTTTGACGAAAATGCCCCTCCTTAAAATAAATATTACTTAATAATCATGTAATCTTTAGCTAAAACATAATTATTTAATTAATCACAAATCTTTATCCAAAATTAAAAAATAATTATAGTATATATTCTTAATTTTTTTCACACTATTAAATTAATTAATTTTATTATTATAAATTTTTATTTTTTAATAACTTTAAATGTTTAATCTTATTTATTTATTAAAACCTACTTACAATGTAATCTTTCAATTATATGTCGCTAAAATTTTTGCAATCATATATATATATATATATATATAAATTCAGTTTGGTCATAAAATTATACATATACTTACATCAAGTTCCTTATATCCATTATACAAGTTCTCCAATCACATATAATAATGTGTCCCATTTTTTATATGATTTTATAATTAAATGATAAAAATTCAAAAATAAGATACATGGTCACATGTGATTGATAACTTGACGAAATAGATATAAGAAACTTTTAAGGTTCTTATAGTAATATATTATAATTTAAAATTCTTAAATGTATTTCATTAAACATATTTTTTTAAAAAAAATTGCTTAAATTTTTGACCAAGTTGATAATATTTTTCACTTAAAAATTACATAAAATTCTTTTTGATTGTAGTAAAAAATTAAATAGATGCCAATAAAGGTTGATCCAGTTGGTAAGGGGTTTGGCTCATAACCATAAGGTTGTAGGTTCAAATCCCATTGATATGAGGACTAGGCATGCCCTAACTCTGATAAGCCCCAAGAACCTAACTCATCTAAACTTTTATGTACCAAAAAAATTAAATAGATCATTAATAAATATTAATGTTAAAAGATAGATTAGGGATTTGGTACAATGACAAGTAAATTAGTAAATAACATATATTTTAATATGGTTTTTAATTTAAAAATATGCTTGAAGAATCTTTTTAGAATATTTTTTTTAATAGTATTAATGGTTTGGACTAAATTGTATATTTCCAAATTAGAGGGGAGGTATGTGTGATTAAGAGAAAATAGAATGGAAATTTTAAAAATAAGCTAATGTTGTGAAAAAAGACATGCACATCAGAAGTGCACTGATTTTTTCCCCTCTCAGTAGGTACACTGAAAAAAGCTTGAAAACAATGTTGTGGTTGAGAAAAGAAAAGGACAAAAAAGCTTGAAAATTAGTTGTTGCAGCACCACATTACTGGATGGGGTCTTAGAAAGAAAAAGAACTGCTTGTGTTCATTTGCATCAGAATGCACCTTTTGGGGGTCAATTAATTGGGATTAGGCACAACAGATGAGGAAGAAGCTTGAAAAAATTACATTTAGGTCTGGATAAGAAAAAATATGAAAAATAGTTTCTTGAAATCTTAAAATTGTATTTAACTACAATATGTTTTTTTTTTTGCAATAAATTTCAATTATGGATTTGTCAATGGATGCTTATGGGCTTGCCAATAGATGCCCCTTAACTTGTCAATGACGTGCCTTTGGACTTGTCAATGACGTGAGCGAACGCTCATGGACGTGTCAGTGAAATTGGAATTTATTATAAAAAGTCCTAAGAAACTTAAATACAAATTTGAGATTTTAAGGACCATGTTTTTATATTTTCTCTGGGTCCTGAATGTAATTTTCCCAAAAAGTTTTGACTCCTCTGAATCTTGATCTCTTCGACCTCGATACCATGGGGTTTTACATAGAAGCTCGAGAAAGCAATACCCATGAAAGAAATCTTTAAGATGAGGCCAAAGATTTATCTTTTCGGTGATTTAATCACGGAGGAATCCTTTGACATCGAAGGTTGGGGTGGGTGCTTCTCTGGCCAATCTTTTCACTTGCATAGTATGAACAAAGTCAAACATAGACTATTTGATTGTTTCGTGTCTTTGCCCTGTTTCTCTGTAATGGTTTTGACCAACTTCGCTGCATATTTTTGCTTGTTTATTTTTCAACTTAAGTTTTGGTTAATTATCAGGTGGATGTGGTGCTAAGAGGGTATAGTGGGTATAATACGAGAAGGGCACTAAAGGTTTTGGACAGAGTGTTCCCTGAGAAACCAGATGATGATGAAAGTGAAAGCGAACCAATACTTGTGACTGTGTTCTTTGTGGCTAATGATGCTTACCTCCTAGATAGATGCTCAGGATTTCAGCATATGCCTCTCCATGAATATAAGCACAACCTTCACTCTATTGTCGTCTTCTTCAAGGTAAGCCTCCTCCCTCACTCCATTGTTCACGTTTAATTCCAAAGGATAAGAAAGTTGGAGGGATAAGAAACTTGGAAGTTGTTGAAATTGGAATGGTCAGTTTTTGTTAAATGACCCAGGTTTTGGGCTTATCATTAGCACCACTAGATTGTAATGCAGTGCTAATTATCTAGAAGATGAATTTGGATCCCTAAGAATCTTTAAAGCTGAAAGTTTGGTAGTGAAAGAGGGCGGGAGGGGTTGGTCTAATCACAATGGGTGTTTTAAGCATTTGGCTGCAATTTCAAATTTTGGGTCCCTGTGTTTGGGTGACCTAATTATTTCCTAGCTTTTACTTGGCCTGCACTTTGACTTTTTTTTTTTTAATTATTATTAATTGAAAGTCCTAACTTTGAAGTTTAGACATGATTTTCTGGCCAAAGATATATTCGGCCAAGTAGTAGTAAGATAAAGAAGTCAACCTACCAGTTGTCTATAGGCTGTGGGGTCCAAAAGAGATGTACTAGAATCAGAACTAAGCTTACAGTGTTAGTCCATAGGAGTGGAAGAAGGCTTGCAGTCAAGATATCCTGTCTCAGTAGTGAGAAGATCAATGACAAATTTGCGCTAGCATAAAGAAAGGCCATCCTTACTCCTTGCAATCTCTAGGCCAAGGAAATATTTAATGGGACCAAGATGTTTAATTTTGAAATGAATGTCCAGATTTTGCTTAATAGTCTCAATGGCAACCAAATCATTACCAACAATTAGTATGTCATCAACATACACCAATATAACAATGAAACTCGAACCAGAAGCCTTGATGAATAAAGAATAATCAGCTTTAGACTCAACAAAGCCATAAGATAGAAGAACAGAAGAAAGTTTATGAAACCATTGGCGACTGGCTTGCTTTAAACTATGAAGGGATTTTTTAAGTTTACAAACCAAGGTAGAATCAGTAGAGTAAAAACTAGGAGGTAAAACTATATAGACCTCTTCATGCAAATCACCATGTAAGAAAGCATTATTAACATCAAGTTGCTGAATATGCCAATTGTTAGCAGAAGCTAAGGCAAGAAGTAATCTTACAGTAGTCATTTTTGCAACCGGAGAGAATGTATCAAAATAATCAACTCCCTCTATCTGTGTGAAACTTTTGGCAACTAATCGAGCCTTATAGCGATCAAGGGTACCATCAGACTTATATTTTTTTTAATAAACACCCATTTGTAGCCAATAGGGCGTTTCCCATTAGGCAAAGGAGTGAGGATCCATGTGTTATTCTATTCCAAAGCATGTATTTTAGCATCCATGGCATCCCTCCTAGGTTTGTATTTAGAAGCTTGGCGATAGGTAGTAGGAATATCATCAGAAGTAACATTTACACAGAAACGAGTGTAAGAAGGAGAAAGAGAAGAGGAAAAAGAGTACTTATCACCAGAAAAGAATGATGCAGCTGAAGTAGTAAATGAAGAACAATAAAAATCTTGCAAATAAGTGGGAGGTTTATGAGGCCTAGAAGAGACCCGAAGAGGAGATTCAGATGCAGGAGCAGGTGTAGGGGAAGAAGGAACACTGTCAGTGGAGGTAGGTACAAAATGAGAAGGTAAAAAGGAGTAATCAAGAAGAGGTGTAGCAGTAGGAAGGGGAATAGAGGAATCTGTAGCAGCTTGTGATGTAATAGTATGAAAAGGAAAAAAAGATTCATAAAAGACTACATCCCTTCAAATGAAAATTTTGTGAGAATGAAGATCCATAAGAATGGAACCCTTGGTAGTAGCAGAAAATCCCAGAAAAACATATTTAGATGCTCGAGCATCAAGTTTAGACCTATGGGCTGAAATAGTGGATGCATACACAAGCAACCAAAGACCCTCAAAACAGAATAAGATGGAGATGTAGCAAACAATAAAGAAAAAGGAGTAGAATGATTAAGAAGGGGTAAAGGCAAGAGAATTATGAGAAAAACAGAATGAAGAACAGCAAAACACCAAAATGTTTTAGGACATTTGGCCTGAAATAAAAGAGCACATGCAACAGATAAAATGTGCTGGTGTTTTCTCTCAACAACACCATTCTGTTGAGGAGTTTCAAAGCAAGAAGTTTGGTGAACAGTACCTTTATAATTATAGTATGATGCCATTGAAAATTCAAATCCATTATCAGAATGAATAACCTAAATTTTGGTATTATGCTATGTCTCAACAAAAGCAATAAAATCTTGTAAATGATACGAACCTCAGACTTAGTTTTCATAGGAAAAATCCAGGTAAACCGGCTAAATCATCAACAATAGTTAAAAAGTATTTAAAACCACGAATAGAAGTAACAGCAAAAGACCCTAAATATTAGTATGAACCAGAGAAAAATTTTTATTGCTGGAAGAATGACTTATAGGAAAAGACAACCTTTTCTGCCTTGGCATATGGCATACATCACAAGGTACAAATTTCATGCTAGAAGGTATAAAAGGAAATTGTTGGTGTAATATGTTCAATGTATAATAAGAAGTGTGACCTAAACGATGATGCCACAAATCAAACAGAGGTGAAACTGGCTGAGTAGGTAAGGTAGAAACGACCAAAGTGAGGTGAGACTTTGCAGGATTAAGAAAATAGAGTCCTTCAAATACTTTAGCTGTATTAATCGTCCTCAAAGGCGAAAGCCCCTGAATGAAACAAAGAAAGGATAAGAAGATGAAACAACAATGGATAGAACCAGATAGTTTGGTAACAGTAAGAATGTTGAAAGTAAATTCAGGAAAATAAAAAACATCATGAAGGATTAAGGAATCAGATAAACAAACCATTCCTGAGATGGTGGCATTAACAATACTATGATTTGGAAGTTTGAATGGTATGGGACTAATCTGTTTGTAATGAGAGAAATAAGACAAAGTATGACAAACATGGTCAGTAGCACTTGTATCAATGATCCATGAGGTCTGAGAAGAAAAAGAAACAAAAGTGATGATATTACCTGAAGTATGATGAGAAGAGAGGGAATGAATATTGTGTACTGAGGAAACCAGATGGGTTGATGGTGTAGAAACAGATGGAGTAGTAGTGGTTTGCACCAGAGCAAGGAGCTTGTGGTATTGCTTAGGTGTGAACTGAGTGGAAGGAGTTGGGAGAATGCTAGTAGAGCTGAATTTATCCTCTGTCACAAATGAACTAGGATCCAGTGATTGGAAAATATTAGCCGAGGCAGTCCCTTGATTCTGAAACTTAAAATCCGGTGGAAAACCATGTTTCCTATAACATGTATCCACGGTATGATGTAGTCTATTGCAGTAGGTACAAAACTTTGTGTTACCCGATCCTGAACTAGTAAAACTCTTTAAACTAAAACTTTGGTTAGCACCAGAAGGACGAGAAGGTCCTTTAGAAAATAGAATCGTGGACTCAATGTGTGGTTGCATTTCTCGTTCTTCTTGTCATAACATGGAGAAAACCTTGTTAACAGATGGCAAAGGATCCATTAACATGATTTGAAATTTGACTGAGAGAAACCTATCACTGAGACCTTTTAAGAATCGAAGTGTATAGTCTTGTTCCTCATAAGCAACACAAGAACAGGTAAAATTGCAGGCATATCGTGTAATTGGACGAAGAATGATAAACTCATCCCAGTAAATTTTCAGTATCGTATAATACTCTCTAATTCAAAGATCACCTTGCCTGAAATTGTAGATCTCATCTTGCAATTCTGCAACACGAAACACATCACTTTGAGCAAAACGATCCTTCAAATCAGACCAGATCTCATAAGCCTTGTCAAGACACAAAATACTCTGAGCTATGGTAGGAGAAAGCAATTTTGTGAGTGTGAACACCCTATTTTGTTCGGGCACCACTCAAAAATTAAAAAAACTAATAAAACAAAAAAATAAAAGAAATTCCTCTCATTGATGATGATTGGTGTCTAAATTGGCAATCATCATTAAAAGGAAAAATAAAAAATACATAAAAAACGAAAATAAAAAAAATCCTCCCACTGATGATGATCGGTGTCCAAATTGGCAATTATCATTACAAGAAAAAAAATAAAAACAAAAATTAAAAAAATCCTCTCATTGATGATGATTAGTGTCCAAATTGACATTGTTATTCATTAAGAGAAAATAAAAAATATAAAAAAAATTCAAAGAAGTATCTCCCATTCATAGGTTTAAATTAGGAAGTTGCTTGTGGGGAAAATATAATAAATAAAAAAAAAATTTAGAATTAAAAAAAAATCTCTCATTTATGTTGATAGGTTTAAATTATGAAATTACTTGTGGGAAAAATAAAAAAAAATTAATTAAAAAAGAAAATTAAAAAAAAATCTCCATTGATAGTGATTAGATCAAGCTAAGAAGTTTATTGATAGAAAATACCAAAAACAAAAACGAAAATTAAAAAAAAAGGAGCATTTATGAAGAAAACCCTACCTTGAGACTATAAATAGAAGTGCAAGCTGGTTGAAGCAAGACACACAAAATTTTTGGGAGAAAAAGGGAGGCAAGGTAGAGAGTTAATTTTATTGCTCATACATAATTCTCATGAGGAAGGGTAGCTATGGAGAGAGCCATTTTATCTTTGTTTAGAATGAGATCTTTGCCAAGCCAATGAACATCTCTACATAGAGATAGATGGAGGCATTCTTATTGAAATATTGGACAAATCTCCACAAGTATATAGCCTCTTGTTGCTCCTTGCTTATATTATTTTGTTCCTTTCTCCATCCTTTTTTTCTGAACCAGCAACGTTCATTTTCTAAAATAATTTCTTGTTGACTAAGGTGATGCTTGTGGGCCATGCGTATATACTTCTTGAGGTGTCTTGCTTCCATTTTAATGACTATTGAATGCTTGCATTGCATGATAAATATATTAGTTGCTTCATCTATTGAACTGCTCCATGTTTTGGCTCACCGTGCTTTCATGATCTCACTCTTGTCTTTATGCTTGCCTCATGTGTGCGTAAATTACCATAGCTTTTTATATATGTTGGGGCTACTCAGTATGATGGATCAGATGGCTAATAAGTGTGAGGATGAATGGTATGTGATGGTCTCTTTCATATTCTGGGTATTATTGTTGGTATGGAGGTTCTAATATTATGTTGCCTTCCTATGTGTATGGTTTGCAAGGATAAAAGGTATGCAAAGTCTCCTCATCTTTAGCTTTCCATTCTTTTAACTTGTGTTTTTTTCCCTTCTTTTCTCTCCATCCCTTTCTTAGGTTCTCTTTGAAAAAAAAGAAAAAAAAATATTTTAGCATATTTTTATAAATGAAAATAAAATGAAAAAACTCTCTTTAATGAAAAACTAAAAAAAAAAATTGCTTTGATAAATAAAAAACATAAAATAAATAAAAAATTATTTTCCCCAATAAATTAAAGGAACTTTTCCCTTAAAAAATACAAACAAAGTGATGCGTATTTCTACCCAATAACGTTCATTTTCTAAAATAATTTCTTGTTGACAAAGGTTATGCTTGTGGGCCATACGTACTTCTTGAGGTGTCTTGCTTGCATTTTAATGACTGTTGAATCCTTGCATTGCATGATAAATATATTAGTTACTTCATCTATTGTACTGTTCCACGTTTTGGCTCACCATGCTTTCATGATCTCACTCTCGTCTTTATGCTTGCCTCATGTGTGTGTAAATTACCATAGCTTTTTATATATGTTGGGGCTACTCAATATGATGGATCAGGTGACTAATAAGTGTGAGGATGAATGATATGTGTTGGCCTCTTTCATATTCTGGGCATTATTGTTGGTATGGAGGTTCTAATATTATGTTGTCTTCTTGTGTGTATGGCTTGCAAGGATAAAAGGTATGCAAAGTCTTCTCATCTTTAGCTTTCCATTCTTTTAACTTGTGTTTTTTTCCTTCTTTTCTCTCTATACCTTTCTTAGGTTCTCTTTCAAAAAAAAGAAAAAAAATATATTTTAGCATATTTTTATAAATGAAAATAAAATGGAAAAACTCTCTTTCATGAAAAAATAAAAAAATTGCTTTGATAAATAAAAAACATAAAATAAATAAAAAATTATTTTCCCCAGTAAATTAAAGGAACTTTTCCCTTAAAAAAGTGACACGCATTTCTACCTCCGAACTACGTGGGCTTTGATCCCTCTAAAGGGTATGTAAGCCCTAGGCTCTCTTCCTATGTCAAGTCTAACTTTGTAAATAAATATATTTTTCCTTATTTTATTTTTGTAAACAAATATTCAATTTTTTCTTTAGTTTTCATTTCATTTATTTTTGTAAATATTCTCTTTTTTATTTGGGTAATTATCATAAGATTAAAAGCCATAATATTTTTAAATAATTAACTTAAGGTAACCATTCTCATGAATGGGTGTTGTGGGGTGCCTAACACCTTTCCTACACAATCGACTGCCAAACCCTAAATGGTTTTTATAGACTAGTTTCCATTTTTCAAAAATGTTTCCAAAATTATCCTTCTTCAAAATTTTGGTGGCGGCTCCATATTTTTCAAATTTCGGGTGCTACAGCTTGGCGACTCTACTGGGGACGGTTTGAGAGTCAAGCTCATTTAAGTTATGTGTTTAAAAATAATTTAGCCTTAATTTTATTTTAATTACCCTTTTTATTTTTTTGGTGAATAGTTATTTTTATTTATTAAATTCCTTATTCATCTTTTTTTCTCTTTTCTATCTATCTTGTGATTTGGTTAGCAGATGAGAGTTGGGTAGAACCTAGGTCCACAGGTTGGTATGCTCTCCACACACACTGAACACATACACTATTTTCCTCACACACATTTTGGGCACTATAGTTCCTCAGGCAAGTGGAAGTTTCTAGCAGTCTCCCTATGGGGTTCTCAGAATCCCCTAAGGTTACTGTGAAGACTTCATATTAGTTGTTACTCATTTGGTGATGTTGATCCCTATGGGGTTTTTAGAACTCTCTGAAGGTCAATTTTGTCAAATGGGGTCTCCATCTTTATGATTGGGGAAGTTATGAGACCTTTATTTGTGAGAATAAGAACAACCTTGAAACCATTGCACTTATTAGCAGAAATTATCAACCTACCTAATTAATTAGTACCTGACTTAAGATAGATACCCCCAACTTAGGGTTATTCCTAAAATAGGACACTGGAGGGCATATATTTATTGATTGTTTATAATATTATTTGTCATCCATGCATAATTAAGGAAACCCCTAAGATCAAGCGGCTAATTGTCGCTTTACCTAAGTATGTATCTAGCATCACTCCTCATATAGATACATCACAAAGAAGATATATGTATTAGATAGCTAACCTTAGTCTCAGGATTTATGACCCCTAAAAGACTATGAGTTTCATTACATCTATCATGTTAGAAAATATCTCAATGAGAGATAACCCTTTTAGGGCTCATGAGGCATCATTACATCATTTATAAGCCTTTTAGCTTCATTTGATATAGGCATTGGACATAATTATCATTTTTAAAACTCTCAGCCGCGTGAAGGCCTAGGCCATTCGTAGGTTAATGGGCACTTCATTCTCCATATGAGGTAATGGATCTCTTGAGGAGGTGAAGTTCTTTTTCTTAATATCCATGACCTATATCAAAACTTGAAGTACAATTCATCACTCTTTTATGTCTCATGAGGCATCATTACATCATTTATAGGCTTTTTAGCTTCATTTGATATGGGCTTTGGACATAATCATCATTTTTAAAACCCTTAGCCACGTGATGGCCTGAGCTATTCGTAGGTTAATGTGCACGTCATTCTCCCTATGAAGTAATAGATCTCTCAAGGAGGTGGAGTTCTTTTTCTTAATGTCCATGAGCCATATCAAAACCTGAAGTAAAAGTCATCACTCTTTTATATCTTATGAGGCATCATTACATCATTTATAGGCCTTTTAGCTTTATTTGATATGGGCTTTGGACATAATCATCATTTTTAAAACCCTTAGCCGTGTGATGGCTTGAGCCATTCGCAGGTTAATGGGCACTTCATTCTCCGTATGAGGTAATGGATCTCTTGAGGAGGTGAAGTTCTTTTTCTTAATGTCCATAACCCATATCAAAACTTAAAGTACAAGTCTTCACTCTTTTATGTCTAATAAGGCATTCTTGTATCATTCATTGGCATTTAGCTTCATTTGATATGGGCCTTGGATATAATCATCATTTTTAAACCCTTAGTAGCGTGATGGCCTGGGCCATTCGCAGGTTAATGGGCACTTTATTCTTCCTATAAGATAATGGATCTCTTAAGGAGGTGGAATTCTTTTTCTCAATGTCCATCACTCATATCAAAATTGGAAGTACATGTCATCACTCTTTTATGTCTCATGAGGCATCCTTGCATCATTCATTGGCATTTAGCTTCATTTGATATAGGCCTTAGACATAATAAACTTTATTAAATAAGGAGGTAAAAAGAGAGAAAATGAGCATGTAAATAAAAATAATAATACAGTCATATCTTTAGTTAATAATGCTTGCATAGAATATCTTTTCTTAAAAATGACTTCATTTACCCTTGTCCATGTCATCCCTCCTTCATATAAATGGTTGTTCCTTATTCCTGATGCGAGGTAAAGACTTTTGTCTCTCTTTTCACTTTCTGAGAGTATTATTCTTAATTGAAGGAAACTGTTAAAGGACTAAAAACTTGTTTTATACAAGTTACTTGTACTGAGGTGATAACATACTATGGAGAAATTTCGTTTTGAAAATGACTCGACCCCACCTTGATGAGGCTAGTTTTAAAAGGTAAATTGTTTAACTTGGACGCACTGTGATTACACAAGCCATGTGAGGATTTGAGCCTATTGATATGATTTCATTTTCATGTGTGTACCACTTATCCTTTACCCAATTTAGAACTTGGCATGTATCTTGTTTGAGGTCAGATTTGATGTTCATTTGCTGGATATAGAGAGGACTAAGGCATTCATTTTTCATCAAAAAAGACAAATAGCCACCCTTACGTGATAGCCATTTGAGCCTGTGTGATAGCATGCAGAAACCACAAATATATTCCTTACCTTTTATTCAAGTTTCCTTTTGCTTTCTAAGAGGACTCATTAGAGAAGCATGTGTACACTTTAAAAATTGTCAAGGCTACAAGGTGAATCTTGTTGAAAAATGAACAGTTGAAAGAAAAAGCAAAAAAAAAAAGGAGAAAAGCTCGGTAAGCTGAAAACCCGTAAAGGCAGCTTAGGCAAATGTTAAAGCAGAAAAAGAAAAGAAAAGAAAAAAAGCTCGTTAAGTTGAAAACCTGTAAGGGCAGCTTAGGCAAAAATTGGAGCTGAAAAAAAAAAAAGAAAAGGCGAAAAGCTCACTTAGTTGAAAACTCGAAAAGGCATCTTAGGCAAAAGTTAGAGCAACAAAAGAGAAAAGAAAATAGAAAAAAAAAATCAAAAGAAAGATGGGCAAGTACCAAAGGAAACATGGAAAGAGCTTCCTTCAGTTCTTCTTTTGTTTTAAGGCTTTTAGAGTGTACACTTGCCTATTTGGTTCTTACTTCTCTTAGTTACCATGAGTATCTACTTTGGTCCTTAGATATCATTCATCTTCTACTTACCTTTTATTCAGGGTACTTTTGTTTTCTAATAGCACTCAATTTTCTTGGTTAGGTGAGTATGTGCACATTCCTATAATTTTTGAGGCTGTCAAGGTAATATGGTTGTAAGGCTGCTCTCTTTTGAATATTTTAAAAAAGAAGAAAAAGAGAAAAAAAGAAAAGCAAAAAAGCTCGAAGCTCGTTAAGTTGAAAACCCGTAAGGGCAGCTTAGGCAAAAGTTAGAGGGGAAAAAAAAGAAAAAGAAAAAAGCTAGCTAAGTTGAAAACCTGAAATGGTAGCTTAGGCAAAAGTTAGAGCAACAAAAAAGAAAAGAAAATAGAAAAATAATGAAAAGAAAGATGGGCAAGTATCAAGGGAACTATAGAAAGAGCTTCCTTCAATTCTTTTGCTTTAAGGCCTTTAGAATGTACATTTACTTGACTCTATGTTTGATTCTTATTTACTTTAGTTATCATGAGTACCTACTTCGGTTCTTAGATATCCTTTATCTTCTACTCAAGGTACTTTTGTTTCTAAGAGCACCCTATCTTCTTGGTTAGGGGAGTGTGTGTACATTCCTATAATTGTTTAGGCCATCAGGGTCATCATGTTATAAGGTTGCTCTGTTTTTTGGATATTTTAAAGCTTGAAAGTGGCTAAAACTAATGAAAATCAAAGAAATAGTTGAAAATAGAAGAGAGAAAAAAGAACAGGCAAAAAGCTTGCTAAGTTGAAAACCCAAAAGGGTTGCTTAGGCAAAAGTTAGAGCAAAAAAAATGAAGAAGAAAGAAAAAATCAAGAAGGAAAATATCAAAAGAAATGAACAAATACATAAGAACAAGAATTAGATATTCTTCATCTTCTCTTTACCCTTTGTTTGTACCCCATGCCCATGTAAAAAGTCCTTGCGATCTATGTTAGCATATGGCTCTTTTAGTGATAGAGAACTTAGATTATTGCCAAACTTATGGAACAGGAATTGGATAATTTGGATATAGAGGGAAAACACTAACCCTCAAAACACTGAGTGATGAGAGTAAACACTATATTTGGTAAGGAAATCATTGGGGCATTGCATTCTTGCTAAACCTTTTACCTTGATACTAGCTAACTTGAGGTGGGCAAGATGATTTAGATGCATTGATATATCTCTTTATCCTTTATTTTTATGACTGGAATGTTATCTTCTATGTTTTAATTCCTAAGATTTCATGACCGGATGTTAACACCTTACTAGGTTTCTTGAGCCATGCTTAGATATCTTTCCTTAAATATTTGGATCTAAGGAATTTTTCCATTTCAATCCTTTTTTATTGCTGATGCGGCATGTGAGCCTCTCCCAATTTTGTCACTCCATAATTAGGACATTACCTTCCTTCTATTTGCCTTTCAATAAAGGGAGCTTACAATTTGGGGCTTCTCCTCAATTTTGTTGCCCACATCCATTTCTCAGGACAACATTGACATTGTTAAATGAAGTTTTAAACAAAACTTGATTATGCAAGCATGAAAGAAGAAGATAGATAAAAAAATCATGCACTACACAAATAAAAATAGGCTAAGGAAAAAGTTGAATATTCAAAATTTGGTTTATTTGCTCAAAAGTCCTTTCATTTATCTAAAGTTAGCACTAAGTTATACCCAAAAAAACTTGTAATATCTTGTCATATTGGGAAAACCTTTCTTGCATTGGGTTTTGCATTAATTGTACCCTCACCATACTAATATATATTGCATGCCATTTCGGGGGGCAAATTTGGAATTAACTTTTCAATTAAAGAGGCTTCTATTAATATTATGCCATGCACTACCTCGAAATGTGCTTTTGCTAAGACTGGGGCAAACCTAGAAGCTTCTCAACTAAAGTCATAATAGCCTAAACAAGAATGACATTCTACATGAACCAGTAAGTCAAGGGGTTTGGAATAAGACTGAGGCCAAAGCGGGGGCAACATCATTTGTTAGGTATCTTGCCATCATTTTCATCATCCTCATCATCGTCGTCGTCATCATCATTTCATAATTTTCATTATCATTTTTATCATGATCATCATCATCATCTTCATCCTCATCCTTATTAGCCCTTCATCATTTTTCATCATCATCGTTATTTCATCATTTCCTTATCATTATCATCATCTCCTTATCATAATTATCTTCATCATCATTAGCATTATCATTGTGTTCATCATCATCATTAGGATTTTATCATCATTGTCATCATCATTATCAATGCCATCACCTTCATGATGACTTCACCATTTTCATAATCTCCTTGTTATCATGGCCATCATCATCCTCTTCATCATTATTGTTGTCATCCTCATTAGGATTTTATCATCACTGTCGTCATCATTATTAGTGTCATCACCTTCATCATGACTTCACCATTATCATAATCTCCTCGTTAGCATGGCAATATCCATACCCTTCATCATCATTGTTGTCATCCTCATTAGGATTTTATCAGCACTACCATCACCTTTATTATGATCATCTTCATCATTATCATAATCTCCTAGTAATCATGGTCATCACCATCCTCTTCATCATCATTGCCATCATTAGTGTCATTATCATGTTTAAGGGTACTGCATGTCTAGTGTCACATTACCACCATCATTATCATCATCATCTATGAATTCCCCATTAGGGCTTTATCTTCATCAACATTAGTGTCATTATCATATTGCATGTTTGGATCACTAAGTGCTTAGTGTCACGTCATCACCACCATAGTCATCACCATTTATAACTTCATCATTAGCACTTCATCAATATTTTCATCATCATCATCTCATTATGTAGGGCATCACATACTTAGTGTCACATCATGACTATCATCATCATCATTCATGACATCACTATAAATACTTCATCATCATCTTATCACTATCATCTTCATTGCCAATGTCATCATCTTCTTGGCATTATCATAAGCACTACTCCAAGGGGCATCATATATTCATAGCACCCTTTCAAAAGCCCTGTATCGGCAAGCACCCTCAAAGCCCAGTAACGGCTGGAACCCTTTTCAAAGCCCTGTACCGGTAGGCACCCTCAAAGCCCAGTAACGGCTGGCACCCTTCCAAAGCCATGTACCTGTAGGAAACCTTAAAGACCAGTATCGGCTGGCACCCTCAAAGCCCTATACCGGCAAGCACCCTCAAAGTTCAATACCGGATAGCACCCTTTCAAAGCCCTGTACCGGCAGGCACCCTCAAAGCCCAGTAACAGCTGGTACAATTCTTTTAAAGCCCAATAACGCTTGGCACAATTCTTTTAAAGCTCTGTACTAGCAGGCACCCTCAAAGCCCAATAATGGCTGGCACAATTCTTTCAAAGCTTGGTAATGCTGGCACCCTCTCAAAGCCCTGTATCAACAGGCACCCTTTAAGCCCAATAATGGTTGGCATAATTCTTTTTAAGCCCTGTAATAGCAGGCAATATTCTTTCAAAGCCCTGCATCAGCAAGCACTCTCAAAGCCCAATACTGGCTGGCACAATTCTTTTACGCCCCACCAAAGTCCTATGTAACTAGGCACTTCACTTCCACTCCAAGTAATCATCTATCACCACCTGCGTTCTTCTCCCCTATGAACCAAGTAAAGAGTGGCATGGGCACTGTATTTTGTCCAAACCCTCTTTGGTTCCAAGGGGGCATCTTGTTCTTTTAGCTTAACAAAATACGTGTTCTTATCTTTACTTGCTTCATAGATGAGAATCTCACTTTTCTCAGATACTAAACAAGTAAAGAGGGCAACTGTGAACACCCTATTTTGTCTGGGCCACACTCAAAAATTAAAAAAACTAATAAAAAATAAAAATAAAAGAAATTCCTCTCATTGATGATGATTGGTGTCTAAATTGGCAATCATCATTAAAGGGAAAATTAAAAAATACGTAAACAACGAAAATTAAAAAAAAATCCTCCCACTAATGATAATCGGTGTCCAAATTGGCAATCATCATTAAAAGATAAAAAAATAAAAACGAAAATTAAAAAAAAATCCTCTCATTGATGATGATTAATGTCCAAATTGACATTGTCATTCATTAAGGGAAAATAAAAAATATAAAAAAAATTCAAAAAAGTATCTCCCATTCATAGATTTAAATTAGGAAGTTGCTTGTAAGGAAAATATAATAAATAAATAAAAAATTAAAAATTAAAAAATTCTCTCATTTATGTTGATAGGTTTAAATTAGGAAATTACTTGCGGGAAAAATTAAAAAAATTAATTAAAAACGAAAATTAAAAAAAATCTCCATTGATGGTGATTAGGTCAAGCTAAGAAGTTTATTGATAGAAAATACAAAAAAAAAATTAAAAACGAAAATAAAAAAAATAATCCATTGATGGTGATTAGGTCAAGTTAGGTAGTTTTTAACATAAAATATAAAAAAATTGAAAAATGAAAATTCAAAAAAAGAAGGAGCATTTATGAAGAAAACCCTACCTTGAGACTATAGATAGGAGTACAAGGGTTGAAGCAAAACACACAAAATTTTTGGAAGAAAAAGGGAGGCAAAGTAGAGAGTTAAATTTATTGCTCATACATAATTCTCATGAGGAAGAATAGCTATGGAGAGAGCCATTTCATTTTGTTTAGAATGAGATCTTTGCCAAGCCAATGATCGTCTCTACATAAAGATGGAGGCATTCTTACTAAAATATTGGACAAATCTCCACAAGTATATTGCCTCTTATTGCTCCTTGCTTATATTATTTTGCTGCTTTCTCCTTCCTTTTTTTCTGACCCAGCAACGTTCATTTTCTAAAATAATTTCTTGTTGACTAAGGTCATGCTTGTGGGCCATGCGTACTTCTTGAGGTGTCTTGCTTGCATTTTAATGACTATTGAATCCTTGCATTGCATGATAAATATATTAGTTGCTTCATCTATTGTACTGCTCCACGTTTTGGCTCACCTTGCTTTCATGATCGCACTCTCGTCTTTATGCTTGCCTCATGTGTGCGTAAATTACCATAGCTTTTTATTTATGTTGGGGCTACTCAATATGATGGATCAGGTAACTAAAAAGTGTGAGGATGAATGATATGTGTTGGCCTCTTTCATATTCTGGGCATTATTATTGGTATGGAGGTTCTAATATTATGTTGTCTTCTTGTGTGTATGGCTTGCAAGGATAAAAGGTATGCAAAGTCTTCTCATCTTTAGCCTTCCATTCTTTTAACTTGTGTTTTTTTCCTTCTTTTCTCTCTATACCTTTCTTAGGTTCTCTTTCAAAAAAAAAAAGAAAAAAAAAATATTTTAGCATATTTTTATAAATGAAAATAAAATGGAAAAACTCTCTTTCATGAAAAAATAAAAAAATTGTTTTGATAAATAAAAAACATAAACTAAATAAAAAATCATTTTCCCCAATAAATTAAAGGAACTTTTCCCTGAAAAAACACAAACAAAGTGACACGCATTTCTACCCCCGAACTACATGGACTTTAATACCTCTAAAAGGTACGTAGGCCCTAGGCTCTCTTGCTAGGTCAAGTCCAACTTTGTAAATAAATATATTTTTCCTTATTTTATTTTTGTAAATAAATATTCATTTTTTCCTTTAGTTTCCATTTCATTTATTTTTGTAAATATTCTCTTTTTTATTTGGGTAATTATCATAAGATTAAAGGCCATAATATTTTTAAATAATTAACTTAGGGTAACCATTCTTATGAATGGGTGTTGTGGGGTGCCTAACACCTTCCCCATACACAATTGACTCCCAAACCCTAAATGGTTTTTGTAGACTAGTTTTCATTTTTCAAAACAGTTTCCAAAATTATCCTTCTTCAAAATTTTGGTTGCGGCTACATATTTTTCAAATCTCGGGTGCTACAGTGAGCCACGTACAGACCATAGTATTGCATCGCAACCATGCTAAATAAAGAGGATCTGTAGTCAGAGGAGCTAACACCAAGCTATCGACGAATACAAGCTTGTTCTTTGATAGTAAAGCCAGTCGCATGGCACGCGACCAGGTGTGGTAATTTGGTCCAGTGGGAACCAGAGTAACAAGAATCAAAGCTGGATTCTTGTTCGGATGAAGGTAATATGCACTAGAAATGTTCTGGGAAAGATCAGCGATGACGCCAGTAAGAGATGAACCAGAAACAAGAGAAGGATTAGCCATGGCGGAGCACTTCGCTCTGATACCATGAAACAGGAAATAAAGGAAATAAAGAGAATCGGCGATGGAGCAGAAGAATGAGAGAAGAAAGAAATCTCAGATCTGATTATTCACTATACATCGATACAAATATATAAGAGTAAAGCCATAACAAAATTAAATAACCATTTGACTAACAGTTAGCTAAACTAACAGGTTCTAGTTACACTATTTAGTTACACTACCCATTATCTTTAATGTTTGTTTTACAATCTGTCATATATATATATATATATATCTTATAGTTAATCTACTATTATGTTTTTATGTATAGTACCTCATCCTATCAAACTGTGATTAGATAACTTATCTTGTTTGATGTCTGATTTAATTTTTAAGAGATAGTCATAGATATCTTAACCATTGATTTAAGGGGACAATAAGAGGAGAAATAGAGGATCCGGGTCTATCGGTGTCTATATCTCTCTGTGTTTTTTCTTTTCGTTTCTCCCAACTTTATACAGAAAGATTCTTTCAAAATGTTAGAGAATAAAAATCCCTGATCTAACCTTGGCAATAAAATATAGTTAGGTATGTACGTGGTTTTTTCAGTAAATCAACCTCTACCATCTCGTCTCCTAAAGTAAATGATCCCAGTGTTAAAACTCACATGGTTATACATCAATCTAATGAATTCTTACTGGTCTATTGTTTACTGGTAAGTTCTCCCACGCAGGAAAAAAAAAGGAAAATCTCACCCCAGATCCTTCTCTGCATGCTTAACTCCTTTTGCTGGATTTGGCTGTCAATTTTTTAGACAATTGTAGCTGCACAACAAAGGAGGAAGAATAAGCTGTGACTCCTTGGAATCTGGATCTCTTTGATTCCGATACTATAGGTTTTTCCTTAAAATCTTTGAGATGAGGCCAAAGATTTATCTTTTCGGTGATTCCATCACAGAGGAATCCTTTGACATTAGAGGTTGAGCTGCTTCTCTTACCAATCATTTCACTTGCATCAGGATTACAAAATGCAATCCTCTTTATATTACATAAGCCTAACCAAATGTCATAATCGGTCTGTTACATCAAGATTGCATGTAATCTTTTCTCATGAAATTGAACCAAATGGGCTATAATGGTTTATTTTGTTTTGATGTAAAGATCTTACTTGGGTTTATATGTTCTGTGAATTACCTGTACCAAGGTTGAAATGTTACGCCTATATTGAGCTTGTAATGCTGACTTGTATATTTAAGTTAATATCTATGTTTAGCTAATATAAATAGATAAGATGCACTGCAATGACTTTGTTTAGTATGTGAGCTCTTTTTTGGGCATGGCTTGGTTAAAGTTAAAAGGTGAGGAAATACTGTAAAAAAAGAGCTGTTTCTAGTGAGTTAAACCAAAATTTAATTATATTATCATTTATTTTCATTACGGAAAACAATTATTTACGGAAATTACGATAGGAAAGACAAATAATAGATAAAAGACTGTGATCTCCCCAAATTAAGTTTGCTCAAATATTATACAGAAACTCATAGTAACTTTTATTTTTCTTTCCCATGAAGGCACATAGATGAAAGCACATGGAATTGAACATTTATTTCTTAAAAGACAAAAGAGAAAATTTGACATAACTATTATGGAAGGTTTCTAACCCTTCTCTTCCTCTTCTTTAGTAGATCAATCACCAAACTTGCAACCCATAGAGGTTTACCAGTAAACATCACAACTTGAAACATTGTTGCTCCAAATGCTGCTCCACATACATATCCCAACGCCACAGGTTTCCATCCAAATTCAAATCCAACTCCTAAACTTGGCGGTGGTTCTTGTCTTTCCTCTTGTGTGTTGCATGGAATCATAAGTTGAAAACCACGCAACTCTTTGTTTCCTTTAAAGGAATTGCTTGAGAAAGTCTCAAATTGTTGGCCCCTAGGAATACATCCTTCAAGTTGATTCTTTGAAAGGTTTAGGACTTCGAGAAAATTGAGATTAGTCAACTCTATGGGAATTTTTCCAATAAATTTGTTTGATGACAAGTCCAACGATTCCAAATTCTTCAAATTTCCCATTAAGGCAGGAATTGCACCGGTGAGCCCGTTATGTGAAAGATTGAGCCCTTTCAACGCAAGAAACTCTGCAATAACTTGTGGAATCTCTCCCTCAAACATGTTATTGGATAAATCGATGCTTGTGAAAAAAGTCAAGATCTTTTCCATATGAAATTCTGATCCTTTCAAGGTCAACTCAATGGAGTCCTGATAATTAATAGTGCTATAGATTCCATAATTCAAGTACTGCAATTGAGTTTTCTCTTCTAATCTTCTCATAGCTTCAAAGGATTTGAAGAATGCTGCAGGTAAAGGACCTTTCAAGTTGTTGCTGGATAGGTCAAGTACTCTTAACATATGGAAGGCATGGCTTCCATTGTCCTTAAAATTGGGGATAAAACCGTGCAATTTATTCCCTCTAAGAACAAGCACCTGCAATTCCTCAAGAGCTTGTAGCCAGTGGGGAAATACATCCTCTATGCCATTGTTGCCAAGATCTAAGACTCTTAGCCTTGTGCAATTGACCAAAGATTGAGGTAATGACCCTTTCAAAGAGTTGTCATTAAGATTTAGGGTTCTTAAGTTGTTTCCCACTTCAAATGATTCAGGTATACTACCAGAGAAGCTATTACTTTGTAAATCTAACACAGAAAGAGTAAGGTTAGAGCTGACAATACAGAGTGGAATGGTGCCGGTGAAGTTATTATGGGACAAGTTAAGAATATCAAGTGTGCTTGCATTGCAAATAGAAGAATGAAGCTCTCCTTGAAGGAAGTTGGAACTTAAGTCTAGAAAATACATGTTTCTCCATGGCAAGTATTGAGTCAACACGTTTCCGGTCAGAAAGTTGTGAGAAAAGTTCAAGAATGTGAGCCAATTGTTCTTCGCTAAAGTTACAGTTCTTAGAGAAGAAATGTTGAACAGAAATGATGGAATTTCACCTGTTTAGATTTACAAAGTAAACAAGATATATTCAAGTAAGCTAATAGTTAAAAGGCTTTGGCATTCATCTCTAACATTAAAAAACAATAGATAAACAACATTATATGAATTTAACTTTTGTTGAAAATCAATTTAAAAGGGAGTCTTCCAATATAATATCAACTACCAATTGGACATTAAAACTCGTTTAAAAAAATATGCTAAAGAGAGATTATGGAATTAATTTCACCAATATAAAATGAACAACCAAGTTATTTATATTTTGCATTAAAGCAATTTATTATTCACAAAGCTCTAATTTTAAAATCTGGCTATGAATTCATCATAGACTTAAATAGGTGATATCATTTGCATATAATTTACACATGTATACAATATAAAAAAATTGAATATTTTTTTTATGCTGATTAATCCATGCATAAATATTAAAAAGGGAGAAATCAAATCTATTCTAACCATCAAATTGCCTAACTTTTATTCTTTTAATAGTTATACAACTAACGAGATAAGTATTTTATTTTGTAATTTTTTAATAATTATTTAATTGGATTTTATAAATTCGTGAAATAAGAAAGAAATGATTAAAAATATTGGAAAGAAGAAAATTGATCAGGGAAAGGAAGAGAAAAAATATATAGTTGAAGATAATAATGATTTATTTCAAGATCAATCTTTCATAGCACTGAATTGTAAAATAATGAAGATGGTATAGAACCAGCAAGTTGATTTCTTCCCAGACAAAATATTTTTGGTTGTGAAAGATTGCCAATCTCATTCGGGTGGGCTAATTGTCATAGATTAAATCAATTACCAACTCGATATGCTTTTAAAATTCTTTTTTAAAGAAGAAATGCTGAATTGAGGTTATGGAATTAATTTTGAACAATCAAATTATTTAAATTTTGCATTAAATTAATTAAATATTTACAAGGCTCTAATTTCAAAAAACAATATGATGAATTCGTCATTGGCCAAAAAAACTAAATTTTTAGTTTTTATAACAACAAAAAAGCCTTGTAAGGAGGTGTAGCAGCGTAACTTTTCCTAACGTAGAAGTATAAAGAGTTTTCAGTTAAAAATTTGCAACAAATATCAAATAAACATAAATAATAAATAAAATATTTTTAAAGGAGTTGTATTGCAGATAGAATACGGGGAAAAAATAAGAGGCTTGAAAGAACTAGCAAAATTATATATGAAGTGTAGTACAAAAAAATTGCCACATAAGACAGTTACAACGTGTCTCAAAACACATATTTGTTGGGAGACTACTTGAAGAATTATTTATTCCGACATAAATTTATTGTAGACTGAACTGTTAAATAGCGAAAAAGGCATATAAACCATTGCCAATCTCATTTGAAATATCTCCTTCAAATAGGTGGAAAAAAGAGAGTAATGTCAGTAACAATTTTTATGCATAATAAATTATTATGTACATGAGACAAATTTTTTTTAATAAAAAAAATTTTTCTTTTTAAAACATGTATGGCACAACTTGCACATTTTTTAGAAACAATAACACAAATATATTGTAAATGATAAAATACAACTGCACTTGTTTTCAAAAAGAAATAGCCTATTCATGGTAAAACACATATATTTGTTGGAAAGCTCCCAGAAAAATTAGTTTTGGTAGCTAAAATTTTTTTGAAAATATAAATTAATAATAAATAACCAAATTAAAATTAAATCTTTCAAACATGTCTGTATGGCATAGTAATTTTGGGGAAAAAATCTTCAAATTTTTTTTTTTAACAACGTAGAAATAATAATAAACATTTATTTTAAGGACTGACAATGAGTCTTTAGATCCGTTTCCAAAAAATGAAGATTAAAATTTGCAAGTGTTATCCAATTCCAAATCAAACTCAAGACGTCCAAACTCATTTCCAAATTGGATAATGCTGCTTAGATTATAAATCCGAATCATTTCAGAGCATTAAATCAATGCCTTAAATTATTTCAAAAAAGCCACTGTCCTTAAATGATATATATAAATTATTTTCCATTCAAGGCATTTTTTTAGGTGCATGTGAGATTGTCGATAATTGAAAAAAAAAAAAACAACTTGCCATTGAAAAGAAAACAGAGGAAAAGACGAAAAATAAAAGGGTAGAAAGAAGCATTGAAATCCTAACCACTCCTTTTTTATTATCATACTCATCAGGTTGTTTATTTTCCAATCGAGTCTCATGATTTTTTAATGATTAAATATTTTATTTCATTTTTTTAACAGAATTTTCAAGAAACTTATTTGACTGAGCGTTCGCATTCTGATTGAATCATATTTTTTTATATATAATTTTTATAATTAAATTGGAATTTTAATGTATCTTCTAAGATATTATTGCATGATTAGACACTAATTTTAATTTTGGAGGCTCAGAAAAATTAATATTTTGAGGATATAGGAAAATTACAGAAAAATCCCTAAATTTTGTGAAAATTTTAAGGGTGTGTTTGGTTTGAGGAGAGGGTAGGGGAGGGAGTTAAATTACTTTTTTTGGTTGAAGGTATTTAAATTTTTGGCGGGAAGCCAAAATTTAAAAGGAATGAGAAAGTAAATTTTGGACGAGAACCCAAAATTTAAAAGAATGAAAGGGTAAATTTTGGACGAGAACCCAAAATTTAAATTACTTCTAGGACCACATTTTCATTTTCATTGCATTAGTCTAATAACCCAAAAGAACGTTATTGAGAAGAAGCTTGTGTGGATACATTGTCCCTTTACAAACATATATCTCAAAAGTCTTTAGTCTTAATTTGTTTGGATGTGTATATTATATCTTTCTATCTCCCACTTTTAATTTGTATGGTTTAAGTTTTTGATGTCATCGAATAGTATATAAGAATTTCACTTGTCTATGTTACAAATATATCATGAGGTTCCATTGGTTCTTGATCTTCATTTTATTTGTTGTTTCACATAAATGAAATGAAAAAAACCATAATTTAATTTTAGAGAAAAATATTTAAAAAAGAAAAGAAAACACACAAGTAAAGTACATACCTGTAAATGAGTTACCACCCAAATATAATTCTTTCAAAGATGTGCAGTTGCTTATTAATTTTGGAATGCTTCCCTCTAGTTGATTATCGTTAACAGCAAAGACTTCAAGTAAAGGGAGTTGATGGCACATTTCTTCTGGCAAATTACCCTTTAAATGATTCTCGCCAACAGCAACAAAGCTCAAAGAGGGCATCTTCCAAAGGAATGAAGGAATTCCACCTATGAAAAAATACAAGAATATTTGTTTGTTGGTATAGTAAGTCTAGGAATTTCCTTAATTCACACAAAACTGTATAAGTAATGCATGGAATTTCGTGAATTAGAGGCTTAAAATTAATAGACTATTATTTAACTTTTGTTGGAAATTAATTTAAAACCGACTCTTCCAATATAATGTCAATTACCAACTGGACATTAAAACTCTTTTAAAAAAGATATGCTAAAGAGAGATTATGGAATTAATTTCAATTATATAAAATGAACAACCAAGTTATTTATATTTTGAATTAAATCTATTTATTATCCACGAGCTTCTAACTTTGAAATCTGGCTACAAAATCATCATACAGTTACATACGAGATATCATTTGCACATAATTTACATATGTACTATATAAAAAAAATTGAATATTTATTTTATGCTGATTAATCCTTGCATAAATATTAAAAAGGGAGAAATAAAATATATTCTAACCATCAAATTTCCTAACTTTTAATAGTTATATAGCTAATGAGATAAGTGTTATATTTTGTAATAGTTGAATAATCATTTAATAGGATTTTATAAATTTGTGAAATAAGAAAGAAATGATTAAGAATATTGAAAAAAGAAAATTAACCAGGGAAAGGAAGAGAAAATATATATAGTTGAAGATAATAATCATTTATTCCAAAATCAATCTCTTGCAGCACTAAATTGTTAAATAATGAAGATGGTATAGAACTAGCAAGTTGATTTCTTCCAAGGGACAATATTTTTGGTTGTGACAGATTGCCAATCTCATTCGGGTGGGCCAACTATCATAGATTAAATCAATTACCAATTTGACATGCATTAAAATTCCCTTTTAAAGTGTTGGCAAAAAAATTCCCTTTTAAAGAAGAAATGCTGAATTAAGATTACTGAATTAATTTTGAACAACCAAATTATTTATATTTTGCATTAAATCAATTTAATATATACAAGGCTCTAACTTCACAAAACAATATGATGAATTCATCATCGGCAAAAAAACTAAATATTTAGCTTTTATAACAACAAAAAAAGTCATGTATGGATATGTAGCAGCATAACTTTTCCTAACGCAAAAGTTTGAAGCATTTTCAGTTAAAACATTTGCAAGAAATATCAAATAAGCATAAATAATAAATGAAATATTTGTAAAGGAGTTGTATTGTAGATAGAATACAGGGAAAATAGAAAAATAAGAGGCAAGAAAGAATTAGCAAAATTATATATAAAGTGTAGTACAAAAAAATTGCCACACCAAACAGTTACAATGTGCCTCAAAACACACATTTGTTAGGAGACTACTTGAAGAATTATTTATTCCGACATAAATTTGTTATAGATTGAACTGTTAAATAATGAAATGGTATATAAATGATAAGTTGATTATGTTCGTGATACAATGTTTTTAGTTGTAAACGATAGCCAATCTTATTTGATATATCTCCTTCAAATAGGTGGCAAAAAAGGGAGTAATGTCAGTAACAATTTTTATGCAAAATAAATTATTATGTGTTTGAGCCAATTTTGTATTTTTTTTTTCGTAAAACAAATTTGTATTTTTGAAAACATATATGGCACAACTTGCACATTTTTTAGAAATTATAAAAAAACTATATTATAAATGATAAAATACAACTGCACTTGTTTTCAAAAAGAAATAGCCTATTCATGGTAAAACACATATATTTGTTCGAAGACTCCCAGAAAAATTAGTTTTGTTAACAACAAAATTTTTGAAAATATAAATTAATAATAAATAACCAAATAAAAATTAAATCTTCCAAAAATGTCTTTATGGCATAGTAATTTTGGAAAAAAAATCCTTCCAAAATTTTTTAACAACGTATAAATAATAATGAACATTTATTTTAAGGACCGATAATGAGTCTTTAGATCCGTTTCCGAAAAATGAAGATTAAAATTATTTCAAAAAAGTCACTGCCCTTAAATGATATATAAAAATTATTTTCCATGCAAGGAATTTTTTTTAGGTTGCATGTGAGATTGTCGATAATTTGAAAAAAAAAAAAAAAAAAAAACTTGCCATTGAAAAGAAAACAGAGGAAAAGACGAAAAATAAAAGGGTAGAGAGAAACATTGAAATCCCAACTGGTCCTTTTTTATCATCACACTCATCACGTTGTTTATTTTCCAATCGGCTCCCGTGTTTTTTTAATGATTAAATTTTTATTTCACTTTTTTGGCAGAATTTTCAAGCAGCTTATGGTCACATGTGTGAAAATTATATATATACAAATTCCAACTAAATTATGCGAAGAAAAATCTCATTTCAAATTTATTTCTATTTAATATGGCAAAAAGGAAAAAATTTAAAAAAAAAAAAGCACTGTCTCAACACACCCACCCATCCACACACGTGGAGATGTTTTCATTATAAAATTAGTATGCCACATCGAACTCATAGATGCTGAAAAGTATACCATTTTATTCATATTCATTTTCGGATTAAAAGAAAGCATCGTGTTCTATGTCTTTAAAAGTAATCTAGCAAAATCATTGTTCATTAATGTCTTATGAATGAATATGAATGAATGAAATGGTGAAAAACAAAATCTCATTTTGTTTACAAACAAACACGTCATTTTATATTTCTCCAATCCCAAACTAAAGTCAAAGGTATGCAAAATCATTCCAAAATGAAAAATGACATCTCTCGTGATTACATTATTAAAATTTCAAATAAAGACTGATTCGAGTGTTTTGTATTTTATATTTGTTTTCAACATTTGAAGTTTTTTTCAAAATTTTGTGAAGCTAAAATAAATATGTGAATAAAAAGATTATTTAGATTTAAGAATATCATATCCCTAAATATAAATAGCTAAATACAAATGATCACTCACATTGAGATATCAATGGTAAAAGTCATACTCCACCATTTTAATCCAATCTAACTCTAAGTAGTGTTGTATTGGGCTCTTTAATCAGGTTATTTTCCTTCGGGCTCCCTATTTCTTTAATGATTGAGAAAATATTACCATTTCATTCATATTCACTTTGGGATTAAAAGAAAGCATCGTGTTCTATGTCTTTAAAAATAATCTAGCAAAATCATTATTCAGTAATGTCTTATGAAATAATGGAATAGAAGTTAAGACAATGATATATATAATTAAAACTATTACCTTGCAAGTTTCTATTGGTAAGATATAGGAACCAGAGTTTGGTCAAATTTCCAAGTTCACTTGGTATTTTTCCTCTGTTGAATTTGTTATCACCCAATTATAACTGTGCTAATTCTTTGCATTGATGCCAAATGGAGGGTATTTCACCAGACAAATTATTTTCATCCACATAAAATAATTCAAATTTTGGAAGCCAAAAACACACATTTTTTGCGAGACTGCCAGATAATTGATTTGATCCAAGATCAATATCTTGTAGCGTTGAATTGTTAAATAATGAAGATGGTATAGAACCAGTGAGTTGATTTGCTCCAAGATCCAATTTCATCAGTTGTGAAGAATCACCAATTTCATTGGGGATGCCTCCTTTAAATATTAAGAGGGTGAGAAAGAAAATAATGTCAATAACAATTTTTTACTTATTACAAGTTATTACGTACGTGAGATAAATTTGTATTCTTTAGAAACACATATGCACAATAAAACTTCCACTTCTTGTTTTTTTTAGAAATGACACATATATTAGTAAATGATAAAACACGACAAAAATTATTATTTTCAGAAAGGTATAACCCTTTAATTCGGGTGGGCCAATCGTCACAGATTAAATCAATTACCAGTTGGACATGCATTAAATTCCTTTTTAAAGAAGAAATGCTGAATTGAGATTATGGAATTAATTTTGAACAATCAAATTATTTATATTTTTCATGAAATCAATTTAATATATACAAGGCTCTAACTTCAAAAAACAATATGATGAGTTCATCATTGGCCAAAAAACAAAATTTTTAGTTTTTATAACAACAAAAAAGCCTTGCATGGAGGTGTAGCAACGTAACTTTTCCTAATGCAGAAGTTTAAAGCATTTTTCAATTAAAAAATTTGCAAGAAATATCAAATAAGCATAAATAATAAATGAAATATTTGTAAAGGAGTTGTATTGTAGATAGAATACAGGGAAAATAGAAAAATAAGAGGCTAGAAAGAATTAGCAAAATTATATATAACGTGTAGTACAAAAAAATTGCCACACCAAACAACTACAACGTGCTTCAAAACACACATTTGTTGGGAGACTACTTAAAGAATTATTTATTCCGACATAAATTTATTGTAGGCTGAACTGTTAAATAATGAAATGGTATATGAACAACAAGTTGATTATTTTCAAGATACAATGTTTTTAGTTGTAGATGATTGCCAATCTCATTTGAAATATCTCCTTCAAATAAGTGGAAAAAAAGAGTGAAGAATCAGGCTTTGTCGGCTTTTATGCCTTAGTAACCTCTTCAAAAATAAAACCAAGGATTACAATATAGGGTGCAATCCCGGATCGTCTCTCGAAGAGCCTTTTATTAATTACCTATAAACTAAGTGCAATGATTGACATGAAATGAGTTAAAAATGGTTTTTAACTTTTTATCTAACAACTAAATTGCAATTAAACTAAAATGCTTTTAAAACTAATATTTTTGGATTTTTGGAATAAAATTGATATGGAATGGAAATTGGTTAGAAATGCAAGTGATAAATTTGCTCTTGGAAATGATTTTCAATGGCTATCCTTGCTCAATTAAGATATTTGGGGAGTTAATACACTATGCTTCTAATATACCAAACCTCATTAACAATGAGTCTAGCATTACAAGAGATGAACCCTTACTCTTGAAATGCTATTAAGCCCTCTTAGTGTAATGAGTTTCTCTAAATTTCTTAAAATACCAAACCTCAATTACCATTAAGTCTAATGCTTAAACTCATGAACCCATTTATTTAAGCATTATTAAAACCCCTTAGAGAGTGACTATAGAATAAATAATGCATTTAGGTTCAACTACAATTATAATTCAATCAAACTATCCAACAATACCATGTTAAATAGAGAGAAACAATAGAATCATAGATAAACATATATATAACTATATATATTGATGAGTACAAATCCTCATTACAAATTCCAAATCACAACAACTCAATCCATAGAAATCATAACTAAAATCATAGTCTCATTACATAAATGAATTCCTAAACCTAAGAAATCATAAATATAATGAGCTATAGATAAAATAAACTCTCATTTAAAGCACATGTGAACTCAAGTCATCTCCAATTCATCTCCAAGAGCACAAAATTGCCTAATCAATCATGTGAATAGCTTCAACAAATATAATCACACACCGATTCAAACACCCAACCATAAAATCAATCACAGATTAAATTAATCAATTAGCACTAAATCAATTTAATGCAGGGGCTGGGTTTGAATCAAAACAGAACAGAGATAGCCACGGCTGAAATGAATCAGAACAGAGGAGTTACGGTCTGGCAATAAAACCGATGAAGAAGCAATGTTGGAGGTCCGAAAATGGAGAAGGAAGTTGAAGGTGAAGTGGGGCGGTGATGATGAGACTTGAGGCTTGCGGCAGCTCCCCTGCAGATCCCGACTTCACTCCCAGCGCTCTCCCAATCTGTGGCAGCTCCTTCTAGTCCTGCGATGGCAGTCTCGCCGGCGACAGAGGAAGGGAAATGTGTCGCCGGCGAGGAGGAAGGTGAAGGTATGGAGGAACGAAGCTCTCAGGTTCTGATTCTCGCGGCGCCTCCCTGTTCCGTAATTCAAGTCTGCATTTCATTGAGGATCTGACCTACGGCTCTGCTGTCAAAACGATGGAGTTTTGATGGGACCAAACTGTCATTTCTCAAATTCGTGCTATCAATCTGACATTTTTAAAATTCAACTGCCAAACTGCAATTTCCAGTTTTAATCCCATTTTCCAAGTTCCTACAAGTAAAAAAATAATTAACCCAACATCAAATCTTCTTAGAAATAAATGATTAAGAGTAATTATAATTTTTTATAACAATTTTGCCTTTTTAGTCTTAATTTAATGTATTTACTTTTAATCACATTTAAGCACAAAGAAGTCATTTTTAGCTCAATTATCATGACAAAATCCCCAAATAAAGTATAAAAACATATAATAAAATTGGGATTTTTCAAAGAGAGTAATGTCTGTAACAATTTTTATGCATAATATACATGAGCCAATTTTGTATTTTTTTTCATAAAAAAAATTTTTATTTTTGAAAACATATATGACACAACTTGCACATTTTTAGAAATTATAACAAAAATATATTATAAATGATAAAATACAACTGCACTTGTTTTCAAAAAGAAATAGCCTATTCATGGTAAAACACATATCTGTTGGAAGACTCCAAAATTAGTTTTGTTAACTAGGGGTGTTCAAATCCCGGGACGGGACCGGGATCACCCAATCCCGGGTCCCGTCCCGGGGGTGGCCGGGAATGGGAAACCATTCCCGGTCCCGGTCCCGGGAAATTCCCGGGACAACCGGGACCGGGAATTCCCGGAACCGGTTGTCCCGAGACTTTCCCGGACCGGGACCGGGAATTCCCGGTTTCAGATCTTTAATATCCACATCTTTAAATACTATCAAGTGCAAATTGGTTATTAGCCAATTGGTTATTTCAATCAGCAGCGGCACTTGATATTAATTCTAAATACTATCAAGTGCAAATTGGTTATTTGGAAACATTTGCAAATCACATATTAAAAGCAAAATGTACACGGTGATTTATAAATCAAACATTCAGAATTTGAATCCATCCCACTGAGTTTATCGACTTTAGACTCAAATCCACCTTACCAAATGACAGTATTTACTAAACTATGAGCAAGCAAGAAGCCTTGAAGATTTGTTACAAACAATTAATGGCTCATTCATCTCGGGTAGCAGGATCCATTCCAGCTGAAGGCTATCAGCAAAATATTCTTGGTGCCTTACATTTACTCCATACTGTTCACAAGAAATAACAATAGAAGAAAGATTGGGGAATATATGAGAATATTGATGAATATATGTGCAGATGATCACAAAATGATGCCCACAGCTACAAAAACTAGCTCAATAAGCTGACAAAATTCCAGGTTGATCCAGGCATTCAACTGGCCAACAGTTTCTTCATTGGCACTTGTACTTGTAGTAGTATTGGCCAAGTTTCTAGATCTTTTCACCATCTATTAGTAAGCATTAAAGAGCAACATTCTAAGTGACTGCATCCAAACATATACCCAATCCAATGCACTAAAAACTCCCAAAAACAGCAACTATACAGCATTCTAAGTGGATCATGAAAGTGAAAAAATTTTATCTTCCTAAATGAAACACTAAAAATAGCAGCTACACAGAAATCCACAAGGCATAATAAGCTTCCAAATTATTATATATACACTAAAAGAGTTTTATGAAAGTGATAAGCATAGTTCTCCCTGCCTTAAAAGCAAGCCATTAGGATTAAGGAATGCCTCAGAATAGGATTTTTGTAACGAGTATAGCAAGGAGGCAACAAATAATACATGCACAATTCACTATCTGTACTCACTCAGAGGAAAAGCTAACGACTAATGGATAGGTAACGAAGGAGAGCTAAGAAAGGAAAGAACTTTTGAGTGAACTAACCTAACATTGTATTTTCTTATGGCTTACAACGAAAACCAGCAGATATTTAGAGGGAACATAATATACGTAATGGTAGAAGGAGAAACTGAACATCACAGACCAAAGTAAAAAGCCAAATCAGGCCATAACTCAGAGTCTCAGAGCATTAAAGAACCGAAAGATGTTGTTGTATTCATGCTTCATTAACATTTGATTACCAAGATTAATCGATTAAAGAAGGAAAGCAAAGAAAGAGTTGTAAATCAACTCACCTGAGGTTGGGACCGGAAAGGCGACGGCGAGGGGAGAATGACGCCGCGGCTGCCGGCTGGAACTGGAAAGGCGACGGCGAGGCTGGGAGTGAGCGACGGCCGTCGAGGCTGGGAGTGAGCGTCGGTCCGAAAGGAGACGAGACGAAGCTGGGAGTGAGCGTCGGCCGAAAGGAGACGAGGCGGAGTCGCAGGCACGAGACTTGAGATTGACCGTTTGAGAGAGGCGGAGTCGCGGAGACTCGGAGAGGAGAGGAGACGAGGCGGAGGCACAGAGTGAGAGAGTCAGATCCTCAGCTCAGATCACAGATCGGGAGGCGCGAGAGAGGAGAGGCCGAGGGATTGAGTTTGAGGTTGAGGGAACAGGGAAGGAAGGACCGAACTATCGAAGGAGGGAAGAGGGATTAGTGATTTAGTGTTTTAGGAAAGGGGGAAAAAAAAAATATTAACCCGGGACCGGGACCGGGATTCCCGAAGCCCTGCCCGGATCCCGTCCCGGTCCCGGGATTTTTACTCCCGGTCCCGGGTAGTCCCGGTCCCGGTCCCGGACTGGCCGGGAATTTTTGATCCCGCTTCTACTGGGACCGGGACGGGATCACCGGGACCGGGATCCCATGAACACCCCTATTGTTAACTATAAACTTTTTGAAAATATAACGTAATAATAAATAACCAAATTAAAATTAAATGTGCCAAACATGTCTGTATGGCATAGTAATTTTGGAAACAAATCTTTCAAATTTTTTTTAACGACGTAGAAATAATAATAAACATTTATTTTAAGGACCGATAATGAGTCTTTAGATCCGTTTCCGCAAAATGAAGATTAGAATTTGCAAGGGTTGTCCAATTCCAAATCAAAGTCAAGGCGTTCAAACTCAATTCCAAATTGAATAATGCTGCTTCGATTATAAATCCGAATCATTTTAGAGCATTAAATAATCACCTTAAATTATTTCAAAAAAGCCACTGCCCTTAAATGATATATAAAAATTATTTTTAATTTGAAAAAAAAAAAACTTGCCATTGAAAAGAAAACAGAGGAAAAGACTAAAAATAAAAGGGTAGAGAGAAACATTGAAATCCCAACTGGTCCTTTTTTATCATCACACTTATCACATAGTTTATTCACTTTGGGATTAAAAGAAGGAATAGCGTCCTATGTCTTTAAAAATAATCTAGCAAAATCATTATTCAGTAATGTCTTATGAAATAATGGAATAGAAGTTAAGACAATGATAGATATAATTAAAACTATTACCTTGCAAGTTGCTGTTGGTAAGATATAGCAACTGGAGTTTGGTCAACTTTCCAAGTTCACTTGGTATTTTTCCTATGTTGAATTTGTTATCACCTAATGATAACTGTGCTAATTCTTTGCATTGATGCCAAATGGAGGGTATTTCGCCAGAAAAATTATTTCCATCCACATAAAATAATTCAAGTTTTGGAAGCCCAAAACACACATTTTTTGGGAGACTACCAGATAATTGATTTGATCCAAGATCAATCTTTTGTAGCGCTGAATTGTTAAATAATGAAGATGGTATAGAACCAATGAGTTGATTTGCTCCAAGATCCAATTTCATCAGTTGTGAAGAATCACCAATTTCATTGGGGATGCCTCTTTAAATATTAATAGGGTGAGAAAGAAAATAATGCCAGTAACAATTTGTTAGGTGTCACGAGTTATTAGACACATGAGATAAATTAATATTCTATAGAAACACATAAGATTTGCACATTTTTTGAGAAATGACACATGTATTAGTAAATGATAAAACGCAATAAAAGATGTAACCCTTTTAATTCGGGTGGGCTAATAACCATGGATAAAATCAACTAGTTGTGTTTGGTTGAGAAATTTTGATGGATTCAAGATGATTAAATCTACGAGACAAATCGAAATCCAATTGGCCCTTCCTTTTCATCATTCCTATCAAAACACACATTCTTGGGATATTCCAAGAAAAAATCTTTTTGTTGACTCTCCAAACATTTCAAAACTAATAATTACTAATAAATTATGAAATTAAAATATAATGTAGAATGTCCAAATCAAAATTAAACGTTTTGGACATGTTCACTGTAAGGCTTATTCAATATGAGAAAGGAGAACATGTTTCTTATATTATGTCAAGTCCTCCAATCACATATGACCATGTTTCAGATTTTTAAAATATTATTATTTAACTATAAATCCACATGAAATAAATTGGACACACATGCATGGGTGACTGGAGAACTTGGCATCATTGATATAATGAACTTGAGCTAAGTTTTTTTCCTATGAAAAAACCCTTCAAAAAGTTTTTAATGACTAAATAATATACATTTATTTTCAAAGATTGATGATGAGCCTTTACATCCACTTGGACTAATTAATATTATGACAGTAATTTTTTTCCCATGGTGTTACTATATAATTTGTTTCAAGTTTGTGATGATGAATGTTTTTACCCTTTGAGTGGAAAATTTATGACAAAAATATAGAAAACAATTCATAATAGTGCCAAAAATAAAAATTGAGACAAACTCTTATTCCTCGAGGATAAGATCCTGCTAACCAAGTACACTAGTTTAGAAGACAAATGTAAATGTTGAAAATGATAAAAGAAAACATAACTGACAAATAGTTATAAGACAAATGCAATAACTCGAGCAAAGATAAGTTGGAAATTGTTTGGGGAATGATTCCTGAAAGTTTGTTACTGCTAAGTCGTAAAATCTTCAATCGCTCAAGTCTGCTCACCTCTAGCTGAATGGTTCCTTCAATGAAATTAAAATTCCAATCTAAGGTCTCCAACATCGACAGATTGAACAGAGATAGTGGAATAAATCCATTAAGACTGTTATTTTGAAGATTTAGTTGTTCAAGTGAAGATAAATCTCCTATCCATGCCGGAACTTGCCCATCAAAGTCATTATAGCTCAAGTTGAAAAGTTTCAATCTACGCAACCAAACCAACTCTTCTGGTATTTGACAATAAAAATTGTTGTGACTGAGATCAAGTTCATCAAGGAATGAGAGATTTCCTAGTTGTGGAGATATGGAGCCCTTTAGACCCATGCCGTGAAGATTCAAGGAATGGATCCTTCCATGACGAGTATTACATGTGACACCAATCCAATTGTATGGAGAAGAAGAGACAGACCAATTAGCTAAGAAATCATATGGATCTGAAGCGATAAAGGATTTAAGGGCAAGAAGTGAAGATTTATCAGTACTGATGTTTGTATCAGTCCAAGCTAAGGATCCCATGAAGCAATGAAGTGAGAGCAGGAAAACAAAGGAAGAAGGCTTTCCCATGAGGAGCATAACAGACTCATCCGAATTTCAGGTCTTGTGCATCGAGCAATTAACACACACGTCGTTTTATACTTCTCCGGTTCGAAATCAAGTCAAGTCTTACTAACAAAATGCGGAGTTGCAAAAGGACATCTTTTGTGATAAGATTGAAGAAATTGAACTAAAACATTAATTAGCATGTCGGGTGTATTAAATTTGTTTTCACATATATTTCAAGATACTTTTTAGCTGCATTATTTTATTAACGGTCAAGTATGGTGGTGAATGAAAAGAAGCTTCATCCCTTGATTTGATTACGTGTTGATCAATTTCACTTTTAGCTGGGACCACATTTTCATTTATGATCTGGTCAAGTAGGTTGTCACACCCTTATTTTAATTTCACATTTACCAGAGTATTTGCGGAAAACGATATGCGGTTTGATAGGCAACACAGGAATAGCATAACTATATTGATAATATGTACATGATTATGGAAATTCCCCTCAGGAATTCGTACCTGATAATTTCAATTAGTGTAGCCGCACAAGGCTACTAGGGTGTCTAAACTCATCCTAGTGAAACGGAGACTTCTTCCCGTCTTCGTTCCACTATTGTAATCCCCTCGTACGGTACTATGCATTGTTGTTTGCATATCTTCTGTCGTCTCCTGTCTAAATTGTTGGTAGGGGAGGGTGAGATTCGAGAGAATCTCAGTAGGAAACAGATACCATAATGCATGCATGATTGATGCTATGTGTATGACATGTTAGCTTTATCTAGATGTATGCCCCATAATGACATTTCTGCATGCTCAATGTTTCATATAACAAGACTATAGCCACAGCGAAAACAAAAACAGAGCTTCATTTATTCAAATATGCTCTACACAATCAAGTAAAGTAATCACATACATCATTACACAAGAAAAGATATCAAATACATGCAAGTAAGGTAAGTCCCCTACCTTAACCCTTTTCCGCCTCGAAACGTGTGCCTTGTAAAGCGAGACAACAGCTTGGGCTCAATATTCGATCCTACAATTCCAAATGTACCATTTAGATACTTCCATGATGTTTCTGGGGGTTATATAAGTCTATTGTAAAAATTTACTAAAATGCCCCTGGGGACCCGACCCGGCCCCGCTGTACCCAATCCGACTGTACTTTTCCTGAAATTTTGACATAGGCTATTCTTACATATTTTCACCCAAGGAAACCATTTCCAGACTCGTTATTATCAAATTCAATGTCAAATTACGAAATTGCCCTTGGCAGCCCTACTTTTAGGGTTTTAGGGGCGTTTCCGTAATTATGCTTTCTCGGCCTTTTCCAGAAAAGTGCCCAACTGTAACCCCACCTAATTTTCCCTCCTGAACTCAATGAAATCATCAAATCATTGAAAATCCAACTCTAAGGCCCTCAAACATCTCTGGCCGAAATTATAGTGTTCTCCGGGAAAAATCGGGGTTTTGCGATTTCGGCTCAGTAAACGCGTTCCTTTATACTCCTAACCACTTTATTGACTATTACATTAGGTTACAACTACCATTTAGTACCAATTTTGGCAGCATAACAGCCCCACATACCCATTTTCCATTTTTGAAACCAAAGACAATCCGGCGAAATTTCCCCGATTAAATTGTCCACAACAGCCAGAATAGTCAATATATGAAGGTTTGGAAGTTACCTCAAGCTCCCACTGGCTCTCCCTTGATGTGGCTGAACCCTAGGTGCTCAACATCCACATTTGAGCCTCCAAACCTTAAATCATATGAAAAGGAAGCTTAGGAACGGAGTTATACGCATTAGGAACCGATTTACCAAAGAAATCACTTACCTTTGTAAGTTTTTCCTCCTCCTTTTCTCTCTCTAAAATCTGAACGTTCTCTCTCTCTTCAGCTGCTATTTCACGCCAGAAATGAGCTCAAGAGGAAGAGGATGATGATATATTATTATATCATAATTTACTTTAATTTTCCAAATTTTCGGATTTTTACAAAATTTTGGCAGATTTCTGCCCAAACTTTGAAAAATCATAACTAATTCTAGAAAAATCGAATTAGAGTGATTCCAAAGCCTATAGAACCCTTATTGAGTCTAGTTTCAAGGAAAAATATAGAATTTTGCTGAATGGAATCACAAAATTCCCAAAATTTCAATCTTTGCATACTGTTCCAGAAATTTCACAGTTTTTCTGTGCTGACTTCAAAAATTCATATCTTTTTGTATATAGCTCTAATTGATTCATATGACCTATCAAATTAAATATTAGGATGTCTACTTTTATCCTGTAAAATCTCATAATTGTTTCTCATCATTTGATCATACAAAATCATATTACAAGCTCACTACCTCATAGGCGATTTCACCATAAGCATAATCACTTTCTTTAAAATTAACCATTTTATTTTCTTTAATGCCCCAAAGATATAAGGAACATTAGAGAATAGATTTAGGACATCTACTAAATCGGGGCTTAGTAGTCTACTTAATTTAGGCTTATTCTTAAGCCTCCAATTCCAAATTTTGAGATATTACATAGGCTATAAAGAGTAAACAGTACAAGGACATTTTTTAATTGAAGCTTGCGTAGATGCATTGTTCCTTCAATTATATATATTATTTTTATTTTTTATTATTTTGGGTGAGACAATTATTCCTTTCTTCAGTACTGGACATTTATAAACTTGTGGATATTAGAGTCAAGTTCAAGTCGATCAGGATTGATGTGTCAACGAGGACTTTGGGCCCTAACAGGGTGGAGTATGAAGTCCCACATCGGTTGGGATGAGAAACGAAAAATGTTTTATAAGGGTCTGAATATCTTCCCATCTCTCACGTTTTAAAACTTTGAGCGGTGGTGGAGCCCGAGGGAACAATATCAAGAGCAACTGGGATGGGATGTTACACAGTTATTAATCGGACATTTTACCATCTACAAAATGCTTTGCAATAACTTACTTGTATCGAAATCAAACCACCATGCTCGAAATCTAAACAGAAGAAAGAAATCTTTGTTTTGTGATATCTCTCATTCTCATTACACGTGGTTAAAATTCTCTGGTTTTCAATTTCTTCAGTTATGACTTTATGTCTGAGGACAATATTATCACTATATTATTCAAACTGTATCTATCACTCCTTAACTTGTGGGTTATGTTTGTAAGGTTAACAACCACACAACGAGCAAACACAAATGGAATTGGCGAAAAAGCTTTGATTTTTTTTTTTTTGGTGAAATAAAAAACTTTGAATATATATATATATATATATATTGAACGTCTCACTATTCATTCATTAAATTATGATAATCCAAAAAGAATGATAAAAGAAAATCAAATATCCAACAAGCTATTAGTTGAGGTGGTAAATAGTCTCTCAAGCTGTAAGGAAGAAAACATAAGTTCAAATATTAAAAATGGGGAAACCCTTGATCAAATAAAAGAATGAGAGACAAATACATTAAAAGAAAATAAAGTTATATATAAAATAATAATTAAATTTAAATATTTAGAAATAATATTGTGAAATCACTGAGATATTCTATCATATAAATATAATATCCAATCAGATCTCTCCGGTTATTCTAAAATAAACTTCATTTTCCGCAAAGTATATAACTACATCTTATTATGATGTATAATTATTTTTCATTTTCTCCAGAAAAAATTGCTAAAATTATTTCTGAGGTTTAATACTTATTAATATATTTAAATGTTCTTTTTTATGGATTTTGATGTCATGATATATTTTAAACATTCTAAAAATTTTAAATTTAAATATGAAGAAATCATATATATATTTTTATATTTTTTACATTTATAAAAATAACCAAACTCTTCAAAATTGACCTGTGTTTATCCTTTTTATAGATTTTTGCTGTGTGTTTATCTTTCTAGCTAGCCTTTTTATTTTCATAATTTTGTATTGAATTCTTGATTATGCAATTAATAGAAATTTAATTAACATGTGGAGTGGAGTAGACTTTTGTCAGATTCATTCAAGCTTGATTTAAGAGGGGAACGGAAAGGCATTTGCCCCTGGAAGTTTTTACTGAGGAGCAATGTTACCATAGTCAGCATCAATTTTTTAATGGTCAACATTAGTTTTTTAATGTTATAGGGCAAAATTGCTACATTTTGAAACTAATGGGATGACATTGAATCTAAAAAACTTTTAGGGTAATATTACTCTTTGGAGAAAACTTTCAAAGCAAAATGTGCACCTTAACCCTAAATAATATAATAGTATATAACACATAATTATAATTTGTTAGGATTTTATTTCATTTAAAATTTTCTTGTTACCTTACTATTTAAAATTCAATTTTCAGAAGCTAAAAACAAAAGCACTTTCCCTAATATCTTACTGAAAAAAGGAATTCTCAAGTAAAACAATGAAGTAAAGCATAACTTTAAAAATCTTAGAATAATTGTGAAGCTCTAAAAATTGATTGAACACAAGTCCATATGACTAATTTTAATTATGAAACTTATTTTTCTTTAATAATAAGATTAATCCTCATATGGAAATTTTGCGTGATTTTGTTTATCAAAATAAAAAAAAGATAACAATTTTTTTAAAAAACAAATGACTAATTTCTATTTTACCTTTTTGCCAATTATATATATATATATATATATATATATATATGGAAGCTTTTCCTGCTATATTTTGAAAACTTACAACGAATATAGTGGACAATTAGGAATGCTTTAAAGGTTATACTATTCACAATTTGTAAATAACACAATTTGCAATTAGATTAGCTAATTGCATATATATTCTGCTCCTCTAATTGCATGTATATTAATATATTTTTCACAGTTCATTCCTCTAGAAGCTGAGGACAATTCAACTAAAGAAAATAAAACTTTTTTTTTATCTTTCTTATTAATAAAATTTGTCATGGTTGATGGCAAGAATATTTTTTTTCCCATAATGTTGATTTTTATTAAATGATTTGTTTCTATTTCGCCCCTTGTTAATGTACTCATTAGTGGTCAAACAATATTTATTTAAAAAGAACTCACTAGGCACGGTAGACTTTTCAAACATTATGTCATCCTCAAAAGAAGTTGATGCAACGAAAGAGAAAGAAAATTACGGTAGTGATAAGAAAAACCTTTGATCCTAAATAGTGATCGATCTGTTATTACATACACCAAGGACCATGTATTCATTATCATTGTATTGTATGGATCATAGAGTAACCCCATAAATATAAATACGTTAGTAATGAGAAGAATCTTTGTCCCTTGAGGAATTACATTTTCATCTTCGTTGCATTATTTCATTTATGGTCACTCTCATGGGCCATACATAGAGAGAGTACTTCCAAAACAACGTTACTAGTGGGAAGAAACTTGCATCCATATGTTGTCGTTACCCTTCACCAACAAACAAACACACACACACACACACATCAAAGTCTAGGTCCACTCACAAGTGAAGCACGTCATGTACCTATGTATAAGTAAAGGTTGATATATACTACCTCTAGTCCCTAATATAAGATCTACTTTAGTGAAGAAATTGAACTCTAATCTACAGTAGTTGGACCCAATGTATTTGAGAAGTAAAATCTAGCTGAAGAAGAGGATTTAGCCGAGAATAGTTAAATATATAACTAGATGAGGAGGGAGGGAGGGAGAGATAAATAAGAGTGATAATATTTTACTCGGTTTTCAAATACTAAATGTTGTGTCTTTTGGCCTTATGGCTGCACGTGTAGTTTATAAGTTTATTATTAATAAACGGAGTTGTTTCTACCAACCCTATTACGTACCTCCATCCAAGATTGTTACCACCATCATATTACTTTTACAGTTTTACTTTCATACTCCTCTGTCCCTTATTGTAAACTTCAAATAAATGATTTGCATTGATCAATAAAACAGTTAAAATTAGTTAAAAGCAATAAATATATATATTTTTTCAACTATACACTTGTTTGTAAAGATGATAAGTGAGAGAGAATGTAACATCTCAGTGCTTCGCTCTTAATATTGTCCACATTTAGGTCCCTCCACCTCTGACGGTTTTAAAACACAACAAGATAGGAGGTATCTAGACCATTATAAAGTATTTTTCATTCCCCTCCCCAGCCAATGTGGGATATAACACTCCACCCACCTTTGGCCTCAGCGTCCTTGCTGCCATATCGACTCGAGCCTTGCTTTAATACCAATTGTAACATCTAAGCGTCTTGTTCTCGATACTGTTCGTTTTGGGGCCCTCGTCATCCCGCACACCTTTAAAACGCATTGAGAGGGGGATGGATTCCTAAAGCGGACAATATTGAGTGCGAGGCTCAGGAATATTATAATTGGTATCAGAGCAATGTTCGAGTCAATGTGGGCTAATATGTCAGTAAGGGCACTAGGCTCAAAGGTGGGTGGAGTGTTATATATATCCCACATCGGCTGAGGAAGAGAAGACACATTTTAAAACCGTGAAGGGCAATGGCCCCAAAGCAGACAATATCGAGAGTGAGATGTTGTGATGTTATAAAGAAAATAAATGGAATATAAAAAAGTCAGCGGGTAAAGTTGAAAAAAAAATATTTATACAAATCTAAAATGAAACTTATATTTTGAGACACACTCATTCATAAATTTAATTTGAAACTTATAATAAGCGAAATAATTGCCACATAAATGCTGCTAATTTTTTATTCTAAAACAGTGATATTACATACATCTCCATGAACTGAAAGGCAATTTTAAACTAGTATTTGCTTGCTATACGTTATCCAAGTGAATGTTGTTCTATGCATTGCTAGACGTGTTATTTGTATATTGTAAATTTATGAAAGAATCATCTCCACGTACTTTGGGCTCAAAAGAACTTACTGAAACCTCTCTATATGTGCTCTTAATTGTTATGCTTGGTCGGTATTAGAAAATAGATCTTATTAGACAATAGATGTTTAGTTTTTTTTATACCGACTTACTTGGGCAACTATTATCATTAGGCACTCTTTTCTTTTCCGTGTTAAACCCTTGTATTACGTTGAGAATGGATCCTAGGCTTTTAAAACATAACATATGTTTTGTAAATAAGCATGAACATATATAACTCAACATATACCTACATGGACTAAATAAAATCAATACCAACCAGTTCATATATATATATATATATATATATATTATAGATGCAAGGAGATATGGTTATGAGCATAATAAGTTTTTATTTTTATTTGGGAGAATCCTTGAAAAAGAATTTGGAATTTGGAAAATGACAAATGAGTTTTTTTACCAAGAGTTGATTAAAAAATGTCAAAAATTTAAAAAACTAATAAAAAATAAAATAAAATAAAATAAATTCCTCTCATTGATGATGATTGGTGTCTAAATTGGCAATCATCATTAAAGGGAAAATTAAAAAATACATAAAAAACGAAAATAAAAAAAAAAATCATCCCACTGATGATGATCGGTGTCCAAATTGGCAATCATCATTAAAAGAAAAAAAAATAAAAACGAAAATTAAAAAAAAATCCTCTCATTGATGATGATTAGTGTCCAAATTGATATTGTAATTCATTAAGGGAAAATTAAAAATATAAAAAAAATTCAAAAAAGCATCTCACATTCATAGGTTTAAATTAGGAAGTTGCTTGTGGGGAAAATATAATAAATAAAAAAAATTAAAAATTAAAAAAATCTCTCATTTATGTTGATAGGTTTAAATTAGGAAATTACTTGTGGGAAAAATTAAAAAATAATTAAAAACGAAAATTAAAAAAAAAAAATCTCCATTGATGGTGATTAGGTCAAGCTAAGAAGTTCATTGATATATAGAAAATACAAAAAAATAAAAACAGGAAAAAAAAAATCTCCATTGATGGTGATTAGATCAAGTTAGGTAGTTTTTAACATAAAATATAGAAAAAATTCAAAAATGAAAATTCAAAAAAAGAAGGAGCATTTATGAAGAATACCCTACCTTGAGACTATAAATAGGAGTGCAAGGGTTGAAGCAAGACACACAAAATTTTTGGGAGAAAAAGGGAGGCAAGGTAGAGAGTTAATTTTATTGCTCATACATAATTCTCATGAGGAAGGGTAGCTATGGAGAGAGTCATTTCATCTTTGTTTAGAAGGAGATCTTTGCCAAGAAGGCAACATAATATTGACCTAGGAATAGAGCCTAGGGCCTACGTACTCTTTAGCTTTCCATTCTTTTAACTTGTGTTTTATTTTTCCTTCTTTTCTCTCTATCCCTTTCTTAGGTTCTCTTTCAAAAAAAATAATAAAAAATATTTTTTAACATATTTTTATAAATAAAAATAAAATGGAAAAACTCCCTTTCATAAAAAAATAAAAAAATTGCTTTGATAAATAAAAAACATAAACTAAATAAAAAATCATTTTCCCCAATAAATTAAAGGAACTTTTCCCTTAAAAAACACAAACAAAGTGACACGCATTTCTACCTCCAAACTACATGGGTTTTAATCCCTCTAAAGAGTACGTAGGCCCTAGGCTCTCTTCCTAGGTCAAGTCCAACTTTGTAAATAAATATAGTTTTCCTTATTTTCTTTTTGTAAATAAATATTTTTTTTTCTTTAGTTTTCATTTCATTTATTTTTGTAAATATTCTCTTTTTTATTTGGGGAATTATCATAAGATTAAAGGCCATAATATTTTTAAATAATTAACTTAAGGTAACCATTCTTATGAATGGGTGTTGTGGGGTGCCTAACACCTTCCCCATACACAATCGACTCCCGAACCCTATATGGTTTTTGTAGACCAATTTCCATTTTTCAAAAAGGTTTCTAAAATTATCCTTCTTCAAAATTTTGCTGGCGTCTCCATATTTTTCAAATTTTGGGTGCTACAATGAGCCACGTACATACCATAGTATTGCATCGCAACCACGCTGAATAAAGAGGATCTGTAGTCAGAGGAGCTAACACCAAGCCATCGACGAATACAAGCTTGTTCTTTGATTGTAAAGCCATTCGCATGGCACGCGACCAGGTGTGATAATTTGGTCCAGTGAGAACCAGAGTAACAAGAATCAAAGCTGGATTCTCGTTCGGATGAAGGTAATATGGACTAGAAATGTTCTGGGAAAGATCAGCGACGGCGCCAGTAAGAGATGAACCAGAAACAAGAGAAGGATTAGCCATGGTGGAGCACTTCACTCTGATACCATGAAATAGGAAATAAAGGAAATAAAGAGAATCGGAGATGGAGCAGAAGAATGAGAGAAGAAAGAAATCTCATATCTGATTATTCACTGTACATCGATACAAATATATAAGAGTAAAGGCATAACAGAATTAAATAACCATTTGACTAACAGTTAGCTAAACTAACAGGTTCTAGTTACACTATTTAGTTACACTACCTGTTATCTTTAATGTCTGTTTTACAATTTGTTATATATATATATATATATATATCTTATAGTTAATTTACTATTCTATTTTTATGTATAGTACCTCATCCTATCGAACTGTCATTAGATAACTTCTCTTGTTTGATGTCTGATTTAATTTTTAAGACATTGTCATAGAGATCTCAACCATTGATTTAAGGGGACAATAAGAGGAAAAAATAGAGGATCCGGGTCTATCGGTGTCTATATCTCTCTGTGTTTTCTCTTTTCGTTTCTCCCAACTTTATACAGAAAGATACTTTCAAAATGTTAGAGAATAAAAATCCCTGAGATGACTTTGGCAATAAAATATAGTTAGGTATGTACGTGGTTTTTCAGTAAATCAACCTCTACCATCTCGTCTGCTAAAGTAAATGATCCCAGTGTTAAAACTCACATGGTTATACATCCATCTATTGAATTCTTACTGGTTTATTGTTTACTGGTATGTTCCCCCATGCAGAAAAAAAAAGGAAAATCTCACCCCAGATCCTTCTCTGCATGCTTAACTCCTTTTACTGGATTTGGCTGTCAATTTTTAAGACACTTGTAGCCACACAACAAATGAGGAAGAATAAGCTGTGACTCCTTTGAATCTGGATCTCTTTGATTCCGATACCATGGGTTTTTCCTTAAAATCTTTGAGATGAGGCCAAAGATTTATCTTTTCGGTGATTCCATCACAGAGGAATCCTTTGACATAAGAGGTTGGGCTGCTTCTCTTGCCAATCATTTCACTCGCATCAGGATTACAAAATGCAATCTTCTTTATATTACATAAGCCTAACCAAACGTCATAATCGGTCTGTTACATCAAGATTATATGTAATCTTTTCTCATGAAATTGAACCAAATGGGCTATAATGGTTTATTTTGTTTTGATGTAAAGATCTTACTTGGGTTTATATGTTCTGTGAATTACCTGTACCAAGGTTGAAATGTTACGCCTATATTGAGCTTGTATTGCTGACTTGTATATTTAAGTTAATATCTATGTTTAGCTAATATAAATAGATAAGATGCACTGCAATGACTTTATTTAGTATGTGAGCTCTTTTCTGGGCATGGCTTGGTTAAAGTTAAAAGGTGAGGAAATACTATCAAAAAAGAGCTGTTTCTAGTGAGGTAAACCAAAATTTAATTATATTATCATTTTTTTCATTATGAAAAACAATTATTTACGGAAATTACGATAAAAAAGACAAATAATAAATAAAAGACTGTGATCTCCCCAAATTAAGTTTGCTCAAATACTATGCAGAAACTCACAATAACTTTTATTTTTCTTTCCCATGAAGGGACATAGATGAAAGCACATGGAATTGAACATTTATTTCTTAAAAGACAAAAGAGAAAATTTGACAAAACTATTATGAAAAGTTTCTAACCCTTCTCTTCCTCTTCTTTAGTAGATCAATCACCAAACTTGCAACCCATGGAGGTTTACCAGTAAACATCACAACTTGAAACATTGTTGCTCCAAATGCTGCTCCACATACATATCCCAACACCACAGGTTTCCATCCAAATTCAAATCCAACTCCTAAACTTGGCAGTGGTTCTTGTCTTTCCTCTTGTGTGTTGCATGGAATCATAAGTTGAAAACCACGCAACTCTTTGTTTCCTTTAAAGGAATTGCTTGAGAAAGTCTCAAATTGTTGGCCCCTAGGAATACATCCTTCAAGTTGATTCTTTGAAAGGTTTAGGACTTCAAGAAAATTGAGATTAGTCAACTCTATGGGAATTTTTCCAATCAATTTGTTTGATGACAAGTCCAACGATTCCAAATTCTTCAAATTTCCCATTAAGGCAGGAATTGCACCGGTGAGCCCGTTATGTGAAAGATTGAGCCCTTTCAACGCAAGAAACTCTACAATAACTTGTGGGATTTCTCCCTCAAACATGTTATTGGATAAATCGATGCTTGTGAAAATAGTCAAGATATTTTCCATACGAGTTTCTGATCCTTTCAAGGTCAACTCAATGGAGTCCTGATAATTAATGGTGTTATTGATTCTATAATTCAAGTACTGCAATTGAGTTTTCTCTTCTAATCTTCTCATAGCTTCAAAGGATTTAAAGAATGCTGCAGGTAAAGGACCTTTCAAGTTGTTGCTGGATAGGTCAAGTACTCTTAGCATATGGAAGGCATGGCTTCCATTGTCCTTAAAATTGGGGATAAAACCTTGCAATTTATTCCCTCTAAGAACAAGCACCTGCAATTCCTCAAGAACTTGTAGCCAATGGGGAAATACATCCTCTATGCCATTCTTGCCAAGATCTAAGACTCTTAGCCTTGCGCAATTGACCAAAGATTGGGGTAATGACCCTTTCAAAAGGTTGTCATTAAGATTTAGGGTTCTTAAGTTGTTTCCCACTTCAAATGATTCAGGTATACTACCAGAGAAGCTATTACTTTGTAGATCTAACACAGAAAGAGTAAGGTTAGAGCTGACAATACAGAGTGGAATGGTGCCGATGAAGTTATTATAGGACAAGTCAAGAACATCAAGTGTGCTTGCATTGCAAATAGAAGAATGAAGCTCTCCTTGAAGGAAGTTGAAACTTAAGTCGAGAAGATACATGTTTCTCCATGGCAAGTGTTGAGTCAACACGGTTCCTGTCAGAAAGTTGTGAGAAAAGTTCAAGAATGTGAGCAAATTGTTCTTCGCTAAATTTACAATTCTTAGAGAAGAAATGTTGAAGAGAGATGATGGAATTTCACCTCTTTAGATTTACAAAGTGAACAAGATATATATATTCAAGTAAGCTAATAGTTAAAAGGCTTTGGCATTCATCTCTAACATTAAAAAACAATAGATAAACAACATTATATGAATTTAACTTTTGTTGAAAATCAATTTAAAAGGGACTCTTCCAATATAATATCAACTGCCAATTGGACATTAAAACTCTTTTAAAAAAATATGCTAAAGAGAGATTATGGAATTAATTTCACCAATATAAAATGAACAACCAAGTTATTTATATTTTGCATTAAAGCTATTTATTATTCACAAGGCTCTAACTTTGAAATCTGGCTATGAATTCATCATAGACTTAAATAGGCGATATCATTTGCATATAATTTACACATGTATACAATATAAAAAAATTGAATATTTGTTTTATGCTGATTAATCCATGCATAAATATTAAAAAGGGAGAAATCAAATCTATTCTAACCGTCAAATTGCCTAACTTTTAATAGTTATATAACTAACGAGATAAGTGTTTTATTTTGTAATTTTTTAATAATTATTTAATAGGATTTTATAAATTCGTAAAATAAGAAAGAAATGATTAAAAATATTGGAAAGAAGAAAATTGATCAGGGAAAGGAAGAGAAAAAATATATAGTTGAAAATAATAATGATTTATTTCAAGATCAATCTCTCGTAGCACTGAATTGTTAAATAATGAAGATGGTATAGAACCAGCAAGTTGATTTCTTCCAAGACACAATATTTTTGGTTGTGAAAGATTGCTAATCTCATCCGGGTGGGCTAACTGTCATAGATTAAATCAATTACCAATTCAATATGCTTTAAAATTCTTTTTTAAAGAAGAAATGCTGAATTGAGGTTATGGAATTAACTTTGAACAATCAAATTATTTATATTTTGTATTAAATTAATTAAATATTACAAGGCTCTAATTTCAAAAAACAATATGATGAATTCATCATTGGCCAAAAAACTATATTTTTAGTTTTTATAACAACAAAAAAGACTTGTAAGGAGGTGTAGCAGCGTAACTTTTCCTAATGTAGAAGTATAAAGAGTTTTCAGTTAACAATTTGCAACAAATATCAAATAAGCATAAATAATAAATGAAATATTTTTAAAGGAGTTGTATTGCAGATAGAATACAGGGAAAAAAGAAAAATAAGAGGCTAGAAAGAACTAGCAAAATTATATATAAAGTGTAGTACAAAAAAATTGCCACACAAGACAGTTACAACCTGCCTCAAAACACATATTTGTTGGGAGACTACTTGAAGAATTATTTATTCCAACATAAATTTATTGTAGACTAAACTGTTAAATAACGAAAAAGGCATATAAACCATTGCCAATCTCATTTGAAATTCAAATAGGTGGAAAAAAGATAGTAATGCCAGTAACAATTTTTATGCATAATAAATTATTATGTACATGAGACAAATTTTTTTTTTTAATAAAACAAATTTTTCTTTTTGAAACATATATGGCACAACTTGCACGTTTTTTAGAAATAATAACACAAATATATTGTAAATTATAAAATACAACTGCACTTGTTTTCAAAAAGAAATAGCCTATTCATGGTAAAACACATATATTTGTTGGAAGGCTCCCAGAAAAATTAGTTTTGTTAACTAAAAACTTTTTGAAAATATAAATTAATAATAAATAACCAAATTAAAATTAAATCTTTCAAACATGTCTGTATGGCATAGTAATTTTGGAAAAAAAATCTTCAACTTTTTTTTAACAACGTAGAAATAATAATAAACATTTATTTGAAGGACTGACAATGAGTCTTTAGATCCGTTTCCAACAAATGAAGATTAAAATTTGCAAGTGTTGTCCAATTCCAAATCAAACTCAAGACATCCAAACTCAATTCCAAATTGGATAATGCTGCTTAGATTATAAATCCGAATCATTTCAGAGCAATAAATCAATGCCTTAAATTATTTCAAAAAAGCCACTGTCCTTAAATGATATATATAAATTATCTTCCATGCAAGGAATTTTTTTAGGTGCATGTGAGATTGTCGATAATTGAAAAAAAAAAAAAAACAACTTGCCATTGAAAAGAAAACAGAGGAAAAGACGAAAAATAAAAGGGTAGAAAGAAGCATTGAAATCCCAACTACTCCTTTTTTATTACCATACTTATCAGGCTGTTTATTTTCCAATCGGGTCCCATGTTTTTTTAATGATTAAATATTTTATTTCATTTTTTTAGCAGAATTTTTGGTAAACTTATTTGACTGAACGTGTGTATTTTGATTGAATCATATTTTTATATATAATTTTTATAATTAAATTGGAATTTTAATATATCTTTTAGGATATTATGACATGATTAGACACTAATTTTAATTTTGGAGGGTCAGAATTAATATTTTGAGGATATAGGAAAATTACAGAAATAACCCTAAATTTTATGAAAATCTTAAGTGAATGAAGAAAAGGGGTCAGACAAATTACAGATGATACCCAACACTTTAAATATTCAGTTAAGGAATATAAACATTTCAAGTATTTTAAGTTAGTCCCTCTATAGAAGTTTTCAAAGTTTTAGATTTGTCCCTGGTCAAAACCAGGAACGAATTAGTTTTTCTCCTTTATGCAGACACAAAAACATGGCAGCTAGCTGGAAGAACATCAGTACCCATTGTGCTTCATCATCATGATGGCGTGAAGAGAGAGCTGGAACGTGGGGGCATCATCCTTCATCATCATTATCACCTCCACTACGTTCTTCCTTTTTCTTCTTTAAAACAGCATCATCCGATCTGTATCAGGATTATCATCCGGACCTTCATGCTCTACCTTCTTCCTCTTCGGTTCAAGGTCGCCGGCTACCTTCTCTCCTTCATCCATTGTCGCCGGCGACCTCATTGAAGACACAGAGGCACGGATGAGCTGAGAGAGAGAGAGAGAGAGAGAGAGCTGAGAGGTTAAACCCGAGAGAAGAGAGAGCTGGGAGTGGGAGACGCCTTTGAGCTTTCAATCCCATTCATCTAATCACTTCTCTTCACCACCGTGGAGTATTCGGCTGTCGGACAAGCTTGAAATGGAGAGCTCTCAGACCAGCACCGTTCCCTTCCTCTGTCACCGGCGAGACTTGTTGTCGCCGGAGAAGAGCACCTCAAGACCAGAACTGCACAGCCGCCGACGACCCTCTCCGTTTCTGACCACCACCGACAGACTCTTCCTCCACCGGAATTGCACCTCTGTACCACAATCCCTGGCTAGTGACTCTGTTCTGAGCTCCAACCACCATCACCACCAGCTTCGCCTTTCTCCTCTGTTTTCTGATACATCCCTTCTAGTGGCCGGAAAATCACAGTTCCGGTGACTCTCCACTCTCTCAGCAATCTCCGACCCCCACTTCCGGCAGAACCACCAATCACTTTCCCTCCTCTGTCCATTGCAGCCACCGTCCGAGAGGAGAGGAGAAACAGAGCAGGGCACCAACTCTTCCTCCACCAGCAACCAACGACGTTCACCTTGGCGCCGCAACGGTCTCACAGCTAACACCACCATTCTTCCTCGGGTTCTGAGTTTTCTGGCCGGAATATTGATTTTCCGGCCCCCATTTCAGGCTACAAACCCAGTTTCCGGCGAAGCCATTTCCAGCTTCCGGCAAACTCAATTTCATGGTAATTTGTGCTAGAGCTCACTTGTCCTTTAGGGGAGTTATTTGATTTAAGCTTGTTTCTCATTAATATGTTTTGATTGAGATTTGATTTCTTTTGTATAATTTGTGTATTAAATTTGTGTAACTGCCTTGGAATTTTTGTTGCTGCTTGTTGGACTTATATTTATATATAATTTTTTTATGAATTTAATTAATTTGAGTGGTATGTTTGTTTATGCATTTAATTAAATAATATTTTTTTATATTAATTAAAAAAATCAAAAACCCATTGTTTAATTGTATTTGCATGAGATTTACATTACCTAATATTTAATAAAAGACTCATAAAAAATAGAGAACTATCTTACTTATACACAATCATTGATTAAATTTTTTATTATGGATCTCAAGGCATAACAAACGACAAAAAGTCCGTGACCACATTCTCAATATTTTTTAAAAAAATCTATAGCCTTCAATTTCTTCATCTACCACTTTGAGTTTGAGGACAATATTATCACTGTATTATTTAATTGGGAATATTAGAAGGAATGACCGACACTGAATGATATTTACCAAGGAAAATCTAAAAAATTGTAATTATTAAGGATCAAAAATCAAAATATAAACGTATAAACACTAAATTAGCCGTAATCAAACTCATATATTCTCTTAGATGAAGTCTCAACTACTATTAAACAGTTACCGTTTAGGTGACAGATGGAGAAACATGATGGTATAATTTATTCACTTCTAGGACCACATTTTCATTTTCATTGCATTAGTCTAATAACCCAAAAGAACGTTATTGAGAAGAAGCTTGTGTGGATACATTGTCCCTTCAAAAACATATATCTCAAAAGTCTTTAGTCTTAATTTGTTTGGATGTATATATTATATCTTTCTATCTCCCACTTTTAATTTGTATGGTTTAAGATTTTGATGTCATCGAATAGTATATAAGAATTTCACTTGTCTATGTTACAGATATATCATGAGGTTCCATTGGTTCTTGATCTTCATTTTATTTGTTGTTTCACATAAATGAAATGAAAAAAAAAACCATAATTTAATTTTAGAGAAAAATATTTAAAAAGAAAAGAAAACACACAAGTAAAGTACATACCTGTAAATGAGTTAGTACCCAAATATAATTCTTTCAAAGATGTGCAGTTGCTTATTGATTTTGGAATGCTTCCCTCTAGTTGATTATCATCAACAGCAAAGACTTCAAGTAAAGGGAGTTGATGGCACATTTCTTCTGGCAAATTTCCCTTTAAATGATTCTTGCCAAGAGCAACAAAGCTCAAAGAGGGCATCTTCCAAAGGAATGAAGGAATTTCACCTATGAAAAAAATACAGAATATTTGTTTGTTGGTATAGTAAGTCTAGGAATTTCCTTAATTCACACGCAACTGTACAAGTAATGAATGGAATTATGTTAATTAGAGGCTTAAAATTAATAGACTATTATTTAACTTTTGTTGGAAATTAATTTAAAAAGGACTCTTCCAATATAATGTCAATTACCAATTGGACATTAAAACTCTTTTAAAAAAGATATGCTGAAGAGAGATTATGGAATTAATTTCAATTATATAAAATGAACAACCAAGTTATTTATATTTTGAATTAAATCTATTTATTATCCACGAGGTTCTAACTTTGAAATCTGGCTATGAATTCATCATACACTTAAATAGGAGATATCATTTGCACTATGTACTATATAAAAAAACTTGAATATTTGTTTTATGCTGATTAATCCATGCATAAATATTAAAAAGGGAGAAATCAAATATATTCTAACCATCAAATTTCCTAACTTTTAATAGCTATATAGCTAATGAGATAAGTGTTATATTTTGTAATAGTTGAATAATTATTTAATAGGATTTTATAAATTTGTGAAATAAGAAAGAAATGATTAAGAATATTGAAAAAAGAAAATTAATCAGGAAAAAGAAGAGAAAATATAAAGAGTTGAAGATAATAATAATTTATTCCAAGATCAATCTCTTACAATACTGAATTGTTAAATAATGAAGATGGTATAGAACCAACAAGTTAATTTCTTCCAAGACACAATATTTTTTGCTGTGAAAGATTGCCAATCTCATTCAGGCGGGCCAACTGTCATAGATTAAATCAATTACCAACTTGATATGCATTAAAATTCCTTTTTAAAGAAGAAATGCTAAATTAAGGTTATGGAGTTAATTTTGAACAATCAAATTATTTATATTTTGCATTAAATAAATTAAATATTTACAAGGCTCTAACTTCACAAAACAATATGATGAATTCATCATTGGCAAAAAAACTAAATTTTTAGATTTTATAACAAAAAAGCCTTGTATGGAGGTGTAGCAGCGTAATTTTTCCCAACGCAGAAGTTTAAAGAATTTTCAGTTAAAAAATTTGCAAGTAATATCAAATAAGCATAAATAATAAATGAAATATTTGTAAAGGAGTTGTATTGTAGATAGAATACAGGGAAAATAGAAAAATAAGAGGCTAGAAAGAATTAGCAAAATTATATATAAAGTGTAGTACAAAAAAATTGACACACCAAACAGTTACAATGTGCCTCAAAACACATATTTGTTGGGAGACTACTTGAAGAATTATTTATTCCGACATAAATTTATTGTAGACTGAACTGTTAAATAATGAAACGGTATATGAACGACAAGTTGATTATTTTCAAGATACAATGCTTTTAGTTGTAAACGATTGCCAATCTCATTTGAAATATCTCCTTCAAATAGGTGGAAAAAAGAGAGTAATGTCAGTAACAATTTTTGTACATAATAAATTATTATGTACATGAGCCAATTTTGTATTTTTTTTCATAAAAAAAATTTGTATTTTTGAAAACATATATGGCACAACTTGCACATTTTTTAGAAATTATAAAAAAAAAATATTATAAATGATAAAATACAACTGCACTTTTTTTAAAAAAGAAATAGCCTATTCATGGTAAAACACATATATTTGTTGGAAGACTCCCAGAAAATTAGTTTTGTTAACAACAAACTTTTTGAAAATATAAATTAATAATAAATAGCCAAATTAAAATTAAATCTTCCAAAAATGTCTGTATGGCATAGTAATTTTGGAAAAAAAATCCTTCAAAAAGTTCTTAACTAACGTAGAATAATAATAAACATTTATTTTAAGGACTGATAATGAGTCTTTAGATCCATTTCAAAAAAATGAAGATTAATTTTGCAAGGGTTGTCCAATTCCAAATCAAAGTCAAGGCGTTCAAACTCAATTCCAAATTGAAGTATGCTGCTTAGATTATAAATCCAAATCATTTTAGAGCATTAAATCATCGCCTTAAATTATTTCAAAAAAGTCACTGCCCTTAAATGATATATAAAAATTATTTTCCACGCAAGGAATTTTTTTAGGATGCATGTGAGATTGTCTATAATTTTTTTTTAAAAAAATTGCCATTGAAAAGAAAACAGGAAAAGACGAAAAATAAAAGGGTAGAAAGACACATTGAAATCCCAACTAGTCCTTTTTATCTTCATACTTATCAGGTTGTTTATTTTCCAATCGGGTCCCATGTTTTTTTACTGATTAAATATTTTATTTCATTTTTTTTGGCAGAATTTTCAACCAACTTATGGTTACATGTGTGAAAATTATGTGTATACAAATTCCAACTAAATTATGGGAAGAAAAATCTCATTTCAAATTTATTTCTATTTCGTACTGTAAAAAGGAAAAAAATTAAAAAAAAGCACAGTCTCAAACCCACCCATCCACACACCTGGAGATGTTTTCATCTATAAAATTAGTATGCCACATCGAACTCATAGATCCAGAAAAATATACCATTTTATTCATACTCATTTTATGATTAAAAGAAAGCATCGTGATCTATGTCTTCAAAAGTAAGCTAGCAAAATCATTGTTCATTTAATGTCTTATGAATGAATGAAAGAGCGAAAGACAAAATCTCATTTTGTTTACAAGCAAACACGTCATTTGAAAATTTCTCTTCTTTCTTCCACTCTTTTTCCTTCCACTTCTTGTGATTGCAATGATGATGTGGTGTACTCCAACACTAAGTTGGATTCCACATTTTCCATATTGCAAACACAAAAGAATTTTCAAAATGTAACTGATTTGCTGACTCCTATTGATGGGGAGTACCATTGATTTCCTTGGATGTGATAGTTACTTAGAGAGTTTAGAACTTAACAAGCTTTTATTACACTTGAAATCTCTCCATGTTTCTTTTCTTGGATGGGATACCGCTATTTGCTTGTCTGCTTTCAGGTACATTATTGGAAAGGTCGTCAAAGGAGGCAACCTCCACCTTACATTCTTGGACTTCTTCCAATTGATCATGAGCCACCTCCACCAAGAAAATTCAATGAGGGAGAAGATGTTCCAAAAGACAAATGCATGATTCTCATCAAAGATGAGAACTTCTCCTTCAAGCCACTCAAGCTATTCTAACAAAAGTAGTCTCTTTTCTCACTTGTTTTCTTCCTAAATCCTATAATTTTTTGAGCTTAATTGTTGTATGAGGAAAATAAGTATGGGGGAGGGACACAATCCAGTAGAAAAAGGTAGAAGTCGTGTAGCTTAGTATATAGGATAAGAACCCCCTTTGTATGCTTTGCATTTTTTGCCACTACCAAATTTAATTACCATTGTGCCTTTTCACCTTGATTTCCTTTGTTATTATGACTTGTTTCTCCTTCTCTCTCTTTATGTGATGTTGACGTGTCGTGCTCCAATTGCTATTGGACTTCACAACTTCCCACTTCACTAAGGAACAAGTTAAAATAATAGAGTTGCTTTACACATTGAGGACAATGTGTTGATTAAGTGTGGGGAAGGGAAATACATTTTTAAATCCCATTATTTGGTTATTTTTAAATGAGAAATTCCTTAAACTAGAAAATTTTTCAAAAAAAGAAAAAGAAAAAGAAAAAAGAAAAATGAATGACTTGCTTTGATACATGCCCTAAGTAGTAAAGAGTCGCATTTGCTACTTTGAAAGCGTGATTCGTGGGAAATTTTTTGGGCTTTCATGAGTTCTAGTGTTTTGGCAATCTTCAAAACCATGTTTTGGTTTTCAAGTGAATGAGAAGAGAAATGAACCAACTATTGGATTTTTGCCTACTCCTTGCTTTAGGAAAAGAGAGTTTCAATATCATTAGTGCATTTAAGAGTTGAACATTATTATAATTGATTGCAATATTTTGATTGATTGTGTTTGTAAAGTTAATATTAGGAATAATTGAGAAGATGCGTTATGGTTAGTTTGCTATACAATTGATTTTGTTAGAATGTGCATTGGAGAAAAACTTTGTTGGACGATTATTTGGGCTTTAAATTCTTTTCATGTGTGCATGTTTACTTAGTTTTTCACCTTCTAGAACTTGTTTCAACTCTTTTTCGAAATGACATTTGCATCAGTGTGATGAAAATGAAAGAGACATTCAATTTTAAACCCTTTCACCCAAACACAAACCTACATTCACTTATTTTTGCTTACCCCTTTGAGCCATTTCTATATTGTATGCATGTCATTTTCTCATAATGTTCATAGTACTTTAAAATCAAAGTGATTTACCAATAGAAAGTTAAACAATATATATATTGAAATGCCATGTATATAGAGAAGAGAAAGAAAGTCAAAAGAAAAAAGAGTATAGTTTGAAAAAGAAGAAGAAGAAGAAGAAAAAAGAAGGGGAAAAAAAAGAACATGAAGTGTGAAAAAGGAAAAAAGAAAAGAAAAGAATTGAATTGAAAAAAAACAAGAGAGCGTTAGAAAGAAAAATATATATATATATATATATATATAGAAAAATGTTTTGTAGATAAAAGAAAAGTAAAAGAAATACCAAGAAGGCACTTGTTCATGAATTTGGAAAAGAATTGGCAATATTTTTTGAGTTATTTAGGTGCTATAAGCTTATTGATAACTTTGACTTGCATATCAACTATTTATTTTCTTTAATTAATTCATTTCATTTAGCTTTCATCCATCATTACAAGCCTTTTAAGTCCTCTTGATTCATTGCATTAATTACTATTAGTAGTGTAGATGTTAGAGTTATTACAAGCTTATGGTAAGGTATTGATTAAGTGAAATAGAGTGAAATTATCCCAATGAGGTGAGATGAGTGCAATACTAATACCTTGATAGTCTCTAGTGCTTCATTCTAATATTTTGGATTGTGTAGTTAGCTAATTTCTTTGCATCACTTGACTATGACTAGTGTTGGTTTGAAGAATTTGATTAATTGATCCATTACTTTCCAATTATGAAATTGCTCATCTTTCAAATGCATTAGTGATTTGAATTTAGAAAATTGTACTTAATTGCCTTTGTTTAAGAGTATAAAGGTCTAAGTGTGGGCGAATTGATTGAACTATATTTTTATATAATTTTTCATAATTAAATTGGGATTTTTAATGCATTTCTTGGGACATCAATGCATTATTAAGCACTAATTTGAGTTAAGGATATTTATATTGAATTAAACATAATTAGGGGCAAAATGATCATAATTTGTTAATTATTTGTATAAATGATTTTCTTGACTTTTGATGCTACAGTGTGCTTAATCTTGCATTGCTATTGTAGGTGTTTTGGAAGGAAATTGGAGATTTTGGAGGGTCAAGATTAATATTTTTGAGAACTGGGGAAATTAAAGAAAGGGGCCCAAAATTTTTGAAAATCACAAATTTATGAAGAAAAGGCTGTCAGAGAAATGACGTTAATGGACCCAAAATTTTTGGAAATTTCATTTCTGCCTACCAATGTTTCAAACTTTCTTTCATTAGTCCCTCCTCAGAATTGAACTTTTTAACCTTTCAGAATGGCCCCTGGTCAAAACTTGCGTTTTGACCAGTAACCACTATGTTGTTTCTGCAACTGCAGCCCGAGATTATAGAGGGAGAGAGAGCCATATACAGAGGAGCGTCAGGCAGACCCATCTTCGTCGGATCACCTTCATTTTCTTCTCACCTCGCTGGCGACCTTCACTCGCTTTTCTCCATTCTTTCCGTCACCGGCGAGGTTCAGTTTCAGACTGTGAGAGAACCGGAGAGTGAGAGAGACGCAGAGGTCCAACATTCTGTATATATGAGAGATCCCGAGGCTACAAGAATGAGGATGATGAACTTCTTCTTCTCGGTGGCTCAACCTAAACGGAGATGAAGAGGAGAGTTTGAATGCCGTGAGTTTGACGGCGAGAGTTCTTGAACTCCATTTCCGGCGACCTCCGTCTCTGTTTCATTCCACACCGCTACCTTCTTCCTTCCAGCCGACCTAAACCAGAGAGCTGAGGGAGAGTGTTTCAAGTTGATATCTTCACAAGAACGCACCAGAAGCAGCATCAGAGCATTTCCCAGCGAGCTTCTGCAGTTTCAGGTGAGATTTGCAGTTTCCGGCGGGAATTTCCAGATTCCGATGAGCCGAGTTTTCATGGATTTTCAGAGCATCAAACAAGTTGCTATCAATGTTATTGAAGCTTCATTGAGTGGCTAAACTTTCAACTCTTGAGAATATTGGCAAGATTGGCTTGAGTTCAAGAGCTTCAAGGGAGTTTTCTTTCTTATTTGCTTTATAAATTTCCTATTATTATTGTAATTTTTAACTATGTTATAGGTAGTTTCAGTAGGATCTTGTTGGATTAATTAGACTCCATATTGTTTAATTAAGATTGTTTATACTGTGTTTAGATTGGAATTATTGTGATTGGTTGATTTATGGTTATATATTTCCTACTAATTCATTGAGATTATGCTTTTTATGTGATTACTAGTTTGTCTTATTGATTTGGGTTAATTTGAGTATCGCGATTATGCATTCATATTGGAGGAAACAATTGTATTAATTTAATCAATTTCATCTTGAATAATATTTCTAAGCAATAGCTATGAATACGATCGTAGGAGTAGCTATTGATTAGAAGTGTTAGACCCAACGTGATTACTTAGGGTTTTCAATTAAGACTTGATGAATTTGAACTCCCATATCATTTAGTGAGCTAGGATTGCCATTGAACCAATTTCTCAAGAGAATTCATTTCATTTATTTCCTTATTTCCATCCTACCTTTTTTTAAAAGACCAAAAATAGTAGCTTAGGAATTTTAATTAAATTTTGTATTTATCTATTTTCATCAAAATCCAAAAAAAATTTCCCCTTGCTTTCTTTGCATTTGCATGATATTTAGATTACTTAGGATTCAATAAAAGACTCCTCGAAAAGAGAGAACGATCCTAGGTTTGCCTATACGCAATCCTTGGTTAATTTTTGATTGTGTACCCTAATACTAAGGACAAAACGTCCTAATCATGTATACCATTGTTGAATAAAAAATATAATACATTATCTAGACTTTTTTTTAAAGTATACTAACATTACATGGTTTTCCAAAATAAAAAAAACCATTACATGGATTTTTATTTTTAAAATTCACATAAAACTAGTCTAGCATAAAATTATTTTTATGCAAACATCCTTTGAATTGTTTAAAATTGCATATTTTTCAAAAAATTTTAGATGTATATAACCTTTCTTTAATATTTATAATAAATTATAAAATATTTGAATTTTTCCTAAAATTATATAAATTTTATTTTCAATTAAAATTTTTGTCAATTTTAACAGTTATAATTTTGCAAAAATTGAAAGATGTTTGTGTTATTTTTTTAATTGATTGCTACGTAAGATGTAAAAAAGTAGAGAAATTGCATTTAATTTAATGAAATTAAAAAATTCATATTAGTTTTAAAATTTGAATGTGGAGAAAATGTAGGAGGTTTAATCATGAGCAATTTAGTATTTTAACATTTTTATTTTTGTGATTGATCCTTTTGAATGATTAGGTCTTTCTCAATAAATATCATTGGCTTTAAGTCTTTCATTCTAATTTTCCCCGCAATTTAATACATGTGGAGAGTAGCTTGGTTCAACTGAAAAGGTGTTCTACCAACTTTAATTTGTAGGTCTCGAATTTGAGTCTTAAAAATGCAGCCATTTTCCATGTCAAAGTAGTGTTTTAAGGAGCACTTTTATGCCACTGAGTTACTCCCTCCGTTTAATAATAACTTTTACAAAAAAATTCTTTTACAATGCATGTTTCATAATTAGTGTCATTCTCATATTTCAAGAACATATTAGATGATTTGTTTCATATTTTGCCATCTTATTAATGCACTATTAGTGGTCAAATAAGATTTATTTTAAAGAGCACTAGGTGTTTGTTAAGGAAGTACTTAATAGATTGATTTTACTAGAACTTAGATTATTTAACAATTTCCTTGATTCATGTGATTTTTTTTTTTTTTTTTGCAACGCTTTTTATGTAATGGGGGGAGTAAATAATTTAGCATAATTAATAGAATAGGTATTATACTGAATTCGCATAATATACAAATTCATATTTTTTGTATATTTGATTTTATTCATTCACCGTCCAGCTGAACGAGACCCAAGCAACTATTATATATGTACATGATAAATTCTTTTATTTTTTATTTCTCAATATATCTCCCTGAAGCCATTTTCCCAAGGTCTCTCAAGACCCATCAAGCAAACCCATAGCTAAGAGAGAAAACTTCGACCAGTCTTATATTAAGCTGCATATATGTCGGTGCCTAAATGAACACAGGCATTATGAACCCTCTAATTTAACCAGCTAATAATGATAAATATGCCTTTCCAATAGCAATCACCATATACAAAAATCCTGTAGATTAACAGAAAAGAAATCCCTTTGAAAAGAAGTGATATGTAATATCATATGTATAGTAACTGAAAAACAAGAGCACCTAGATGATTAACTATGATTAAATCTGTCCAAATAATCATTAATTCACAGAGTTATATCTTGACCCAATTCACTACTCCTAATTCATTCTCCTAAAGCCCGATTAAGGTGCTAACAACCCTAAATAAGATGGGTACAAAATAGGGACTTACTAGAAGCCCGGCAATCCACAACGTGATGAACTAAACTTCAAATCCTTACTAGGAGAGATACCCATATTTAGTGTTCAACAGTGGCTCGAACATGATTGCCTTCATTAGGAGGATACTAGTGCCTAGTAAAAAAAAAAAAAAAAACAAAGAAAAGAAACCCGGCAACCACGAAGGACATGAAGTTCATATTCGATCTTGCCTGCATAAATATCACAAAGGCCATTCGAATGTAAACTCCTTTCTATTTACACTCATTTGTTAGAAGGCGAATGCTGATCCTACTTATAAGTACTATAAGGCTTATTGTTATAAAATGCAATTGCAGCCTAGAAATAGTCTTACATCTCTAAGGAATTTTAAGCTTCCAACTCAGTTTATAGGGGAACTTTCATTGTCCTCGTTTAGAGCTTTGCAAGCTGACCAACGACCGGTGAAAATGCCGCGCTTATACTGTTTCCATCGGATGTTGTCATTACCATTCCCGTATTTAATCAGCTGCAGACCCTCAGCAAGGTTTTCCAATTTTTCCTTTCTCTGTGGAAAATTGACAATATCAAAAGGTACAAAACGTTGTCTTTTACACATAAATCTGCAAAATTAAAATTAGTGATTGAGTGTTGTTTCAAACTTTAACCTATTTACTTGCATATAATCTATCAATAATATATAAATATTTAAATCATCACTGCATAATATTATTATTTCATTGTTAATATTATTATATCATTTTAGCTTTGATTTTGATTTTGAATGTTTATGGGTATTTTAATTCTTTAACATGTTTATACTTTAAAATAAAAATAAATAATACAATCAAGTAAGTGTGTGGTGCCAAAATTTTGAATTTTTAAATATGGAAAATAAAATGATAACAGAGTCGCTACCAAAAACTTTAAAAGGAGAATTTTAAAACCATTTGGTAAAACATGGTCCACAAAAAGAGAACAGAATTTGGGAGCTGGTTTTGCATAGAAAAGGTGTTAGAAACTTCGCATCACCTACTTATAACTCGTAAGAAAGTTTATCCGAAGCTAAATATATAAAATCGATATGGACTTCAATATATTGTAATATTAGCTAAAACAAAAATGAAATAAAAAAAAGGAAATCAAAGGAAAATATTTATTTATTTTCAAATCAACCTTGACCCAAGAAAAGACTCTGGGGCCTTAGTTGGAGGGTAGAAGCACAGGACACTTGGTTAGTACTTTTTTAAAGAAAAAATTATTTTGAGATAAAATAGAAAAATATTGAATTTATTATAATAAATTTGTAAATTCTTGCAGATCAGTTAGAAATGGAATTGTCTTATTGATAGGAATTAAGTCGATGGATTGATTCGCTTATTTGTAATTTGAAATATATAGATGGTTATAAATATGATATGATATATCTTTTTGTGAATTTTAAAAGGGATCTTGTAAATGGATTTGTTTCATTTAAAGAAAAAGAAACCCAGTTAATCTTTCACTTAAAAAAGCCTGGTTAATTTAATTGACCAATAAATTTTAAAAAGGACAGTCAGAAATTTATTATAATGAAATCTAATAAAGTAGTTATAAGAAGAATTGCTTGGTTGACAAAAATTAAGTTCATATTCTCAATCTTTATATCGTAAATTTCATGATCTCATAATATGTGGCAGCAAATATGTAAGGTGGAATGATTAAAAAAAAAACTTTAGAAATATCAAAAAGACAAATCGTTAAAAAATACTTTAGAAATATTAAATATCCAGATTTCATATTAGCACATATGTACTAATGCAGGATTATTGAGATTGGTTATTTTGATATTTCCAAGTATTTTTCTGGGATTTTAACCATATGTAATATATATAAAATAAATGAATAATATAATAAAACAATAATATACCTTCAGATATTTCTCCTCAGTTCATTATTCCCGTAGGTCTTTTACCAGGTGCACGTGCTACTCTCCAACTTGTTGAGGTGATCTTCTTCCAGCTGCTGTGTGTTTGGGTGTGTTTTGAGCTTTGAGTCGTTGTTTTTTAAAAGATCTTATTTGGATAGGAAATTTAATTCTAATTGTTTTGCTTCTTGGAATAGGAAGAAGATGGACTTAGGTTCTCTTTTTGAACTGATTCTTGTTGATGAATTGAATTTGGAAAGGATATTAATTCCTTTTCCTAATAAGAAAAGCATAGTAATTCTATACTTGGGTGTTTCCAAAGTTAGACAAGAGATTTGATGAATTTGTTTGTGAAAATGTGTAGAGGAGGAATTTGGTTGGACTAAGATTGTTCAACTCTATTTTGAAAATTAAAAGGGTATAGTTATTGTTTGAATACACACACATGACGTAGTGGTGAAGGTTGAGCTATTAAATGAATCTTGAAGCATGTATTTTGTCTGTTGCAAGCATTTTTGCATTCACATTCTTCACTTAATCAGAATGTGTTATTTCGACTGAGATTTTTCAAAGCTTGATAACTCTTGGGAAGCGGAAGGTGATGGAGCATGTCGTGTGTGATTGATCTAAGCCTTCTCTACAACGTTTAAATGGCATGTACAAGTGTTATTTTGTTTAAATGCAAGTTCTTGTCAGCAAGTCTTGGCAACATCATCTTTAATTTCTCTCATCATAATAGAATTATGTTTCATGTCATAGCCATGTTCAATATCTTTATGAACTTCCTTGTACATAATTTGTGAACATTTATAGGGTTTCTGACTATCTTTCTTTGGTCAGTGTTAAGGAATTAAGGATAGAAACTAATAAAAAATTAGGACTGTTGAGAATGTGCCTGGATGTGAAGAGCGTGTTATTACGATCTACAGCTCTTGTGATGAGACTAATGCTTTTGAAGATTGTTCACAGTAATTGCCACTTAAATGCTACTAATTTTTTTTTATTCTTGAACAGTTATATTTCGTACATCAACGTGAACTAAAAGGCAATTTTAAACTATATTTGCTAGCTATACATGTATTATCCAAATTAATGTTGTTCTGTGCATTGCTATACATGTTTTTTTTTAAATGCATAATATGGCCAAGCTAGCTTGGAGAGTACATACACCAAAACATACTAAACATCAAAAGGATTGTAGTGAGTCCTCCATCATGATGGGAATACACCCAGGGTGAGGAACTGGTAAGACAAATAAGCATTGGACTAAATTATAGGCATCCCTCACCAAATAATCAGCACACCGGATTGTATCTCTCGGTGTATAGCGGAGTTCAATGTCCCATTCCGAATAAAGTAATTCCCTAACTGCGTTAATTTCCAATCTAAGTGGGTGATGTAGACCACTATCTTGCATAAGCAAGTGGTATGCTTCAAGTGAATCTGTGTAAGCCACCACTCGCTGAAACCCATATTGTCTAGATCTACACAGTTGAAGACCTTGGTGTAAAGCCATAAGCTCAGCATTAGTCGGTGGGAGAAAGCCAAGTCGACGTTGAAAACCAAGAACCCAATGTCCTCTATGATCCCGAATAAGTCCCCCACAAGCTGTGTTGTGGTGAATATCCACTGAACCATCAGTGGATATTCATGTTATTCTGCATTATTGTGTTTGTATGGCACTTGTAAAAGTGGGTTACTTTATTTAAAATTTCTTAATAATAAGCCTTGTTATTATATTTTATCAAAGCCAAAAGGTTGAGATGTTGAGGAAGTTAGCCACTTTAGAATTGATGGTGGGTTTCTTTCCCCTTTTTTGTGTATTGTTTCTAACAATGGTATCAAATAATTAATTGACATGGATACAAAAAAGTTAAAATCTTAATAACTCTTATATGATAATAAACCTATTGATATGAAGATTACTATGTTGTCTGCACATATTCAGCCCAATCAATTTATTTTCAATTGTTACCTCTGTTTCATCAATGCTTCCACCTTTTACTTGGTTTACCTTTGTTTTTAGTTCCAAAAAAAAAAAAAACAGAGAGTGTATTCTAATTGCTTATAAATTAAATGTTAATCCACTTATTACTCTGGCCCCATAATTAACTCCAAAATTACATGACAATATACTCTAACTTTGAGTCTGCAAAATAAATCAAAACCATGACAACAACTTTGGACTCCCCAAGATCATTCACTAGAACGATATGTTTCCCTGAAACAAAGACTTATAAACAAGTGGTCCATATTCTTTCCTGTCAAATGATATTAGTGCAAGCTAAGCCTTCCATTCTGATGTTCTAGTTCCTTGGCTTATTGGATTCAAGTCTCACATTCAAAATATCATTTGCTGCCTCTAATTTTGCGATGTTGGCTTGAGATTGAATTGTTTTATTGCTTTCCTTTAGTTGGCCGCTTTCAATTTTTCAAGCTCATGTTTGAGATTGATCTTAATCTTATAAAGGACTAGCGTCCTGAGCCTTTTATCAAATTTTGACAAATCATCTTCTAGCAATTCATGTTTGATATATACTCAATTATCTGGGAACTAAATATCCAAACTGGCCCTAGAAACAAGGTTTAACAATATTCAGAAATACCTAATGAGATCTTTTGACCTAATTAGGACTTGAATATGGAAACTCTGTGACCATGAGAGTGAGAACCAACCCGTGATAATTGGCAACCTTAAATTGTTATAGACAAAGCGTCACCATAAGCCCCAATTCTGCTCCATTTCATTTCATCCAAGTTCTCAATTCATTTTAAACATGGTCTTCCCTCCTTCTCACATTTTCTTGTTTCCCACCAACTCTCATTATCACCCTCTCTCAAATCCTTCCCTCCATTACCACCCCAACGCTTTCAACATTTTCTGTTAAACAAAACTAGCGGTGTTAATATTGAAGGACTAAATGTCAAATCCCTTAATATTTCGTTATACGCATAATGATAAGGCACAGTTTCATAGGCATATAAAAATAACACAAATATATTGATAAGAAGTACTTGTTTATATATTGGAGTTCTTTGTAGAGTTTGAAAAATATATACAAACTTTCTCCAAAAATATCAAAATAAACTAATTCTAAGCAACAGCTCCGTCTTCTTGATCCAGACACCTTAGTTGTCGGTATCTACCGTTTTACCCTAGAGCCGCTAGTTTCTGCAAGAAGAATATTTTAATTTTGAAAAAGGGTGAGATTTAAAAGAATATCAGTAGTAACAGATAATCAATCATAGAAAATTCAATAATAAATATGCCAAGTACCACATATAGCAATATTATAATAACACATAATTCAGTTCAATTGGAAACATTCAAAGCCAACCATTGTTGCAACTCGTACTCATTCCATACCTCAGTTGGGCTCGAGACCACCAACTAGGCATATCAGTGTACCCATAGGCTGTTACGCCCTTATTTTAATTTCACCTCTACCAGAGTATTTGCAGAAAACGATATGCGATTTGGTGGGCAACATAGGAATAGCGTAAATATATTGATGATATGTGCATGATTATAGAAATACCTCGTAGGGGTTTATACATAATAATTACAAACCTTGTAGCCGCATATGGCGTTAGGGTATCTAAACCTATCCTAGTGAAATGGAAACTTCTTCCCGTCTTCGCTTCACCACCGTAACCCTCTCTCGTGCAGTTCTCTTCTTTGATTTCCGTGTACCTTCTGTATTCGCTAGTTTAAATTGTTGTTAGGGGAGGGTGAAATTTAAGAGAATCTCAATAGGAAACAAATAACATAATATATGCATGATAGATGCTATGTGTGTGATATGTTAGCTTTAACTTGATGTATGCCCCATAATGACATTTCTGCATGCTCAATGTTTCATGTAACAAAACTATAGCCACAACGAAAACAGAAACAAAGCTTCATTTATTCAAATATGCTGTACATAATCAAGTAAAGCAATCACATACATCATTAAACCAGTAAATATATCAAATACATGCAAGTAAGGTAAGCTTCTTATTTTGTGTCCCTTTTGCTAAACAGAAATAGTTCCTCGATCTATGTGCTAATAGTTCGGGCTCCATATTCGATCCTACAATGCCAAATGTACTGTTTAGACACTTCCATAGTGTTTTTTAGGGGTTATATGAGTTTATATTGAAAAATTACTAAAATGCCCCTAGGACCCAGCCCGACCTCGCCGTACCCAATCCAACCCCACTTTTCCCGAAATTCTAACCTAGGCTATCTTGACATATTTTGGCCTCGGAATTACCAAATTCACAGCCAAAAGACCAGAATGCCCTTGGCAGCCCTTATTCCAGTGTTTCAAGGGCGTTTTCGTAATTATGCTTTTTTGGGCTCTTCTGAAAATGTGACCAACTGTAACCCCACCTAATTTTCCCTATTGAATACAATGGAATCATCAAATCATTGAAAATCCAACTCTAAGGCCTCTAACTAAAGCTGGCTGAAATTCTCAAGTACTCCGGGGAAAATTGGGGTTTTTGAAATCCAACTCTGCAGACGTGTTCCTTTCTACTCCTAACCACTTTATTAACTATTACATTAGGTTAAAACTACCATTTAGACCCAATTTCGGCAACATAACCCTTATGTTATCTCAATTTCCAAATTTAAACCAAAGACAATCTGGAGAAATTTCATCAATTAAATTGTCCATAGCATCAAGTACAATCAATATTTGAAGTTTTGAAAGTTACCTTAAGCTCCTTCTTGCTTTTTCCTTAGGTGGCTGAAACCCTAACTCCCAAGAACTCCAAATTCTTGCTTCAAATACCTTAAATAGTATAGAAGATAAGCTTAAGAGAAGGATTACACACGTTAGGTACGAATTCATCGAAGAAATCGACCTACCTTATGAGATTTTCCTCCTTCTCTCTCTAAAATTCTCTCAAGCTCTCTCTCTCTTATTTCTCATGGTGCTTCACTGTTTTGAGGAAGAGGATGAAGGGAAATAACTCTATGTAATATCCCCTTTTCCCTTTTTAATTATGTAACAAGCCAAAATTCTAAACTTGGACTTTTTCGTACATAAAGCCCATTTAACATTAAATTCTTGTTTACTCTCCTTGGTCAGCCATGAATCAAGTCCCAAGGGCCCAAGTTAGTGCCAAAATGGGCTGTCAACAATTTATCCCTTAATTACAAACTTGCCATCACATAATTTCCATCATTTTCGAATTTATCTCAATTATGGCAAATTTTCTCCTCAAACTTTGAAAAATCATAACTAATTCTAAAAAAATCGAATTGGAGTTTTCCAAAGGCTATAGAACCCTTATTGATAGGGATGAACATGGACTGGACTGGACCGGACCAAGTTTGACTTCAACCCAAGGTCTGGTCTTGAGAGGATCTCGGGTTGCACAAGGTAGCTCGTGGTCTAGTCTGGTCCAGCACCAACCTGAGGTCGGGCTGGACCAGACCAGGTCTGGTGGACTAACTGGACTGGTCCAGGTAGTTCAGGACCTAAATTTATATTTTTTATATTTATATTTTTTATTTTTCCCTCTTTGAAAGACAAAATTTGAACTTATTAAATACATTTAGAACCACAAAAATACCTATAATAATATAAAACATGTCACCAAAAATTAAAACATCATAAATCTATAAGAATATCCAACAACAATCAACAACAATAAAAAAAATAAGTTGAGAAAAAAGATTTCAACATGATAAATATAATTAAGATGGTAAAAATACCTATAATCATATAAAAATCATCATAAAAAATAAAAATGAACTATAAATCCTTAAAAAACCTCTAACAACATTAAATAAAAAATAAAAAATAACATCTAAATTATAAAAATATTTTGTAAGAAATTAACCTGAACCAGACCGGAACAGTCTAGGTGGTCTGGTCCCCTGGTCTGGAACCCGATCCAACCTGACCAGTCAGTCTAGTCCAGTCTGATCCAAATTCATTATATTTCTTATTTGGACCGGACCGGACCAGCTCGGGTCAGACCAAACTGGATCAGACCACCGGGTTTTTGCACATCCCTACTTATTGAGTCTAGTTTCAAGAAAAAATATATACTTTAGCCAATTAGAAGCATATCATTCCCAGATTTTTAATCTTTACATGCTGTTCCAGAAACTTTACAATGACTTGGTATTTGTTGAATGTCTTTTGGCCTCTATCTTTATACTTTATTCTTACTATCTAAACTAGTCTCAATTAGGAGTTATATGCTCACACACATATATGTTGACAGACCATATTTAGTGGCATACTGCTTTGTTGTTGTTTTTTTTTTTTTTTTGGGTGTATGTGTTGATATTAAACGTATTAATTGTAAAATTTAGGGAAAATTCTATTTAAGGATCAAAATGACAATTTTTTTATAGATAAGAACATTCGTTTTGTAAAAATATTCTGTAAGATTATTATCCTTCAATGAGAATAAAAATAGATGTGTGATAACTAAAAGGTCCTGACTCCTGCGTATAACTATTGGGCAAGGCAAATTATTTGTCTAATGATGAGCATTTTAGTGATGACTCATCTTTTTATTTTTAAAGAAAGCGTGATACCTCTAAGGGTATGGGTGATCAATAATTTATTATAACTTACTTGAGAGTAGAATAAAATAAATCATTCATTTTTATTTATTCGCTATTTATTGAAATGACATTATTCAATTCAATTGAATAATTTTAGTTAAAATACATTTTAATTCCATTTTTAAAATTATGTGTTTTTTAAAATTATTCTTGATAAATACATTTATATACGTCTATGCGCGTAGGATATCAACCGCAAATTTTTTTTTTTTTACCCTATAAAATATCGTATCAATGATATCAAAGGAAAAAAATGATATAATTGTATAGATCTCCAACTCCAAGCATGCCAACACAAATTTGATTTAGTCATATAAGGCCTTATTAGATCTCTTTGGGTCTCAAATTCGAGTCTTAGAAGAAACACCTATGGACTATAGTGGAAGGGGTGGTCATGTACCCGATACTTGATGATGATGATGATGATGATGATATATATATATATATATATATATCCAAAATCTATATTATACGTTATGTTATATAATGTGATATCAAATATGCCACAAAATTTATTCTGCGTGATCGATGGTTGGCTAAACAAGTCTCCGTATAGATACATGATACAGTATCTAGGGACCATGTGATAGAATACTCACGACCGCCTCTCTTTACCTTTTTTAGCATGAAGCTCTAAATTTATAATACTGGCATATATACATATTTATTTAAATATTATTTTATTATTATGATATGCATCTGATATTTGAAAATAGAGATAAATAAATATTGAGATATACATATGATATTTTAAAACTCTAAATTTAAATATCTAAATATTTAAACGGTGCTTATAAAAGATCTTTATCAAATAATTTTGGGAAAATCCCATACAAAGCTTTCTAAAATAGAGAAATTCTAAATAGGTTGGTAAATTGAACAAATCTTTAATTAAATTATTAACACAATTTAGGATTTCAAAATTTGTATAAAATGACTTTAGTACCCCTCATCTCTTTTTCCCCCTCTTTTTTGCCCGCCTCTCTTTTATCCCCTCATAAAAGAGCATTATTGCTTTATGACTTTATAGCTCTATATATCAACATTAATATATGCTAAATCAAATGATTTTTTTTTTTTGCTTTCTAAAAGGATAATCAAGAATAATTCAAGTATGCCATGCCATTATAGTATCAATGATATCAATTAAATAATCTTTAATTGAAAATCAATTAATTGATATTAATGATAAAATATAAATGTGATTTCTTTTTTCACATAAAATTTTTATTTTTATCAAGTGAAACAAAACCCAAAAAAAAATAAAAAAAAGAAAGCATAAACCATACCAACTTCACTTTGTAAAAATAAATTGAAATAAAAGTCATTTTTACCAATATTAACCTAAAATGAATTGAAATAAAAGTCATTTTTACCAATATTAACCTAAACCAGGATAATTTTCCTTAACACGTGTGAGTTTTTAAAAAAGTAATTTAGTTAATATTTCAACTTGAAGTTTTTAATTCTTTAATACAAATTAGTAATATTAATGATTTGTTTTTAACAAGCGGTGCGTAAATTTTCGTATACTTCTATGGATATTTTAGAAAAAAGATGTAAAATGCACTTAAAATTTCATAAAATGGTTTACATCAATAAAATTTCATAAAATGGTTTACATCAATATAAAAATTTCCAAAAAAAAACATCTATATGTGTGTGTGTGAAAAATATAGTAAAATTTATACTTAATCAATATATTGACTAAAATATATCTTTTTTATAGTGACATATATTATAAGTTTTTTGGAAAAAAAATTTGTTCATGTTAATAAAATGAACTCATTGTTCAAAATATTGTAGGTTTTTGCTCTTTTGATGATAGTTAATATATTTCAAGTATAGATGAATCATATTTTATTGTGTTAAAATAAATTTGATATATACACATATTGGGAAACATAAGGTAGGGAGTAATAAAATTCTTTAATGAGGAGAGAGGAGGGGGTATTAAAGTTATTTTACCCATATTTTAAAATCCTAAATTAGGTTAATGACTCAATTAAAGATTTATTGAATTTATTGATCTGACTTAAAATTTTTCTACTTAAGTAGCTTTATATGAGACTTTCTCAATAATTATCCATATATCAAATGAAATATAATTAGACGTTCACATGGGTATTTAAATTAAAAAGGATTTGATACGATTACGGGTGAATGAATGGTTTGATGTGAATTTGGGTGACTTGGGTAGCTTCTTGTTTTCCTATTTTTGACCATGATTATTATTTTATGTTTCGTAAGTATAATTATAATATTTGTGGGTTGGATTTAAAAAGTTGAAGAAGTGGCTTAAAATTTTTTTAATTAATTTTTCTTATTCTTTTATTTTATATATTCTTTTTAATTTTTTTATTAAGATCAATATTTTTTTAATTATTTTTTTAACTCTTTTATTTTACATATTCTCTTTATTAAAATTAATGTTATAACCTCACTTCTCTAATTTTTTAAATCCAACCCATAACAATTTCCTCCCTCCAAATCTCTAGTACAAAACAGCCCCTAAGAAAATACATTCTTTCTAGTATATTAACCCTTTTAGACCGTAGAGGAAGATGCTGTATCGACCAATGTTTTAAAAGCTAGATCGGAAGTCGAGCCGGAAAGGTCAGCGGGTCATGGTTCAACTGGTCAGAATAGTCGGGCCGTTCGGTCGGACCGATAACTTAATAATTAAATTTTAAAATATTATATGCATATATATTTATAATTATATATATATATATATATATTATACAATTAATCTTTAGTGGTTTAATTTGATAGGAAGTTAACTAGGTCCTAAAATATAGTTGAACGATGAACACTAAGTCAACAATCAACCTAAAAAAATGCATTGAATCATAATGATTTCATGACTTGTCAAATATTGGTGGCTCTTGATTGACCATAATGAGTTTCTTGATTGATCCAATTATATTCTCTGCAAACTTGCTCCGGATTGATTTGGGATTTTGTCGTTCTTATATGCCTTAATTTAAAAAAAAAATCTAATTAAATAAAATATTAATAAAATATTTTTCACACAAATTTTTTTTTTTAAAAAACAGACATCAATGACCTGGCCGGTTTTTAAAAACCAGTTCCGGTTTCCGGCCCAATAACGAATCACAGCCCAAAAGTGGTTAAATGGCAGTCCAAAATGATCTCAACAAAAAACGGCTCTTTGTACAAAACCAGCCCGTTGTTGAGACAGGCCGACGGTCCAACCAGTCCGATCTGGCTCTTAAAACCCTGATATTGACCAATCAACCTGTTAATAGCAGAGATTCCTCAATAACAGTAACTTCTCGGAACTCAGCATCGTCGCAGGTAATTTTTATCATATGATTTGACATAACTGCTAGGACTTTGAGGAGATGGAAGAGACAAACACAAGCATGGTTGAAAATGCAAGAGACAATAATGCTAAGTCTGAAGATCGTCCTCAACAGCTCCTCTATCCACGACAGCATGAATCTTCTACCTTAGGAGGACGCTGCCAAGTTTAGATTTTTATCCAAAACCTTCTATTCTTTGTGGCTTTCCTTTCACTTTGACCACAGTACACATTGTCATATCCCATATTTTGGGCTTATAATTTCAAGAAAAATTCCTGGAGACACAAGAATGTAGAGAATAATTCTTCAGATTATATTTGAGGCTTGACTGAGGTATAAATGAGAAAATTTACCTCAGAAAGGAATTTTAAATAATTATTGCATTTTGTTTTAATAAAGGATGATTAGCCAAATTTAAATATGAAAAATCCAAGGAGGCCTCAAATAAATGGGAAAACAAAAAACAAGGGAAAATAATTTTATGATAGGAATGAGTTCTTCAAAGAATTACTTATGAAAAATAATTCCAAAATACGTCAAGGAATTAATCATGGTAATGAGAAAATTTACTATGGTTAGAGTGGATGGATGGCAAGATTAGTAAATAGCATCTCACATCCAAGGTCAAAGGGGGAAGTTTAAAATCTACCTCAAGGATAAGATTGCAAGAGATGAATGGTCAAGATTTAGCTTTGAAAAGTAAAGGTATCGATTTTTGAAGTAGCCAAAATTTATGGAAAATGATGTAATTATTCAATTAAAACCATATTTGTCCATTTCTTTCATTAATTTCGGTGGGCAACGAGAAAAGAAAGTCTTATGATCTCCTAATAGCCCATGTGCGTGGCGTGAGGAAGAATAATTATTGGCACTTTGATCATAATGAAAGCATTAAAATATATTTATGAGGAGGTAGACTTGGAATTTTATCAAATTTGATTAAGAAATGAGATAAAAGCCATTTTACTCCCTCATTTGGTCCATAAGGTCGTTTGATCGAAACAAGAAAGGCGGAGAGAGAGAGAGAGCATGAGATGGTCAATCCATGAGCTTCTAAAAGTACAAGTGTGGCATGATCTTAGGCATGGAGGAGGGGAAGAATAAATTATAGCCGTTGGATCATGGAAGTCATTAAATTAAAATAACATAAAAACATCTCCACTCTCTCATTTAAGTATTTAACTCATATGTGGGGTTTGCATGCCCTGCTCATCGCATCTATGAGCAGGGCATGCTCATCCCCCAATTTTGGTGTGAGGGACCAATTTTTTTTTTTAAAATTTTTTATATATTCTTGTTTATTTGGATTAAATTGTATTCTACATCTTGAAATATTTTTGCCATCCGGTATCTCAAATTAATTAATTTATAATCCTGTATTTAGAAATATTTTTCCTGTAACACTAGTATCCTGAAATATTTTTCCAGGAGCACATAATATTTGAAATATTTTTTCAGCACCCAGTATCTCTAGCTAATTAATTTTTAGTGCATGAAGTATTTTTTTCCTCAAAATTTTTCTTAAAAAAAAAGCCATTTTATTTGGGGATGAGTATTCCCTGCTCATCCTCATCTTTTGGATGAGCAGGGGAATGTGGATTCATGTGTCTGCCAACATGAAAAGGGAGGAGAGAGGGACGAAAGTCAGAATAAAGAGAGAAAGAAGAGAAAAATCAAGAAAGAAGGAAGAAGAACAACCAAAACCGAGTTAAGTTGATGAGTTAAACTCATCCCTACCCTTAATCCTTTTGTTTGAAGCTTCCTATGGTCTCTAAATCTCTCTTGATGTTGTGTTTAGCAAGAGAGAAAGTTGAGAACTCAAGAGTTTCAAGAGGAGGAATCAACAAGTAAACAAACTTGGACTAAGTTAAGGGATGACTAATGTTGTTATTTAGATGTTAGTGGTTTTGTTAATGTTTGGTTGTGTTGCTCTTGACTTCTTGTAATTTAAGTATAATTTAATGTTGAGAAATTGATAAGGGGTAGGCATTAACTAGTTGATGGAATGAGAATTGCAAAATCACTTTGTTTCCCTTGGATTAAAAGCCACGGCTAGAACAGGACAGTGAGGAGGAGCTGGATTTTGAGCATTTTGATTTTTGAGCATTTTGATGCTTCCAATGTATCAAAAATGAAAATTTGTGTAGGGTACATGTGAGAAAGTAAGTTTGGAAGAATTGGAAAACAAAGCTGAATTTTTGCCCTTAAGCTTCTCGATTATTTTGATCCATTAGAGCTCAAAATGAATTCCTCATGAAAAATTTTATGGGAAAATTATGGCATAAGAAGTTTTATGCTAAGGGAAAATAAAGTGAAAGAATTAAGATAAAGAAGAAATTAAATAAAGCTTAAGTTGTCAATAGATGACAATGAGTTTAATGGATCCAATAATTCTAATAAATACTTCAAGCCATATATTTAGGGCCAATGGATGTCATGGAAAAGGAATTGGAGGCTTGGTCATGGTGCGTGGATCAAGTTATGGAAGCAAAGAAAACAAAGAGGAATTAGTAAAGCTAAAAGGTAATGTACTTACCTTCATTGGGTGCTTGGTATTTGTACTTGTGTGATGATATGTTTGATTGTTTTGCTTGATTACATGAAGCATGAATGAAATTTTAAGCTTTGTTTCTAATTGTTCCCATGTCCATGTGTGATGTATGAAATATTGAGTATGCAAACATGTCATTATGGTAGTCATGAAGAATTCATATAATGCAATCATTTCATCATATGCCAAGCTTTTGCCTTGTATGCATGAATGGTATTATTTTCTACTGGGATTCGTTAAATCTCACTCCCCAATAACTAACCATGTTAGGTCATGAGCCTCTAAGGGAAGAGATAAAGCCAAAGGTAAGCGTAAGTGAAAGGGAAACAAAAATTCCATGACAATGTTGTGCCATAAATAGTAAAATGCATAATAGTTACCATGAGTTGTGTAAATTCAATGAGGCTTTGGCATGTATACACGATATGTAATGATGAATGATAAGTAATTATATGTCCTAGTATGTTCTTGAAGCCATCATTTTAATATGCTTTATCAAGACTGTCCCATTTAAGCTACTTTCAAAGTATGATCACTGTTAGATTTAAGGAACAGTTTCTATCCGGAAAGCAGAGTAAGGTTTGAAAATTAATAAACTGAATCTGTTCGGACAGGATCAAGCTAGAATGATATTTTTCTCAAGTAGAGGACTTCAAGAGCTTTCAAAATAATTTTAGAACACCCTGATATGAGTTTTCTAGATATCGTTATGAATTTTCAAATTTGGACTACTAAACTGGAATTATGAAATGAAGAGCAACCCAAAGATAAATAAACAAGTTTTAGTTTGTGGGCTTTAATTACTGATTCGCCTGAGCCATGGCGCTTCCGAATGTGTAGTAAAGGTGTCGAAATGATGGGTGGTACACACAAGTCTTTAAACGATACAAAAAACCCACGTCACAGCTTCATGTCTTTCATACCCAGAACCCCCTCCAACTTCGTTGTCCTAAACATATCAATAAGTTAAGCCTAAGGTACCATGATAGTGTCACAAAGTCTTCTCCCTTCGATATTGTATTTGATGTGTTGCTAAACTTTGCAATAAACAACCATTGTATAGAGATAGATTTTGAGTTACCCATCAGAAACTGGATCAATGCGAAACATGACTCGCTTCTTCGTCTATTGTCGTGACAATTTTTGAATGTGCTTTACCTTAACAATTTAAGATTTCAAGTAGCTGATTCTACCATATTGTGCCCAAGATTGAAAGAACTAGTAATCTAATTTAAATTTGTTCTGGATTACAGATTTTAACGGTTTCATCTTTGTCTATGGAGAAGGTTGAAATCAGTGTCTGTACTCATCTAGAAGGTGTTGAATTGAAGGGAAAGAATCTATTGTATTTCCGCTTTGTTGGTGGCCTTCAATTAATGAAAAATGTCACATTAAACTCTCTCCTTGTGAATCCATAGGACATGTTTCTATATAATGCAAAGTTCTCAAAGCAGTCAATGGAACTAGTCACTAATCATTTGTTCATTCATCAATGTGACTTGCCTGTGAACTTGAGCATTCATAACCCTAGCATCAAAGTGTTGACGATGAGCAATCATTTCAATGTCAAAAAAATGTTCCTCTTCACTTCCAAATTATATCGTTTTGTTTATCACTCTCCCAAATATTAAAAATGTAATGTTGATATCTCAGCATGTGTGGCTCTCAAGTTTCTGTAATTGGAAGGAGTAGACCTAACAGATGAGTGTGAGTGTGAGTGTGCGAGGACTACGATGCTCCCTTATGATTTGGTAACATGAAGCGGTTTCTCTCTCACTATTATTATTTGCTCCCAAGCTAAGGTACACCAATTCATTTTTCTTTTAGCGGTTTGCCATGCATGTTTAAGAGTTATTATCAAAATCTATTGACAAAAATGTGGTTTCTAAGACTTTGAACTTGGGGGAAGATTAAAGTCATGGGCATGATATTGTTTGACACATCGTTTGAAAAGAAGTTTTGCATTAACATTCCTCTAGTTTGGAGCCGGAATTGATTTAATTCTAAAATCACGGATAGTCAGTGATTCAATCAATCTATAATATTAATCCATGTTTTTTTACCCTTCTGTATGAATGGCAAATTTCTAAAGTAACAAGGAGGTGAAGAGGAAGAAGGTAGAAGAAAAGAGATGCTGTTTTGGGTTCGCACAAAGTGCTGGCGACACTATATATTTCATTGATTAATTATGGGATTTTAATTAGAGATACTCCTTTCCATTATATACGTTTCCCTCTCGTTGATGATTGCGTAATATGATAAAATTTTGGGATTTTTATTAAATCATATGTCTGATTTGGTTGCGGAGTACATATGTACTTTTTTCATTAAAATTATAAGTACGCCAAATTAATTTGAACTCATATCTTCTTTATCTCACCCAAAAAATTGAAGCGTGATCATATCAAAATATGAGAAAACCCACATCCCCTTTAACCTTACTTATGTATAAAATTCTTCAGTTATATCTTTTGATATACTTACAATACAACATATAAAGTGTCATATATTTTGCATAAATAGGAGTCATCACTGGCTACCTATAGAAGTTTGGTAGAACCTCCCCTACAATTGGGACCTCCCGAAAGGTTTACAATAATGTATTCAGCAACAATACCACAAAAGGATCAATGCTCCCTACTAACCAATATACAACATATATGACGAAGGAGAGGATCCTAGTTTACGTGGAGCATTTAGAAGAAAATTTACAAAAGTAATACATAAATTTGAGCTTTACTTTGAGATGAGGATCTTTCAGGACTACGGTTCAACTCTAACTCAGCATAAAAGCCCCTCAATGATAAGCAAGAGTACAGGTTCAACTACAATATCTGAGACCAAAATATTTTTTGGTGAATAACGTCCATATTTATGTTTAAAGGAATAAACTGAAAGGAATAATAATAAAACAGTGTTGAATGTAAGTTAAACTACTGTTCAAAATAACACGAGCATATACCTTATAAATCAAATAATTCGATGCAAATACTTAAATTAAGCAAAATATGTAGCAATGCATTAACAATTAAATTCAACGTTGAATTACAGCATTGTAAAATAACTAAGAGAATTATAAATCACTGAATAGATAAAGTCATGTCCATAGTAAAATGCTCAGTTTGAAAGAATCAATTTGAAAACAATAAACCTCAAAACTCAAAATTTTCCACAGGAGTTCATCATAATGAATAACAAGCGTGGACATCTAGTTCACGAGGGTAACTAACCAAGCACAGCACGAAGCCATGAATACAAGCATGGACACACAATCCACAAGGGTAAGTAATCAAGCAGGGCATGAAACCATGAAGATAAGCGCCGGTTCAAGACCCACGAATAACAAGCTTGAGAATAAATCCCACTAATATCAAGCGTGGGCACTGTGCCCATGAATGTCAAATGACCTCAAGATTAACCATGACATGCCAAGAACTAACAGTACTACTGTCAGTAACCAGCGTTCTGTATTCAGTCCTCTCAAAAACGTTTTCAAGCATGCTTGGGGCTAATTTATCAAAGCATTCTGTATTCATTTTTCTTTTAGCGGTTTGCCATGCATGTTTAAGAGTTATTATCAAAATCTATAAACAAAAATGTGGCTTATTCCTCTGTACTTCAGGTGGGCTACACAATAATCGCCAGTTGTTTCAACAATTATCCGTGAGTTTTCTTTTTCATATGGGAAGATGTTATATTATTTATAGGCCACGACTAATAAATATTTTTAGTCTTTGGCCATTTATTCGGGAAGCAGAACATTTCATAGGGTAAAGTAGAATAGGAGGACCCTGTCCAGAGACACTATGGGAAAAAGTTCAATTGTAGCATCCCGGCACCTTTATAAAATACTAAATGGGAGAGAACGAAGAAGCCAAAAATCAAAACAACGTATGTGAGTATCACGCCCTATTGGACTTCGATCAAATAAAAATAAACGAAATAAATGAGCTCAAATTAAATGAAAGAACTAAAAATAGATAATGAAAAAATCGTGAACTTTCTAATATCTCCCAAACCGCAGTCCGTGCAATCCCATAACATATCTATTATCCGTATAAATACGAAATTTAGAGCATATTACCCGCACTTATCGCAGAGATCGGCGAATTCACCGGATCTCAGGGTCCATCCTTTCCGCCACTGAACCGACGTCGAGGTGGCACAAGCCGCATTCATGCAGGTTCGTGACACCATTTTCAAACTCAATTCTTCAGTTTCCATTGCATCCAGTCAAAAAACAAAACAGTTGAAACCACTAACAATTTTCCAATCAGAGAACCTCACCAACTCACGAAGCTGAACAACAAAATCTCAAACGGAAAACACCAATAAAAAAGCTGAACAGCCAAACACTAACCTTAGGCTTGCATTAGCAGCACTTTAACTTCACAAGAAGCATCGTACTCACCGTTAATTTGCCGAAAAATTACACGCCGCCGGACGCCGCTGAACTTTCAGATTCACATTCAGGAAGTGAACAATAAGGAAGAATCAGATCAGAAAAGGAAGGGGAGAAGGAAGTAATGTGAATCTAGGGTGGCCGGAAAAGCTTGAAGAGGACAATGAAGAGCAAAGGAAGAGACAGGAGGCGTGTGCTTGCAGAATAAGAAAGGATTAACAAAGAAATGAGGCACTTAATGCATGCACGATGATTATACTTCAAGACTCGGCAAACTCTCTCACTTACCCCTGTTTACTTTTATTTTATTTTGTTTTTACATTTTTAATTTTGTAGCATATGTTTTTCCTTTTGAGCAAACGTCAATTTCAAGTCGAAATTCATTATTTTATTTTTTTTCCTTTGTATATTTGGTTTGTTTTAATTAATTTATCAACGGCAAGCAAATTGTATTGTTATTTTCTTCTAGAAACTTCAGTCATCATTACCATGTAATTATTTTGATTGATGGGGCTTGGCACACGGTGATGATCTGGGGTGCATTGTATTTGATTGATTCAATTAAAGGTATATCGGTACAATTACATGACCATTATATGAGTTATGATTCAGGATCTTTAGAAATATATTGTTAATAAAAAAAATTGATTATTATGTTATTAATAGTATAATAGTAAAAATTTTAAGCCATTAAAATTTATATTCTTCTAAATATTACTCAGTTTGTAATGGGGTGGAATTGAAAGACTTGTTTAAATTGATGATTGAAGCTTTTAAAAAAAGCGGCTTTTCGATTATGATTTACTGTATAAAAGATAAATATATAAAAGGAGTTTTATTTTGACTTATGTGAACATACATACAATACGCAACTCTAAACAAGCAAGACATGTTAACTTAATGAAAAAAATCTCAATTGTGGCAAAGGAAAGAAAAATACTAAATAATTGAAAATATAAAAAATATTGCAGAAAATTTTCTCATTACTAAACCTGTTGCCTATATAGATATATGAAATTTTTTTAAGGGCCCAGTTGTAATATATCTTTAATGGTTGTAACTATTTTTTAAATATGTGCAATTTATCTTTACTTATGTACATATTAGCTGAAGATATATTGCACAAGGTTTTAGAATAGTACCATTCGCGCAGGGTCCTAAGTTCTTGTGTCCCTTTAAGTAATAAATTTTGCAATTGATGATAGTAAGTCAATGAAAGTCAATCAAGAAAGAAAGCAATTCAGATACATATCCTAAAAAAATTTAGATTTTACTTTCAAATTGTTTAAAGAGGTCTACCCCTTCTAGTCCTTAATGTAAGATCTAATTTCTTGTATTAAGAATACAAGGTGATATATAAAAAAGTGGGGGTCATTCGCTACCTATCTTGCTTTGAATGTGTGTTTTTTAAATCATTGGAAAAGGGCCTGACAATAAGGCAAAAAATAAAAAATAAAAAAAAAGAAAAGAATAAAATTATTTGTGAAAGAATAGTTCTCAATTGACAATCTCTCTAAAGTGTGAGGTTCCTAAAACAAGGAAAATACTTATGTCAAGCTCATTATATCCATTTCGTCAAGTTTTCTAATTATATATGACCATGTGTCATATTTTTGAATTATTATTATTTAACTATAAGCTCATATAAAAAAATAGAATACATGGTCATTTATGATTGAAAAACTTGACGAATTGAAATAGATATAAGGAATTTGATATCATTATGGTCCCTAAAACAAAGGAATGCGAAAATTTGACTTTGTTATTATGAGTTGGTTTAATAGGTACATATATGATATGATTTATCTTGTCTATAAATGAGAGCTATCAAAAGTGGTGGTATAGTTACCTCATTTTAAGTTTAAGTAGCAATGCAGCATACACGTCATTAATAACAAATTAATAATTTTATCAACGTGGAATATTGGCACCCATGATCAAGCAATTCAGAAAACAAATATAATATGGGCTTAATCAATATGTGCATTCAACAAATTAAAAAAAAAAAAAAAGATCATTCCACCAAGTTCTTGCTTGGTGATGAGAATCTAACTTTTGCTACATAAGAATTAGTTTCCCTACTAAGCGCTTTGCTTAGTAAGGAGAGTTAAGCATATTTGGACTGTTTTAATATTAGTTAAGATATTATTTTTATTTTAGGTTAATTTCATACCGTCAAAAAATTTTTTCTTAAAAAAAAAAGATAGACTTTTAAAAAATCAAATTTGGACCATTTTGACGACTCATATATGCTTAGCTCTCCTAGTTAAACAAAATGCTTATAAGGAAACCAGTTTTTGTTACATAATGTTTATAGTAGGTACCCACACATTTTTTAAGGAAAAAATTAATATGCAAACTTCTATAATTTTATTTTATTTTTTAATTAGATTACTGTGTGTTTTTTATTGAGTCTTTATAGTTTTCTCAATTATAGGTTAACCATTGATGTAACATAGTATAATTAAACAATAATCGATAATTTATAGATATTAGTGATTGATTAATCAGAGGATGAAAACCACTTTTTTTGCTTTTTGAGTTTAATAATTGCGGGGGGTGTTTGAGAAACATCATAATCAATTTGGGAAAAAAAAAAAAAAAAACCTCTTTTAAGTTCTATGAGACAAAACTTTTTAAACACATCCATTTTGTATAGCACATAATAACTAAAAATAAGCTTATCCACATACCCACAAAAGTGCTGAAATATAATTTGAAATTATTGTACTAAATAAATATGAAATTTTAATATATTTATCGTTAACCTTTTCCATTTTGACTAGAATTAGCTCTAAATTATTAATCAATTGATTAATATGATATTTTAGTAGCTATATATATATATATATATTGATGCTCGATGATATTGATGGTTAATCACTTGATTGGTTAACGGAAACCACATTCACATTTTCCAAACGGAAGCCAGAGCAGGGGTTGAGATTTTTTGGATTTTCTTTTGAAAAAATGAGAGGATCAATTTTTTTTTTTTTTTTTTTTAAAAGAGGAAGATAAATACATAGAAGGGAAGCGTGGAAAGCAAACTAAATATGAGGCGGACTGAATAATGATTAGAGCCGGGAAATGCGCCACTCAGGGAAGGTAGAAGCGCAATAGGGTTTGTCCTTTTTTGTCCTTTTGAGATTCCTAACCGTCCAATTTGCGCTTTGCAATCTTCTCCCACTTTGACACCCTGGTCAACGATCATGTCTCGCCAGCGTAACATTACATTAGAAACCTTTTTTTTTTTTGTGATATAAAGGCAAGCAAAGCTTGAAAAGATACAAGATCAAGGGCAAGGCCCTAAAGATTGTTCTTGTGGCAACAAACCACGTTCTAACTCAAAAAGACTAATACATTCCACCGGGGGGGCGTAGTTCGGCATAGCTGAGATTGCTATAATTTGCCGATCTGGCAAGGTAATCGGCACATTGCTATAACATTACATTAGAAACCTTTGCCTCGTACGGGTGTGTTTGGTTTGAGCAGATTGGTTTGAGCAGAAAGGTTGGGGTAAATTATAATTTTGAATGGGAGAAATCTAAAATTTATCCTCTCATTTTTTTAAAATTTGGATTCTCATCTAAAATTTACCCTCTTATTCTTTTTAAATTATTAAAATTATTTTTAAAATTTTCCTTGGTTACTTTTGGCCTTCATTTATTTAATAATAAGTCCTTTCTTAATTTTTCAGAATTCACTTACTTGAAAATGAGTTTTTTTGAATAAATTTATTTTCTTGAGGTCAAAATTAATTCCTTCAAACCTCCTCGACACTCTATAAATTATTAATTCAAAACTTAAAAGTTCATATGTTAGAGAGAAGAAGACAATTGAAGAGAAGAATTGTGGATGATCACTAACATAGTGATGCGTGTGTCCGCGACATAAGTTACCTATGAGTCTTAAAATTAGCCACAATTTGATTCTAAAAAGTAATTGGCAAGCAAAGATAAAACAAAACATACACATAAAAACAAACAAATAAACAAGTTTTTTTAAAAAAAGAGAGATTTCTAATTAATTATAGCTAAAATAATCAAAACGAAAATCAAGTCTACCAAATCTCATTCCCTATCTAGTTAGGCCTCTTAACTTTATTATAAACTTATTAAAACAATTACAAAATATATTATAAAAATTAAAAAAGTATTAAATGCAACTAAAAACACTTGTTCAACTAAATTTAAGCTCAAATAATGAATGAGAATACAAGATATTTTCAAGATTCGGTCAAATAATTAAATTGCATATTTTAATTTATTTGGGTTCAAAGAGAAGCTGTTCTATGTTCAGTTATATGTGAAATTAAATAAAGCTTTTATAATTAAATTTTTTTTCATAGGGAATTAATCAATAGGAAAGAGAAAGTATGCATTATATATATATATATAGTATATATATAAAACATGTGGACTCGATCGTTATAATCTATTGTGAAAAGTACATACATAATTTCTCACTTCAACCATACTTAAAGAACCCATAGTTTATATACTCAAACTATACAGACTCAAATGCAATTACTACGAGGTAAGCCAATTGATGGTTAAAAAAAATTTGCTTTCTCATCTTCTGATGTGTGTGTGTGTGTATTGTATATATTATATCAAATAATATGACCTGCTTTATTTTTCTTCTTATAAGTTCCTTTCACTTTTTACAAACACTTGATGCTAATCAAGTATATTTGGGTGCAAACCTCTTTACAAGCATGAGTTTATTATATCTTTTTTATTCTTTTTCGTTGTTTTTTTTAATCATTTCACTCTAATGGAAATAAATTGAAAATGAGATTTTGCTTTTCATCATTTCATTAATCACAGTTTTTAAATATAGCTACTAATTTACAGTCCCAAAATATCGAAAGATATCATGAATTGTTGGTAAAACTATAATGACAGAAAGATAGGATCACACATGATATTTAAATCTTGGAAAACAAGTTTTAAATACTCTGTACCATATCAATTATATAATGTACCCACTTGTTATACACACATTTGGATGTTCTATCAAGGTAAACTCTTTTTTTTAATCCGCCATCTTTTCCTGTTTAATTTTTCTTTATCAATTTTTTGTCGGTTGTTCCTAACTTTTCTGGTTTACAAATGCATTAGTTTCTTATTAAATAGTTATTCAAAAATTACAACATAAAAAACTTTACACTTTCAACAAATCTTCAATAACCATGGCATCTCACGGGTAGTTTATGATTTCTCTAACATTTTTTCTTTAAAAGTTTACAAAGACATCAAAAAATAATAGAAATAAGTTTATTTGTCTATATTCTTTGTCTATGAAAGTCGTGGTTTCCATCTACTTTTTTTTTTTTTTCCGTCCAGGTTTTGCACCCGAAGGCATAGGCAAACTTGATAAACTTAATGTCTTAGACTTGGGCCATAATCATTTGAAAGGACCTATTCCTTCCAACATATTCAACATTTCAACATGGACAACCTTGAGCCTTGCTGGTAATTCCCTCTCTGGCGTTCTCCCATCATATTTAGGAATTGGCCTTCCCAACTTGAAGACCTTATGATTGGCAGAAATGAACTAACTATGGACAGATTCCAACCAGCATATCAAATGCTTCTAAGCTCATTAGTTTAGATTTGTCATCGAATAAATTTAATGGAGCTACACCCAATGAGTTTGGAAATTTAATAAACTTGATGGCATTAGATTTGGATGAGAACTATTTGAGTGGGTTGATTCCTGATTGATTTGACACAACCTTAGTCGCCTCGGGGTCAAATCACAAATTACTACGAATTAAATGCAATATAGTGCAAACAACTCGGGATCGTTCTCTTATCAAGGAGCTTTTTTTTTTGGTTTCCCTAGGTAAAACTAAATGACAAAAGCATGGTTAGATTTGAGGTTTTGGAAATTGGTTTTCTTAAATTCAAAATTCATAAAAGAAAATAAAGCTAATCCTAATATTTTTGGTATTTTGGAAAATAATAAAGAAAATGAATTGGATTAAAAAGAGATTATATGATAAAATGAACCTTGGTGGCAAATTTGGTGGCTTTCCTAGCTTCTTTAAAATAATTTGGGAGTTACTTTTACATCAAGTCAAATTTAAAAACCCTAAACAATCGCATTAAGTCTAATCTACCTAATAGTGACTAGTTCTACAATCGCATTCATAGCCACCTTTCAAGTAAATTGTTAAACACCCACTTTATGTGTATTGAAAATAGATTAATGCACTTGGTTCCTCTTAATTGAAAGCACAATCGTGACACTCAAATCAAATCAAATCCATCACACAATCTAGATATCACATAGAATGTATAACTTCATTAATCCAATTGGAAGATAAATTCAATGAAATTCAAGTGCAACAATATCAAATTCAACACAAGATAATCCAACATAGATAAATAATCACTCATCTAAGTCTCAAAACATACACATGTATCAATGAAAAATTCATCCAAAACAGAACATTGTGCATGAATTGAGCTAATGGAAAATCATAAACTTCCCTTGTAAGACCTTGAAGCTCTAGCCATCTCATCTACCACCAAGACTCAAGCAACTCAGCAACTCATATTTCCAGCAATGATGACAGCCTCTTTAAAAGATCCAGAATCCATAAGAAATGAATAAATTGTCTGACCCAAATTAAATATGAGAATGGAAGTAGTCTATCGGGTTAGAGCATAAAAGAGACAGAACAGGACTCTGAGAGAAAGGAAATGGAAATGGTGTTGAGATGGTAGTGAGGAAGTCGAAAGGAAGTGATTGTGATGGAAATGAAGAAGATTGAGATTTATGGGAGTGAAGGAATGACAGTGGTTCCATGAAGAAGAAACAGATGACGGTGGAATGAGAGGGATAAAGAGACAGATGAAATGGTGGAGCAAAAGAACAGAGTCATCGGAATTAATGCAAGAAATTGCAAAACAAGCTGGAATCTGGGACCACGCCGGAAATTACAGAACAAGCCAGAAGTTGCAAAAAAATGACAGACTGATAATGCAGAAATTACAGAAAGAGAGGCTGACGATGGTGATGAAGACACGGTGGTGAGCTCTCTGCTTCAGCTCACAACTCTCAGGTTCAGCTCTCCCATTGCGGCGCTCACTCTCCTTTCCAGGTATCTCTCTTTCCTCTCCAATCCCGTCTCACTCACCTCGCCTCAGCTCTCTGGTTCAATTCTGTCTCCCTTCGCTGCAACTTAGACGGGTGGTGGAGGTGTGGTGAAGCGATGGTGGTTGAAAATGGAGAAGGAAGGCCAAGGTGGAGTGGGGCGGTGATGTGGATTTAAGACGAAGGTTGCCAGGTAGTGTGTTGCGGCTGTCCCCCCCTTCTCAACCCTCAGCTTCCGTCTTTTTCTTTCGGGTCCCTTGCGTCTCGGGTCACTCTGCTGAAGAAGAATAGGGAATAGTAACCCTGGTCAAAACGCAAGTTTTGACCAGGGACTTCAATGAAAAGAACAAAAACTTCTCTGGAGGGACTAAGCTGAAAATATGCTAAATGTTCTGGAGCTGTACTTTCCACAATTTCTGGGGCCCATTTCTGTGAGTTTCCCAAATCAACTAAATATTAATTCTGACATCCAAAATATACAATTTTCTTCCAAAACACCTGAAATGTAAGATTAAGCATAATTGTAGCATCAAAAGTTCAAGGGATTATTTGTATGAATAATTAAATAATTATGACTATTTTGCCCCTATTTACAATTAATTCAAAACAATTATCTCTAACTAAAATTAGTTCTTAATCAGGCAATAATGTCCCAGGAATTGCATTAAAATCCCAATTTGACTTTGAAAAATCATATAGAAAATATGGTTTAATCATTGATACAGTTAACAAATTACATAGCCTTCAACTTTTAAGTTTTGGCGACAATAGATTGCAAGGGTTCATTATAAGTGAACTTTGCCAACTTAAAAGTCTAAGTGAGTTGTATCTTGCTAACAACATATTTTCAGGAGTGGTTCCAGAATGTCTCGGGAATACTTCTTTGCAAAAGTTGAATTTGAGCTCTAACAAATTGGTTTCTCATATTCCCTCTTCTCTATGGGGTCTCAAAGATATCTTGGTTTTAGGCATATCCTCTAATGCCCTAAGTGGAATAATTTCACCAAAGGTATCAAACTTGAGAGCACTTACATTGTTGAACTTGTCAAGAAATCAAATTTTAGGAAGCATCCCTACAACTATAGGTGGCTTGCAAACTTTGCAAACCCTATCTTTGGCTGAAAACAAATTACAAGGGCCTATTCCTGAATCTCTTAGTGGCATGATAAGCATGGAGTCCCTAGATCTTTCCCATAATTATTTGTCTAGCGTGATTCCAAAGTCCTTAGAGTCATTACTCTATCTTAAATACATTAATTTTTCCTACAATTTATTGCATGGAGAAATTCCAAATGGCGGTCCTTTTCAAAATTGTACTGCTCAATCTTTTATGATGAATAAAGATCTTTGTGGGAAATCGCAACTACAAGTCCAACCATGTAAGAAAGGAAGCAAGCACATATCAAATAAAGTGATGCTCATTGCCTATCATAGTTGCCATTTTGATTGTTTCAGTCATTGTCTTTCTAAAGAATAAGAGAGATGATGATAATTCAACAAAGAGGGATTTAATAAATTTGGATACACCAACTAGGATATCCTATTATGAGCTTCTACAAGGAACAAATGGATTTGATGAGAGCATTCTTGTTGGTTCTGGAAGTTTTGGATCAGTATACAAAGTAGTTCTTCCAAATGAAAAGATAGTTGTTGTCAAAGTGTTTAGCTTAGACATGGAACAATCATCAAGAAGTTTTGATGTTGAATGTTCTTCCATGTGCCATTTACGCCATCACTATCTCATTAAGATCATCAGTAGTTGCTCAAATGATCATTTCAAATCTCTAATAATGGAATTTATGGAAAACGGGAGTCTTGACAAATGGTTGTACTCTCATAACAATTATTTAGATGCCTTGCAAAGGTTGAACATAATGATTGATGTGGCAGCTGCTTTGGAGTATCTTCATCATGGTTCTTCTACACTAGTTGTTCATTGTGATGTGAAACAAAGCAATGTTTTATTGGACAAAGATATGGTGGCTCATCTTAGTGATTTTGGTATTTCTAAATTGTTTGGTGAAAAGCGATTGGAAATGTATACCAACTCTTTGGCTACAATTGGCTATATGGCACCAGGGACTGGTTTAATAATAATATTTTGAATTTATTTGTATATTAAATTTCTAGCCAATACTTGACATCTTCATGTGCAAAGATTTAAATTAATGATACAAAAGAAAGCTTAACCACAAACCTTACATTATTCACATAATGACTTCTATACTAATCATTCAATATGACATATAGAGTTTGGATCAAAAGGAGTAGTTTCCACCAAAGGAGATGTGTATAGTTATGGGATTTTGCTAATGGAAATGTTTACAAGGAAGAAGCCAACATATGAGATGTTTGTTCAAGGATTAAGTTTGAAAGATTGGGTAAGTAACTCCACACCACATTCGATCATGAACATTATAGATGCCAATTTGCTACACAGTGAAAATCAAAATACTGAAAATATACTACCTTATATGTCATCAGTTTTTGAGTTAGCATTAAATTGCTCCATTGACTTACTAGAGGCACGATTACTATGATTGATGTTGTAGTATCATTGTAAAAAAATCAAGGCTTTATTTTTGGAAAATGCTTGAGACACCAGTAGTTGGATAATTGTTAAATCAAATTTTAACTATTGTTTCTTTAACCTTGTGATTTGTTTACCAAGTAATCTTGTAAATTTGAGTGGTTCTAAATATGCTGTAATAATATATAATGCATTTGAAATTTTCTGAGTTCATTATATTGATTTTGGATTTCTTCATATTTTGTTTTTCTGTTTTAACATTTTGGTTTCAATTATAAGCACCTTGAATCCACTCTTTTTCTTAAAGCAACTTTATACAATTGGAATTTAATTTTGGAAGAAAAGGTTTTAAGATTAATGAAAATGACACCTACATTTTTCTTTTTCTCCTCTATCCTATACTTATGTTTTTTAAACGGCTTGATATTAGAGAAAAATCCACTTAAATTTGTTTGAGAAATTAAATATTTTTTTTTCTGTCATACCTTCTGATATTTATAAGTCAAATTTTCCAAATGGCTTATTTTACAATGTAGATTTAGATATCATACGACCAAGTTGGACATTTAAGAATACTCTCCCCATGTATTGGAAAAAGCAATTAAGCACTATAGAACAAGTTGAGAGATTTTTTATATTCCATTTCAATTCTTTATTCCTCCTCTTCTTTTTAGATAATTAGAAAAGTAGCTATTAGGTTCTAATCAAACAAAAGTAGTATCATAGTATTAGCAACTACAGAAGAGACCATCAATGGAGGCTTCAAATGTCCAAGAAAGTTTGAGTCATAACGTTATTGTTTAAGGATGATTGCACCAGTAAACCATAACACTAGAACAAGAAAGAAGGAAACGAAATCAGTTAAAGTTACCTTCATTTTCTCCTAATCATTCTTTCTATTCTTTCTCCTCCTCCCCAGTGTCTTGCAAATTGTAGGAAAAATGAAAGGGACAAGGTTTTAAAAAGCTAATAAAAAAAGTGACTTCTAAAATGACCATTTTACCCCTATTTTGCTATTCAATAAAAATATTTCAACTTTTGAATTCAATTTTTTTTTTTACAGAAATTTAGCTTAATGCATCTTGATACTCCTCATTCCATATAACTTTTTGTAAATGAAACAAACCCATTTGGAAGATCCCTTATGGGATTCTCATAAATATCATATTTATAATTACCTTTCTTTGAAATTTACAATTAAAAGAATAAATGTCTGAACATAGTTTTTGTCAATAAGAATTGGATATATAAATAACCTATTAGATTTTAGAGCTTCGTGATAATAGTTTCATTGCTTCCCTATGTAAACACTTCTAATCATGTATGAAATTAACATGAAGACTTCATAAGTAATATTTTCAAATTTTCTTGCAATGACTCCATATATTTAAATCATTATGTAAAATAAATAACAAGTAAAATTATATAAAATAAATAATAATGTTTTAAATTTATTGAAACTCTTATCACTAAGCCTCTAATATCACAAAACTTTCTTACGAAGAAAACTCAATTGAGCATCAAATTTGAATATAATCGAAAAGGCCTCACATATGTATGAAGTTTTTTTTTTATGTTGGTACAAACAAATATATGAAGTCAGAGCAAGGTGTCATTCAGTTTGCCATCATAGTAGACTTTTGAATAAGAGTTCACCCTTGGCGCTACCTGAGTACCTAAACCAACCTTCATCATGTCACCTATCTTATACTCACGTATTTGCTTCAATTCACTAACAATTCTCCTCAACATTAAAAAAATTGCCTTTCCAAAATATCACTAAATTCAATTCAAGAATAATGCACATTCACCATTCAAGGCATCCTCAGTTTTTGCATCCACAAAAATTTTTATAACATTTTTAACTTGATTCTTGTTATTTGACTCTTAAATAACTATTCCAACAAAGCTTTTATAATAATATCTCATTTTAATTTAATAACACCATAGAGTGAAATCTAATCAAGATTACACTACTCATAGCAAGGTGCTAGCTTTAGTTATAACTCTTTTCTTTCAAGCATTTCAACAAACAATTGATCAGTAATTTATAATATATTCATTAAACAAGCTCCATAGATAAATAAATTAATTACCATATATAAACAAACAATTTTCCAAACAACATCCATTCATGCATTCAAATTCATATATATATATATATATATATATATATATATTTATAAGAAGATATACTAAATATTTAAAATTTGTTTAATTTGAAATTAATTTATATTGAAAAAATTATAATAAATATATAAATATTATTTCAATTTTAATTTAATTTATTATTATTTTTTAATAATTTATTATATATATTTATATATAATTTATTATTTATGATGATATTATATATATATATTTGTAATAATATTTTGTAGGTTCTCTTTGGCTCAACTACCTAAGGTACGCACGAGTATGAGTAGTAGGCATATGACAATGAGAGGAGGGGACATGTGGCGTCCTACGAGGCTTGGACACGTGGCTACCGCCAACGATGGCGTGGCGGGTGTTGGATGTGGGTGCCAGAACTGATAGGTGGTGGCCGTCGGCAAACGATCTAGCAATGAGGTAGTCTTCTACGGACATGATATGTGGCTTCTCTTGAAAAGATCCACGTGGCATTTTAAAATTAAGAAATAAAAACAATTAGCGACAGTCACAAATTTCCAATAGAATTCCATGGAAAATTTGCGATGGAATTAGAATTCCGTCGAAAATTGATTTACCACGCAACTATTAGTGAAGGAATGGACTCCATTAGAATGCTATTTCCATCACAAATCCATTAGAAGTTGTGAATTTCCGTGGCAAATTTCATTGGAAGTTTAGTGTTTTATTGTGGCAATTTTTTGAAATTGAATTTTATTTTTAATTAACATTAATTAATGACTAATAATTTAATATTATAAATATTATTTTTAATATAAAATTATAAATATAATTTTAATAAATAATAATATAATATTAATAACTAATAAATTATTTTTAATTAAAATTAATTAATAAATAATATTATAATATTATTTTTTATATAAAATTTATTAAACATATAATAATTTTTTTTTTTCCACGAAATTTGCCAAGGAATGTTCACATAATTTTTCGTGGCTAATTTTGCCAAACTAAATAAATTTCTTCTGAATAAAATCTTATTTATCCAAAAGGGAAATTCCCTTTCAAACCCATTTGAAATGCTTAAATTTAAATTGAAGCTTACACTTACAAATCTCTAATCAAGCCAAAAGGCTTCATTAAATATTTTTGAATATTTTTAAAAACGATAATGCCTCTCTAATTAAAATAAAGGAGAGAGCATCACGTCACATCATGACATTTAAACTAGCTCTTGGTTTTTGACAAAATTTAATAACAATCCTTATTATTAATAAATTTTAAAGAAAATAACTTACTTTTGCGAGTACCATACAAATAAAATAATACAGAATAACGTGTATAGCGATGCACTGAACAACATTAATTTTGATAATACAAGTATAGCTAGCAAATACTAGTTTAAAATTGCCTTTCAGTTCACAAAGATGTATGAAATAGAACTATTCAAGAATAAAAAAATAGTACTCCCTCGATCCTAAATATAAAATAAAGTTGACTTTTTTGGCTAATTAAATTACTCTAGAGTATTTATATTTATATTTTTTTCCTCCAAACTAAGTAGTTTGACTAATAAACTAATATATAATTTAAGAATATGATATAATTAAATAACTTATTTAACTTCCTTAATCTCTTTAAAAAAGTCAACTTTATCCTATATTTAGGACTGGAGGGAGTAGCATTTAAGTGGTAATTTATGTGAACAATCCTCAAAAGCATTAGTCTCATCACAAGAGATGTAGATTGTAATAACACATTCTTCACATCTAGGCAAGTCTCACCAATCCTAATATTTGATTTAGTTTCTATCCTCAATTGCTTAACAAAGAAAGATAATCAGAAACCCTATAAAAGGAACCATGGCTAAGACATGAAACATAATTATAATGCAGTACCGGAATACCTATCTAGCTAATCCACTATTATCACGAGAGAAATTAATGATGATGTTTCCAAGATTCCCTTACAAGAACTTGCATTTAAACAAAATAACACTTTTACAGGCCATTTAAATGTCATTTTGAAAGAAGACTTGGATCAATCACACAAAACATACTCCAGCGCCCTCCACTTCCCAAGAGTTATTAACCTTTACCACCATGCTATATGTGTGTGCATATATATATATATATATATATTCAAACAATAACTATGCTATAGGAGTGTGCATATATATATATATTCAAGCAATGCTATGCCGTTTTAAGTTTCAACATAGAGTTGAACAATCTTAATCCAACCAAATTTCTCCTCTACACATTTTCACAAACACCTTGCGTGCATCAACATTCAAACCAGTTCATCAACTTCTTAATCGTCAAATCTCTTGTCTAACGATTTCCAAACACCCATGAATAGAATTACTATGCTTTTCTAGTTAAAAAAAAAAGGAATTACTATCCTTTCCAAATTTAATTCATCACCAAGAATCAGTACAAACCCAAGAAAACAGAACCTAAATCAATCTTCCTATTACAACAACCAAAACAATTAGAACAAAAATTCCTATCCAAATAAGCACCTAAAACTTCAACTTCAGTTTGTCTAAACTTTCTTCTTCTCTCCTACATCACGCACAGGCCACAGAACAACACCAGGAAAATAAACACACTGCAGCTACACAGAAGCAAGGAAGGAGAGAACTTTTCGAACATACCGACACAAACAGAGCACTAAAGAACAGAGTTTGAGGAGGCAAGGTTGGTGTGTGCTGAAGAAGTTAAAGAGGATGAAGGTGCCTCACGCACACCCATGAGACGACGTCGTTTTATGCAGCAGAAGAAGAAGCATGGCTGACCAAAAAAGGAGAAAACCCCAACACCGTTGTTGCGCGCGCAGCCTTTGATTCCTCAAATAATGGACTGACGAGAAATATCTTTTTAACACCTTTTCTAAAATTCTGTTCTCTTTTTTTTTACATACAAAAAAAAAAAAAATCGGTAGTGACTCTATTATCATTTTATTTGCCATATTTAAAAATTCAAAAATTTGGCACCACACACCTATTTATTGTATGATTTATTTTTATTTAAAACTATAAACATGTTAAAGAATTAAAATATATGTAAGTATGTTTTGTCGGTGTTTAATTGCTCAATCATTACTTAAAATTGTTAAAGCAGCTTTTCGCTAAATGAGATAAATAATGTTAACATTAAGGATTAAGACTACATTTTATAAATTTAAAGGACTAAATTGAAACGGGAGGTAAGATTAAAGGACCAAGCGTGCATGTAGCGCCCGAAATTTGAAAAAAATGGAGTCGCCACCAAAATTTTAAAATAGGATAATTTTGGAAACCTTGTTTTGAGCAGAAACAAGTCTTCAAAACCCAAACCTCAACAATCATATCACTATATCGTATTATTTTAATGGAACAACATACCAATAAGTCTATTGTCAAGTGGTGGAATATTATTTGCACCAAAGAATGACATGACTCTTAGACAACATCGTGGAAGAATTCGGGATGTCTCCTGAATTATAATGTGTTCGTCAATAATAAAGTAATAATAATCATGGACACGCTCACCCCCATGCTCTAGAGTCATTCCAGTAAGAAGATACGATTGATGTTCAGTGAATCTGGAAAAGAAAGCGTCCATTGCTTGCTCAGAGTGTAATACCCTGAGTATAAATGTACCCTGTGAAACCACAAATAATTATTGTTAAAAGAGTGAATGATCTCGTGCAAGTATTACTAAAAAAATTAATACTATAACTGTGAACCCTTTTATCATAGAAGATAATCTTGGCGCCGATAAACTGACGACCAATTCGAGTCCATGCATCATTAGTTCTATTGATTTCTCGGGTGATTAATCGATCCACCATTAGATGCAGACGACAATTCACAATGCCTACATGTAAGTCTTCGATAACTGCTTCGCGTAATTCTTTCATTATATACAGCAGACACTGCAACATCCGTGGGACTGCTGTATATAGTATAGAGTTTACACCAATTAAAGATGCACACTTCTCTCACGTATGATACATCAGCATGTCAGTTTCTCCTCTGTTTATATAGGATAGTTTCTAAAAAACACAACTTTTCAGTTTTGCGAAACTGATGTGAAACAAAACTGAATAAATGAGGTATATTATTTAAATACTGTATATCTTTATTTTGTTTTTTTATTTTTTGCCATGGATATATCTTTAATTTGCTAATGTATATAATAAGTCGAATCTGGACAGTATAAACATGAACCCAAATGATCAAACCTGTTCACGTGAATTACGAACAACTATACGAAAAATTTCTCTATGGCATGAAATCGCTCGCTTATTTGTCCTAACTATAATAAATAGTCTCCAATTGACGCGTTGGCCCATACTGTCTGAAGTCATGTACTCTAATCAGATACATCCGCACAATGAACGCTGTATGCACGTTATTTTGTGTTCCAAAGGTCATCTCGTCTGTCTATTTTTTTTTATTTTTTATTTAAACATGAATCTCACCGACATGTGATACTTTATATGATTACAAATATAATATAAGAATATCTTAATGATATTTGTGTTCTATGTATATTCTAAACTTGAATTAGAAAATGAATGATATTTGTGTTCTTCATGGTAAAATAACTTGCACTGCCAAACATAATGATATTTGTGTTCTACGTAGTTTCTAAACTTGAATTAGTATGCTGTTACAAAAAATATTTCAAACAACATGACTTCAATAATATTTTTTCAATGCTATTAATTTGTTATAACACGTAGCTATTTTAATATATTTCAGAAAATGAATTAAAAAAATACAAAATTAGTAAACAATATCTTCTTGCCCTTTCTTCTTCCATTATCATGATTCACATTCAACAATTTCGTGACTGTGTGTGTGGAACTCACGTATCTTACAACCACTAAATTACACAAGGTATGAGACAAAAAACATGCATAATTATTAAGGTTGTCAACACAATTTTAACCACATAACTAACATTGGATCACGGTAGTAAACTTGCAGATGGTCACGACTGAAATAGAACAGCTATTAAGGAGTTGCGAACTTAAAAAAACATATTTGATTTTTGATACAGAACTGATGGTGCACGGTTTGCGTTTACAGAAAATGAACAGACGCGAGTCTTGCCGTAATCCTGAAACTGAAGTACCAAGATTAGAACAGTTGGATGGAAAGTAATCACATTTGTGCTAAACGTTGGATCTTTGCCACGTATCACGGTCCAATCCGCCACACACCACGCCGTTAGATTGCAAAGACATTATGAAATGTTCTGATAAAATAAAATATATTTAAATTTTAAATTCATATGCTATGAATCTATGATACACAAATCAATAATCAGTTGAACATTTACTGTCAAGGCCGTTTGAAATACCAAAACCGAAGCTTATTACATCATAGCTCCATTTTCGGAAGACCTTTTTCTTTAGCCAGAATCACCACTTCCTCTGTCATGTTATATATAATTTTTAAAACAACTCATGCCGCTAATTATAAAAGGAAAACATTTATTTAAATGACGTAATGAAAAACAATTTATGAGTAACTATGAAATTTAGAATTGTAGATAGTTTTCATCAACAACATTTTATAGTTTTTTTAATATAATCTTATATTTAGTTTTTTTAACGTTTATAATGCAATTGTACAATATTCAGATAAATCAATCTTTTACTTATTACCATCAGGTTAGGTTGCCCTTTACCCTTGGACTAATGGTGAATATAATCTTGCTGGGGCAACGCATCAACTTTATATAAATTTGCAATAGATCAATTATAAGTTTTAAACAAAAGCTACCTATTTATTAGAAAACTACCTATTAATAATTCACGATGATTCGTATGTTATAACATGTACATACTATGATATATTCCGACCAAAAAGTGAATATAAAAAAATTTACTAAACCTTCTTCCACTTACATAATAAACGAACTATAGGAAATTAGCTATTGCTCAACAAATGCATATATATATATATTACTATTGTGAACAGCCTAAAAATCTCATATTTAACATTTGAGCACCGTAACTAAACATGCAGATAACAACTAATGAAATTTACCTCAACTTACTGGCCTGTGCAACATAACATATATTAGTGACTTTGAATGTCAATAAAGCTATAATTCTTCATATGTAGAACCGAGAATTGAAATGTTTAAATATATAGGAAGGAGAATTCAAAATTCGAAATTTGAAACACAACACGGCACTTACTGCTATCATGGCATATTCGTATTGCACACAATTTCAATCATATCAGATATCCAGAACAAAGGCTACCAAAAGATGAGCAATATAGTGTGCGCTTAAGAGAACAAAATAATCGTTCAGCTTTACATCTCATTAAGGCTGGGCTACAGATAACTCTATTCAGACCTCATCAGTATATATAGGGGTTATCTTTGACTCAATCTCCTAGATCTTTTCAAAGTATGGTTGAATATGAAGTCTTGTAGCGTCAGAATATGATCTCATTGTTGGAACACCTATGACAAATTGAGGCAAAACCGACTATTAATTGTGAAATTGCAACATATAACACTGATGACAACTGAAAAGAAAAACTTTAAAATCTAGCATCACAAACCATCTAGTGTGGGTAATCCGGTGACGCAGTATTCAATCAGCACAAACTCACAATATCCCTCACCTCGTCAATATCTTCCTGCATCCACTCAACTAAAGCTCCATGAAGAATAACCACGATCTTATCCTTTATCTTATCAGAGTCGATAATTTTTATTACTTTTTTGAAATTGACAGTAAAATGTGTAGGATTAAATAACATATTACAATATGAAATAAAAAAAAAAAAACTTCCGATCCTTCTGCTCTGTTTAGTCAATGTAAGCTCCTTCTGAGAAATACCCATATACTTTACCATGTTAATATCTGAGGTGTGCGTCAGGTATCCATATACATCTACAAATTTAACAACAATGTATACTCTACAATACGATTAATAACAGATACACTAGCTTTTTAGATATTGATATTAACTTTCGGGGCATAACCAACTATAAAAAAGGGGAACGATTGCCTTCGTTAAGTGATTTACCGTATAAGCGTTCATCCCGAGGAAAGAAAGATACTAAATCAGAAGGCGATTTCAGAACAAACAATTCCTCTGGCACAGATGCAAAACTTTCATGTACTACGGTGTCATCTGAGAACACCAAGTGAAAGAAATCATGGACCTTTTCTCCGCCGTGAACAACGTTGACTTTAGTAAATATCATATGGATGATTCTCAGAAAATCGCCATAAGAACTTCCGCCTACTAACCCTAGAGTGAAAGCAACCAACAATCCTCGTCCCCTACCCATTAAATTTAGCTTGCTATAAGTTCATAATGAAATAAAATTTATAAGAATATCATACAATACACTGAACAACATACCAGTTCGTCGTAAAACACGACATCAGATCCAACATTTCGATCGTTTGTTCATCTGCATCTTCATCAAAATGAACATTCATCCTAGTGATAATGCAGTCGACAATGAGAGTGAGATGACTATCGAAAGTACCTTCTTCGAGATCGTCAATAAATTTCTTGGAGAGATGATCCATATCGCTGAAGAAAAACTGTGATGCAGGGTAGAGTTTCCTAATTTTGGTTTGCAGAAGATGAACAGACAGGAACAATTTTTTCACTTAATCATAAAATTGAAGTTCAATTGTCAGAACCGTTCGATGCAAACTGTTCAAATCTGTCATAACCTTTCGATTAGTGCCACGTATCCAGGTCCACTCCTATTTTTTTTGGGAATATATCGAAGTCCATCCCACCAACCATATCGCCAGTAGATTTCAAACACGTCCTCGTACCTTATAATTACATTACATTTTTTAAAATCTGAAAGAGAAACTCATTGAATGGCCAAAACGTCGACAAAAAAAAAAGGGCAAAACAGAAAAGAGACAAATTTAAGTTGTCAACGCTATTCAAAATTCAAATACCAACTCAGGAATTTTTAAAGGAAATTACTCTGAACTCTGAAGACCTGGAATTAATTAGTTAGGTACTAATTGTAATAAAGCAAATTAACGGGAAAAAGGCAAGAAATGTTGCACTTCTGTTGGTTATCGTGAATGACCAATCACAACATATTTTTATTGGTGAAGATTAACTGCAACGTTTTTTTTTTTTTAAAAGTACTAAGGCAAGCAAAGCTTGAAGTTTACAAAGAAGATGCTAGGAAACATGCATCAAACATTGACCCGGTAGTATCCCACCACACTCTAACGCAAAAAGCGTATTGCAATCCGCTAGCAAAGTGTTGAACACTGAGAACACATGGTTGCTCCTCTGAGCCCTTCGTGCTAGATGATCAGCACATCTGACACTCTCCCGATAGGCATGCAGGATCTCTAGATCCCAATCCAAGAGGATAAGAGATCTAGTGTCTAATATGACGTCATACAGAGGATGAGCAATCCCACAGTCAATCAATAATAAATGGATAGCCTGAAGAGAGTCTGTATACAGCCTGATTTTGTTAAGTCCCATTTGCTTGCACAGTTGTAGACCACTGTGTATTGCATGGATTTCCGCAGCAGTCGAGGTATTATTCCCCAACTTCTGTTGAAATCCACATATCCAAGTGCCGTGATGGTCCCAAATGACACCGCCGCAAGCTGCATGTCCTCTACTGTCCCTCGATCCGTCTACATCCACACGTACATAACCTGGGTCTGGAGGCCTCCACCGCTCTTCCCCCCTTACTGGCATCTGGAATATTTGGTGACGGAACTGCCCATTCTCGACTCCTTCTAGTAAGTGAAACATACACTTTTGCACAATCGTCTTTGCATCCTCTGCTGCTCCTTCGAAGGCTTGACAGCAGCGATTCTTCCACAGAAGCCAACAAATAGTGCTGAACACGCGCTGCCATGGCCATCTAGCAATCCTCCTATTCCCTGGGGAGCATTGGGAATTCCATTGCAACCATTCCTGCAGATTACCAAAGAAAAACATACTATGATATAAAGAGTTAGTAATAGAAAACCACACTCTCCTGGCACGCTCACAGTCTCTCAAAATATGGAGAATACTCTCTTCGCTCTCACAGCCAAAAGGACATGTGTTAGGAATATTCTGAGTAAACCTCGCTCTCAATTGATTCGTTGGAAGCTTCTCATGGAAAACCTGCCACATAAAGAATTTTACCCTCTCAGGAGTTCCGGCACGCCATAAATTCCGCCAGTGAGATTGGTTATCCAGGTCTTGCTGCTGGTAGATATGATTATAAGCAGACTTGACACTGAACGAATCATCCGGAGATAAACGCCAGTAAATCCCATCTTCTTCAGGTCCACTCGGAGGGGCCACCAGCATTATCTTTTCCACCACTCTGGCAGGAAGGTAACTCTCCCATTTCCTCCTGTCCCATTGGCCATCCTGCGTTACAAAAGAGCACAGATAGTCATCCAGGTCCACTGAAGCAACATTATTGATTACGTATTCTTTTAACGGCCTGTCCATCGGGGACCAATTTTCCTGCCATGCCTTTATAGACCGCCCATTCTTAACTCTCCTGCCTAAGCCCTGTTTAAAGACATCCCACACAGCCACTATACCACTCCAAACTACGGATTGATTTCGCTTTCTCCGCACCTGAGGTATGGAACTCGTTCCACAGGAATATTTCATACGCAGGCATTTGACCCACAGAGAGTCAGGTTTCATGATCAATCCCCAGCATAGCTTCATGAGAAAAGCCTTGTTCTGGCAGCGGAGATCCTTAATTCCCAAGCCCCCATCCACTTTAGCCTTCTTCAGCACATCCCATGCTATAAGGTGAAGTTTCTTAAAGTCATCATGCTGGTTCCAAAAGAAATCCCTGCTTATTTTCTCAATGAGCGAAAGAACCCCCTTAGGAATCAATGTTGATTGCATTTGGTATTAGGGAATCGCTGAAAGGACAGATTTGATCTCACCTTTTGAATTAAAGGTGCAAAGGTCAACTTTACCATTCTTTTGTGCAGGAGCAGAACACCCAAATATTTCCCCAGATCGGCAGTCAGACCAATCCCCACATTCTGACTCATCTCATAAGCCCTATTGAACTGGATGTTCCGGGAGACAAACATTTTTTATTTTTGCAGGTTGATTTTGTGACCAGATACCTTACTGAAAAATTCCATGATATTACTCATCACTCCCATCTGATGTGAGGTGGCTTCACCGAATAAAATTAGGTCATCCGCAAAAAAGAGGTGAGATATGGCCGGACCTGAGGAGCTCAGTTTTAAGGGTTTCCAAAGACCCAAATCAACCTTTTGATGAATAAGTTGACCCAGAAGCTCCATACATAAAACAAACAAGTATGGACTCAACGGATCCCCCTGCCTCACACCCCTAGAAGGTTTGAAATTATCAGAAGCTACCCCGTTCCAGATAATATTCATGGATGTAGAAGAGCACAAGTCATGATTAGATTAACAAAATCATGGTTCAGACCCAGACTGTGGAGAGTGAATTCCAGGAACCTCCAGTCTAGCCTATCGAAAGCCTTCTCCATGTCCACCTTCACAGCCACGAAGCCCTTCTTGCCTCTTTTATTTCTCATAGTGTGGATTGCTTCCTGAGCAAGGATGACATTGTCAATACCCTGCCTTCCAGATATGAAGCTACACTGGTTTTCCGCGACAAGATAGCTCATGACATTCTTGAGCCGGTTAGCAAGCACTTTGCTAACAATTTTGTAGCTCACATTACACAGAGAAATAGGCCTAAAGTCCCTAATGGATAGAGGATGATCAATCTTTGGGATTAGAACAATATTAGTATGATTAATTTCATGCATCTCCTCCGGGTTCTCAAAGATGTTAGAAACCATATCACACACCTTCTGGCCAATCCAGTTCCATTGGGTTTGAAAGAAATGGGGATGAAGACCGTCAGGACCCGGAGCCTTGAGCGCTCCCATAGCAAAAGCAGCATTCTTAATTTCGATGGCTGAAACCTGCTTTTGAAGGGATTCCAACTGAGATGGATCTAAGATTGGAAAGTTTGCAGGCCAGGGAGAGAAAGGGGAGGACATAGTATCAGCCGTGAAGAGATTCTTGAAATAGTCTAGCGCCATACCCCTCAATTGGTTGGTTTCAGTAACCCAATTCCCGCTCCCATCCTGAAGGGCTTCGATTTTACTCTTTTTCCTCCTGGTCGACGCGCATGCATGGAAATACCTAGTGTTCCTATCACCCCCCTAATCCACTTGCAACGCGATTTTTGAAACCAAATGAGTTCCTCCTGCAGGGCAAGTTTATGATACAGCTTCCACAGCTGGTTTTCAATTTTGAAAAGCCTGTTTTGGAACCCAGATGCTCGTCTAGCACAATCAATGCCTTCTAATCTCTGAATGATTTCTCTCTTCTTCCTCGCCACATTTCAAACCACCTTCTCGTTCCACGCTGATGTCTCCTTTATGAACTCCTGCCGACCTTGGAGCCAGTCTTTACCCTCCCAAGAAGATTTGATGATATCACTAAAGCCCTCTTCCATGCACCAAGCTGCTTGGTATTGAAACCTTCTAACCAAGTCCCTGTTAACTCTTGGGGAATTATCGGCGACAACAATAACACGATGGTCCGATTTGAACTTGAGTGAATGGTAGGCTTTAGTTTGGGGATTCTGAAGGTCCCAATCAAAATTACTAAACACCCAGTCAAGTCTCTCCTTGACCCCAAATTTTTCCCAGGTGAAACGATCCCCAACAACAGGGATGCCACTAAGCCTACAAGCAGTTATGCAACTTTGGAAATCAAGCATAGAGTTAGTTAGAGGAGTAGCACCTCCAACTTTATCCTCGGGATCAAGGAAGGAATTAAAATCACCCAGAACAAGCCAAGCGGAAGAGATACTCTGGCTAATGGCTTGAAGGTCAGACCATAGTGCCCTCCTCTTAAAAACACTAGTATCGCCATAGACAAAAGTCACCAACATCTGGTGTTGACTTCCTTTGTCAGTGACTCTACAGTGGAGGAGCTGAGTGCTAGATGTAACATAATCTAGCAGTATATCACGATTATTCCAGAGAACCCAAATACCACCCGCATACCCAGTGGCCTCGATCCTAATCCAATCAGTGAAACCCAAAAGCCTGACAACCTTCTCAGCTCTATTACCACTAATTCTAGGTTCAACAAGACACATGACATTAATCCCATATTTGCTAACAACATCTTTAAAAATGCGTGGGAACACTCTACCTCCTGCCCCACGATAGTTCCAGGATGAAATAATCATAAATAAAACAAGAAAGGCAGGAACGAAAACCAGAGAATTTACCCGTTCGGTGGCTTGCCTTCCAAGAGGACCTCCACAACCAACTGAGACGTAGAAAGCATCTCTGTGTTTTTCCCCAGCTGTTCGGAACTTTCATAGCTGGATTTCAAAGATGGCTTCACCAAGTTATTCAAGTCCCTAGCACTCTCTTCATTGACTACCCTCACGGTCTCAGCTGGGCAAACCAAAGCCAAATGCTCATCCCTTCCACGTGGTAACGTGGTCCTCTTTGGCTGAACGTGTTGTTTGGGCTGTGCGTGCTGTTTGGGGATAGAAGGCCCAGGTATCTCTATATTACCTTTAACTACATGGTGAACACGTTGGGATCCTGAAGGCGTTGACTTACTTGGAGTATGGACGTCTACCACATTGTTTGAGTCCATCTCCAATTGAACCAAATTTTGGCCCACCACATACACGTCACTTTCTTTACTCATAATGGACTTCCCATTACTTCTGGTCTTACCGTGGGCCACGTCCCTTGCTTCAACAACAATGGGCTTTGCCTTACTTTTGTTCTTGACTTGGGTCCATTTCTTAGCATCTAAGTTGGGTCTTTTATCAATTCGTTTGGGGTCCACCTTGTCAGGCACCAACTTCCTCTGACCGTGATTATTCTTAGGCGCAGGGGAACTATGACTCTGGTTCTTCAGCACCGTTTCTTCGCTCCCAGATTTCAAACACATCTCGAAATCATCACCTATATCCTGATCTGGGTCAGCGAGGACAGCATACTGTGACAGGCCTGTTCTGACTTTAGCCACTCCCGCGGTCTTGTCTGAAGAACCTCGAGCTTCCTCTTTACCCCTGTTCATCGTCTTCCTCGTAGGCCGAGCTCTATCAGATTTCTGAACCAACATCCATGGCCCAAAAAGAGCTTCATTCGCCGAAAGAACTTGCTGATCCTGCGTCCGTTTGGGGGCAGCTTCCCTGTTCTGTTTCAAAGGCTCAACCACGTCCTCCCCTTTCTGAGAGAGCTCCCGCGGGCAATGCTCCTTTTTGTGCCCGTATCTACCACAAGAGAAGCAAATGAGACCAAGGCCCTCATATTCTATGTTGAAGAGGTTAGTTGCTGAGATAATCCGGGGGACCAACTTCTTTTGCAGATCGATTTCAACACATAGCCTGGCATATCTTCCGCGATGGATTCTGGCTTCGTCCTCTTCCAGGTTAGCGATGGTGTTCATGTCAACTTTTAAAGTCTTCCCAATTAAATCTCCTAATCTCCACATGCATTCTTTATTGTAACATAAAAGAGGAACATGAGGAATTCTGACCCATGTTGCCACACGACCCAAGGGATTGCTGAAGGGATCGAAATGAGGCGACCACCTTTGCACAAGGATGGAATGTTGGGCTACCGTCCATGGACCCTCCAGAAGGACCTTTCTGTAGTGGATTCTCCAGTTATCAGGATCAATGAATTTAATCACATAATAATTATTTGGGAGATCAATTAATTCAAAGCTCCTAAACTTCCAAATCCTGCAAAGGTGTTCCTTTAGCCTATAGAAGTTAATTCTTATGCCCAGAGTAGTTATAACCAGCGCATTATTCCATGGTTTTGCCCATCTATTAAGTTCTTCCTGAGACATATGGAGAGTAGGATAGATCTCCCTAAGCTTCTTGATTTCCTCAGAAGGTTCAGGAATTTCCCAAGATTGATCTGCCAGATCCACCAGAGATGAGTCTCCCTCATTTCCTGAACCTCCAAAAGCAAAGCCATTGAAATCTGATCTCTTAAATCCTAACAACGAATCCTTGTAGGAAAAGACCAAATCACTATCATTTCCTTTCGCCACAGCATTCAAGTCTTGTTCCTCTGTTGCAGACACTTCAGAAGACGTTGATGAATTCTCAGTGTTACCCTTGTTAGCTTTCAATCCACTACCAGCAGCAAGACTTGATTAACTGCAACGTTTGAATAGAGCTAAATTACAATATTTAAAATTACAACATTTGTTACTTTTTTTTAATAATAAAGACTAACCTTTATATTTGTCTCATATAATAAATAAATCACAAGCTTGTTACGTATACCATAAAAATTAACAACACTAACAAAACTTCAACGTAATATTTATCTTAAATTATATATAAAGACATAATGTTAAATGCTTGCACATTGCTTTGGAAAAAAAAAAAAGGTTTGAACATTGCATTATATTACGTACACTAACTTTTTAAATTTTTGCACAAGCTTGTTAAACTTTTTTCTAAATTGTATTTTATCTTCTTCATAATCAAGTTCTTCTTCATGTCTCAAAGAAAAAACTACTCCCTCCGGTCCTAATTATAAGACAAAGTTGACTTTTTTGGAGAAATTAAAGAAGCCAATTAAATCACTTTAGAATATTTATATTTTTAGTATCTTTGGATTATATATTAGTTTATTAATCAAATTACTTAGTTTGAAGAAAAAAAATATAAATATAAATATTCTAAAGTGATTTAATTGGCTTCCTTAATTTCTCCAAAAAAAGTCAACTTCGTCTTATAATTAGGACTGGAGGGAGTACTTTTTATTTATACTCTCTATTAAAGACACATCTTTATATTAATTATCTCACACTTTTCAATAATTATCTGTCATCTACCCATTTATTGAACATTATATCAGATACTCTATACTCACATCATAACACAATATATTGAGATGACATGAAAAAAAAAGTGCAAATATGTCCATTATGAAAAGTGACAGTGAAAAGATAAATCATATATGTGATCTTAAATGTTATTCCCTCCGATTCTATTTATAAGCAACTTTCCCCTTGATTAAGCAAAATGAACTAGTAGTTAAAAGCAATAAGTGTGTCAAAAAAATAAGCTTACATCTTCATAAATAAAGTAAAAATTGTTTATAAAAAGGATCAGCCCCATAAAAGAGAATGTTACTTACAAATAGGATCAGAGGAAGTATAAACTAAAACCATTTAGAAATTGTAAACTTAGAAATACAATAAATTAAACACCAATTTCATTAGAAATAAAGTAAATTAAAGAGCAATTTCATTTGTGATAAAAAAAATTGATACATATCGTTTGTATAAGCATTTGTTTATTGATCAATGGAACGAATTTTGTTTAACATGTTATATTGTACGAGTTTTTTTGACTCGAGGACATTATGTTAGATCAGTTCTAACTCATACTACATACAACTGCATTTTCTTTTCTACAGCATCATCTCAAACATATAAGCAAGTTATATGATCTATATAACAAACTGTCTTTCAACATACTTAACAAAATAAAAATATACAGATATTAATTAAAACTAATAACAACTAACTTAAACATGAAACTTAAATAACCTACCTATTTGATATTCAACTCAAACATTTACATATAAGCAAGTTACAGACTTTATATAAGAAACTTGTTTAATATATTATCTTGTTTAGCCTGTCGAATCCTATTCAATGAAATGGAATGATTTGCCTCATTACGAAATGCAACGACATCTGTAAATTGAGGATCGAAATGCACAGTTGTAGCAGTTGTAAAATTTGTGACCATTACTTCACCTTGCATAAAAAGAATAAATTAAAATGACATTCTTTTGATCGAACGAAAAAAAAATTGTTGTCAAAAATTAATATTCACCATTTAAAATGTCAACAATGGCAAACTGCATGAGCACAATCAATGGATCATGGTTTCTATAATATTGATATTCTATCCATGTGGTCATCACTGGGATCCCATACAGTAGCGCCTTGATACAATTGTTCCTATATTAGGAATTCATAACTGAGTTACCCACTTAATTAAACACCATTATTGATGCATATTGAATCTAGAAAAATCTAGAACATAAAGTGGAATGACTCAACCAACCTGTTGTCATATATCTTGTATGTAACATGCATCGTGTTCTTACCTCGTATATTAGCATCACACAACTCATCCATAGAGACTAATTTTCCACTAACGTCTATATCAACAAAAGAACTTTCATCAGTAAATGACAAAGAAAAAAACAACAATAAACAAACATCTTAAAGATTAGCATAATTTTCTAACCAATTGCCTTGGGATCACATGTGGGCGAATCAATTATTTCAACAATCGATTTGAGCCTAAACTTGTGAGGTGCTAATATAGCAGGAGTAAGAGTTACAAAACTGTTATGTTTAAGCTGTAACTGATATTTATCGTGGATGGCGTTAAATAGCTCAAGGATAATAAAATTAGATATATAGTAAGAGCCACCAATTGTAAATAGAGGTTGATATCTATTAACCAACTCTTTATTTGGACAATAAATTTTCATATTCGCACCCTGCGATGATATGAACACAAAGATAATTTCCATATGATAAGCTATTCGACTAATACTTGTTTTGTGAAGTGCTTAATGGACCCCTATCTTCACTTTCCTAATGCAACTCCTTAGTATGTTTCTATGAAAATTTAAATGCATGATGATTGTGAAAGTCAAGCATTTCCAAGTGTGATTACATTAAGCTTGAGTAATCCCTTTGGTTGATTCAATTGAGTGAATGGAGTGTCTTTAATGCAATTTTATTAATTTGGATGCCTAGCTTGATTTTAGGAAGTTGATATGGTAGAGAAAAGCCTTGTTGGAAGATTCTTGAGCCTTAATTCTATTTTCTCATCATGTGTGTGCATTCACCTATTCTCTAATTAATCTCTAGAACTTGTCTAGGTTCTTTTTCAAAGCTACAATAACACTTTGGATTTGTAGTATGATAGGGGCATTCATTTCTAAACCCATTGACCCAAACACAAACCATTCATCATTTACCTTTGATTACCCCCTTGAGCCCTTCATTTTCATTTCTATTTTATTATATAAATGCTACGTTTGCATCATTTATCAAGTTCTTCCTAGCACTATGATATAAAAAAAAAAGTAGTATTGTATATGAGAATAGAAAATAAGAAGAAGAAGAAAAGAAAAAAAGTGTGAAAAAAAAAAGAAAAAAAAGGAAACAAATAAGGCACTTTGGTAAAATATGTTAATTAAGTTTAGTTGTGTAGTGCTAAATGATCTAACAATTTCTTGGGTGCAAGCATAGTGTTTATTACATTATCCTTCCATTTAGCCTTTTCAACATTACAACCCTAAGAAGTCCCCTTGACTATGGATTCATGGTAAAGTTAGTGGTAGAGATAGTCGAACCTTTACAAGCCTATGGTAGATGCTAGAATATGTGAATTAAGTGAAATTCCCTATGATTTGAGAGATGAGAGAAACACTTGTTTCTTTGGGAGTTCTACCATGTCTATCTTTCTTGATTTTGTTATGTATTCAAGTTAACTTCTTTGCATTAAAAATTCCATGAGCTTTGATTGATTTGGGATTGTGATTATTCAATCTTTATGTAATTGCATTCTTGAATAGCTTGGTGATTATAATATTAGGCATATTTTTGAAAACATTGGTTCTATTTTATCCAGGAGTGCAAAAGGCTAAGTGTGGAGGAATTGATAAATCCCTATTTTATTATATATTTTCATATTTTATTTTGGTATTTTGTCATGAGAATTTAGCTTAAAATGTCTCTTTTGTGACTAATTGTGATTAAATGTGTTTAAATGAAATTAAGGTTGAAAAAGGGCAAAATTGTCAAAATAATTTCAATTACTCTTAACCATTGATTTTCTCAGAATATTTGATGATGGCTAAATTGTTTTCAATTAAAAATACTTGAAAATTTGGATTAAAACTGAAAATAGCAGTTTTGGGCTTGCATTTTGGAAATGACAATTTAGTCCACCAAGTTTGAGAAATTCCAGTTTGCTCCACTGAATTCAACATATTGTTTTGGCATAGGTCAGATTTGAAGCAGTTTGGAGAATTGAGGGAAAAGGATATTAAGACACAGAGGCACAAAACAGAGAACCAGCAGCCGCAAGCTTCGATCATCGTCATCACCAAGCATCGTCGTCAGCTTCTTCTTCCTCTCTTGCCAGCGGCACCACCCACCACCACAGCCTCCGGTGAGCTCCATTACCTCAGATCAAGAGCTGCAGCCGTGAGAGCACAGACCACAAGACTCTAAAGCAGAGGAGGCCGAAAGCTGAGGGAGAGAGTTGAGAGTGAGCTGCGAGATCAGAGAACGGCGGATATCAGACCAGAGGGGCCGAAAGCTGAAGGAGAGAGTTGAGAACCTGTTACTAGTGATAGCCGAGATACAGACCTCAGATCAAGAGCTGCAGCCGTGAGAGCACAGACCACAAGACTCTAAAACAGAGGAGGCCGAAAGCTGAGGGAGAGAGTTGAGAGTGAGCTGCGAGATCAGAGAACGGCGGATATCAGACCAGAGGGGCCGAAAGCTGAAGGAGAGAGTTGAGAACCTGTTACTAGTGATAGCCGAGATACAGAGGAGGCCAAATCAGGCACCTGGGATCATCATCTCTTCCATCTCCAACGGTCGTCCTCGATTTTCCAGCATTCCTGGTAGCTTCCAGAGCAGCGTCCACCACCACCCTTCACCGGTTCTTCTTCCTCCTCCTCAAACTTCGGAGCTGCTGCGACATTTCAGCACTGTTTCCGAATTTTGAATCTCAACCGTGACTTCCCCTGTGTTTCTGAGTTCAATTTCAGTCCCTGATTTAATTGGTTTAGTGCTAATTAGTTACTTTAATCAATGGTTAAAAATGGCTGGAATTGTGAAATTGGTTGGTGAAGCTGAATTGATGGTTGGCAATGGCTAATTTTCTTAATCCTTTGTAGCAAGAGGCAATAGCATGAATTTGGGCTTCAATAGGGGAGTTTTTTACTCTTTCAATTCTTTATTTTTACATTATATTTGTGATTCCTAGATCTTAGAATGAATTTTATAATGTTAAATTGATTTATTTTAATGTATTTTAGAGAATTGGATGTGGTTTGACCATTGTTAAACATTTGATATTGTGGTTAATTAACTTAATTATCATTTTCTTGTGCTGGTTAGTTATTAAATTGACAATTTTGTGATCATTTTGTGCTAATTTCAAGATGGCTTAGTTAGTGGATCAATGGTGTCTTGTGTTTGCATTGGTTAATTGAATGTGAATTTATTAATTATATTTAGCATTGGGTTTTAGCATCATTAATTTTGATTTTTTCATATGGGTGACCATTGTTAAATTAAGATTCATGAGAAAATCAAGCTGTAATGCGAGGTGGCTCGGTTATTGCATCAAGAGCTAAAATGATTTTTAAGTTCATTTAATTGCTATAGTGCTTAATCAACCTAATTTAGAGAGATTAATATGCAAGGTGGCTTGGTATTAATCAATCTATATTGGCCCTTAGAGTTAATTTAGAACTAGCATGATTGAATCTCTCATAATCATTCAAGTGAGGATTGTTTGCGCTATTGCTACGAGAGATTACTTATTCCATTGTTGATTTCTTTGTTTCTTTCATTTCATTAATCTCATCATCATTTGGCCAAAAAAAAAAAAAAAAATCTCATCATCATTCCTTTCCACTTTTATTCCAACAAAAATCCAAAAAAATTAGTTTTAAAGCATTTTAGTTTAATTGCAACTTAGTTGTTAGATAAAAAGCTCAAAGATAATTTTTAACTTGTTTTAATTTATGCCAATTGTCATATTTAGTTTCTAGGTAATTAATAAAAGACTCTTTGAGAAATGATCCAGGTTTGTACTCTATATTGCAATCCTAGTTTATTTTTGAAGAGGTTACCTAGGCAAAAAGACGACAACGCCTACTCTTCAAGATCCCAAAACTTTTGTTACTCAAAACTTTGACTAGGACAAAATAAATGATCAAAACAAGTTTGGTTCCTAGCAAAATCATCTCCCACATAATGACTAGTTGTACTATATGGACAATGCTCATATAAATAACTCTCTCCACAATAAACACAAGAAAAAAAATTATGAGGAGAAGAATCAACATTTTCATTCCAACTAGTGTTTGCATATGTTTGTCTCATCTAATCCACATGCATTTCTACTAAAAAACAAAGATTTGACAATCTATCAACAAATAAATGTCGTAAATAATCCATGTTTTTTTTTATTTTTTTGAAAATATGAGCAAAAAAATAATAAAAAATTCACAAAACTCAAGCTTAAACTACTAATACTCAATCAATTCTAACCAAATAGTGTGAACACACAAACCCCCGGCAATGGCACCAAAAACGTGATAGGGGCAAAATATAGAGCCTAAGACTCCAAAAGTGCATGGGCCGTATTAAGTAATAAAGAGTGAATAAGATATCGTTCCCACGAAGACTCACTACAAAAAAAATGTGATTTAGTAGTGGTTAAAAATGGTTATTAGTAGCGGTTTTAACCGCTACAAGAAACATTAGTAACGGTTTATAAAACTGCTACTAAATCGTATGTTGCAAGCGTATTTATAGCGGTTATATAAAACCGCTACTTAAGCAAAATAACCGCTACTTTATTTGTAGCGGTTTAATCCCATCGTTACAACATCCCCACAAGCCGTAATCTTTTTTTGGGATATTTGTAGTGGTTATATAACCGCTAAAAATATCAAAAAGAAAATTTTCAAAGTGGGAAAAGGGAAAAATGAAATTTTTTTTCTAATTTGTAGCGGTTTAAGAACCGCTACTAATAGGAAATTCCTATAATTAGTAGCGGTTATAGAACCGTTACTAATTTCATCAAAATTCAAAATTCGCGCCAAGAAATTAATTTCAGTTTGAAAAAGGCGCATTAATTAGTAGCGGTTTAATAACTGCTACAAAAATTGAGAAAATTTTTAAAAAAATGCAATCATTTGTTTCTATGTTTTTGATATTAAATTAAATAGTTTATTTTTTTATTAATTTATCTAATTTAATTAGCTTATTATTCAATAGTTTAACTCATTTATAAATTAAAATGAATAATTTAATTTAGTTGGATAAGTATAAAAATTGTATTGATAATATTATTAAGGATACGTAGGTAATAAGGAACTATTATATTGTCTACTACAATGTAATTGTGTATAAAAAATAGATGAAAATGAGATAAAGCTCTGAAATATCTAGAAAAAAATGATGAGAATAATTTTTATGCGAAGGAAAGAAGTATTGAAATAAAAAATTAAAAAACTTGTTACTATATTTGATCATATTGTTAAGCTCTCAACTCATACAAAAAAATTTGTAAATGAGAGAAAATGAAAGAAGGAAAATGTGAAAAGAAATGAGGGAGTGTTTGAAATGAGATGTGGTAGGGGCATTTATAGGAATCCACGTATGATTTGTAGCGGTTAATGTATCCATTTTGTAGCGGTTTTTAATTAGTAGCAGTTATTTTTATTTTTGTAGCGGTTTAAAAACCGCTACAAATATTATTTTATTTTTAAATATTTTTTTTCCAATTTTTTTAAAGACAAAAACATAATTTGAATTTGATCACTCATCGTCGCCATCCTTACAGAAATTATGTAGAAAAATTATTGTTAGTGATATTATTAAATTTAAAAAATTTAATTTAAATGATGTAGACTTAAAAAAACGCACCGCACTAAAGGTAAATTGTCATCACCTTTAGGGAAGTAGTTTTCAAAATCGGCTGGCTGAAATGACTCATTCTCGTAGGCGACTTTATCGCCTTCACCCATGTCGTAAAGGTTTCGTGGCTTCAAATGAACGACCATGTGCCAATCCCTGTGCCTCTCGTCCTCGACATAATAAACCTGATGTGCCTCTGAAGCAAGAATATACGGCTTATCATCTTGAGAAATACCTGTATGAATTGGCCGTGAGAAATTGACTGATGTGATCCCTAATTCGTCAGTTGTCAGTCCCTGAGAAGTAGTGGTATTTGCCCACAAACACTTGAACAGCGTCACGGTGAAACGACCTTGATAATTAAGTTCGACCACATCAAGAAGCTTTCCATAGTAAGGGATGCCTCCGAACTGCATGTTGGTGTCACCGCTGCTTGCATAACTCCTTGTCCTAAATGTGCCATAAACACTCCAATTTAGAGTTTGCAATCCTTGATCCTGTGAAACCGTGCAAAACTTAAAACCATTGACATTGTATGCTGTAAACCTTTTTTGCATGATCAAGAGGGCCAATTGCGAGAGCTCTGAAATCTTGTGAGTGTGGGTTGTGGTCATTTAGTATTCTACGCGCAAACCAGGTCGGGAATTCTCTGTGAACCTTTTTGTCAACTTCCGAGGATGTTTGTGTGCAGATCCTGAGTTGACGCTTAACATGACTTCTGAATTCCTTGCAATTAATTATGGAAAGGCGATAGTGAAATGAAAGTGAAAAAAGTTACGAAAGATATAGAATAACATGTGAGTGTACAATTCTTACTATATGAAAGGTTCAACTTGAGTGCAATTAATCAAGACATGTCTATATGTTTGCAACTTCTCAGTTGCCGTTAGTTTGAAGTTATCAGTTTCTCCAATTGGTTTACCAACACGAGGGATAAATTCTCCTGATGTTGGTGCAGGTTCAAGACAATCGTCAACACGAGGTAGGCGGTTGAAAGCCGTCTCAAGGTCATCAAAGTACCTTGAACAAAAATATAGTACCTCATCCTCTATATAGCCTTCAACTATAGAACTTTCTGGCCACGCCTTATCCCTTACATAAGATTTTAATTTCCCAAGGAACCTACGAAGTAAAGAAGAGAAAAATGATACTAAATGCTGAAAAGGACAACTAGCAAATATAAGAACTAACAATAAAGCACATATTTAAAATGAGTACCTCTCAATCGGATACATCCATCGATATTGTACTGGGCCAACGAGCTTTGTTTCATGAATGAGGTGGACTATGAGGTGAACCATCACAGTAAAAAAGGACGGAGGAAAGATCATCTCCAAATGACAAAGTGTAAGAATGATTTTGGACTACAGCTGATCGAGCTCCTCAACGATTAAAACCTTAGAACACAACTTCCAAAAGAAAGAACAAAGTTCCACCAAAACGGTGGAAACATCGGGAGGAAGTGCATTCTTTATAGCCAGAGGGAGTAATTGTTGCATAAGAATATGTGAGTCATGACTCTTCAGGCCAGCAACCTTTCGAGCCTGCAAGTCAACACATCGAGAAATGTTGCTTGAATACCCATAAGGAACTTTTAATTTCTTCAACATTGTGAGGAAGACTTCCTTGTTCGGTTTTGTGAGGGTAAACTTTTCCGGCTGAAATCTGTCATGCTCATCTGGCCAAGTGTCTTTTCCTCGCTTGAAGGTGATCTTTTGTCTTGCTGGGTTCATTAAGCAGCGTATATAGCACATTATCACAAACATTCTTTTCAATGTGTATGACATCAAGACTGTGGCGAAGTAAATTAGATCTCCAATATGGAAGAGTGAATAAAATACTTATCTTCTTCCACTGTTGTGGCACCGAAGTCCTACGCGTCTTTTGGCGAGTTTGTACTGAATCGTCGCTTTTTCAAAACTAGAAATCAACATGCTCAAGCTAATGTAAGATATCTGTACCGGACAAAGTCTGAGGTGGTCCTCTTTTTTCTGGTTTCCCATTAAAGCGATTCCGTTGCAATCTAAACTTATGCTTTCCATCTAGAAATCTCTGATGCCCCATAAAGCACTACTTTGGACTGTGGGGAAGGCGCACTGCGTCAGAGTCAAAATTGCAAGTTGGACACGCCGACCCAGTATGTACATTCCAACTAGATAATGTGCCAAGGCCAGGAAAGTCACTAATCCTCCACATCAAGGCTGCAGGCAAGTTGAACAAAGTCTTCCTGTAAGCTTCGTATGTCTCCATGCTGACATTCCACAGCTCAAGCAATTCCGCAATAAGCGGTTAGAGATACACATCGATGTCATTGCCCGGTGCCTTTTTTCCTGGAATGATCATAGGCATAATGAAGGAGCTTTGTTTCATACACATCCAGGGGGTAAGTTGTAGGGAACCAAGACTACCGGCCAAATACTGTAACCTGTGCTAAGATTCCCGAAAGGATTGAAATCGTCGGTCACCAACGCAAGCCGAACATTTCTGGGGTCAGTCGCGAAATCTGGAAAGTCGTTGTCAAACGTTTTCCAAGCATCTGCATCCCGAGGATGTCTTACTTTGCCGTCTTAATTCTTATCAACGGCATGTCACCTCATGTGCTTCGTAATTTTAGACGACATAAATAATCTTTGTAGGTGAGGTTTCAAAGGGAAGTACCTGAGAATCTTTACAGGTTTCTTCTTCTACTTTTTCCCTTTCCGAATTGTCTTGTACCTCAATGTGTGGCATCTCTTACAAGTCTCCCTACTGGAATCGTCTCCCCAATACAGCATACAATCGTTGGGACATGCATCAATCTTTTGATAGTTCAACCCCAACCTGTTGATAATCTTCTTGGCCTCATAGAATATTGTGAAAATCTCAGCATCGGGGAATGCATCTTGGATAAGGTCAAATATTCAAACTCATTTTCTCTTCCCTCTCCTCTTCCAAGTCTGTTGAAGCATGGGAAATAGGGAAAAATCTGTCATCATCATTCTCATCTCATTCTCTCTCTCTTCTCCTCTATTTTTGCTGAACTAGCCAAGAAAGAGAAAAGCAAAGGGGAGTTTTTGACTTTGGAAATGATCTCTTTGGCCCAAATGTTATGTTTTAAAGTTGTTCATAATAATAAGGGCTTCATGGCTATGGTTTCATATTTTTGGAAGGTGGTGTTTTGGTGTTTGAACCAATTAGAAAGTGGTGAAATCAAGAAGTTGGTTTTGGAAGAAATAAGAGGTGAGTAGTTGATGCACTTTGGTATAATTATCTTTGTCATTGGTTAAGTTTTGAGAATTTTGTATTATTGCCTTGATTTTGGCTCAAATTTGAAACGCATGGATTGAGTAGTATAATGTGGTAGAATAAATGCCAAATTGTGTTTTGGGGTCCATAGTTTTGGTTTGGATTTGAAAAGAGGAAGTTTGATCATTAGGTGATTTTGGTTGCAATGTGGTTAGTGTTAGATATGAATAGTTTTGATGATGTCAAATATAGATGTCAAATATGAGCAAAAAGTTTGTATAATATACTTATCTTCTACATTGACTAACTACCATATTTAATGTTGTATATCTTGTAGATTAGTCATAGACATCATTGTGGGTTGATATTATAATGCCTCATAAATGGAGAATAATCATCAAGAAGAAAATCAAGAGGCAAGGAATTGAAGAAAGAAGAAAGAAAGATGAAGATTGAAGATATTCATCAAGAAGATTGAAGTTGGGTTATGAAGAATGATCATCAAGAGGAAAAACAAGAAGAAAGAGATTAAAGAAAGAAGAACTTGCAAGATCACATGAGAATATCAAGATTCAAGCTCCTAGAAGTGGTACCGGAGGTTTCTATGATCATACGGAAGTTAGAATGGGTCAATACGAAGCTAAAATGATGTATACGGAAGCTATGGTACCTTTGGGGATGATTACCCGAGTAATCACTCGAGTAATATGGTATTTTCTGATTTTGGAGGTGTTTACTCGAGGCCTTACTCGAGTAATCTGCCGGGTTATTTGATGAATTACTCGAGGCGGCACTTGAAGTAAATGGGACTCTGTTTCTCGCGCGGCAGAACAGAGGTTCGGTATTTTGATGATATCTCTCCAACCACATGTCGGATCGAACTGAAACCGGTGTCATTGGAAACTAGACTTCCAACACGAACTTTTGACACCAAGATCACATTCAAAGGAGTTCAGATGAGGGAGATATGATCTGTTGAAGTTGACTCATGAATCACCGTCATATTCCAGGACAAGCTTCGGTATTTTGGACATAACTCTCAAAATACATATCGGATGGAGACGAAACCGGTGCCATCTGAAAGAAGACTCAAAGAGCTTTCCATGGATATATAATTTGTCGCATTTGAAGCTATATCCCAAGAGCTATGACTTCTGGAAGTTGCTGCTCGTGATTTCAGGATTGTCTAAGTACAGGAGATACTCTTTGGATCATAACTTTCTGTACACAACGAGTTTGGAGTTGATTCTTGTTGCATTGGAACGTAGATAATGAGGGCTTTCCGATGATATATAATTTGCCATGTTTCGAGTCAAAATCAAGAATTCACTTGAAGGCACTACTCGAGTAACTGGTTGAAAACAAAAGACTTTACTCGAGTAGGTACTCGAGTAATCACATAGAAAACTTCCAGTTGCTCTCGGCCTGCCAATGTTACTAGAGGAGCTACTCGAGTAACCATGTGAAAAACTTCCAGTTGCCTTCAGGTTGCCATTGATACTCGAGGAGCTACTCGAGTAACCGTGTATTTGAAAATGTGAAGCTCTCAGCATTTTGTACCACTGCAACATTACTCGAGTAAGTACTCGAGTAAACTTAAATGAATACTCGAGTAGCTACTCGAGTAAAGCACTGTTCATGAAGAGTTATTTACGAAAACTTGAAGTCACTACTGGAGCAAATCACTGTACATTGACGAAAACTTCAAGTCACTACTGGAGTAAATCACTGTTCATGAAGAGTTATTGACGAAAACTTCAAGTCACTACTGGAGTAAATCACTGTTCATGAAGAGTTATTTACGAAAACTTCAAGTCACTACTGGAGTAAATCACTGTTCATGAAGAGAGAACTTCAAGTCACTACCCGAGTAAGCTATGCAGAAAATGGAAGGTCACTCGAGTAGCCACTCGAGTAACCTGTGAAGAAACTTGATGTTTACTCGAGTAAGTACTCGAGTAATGCTTCCCAGAAAAACAGAACAGCGTCTCGAAGATTCTGGAAATCAATGGAATGATCATATAACTCATTCTTATTGCTTCTAATTACTCTAATACTTCATTATATTAGTGATTAATGTATTTCTCCAGGAATACAATGAAGATATGATGTGAAGAGTCAAAAGGTGAATTTACGGAAGAGGAGCGTCAACGTTCACAACGGCTAGTTTTCAAATTGAAGAAGCCACACTCCAACGGATATATTATGCTCAAACGGTCATCAACCTTCATCAACTATAAATAGAAGATCATCCATAACAGAAGTAAGACCCAGTGCATGCATCGTCTAAATGCCAACATCCTGACATCATTGCCCATCGCACATACTCTCTGTTTCTCTACTTTCTATATCATTTACATTTGAGAGAGAGAGTTTTTGTATTATACTTCAGTGTTAATCATATCCACTCTGTGAGAGAGTTTGTAAACACTTTCAATTGTATTTCTGAATTGATCTCAAGGTAGAGGGACCTTGAGTGGGTTGATTTCCTTACGGGAAGCTGTAGAGAGAATCACTGGTAAGACTTTCTACTCGTAAGACTTACAAGGTGCAAGCAGTAGAGAACGTTGCTGCTCGTAAGACTTACAGTGGTGTAAGCAGAAGAGAACGTTGCTGCTCGTTAGACTTGCATAGGTAAGCTGGAGGGAAAGGTCTTCGGGATTGCTTTGCTCGTAAGACTTGTTGTAAGGGGGAGTATCTTTGTGAGAACTTTGTAAAGGCTTTTCTTGTGCCTGGATTAAACGAGAAGATAGTGGATTTGAAAATCTCAGGAGGAGCCTGGGGACTGGACGTAGGCCATCACAGATTGGACCGAACCAGGATAAATCACAGTTTGCATATTCTCTTCCCTAAACTCTTATATTTCCAGCATATTTCATTTAATCTAACTGTTGATTTATAAACCTTCATACTTACCACTTTCGTTAAGATACGAAAAGATTTCTAAAGTTCTTAAGTTTTTATTATACACCCAATTCACCCCCCCTCTTGGGTGATAGCCGGTTCTAACATTTGGTATCAGAGCCGGACTCTTGTTTAAAGGACTTAACCGTCTCAAGAGTTTATAATGGCTGATTTTGGGTGTTATATGCTTTCTGAAGGTTTTGACTACACTGTTCCACCTATTTTGAAAGATATTGATTTTTGGTTTTGGAAAGCTAGAATGACATCTTTCATAAAAAGCTTTGATTATGATATGTGGAATGTTTTTACAAATGTCTTTGATTTCAAACCGAGAAAGGATTAGACAGAAAGAGAAAAGAAAATGTTTTCGTTGAACATTAGAGCAATGAAAATTTTGTATAGTGCTTTAACTGAAAATGATTTTGAGAAAATTAGATTTTGCTCTACTGCAAGAGATATTTGGGATACTCTTGATTCTCTATATACTTCTAACAAGTGTGTTGAAGTTGAAAGTGTTGACAGTTCATGTGAGACTACAAGCTATATATCCACGATTCATGAACAAGTGGAAGTTGACAATGAAGAAGGAGAAATCATAGAACACTTTCATGATCTTGTCAACATAGAAGAACAAGAGGAAAATGATTCACGAAAAGAGCTCGTTATGGACGGACAAGAAAATTCACTCTCTGGAGCTCAACATGAACTTAAGGTAAAAAGTTCCAATTCTTCTTGTGATTTTCGTAAAACTGATTTTCAAAGCTTGCATAAAATTGTTTTTCAACCAATTATTGATTCTATTGAGAAAAGCAAAAAGATTTTCAATCATGCTGGAAATTCATGCGGGAAGAAAAGACTTAGGCAAACTGATCATTCGAAATCATCTTTTCTTGATCAACACAATACTTGCATAAAATCTCATAATGCATATCATCATATTACTTGCAATTATTGTGGTAAATCAGGTCATATTTCTCACACATGCTATATTAGAAGAAATTCTAATTTGAGAAATAAATATGCTTGGGTTCCAAAAAGACAAGTAATGTCTAATCCTAACAATCAAGGACCCAAGTATATGTGGGTACCAAATTGTTCTTCTAGTACTTTATGTATGCAGATTGAATATAAGAAGAATGAACATAAGGGTACGGAGATGATGAAGAAGAAACCAAGAGTTTCTCATGCACCAAGAAAGAGGTTCATACCATCTATATCGAAAAGAAGAACTCTCGGAGCACCCATTGCTGGAACTGCAAAGTTTAATCACAAAGATATGCAATGGAGAAAAAGAGTACGTTCTACCTCAAGAATGGACTACCATAGAGTACCGCTCAACTATCTTGAGGAGAACAAGAAAAGGAGGATCTCTCAAGCATCAAGTAAAAGACTCCTGGAGTCTATGTATTTTGAGAGACGATTGCCAACACCCAAAGCAAGATATTCAAAGTATCAACATCCTAGAAAGATGCAGTGGGTAAGCAAAAGCAATCCTCCAAGTATCTAAGGCAAAGGTACACAATGATAAAATCTCCTATATTATTGTCTGTAATATTTCTTGAGATTTTATATTTTGGAACCTTAGGAATGAGTATTGTAAACTATTTTGAAATTATGTTTTCAAATCTTTTTTAAAAAAAAAAAAAGGGCCACTTAATAGATTTATTTATAAAGGGATTGCAATGCTCAACAGGATAATTCTTTATGCATATATAATGATTTGAAAAGAAAATATTTCTTTTATGCATAAAGATATGTTTAATTCATTATGCGCAATTGCCTCGAATTGATTATATTCTTAGAGCATGTGAATTTTATCTTGATTCCTTCAAGCTAACAAGAAATGGATCCAATCAATGTTGGATACCATGAAGAAAAGAAATTTATATAGTTCTGTAGAATAAGAAAAAGCTTCTCAAGACTATGACCACATTCATATCTTGATGATGCTGAAATTCGGAGGTTGGATCTTGGTGCTGATTGTGCAAAGGAGAGAAACCAATATTATTCCACCAAAATCAAGCAAGCTGTCACAAGGACAAGAGAAATTACGGTGATATCTAATCCTTACTCTATACTGTGATTATATGAATTATTTATTTTGAGTAATGAGTATTTGTCCATTATTGCATTCAGTTAGCAATCAATCCTTCATGATTGTTAATTTGTTTATAGATTGGTAAATGAACGATAAGTGAAATTGTGCATAGTTTATCTATCAATTTATGTTTTGAAGTGCACAATTCAAAAATGTGTTTTGGTTTCATCATGTGTTATAAAATTGCATACCATTAGCAATCAATCATTTATGGTTTTCAAACTGTTTTTAGATTGCTAAATGGACTTAAAATGAAATTGTGTATTTGAGTTTTGAAAAGTTCATTTCAAAAATATACTTAGATTCCAATTCATCTTGTTTATAAAAATGCATACACATTATTTGAAAATTACTTATATATTGTTTGCATTTAAATTGGTTTCAAAATTGGAAGTTAATATTTATGTATACTGTAAATCAGAAATGCTTCAAATTCTTCCACTAGAGTATTTCCACATCATTGACATATTGATCATTAATATTAAATGTGTTATCTAATGCTTGAACTCCTCAACCATTATTTTCTAACAAGTTAGACCTTATGTCTAACAAGTTAACTATCTATATGAGTTTCAAGTGTATTTCCTAGAAAAGAATCTAATATGTGAAAGCTTTATGCCTAATGCATAAATCTTTGGTTGGCCATATTATTCCAAGCATTATGAATGTTCATTAGTGCATTGAATCTTAATGCATTAACCATTATTGTGGAATAACTTACCAGGATAATATTCTAGAACACTAGTCATTTGGATCAATGAGTATGTGTTTCATCATCCATAAATTCTTGTTGCTCAAATGCATTACCATTTGTCTTCATCCATTCTTCGAGTAACTAGATCCTTCTATTCAAATTCTTGAGTTGAATATCCCTATTCTTCAAGACACATCTCTAAAAGTCAAGTTCATCTCTTGGTCAATAGCAAAGTCATTGTGTTTATATACATCATTGAAATTAAGTCTTTCTGGCTAATTCATTTTCAATATGACTTTTGCTCTTGGGAAAATTCTTAAACATGTTAAACTCCAATGTCTAACATGTTATCTTAGTTGTTCTCTAAAAAGGAAGCTTTCTAGTATATGTATATTTAAACTGTTGACTTCTACCATTTTCAACATGAACATTGATTATAAACATATTTCAAAGATGAATTTTGCATATATTCAAAATCTCAATTTTACAATGCATTGTTATGATTTGAAACTACATATGAGATTTGAACAATTTGCATATCTCATTATTATTCTTGAAAAACTTGATTTCATTCATGATTTATCATTTCATAATAGTTGATCATTATAAATAGATTTTCAACTCTCTTTGATCTGACTTACATGCCTTGCATGAAAATCTTATCAATGACATATTTTAAAGTGTATTTACAAATTGTCATTGATCTTTGAAATCATCATTCTTGGTATTATTTGTTCGTTACCCTTTATGATTTAATTGCTTGAATTTATTCAATTGGGTAAAATTATATTTTGGTCTTTGTTGATTATTATACTCTTTGCTCAACTATCATATGATTCAATTATATAAGAGCATAAGAGTTATAATGTCTAATATTATATGGACCCAAGAGAAAGTTGGGTACCAAAGAGCATTTATTTATACTTTTGCAGGAGTTGATCGAAATGCTCTACTTTTGGATACAAAGATCAAAGGCTAACAGAGAAGGCATGACTAGCAGTATTGCAATGTGAGCAGAAGCAAAATCTGTGGTATCATTTAAGTGACACCACAAGTAAGTAGCTAGTGATGCAGCCAGAGAAAGAGAAAGAGGAGGAAAATCTCTCAAGTGAACCTAGACGAGATTCATCCCAAAGCAACTCAAGGCCAAGAACAAGTTTAGCCAATATGAATCTTTGTTGCCTACTCACCTTCCATATTGTTCCAAGGTGATCAGAAGATATTCAAAGGAAGATGCTGAGATGCACAGAATCATCAAGCTTGGTGAGCCTATGAGGATTCTCAACTACAATCCTAGCTCTATGTTTTCACAAAATTATATGATATATCTATACTAGAGCTATGGTGAGCAAGGCCAATTCAATCGCTTCATGAAAGGATTATCACATAATGGCCTATATTATTAGTGAGAAGGAGAGGAACGTCGGAGAAATCATGTCTTTCAAAGATATATATACTTCTACAGGACTTACTCCAAGTAATCAGAAGTTACTTCAAGTAATCTGCAATTACTTCAAGTATACCTTCAAGTAATCGGCAATTACTTCAAGTAGACCTTCAAGTAATTCACAATTACTCCAAGTAAGTCTAAATCTTACTCACAAGAGGCACAAAGGATGAAAGCTGAGACTTCAAGAATAAATAAGAGACAACACTTTACTAGAGTTGGTCTCCCTGGTCCTTCATTCTTTAGTCCATCTATCCAAGGCTATCAGAGAAAGGAGCTCAACAATCACACAAAGCTTGCTGCAAACAATGTTGAGTTCATCACTTCTGTGAATGGAAAGATTAGAAGACTCTGTGATTTGATCAACCGGAACTTCAAGGCCTTATTCCAAGCTCATCTTGGTATGCTTAACTTATCACAGAAATTATGCTTCAAAATCCCTCCATACTGATCACATCGACAGACAATGACTAGCCAATAATGCATTAATGGACTTCAGAGGATTATGGCTCAAGTGATTACGATATTACTCGAGTGAGGTATTGTATTCCTATTCAATTAAAATTCTCTAAGTTGCAACACTCGAGTGAGCACTCGAGTGATGGTTGAGTGAAATACTCGAGTAACTACTCGAGGGATACAGGATTACAATATTTAAACCCTGAATAGCATCATCATTTTCAAAACTTGATTTCCATCCAAATCTTCATATTTTCATACTCATTCTCTTTACAAAATTTTCAATGGTTTTACAAATTTAGGAGAGTTATTAATTGTATTGCTCATGACGATTTTTTTTATAAGCCATGCATTCATTAAGGGGGAGCTTCACATTCACATGTGTTTTATATCTTAAAAGCTCATCTCATTTATTGAAAGAAAATTCTTTTAACATACTCATCTGAATTCACTATCTTTTAATTAGTTTTGATGATAAGTTACTATTATATTTTCCTTTCATGATCTTAATTTTTAACATATCATATAGAAAGAGTGGCTTTGGTTTATGCAATAAATTTGATACTTGATTGCACTAACCACTCTCCTTGCAAGAATATTTTTATTTATAACAGGAGAATTTGTTCTATGCAAGATGATTCCTCAGCACACTAAAAGGAGCATATATGATGACATATGCTTTAACAATCAATCAAGGGAGATAAATTGGCTGCAATATTCAAAGCAATAAATACATATGCCAATACAAATGAGCATTGAGCATGCTAAACAGAAGCTCAACTCAACTGGAGAATCTATCAACTTTGAGGAAAGATGATTTAACACTGGCTACAACCCTCAAAGCAACAAAAGGCACAAGTCAGGATGATTTTAGTAGTATTCTATGGAAGGCTATTCCTAAACCTTTCTATTGAGCACACTTCAGAGCCTACCATTGAGCCAGCCAACTCCTATGAACAAGATCCATCACAGTTGCATAGTGAAAGTATGGTGAACATAATATCTTGGATCTAACACAACAAGAAAGGAAGGAGATGGGTTTCATGGATCAATCTTCAGCTTGCCAAATCCAAATGAGCATTTCTAAACCCTCTCTTTATATTTTGAGCTTACTTTGCATATTCTTGACTATGGAAGTTTTCTTGAAAACCTTTCCAAATTGTTTCAAATTTGTTTTCAGGAAAATCATTTTTTTTTCACTTGTATCAAATTATAAATGAAACTACTTTCAAAACGGGGGAGATAAACTTGTTTTCCAGATGCATTTATTTTGATTTATAGGGAGAATGACATTTCTCATTTGACTTCATATTTACTTCTCTACAAGTCTTTCTTCTTTATACTTCAAACTTTTTGCTGATGTCAAATAGGGGGAGAGAAAGGCAAGAAAAATATATTGTTCTTACTTAGTTTTTATAACTCATACATATTTTTCTTGAAAGATTTGTCATCATCAAAAAGGGGGAGAATGTTAGATATGAATAGTTTTGATGATGTCAAATATAGATGTCAAATATGAGCAAAAAGTTTGTATAATATACTTATCTTCCACATTGACTAACTACCATATTTAATGTTGTATATCTTGTAGATTAGTCATAGACATCATTGTGGGTTGATATTATAATGCCTCATAAATGGAGAATAATCATCAAGAAGAAAATCAAGAGGCAAGGAATTGAAGAAAGAAGAAAGAAAGATGAAGATTGAAGATATTCATCAAGAAGATTGAAGTTGGGTTATGAAGAATGATCATCAAGAGGAAAAACAAGAAGAAAGAGATTAAAGAAAGAAGAACTTGCAAGATCACATGAGAATATCAAGATTCAAGCTCCTAGAAGTGGTACCGGAGGTTTCTATGATCATACGGAAGTTAGAATGGGTCAATACGAAGCTAAAATGATGTATACGGAAGCTATGGTACCTTTGGGGATGATTACCCGAGTAATCACTCGAGTAATATGGTATTTTCTGATTTTGGAGGTGTTTACTCGAGGCCTTACTCGAGTAATCTGCCGGGTTATTTGATGAATTACTCGAGGCGGCACTTGAAGTAAATGGGACTCTGTTTTTCGCACGGCAGAACAGAGGTTCGGTATTTTGATGATATCTCTCCAACCACATGTCGGATCGAACTGAAACCGGTGTCATTGGAAACTAGACTTCCAACACGAACTTTTGACACCAAGATCACATTCAAAGGAGTTCAGATGAGGGAGATATGATCTGTTGAAGTTGACTCATGAATCACCGTCATATTCCAGGACAAGCTTCGGTATTTTGGACATAACTCTCAAAATACATATCGGATGGAGACGAAACCGGTGCCATCTGAAAGAAGACTCAAAGAGCTTTCCATGGATATATAATTTGTCGCATTTGAAGCTATATCCCAAGAGCTATGACTTCTGGAAGTTGCTGCTCGTGATTTCAGGATTGTCTAAGTACAGGAGATACTCTTTGGATCATAACTTTCTGTACACAACGAGTTTGGAGTTGATTCTTGTTGCATTGGAACTTAGATAATGAGGGCTTTCCGATGATATATAATTTGCCATGTTTCGAGTCAAAATCAAGAATTCACTTGAAGGCACTACTCGAGTAACTGGTTGAAAACAAAAGACTTTACTCGAGTAGGTACTCGAGTAATCACATAGAAAACTTCCAGTTGCTCTCGGCCTGCCAATGTTACTAGAGGAGCTACTCGAGTAACCATGTGAAAAACTTCCAGTTGCCTTCAGGTTGCCATTGATACTCGAGGAGCTACTCGAGTAACCGTGTATTTGAAAATGTGAAGCTCTCAGCATTTTGTACCACTGCAACATTACTCGAGTAAGTACTCGAGTAAACTTAAATGAATACTCGAGTAGCTACTCGAGTAAAGCACTGTTCATGAAGAGTTATTTACGAAAACTTGAAGTCACTACTGGAGCAAATCACTGTACATTGACGAAAACTTCAAGTCACTACTGGAGTAAATCACTGTTCATGAAGAGTTATTGACGAAAACTTCAAGTCACTACTGGAGTAAATCACTGTTCATGAAGAGTTATTTACGAAAACTTCAAGTCACTACTGGAGTAAATCACTGTTCATGAAGAGAGAACTTCAAGTCACTACCCGAGTAAGCTATGCAGAAAATGGAAGGTCACTCGAGTAGCCACTCGAGTAACCTGTGAAGAAACTTGATGTTTACTCGAGTAAGTACTCGAGTAATGCTTCCCAGAAAAACAGAACAGCGTCTCGAAGATTCTGGAAATCAATGGAATGATCATATAACTCATTCTTATTGCTTCTAATTACTCTAATACTTCATTATATTAGTGATTAATGTATTTCTCCAGGAATACAATGAAGATATGATGTGAAGAGTCAAAAGGTGAATTTACGGAAGAGGAGCGTCAACGTTCACAACGGCTAGTTTTCAAATTGAAGAAGCCACACTCCAACGGATATATTATGCTCAAACGGTCATCAACCTTCATCAACTATAAATAGAAGATCATCCATAACAGAAGTAAGACCCAGTGCATGCATCGTCTAAATGCCAACATCCTGACATCATTGCCCATCGCACATACTCTCTGTTTCTCTACTTTCTATATCATTTACATTTGAGAGAGAGAGCTTTTGTATTATACTTCAGTGTTAATCATATCCACTCTGTGAGAGAGTTTGTAAACACTTTCAATTGTATTTCTGAATTGATCTCAAGGTAGAGGGACCTTGAGTGGGTTGATTTCCTTACGGGAAGCTGTAGAGAGAATCACTGGTAAGACTTTCTACTCGTAAGACTTACAAGGTGCAAGCAGTAGAGAACGTTGCTGCTCGTAAGACTTACAGTGGTGTAAGCAGAAGAGAACGTTGCTGCTCGTTAGACTTGCATAGGTAAGCTGGAGGGAAAGGTCTTCGGGATTGCTCTGCTCGTAAGACTTGTTGTAAGGGGGAGTATCTTTGTGAGAACTTTGTAAAGGCTTTTCTTGTGCCTGGATTAAATGAGAAGATAGTGGATTTGAAAATCTCAGGAGGAGCCTGGGGACTGGACGTAGGCCATCACAGATTGGACCGAACCAGGATAAATCACAGTTTGCATATTCTCTTCCCTAAACTCTTATATTTCCAGCATATTTCATTTAATCTAACTGTTGATTTATAAACCTTCATACTTACCACTTTCGTTAAGATACGAAAAGATTTCTAAAGTTCTTAAGTTTTTATTATACACCCAATTCACCCCCCTCTTGGGTGATAGCCGGTTCTAACAGTTAGAAGTGTTGAATGTGTCATTGTGGTAAGATTTTGGTTGTTTTGAGTTTACCAATAGGTTCCTTATGGAATTTAAGAGGGGAATGAGTTTTGGTATAAGTTCTGGAACCATTGGAGCTAGTTTTGGTAAATCTGGAAAACCATATTAGTTGCTGCGAACTGGCTTCTGATAAGCCTCACTCGAGTGAGGAAGGGTCTCACTCGAGTGTAGTATGAAATTCTCGGTGTTTTGGTTAAGTCTTCAGGCAGAAATCATGAATGAACTTGTGTATCTGCGAGTGGCATATGTTATCACTTGAGTGTCTGGGATGTCATTCGAGTGCATGTGCATGTAGCACTATGGGTGTGTGTCTTGGGTTATCACTCACATGCAAATGGTCAAGAGTGTGTATGGGCACTCGCGAGCATTGGGAGGTCACTCGAGTGCTAGGGCTAGTGCTCAAGTGCAATTGTCACCTAGGAGCCTTTGTTGCTCTCGGGTTGTCACTTTTTATACCCCACTCGTTGGGACTCGGGTGACTAAGTGTCATCACTCGAGTGCCCAGGTAAGTGCTCGAGTACACTGACCACTTTAGGAGGTGTTGGTGCTCTCGGGTACACACTTTCTGTGTCTCACTCGCTAGGACTTGAGTGTGGGTGAGGGCAACACTCGAGTGAGGCCTCCTTTACTCGAGTGAGTCAGGCCAAAATAAGAGTTTTGCTTCCTAAAAAGGTATCTTTGGGATAGTCTCTTCTTACCTTTTAGGCATATGTTTAGGCCTATAATGGTCACCTAAAGAGTTTAAATGATAACTAGCTTAAAGTACTACGAAATTAAGAACTTGGAAAAGAGATTGACGGGTTGTCCCTAACTTGATTTATAGGATTTGACATTTGCCGCCCTCGAGAGCCCACAGTGCCGAAGAGTGTCAGGAAAGAACAAGGTAGTAACTCTTTCTCTTATACTGTGTGTGAAACATTGTATGTATATTTGTCATGCATTAAGAATACTTTGTGAATACATTGTGATGCTTTGAGATCGCAGTGAAAGATGACGCTTAGTGATACATTGTGCTACTTTGTGATACATAGAGATCGCAGCGACAGCTGACGCATAGAGTTTATAGCCATGAGTGCTGTTGTTTGTGGCGTGAGCCATGATACATTGTGATGCTGCTTAACATGATCATATATGCTATGTGTTTATGCATTGTGTAAGTGATTTGTTACTACTGGGATTCTCTTGAATCTCATTCTTTCCAATGACTAACATTTCAGACAAGACAAGTGGCTCTAAAGAGAAGCGGGCAACCCGGAGTGATTAGGACCCTTTGGGGCATATTTGATTTTTGGGAAGTTGGTTATCTACTTTTAAACTTGGGATTACTGTATATTTTGATATGTAAATACTATATTTGATTTTTGTCATGTAATCCCCTAGTTAAGACGTATAATCCCTTAGTTTATGTATGTATAGACCCCGGGAGTTGCCGGGGATTTAATTATACACTCTGATATGAATGAATGTAAATTAACTGCACATGTAATTATATTTGAATTTTGAAATTGAGAGCAGGATGGGGACAAGTTTTGAACGATTTTGTGAAAACCTTACTGTAAAGTAGGAAGTTGAAATGAGTTTAAATTATCTGACGGTCTCTGATCCAATTTAATTTGTGATATCGAATCATAATTACGCTAATCAAGACAGGGGGTTACACTTTGCATTGATGCCAAACAGAGGGTATTTCGCCAGACAATTCATTTCCATGCACATCAAAGCACACATTTTTTAGGAGACTACCAGATAATTGATTTATTCCAAGAGCAATCTATTGTAGCGATGAATTGTTAAATAATGAAGATGGTGTAGAACCAGTGAGATGATTTACTCCAAGATGTAACATCTTTCAGTTGTGAAATATCACCAATTTCATTTGGAATGTCTCCTTCAAATATTAAGGGGTGGAAAAGAAACTAATGTCAGTAATAATTTGTTACGTGTCACAAGTTATTAGGTACATGAGATAAATTAATATTCTATAGAAACACGTGTAATAAGACTTGCACATTTTTTAAGAAATGGCACATATATTAGTAAATGATAAAACACAATAAAACGTATAACAATTTTAATTCAGGTGGGCTAATAACAATAGATTAAATCAACTGGTTGTGTTCAGTGGAGAATTTTTGATGGATTCAAGATGAATAAATCTAAGAGACAAACTGAAATCCAATTAGCCCTTCCTTTCCATCATTCCTATCAAAACACATATTTCTTGAGAGACTCCTAGAAAAAATCTTTTTGTTGACTCTACACACTTTTTAAAAATAATAATTACTAATAAAAATGAAATTAAAATATAATGTATATAGTCCAAATCAAAATTAAACGTTTCGGACATGTTCAATGTAAGGATTATTCAATATGAAAAGTACATGAGTATAAGACTTAGATGAGTGATTATTTATCAATGATGGATTGCTTTTGTGATAAATTTTGTTGCTGAAGCACTTGGATTTTATATTGAATATATTTTCTCATGTTTTAAATAAGATTATGCATTGTATGTGATTACTATGGTATGTAGTTAAGTTAATTCATATTGAGTGTCATGATTGTGCTCTTATTTAAGAGGAACGAAATGCTTTAAAATGATTTTCAAATACACATCAAGTGGTATTTAATAATTTATCTAACAGATGACTATGATGCAATTGTAAGATTAGTCATTTGATGCAATTGCTTGAGGTTTTTAATTTTATTTGATGAAAAATTAACTCCCAAATTATTTTTAAGAAGCTAGGAAACCCATCAACTTTGCTACCAAGACTCATTTTATCTTATAATCCTTTTCAAACCAAAACAATTCTTCATTATTTTCCAAAAATGCCAAAAAGAGTAGAAGTAGCTTTATTTTCATGAATTTTAGCCCAGAGAAAACTCATTTGAAAACCTCTTTTTTTAACCATGCTTTTAGCACTTAGTTTAACCTAGGAAATTCAAAATAAAATCTTCTTTGATAAGAAAAGGATCCCAAATTGTTTGCATTATATAACATTTTAATTTGAGGTAAAATTTGTGATTTGACCATGAGGTAGCTAAGGTTCTTGTCAAATCAATACAGGCTTTAGAAAACTTTTTCTACTATTTCATGTGCCATATTAACATTTTTTAAAATTAATCAGATTAAAAAATTAGCAAAAAGTATCCTCAAAAAATTTATTAAATATGTTTCCAAGGACGGATAAACCCAACCCCGACAAATTTCTTAACCCCTGGCGCTCACCAAAACTTGTAGTTTAATTTTAGTGATTCAACATTTATTTGTTCTCTTATAAGTTATAGCAAGTTTTTTTAATCAAATTTTGTTAATAGAGAAAATTACTACTGTAAAAGCTTTATAGTCGTATAGATATATGCAATCCCACGCTCAATCCAAATTAATTGAGGCACAAAATATTTATGTATTTTGGTCAAACATATATCATATATGTATATATATATGTATATATATATATATATATATATCAATTTTTACATTTTGAATTTAAACAACCCAAACAAGTATTTTCGTAATTTAATATTATATATTTAAAAATTTTATATTTTATATCAGTTTTTAAAAAATAAATTAATTAATATGTAAATGTTTTGTTAAGTCTGCTGATAAAAACTGCACAGGTCAATTCTATTACATTTTCTATCCCTCTCATAACGTCATTTCCAACTCTCAATCACAAATAAACACTGACTTCCAAGTCTTTTAACATAAAAGCATGGCAATATGCCTTTTCATTGGATTTATTTTTATACTGCTAATCCTTTTATTGTCTTGTTGTTTTGTTTTTCCACGATAACATGTAAGTCCAGTTACAAGTCATAGTTTTAAAAAAAGCAAAGGCCAATTCTATCAAATTTTTTAGCCCTCTCATAACGCCATTTCCAACTCACGAAGTTATTCACAAATAAACATTCACTTTCAAGTCTTTTAACTTAGAAGACATGATAATGCTTTTCCTATGGTTTGATTTTTCTTCTGCTAATTCTTTTAGTGTCTTCTTGTTTTTCTTTTCCCCCTTAACGCGGACGTCCAACTACAAGTCATTATACCAAAAAAAAAAAAAAAACAAGAACCTTTATGTTGCCTCTTTATTAGTTTGATTTTTATTCTCTTCTCCCTCACATTGTCTTGTTTTAATCTGTTTTTCCATGAAACCACTTCCAGAGATTAACCCGAATTATATTAAAAGACAATAAAATCTCTATTAAAGACTCCATTTTTTGTTCCTTTAATTTATATAGCACTAAAATACCCCTTAAAAATTATGCAAAATCTGTAATCAGTGACTATCTTTGGGTATTTTTCCATGAAAGTACATTTAAAGAGCTTCATTTAGACTTTGGAATCAGTCAATTTGGAATCTTCTAGAATTACTTATGAAATTTCAAAGTTGACTGAAAATCTGTCAGTTTCTGGAAAAGTATGAAACTGCTCCGTGTAGAATTGTACTGTGTATAAATTGTTCGAACTGTGGTGGATAACCAACAGAATTCGATTTAAGGGAAGTAATATTACAAGAAATAATTAGTTACTTATAACTCTAATTTTTATAGGAATTGGAAATAGCCCGAGCCGAAACAAGAGTATAGGATGGATATTGGAACTAAAGAAGGACTCAGGTAGTAACTCTATTTTTTATAAACTATGTGAATATTTTATATGTTTGTATATGCCATCTTCTGTGATATAATTAATGAGCATGGTTTTGCCGAGTTGGGCAATTTGTATGTGGAGGCACACTTATTTGGTTGTTGAGTAAAAACCCAACTGAGGTGTATGGAGAGTGGGGGATTGAGCCCCTAACTCACGTATACATGTCGTGATGTGATATTGTTGTTAAGTGTTGCATAACAAGGAGCGTGACATATTTACTTTTTGCATTTTATATGAAAGATTGTATATTACTATTGAGATTCTTTGAATCTCACCCTTTTTCAAAATTAAAAATATTCCAGCAGAAGCTAGCGGCTCAAAGGGCAAAACAGCGAATACAGGCAGTTGAGGTGTGTGGACCCTGAGATAGGAGCTGTTTGGTTATATCTAGTTTATTTTTGATATTTTGGACAAATTGTGTATATATATTATCAAACCCTGCTGGGAGACTTCTGTATAGAAACAAGTACTTCTTATCAGTATATTTGTGTTATTTCTATATGCCTATGGAACTGTGCCTTTATCACTCTATATATATCGAAATGTTAAGGGGTTTGACATTTTTGGTATCAGAGCATGCGGTTGTGGTAATATCAGAGTAGTATACTGATATATGACTATGTGAACTTTTATAATGAAACATAAAGATGGCGAGACTAAGAGGTGGACCAAGAGGTAGAGGCCGAAATAGAGGTAGAGCTAGGGGTTGACATGGAAATAATGATCACGAATCGGGTGCTAGACCTGACCAAACATATAGCAGTAGATTCTAGGTATATTGACTCTGTTAGAACCGGCTGACACCCAAGAGGGGGGGTGAATTGGGTGTAAGATAAAAACTTAAGAACTTTGAAATTCTTTTCGCATCTTAGAGGAAGCAATAAATATGAAAGTAATGAATCATAAATCACAGTTAGATATTTAAATGATATATGCTGGAAGTATAAGAGCTTAAGGAAGAGAATATGCAAACTGTGATTTATCCTGGTTCGGCCCAATCCACGATGACCTACGTCCAGTCCCCAGGCTCCTCCTGAGATTTTCAAATCCACTATTTTCTTGTTTAATCCAGGCACAAGAAAAGCCTTTACAAAGTTCTCACAAAGATACTCCCTCTTACAACAAGTCTTACGAGCAGAGCAATCCCGAAGACCTTTCCCTTCAGCTTACCTATGCAAGTCTATCGAGTAGCAACGTTCTCTTCTGCTTACACCACTGTAAGTCTTACGAGCAACGTTCTCTACTTCTTGCACCTTGTAAGTCTTACGAGTAGAAAGTCTTACCAATGATTCTCTCTACAGCTTCCCGTAAGGAAATCAACCCACTCAAGGTCCCTCTACCTTGAGATCAATTCAGAAATACAATTGAAAGTGTTTACAAACTCTCTCACAGAGTGGATATGATGAACACTGAAGTATATTACAAAAACTCTCTCTCTCAAATGTAAATGATATAGAAAGTAGAGAAACAGAGAGTATGTGCGATAGGCAATGATGTCAGGATGTTGGCATTTAGACGATGCATGCACACTGGGTCTTACTTCTATTTTGGATGATCTTCTATTTATAGCTGATGAGGATTGATGACCGTTTGAGCATTTCAACATGTCCGTTAGAGTGACGCAGCTTTGTTTGACCGTTCTTCGATTTTGAAAACTAGCCGTTGGAACGTTGACGCTCCTCTTCCGTAAATTCACCTTTTGACTCTTCACATCATATCTTCATTGTATTCCTGGAGAAATACATTAATCACTAATATAATGAAGTATTAGAGTGATTAGAAGCAATAAGAATGAGTTATATGATCATTCCATTGATTTCCAGAATCTTCGGGACGTTGCTCTATTTTCCTGGGAAGCATTACTCGAGTACTTACTCGAGTAAACATCAAGTTTCTTCACAGGTTACTCGAGTGGCTACTCGAGTGACCTTCCATTTTCTGCATAGCTTACTCGGGTAGTGACTTGAAGTTCTCTCTTCATGAACAGTGATTTACTCCAGTAGTGACTTGAAGTTTTCGTAAATAACTCTTCATGAACAGTGATTTACTCCAGTAGTGACTTGAAGTTTTCGTCAATGACTCTTCATGCACAGTGCTTTACTCGAGTAGCTACTCGAGTATTCATTTAAGTTTACTCGAGTACTTACTCGAGTAATGTTGCAGTGGTACAAAATGCCGAGAGCTCCATAATTTCAGAAACAGAGTTACTCGAGTAGCTCCTCGAGTAACATTGGCAGGCCGAGAGCAACTGGAAGTTTTCTATGTGATTACTCGAGTACCTACTCGAGTAAAGTCTTTTGTTATCAACCAGTTACTCGAGTAGTGCCTTCAAGTGAATTCTTGATTTTGACTCGAAACATGGAAAATTATATATCATCGGAAAGCCCTCATTATCTACATTCCAATGCAACAAGAATCAACTCCAAACTCGTTGTGTACAGAAAGTTATGATCCAAAGAGTATCTACTGTTCTTAGACAATCCTGAAATCACGAGCAGCAACTTCCAGAAGTCATAGCTCTTAGGATATAGCTTCAAATGTGACAAATTATATATCCATGGAAAGCTCTTTGAGTCTTCTTTCATATGGCACAGGTTTCGTCTCAATCCGATATGTATTTTGAGAGTTATGTCCAAAATACCGAAGCTGTTCTGGAATATGACGGTGATTCATGAGTCAACTTCAACAGATCATATCGCCCTCCTCTGAACTCCTTGGAATGTGATCTTGGTGTCAAAAGTTCGTGTTGGAAGTCTAGTTTCATATGCCACCAGTTTCAGTTCGATCCGACATGTGGTTGGAGAGATATCATCAAAATACCGAACCTCTGTTCTACCGCACGAAAACAGAGTGCTTTTACTTCAAGTGCCGCCTCGAGTAATTCATCAAATAACCCGGCAGATTACTCGAGTAAGGCCTCGAGTAAACACCTCCAAAATCAGAAAATGCCATGTTACTCGAGTGATTACTCGGGTAATCATCCCCAAAGGTACCATAGCTTCCGTATACATCATTTTAGCTTCGTATTGACCCATTCTAACTTCCGTATGATCATAGAAACTTCCGGTATCACTTCTAATAGCTTGGATCTTGATATTCTTATGTGATGTTGCAAGTTCTTCCTTCTTCCATCTCTTTCTTCTTGTTTTTCCTCTTGATGATCATTCTTTATCACCCAACTTCAACCTTCTTGATGATTATCTTCAATCTTCATCTTTCTTTCTTCTTTCTTCAATTCCTTGAGGCAATATAACATAAACCCGCCATTGGGTTTATGACTAATATCTTTCTTTCTTCATCTTCATCTTTCTTTCTTCTTTCTTCAATTCCTTGAGGCATTATAACATAAACCCACCATCGGGTTTATGACTAATCTACAAGATATACAACATTAAATATGGTAGTTAGTCAACGTAGAAGATAAGTATATTATACAAACTTTTTGCTCATATTTGACATCTATATTTGACATCATCAAAACTATTCATATCTAACAGACTCAACAGTAGGCTACTGTGAATGAGATCCGGGAAGAGCTACGAGAAGTGTAGTAGAGGTAGGATCACCTAGAGGAGTTGGTGAGAGGGGATAGCAAGAAAAATTCACCTAAAGGACCTCAACCAGAGGATATTTTGCCTGATCCTAAGGCTGACATACAGACTTGGGTAGGGAGGTTTAGTAAGTAGCAACCTCTTATCTTTTGAGGGAACTTTGATCCACACTTAGTCGAAGAATGGCTCTCGAGATTAGAGAAAATCTTCAATATTCGATTGTGCCCGGATGAAATTAAGGTCCTGCTAGCCATTTATAAGCTTAAGGGTGATGTAGATAGATGGTGGAAGAATATTGAATTGATTCTTTGAGGGAGGAATATTCTAGTGACTTGGGAATTATTCCAAAAAAAAAATTTAATAAGAAATGTTTTCCCCCTTCTGTCAAGAGAGAAAAGGAAAAAGAATTCCTTGGCATACAACAATAGGACAAAGAGAGCTTTGATGACTATTTAGCTCTGTATATTCAGTTGTCTCAATATTGTGCATACCTCAAATATTGAGATGACGAGGAATGGAGTGTGGATATGATTAAAGAGGGATTGAAGCCAGAGTTGAAAGAAAAACTAGTTTCAAGGTGTTATACTAAGTTCAATAAAGCAGTTGAAGAATGCTGTGTCGTTGAGAGGAACATGTTGAGCCTATCTTCTACTAGAAATAACTAAACCAAGGGTGTAACTGGTAGTGGCAGTTCATCTCAGAACTGTAAAGAACAAGGTGGATCATCCAGGGGTGACTATAAAAGGCCAAACTAGGTTAGAGGCCATAAAGGCCAGAGCTTTTCAGGAAATAGAACCTGCTGGCATTGTCATAAACCAATCCACCCTGGCACAGCTTGTAGTGGTGCTCTAATGAGACCGGATCCAACCAAGCAGCCTTTTTGTTATGTATGCGATAAACTAGGACATATTGCTAAAGATTGTCCACAGAGACGTCAGACAGAAGATACAAGGCCCAAAGTTCCAGGCAGGGTCTATATTATAACACAAGAGGAAGCTAGGAAGTCTCCTGAACTGATACAAGGTGCAATTTTCCTTAATGGCAATTCAGGTCAAGTAATGTATGATTCAGGTGCTAGCCATTCATATATTATATACGATTGTGTGAGATGGCTAAACATGTAAGTACATAAATTCCCTTATGATCTGATTGTATCTACGCCCACGGGTGTTAGAGTTGTTACGGACGATGTCTATTTGAATTGTACAGTAAAGGCTAAGGGGCATGAATCAACCGTGGATTTGATTTGTTTACCATTGCAAGGATTAGAAGTAATACTCAGGATTGACTGGTTAACTGTGAATGGTGTAATGCTAGACTGCAAAGGGAAGAGGGTTATATACCCTAATTCATAATCTCTAGCTAGCACAAAAATCAACCTTAATTTACTTTTGGCTACTGAAGCTGAGAGATGTCTGTAAAAAGGTTATCAGGGGTACATGGTGTTATTCTCAATGCAATCAAAGGTTGGTATAGCATTAGAGAGTATCCCTATAGTGAATGAATTTTCTGACATATCCTAGAGGATATTAGTGGATTACCCCCGGACAGGGAAGTGAAATTTGCAATTGATCTTAGGCCTGGAATAGGTCCAATATCCAAAGCCCCATACAGAATGGCTTCGAGTGAAATGGAAAAATTGAAGAAACAAATTAAAGAATTGCTAGAGAAAGGGTTCATTCGACCCAATATCTCACCATGGGGAGCTCCAGTGCTCTTCATTAAAAAGAAAGACGGAATCCTCAAACTCTGTATAGATTACAGGGAGTTGAATAAGGTAATGGTCAAGAACAAATACCTACTCCCTAGAATTTACGATTTGCTTGATCAGTTATCTAGTTCCTGTATATTCTCGAAAATTGATTTGTTATCGGGATACCATCAACTCAAGGTAAAAGCAGGAGATGTGCCGAAAACTGCTTTCAGGACTAGATATGGCTATTGCGGATTTCTTGTGATGCTATTTGGGTTGACCAAAACACCTGCCGTGTTCATGGACTATATGAATCTAATATTCCATCAGTATCTAGACCAGTTCGTAGTAGTCTTCATCGATGATATTCTGGTATACTCACGGAGTAAAGTTGAACACGAGTAGTATCTGAGAACAGTATTGAATGTATTAAGGGATAAGAAACTCTAAGCCAACCTAAGCAAATATGAATTTTGGCTTTTAGAAGATAAATTTCTAGGCCATGTGGTCTCACAACAAGGGGTCTCGGTAGATCCTAATAAGGTAGAAGCAGTATTGAACTAGAAGAGGCCAAAGACTGTTTTTGTGATACGCAGTTTTCTGGGTCTTATCGGGTATTACAGGCAGTTTATAAAATATTTCTCCAAAATAGCTTTGTCGTTGACAAAGTTAACACGAAAAATTCAACAGTTTGTGTAGGATAGCAGTTGTGAGAGGAGCCTCACAAAGCTGAAACAGAAATTAACAACAGCACTAGTGTTAACAATCCTAGATCCCCATATGGCCTTTGTGGTCTACGCAGATGCCAGTAGGCATGGATTGAGATGTATTCTGATGCAGCAGGGCCGAGTAGTGGCATATGTATCCCGTCAGCTAAAGCCTCACAAACAGAGATATCTGATAACTTCCTATTTTTAATATATTTGATACACATTTTGATATAATTGGGGAGTTATCACTACTAATTTAAGATGATTTTCTTGAGATTTTATAAGATATCAAGCTGGTGCATTATTTGGGGATTTTATTTTAAATATTATAGTTTTCAATGTTTTGAAAAAAAAAAGATGCCATATTATATTTATTTGGCTTTATGTCAATTTTGTTATTATTATTACATAGTTCTTTTTCTTTCCTTAGGTGATGAGGTGACGTGGATTATGTGGGGTTGAAAAGGTATTATTTTGTTTTGAATGGAACGAGCTGAAGGGAACGTCACTATTTTTAAAATAAAAGATTAATTGAAGACCTAATGCAAGAGAGAAAGGAAAGGAGCAGCTACAATTATTGACTGGTGGGGGGATTCAACATTTATCATCTTCCTTGGAGCAAGACAGATGGCAGCCGATATTGAGAGAGAGCTAGGAAGCAGCGGAGATTGCTCTTAGGGGAAGTCTCTATCATCGCCGGAGATTGGAGTGTCGGAGGGAGCATCGCAAATCAGAGAGAGAGAGAGCGTGAGAGCTATAGGAACAGAAGAGCTAGAAGTTTGAATATTCATCATCAACTGAACCAGAGGGAAGCTCCAACGCTATTATCGCCAGAGTGAACTAAGGAGAGGAGCAGCGATCAAACACGATTCCATCTTCTCCTTTATCGGGCTAGACAAGCGAGCTGAAAATATCATCAGTGTTGGAGAAGAGGAAGCTTTTGTGTGTCAATTTCATTGCTTTATATTATTCTGATCTGTGTTATTCTGTTGCTCTTGATTTTCATTATGGCTCTGAACTTTGAATTTGATGCTACTGCGATAACTGTGTTTAAAGCCATGTGTGGCTAGGCTCTTTTGAACCTAGAGTAGCTATGAACTAATCTGAGGATTTGAGCATGTATGAACTAGGAAAATTTAGACTAGCCTTGGGAGAGGGATCTTAATTAGACAGTAAGATTAAATAATATGGGATTAGAATTTATTCTAATTTTCCAATAAGATAGGAATATACCTATTGGACCTATATAATCATAGTAGAGTGAAATTGGACAATTATTGCCTCTTGAGTGAATTAGTTAGGAATAACAATTTAACTTGAGAAAGGGGTATAAGTGATTGGAAGATACTTATATCTATTTGAACTCTAGATTAACAAATTAACATTAAGCATTTTTAATTGGGTAAATACATGCTCTAATACTTGAAAAAGGGATTAGCCACTCTAGGTTGTTTTCCTCCATTGAAATCTTATAAACATTAAAATTAGTACTTTTGGTTTTGTTTAAATTGATTTTCAAATTCGTTTCCTTCTTTGATTTGCTCAACTTAAATGAAATTGGGAATTTTAATGCCTAATTATCTATTATCTTGAATCTCTGTGGGATGACTTTGATTTGCTATTATACTATTTCAACGGCCCATACACTTGCTGTGCCTATTTAAATTTTAGTAGCATAAATATCCTACACAAAATTTTGAGTTAGCAACGTTTGTGTTCGCATCGAAAATCTGTAGACGCTATTTCTATGGGATGACCGTGGAGCTATACTATGACCATAAGAGTTTTAAATACCTGTATAATTAGAAAGAACTCAGCATGAGAAAACACAGGTGGATGGAGTTGTTGATGGGTTACAACCTGGAGATTAAATATCATCAAGGGAAGGCCAATGTAGTTGTAGACGGATTAAGCCGTAAAATAGTGCAGATTGCAGCTCTGATGATACAAGAGTATAAATTGATCAAGGATTTCAGAGTCCTCAATTTGTTTAATCACATGGTGATTTGTGGCAACAATATCAGTGGGGCTGAGAATGACTTGAGAGCCAAACTTAAAGAATGCAAATGCAAGATAGGAGAGCACAATACATCCGAGATATGATTAATATAAGTGAAACTCATGAATATGATTTGTCACCAAATGGATTGGTCAGATACAAGAAGCGATTATATGTTCCACCGCAGATAAAATTGAAGCAAAAAATCTTGGAGGAGGCTTACAAGAATAGATATACTTTGCATCCAGGAGCCATTAAAATGTATTAGGACTTGAAGTCCATATATTGGTGGCCAGGCATGAAGAGAGATGTGACAAGGTTCATTGCTCATTGTCTTACTTGCCAGAAAGTGAAAGCTGAGCATCAACGACCATCAAAACTTCTGGAAAATCCTGAATTCCTAAGTGGAAATGGGAGAGCATCACCATGGATTTTGTGATAGGATTACCCAAGGTCCGAAATCATGATGCAATTTGGGTAATAGTGGATCGATTCACGAAGACAACCCATTTTCTCCTGATCAGTATTCACTAGTCTCTTGATAAACTTGTAGAAATCTATATCGAGGAAATTATGTGTCTACATGGTACACCAAAGAACATCATATCTGACAGAGACCCTCGATTTACTTTCAAGTTTTGGAAGGCGATGCATGATGCTTTAGGTATCAAGCTTCGATTCAATACGGCTTATCATCCTCAAACAGATGGACAAATAGAAAGAACAATCCAAACACTAAAGGATATGATCAGGGCATGCATGATAGATTTCAAAAGTGGTTAGGATCAATTCCTTCCCTTGGCAGAATTCACATACAACAATAAGTATCATTCGAGCATTCAAATGACTCCCTATGAAGAGTTGTATGGAAGGAAGTGTCAGTCGCCATTATGCTAGACAGAGCTATCTGAGAGACAAATGTATGGGCCGGATATAGTCGATCAAACCACGGAGTAGATAAACCTGATCAAGCAGAGATTGTTGGCTGCTCAGAGCAGGCAGAAGAGATACGCTGACAAGAGGTGGAAACCCCTTGAGTTCGAAGTTGGGGATCATATGTATATGAAGGTTTCACCTATTACAGGAATTGGTAGGGCATTAAAGGTGAAGAAGTTGAGTCATAGGTACATTGGTCCTTTTGAAATTTTGTCTAAGATTGGGCCAATAGCCTACCAAATAGCTTTACCTCCAAGTTTAAGCAGGTTGCATGATGTCTTCCATATCTCAGCTAAAGAAGTATCAACCTGACCTAGAAATGTGATTGAATACGAAGAGCTAGACGTGCAGGATGATCTTATGTATGAGTTCACACCTGACCGAATCCTTAATCTGCAGGAGAAACAACTCAGGCGCAGGAGTATTCCATTCATCAAAGTAGTATGGAAGGAGTTATCTTCTAGAGAAGCAACCTGGGATGCTGAGGAAGACATAAGGAAACGATATCCAGAATTTATGTCTCCATAAATGTAACAAATTTCAAGGAAGAAATTTATTTTTACGGGGGAGAATTGTAATATTCCAAAATTTAATAAAAGGCCTATTTTCCCAAAGAAAAAATTTGAGGAACAATAATTAGATAATAAGTCAAATTATGGAACCTACAAAATTTAAGGAATCTTAATTAAATTAGACAAAGGGAAAAATTAGAGCCTAGAGTGTGTAATTAATAAGATAAAATATACCTACATATATATACACATATAAACTTACCAACACAAGACATACACACAGACATATGTGGCACTCTCTTGGACAAACACTTCAAACATTTCTCATTTTCATTCGGACAACGCGCGCACACACTCAATACCCCACACACACAATCACTTATTAATTCCTCCAACTCCCATTTACGTCTGCAGCCAAAATAAAATAGAGAAAGAGAGAGTGAAAGAAAGAAAGAAACAGAATAAAGGAAGAGAAAGAGAAAAAAACATGAATGAGAGAGAGAGTTAAAACCGGAGGAAGAGAATGCTACAAATCACACTTGCAACTCCATTTTCTTGTGTAGGTGAGTCTCTTACATCTTTAGCTTGTTTTTACTGTTTGGTTTGAGTGGATTTAAGGTTGTTGTTTTGGTGGTTTTGTGGCTGTTGGTGTGCTCTTATAGAATGCAAAGTATGGTGTGTGTTTGTCCAAGAGAGTGCCACATATGTCTGTGTGTGTGTGTCTTGTGTCGGTAAGTTTATATGTACATATATAAGTATATTTCTATCCTATTAATTACACACTAGGCTCTAATTTTTCCCTTTGTCTAATTTAAGATTCCTTAAATTTTGTAGGTTCCATAATTTGATTTATTATCTAATTATTGTTCTTCAATTTTTTTTTGGGAAAATAGGCCTTTTATTAAATTTTGGGATTACACCGTCGCTTCTATCCACTGTTTTGTACCTACTCGGATTTTCATGGTGTTGATTTGGGAAAATAGGCCTTTTATTAAATTTTGGGAAAATAGCCCGAGCTTGGAGCTAAAGGGAGTTTAGCTCTTCCTATCTTATATTTCCTCATTACATATTTGATTTATAGGTTTAATTTTAGGATCATTTTTATGGTGTTGATTTGGTTTGTATTGATGTATTTTTGAGATTAGTTGTAGCTCTCAAACCTCTGTTGTTCATTCTAACACTGAGTTATATTAGCTTTAATTTCTATGCATTTTTTGGGTCAGCAATGTATGGAGATTATTGTGAATATTTTGTGCACTACTACAGAATTAGGATATAACCACCCCAAAGGAAGTCACAAATTTAAAATTGGGTGGTTAAAAAGGCAGGCGGTGGCAATTTCGTAATTATATGTATGTAGGGAAACCTTTAGACATCCCAAATTTGAATTTGGGATGCCTAAAGTTCTTCCAGGAGCGAAATATAAATTTTGCAAATTTTTTTAGCACCAGGAGTTGGGTTTAGACGTCCCAAAATTATTTTGGGACGTCTAAACTCAGAGTTTAGGTGTCCCAAATGCCATTTGAGACGCCTAAAGTTTGACTTTAGGCGTCCCAAATGGCATTTGGGTTGCCTAAAGGCGTCCCTGTGCATGTCAGACAAGTGTCTGACATGCGTCTTCTCTATCTTCACTCTCCTTCCCTCTCCTTCCCTCCTTTTTTGACCAAACTACTTTACTCTTCCTCCCTCCTTGCTTGTCCGTCGACTACACTCCTTCTTCAACTCTACTTCTTCAACTCCTCCCTTCTGCAACTTCTTTCACCTAAATCCATTGAAGGACGCACGCACCAGGCCACCCCTTCCTCCACAATGTAGGTTTTTGCTCTCCTCCACCTCCTTCCTTCCATTGTCATCCACACCTCCACACACTGTGGTTCTTTGCTTTCTCCACCCTCCGGTGTACCTCCCCACCGTACATACACCTCTGATCTCCAACGTCTTCTCACTACCTCTCCAGCATACATAGCCGTCGGTGCCCCCTTCATCAGGTTAGTTTATTTTCTTCTTCTTTTTTTTGTAACAGAATGGTTTATTTTCTTTTTGAAATATAAATTTACTTGAATAAATTAAAGTAAAACTTGCAATGTGAAAAGCTTAGGTAATAGGAAATATCATGTTAATTGTGCTTATATATTGCTTATATTGAGATGGTTGAGATTGGTGTGTTTGGTGTGTTTATATATTGCTTAAATTATACTAGGGAACTCTACCACTGCAATACTTTTTACTTTTTTTTAATGATGCTTCTACTAATTTAAATTTTCAAGTCTTTCTCATTCACAAAAGTTAACATGGTATTTTTCTTGGTGTACTGCAAACGAAACATTTTTAGATGAATCAATAGTGTGGCTTTTTATAAACTTTATAATAGTGTGATATATTAATGATTATTGTCTCATGACTTAACATGACCTAAATAGAATGAGTAGGGGTTATTTTAATTTAATCAAATCACCCTTTTTTTGAGAATTTTATAACAAAACTGCAACTACATGTATGTATATGTTCTATCTTCATGTCTTCGTTTGTCATCTTTGGGAAAAAAATTATTCTGTTTTATATAGAAAAATATTTTATGGACTCATGTTTTGCATAGAACTTAAAATAAGCTACTATTCATGGTTTTAATTATTTTTTTTCATACTCAGCCATTCCATGTAATTTAAAAGCAATGTATATATATTATTATAAATAAATGGAGCTTTTGAGTGATTTTGATGAAATTAACAACAATTAAACAGATTGGTAAAATTATTAATGTAGTTTCCTTAATATAATAATATAGTAAGTAGTATGATTATTATACGTGTAGTGGAGAGATAGGGTTGCTTAAAATTTTGGGATCTCTTACTTTTAAGGGAAATGCTGTCGAAATTTTTTATGAAAAAAGTGAAAAAAGGAAATCCCATCATATGTCGTTGACAATTGTACTAAACGTGTGAATGTTATTGGGAATGGCTTAGGTGATAACAAAATGGATCATAGTTGGATGAATGCTTTGAGAACTAGTGAAGAATATGAGAAAGGGGTAGAAGAATTTATTGAATTCGCTAAAAAGAATGCTCCTGCAAAAAATGGGAAGTATTTTTGTCCTTGTGTCAATTGTTTGAATGAGAGTTGACGGGATGTTGATGTCATAAAGGATCACCTACTTTGTGATGGAATAAATCTGTGATACATAAGGTGGATATGGCATGGTGAGGAAGTAACGGATTGTCCGTCGCACAAGAAGGAAGATGTGGATGTCATAGATGAAGATAGAATAGATAAAATGATTCACGATGTTAAGGTAGAATCCTTTGCGCAGTCACAGGAGTATGACAGCCTGCGGAGTGATGCAGAGACACCATTGTACCGTAGGAGTAAGTAGATGCGGCTGACGGGAACATTACATTTGGTTAACTTAAAGGCAACTTGTGGGTGGACCGATAGTAGTTTCACATTGCTGCTTGAACTATTGTGTGATATGTTTCCAGAGGATAATGTACTTTCAAATCATATGTATGAGGCCAAGAGAATCCTGTCTACGATGGGTATGGAGTATAAAAAGATACATGCTTGCCCTAATGACTGTGTACTGTACAGAAATGAGTATGGAGGTCTTAGTGAGTGTCCTAAGTATAAAACTGCACGATACAAAGTGAAAAAAGATGGTGGTTGTGGCGATGTGACAAGTAAAAGGCAACCTTTAAAGGTTATGTGGTATCTTCCAATAATACCACGTTTTAAACGTTTGTTTGCGACTGCAACAAAAGCGAAGAAGTTGAGATGGCACTCTGATGAGAGAATATCTGATGGGAAATATCTTTGTCACCCAGTTGACTCTCCACAATGGCAAAAAAATAGATGAAATGTTCCCTCAATTTGGCAGCGAGCCGAGAAACCTTTGGCTTGGGCTTTGTACAGATGGCATCAATCCGTATGGAACTCTTACTAGCACACATGGTGTGTGGCTAGTTCTCCTTGTAATATACAACTTGCCTCCCTGGCTATGTATGAAATGTAAGTATATGATGCTATCTATGATGATTTCTGGACCAAAATAGCCAGGGAACGATATTGATGTCTATTTGGCGCCTTTGATTGAGGACTTGAAGAAGTTGTGGGAGGAAGGCGTAGATGTGTTTGATGCTTATAAGAAGGAGTCTTTCAAGCTACGTGCAATGATTTTCACAACGATAAATGACTTCCCTGTGTACGGAAACTTGCCAGGGTACAGCGTGAAGGGTCATAAAGCATGCCCAATATGTGAAGCAGACACACACTTCCATCAACTAAGCATGGAAGAAAAAATGTCTACCTTGGCCACAGGAGGTTTCTTCATTAGCTCCACCTGTATCGTAGGCTAAGAAAGCGTTTTAACGGCTTACCGGAGCATGGAATGGCTCCAAAGTCATTAACCGGAGAGGAAGTTTATAGTCGAGTGGAACGTATCAATGTTACTTTTGGTAAGAACCAGAGGATTGCGGGTGAGAAGAACATATGGAAGAAGAGATCCATTTTCTTTGATCTTCCATATTGGCGTTCGATTGACGTGAGACACAGTATTGATGTGATGCATGTGGAGAAGAATGTTTGTGATAGCCTTATCAGTACTCTTTTACACATATCAGGGAAGACTAAGGATGGGATTAGTGCGAGATTAGACCTTATTGATATGGGAATAAGAGAACGGTTACATCCACAACTAAGAGATGATAGTAGGAGGGCATACATGGAGCCAGCAACGCATACACTATCAAAAGCAGAGGAAAGAAGTTTGTGTGGGTGTTTTCATGAAATTAAGGTGCCGCAAGGGTATTTCTCGAATGTGAGAAGATGTGTCTCAATGGATGATTTGAAGTTAGTGGGAATGAAGTCCCATGATTATCATGTGTTGATGCAACAACTATTACCGGTAGCTATTAGAGGCATAATGAAAGATGAAGTTTGAACCACTGTAACAAGATTGTGTGTTTTCTTCAATGCTATGTGTAACAAAGTCATTGACACTGAAAAGTTGGATGAACTGGAAAATGAGGGTTATATTATTTTGTCACAACTAGAGATGCATTTTCCTCCTTCATTTTTTGATATAATGGTGCATTTGGTAGTTCATTTGGTAAGGGAGGTAAGGCTCTGCGGTCCAGTTTACCTGAGGTGGATGTACCTTTTCGAGCAATACATGAAGATCTTAAAAGGGTATTCTAAAAATCCTTATCGACCAGAAGCCTCAATAGTAGAAAGATATGTAGTTGAGGAGGCTATGGAGTTTTGCAAAGATTATATGTCAGGGAAGAAGGAACAATCTCGGCATGAAGAGGGGAGAAGCAAAGGAACACGAGGGCTGAAAGTGAAGAATGTTCCTCGTGAAGAGGTGTTGTAAGGCCACTTGTATATCCTGAATAATATGGAAGAAGTTCAACCTTACATAGATAAACACAGAAAGACTTTGAAGAACAAGAATCCAAGGAAGAATGACATGCAGATTGCTATTGAGCAAAACAAGACATTTATGCAGTGGTTCGAGGAAAAGGTTTAGCATGAGACCGGTGTGTCTGAGACAATCGAGTGGCTAGCTTGGGAGCCTTCATTTCAGGTCATTACTTGGACCGGTTATGATATAAATGGCTATTCTTTCTATACGAAAGAGCAAGATGACAGAAGTACCATGCAAAATAGTGGGGTCATGGTAGAAGCTGAAGCTATGCACTTTTCCAGTTCGAGAGAGAAAAACCCCATATTAGCATCTATAGCCTATTATGGAGTTATAGAAGAAATATGGGAGATGACATACAACAAGTTCAAAGTGGCTTTATTCAAATGTAAATGGGTTAGCAATAATGTTGTGGTAATAGATAAACAATTTGGATTTGTCTCAGTCAATCTTTGAAGAGTTGGCTACAGAGATGAGCCCTTCATTTTAGCAAGCCAAGCGAAACAGGTGTTTTATGTCACCAATCCTGCGAGCAAAAACATGTCCATTGTCCTTAAAAGTAAAAAACAGAAGTATGGTGATCCGACCTTCAACCTTGATGACACACCACCTTTCACAACAATTCCACCTCGAACAAATGAAGTAGAATTGGTAGATGATGACGAATATGCTGTAAGATTCGAGAGGAACTCGAACGAGAGCTCGAGGCCAACCTTCGCGACAAGCTCTGACAAGAGCTGTTGCCAGAGCTTTAACTTGAAATGGTAAAGGTGTTCAAAGCGCAAAGGGCAAAGGACGAGCATAAAACTTAGGAATCCCCGGCCTTCAATAGCACCAAAGGAAGTTACAACCCTCTGGAGGAACCACTTGGCGACCCTTCTCCCACTCTAGTGTCGGGAGACCCTTCCACCCTCTATTTGGATGATCCACTGTTGCGTGTTGTTGCCGATGCTCTCATTCACACACGTGCTACCACCCACCATCATCAGCAAATTCCATAGGATTTTCGTAGGGTGAATGTGACGAGTGTTAGAAAGGGGGAAGAAGGTACAGCCATCCCTGTTCCTGATCCAGAGGTTAGCACGTTAGGTCAGGCAATAGGATCTTTCATCCTTTAGCCTCACAATCTTATTGGTTCAGACGCAACACATCCAATGGTAGGAATTACCTTACTATTACTGAAAATCTATTGGCATCCTAATAACAATTTGTTTTTTGATGTTCTAAAAGAATGACGAAGATGCGAGGAAATGGCCCTACTTAGCACGGCTGCAACAGATCTACAAGGGCATTAAACAGATTGACCTGAAGATGCGTCCAGGGATTGTGGGCCTTACATTGGAGTATCTCTACACGATTGACAATACAGATCTTAAGCAGTTTATCAGGTTGGAGGAGATAGATGCAGGCTAGGTGAAATTTGCAGTCTGGTAAGTTTTTTTTTTCAATTTTCCCATATAATTCATTTAGTGGTTTTTTGATTTCATACATTCAATAATTCATTCCTTATTTTAATTCTATTATAGCACCTTCCACGGTCTCTGCACAAACATGGAAAGACATGATTGGTATGGATTCTTATGTCCTGTGAATACAATTGGGATACCAATACTGTGGCGCATAGGATCACTATGTTGGCTACGCAATGGCAGAGCCCAAGCTTCGTTGTTATCTAGCACCCATTGTTCAACAGTTTATATTTTCATTTTGTCAATTTAAGAAGTTTAATAAATAATTGTCTTGTCATCTAACTTCATTTTAATGTGTACATGTTGTTATAGTTACCACTGGAGTTTGTGTGTTATATGTCCTCACCACAACGTAGTCTATTGGTTTGATCCCTTGAGTAAAAAGCCAGACAAAGATACAAAATCCGTCTTCAACACGTAAGTTATTCTGTTTGTATTTCATTGACTCTTAAAAAAATGAATAGTTCTAATTTCTGTTCATTTTGATTTTCATAATAGTGCTTGTCAAACATATAGAGTCCTAGGCAGGTCACGCGAGGGTACAGTTGTTAAAAAGCCAAAGTGGTTTTATCCGATAGTAAGTAGTTTCGATCCTAATTGTTTCATTGACGGTCCTTTTAGACATACCTTTATTGATTTTAACAACTAATTGCATGCCTTTGATTTAAAGTGCCCTCGGCAACCTGGCAACACTGAATACGGATATTATGTTATACTTTATATGTATAACATCACTCAAAGTGGAATTACTAGCGATTTTGAAAAGGTAATCGCTTATTCATTCTTAAATGATAATATTTTTGGTGTTCTAATCGAAATGCTAATTAATTCATTTGCTTGATTCATTTCATCAAAGCTTATTTTCTAATTTTCAGATTTTTGATAATGAAGATGCCTACCTACGTGAAGACCTTGATTTGATCAAAGATCTTTTGGCTGGACATCTTCGTCAACATATAGAGCAGTAAACTTTTTATTTATATTAGTTTGTAGTTGTGTGATGACATCGTTTTGACACTTTCTGGTTGTTATTATTGATATATATAGTAGTAGGTTGTATGAGCTGTTATTGTATGTATATATAATAAAGATTGTAGTGCTGGATGTCCTTACCATTTTGTAACGAACATTGTGGTTTATGAATCCATTTTCTATTCTATTTCTGCAGTTTGAATTCGCTGGATAATACAGAATGTAAATGATGGTATAAAAAAACCTAACCCTTTAACGTCCCAAATTAAGAATTGAGACATCTAAAGTCAACCACGGGGGACTTCAGAAGTCCCAAATTGAGATTTGGGACGTCAAAAGTCCCCATCTGGGGGGACTTTAGACGTCCCAAATTGTCATTTGGGACGTTTAAAGTTTCACTTTAGACGTCCCATTTTTTTGGGACGTCTTTTCTTACAACATACTACGCCCCCAACATATACGTCCCCCCGTTTTTGGACGTTAAAAGTGCCAAATTTGGGATGTTAAAACCCCTTTTTATAGTAGTGGTGGTAAATCAAGATGGTTTGGTTATTGGATCTTATGTGTTGAATGCATTTCTTGGTTCTTTAATTGGCTAGAGCTTTGAATTGGGTTTCGAATAGAGGAACTAAGTCTCACCCGGTGTGAGGATTTGATTCTCCTAACTCAAACTAGTTCAAAGAGCCTTTTTGGCACATTTTAATTAAACTAGCTAACTTCCATATTATTTGAAGCAAGGCAAGCCATAACTCATTTGCTAAAGAGGATAGCCATTTCATTCCCATATCCACTCATTTCCATTCACCATCTATTATTAAAAGAAAAAAAAACAAAAAGAGCATTTTAGATTGCATTTAATTATTTTTGCAAAGTAGTTGTTGAAAGAAAGCTCAAAACTTTCTCCCTTGTCAATTTGATGTTTTTATCACCTAGTTAGCTTAGGAATCCAAATAAAGGCTCCTCAAAGTGAAACGACCTAAGTTATGCTATATTGCATCGCTTGGAGTTAATTGTTGATTGTGTGGATCTCAAGGCATTACGACAAATGTCTTCTTTCAACTGCACCTGACAAAATCACAAAAAGTGTTTGGATCTAAATAATATTAAAAATCTAAACTTATATGCAGCAAAAAATATTATTAAAAATTTGTATAAAAAAATATTGTTAAAAATATACCTGTATAGATTCAATTAATTTCTTTTCGAGTAAAAAATTAAGTTCTAATACATATATTTTATTATTGAACCAAAAAAATAGAGATATTTTTTATTTAGTACCGTGTTAAGGGAACCATTAGGAAAAAAACTATACAAAAATGTTAATTTTCATCATTTTCACCCATGCATCGCCTAGGATCTGTGCTAGTTATTTTTAGAGTAAAATATATTAACCTCCCCTCTATTTACTTTAAATTACAAAGACCTCCTTTTATTTTAAAAATATATACGGATCTGTCTTAAAATCAAAATATATGTTGCATAAACTTCCCTTCTAGTTTTGAGATTCAACTTCCATCTACCCAACCATTAGGTGACTATTAAATCACATCATTGACTCGTTATTTTGACCAAAATGCCCCTCCTTAAAATAAATATTACTTAATAATCATGTAATCTTTAGCTAAAACATAATTATTTAATTAATCACATATCTTTATCCAACATTAAAAAATAATTATAGTATATATTCGTAATATTTTTCACACTGTTAAATTAATTACTATATTACAAAATTAATTAATTTTATTATTATAAATTTTTATTTTTAAACAACTTTAAATTTTTAATCTTATTTATTTATTTATTTATTAAAACCTACTTACAATGTAATCTTTCAATTATATGTCGCTAAAATTTTTGCAATCATATATATATATATATAAATTCAGTTTGGTCATAAAATTATACATATACTTACATCAAGTTTCTTATATTCGTTATATCAAGTTCTTCAATCATATATAATAATGTGTCCCATTTTTTATATGGTTTTATAATTAAATGATAAAAATTCAAAAATAAAATACATGGTCACATGTGATTGATAACTTGATAAAATAGATATAAGAAACTTTTGAGATTCTTATAGTAATATATTATAATTTAAAATTCTTAAATGTATTTCATTACACATATTTTTTTTAAAAAGTTACTTAAATTTTTGACCAAGTTGATAATATTTTTCACTTAAAAATTACATAAAATTCTTTCTAATTGTAGTAAAAAATTAAATAGATGCCAATAAAAGTTGATCCAGTTGGTAAGAGGGTTGACTCATAACCATAAGGTTGTAGGTTCAAATTCCACTGATGTGAGGATATTTTTGGTTGACGATCTATAAGTATCTTTGCAAGCGCTTAGGCATGCCCTAACTCTGATAAGCTCCCGAACCCAACTCATCTAAACTTTTATGTACCAAAATAATTAAATAGATCATTAATAAATATTAATGTTAAAAGATAGATTAGGGATTTGGTACAATGACGAGTAAATTAGTAAATAAAATATATTTTAATATGGTTTTAATTTAAAAATATGCTTGAAGAATCTTTTTAGAATATTTTTGTAATAGTATTAATGGTTTGGACTAAAGTGTATATTTCCAAATTAGAGGGGAGGTATGTGTGATTAAGAAAAAATAGAATGGTAATTTTAAAAATAAGCTAATGTTGTGAAAAGAGACATGCATATCAGTAATGCACTTATTTTTCCCCTCTCAGTAGGTGCAATGAAAAAAGCTTGAAAACAATGTTGTGGTTGAGAAAAGAAAAGGACAAAAAAGCTTGAAAATGAGTTGTTGCAGCACCACATTACTAGATGGGGTCTCAGAAAAAAAAAAAAGAACTGCTTGTGTTCATCTGCATCAGAATGCACCTTTTGGGGGTCAATTAATTGGGATTAGGCACAACAGATGAGGATGAAGCTTGAAAAAATTACATTTAGGTCCGGACAAGAGAAAATATGAAAAATAGTTTCTTGAAATCTTAAAATTCTATTTAACTGCAGTATGTTTTTTTTGCAATAAATTTCAATCATGGATTTATCAATGGATGCTTATGGGCTTGCCAATAGATGCCCCTGAACTTGTCAATAACGTGAACGAATGCTCATGGACTTGTCAGTGAAATTGGAATTTATTAGAAAAAGTCCTAAGAGACTTAATACAAATTTGAGATTTTAAGGACCATGTTTTTATATTTTCTCTGGGACTTGAATGTAATTTTCCCAAAAAGCTTTGACTCCTCTGAATCTGGATCTCTTCGACCCCGATACCGTGGGGTTTTACATAGAAGCTCGAGAAAGCAATACCCATGAAAGAAATTTTTGAGATGAGGCTAGAGATTCATCTCAAAGATTTATCTTTTCGGTGATTTAATCACGGAGGAATCCTTTGACATCGAAGGTTAGGGTGGGTGCTTCTCTGGCCAATCATTTCGCTTGCACAGTATAAACAAAGTCAAGCACAGACTATTTGATTGTTTCGTGTCTTTGCCCTGTTTCTCTGCAATGGTTTTGAACAACTTCGCTGCGTATTTTTGCTCGTTTATTTTTCAACTTGGGTTTTGGTCAATTATCAGGTAGATATGGTGCTAAGAGGGTAAAGTGGGTATAATACGAGATGGGCACTGAAGGTTTTAGACAGAGTGTTCCCTGAGAAACCAGATGATGATGAAAGTGAAAGCGAACCAATAGCTGTGACTGTGTTCTTTGGGGCTAATGACGCTTACCTCCTAGATAGATGCTCAGGATTTCAGCACATGCCTCTTCATGAATATAAACACAACCTTCACTCTATTGTCGTCTTCTTCAAGGTAAGCCTCCTCCCTCACTCCATTGTTCACGTTTAATTCCAAAGGATAAGAAAGTTGGAGGGATAAGAAACTTGGAAGTTGTTGAAATTGGAATGGTTAGTTTTTGTTAAATGACCCAGGTTTTGGGCTTATCAGTAGCACCACTAGATTGCAATGTAGTGCTAATTATCTAGAAGATGAATTTGGATCCCTAAGAATCTTTAAAGCTGAAAGTTTGGTAGTGAAAGAGGGCGGGAGGGGTTGGTCTAATTGCAATCGGTGTTTTAAGCATTTGGCTGCAGTTTCAAATTTTAGGTCTCTGTGTTTGGGTGACCTAATTATTTCCTAGCTTTTACTTGGCCTGCACTTTGACTTTTTTAATTATTATTAATTGAAAGTCCTAACTTTGAAGTTTAGACATGATTTTCCGGCCAAAGATATATCGAGCCAAGTAGTAGTAAGATAAAGAAGTCGACCTACCAGTTGTCTATAGGCTGTGGGGTCCAAAAGAGATGTACTATAATCAGAACTAAGCTTACAGTGTTTGTCCATAGGAGTGGAAGCAAGCTTGAAGTCAAGATATCTTGTCTCAGTGAGAAGAATCAATGACAAATTTGCACTAGCATAAAGAAAGGCCAGCCTTACTCCTAGCAATCTCTAGGCCAAGGAGATATTTAATAGCACCAAGATGTTTAATTTTGAAATGAATGTCCAGATTCTGCTTAATAGTCTCAATGGCAACCAAATCATTACCAGCAATTAGTATGTCATCAACATACACCAATATAACAATAAAACTCGAAGCAGAAGCCTTGAGGAATAAAGAATAATCAGCTTTAGACTCAACAAAGCCATAAGATAGAAGAACAGAAGAAAGTTTCTGAAATCATTGGCGACTGGCTTGTTTTAAACTATAAAGGGATTTTTGAAGTTTATAAACCAAGGTAGAATCAGTAGAGTAAAAACCAGGAGGTAAAACCATATAGACCTCTTCATGCAAATCACTATGTAAAAAGCATTGTTAACATCAAATTGCTGAATATGCCAATTGTTAGCAGAAGCTAAGGCAAGAAGTAATCTTATAGGAGTTATTTTTGCAACCGGAGAGAATGTATCAAAATAATCAACTCCCTCTATCTGTGTGAAACTTTTGGCAACCAATCGAGCCTTATAGCGATCAAGGGTACCATTAGACTTATATTTTTTTAGTAAACACCCATTTGCAGCCAATAGGACATTTCCCATTAGGCAAAGGAGTGAGGATTCATGTGTTTTTCTGTTCCAAAGCATGTATTTCAGCATCCATGGCATCCCTCCTAGGTTTGTATTTAGAAGCTTGGCGATAGGTAGTAGGAATATCATCAGAAGTAACATTTAAACAGAAACGAGTGTAAGAAGGAGAAATAGAAGAGGAAAAAGAGTACTTATATCAACAGAAGAGAATGATGCAGCTGAAGTAGTAAATGAAGAACAATAATAATCTTGCAAATAAGTGGGAGATTTATGAGGCCTAGAAGAGACCCAAAGAGGAGGTTCGGATGCAGGAGCAGGTGTAGGGGAATGAAGAAACACTGTCAGTGGAGGTAGGTACAAAATGAGAAGGTAAAAAGGAGTAATCAAGAGGAGGTGTAGCAGCAGGAAGGGGAATAGAGGAATCTGTAGCAGCTTGTGATGTAATAGTATGATACGGAAAAAAAGATTCATAAAATACTACATCCCTACAAATGAAAATTTTGTGAGAATGAAGATCCATAAGAATGGAACCCTTGGTAGTAGCATAAAATCCCAGAAAAACACATTTAGATGCTCGAGCATCAAGTTTAGACCTATGGGCTGAAATAGTGGATGTATAACACAAGCAACCAAAGACCCTCAAAACAGAATAAGATGGAGATGTAGCAAACAATAAAGAAAAAGGAGTAGAATGATTAAGAAGGGGTGAAGGCAAGAGAATTATGAGAAAAACGGAATGAAGAATAGCAAAACACCAAAATGTTTTAGGAGGTTTGGCCTAAAATAAAAGAGCACATGCAACAGATAAAATGTGCTGGTGTTTTCTCTCAACAACACCATTCTGTTGAGGAGTTTCAATGCAAGAAGTTTGGTGAACAATGCCTTTAGAATTATAGTATGATGCCATTGAAAATTCAAATCCATTATCAGAATGAATAACCTGAATTTTGGTATTATGCTATATCTCAACAAAAGCAATAAAAGCTTGTAAATGAATATAAACCTCACACTTAGTTTTCATAGGAAAAATCCAGGTAAACCGGCTAAATCATCGACAATCACTACAAAAAACACATGATTTAGTAGCGGTTTTAACTGCTACAAAAATTTAAAAAAAATAAAAAAAATACAATCATTTGTTTCAGTTTTTTTGATATTAAAATTCAAAATTCGCTCAAAAAAATTAATTTCAGTTGGAAAAGGCGATTTAATTAGTAGCGGTTAAATAACCACTACAAAAATTAAGAAAAGTTTTTTTAAAAAATACAATCATTTGTTTCAGTTTTTTTTATATTAAATTAAATAGTTTATTTTTTTAGTAGTTTAGCTAATTTAATTAGCTTATTTTTCAATAGTTTAGCTCATTTAAAAATTAAAAGGAATAATTTAATTTAGTCGGATAAGTATAAAAATTGTATTGATAATATTATTAAGGATACGTAGGTAATAAGGAACTATTATGTTGTCTACTACAATGTAATTGTGTATGAAAAATAGATGAAAATGAGATAAAGCTCTGAAATATCTGGAAAAAAATGGTGAGAATAAATTTTATGCGAAGGAAAGAAGTATTGAAATAAAAAATTAAAAAACTTGTTACCATATTTGATCGTATTGTTAAACTCCTCAACTCATACAAAAAAATTTGTAAATGAGAGAAAATGAAAGAAATATAAGGTGAAAAGAAATGAGGGAGTGTTTGAAATGAGTTGTGGTAGGGGTATTTATAGGGATCAGCGTAGCATTTGTAGTGGTCAATGTATCCATTTTGCAGTGGTTTTTAATTAGTAGCAGTTATTTTTATTTTTCTAACGGTTAAAAAATCGCTACAAATATTATTTTATTGACAAAAACATAATTTGAATTTGATCACTCATCCTCACCATCTCTACAGAAATTATGTAGAAAAATTATTGTTAGTGATGTATTATTAAATTTAAAAAATTTAATTTAAATGATGTGGACTTAAAAAAACGCACCGCATAGAGGTAAATTGTCATCGCCTTCAGGGAAGTAGTTTTCAAAATCGGCTGGCTGAAATGGCTCACTCTCGTAGGAGTGTAAGGATTGAAGCAAGACACACAAAACTGTGGGAAAAAAAGGGAGGCAAGGTAGAGAGTTAATTTTATTGCTCATACATAATTCTCATGAGGAAGGGTAGCTATGGAGAGAGCCATTTCATCTTTGTGTAGAAGGAGATCTTTGCCAAGCCAATGAACATCTCTACATAGAGATGGAGGCATTCTTATTGAAATATTGGACAAATCTCCACAAATAAATTGCCTCTTGTTGCTCCTTGCTTATATTATTTTGTTCCTTTCTCCATCCTTTTTCTCTGACCCAGCAACGTTCATTTTCTAAAATAATTTCTTGTTAACTAAGGTTATGCTTGTGGGCCATGCGTACTTCTTGAGGTGTCTTGCTTCCATTTTAATGACTATTGAATGCTTGCATTGCATGATAAATATATTAGTTGCTTCATCTATTGTACTGCTCCACGTTTTGGCTCACCGTGCTTTCATGATCTCACTCTCGTCTTTATGCTTGCCTCATGTGTGCGTAAATTACCATAGCTTTTTATATATGTTGGAGCTGCTCAATATGATGGATCAGGTGGCTAATAAGAGTGAGGATAAATGGTATATATTGGCCTCTTTCATATTCTGGGCATTATTGTTGGTATGGAGGTTCTAATATTATGTTGCCTTCTTGTGTGTATGGCTTGCAAGGATAAAAGGTATACAAAGTCTTCTCATCTTTAGCTTTCCATTCTTTTAACTTGTGTTTTTTCCCCTTCTTTTCTCTCTATCCCTTTCTTAGGTTCTCTTTCAAAAAAAAATATATTTTAGCATATTTTTATAAATGAGAATAAAATGGAAAAACTCTCTTTCATGAAAAAATAAAAAAAAATTGCTTTAATAAATAAAAAACGTAAACTAAATAAAAAAAATATTTTTCCCAATAAATTAAAGGAACTTTTCTCTTAAAAAACAAAAACAAAGTGACACACATTTCTACCCCTGAACTATATGGGCTTTGATCCCTCTAAAGGGTACGTAGGCCCTAGGCTCTCTTTCTAGGTCAAGTCCAACTTTGTAAATAAATATATTTTTTCTTATTTTCTTTTTGTAAATAAATATTCATTTTTTTCTTTAGTTTTCATTTCATTTAGTTTTGTAAATATTTTCTTTTTTATTTGGGTAATTATCATAAGATTAAAGGCCATAATATTTTTAAATAATTAACTTAGGGTAACCATTCTCATGAATGGGTGTTGTGGGATGCCTAACACCTTCCCTATACACAATCGACTGCCAAACCCTAAATGATTTTTATAGACCAGTTTCCAATTTTCAAAAATTTTTCCAAAATTATCCTTCTTCAAAATTTTGGTGGCGGCTCCATATTTTTCAAATTTCAAGTGCTACAGCTTGGCGAATCCGCTGGGGGTGGTTTGAGAGTCAAGCCCATTTAAGTTAAGTGTTTAAAAATAATTTGGCCTTAATTTTATTTTAATTACCCTTTTATTTTTTTTATTTTTTTTGTGAATAGTTGTTTTTATTTATTAAATTCCTTATTCATCTTTTTTCTTTCTCTTTTCTATCTATCTTGTGATCTGGTTAGCAGATGAGGGTTGGGTAGAACCTAGGCCCACAGGTTGGTATGCTCTCCACATATACTGAACACATACACTATTTTCCTCACACACATTTTGGGCCCTATACCTGGGTCTGTGAGTTCCTTAGGCGAGTGGAAGTTTCTAGCAGGCTCCTTGTGAGGTTTTCAGAATCCCCTGAGGTTACTGTGAAGACTTCATATTAGATGTTACTCATTTGGTGATGTTGATCCCTGTGGGGTTTTTAGAACTCCCTGAAGGTCAATTTCGTCAAATAGGGTCTTCATCTTTATGATGGGGGCAGTTATAAGACCTTTATCTTTGAGAATAAGAACAACCTTGAAATCATTGCACTTATTAGCAGAAATTATCAACCTACCTAATTAATTAGTACCTGACTTAGGATAGATACCCCCAACCTAGGGTTATTCCTAAAATAGGACACTGGAAGGCATATATTTATTGATTGTTTATAATATTATTTGTCATCCATGCATAATTAAGGAAACCCCTAAGATCAAGGGGCTAATTGTCACTTTACCTAAGTATGTATCTAGCATCACTCCTCATATAGATACATCACAAAGAAGGTATATGTATTAGATAGCTATCCTTAGTATCAGGATTTCTGACCCCTAAAAGACTATGAGTTTCATTACATCTATCATGTTAGAAAATATCTCAATGAGAGATAACCCTTTTAGGGCTCGTGAGGCATCATTACATCATTTATAAGCCTTTTTGCTTCATTTGATATAGGCCTTGGACATAATCATCATTTTTAAAACCCTCAGCCGCGTGATGGCCTAGGTCATTCGCAGGTTAATAGGCACTTCATTCTCCCTATGAGGTAATGGATCTCTTGAGGAGGTGAAGTTTTTTTTCTTAATATCCATGACCTATATCAAAACTTGAATTACAAGTCATCACTCTTTTATGTCTCATGAGGCATCATTACATCATTTATAGGCCTTTTAGCTTAATTTGATATGGGCTTTGGACATAATCTTCATTTTTAAAACCCTTAGCCACGTGATGGCCTGGGCCATTCACAGGTTAATGTGTACATCATTCTCCCTATGAGGTAATAGATCCCTCGAGGAGGTGGAGTTCTTTTTCTTAACGTCCATGAGCCATATCAAAACTTGAAGTACAAGTCATCACTCTTTTATGTCTCATGAGGAATCATTACATCATTTATAGGCCTTTTTGCTTCATTTGATATGGGCATTGGACATAATCATCATTTTTTAAAACCCTTAAACGTGTGATGGCCTGAGCCATTCGCAGGTTAATGGGCACTTCATTCTCCATATGAGGTAATGGATCTCTTGAGGAGGTGGAGTTCTTTTTCTTAATGTCCATGACCCATATCAAAACTTGAAGTACAAGTCATCACTCTTTTATGTCTCATGAGGCATCATTACATCATTTATAGGCCTTTTAGCTTCATTTGATATGGGCTTTAGACATAATCTTCATTTTTAAAACCCTGAGCCACGTAATGGCCTGGGCTATTCGTAGGTTAATATGTACGTCATTCTCCCTATGAGGTAATAGATCTCTCGAGGAGGTGGAGTTCTTTTTCTTAACGTCCATGAGCCATATCAAAACTTGAAGTACAAGTCATCACTCTTTTATGTCTCATGAGGCATCATTACATCATTTATAGGCCTTTTAGCTTTATTTGATATGGGCTTTGGACATAATCATCATTTTTAAAACTCTTAGCCACGTGATGGCTTGGGACATTCGCAGGTTAATGTGTACATCATTCTCCCTATGAGGTAATAGATCTCTCGAGAAGGTGGAGTTTTTTTTCTTAATGTCCGATCCATGAGCCATATCAAAACTTGAAGTACAAGTCATCACTCTTTTATGTCTAATAAGGCATTCTTGTATCATTCATTGACATTTAGCTTCATTTGATATGGGCCTTGGATATAATCATCATTTTTAAAACCCTTAGCAGCGTGATGGCATGGGCCATTCTCAGGTAATAGGCACTTCATTCTTCCTATGAGATAATGGATCTCTTGAGGAGGTGGAGTTCTTTTTCTCAATGTCCATTACTCATATCAAAACTGGAAGTAATGTCATTACTCTTTTATGTCTCATTAGGCATCCTTGCATCATTCATTGGCATTTAGCTTCATTTGATACAGGCCTTAGACATAATAAACTTTATTAAATAAGGAGGTAAAAAGAGAGAAAATGAGCATGTAAATAAAAATAATAATACAGTCATATCTTTAGTTAATAATGCTTGTATAGAATATCTTTTCTTAAAAATGACTTCATTTACCTTATCCATGTCATCCCTCCTTCACATAAATGGCTGTTCCTTATTCCTGATGCGAGGTAAAGACTTTTGTCTCTCTTTTCACTTTCTGAGAGTATTATTCTTAATTGAAGGAAACTATTAAGGGTCTAAAAGCTTGTTTTATACAAGTTACTTGTCTTGAGGTGATAACATACTATAGAGAAATTTAGTTTTGAAAATGACTCGACCCCACCTTGATGAGGCTAGTTTTAAAGGCTAAATTGTTTAACTTGGACGCAATGTGATTACACAAGCCATGTGAGGATTTGAGCCTATTGATATGATTTCATTTTCATGTGTGTACCACTTATCCGTTACCCAATTTAGAACTTGGCATGTATCTTATTTGAGGTCAGATTTGATGTTCATTTGCTTGATATAGAGAGGACTAAGGCATTCATCTTTCATTAAGAAAGCCAATTAGCCACCCTTACATGATAGCCATTTGAGCCTGTGTGATAGCATGCAGAAACCACAAATATATTCCTTACCTCTTATTCAAGTTTCCTTTTGTTTTCTAAGAGGACTCATTAGAGAAGCATGTGTACACTTTAAAAATTGTTAAGGCTACAAGGTGAATCTTGTTAAAAAATGAACAGTTGAAAGAAAAAGAAAAAAAGAAAAGGAAAAAAGCTCGCTAAGCTGAAAACCCGTAAAGGCAGCTTAGGCAAATGTTAGAGCAGAAAAAGAAAAGAAAAGAAAACAAGCTCGTTAAGTTGAAAACCTGTAAGGGCAGCTTAGGCAAAAATTGGAGCTGAAAAAAAAAAAAGAAAAGGCGAAAAGCTCACTTAGTTGAAAACTCGAAAAGGCCTCTTAGGCAAAAGTTAGAGCAACAAAAAAGAAAAGAAAATAGAAAAAAAAAATCAAAAGAATGATGGACAAGTACCAAAGGAAACACGGAAAGAGCTTCCTTCAGTTCTTCTTTTGTTTTAAGGCTTTTAGAGTGTACACTTGCCTATTTGGTTCTTACTTCTCTTAGTTACCATGGGTATCTACTTTGGTCCTTAAATATCATTCATCTTCTACTTACCTTTTATTCAGGGTACTTTTGTTTTCTAATAGCACTCAATTTTCTTGGTTAGGTGAGTATGTGCACATTCTTACAATTTTTTAGGCCGTCTAGGTAATCTAGTTGTAAGGCTGCTCTCTTTTGAATATTTTAAAAAAGAAGAAAAAGAGGAAAAAAGAAAAGAAAAGAAACTCGAAGCTCGCTAAGTTGAAAACCCATAAGGGTAACTTAGGTAAAAGTTAGAGGAAAAAAAAGAAAAAGAAAAAAGCTCGCTAAGTTGAACACCTGAAATGGTAGCTTAGGCAAAAGTTAGAGCAACAAAATAGAAAAGAAAATAGAAAAATAATGAAAGAAAGATGGGCAAGTATCAAGGGAACTATGGAAAGAGCTTCCTTCAATTCTTCTTTTGCTTTAAGGCCTTTAGAATGTATATTTACTTGACTCTATGTTTGATTCTTATTTAATTTAGTTATCATGACTACCTACTTCGGTTTTTAGATATCCTTTATCTTCTACTCAAGGTACTTTTGTTTCTAAGAGCACCCTATCTTCTTGGTTAGAGGAGTATGTGTACATTCCTATAATTGTTTAGGCCATCAGGGTCAACTGGTTATAAGGTTGCTCTATTTTTTGGATATTTTAAAGTTTGAAAAGTGGCTAAAACTAATGAAAATCAAAGAAATAGTTGAAAAAAGAAGAGGAAAGAAAAAATAATAGGCAAAAAGCTCGCTAAGTTGAAAACCCAAAAGAATTGCTTAGGCAAAAGTTAGAGCAAAAAAAATGAAGAAGAAAGGAAAAATCAAGAAGGAAAAAATCAAAAGAAATGAACAAATACATAAGAACAAGAATTGGATATTCTTCATCTTCTCTTTACCCTTTGTTTGTACCCCATGCCCATGTAAAAAGTCCTTGCGATCTATGTTAGCATATAGCTCTTTTAGTGATAGAGAACTTAGATTATTGCCAAGCTTATAGAACAGGAATTGAATAATTTGGATATATAGAGTAAACACTAACCCTCAAAACACTGAGTGATAAGAGTAAACACTATATCTGGTGAGGAAATCGTTGGGGCATTACATTCTTGCTAAACCTTTTACCTTGATACTAGCTAACTTGAGGTGGGCGAGATGATTTAGATGCATTGATATATCTCTTTACCCTTTATTTTTATGACTGGAACATTATATTCTATATTTTAATTCCTAAGATTTCATGACCGGATGTTAACACCTTACTAGGTTTCTTGAGCCATGATTAGATATCTTTCCTTAAACATTTGGATCTAAAGAATTTTTCCATTTCAATCCTTTTTTACTGCTGATGTGGCATGTGAGCCTCTCCCAATTTTGTCACTCCATAATTGGGACATTACCTTCCTTTTATTTGCCTTTCAATAAAGGGAACTAAATTACAATTTGGGGCTTCTCCTCAATTCTGTTGCCCCAATCCATTTCTCATGACAACATTGACATTGTTAAATGAAGTTTTAAATAAAAACTTGACTATGCAAGCATTAAAGATGAAGATAGATAAAAAAAAAATCATGTGCCACATAAATAAAAATAGGCCAAGGAAAAAGTTGAATATTCAAAATTTGGTTTATTTGCTCAAAAGTCCTTTCATTTATCTAAAGTTAGCACTAAGTTATACCCAAAAAAATTGTAATATCTTGTCATATTGGGAAAACCTTTATTGCATTGGGTTTTGCATTAATTGTAACCTCACCATACTAACATATATTGCATGCCATTTCAGGGGGCAAATTTGGAATTAATTTTTCAACTAAAGAGGCTTCTATTAATATTATGCCATGCACTGCCTCGAAATGTGCTTTTGCTAAGGCTGGGGCAAACCTAGAAGCTTCTCAACAAGAGTCATAATAGCCTAAACAAGAATGACATCCTACATAAACCAGTAAGTCAAGGGGTTTGGAATAAGACTGAGGCCAAATCGGGGGCAACATCATTTGTTAGGTATCTTGTCATCATTTTCATCATCCTCATCGTCGTCATCATCATCATCATTTCATAATTTTCATTATCATTTTTATCTTGATCATCTTCATCCTCATCCTTATTAGCCCTTCATCATTTTTCATCATCATCATTATTTCATCATTTCCTAATCATTATCATCATCTCCTTATCATTATCATCATATCCTTATCATAATTATCTTCATCATCATTAGCGTTATCATTGTGTTCATCATCATCATTAGGATTTTATCATCATTGTCATCATCATTATCAATGTCATCACCTTAATGATGACTTCACCATTTTCATAATCTCCTTGTTATCATGGCCATTATCATCCTCTTCATCATTATTGTTGTCATCCTCATTAGGATTCCATCATCACTGTCATCATCATTATTAGTGTCATCACCTTCATCATGACTTCACTATTATCATAATCTCCTCATTAGCATGGCAATATCCATCCCCTTCATCATCATTGTTGTCATTCTCATTACGATTTTATCATCACTACCATCACCTTTATTATGATCATCTTCACCATTATCATAATCTCCTAGTAATCATGGTCATCACCATCCTCTTCATCATCATTGTCATCATTAGTGTCATTATCATGTTTAAGGGTACTATATGTCTAGTGTCACATCACCACCACCATTATCATCATCATCTATAACTTCCCCATTAGGGCTCATCTTCATCATCATTAGTGTCATTATCATATTGCGTGTTTGGATCACTACGTGCTTAGTGTCATGTCATCACCACCATAGTCATAACCATTTATAACTTCCTCATTAGTACTTCATCAATATTTTCATCATCATCATCTCATTAAGTGGGGCATCACATGCTTAATGTCACATCATGACTATCATCATCATCATCATTCATGACATCACTATAAATACTTCATCATCATCTTATCACTATCATCTTCATTTCCAATGTCATCATCTTCATTGGCATAATCATAAGCATTACTCCAAGGGGCATCACATATTCATAGCACCCTTTCAAAAACCCTATATCGGCAGGCACCCTTAAGCCCAGTAATAGCTCGAACTCTTTTCAAAGCCCTGTACAAGTAGGCACCCTCAAAGCCTAGTAACAGCTGGCACCCTTTCAAAGCCCTGTACCGGCAGGCACCCTCAAAGCCCAGTACCGGTTGGTACCCTTTCAAAGCCCTATACCAGCATGCACCCTCAAAGCCAAGTAACGGCTGGCACCCTTCCAAAACCCTGTACCTGAAGGAAACCTTAAAGCCCAGTACCGGCTGGCACCCTTAAAGCCCTATACCGGCAAGAGCCCTCAAAGCTCAGTACTGGCTGTCACCCTTTCAAAGTCCTAACCAGCAAGCACCCTCAAAGCCCAGTAACAGCTGGCACAATTCTTTTAAAGCCCAATAATACTTGGTATAATTCTTTTAAAGCTCTATAGTTGTCGGCACCCTCAAAGCCCAATAATGGCTGGCACAATTCTTTTAAAGCCCAGTAACGTTGGCACCCTCTCAAAGCCCTGTATCAGCAAGCACCCTTTAAGCCCAATAATGGCTGGCATAATTCTTTTGAAGCCCTATAACGACAGGCACTATTCTTTCAAAGCCCTGTATCAGCAAGCACTTTTAAAGCCCAATACTGGCTGGCATAATTCTTTTACGCCCCACCAAAGTCCTATGTAACTAGGCACTTCACTTCCACTCTAGGTAATCATCTATCTCCACCTGTGTTCTTCTCCCCTATGAACCAAGTAAAGAGGGACCTAGGTACTGTATTTTGTTCAAACCCTCTTTGGTTCCAAGGGGGCATCTTGTTCTTTTGGCCTGACAAAATACGTGTTCTTATCTTTACTTGTTTCATAGATGAGAATCTCACTTTTCTCAGATACTAAACAAGTAAAGAGGGGCAACTGTGAACACCCTATTTTGTCTGGGCCCCACTCAAAAATTTAAAAAACTAATAAAAAATAAAAATAAAATAAATTCCTCTCATTGATGATGATTGGTGTCTAAATTTACAATCATCATTAAAGGAAAAATTAAAAAATACATAAAAAACGAAAATAAAAAAAAATCCTCCCACTGATGATGATCGGTGTCCAAATTGGCAATCATCATTAAAAGATAAAAAAATAAAAACGAAAATTAAAAAAAAAAATCCTCTCATTGATGATGATTAGTGTCCAAATTGACATTGTTATTCATTAAGGGAAAATAAAAAATATAAAAAAAATTCAAAAAACTATCTCCCATTCATAGGTTTAAATTAGTAAGTTGCTTGTGGGGAAAATATAATAAATAAAAAAATTAAAAATTTTAAAAATCTCTCATTTATGTTGATAGGTTTAAATTAGGAAATTACTTGTGGGAAAAATAAAAAAATTAATTAAAAACGAAAATTAAAAAAAAATCTCCATTGATGGTAATTAGGTCAAGCTAAAAAGTTTATTGATAGAAAATACAAAAAAAAACGAAAATTAAAAAAAAATATCCATTGATGGTGATTAGGTCAAGTTAAGTAGTTTTTAACATAAAATATTAAAAAAAAATTCAAAAATGAAAATTCAAAAAAAGAAGGAGCATTTTTGAAGAAAACTCTACCTTGAGACTATATATAGGAGTGCAGGGGTTGAAGCAAGACACACAAAATTTTTGGGAGAAAAAGGGAGGCAAGGTAGAGAATTAATTTTATTGCTCATACATAATTCTCATGAGGAAGGGTAGCTATGGAGAGAGCCATTTCATCTTTGTTTAGAATGAGATCTTTGCCAAGCCAATGAACATCTCTACATAAAGATGGAGGCATTCTTACTAAAATATTGGACAAATCTCCACAAGTATATTGCCTCTTATATCTCCTTGCTTATATTATTTTGTTCCTTTCTCCATCCTTTCTTTTCTGACCCAGCAACGTTCATTTTCTAAAATAATTTATTGTTGACTGAGGTTATGCTTGTGGGCCATGTGTACTTCTTGAGGTGTCTTGCTTGTATTTTAATGACTATTGGTGCTTGCATTGCATGATAAATATATTAGTTGCTTCATCTATTGTACTGCTCCACGTTTTGGCTCACCTTGCTTTCATGATCTCACTCTCGTCTTTATGCTTGCCTCATGTGTGCATAAATTACCATAGCTTTTTATATATGTTGGAGCTGCTCAATATGATGGATCAGGTGACTAATAAGTGTGAGGATGAATGGTATGTGTTGGCCTCTTTCATATTCTGGGCATTATTGTTGGTATGGAGGTTCTAATATTATATTGCCTTCTTGTGTGTATGGCTTGTAAGGATAAAAGGTATGCAAAGTCTCCTCATCTTTAGCTTTTCATTCTTTTAAATTTTGTTTTTTTTTTTCATTCTTTTCTCTCTATCCTTTTCTTAGGTTCTCTTTCAAAAAAAAGAAAAATATATATTTAACATATTTTTATAAATAAAAATAAAATGGAAAAACTCTCTTTCATGTATAAATAAAAAACATAAACTAAATAAAAAATCATTTTCCCCAATAAATTAAAGGAACTTTTCCCTTAAAAAAAACAAACAAAGTGACACGCATTTCTACCTCCGAACTACATGGGCTTTGATTCCTCTAAAGGGTACATAGGCCTTAGGCTCTCTTCCTAAGGCAAGTCCAACTTTGTAAATAAATATATTTTTCCTTATTTTCTTTTTGTAAATAAATATTCATTTTTTTCTTGAGTTTCCATTTCATTTATTTTTGTAAATATTCTCTCTTTTATTTGGGTAATTATCATAAGATTAAAGGCCATAATATTTTTAAATAATTAACTTCGGGTAACCATTCTTATGAATGTGTGTTGTGGGGTGCCTAACACCTTCCCCATACACAATTGACTCCCAAACCCTAAATGGTTTTTGTATACCAGTTTCCATTTTTCAGAAAGGTTTCCAAAATTATCCTTCTTCAAAATTTTGGTGGCAGCTCCATATTTTTCAAATCTTGAGCACTACAGTGAGCCACGTACAGACCATAGTATTGCATCGCAACCACACTAAATAAATAGGATCTGTAGTCAGAGGAGCTAACACCAAGCCATCGATGAATACAAGCTTGTTCTTTGATTGTAAAGCTAGTCGCATGGCACGCGACCAGGTATGGTAATTTGGTCCAGTGAGAACTAGAGTAACAAGAATCAAAGATGGATTCTCGTTCGGATGAAGGTAATATGGACTAGAAATGTTCTTGGAAAGATCAGCGATGACGCCAGTAAGAGACAAACCAAAAACAAGAGAAGGATTAGCCATGGCGGAGCACTTCGCTTTGATACCATGAAACAGGAAATAAAGAGAATCGGAGATGGAGCAGAAGAATGAGAGAAGAAAGAAATCTCAGATTTGATTATTCACTGTACATCGATACAAATATATAAGAGTAAAGGCATAACAGAATTAAATAACCATTTGACTAACAGTTAGCTAAACTAACAGGTTCTAGTTACACTATTTAGTTGCACTACCCATTATCTTTAATGTCTGTTTTACAATCTGTCATATATATATATATATATATATATCTTATAGTTAATTTACTATTATGTTTTTATGTATAGTACCTCATCCTATCGAACTGTCATTAGATTACTTCTCTTGTTTGATGTCTGATTTAATTTTTAAGACATTGTCATAGAGATCTCAACCATTGATTTAAGGGGACAATAAGAGGAGAAATAAAGGATCCGGGTCTATCAGTGTCTATATCTCTCTATGTTTTTTCTTTTCGTTTCTCCCAACTTTATACAGAAAGATACTTTCAAAATGTTAGAGAATAAAAATCCCTGATCTGACTTTGGCAATAAAATATAGTTAGGTATGTACGTGGTTTTTTAGTAAATCAACCTCTACCATCTCATCTGCTAAAGTAAATGATCCCAGTGTTAAAACCCACATGGTTATACATCCATCTAATGAATTCTTACTGGTCTATTGTTTACTGGTATGTTCCCCCACGCAGAAAAAAAAGGAAAATCTCACCCCAGATCCTTCTCTGCATGCTTAACTCCTTTTGCTGGATTTGGTTGTCAATTTTTTAGACAATTGTAGCCGCACAACAAAGGAGGAAGAATAAGCTGTGACTCCTTTGAATCTGGATCTCTTTGATTCCGATACTGTGGGTTTTTTCCATAAAATCTTTGAGATGAGGCCAAAGATTTATCTTTTCGGTGATTCCATCACAGAGGAATCCTTTGACATCAGAGGTTGGGCTGCTTCTCTGACCAATCATTTCACTCGCATCAGGATTACAAAATGCAATCCTCTTTATATTATATAAGCCCAACCAAACGTCATAATCGGTCTGTCACATCAAGATTACAAGTAATCTTTTCTCATGAAATTGAACCAAATGGGCTATAATGGTTTATTTTGTTTTGATGTAAAGATCTTACTTGGGTCTATATGTTCTGTGAATTACCTGTACCAAGGTTGAAATGTTATGCCTATATTGAGCTTGTCCTGCTGACTTGTATATTTACGTTAATATCTATGTTTAGCTAATATAAATAGATAAGATGCACTGCAATGACTTTATTTAGTATGTGAGCTCTTTTCTGAGTATGGCTTGGTTAAAGTTAAAAGGTGAGGAAATACTGTCAAAAAAGAGCTGTTTGTAGTGAGTTAAACCAAAATTTAATTATATTATCATTTTTTTCATTATGAAAAACAATTATTTACGGAAATTACGATAGGAAAGACAAATAATAGATAAAAGACTGTGATCTCCCCAAATTAAGTTTGCTCAAATATTATGCAGAAACTCATAGTAACTTTTATTTTTCTTTCCCATGAAGGCACATAGATGAAAGCACATGGAATTGAACATTTATTTCTTAAAAGACAAAAGAGAAAATTTGACATAAATATTATGGAAGTTTTCTAACCCTTCTCTTCCTCTTCTTTAGTAGATCAATCACCAAACTTGCAACCCATAGAGGTTTACCAGTAAACATCACAAATTGAAACATTATTGCTCCAAATGCTACTCCACATACATATCCCAACGCCACAGGTTTCCATCCAAATTCAAATCCAGCTCCTAAACTTGGCAGTGGTTCTTGTCTTTCCTCTTGTGTGTTGCATGGAATCATAAGTTGAAAACCACGCAACTCTTTGTTTCCTTTAAAGGAATTGCTTGAGAAAGTCTCAAATTGTTGGCCCCTAGGAATACATCCTTCAAGTTGATTCTTTGAAAGGTTTAGGACTTCGAGAAAATTGAGATTAGTCAACTCTATGGGAATTTTTCCAATAAATTTGTTTGATGACAAGTCCAACGATTCCAAATTCTTCAAATTTCCCATTAAGGCAGGAATTGCACCGGTGAGCCCGTTATGTGAAAGATTGAGCCCTTTCAATGCAAGAAACTCTGCAATAACTTGTGGAATCTCTCCCTCAAACATGTTATTGGATAAATCAATGCTTGTGAAAACAGTCAAGATCTTTTCCATATGAAATTCTGATCCTTTCAAGGTCAACTCAATGGAGTCCTGATAATTAATATCGCTATAGATTCCATAATTCAAGTACTGCAATTGAGTTTTCTCTTCTAATCTTCTCATAGCTTCGAAGGATTTAAAGAATGTTGCAGGTAAAGGACCTTTCAAGTGGTTGCTGGATAGGTCAAGTACTCTTAACATATGGAAGGCATGGCTTCCATTGTCCTTAAAATTGGGGATAAAACCACGCAATTTATTCCCTCTAAGAACAAGCACCTGCAATTCCTCAAGATATTGTAGCCAATGGGGAAATACATCCTCTATGCCATTGTTGCCAAGATCTAAGACTCTTAGCCTTGTGCAATTGACCAAAGAATGAGGTAATGACCCTTTCAAAAAGTTGTCATTAAGATTTAGGGTTCTTAAGTTGTTTCCCACTTCAAATGATTCAGGAATACTACCAGAGAAGCCATTACTTTGTAGATCTAACACAGAAAGAGTAAGGTTAGAACTGACAATACAGAGTGGGATGGTGCCGGTGAAGTTATTATGGGACAAGTTAAGAATATCAAGTGTGCTTGCATTGCAAATAGAAGAATGAAGCTCTCCTTGAAGGAAGTTGGAACTTAAGTCGAGAAGATACATGTTTCTCCATGTCAAGTGCTGAGTCAACACGTTTCCGGTCAGAAAGTTGTGAGAAAAGTTCAAGAATGTGAGCAAATTATTCTTCGCTAAATTTACAGTTCTGAGAGAAGAAATGTTAAAGAGAGATGATGGAATTTCACCTGTTTAGATTTACAAAGTGAACAAGATATATTCAAGTAAGCTAATAGTTAAAAGGCTTTGGCATTCATCTCTAACATTAAAAAACAATAGATAAACAACATTATATGAATTTAACTTTTGTTGAAAATCAATTTAAAAGGGACTCTTCCAATATAATATCAACTGCCAATTGGACATTAAAACTCTTTTAAAAAAATATGCTAAAGAGAGACTGTGGAATTAATTTCACCAATATAAAATGAACAACCAAGTTATTTATATTTTGCGTTAAAGCTATTTATTATTCACAAGGCTCTAACTTTGAAATCTGGATATGAATTCATCATAGACTTAAATAGGTGATATCATTTGCATATAATTTACACATGTATACAATATAAAAAAATTGAATATTTGTTTTATGCTAATTAATTCATGCATATCTATTAAAAAGGGAGAAATCAAATCTATTCTAACCATCAGATTGCCTAACTTTTAATAGTTATATAACTAACGAGAAAAGTGTCTTATTTTGTAATTTTTTAATAATTATTTAATAGGATTTTATAAATTCGTGAAATAAGAAAGAAATTATTAAAAATATTGGAAAGAAGAAAATTGATCAGGGAAAGGAAGAGAACAAATATATAGTTGAAGATAATAATGATTTATTTCAAGATCAATCTTTCATAGCACTGAATTGTAAAATAATGAAGATGGTAAAGAACCAACAAGTTGATTTCTTCCAAGAAAAAATATTTTTGGTTGTGAAAGATTGCCAATCTCATTCGGGTGGGCTAACTGTCATAGATTAAATCAATTACCAACTCGATATGCTTTAAAATTCTTTTTTAAAGAAGAAATGCTGAATTGAGGTTATGGAATTAATTTTGAACAATCAAATTATTTAAATTTTGCATTAAATTAATTAAATATTTACAAGGCTCTAATTTCAAAAAACAATATGATGAATTCATCATTGGCAAAAAAACTAAATTTTTAGTTTTTATAACAACAAAAAAGCTTTGTAAGGAGGTGTAGTAGCGTAACTTTTCCTAACGTAGAAGTATAAAGAGTTTTCAGTTAAAGATTTGCAACAAATATCAAATAAACATAAATAATAAATAAAATATTTTTAAAGGAGTTGTATTGTAGATATAATACAGAAAATAGAAAAATAAGAGGCTAGAAAGAACTAGCAAAATTATATATAAAGTGTAGTATAAAAAAATTGCCACACAAGACAGTTACAACGTGCCTCAAAACACACATTTATTGGGAGACTACTTGAAGAATTATTTATTCCGACATAAATTTATTGTAGACTGAATTGTTAGATAACGAAAAAGGTATATAAACCATTGTCAATCTCATTTGAAATATCTCATTCAAATAGATGGAAAAAAGAAAGTAATGTCAATAACAATTTTTATGCATAATAAATTATTATGTACATGAGACATTTTTTTTTAATAAAACAAATTTTTCTTTTTAAAACATATATGGCACAACTTGCACATTTTTTAGAAACAATAACACAAATATATTGTAAATGATAAAATACAACTGCACTTGTTTTCAAAAAGAAATAGCCTATTCATGGTAAAACACATATATTTGTTGGAAGGCTCCCAGAAAAATTAGTTTTGTTAGCTAAAAACTTTTTGAAAATATAAATTAATAATAAATAACCAAATTAAAATTAAATCTTTCAAACATGTCTGTATGGCATAGTAATTTTGGGGGAAAAAATCTTAAAATTTTTTTTAACAACGTAGAAATAATAATAAACATTTATTTTAAGGACTGACAATGAGTCTTTAGATCCGTTTCCAAAAAATGAAGATTAAAATTTGCAAGTGTTGTCCAATTCCAAATCAAACTCAAGACGTCCAAACTCATTTCCAAATTGGATAATGCTGCTTAGATTATAAATCCGAATCATTTCAGAGCATTAAATCAATGCCTTAAATTATTTCAAAAAAGCCACTGTCCTTAAATGATATATACTACTATAAATTATTTTCCATTCAAGGAATTTTTTTAGGTGCATGTGAGATTGTCGATAATTGGAAAAAAAAACAACTTGCCATTGAAAAGAAAACAGAGGAAAAGACGAAAAATAAAAGGGCAGAAAGAAGCATTGAAATCCCAACCAAATCCCAACCACTCCTTTTTTATTATCATACTCATCAGGTTGTTTATTTTCCAATCGGGTCTCATGTTTTTTTAATGATTAAATATTTTATTTATTTTTTTAACAGAATTTTCAAGAAACTTATTTGACTGAGCGTTTGCATTCTGATTGAATCATATTTTTTTATATAATTTTTATAATTAAATTGGAATTTTAATGTATCTTCTAGGATATTATTACATGATTAGACACTAATTTTAATTTTGGAGGGTCAAAAGAATTAATATTTTGAGGATATAGGAAAATTACAGAAAAATCCCTAAATTTTGTGAAAATTTTAAGGATGTGTTTGGTTTGAGGGGAGGATAGGGGAGGGAGGGGCGGGGGTTAAATTACTCTTTTGGGTTGAAGATATTTAAATTTTGAGCAGGAAGCCAAAATTTAAAAGGAATGAAAAAGTAAATTTTGGGCAGGAACCCAAAATTTAAAAGAATGAGAGGATAAATTTTAAATTTCTTTTATCCAAAATTATAATTTACCAACCATATCCTCCTTTCCCTCCCCTACCCTCCTCTCAAATCAAACACACCCAAGGGAATGAAGAAAAGGGATCAGACAAATTACAGAAGAGTACCCAATACTTTAAATATTCAGTTAAGGAACATAAACATTTCAATAGTTATATAGCTAATGAGATAAGGGTAATATTTTGTAATAGTTGAATAATTATTTAATAGGATTTTATAAATTTGTGAAATAAGAAAGAAATGATTAAGAATATTGAAAAAAGAAAATTAATCAGGGAAAGGAAGAGAAAATATATAGAGTTGAAGATAATAATCATTTATTCCAAGATCAATCTCTTGCAGCACTAAATTGTTAAATAATGAAGATGGAATAAAACCAACAAATTGATTTCTTCCAAGACACTATTTTTGGTTGTGAAAGATTGCCAATCTCATTCGGATGGGCCAACTGTCATAGATTAAATCAATTACCAATTCGACATGCATTAAAATTCCTTTTTAAAGAAGAAATGCTGAATTAAGATTATGGAATTAATTTTGAACAATCAAATTATTTATATTTTGCATTAAATTAATTAAATATTTACAAGGCTCTAACTTCACAAAACAATATGATGAATTCATCACTGGCAAAAAAACTAAATTTTTAGTTTTTCTAACAAAAAAACCTTGTATGGAGATGTAGCAGCGTAACTTTTCCTAACGCAAAAGTTTGAAGCAATTTCAGTTAAAATATTTGCAAGAAATACCAAATAAGCATAAATAATAAATGAAATATTTGTAAAGGAGTTGTATTGTAGATAGAATACAGAAAATAGAAAAATAAGAGGCTAGAAAGAACTAGCAAAATTATATATAAAGTGTAGTACAAAAAATTGCAACACTAGACGGTTACAACGTGACTCAAAACACACATTTGTTGAGAGACTAATTGAAGAATTATTTATTCCGATATAAATTTATTGTAGACTGAACTGTTAAATAATGAAATGGTATATGAACGACCAGTTGATTATTTAATTTTCAAGATACAATGTTTTTAGTTGTAAACGATTGCTAATCTCATTTGAAATATCTCCTTCAAATAGGTGGAAAAAAGAGAGTAATATCAGTAACAATTTTTATGCATAATAAATTATTATGTACATGAGCCAATTTTGTATTTTTTTTTCATAAAACAAATTTTTATTTTTGAAAACATATATGGCACAACTTACACATTTTTTAGAAATTATAACAAATATATTATAAATGATAAAATACAACTGCACTTGTTTTCAAAAAGAAATAGCCTATTCATGGTAAAACACATATATATGTTGGAAGACTCCAAAATTAGTTTTGTTAACTACAAAATTTTTGAAAACATAACGTAATAATAAATAACCAAATTAAAATTAAATGTGCCAAACATGTCTGTATGGCATAGTAATTTTGGGAGAAAATCCTTCAAAAAATTTTTAACAATGTAGAAATGATAATAAACATTTATTTTAAGGACCGATAATGAGTCTTTAGATCCGTTTTCGAAAAATGAAGATTAAAATTTGCAAGGGTTGTCCAATTCCAAATGAAAGTCAAGGCGTTCAAACTCAATTCCAAATTGAATAATGCTGCTTAGATTATAAATCCGAATTATTTTAGAGCATTAAATCATCGCCTTAAATTATTTCAAAAAAGTCGCTGCCCTTAAATGATATATAAAAATTATCTTCCATGAAAGGAATTTTTTTTAGGATGCATGTGAGATTGTCTATAATTTTTTTTTAAAAAAAATTGCCATTGAAAAGAAAACAGGAAAAGACGAAAAATAAAAGGATAGGAAGACACATTGAAATCCCAACTAGTCCTTTTTATCTTCATATTTATCAGGTTGTTTATTTTCCAATCGGGTCCCATGTTTTTTTAATGATTAAATATTTTATTTCATTTTTTTGGCAGAATTTTCAAGCAGCTTTTGGTCACATGTGTGAAAATTATATGTATACAAATTCCAACTAAATTATGGGAAGAAAAATCTCATTTCAAATTTCTTTCTATTTCGTACGGTAAAAAGGAAAAAAATTAAAAAAAAAAGCACAGTCTCAACACGCCCACCCATCCACACACATGGAGATGTTTTCATTATAAAATTAGTATGCCACATCGAACTCATAGATTCTGAAAAGTATACCATTTTATTCATATTCATTTTGGGAGTAAAAGAAAGCATCGTGTTCTCTGTCTTTAAAAGTAATCTAGCAAAATCATTGTTCATTAATGTCTTATGAATGAATATGAATGAATGAAATGGCGAAAAACAAAATCTCATTTTGTTTACAAACAAACATGTCATTTTATATTTCTCCAATCTCAAACCAAAGTCAAAGGCATGCAAAATCATTCCAAATTGAAAAATGACATCTCTCGTGATTACATTAAAATATTTCAAATAAAGATTAATTTGAGTGTTTTGCATTTTTATTTGTTTTCAATTTTTGAAGTTTTTTTTCCTTCGGGCTCCCTATTTCTTTAATGATTGAGAAAGTATTACCATTTCATTCATATTCACTTTGGGATTAAAAGAAGGAATAGCATCCCATGTCTTTAAAAATAATCTAACAAAATCAATATTCAGTAATGTCTTATGAAATAATGGAATAGAAGTTAAGACAATGATATATATAATTAAAACTATTGCCTTGCAAGTTGATGTTGTGAAGATATAGCAACTGGAGTTTGGTCAAATTTCCAAGTTCACTTGGTATTTTTCCTCTATTGAATTTGTTATCATCTAATGATAACTGTGCTAATTCTTTGCATTGATGCCAAATAGAGGGTATTTCGCCAGACAAATTATTTCCATCCACATAAAATAATTCAAGTTTTGGAAGCCCAAAACACACATTTTTAGGGAGACTACCAGATAATTGATTTATGCCAAGATCAATATCTTGTAGTGCTGAATTGTTAAATAATGAGGATGGTATAGAACCAGTGAGTTGATTTACTCCAAGATACAATATCTTCAGTTGTGAAATATCACCAATTTCATTTGAGATGCCTCCTTCAAATATTAAGGGGGTGGGAAAGAAATTAATGTCAGTAACAATTTGTTAGGTGTCACAAGTTATTAAGCACATGAGATAAATTAATATTATATAGAAACACATAAGATTTGCACATTTTTTAAGAAATGACACATGTATTAGTAAATGATAAAACGCAATAAAAGATGTAACCTTCTGAATTCGGATAGGCTAATAACCATGGATAAAATCAACTAGTTGTGTTTGGTTGAGAAATTTTGATGGATTCAAGATGATTAAATCTACGAGACAAATTGAAATCCAATTGGCCCTTCCTTTTCATCATTCCTATCAAAACACACATTCTTGGGAGACTCCTAGAAAAAATCTTTTTGTTGACTCTCCAAACATTTCAAAACAAATAATTACTAATAAATTATGAAATTAAAATATAATGTAGATTGTCCAAATCAAGATTAAACGTTTTGGACATGTTCACTGTAAGGCTTATTCAATATGAGAAAGGACAATACAAGTTTCTTATATTATGTCAAGTGCTCCAATCACATATGACAATGTTTCATATTTTTAAAATATTATTATTTAACTATAAATCCAAATGAAATAAATTGGACACACATGCATGGGTGATTGGAGAACTTGAGATCATTGATATAATGAACTTGAGCTAAGTTTTTTTCCTATGAAAAAACCCTTCAAAAATTTTTTAATGACAGAATAATATACATTTATTTTCAAAGATTGATGATGAGCCTTTACATCCACTTGGACTAATTAATATTATGACAGTAATTTTTTTCCCATGGTGTTACTATATAATTTGTTTCAAGTTTTTGATGATGAATGTTTTTACCCTTTGAGTAGAAAATTTATGACAAAAATATAGAAAACAATTCATAATAGTGCCAAAAATTTAAAATAAAATAAAAATTGAGACAAACTCTTTTTCCTCGAGGATAAGATCCTGCTAACCAAGTACACTAGTTTAGAAGACAAATGTAAATGTTTAAAATGATAAAAAAACATACCTGACAAATAGTTATAAGACAATTGCAATAACTCGAGTGAAGATAAGTTGGAAATTGTTTGGGGAATGATTCCTGAAAGCTTGTTACTGTGAAGTCGTAAAATCTTCAATCGCTCAAGTCTACCCACCTCTAGCGGAATGGTTCCTTCAATCAAATTAAAATTCCAATCTAAGGTCTCCAACATTGATAGATTGAACATAGATAGTGGAATAAATCCATTAAAACTGTTATTTTGAAGATTTAGTTGTTCAAGTGAAGATAAATCTCCTATCCATGCCGGAACTTGCCCATCAAAGTCATTGTGGCTCAAGTTGAAAAGTTTCAATCTACGCAACCAAACCAACTCTTCTGGTATTTGACCATAAAAATTGTTGTGACTGAGATCAAGTTCAACAAGGAATGAGAGATTTCCTAGTTGTGGAGATAAGGAGCCCTTAAGACCCATGCCGTGAAGATTCAAGGAATGGACCCTTCCATGATGAGTATTACATGTGACACCAATCCAATTGCATGGAGAAGAAGAGACAGACCAATTAGCTAAGAAATCATATGGATCTGAAGCGATAAAGGATTTAAGGGCAAGAAGTGCAGATTTATCAGTACTGATGTTTGTATCAGTCCAAGCTAAGGATCCCATGAAGCAATGAAGTGAGAGCAGGAAAACAAAGGAAGAAGACTTTCCCATGAGGAGCACAACAGACTTATCCGAATTTCAGGTCTTGTGCATCGAGCAATTAACACACGTCGTTTTATACTTCGCCGGTGAGAAATCAAGTCAAGTCTTACTAACAAAATGCGGAGTTGCAAAAGGACATCTTTTGTGATAAGATTGAAGAAATTGAACTAAAACATTAATTAGCATGTCGGGTGTATTAAATTTGTTTTCACATATATTTCAAGATACTTTTTGGCTGCATTATTTTATTAACGGTCAAGTGTGGTGGTGAATGAGAAGAAGCTTCGTCCCTTGATTTGAGTACGTGTTGATCAATTTCACTTTTAGCTGGGACCGCATTTTCATTTATGATCTGGTCAAGTGGGCTATAAAGAGTAAACAGTACAAGGACATTTTTTAATTGAAGCTTGCGTAGATGCATTGTTCCTTCAGTTATATATATGCTTTTTTATTTTTTATTATTTTGGGTGAGACAATTATTCCTTTCTTTAGTACTGGACATTTATAATCTTGTGGATATTAGAGTCAGGTTTAAGTCGATCGGGATTGATGTGTCAACAAGGACGTTGAGCCCTAATAGGGTGGAGTATGAAGTCCCACATCGGTTGGGATGAGAAACGAAAAACATTTTATAAGGGTCTGGATATCTTCCTATCTCACGTGTTTTAAAACCGTGAGGGGTGGCGGAGCATGAGGGAACAATATCAAGAGCTACTGGGATGGGATGCTACACAGTTATTAATCGGACATTTTACCATCTACAAAATGCTTTGCAATAACTTACTTGTATCGAAATCAAACCACCATGCTTGAAATCTAAACAGAAGAAAGAAATCTTTGTTTTGTGATATCTCTCATTCTCATTACACGTGGTTAAAATTCTCTGGTTTCAATTTCTTCAGTTATGACTTTATGTCTGAGGACAATATTATCACTATATTATTCAAACTGTATCTATCACTCCTTAACTTGTGGGTTATGTTTGTAAGGTTAACAACCACACAACGAGCAAACAAAAATGGAATTGGCGAAAAAGCTCTGATTTTTTTTTTTTTTTTGGTGAAATAAAAAGCTTTGATTTTTACATAAAAGATCTTGAAGCAGTGCTCCTCCGGAACAGATGATAAGTCTGAAAATTAAATATATACATTTTTAACGTCTCACTATTCATTCATTAAACTATGATAATCCAAAAAGAATGATAAAAGAAAATCAGATATCCAACAAGCTATTAGTTGAGGTGGTAAATAGCCTCTCAAGCTGTAAGGAAAAGAACATAAGTTTAAATATTAAAAATGGGGAAACCCTTGATCAAATAAAAGAATGAGAGACAAATACATTAAAAGAAAATAAAGTTATATATAAAATAATAATTAAATTTAAATTTTTAGAAATAATATTGTGAAATTACTGAGATATTCTATCATATAAATATAATATCCAATCAGATCTCTCCGGTTATTCTAAAATAAACTTCATTTTCCTCAAAGTATATAACTACATCTTATTATGATGTATAATTATTTTTCATTTTCTCCAGAAAAAACTGCTAAAATTATTTCTGAGGTTTACTACTTATTAATATATTTAGATGTTCCTTTTTATGGATTTTGATGTCATGATATATTTTAAACATTCTACAAATTTTAAATTTAAATATGAAGAAATCATATTTATTTTTATATTTTTTACATTAATAAAAATAACCAAACTCTTCAAAATTGACATGTGTTTATCCTTTTTATAGATTTTTTTCTGTGTGTTTATCTTTCTAGCTAGCCTTTTTATTTTCATAATTTTGTATTGAATTCTTGATTATGCAATTAATAGAAATTTAATTAACATGTGGAGTGGAGTAGACTTTTGTCAGATTCATTCAAGCTTGATTTAAGAGGGAGACGGGAAGGCATTTGCCCCTGGAAGTTTTTACTGAGGAGCAATGTTACCATAGTCAGCATCAATTTTTTAATGGTCAACATTAGTTTTTTAATGTTATAGGGCAAAATTGCTACATTTTGAAACTTATGGGATGACATTGAATCTAAAAAAATTTTAGGGTAATATTACTCTTTGGCGAAAACTTTCAAAGCAAACTGTGCACCTTAACCCTAAATAATATAATAATATATAACACATAATTATAATTTGTTAGGATTTTATTTCATTTAAAATTTTCTTGTTACCTTACTATTTAAAATTCAATTTTCAGAAGCTAAAATCAAAAGCACTTTCCCTAATATCTTACTGAAAAAGGAATTCTCAAGTAAAACAATGAAGTAAAGCATAACTTTAAAAATGTTAGAATAATTGTGAAGCTCTAAAATTGATTGAACACAAGTCCATATGACTAATTTTAATTATGAAACTTATTTTTCTTTAATAATAATATTAATCCTAATATGGAAATTTTGCGTTATTTTGTTTATCAAAATAAGAAAAAGATAACAATTTTTTAAAAAAACAAATGACTCATTTCTATTTTACCTTTTTGCCAATTATATATATATGGAAGCTTTTCCTGCTATATTTTGAAAACTTACAACGAATATATTGGACAATTAGGAATGCTTTAAAGGTTATACTATTCACAATTTGTAAATAACACAATTTGCAATTAGATTAGCTAATTGCATATATATTCTGCTCCTCTAATTGCATGTATATTAATATATTTTTCACAGTTCATTCTTCTAGAAGCTGAGGACAATTCAACTAAAGAAAATAAAGCTTTTTTTTTTTTTTTGGTATCTTTCTTATTAATAAAATTTGTCATGGTTGATGGCGAGAATATATTTTTTTTCCATAATGTAGATTTTTATTAAATGATTTTTTTCTATTTCGCCCCTTGTTAATGTATTCATTAGTGGTCAAACAATATTTATTTAAAAAGAACTCACTAGGCACGGTAGACTTTTCAAACATCATGTCATCCTCAAAAGAAGTTGATGCAACGAAAGAGAAAGAAAATTACGGTAGTGATAAGAAAAACCTTTGATCCTAAATAGTGATCGATCTGTTATTACATACACCAAGGACCATATATTCATTATCATCGTATTTTAGGGATCATAGAGTAACCCCAAAAATATAAATACGTTAGTAATGAGAAGAATCTTTTTCCCTTGAGGAATTACATTTTCATCTTCGTTGCATTATTTCGTTTATGGTCACTCTCATGGGCCATACATAGAGAGAGTACTTCCAAAACAACGTTACTAGTGGGAATAAACTTGCATCCATATGTTGTCGTTACCCTTCACCAACACACACACACACACACACACACACACAAATCAAAGTCTAGGTCCACTCACAAGTGAAGCACGTACGTCATGTACCTATGTATAAGTAAAGGTTGATATATACTACCTTTGGTCCCTAATATAAGATCTACTTTAGTGAAGAAATTGAATTCTAATCTACAGTAGTTGGACCCAATGTATTTGAGAAGTAAAATCTAGCTGAAGAAGAGTTTTTAGCCGAGAATAGTTAAATATATAACTAGATGAGGAGGGAGGGAGAGATCAATAAGAGTAATAATATTTTACTCGGTTTTCAAATACTAAATGTTGTGTCTTTTGGCCGTATGGCTGCACGTGTAGTTTATAAGTTTATTATTAATAAACGGAGTTGTTTCTACCAACGCTATTACCTCCATCCAAGATTGTCACCGCCATTATATTACTTTTACAGTTTTACTTTCATACTCCTTCTGTCCCTTATTGTAAACATCAAATAAATGATTTGCATTGATCAACAAAGCAGTTAAAATTAGTTAAAAGCAATATATATATATATATATATATATTTTCAACTATATACTTGTTTGTAAAGATGATAAGTGAGAGACAATGTAACATCTCAACCCTTCACTCTTAATATTATTCACATTTGGGTCCTGCCACCTCTGATAGTTTTCAAACGCAACAAGATGGGAGGTATCTAGACCATTATAAAGTGTTTTTCATTTCCCTCCCCAGCTGATGTGGAATATAACACTTCACCCACCTTTTGCCTCAGCGTCCTTGCTGCCACCTCAACTGACATGGACTCGAGCCTTGCTTTAATACCAATTGTAATATCCAAGCGTCTTGTTCTCGATACTATTCGCTTTAGGGCCCTCATCACCCCGCACGCCTTTAAAACGCATCAAGAGGGGGATGGATTCCTAAAGTGGACAATATTGAGTGTGAGGCTCAGGAATATTACAATTGGTATCAAAGCTATGTTCGAGTCAATGTGGGCTAATATGTCAGTGAGGACACTAGGCCTAAAGGTGGGTGGAGTGTTATATATATCCCAACCGGCTGGGGAAGAGAAGACACATTTTAAAACCGTGAAGGACAATGGCCCCAAAGCAGATAATATCGAGAGCGAGATGTTGTGATGTTATAAAGAAAATAAATGGAATAAAAAAAAGTCAGTGGGTAAAGTTGAAAAAAAATGTTTATACAAATTTAAAATGAAACTTATATTTTGAGACACCCTCATTCGCAAATTTAATTTGAAACTTATAATAAGGGAAATAATTGCCACATAAATGCTACTAATATTTTATTCTTGAACAGTGATATTACATACATCTCCATGAACTGAAAGGCAATTTTAAACCAGTATTTGCTTGCTATACATTATCCAAGTGAATGTTGTTCTATGCATTGCTAGACGTGTTATTTGTATATTGTAAATTTATGAAAGAATCATCTCCACGTACTTTGGGCTCAAAAGAACTTACTAAACCTCTACATGTGCTCTTAATTGTTATGCTTGGTCAGTATTAGAAAAGAGATCTCATTAGACAATAGATGTTTAGTTTTTCTTATACTGACTTACTTGGGCAACTATTATCACTAGGCACTCTTTTCTTTTCCGTGTTAAACCCTTGTATTACGTTGAGAATGAATCCTAGGCTTTTAAAACATAACATATGGTTTGTAAATAAGCATGAACATATATAACTCAATATATACCTACATGGACTAAATAAAATAAATACCAACCAGTTCATATATGTATATATATATATATATATATATATTATAGATGCAAGGAGATGATTATGAGCATAATAAGTTTTTATTTTTATTTGGGAGAATCCTTGAAAAAGAATTTGGAATTTGGGAAATGACAAATGAGTTTTTTTTTTTTTTTTTACCAAGAGTTGATTAAAAAATGTCAAAACATGATAAAGAATTCACAACTTTTTTCTTAGAAAATGACTGATTTGTCATTTCCCAATTTCCAAGTTCTTTTTCAGGGATTCTCCCTTTTTATTTTGATGATAAATAAAATTTATTTCATCATTTTACTTTTAAAATCCTCTTTTCATGTAGGTACATGGCGTGCTTGACTTGTGATACCTCAAATTCACACTCCATTTCATAAGATAGAAACTGCATGCTTCGAAATATCTCCTCTTGTATGATGGGTATTGATATAGTCTCTAGCTATAAAGAAGAAATGTGTAAACAATAAATTTAAATGGAAGTAAAACATATCACATAATCAACATGAAAAGAATTAAAGCAACTCTGTGTATAATTGTTATGTACCTAAAAGCAGAAGAGTTGCATAAAATTAATGCCATATGATACATTCACTACATAATCAATCTGTAAATATTCACCACAAGGAAAAGATGTTAAGAATATGCGTTTCTTATAGTATTGTTGGGGACGTTTTAAAAAAATACTTATGGCAGGATTTTTTAAAATATGATTTCTTGTCTTTGGCCACAAAAGGTATACCTTTTTTGTCTGTATATTTCAAAAAGAACAATTATCAATCTGATAATCCATTTTTAAGCTCCAGACCAATAGGAATTGCTTTCTGTAGTTTTAAAGAAAAAAAATTGAAATATTACACTGAAGGATAAGATCCTAACAAAATTAAGTGGTTGGTTTAGTTTGAGAATATGACTTAATACCCAATTTAGATACTAAGTTTGTTGCTGATTTTAGAACATTTATCAGATGTTTGATGGGTACTTACATATTGCGATTACAAAATGAAACAAAACTGTCAATCTTTTATTTTTACTCGAGGCAGTGTGATTTTACCATCTTTGATACCTTATGTACTTGAGAAGACATTCTTGTTGCTAAAAAAGTGAGAGATAATACTAATAATATCTTTTGTCACCATAATATACCACCACCTAAATCAGAACAGATTCACGTACAATTTCAATATTAGGACTGGAAACCGATATCATTTTTTAAAATATTAATTTCGATGTAGTTTCAATTTGCAATTGTTGAGCGATCGAGTGTACCATCTATTTAATAAAATGTTGACTTCAATTTATTTCAAGTAGGGAATTTTCAAAATGGAAATAAATCCACAAAAATGAATGCATATGAATTCAGAAAAAAGATAAAAAAAAATACTTGTACATAATGAATAATAAGATGCATAACTCACAATCATTTTTTTTTAAAGTATATCCTCTTTGTCTAATTATAAGTCCAGATGCAAAGTGGCATTGTTGAAAAGTTCATATAATAAATACTTTCTCCATTTTAAAAAGATTTGATCTCATTTTATTTTTCTATCATACGCTTATTTACTCTAATAACGCCAATTTATCTTTTAAGTCTAAAGTAATATTCCGGTTACAACAAAACCAAAAGCAAGTGTAAATGAAATAGGCAAAAAAGGTGGAAAGCGAGAATATATAACTTTATTTTATATGATTAAATTTTAATATAATTACCAATTTTCAAAAAACATTTAATAATAAATTAACAAAGAAAAGATAATATATCAATGGTTGAAGTTTCAACCTTTATAAGGCGTGTTTTATAATAAGTGCCATTTTTATATTTCAAGAAGAAATTAAATGATTTGTGGTTGAACAATATTTATTTAAAGAGCACTCGCTATTTTTTTCCAAAAAAAAAAAAAAAAGATCACCTGTTATATAGGCACATGACATGATAGACTTCTCAAACATTAAGTTGTCCTCAAAATAAGTTGATGCAACGAAAGAGAAATAAAATTACGTTAGTGATGAGAAAAAGCTTTGATCCTAGCTAACAGTGATCGATATGTCATCACATGCACCAAAGGACCATATATTCATTATCGTCGTATTGTATGGATGATAGAGTAACCCCATAAAGCACGTTAGTAATGACACTACTAAAAAGAAAATCTAATAAACAGCGCTTCTTTTATGAATACTATGACGTTTCCTAAACGTGATAGCTTTTAGCGCCGTAAAAGTAAGCTACGGCGCTTTTAGGGAGAAGTGCTATAGGAGGGTAAATACCTCCTACGACGCTTGTCCTCAGAAGCGCCGTAGGAGGTATATACTCTCCTATAGCATTTCTTCCCAGAAGCGTTGTAATATGTAATAATTTTTTTTATTATTTTATATAATTGTTTCCTTGAACTTAGCCAATTAAAATCCACAACAATTTATAAATACGAAGAGAAAAAAAAGTAAACTAATTCAGAATGAAATAACACATAACTAATTCATAAAATCAGTATTAGATATTTGTAATTATAATTAATGTAATTGTACAACTAATTTTAAGAGAATAAACAACATGAGAATAGACAAAGAAACAACCTAATGTATGTATGTACCTAAATATCAACTAATTGGCTGACCATATATTCACACTATTCCTCAATGATTTCATCCACTTGTTCGTCAGTCGATTGGGCACAACGTTGATCTTCATAATACTACATAAAAATCATACACAGAACGATTTAAACTAAGTATTATTATATTTGTAAGCTCAAAAATTAAAAAATTACAATATACAAGAAGTTCAAGAAGACAGAGTTGACACTTCAAATAAATACCTGAAAAAAAATTATACACACACATATATGATCATGACAGAATCTAACTAAAAAAGAAAAACTGAATCAAATATTGAGGAAAAAACACTTACACACTAGGGAGATTTTGAAAGAGGCTGAGACAAGAAAAAAAATATGGGAGAGGAAGCTTTGTACTGCAACAGAGTTGTGGAAAATGGAGGAGTTAGAGAGAATGCGGGAAGATGAAAATGAAAAAGAAAACAGCAGGGTAAAATTTAAATAGCAGATTGTAAAGAAGTTACAACATTTTTTGTTAAAGAGCCATAGCTTTCTAAATATTTTTTTTAAAAAAAACAAACACTTTAAATATATTCAAGGCACCATATGACACCTTAAAATATCCAGAACACCAGGTGGTGCCTTATAAAATTCAAGTTCAAGGTGACCTTGAGTGCCTTACTTATAGAGCGCCGGCTAAGGCATATTTGGCCTTTCCCGGTGCTTAATTATAGAGTGCCGGCTATGGCTAGCATTGTATAATTAAGCTCTGGCTAAGGGCCAATTTTTTTTTTTTTGGAACTCAAGAATGAAGCAAGTGATTTCTTTTTTAACTTACTTCAACATAAGATTCTGAATAATAATATCTTTTTTACTTATTCTCACCCTTATCCGGCACTTTATTTTTAAACGCCGGATAAGTTTTTTTGAATAAAAAAATGCTAAAAATTAACTCAGCTACGACACTGTTTTGAGAAGCGACATAGCTTGGGATTTTTTTTTTTGTTTTTTAAATAAATGTTTTGTATGGCGCTTGTCTAGGAAAGTGCCGCACAAGTCTAACATTAAGCTTTGTTGCTTATATTAGGAAGCGCCGTAGGTTTTGAACTTTATTTTTTAAAAAAAAAACTGTTATCTACGACGCTTCTTTGAAGAAACGCCAACAAAGGGACGCCGTTAAATCCCTCTTTTGTAGTAGTGTGAGAAGAATATTTAATGGAAGAAAGACATTTAAATACCACTTGAACTTTAAAATCCTAAATCAACGATTTTTTAAAAATTTAAGTGGTCAATTACTATACTCTTTTTATCAATCCCATCATTTTTATTATCAATAAAATTAATTTCAGATTTTAAAGTTCAAATAATATTTTTATGTCTTTTTTCCTTCTTCTAATTTGCCACTATAATCTATATCATTCAAAGTCTGTATCCACTCTCAAGTCAAGCACGTCATATACCTATAAGTAAAGGTTGATATTTATAATACGTCCAATCAATTAAAGTCTAAAGACTTTTGATATATATTTGTCATGCTAGTTGCCTTGAAACATGCGGTTGTTGGACTTACGCATTTCAGAAGAAAAATCTAGATGAGAATAATTAAATCCTCATACGATCCTATCAATAGGATATTTCTAATCTATCTCAGGAAACTAATTTTTTTTTAAAAAAAATTTTATTAACTTGATCTATGTTTACTATATATTATAGTATCCCTATAAAAATAAAGTCTATAACAATAATAAATGAAAGTTAAAGTTATACCATCACATGAAAAATGCAATGATAGATGTGACTTTTAAATAAGATTAAAAAAGATATTCTCTTTATCTTATAAATAGGACCAAATAAATATATTTTTTATGTCTTATTGACATGGTAGACTTCTCAAACATTAAGTTGTCATCAAAACAAGTTGATGCAACCAAAGAGAAAGAAAATTATGTTAGTGATGAGAAAAGGCTTTGATCCTAGCTAACAGTGATCGATATGCTATCACATGCACCAAGGGCCATATATTCATTATCATCATATTGTATGGATCATAGAGTAACCCCATAAAGCACGTTAGCATTGAGAATAATGTTTAATTGGTCCCTTTAATTAATGTCATGCAAAGTCTGTAGGTCCGACACTCACAAGTCAAGCATGTCATGTAGCTATAAGCAAAGGTTGATTACGTCCAATCGATTAAAGTCTGAAGACTTTTGTTAGATATTTGTCATGCTAGTTGCCGTGAAACATGCGGTAGTTTTTTTTTTTTTTTGAAACATGCGGTAGTTGGACTTGCGCATTTGAGAAGAAAAATCTAGCTGAGAGTAATTAAATACTTATCTGATCCTATTTATAAGATATTTTTAATTTATTTCACTAAAATTAAGAAAATCTTAAATTTTATTAACTTTACCTAACTTTACCTATAAATTTAACAACATTCTAACCTTATCCCTATTTAATATATATTATAATACCCTTATAAGAATAAAGTGTACACATTAATAAATGAATGATAAAATTATACCATCAGATAAAAAATGTAACGGTATACATTTAATAATTGGAGTTGTTTCTACCGACACCATTAACTCTATCCAAGATTGTTACTGCCATTAAATTACCTTTATAGTTTTTCTTTCATACTAATTGCCACTGCAATGGTACTAAATTTACTCTTGAATAGTGATAATTCGTACATCTCCGTAAAAGGCAATTTTAAACTAGTGTTTACCAGCTATACATGTATTATCTAAATTAATGTTGTTCTGTTCATTGCTGGACACATTATTTATATATCGTATGATACTTGCAACAGTGGGTTATGCTATTTATAATTTGTAAATAATACAACTTGTCATTAAATTTATAAAAAAAAAGCCAAGTGGTTGATTTGTTGTGGATGATGCCATGACGGTCGCTTTAGAATTTAAAGTAGGTTCTTTCTCCTTTTTTGTGTATAGTTTTTAGGAATTAAAAAATTCTAAATCAGGTATGTTTCAAAAATTATATTGTGAATTGTTTATCAAGTTTCGTTATTCCCTTATCAATTTTTAGTAATAACCTGATTTAGGATTTTACAGTCTCAAAGTTCTTTTTCTGTCTTTTTCCCTAATTTTTAACAATTGTATCAAATAATTGACACCCACAAAAAAGTTAAAATTTAACTCGTAATAATAAAGGGAAAATCCCTATAAAATACCCTTGAAATATGCAAATCCCTAATCAGTACATTGAAATAAAAAATTCTAGATTAGTCACGCGTCAGTACGGATGAACAGTGCGGGCGGCGCCAAAAGACGATTTTGCCCTTCAGTCCTCATTCTCGCCACTTCAAAAATAACAATACGGGGTTCTTAATTAACAACTCCTGATTCTTGATTAACAACTCCGTATTCTTGTTTCACAACTTCCTAATTTAAGTTTCAAGGCCAATAACAACACTTCTTTTTTTATTAACAACACGCCCTCTTAATTAACAACTCCGGATTCTTGATTAACAACTCCGTATTCTTAATTAACAACTCCATTTCATCTTTTTACTTTCACAATAACAACACCGGTGTTATTATTAACAATACCCTATTCTACATTAATAACTCCCATTTCTTGTTTCACAACTTCGTAATTTAAGTTTCAGGTCCAATAATAACACCGTATTTTACATTAACAACACTATATTTTTTAGATGCGAATATGTGGAAGAATAAAGAGGAGTTGTTAATCAAAAATCCGGAGTTGCTAATAACAAGATCGGTGTTGTTATTGTGAACGTAAAAAGATGAAACTGGAGTTGTTAATCAAGAATACAGAGTTGTTAATTAAGAATCCAGAGTTGTTAATTAAGAACCCCTGTTGTTATTTTTGAAGTGGCGAGAATGAGGGCTGAAGGGTAAAATCGTCTTTTGGCGCCGCCCGCACTGTTCATCCATACTGACACGTGACTGATCCGGATTTTTGGATTTCAATGTACTGATTAGGGATTTGCATATTTCAAGAGTAGTTTATAGGGATTTTCCCAATAATAAACCTATCGTTATGAAGATTACTACGTTGTCTTCGCCAGTGCAGCCCAATCCATTTTCAAGTATTTTCCAATTTTGAATGGGCTCATGATATAGAGGGGTCCTCTGGTTCGAGCCTCCAAAATTCTCTTGTTATTTTAGAACAACGAATGAGCAAAAGGGGGCATTGGGAAAAAAAAAAAGGCAACTTATGTTAATTTTTTTTAGCATGCATTGAGTGCGCACGCGTTAATGTTTTGACCCAATACATGCATTACTAGTTTAAATTTTTAAAGTTTTCCATAACTTTTATATTGACTAAAAATAAAAAAGATATATGCAAAGTGAAACCATATATTAATATCTAACATATTATTTTTGTGATAAAAATAAATTAAATTAAAAAATATAAATAAATAAATAAAAAATGTTCTAATCTTCAACATTTTCACATTCCATTTAGTTGTACAAAATAAAGTCAAATCAAGATTACATTCAGAATAGTTCATTATCAACTTCTAGTATAGCTCTTTGTATCTTTCAAACAATTTAGGAAAAATTAGATCCAAGGACCTAGAGTGGAAGATATTTACTGAGAAGGACCGTAAAAGTTATAATCATTCAAAAGGACCAATAATCAAAGATAGAAATACTAAATTGCCCCAGAATTAAATTTCCTATATTCTCTTTTTCTATCTCTCCCACATTCTATTTTAAAATTAATTTAAATTTTATTTTCTACAAAAATTACAACAGCCAAAATCATCACTTTTTTAACTTTAACTAACATCTACCTAATCATATAATCAATATATCATTTAATTATTAACATAGATATTGTGCCATTTAAATTATTAAGTTTTTTCTTGATTTATATAATCTTGTATAAAATAAACTCTAAGTAAAATAGACAATTTATAATATATTAAATTTTCTATTTAATATCTTAGTTTTTAACAAAGCTTAATTCCAAAAAAAATTATTATTATTTAGTTTGTTTATATTATAGAACTTATTGATTATATTAATTTTTTTAACTTAAAATTTTTGGTTTACACATGAGTATTCTCTAGGGAGGCTATCATTGATTGAATCATATTTTTATATGATTTTTCATAACTAAATTGAGAGTTTGATGCATTTTCTGGGACATTGTTACATGATTAAGTACTAATTTTTGTTAGAGACAAATGTATTGAATTAATTGCAATTAAGTGCAAAATTGTCATAATTTGTTAATTATTTTGTGCAATTGTTTCTCAGACTTTTAATGTTACCTGGTGCTTAATTTTTTATTTTAGGTATTTTAGAAGAAAATTGGAGATTTTGGAGGGTCAGAATTATTAATTTGAAGACAGGGGTAAATTTCAGAAAAGGCCCCACAATTTCTGAAAATTTCAAAAATGTGCATAAAAAGTCCAGGGAAAATCACAAGAACACACTAGAAGCAGCATCAGAGCATTTCCCAGCGAGCTTCTGCAGTTTCAGGTGAGATTTGCAGTTTCCGGCGGGAATTTCCAGATTCCGAAGAGCCGAGTTTTCATGGATTTTCAGAGCATCAAACAAGTTGCTATCAATGTTATTGAAGCTCCATTGAGTGGCTAAACTTTCAACTCTTGAGAATATTGGCAAGATTGGCTTGAGTTCAAGAGCTCCAAGGGAGTTTTCTTTCTTATTTGCTTTATAAATTTCCTATTGTAATTGTAATTTCTAGCTATGTTTTAGATAGTATCAATAGGACCTTGTTGGATTAATTAGACTCCATATTGTTTAACTAAGATAGTTTATATTGTGTTTAGATTGGAATTATTGTGATTGGTTAATTTATGGTTATATATTTCATATTACTTCATTGAGATTATGCTTTCTATGTGATTACTAGTTTGTGTAATTGATTTTGGTTCATTTGAGTGTCGTGATTGTGCATTCATATTAGAGGAAACAATTGCATTAATTTAATCTATTTCATCTTGAATAATATTTCTAAACAATAGCTATGAATGCGATCGTAGGAGTAGCTATTGATTAGGAGTATTAGACCCAACGTGATTACTTAAGATTTTCAATTAAGACTTGATGAATTTGAACTCTCATATCATTTAGTGAACTAGGATTGCCATTGAACCAATTTCTCAATAGAATTCACTTCATTCATTTCCTTATATTCATCCTACTTTTTTTAAAAGACCAAAAATAGTAGCTTAGGGGTTTTAATTAAATTTTGCATTTATCTATTTTCATCAAAATCCAAAACAAATTTCCCCTTGCTTTCTTTACATTTGCATGACATTTAGATTACTTAGGATTCAATAAAAGGTTCCTCAAGAAGAGAAAACTATCCTAGGTTTGCCTATATGTAATCCTTGGTTAATTTTTGATTGTGGACCCCAATACTAAGGACAAAACGTCCTAATCATGTATACCGTTGTTGAATAAAAAATATAATACATTATCTATACTTTTTTTTTTAAAAAAAGTATACTAACATTACATGGTTTTCCAAAAGAAAAAAAAACCATTACATGGATTTCTATTTTTAAAATTCACATAAAACTAGTCTAGCATAAAATTATTTTTATGCAAACATCCTTTGAATTTTTTAAAATTGCATATTTTTCAAAAAAATTTAGATGTATATAACCTTTCTTTAATATTTATAATAAATTATAAAATATTTGAATTTTTCCTAAAATTATATAAATTTTATTTTCAATTAAAATTTGTGTCAATTTTAACAGTTATAATGTTGCACAACTTGAAAGATGTTTGTGTTATTTTTTCAATTGATTGCTACGTAAGATGTAAAAAAGTAGAGAAATTGCATTTAATTTAATGAAATTAAAAAATTCATATTAGTTTTAAAATTTGAATGTGGAGAAAATGTAGGAGGTTTAATCAGGAGCAATTTAGTATTTTAACATTTTTATTTTTGTGATTGATCCTTTTAAATGATTACAACTTTTGCGGTCTTTCTCAATAAATATCATTGGCTTTAGGTCTTTCATTCTAATTTTCCCCACAATTTAATACATGTGGAGAGTAGCTTGGTTCAACTGACAAGGTGTTCTACCAACTTTAATTTGTAGGTCTCGAATTTGAGTCTTAGAAATGCAGCCATTTTCCATGTCAAAGTAGTGTTTTAAGGAGCACTTTTATGCCACTGAGTTACTCCCTTCGTTTAATAATAAATTTTACAAAAACATTCTTTTACAATGCATGTTTCATAATTAGTGTTATTCTCATATTTCAAGAACATATTAGATGATTTGTTTCATATTTTGCCATCTTATTAATGCACTATTAGTGGTCAAATAAGATTTATTTTAAAGAGCACTAGGTGTTTGTTAAGGAAGTACTTAGTAGATTGATTTTACCAGAACTTAGATTATTTAACAATTTCCTTGATTCATGTGATTTTTTTTTTTTTTGCAACGCTTTTTATGTAATGGAGGGAGTAAATAATTTAGCATAATTAATAGAATAGGCATTGTACTGAATTCGTATAATATACAAATTCATATTTTTGTATATTTGATTTTATTCATTCACCGTCCAGCTGAACGAGACCCAAGCAACTATTATACATGTACATGATAAATTCTTTTATTTTTTATTTCTCAATATATATCTCCCTGAAGCCATTTTCCCAAGGTCTCTCAAGACCCATCAACCAAACCCACAGCTAAGAGAGAAAACTTCGACCAGTCTTATATTAAGCTGTATATATGTCGATGCCTAAATGAACACAGGCTTTACGAACCCTCTAATTTAACCAGCTAATAATGATAAATATGCCTTTCCAATAGCAATCACCATATACAATAATCCTGTAGATTAACAGAAAAGAAATCCCTTTGAAAAGAAGTGATATGTAATATCATATGTAACTGAAAAACTAGAGCACCTAGATGATTAACTATGATTAAATCTGCCCAAATAATCATTAATTCACAGAGTTATATCTTGAACCAATTCACTACTCCTAATTCATTCTCCTAAAGCCCGATTAAGGTGCTAACAACCCAAAATAAGATGGGTACAAAATAGGGACTTACTAGAAGCCCGGCAATCCACAATGTGATGAACTAAAGTTTGAATCCCTGTTGGAAGAGATGCCCATATTTAGTGTTCAACAGTGTCTCGAACATGATTGCCTCAATTAGGAGGATACTAGTGCCTAGTAAAAAAAAACAAAGAAAAGAAACCCAGCAACCACGAAGGACATGAAGTTCACATTCGATCTTGCCTGCATAAATATCACAATGGCCATTCAAATGCAAACCCCTTTCTAGTTACACTCATTTGCTAGAAGGCGAATGCCGATCCTATTTAGTAAGATAAGGCTTGTTGTTATAAAATGCAATTGCAGCCAAGAAATAGTCTTACATCTCTAAGGAATTTTAAGCTTCCAACTCAGTTTATAGGGGAACTTTCATTGTCCTCGTTTAGAGCTTTGCAAGCTGACCGACGATCGGTGAAAATGCCGCGCTTACACCGTTTCCATCAGATGTTGTCATTACCATTCCCGTATTTAATCAGTTGCAGACCCTCAGCAAGGTTTTCCAATTTTTCCTTTCTCTGTGGAAAATTGACAATATCAAAAGGTACAAAAGGTTGTCTTTTACACACAACTCTGTAAAATTAAAATTAGTGGTTGAGTGTTGTTTCAAACTTTAACCGGCTTACTTGCATATAATCTATCAATAATATATAAATATTTAAATCATCACTGCATAATATTATTATTTCATTGTTAATATTATTATATCATTTTAGCTCTGATTTTGATTTTGAATGTTTATGGGTATTTTAATTCTTTAACATGTTTATACTTTAAAATAAAAATAAATAATACAATCAAGTAAGCGTGTACTTTTGAATTTTTAAATATGGAAAATAAAATGATAACATAGTCGCTACCAAAAATTTTAAAAGGAGAATTTTAAGACCATTTGGTAAAACATGGTCCACAAAAAGAGAACAGAATTTGGGAGCTGGTTTTGCATAGAAAAGGTGTTAGAAACTTCGCATCACCTGCTTATAACTCGTGAGAAAGTTTATCCGAAGCTAAATATATAAAATTGATATGAACTTCAATATATTGTAATATTAGCTAAAACAAAAATGAAATAAAAAAGGAAATCATTGGAAATATTTATTTATTTTCAAATCAACCTTGACCTAAGAAAAGACTCTGGGGCCTTAGTTGGAGGGTGGAAGCACAGGTCACTTGGTTAGTACTTTTTTAAAGAAAAAATTATTTTGAGATAAAATAGAAAAATATTGAATTTATTATAATAAATTTGTAAATTCTTACAGAGCAGTTAGAAATGGAATTGTCTTATTGATAGGAATTAAGTTGATGGATTGATTCGTTTATTTGTAAATTTGAAATATATAGATGGTTATAAATATGATATGATATATATTGTTGTGAATTTTAAAAGGGATCTTGTAAATGGATTTGTTTCATTTAAAGAAAAAGAAACCCAGTTAATCTTTCACTTAAAAAAGCGTGGTTAATTTAATTGAACAATAAATTTAAAAAAGGACAGTGAGAAATTTATTATATTGAAATTTAATAAAGTAGTTATAAAAAGAATTGCTTGGTTGACAAAAATTAAGTTCATATTCTCAATCTTTATATCGTAAATTTCATGATCTCATAATATGTGGCAGTAAATATGTAAGGAGGAATGAATTAAAAAGAAAAAAATTTAGAAATATCAAAAAGAAAAATCGTTAAAAAACACTTTAGAAATATTAAATATCCAGATTTCATATTAGCACATATGTACCAATGCAGGATTATTGAGATTGGTTATTTTGATATTTCCAAGTATTTTTCTGGGATTTTAACCATATGTAATATATATAAAATAATAATATACCTTCAGATATTTCTCCTCAGTCCATTATTCCCGTAGGTCTTTTACCAGGTGCACGCGCCACTCTCCAACTTGTTGAGGTGATCTTCTTCCAGCTGCTGTGTGTTTGTGTGTGTTTTGAGCTGAGTCTTTTTTTTAAAAAAAAAAATCTTATTTGGATAGGAAATTTAATTCTAATTGTTTTGCTTCTTGTAATAGGAAGAAGATGGACTTAGGTTCTCTTTTTGAACTGATTCTTGTTGATGAATTGAATTTGGAAAGGATATTAATTCCTTTTCTTAATAAGAAAAAGCATAGTAATTCTATACTTGGGTGTTTCCAAAGTTAGACAAGAGATTTGATGAATTTGTTTGTGAAAATGTGTAGAGGAGGAATTTGGTTGGACTAAGATTGTTCAACTCTATTTTGAAACTTGAAAGGGTATCGTTATTGTTTGAATACACACACATGACGTGGTGGTGAAGGTTGAGCTATTAAATGAATCTTGAAGCATGTATTTTGTCTGTTGCAAGCATTTTTGCATTCACATTCTTCACTTAATCAGAATGTGTTATTTGGACTGAGATTTTTCAAAGCTTAATAACTCTTGGGAAGCGGAAGGTGATGGATCATGTCGTGTGTGATTGATCTAAGCCTTCTCTACAACATTTAAATGGCATGTGTACAAGTGTTATTTTGTTTAAATGCAAGTTCTTGTAAGCAAGTCTTGGCAACATCATCTTTAATTTCTCTCATCATAATAGAATTATGTTTCATGTCATAGCCATGTTCAATATCTTCATGAACTTCCTTGTACATAATTTGTGAACATTTATAGGGTTTCTGACTATCTTTCTTTGGTCAGTGTTAAGGAATTAAGGATAGAAACTAAATCAAAAATTAGGATTGTTGAGAATGTGCCTGGATTGTGAAGAGCGTGTTATTACAATCTACAGCTCGTGATGAGACTAATGCTTTTGAGGATTGTTCACAGTAATTGCCACTTAAATGCTACTAATTTTTTTTATTCTTGAACAGTTATATTTCGTACATCAACGTGAACTAAAAGGCAATTTTAAACTATATTTTCTAGCTATAAATGTATTTTCCAAATTAACGTTGTTCTGTGCATTGCAATACATGTTATTCTGCATTATTGTGTTTGTATGGCACTTGTAAAAGTGGGTTACTTTATTTAAAATTTCTTAATAATAAGCCTTGTTATTATATTTTATCAAAAGCCAACAGGTTGAGATGTTGAGGAAGTTAGCCACTTTAGAATTGACGGTGGGTTTCTTTCCCCTTTTTTGTGTGTTGTTTCTAACAATGGTATCAAATAATTAATTGACATGGATACAAAAAAGTTAAAAACTTAGTAACTCTTATATGATAATAAACCTATTGATATGAAGATTACTATGTTGTCTGCACATATTCAGCCCAATCAATTTATTTTCAATTGTTACCTCTGTTTCATCAATGCTTCCACCTTTTACTTGGTTTACCTCTGTTTTTCTGTTCCAAAAAAAAGGAGAGAGTATATTCTAATTGCTTATAAATTAAATGTTAATCCACGTATTACTTTGGCCCCATAATTAAACTCCAAAATTACATAACAATATACTCTAACTTTGAGTCTGTAAAATAAATCAAAACCATGACAAAAACTTTGGATTCCCCAAGATCATTCACTAGAACAATATGTTTCCCTGAAACAAAGACTTATAAACAAGTGGTCCATATTCTTTCCTGTCAAATGATATTAGTGCAAGCTAAGCCTTCCATTCTGATGTTCTAGATCCTTGGCTTATTGGATTCAAGTCTCACATTCAAAACATCATTTGCTGCCACTAATTCTGCGATGTTGGCTTGAGATTGAATTGTTTTCTTGCTCTCCTTTAGTTGGCCGCTTTCAAGTTTTCAAGCTCATGTTTGAGATTTATCTTAATCTTATAAAGGAATAGCGTCGTGAGCCTTTTATCAAATTTTGACAAATCATCTTCTGGCATTTCATGTATGATATATAATCAATTATCTGGGAACCAAATATCCAAACTGGCCCTAGAAACAAGGTTTAACAATATTCAGAAATACCTAATGAGATCTTTTGACCTAATTAGGACTTGAATATGAAAACTCTGCGACCATGAGAGTGAGAACCAACCCGTGATGATTGGCAACCCCTTAAATTGTTATAGACAAAGTGACAAATCCCTATTTTATTATATATTTTCATATTTTATTAGGGGATTTTGTCATGATAATTGCCCTTAAAATGACTTCTTTGTGCATAATTGAGATTAAGAGTAAATACATTGAATTAAGACTAAAAAGGGTAAAATTGTCAAAAAAATATTGTAATTACTCTTAATCAATTTATTGTTAAGAAGATTTGATGTTGGGTTAATTATTTTCAATTGTAGTTACTTGAAAAATGGGATTAAAACTGAAAATGACAGTTTGGGGTTCAAATTTGCAAAATGTCAGTCTTGGCCCATGAATTTTGAAAATGTCAGTTTGGTCCATAAAAAAAACAGTGTTTTGGCATCTTTAGGTCAGATATTTTTTGCGCTGGACATAGAACAGAACCAGAGAGCATTCACGAAGGGAGAGTAGAACCGCCAACAGAGGAGAGGGAGCTTGACCATCACCTTCGCCTTTATTGTTCCTCATCGGCGGCAACATTCACCTTCGCGGTCGCCGGCAAGCTTCTTTCCATCACTGTCCACCATTACCTTTGTCCTCTTCAGCCACGTGCTTTAGGAAGGAGAGAGGGCAGCTCCAAATCTGATTCTTGGCCTCCAAGGAATTCCCTCACGCCTCACCTTCACCATTCGCCTTACATAATCCATCATCATCTTCTTCTACACAACTCCAAAGCTGTTGCCTACTTCCATTTTCTTCACCACTTCACCTCGCCTTCAGTTATGCCCATCGTCATATTCATATTCTCTATCTCATACTCTCTATTTCACCAAACCTTCATCCAATTCCCCTACCTTTAATTCTTTGCTGAGCACTTCCTCTCTTCATTAATTGATATGGCTGAAGCTGTGAAGACATTTCATGACTTTGTGATGACCAATTGCAGTGGCTAATTTCTTTTGCTCTTGGAGATGAATTTGAGATGGCTTGAGCTCACATGTGCTTCAAAGGGGAGTTTATTTTATCTATAGCTCATTACATTTGTAATTTCTTAGGTTTAGAAATTCATTTATGTAACGAGACTATAATTTTAGTTATGATTTATATGGATTGAGTTGTTGTGATTTGGAATTTGTAATGAGGATTTGTACTCATCAATATATATGGTTATATATATGTTTATCTATGATTCTATTGTTTCTCTCTATTTAACATGGTATTGTTAGATAGTTTGATTGAATTGGAATTGTAGTTGAACCTAAATGCATTACTTATTCCATAGTCACTCTCTAAAGGGTTTTAATAATGCTTAAATTAATGGGTTCATGAGTTTAAGCATTAGACTCAATGGTAATTGATGTTTGGTATTTTAGGAAACTTAGAGAAACCCATTATACTAAAAGGGCTTAATAGCATTTCAAGGGCAGGGGTTCCTCTCTTGTGATACTAAACTCATTGGTTAATGAGGTTTAGTATTTTAGAAGCTTAGTGTATTAACTCTCCAAATAGTTTAATTGAGTAAGGATAGCCATTGAAAACCATTTCTAAGAACATCTTCATCATTTACATTCTAAACCAATTTCCATTCCATTTCAATTTTATTTCGAAAATCCAAAAATATTAGTTTTGAAAGCATTTTAATTTAATTACAATTTAGTTGTTAGATAAAAAAGGTAAAAATAATTTTTAACTTGTTCTGTGCCAATCATCACACTTAGTTTCTAGGTAATTAATAAAAGGCTCTTCGAGAGACGACCGGGATTGCACCCTATATTGCAATCCTTGGTTTAATTTTTGAAAAGGTTACCAAGGCAAAGCCGACAACGCCTTATTCTTCAAGTGGCGCCATTGCCGGGGAGCCAAATAATTGGTTCCCTAGTAGCTAAGTGTCAATCTTTAATTGATTGGTACCTTGAGCCTTTAGGTTGCATTTTAGTTAGTTTAGGTAGTTTTGCATGTTTTTCATAGCATATTGCATCTTTCTATAGAAAATTTTGAAAAAAAATACCAACCAATATCTTGATTTTCTTTCGTTTTTGCATTTGCATTTTTAGGACTTAGGATTCATTGGGATGTAATTGATTGCAAGTTGAAAGGCTTGGTTTAATAAGGATCATAAGTTTCGGGTTTACACTAATCCTCATATGCATTCTTGTTTAAGGAGTGATAGAACCTCAAGCTCTCAATTCATTGATGGATCTTATGGCACTTGGAGACATGAATCACTTTTTGATCTCACATACTCTCAAAAGTTTGATTTACTTCAACAAGAATTGGATTCCCTCCATGCAGACATAAATCGAAGATGAGCCTCTAAATTTCAACATCCTCAATATCTCCATACACATTTGGAACAATATTGTCCACAAACCTCCTATTTTGACCATGAACCTACCTTTCAACTACCTCAATCCCACTTTCACCATACTTCTTCACCCTACCCATTTCATCAAGAATCACCTACTCCAATCTATCAAGAACCATTATATCCATTTCATCTTCCCTATTTCCCCTACTTCCATCCAATGTAGAACTCCCTATGAACCACCTTCTCCATCATTCTATAAACCTCCACCACAATCTCCTACCCCTCAACCTAGTGGATTGGATGCCATATTCTCATCCCACAACATGGATTCCCTAACAAGTGCATTGACAAGGAAGTGTGAAGCACTCAAAGAGCCATACCTTCAGTTACTCTTGTATCAAGGCATAATTGGAAGCTCTAGGGAGATAGAAGAGCAATTAGAAGACATTGATGAGTTCTTCAAGGCACACTATGCTCATATGCTATGGGTAAAGACAAGAGGTGAAGATGGAACCCCTTGGCCCCATGACCTACAAGAAGAGGCATAAGGAGTCCAAGCTCAAGAGCCAAATGCCACTTCAGAAGTGAAAGATTTCATACCTCCAGTGCCTATACCCACACAAGATGTAGAGAGGATGCAATTGCATTTTCAACTAATAGAGGAGTCGCATTCAAACAATGGTAATATTCCTTCTCTTCTTGAAGAGGTTGACCCTCCTCTTACTATTATTCTTGATGTTGTGAGTGATGATGAGGTGGATGAAGAAATTGTGGTCGAATCCCCTCATATTCTTGATGTTGAAAATGCTCACTATGATATTTTTAATAGTAGTTGTGTAGTTGATGATATTGCTTGCATTGTCAATGCTCCTATATGTGATGAACATGTTCTTTTCCCTAGTTCTAGAAGTGTTGAACATATTAAGCAAGACATAGTAGAAATTGATGCATTATACTTGGATGCTCAAATTGTGGTAAAGTGTGAACCTGATTATAGCTTAAATAATTGTCAAAATGATGATTGCTTACATGATTCTTCTTCTGTTTTAAGTGTTGGCAAGCATGATTTGGAATTTTTTAATGCTATTAAACAAGATGAAGAACTTATTTTTCCCTCTTCCCTACATTCTGCTTTTGTTTGTTCATGTGAGGGTGAAATGTCATGTGCTATTTGTGCAGAGATTGATAATTGGCTTTCTTCTTCACATGACCTTGATTCTTCATCTAGTTCAATTGATAACATCAGAGTGCATGCTACACTTGCTACAAGCCTTGAAAATTGTGCACCTTTGGATCCCTATGAATTGCATGATTTAAGTAGTTCAATAAGGAAAGATTCAATGATTTTGAATGATAAAATTGTAAATGAAAAGGGTTAAGGTGCAAAAATACACATGTGATTATTCCAAAAGTGCACCCAACACCAAATACTTTTTTTAGGTGCAAAAGTAACTAGGAGCTTCCAAAACAAGGGCAAAAGTCATAGTTGCAGTTAAAGTAAAAAAAACTTCCGTTACTTTCCTTAACTTTACCGGCTAGAGTTCATGTGTAATATATTAATCTTTTGACCATAGATGATGTGGCAGTTAGGGAGTGGAAGACTTCAAAAAGTTCTCATTTGCAGCCTCTGCAATTTGGAACATGCAACTGAGCACAAGAACAAGTTCCTTCGCCACCGCCATACTCATCTTTGTCGGACATACGCAGAGTGAAAATTTGAAGAGAAAAACCCACCCAAAATAAACCATCATCAACATCATCAAAGGGGAAGCAGAAGAAAAATGAGAGTGAACCAAAATCAAAATCAAATAAGAACAGTGAACCACTGAAACAGCAAGCAAAAGCCACCATCTATGGTCACGTAAGTCCATGATATGATCGAAGCCACTGAAACAGCAAGCAAAAGCCACCATGACTCATGATTTACAAGTGAAAGGCGAATGATTTCTCGAATAGTCTTCAGAAAGAAACATGCCGATCCCCACAGAGCAAGCAATCGAAAGGATTCCTAACGCCAGAGAAAGCATTTTTAGCATGCCTGACAAACTAAGAAACAATAGAAGAGCATCGATGTGAAAGAGAATCAGAAATTGGGCTCTGGTTTTAACTATATCTAGAACTCTAAGAACGTGAAATCAAAAAATTGCTGGTTATTCACATGATTTAGGTGATATGTTTAACAAACGAACTGGGTGACATTTAGTTGACCCAAATCTAAATAGCGACTTAGTTATCTTCAAGTCGCAGGCATACTAACAAAACTAGGGCTAATTGACCATCAGATTCTGATTTCTGCTTCAGATATTAAAAGTTGATTTCAAATTCATAAATTCAATGACTCGAACAAAGCGAGGAACTCACTATACATTAATTCAGATATTAGCAACAGCATTAGCCACTGAATTATTCATTCTGTTTAAATAATTTTAAGCGATTTAGTTATACCTCTGCTTGAGATGATGAACAAGAAATTCAAGATTCCAAATAAAGAGATATCAACAACGGACATGGGGGAGACTGACGGTGGCATGAATGGGAGAAGACGATGATGGTAGTGGCATTTGGTGGTGGCCTCCGACGGTGAACATGACGGACTGATGGAGGAGGAACGGAGATGGCAGTGGTGATCAACTTCAGCCTTAGAAACTAATGACGCTGCTTCTGTATCCAGAGCCTCTCAGCTCACACTCCCCAGCCGCATCTCTCACGGTGCTGAAACTCTCACCATCACCGGTAATGGTGATCAATGGAGGTGGTGGTGTGGTGTGGAGAAGATGATGGACGGTGAATGATGGGAAGAAGGATGAAGATCATCCGATGATGAGTATGATCCCTGGGCCGCCGATTGGAGTTCATTGATCTCATCTGTACTGAGTTGTTGATAACTTCCTCTCGGCATTCAACACCGAAAAATTACACATGGGACAAAGTTAGGGAAAGTAACAGATGTTTTTTGACTTTAACGGTCATTGTGACTTTTGCCCTTATTTTGGAAGCTCCTAGTTACTTTTGCACCTAAAAAAATATTTGGTGTTGGGTGCACTTTTAGAATAATCACATGTGTATTTTTGCACCTTAACCCAAATGAAAATGAATCTTTCCATTTAATTCTTTATTGCGATTTGCCACCTGACATAGAAAATGAAAATACTTGTTTTGAAATTTTAGGTGGTAATAGCTTGATCAATTCTCTTTCTTCTTCCACTCTTTTACCTCCCAACTCTTGTGATTGCAAAAGTGATGTAATGCACTCTAACATTAAGTTGGATTCCATATTTTCCCCATTGCAAGCTCAAGAGAATTTTGAAATTGTGACTACTTATTTGGTTCCTACTGAAGGGAACCAAATTGATTTTCTTGGGTGTAATTCCTACTTGGAGAGTTTTATTCTTAATATGTGTGCACAACACTATAAGTTTCTCCATGTTTATATCTTTGGATTCGATATTGCTTCTAGCTTGTCTTCTTTACAGGCATACACTTGGAGGAGTCCTTTGCAGTACCAAGCTCCACCCTACATTCTCGGATCTCTTCCGATTGATCCTGAACCGCCTCTACCTAAGAAAATCAAGCAAAGAGAAGTGTGCACTATGAAGACCATCATGTTTCTCATATTGGATGAGAACTTCTCTTTCAAGTACCTTAAAAGATTCTAACAAAGGTTGTCTCTTTCCTCACTTGTTTTCTTCCTAATTTTTATGATTATTTGAGCTTAATTGATGAATGAGGGAGATTAAGTGTGGGGGAGACAAAACCATTAGTAAAAGGTAGATCTTTTTATTTTTCTTTTTCTATGAAGTGAATAAATGCTCCATGTTCATATGTCATTCTCATTTCACACTTAATTTTTACTACATTTTGAACTTCATTATTAAACTCACTTCACTTGTTTCTTTCTTCTTCCCCTCATGGTGACTGTTGAAGTGTTGTGCATCAATCTTGAATTGGACTTCACAACTTACCACTTTACCAAAGAAACAAGTTAAGTTAGTTTCTATTTGTTGTTTACATTGAGGACAATGTAAAGATTAAGTGTGGGGGAGGGATTGCTCTAGCCATAATGTTTTGGTTCATGAAATTTGAGAAAAATTGAAAATTGTCGAACTTGTGAATGGTTTTGTGAAGTGCTTAATGGACCCCTATCCTCACTTTCCTAATGCAACTCCTTGACATGTTTTTATGAAAATATAAATGCATACTGATTGTGAAAGTCAAGCAATTCCAAGTGTGATTGCATTAAGCTTGAGTAATCCCTTTGCTTGATTCAATTGAGTGATTGGAGTGTCTTTAATGCAATTTTATTAATTTGGATGCATAACTTGATTTTAGGAAGTGGATATGGTAGGGAAAAGCCCTGTTGGAAGATTTTTTAGCCTTAATTCTTTTTTCTCATTATGTGTGTGCGTTTATCTATTCTCTAGTTAATCTCTAGAACTTGTCTAGGTTCTTTTTCAAAGCTACATTAATGCCTTGAATTTGTAGTATGATAGGGGCAATCATTTCTAAACCCATTTACCTAAACACAAACCATTTATCATTTAACTTTTTTTACCTCTTGAGCCTTTTATTTTCATTTTGATTTCATTATACAAATGCTATGTGTGTATCTTCTATCAATTTCTTCCTAGCACTATGATAAAAAAAAAGGTATTATTGTATATGTAAAAAGAAAAAGTGACATGTGAATAGTCAAAAGAAAAAAAATAGAAAAAAAGAAGAATAATAGAAAAGGGAAAGAAAAGAAAAGAAAAGAGAAAAAGAAAAAAATTGTAAATTATATAAAAAAAATAAAAAAAAATGAATGAAAAGAAAAGAGAAATAAATAAGGGACTATAGTAAAATATGTAAATCAAGTTTAGTTGCATAGTGCTAAGTGATCTAGCAATTTCTTGGGTGCAAGCATAGCATTTTGTTACATTTTCTATTCCATTTAGCCTTTCCAACATTACAACCCTAAAAAGTCCCCTTGACTATGGATTTATGGCAAAACTAGTGGTAGAGATAGTAGAACCTTTACAAGCCTATGGTAGATGCTATAATAGGTGAATTGAGTGAAATTCCCTATGATTTGAGATATGAGAGAAACACATAGTCCCTTGAGAGCTCTATCATATCTATCTTTCTTAGTTTTGTTATGTGTTCAATTTGATTTCTTTGTATTAAAAATTTCTATGAGCTTTAATTGATTTGGAGATTGTGGTTATTCAATCTTTATCTAATTGCATTCTTGAATTACTTGATGATTACAATATTGGGCATATTTATGGAAACACTAGTTTTATTTTGCCCAGGAGTGCAAAAGGCTAAGTGTGGGGGAATTGATAAATCTCTATTTTATTATATATTTTCATATTTTATTTGGGGATTTTGTCATGATAATTTCCCTTAAAATGGCTTCTTTGTGCTCAATTGAGATTAAGAGTAAATATATTGAATTAAGACTAAAAAGGGTAAAATTGTCAAAAAAAATTGTAATTACTCTTAATCAATTTATTTTTAAGAAGATTTGATGTTGGGTTAATTATTTTCAATTTTAGTTACTTGAAAAATGGGATTAAAACTGAAAATGATAGTTTGGGGTTCAAATTTGCAAAATGTTAGTCTTGGCCCAGAATTTTGAAAATGTCAGTTTGGTCCATCAACAAAACACAGCATTTTGGCATCTTTTGGTCAGATCTTTTTTTTTTGCTAGATATAGAACAGAACCACAGAGCATTCACGAAGGGAGAGCAGAGCCGCCAACAGAGGAAAGGGAGCTTGACCATCACCTTCACCTTTCTTGTTCCTCGCCGGCGGCAACGTTCACCTTCGCGATCGCCGGCGAGCTTCTTTCCATCACTGTCCACCATTACCTTTGTCCTCTTCAGCTAAGTGATTTAGGAAGGAGAGAGAGCAGCTCCAGATCTGATTCTCGGCGTCCAAGGAATTCCCTCACGCCTCACCTTCACCATTCGCCTTACATAATCCATCATTATCTTCTTTTACATAACTCCAAAGCTGTTGCCTACTTCCATTTTCTTCACCACTTCACCTCGCCTTCAGTTATGCCCATCGTCATATCCATATTCTATATCTCATACTCATATTCTATATCTCATACTCTCTGTTTCACCGAACCTTCAACCAATTCCCCTGCCTTTAATTCTTTACTGAGCACTTCCTCTCTTCATTAATTGATATGGCTGAAGCTGTGAAGACATTTCATGACTTTGTGATGACAAATTGCAGTGGCTAATTTCTTTTGCTCTTGGAGATGAATTTGAGATAGCTTGAGCTCACATGACTTTGTGATGACAAACATCTTCTGCATTTCAGCTCGTAGCTCAGGCATCAGCTCAAGACGTAGCTCTGGCAACAGCTCTTGTCGGAGCTTGTCGCGAAGGTTGGCCTCGAGCTCTTGTGAGACTTCCTGACGAATCTTGGCCACAAGCTCCCTACTAGGTTCACCTTGTGACGAATAAGGATGTGAGGTTCGGCCAAAATACTTCGTGACACGAACTCCCACTGTCTCCCCTCGAACATGACCAGGGTGATCTGGCTTCCCAATCGCCGTTGACAAGATGTCCATCCGTCCACTTGGAGTGAATAAACCTTGGCTACTACAATCTTCCAGTTCATCCTGCAGCATAAAAGTTATCGTAAGCACTCCCAATATGAAAAAATAAGTTTGTACTTATGCTCTAACTACTTACAATTCTTGCGGCAACCTCAGCAACAGTCGGATTTACGTACGTCCCACCCTTAAGCCTCCCTGCTTTCCATTTTTTGTGACGTGGTGGAGGTGGCGGGGGCTGGACCACAAAGGTAGGATCTGAGTGGCTGCTTCCTTCAATTTCTCCAACTCTTCTGCCATCATCTGTCGCTGAAGCTTCCGATAACCACCACGAGACATGCAATGTTGATAGTTATTAGCTGCTTGCCTCTCTGCATTTGCTGCACTTAATGCCTTTTAAAGGAAAACAACGAACACCGAATCAATAATGTCAACTATATTCAAATAAAACACTATGATTACAGAAATCTTACCAAAAAGTTTGGATCTTCTCGTGATGCCATGAACAACCTCCAATCCTCTGGAGACAAAAATGGCTACTCATGACATGGATCCTGACCCCTCAAGTCCCCTCGAATGTAATCTCGTGTGAGCCTGTTCTTGAAATCTTTCCATCGTAGACGAACCTCCGTCATCCACTCCTTGTACATCTCCGCGGTGTCAGGGACATCATAGGTTTGCTGCAAGGTAAAAACATACGTTAATTATATTTGAAGCGATAGGAATAAAGATATAATGCAGATGTATTGAAACTTATATACCAAAAGTTGTTGCCAAATCAAGTCTTTGGTTTTTGGTAGAACCAACTTCCAATTAGCATAGGTAATGCGAACTTTGCTTCGAGCCAAAAAACCTACGTAGCTAATGAAATGGTCTTCCTCCGGACCAATTGGTTTCATATCTTGATCAAAGTCAATATGCAACCTCTCCTGTTGATGGTTATGACATGCTACCAATGCAGGCATTTTTGTACTGCCTCTAACCCTTCGTCTCGCAACCGGTTCATGTGTCGCATCACATTCAGGCCTATTCATTTCATTGTCCCAATCACTTTGAGAGTCACCAGAATTGTCCATATTCCTGTAAGCACAAAAATCATTGTCAGATAGGTGAATAAAGTGTAAGTAAATGAATAAACTGAGACGTAATAAAACAAACAGCACACATTACTACACATTACTATTTTCTAAGTTAAGCTCTTACTCTAGATTGTTTCCCATATTCCTTCACCATGATCATTTCTCACAGCATATTCTTCATCATCTACCAATTCTACTTCACTTGTTGTAGGTGGATTAATTGTGAAAGGTGGTGTGTCGTCAAGGTTGAAGGTCGGATCACCATGCTTCTGTTTTTTACTCTAAAGTACAATGGACATTTTTTTATTTGCGGGATCTGTGACATAAAATACTTGTTTCGCCTGGCTTGCTAGAATGAAGGGCTCATCCCTATAACCTACTCTTTCAAGATCAACTGAGACAAATCCAAATTGTTGATCTATTACCACAGCATTATTGGTAACCCACTTACATTTGAATAAAGCAACTTTGAACTTCTTGTAAGTGATTTCCCATATTTCTTCTATCACTCCATAATAGGCCATGGATGCTAATATGGGGTTTTTGTCTTTCGAACTAGAAAAGTGCATGGCTTCAGCTTCTACCATCACCCCACTATTTTGCATGGTACTCCTGTCATCTTGGTCTTTTGTGTAGAAAGAATACCCGTTTATATCATAACTGCTCCAAGTAATGATCTGAAACGAAGGCCCCCAGGCTAGCCACTCTATTGTCCCAGACACACCGGTCTCATGCAAAACCTTTTCCTCAAACCACTGAATGAATGTCTTGTTTTGCTCAATAGTAATCTGCATGTCATTCTTCCTCGGATTCTCTTTCTTCAATCTCTTTCTGTGTTCCTCTATGTACGGTTGCACTTCTGCCATGTTATTCAGGATATAAAGGTGTGCTTACAACACCTCTTCACGAGGCATAGTCTTCACTTTCAGTCCTCGTGTTCCCTTGCTCCTCCCCTCTTCATGCCGAGATTGTTCCTTCTTCCCTGATAGATAATCGCTGCAGAAGTCCATAGCCTCTTCAACAACATACCTTTCAACTATTGAGGCTTCTGGTCGATAGGGATTTTTAGAGTACCCTTTTAAGATCTTCATGTATCGCTCGAAAGGGTACATCCACCTTAGGTAAACTGGACCGCAGAGCCTTACCTCCCTTACCAAATGAACTATCAAATGGACCATTATATCAAAAAAAGAAGGAGCAAAGTGCATCTCTAATTGGGACAATATGATATAACCCTAAGCTTCCAGTTCATCCAGCTTTTCAGTGTCAATGACTTTGTTACAGATAGCATTAAAGAAAACACACAATCTTGTCACAGTGTTTCGAACTTCATCTTTCATAATCCCTCTAATAGCTACTGGTAACAGTTGTTGCATCAACACATGATAATCATGGGACTTCATTCCCACTAACTTCAAATCGTCCATTGACACACACCTTCTCACATTCGAAGAATATCCTTGTGGTACCTTAATTTCATGCAAACACCTACACAAACTTCTTTTCTCCGCTTTTGATAGTGTATGCGCTGCTGGCTCCATGTATGCCCTCCTACCATCATCTCTTAGCTGTGGATGTAACCGTTCTCTTATTCCCATATCAACAAGGTCTAGTCTCGCATTAATCCCATCCTTAGTCTTCCCTGGAATATGCAAAAGTGTACTGACAAGGCTATCACAAACGTTTTTCTCCACGTGCATTACATCAATACTGTGTCTCACTCAAGACTACGCCAATATGGAAGATCAAAGAAAATTGATCTCTTCTTCCATATGTTCTTCTCACCCAAAGTCTTATGATTCTTACCGAGTAAGACATTGATACGTTCAACCCGACTGTAAACTTCCTCTCCGGTTAATGCCTTTGGAGCCATTCCATGCTCCGGCAAGCCGTTAAAACGCTTTCTTAACCTACGATACGGGTGGAATCTAGGAAGGAACCTCCTGTGACCTAGGTAGACCGTTTTTCTTCCATGTTTCAGTTGGTGGAAGTGAGTGTCTACTTCACAGATCGGACATGCTTTATGCCCCTTCACACTGTACCCTGAGAGGTTTCCGTAGGCAGGGAAGTCAGTTATGGTGGTGAACAGCATTGCACGTAGCTTGAAGGACTCATTCTTATACGCTTTAAACACATCTACGCCTTCCTCCCACAACTTGTTCAAGTCCTCAATCAAAGGCGCCAGGTAGACATCGATATCGTTTCCTGGCTGTTTTGGTCCAGAAATCATCATAGAAAGCATCACATACTTGCGTTTCATACAAAGCCAAGGAGGCAAGTTGTATATTACAAGGAGTACTGGCCACGCACTGTGTGTGCTATTAAGAGTTCCATACGGATTGATGCCATCTGTACAGAGCCCAAGCCGAAGGTTTCTCGGCTCGCTGCCAAATTCAGGGAACATTTCATCTACTTTCTTCCACTGTGGAGAGTCAGCCGGGTGCCGAAGATATTTTCCGTCGGATATTCTGTCATCCGAATGCCATCTCAACTTCTTCGCCTTTTTTGCAGTGCCAAACAAACGCTTAAAGCGTGGTATTATTGGAAGATACCACAAAACTTTTACAGGTTGCCTTTTAGTCTTCCCATCGCCACAACCACCATCTTTCTTCACTTTGTATCGTGCGGTTTGACACTTAGGGCACTCACTCAGGCCTTCATACTCCTTTCTGTACAGTACACAGTCATTAGGGCAAGCGTGTATCTTTTTATACTCCATACCCATTGTAGATAGGATTTTCTTGGCCTCATACATACGATTTGGAAGTACATTATCGTCTGGAAACATATCACACAACAGTTCAAGCAGCAATGTGAAACTACTATCGGTCCACCCACAAGTTGCGTTTAAGTTAACCAAATGTAATGTTCCTGTGAGCCGTGTGTACTTACTCCCAGGGTACAACGGTGTCTCTGCATCACTCCGCAGGCTGTCATATTCATGCGACTGCGCAAACGATTCTACCTCAACATCGTGAATCATTCTCTCCATTGTATCTTCATCTATGACATCCACAGCTTCCTTCTTGTGTGACGGACAATCAGTTACTTCCTCACCATGCCATATCCACCTTGTGTATCGAAGATTTATTCCATCACAAAGTAGGTGATCCCTTATAACTTCAACATCCCGTTTTCTCTCATTTAAACAATTGACACAGGGACAAAAATACATCCCATTTTTTGCTGGAACGTTCCTCCTAGCAAATTCAATAAAGTTTTCAACCCCATTCTCATATTCTTCACTTGTTCTCAGAGCATTCATCCAACTATGATCCATTTTATTACCACCTATGCCATTTCCATTTACACTCAAGTTTAGAATAATTGAAAACATGGGGAATTGCCTTTTACAAGCATGTTTTTCAAAATTTTGGCAGCATTTCCCCTTAAAAGTGAGACATCCCAAAATCAAAATAACAAACCATCTCAGCTTAATATTTCAAAAACATATTCTATGCAATAATCCTGTTTAGATTTTATTGTTTAGATTCAATTTTTGAGCCAATGAAAATTAATTCACTAGAGATTATTTTCTTACTATTTAACAACAACATCTACAACAACAATAAGAACAATAATTATAATAATAATAATAATTTATTTCTTAAGATCTCAATTTAGATTCAATTTTTGAGCCAATGAAAATTAATTCACTAGAGATTATTTTCTTACTATTTAACAACAACATCTACAACAACAATAAGAACAATAATTATAATAATAATAATTTATTTCTTAAGATCTCAATTTACCAATTTCTTAATTAAATATGCTTTATTCATTGAATATCTACTAAGTAAATAAAAAATATGTTTATTCATTATATTCTAATTGAATGATAAGTAAATATGCTTGTTCAATTTTGTCAAATAATGAATATATATATATATATATATTAAATACAAATTATATATACACTTCAGCAGCCCCAAATACGCAGGGCAGTATACATTGCCTAGCGTCTGGTCTTGCTTAGTACTTGGCCTAGCTTGAAGATGCCTCAATAATTTATGGGTTGATTTTTTAGTTAATGAGAATTTCATGTTTCTCAAAACAATGGAAAAAAGAAAAAGATTAAAACTTGATGTGGTACGTCTTAAATTCAGCAAAATAGCAAAGATAAAGCTCAAGCACAAACCACACTTCAATTCCAGCACAGAACAAAGGCATTTTCCTAATCATTCACAAATTCATTCAAACCACACTTAAATTCCAGCACAGAACAAACGCATTTTTCCTAATCATTCACAAATTCATTCAACCCACACTTAAATTCCAGCATAGAACAAAGGTATTTTCCTAATCATTCACAAATTCATTCACAAGTTTAGTTTTAGCTAACCTGAAGCACAGAACTTTAGAGCAGATGACCCACGGTGGTAAGAGGAGCCCGACTGTGGAGAGAATGAGAGAGAACAGTGCAGAACCAGCAGAGCAAAGATGCAACGGTCTGGATGAAATAGAGGATAAGAAGGAACAAGAAGAAACAGGGGAGAGGAGAAATGGCCTCGCATATTCAGAAGTGATGAAGGTAGGAGAATAAAGCAACAAGCAGGGGAGAGGGGACGGAAGTGAAAGAGTAAAGTAAAAAAAAAACAAGAAGCAGGGGAGAGGGGACGGAAGTGATGAAGGAGAGGGAGAGTGACAGAAAAATCTGACACTTCACATGCACTGGTCGACAGCCTAAGACGTCCCCAGCTGGTCTAGGGACGTCTAAAGGCACCCTTTACACGTCCCCAGCCCAGCTGGGGACGTGTAAAGGGTGCCTTTAGACGTCCCCAGACCAGCTGGGGACGTCTAATATAAGCTTTAGACGTCCCCAGCTGGTCTGGGGACGTCTAATGTTCATCTTTAGACGTCCCCAGATGGCTGGGGACGTCTAATGTTCAAGCTTTAGACGTCCCCAGGCCATCTGGGGACGTCTAAAGTGTGTTATTTTTTTTTTCCCCAAAATACATATGCTTTTCTGGAGTGTTTAGACGTCCCCATGTTTGTTGGGGACGTCTAAAACAGTCTTTAGACGTCCCCAATGAACATGGGGATGTCTAAAACTCATTCAGGCGGGAGATTCAATTTTTTTTTACGAGCCAACCTTTTCAACTTTGATCTATAATTACACATATGCCACCGCCCCATATTTTGGGCGTCCCTTTTTGAAAAAGGGACGTCCTTTAGGGACTTTATATGTATATTCTGTAGTAGTGCCACCACAAATCATAGAGTGGCAAGCGGACAGTATGTCCTTAGTTTCAGTCTCTAGAACACATCTCCTAATAACTTGATCATTGCATAGTCTCCACAAATAGGGCTCATCCCAAATATAGTGTTCAGCTTCTCGTCTAAGTTTCTGAGCCTGAAAGGAAGACATATGCTCAGGGATGAGACCGGTCACAATATAGTTGACAAGACTAGCAAACCAAGGAACATAAACAGATATAGACATTAGGGATGCATCGGGAAAGTTATCACAAAAAAGATCAGAGTCAAGTACTCCCCATGTGCCATCCGGTAGTCTACTCAAGTGATCCGCTACAAGGTTTGCAGTTCCAGGCCTATCCTTAATGCTAATGTCAAACTCTTGTAGCAGTAACATCCATCTAATAAGCCTTGGCTTGGACTGAGGCTTGGTGAAGAGAAACTTCACGGCTGCATGATCTGTATACACAACCACTTTGGAATTGATTAAATATTGTCTGAACTTATCTAATGTAAATATAACAGCAAACAGTTCTTTTTCATTGGTAGTATAATTCCTTTGTGCACTATCCAGGGTTTTGGATGCGTAAGCAATCACATGGAACAACTTGTTATGCTTTTGCCCTAGCATGACCCCCATAGTAGAATTGGAGGCATCGCATGCTAGTTCAAAAGGTAAGGTCCAATCTGGTGCACTCAGAATAGGGGGCGAAATCAAGTGTGATTTTAATTCATCAAATGCTTGTTTACATAAATCATCAAAGATGAAATCAACATTCTTTTGCAATAATTTGGATAATGGTAGAGCTATCTTGCTGAAATCTTTTATGAATCGTCGGTAAAAACCCACATGCCCTAAGAAAGAACGAAGCGTTTTAACATTAGTGGGGTAGGGCAAGGAGGAAATTACCTCAATTTTAGCTCTATCAACTTCAATGCCCTTGCTAGATATCAAGTGACCAAGTACTATTCCATGATCAACCATGAAATGGCACTTCTCATAATTCAAAATTAAATTTTTCTCAATGCATCTAGCAAGAACCTTGTCCAAACTATTTAAACAAGTATCAATTGAATTTCCATACACTGTAAAATCGTCCATAAGAACTTCCATACAATTTTCTAGGAAATTGCTTAACAGTGACATCATACAACATTGGAAAGTGCCAGGTGCATTGCACAATCCGAACGGCATTCTCCTATACGCATAGGTTCCAAATGGACAAGTAAAGGTGGTCTTTTCTTGATCTTCCGGAGCCACTGGGATCTGAAAATATCCTGAATAACCATCTAAAAAACAATAGTGACTCTTACCTACCAACCTTTCAAGCATCTGATCAATGAAAGGTAAGGGAAAATGATCTTTCCTAGAGGCTTCATTCAATTTTCTATAATCTATGCATACTCGCCAAGCATTTTGCACCCTAGTAGGTATCAATTCATTATTTTCATTTTTTATCACAGTGATCCCACTCTTCTTAGGTACAACCTGTACTGGACTAACCCATTCACTATCAGAAATTGGGTAGATGATACCCGCACTCAATAATTATGTCACTTCTTTCTTGACCACATCTAGAATCAGGGGGTTGAGTCGCCGTTGAGGCTGCCTAAGAGGTTTGGATTTCTCATGCAAGAGGATCTGATGGGTACAAATAGCAGGATTGATTCCAGGAATGTCAGCTAAAGTCTAACCTAGAGCTTTTCAATTTTTACTTAAAACATCAAGCAATCTCTCCTCCTCACTCACAGACAAAGAATTTGAAATAATCACAGGCAATTTCCCATTAGCAGCAAGGAAAGCATATTTCAAATTAGGGGGAGAGGTTTAAGCTCTAATTCAGGAGGTTGAACAATAGAGGGAATTAGTGTACGAAGATTAAGGGTAGTGAAAATACTCCCTTTTTCAGACTTATGAGATGCATGACTTGTGCTAGGCTCCGTAGATTCTACCAATTGAGTATTGGTCTTCCCAAGTGTTGAACCAACATTCAGTTGGTCTACAGCAGCAACAGGCTTGGGGAAAGCAGCTTCCTTCATACCTACTTCACAAGAAGTGATTAGTTCATTCAAAAATCGTAGGGTATGAGGAGTAATCTTTGTTCGAGGCTTAGATGATGAGTTAAGAAGTGGCCCTTTAACCATATTGCATTTAGCATCAAAATGAGTCACACAAGAGGAGGTCTTGATTGGTGTAAGGGCTATCTCATGCAAAGTGTCCATGTCTTGATTACCAACGTCGCATTCAGACTCTTCAACTGGTTTATGACCTAAAACATTGGCAAGAATACCTTCCTCACAAGCATCATCACTAAAGCATGAATTATCAAATGAGTTATGTTCCCATGAATCAAGAGAAGTAAGAGAAAAATCACTTAGGGAAGATAACCAACAATCAACCATTGATGAGTTAAAGTTGGAAATATCACTCCCCTGTGAATCAAAATTATCAACAGAAGAAGGAGGAGAGATTTTATCATCACATGAATCCAATGCAATGCCACAATTAAGATCACAATTATCAGTGTGCAAGTCACATTCATTAACCATATCATTAAATGCTAAGTCAATCGAATTCACACCTAATAAAGAGCAATCTTCAAAAGGGTGTTTCATGGCTTCATACATATTGAAACTTAGCTTATGGTTACCCACTTCCATGGTAATTGAACCATGTTTCATATCTATCAAGGTATTGGCTGCCATCATAAAGGGTCTCCCTAAGATAAGGGTGGATTCACTAGGTTCTTGAGACATGTCTAACACATAGAAATCAGCCGGAAAAACTAAATCCTTGACTTTGACAAGTAAATCTTCAATGATACCTTGCGGTTGCCTAATGCTTTTATTAGCTAGTTGGAGAACCACAGTAGTTCTCTTAAGTTCCTTGACTCCAAGAGACTTAAAAATGGAACTAGGCATGACATTAATGGCTGCACCTAAGTCTAACAAGGCTTGGGCAACATTTACATTACCTATGGTATAAGGTATAGTGAATGAGCCAGGATCCTTGCATTTATCAGGGATTTAAGGTTTGAATAGGGCAGACACATTAGAGCTAACTTGAACTCTCTCATTAGGCTTGAATTTCCTCTTATTTGTACAAAGATCTTTAAGGAATGCAATAACTGGGCATAGACTTGACCAATTGGAAGAAAGGAACATTGATATGTAGCTTACTAAACAAGTCATACATTTCTTTCTCAGTTTGTTCATCATGCATTTTCTTGCCTTGAAAGTAAGCTTTAGGGAAAGGGAGTTGAGAAATTTTTACCTCTTTACCATTAGCGTTGGATAAGGTGCCATGCTCGCTTGTCTTACCTTCCTCAAAAGTGCTTCTTTCCTTGGATCCAACCTCTCTCAGAAGTGGTTGTTGTTCCACTTGAGGTTGTTCAACTGTTTTGTCCTTCTTCCTTTCAAGAATAGCCTTCTCTTTGGAGCTTTCAGGATTTGGAAACTTCATTAGGCTCAAAGGTGGACTTTCAACTTCTATCTCCTCATCTACTTCATTGTCGATCTCTTCAGGAAAGTGTACCTTTTTACCACTTCTCAGTTCAATAGCATTTAACCCAATTCTCCAATTCCTTGAGTAAATTGAAACTCACCGGAAGTGGGGGCCGAAAAACTAGAATAGTTCACCGGAAAATGTAAAACTTGCTGAACTATCACAGAGAGGAGATGAGGGTGTTGCACTTGTAATTTTCGATGGCTTTTGGTGGAGAAAACAGAAGGTGATGGTGGTTGGAATTAAGGTGCTGCTGGACTGTGAACAAGATGATGGTGTGGTGATGAAAATGAAGAACGTGGTGGTAAGGAAGGTGCCGAGGCTGGTAAAGGTGAATGGTGGTGATGAAGGGAAGAGGTCGGTGGTGTAAGTGGTGACCTCATTCTTACTTCAACCCCTATTCTGTAGTACCTCGGTAAAAGAAAATGGAAGAGGAAAATTGAAGAAGGAAGAGCTGCAGTCGGGATCCCCTCATGGTGGTAAAGATGGGGTATATATAGTGAGATTGACGCTGTCCATTTCCCTTCACCAACCATGTTAGGTGCAGTCTGAAAGCAAGCTGCAACACAAATCTTTCCGTGATATGCGCGCGCATGTAATTCTACATATTCCAGAAGCGCACATGACAAAACCCCCCAGATTTTGCTTTTCTGTTGGTTTGAATGTTGAATTTGTGGCTTGGGTCTTGTTCTGTAATTTTCCCCAGTAAATTTTCTTCATGAAAAAGCTTATGGGTCCTTTTCTATAATTTTCCTTGTATTCAAAATATTAATTCAGACTCCAAAAATCACGAATTGTGTCCCAAAGCACTTGCAATGCAAAATTAAGTATAAGGTAGTATTAAAAGTTCAAGAGATCATATGTATAAATATTTAATAATTATGGCCATTTTACCCTTTTATTACAATTAATTCAATACAAATGCCTCTAATTAAAATGAGTGCTTAATCATGTGATAATGCCCTGGAAAATACATTAAGAGTCCCTATTTAATTAATTAAAAATATATAAAATTATGGTTAAATCAATTCTCTTCCTTACAGGGGTGAGAACGCTTACCATTTCAACCAACATCTTATCGGTTCTACTAATGACACTCTCTACATTAATTTCTTTTTAACAAGTGTAAAAGGATAATGTAAAAAGTCTTTTCTTACTGGTGTATAAATGTTAAAATGTGCCTAAGAATGTTTTTGAACTATAAATGGACATCCATTAAATTAAATTAAGTTAAATGAACAATCGCATGATCAAAATGATTGTGAATAAACTATAAGAAATCAACTAATTATAATCAGCGTGTTTATTTTGGCGTTTTAACGTACAAACGGGATTGAACAGTGGCGCAAATGAGCTTGAACAATGGAAAAGTCAAAAGTGGGTGTTTGTTTCAGCGATGAGATTTAAGGTAAAATAAGTCAAAAGATGGAAAAAGTCATAAGCCTCAAAATGAAGCTTATTGCTATAAAATAATATTGAAAGGAGTATTTCATATTTTTGGGGATTAACGAGGTACTCAAAATCACTTCTAATCACAAAACTTCTTTTATGAAAAATGTTCTAAATAATTTTCTCTTTCTTTAGATAGTAATCTTCTGCTAATGAGAGAATACTTTGGGATAAAAGTTTAAGCAAGTTTTGAGTTTTGTTAATATATGACTGTTGAAATGTAGAGAATAATTAATAATTAATTTTAATTAGTTTAGATTTATTATTTAGTTTTTTTATGATTTTATAATCAATTTGTTTTTTTATAAACATGTCATAAATTAGTTTCTATATAGTGTTTTTACCCAATAAATTTAGTTTAAATAATTTATTTGGATTATTGGAGGTATTATTGAGATTTTAATCTGTTTATTTTGTTAGATTTTGAGCTATGTGAAAATATAAGTTAGGATTTAATATTTAAATTAGAGTTTGATATAATTTATAAGATTTAAGCTTGAGGTGCATAGTAGAAAAGGCTTTTGGAGTGTACTAATTTAAATTAGAGTTTGATATAATTTTATTAAAATTGTACCAATACCAAATTTTCAAAGTTAATTTTTGAGAAAATTGTGAAAAAATCCCTCCGTGAATAGATATCTTCCCAGGTCCCATTGACAATTAAATTGCCAATGATGACTTTTTTCACAATTATCCCTTCATTTTTTCATTTTTCATAATTTTTTCAATTTTCATAATTTTTTCAATTTTTTCCTCTTAATTAATACAAAAGTCACTTATGCAAAAGTCAAACCAAACATCCTAACTTTTACATAAGTTACTTTAAGTTACTTATCCAATCGCTAATCCAAACACTCATCATTTTACCCAATCTAACTTTTTTCCAATCTTAAGATTCCACAAGTTTAAATAAAAATAAGTTACTTATCCAATCGTCAAAACAAACACACCCAATACCAACAAGCTATTGGTAGAGGCGGTAGCAGCCTTTTCCTGTAATAGAGAGACTAAATAAGCTGTTAGTTGATGTCCCCCCCCCCCTTTCTCTATGTTGTTTTATTGGGCCGTGCATTCATATTGGATTAATATAGTTACGCCTTTGAGCATAAATGACATGGAAGCCCAACATAGAAGATTTGACCCACCTAAGGTTATATAAATTTGGTTAGATTTATACTGAGAAAATTTGGTTCGAACCCTCTGATTAATGGGAAGACCTCGTTGGTAGGCGATCTCGTAAGTCCTTTATAAACGCTTAAAGAACCCTGGGGCCGTGCCTTGGCCTTGGTAGGGGACTGGTGCTAAACCTACCTAAACTTTTTTATAAAAAAAAAAAAAAGATTTATACTTTTATTACCACAACCCTAATTTGATTTGCCTTGTCCAGAGCCGCATCTAGCGCAGAGATTTAGGGAAAATCTAACACGATCAACATTGGTAAGAACATATTTGACAAGCTTGATCTATTTGTTTAGGCAAGCTTCTCACACTCATTTATCAAGATTTTTAAATAGTATCAAATTGACATCATTTCTTATGTGTACTTGATTTTCATAGACTTCAGAGAGGAAAATGAATTTCTGTTTAAGTTTCTAAGATCTTTGTGGTTGGTCATAAAATAAATTTTATAAATTTTTGTAAAATATACTAATATATCTCCAAGAAATCTTATGATTGACTATAGAATCAGATGCGGAGTCATAAGATCTATTTTAAGGAATGAAAGACAGTGACGAAGAATATTTGAGAAGCCGATCCATAATGATTTGAAAGAGTAAAGCTAGATTTAAAACGGAAAATTATAGATCTCATTGAATCGAAGACACCGATTCACCGATTTTTCAATCAAACTAATTGGTCTGGTCCAATTATCAAAACCATAATACAAATTCTTATATTTTATGTTATTTTCCGGATTCTATATATTTTGTTATGGGCTTTATGGCTTTACATGTAGTTAATATGGTGAGACAGAAAATATATTGCAAGCCCCATAGTAATCCATATATAATAGACAAACTGGCTATTCAAATTTTATCTAAACAATTTAGCCACATTTGTTTTCTTCCATGTTCCTGACCGTGCTCAAACTTACTGGGTTGCGGTTTAGCCCAATTGTTGACGCTTTCATAACATGCCCAATGTTGCAAGAGCTACTAATCAATTGCTGTGAAGGATCACACTATAGTGGTTTCCTGCCCATCCATAAAACAAGTTGAAGTAAAATTCTGCGTTGGATTGAGAGCATTTCAAGTGGAAGGGGAAAAATTAGATAGTTTCATATTTGAAGGTATCAGAAGATATAATACAGTACTTCAACCATGTGATGTTAGCCTTCCCGTATGTGATTCCTTGAGATATTTGCATCTCAGCAAAGTCAACGTCCTAACCGACTATCTTAACGAAGTGGGCACAGAGTTCTTGTACCTTGGTCGATGTGACTTGTCTGTGAACCGGCAAATTTATAACCCTCACATTAAAGTATTGGAGATGGAGTGCAATAATAAACTGGAGAACCTAGTCCTTCACACTCCCAATCTTGAGAGTTTTAATTTTACAGCTTCTGAAAGACAAGCTTGTACATTAAACATCTTAGCATGTCTGGCTCTCAGGATTTTGAAACTCAGAGATGTAACCACCATAACGGATGAGTTGAAGAGTATAATATTGCGCTTGGTTGGTGTGGAAGAGGTGGACTTACTCAATTGCGTTATGTTGCAACAGATTATGTTAAAAACTGAAATTCTAACGAATTCTCTTTATATGGATGCCTCGATCTGAGGGTGCTTATCCTTGAAACTCCAAACCTGGTAGAGTTCAACTATCGCGGAAGCTTAGAAATTTATGTGCAGATTTTATCGGGAAAATGCAGCGGCAACATCGGATTGTCACGCAATACATCAAATCATTTGTTATGGTTTGAAAACATGACAGAATTCCTTCGATCCTTTGATCATTTCAAAGACATCACTTTTACTTGCAGCACAACAGAGGTATTTATAGTTAAAGCAAAAGGATAAAATATAAATTACTTTTTCTTATAGTATTTGAAGTCTTTAATATATCTAAGCATAATTGTTTGATTTGGCTTTATTTGAAGGATATGATTTTCCCAAGAGAAAATCCCTCCACTGTACGATGTGAAGCGTATATGATTTCAAGCTGGAAAAATACAAGTAATGAAGTTGTAAGTCGGCTGGTGGAGTGCTTGCTTTGGTTTGTTCCAAAGCCTCTCACTCTTCCGATTCTTCAGGGAAAACAAGGACCTTGAAGGTTTGCTCATTAAACTTTGTTCTAGTATATATCATTACATTTTATGCGCTAACTTATATATATATGATCATTAACTTGATATAATTTCTTTTAGTCGAACATATGATATTTGGGGAAGCATCCTTTAATAATCATTGCTCTCCCCATCCTCTCAGAATGTCACTTTTGGATTAGAAAAAAAAAAGGCTGGTTCAAATATAATATTTTATAAAACTGTTTTTAATTTTTTTTGTATACTATAGTTGTGAATCGTACAAATCAAATGCTAAAAATTTTAAATTTAGTTTCATGTAATATTATAATAATATTTTACAAAAATATTAGATCAGAATCCTTAGTTTTTCATTTAGGGGCGGACATGTGATTTTGAGAGAAAAAGAAGGGGAGAGGTATTTTGAGAGGATCTGGATTCGATAGTGGAAATTCTCCATGCTAAATCCAAGAACTAAAAGCCAAGTGCTAATTAAATTAAACAAGAAGCTATATATAATGTAATTTACTCATTAGCACATCAAAAGTCACCAAATTTTGTGGCATTATATTAGCATCCGTATGTGTTGAGTGTATGGTGATCATCACTCTTTGAGTGAACAAGTTAGTGATGTGCTTAGGGAGAAAAACTGACAAAGGGCATAAAAAATGTTTAAAAAGAAAAATTGAGAGTAAATTATACCGTATTTATTCATATAATAAAATATAAATTTATAAAAAAAAGCAACGATAGAAAGTGATAATGTAAAAATTAGGAGACGTAGGGCTTATAAATTAACAAATAAGGGGTTAACTTAGACAAAATAGAAAGCTACAATTAATTGAAAACTATCTCATTTGTCAATTCTTATTGATCAATTGAAGAAAGTTGAGAATGTATGTTTTCCTCTCCCTCAACTAGATTAAGTGATATGTTAACTGCTACTTTGTCGTCTTATTAAAGCTTATATTTGATACATCTATACTAATTTTCAATTATGACAATATCCTTTGTAGTGAAAGACCTTCAAATATTTTCTAAGCTATGGCTCTAAATTCTGTTTGCTATTTCTATCTACATTTACTCTGCTACTTATTTCTTCAGATGACCCGATTTTCCCATACAAATGTATGGTGTCTTGTTGTGAATCTGTTGTCATCAATTGACCCTGGCCAAACAACATCAATAAACTTGATCAATACTAGCTTGATCCCCTTTCAAATATAGGATATCCCTCTTTTTTTATTTGAAGCCAACTATTTAGGTTTCTGTTATCTGTTAAAAGATTGATTACATATTTCCTTTGTCAAACACTAATAATCACCTTCTTTGATTGAGGAACCACCAACCCTTGGAAATATTGCATCTATCCTAAGTCTCTTCTACTTCAAACTCAGTAGTTAGGACACTATTGAGTCTCTCCATCCCGTCTGTACCATCACCAGTTACAATAATGTTATTAATATATAGCCACTCTGGATATTTTTCATAACACGGAACTATATATATATGTCCAAAAAAAAAAAGTGTGATCGTATTGCCTTTATCTTGCAGCTTCTCTTTTTCGTACTTTGTGAATGTCTCAAACCATGCTTTAAGAAATTACTAACCCATTTATATATCGTATTTCAGAGTAAAAAGTAAATACCCATTTTCAGCCGACAAGATGTCTTCATGTGGGTAATTCCACTTCTTCTGAATTAAGTACCATTCTTCTTCTAACTCTCATATCCTCTATGAGTGCTCTACTCGTTCAAGTATCCTTAATGCCTCTTGAATGTTACTCCTCGAATCCTTAATTCTCTCCCTCCCTCTCCTATTTTATTATTGTTGAGAAAATATCAATAGGGTTAGTTTAGGAAAATATGGTAAACATGTTAAATGGGTCTTACATTTAGGACCAATATCAACTCCCTAATTAGGTTCTCCATTAAGAACCACATTAGGGATCTTTACTCTTTCTAGGTTAGTGGTGAAAGCGAGGGTATAATAAGACTTCATATGAAAATCATCTTTAAATAGAATTCAGTGTGCGCATATAGGTTGGCTTTCTAAAAGCAATATGGAGATGAATACATTAGAAACCTCATTTACTTGTCAAGGTTAGTTATGACTCTCTTGGTGGGGCCTTAGGTGCAATTTGTTCACTATTGTTGTTCTTCCTTCATGAGTAAATAAATTATTGGCGAAGATAGTAGACAATTGGTGGCAATCAGTGATATAGCCTGATTTCCCAAAATCAACATTACAAGTAGTTTTCTTATCGTGAGTTTTTTAGCGCATAAAGGTAATACTTTGCTTTGCTATTGACTCTCTGTGGGTATACTTTTCTGCAACTGTCCTGAGGCTTGAAGAGTTAATAGCATTTCCTGATATCCACGAGATTTGCTCTTCTAGGGTTTCCCACTTGCGTAGGGATTTGTTCATGACTCTCCAAATTAGCATGCACAGATCCTTCCTACAATGTTATATTTCTTTTATCATCATCCTTCAATGCTTTGATTGAAGACCCTCTCGTTTTAACCTTAGTGTTTGAATAAAAGAGACATCTTCAATACATATTCATTCTTCATCAGTGTCTAGATCAAGCTAAGATAAAAAATACATATTCATACCCGAGTTTCTCTGGCAAGAGCACAACGGCGGATTGACGTGTAATTTTAAATGTGATTGCAGTTTGGATACGTGAGGAGGAAGGTGCAGGCTAGGGAGGCGGAACAATGCTGCTCTACTCTTCCAATCAAATGCTGGAAACACTTTGTGCTTAGGGTTCAATATGAAGGCTTCGATGATGAGGAAACAATGAAGCAGTGTCTAGAAAAGTTATTCGCTCTGTAACCCCCCCTCCGTAATTATATCCGAAATACGTATTTAAAATGAAATAGAGACCAATAATAATCAAATAACATTTACTAACCCATCACATGATGGGGTTTTCAAAAATACCTTTCGAAATCATTTATAAACTTGGTCTCATATTCCCATTTCGAATACAATTACTACGCGAAGATAAATTACATTCATATAAATATCAGAGTGCACAACATAATCATCCCGGCAATCTCGGGTACATACCTTTGCTAAAGATATACAGGGCACAATTGCCCATTACAATTCTTCAAATGGGGATTACACAATCTCATCTCGAATGAGTCCTGCCGCTCCCTCCACGAGCCACTTGCCCTGTCTAAATTGTTGGTAAGGGAGGGTGAGATTCGAGAGAATCTCAGTAGGGAAACATTATCAATATGCAGGCAAGATAAGTGTTTAATGCATGACATGCTTGCATCACATAACTCATGCACACATACAATGACAAATCTATAAGCTCAATGCTTCGAACGATACACATATGGCCATAGCATATATTGAAACATAACTTCAAATCATTCATACATGTTCCACATAATCAAGCAAAGCAATAACATGCATCAACACATTAATACAGTTATCAGAGCATGCAAGAGAGATAAGTTCCCTACATCCAGTCTTTTCTCCTCGATTTGCGTGCTAGCAACTCGGGGCTTCACATTCGATCCTACAATGTCAAATGTACTATTTAGACACTTCCATAGTGTTTCTGGGGGTTATATGAGGCTATATTGAAAAATTACTAAAATACCCCCGGGTCCCGGCCCAGCCCCGCCGTACCCGGTCCGGCTGTACTTTTCTTAAAATTTTGACATGGGCTATTCTGACATATTTTCGCCCAAGGAATCCATTTCCGGACTCAGAATTATCAAATTCAATGTCAATTACAAAATTACCCTTGATAGCCCCACTTTAAGGGTTTTAGGGGCGTTTCTGTAATTATGCTTTCTCGGCCTTTTCCGAAAAAGTGCCCAACTGTAACCCCACCTATTTTCGTCCACTGAATCCAATGGAATCATCAAATCATTGAAAATCCAGCTCTAAGACCCATTTACAATGCTGGCCGAAATATATGGGTTTTAAGGGGAAAATTTGGGTTTTTCGGTTTCGGCTCCGTAAACGTGTTTCTTTCCATTCCTAACCACTTTATTGACTATTCCATTAGGTTACAACTACCATTTAGTATCAATTTGGGCAGCATAACAGCCCCTACAACCCATTTCCATAAATTAAAACCAACGGCAATCCGGTGAAATTTCACCGATTAAATTGCCCACAGCAGCTAGAATAGTCAATATACAAGAGTTTGGAAGTTACCTCAAGCTCCTTCTGGCTTTTCCCCAATATGGCTGAAAAACCCTAACTTTCCTAACCAAGATCTGAGCTTCAACAACCTTCAAGAACATAGAAGAGAAGCTTAAGAGTAGAGTTATACACGTTAGGAGCTAAATCGCCGGAGAAATCGGCTTACCTTGCGAGATTTCTCCTTCCTTCTCTCTATTTTTCTCTCAACTCCTCTCTCCATATTCAGCTGTGCAGCACGTCGGAAATGAGAGCTGAAGATGATGTGAAGATGTTTTAATTCCATGCTTATGTCATCTTGCCTTTTGATGATGTCATAATTCCCAAAATTGGCATTTTCGGATTTTCTGGCAGATTTTCTGCCCAATCTTTGAAAAATCATAACTAATTCTAGAAAAATCGAAATGAGGTGATCCCAAAGCCAAATGAAAGATATTTAAGTCCTATTCATAGGAAAAATATTGGCCATTACTAAATATCACCACACAATTCCAGAATTACATAAAACTCATCACTGCCCCAAAACAGAGTTCAGTTTCCATCCCAAACTTTGGACAGTCATATCTACTAGTTCACAAAACGAAATGGCACAAATTATATGTCCATTTCGAAGCTTGAGATGTGAACTATAAGACTGGAAAGTTTCATAATTTTATGACATCATATGCCTAGTAAAAACGTCCACACGAGAAGACTGCCCAGACAGAATTCACACTGGACAGCATTTCCAGTTTTGCAACCAATGTGTCCAATCCAATTTAAATCAATTCCAATGATTAAATACCACAACATGACACCATTTCCATCACAATACCCCATTAAATTCTTCCCTCTATTCTAAGTCAATTTGGATGTTAATCCACAATTGAACTCAAATACAGGGTTTTGGCGTTGCTCATAATACAAGCGACTACAATCCACTTTATATTCTCTAAAAGGGTTCATTAATCACTAACCACGTCCACTTTTGTAGTCATTAACCCCTAATCACAATTTTGGATCTTGCTAAACTGGGGCTTAGCAATCCACTAATCTCAAGCTTATTCTCTAGCCTCGAGTCTCAAAATTCGGGGTATTACACGCTCCCTATATGCGTTATTAGGGAGATATCAGATTACATCACTCATCATCATTTGACTTCTGTGAATGACATGTGTGTGTGGCTGTGTTGTGTTATCAGGCAATAAATGGCTTCAAAACTGATAGTACTTTGTTGTTTGTGATGTTCTTTGTGGTGCATAGAAATGAATCTTGGGACTAGGGCTTTGTAATGGGTTGGATGGGTGCCCAATGGTCGTGGGTAGCCCGATAATGCATTTTTTTCAAAAATAAAAACTCAATATGCAATTCATTGTTGTCATTAATTTTTTAATATAATATGATATATCATATATGAGATGTAAATAAATTAATATGGGCTCCTTTGTCTTGTTTTATACTTAAATATATATTATATATATGCACATATATATGGGCAGGCACGGTGAGCCAAAGGGTGTGCCTGAAGTCCATTCCATTTAGTGCAAAACCCTACTCATTTAAGTCCACCAGTTATAGGCCTTTTTGGGGGTAAGCCAAAATGGGCAATTATCTATTGGGCCTAGGCAGGCTCATTGGTCTATAGGCAACTTGCTTAGCCCTACTTGGCATTGGCAATAGTTTTAAAGCCAGACAGGACAGGACGGTTAGATCGGTCTGATCAGTGACTGGCATATACAGTGGCTTGGCTTTCATATTCAGGGCGCTTTAGGAGTTGAGCCGTGCTAAGCCATTCGGAACCAGCTTTTGAGCCAGAAACTAGAGCTAAGCTGCAACCCGGAGCCCGTTTTAGAAAATTGTCTGGCTTGGAGTTATGCTGATTTCACAGTCTTGGTGATAAAAAAAAAATACTTTCATCCCTTTAAGAAGCAAGCTTGACACTTTCATCCCTTTTCTCTTTTCTTCAGGTCGACCCAGTGAAGAAGACGATAAGGACTCCACTCCAGCACCATTTATTTGTGTCTAACACTCTGACCATTTTACTTGGAAATTAAAGAAACGAGTCAAACGAGGGCAACTTCAAATAATGGAGAAAAATGTTGCTCTACCCAATGTAGAAAAGTTTAGAGTATGGAAGATAAAAAACCGTGATTACGTTTTTCAAAACCTTACTAATGTGTGTTTGGATGATGAAACAAAACCATGGTTTGGAGACAAAACCATGGGTTTGTAAAAAATCATCTAAACACCCCAAGTTTTGTCAAACCAAGGTTTTGATTTTAAACCATGGTTTTGCAAAAAAATCATCAAGACACCTCAAGTTTTGCCAAACCAAGGTTTTGATCTCAAACCATGGTTTGAATCTCAAAACCATGGTTTTAGGAAAATCCAATTTTTTTGCTTTTTTCCCTTATGTGGGCCCCACTATCTCTCTCTAATTGGTCCTTTTTCATTAATGTGGGCCCCACGCCACACACACACTCTCTCTCTCTCTCTCTGTTTTTTTTTTTTTTGAATTTCACTGTTTTTCGTCAACCCCTGGTTTTATTTTGAGAATTTTAAAATTTAATACTCCTTTTTATCCTTAATATGACCTATTTATCTAATTTGACTATAATAGAAAAATTAGTTAAGTTAATTAACATTATATATAGACAAATTTATTTCATTTTTGATATTAATTATGAAATTTAATGTTAAATAATAGGTTAAGATGCATTCTTTTTAATGCCGTTAGAGGTTTTCTTCTCTTATAATTTAATGCCGTAAGATCAAATTTAACGGTTTTATTAAATTTACATACTTTTTAATTATTTATTGCTATTTTTGCATATTTGTACCAACCTATTGTTTATTTTGTCTTTTGTTCGCAATTCAATTGTATTAAGGGGTATGGGGGTCACTCTCGCTGCATGGAAAGCTTTATTGCCTCCCCCAGATAACGACGAAGACCAAGAAGCTTGCATCAACTCACTGACCTACCAATTGCCAACACACATGCTCTCTCCCTCTATTCTTCTTCCCCCCTCTATATTTTTCTGCTTCAAAATTTATACATGTGAAAATGATTTAGCAGGTTATAGTTTCGGTCAATATTTAATTTAATACATTTTTTCATATTATTAAATTATTTAACTTTGCTCTGTTAGTATCATTAGCGTGTACAAGGCGCTAAATATAGTGCTAGCATGACAAAGTTGCCTGGGCTAACGATGCTACTAGCAATGTATTAAAACACGGACCCGGTATTGAACCGGTCGGGCTACTGGGTTAAGAGTCAGTGGGTCAAATCGGGGCCAAACCGGAGCTAAACCGGGTCCCAACCAGTAAGAAATTGAAGATTTTAGGTTTATAGTATGAAATTCTAAAGGAGAAATTTAATATTTTTTTAAAATTATAACCTGGACCTGACCAAGAACCGGACCAGCCGGTCTGGTTCAGGTTACACAACATTGGCTACTAGGACAAAGTTAACTGATTTAATGAAGTTAAAAAGATATAGATATAAAATAAAAAATTTCACGAAAGTATATGTACCCTTTATCTCTCCCCCCCCCTTTCTTCTCTTTTGATTATTCCATGACGATTAGGAAAGGGAATCTCTCCACGTCTCTTGCCTTCCAGTTCCGCCCCATTTTTTATTTATATTGTTACATCAAATTTTAAAGATTGACATTTACTATTGTATAAAAGAACTATTATAATATCCAACAAAAAAAAAACATACACAAATAAATTTTAATTCTTCAAATTGGATGTAAATGGTTCACATTGGTTCAGCTTTATTAACAATATTTTATACTTTTTATAGGATATTATATCTTTATCCTCCAAAATTGATCTAATAGTGGAGCTACATAATACCTCCTATTAGAGTTGGGAATCAGGGCCGGCCTGGCTCTATAGGGTTGGCCCTTGACTAGCCAAGGCCTAAAAGGGCCGGCCCTTTTAGGCATGGAGTAAGAAAAATTGCTATTTTTTAAAGTCTGGTCTGAAAGTATAAGGGCCAGGGCTAGCCCGCAGGGCCTGAAGATATTTTCACAAGATTGAACAAATTTTATTTTATTTTTCTGTGTTTTTAAAAAAATTACAACAATGGAATTCCTAATTTAACACATAAATATTGTCAAAATTAGAGTGTAAACGGTATGCATCATGCAACAAACAAACACAGTTATTAAGTCATAATTAAAGGTAAACTATTGTCTATATATATACCACAATTACAAATAATTAATGAGAAGACTTAACAAAATTAAAAATACTTCTTCTAAATATGTCTTGAAAAGTGTGAGTAGTCAATTAAATAAACAAGACAAGAATAAATAAAACAATCACAAGAAAATAAGTCAAAAAATACAAAATTGGTAAGAATAGTTATGAAATAAGAAATATTTTTTTATAAGTTTTTAATTTTTAGGATTATTAATACAAGATATTCTTATGAAAATTAATTCTAAAAAGGTTAATATCAACTAAATATTTGCAACATCATTAAAAAAATATAAAAAATCAATAATAATATTATCATATAAATAATAATAAAAAAATATACAGGGCTTAAAGGGCCGGCCCGTGGCCCTACAGGGTTAGCCCTTTAAGGCCCTCAGCCCTACAGGACCAGCCCTTTTAAGCTCGCTTTCATTTTTTAGGCAAAATCCTGAGGCCCGATCCTTGTAAATTCAGGGCCTAAAAGGGCCGGCCTGACAGACTCGATCCGTTTTCTGACTCTAACTCTGTGTGTGTGTATATATATATATATATAATTTAAGGGAAAATCACATTTAAATCATTTTGAAATACCCGGCACTAGGAACCTACCCTAGTCAATAACATAACAGTGTGCCTATCAACCTATTGTTTATTTTGTCTTTTGTTCACAATTCAATTGTATTAATAATTGCTATAGAGAAATACCCAAAGGACTTTGAAGAGATGATGGAATTAGAGACCCGCACAAGCATGGTTTAAAATACCAGAAACAATAGTGAGTTTGAAAATCTTCCTCAACATCTCATCCACCACATCATGAATTCTGTCCCTTACAATGACGCGGTCAAATTTAATGTTTTATCTAAAACCCTTCATTCTTTGTGGCTTTCCTTTCCTGTACTTGACTTTGACTACACTTTCTTTTCCGGTCAACACAGACCCACATGGCACCTTCTTGTCTTTCATATTGGAAACCCTCCACCATCATTGTCCTCGCATCAATAAGCCTTTGCATAGGCTAAGGGTGAAGTACCCCTATGATTTTAGAGGGTCTTTTCCCTTCGATAGTGTAGTTAAGGGGTTGCTCAACATTCCAATAAAAAACCATGCTCGAGATCATTTTTGATGTATGCACCAACAACTTGGTCTATGTGAGTTCTGACTGTCTTCTTAGTCTATTTCCATCCCAATTCTTGACTGTGCTCAACCTTAAGTACTTTAGATTTCCAGTTGCTGATTCTATCATACTGTGCCCACAACTGAAAGAACTAGTCATCTCCTTTTGCAACCTATAACTGTTTCATCTCTATCTGTGGAGAAGGTTGAAATCAGTCTTTGTAGGGACCTAGTAGGAGTTGAAATAATGGGAAAGAATCTTTTGTATTTTTGCTTTAAAAATGGAATCCTTAATTCACAACGGTGTGACATTAACCTCTCTGCGTGTGAATCTATAAAAGATATGTCTCTATATCACATAAAGGTCTCAAAGCAGTTAATGGAACTAGTCACTGATAGTTTGTACATTGAAGAGTGTGACTTGCCTGAGAGCTTGAGCTTTCATAACCCTAGCATCAAAGTGTTGGAGATGAATAAAAATCATAAAGTGAAGAACATGTCGCTCTTGGCTCCCAATCTGGAGCATTTTGTTTATAACTCTTCCAAATGTAGTGTTGATATCTTAGTATGTGGGTCTCTCAAGGTTGTAAAGGTTCTGAAATTAGGAAGAGTAACCTTAACAGATTAGTTTGTGAGAAGTACGATATCTTACTGAAGTTGTCTAAGAGAGCTAGCAATAAGTGATTGCGATGCTTTAGAGAAGATGGAGCTGAAAAATGACAAGGTTGAGATTTTGTCATTGAAGAGATGTTCGAATTTAAAAGAGGCAATTGTTGATTCCCCAAAGTTGCTGAAACTTGAATATCAAGGATTATCCAATGCAAATCTTATCCACCAAATGCAGTACTGCCCGCATCAGATTGCCAAAATGCAACATAGATCCTGACTTATGGTTCAATAACCTGAATCAGTTTCTCTCATACTTCGATCGCATCAAAGACCTCACTATTACTTGCTCCAGAATAAAGGTACTAATTGATTTCTCTTTTTTCAGTCCCTCTTGAGAAGGACATTTGTGGATGATTTTTAACTTGCTTTGGTATGAAGGGTAGTAGTATATGTTAGGAAACAATGTATTAGGAAACAATGTAAATATCCCACTTAATTAGGGATTGTTAGTATCCCATATAATTAGGGGATTATGATTAGTATCAATCATCATAATGAGTGATAATGAGCCATTAATGCTGAGGCTCCTACTTTGTATATAAATACCTAGTGATTACATGAATAAGATACAACTTCTTCAGTGAATATTTTGATTACATGGTATCAGAGCTTGGGTGCTCTTGGTTTTTTTGTTTCTGGTCATTTTTTTTTTCGGCGTCGGTCAGTCAGAGTGTTCTGTCCGTACTGTTAATCATTCAAGGGGCTTCGGTGGCTGAGGGAATCTGAGGACACGCGCCCCACCAGTGGCTCCGCCGTCCCCCGATCGGCCCATCCCCGGAGCGCCGTTGTCATCGGACCTGCGCGTGGCCGTCACGCGCCACTCTTAGTCTCGCCGGAACTCCACGCGCCAGCGCGTGAGTGTGACCTCCGGTGAGTTTTCCGCCCCCATTTGCTGTGCTGACGTCGACTCACTGCCGCCGTCCTTCCTGTGGTGGTTTCGTGTTGTGGGTCTCTCCGATTGGGATCTTTGTGGTTGATTTCGGCATTTGGTCTTGTTTACTGTGCATTTTTTGCTTCTGTTCTGGTATGTTTCTGCCATAATTGCTCTCTTGGCTGTCTTTGGGAACTGCTGTGGTCTTACTTCAGAGTTTTTTGGTTGTACCTTGCCTCTGTCTCCGGTGTGTTTCTGCCCTATTTACCTCTATTAGCTTAGAAGCCTATTTGGTTTTCCTTTGTGTTGCTTGGCTTCACTCGCTCTTTTGGGGCTGTTTGGTGGTTGTGGTAGTGAGCCCATTTTGGTTGATTGCTTCTTTGGTGTGTGTACTTGGTTGGGGCACTCTATTTTTTGGTGTGGTGCTCTCTATTTGCATTAATGGCTGATTCCAAGGCTAGTGTTACTACTAAAATTGTCCCTGTGACAAAAAAAATCACTGAGCACAAATTGACCTGGACAAACTATATGGATTGGAGCAAGACTGTACGCATGTACTTGCTTAGTATTGAGAAAGAGGGCCATTTGACTGTTACGCCTCCTACGGATGACCCTAAAATGGCTTGGGCTCAAGCTAATGCTTGTTTGTTCCTACAAATCCAGAATTCCATTGGCAGCGAAATCCTTCCCTCGGTTAGTCACTGTAATACTGTTAAGGAACTGATGAGCTGCTTGGAAATTCTGTACTCTGGAAAAGGCAATATTACTCGCATTCATGATGTCTGTAAGGGATTCTATCGTGCTGACCAGCAGGGCCGTTCTTTGAAGATTTTTTATGTGGAGTTTAAGAAAATGTATGAAGAGTTAAAGATGTTAATGCCGCCTACTACTGACCTTAAAGTCCAGGTTGATAATATGGAGAAACTGGCGATTATCAGCTTTCTTACTGCCCTTGATCCAGCCTATGAGACAGTTCGTTCCCAGGTTCTGTCTAGTTTTGACCTTCCTTCGCTTCAGGATGTGTACTCTCGTGTGCTACGTACAGATAGTCTCTTACACCCGACTCCTACTCCTAATGCTAGTGCGTTAGCTGGCCGTGGTCCCACTGATAACCGTCACCAGAATTTCGTGCAACCTGGAAGTAGTACACCATCTTCGACCTCTACTGATTCGCGACACCAAGGTCCTCCTCGCTCAGGGAACAATACCCCGACCCCTGGTCCTATTGTTTGCTTCTATTGTAAAGAACCTGGTCATACCAAACGATACTGTCGTAAGTTGCAAAACAAGTTGCAACGTACTGGAGCTGCCCATATGGCCCAATCCTCATATCAGTCGACAATGTTCCCTCTACTCTGAGTGCCCTTGCTACAGGTAACGGTGACTCATGCCTTGCTACTTCTTCCTCGAAGTGGATCATCGATTCCGGTGCCACTAACCACATGACAGGTAACCATCATTTATTCTCTACGTATGCACCTTATGCCAACCCCTCATCGATCACTATTGCCAATGGTTCTGCTTCTCGTGTCCTTGGCTCTGGCACTGTTACACCTACATCCTCTGTTTCTTTATCGTCTGTCCTTAATGTTCCTGACCTTGCCTTTAATCTTTTGTCTCCTAGCAAGCTTACTCGTCAGTTGAACTGTTTTATCTCACTTTTTCCTGACCATTGTGTGATTCAGGATCTTACGACGAAGCGGATTATTGGTAGGGGATATGAATCTGGCGGTTATTACTTTCTTGACGATCGGGTGCCGCGTTCAGTTGCTTGCTCTGGTGGTTCTTCTCCGTTTGACGTTCATTGTCGTTTAGGTCATGTGTCATTGTCTTCCTTGAAGAGGTTATATCCTCAGTTTCATCATTTGTCATCTTTAGAGTGTGAGTTGTGTCAGTTTGCCAAACACCACCGTGTTCACCTGGCACCTCACGTCAATAAACGGGCTGCATCCCCCTTTGACTTAGTTCATTCTGATGTTTGGGGTCCTTGTCCTGTCGTGTCCATGTCTGGTTTTAAGTACTTTGTTACGTTCGTTGATGATTTCTCTCGAACCACCTGGCTTTATTTAATGAAAAATCGTTCTGAGTTATTTTCTCACTTTTGCAATTTTTGTGCCGAGATCAAAACTCAGTTTGGTGTCTCTGTGAAAACCTTACGCAGTGATAATGCTAAAGAGTATTTCTCTACCCAATTTCACGACTATATGCTTACACATGGAATGCTTCATCAGTCCTCTTGTTCAGATACACCTGCTCAGAATAGTGTAGCTGAAAGAAAGAACCGACACTTATTAGAAGTTGCCCGCACCCTCATGTTTCAAATGCATGTTCCTAAATCCTTTTGGGCTGATGCTGTGTCCACTGCCTGCTTCCTTATTAATCGTATGCCATCTCCTGTTCTCAGTGGTGACATTCCATACACAACTTTGTTTCCTTCCAAACCCTTATTTCCTATTGATCCCAAAATCTTTGGTTGTGTCTGTTTTGTCCGAGATATTCATCCCTGTGTCACTAAACTTGATTCTAAATCTCTCAAGTGTATCTTCCTTGGCTATTCTAGGGTTCAGAAGGGTTATCGGTGTTATTCTGCCGATCTTCGGTGCTATCTTGTGTCTACCGATATTACTTTCCATGAGTCCACTTCGTTCTTCCCTGTCCCTGCTCTACCTCCATCTCGTACCCCTAACCTCGATCTTGATCACCTCTTAGTGTATGAGGTTCATTCCCCACCAGTGCAAGAGTCTGTGCCGGCCCCTGCTCCACCGCCGATCCACCATGTTTATCAGAGACGTCCTAAGGAAAGTGATGCCGCTGATCGTATTTCTAACCTACCAATACCCGCCTTGGAGCCTGATCCACACTTAGTCCCTTCGTCTTCTCCTATTTCTGACCCTATACCAGTGCCTGATACTCTAGATCCTACTGCCCCTTCTGCTGATCTGCCCATTGCCCTCCGTAAAGGTAAACGCACGTGTACGTACCTGATTTCCTCATTTGTTTCCTATAATCACATGACGCCCACATCATGTTCCTTCATAGCATCCTTAGACTCTCTTACTATTCCCGCCAATCTTTCCCAAGCCTTGGCCCATCCCGGTTGGTGTGCTGCGATGGAAGAAGAAATGATGGCCCTTGATAAGGCTGGTACCTGGACTCTTGTTGATTTACCTCCTGGAAAGAAGGCTATTGGGTGTAAGTGGGTGTTTGCCATTAAGACGAAAGCTGATGGCACCTTGGAACGATTGAAAGCTCGATTGGTTGCTAAGGGTTATGCTCAAACGTATGGTGTTGACTACTCCAAAACTTTCTCCCCTGTGGCCAAGTTGTCCTCTGTTCGTCTGTTTATCTCTATGGCAGCTACCCATGGATGGGATCTTCATCAACTGGATGTTAAGAATGCTTTTTTGAATGGTGATCTTCTTGAGGAAGTCTACATGGAGCAACCGCCTGGCTTTGTTGCTCAAGGGGAGCATGGCAAGGTATGCCACCTTCAGAAGTCTTTATATGGTTTGAAACAGAGCCATCGTGCTTGGTTTGATAGATTAAGTTCTGTGATTAAGAAATTTGGTCTGAACCAAAGTAAATGTGATCATTCTATGTTTTATCAACAAACGGAGGCTGGCATGATTCTCTTAGTGGTCTATGTTGATGACATTGTTATTACAGGTAGTGATACGTCAGGGATCTCATCACTCAAGGCCTTTCTTAATTCTCATTTCCAAACAAAGGATTTGGGTCCGTTAAAGTACTTTCTTGGGATCGAAGTTATGAGAAGCAAGAAAGGCATTCTCCTAACCCAGCGGATGTCCTTGATCTACTGAAAGAAACTGGGAAACTCGGGGCAACACCCAGTAGCTGCCCCATGATTCATAATCCCTTTTTGGACATTGATGATAGTGTGCCGTTTGATGAACTACCCGAGGATGTGAGAAAAAAGATTGATCCTGAGAAGATTAAACCATTTGCCCACCCTGAACGATACCGAAGGCTGATTGGAAAATTAAACTATCTCACGGTAACTCGCCCTGATGTAACCTTTCCTGTCAGTAGACTTAGCCAATTCATGGTAGCACCGACCGTTGCTCAGTGGGAAGCTTTGGAACATGTCCTGCATTATTTGAAGGGGTCCCCTGGTCGTGGTATACTCTATACAAATCATGGTCACACAAAGATTGAGTGTTTCTGTGATGCAAATCATGTAAGATCAAGCGTTTCACCCAAGAGGGGGGTGAATTGGGTGATACTGAAATTTCTTTCGAAAATATAAAACTTTGACAAAAGAATTAAAACAGTAATGAGTAAGGAGAAATATCACCGAAGTGTACACCGGGAGTTATACTGGTTCGGTCACAACCACTTTGACCTACGTCCAGTCCTCAGAGCTTCTCTGAGAGTTTCACTATAACTTCCAAGATTCAGTGGGTTCTTGGCACCACAGTACAAGCAAGTTCCTTCACACCTGGACACTCGCTCCCCCTTACAGGTTGTAATCCAATCCCAACTCAAGGTTCCACAACCTTAAGTTATCTCAATAACAAATATTGAGTTTGAATGAAATATCTCTCACAAAGAGTAAATGATAATCACTGAAGCATATGAATACAATTTCAACGTGAAAACAGAGCAATGAACTTAATGAATCGTTTGTGTGGATGCTTAGTTGTTCTTCTCTGTTTGAAGGTTCCCATATATATAGATATGATGAAGATGACCGTTGGAACGTTTTCCTTTCGTCCGTTGGTGAGTGCGCAGCCACTGTTGACTTTTCAAGTTTTTGAAAAATATCCGTTGGCGGTGGTTGGCATTTGAACGTTTGATTTGACTTTCATCTCTTGAAGTGATTCCTTCATTGTTTATCTGTAAATAGACTAAGAATACTAATACAATGAAAGGTTAATCATATAGGAAACAAATCAATGAACGTTTGAATGATTTCTAAATTTCTGGGTATGCTTACTCGAGTAGCTCCTCGAGTAACCCTTGAAGTTTACTCGAGTAGCTCCTCGAGTAATATCGGGAAATCATTTATCAACTGCAAGTTAATGAACAAGTATAAGATTACTCGGGTAGTGCATGGAGTAAACTAAATTTCAAACCTTTGGAATAGTTATTTACTCGGGTAGCTACTCGAGTAATGCACTCACAACTTTATGAGTTACTCGGGTAACACCTCGAGTAATCCTTTGAAAAACTTTTGATTACTCGATGCTCTACTCCAATAATGTTGGCAGGATCAAAATGCCGAGAGCACTTACCTCATTACTCGAGTAGCTCCTCGAGTAATGCACTCAATCTTGCATAAGTTACTCGGGTAACACCTCGAGTAACTGAGACATTTGAAGATAACTTACCCTGGTCATGACTTAAAGTTTCCTTTGAAAATATTTGTGCTTACTGGGGTACATACTCGAGGAATCCACTTAAGATAAAACATTAGAAACTTGAATACTCGAGTAAGCACTCGAGGAAGACGAAATAAACAATTCAAGTTAATCGGATACCAACCTCAAGTTTTAACTTACCTCAGGCTGTTACTCGAGTACCTCCTCGAGTAACATTGGCAGTGGTATAAAGTGCCGAGAGTTACACATTTTCAAATACACGGTTACTCGAGTAGCTCCTCGAGTATCATGGAAAACTTGAAGTCTGACTGGTGTTGGATCTCATGTTTTGATGATAACAAAAGAATGGTTTGAAAAGGAAATGCTTAATAATCAAGTTTGAACTAGGTAATGACAGGAATAAGATTACTTGAAGTAAGCATGGAAGTAATGAAGTTTGGACAAGAGAAAATGCTGAGGTAGCAAAGCTTTCAAGGCATTACTCGAGGCACTACTCGAGTAATGAGACAAAACTTGAAGTAACAGAGGAGAACTTCCAGTAACCTGCCACCATTACTCGAGGCGCTACTCGAGTAACCAGGTAAAATTTCAAGGTTGCTCTCGGCCTGCTAATGTTACTCGAGGAGGTACTCGAGTAACCATGTGAAAACTTCCAGTGGCCTTCAAGTTAGCAAAATGTTACTCGAGGAGCTACCCGAGTAACCGTATGTACCTCTCGGCAGTTTGTACCACTGCTAATGTTACTCGAGGAGCTACTCGAGTAACCAGATCAGAAACTTCCAGTCAGACTTCAGGTTTTCCATGATACTCGAGGAGCTACTCGAGTAACCGTGTATTTGAAAATGTATAACTCTCGGCACTTTGTACCACTGCCAATGTTACTCGAGGAGGTACTCGAGTAACAGCCTGAGGTAAGTTAAAACTTGAGGTTGGTATCCGATTAACTTGTTTTTATTTTTATCATCTTCCTCGAGTGCTTACTCGAGTATTCAAGTTTCTAATGTTTTATCTTAAGTGGATTCCTCGAGTATGTACCCCAGTAAAGCACAAATATTTTCAAAGGAAACTTCAAGGTATTATCAGAGTAAATCAAGTTACTCGAGGTGTTACCCGAGTAACCTGTGCAAAAATGTGTGCATTACTCGAGGAGCTACTCGAGTAATGAGGTAATTGCTCTCGGCCTTGAAATCCTGCCAACAATACTCGAGGTGTTACCCGAGTAATCTATGAAATTGATAAAGCTTTACTGGAGGCATTACCCGAGTAAGTAACTGTTCACAAAGGTTTGAAATTTAGTTTACTCCATGCACTACCCGAGTAATCTTGTTTGTCTTCATTAAATTTCAAACAAATAGTGATTTCACGATGTTACTCGAGGAGCTACTCGAGTAAACTTCATATGTTACTCGAGGAGCTACTCGAGTAAGCATACCCAGAAATTTAGAAATCATTCAAACGTTCATTGATTTGTTTCCTATATGATTAATCTTTCATTGTATTAGTATTCTTAGTCTATTTACAGATAAACAATGAAGGAATCACTTCAAGAGATGAAAGTCAAATCAAACGTTCAAATGCCAACCACCGCCAACGGATATTTTTCAAAAACTTGAAAAGTCAACAGTGGCTGCGCACTCACCAACGGACGAAAGGAAAACGTTCCAACGGTCATCACCATCATATCTATATATATGGGAACCTTCAAACAGAGAAGAACAACTAAGCATTCACACAAACGATTCATTAAGTTCATTGCTCTGTTTTCACGTTGAAATTATATTCATATGCTTCAGTGATTATCATTTACTCTTTGTGAGAGATATTTCATTCAAACTCAATATTTGTTATTGAGATAACTTAAGGTTGTGGAACCTTGAGTTGGGATTGGATTACAATCTGTAAGGGGGAGCGAGTGTCCAGGTGTAAGGAACTTGCTTGTACTGAGGTGCCAAGAACCCACTGAATCTTGGAAGTTATAGTGAAATTCTCAGAGAAGCTCTGAGGACTGGACGTAGGTCAAAGTGGTTGTGACCGAACCAGTATAACTCCCGGTGTACACTTCGGTGATATTTCTCCTTACTCATTACTGTTTTAATTCTTTTGTCAAAGTTTCATATTTTCGAAAGAAATTTCAGTATCACCCAATTCACCCCCCCTCTTGGGTGAAACGCTTGATCTTACATTTGGTATCAGAGCGTAGGTCTTCTTGTTAAGGTATAACAACCTAAGAAGGATCCAATGGCAAGCATGGGTGAAGGAATTCTTCCCGACGGAGCATCCATCACTAGACCTCCCGGTTTCAATGGAGAACACTTCTCTTTCTGGAAAGCAAAATTCAGAGTGTTCGTGATGGCTACTGAATATGGGCTATGGGATGTAATCGAGAGTGGAAATTATCAACCTACAAAAACTGTAGATTCTCAGAAAATTCCAAAGACGCCAGCGGAATATGATGAGAATGACAAGAAACTTATCACTCTCAATAGCAAGGCAATTCTGATGTTACAAAGCTCTTTGAGTCAAAATGAATACTTCAGAATTTGCACACTCCCAACAGCAAAGGAAATGTGGGAAGCTCTGGAAATAGCTCATGAAGGAACTTCGGGAATAAAGGAGAATCGAATCAACACCTTGATCACAGAATTCGATCTACTTCGAATGAAAACAGGTGAGTCAATTTCTGAATTCGAACTTAGATATACTCATCTTGTTAATCAACTTGCAGCACTTGGTAAAGTCTATGATCAAAATATCCAAGTACGAAAGATTTTGAATATTCTTTCTAAAGAGTGGGAGGCCAAAGTCACTGCAATAGAAGAGGCAAAAGGGGAATCAATGAGATCAGTTGCTTCTCTATTTGGAAGCCTTTCTGAATATGAAAGCAAGTTAAAGTTCAAACGGGAACTAGACGACATCAGTGACAAAAGAAAGAAAGGTCTAGCTCTAAAAGCAAAAGAAGAAAATCAAGATGAAGATGAGGAGTTTGATGATGATGAAATGGGTTTAATCATAAAACGATTCAGAAAGTTCTACAAGAAAGGTCAAGGCTTCAAACACTTTCAAAAAGGAGGAACTAGCAACAAAGACCATATCATTTGCTATGAATGTGGTAAACCAGGACATATCAAATCAGAATGTCCAGAGCTCAATCAAAAGAGCAAGGAAAAGAGAAAAGGCAAATTCTTTAACAAAAAGAAGGCCTTTGTATCTGCTATATGGGGAGATAGTTCCTCAGACGAAGAAAGTGATGAGGAAGAAGTAGCCAACATATGTCTTGTTGCTCAAGAAGAGACAGAAGAAGAGGTAAATGATTCTGATCCTACCTATGATGAATTATTATCCGAATATAATGCTTTACATTCTGAATTCATCAAAGTAGTTAAAGAACTAATTGTTTTCAAAAAGAAAAACAAAGCTCTTGAAATTGAGCTTAAAGAAAGTTCAGAAAAGAATTGTGAAAATTGTTCTTCTTTGAAAAAGAAAAACACTGATCTCACAAAAACTCTTGAAAAGTTTACCAAAGGAAGTGAGATGCTAAGTGTGATTTTAAAAGAACAACGATTTGTAAATGACCGATCTGGTATTGGATATGATCCAAAATCAGATAAAAGGAAAGGTAGAAAGAAAGCAGGAGGTAAGTCATATTTGAATTATTTCCAGCATTCTGTACATATATCAAATCCTTTTGCATTTTGTAATTACTGTAATAGAAAAGGTCATTACACCTCCTCATGCATTCATAAGAAGAAAGGAAACATAGGAACCTACAAATGGGTACCTAAAGGCACATATGTTCAGAAAATCATTTATACTAATCCAAAAGGACCCAAAAAGAAATGGGTACCTAAGACTTAGTCATTTGATTGCAGGTATGTCTTAAAGCATCCAAAAATAACAAGTGGTTTATAGACAGTGGATGCTCTAGACATATGACCGGTGATTTCGAAAGTTTTACCAAATTACAACCCAAGGAAGGTGGAAAGGTAAAATTTGGAGGAAATCAAACCGGAAGAATAGCAGGAATTGGTGAAATCAAAAATGACAAAGGCATACAAGTCAAAGACGTGTACTACGTTGAAGGCTTATGTCATAATTTGCTGAGCGTAAGTCAAAGTGCAGATAAAGACAACTGGATAATCTTTGATTCAGAGGAATGTCTAATTGTCAACAAGAAAGACTTACTACTTGATAAGAAGAATATCAAGGCTAAGCTCAGAGCAAAAAGGGAAGGTAACTGCTATACCTTAGATATTAGTAGAAATGAATCCGAAAACTGTTTTCTGAGTAATGCTGATGAAAGTTGGCTATGGCATAAAAGATTGGCTCATGTCAACATGCATCAACTAGGCAAACTACTCAAAAAGGATTTAGTTCTTGGATTACCCAAAGTAAACTTCAAAAACGATTTGATTTGTGACGCATGTCAAAAGGGTAAACAAACTAAGTCATCTTTCAAATTGAAAAATGAGATCTCAACAAATAGACCATTACAATTATTGCATATGGATTTAGTTGGTCCAGCAAGAGTAAAGAGTCTTGGTGGCAACTTGTATTCATTGGTCATTGTTGATGATTTTTCTAGATTTACATGGGTTATTTTTCTATCATCAAAAGATGAAACCTTTGAAGAATTTATTGTTTTTGCCAAGAAAGTGCAAAATGAGAAAGGTATGTCTATTGCAGGTATTAGGACTGATCATGGTGGAGAATTTGAGAATCAAGCCTTTGAAGAATATTGTGATACTAACGGCATTGATCACAATTTCTCTGCTCCAAGGACGCCCCAACAAAATGGAGTTGTGGAACGCAAGAATAGAGTGCTTACCGAAATGGCTAGAACAATGTTAAATGAAAAGAACATGTCTCAAGTTTTCTGGGCTGATGCTATGAGTACAGCATGCTATATTTCAAATAGAGCCTATATCAGAACGAAACTTGGAAAGACACCATACGAGCTATACAAAGGAAGGAAGCCAAACATTGCTCATCTACACATCTTCGGTTGTAAGTGTTTCATTCATAATAATGGTAAAGACAACCTAGGAAAATTTGATTCTAAAACTGATGAAGGAATTTTCTTAGGATATTCTAATCGAAGTAAAGCTTATAGAATTTTCAATAAAAGAACTTGTGTTGTTGAAGAATCAATTCATGTTGTATTTGATGAATTTGAAACCTCTGACAAAACCATTGATGAAGAACAGGAAGTTGTCTTAAATCAAGAAAATGGTCAATCTATCTCTAAGTCTCTTATTCCAGAGGTTGATGAAACTAAGGATGAAGAGCAATCCCTAGGTCAACCTAAAGCCTGGAAATACAATAGAAGTCATCCCTTAGATCAAGTTATAGGAGATGTGAATGAAGGGATCAAAACCAGAAATAGAATTTTCAATGAAGTAAGCTTTTCTGCATTCATTTCTGAGATTGAACCTTCTAACATTGATGAAGCCCTATCAGACAATGATTGGGTCATAGCAATGCAAGAAGAATTAAATCAATTTGAAAGGAATCAAGTCTGGGATTTGGTGCCCCGACCCAAAGATCATACGATCATTGGTACTAAATGGGTATTCAAAAACAAACTTGATGAATCTGCAATTATTGTCAGAAACAAGGCAAGATTGGTGGCCAAAGGCTATAATCAGGAAGAAGGAATTGATTATGAGGAAACGTATGCTCCAGTGGCTAGATTGGAAGCTATACGTGTACTCTTAGCCTTTGCATGCATCAAAGGATTCAAACTCTATCAAATGGATGTTAAGAGTGCCTTTCTAAATGGTTACATCATGGAAGAAGTGTATGTAGAACAACCTCCTGGTTTTGAAGATGTCACTAAACAGGACCATGTTTTCAAACTTAAAAAGGCTTTGTATGGTTTAAAACAAGCTCCTAGAGCCTGGTATGAAAGGCTTAGTAAGTTTCTCATCGATCAAGGTTTTGTACGGGGAAAAGTTGATACAACATTATTTATAAATCGAAAACGTGATGATATTTTAATTGTACAAATATATGTTGATGATATTGTTTTCGGTGCTACTAATGAATCTCTGTGTAAGGAATTTTCTGAGATTATGCAGGGAGAATTTGAGATGTCAATGATGGGAGAATTAAATTTCTTTCTTGGTTTGCAAATCAAACAAAGAAAGAATGGGATCTTCATATCTCAAACAAAGTATTTAAAAGAGCTATTGAAGAAGTATGGAATGGATGAAGCAAATGGCTCAGATACGCCTATGAGCTCAACAACATTACTTGATGCTGATGTCAAAGGGAAAGACTACAATATCACAAAATATAGAGGAATGATTGGATCATTACTCTATCTCACGGCAAGCAGACCAGACATCCAATTTAGTGTCGGCATATGTGCAAGATATCAATCGGCACCAAAGGAATCACATGCTGAAACTGTCAAACGAATCTTTAGATACCTTGCTGACACACCAGAATTGGGTCTGTGGTATCCCAAAGGAAGAAGTGAGTATCTAATTGCATATTCGGACTCTGATCATGGAGGATATAAGACAGACAGAAAGAGCACCAGTGGACAAGGACAATTCCTTGGAGGATCTCTTGTTTCGTGGTTCAGCAAGAAACAAAATACAGTGTCTCTTTCGTCAACGGAAGCCGAATATGTTGCAGTCTCAAGTTGTTGTGCACAAGTGATATGGTTAAAACAACAACTACAAGATCTTGGTATTTACCTCAAAGAAATACCAATCTATTGTGACAATACAAGTACGATAAGCTTGGCAAAGAATCCAGTTCAACACTCTAGAACCAAGCATATCGATGTCAGACATCACTTCATCAGAGATCATGTCCAAAAGAAGGATGTGAAAGTGATATTCATTCCTACTCATCTTCAACTAGCTGATATCTTCACAAAACCCCTTGCAAAAGATCAATTTCTATACATTAGAAGAAAATTGGGAATGGTAAATCCCAATGAGTTATAAGTAATTTCAGCATTTCATAATATTAGATGAAGTCATTTAATAATGTTTTAATGATTACTAACTTAAGCTTCGGAGTATATAGAAATGTGTTTTGCAGGAAGGTTGAAATTCTGTTTTGAGGAATAAAAACAGAGGTAAACAGAGGACACATTTACTGGAGTACCGACTTGAAGTAATGGGTGACAGAAAAGATTTACCCGAGGAGTAACTTGAGGTAAAATGGCATTTTACTCGAGTATGTACTCGAGTAATGTCCCCCAAAACTGGAAGTAATGGATCAAGTAACTTGATATTTAAATCTAACGGTTCAGTTTTGAGGAAATGAAAGGTCAGAAGTTCAAAAGACAGGTTACCCGAGGCGAGCCTCGAGTAAACTTGAAGCTTACTCGAGTAAGGCCTCGAGTAAAGTCGGAGTCCAGATTCTCAAATTGATAAATAATGATGCAAATCTGATCAACATGAGTTATAAATGATCGAGGGAACATCTATGGATAATTACTACATTATTCATACAAGGTACGCAATTTAAATGAATTATTTTGAATTTTTTCTGTATGAACACCCGAGGAAGGCCTCGAGTAACTTTGAATATTACTCGAGTAAGGCCTCGAGTAAAGTCGGGATTTAGGTCTTTATCTTGCGCAAACTTGGTCATTTCCACAAAATCTCCTCGAGTAAATCACTATACACCCTTTCAAAAACTTTTCCCAATCGATTCCTTGCCCCATTTCCGTCAAAACCCAACTAGTTTCAAGATCAAAAACTTCCTATTTTGTTCAAAATCCCTCTGACCTAAACTAGCGACAGTAACTTCTGTTTCTGAGTCTTCTGATTTTTTTTTTTTTCAAAATGGTTAGAACCAAGAATCTCAACTTCACTGATTCTGATTCTGAGCAAACTCCTGATCTTCTTTCTCCTCCTCCAACAAAGAGAAGAAAGTTGATTCCTAGATCAAAAGCCAAAACCCCTCTTCAACCTAAATCTCCACCTAAAGCTAAAGGTGTGGTGATCAAAGAGCCTATTGTAACTAGGGCTCAGTCCAAAAAGAGTTCATCTACTGGAAGGAGTAAAGGTGTCAAAACTCCCTCACCTTCTCACTCAGATTCATCCACACCCTCTTTTACTCCAAAACCTCCCAAGAAGCCAAAATATGACAAAAATGTGGCTAAAGCTATGGCTGGGATCATTGACCAACTGGAGAAGGGTCAATCATCAAAGAAATCCAAGATTCCAGAGGCAGAGATCACTACCCCTCCCAAAGGATTCAATGTGGGGAAACTGGTGGAATCTCCCAAGTATCTGACACAGTTCTCCAGAAGGAAAGTGTGCAAAACACACTTTGTTGATCTGAAGCTTCTACAAGAGGTAGTGAAGTTTGACCTTAGTCCTTATCTTAATCCATTTATGCCTTGGTTATCTGTGAGATTGCCTTTTTGCACAAAGGTAGTCACCCACTTTTATTGCAACCTAGAAATCACAGATGAACCTGAGCGAACCTCTGTTGAGGAAGAGATGACCACTACTGTTAGAGGTCAAAAGATTTTGATATCTCCCTCTAAAATCAATTTGTGGTTGGGAATTGAAAACCCTCCTGATGATATTTATTCCGAACTTGAGCCCAATCAAATATTTACTATCCTTAAGCCCGGTGAGTTAGTTGGCCCCTTAAACTTTAAACCGAGTGATATGTGTGATCATCACAGGGTCCTATGGTACATCTACTCTAGGTCCCTAGTGAACAAAGCCAACAACTATACCCACTTTTCGGATAGGGACTACAGATGGTTTGCTTCACTCCTCTTGAAAGAAGAAAAGGATCTGGGAGAATACATATTCTCAGAAATGAAGAGATACAAGGTGGATGGAAAGGGAACCACTCCAATGCCATATCCTCAAATTGTGTCTCTTATCCTAAAAGAGAACAAAATTTGGTATTTGGATAGTAAGGAGCCTATTGAGAGAGTGACCCCAGTAGGGAGGAACCAAATTGGCAAGCTAAACATAGACATTCCTCTCAAAAGCCCACTGGAGTCTGGGTCCAAGAAGAAGAGAAAGGCTACTGAGGCAGAAACCAGTAGAATGGATGACACTCAGTCATCGGCTCCAGCTGCAACCTCATCCTCACCATCTTTCCTAAATGCCACTCTCCAGCACTTTATGGAGAATATGCTGAAAGGTTTTCATGTGGATATAGCCAACACCAATGCTGAACTCATTACCCACATGAACACCAAGATGGGTGAGTTGGTTGAAAGAATGGATCGAAGACATGAGGAGTTGCTAGCAGAGCAACGGGCTCAGGGAGAGACCCTAAGATTGATTTTGGCACGGTTGGATTCATTGGGTCCTGGGCCTTCTTCCGGTCCTTCTTCATTTGCACCACCACCACCTTCAGTAGACCCTCCTTCAGATATTCCTATTTCTACTCCTACTCCCGAGGCTGAACCATCTATCCCTTTGGTTTCTGATCCACATGAGCCCCAAGGAAAAGACATCTTATTCACAGTGGATGATCCTGAAACCCTTGAGTCTACACATATCACCATTGGTGATTCACCTCAAAAGCCACAATCTGAGACCACACCCAAACCTATCCCCTCTCCTACCCAAACAGAGGTAGTGTCATCTTCCTCTTCTGAGCATCTCATTCCAGCATTTGATTCAACTCCAGAAGCTCAGACCACTATGGTTGTCTTTCAACCTTCTCCTTTCCTGCCTAGAGATGACATTGTTATCCCACCTCTTAATCTTCCTGAACCTGAGTCATCCAGTTCCTTTGATTCATCTAGTTCAGATGGTGGTGGGTTGGTCCTTCCAGTAAAACCTATCTCTATGGTGAAGCCTTCTAACCCTCAACTTGATTGATGAAGCCAAAAAGGGGGAGAAGTGCTTGAGAATGATTTTGTGGTTTTGTCCTCGCTTTTCATGGGTATATGGGTGTACATGGGACTTTAGGGAGCTTTTTGAATTCAGTATGAACTTTTTGTAATTTGAAATTTAAGTTCAATGCAAGTGTATTTAAATTATGCCTTCATTTGATTTCTTTTAAGTCTGTGAATTATGATATATGTTTTGGACTAATGAAGTTGTTATGTATGCAAGGTATAATCAACTTAATAAGAAATAATTAATTAAGAATCCAATTTGAAAAACCATGTTCAAAATCACCAAGTTTTGTCATCATCAAAAAGGGGGAGAATGTTGGATCTCATGTTTTGATGATAACAAAAGAATGGTTTGAAAAGGAAATGCTTAATAATCAAGTTTGAACTAGGTAATGACAGGAATAAGATTACTTGAAGTAAGCATGGAAGTAATGAAGTTTGGACAAGAGAAAATGCTGAGGTAGCAAAGCTTTCAAGGCATTACTCGAGGCACTACTCGAGTAATGAGACAAAACTTGAAGTAACAGAGGAGAACTTCCAGTAACCTGCCACCATTACTCGAGGCGCTACTCGAGTAACCAGGTAAAATTTCAAGGTTGCTCTCGGCCTGCTAATGTTACTCGAGGAGGTACTCGAGTAACCATGTGAAAACTTCCAGTGGCCTTCAAGTTAGCAAAATGTTACTCGAGGAGCTACCCGAGTAACCGTATGTACCTCTCGGCAGTTTGTACCACTGCTAATGTTACTCGAGGAGCTACTCGAGTAACCAGATCAGAAACTTCCAGTCAGACTTCAGGTTTTCCATGATACTCGAGGAGCTACTCGAGTAACCGTGTATTTGAAAATGTATAACTCTCGGCACTTTGTACCACTGCCAATGTTACTCGAGGAGGTACTCGAGTAACAGCCTGAGGTAAGTTAAAACTTGAGGTTGGTATCCGATTAACTTGTTTTTATTTTTATCATCTTCCTCGAGTGCTTACTCGAGTATTCAAGTTTCTAATGTTTTATCTTAAGTGGATTCCTCGAGTATGTACCCCAGTAAAGCACAAATATTTTCAAAGGAAACTTCAAGGTATTATCAGAGTAAATCAAGTTACTCGAGGTGTTACCCGAGTAACCTGTGCAAAAATGTGTGCATTACTCGAGGAGCTACTCGAGTAATGAGGTAATTGCTCTCGGCCTTGAAATCCTGCCAACAATACTCGAGGTGTTACCCGAGTAATCTATGAAATTGATAAAGCTTTACTGGAGGCATTACCCGAGTAAGTAACTGTTCACAAAGGTTTGAAATTTAGTTTACTCCATGCACTACCCGAGTAATCTTGTTTGTCTTCATTAAATTTCAAACAAATAGTGATTTCACGATGTTACTCGAGGAGCTACTCGAGTAAACTTCATATGTTACTCGAGGAGCTACTCGAGTAAGCATACCCAGAAATTTAGAAATCATTCAAACGTTCATTGATTTGTTTCCTATATGATTAATCTTTCATTGTATTAGTATTCTTAGTCTATTTACAGATAAACAATGAAGGAATCACTTCAAGAGATGAAAGTCAAATCAAACGTTCAAATGCCAACCACCGCCAACGGATATTTTTCAAAAACTTGAAAAGTCAACAGTGGCTGCGCACTCACCAACGGACGAAAGGAAAACGTTCCAACGGTCATCACCATCATATCTATATATATGGGAACCTTCAAACAGAGAAGAACAACTAAGCATTCACACAAACGATTCATTAAGTTCATTGCTCTGTTTTCACGTTGAAATTATATTCATATGCTTCAGTGATTATCATTTACTCTTTGTGAGAGATATTTCATTCAAACTCAATATTTGTTATTGAGATAACTTAAGGTTGTGGAACCTTGAGTTGGGATTGGATTACAATCTGTAAGGGGGAGCGAGTGTCCAGGTGTAAGGAACTTGCTTGTACTGAGGTGCCAAGAACCCACTGAATCTTGGAAGTTATAGTGAAATTCTCAGAGAAGCTCTGAGGACTGGACGTAGGTCAAAGTGGTTGTGACCGAACCAGTATAACTCCCGGTGTACACTTCGGTGATATTTCTCCTTACTCATTACTGTTTTAATTCTTTTGTCAAAGTTTCATATTTTCGAAAGAAATTTCAGTATCACCCAATTCACCCCCCCTCTTGGGTGAAACGCTTGATCTTACAACTGGAAGTTTCTGATCTGGTTACTCGAGTAACATTAGCAGTGGTACAAACTGCCGAGAGGTACATATGGTTACTCGAGTAGCTCCTCGAGTAACATTATGCTAACTTGAAAGCAACTGGAAGTTTTCACATGGTTACTCGAGTACCTCCTCGAGTAACATTAGCAGGCCGAGAGCAACCTTGAAATTTTACCTGGTTACTCGAGTAGCGCCTCGAGTAATGGTGGCAGGTAACTGGAAGTTTTGCTCTGTTACTTCAAGTTTTGTCTCATTACTCGAGTAGCGCCTCGAGTAATGCCTGAGAAGATTTGCTACTGATCAAGTTCCTCAGTATTTTCTCTTGTCCAATCTTCATTACTTCCATGCTTACTTCAAGTAAGCTTATTCCTGTCATTACTTAGTTCAAACTTGATTATTAAACATTTCCTTTTCAAACCATTCTTTTGTTATCATCAAAACATGAGATCTAACATTCTCCCCCTTTTTGATGATGACAAAACTTGGTGATTTTGAACATGGTTTTTCAAATTGGATTCTTAATTAATTATTTCTTATTAAGATTGAATATACCTTGCATATATAACAACTTCATTAGTCCAAACATAATTCAAAGCTTTAAAAGATATCTAATGAAGTCATAATTGCATTAATCTTAAAACTTCAAATTACAAGGTAAAATAAGTTCAAAGAAACTAGAAACTAATAACAGAAATGCACCCTAGAACCCAATACAACCAAATATCCCAAAATAAGCTAGGACACATCCACAAAATCATTCTCAAGCTCTTCTCCCCCTTTTTGGCTTCATCAATCAAGTGGAGGGCTAGGAGGCTTCGCCATGGAGATGGGTGTTACAGGAAAGACCATAGAATCATCTGAGTCCAAAGAGTCAAATGAGCTAGAAGGTACTGGATCAGGCAGATTAAGTGGAGGAATATGGATGTCATCTCTAGGCAGGAGAGGAGAAGGTTGGAAGACAACCATAGTTGAGGTTTCTCCTTCCGGGGTGATCTGAGTCTCAGCTTCTGGAGTTGTGTCAAAAGTTGGAGTGAGATGCTCAGAAGAAGAAGATGACACTACCTCTGTTTGGGTAGGAGAGGGAATAGGTTTGGGAGTGGTCTCAGATTGTGGCTTTTGAGGTGAATCACCAATGGTGATATGTGTAGACTCAAGGGTTTCAGGATCATCCACTGTGAATAATATGTCTTTTCCTTGGGTCTCAGGTGGATCAGAAACCAGAGGAGTAGATGGTTCAGCCTCAGGAGTGGGAGTAGGAATAGGAATGTCTGAAGGCGGGTCTACTGAAGGAGGTGGTGGTGGTGCAGATGAAGAAGGACCAGAAGAAGGTCCATGACCCAGAGGATCCAACCGTGCTAGAATCAATCTTAGGGTCTCTCCCTGAGCCCGTTGCTCTGCTAGCAACTCCTCATGTCTCCTATCCATTCTCTCAACCAACTCCTCATGCCTTTTGTCAATTTTCTCAACCAGTTCTCCCATCTTGAAGTTGGTATTGGTAATCAATTCAGCATTAGTATTGGCTATGTCCACATGGAAGCCTCTGAGAATGTTCTCCATGAAGTGCTGGAGAGTGGCATTCAGGAAAGATGGTGAGGATGTGGTAGCAGCTGGAGCCGATGACTGAGTGTCATCCATTCTACTGGTTTCAGCCTCAGTAGCCTTTCTCTTCTTCTTGGACCCAGACTCCAGTGGGCCTTTGAGAGGAATGTCTATGTTTAGCTTACCAATTTGATTCCTCCCCACTGGGGTCACTCTCTCAACAGGCTCCTTACTATCCAAATACCATATTTTGTTCTCTTTTAAGATAAGAGACACAATTTGAGGATATGGCATTGGAGTGGTTCCCTTTCCATCCACCTTATACCTCTTTATCTCTGAGAATATATACTCTCCCAGATCCTTTTCTTCTTTCAAAAGGAGTGAAGCAAACCATCTATAGTCCCTATCTGAAAAGTGGGTATAGTTGTTGGCTTTGTTCACTAGGGACCTAGAGTAGATGTACCATAGGACCCTGTGATGATCACACATATCACTCGGTTTGAAATTGAGGGGGCCAACTAACTCACCGGGCTTAAGGATAGTGAATATCTGGTTAGGCTCAAGTTCAGAATAGATATCATCCGGGGGATTCTCAATTCCTAACCATAAATTGATCCTAGAGGGAGATATAAGGATTTTCTGTCCTCTCACTATGGTAGTCATTTCTTCCTCAACTGAGGTTCGGTCAGGCTCATCTATGATCTCAAGGTTGCAGTAAAAATGGGTGATTACCTTTGTGCAAAAAGGCAATCTCATAGATAACCAAGGCATAAAAGGATCAAGATAAGGACTAAGGTCAAACTTCACTACCTCTTGTAGAAGCTTCTGATCAACGTAGTGTGTTTTACACACTTTCCTTCTGGAGAACTGTGTTGAGTACTTCAGAGACTCCACCAATTTGCCCACATTAAATCCCTTTGGTGGACTAGTGATTTCTGCTTCAGGAATCTTGGATTTCTTAGAGGATTGACCCTTCTCCAGTTGGTCAATGATCCCAGCCATTGCCTTAGCCACATTTTTGTCATACTTTAGCTTTTTTGGAGGTTTTGAGTAAAAGAGGGTGTTGATGAGTCTGAGTGAGAAGGTGAAGGAGTTTTGACACCTTTACTCCTTCCGGTAGATGTGCTCTTTTTAGATTGAGCCCTAGTCACAATGGGCTCTTTGATAACCACACCTTTGGCTTTTGGTTGAGGTTGAGGTTTGAGAGGGGTTTTTACTTTTGGTCTAGGAATCAACTTTCTTCTTTTTGTTGGAGGAGGAGAAAGAAGATCAGGATTTTGCTCAGAATCAGAATCAGTGAAGTTGAGATTCTTGGTTCTAACCATTTTGAATCAAAGAGAATCAGAAATCTCAGAAACAGAGGTCACTGTCGCTAGTTTAGGTCAGAGGGATTTTGAACAAAATAGGAAGTTTTTGATCTTGAAACTAGTTGGGTTTTGACGGAAATGGGGCAAGGAATCGATTGGGAAAAGTTTTTGAAAGGGTGTATAGTGATTTACTCGAGGAGATTTTGTGGAAATGACCAAGTTTGCGCAAGATAAAGACCTAAATCCCGACTTTACTCGAGGCCTTACTCGAGTAACATTCAACATTACTCGAGGCCTTCCTCGGGTGTTCATACAGGAAAAATTCAAAATAATTCATTTAAATTGCGTACCTTGTATGAATAATATAGTAATTATCCATAGATGTTCCCTCGATCATTTATAACTCATGTTGATCAGATTTGCATCATTCTTTATCAATTTGAGAATCTGGACTCCGACTTTACTCGAGGCCTTCCTCGAGTAAACTGCCACTTTACCTCAAGTTACTCCTCGGGTAAATCTTTTCTGTCACCCATTACTTCAAGTTGGTACTCCAGTAATGGTGTCCTCTGATCACCTCTGTTTTTGTTTCTCAAAACAGAGTTTCTTTCTTCCTGCAAAACAAATTTCTATATACTCCGATGCTTAAGTTAGTAATTATCAAAACATTATTAAATGACTTCATCTAATATTATGAAATGCTGAAATTACTTATAACTCATTGGGATTTACCATTCCCAATTCTCTTCTAATGTATAGAAATTGATCTTTTGCAAGGGGTTTTGTGAAGATATCGGCTAATTGAAGATGAGTAGGAATGAATATCACTTTCACATCTTTCTTTTGGACATGATCTCTGATGAAGTGATGTCTGACATCGATATGCTTGGTTCTAGAGTGTTGAACTGGATTCTTTGCCAAGCTTATCGTACTAGTGTTGTCACAATAGATTGGTATCTCTTTGAGATAAATACCAAGATCTTGTAGTTGTTGTTTTAACCATATCACTTGTGCACAACAACTTGAGACTGCAACATATTCGGCTTCCGTTGACGAAAGAGACACTGTATTTTGTTTCTTGCTGAACCACGAGACAAGAGATCCTCCAAGGAATTGTCCTTGTCCACTGGTGCTCTTTCTGTCTGTCTTATATCCTCCATGATCAGAGTCTGAATATGCAATTAGATACTCACTTCTTCCTTTGGGATACCACAGACCCAATTCTGGTGTGTCAGCAAGGTATCTAAAGATTCGTTTGACAGTTTCAGCATGTGATTCCTTTGGTGCCGATTGATATCTTGCACATATGCCAACACTAAATTGGATGTCTGGTCTACTTGCTGTGAGATAGAGTAATGATCCAATCATTCCTCTATATTTTGTGATATTGTAGTCTTTCCCTTTAACATCAGCATCAAGCAACGTTGTTGAGCTCATAGGCGTATCTGAGCCATTTGCTTCATCCATTCCATACTTCTTCAATAGCTCTTTTAAATACTTTGTTTGAGATATGAAGATCCCATTCTTTCTTTGTTTGATTTGCAAACCAAGAAAGAAATTCAATTCTCCCATCATTGACATCTCAAACTCTCCCTGCATAATCTCAGAAAATTCCTTACACAGAGATTCATTAGTAGCACCGAAAACAATATCATCAACATATATTTGTACAATTAAAATATCATCACGTTTTCGATTTATAAATAATGTTGTATCAACTTTTCCCCGTACAAAACCTTGATCGATGAGAAACTTACTAAGCCTTTCATACCAGGCTCTAGGAGCTTGTTTTAAACCATACAAAGCCTTTTTAAGTTTGAAAACATGGTCCGGTTTAGTGACATCTTCAAAACCAGGGGGTTGTTCTACATACACTTCTTCCATGATGTAACCATTTAGAAAGGCACTCTTAACATCCATTTGATAGAGTTTGAATCCTTTGATGCATGCAAAGGCTAAGAGTACACGTATAGCTTCCAATCTAGCCACTGGAGCATACGTTTCCTCATAATCAATTCCTTCTTCCTGATTATAGCCTTTGGCCACCAATCTTGCCTTGTTTCTGACAATAATTACAGATTCATCGAGTTTGTTTTTGAATACCCATTTAGTACCAATGATCGTATGATCTTTGGGTCGGGGTACCAAATCCCAAACTTGATTTCTTTCAAATTGATTTAGTTCTTCTTGCATTGCTATGACCCAATCATTGTCTGATAGGGCTTCATCAATGTTAGAAGGTTCAATCTCAGAAATGAATGCAGAGAAACTTACTTCATTAAAAACTCTATTTCTGGTTTTGATTCCATCATTCACATCTCCTATGACTTGATCTAAGGGATGACTTCTATTGTATTTCCAGGCTTTAGGTTGACCTAGAGATTGCTCTTCTTCCTTAGTTTCATCAACCTCCGGAATAAGAGACTTAGAAATAGATTGACCATTTTCTTGATTTAAAACAACTTCCTGTTCTTCATCAATGGTTTTGTCAGAGGATTCAAATTCATCAAATACAACATGAATTGATTCTTCAACAACACAAGTTCTTTTATTGAAAATTCTATATGCTTTACTTCGGTTAGAATATCCTAGGAAAATTCCTTCATCAGTTTTAGAATCAAATTTTCCTAAGTTATCTTTACCGTTGTTATGAATGAAACACTTACAACCAAAGATGTGTAGATGAGCAATGTTTGGCTTCCTTCCTTTGTATAGTTCGTATGGTGTCTTTCCAAGTTTTGTTCTGATATATGCTCTGTTTGAAACATAGCATGCTGTACTCATAGCGTCAGCCCAGAAAACTTGAGACACATTCTTTTCATTTAGTAATGCTCTAGCCATCTCTGTGAGTACTCTATTCTTGCGTTCCACAACTCCATTTTGTTGAGGCGTTCTTGGAGCAGAGAAATTGTGATCAATGCCATTAGTATCACAATACTCTTCAAAGGCTTGATTTTCAAATTCTCCACCATGATCGGTCCTAATACCTGCAATAGACATACCTTTCTCATTTTGCACTTTCTTGGCAAAAACAATAAATTCTTCAAAGGTTTCATCTTTTGATGATAGAAAAATAACCCATGTAAATCTAGAAAAATCATCAACAATGACCAATGAATACAAGTTGCCACCAAGACTCTTTACTCTTGCTGGACCAACTAAATCCATATGCAATAATTGTAATGGTCTATTTGTTGAAATCTCATTTTTCAATTTGAAAGATGATTTAGTTTGTTTACCCTTTTGACATGCGTCACAAATCAAATCGTTTTTGAAATTTACTTTGGGTAATCCAAGAACTAAATCCTTTTTGAGTAGTTTACCTAGTTGATGCATATTGACATGAGCCAATCTCTTATGCCATAACCAACTTTCATCGGTATTACTCAGAAAACAATTTTCAGATTCATTTCTACTAATATCTAGAGTATAGCAGTTACCTTCCCTTTTTGCTCTGAGCTTAGCCTTGATATTTTTCTTATCAAGCTGTAAGTCATTCTTGTTGATAATTAGACATTCCTCTGAATCAAATATTATCCAGTTGTCTTTATCTGCACTTTGACTTACGCTCAGCAAATTATGACACAAGCCTTCAACGTAATATACATCTTTGATTTGTATGCCTTTGTCATTTTTGATTTCACCAATTCCTGCTATTTTTCCGGATTGATTTCCTCCAAATTTTACCTTTCCACCTTCCTTAGGTTGTAATGTGGTAAAACTTTCGAAATCTCCGGTCATATGTCTAGAGCATCCACTGTCTATGAACCATTTGTTATTTTTGGATGCTTTAAGACATACTTGCAATCAAATGACTAAGTTTTAGGTACCCACTTCTTTTTGGGTCCTTTTGGGTTAGTATAAATGATTTTCTGAATATATGTGCCTTTAGGTACCCATTTGTAGGTTCCTATGTTTCCTTTCTTTTTATGAATGCATGAGGAGGTATAATGACCTTTTCTATTACAGTAATTACAAAATGCAAAAGGATTTGATATATGTACAGAATGCTGGAAATAATTCAAATATGACTTACCTCCTGCTTTCTTTCTACCTTTCCTTTTATCTGATTTTGGATCATATCCAATACCAGATCGGTCATTTACAAATCGTTGTTCTTTTAAAATCACACTTAGCATCTCACTTCCTTTGGTAAACTTTTCAAGAGTTTTTGTGAGATCATTGTTTTTCTCTTTCAAAGAAGAACAATTTTCACAATTCTTTTCTGAACTTTCTTTAAGTTCAATTTCAAGAGCTTTGTTTTTCTTTTTGAAAACAATTAGTTCTTTAACTACTTTGATGAATTCAGAATGTAAAGCATTATATTCAGATAATAATTCATCATAGGTAGGGTCAGAATCATTTACCTCTTCTTCTGTCTCTTCTTGAGCAACAAGACATATGTTGGCTACTTCTTCCTCATCACTTTCTTCGTCTGAGGAACTATCTCCCCATATAGCAGATACAAAGGCCTTCTTTTTGTTAAAGAATTTGCCTTTTCTCTTTTCTTTGCTCTTTTGATTGAGCTCTGGACATTCTGATTTGATATGTCCTGGTTTACCACATTCATAACAAATGATATGGTCTTTGTTGCTAGTTCCTCCTTTTTGAAAGTGTTTGTAGCCTTGACCTTTCTTGTAGAACTTTCTGAATCGTTTTATGATTAAGCCCATTTCATCATCATCAAACTCCTCAACTTCATCTTGATTTTCTTCTTTTGCTTTTAGAGCTAGACCTTTCTTTCTTTTGTCACTGATGTCGTCTAGTTCCCGTTTGAACTTTAACTTGCTTTCATATTCAGAAAGGCTTCCAAATAGAGAAGCAACTGATCTCATTGATTCTCCTTTTGCCTCTTCTATCGCAGTGACTTTGGCCTCCCACTCTTTAGAAAGAATATTCAAAATCTTTCGTACTTGGATATTTTGATCATATACTTTTCCAAGTGCTGCAAGTTGATTAACAAGATGAGTATACCTAAGTTCAAATTCAGAAATTGACTCACCTGATTTCATTCGAAGTAGATCAAATTCTGTGATCAAGGTGTTGATTCGATTCTCCTTTATTCTCGAAGTTCCTTCATGAGCTATTTCCAGAGCTTCCCACATTTCCTTTGCTGTTGGGAGTGTGCAGATTCTGAAGTATTCATTTTGACTCAAGGAGCTTTGTAACATCAGAATTGCCTTGCTATTGAGAGTGATAAGTTTCTTGTCATTCTCATCATATTCCGCTGGCGTCTTTGGAATTTTCTGAGAATCTACAGTCTTTGTAGGTTGATAGTTTCCACTCTCGATTACATCCCATAGCCCATATTCAGTAGCCATCACGAACACTCTGAATTTAGCTTTCCAGAAAGAAAAGTGTTCTCCATTGAAACCAGGAGGTCTAGTGATGGATGCTCCGTCGGGAAGAATTCCTTCACCCATGCTTGCCATTGGATCCTTCTTAGGTTGTTATACCTTAACAAGAAGACCTATTCTCTGATACCAAATGTAAGATCAAGCGTTTCACCCAAGAGGGGGGGTGAATTGGGTGATACTGAAATTTCTTTCGAAAATATAAAACTTTGACAAAAGAATTAAAACAGTAATGAGTAAGGAGAAATATCACCGAAGTGTACACCGGGAGTTATACTGGTTCGGTCACAACCACTTTGACCTACGTCCAGTCCTCAGAGCTTCTCTGAGAGTTTCACTATAACTTCCAAGATTCAGTGGGTTCTTGGCACCACAGTACAAGCAAGTTCCTTCACACCTGGACACTCGCTCCCCCTTACAGGTTGTAATCCAATCCCAACTCAAGGTTCCACAACCTTAAGTTATCTCAATAACAAATATTGAGTTTGAATGAAATATCTCTCACAAAGAGTAAATGATAATCACTGAAGCATATGAATACAATTTCAACGTGAAAACAGAGCAATGAACTTAATGAATCGTTTGTGTGGATGCTTAGTTGTTCTTCTCTGTTTGAAGGTTCCCATATATATAGATATGATGAAGATGACCGTTGGAACGTTTTCCTTTCGTCCGTTGGTGAGTGCGCAGCCACTGTTGACTTTTCAAGTTTTTGAAAAATATCCGTTGGCGGTGGTTGGCATTTGAACGTTTGATTTGACTTTCATCTCTTGAAGTGATTCCTTCATTGTTTATCTGTAAATAGACTAAGAATACTAATACAATGAAAGGTTAATCATATAGGAAACAAATCAATGAACGTTTGAATGATTTCTAAATTTCTGGGTATGCTTACTCGAGTAGCTCCTCGAGTAACCCTTGAAGTTTACTCGAGTAGCTCCTCGAGTAACATCGGGAAATCATTTATCAACTGCAAGTTAATGAACAAGTATAAGATTACTCGGGTAGTGCATGGAGTAAACTAAATTTCAAACCTTTGGAATAGTTATTTACTCGGGTAGCTACTCGAGTAATGCACTCACAACTTTATGAGTTACTCGGGTAACACCTCGAGTAATCCTTTGAAAAACTTTTGATTACTCGATGCTCTACTCCAATAATGTTGGCAGGATCAAAATGCCGAGAGCACTTACCTCATTACTCGAGTAGCTCCTCGAGTAATGCACTCAATCTTGCATAAGTTACTCGGGTAGCACCTCGAGTAACTGAGACATTTGAAGATAACTTACCCTGGTCATGACTTGAAGTTTCCTTTGAAAATATTTGTGCTTACTGGGGTACATACTCGAGGAATCCACTTAAGATAAAACATTAGAAACTTGAATACTCGAGTAAGCACTCGAGGAAGACGAAATAAACAATTCAAGTTAATCGGATACCAACCTCAAGTTTTAACTTACCTCAGGCTGTTACTCGAGTACCTCCTCGAGTAACATTGGCAGTGGTACAAAGTGCCGAGAGTTACACATTTTCAAATACACGGTTACTCGAGTAGCTCCTCGAGTATCATGGAAAACTTGAAGTCTGACTGGAAGTTTCTGATCTGGTTACTCGAGTAGCTCCTCGAGTAACATTAGCAGTGGTACAAACTGCCGAGAGGTACATATGGTTACTCGAGTAGCTCCTCGAGTAACATTATGCTAACTTGAAAGCAACTGGAAGTTTTCACATGGTTACTCGAGTACCTCCTCGAGTAACATTAGCAGGCCGAGAGCAACCTTGAAATTTTACCTGGTTACTCGAGTAGCGCCTCGAGTAATGGTGGCAGGTAACTGGAAGTTTTGCTCTGTTACTTCAAGTTTTGTCTCATTACTCGAGTAGCGCCTCGAGTAATGCCTGAGAAGATTTGCTACTGATCAAGTTCCTCAGTATTTTCTCTTGTCCAATCTTCATTACTTCCATGCTTACTTCAAGTAAGCTTATTCCTGTCATTACTTAGTTCAAACTTGATTATTAAACATTTCCTTTTCAAACCATTCTTTTGTTATCATCAAAACATGAGATCTAACAAATCATGCGGGGTCAAAGACAACTAGGAGGTCCACTACAAGCTATTGCGTTCTTGTTGGTGGAAACTTGGTATCTTGGAGGAGCAAGAAGCAGGACGTTGTGGCCAAGTCTAGTGCAGAGGCCGAGTATCGAGCCATGTCTCAGTCTGTACAGGAGATTGTGTGGATTCACCAGTTAATGAAGGAGGTTGGTCTTGCCACATCATTGCCTGCAAAGTTGTGGTGTGATAATAAAGCTGCCTTACACATAGCCTCCAACTCCGTGTTCCATGAACGTACGAAACACATTAAGATTGATTGCCACTTTGTACGTGATAAGATCAAAGAGAACTTTATCTCTACAGGACATGTACCGTCTAGTGATCAGTTGGGTGATTTTTTGACTAAGGCCTTGGATGGCACACGGGTTGACTATCTTTGTAACAAGTTGGGCCTAATTAACATCTATGCTCCAACTTGAGGGGGAGTGTTAGGAAACAATGTATTAAGAAACAATGTAAATATCCCACTTAATTAGGGATTGTTAGTATCCCACATAATTAGGGGATTATGATTAGTATCAATCATCATAATGAGTGATAATAAACCATTAATGCTGAGGCTCCTACTTTGTATATAAATACCTAGTGATTACATGAATAAGATACAACTTCTTCAGTGAATATTTTGATTATAGTTAGATGGTTATTCAGGATATTTTCAGATCCCAGTGGCTCCGGAAGATCAAGAAAAGACCACCTTTACTTGTCCATTTGGAACCTATGCGTATAGGAGAATGCCGTTCGGATTGTGCAATGCACCTGGCACTTTCCAACGTTGTATGATGTCACTATTCAGCGATTTCCTAGAAAATTGTATGGAAGTTTTTATGGACGATTTTACAGTGTATGGAAATTCATTTGATACTTGTTTAAATAGTTTGGACAAGGTTCTTGCTAGATGCATTGAGAAAAATTTAATTTTGAATTATGAGAAGTGCCATTTCATGGTTGATCATGGAATAGTACTTGGTCACTTGATATCTAGCAAGGGCATTGAAGTTGATAGAGCTAAAATTGAGGTAATTTCCTCCTTGCCCTACCCCACTAATGTTAAAACGCTTCGATCTTTCTTAGGGCATGTGGGTTTTTACCGACGATTCATAAAAGATTTCAGCAAGATAGCTCTACCATTATCCAAATTATTGCAAAAGAATGTTGATTTCATCTTTGATGATTTATGTAAACAAGCATTTGATGAATTAAAATCACACTTGATTTCGCCCCCTATTCTGAGTGCACCAGATTGGACCTTACCTTTTGAACTAGCATGCGATGCCTCCAATTCTGCTGTGGGAGTCATGCTAGGGCAAAAGCATAACAAGTTGTTCCATGTGATTGCTTACGCATCCAAAACCCTGGATAGTGCACAAAGGAATTATACTACCACTGAAAAAGAACTGTTTGCTGTGATATTTGCATTAGATAAGTTCAGACAATATTTAATCAATTCTAAAGTGGTTGTGTATACAGATCATGCAGCTGTGAAGTTTCTCTTCACCAAGCCTCAGTCCAAACCAAGGCTTATTAGATGGATGTTACTGCTACAAGAGTTCGACATTAGCATTAAGGATAGGCCTGGAACTGCAAACCTTGTAGCGGATCACTTGAGTAGACTACCGGATGGCACAAGGGGAGTACTTGACCCTGATCTTGTTTGTGATAACTTTCCTGATGCATCCCTAATGTCTATATCTGTTTATGTTCCTTGGTTTGCTAGTCTTGTCAACTATATCGTGACCGGTCTCATCCCTGAGCATATGTCTTCCTTTCAGGCTCAGAAACTTAGACGAGAAGCTGAACACTACATTTGGGATGAGCCCTATTTGTGGAGACTATGCAATGATCAAGTTATTAGAAGATGTGTTCCAGAGACTGAAACTAAGGACATACTGTCCGCTTGCCACTCTATGATTTGTGGTGGACACTTTAGTGCTAAGAAGACATCTAGGAAAGGTGGTCTTTTCTTGATCTTCGGGAGCCACTGGGATCTGAAAATATCCTGAATAACCATCTAAAAAACAATAGTGACTCTTACCTGCCAACCTTTCAAGCATCTGATCAATAAAAGGCAAGGGAAAATGATCTTTCCTAGAGGCTTCATTCAATTTCCTGTAATCTATGCATACTCGCCAAGCATTTTGCACCCTGGTAGGTATCAATTCATTATTTTCATTTTTTATCACAGTGATCCCACTCTTCTTAGGTACAACCTGTACTGGACTAACCCATTCACTATCAGAAATTGGGTAGATGATACCCGCACTCAATAATTTTGTCACTTCTTTCTTGACCACATCTAGAATTAGGGGGTTGAGTCGCCGTTGAGGCTGCCTAAGAGGTTTGGATTCCTCATGCAAGAGGATCCGATGGGTACAAATAGCAGGATTGATTCCAGGAATGTCAGCTAAAGTCCAACCTAGAGCTTTTCGATTTTTACTTAAAACATCAAGCAATCTTTCCTCCTCACTCACAGTCAAAGAATTTGAAATAATCACAGGCAATTTCCCATTAGCAGCAAGGAAAGCATATTTCAAATTAGAGGGGAGAGGTTTAAGCTCTAATTCAGGAGGTTGAACAATAGAGGGAATTAGTGTAGGAAGATTAAGGGTAGTGAAAATACTCCCTTTTTCAGACTTATGAGATGCATGACTTGTGCTAGGCTCCGTAGATTCTACCAATTGAGCATTGGTCTTCCCAAGTGTTGAACCAACATTCAGTTGGTCTACAGCAGCAACAGGCTTGGGGAAAGCAGCTTCCTTCATACCTACTTCACAAGAAGTGATTAGTTCATTCAAAAATCGTAGGGTATGAGGAGTAATCTTTGTTCGAGGCTTAGATGATGAGTTAAGAAGTGGCCCTTTAACCATATTGCGTTTAGCATCAAAATGAGTCACACAAGAGGAGGTCTTGATTGGCGTAAGGGCTATCTCATGCAAAGTGTCCATGTCTTGATTACCAACCTCACATTCAGACTCTTCAGCTGGTTTATGACCTAAAACATTAGCAAGAATACCTTCCTCACAAGCATCATCACTAAAGCATGAATTATCAAATGAGTTACGTTCCCATGAATCAAGAGAAGTAAGAGAAAAATCACTTAGGGAAGATAACCAACAATCAACCATTAATGAGTTAAGGTTAGAAATATCACTCCCCTGTGAATCAAAATTATCAACAGAAGAAGGAGGAGAGCTTTTATCATCACATGAATCCAATGCAATGCCACAATTAAGATCACAATTATCAGTGTGCAAGTTGAGCTCACATTCATTAACCATATCATCAAATGCTAAGTCAATTGAATTTACACCTAATAAAGAGCAATCTTCAAAAGGGTGTTTCATGGCTTCATACATATTGAAACTTAGCTTATGGTTACCCACTTCCATGGTAATTGAACCATGTTTCATGTCTATCAAGGTACTGGCTGTCATCATAAAGGGTCTCCCTAAGATAAGGGTGGATTCACTAGGTTCTTGAGACATGTCTAACACATAGAAATCAGCTGGAAAAACTAAATCCTTGACTTTGACAAGTAAATCTTCAATGATACCTTGCGGTTGCCTAATGCTTTTATCTGCTAGTTGGAGAACCACAGTAGTTCTCTTAAGTTCCTTGACTCCAAGAGACTTAAAAATGGAACTAGGCATGACATTAATGGCTGCACCTAAGTCTAACAAGGCTTGGGCCACATTTACATTACCTATGGTACAAGGTATAGTGAATGAGCCAGGATCCTTGCATTTATCAGGGATTTGAGGTTTGAATAGGGCAGACACATTAGAGCTAACTTGAACTCTCTCATTAGGCTTGAATTTCCTCTTATTTGTACAAAGGTCTTTAAGGAATTTGCAATAACTGGGCATAGACTTGACCAATTGGAAGAAAGGAACATTGATATGTAGCTTACTAAACAAGTCATACATTTCTTTCTCAGTTTGTTCATCATGCATTTTCTTGCCTTGAAAGTAAGCTTTAGGGAAAGGGAGTTGAGAAATTTTTACCTCTTTACCATTAGCGTTGGATAAGGTGCCATGCTCGCTTGTCTTACCTTCCTCAAAAGTTCTTCTTTCCTTGGATCCAACCTCTCTCAGAAGTGGTTGTTGTTCCACTTGAGGTTGTTCAACTGTTTTGTCCTTCTTCCTTTCAAGAATAGCCTTCTCTTTGGAGCTTTCAGGATTTGGAAACTTCATTAGGCTCAAAGGTGGACTTTCAACTTCTATCTCCTCATCGACTTCATTGTCGATCTCTTCAGGAAAGTGTACCTTTTTACCACTTCTCAGTTCAATAGCATTTAGGGACTTAGGATTGATGACGGTGTTTGAAGGAATAGACCCACCAGTCTTAGCATGCACATCACTCAAGGAATTGGAGAATTGGGTTAAATGAGATTGAACTGTGTTGTTTTTCAACTCCAACTCTTCAAACTTCTTGTACATATGAGCCATTTGAGTACTGTCACTTGCCCTGTCATTGTGTAGCTTTTGTAGAGATGCGTTGATAGAGGAGAATTGACCCTGATTCAAAGCTTTTTCTTCCATCATCCGGTTATCAATGCTAGCAATTCGAGCAGCCAAGCTCTTCAGTAATTGATTGGTTTCATCGCCTTTTGACTCTTGAATAGGCACCATTTGTCCACGATTTGACCCATATGGTTGGACTTGATAAGATGAACCTTCTTGATTCCTCCAACCAAAATTAGGATTAGGTCTTCTATTTTCATTGTAGGTGGTGGTGTTAGAGTCCCATCTTTGTTGATTAGGCCTTCCTTGATACATAGCATTGACTTCCTCATGAGGAATAGGGCATAGACTTGTAATGTGCATCACTGAACTACAATTATCGCAACTGGGTGCAACAAGAGCTTGTGAAGTAGGAAAATGAGTTGCTTGTTGGGTACTCAGATGTTGAAGTTCAGTGGTGACGAGAGAAAGCTGCGAAGTGAGTGTATCCATTTTAGACTCAAGTGCGATCATCCTTTGGTTAGATCCGATATCACAGACACTTCTGATCTCTCTTACATTGTATTGTTGAGTGTTTTGAGCTCTCATTTTAATTTGAGCCCATGCTTCCTCTGCAGTACAATCTTCTAAGGAACCCCCAGCTGAAGCATCTAGAATACCCTTTTCATTAGGTAAAAGACCATCATGAAAGTATTGGATTAATTGCTCATTGCTGATTTGATGGTGTGGGCACTTAGCCAAAAGCTCCTGGAAGCGGCTCCAATACTCATAAAAAGACTCTGAGGGGTCTTGTTTGATAGAGTAAATCTCCTTCTTGAGCTCAGCAATCCTTGCAGCGGGAAAGTATTTTTCCAAGAAGGCTTTTTTCAGATTTCCCCATGAATGAAGAGCGTCATTAACCTGCCTTGGTAGCATCATATACCACTCTTTCGCCTTCCCTTCCAAGGTGAAGTAAAACACCTTCAGTTGTACATCTTCTAGGCGAGCACCGACAGGCTTCATATTTGAGCAAGCCACGTGTAATGCATTGAGATGGTTGTAAGGATTTTCCTTCACAAGTCCATGAAAACGAGGTAGAGAAGCAAGCAAAGGTCCCTTAAGCTCGAAATTGACATTAAGGTTAGGGCATGCGGCACTAAAAGGATCAATAGTGACGTCTGATCTTGTCACATCCCTAATAGTTCTTCTCCTTTGTCCTTCACCATTATTTGCCATAGTGGTACCTTGAGAAGCACAATCACTTAAGTCAATGAACAATTCAAAATTAGAAGAATGATCTAAAGTCTTTTCAGATTGATCGGACATACAAAAGAAAAAATTAAGAAAACAATGGATTAATGAAATACCAAAACTATTTTGCACACAAATTTTAAGGGGGAAAAACTACAAAGAAAAAAAATGCAAGTTTATGTAAATATTTAAATGCCAAAATCATATCACTAATGAACGAGAATTACAATAAAAACAAGTTATTCACAATGAAGCCACTAAAAGGGAATGAAATTTTTTTTTTTTTTTGAATTAAACTACTAATTAAATTCAAACCACTCAACACAGCTAAATGCAAGACACAGAATGAACTTAACGAAATAGAGTGAAAATGCAATGATGAGTATGAATGTAGTGGTAAGGATCTAAATGCACCTATTTGTGGGAAAAAAAATAAAATAGAAAGATTTTTTTTTTTTTTATGAAAAATATGGAAATGGTATGAAACTATTGTAAAAATCAAGAAGCTCACACAGGTAACCCCAAATCAATTTCTCAATTGACACTTAGTTAACCATGGAGTCAAAAATGACTCCCCGGCAACGGCGCCATTGATTTGACCGTATCTTTGCGTCTTGGGGTCAAATACAAGATTTTTAATCCAAGAATTGCAGTATAATGCAATACTCAGGTCGTCTCTCTTTTCTCAAGGAGCCTTTAATTGAATCCTAGGTAATACTAAATGTCATGCAAAAGCAAATTCAATAAAAGAAGGAAAAATTGATTTTTGGGTTTTTCTTGTTAAAATAAAATAAAAATAAATAAATAAATAAAAATACAATTTAATTAAATATATAAATAAACACACCACTCAAATTAATTTAAATTATAGGCAAAGTCTATATATAAATCCCACAACACAAATTTAATCACACATTATTCAAACAAAATATTGGAATAGGAAAAATAAAAACAAAACTCCCTTATTCAGTTTCCACGTGCATGCATGAGCAAAGATAGGCAATTGATGATGTCAGCATGCATATTGGTGATGTCAGCGTATATGTTGATACATGAAGCACCCAGTTTCGCGTTTTTTTCCTTCTCACGTTCTCTTCTTTTCGATGCTGAACTGTTTCTTCCTTTTCTTTTCCTAGTCGAGTTGCTTGCTGGTGGTGAGACAAGGAAGGCCAACGGTGATGCTTGAAAGTGAGAGAGCGAAGAAGCGTCGCCGGAAGTGGGGGCCGGAAATTGCAGAACTTCGCCGGAAAATTGGAAACCACACGGGAGTCACAGAAAAACTGATGGAAAATGATGATGTGGTATTTGTATGATGAAAGGACGATGGTAGAAAGAAAATAAGACACAACGGAGGAGAAAATGTTTCACAAAAAAAATCAAGCTTCGCCGGAAGTGGGGGCCGGAAAACTGGAATAGTTCGCCGGAAAATGCAAAACTTTCTAAAATATCACAGAGAGGAGATGAGGGTGCTGCACTTGTAGTTTTTTATGGCTTTTGGAGGAGAGGACCGAAAGTGATGGTGTTGTGAATGAGGGTGCTGCTGGACTGTGAGCAAGATGATGGTGTGGTGATGAAAATGAAGAACGTGGTGGTAAGGAAGGTGCAGAGGCTGGTAAAGGTGAATGGTGGTGATGAAGGGAAGAGGTCAGTGGTGTAAGTGGTGACCTCGTTCTTACTTCAACTCCCCGTTCTGTAGTACCTCGGCAAAAGAAAATGGAAGCAGAAAATTTGAAGAAGGAAGAGCTGCAGTTGCAGTCGGGATGCTCTCATGGTGGTGAAGATGGGGGTATATATAGTGAGATTGACACTGTCCATTTCCCTTCACCAACCATGTTAGGTACAGTCTGAAAGCAAGCTGCAACACAAATCTTTCCGTGATATGCGCGTGCAAATAATTTCTACGTCTTCCAGAAGTGCACATGACAAAACCTGCCAGATTTTATTTTTCTGTCGGTTTGAATGTTGAATTTGTGGCTTGGGTATTATTCTGTAATTTTCTCCAATAAATTTTCCTCATGAAAAAGCTGATGGGTACTTTTCTGTAATTTGCTCTGGTCCTTTTCTATAATTTTCCTTGTATTCAGACTCCAAAAATCACCAATTGTGACCCAAAGCACCTGCAATGCAAAAATTAAGCATAAGGTAGTATTAAAAGTTCAAGAGATCATATGTATAAATATTTAATAATTATGGCAATTTTACCCTTTTATTACAATTAATTCGATACAAATGCCTCTAATTAAAATAAGTGCTTAATCATGCCATAATGCCCTGGAAAATACATTAAGAGTCCCTATTTAATTAATTAAAAATATATAAAATTATGGTTAAATCAATTCCCCCACACTTAGACCTTTGTACTCCTGAACAAAGGAAATTGAGTACAAGACTTCAAATCCAAATTATTGACACATTAAAAAGTGAGCAATTTCATAATTAGAAAGCAATAGATCAATTAATCACATTCTTCAAGTCAACATTAGTTATTGTTAATTGATGCAAAGAAATTAGTCAACTACACAAAATATTAGATGAAGCACAAGAGACTCTCAGGGTATTATTGTTTCACTCATCTCACCTCATTGGGATAATTTCACTCTAGTTCACTCAATGAACAACTTACCATAGGCTTGTAATAACTCTAACATCTCCACTACTAATAGCAATTAATGTAATGAATCAAGAGGACTTCAAAGGGTTGTAATGATGGATGAAGGCTGAATGGAATGAAGAAAATAAATAGTTGATATGCGTCAAAATTATTGAACAAGTTCATAGTAACTAATTAACTTTAATAACTATTGCCAATTCTTTTCTTAATTCACGAACAAATGCCTTTTATTCACCTTCTTCTCTCTCTTTTTTTTTTTTTTTTTTTTTTTTGCATTTCAAATTGCTCAATTGTCTATTGGCAATTTACTTTGATTTCAGAATACCATGAACACTATGAATAAATGACTTGCATACAACATAGGAATGGCTCAAAATGGGTAACAAAAAGTTGATAAATAAGGGTTTGTGTTTTGGTGAATGGGTTTAAAATGAATGCCTCTTTCATTTTCATCACACTAATGCAAATGCCGTTTTGAAGAAGAGTTAAAACAAGTTCTAGAAGATGAAAAATAAGTGAACATGCACACATGGAAAGAATTTAAGGTCCAAATAATCTTCCAACAAGGTTTTTGTCTAATGCTTCTTCTAACATAATTAATTGCATAGGAAACTAACCACAAAACATCCACTTAACTTCTAGTGCTAACCTTACAAACACAATTAATCAAGACATTGCAATCAATTATAATCATGCTCAAATATTAAACACACTAATGATACAAAAACTATTTTTTTTTTTTTAACTATATACTTTTTTTTTTTTTTTAAACAAGGAGTAAACAAGAATCCAATTGTGGGTTCATTTCTTTTCCCATTCACTTAAAAACAAAATATGGTTTTTTTTTTATTTTGCCAAAACTAGATCTCATGGAAGCTCAAAAAACAATTTCTTGCAAAGTACATGTCCAAAATGGTAAATGCGACCCTTTACCATTTATGTCATGCTTCAAAGCAAGTCATTCTTGAAAAAGTTTTGAAAAATTTTCTAGTTTAAGGCATTTTCACATTTAAAATCAACCATTGGGATTCAAAATGTATTTCCCTCCCCCACACTTAATCAACACATTGTCCTCAATGTGTAAAGCAGGTTGAAAGTCAAGGAACAATGGTAATTAAGTGCACACACAAAGGAAGAACAAAAGAAAACAAAAAAACAAAAAACAAAACACAAAATTTTTTTTTTTTTTTTTTTTTTAAACTACACTACTTCTACTGGAATGCCCTCCCTCCACACTTATCTCAAGCAATCAATAAAGCATACATAATAACTGATGAAAGATCATTGAAAGCAAAAGATAGTGAAAGGAGAAGAAGCAACCTGGCCTCAAGTAGGCTTTAATGTTGAATCACAGTAGAGCTTGAGCAGGTGTCCATTGACTTGGAACTCTTTTCCAGTAGTCTCATCAAGTAGCTCTACCATGCCAAATGAATGCACTTTGGTGACGGTGAAAGGCCCATACCATTTATCTTTAAGCTTCCCACTTAACAACTTGAATTGGGCCTTGTACAACAGCACACGGTCACCTACTTTGAAATCTTTTCTCAAGATCTTCTTATCATGTAGCAACTTGGTCTTCTCTTTGTAAATGCGAGAGCTCTCATAAGCATCTAGTCGCATTTCTTCAAGTTCTTGTAGTTGCAATTTCCTTTCCCAGCCTGTCTCTTCTATATCCATGTTGCACATTTTCACAGCCCAATAGGTTTTGTGCTCCAATTCCACCGGAATATGACAAGCCTTTCCATGGATAAGTCGGTAAGGAGACATTCCTATTGGTGTCTTAAAAGCAGTTCTATAGGCCCATAGTGCTTCCTCCAACCTTAAGCTCCAATCCTTCCTTGAAGGCTTGACTATCTTTTCTAGAATCTGTTTGATCTCTCGGTTAGATACTTCTGCTTGCCCATTTGTTTGTGGATGGTAAGGGGTAGAAGTTTTGTGAGTCACCCCAAGCTTAGCAAGTAAGTTATCAATAACCTTATTGCAAAAGTGGGTTCCTCTATCACTTACTATAGCCCGCGGTACTCCAAATCTACAAAATATATAAGACTTAAGAAACTTGGAAACCGTTTGGGCATCATCCTTCCTAGTAGGAATAGCTTCGACCCATCTAGAGAGGTAATCCACAGCTAACAAGATATAGCTATAGCCTGATGAGGGTGGAAAAGGGCCCATAAAGTCTATACCCCATACATCAAATATCTCACAAAAAAGCATAGGTTGTTGTGGCATCTCGTGCCGTTTTCCTAGCCCCCCAAATCTTTGGCATTTATCACATGCCTTACAATATGAGTATGAATCCTTGAAAAGGGTGGGCCAGTAAAACCCAGCATCTAATACTTTCCTAGATGTCTTCTTAGCACTAAAGTGTCCACCACAAATCATAGAGTGGCAAGCGGACAGTATGTCCTTAGTTTCAGTCTCTGGAACACATCTTCTAATAACTTGATCATTGCATAGTCTCCACAAATAGGGCTCATCCCAAATGTAGTGTTCAGCTTCTCGTCTAAGTTTCTGAGCCTGAAAGGAAGACATATGCTCAGGGATGAGACCGGTCACGATATAGTTGACAAGACTAGCAAACCAAGGAACATAAACAGATATAGACATTAGGGATGCATCAGGAAAGTTATCACAAACAAGATCAGGGTCAAGTACTCCCCTTGTGCCATCCGGTAGTCTACTCAAGTGATCCGCTACAAGGTTTGCAGTTCCAGGCCTATCCTTAATGCTAATGTCGAACTCTTGTAGCAGTAACATCCATCTAATAAGCCTTGGCTTGGACTGAGGCTTGGTGAAGAGAAACTTCACAGCTGCATGATCTGTATACACAACCACTTTAGAATTGATTAAATATTGTCTGAACTTATCTAATGCAAATATCACAGCAAACAGTTCTTTTTCAGTGGTAGTATAATTCCTTTGTGCACTATCCAGGGTTTTGGATGCGTAAGCAATCACATGGAACAACTTGTTATGCTTTTGCCCTAGCATGACCCCCACAGCAGAATTGGAGGCATCGCATGCTAGTTCAAAAGGTAAGGTCCAATCTGGTGCACTCAGAATAGGGGGCGAAATCAAGTGTGATTTTAATTCATCAAATGCTTGTTTACATAAATCATCAAAGATGAAATCAACATTCTTTTGCAATAATTTGGATAATGGTAGAGCTATCTTGCTGAAATCTTTTATGAATCGTTGGTAAAAACCCACATGCCCTAAGAAAGATCGAAGCGTTTTAACATTAGTGGGGTAGGGCAAGGAGGAAATTACCTCAATTTTAGCTCTATCAACTTCAATGCCCTTGCTAGATATCAAGTGACCAAGTACTATTCCATGATCAACCATGAAATGGCACTTCTCATAATTCAAAATTAAATTTTTCTCAATGCATCTAGCAAGAACCTTGTCCAAACTATTTAAACAAGTATCAAATGAATTTCCATACACTGTAAAATCGTCCATAAAAACTTCCATACAATTTTCTAGGAAATCGCTGAATAGTGACATCATACAACGTTGGAAAGTGCCAGGTGCATTGCACAATCCGAACGGCATTCTCCTATAGCATAGGTTCCAAATGGACAAGTAAAGGTGGTCTTTTCTTGATCTTCGGGAGCCACTGGGATCTGAAAATATCCTGAATAACCATCTAAAAAACAATAGTGACTCTTACCTGCCAACCTTTCAAGCATCTGATCAATAAAAGGCAAGGGAAAATGATCTTTCCTAGAGGCTTCATTCAATTTCCTGTAATCTATGCATACTCGCCAAGCATTTTGCACCCTGGTAGGTATCAATTCATTATTTTCATTTTTTATCACAGTGATCCCACTCTTCTTAGGTACAACCTGTACTGGACTAACCCATTCACTATCAGAAATTGGGTAGATGATACCCGCACTCAATAATTTTGTCACTTCTTTCTTGACCACATCTAGAATTAGGGGGTTGAGTCGCCGTTGAGGCTGCCTAAGAGGTTTGGATTCCTCATGCAAGAGGATCCGATGGGTACAAATAGCAGGATTGATTCCAGGAATGTCAGCTAAAGTCCAACCTAGAGCTTTTCGATTTTTACTTAAAACATCAAGCAATCTTTCCTCCTCACTCACAGTCAAAGAATTTGAAATAATCACAGGCAATTTCCCATTAGCAGCAAGGAAAGCATATTTCAAATTAGAGGGGAGAGGTTTAAGCTCTAATTCAGGAGGTTGAACAATAGAGGGAATTAGTGTAGGAAGATTAAGGGTAGTGAAAATACTCCCTTTTTCAGACTTATGAGATGCATGACTTGTGCTAGGCTCCGTAGATTCTACCAATTGAGCATTGGTCTTCCCAAGTGTTGAACCAACATTCAGTTGGTCTACAGCAGCAACAGGCTTGGGGAAAGCAGCTTCCTTCATACCTACTTCACAAGAAGTGATTAGTTCATTCAAAAATCGTAGGGTATGAGGAGTAATCTTTGTTCGAGGCTTAGATGATGAGTTAAGAAGTGGCCCTTTAACCATATTGCGTTTAGCATCAAAATGAGTCACACAAGAGGAGGTCTTGATTGGCGTAAGGGCTATCTCATGCAAAGTGTCCATGTCTTGATTACCAACCTCACATTCAGACTCTTCAGCTGGTTTATGACCTAAAACATTAGCAAGAATACCTTCCTCACAAGCATCATCACTAAAGCATGAATTATCAAATGAGTTACGTTCCCATGAATCAAGAGAAGTAAGAGAAAAATCACTTAGGGAAGATAACCAACAATCAACCATTAATGAGTTAAGGTTAGAAATATCACTCCCCTGTGAATCAAAATTATCAACAGAAGAAGGAGGAGAGCTTTTATCATCACATGAATCCAATGCAATGCCACAATTAAGATCACAATTATCAGTGTGCAAGTTGAGCTCACATTCATTAACCATATCATCAAATGCTAAGTCAATTGAATTTACACCTAATAAAGAGCAATCTTCAAAAGGGTGTTTCATGGCTTCATACATATTGAAACTTAGCTTATGGTTACCCACTTCCATGGTAATTGAACCATGTTTCATGTCTATCAAGGTACTGGCTGTCATCATAAAGGGTCTCCCTAAGATAAGGGTGGATTCACTAGGTTCTTGAGACATGTCTAACACATAGAAATCAGCTGGAAAAACTAAATCCTTGACTTTGACAAGTAAATCTTCAATGATACCTTGCGGTTGCCTAATGCTTTTATCTGCTAGTTGGAGAACCACAGTAGTTCTCTTAAGTTCCTTGACTCCAAGAGACTTAAAAATGGAACTAGGCATGACATTAATGGCTGCACCTAAGTCTAACAAGGCTTGGGCCACATTTACATTACCTATGGTACAAGGTATAGTGAATGAGCCAGGATCCTTGCATTTATCAGGGATTTGAGGTTTGAATAGGGCAGACACATTAGAGCTAACTTGAACTCTCTCATTAGGCTTGAATTTCCTCTTATTTGTACAAAGGTCTTTAAGGAATTTGCAATAACTGGGCATAGACTTGACCAATTGGAAGAAAGGAACATTGATATGTAGCTTACTAAACAAGTCATACATTTCTTTCTCAGTTTGTTCATCATGCATTTTCTTGCCTTGAAAGTAAGCTTTAGGGAAAGGGAGTTGAGAAATTTTTACCTCTTTACCATTAGCGTTGGATAAGGTGCCATGCTCGCTTGTCTTACCTTCCTCAAAAGTTCTTCTTTCCTTGGATCCAACCTCTCTCAGAAGTGGTTGTTGTTCCACTTGAGGTTGTTCAACTGTTTTGTCCTTCTTCCTTTCAAGAATAGCCTTCTCTTTGGAGCTTTCAGGATTTGGAAACTTCATTAGGCTCAAAGGTGGACTTTCAACTTCTATCTCCTCATCGACTTCATTGTCGATCTCTTCAGGAAAGTGTACCTTTTTACCACTTCTCAGTTCAATAGCATTTAGGGACTTAGGATTGATGACGGTGTTTGAAGGAATAGACCCACCAGTCTTAGCATGCACATCACTCAAGGAATTGGAGAATTGGGTTAAATGAGATTGAACTGTGTTGTTTTTCAACTCCAACTCTTCAAACTTCTTGTACATATGAGCCATTTGAGTACTGTCACTTGCCCTGTCATTGTGTAGCTTTTGTAGAGATGCGTTGATAGAGGAGAATTGACCCTGATTCAAAGCTTTTTCTTCCATCATCCGGTTATCAATGCTAGCAATTCGAGCAGCCAAGCTCTTCAGTAATTGATTGGTTTCATCGCCTTTTGACTCTTGAATAGGCACCATTTGTCCACGATTTGACCCATATGGTTGGACTTGATAAGATGAACCTTCTTGATTCCTCCAACCAAAATTAGGATTAGGTCTTCTATTTTCATTGTAGGTGGTGGTGTTAGAGTCCCATCTTTGTTGATTAGGCCTTCCTTGATACATAGCATTGACTTCCTCATGAGGAATAGGGCATAGACTTGTAATGTGCATCACTGAACTACAATTATCGCAACTGGGTGCAACAAGAGCTTGTGAAGTAGGAAAATGAGTTGCTTGTTGGGTACTCAGATGTTGAAGTTCAGTGGTGACGAGAGAAAGCTGCGAAGTGAGTGTATCCATTTTAGACTCAAGTGCGATCATCCTTTGGTTAGATCCGATATCACAGACACTTCTGATCTCTCTTACATTGTATTGTTGAGTGTTTTGAGCTCTCATTTTAATTTGAGCCCATGCTTCCTCTGCAGTACAATCTTCTAAGGAACCCCCAGCTGAAGCATCTAGAATACCCTTTTCATTAGGTAAAAGACCATCATGAAAGTATTGGATTAATTGCTCATTGCTGATTTGATGGTGTGGGCACTTAGCCAAAAGCTCCTGGAAGCGGCTCCAATACTCATAAAAAGACTCTGAGGGGTCTTGTTTGATAGAGTAAATCTCCTTCTTGAGCTCAGCAATCCTTGCAGCGGGAAAGTATTTTTCCAAGAAGGCTTTTTTCAGATTTCCCCATGAATGAAGAGCGTCATTAACCTGCCTTGGTAGCATCATATACCACTCTTTCGCCTTCCCTTCCAAGGTGAAGTAAAACACCTTCAGTTGTACATCTTCTAGGAGAGCACCGACAGGCTTCATATTTGAGCAAGCCACGTGTAATGCATTGAGATGGTTGTAAGGATTTTCCTTCACAAGTCCATGAAAACGAGGTAGAGAAGCAAGCAAAGGTCCCTTAAGCTCGAAATTGACATTAAGGTTAGGGCATGCGGCACTAAAAGGATCAATAGTGACGTCTGATCTTGTCACATCCCTAATAGTTCTTCTCCTTTGTCCTTCACCATTATTTGCCATAGTGGTACCTTGAGAAGCACAATCACTTAAGTCAATGAACAATTCAAAATTAGAAGAATGATCTAAAGTCTTTTCAGATTGATCGGACATACAAAAGAAAAAATTAAGAAAACAATGGATTAATGAAATACCAAAACTATTTTGCACACAAATTTTAAGGGGGAAAAACTACAAAGAAAAAAAATGCAAGTTTATGTAAATATTTAAATGCCAAAATCATATCACTAATGAACGAGAATTACAATAAAAACAAGTTATTCACAATGAAGCCACTAAAAGGGAATGAAAGTTTTTTTTTTTTTGAATTAAACTACTAATTAAATTCAAACCACTCAACACAGCTAAATGCAAGACACAGAATGAACTTAACGAAATAGAGTGAAAATGCAATGATGAGTATGAATGTAGTGGTAAGGATCTAAATGCACCTATTTGTGGGAAAAAAAATAAAATAGAAAGATTTTTTTTTTTTTTTTTTTTATGAAAAATATGGAAATGGTATGAAACTATTGTAAAAATCAAGAAGCTCACACAGGTAACCCCAAATCAATTTCTCAATTGACACTTAGTTAACCATGGAGTCAAAAATGACTCCCCGGCAACGGCGCCATTGATTTGACCGTATCTTTGCGTCTTGGGGTCAAATACAAGATTTTTAATCCAAGAATTGCAGTATAATGCAATACTCAGGTCGTCTCTCTTTTCTCAAGGAGCCTTTAATTGAATCCTAGGTAATACTAAATGTCATGCAAAAGCAAATTCAATAAAAGAAGGAAAAATTGATTTTTGGGTTTTTCTTGTTAAAATAAAATAAAAATAAATAAATAAATAAAAATACAATTTAATTAAATATATAAATAAACACACCACTCAAATTAATTTAAATTATAGGCAAAGTCTATATATAAATCCCACAACACAAATTTAATCACACATTATTCAAACAAAATATTGGAATAGGAAAAATAAAAACAAAACTCCCTTATTCAGTTTCCACGTGCATGCATGAGCAAAGATAGGCAATTGATGATGTCAGCATGCATATTGGTGATGTCAGCGTATATGTTGATACATGAAGCACCCAGTTTCGCGTTTTTTTCCTTCTCACGTTCTCTTCTTTTCGATGCTGAACTGTTTCTTCCTTTTCTTTTCCTAGTCGAGTTGCTTGCTGGTGGTGAGACAAGGAAGGCCAACGGTGATGCTTGAAAGTGAGAGAGCGAAGAAGCGTCGCCGGAAGTGGGGGCCGGAAATTGCAGAACTTCGCCGGAAAATTGGAAACCACACGGGAGTCACAGAAAAACTGATGGAAAATGATGATGTGGTATTTGTATGATGAAAGGACGATGGTAGAAAGAAAATAAGACACAACGGAGGAGAAAATGTTTCACAAAAAAAATCAAGCTTCGCCGGAAGTGGGGGCCGGAAAACTGGAATAGTTCGCCGGAAAATGCAAAACTTTCTAAAATATCACAGAGAGGAGATGAGGGTGCTGCACTTGTAGTTTTTTATGGCTTTTGGAGGAGAGGACCGAAAGTGATGGTGTTGTGAATGAGGGTGCTGCTGGACTGTGAGCAAGATGATGGTGTGGTGATGAAAATGAAGAACGTGGTGGTAAGGAAGGTGCAGAGGCTGGTAAAGGTGAATGGTGGTGATGAAGGGAAGAGGTCAGTGGTGTAAGTGGTGACCTCGTTCTTACTTCAACTCCCCGTTCTGTAGTACCTCGGCAAAAGAAAATGGAAGCAGAAAATTTGAAGAAGGAAGAGCTGCAGTTGCAGTCGGGATGCTCTCATGGTGGTGAAGATGGGGGTATATATAGTGAGATTGACACTGTCCATTTCCCTTCACCAACCATGTTAGGTACAGTCTGAAAGCAAGCTGCAACACAAATCTTTCCGTGATATGCGCGTGCAAATAATTTCTACGTCTTCCAGAAGTGCACATGACAAAACCTGCCAGATTTTATTTTTCTGTCGGGTTGAATGTTGAATTTGTGGCTTGGGTATTATTCTGTAATTTTCTCCAATAAATTTTCCTCATGAAAAAGCTGATGGGTACTTTTCTGTAATTTGCTCTGGTCCTTTTCTATAATTTTCCTTGTATTCAGACTCCAAAAATCACCAATTGTGACCCAAAGCACCTGCAATGCAAAAATTAAGCATAAGGTAGTATTAAAAGTTCAAGAGATCATATGTATAAATATTTAATAATTATGGCAATTTTACCCTTTTATTACAATTAATTCGATACAAATGCCTCTAATTAAAATAAGTGCTTAATCATGCCATAATGCCCTGGAAAATACATTAAGAGTCCCTATTTAATTAATTAAAAATATATAAAATTATGGTTAAATCAGGCTCCTACTTTGTATATAAATACCTAGTGATTACATGAATAAGATACAACTTCTTCAGTGAATATTTTGATTATAGTATCAATACCTTGGTCTCTATTGATATTTCTCTCTTGCTTCGACCACATCAAAGAACTCACTATGACTCGCTCCAAAGCAAAGTTAAATGTTCTCATTTGATTTTGGTGATGTGGCTGAAAGTGACTCACTTATAATAGGGATAGAAGAGAGTATTTAAGAAGCTCAACTAATTTTAATCATATTTCTTGATTTTGACGATTTGATTATTTATCTCTCACTATAATAAACAAACGAGAGAGTATCTTTTATGAGGTTAGTGATAGTGATTATAGAGACCAATGTACAAATCCTTGTTTTTATTGATCCTACTACCGTCCATACCGAAAGCAAGTGAAAAATTGTCTATAAATCTCTTGAAGAAATGTGGTTTCTAAGTCTTGATAAGAAAAAAAAATTCATGAGTCTTTTATATTGATAGAGTTTCTTGTTCTAACTGATTTGCATTTTTAAAATTAATGTACATGAAATAATTAAAATATGTGTATCTAGAAAACAAAAGGTCTTTCTCTTTGATTGGTCTCTCTTTTTTAAAATAGTATTTGAAATCTTAAGTTAGTTTTTTTTTTTTTGGTTGAATTTCCAGGATTTGATCTTTACAGCAAAGTTTTTGAAAAATAATGCATCTCCATTGCGCTATGCGAAGCATATTAAAGTACAACCGTTAGATTATCCACAAGGTCAAGCCGTGAGGAGATTGGTGGAAAGCTTACTTAATTTACATTTTTCATCTACGGCGACAGAACGAGCAGTTTGAAGGTATGTTTTATTAAGCTTTTATTTACTTATCAAATTATCAAGAACATCATGGCCGTTTTATTGAGTAGAAACTTGTTATATTACTTATCTAATACCTATTTATAAGTCACTTTTAGCATGTTACACTCTTAGACTTGTAAATAGGACTAGAAGAGTACTTGTTATTTGAAAACAACTACACAGCCCATATACATAGATAGAGAATCCTGCTTTCTAAGTATAATTTTAAATTAAACATCTTGATACATTGACTTATCAGTCTTACAGACAGTGTGGTGGCAAGACCCATCAATGATCACGCTAACCCATCTGAGAAATTAGAATATGATTTTTGACAATGTTTATCACTTAATTATGGCGAGGTAAATGAATGTGCTAAATGGGATTTGTTGCAAGATCATCTTACATCCAGTAAGTGCAATTTAATATGTTAACTCATCTTCTTTTAGCATGTATTAGAGTTGATTGAGTTAGATATAAGAGGAATTAGGTTTTATCATATTATAATTATAAAAACATGCATGGAAATGGATTTGAAAAATATTGCAGTGTGAATCTGAGAATAAAGCGGTGAAGAGGAAGAGGGTGGAAAAGAGATGCTGTTTAGGGATTCCCACAAAATGCTGGCGACACTATGCACTCAAGGTGGATATTCAAGGCATCGACGAACAAGAGAGAAGCAGCTTGCACAAGTTGTTTGATCCTTACATGCCTTGATTATGGAACACACACACACACACACACATCAGCTCGTTATGATTTACTCTCTATTTTAAATGTTAGAAGTGTCCATCCTTAATACTACCTCGGACCCTAAATGAAGACCTAATTACTTGATTTGAGTAGATTAAGGATGTTAGTTAAGTGGGTTAATGTGATATGCTTTTTTCCCTAAAACACCCCAATTATCTTTCTTAATTCCCTCCCTCCCTCTCCTACTTGATTATTGTTGAGGGAATATCAATAAGGTTAATTTGGAAAAAAAAAATTGATAAACATGTGAAATATGTCTTATATTTAGGACGAATATCAACTATCCAATTAAGTCATACATCAACGACTAGAGTGAATATAAGATTCACTTTGTAGTTTAATTTAAAGTACAAAGTGAATATTATATTACGGATAGAATGTAGTAATTATTATCATCAAATGTTTCATGTTGCCCTAAGAAACCTTGGATTATCCTGAATAAATTGATCACTACCGTTAGACTATGAAATTAGTTGTCACAATATTATGGTACACCAATTTGAGAAATCTTAATCCTCACATCAAAGAAATGGAGTTGAAGAACAGACATGAAGTGGAGAGCCTAACAACCTTGGATAATCCTGAATAAATTGATCACTACCGTTAGACTATGAAATTAGTTGTCACAATATTACGGTCCACCAATTTGAGAAATCTTAATCCTCACAGCAAAGAAACGGAGTTGCAGAACAGCCATAAAGTGGAGACCCTGACCCTTTGTACTTCTAATCTTATGTAAGTGCTTCAAGTATTGAAAGACAGAAATGTACGATTGATGCTGAAAAGTTGCTTGAATTTTACTAAACTTGCTGAAAAATTAGAGGCATCATGTTTTTTTTTTTTTTAAATGAATAGGATGGTAAAAGCACAACATTCACACATCTCAAATTGGTCCCTTCATACTAATTTATGATTTGTTGAATGAGGATTGATTTAGGTTTGGAAAATGTTGGGAGTGTGTATTTGAAATTTTTCCAACTTTTGGCCTTTGTCAATATACTTTATTCTTACTATCTAAACTAGTCTCAATTAGGAGTTATGTATGTGTATGTTTGTTTGATATTAATACTATCTAAACTAGAGAATTGAATAGTCAGTCACCCAGTGACAGAAGAAATTTTCTCTGCGCTACTAAATTCCCTATGCTAACTACTCTGCATTAAATTATCTGTCTCTGTATATATTAAATTTCCTGTGCATAACTATTATACAAGGGAAATTATTCGTCTTATGTGTTATGAAAATTAAAAAAAAAAAAATCTGAGATAAGAGAAGAGAAAATTCAAGAGAGAAAGTGGGAAGCAATCCTCATTCAATTTCTTGTGTTTCTTATTTCTTATGATCACAATGCTTTGTACAAGGCTCTATTTATAGGCCTCCAAGAGTTACCACTAACATACAATGAATGGTACAATTAATACACATGAATGTATACTATATAACCCTTCGTATCATTCATGTATCTTAATATACATTAAATAGTCTTTTAGTTTCCCAACTACTATTCATGAATGGTGACTAGAATATGTGATATCAATAGTTAATGAACATCTACATAATTAATATATTTATAACATTATGACCATTTTAGTGATTACAAATGTTTTTATTTTTAAAGCAAGCGGAATAATTTTAGAAATTTAAAATCCTTATATGTCAATAACTTGCGACTTTGGTCTTTAAACAAAATTTTTCCTAAAAGTTATATTGTGTCATATTTAATTGATAAGCTTAGTCGTTCTTTAGGTTTGTGATGAGGAGAAACCAATCAGTATAAAACTCTTGGTACTTGGTAGTGATTAATTATTAACCATAATAAAAACAAAATTATTACTACTATATATAATATATTGGTGCTACTCTGCTACATGCTTAACAATATTTACCGGGGCTCATCATTCATAGTTGCAACCTTTTTTATAGAAGAAACATTTTAATTTTGGTTAGCTTTCATTTTCACATTACAAATTTTTGTTGATTTTTTGTAATCATTCCCTTTTGGTCAAAACATCCGTTTTCTCTAATTTCTCAAGTAAAAAATTAGTACCCCACACGTAATTACGTACAAGCCCCACTCTTCAAAATTCTGTCTAATTTGACCCAAATAAAATGCAATTAAATATACACATAATAGTATCTTAATTAATATAATGCATAAAATTAAAATTATTCATCAATAACTAAAGGTAATTTGGCTGAATGAAAGCAACTTGATCATTGTAGGTGCTTGAAGAGATTGGATTAAATATGGAAATAGCAGTTTGAGGTTCAAATTTGATAAATACTAGATTGGTACTATGAAATTTGAAAATGCCAATTTGGTGTTGGCAAAACTCAGCGTTTTAGCTCTCATTGTAGGTCAGTGGCGATGGTTAATTGAGGATGGAGACGCGAGAGGGACAACAGTGAACAGCCGCAACACACTACCTCCCGACCTTGGTCTTTAATCCCCATCACCGCCCCACTCCACCTTCGCCTTCCTTCTCCATTTTCAACCACCATCGCTTCACCACACCTCTCACCACCGACACACCTCCACCACCCGTCTGAGTTGTAGCGAAGGGAGACAGAATTGAACCAGAGAGCTGAGGCGAGGTGAGTGAGACGGGATTGGAGAGGGAAAGAGACACGATCGGAGAGCTCCTCTCATTCACTACCACCGTCCTTCACCGGAGCTATTGCACAGACGTCGTGACATTGAAAACCAGAGGGAGACCGCAACAGAGAGGAGTGGCAGCAGCCACCTTCATTTCATAACCATCACCGTTCCTTTCCCCCATTTCCACCGAGTTTAGCTGCGACTGAGCTCAGATTCAACAATGTTCCACTTCCATCTTCACCTTCACAGCAACCAACCACTTCCTCCTTTTATGCAAACCGTGGCTTCCCCTGTTTCTGATGTTTATATCCAGCCACCAATTATTCTTAATTAAGTGATAATTTGTCAGTTTAATTGGTAGTTTTCAATGTCTGGAACTCTGGAAGTGCATGGTGAGGCTGTTGTGATGGCTGGCAGTAGCTAAAATTGCGCTCAGTCCCTTATAGCAACAGACAATGGCATGAACATGGGCTTCAACAGGGGAGTTTTTATTCTTCCATTTCTGTATTTTCACATTATAATTGTGATTCCTAGGTCTTAGGATGAATTTTACAATGTTGAATTGATTTATTTTGATGTATTTGGAGAATTAGATGTGGCTTGAATTTTTGTTAGGCATTTGACATTGTGGTTAATTAGCTTAATTATTATTTCTTTGTACTGGTTAGTCATTAAATTGATTATTTTGTGAACATTTTGTGCTAATTTCAAGGTGGCGTAGTTAGTGGATCAATGATGTCTTGTGTTTACATTAATTAATTGAGTGTGAATTTATTAATTGTGTTTAGCATTGGGTTTTAGCATCATTAATCTTGATTTTTCATATAGGTGGCCATTGTTAAATTCAATAGTGTATTTGAGGTGGTCAACATTGCAATAAAAAACCATGCTCAAGAGATCATTTTTTATGTTATGCACCCACAACTTGGTCTATGTGAGTTCTGACTGTCTTCCTAGTCTATTTCCATCCCAATTCTTGACTGTGCTCACCTTAAGTACTTTAGATTTCCAGTTGCTGATTCTATCATACTGTGCCCACAACTGAAAGAACTAGTCATCTCCTTTTGCAAACTATAATTGTTTCATCTCTATCTGTGGAGAAGGTTGAAATCAGTCTTTGTAAGGACCTAGTTGGAGTTGAAATAATGGGAAAGAATCTTTTGTATTTTTTTCTTTAAAAATGGAATCCTTAATTCACAACGGTGTGACATTAACCTCTCTGCGTGTGAATCTATAAAAGATATGTCTCTATATCACATAAAGGTCTCAAACTCAAAGCAGTTAATGGAACTAGTCACTGATAGTTTGTACATTGAAGAGTGTGATTTGCCTGAGAGCTTGAGCTTTCATAACCCTAGCATCAAAGTGTTGGAGATGAATAATAATCATAAAGTGAAGAACATGTCGCTCTTGGCTCCCAATCTGGAGCATTTTGTTTATAACTCTTCCAAATGTAGTGTTGATATCTTAGTATGTGGGTCTCTCAAGGTTCTCAAGGTTCTAAAATTAGGAAGAGTAACCTTAACAGATGAGTTTTTGAGGAGTACGATATCTTACTGAAGTTGTCTGAGAGAGCTAGCAATAAGTGATTGCAATGCTTTAGAGAAGATGGAGCTGAAAAATGACAAGGTTGAGATTTTGTCATTGAAGAGATGTTCGAATTTAAAAGAGGCAAATTGTTGATTCCCCAAAGTTGCTGAAACTTGAATATCAAGGAAGCCCGGAACTTTATCCAGTGCAAATCTTATCCACCAAATGCAGTACTGCCCGCATCAGATTACCAAAATGCAACATAGATCCTGACTTAGGGTTCAATAACCTGAAGCAGTTTCTCTCATACTTCGATCGCATCAAAGACCTCACTATTACTTGCTCCAGAACAAAACTATTAATTGACTTCTCTTTTTTCAGTTCCCTCTTGAGAAGGAAATTTGTGGATAATTTTTTACTTGCTTTGGTATGAAGGGCAGTAGTATCAATACCTTGGTCTCTCTTGCTTCGACCACATCAAAGAACTCACTATGACTCGCTCCAAAGCAAAGTTAAATGTTCTTATTTGATTTTGGTGATGTGGCTGAAAGTGACTCACTTATAATAGGGATAGAAGAGAGCATTTAAGAAGCTCAACTAATTTTAATCATATTTCTTGATTTTGACGATTTGATTATTTATCTCTCACTATAATAAACAAACGAGAGAGTATCTTTTATGAGGTTAGTGATAGTGATTATAGAGACCAATGTACAGATCCTTGTTTTTATTGATCCTACTACTGCCCATACCGAAAGCAAGTAAAAAATTGTCTATAAATCTCTTGAAGAAATGTGGTTTTTAAGTCTTGATAAGAACAAAAATCCATGAGTCTTTTATATTGATATAGAGTTTCTTGTTGTAACTGATTTGCATTTTTAAAATTAATGTACATGAAATAATTAAAATATGTGTATCTAGAAAACAAAAGGTCATTCTCTTTGATTGGTCTCTCTTTTTTAAAATAGTATTTGAAATCTTAAGTTAGTTATTTTTTGTTTGGTTGAATTTCCAGGATTTGATCTTTCCAGCGAAGTTTTTGAAAAATAATGCATCTCTATTGTGCTACGCGAAGCATATTAAAGTACAACCCTTAGATTATCCACAAGGTCAAGCCGTGAGGAGATTGGTGGAAAGCTTACTTCGGTTGGTTCATAAACCCTTGGAATTTACATTTTTCATCTATGGCGACAGAACAAGCAGTTTGAAGGTATGTTTTATTAAGCTTTTATTTATTTATCAAATTATCAAGAACATCATGGCCGTTTTATTGAGTAGAAACTTGTTATATTACTTATCTAAGACCTATTTATAAGTCACTTTTAGCATGTTACACTCTTAGACTTGTAAATAGGACTAGAAGAGTACTTGTTATTTGAAAAAAACTACTCAGCCCATATACATAGCTAGAGAATCCTGCTTTCTAAGTATAATTTTAAAGTAAACATCTTGATACATTGACTTATCAGTCTTACAGACTGTGGTGGGAAGACCCATCAATGATCATGCTAACGCATCTGAGAAATTAGAATATGATTTTTGACAATGTTTATCACTTAATTATGGCGAGGTAAATGAATGTGCTAAATGGGATTTGTTGCTAGATCATCTCACATCCAGTAAATGCAATTTAATATGTTAACTCATCTTCCTTTAGCATGCATTAGAGTTGATTGAGTTAGATATAAGAGGAATTAGGTTTTATCATATTATATTATAAAAACATGCAATGAAATGGATTTGAAAAATATTGCAGTTTGAATTTGAGAATAAAGCGGTGAAGAGGAAGAGGGTGGAAAAGAGATGCTGTTTAGGGATTCCCACAAAATGCTGGCGACACTATGCACTCAAGGTGGATATTCAAGGCATCGACGAACATGAGAGAAGCAGCTGTTTGATCCTTACATGCATTGATTATGGAAGACACACACACACACATCAGCTCGTTATGATTTACTCTCTGTTTTAAATGTTTGAAGTGTCCATCTTTAATAATACCTCGGACCCTAAATGAAGACCTAATTACTTGATTTGAGTAGATTAATGATGTTAGTTAAGTGGGTTAATGTGATATGTTTTTTTCCCTAAAATACCCCAATTATCTTTCTTAATTCCCTCACTCCCTCTCCTACTTGATTATTATTAAGGGAATATCAATAGAGTTAATTTGGAAAAAAAAATTGATAAACATGTGAAATATGTCTTATATTTAGAACCAATATCAAATATCTAATTAAGTCATACATCAACGACTAGAGTGAATATAAGATTCACTTTGTAGTTTAATTTAAAGTACAAAGTGAATATTATATTACGGATAGAATGTAGTAATTATTATCATCAAATGTTTCATGTTGCCCTAAGAAACCTTGGATAATCCTGAATAAATTGATCACTACCGTTAGACTATGAAATCAGTTGTCACAATATTACGGTCCACCAATTTGAGAAATCTTAATCCTCACATCAAAGAAACGAAGTTGCAGAACAGCCATAAAGTGGAGAGCCTAACCCTTTGTACTTCTAATCTTATGTAAGTGCTTCAAGTATTGAAAGACAGAAATGTACGATTGATGCTGAAAAGTTGCTTGAATTTTACTAAACTTGCTGAAAAATTAGTGGCATCATTTTTTTTAAATGAATAGTATGGTAAAAGCACAACATTCACACATCTTAAATTGGTCCCTTCATACTAATTTAGGATTTGTTGAATGAGGATTGATTTAGGTTTGGAAAATGTTGGGAGTGTGTATTTGAAATTTTTCCAACTTTTGGCCTTTGTCAATATACTTTATTCTTACTATCTAAACTAGTCTCAATTAGGAGTTATGTATGTGTATGTTTGTTTGATATTAATACTATCTAAACTAGAGAATTGAATAGTCAGTCACCCAGTGACAGAAGAAATTTTCTCTGCGCTACTAAATTCCCTATGCTAACTACTCTGCATTAAATTATCTGTCTCTGTATATATTAAATTTCCTGTGCATAACTATTATACAAGGGAAATTATTCGTCTTATGTGTTATGAAAATTAAAAAAAAAAAATCTGAGATAAGAGAAGAGAAAATTCAAGAGAGAAAGTGGGAAGCAATCCTCATTCAATTTCTTGTGTTTCTTATTTCTTATGATCACAATGCTTTGTACAAGGCTCTATTTATAGGCCCCCAAGAGTTACCACTAACATACAATGAATGGTACAATTAATACAGATGAATGTACATTATATAACCCTTCGTATCATTCATGTATCTTAATATACATTAAATAGTCTTTTAGTTTTACAACTACTATTCATGAATGGTGACTAGAATATGAGATATCAATAGTCAATAAACATCTACATAATTAATATATTGATAACATTATGACCATTTTAGTGATTACAAATGTTTTTATTTTTAAAGCAAGCGGAATAATTTTAGAAATTTAAAATCGTTATATGTCAATAACTTGTGACTTTGGTCTTTAAGCAAAATTTTTCCTAAAAGTTATAATGTGTCATATTTAATTGATAAGCTTAGTCGTTCTTTAGGTTTGTGATGAGGAGAAACCAATCAGTATAAAACACTTGGTACTTGGTAGTGATTAATTATTAACCATAATAAAAACAAAATTATTACTACTATATAATATATTGGTGCTACTCTGCTACATGCTTAACAATATTTACCGGGGCTCATCATTCATAGTTGCAACCTTTTTTATAGAAGAAACATTTTAATTTTGGTTAGCTTTCATTTTCACATTACAATTTTTTGTTGATTTTTTGTCATCAATCCCTTTTGGTCAAAACATCCGTTTTCTCTAATTTCTCAAGTAAAAAATTAGTACCCCACACGTAATTACGTACCAGCCCCACTCTTCGAAATTCCGTCTTATTTGACCCAAATCAAATGCAATTAAATATCCACAAAATAGTATCTTAATTAACATAATGTATAAAATTAAAATTATTCATCAATAACTAACGGTAATTTGGCTGAATGAAAGCAACTTGATCATTGTACCTTAGATCCATTTGCTTATATCTTTAGCTTCAATTATCCAATCAAATACTATTATGTAGACTTTTTTTCCCCAAATCATCCATTGTTTTCAACTTACTATGGATTGAAATGATATTTTTTTAAGGTTAAAGTATAGTTCTGGTCCTTAAGTTTGTATCATATATATATCATTTTAGTCCCTTAAGTGTATAAACTGTATTTTTAATCCCTTAATCTTAACATCTTTAATTCTCACTAATACAAATTGTTGAGTTGGCAATTAAATACTAACAAAGCCTGCTTTAATTTTAATTATTTAATATAATAAGTTTTATATTTTAAATTAAAATAAAGTAAAGAAAGCGTCTTCTCCCCTCCGACAATAGGTCAACATTGAATGGTCCAGGTTCATGTTTCAGAGAAGGCCCGCAGTACAAAGAGAACTGCAGAAAATTTTTCAATCCCTGTGGCATTGTTATATCCATCCGAAACACTTTGTAGGCAAACAATGCTTCCAATTTTAACCATTGATACAAAAATAATTCCTTCAGTTCTAAACCTAGGGTGTATATAAAATGTTGAGAAAAATAATCGGCACTCTTTTTTTTCTGGTCGAAAAAAAATCAGTTCTCTGCAAACAATATTTAAAGGGGAAACAACGAGCAAGATAAATTCCGGACATTCCACTATTAAGGACCAGCATCAAATACCCTAATATTAAATTTTTCATAATAGTAGTAAAACTTTCTCATCTCCATATGACGTAAAAACTCATACTAAAAATATAAAAACTAAAAATTATTATAAATAATTAAAAATAAAACATCATTTGTTAGTATTTAATTGCTTACTACAGTTAATGACATTAAAATTAAAGGATTAAAAATAAAATTCATAGTTTATATACATAAGGGACTAAAATAATACTTAATACAACTTTAAAGGACCAAACTATAGTTTAGCCTATTTTTTTAATTGAATTGAATTGAAATGGAATTTTAAAATAAACTTATATGAAATTTTTTAAATTATGTGTTTTTAAAATTTAAAATGATTCATGATAAATACATTTATACGTGTCTATCTGTGAGCAGAAAATCAGCGGTCAAAAATTTATTTTTACCCCAGAAAATATCATATCATATATCTCCAACCATAGGATAATATTAATATATAAAATTATAAATACGTTGTGTTATATAATGTGATATCAAATATGGCGTGGTATTAAAACTTACGATAAAAACTTATCGTATTAAGGCCTGTCCTATGCGGTGCGCCAAAAGCCTATACCAAATGGGCACAATATTTTTTTTGGGTACAGTTATAAAGAATAATGTTATAATTCATAGTTTGTGAATTCAAATTCTATTGTCGATGTATGAACTTTGGTGGGTGACCTGTAAATATCTTGATAAGTGTTCATTGACCCTAAGCATGTTATAGCCTTAATAAACTACTAGGATTTAACTCACATAAACTTTGTTTTTAATGCCCACAAATTATATTTTATATGATCCATGATTGACTAAATAAGGCTCCACGTATAAAGTATCAACACAGTAATTAAGTGATGTTCATGATTTGCGAGTGGTTTTACAATTTGTCAAAAAAATTTATTTTTATATTGATAATATACTTATATAGAAGACTCACGTCCCCCTCTCTTTACTTTTTGTTTTTGGCATGTGATTGAACCATATTTTTGTATGATTTTTCATGATTAATTTGGAATTTTTAATGCATTTTCTAGAACATTAACACATAATTAAGTACTAAATTTAATTAGAGGCATTTGTATTGAATTAATTGTAAATAGGGGAAAAATGGTCATAAATTTGTTAATTATTCATACAAGTGTTTTCTTGGACTATTGATGTTATATTGTATTTAATCTTACATTTCAGGTGTTTTCCAAAAAAAATTGCAGATTTTGGAGGTCAGAATTAATATTTAGATGATTGGGGAAACTCACATAAATGGTCCCAGAATTTGTGAAAATTGTAAATTTGTGAAGGAAAAGGGCCAGGTAAACTTACAAAACATGACCCAAAATTTAATGAAATTCTGATTGACTCCTACACAATTTCTAAATATTCACTTAAGTCCCTAATCAAAACTTTTAAACTTTTCAAATAGGTCCCTGGTCAAAACTGTTACTATTCCCGAGTCTTCTTCAGCAAAACAGGGATAGACGAAACAGAGTACAGAGTGAGGCGCCGCAAGCTGAAGCTTCGGGGGGGGGGGAGTTTGAGAGAGGGCTTGAGAGGTGAAGGGAAGGAGATGGAGCACCACCACCGTCGCCGGCGTCCCATCACCTCAACACCACCGTCAGGGAGGACACAGGGAGGACGGAGGAGCTTGAGCTCTAGACAGATCTAAGAATCAAAGTGTGACACACCAAGAAAGGATAGAGAGAAGACAGACCCGTGAGGCGAGATCTTTAGCTGAGTTGGGGCCAGAGCTGAGAGCTACCACCTTCTTCTCTCACACCAACACCACCATCGGAACATAGAGAGCTTCGGTGACCTCCAGTACCACCGTCGGACAGAGCTTTTTCACCGGAATTCACTCTCTTTCCACCATCAATCTCGCCGCATCCATCGTCGGAGAGCTGAGATCACAGCACCGCCCACTGGTATCCTCCCACCAACACCACACCACCTTCTTCCTCTTTTCCCGTTGTCCCTCCTCTTTCCATACCGGAGAGTTGAACCTGAAAGACACCACAGACAGCACCGAGAGAGCTTCTACAACAGAGTCCTTCACCATCAACCACCACTGTCATCATCTTCACCTTCGTCACTGCCTCTTCCCCCATTGTACTGCCGTGTTCACCATACCATCTCATATTCTCCTCTGCACTTCACCATCATCACCTTCATTAATCATCATCACCGACCCTCCTTCGTCTTCATCACAGTCACCTTCATATTTGCCCATGACCAATCCTAATTGTATTATATATTTTATATTTTATTTAGGAATTTTATCATATTAATCTAGTTTAAAATGCTTTTAATTGTGATAAATAGATATTAAAAGTAAATACACTAAATTAGAATTTAAAAGGGCATAATTATCACCCAAAAAAATGATAATTACTCTTAATGATGAATTCTTGAGAAGAATTGATTTGGATTAATTGTTTTAAATTGTAGGTGTATGAAGAGATTGGATTAAATATGGAAATAGCAGTTTGAGGTTCAAATTTGATAAATACTATATTGGTACTATGAAATTTGAAAATGCCAATTTGGTCTTGACAAAACTCAGCGTTTTAGTTCTCATGGTAGGTCAGTGGCGATGGTTAATTGAGGATAGAGACGCGAGAGGGACAAGAGTGAACAGCCGCAACACACTACCTCCTGACCTTGGTCTTCAATCCCCATCACCGCCCCACTCCACCTTCGCCTTCCTTCTCCATTTTCAATCACCATCGCTTCACCACACCTCTCACCACCGACACACCTCCACCACCCGTCTGAGTTGCAGCAAAGGGAGACAGAATTGAACCAGAGAGCTGAGGCGAGGTGAGTGAGACGGGATTGGAGAGGGAAAGAGATACGATCGGAGAGCTCCTCTCATTCACTACCACCGTCCTTCACCTGAGCTGCTGCACAGACGTCATGACATTGAAAACCAGAGGGAGACCGCAACAGAGAGGAGTGGCAGCAGCCACCTTCATTTCATAACCATCACCGTTCCTTTCCTCCATTTCCACCGAGTTTAGCTGCGACTGAGCTCAGATTCAACAATGCTCCACTTCCATCTTCACCTTCACAGCAACCAACCACCTCCTCCTTTTATGCAAACCGTGGCTTCCCCTGTTTCTGATGTTTTTATCCAGCCACCAATTATTCTTAATTAAGTGATAATTTGTCAGTTTAATTGGTAGTTTTCAATGTCTGGAGCTCTGGAAGTGCATGGTGAGGCTGTTGTGATGGCTGGCAGTAGCTAAAATTGCGCCCAGTCCCTTATAGCAAGAGGCAATGATATGAACTTGGGGCTTCAATAGGAGAGTTTTTGTACTTCCATTTCTCTATTTTCACATTGTAATTGTGATTTATAGGTGTTAGGATGAATTTTATAATGTTGAATTGATTTATTTTGATGTATTTGGAGAATTAGATGTGGCTTGAACCTTTGTTAGACATTTGACATTGTGGTTAATTAGCTTATTTATCATTTCTTTGTACTGGTTAGTCATTAAATTGATTATTTTGTGAACATTTTGTGTTAATTTCAAGGTGGCTTAGTTAGTGGATCAATGATATTTTGTGTTTACATTGGTTAATTGAGTGTGAATTTATTAATTGTATTTAGCATTGGGTTTTAGCATCATTAATCTTGATTTTTCATATGGGTGCCCATTATTAAATTAAGATTAATGAGAAAATCAAGTAGTAATACGAGGTGGCTCATTTATTGGATCAAAAGCTAAATATGATTTATAGGTTTATTTAATTGCTAGAATGTTTTATCAACCTAATTTATAGAGAGATTAATATGCAAGGTGGCTTGGTATTGATCAATTTATATTAGGCCTACTCTAAGGGGTGGCCTTTGGAGTTATTTTGGAACTAGCATGATAAATCCCCCATAATCATTTTAAGTGATGATTGCTTGCGCCATTACTATGAAGGGTTGTTTATTCCATTATTGATTTCTTTACTTCTCTTATATATTTTATTAATTCCATCATCATTTCATTTCATATTTGCAAGAAAAATCCCAAAAAAGAAGTAACTTAGGACCATTTTAATTCTATTTGCAAAAGTAGTTTTTCATATATTAAAAAAAGCAAATCATTTTCTCCATTTTTTTAGTCAGTTTTGATACTTAGTTTACTTAGAAATCATTTTTGTTTTCGGCTCCATAAAGTGAACACGACCCGAATCGTGCTACTATATTACAGTATTATTCGATATTTAAACCCCAAGGCGACTAAAGGGAGTTTCACCCTTATCCTTCCATTGTCACATTCTCTCTGTTGTGTTCTCCTTTGGACTGATAGTTCCCACTGCAATTCTTCATTGTTTTGACCATTACTTCATTTCCATGGTTGGTTTGATTGTGACCTCTATGGTGACAATACTTGGCTCCGTGATTGGCTGAGCCTTTCAACTCTTGATAATTGGGAATTTGGCTTAAGTTCAAAAGCTTTAAAGGGGAGTTAATCTTAGTTTCTTTATGAATTTCCTATTATTATTGTAATTCCTAGCTATGTTCCAAGGTATTTTTAGTAGGATTTTGTTGAGTTATTTTAACTCCATATTGTTGAACTAAGATTGCTTTTTTGTGATTGGATTTGAATTATTGTAATTGGTTGATTTGTGGTTATATATTTCCTATTAATTCATTGAAATTATGCTTGCTATGTGTTCACTAGTTTGTGTAATTGATTTGAGTTAATTTGAGTGGCGCATTTGTGCATTCATATGAGAGGAAACAATTGCATTGATTTAATCCATTTCACACATCAAGTAGTTTTTAACAATTTATCCAAGAGAGGACTATGAATGTGATTGTATGATTAGTCATTAATTAGATAAATTAGACTCAATGCGTTTGCTTGAAGTTCTTGATTAAGACTTGATGGATTTCAAACTCCTATATTATTTAGTGAACTAGGATAGCCAATGAATCAATTTCTCAAAAGAATTCACTCAATTCATATTTCATTAATCATCCTTTTTATTAAAAATATCAAAAATCATAGCTTTAGCATTTAACTAAATTGCATTTTTCTTTAGTTTATTAATTTAAAAAAACCCAAAACCATTTTCCCCTTGTTTCATTATATTTGTATGGTATTTAGATTACTTAGGAATCAATAAAAGGCTCATCGAGAAGAGAGAACAATCCTAGGTTTGCCTATACGTAATCCTTAGTTAATTTTTGATTGTGGACCCCAAGGCTAACGTAAGACACAAAAAAGTCCGTTAATCAAATGGCGTCATTGCCGGGGAGCTAAGTAATTGGCTCTCTAGGTAATCTAATTGTCAAATTCACTTTTGACAAGGGGTCACTCGGGTGAAGTTTGTTAGTTTTGCATTTTTTGTTTTTTCCTTTCATATAGTTTAGAAATTTTGCATTTAAGTAGCTTGCATAGCATTTATTGCATTGTTTTGACTTAGTAGCTTCTGTGTGGTGTTATTCAATTTGATATGATTTTGAGATCATTTGTATGAATTCACCATGTCTCCAAGTTAATTTATTTGCATTTTTTGTCAATTTGATACTTTTGTTTCTTTTTCACTTGCATTTATTTATCCCTCATTCTTTTTCTTAGTTTTTATAGTTTATAGTTAGATAGTCATCTTGTGATTCATTAGGAAGTTATTAAGTTGAGTGTCTTATAGCTTGGTTTAATGGTTGTCCAGATTTACCTCCCAATTCTCATTCTTCCACAGGCAATTACACTAGGAGCACTGATAATATCTCTCAAGGATCTCAATTAGTGCAGCAACAACTAGACCTTATCGTAGCCCGATTGGAGAATCCAAAAAGAGGTTTGGATTGTCAAAGAAAGTCACTCTTTCAATCTCACTCTTCGGTCAGAGCTTCAATTGGAGAGGAAGAGTCTATCTCTAAAAGCACTCGTTCCACTCTACACACTTTATAACTCCTTCAAGCTAAGTTGAGAATTCAAGATAAAAGTTCAATTGGTCAAGAATGTCATGGTTCACTCCACAACTCATACCATAACCCTTTTCAACAATCTTCATTCCAACCTTATTGTTTACCAGACCCACCCTATAGCTCATATCATGAGCCTTCTCCACCATATAACTCATATCATGAGCCTCATTCTAATCCTCCACCATATAACCACATGTCATATCATGAAACTCTTTCTTCATTCCACCCCACTTTCCAATCATCTCATCCACATCCTACTTTCCAACCATGTCATCTACCTCCTGAGTCTCTACAACCACCATTTGAGCCACTTATAGTCCTTTTTCCCAACCATGTGTGCTAAACCAAGATATTTCCTATCATGAACCCCCTCCTCCACCATCATATAATAATTTTAATCATGATTCACCCATGTTTAATTGCTCTTTTATTGGTTTTTGAATCTTATGCTATTGAATTGAATTTGAAATCACTCCTTGCTATCCCAACTGTTAATGATCGAGTGCAAGCTTTCAGGGAGGAAAATAACAAGTTGGATATAGAACATCAACATTTATTTGATGCTGCATTGGAGTCTGGCACTTTGAGGGGGCAAATAGATAAGCTCAATGAAATGGTAGACCTCTCTAACACTATCATACATCATATATGGTGGGAGCAATCTGGAGGTGAAGAGGGAGCTCCAATCTTTTCAAAGTTTCTTGCAGAGCAAGAGGGGAGTATTGAAATGTTCTAATGTTCACTTAACTCCAATCTTCCCAGAATTTGGAGTCTTATGATGTGCCACCTAATGTTGAAACCAAGCTGGAACAATATGACATTCTCTATCCAAAAATTCAAGAGCAAGGAGTCCAAGTTCAAGAGTCACATGCCACTTCACAAGTGGAAGATTCTAATCCTCTGAAGCCTATTACCATACAAGCATATGAAGTGAAGCAAGTACAAAAGAGCATTGAAGAGTCTTCCCTACCATTTGGTAATGATCCTATCCTTATAGAAGTAGACTCTCCTACTACTTTAACTTGTGAAGCAATTAATGATTTGAGTGATGATGAGGTGGATGAAGAAATCATTGTTGAATCCCCTCATATATTTGAAAATGTAATTGCTCGATTCATTGGTTCTAGTAGTAGTGATTCAATTGTACTTGTTGATGAATGTGCTCCTACTTCTTTGTGTGATGCCTTAATTGTTGAAAATGCTTCTCTTTATAGTACTAGGGATGATCGTGATCAATTGGATGATATATTTCCATGTTCTTGTGTGAAAGATCAAATATGTGTAGATTGTTATCATAATAAATGTCACTTACTTCTTGAGTTTCGAAAGACAACATTTAGTGCGGTGGTTGATTCTACTATTGATCTTGCTGCACCTCCTTCTGCTATTGATGATTGTAAACATGATAGTTGTGAACATGTTGACTCTTGTGTGGATGCCAATGTGGTTGATGTAGTATAAAGACCATAGCCAAGAAAAAGATCTTTCTCTTGATTCCAATGAATTGCATTATAGTTTCAAAATGGGAGATTCAAATGTTTTGATTGATGATTTTGCCAATGAAAATGAATCTTTCCATATGATTCTCTCATGATTTGCCACCCGATATAGGAAAAGAAAATGATTCTTTTGAAAATTCAAAAGTTTTAGGTGGTGACACTTTGAAAAATTCTCTTTCTTCTTCCACTCTTTTTCATTCCACCTCTTGTGATTGCAATGATAATGTGGTGTACCCCAACACTAAGTTGGATTCTACACCTTCCACTTTGCAAAAACAAGAGGACTTTCAAAAATCGATTGGTTGTCTTGCTCCTACTAATAGGAGTGTCATTGATTTCCTTGGATGTGATAATTACTTGGAGAGTTTGGAACTTCACATGCATTTGTTTCACTTGAAATCTCTTAATGTTTCTATTTTTGGATGAGATACTGCTGTTTTCTCGTCTCCTTTGCAAACACATTCTTGGAAAGGTCGTCAAAAGAACCAATGTCCACCGTACATCCTTGGACCTATTCCAATTGATCCTAAGCCACCTCCACTAAGGAAATTTAATGTAGAAGTTGTTTTACAAGACAAATGCATGATTCTCATCAAGGATGAGAACTTCTCCTTCAAGAGACTCAAGATACTCTAACACAGGTTATCCCTTTCCTCATTTGTTTTCTTCCTAATTCCTATTATTCTTTGAGCTTAATTGTTGTATGAAGAAGATAAGTGTGGGGGAGGGATACAATCTAGTAAAAAAAGGTAGAAGTCACATAGTTTAATAGGTATAATAAGAACCCCCTTTGTATGCTTTGCATTTTTTTTGCCACTACCCTACTTAATTACCATTGTGCCTCTTCATCTTGATTCACTACAAAAAAAACATGATTTAGTAACGGTTAAAAATGGTCATTAGTAGTGGTTTTACCGCTACAAGAAACATTAGTAGCGGTTTATAAAACCGCTACTAAATCGCATGTTGCAAGCGCATTTGTAGTGGTTATAAAAACCGCTACTCAAGCAAAATAACCGCTACTTTTTTTGTAGCGGTTCAATCCCACCGCTACAACATCGCCACAAGCTGTAAGCTTTTTTTGGGATATTTGTAGCGGTTATATAACCGCTACAAATATCAAAAAAAAATTTCCAAGGCGGGAAAAGAAAAATAAATATTTTTTTCTCATTTGTAGCGGTTTAAGAACCGCTACTAATAGGAAATTCTGAAATTAGTAGTAGTTCTAGAACTGCTACTAATTTCATCAAAATTCAAAATTCCCACAAAAAAATTAATTCAATTTGAACCGGGCGCGTTAATTAGTAGCGGTTTAATAACCGCTACAAAAATTAAGAAAATTTAAAAAAAATACAATCATTTGTTTCTATTATTTTGATATTAAATTAAATAGTTTATTTTTTTTAGTAGTTTAGATAATTTAGTTAGCTTATTATTCAATAGTTTAGCTCATTTATAAATTAAAAGGAATAATTTAATTTAGTTGGATAAGTATAACAATTGTATTGATAATATTAAGGATACGTAGGTAATAAGGAACTATTATGTTGTCTACTACAATGTAATTATGTATGAAAAATAGATGAAAATGAGATAAAGCTTTGAAATATCTGGAAAAAGAAAATGGTGAGAATAATTTTTATGAGAAGGAAAGAAGTATTGAAATAAAAAATTAAAAAACTTGTTAGCATATTTGATTGTGTAACATCCCAAATTTTATTCACCAAGAATATATTGTAATTATTATATATATTCAATGAAATGGTGAATATTTAAGGCCAAAGGAATTAAATTTTGAAAATTGAAAGTTAAATAGTATTTTCAGTGAAATCGCCTGTGAGGTAGTGAGTTTGTCATGTGGTTTTGGAAGACCAAATGATGAGCAACAATTATGAAATTTTACAGAATGGAATTAGACATCCTAAACTTTAATTTGATAGGTCACATGACTCAATTGAAGCTATGTACAAAACGATATGAATTTTTGAAGTTTATCCAGAAAATCTGGAAAGTTTCTGGAGCAGTGATCAAAGATTGAAAATCTGGGAATAATATGATCCTATCTAGTAAAATTCCATATTTTTCCTTGAAACTAGACTCAATGAGGGTTCCATAGGCTTTAGAATCGCTTTGAAACGATGTCTACAAAATTAGTTATGATTTTTTAAAGTTAAGGCAGAAAATCTGCCAGAATTGGCATTATTCTGAAAATTTAAGAAATAAAGTAATCTTCCATTTTTCTCTTAATTATTTTAGAAATTAAGGGATGAAGGAGGAGAAGACAAGTGTCAAAATCCAATGAGACCAAGTGTCAACACCACATGAAAGATGATGAAGATAATTGTTGTGTCATAAGTCCTTACTTATGTCATAAGGTTAGGTAGCCAACTTTTGTACCAATTGACTTGAGTAAATGGAAGGAACACTTGATTTAGTTGGAGCATAAGAGGGAGCATGTTTTTGGCCAACCAAGGAAGAAGGAAATGATAATCAAAGTTGAGTGTACACAAAAGGGAAATATGGTGCAAGCATGGAGGCAAGTATGGTGGTTGGCATGTGTCACTATAACAACCTTAGATGAGATCAATGGTTGGGAATCAAGAGAGCATTTCTATGAAGGCTTTCTCTTCCCTTCCCTTCATACATTTCCGTTCAATATAGAGAGGGAGAGAGTTTGGAGAAACTTTGAAGAGTTAGAGGGAAGAGGAAGAAGAAATCTTAAGGTAAGAGTTGATTCTTAAACTTTCCTTTTAACATTTCCCCTAGATCCTTCTCTAAACTATGTTTCTTCATGAATCTATGATCTTGAAGACTCATTCTTAGCTCAAGGAGGAGAGATAGAGGACGTCCTAGAGAGAGAGACATCAAAGATCAAGAGGTAATCTCCAAAATCTCAACTTCTTAGTGTATTGAAGTTGTTGTTGGTGATTGTTGTTTGGTTTTGTGATTTTTGGGTTGAGTTGTAAAATTAGAAAAGTCATAACCCTAAGGGATTATGCTGCCCAAAATACTTTAAATCATGATTAAGAAGTTTCTAAATGAGTTAACCAAAGATTAGAAGTGGAAAAGTACAAGTTTTGGAAGATAAAACAAAAAGCTACATTTTTCTATTTTCCCTTCAATATTTTGGTCAGACCAGAAATGGTAGTAGGAGTTGGATTTTCATGAAATAAATGGTTCCATTGGACTCAGTGGAAAAAAATAGGTGGGGTTACAGTTGGGCACTTTTTCGGTAGAGGCTGAAAAAACATAATTACGAAAACGCCACTGAAATCCCTAAATAGGGGCTATCAAGGGCATTTTCATAATTTAACAGTGAATTTGATAATTTCGAGCCCGGAAATGGATTCCTTGGGCGAAAATAATTCAGAATAGTCTTAGTCAAAATTTTGGAAAAACGTGCCACCGGGCCGAGTACTAGGGGCCGGGCTGGGTTCCCGAGGGCATTTTTGTAAATTTTCACCATAGAGTAATATAACCACAATAAACACTATCGAAGAGTATAAAATGATACTTGGATAGCTTATACCTATTTCTGGTACATTTAATATTTTAGGACCGAGTCGGAGCCGGAACAGCACGCTTTTCGAGACACCATTAAAAATAGGATTATAAAGCATTGAGGTAGGGACATTATCCTTCATACACTATGTCATAGTTATATGATTGTGTGAATGTCAATGTTTGTAAATGCGCTTTATTAATCAACATATTTGCCCAGAGAGGGGCTAGAAGTGTCAGAGGCACTTACACTGGAGTTGGTGAAAACCCAACTGGTGCAGAATAGTGGTGAAAACCCTACTCATGTATACATGCAGATGATATGTTTGTAATGTTCATTAATTGGTGCATACATGGCATATATCATATTTACTTTTCGCATTTTCTATGAACGATAGCATGTTTCTACTGGGATTCTCCGGAATCTCACCCTATTTTTAAACAAACATCTCAGCGGGTGCTAGTGGATCGAAAGGTGAAGACGTAGACGCCAGAAAGTGAATAACACGTGTTCGACGCAAGGACAATAATGTGGTCATAATTAGTCTATTTTGTGATATTTTGGTAAAAATTGTAAATATTAAGTTTCTGCTGTATTTTCTGTTTTTCGTTGACGAACGATATCATAATTGTAAACAAATATTTTTATCAGTATAATTGTACTTTTCTGTATGCCCATTGAATTCCGTCTTTATTACTCTTCGATTATCGAAATGAAAACGGGTGTTGACAGATCGTATTGTTAAGCTCCTCAACGCATACAAAAAAATTTGTAAATGAGAGAAAATAGAAGAAGGATAAGGTGAAAAGAAATGGGGGAGTGTTTGAAATGAGATGTGGTTGGAGTATTTATAGGAATCCGTGTAGCATTTGTAGCGGTCAATGTTCCCATTTTGTAGCGGTTTTTAATTAGTAGCGGTTATTTGTATATTTATAGCGGTTTAAAAACCGCTACAAATATTATTTTATTTTTTTTTTAATATTTTTTTTCCAGTTTTTTTTAAAGACAAAAACATAATTTGAATTTGATCATTCATTGTTCGCTACCGCAAGTGCACAGATCGCGTCAAGTAATAAAGTGATAAGTAAAGTATCGTTCCCACAAGGATTTGATTCCAAAACCCGGTCAAGTATCAATTATCACACTTTCACCTAAGTTGAGTTACACAATTATCAATGGTGGAGAGAACCAAATTTTGAAATTAAAAAAAAAGAAAATAAAAACAAGTGATTCATGGACTTCAAGGATAAAATGGGAGTTAGGATTATTTTTCCCCCTTGTATTTCAAAAGTACTCAATCAAATCCCCACAATATATGCTTCTTAATGAAATATTATGTTAGCCAAGGATACTAAATTACCTATAAGTGCTCTCTCGAGTCTCCAAATGGGTGTTTAGTTTAATTAATTCATTAATCTCTTAATTAATTAATTAAATCCCGTTTTCATTGCAAATCCTATAGGGTTATGTGAAGTCAATGAGTGTATCTCTATCTCATTAACAAAACTATCCATTCAACTCACAAATTTCAAGTTCTCACACGATTAAAATCAAGTTCTACACTCAATTTAGCCCTCTCAAGCATCTATCAAGTGAACACAACAATCTCATTGGTGGTCAATCAACAAGAAGCATTAAGCAAAGAGTAAAATCAGCATAATCTAATCATTAATCACAAATATAAAGGGGAAATGAGTACTTAATCCATACAAGGATTCAAAATAATCCTAACATCAAATATCTAGCTACACATGTTCATACAACCTATGAGAAAATGGGGATAAACCAAAAAAACAACAGAACATGAGGAAATAATAGCAGATGGAGAGGAAAAACCAAAGGAGAAGCTTAGATCTCTTCAAATCTTCAATTTCTAGCTCAATCTCCACCTCCAACTCCAAACCCTAGCAAAGCAAGCCTCCAAGATAGCCTCCAAAGTCCAGAATGCCCTATTTTCGGCCTATCCCTTGCTTAAAAACCCTCCACATGCGTTTCAGTAAGTAAAACATATGGTTGCATAGTCTGTCGTATGCTTCGGCACATATGTGTGTGCTGAAGCATATGACACAGTAAGTTCTGCTCCTTGTTGGCTTCAGCACAGCACCAAGTGCTGAAGCATATAGCACAGAAAGTCCAGAAAGTCCATTGGCTTCAGCACATGTATTGTTAGCTGAAGCCAACAACACAGCAACTTCCTCTTGGCCCATGAGCTAGCTTTTGACTTGTCATCTTCCACCCTCTTGATCTTCAATCCTTTAAAAGCTTCCAAACTTATCTTTATCCTCCTATAAAAGAGAGGATGCATAAATTTTAACTTTTCCTTTGAACTAAAGCCCATAAATATATTGTTCTACTTCAACTTTAGCTTGTTACTCTGATATGCACATTTTCTTCTATTAACTCTTTCTATACTCAATTTGAATCCAAAAAATAGTTAAAAATAGAAGAAAATATGCTGGAATATTATCAATTTCTGAGAGTTAACACTCATCCTCACCATCCTTATAGAAATTATGTAGAAAAATTCTTGTTAGTGATGTATTATTAAATTTAAAAAATATAATTTAAATGATGTGGACTTAAAAAAACGCACCGCGGTAGAGGTAAATTGTCATCGACTTCAGGGAAGTAGTTTTCAAAATCGGCTGGCTGAAATGGCTCACTCTCGTAGGCGATGTTATCGCCTTCACCCATGTCGTAAAGGTCTCGTGGCTTTAAATGAACGACCATGTGCCAATCCTTGTGCCTCTCGTCCTCGACATAATAAACCTGGTGTACCTATGAAGCAAGAATATACGGCTCATCATCTTGAGAAGTACCAATATGAATTGGCCGTGAGAAATTGACTGATGTAATCCCTAAGTCGTCAGTTGTCAGTCCCCGAGAAGTAGTGGTATTGGCCCACAAACACTTGAACAGTGTCACGGTGAAACAGCCTTGATAATTAAGTTCGGCCACATCAAGAAGCTTTCCATAGTAAGGGACGCCTCTGAACTGTATGTTAGCGTCACTGCTGCTCGCATAACTCCTTGTCCTAAATGTGCCATAAACACCTGAATTTTGAGTTTGCAATCCTTGATCCCGTGAAACCGTGCAAAACTTAAAACCATTGACATTGTATGCTATAAACCTTTTTGCATGATCAAGAGGGCCGATTGTGAGAGCTCTGAAATCTGGTGAGTGTGGGTTGTGGTCATTTAGTATTCTGCGCGCAAATCAGGTCGGGAATTCTCTGTGGACCTTTTTGTCAACTTCCAAGGATGTTTGTGTACGGATCATGAGTTGACGCTTAACATGACTTCTGAATTCCTTGCAATTAATAATGGAAAGGCAATAGTGCAATAAAAGTGAAAAATGTTACGAAAGATATAGAATAACATGTGAGTGTAAAATTCTTACTGTATGAAAGGTTCAATTTGAGTGCAATTAATCAAGACATGTCTATGTGCTTGCAACTTCTTAGTTGCCGTTAGTTTGAAGTTCTCAGTTCCTCCAACTAGTGTACCAACATGAGGGATAAATTCTCTTGATGTTGGCGCAGGTTCAAGACAATCGTCAACATGAGGTGGGCGGTTGAAAGTTGTCTTAAGGTCATCAAAGTACCTTGAACAAAAATACAGCACCTCATCCCCTATAGAGCTTTTAGCTATAGAACCTTCTGGCCATGTCTTATTCCTTAAGTAAGATTTTAATTTCCCAAGGAACCTACGAAGTAAATAAGAGAAAATTGATACTAAATGCTGAAAAGGACGACTAGTAAACATAAGAACTAACAATGAAACACATATTTAAAATGAGTACTTCTCAATCAGATACATCCATCAATATTGTATTGGGCCAGTGAGCTTTGTTTCATGAACGAGGTGGACTGTGAGGTGAACCATCATAGTAAAAAAGGACGGAGGAAAGATCATCTCCAAGTGACAAAGCGTAAGAATGATTTTGGACTGCAGCTGATCGAGCTCCTCAACGATCAAAACCTTAGAACACAACTTCCAAAAGAAAGAACAAAGTTCCACCAAAATGATGGAAACATCGGGAGGAAGTGCATTCTTTATAGGCAAAGGGAGTAACTGTTGCATAAGAACATGCGAGTCATGACTCTTCAAGCCAGCAACCTTTTGAGCTTCCAAGTCAACACATCGAAAAATGTTGCTTAAATACCTATCAGGAACTTTTAATTTCTTCAACGTCGTAAGGAAGACTTCCTTGTTCGGTTTTGTGAGGGTAAACTTTGCCGGCTGAAATCTATTATGCTCATCTGGCCAAGCATCTTCACAAACTCCCATGGTGCGTAAATCTTTCCTCGCTTGAAGGTGATCTTTTGTCTTGCCGGGTTCTTTAAACAGCATATATAGCACATTATCACAAATATTCTTTTTCAATGTGTATGACATCAAGACTGTGGCGAAGTAAATTAGATCTCCAATATGGAAGAGTGAATAAAATATTGATCTTCTTCCACTACTGAGGCGCCGAAGTCATGTGCGTCTTTTGGCGAGTTTGTGCTGAATCGTCACTTTTTCCAAACTCAAAGTCAACATGCTCAAGCTGCTGTAAGATATCTGTACCGGACAAAGTCTGAGGTGGTCCTCTATTTTCTGGTTTCCCATTAAAGTAATTCTGTTGCAATCTGAACTTATGCCTTCCATCGAGAAACCTCCGATGCCCCATAAAGCATCACTTTCGGCTGTGGGGAAGGCGCACTGCGTCAAAGTCAAAATTGCAAGCTGGATATGCCGACCCAGTATGCATATTCCAACCAGATAATGTGCCAAGGCTAGTAAAGTCACTAATCGTCCACATCAAGGCTGCACACAAGTTGAACAAAGTCTTCCCGTAAGCGTCGTACGTCTCGATGCCAACATTCCACAGGTCAAGCAATTTTGCAATAAGCAGTTGGAGATACACATCGATGTCATTGCCTGGTGCCTTTTTGCCTGGAATGATCATAGACATAATGAAGGAGCTTTGTTTCATACACATCTATGGGGTAAGTTTTAGGGAACTAAGATTACGCCAGATACTGTAACTTGTGCTAAGATTCCTGAAAGAATTGAAACCGTCGGTCGCCAACGCAAGTCAAACATTTATAGGGTCAATCGCGAAATCTAGAAAGTTGTTGTCAAACATTTTCCAAGCATCTGTATCTCGAGGATATCTTAATTTACCGTCTTTATTCTTATAAACGGCATGCCACCTCATGTGCTCCGCAGTTTTAGACGACATAAATAATCTTTATAGGCAAGGTTTTAAAGGGAAGTACCTGAGAATCTTTGCAGGTTTCTTCTTCTGCTTTTTCCCCTTTCGAATTGTCTTGTAATTCGATGTGTGGCATCTCATACAAGTTTCCCTGCTGGAATCGTCTCCCTAATACAGCATACAATCGTTAGGGCATGCATCAATCTTTTGACAGTTCAACCCCAACCTGTTGATAATCTTCTTGGCCTCGTAGAATGTTGTGGGAATCTCAGCATTGGGGAATGTATCTTGTAATAATTCGAGTAATTCCACACAAGCACTTGATATGATATAATTTGATCAAGAAAGATAATTTAGAATATTTTTGACAACCTTGATATAAAGGACGATTTGCTTCATCCATTAAGCTAAAAAAATCTCGAGCTGCTTCATTCCTCATGAACACCGGCTCATAACCGTGCACTTCTTCATTGAAGTTGTCGCCTTGAAATCCAAATGCATCATGCACAGCATCATTCACAAGATCATCTTCATCTAGTTGAATGCCTACTTGAAAACTTCAAGGAAGAGCATCATCATATCTAATGCCGGCCTTCTCACTATGAATAGCCCAGAACGTATAGTCCTCTGGGAAAGGCTTCAGGAGCAAATGTTCCTTAACAACATTTCGTGCATGCCACTTCTTGAACTTGCATCTCCGATACGGACAGACGATCTTGCCATTACAGCTGGCATGAGTGAATACGAAATCCAAGAAATTGTTTAATCTGTACAAATATTCCGGAGAATTGCGTGGCAACCTGATCCATGACTTATCCATAGCTATTAGTGAGAGAGAAGAAAGTATAGTGAAGAAGATGAGTAAATAGAGAATGACGAGTGCTTGGAATCTTATATTCTGAAGTTCCAACATTTAATACTTTGTAGCGGTTCATAACCGCTTTAGTAACCTCTACTGTGATAAAAATTTGTAGCGGTTATATGTATAAAACCGCTACTAATTATCAAGCCGTTGCGAAGCTAATTGAAGAATTTGTTTTGACCTTGTAGCGGTTATAAGAAAAACCGCTACTAATAATACTTTATAGCAGCTATACATAATTAAACGCTACAACTTGACAAAAAGTGGGGGAAAATTCAAATTTGGAAAGTTTGTATTTGTAGCAGTTATTTATATAACCACCACAAATAGGCAACTATTCAATTTTGAATTTTGCCGCGCTCATGTCTTTCAATTTGTAGCGGTTTCAGCGTTAACAGCTAAAAATATGGAACTATATTTCTTAAACTTAAAAATAAATAAATTATATATATTTGTAGCGGTTATATTATTAACCGTTACTAATATATATATATTTGTAGCGGTTATTCATATTAACCGCTAGCAGTTTTATAATATAACTAAAACAACAATATATAATTTATTTTTTTTAAGTTTTAGAAATATAAATATAACTATAACTATGATAAACGCGGTCTAAGAATATAAATATAGCTGTTGTAATTAATTCACAAATTCAACAACGCGGTCTAAAAATATAAATATAACTATGGTAAACACAATAAGAATATAATTTCTGAAATATAAAATTATATATATTTATTTACAAATGTTTCAACAACAAAAAATAAATATGTCCTAAACTAAGTAGCTGGGGGCTGATTATCTGGTGCTCCCTCAGGTGCTGCTGGATCGGGGTGTTGGGCAGAGTTAACCACACCATCATCATCAGCAGCAGCAGCAGCAGCAGGAGGAGGAGGAGTCTGGATGATGTACTGAGGGACAGGGGGAACCTGTGGATGCTGCTCGTCCGGGAACAAGCGACTCTATTACCGCTTGAGTATATTGTTCATGATTTCACCTCATTGCGTTTGCTGAACGTAGATCAAATTAGCCTACAGCTGCATCAGCTACTGCTGCTGTGCTACTGCAGCCTATGTCCGCTCCAAATCTGACCGCAGCTGCTCAACAGACTCATCCCTCGAACGTCTGACCCCTTTAGAGCTGCCAGCCTCAGAGGCGGTGCTCCTGCCATAGACCATGCTAGGTCTGGCGCTTATCCCCATCCCCCGCACTTATCCGGGTGCTCAGCCTGACCCAAACCCTCCTTCAAAGGAGCCGTCGGGTCCACTGACCCTTGTCACTCCTCATCCTGGGTCTCTCACAGCTCAGCCTACGACTGTTGCATCCGCTCCTGCCATTTTATGAAACAATTACTTATTAGAATTTTTAATTATTAAGTTGGTTATATAAAAGTTATAATAATGAAATTACTTACAATGGCTGCCTCTGCCTGCTGAGAGGTCGGAGTCCTGTCATGGTGTCTGTGTGTGATAGCGTACAAGTCCCCATAGTTCGTCTGACGGTTCTTTTGCTGTGCCTTCCTCTCCTAAAACAATTACAAAATTCAATTAGCATTATGAAATAACTAGTTAAAAGTCAATGATATTATGAAAAGTTACCAACTTGCTATAAGTGACAGCAAATGTCTTTGATTCTGCTATGTGGTGGATCGTCTGCTACCCACGGCACCTAGTGTTCCTTTGAGAAAGCGCCTGGAAAAAAAATAATATTAAATGTATTAAAATAATATAAAACATTTAAAATTAATAAAGTTCAAGTTAAATTTAATTAAATTTAAATTATAATTTAATACTTAAAAATTACAAAATTATATATAAATAATATAATAAATACATTACCTGCCCTTCAGGGCTCCTCCTGAACTGGACGAAACTCGCCCAGTCGTTCGGCGGGATGCCGTCTAGGACGCTCTCGATCAGCTGCTCCAGAGGCATCGTCCCGTCCTTATCCATACTGTGTAAAAGATGATTCCTCCTGTTCCTCCAGCCGTCACCCATCTTCACTAGGGTGTACCTCTTCCAGTTGGCCCGGACGACAAACTGCAGCTGCAAAAAAATTATTTAAATATCAATGATTACAAAAATCCTATTAAAAATATTAATTAAATAGAATTAATTATAAAAAATATTAATTAAATACTATTAATTACCTAAACCACCTCCTCCTAAGCCAAGTTCTTCAGCCCCTTTAGAATGTGCCTCCATATCCTGAAGTGAAGGGGGAACCGCATCCAATTCGAGCCCTGCTCATTAGGAAGCGGTTGAACAGGTGACCCTCATTGTCGATCGGCTGGTCCATGGACTCATTCCACGGCACTACAACTCGTAGTGTCCGGTCCATGCTATTCAAACCGGCCACGTCCAGCGTCCTCGTGGACACATTCCCCTATTCATTTGCACAATTTACCGCACGTTAGATAAATTGTAATTCAAATTTAACATTTTAAATTTAAATAAATAATTTATTAAATAAAAAAAATTATTTACTTTGGACCTGTACCTCAAACCCAGTAGACCGCGAAGATGACCCTTGTGGGTTGTTCTGCTCCTGCACCTCCTCCTTATCGGGAAACTGCTCCATCTCTCTGATCTCAAACGAGATGTTGAAGTCCTCATTTGCGCCATAGTCCTCGACACTGATATCTGCCTCCCCCAAATCAGGCACCACTAGTGCGGTCATCTCCTATGGGATCGTCTGCGGTGCCTGTGGTTGGGCCGACTCCTGTGGGGGGATAGGCTGAAATGCCGCCGTCGCCCTCCCTCCGTGCTGCCCCCTCCCTCTGCCCCCAAATCTACTACTGTCACCCCACAAAATCGGTCTGGGGACCTCCGGCTCCTTCCCCTTATCCTATCTAGAAGCCATATCAACTATAACATTTCAAAAAAAAACATTTTAGTCACATTATTATGCAAAAATATAATAAAAATAAAAATAAATATAAAATATGTATTGTCTCGTACCTCAAGTGCAAATAATGAGAAATACTGCAGCAAAAACTCTTCCACAGACGCCTGAACACTCAAATCTAAAAGAAAACACTCAAAGTAATCTCAGGAAACAAAATGGGCAAACGGAAAAATGGAGGGGAGGAGGCCTTAAATAGGGGTGGCCTTTATAGTGGTTCTTAAAATTTGTAGCGGTTGAAGTTCTGTAGCGGTTATGGTACAAAACCACTACAAATTTAGAGACCTCTCGAATTCTGTAGCGGTTATAAATCTATAACTGCTACAAATACGCGACCTTTCGCATTTTGTAGCGGTTTAATTTATTAAACCGCTGCAAATATATGCTACACTATTGGCGCGTTTTGTTCGCGCCAAGCAGCGCCAACTTTGTAGCGGTTATAATTTAGTAACCACTACAAAGGTACCGCTACAACATTTGGCGAGAATTGCGTGCCATATTTGTAGCAGTTAATTTATACATAACTGCTACAAAAAACGTTGCCAATCTATCGCGCCATTAGCGCGTAGCTTGCCACTACAAATTTGTAACGGTTGAGGCTTTAACCGCTACAAATCTTAACATTTGTAGCAGTTAATTGTAACCGCTAGAATATCACCGCTACAAAATAACATTTTTTTTTTGTAGTGATTTCCTCTTTATTATGACTTGTTTCTCCTTCTTTCTCTTTATATGATGTTGACGTGTTGTGCTCCAATTGCAATTGGACTTCACAAGTTTCCACTTCACTAAGGAACAAGTTAGAATAATGGAGTTGCTTTACACATTGAGGACAATGTGTTGATTACGTGTGGGGGAAGTAAATACATTTTGAATCCCATTAATTGGTTGTTTTAAATCAGAAAATGCCTTAAACTAGAAAATTTTTCAAAACCTTTTCAAGAATAACTTGGTTTGATACATGCCTTAAGTGGTAAAGGGTCGCATTTGCCACTCTGGGAATGTGATTTGTGAGAAATTCTTTGAGCTTTTATGAGATCTAGTATTTTGGCAACTTTTTGAAACCATGTTTTGTTCTTTTCAAGTGAATGGTAAGAGAAATGAACCCACAATTAGATTTTTGCTTACTCTTTGTCTTGAAAAAGAGAGTTCCTACATCATTAGTGCATTTAAGAGTTGGACATTATTATAATTGATTACAATATTTTGATTAATGGTGTTTTAGTAAAGTTAGCACTTGGAATAATTAAGTAAATGCGTTGTGATTAATTGGCTATACAATTGATTGTATTAGAATGTGTATTGGAGAAAAACCTTGTTGGAAGGTTAATTGAGCCTTGAATCCTTTCCATGTGTGCATGTTCACTTAGTTTTTTCACCTTCTAGAACTTGTTTCCACTCTTTTTCAAAACTACATTTGCATTAGTGTGATGGAAATGAAAGAGGCATTCAATTTTAAACCCTTTCACCCAAACATAAGCCCTCATTCATCTACCATTTGCTTACCCCTTTGAGCCATTCTTATGTGGTATGCATGTCATTTATTCATAGTGTTCATGGTATTCTAACATCAAAGTGGTTTGCCAATAGGAAGTTAAACATTGTATATATTGAAACGCCATGTATTAGAAAAGAGAAAGAAAGTAAAAAAATGAATATAGTTAAAGTAGAAAAGAATTGAAAAAAAAGTTAAATATTGAAAAGTGAAAAAAAATAGAAAAGTGATTTGAATAAAGAAAGAAAAGTAAAAGAAATATGAAGAAGGCATTTTTTTTCATGAAGTTGGAAAAGAATTGGCAAAATATTGTCAAATATTTAGATGCTATGAACTATTCACTAATTTTGACTTGCATATCAACTATTTCCTTTCTCTAATTAATTCATTTTATTTAGCCTTCATCCATCATTACAAGCCTTTTAAATCCTCTTAATTCATTGCATTTATTGCCATTAGTAGTGGAGATATTAGAGTTATTACAAGCCTATGGTAAGGTGTTAATTAAGTGAATTAGAGTGAAATTATTTCAATGAGGTGAGATTGACGAGTGAAACACTAATACCTTGAGAGTATCTTGTGCTTCGTTCTAATATTTTGGATTGTGTAGTTGGCTAATTTCTTTTCATCACTTGACTATTGTTAGTGTTGGCTTGAGAAATTTGATTAATTGATCTATTGTTTTCTAATTATGAAATTGCTCATCTTTCAAATGCATTGATGATTTGAATTTAGAAACTTGTACTTTATTTCCTTTGTTCAGGAGTACAAAGGTCTAAGTGTGGGGAAATTGAAGGGCCAAATTTATAATATTGGGGTGTGTATATATGTATATACATGTTTATTAAAGTATATTATACTATTATTATGATATGTATCTTACATACATACATACATACATACGTACATACATACATACATACATACATACATACATACATACATACATACATACATACATACATACATACATACATATAAATAGGGAAAATCCTAAATAAATACCATTTGAAAATGTAAAACCCTAAAAAGTCTATTAACACTTTGAAAAGACTTAAAGGTACCAAGTACCAAATTGGGTTTTTCAAGTTTTGACGCATTTACTATTTTACCTCTCAAATTTTTTTTAAAAATAATAATGGTGCCCCTACCGGAGCACCACCGCCGGCCGGGACCCCTGACGACCTGAGCTCCAGCTGGTGGGAGCTTTTTTAGTGGGGAAGGGGGTTTTTTTTTTTTTTGAAAAAATTTGTTGAGAAATGGCAAGAGGAGGGATCAAACCCATCCCACCCCTTTAGCAAAAGAGCATGGTGGCCACTGGGCCATCAAAACTCTTTTGATATATATATATGCATTATTAAATATGTATAATATAATTAAAGGCGTAATAGCTTTGACAAAGTCAGTAATGGCTTTGACAAATTCAGTAATGGAAATAACAAAATTCTTAATGATATTGACAAAACTGTTTGCTGATGAACCTTGACTTGCATGCTTTGATCAGCATTTTTGCACAAAACATTTTTGTCGAAACCATTACAATTCTTGTCAAAATCATTACTAAACTTGTCAATCTCATTACTGAATTTATTAAAATCCTTTTATTTATATTATGAATGTTTTCATAATTGAATCTCATAATGGGATTGTCAAAACCATTACAATTCTTGTCAAAATCATTACTAAACATGTCAATCTCATTACTGAATTTGTTAAAATCCTTTTATTTATATTATGAATATTTTCATAATTGGATCTCATAATGAGATTGTCAAAACCATTACAATTCTTGTCAAAATCATTACTAAACTTATAAATCTCATTACTGAATTTGTTAAAATCCTTTTATTTATCACATGAATGTTTTTATAATGGAATCTCATAATGAGATTATCAAAACTATTACAATTCTTGTCAATATTATTACTAAACTTATCAATCTCATTACTGAATTTGTTAAAATCTCATAATAGGATTGTCAAAACCATTACAATTCTTGTCAATATCATTACTAAATTTGTTAATATAAATAAAAGGATTTTAACAAATTCAGTAATGAGCTTGATCAGTTTAGTAATGATTTTGACAAGAATTGTAATGGTTTTGACAATCACATTATGAGATTCCATTATGAAAATATTCATAATATAAATAAAAGGATTTTAACAAATTCAATAATAAGATTGACAAGTTTAGTAATGATATTGACAAGAATTGTAATGGTTTTGACAATCCCATTATGAGATTCAATTATGAAAACATTCATGCACTGTTTAGAGAACCGGACCGGACCGGGCAGTCGGACCGGTTGGACCGTCGGCCGGTCATTGAAGCGGGCCGGATTTATGCATTGAGCCGTTTTTCTTAAGGAGCAGTTTTGGACCATCGTTTAGCTGGTTTTGAGCCGTCAACCGTTATTGAGCCGGAAACCGGATCGGTTTTTCAAAAACCGTCCGGTCCAATAAAAAAGCAAGAAATTTTTTTTTATGCAATTTTTTTTTATATTTGATGCTGAAAAAAAATTTAAAAAATGGCATATAAATTTTAGACATGTTATTTTATTTTATTAATATTATATGTTACTATTTTTTTTGCCAAGTATATTATATGTTACTAATTTTAATAATTTGGTTTGTTATAAACTATTTTATAAAAATGCTTTTGAAGAAAAAGGCAATGATGTTTATCCTCAAGCTAAGTGATATGGTCTAATATCTTTCAAGAAACTCATGCTTGGATCAATCAAGAACCACCAATATTTGGCAAATCATGAAATTATTATTGTTAATACATTTTGTTAGGTTGATGATTGATTTAATGGTCTTCCTTAAATGATATTTTGTTACTTTATTAACTTCATATGAAATTGGACTGAAGATTAATTGTAATATATAATATATATTATTTTTAAATTTAATTATTACGCCACCGGTCCGACCGAACGGCTCGACCGTTCCAACCGGTTGAACCATGACCCGTTGACCTTTCCGGCTTGACTTCCGGTCCGGCTTTTAAAACATTGCATTCATGTGATAAATAAAAGGATTTTAACAAATTCAGTAATGAGATTGACAGGTTTAGTAATGATTTTGACAAGAATTGTAATGGTTTTGACAATCCTATTATGAGATTCCATTATGAACACATTCATGTGATAAATAAAAGGATTTTAACAAATTCAGTAATGAGATTGACAAGAATTGTAATGATTTTGACAAAAGCGTTTTGTGCAAAAATGCTGATGAAAACATGCAAGTCAAGGTTCATCAGCAAACGGTTTTGTCAATACCATTACGAATTTTGTTATTTTCATGACTGAATTTGTCAAAACTACTATGCCTTTAATTATATTATACATATTTAATAATGCATATATATATATATATATATATCAAAAGAGCTTTGGTGGTCTAGTGGTCATCATGCTCCTTTGCTAAAAGGGTAGGAAGGGTTCGATCCCATCCCTTGCCATTTCTTAACAAATTGTTTTTAAAAAAAACCCCTTCCCCACCAAAAAAGCTCCCGTCGGCCGGAGCTCCTGCCGCCGGCTGCCGGAGCTGCAGTCTTCTGGGGTCCCAGCCAACCGGCCACCTGAGCGGCAGAGGCCAGTGGGCGGTGGTGCTCCGGTAAGGGCACCACTATTATTTTTTTTTAAAAAAATTGAGGGGTAAAATGGTAAATGCGTCAAAACTTGAAAAACTCAATTTGGTACTTAATACCTTTAAGTCTTTTTAAAGTGTTAATAGACTTTTTAGGGTTTTACATTTTCAAATGGTATTTATTTGGGATTTTCCCACATAAATAAATGTCATATTTTAAACTCCAAATTTAAATTTAAATATTTAAAAAAAATGTCATAATAAAATATCTTTATCAAATGCTTATTCATAGGTGAGAAGGGTATCACACCGCAAAAAACAATTTATTTCTTGTGTAATTACCGATGGAATTTCAAAATCTCATCTTTGAACTTTCATGAGTTTAAGGGATGGTTGAAGCAAAGTTTGCCTCAGCTAAATAATGATGGCTTTTCTTCCATTGTATGTGAAATTATTTGCTTAACATTATCACAAGGAAACAAAATAAGGATAACAAATTTCTATTTTATTATATATTTTTATATTTTATTTGGGGATTTTATTATAATAATTTAGCTTAAAATACATTATTTGTGCTTAATTGAAATTAAGAGTAACTATATTAAATTGTAACTAAAAAGGGCAAAATTATCAAAATAATTGCAATTACTCTTAATCATTAATTTCTTAAGAGCATTTGATGTTGGTTAAATTTTTTCAATTGAAAATTAGATTAAAACTGAAAATGACAGTTTGGGGCTTGAATTTTAGAAATGACACTTTAGTACCAAAAATTTGAAAAATGACAGTTTAGTCCATGAGTTAAACACAGCGTTTTAGCTGCCCTTAGGTCATCAGTTTCTGATTTAATTGCTGAGAGGCATGAAACAGAGGGAGCACGGCCGCAAACACACGCGAAGAACGAGAGAGCAGCAGTGAGTTTTGGTCTCCAACTCCACCCTCGTCTTCTTATCCTCTCCTGGCCGGCGACTTTTGCTACACCGTCGCCATCCATCTTCGTCGTCGACGATCTGCTTTCTTCAACACCACAGGCCGCTGCCTGAACAGAGCTAAGAGGATCGGAGGGAGCATCTGCCGCGAAGACGAAAAGAAGAAGCTGAAAGGAATTCAGAGGAGGGCAGTGAGCTTTGAGTTAAGAGGCAGAGAGCTGGTGTGGAGAGTGCAGGGGGGCCACTGCCGTCTCCCCATTTCATCCACCACCGTTCCACCACTTCCTTCTTCCATTGGCAAATACCATCTCCGGCAGCCGCGACCACAACTCCATTATCGCCGGTGGAGCTTCAGAAACTCAGAGGAGGCTGATCAGGCACCTGGCGTCATTTACACCATCACTTGCTATTTTCCTCTGTCCTTCGCGGACGATATTCTCTTCTCTGGCTCTCTATTGTCTCTAACCGTAGTTTACTCTGATTATGTGCTTCTGAGGAGATTTCAGATTTAATTCTATGTGTTATATGGCTCGAACTGTGAATATATTTGGGGATTTTGCGATGAAAAATTTATGTGGCTGAACTTATTACCTCCTGGATCAAGGAATTGAGTCTTGAGCTTGAAACTTGGGGAGTGTTTTACCGTTTAATTTCTATCTTTAATCTTTTGGATTAGTTGAATTCTAGGTTTAGAGTTTAATTAATTATTGGACTGAGATTTTTTATTGGGGTTCCATGCAATTTATGATATTAAATGTGTATTTGGATTTAATTGTGTCCATTTGACATTTTGGATTTCATTAGTAACAATTTCATGTAATTGACTTGGTATAGCTTTTGCTAGAGGTTGTTATGAATATTTAATTATGATTGTAATGCAAGGGTTCTTGGTTACTTGTGTCATTGCATTTCATTAATTCAAATAGCTAGTATTTAAATTGGGTTTTGGTTAGAGGAATTAATTTCTATCCGGTGTGGAGGAATTAATTCACCTAAGTCAAGCTAGCTCAAAGGGTCTTTTGAACATTTTTGTCAAGCTAGCACACTTCCATTATCTTTAGAAGCAAGGATTGATGAAATTCATTGTTCTATGAGATTTTATCATACATTTCAAAACCAATCTTCATTCCATTCCACTTTTATTCCAAAAATCCAAAATATTAGTTTTAAAGTATTTTAGTTTAATTGCAATGTAGTGGTTAGATAAAAAGCTAAAAAATCATTTTTAACTTGTTTTATGCCAATCATCACACTTAGTTTCTAGGTAATTAATAAAAGACTCTTCGAGAGACGATCCGGGATTACACCCTATATTACAATCCTTAATTTAATTTTGAAAAAGGTTACTAAGGCACAAAGCCGGGAACACCTATTCTTCAAAGGCTCTTCATCAAAGATATTTTTATTCTCCCTTGACTATCATCTAGGAAGTTCAACAAATAACATCCTCAACAGTTATGGCCTACAATGACTCATCTTTGGCTAATCATGATCGGTGTCAGCCTTCTCCATCTAATTCCTTGATCTATCTCAATATTGAGGGATGGGATATTATCAACTACAAATATAGAAGGCTGAATAGGCATTATTATAGAGGTACTTTTTTCAAAGAATTTTTATGGAGAAATCAATCAACATGTCTAGCTTTCAAGTGTTTTAAGAGCCTTATTATTTTGGAATCACAACTCTGACATGGTATCAGCTGGTGCAAAGCCGCCTGAGTAAAATTTGTTTTTACTTAATATCATTTTGTCCTGAGTAAAAAAAAAAAAAAACACAACCGAATTTCAGTTTACTGACAAGAGATTAATATATATATATATATATATAATATTTCAATTCATAAAAAGAAATATATTATTTATGTTATACAAATATAAATATAAATATATATATATATATATATAATTTTGTATAATATATTTAATTTTATAAGTTATTAGATATTTCTTTTTATTTTTCTTATTTCATATAAATATTTATTAATAATTCTTATATTCTTTATTTGAAAAATTGAAAGAAAATAATATTGATGTTATATATTTTATTTTTTATTTTTATTTATATGTAACATAATATTGAAAAATTCGCATATTTTATATTGTAATTTCAAGAAAAAATTTATATATATTTATCATATTATTCAATATATAATATATTTTTTTAGAGATATTTTTTTAAGATTAAATTATTTTCATTATACATTATTTTTATTTTAATAACTTATTATATTATTATCTTATATAAAATAATTAAGAGTCAAATGAAATAATTAAGTGTTTATGTGTGCAGTAAATAAGATTTGAAAAGATTATGAGTGATGGACTTGATATGAATTTGGGTGATTTGGGTAACTTTTTGTTTTCCTATTTTTGAGATGGCTAATACACATATTGATTATTTTTTTTTTTATAATTATTATAATAGTTTGGCTCTTATTACGAAAACCCCATTCTTTCTTGAATATAAACCCTTTAGTGTGTATATATAGTCTTTGTTCGTGCTTTGTGCCCTACAGAATTCGGAAGGGAGAGGAAGACGCTATATTGTCCAATCCATCTCTTAATAGAGATTCCTCAATAACAGTAGCTTCGATCCAAACTCAATGTTCTCTCCGAGGTAATTTTTATTATCTGATTTGATATAATTGCTATAGAGAAACACACAAAGGACTTTGAGGAGATGATGATGATGGAAGAGACTATGGTTGAAAATGCAAGAAACAATACTGAGTTTGAAAATCTTCCTCAAGATCTCATCCACCACATCATGAATTATGTCCCTTACAATGATGCGGTCAAGTTTAGTGTTTTATCTAAAACCCTTCATTCTATGTGGCTTTCCTTTCCTGTACTTGAATTTGACTACACTTTCTTTTCTGGTCAACACAAAGACCCACATCGCTCCTTCTTGTCTTTCATATTGGAAACCCTCCACCAACATTGTCCTCATCATATCAATAAGCCTTTGCAAAGGTTAAGGGTGAAGTACCCCTATGATTTTAGAGGGTCTTTTCCCTGCGATAGTGTAGTTGAGGGGTTGCTCAACATTGCAATAAAAAACCATGCTCAAGAGATCATTTTTGATGTATGCCCCGACAACTGGGTCGATGTGAGTTCTGACTCTCTTCTTAGTCTATTTTCATCATAATTCTTGACTGTGCTCAACCTTAAGTACTTTAGATTTCCAGTTGCTGATTCTATCATACTGTGCCCAAAACTGAAAGAACTAGTCATCTCCTTTTGCAAAGGACCGCAAACTATAACTGTTTCATCTCCTTCTGTGGAGAAGGTTGAAATCAGTTTTTGTAGGGACCTAGTAGGAGTTCAAATAATGGGAAAGAATCTTTTGGATTTTTGCTTTAAAAATGAAATCCTTAATTCCCAACGGTGTGACATTAACCTCTCTGCATGTGAATCCATAAAAGATATGTCTCTATATTGCATAAAGGTCTCAAAGCAGGTAATGGAACTAGTCACTGATCGCTTGTTGATTAAAGAGTGTGACTTGCCTGAGAACTTAAGCTTTAATAACCCTAGCATCAAAGTGTTGGAGATGGATGATAATCATAAACTGAAGAACATGTTCCTCTTGACTCCCAATCTAGAGCGTTTTGTTTATCACTCGTCCAAGAAATGTAGTGTTGATATCTCAGCATGTGTGTCTCTCAAGGTTCTGAAATTAGTAAGAGTAACCCTAACAGATGAGTGTGTGAGGAGTACAATATCAGACTTAAGTTGTCTGAAGGAGCTAGCAATAAGTGATTGCAATACGTTAGAGAAGATGGAGTTGAAAAATGACAAGCTTGAGATTTTGTCATTGAAGAAATGTTCCAATTTAAAAGAGGCAATTGTTGATGCACCAAAATTGCTCAAACTTGAATATCAAGGAAGCCCTCAAGTTCATCCGATGCAAATCTTAGCGAACAAATGCAGTACTGCCTGCATCGAATTACCAAAATGCAAGATAGATTATGACTTATGGTTTGGTAACCTAAAGCAGTTTCTCTCTTGCTTTGATCACTTCAAAGATCTCACTATTACTTGCTCCAAAATAAAGGTATGTATTGATTTCTCTTTTTGCAGTCTGGCATGTACAAGAATTCCACAGAAATTATAGTGCAAGACACTCGTTTGATTCTCTCTTGCTTCGATCACATCAAATCAAAGACGTCACTATTACTTGCTCCAATGCAAAGTTAAATGTTTTTTAAAATTTTGGTGAGGTTTTGAAAATGACTTATCATAGTGATATACGAGAGTATTTAAGAAGCTCATAAAAAACAAACAATCTTTTTATGAGTTTAGTGATTGTGATTATAGAGACCTGAGCCTTGTTATTATTGATCCTACTACCCTCCTTACCAAAGCAATTCAAAAGTTGTCCACAAATTTCTCTTTTTAAGATGTATTGAAGAAATGTGGTTTTTAAGTCTTGATATTGGGAAAAAAAATGGATGATTCTTTTATTGATAGAGTTCTTGTTGTATTTGAAATTTTAAGGTAGTTTGTTTTCGTTGGGTTGAATTTGCAGGATTTGATCATTCCAGTAAAGTTTTTGAAAAATAATGCATCTCTATTGCGTGATGTGGAACATATTAAAGTAAAATCCTTAGATTTTCCACAAGGTCAACCCGTGAGGAGATTGGTGGAAAGCTTACTTCGTTTGGTTCATAAACCCTTAAAATTTACATTCGTTCTCGATGGTGACACAAGCACCTTGAAGGTATGTTTTATTAACCATTTACTATTACCTATCAAATTATTAGTTTTATTCAATAGAAACTTATTATATTACTTTTCTAAGACCTATTTATAAGTTACTTTTAGCATGTTTCACTCTCAGACATATAAATAGGACCATAGGAGTACTTGTTATTAGAAAACAACGGCACACCTTTGCCCATATACATATATAGCTTGAGAATCATGCTTTCTAGCTGTATAATTTTTTAATTTAACATCCTGATACATTGACTTATAAGTCTTACTGACAGTGTGGTTGGAAGACGAATCAATGATCGCACAACTCCATCTGAAAAATTAGAATATGATGTTTGACCATGTTAGTTATTGTGAGGCAAATGAATGTGCTAACTGGGATTTGTTGATAGCTAGATAATCTCATTGCCTATAAATGCAATTTAATATGTTAGCTCATCTTCCTTTAGCTTGTATTAGAGTGGACTGAATTATATATAAGAGGAATAAGGTTTTATGATATTATAATTATAAAAACATGCATTGAAATGGATTTGGAAAATATTGCAGTTCGAATATGAGAATAAAGCGGTGAAGAGGAAGAGGGTGGAAAAGAGATGCTGTTTAGGGATTCCCACAAAATGCTGGCGACACTATGCATTCAAGGTGGATATTCACTACAAAAAAACATCGATTTTCCGACGGAATTTGCGACGGAATCAAATTCCGTCGCAAATTCCGTCGGAAAACCGTCGGAAATTCCGTCGGAAAATTTTCCGACGGAATTTCCGACGGAATTTTTTCCGTCGCAAAATTTGCCACGGAATTTGCCACGGAAAATATTCCGTCGGAAATTCTGACCTTTGCCACGGAATTTCCGACGGAAAATTCCGTCGGAAATTTCCGACGGAATTTTGCGACGGAATTTGATTCCGTCGGAAATTGAGAGGGAATTTCCGACGGAATTAAATTCCGTCGCAAATTCCGACGGAATTCAATTCCGTCGGACATTCCCTCGCAATTTCCGACGGAATTTCAGACGGAATTGAATTCCGTCTCAATTTCCGACGGAATTGAATTCCGTCGGAAATTCCCTCTCAATTACTGAAAAATTTATTATTTTTAATTAATATTTTAAAAATTTAAAAATATTAATTAAAATTCCGTGGAAAAATTTAAAAATTATTTTTTAATTATTTAATATTTTAAAATTTATTTAATTTAATTTAAAAAAATTATTTTTATAAAACTTATTATTTTTAATTTAATTTTTATTATTATTTTCTAATTTCTAAAATATTTTTAATTTTCAATCGTAGGTTTTGGTCCTTAGAGGGGCAAAATAGTCATATAAAAAATAAAATTTATTAGTTATTAATTAATATTAGTAAATAAAATATTAGGTAATAATTATTTATTAGTTATTGATTAATGTTAATAAAAATTTAATTTTAGAAATTTAAAAAAATATGCACATAAGATTATATATATAATTGTGTGTAATAATAGAACACCAAAGCAGTCGAGCTCATCCGGTAAGGCATCGCGCGCGTACGGACGAGGTCGTGGGTTCGAACCAAAGGATGGGCAAGTTGAGTTGCATTTCCAGGAAATATGAGGTTGCGACACGTGGCGGAGGGAGGTTGCGACACGTGGTAGAGGGAGGTTGCGACACGTGGCGGAGGGAGGTTGCGACATGTGGCGGATCTGGGGGTCGACGACAAGGTGGATGCCGCCGGAGATGCCACGCGCTGTCGCCAGCGATGAGGGGGCGGTGGCCAGAGTTGCCAAGTGGATTTTTAAAATTTTAAAAAAAAAAAAAATTTTGCGACGGAATTTCAGACGGAAATGAATTCCGTCGGAATTTGCGACGGAATATTCCGTCGGAAATTGAGAGGGAATTTGCGACGGAATAAATTCCGTCTCAAATTTCCGTCTCAAATTCCGTCGCAAATTCCGTCGGAAATTGCGACGGAAATAAATTCCGTCGGAAATTCCGTCGGAAATTTCCGACGGAATCTGAATTCCGTCGGAAAATTTTTTGTGACGCTGTTATTACCTACGGAATCAATTCCGTCGCAAATTCCGTCGGAAATCAATTCCGTCGCAAATTCCGTCTCAAATTCCGTCGCAAACTCAAATTCCGCCGCAAATTCCGTCTCAAATTCCGTCGCAAATTCAGTGTTTTTTTGTAGTGATTGAAGGCGTCGATGAAAATGAGAGAAGCAGTTTGGACAAGTTGTTTGATCGTTACATGCCTTAATTATGGAACACACACACACACACACACACGCCCACACCTTATTATGACTTACTCTCTGTTTTAAATGTTTTGAAGCGTCCATCCTTAAAACTTGCTAAATGTAAAACTTAATTACTTAATTTGATGGATTAAGTATGTTAGTTAATGGGAGATGTTTTTTCCCCTCTAACCATCTTTCTTTGTTCTCCCCCTCCCCAACTTACTTGATTATTGTTGAGAGAATATCAATATAATTGTTGAGTTACAATTTAGGGTAAAATTGATAGAAGATATTTTTGTCAAGAAAATATTATAAACAGGAATATTTTTGTTTCTAAAATTTGCAATCCCAGGATTGATAACTCAATATTAAGGGGGAGGTGGCTTTGCAGCAATCCCATTTTTTATGGTATTCCCAATCCCTAGTTATCCATAGTCCCTCAAACTAAATGATATATTTTGGCCTAATCCTTGATCCAATCCCAACCCCCCACCCAAAGTGCCTCATACCAAACAGGTTGGGTCTTAAGTTCGAGTCTCATAAGAGACACTTATAAACTATAGTCGAAGGGGTGGCCACGCACCTGATAATTGATGGTAATATATATATATATATCCACATAATCTATATTATACGTTTTGTTATATAATGTGATATCAAATATGCCACAATTTATTCTGCGTGATCGATGATTGGCTCTCCGTATAGATACATGATACAGTATGTAGGGAACATGTGATAGAATACTCACGGCCCTCTCTTTACCTTTTTTAGCATGAAGCTCTAAATTTATAATACTGGTACATACACATATTTATTTAAATATTATTTTATTATTATGATATGCATCTGATATTTGAAAATAGAGACAAATAAATATTGAGATATACATATTATATTTTAAAACTCTAAATTTAAATATCTAAATATTTAAACAGTGCTTATAAAATATCTTCATCAAATAATTATCCATATGTCAAATGAAATATAATTAGATGTTCACATGGGTATTTAAATTAAATAGGATTTGATATGATTACGGGTGAATGGTTTGATATGAATCTGGGTGATTTGGGTAGCTTCTTGTTTTCCTATTTTTGACCATGATTATTATTTTATGTTTTGTAAGTATAATTATAATATTTTTGGGCTGGATTTAAAAAATTAAAGAAGTGGGTTAAATATTTTTAATTAATTTTTCTTACGCTTTTATTTTATATATTCTTTTTATGAAGATCAATATTGCTTTGAATTATTTTTTTAACTCTTTCATTTTACATATTATCTTTATTAAAATTAATTTTATAACTCATTTCTCTAATTTTTTAAATCCAACCCAAAAAAATTTCTCCTCCTCTCAAAATCCCTAGTACAAAACAGCCCCTAAGAAAATACATTCTTTCTAGTATATTAACCCTTATAGATGGTAGAGGAAGACGTTGTATCGACCAATCAACCTCTTAATAGCAGAGATTCCTCAATAACAGTAACTTCTCCGAACTCAACATCCTCGCAGGTAATTTTTATTATATGATTTGACATAACCGCTAGGACTTTGAGGAGATGGACGAGACAAACACAAGCATGGTTGAAAATGCAAGAGACAATAATGCTAAGTCTGAAGATCGTCCTCAACATCTCCTCCACGACATCATGAATCTTCTACCTTGTGAGGACGCTGCCAAGTTTAGTGTTTTATCCAAAACATTCTATTCTTTGTGGCTTTCCTTTCCTGTACTTCACTTTGACCACAGTACACATTGTCATATCCCATATTTTGGGCTTATAATTTCAAGAAAAATTCCTAGAGACACAAGAATGTAGAGAATAATTCCCCAGATTATATTAGAGGCTTAACTGAGTTATAAATGAGAAAATTTACCTTAGAAAGGAATTTTAAATAATTATTGAATTTTGTTTTAATAAATGATGATTAGCCAAATTTAAATATGAAAAATCCAAGGAGGCCTCAAATAAATAGGAAAACAAAAAATAGGGGAAAATAATTTTATGATAGGAATCATTTCTTCAAAGAATTACTTATGAAAACTAATTCCAAAATATGTCAAGGAATTAATTATGGTAGTAAAACGATGTTGTTTTGCCGGAAAAGTTCTTAAACTCATAAATACGCTGAGCACGTAATGCGAACCCAACACTTTCAATTTATGAACATATTTTTATTGGGATATGTATGGACACGCAGCTCTTATGAGGACCTCCGATTTCCTACAACTTTAGTTTGTATTGTAAATGTAAATCTTTGAAAAATTTTTAATTAGTTATTATAGCGTGCAGGGATATCTCTGTTGATTATTTATTTTTAAAATAAAAGATAGAAAAAAGGTTTACACTGATTTACTTATAAAATATATAACAGTAACGAGACAATAATGAAGTAGGCAATTTTGTTTTTTGATTTAGAAAAAGTTACCCTTTCATGATGATACAGATGACATTATTGCATATGTGAGTTATTGATTAGATAGCTCTTTCGTTTAATTATTTGGGAAGTGATATCCCCAATTCTGCCTATCATCTATCACATACCAACTCTCTAAAATCCCATCACAGGATAGGAATTACGTTATGCCAACCACCTTCTTGGCTTCTATATCTTTAACAATCAATTACTACAATTAAAACAAAAAATTCAAAATAATACAACACCTTTAAAATGCTCTTGATTAAAAGGTACTCTTGGTTGTGAGAGTTAATTGAGGAGGCTGCTTTGGTTCTAACAGTAAGATATTCCGTTTGTCTCTTAAATTTATAATTTTTTTAAAAAAAATTATCTCTATCAATTATACATGTTAAAAGAAGTTTTCATTAATGAAAGTAGTTTCAATGTAAATGACTAAATGAAGTCTTTCAGGAAAATCAACACAAATTTTTTTATAATTAACCAACTTAACTAATTTTATTAATTTTTATAAATTAGTTATTTACTTATTTAACTAACAGCTCCTCCATTCAAAAAATAGGATACGAACTATGGACGTTGCTTAAGTTTTAAGGGACCTAGCGCCTCATCGTACTAAACCAACTATCATTGGTTGTATCATTTTGTTTTTTAAAGGAGGTGGTAACAATAATGACATCATGTGAGAAGGTGATGACGTGGGAGAGGGAAAGGGAAAGGGAAAGGGAGCCACGTCGAAGAGGAAATGAAAGCAAAGAGAGGGCCATGCGAGTGGGGAACGGCACGCGTGGGTAGTGCGCCGCGCCTGCGTCATATCCAAGGTACTGAAAATCGGATCGGGCATTGAACCGATCGAGGCACTGGGTTAAGGGTCAGTGGTTCAGATCGGGGTCAACCCGGGGGTCAGACCGGGGTCAATTTAAAAAATATATATAATTTAAATGTTCATACATACCTTTCAAAAAACTATATAAGAGTTATTTTTCAACTAATAGTCCAATATAACCTCCTGAACCTAATACCAACAAAAATATCATTAAATATATAAGGATTTTTCCCCAACCAATGCTAAAAGTATTCCATAATCCTTTTAAAGCTCCTTATAAATAAAAAAACTGTTAGGAAAATTTTTTTTTTGAAAAAAAAAAGCCAAAATGACTTCATTTGGAGTGCAAAAAAGTAAAAAAAAAAAAAAAAGGATCAAACCGTGACTAGTCCGGGTCAGGCCGGTTCACCCCGGTTCTGGCCGGTTCACACCGGGTCAGACCCGGATGACCGGTTCACCGGTTTTTTCCCCTCACCCGGACCGGACCAGTGACCGGTTCACTGGTTTCCGGTCTGAACCGGCCGGTCCGGTCCGGTTTTCCATACATTGGTCATATCACGTTCCACTGCTTTTTTCCATACTCAAATTATAATCCAACCCACCTAAATTCTTCATTTATCTTCTGCCTTTATTAATTAATTACTATGTGCATTTTCATCTTATTATTAATTAAAATAGATTTCATGCTCAATGTACATTCAAATTATTCCTTTTATGCTTAACAACATAAGAACTACTTCTAAACTCTTAAGAAAAAACTCCAAATAGATGCCTCGAAGACTTTTCTAGCCTCAAATTGGTTCCCCAAATTTAAGGATCTTGTTTGGATACAATATTGTGTTAAAGTGCACCCAGCACCCTGAGGTATTTTACTAGGTACACCCAGTATCTTAAAATTATCAGTGGTGCAATTTCACCCCTAAAGTTTTTAAAATAAAGTAATCTAATCTAATTTAACATATCCTTTAAGTTTGAGCGTTAAATTGCTAACTAAGCTAAAATTTGACTCGGAGAAGCCTAGTTGGCGTGCCTAGTTGGCATAAAACAAGCAGGATGACATGGCAACTGTGGTTTTATTTTTTATTTTTTAATTAACCAGAAGGTTTTTTTTTGGGAGAATTGCCCAAAAATACCTTGGAGGCAAATTAATTGCTGATTGCTACCAAGTGTGCAAGCGATCTTCCGTGTGTGCAAAAATCTTCGATATAAATGTGAGAAACAATCTTTCGTTGTGTGCAAAATATCTTCCGTTATGTGCAACAGATCTTCCATGATAGCAATCAGCAATTAATTTGCCTCCAAGGTATTTTTGGGCAATTCTTACTTTTTTTTTTTTTTGTGATTATGCACCATAGATCTACAAAGATTCAAATTACCAACGGCAACATTATAATTAGGGAAAATTGCACATAAATTCTTATTTGAAAATTTATTTGTTAATTGGGACCTAGAATTTTGTACAAGTGAGGAGTCCTTCAGTGTAAATAAATGTGATAGGAGAAAGATAAAACTACCCTTAATGAAAACATTTCTTTTGTGCAATAAATCTTTTCTTTATGTGCGATCTATCTTCATTTATGTGCAATTCATCCTTCTTTTGTGCAATACATACTCTAAAATTAGTCCGATATGCAAATTACATTATATGCAGACAATCTTCCTTTAATTTAATGCAAATGATATTCTATTATGAGCAAACAATATTTCTTTTATGTAATTTATTTTTCATATGTGCAAAATTAGCTTTCAATATGCAATTACATTTTATGCAAACTATCTTTTCTTATGTGTTTCGATCTTCCCTATATGCAATCCATCTTCCTATAGGCAAACTATCTTTCCATTGTGCAATCTATCTTTTTATATGTGAAATCTATTTTCCCTTTATGCAATTCATCTTCCCTAAAACCTTTAAGATTTTTAATTCTTGGACTAACAATTCATATTTACCCTTTCCCTTCTTTACATTTGTGGTCCTTCTACTTTTATGACCACTTACGCACAATAATCTATCAAGTGTAAATTATAATAGAAAGATCTGTCAAGGTGGGAGAATTCAATTGAAAAAGATGGAAGACTAAAGGCCGAGATACCAAACCTAAACCCTTCCGGCGAAGAGTGTCGGCGGCACCTTCTCAGGCTTTGTCGGTGGTTATCCATAGTTCCAATCACACCCACTCAATAATCTATCTTGGAAATCACAGCCCCGGAATAATCGATGATCTAAATGGAAGTCAAATATCCAGAGTTGAAAAGTCTTCTTTCTTTCTTTTTTTCAAATACCCCCACAGTCAGGCCATGTCATTTGTCTTATCATTTGCCAACTAAGCTCATATCGGTCAAATTCCAGCCTAGTAAACAATTTAACGATCAAACTTGAAGGATCCGTTAAATTGGATGAGAATGCTCCATTTTGATAACTTTAAGGGTGAAATTGCATTACTAATAACTTTAAGGGTCTGTTTGGTGTGAGGGATTTGGAGGGGACGGGAGGGGAGGGAAAATTTTCATGAGTTGAAAAGATTGAAGAAGTGGGGTAGTAAAATTTTAATAAAGAGAATATATAAGATAAAAGAGTAAGAAAAATTAATTACAAAATTTTAACCCCAATTCTTTAATGTTTTTAAATTTAACTCAAAAAAATTTTCCCTCCGATTCCCTCAGACCAAACAAGCCCTAAGATATTGGGTGCACTTAGGATAATACTTCAGGGTGCTGGGTACATATCTTAACCCTATAATATTTGTAAAAGTGATTTTTATTTCAATTGATTTTTGAAAATTAAAATTGTAAAAAAAGGCAATTAATGTAGTTTTATATGTATTTAGATAGACTTGTATAAAAAGAGGCAGTTTAATATAAACTTGCTTAGATAATTTATTAAAAAGTGAGTTTTATAAAATTTAAAATTGAAGAAAAACTATAAGTCAAAAGCAGGAAAAATTTGCTTTAACTTTCCAGTGACTCTTGAGAAAAAAAAAAAAAAAATTACCCCCATAGTCCTCAAGCATCATTTTGGTCCTTTGGACCTACGTTACTGGTTTTAGTTGAAAAAGTCAGTTTGCCATGGCAAACACCCCCTTAGCATTAGTTTATAGAATTTCAAAATTAGGGTGAAATGACCTTAATGCCCCTCACTTTTTAGAATACATAGTGCTTGTTTGAAATAGCGATTAGAGTTTTTAAAAACAGCTTTTCAATTATGATTTATACTATACAAGATAAATATGTGAGAAGAGTGTTATCTCGACCTACGTATAGAAGCACTTATAAGCCTTTCAAAAGCTCATCCAAATAAACTTATAAGCTATTTGCCTTTGTCGCCCCTTGAGCTCCGACGATTAGCAACTAGAATACTTTTAGTAAGACTGGGTAGTCACAAAAATGTTATAGTTAAAAGCTATTGAATTTGTAGTTAATGGTTAATTACACTAGAACTTTATTTTTTTTGGGGTCCAAAATTATTCTAGAATTTTATTAAACTTTTGATAGAATGTTAAACTTGGTGAAAATATAATAGCTAATATATTGACTATATGCTTGTTTGGTTAAGTGATGGAAACTCAGATAAGTCCAATTGAACCTAAAAAAGTACTTATAAATCTTGTTTGTCTTATTTAGGTAATTTTTAAAATAAGGTTAAAGGAAAAAAATATTCATAAACTTTTCTTAAGAGTGTTTTTTGGGTACAAAACTACTAAAATACTTAGGGCCCGTTTGGTACACTGGAATTGATTTTGATGGATATAGAAATGGATATGGATATGGATATGGAAATGGAAATGGATATGGATATGGAAATTGAGTTTAAAAGTGTGTTTGGTATGTACATGGAATTCAGATATTATTTTTATTTAATATTTATATTTAAAATATGAAATTACTAATATACCCTGTCGATGGAGTGAGGAGCAAGGTATTAAAACCCGGACCGGGTATTGCATCGGTCGGGGTACTGGGTTAAGGGTCAGTGGGTCAAACCGGGGCCAAATCGGAGCTAAACCGGGACCAAATCGGTGAGTAATTGAAGATTTTAGGCTTATAGTATGAAATTCTAAAGGAAAAAGTTAAAATTTTTTTTTAAATTGAGACTCGGACCGGTTTACTGACCGGTTCAGCAGGTTCCGGGCTGGATCAGCCGGTCCGGTCCTGATCCAAGAACCCTGGTGAGGAGGCTAATTGAGGGAAATGTGGAGGTGGAATTACAAATCTTAACTTCTAAGATGGAATTCATTTGGGTGGAATTAGCTAATTTGGCTTCCATGTGAAATTGGAATTGAGAGCCAATTCCATCATACCAAACAAACCCCTTCATGGAATTGAGACCCAATTCCATTTTCACCTCCTCCAATTCCAGTGTACCAAACTGGCCCTGAACTTTGAAGAATAGAGCAAAACTAACATCTCTGTTGGACGAAATTACTTTTAAATTGGTGGGGCTCACTAAGTGCCACATGTCAACAACACATTGGATACCCTTGTCACTTGTCTCTGTTAACGCTCCCTTCCTCTGTCTTCTTTCTCTTTCCCGTTCTCTCTCTCACGCTTCTTTCCTCTGGAGTGAAACAATTACAGAGCCCAATGTACCAGGCTATGTTCCGACTCTAAGGATGCCCCAAGCTATATGCTCCAACAAACAGGTAGAAATTCAACTCATGGATTAAGGAGAGAACTCATCTATAATCTATTAATCTTACTAACTAAAATCCCACAATTTTGGTTTCCACAGCTCTCTCGCAAGAAAAAGCTAGTTATTAGGACCAAGCACTAATCTCTGCAACAATTTGTACATACACGTTTTTTATTCCAAACCTAGATGCTTTGCCTTTTCCTAATGCAACTATCCAGTACTTTTGGCTTCCTACTCTCATTTCACATTTTCCTCTTCTCTCTATCATTTTCTAGACATCTCTTCACCTGCAAGCACCTCGTCTCCTTCCTTCTGCTCTTACACTTAAAGCCTTCCCCACATCCAATATCCTTAAATAGTTATCAACCTGATACATGACGGTAGGAGTTGTAGACGGTGCAGCCATTAGAATGGAACACAAGTGATTTTGGCCACATTGTGGATCGTTCAGACATCAGAGTTCCAAAAGCGTGAGAGAGAGGGGAAAGAGGGAAGAGAGAGAGAGACAGAGGAAGGGAGAGTTGACAGAGATAAGAGACAAGGGATCCAATGTTTTGTTGACACGTGGCATTTAGTAGGACCCACAAATTAAAAAGTAACTGTCATCCTTGAAAGTTAACGGAAATGGTATTTGTGCCCGTTTCCAAAGTTGGTAGATAGTTTTACATCTAAAAAAAATTTATGGTGTTGGATGTATTTTTGAGAAAAATTTATAGGTATTTTTATTCCTTAATCCTTTAAAAAATCCCGATCAATCTTGATAAATCATGATTTCACTTTCTAACTGCACATTGAGTATAAGTGGTAAGGGGGCTATTTATGCAATTGAAAAATCCTGAAAAAACTTCCACAACAAAAATTTATCCAATTTACCCTCTTATCTCTCCTCCAAAATTCTTCCTGAATATTCTCTACACATATATTATCTATTATTTCTCAACTCAAGTAGTTCAAATAATATTATTTTAAATATTGTTTTACCCATTACTTAACACTAACTTTTGAACTATTTAAAATAATAAAAAATATTTAAATATTCATGTCATTTATTAAATCATATTTAGTAAAAATTATTAAATATTTAATTCTCATAATTATTAAATAAAATCATGAAAATGTAAACAACTTTATTGAAGAAATAAACTTGATTATATAATCTAGTGTAATTCTAGTAAAATAATTAACTATCATATTTATCAATTTATTTTTCTATTTAAATATTAAATCCCATGATAATGATAGATCTTGTAATAATAAGCTCTATGACATATACTCCGACATGTATAATTTTTCTTTTAATTGTATATGCACCTTTTGGTGAAGTTTTATGCCTTTTTTACTTTTAATTTCATTAATTGAATATAAATTTATAAAATTCATACTCTTTTTTGGTAATTATACACTGATAAGTGCTTTAAATAAATGAAATTTAAACATATTGTGTGTATATTATATATATATATATAGTGCGAGTCAGATTTATGAATACTTAAATAGTTGGAAAAATTATAAATATCATAAGTATTCATTATTTTGTATTATAGTGCACTTGTCTTTATATTCCTCTCAAATTAATTTTAGCCCTAAAACACCACAAATAATGATAATGTGATCTTTATGTATTTTAATCATGGATCTCTTCATATTTCTTTATGTGGTGAAAGATATATTTTGAATATGCATTAAAATAATCAAATTGAAGTATATTATTATTGATGAATAGTGATGTTATATAGAAATGCCATATTATACGTTGGTTCCTGCAGAACTTATATTTAACAAAATTCATATAGTTCCTAAAGAACTAAAATAGATTTTTTTTTTTTTGGGTAGAAGAAGAATTAATCATAAAAATTTATGATCCATAAATTTACATAAGAGCTTTGATTCGTTAAAAGGTATGAAAGTGATAGCCCAATTGGATTGGAATCTATGATAACATGTGAACTATGAATCCTTTAAGTTTCGTGTAAGATAAGTTATTAACCTACTATATATTGATAATCGTTTTTGAAAAACAGGAAAAAAGGAAGTAAATTTATGTGATTTACACTTGAGGGGGTGTTAGCCGTCTAGCTTTACTGCAAGCGTACGGGTCACAAGTAATATAAAAAGATCGTTCCCACGAGGACTATGACAAAAATGAATTAATTATCTTAATTAAGTTATCAATCAGGTTAAGTGAGAATATTTTGAAAGAAATTTTATACTTAAGAATTAATTAATTAAATCGAGAACTTCAAGACAAGAGAAACCTAGGATTATCTATCCCTTATTTATTTCATGAACTAATTAATTTACCCTCAATAAGCAATAAAACGAAGATATGTATTTGTCTAAGATTCAAAGACATTCGATAACGCTCTCTCGAGTCAAAACCAAATATTTATTCTAATAAACAAATCAATCTCTTGTATTAATTTATAAGGATTAACTTTAAACATCAATCTTAATCTGACAATGCTAGGTTAGTAATTATATCTTTATGATACTAACAAATCATCCGTTTAATATACCTAAATGTCTAACATGATTTTACCCAAGTTCTACACTTAAATTATCTTTCTCAATATTAATTTTAAATGAACAAGACAACTAAATGGTATAAGGCATTTAGAGACATTAAGAACAAGATAAAATCAATATAAAAACTTCATTTGATGCAAAAAGAGAATAAACAATTAATTCAATCCATAAATAGATTTAAAAAAATCCTAAAAAAAAAAATTTAGCTACTCATGTTCATCATCAAAATCAAAATGCAACAGTAGTAATTCATTACTAATTTCAGAATTACAAGGTGTAGGTGCTTGAAGCTTAGCCACGTTCTTCTCAGTCGGCGATGGCAACTCCAGCTCAGATCCGCCTCCTGCTCTTCTGGTCTGTCATCCTTATTCTCTCGTTTCAGTGGACTTCGGGCGCCTCTGTTTCTCGTTCACAGCGTCTCTGTTGCGTCTCCGTCTCTTCCGTTCGGTTCTGTCTCTCGTCTGGATCTGTGTTTGTGTGTTGCCTCCGCGTCGCGCTCTTGTTTTCTGCTGTGTTCGCCTCTTTATAGATATAACATATAACTTAGGTGCTTTCTTTGTTTTTGCTGCGGGGCCCACGTTTCCAATATCTTCAAGATATAATATATCCTATCTGCACCTTCATATTCTTCTTTTCTTCACGTGGGACCCATGTTTTCCCCATGCTTTATATCTTTCTCTCTTTCCCAGTATATGCAAATAGATATTACCTTTGAGTTATTATCATATATCTCCACACACGTGATTCTGAGGCATAATAGGAGGAAAAGTCAAAATATTAAAATAAAAATAATAATAATAACAATAATAATCAAATATGAAATATCTTTATCTTATTTTAATCTATATTTTTTTTTTCAGATTATTAAACTATTATTATTTTTCATTATTTTATTAAGAATTTGATATTTATCATAAAATCTCTTCTAATCGGTATCTTATCAAAATCTGACTAAAATCCCTCTAATTTATTATAGATGACTCCCAAATATATTAACATATAACTCAAGATTATCTAAAAATAGGGAGTCATCAGGGGGAGATTGTTAGAATACAAGTGTGAGTTCATGTTGAAAAGTTGTACTCACATTTTGAATAAATTATTATGTTCAATGCATAATTTTCAGATTATACGATTCATTCACTTCCATAAATAGCTAGATCAATACTTATGAGAACAAAATTTTTATTTTAGTGTTGACATATATATATATATATATATATATTGGTGAAAAGTGTTGACATATTTGATCTCACTACAACACTTATACTAGTGTTAGCCGTCTAGCTTAACCGCAAGCGCATGGATTATAAGTAATATAAAAAGATCTTTCTCACGAGGACTATAACAAAAATGAATTAATTATCTCAATTAAGTTTTCAATCAGGTTGAGTGAGAATATTTTGAAATTTAATTTGTTTAAGAAAAGATTTATTTGCGAATTCTAAAGTTAAGATTTTTCTTCAAGATTGGAGGAACCTAGGATTACTTATCCCAATTGTATTTCATAAGACTAACTTAAATTTTAAATTGATAATGAAAAGATGTGCTTTTCAGATGTCCAAAATTAATTGATAGAGCTTTGTCAAGTCAAAACTAATTTTATGTTCTCAATTAACTCACGCAATCTCTTGTCTCAGTTAACAAAAATTAAACACTCATTAAGATCTATCCTCAATTAGACAATCTAGGCTAATATATATATATATCTCTATTCTATTAACAAACCATCCATTTAATCCCTAAACTTCAAGTTTAGCACAATTTTATCTAAGTTCTACCATTAAATTAGCTTTATCAAGCATCACTTAATTGAACCCAACAATAAAGTGGTGGCCAATCACCCAGAAGCATTAAGCACGAGATAAAATAAACACATAAATTTCATTAATAAATAAAAGAAAGAAATAAATAAGTCTTAATCCATCAAATAGTTAAAAGCAAATCCTAGAATAATAAATTTAGCTACTTATAGTTATAACCAAAACCAAATCAAAGCAATAATAATCCACAGCAAAATAAGAGTTAATTGAAAGAAAAGAGAAGAAATTATAAAACCAAAAGATTGAGCCTTAAATCTCTTCTAAGTTTCAATTCCTTGGCTTCAATTGCCCCCAATTCTCCACAACATCCTCTGATCTAGTGGTGATTCCAGTCTTCAAATCAATCGCCTCTACAATCCTCTCATCTTCCTGTGAAGATGATGACCGAACCCGAACACCTCTCCTTCCGTTCGTACCTGAACGTGTGTTCTCCTCCTCCTTTTCTAAAGAACCTGAACCCCTATATATAGGTTAGGTTCCTAGTGTCACAACATTATCTTATTTTCACCTTTTTCAGAATATTTTGTGGAAAATGATATGCAGTTCGATGGCCAACGCAGGAATAGCATAAATATACTGATAAAAAGTGCTCGATTACAGAAATTCCCCATAGGGGCTCATACAAGATACTTACAATCACTGTAGCTGCACAAGGCTACTTGGGTGTCTACACTCGTCCTAGTAAAACAGAGATATCTTCCTGTCTTCATTCCATCACTGCAATCCTCTTGTATAGTTCTCTTCTTTGTTCTCAGCAAATCTTCTATCTTCTCCTATCTAAATTGTTGGTAGGGGTGGGTAAGATTCTAGAGAATCTCAGTAGGAAAACAATACTAATATGCATGCAAGATAAGTGCTAAATGCATGACACACTTGCATTACACAAACTTGTCCTTACACAATAACATATTTGCATGCTCAATGTTCATGCAACAAAACTATGACTACAGTATAAACAGAAACAGAGGTTCAATCATTCATATATGTTTCACATAATCAAGTAAAACAATAACATGCATCAATATACCAATACAAATATCAACTACATGTAGGAGAGGTAAGTTCCCTACCTTAAACCTTTTTCCACCTCAAATTATGTGCCTCGTAAAGTGTGTCATAGCTCGGCTTTTCCCTCAGTCCTACAATTCCAAATGTACCATTTAGACACTTCCATAGTGTTTCTGGAGATTATATGAGTCTATATTGAAAAAAAACCAAAATGCCCTAGGACCCTCGACCTCGTCGTACTCGATCCGATCGTACTTTTCCCAAAATTTTGACATGGGCTATTCTAACTTATTTTCACCCAAGGAATCCATTTCCGGACTTAAAATTATCAAATTTGCTGCCAAAATACAAAATTGCCTTTGGCAGCCCCGCTTTAAGGGTTTTAGGGGCGTTTTCGTAATTATGCTTTTTCAGGCTTTTCCAAAGAGTGACCAACTATAACCCTATCTAATTTTCCCTTCTGAACTCAATGAAACCATCAAATCATTGAAAATCCAACTCCTTCCCCCCAGAACAGGTTTGGCCGAAACACTACCAAGGAAAAGGGAAAATTGCAACTTTATGTTTTAACCTCTAAAGCTTACTCCTCTCCACTACTAATCCCTTATTAAACCATTTAAACACATATTAACCATGATTTAAAGAAATTTGGGCAGTATAACCCCTTAGGGTTATCACTTTTCAAATTTACAAACTCAACCAACAATCACCAAATCCAACCACAAACATCAACAACAACAACATATTAGTATGGATTTGAGATTTTTGAAGTTACCTCTTGAGTTCTTATCCTTTCTCTCTCTAGGCGTCTCTTTCTTCTCTCCTTAAGCTTGAGATTAGCTTGCTAAACAATGAGTTTCATGGAGAAGAAGAGATTAGAGAGGAGATCATACAAAAGAGGGAGCTTGATCACATAAACATACAAGCTTATCTTTGATCTTTTTTAGTTGAGCTCTCCTCCTTCTCTCTATATTTCTTAAGGCTTCTCTCTCTCTCTCTCTGGTTCTTGACCTAAAATGAGCAAGAAAGATGAAGCATGGGCTTCATAAAATATCTCCCATTTTCCTCTTAATTAATAAATGATAGGATAATGAAATATGACATAAGCTTTTGTATTTTGTCATTATCTCGTGCCAACTTAGGTAATAAAGTCTCATTGCAATTGAACCAAATTCTTCCCTTCCTTTAGCCCATACAAGACGCCATATGGGTCCTTCATAATCCAATTGGGCTTTTCTCCAATCATATGTCCAAGATAATATTATTTATGCTTAACTGAACATGTGCTGAACTTAATAAATTCTTATTTAAATCCCTTGGCTTTAGATGATGCCACTTGACATGTTTATGAGCCAAATAATTATTTCCCCCTCTTATTTCTTTATTCCACAATTTATAAAATTGCTAGCACATTTTATTTTCCAATTTTTGGAATAGTTGGCCTTCTTGGCAGATTTTCTGCCCTAATTTTAAAAAATCATAACTAAATTTGTAGAGATTGTTTCGAAGCAATTCCAAAGGTTATAGAACCTTTATTGAGTCTAGTTTTAAGAAAAATATAGCCTTTTACTAGATGGAAGCATATCATTCCCATATTTTAAATCTTTGCATGCTATTCCAGAAAATAATCAATTCTGCTGGGCAAACTTTAAAAATTCATAACTTTTTGTATATAGCTCTAATTGATTTATATGGCCTATCAAATTAAAGCTTAGGATGCCTACTTTCACTATGTAAAATTTCATAATTTTTTCTCATCATGTAGTCTTCCAAAACCTCATGATAAGCTCACTGCCTAACAAGAAATTTCACTGAAAGCATAATCACTTTCTTTAAAATTCACCATTTTACTTTCTTAATATCTCAAAGATATAAGAAATATTAGGGAATAGATTTGGGGCACCTGCTAAACCGGGGCTTAGCAGTCCGCTTAATTTAGGCTTATTCCCAAGCCTCCAATCCCAAAATTCCGGATATTACATCTAGATCTTCATTCCATAAAGTGCAATACCCCTCCCCTCTAGCAAAATAAAATCAAACAAAAAGATAAAAAAAATTAAAAAGATAAAAAAATAGATAATGATAATAATAAATAATTATAATGATAATGATGATAATAACAATAATAATAATAACTGAAATATATTTTCCTTTTTATCTTAAATTATTATTTTTATTATTAATATTATTATTTTTATTTTTAATATCAAAATCATTATTTTTATTCTAACTTTGATATTTATAATGAAATCCCTCTAAATCGATATCTTATCAAAATCTAACTAACATCCCTTTAATTTATTATATATGACTCCCAAATAGATTAAAATATATGTTAAAATTATCTAAAAATAGGGAGTCATCAACTAACTAACAAAATTCTCTTGGTAAAATTGGTTTTTAGTTAGGAGCCATATATTTTCCATATTAAATGCTTGAATGTGCAATGTTTATTCCTATTAATCCACCACAATGCACATAGATAGATATTTAAAGAAACTTGGGATAAAATTGTTGGACAGGAACCTCCTTTTTGTTTGTCTCTAAATGAAACGAAATGATGTTTCTAAATGAAACAAATGGATTTAGGAGACTTATTCTACATAATTAGTTGATTGTCATTCGACAAATTTTTTCTAACCTGAGGGGGAGAAATTGAGTGGCTAGAAAAGAGAACACAAAGAATGCATCATTACTATTGCTAAATCTCATATTCTAACTAAAAATGCTTCAATCAGTATAAATAAAAGTGACACATACCCAAAGCATGAGAAACCATTTGGTTCCAGATATAAATATTTGTGTTAAAGAGAAGAAAGTAATAAAGATGATCATATTAAGGAGGTAGGTATTCTAGAAGAGTGTCAAAACAAAGCTAATTGCAAAACCCTCTAAAGAGGGTTAGGTACTTAAAAAGTAATAAAGAGATTTCAATATGTCATGTCGCAATAGGAAAAATGGAACAAAAAAGATGTAGTTGTAGAAAACATTTTTGATAATATTGTCACGTGATCAAATGAAGATATTATATATAAGCTTGTCAAGCAATGTAGACTAAAAAGTGATTGGCCAATTGAAAAAGGGAAAAAGATGCAATACAAATAGGATTATGTTATTTCAATATATGAGAATTATGGACCCGCAGTCCAAACATTTGAAAGACAAAGTTATTTGTGATGTATGAATATTCATGTGAAAATAAATATTTTCACAAAGCCTAATGAAAAGTATGATGAGGCATATGATTTTATGGTGGGTACGATAATTTTTGTATATATTATTAGTCAAACAGTATATGAAAGAAAATTATGTGTATCTTAGATATTGTTATATGTAGCCTATGATATGACTCACTAAATAGTGAAGTTTGCATGGAAATTCTTGAAGGATCTAAGATACAAGAAGCATATGCAAAAAAATTATTCTATATATAGAATGCCATGGGGATTGGATATTAAAATAATTTAAGTTTATATAATTGATTCAGATAAATGTGTTGGAAAATGAATAATTTTGCATTATACTTAACATGTAGATTGAGTTATTGAGTGCTTCAATGATTTTAGAATCACGGATTTTTGTTATAATGAGTTCAGTTGCAAAGATATATTGAAATTAATTAGTACCATATATTTGATGACAATATTTGCATATCAAGTTAATATTGTATTTAGTTTGATTTTTCTGGTAAAATGTAGTTCCTGCAAGTACACAATGAATAATATGAAATTGAGATTTGGTGTGATAGTTCTGTGGAAATATTATGTGCTATCAATTTGTTTAAAACAAGTGAATATGTGGATGCATGATATATATATCTTGGCGACTTTTTAGGAATAATTTTTTTTATTGTTTCCACAATGATAAATAAGATAAAGGGGAATATATTGTTATTCTAACATATCCAGGAGATATGTTAGAGGAACACGTTTTGGTAGGTCATTTGGTGATAATGCATCATTCATAATTTGGCAACTAAAAGGAAGATAAGATATGATTGAAAAGGCAGTGGAAATAACCTATTTGAGAAATTAGCGTTACTCTATTGGGAGAAAATGATGAGGAGTGATGATGTCATTAGGGGGAGTAAAAATCAAGCTTTACTCTTTTTTTCCTTAACTAGGGTTTTGTCTCACTGAATTTTTCTGGTAAGGTTTTTGATGAGACAACTTTGATATATATTGTGTACTCTTTTTCCTTTCCTAGGTTTTTGTTCCATTGAGCTTTTCTTAGTAAAGTTTTAATAAGGCACAATAGTTGTTTATGGACATCAAAGGGGGAGTGTTGTAAAATTACTAGATGATGTGGTTGTTCTAAACTCCCAACCCTTGGCCTTTCACATCCCATACTCCATAACCTCTCTAATGATTGGTTTTTAGGACATTTTATTCCCATAATTTAAAGGTTACATAAATGTACACTTATGAGAATTCATTTTGTTATTTATTCTATATAACTCTTGGTTGAGGTTGGAGACCTATAAATAGAGGCTTTGTAACACACATTGTGAGTACCCATGTGAATAAGAATCACCCCATTTTTCTCTCCAATTCTCCCTTGTCTTTTTTCATCTCCCTCATCTCATCTCTTGTATTTTCTTATTTTTATAACAATATATTATTAAATATTTCTTTTATTTTTCTTTTTTCATGTAAATATTCATTAATAATTCTTATATTTTTGTTTGAAAAATTGAGAATAATAATATTTACATTAAATATTTTAATTTTAATTTATATTTATAATATATTTATGTTTTATTTATATGTAATATAATATTGAAAAATTAGCATATTTTATATTTTAATTTCAATAAAAAATAAAAGCAATAATTTTATATATTTATCTTATTATTCTATTTATATTATAATTTTTTCCAAAGATATTGTTTTTAATATTAAATTATTTTCATTATATATATATTTTTTATTTTAATAAATTATTATATTGTTATATTATATAAATTATCATAATATAATAGTAAAATTTATAGAAAATTTTATCGAAAGAATTTCCTACCGAAAAAAATCCCATGGGTAAATTCTGTGCGAAATTGTATTTAAAGATAAAATTAGCTACGGAATTGTTCCTGAAGAATACCGTAAGTAATATATTTTTATAGAGTCAAATGGAATAATCAAATGTTTATGTGGGTAGTAAATAAGATTTGATATAATGATTGGAAAAAAAAAAGATATGATATGATTATGAGTGATGGACTTGATATGAATTTGGGTGATTTGGGTAACTTTTTGTTTTCCTATTTTTGAGATGGCTAATCCACACATTGATTATTATTTTTTTATAATTATTATATTAGTTTGGCTCTTATTACGAAAACCCCGTTCTTTCTTGTATATAAACCCTTTTAGACTGTATATATAGTATATATAGTCTGTCTTCGTGCTTTTTGCTCTACGGAATTTGGAAGGGAAAGGAAGACGTTGTATTGTCCAATCGTTCTCTTGATAGAGATTCCTCAATAACAGTAGCTTCGATCCAAACTCAATATTCTCTCTGAGGTAATCTTTATTATCTGCTTTGATATAGTTGCTATAGAGAAATACCCAAAGGACTTTGAGGAGATGATCGAATTAGAGACCCGCACAAGCATGGTTGAAAATACCAGAAACAATAGTGAGTTTGAAAATCTTCCTCAACATCTCATCCACCACATCATGAATTTTGTCCCTTACAATGACGCGGTCAAGTTTAGTGTTTTATCTAAAACCCTTCATTCTATGTGGCTTTCCTTTCCTGTACTTGACTTTGACTACACTTTCTTTTCTGGTCAACACAAAGACCCACATCGCTCCTTCTTGTCTTTCGTATTGGAAACCCTCCACCAACATTGTCCTCATCGTATCAATAAGCCTTTGCAAAGGTTAAGGGTGAAGTACCCCTACGATTTTCGAGGGTCTTTTCCCTGCGATAGTGTAGTTGAGGGGTTGCTCAACATTGCAATAAAAAACCATGCTCAAGAGATCATTTTTGATGTATGCACCGACAACTGGGTCGATGTGAGTTCTGACTCTCTTCTTAGTCTATTTTCATCACAATTCTTGACTGTGCTCAACCTTAAGTACTTTAGATTTCCAGTTGCTGATTCTATCATACTGTGCCCGAAACTGAAAGAACTAGTCATCTCTTTTTGCAAAGGACCGCAAACTATAACTGTTTCATCTCCTTCTGTGGAGAAGGTTGAAATCAGTTTTTGTAGGGACCTAGTAGGAGTTCAAATAATGGGAAAGAATCTTTTGGATTTTTGCTTTAAAAATCAAATCCTTAATTCCCAACGGTGTGACATTAACCTCTCTGCATGTGAATCCATAAAAGATATGTCTCTATATTGCATAATGGTCTCAAAGCAGTTAATGGAACTAGTCACTGATCGCTTGTTGATTAAACAATGTGACTTGCCTGAGAACTTAAGCTTTCATAACCCTAGCATCAAAGTGTTGGAGATGGATAATAATCATAAACTGAAGAACATGTTCCTCTTGACTCCCAATCTAGAGCGTTTTGTTTATAACTCGTTCAAGAAATATAGTGTTGATATCTCAGCATGTGTGTCTCTCAAGGTTCTGAAATTGGCAAGAGTAACCCTAACAGATGAGTGTGTGAGGAGTACAATATCAGACTTGAGTTGTCTTAAGGAGCTAGCAATAAGTGATTGCAATGTGTTAGAGAAGATGGAGTTGAAAAATGACAAGCTTGAGATTTTGTCATTGAAGAAATGTTCCAATTTAAAAGAGGCAATTGTTGATGCACCAAAATTGCTCAAACTTGAATATCAAGGAAGCCCGCAAGTTCATCCGATGCAAATCTTAGCAAACAAATGCAGTACTGCCCGCATCAAATTACCAAAATGCAAGATAGATTATGACTTATGGTTTGGTAACCTGAAGCAGTTTCTCTCTTGCTTTGATCACTTCAAAGACCTCACTATTACTTGCTCCAAAATAAAGGTATGTATTGATTTCTCTTTTTGCAGTCTGGCATGTACAAGAATACCACAGAAATTATAGGGCAAGACACTCGTTTGCTTCTCTCTTGCTTCGACCACATCAAATCAAAGACCTCACTATTACTTGCTCCAAAGCAAAGATAAATGTTTTTTTTTTAAAATTTTGGTGAGGTTTTGAAAATGACTTACTTATAATAGTGATAGACGAGAGTATTTAAGAAGGTCATAAAAAACAAACAATCTTTTTATGAGTTTAGTGATTGTGATTATAGAGACCTGATCCTTGTTATTATTGATCCTACTACCATCCTTACCAAAGCAATTCATAAGTTGTTGTTATTCTCTGGAAATTCTTGTATTTCATCACATTTTTCTCATATATTTGTGGTTTTAAACTTAAATTGTGCATAAGTTTTATACATATGAAGAAAAATGTGATACGTTGAAAATACTTGAAAAAGTGCAAATTTTGAGCTAAATGTATAGGGTTTTAGATTAAATTGAAGAATTGAAAAGCTCATAAAATCCTTCTCTTTGTAGGAGGATGATGACAAGAAATGAAAGCTTACATGGATCCTTGGAGGTGAAGAAAAGAAGAACAAAAGCCAAGAGGGAAGATCAAAGTAGCTTGAAGGTGTCCCCGGTTGCTTTTGCTACGCCACAGCGAAGCAAAAGCGAAAGCACATCAAAAATAGGCCTTTCTGACCGCGTACGCTGTGGGTTCGCTATAGCGAAGCGAGGGCGAAGTCACATAAAAAATAGGCCCTTCTGACCGCGTACGCTGTGGGTTCGCTATAGCGAAGCGAGGGCGAAGTCGCGATACTGCAACTGTGCGTTTTGAAAAACTGATGCATCAGCTGACTTTTTAACCTAATGGGGGCGCCGAATTGAAGCCATTCTACGGAAGGAAGAGCTCAAGGACTACAAGGAAGCTTCTTGGAGAGCTTGAGGAGGATTTTGGTGCTTCTTGGAGGAGATTCTTGGAGAAATTCAAGATTTTTTCTCTCTTTTTCTGGTTTTTCCCCTCTTCTCTTCTATTTTGCTGATATGGCCTTGAGTTTTATGTTGAGTTGTTGGTTTGTATTGATTATGAGTGGCTAAAACTCTCATTTAGGATTACTTCTACTCATTGTATGGATTAAAACTATTATATTTTCTTGCTTTTGCTAGTTGTTGAGAATATATGTTGATTTTTCTCTATGCTTAATTACTATCTTATGCTTGATCACCATATGATTAGTTTAGTTCAATTAAATGATGCTTGAGAGAGCTATTTTGGTTGTAGAACTTGAGAAAAATCATGTTAGACTTGAAGTTTAGGGATTAAATGGATGGTTTGTTGTTAGAATAGAGATATATCTAATAACCTAGCATAGTCTAATGAAGAATTGATTTGGGAAAGATGATTTTTATTAATGATAGACAAGAGATTGAACATTGTTAATGAAGATTAAAAATCAATCTTGACTTGAGAGAGTTTGATTGATGATCTTAGTATCTTTGACTAGCATATGGACTCACACAACTAGCATAAGTGAATCAATTGCATAGTTTTATGAAATACAATGAGGAAGAAGTAATCCTAAGCCTTTAACCCTTGAAGTAGAATCAATTTTACAATCACCTTTGTTTTACCTTATTGTTTTTAGCAAATTTCCGTACTTGACATACTCAATTTCAAATGATTTCATTCAACCTAGTTAAGAACATAGTTACAATAATTAACTCACTTTCGTCATAGTCCTCGTGGGAACGATCTTTACTTATCATTTTATTACTTGCGACCTGTGCGCTTGCGGAAGCTAAACGGCGAACAAGTTTTTGGCGCCGTTGCCGGGGACTATTGACTAAAGTTTTTTGAGTTAATTAGTGTAATTGTGTGCTTAGTTACGCTTGAATCATTTTCCTCTTATTGTTTGACTTTCTTAATTTGCTTTGTTTTTAAGTATAGTTATAGCTATAGTTCTTTTTCTTGTTTTTCTTAGTATAGTTCTATTAGTTGATAAGTTTGATACTCGTTTTGGGATTCTTGACTTGTAGGTATTTGAGCTCCGTATGCAAACGGATTTGGAGATCGTTCTTGACGGTGCTCTTGAAGAATATTTTTCTGAAGACTTTGAAACTGAACCTCAAGTGCAACCTCTTCAAGGACCTGAACCTTTGCCCGTACAAGAGCAGCCGAGACCACCACCTCTTCCTTATCCATTTTACAATATGGCTAATCCTAATGATGATAACTTGGAGCGCACTTTGGATGAATACATGGAACAAGGAAACTCCACCTACCAGTTTAGCATCCGATTTCCTGCTATTCAAGCTCGGAATTTTGAGTTGAAGCCAATCATGCTTCAAATGCTCCAAATGATTGGCTTGTTCTCGGGAACTCAGAATAAAGACCCTACTGACCATTTGACACGCTTTGTACAAGTGTGTGAGAACTTCAAGTTTCAAGGAGTAACTGCAGATGCACTCAGATTGCGCCTCTTTCCTCTATCACTTGACAAGAAGGCAAGAGCTTGGCTTACTGCTCTACCTCCTAACTCCATTACTACTTGGGATGAAATGGCATCTAAGTTCAAAGCAAGGTTCATTCCAAGGGGTAGACGGGCTGTTCAAAGAGCTGAACTCTTGGGTTTTCAACAACAGCCCGGAGAACTTTTTCATGAAGCATGGGAGAGATTCAAGGAGCTATGGCGTAGTTGTCCTAACCATGAACAGAAGACCTATGTTTTGCTTGAAGCCTTTGCATCCGGATTGGATGTGCCCACATCCAATATGCTCAACAATGCCTCTAATGGTGGAATTGGCAAGATGATAGTTTGTGATATCTCACAGTTGTACGAGGACATCGCCTCTAGTTCCTTGCAACAATCTGAAAAATCACGTTCTAGCTATAGAACATACAAGGAACCAAGTCCTTCGAGTAGTTCTAATGTGTCTAAGGAAATTGTTGCTCAACTTGAAGCAATGGCTAAGAGAATTGATCAACTTGAATTGAAGATAGAGAGAAATTCGTCCAGGAATGTGAATGCGATCCAAGCTCCAAGTCCTTCATGTGAAATATGTGGAGAAGCCCACTCCTCTGAAGAATGTTATCATACTATGGAGTCGGTGAGTTATTTGAACAATAATAAAAGGTATCCACGTGGCAACCCTTACTCTAATACTTACAACAAGGGTATGAGGGACCATCCTAACTTCTCTTGGAGGAATGGACCTAGTGAGAATCCAATTAATCCTTATGCTTCTTCTAGTAAGCCAATGCATCCACCGGGTTTTGAGCAACCACCAAAGCCACAAGAGGGTGATTCTGAGACAAATAAACTCTTGAGGCAACTTATCAAGAGTCAAGAAGGCTTAGTTGGCACAGTTTCCCTTCATGACACAGCAATCAAAAATCTTGAGATACAAATGGGCCAAATTGCTTCACACTTGAGTGCTCAACCAAGAAATGGTCTTCCAAGTGATACTATTCCCAATCCTAAGCGAGAAGGTAAAGAAGAATGCAAGGCTCTTACTCTCTGGAGTGGCAAGACTTTACCCGATGTTCCAAGTATGGGTAAGGCTACAACAAAGCCAAAGGATCATGTTGTGGAAGATCTTATCCTTAATGACGAGGTTGTTGAAGAGATTGTGGTCGAAGAAGAGGAAAACAAGAAGAGGAAGCAAACTGAAGTAACCTTAGATGAGGTGGTGTCAAGCAATCCCAGTGCTCCTGACAATATGGATGAGAAGAAGAGAAAGACCAATACTTCTCCTCCACGATATGTCCCACCACCCCCTTTTCCACAAAGACTCAAGAAACATCAAGAAGATGGGCAATTCAAGAAATTCATTGAGATGTTCAAGCAATTGCATATCAACATTCCCTTTGCGGAAGCCTTAGAGCAAATGCCTAAATATGCTAAGTTCATGAAAGATGTCCTCTCAAAGAAAAGAAGATTTAATGAGTTCGAAACGGTGGCTGTCACCAAGAGCTTCACTGATGTAATCAAGCAACTTCCGCCTAAGTTGAAGGATCCTGGGAGCTTTTCTATACCCTGTCATGTTGGGGGTAAATTCTTAGGTAATGGCTTGTGTGATCTTGGCTCTAGTGTAAATCTTATGCCGTTGTCTGTGTTCAACAAGTTGGGATTAGGTGATGCTAGACCTACTACGGTTACTTTGCAATTGGCCGATAGAAGCTTGTCTTATCCTAAAGGGATTATTGAAGATGTCTTAGTCAAGGTTGATAAGTTCATATTTCCAGCTGATTTTATTGTACTTGATTTTGATCCGGATAGAGAACTACCTTTGCTGCTAGGAAGGCCATTTTTAGCTACGGCTAGAACTTTGATAGATGTGGAGAAAGGTGAGTTGACTTTGAGGGTGGCCGATGAGCAAGTTACTTTTAATATGAATCAATTGATGAAAACCCCTCATATGCATGAAGACTGTTTCTTCCTTGATATGATTGGTCTGGTTACACAAGATGAATTTGAGTCCTCTATGATTGAGGATCCACTTGAAGCCGCTCTTCTTGATATTGATTCTGAGGGTTTTGATGTAGTGGAATGCAAGGCTATTATGGATGCAACAACTCCTTATCATAAAAGGAGGATACCCTTTGAGTCACTTGATTTGGGTTCTAATGACCGACCAAAGTTAAAATCTTCTTTAGAGGAACCACCTTCACTTGAGTTGAAGGCATTGCCATCTCATCTACAATATGCTTATTTGGGTTCCAACAATACTCTTCCGGTGATTATTGCTTCGGATCTCACTATTCAGCAAGAAGGGCAATTAGTTGAAGTCTTAAAAGCTCACAAAAGGGCTATTGGGTGGACAATTGCTGATATCAAGGGTATTAGCCCCTCTATGTGCATGCACAAGATCTTTTTGGAAGAGAATCACAAGCCTTCCATTGAACATCAAAGAAGACTCAACCCTATTATGAAGGAAGTTGTGAAGAAGGAGCTTCTTAAATGGCTCGATGCTGGCATTGTATATCCTATTTCTGATAGTTCTTGGGTGAGCCCAGTCCAATGCGTCCCCAAAAAGGGCGGTATGACTGTAGTGGCTAACACCCGCAATGAACTCATTCCCACTCGCACTGTGACCGGGTGGAGGGTTTGCATGGATTACCGTAAGCTCAATACGGCTACTCGTAAGGATCACTTCCCGTTGCCTTTCATTGATCAAATGTTGGACAAATTAGCTGGAAGGGAATTCTTTTGCTTTCTTGATGGTTATTCAGGGTACAACCAAATAGCAATCGCTCCGGAAGATCAAGAGAAGACTACATTTACATGCCCATATGGCACCTTTGCGTTCAAGCGCATACCCTTTGGCCTTTGCAATGCACCGGCTACATTCCAACGGTGTATGATGGCTATTTTCACTGACATGATAGAGCATACCATGGAAGTGTTCATGGACGACTTCACTGTGTTTGGTGATTCATATGAAGAGTGCTTAGCCAACTTAGCTCAAGTTTTAAAGCGGTGTGAAGACACTAATCTTGTGCTTAATTGGGAGAAATGCCATTTTATGGTGAAGGAAGGCATTGTGTTGGGCCATCGTGTCTCCAAGAAAGGTTTAGAAGTTGACCGGGCAAAGTTAGAGGTGATTGAACAACTTCCCCCACCTATCAATGTTAAGGGTGTGAGAAGCTTTTTGGGCCATGCAGGATTCTATAGACGGTTTATAAAGGATTTCTCCAAAGTCACTAAGCCACTCTGTGCTTTACTTGAGAAGGATGCCGAGTTCAAGTTTGATGATGCATGCTTAAAAGCTTTTGAAGAGTTGAAGAGAAGACTTGTAACTGCTCCTGTCATTATGGCTCCGGATTGGAGTTTACCCTTTATAGTCATGTGTGATGCTAGTGACTATGCCGTGGGCGCTGTACTTGGGCAGAAAAGGGATAAAATCTTCCATCCTATTTACTATGCAAGTAAGACACTCGATGATGCTCAAGAAAACTACACTACCACTGAGAAAGAGCTTTTGGCTGTGGTGTATGTATTTGCTAAATTTCGGCCTTACTTGATTGGTGCCAAAGTGGTTGTTCATACTGACCATTCTGCACTACGGTACCTCTTTAGTAAGAAGGACTCTAAAGCAAGGTTGATTCGATGGGTTTTGCTCTTGCAAGAATTTGATCTTGAGATTGTGGATAGAAAAGGCTCTGAAAATCAGGTTGCCGACCACTTGTCTAGGTTGAGTACTGAAGCTCAACATGATGGAGATCTTCCTATTCATGAAACTTTTCCGGACGAGCAACTCTTTTTGGTGTGTCATTCTGAAACTCCTTGGTACGCTGACATAGTTAATTACCTTGTGAGTGGAATTATTTCTGAGGACTTGAGTTATCACCAACGGAAGAAGTTCTTACATGATGTCAAGTTCTATCATTGGGAAGAACCTTTCCTATTTCACTATTGTGCTGATCAGCTGATTCGAAGATGTGTTCCAGAAGGTGAGCAACAAGATGTATTGAAGTGTTGTCATTCCTCTGAATATGGAGGCCACTTTGGAGGTACCAAGAAGGCTGCAAAAGTCCTGCAGTTTGGGTTTTTCTGGCCATCCTTGTTCAAGGATGCGTATGAATTCGCTCTATCTTGTGATCGGTGCCAAAGGGTTGGCAATATCTCTAGGAGGAATGAAATGCCACTCAACAGCATGTTGGAAGTGGAATTATTTGATGTATGGGGGATTGACTTCATGGGACCGTTTCCCAAGTCCTTCAACAATCAATACATTCTTGTAGCGGTGGATTATGTGTCTAAATGGGTTGAGGCCATTGCTTCTCCAACAAATGATGCTAAAGTAGTGGTCAAATTCATGAAAAAGCATATTTTCACTCGTTTCGGTGCTCCAAGGGCTGTTATCAGTGATGGAGGCACCCACTTTTGCAACCATCAATTTAAATCCCTTTTGAAGAAGTATGGAGTGAAGCACAAGGTGTCTTTAGCCTACCATCCTCAAACAAATGGTCAAGCTGAGATTTCCAATAGAGAAATCAAGAAAATCCTTGAGAAAACTGTGGGTATCACTCGAAAGGATTGGTCCATGAAGTTAGATGATGCATTATGGGCCTATCGCACAGCGTACAAAACACCTATCGGTATGTCTCCTTACCGGTTGGTTTTTGGGAAAGCTTGTCATCTTCCTGTGGAGTTGGAACACAATGCCTATTGGGCTATTAAGAAGTTGAACTTTGATGAAAAGGAAGTGGGTGACAAGAGGCTCTTACAGCTTAATGAGCTTAAAGAATTTCGTTTTCATGCTTATGAGAGTTCAAGGCTTTACAAGGAGAAGACAAAGTGGTGGCATGACAAAAAGATTGTCTCTAAGTCTTTTGAACCGGGTCAACAAGTTCTCCTCTATAACTCTAAGCTGAAAATCTTTCTGGGAAAGTTAAAGTCTAGATGGTCTGGCCCTTTCACTGTGGTTCAAGTCTTTGACAAGGGTGTTGTGGAGCTAGAAGGACCAGATGGTGAGAGATTCAAGGTCAATGGACAGCGGTTAAAACACTATTGGGGTGGCACGGTAGAGAGGCAAACCATCACTCTATCGCTCACTGATTCCACTTGACAAAGAGAAGAGTCAGGCTGAAGACTATAAATCAAGCGCTTCTTGGGAGGCAACCCAAGTTCTCAACACTTTATCTTTGCATTTTTCTTTGATTTTTGTGTGTTTTAGTGGATTTATGTTTGGTTTTACCTTTTTGTAGGTAAGAAAGGTTTTCCCATGGCTGGACGAATTGCATTGCATTGGAGCTACAAAGTGCATTTTGATACAAGGAGTTGGAACTACAAAGGGAAGTACACCTAAAATTTTGCATTTGAAACTACATGCTTGAATATCATTGCTGTTGCTTTAAAGTTTGTCTAAATGGTGAATGTAATTTGAGAAGGAATTTGGATGGGGTGAATGAAGCTTTAGGATTGACAAATCTGATTGTACCATGTTTGAGTACATTATGCTGCCCTATGCCTTTTGATGTGGATCAATGGTTTGTGAAGTGAGTTGGGTGCTATGTGTGGAATTTGGGGTGATTTGGGAATCATTTTATGCATTTTTTATTGAGTGTGGTGTTATCCTAATGTTTTGATGTGATTGAATGGTGTGTGATAAGATTAAGGTACCATTTGTGGAGATTGGGTGACTTAGGATGCTTTGAGAATCTCATTTTGCTGTCAGAATTTTTATTTGTTTGCTGTCATACTTTGCTGTCACTTTGCTGTGGCAGAGCTGCAGCAAATGTTTGGTTTTTCTATGATGTGCTGTATATCTGTGCTTGCTGTTGCTTTGCTATGGCATACTGCAGGCAAAAACAACCCATTTTTCAGTGCTTCTATGCAATTTTCCTTGAGTTTGCTCTCGCCTCGCTATAGTAAGGTCAAGGCAAACACATGCCATTTTTTGGCCCTTCTGTGCAATTTTCCTTGAGTTCGCCCTCGCTTCGCTATAGCGAGGTCAAGGCAAACATAGGCTAATTTACACCCTTTCTGTGCAGCCGGAAAAAAAAAAAACTAAAAATTTAAAAAAAAAAAAAAAATCTGTGCAGCCGACAGCAAGCAAAAAAAAAAAAAAAAAAAAAAAAACAAAAAAACAAAAAACAAAAATAAAAAAAAATAAATAAAAAAATAGAAAATTTTTTTTTAAAAAAAAAAAAAAACTAAAAAATTCTTTGTTTTTTTTTAAAAACAAAAAAAAAAAAACCAAAATTTTTTTTCCTTTCTACTCCTCCCTCGCACTCCCGCTCTCTCACTCCCACCTCCACTCCTCCACCGAGTTCCCAGCTCCTCCACCGTCGCTTCCCACAACACACCACCGCCACTCCAAATCAGATCCACCGTCTCTCACTCCCGCTCCTCCACCGAGCTCCCTTCCGATCTTCACATCACCGAACTCTCTCCCACGGTCGACTACCCCCATCACTCACTGGGACCCTCTCCCCTCTCCACCGTCGACCACCGTGACGCCACCCCCAGCTCCGTCGCCGATCTCCGTTCTCCACCGCTCTCTCTCTCGGCCTTCACACACCTCTCCGCAGCTCACCACCGTCACTTCACTCCACCGAGTCCACCATCCTCCTCCACCGTCGACCCAACGCTCCTCCTCGTCATCGAAGATGCACCCACCGCTCTCCGCCGCTCACCACACTCCCCACTCCCCTCCACCATGAATCCGCTCCATGTCCGTCGCCCTCTCTCCAGCCCCACCGTCGACCACCGTGGCCCACCATCGAACACCCAGATCCGTTCCCCAGCTCCTCCACCACCAGCGCCCTCCATCTCCGCCCACCGTCTTCACATCTCACCACCCACCTCCCCTCACAACCAAAGACCCCTCCTTTCCTTCTCTCTCATCTCTTCCACTCACGCTCACGGTTGTTGAAGCCGAGCCCTCATTCACCTTCATCTCCTAATTTTCACATTTGTCCATTCCTGCGACAAGTTCGGTCTAGTTGCATTTGGGTGATATCAAGCTGTAATCTTCAAATTCCTCATTCAATGCTCTGCTTGTGTTAGTCTCTTTCAGCTTCAAGGTACCTTCTAGCTTTAGACTTTCTTTTGCTTCTGGGAAGTGTGTTTAGGATTAGCCATGAGGAGGTTAGGCTAGGATTTAAAATAATGCATGTCTTGTAGGCTTGACCAGCTGAAACTCCTCCTGGGCTTAGCAATGTTGTAAATTAACTGATGTCTTATGCTTGGGAAATCCTTGTTTATGCCTAGTTGAGCTTGACTGATTTAAAAAGTTACTCTTGGAGTTTCTAAGTAGCATGATGCATGTAAGCTTGAATTGAGGTGGTTAGTTTGGGTTGGACTATTATTAGGAAGTATGATTCGTGACATTTAGGTTTGGACAGATGGATGGCATAGGACTTACATTATAATGAACTGCCTATTTTGGATTTTGAGACATTATTGTTGAGATTGACACTGTTGATGTTGATGAGAATTAGAACTTCAATGTCTTTGTTGGCTCGCCCTTGGTGAATTCATTTTGACACATTACTCTTGGATCCTGTTTTGCTGCTTTAAGTATTTGCACTAAATTCTGTTTTTATATCAGTCTGGATTTTGAGACATTAGTGCTGATGTCTTTTGTGCATACTGAAAAGTGGTTCGAGAGCCTCTTAAACACACTTATTAATCAGTTTTGTGAGGTCTCCTTTTTACCACTTTACTGCTTGGGATCCTTTTTGCTAAATTTGGATTCTGTTTTGATGTTGCACAATAAAATGCTGATTTTTCATGGTATTTCAAATAGTTGTGCGTATTGCCTTGGTTCTATTGTTTAGTAGTTGCAACTGAAAACGAACCAATATGAGGCAGACGTTTTGCACTAAAAATTTGACACAAGCTTTGCGCTTAACTTTGTATGTGAGAACCAAATTTCACATCCTCTTACTGCTTTCAAAATTTATGGTTTTGTGTTACATGATTCCAAGAGTTCCGTGCTTGAGATTGAATTTGCCAACTAGCAAGTCCCCTCCTTTTAATCTGAATGGATGGAACTTCTGTTGAGGGTGACTTTCAGGCTTGAGGGACTGTCGAGAGCTGAAGCATTTGGAAGTGAGGATAGGTATAGGATTGGAATTATGAATTGCCATGTTGAGGTTCTTAGAAAGCTGTAAGTTTGGGGGAACTTTTTCTTTTTAGGACTAGTGTTTCTCTTTTCCTTTTCTTGTGGTAGTTGTGGATTGTTCATTGTTTTTGTGTGTGTTTTCTTTGGTTTTGATTTTTGCAGATAATGACCAAGCGCCGAGCTGCTCCTAAAAAGCTAGCGCCTAAACGGAAAAAGGCCGCTGCTGCCCCTTCAAGTCCTGTGCCTCCCCCAACTCAACCACCTCCCTCCACTTCTGCCCCCGATTTGCTAGACGTTGTCAAAGAGCTCATGAACTCACGACCTTTGCGTCAAGAGCGAGAATTCCCGCCTAATACTCGGTTTAAGTTCTACAAGTTGGCCATAGAAAAACATGGTTTAGGGCATATGTTGGCATCGCGGGCTACTGGCAATGAAACTTTTGTTCGCCATTTCTATTACTATGCCAATTGTTACGGTATTTCGTCAATGCAGTTGAGAGATGTCCCACCTTGTGGCAAGAATTTCATCAGTCCGGAATTCATTTGCCAATTCTATGATCTGCCTTTCTATCCCCAATGCCAATATCATCTTCTGAAGAAAGAGGCTGAGAATTTTCCCTTCAAGGAAATTGCTGATACCTTGGTCAAACCAGGTGAAACTCAATGGTATCGACCTCGAGGCAAGCAAATATATCTCAAGCAAAGGAGCTTGAATGAAGAGGCCCGCATCTGGTTGAACTTTATTACTTTTAATGTCACCCCTGTAGGCAATAGCAGCACTATGCCGAAGCTAACTGCTTTGCTTATATTCCTCTTCATGACGGGTCAGCGTGTGAAGTTAGAAAACATCCTTTATGACACCCTGTACAATTGCGCTCACGCTAAGAGGAAGGGCACTTATTTGGTTCTACCCCATCTGATTTCTGACCTCTTCACCAAGGCTCAAATTCCAGCCTCCTCTGATGATATTTACTTTCAGCCCGCCCCCCCTTACCAGTATGATCAAACTAAGTTAGATCACAAGAGCCCGGCTGATTTGGATGGCGACCAACCCCCACTTACCTTACGTGGTCTCCATGGTGAGCTTTTGCTAGCAAAAAGGGAACGTGCGAAGGAGCGCCTTCACCGCCAGCGTATGGAGACTATGCTGGAAGGACTCGCAAGCAAGATGGGTGTCGAGGTGCCACCGAGGGTTGAGAGTGATGAGGAGAAAGCCCCATCCCCACATCACCGAGGGAAAGAACTTGTGGTTTTTCGGGATCCAGCTGAGGAAGAAATTGGTGAAGATTCTGAGTCTAGTGTGTCTGAGAGTGCCGATGATGATGAGGTGGTTTCTGTTGGGGAGGATGAGGATCTTGGTTCTAGTCGAACTGCTGATGCTGATACCTCTGAGTCAAAATATGATCCTGCAGCTGATTCTACTGATTGACGAGACCCCTCTGACTGTTGAAATTTTTGATGCTTGTTCTTTTTGCTTCCTTGTGTTTTCTGACATCTTTTCAGTGTAGGAATTTCAAGTTAGCACTTCTGTGCCATTCCATTTGGGTTCATGCGCATAGTCTGTTCTTGTGTGTTGTTCGCTACTGATGGCTAACAGTTGTTTTGTGTGCTAACTGTCATTATCACTGGCTGTTCCTATGATAGGCTCGCATGCGGGCGTTGATGCCCTTTGTTTGATTGGATTAGTAGTTGCCATTGAACCTGTACTGTTTGATGCATCTGAGACTGCTGTGCATATTACTTGTGTATGTGTCCAGGTTTGTGAATGTTTGTGACAGTGGGGACACTGTTGGTTTCAAGTTTGGGGGAGGTATATTGTGAAAATTTTAAAATGTGAAAATTTTGAAAGTGAATAGCGAGTGTACAGGTATATACAAGCAGTTTTGATGTATGTTTTGATTGAAAAAAGGGGTGAAATAGATGAAATTTCACAGACTTAAGCCTTTGCTTGGGAAAATTTTAGAGAAAATATCTTTTGAATTGGTTAAATTGTTTGTTTAGGATTGCATAAATGGTCCGATGATTGGATAAGCTGTTTAGCATTATGCTTGACAGGAAGTGTGATTAATATGCCTTGTTGAATGAGTTATAATGTTGGAGTGAGTTTCTAAGGAAATCTCTTGAGCATAATCTTGCACTATTAGAGTCAGGGATGTTTTGAAGGTTTTTGTTGAAGAAACTCTTGGTAAACTAGCTTATATACCTATTTTCAAAGGTATAATTTCCAAATCCACTTTGAAATTTTTCGAAGCTTATTGTACATCTCATATGGTTTTGAAAAATGATCTAGGCATTTCGTTAAAAAGCGTTTGAGCCTTTCAAGCTATCCTACATTGTGATTCTTCCATTTTGAACCCAATCTTGAGCCTTTATAGAAAAACCAATATAAATATTCTTTTTGAAAACCAATTCACTGCCTAAACCCTAACCTGAAAAACCATGATATACCTTGCTTTGAGGAAAAAAAAAAAAAATCTTATCCAGAAATGAGGGCTGAATAAAGTGTACAGAAGCCAAGTTAGTTCAAATTTGTTGAAAAAAAAAGAAAAAGAAAAAGAAAAGAAAAGAAAAGAAAAAAGAAAAGAAAAGAAAAGAAAGAAAAAGAAGAAAGGAAGTTAGTTCATTTACCTCAAAGTTTTTGTATTTATTCCTTTTTCCCTTCCATTCAAAAACCCTAAACCCATGGCCACGTTACAAGCCTAAAAGTCCTTTTGATTTTGATACCATATGAGGTAACTTGTAAGTAGAGAAGGATGAAAAGAGGATAGTGAAGTGGTAGAGTTGAAAATTTGTATATGAGTTGGAGTATTATGTGTGACTGAGATAGAATCCGGAGAAATGTCTTTTGATTCCAATCACACACCCACACTCGAAGGACTCTTGAAAAACTTGCTTAAAGATTATAAGACATTCATCTTGGCATATTCTCTCAAGTTCCTGTTTCGTGTGATCTTTAGAGCAATGAATGAGGACATGAACATATCTGCAATTTAGATAAGCAATTTATGAAGTCATGTTACATGGGTGAATTTGCTTGAGGACAAGCAAAAGCTTAAGTTTGGGGGAGTGTTATTCTCTGGAAATTCTTGTATTTCATCACATTTTTCTCATATATTTGTGGTTTTAAACTTAAATTGTGCATAAGTTTTATACATATGAAGAAAAATGTGATACGTTGAAAATACTTGAAAAAGTGCAAATTTTGAGCTAAATGTATAGGGTTTTAGATTAAATTGAAGAATTGAAAAGCTCATAAAATCCTTCTCTTTGTAGGAGGATGATGACAAGAAATGAAAGCTTACATGGATCCTTGGAGGTGAAGAAAAGAAGAACAAAAGCCAAGAGGGAAGATCAAAGTAGCTTGAAGGTGTCCCCGGTTGCTTTTGCTACGCCACAGCGAAGCAAAAGCGAAAGCACATCAAAAATAGGCCTTTCTGACCGCGTACGCTGTGGGTTCGCTATAGCGAAGCGAGGGCGAAGTCACATAAAAAATAGGCCCTTCTGACCACGTACGCTGTGGGTTCGCTATAGCGAAGCGAGGGCGAAGTCGCGATACTGCAACTGTGCGTTTTGAAAAACTGATGCATCAGCTGACTTTTTAACCTAATGGGGGCGCCGAATTGAAGCCATTCTACGGAAGGAAGAGCTCAAGGACTACAAGGAAGCTTCTTGGAGAGCTTGAGGAGGATTTTGGTGCTTCTTGGAGGAGATTCTTGGAGAAATTCAAGATTTTTTCTCTCTTTTTCTGGTTTTTCCCCTCTTCTCTTCTATTTTGCTGATATGGCCTTGAGTTTTATGTTGAGTTGTTGGTTTGTATTGATTATGAGTGGCTAAAACTCTCATTTAGGATTACTTCTACTCATTGTATGGATTAAAACTATTATATTTTCTTGCTTTTGCTAGTTGTTGAGAATATATGTTGATTTTTCTCTATGCTTAATTACTATCTTATGCTTGATCACCATATGATTAGTTTAGTTCAATTAAATGATGCTTGAGAGAGCTATTTTGGTTGTAGAACTTGAGAAAAATCATGTTAGACTTGAAGTTTAGGGATTAAATGGATGGTTTGTTGTTAGAATAGAGATATATCTAATAACCTAGCATAGTCTAATGAAGAATTGATTTGGGAAAGATGATTTTTATTAATGATAGACAAGAGATTGAACATTGTTAATGAAGATTAAAAATCAATCTTGACTTGAGAGAGTTTGATTGATGATCTTAGTATCTTTGACTAGCATATGGACTCACACAACTAGCATAAGTGAATCAATTGCATAGTTTTATGAAATACAATGAGGAAGAAGTAATCCTAAGCCTTTAACCCTTGAAGTAGAATCAATTTTACAATCACCTTTGTTTTACCTTATTGTTTTTAGCAAATTTCCGTACTTGACATACTCAATTTCAAATGATTTCATTCAACCTAGTTAAGAACATAGTTACAATAATTAACTCACTTTCGTCATAGTCCTCGTGGGAATGATCTTTACTTATCATTTTATTACTTGCGACCCGTGCGCTTGCGGAAGCTAAACGGCGAACAGTTGTCCACAAATTTCTCTTTTTAAGATGTATTGAAGAAATGTGGTTTTTAAGTTTTGCTGTTGGGAAAAAAATGGATGATTCTTTTATTGATAGAGTTTCTTGTTGTATTTGAAATCTTAAGTTAGTTTGTTTTCGTTGGGTTGAATTTGCAGGATTTGATCATTCCAGTAAAGTTTTTGAAAAATAATGCATCTCTATTGCATGAAGCGGAACATATTAAAGTAAAATCCTTAGATTTTCCACAAGGTCAACCCGTGAGGAGATTGGTGGAAAGCTTACTTCGTTTGGTTCATAAACCCTTAAAATTTACATTCGTCCTGGATGGTGACAAAAGCACCTTGAAGGTACGTTTTATTAACCATTTAATTATCTATCAAATTATCAGTTTTATTTAGTAGAAAATTGTTATATTACTTATCTAAAACCTATTTATAAGTCACTTTTAGCATTTTTCACACTCTCACACATATAAATAGGACCATAGTAGTAATTGTTATAAGAAAACAACGGCACACCTTGGCCCATATACACAGCTTGAGAATCATGCTTTCTAGCTATATAATTTTTAATTAAACATCTTGATACATTGACTTGTAAGTTTTACTGACAGTGTGGTTGGAAGACCAATCAATGATCACACAACTCCATCTGAAAAATTAGAATATTTATTTTTGACCATGTTAATTATTGTGAGGCAATTAAATGTGCTAACTGGGATTTGTTGATAGCTAGATAATCTCATTGCCTATAAATGCAATTTAATATGCTAACTCATCTTCCTTTAGCATGTATTAGAGTGGATTGAATTATATATAAGAGGAATAAGGTTTTATCATATCATAATTATAAAAACATGCATTGAAATGGATTTGGAAAATATTGCAGTTCGAATATAAAAATAAAGCGGTGAAGAGGAAGAGGGTGGAAAAGAGATGCTGTTTAGGGATTCCCACAAAATGCTGGCGATACTATGCATTCAAGGTGGATATTGAAGGCGTCAACGAAAATGAGAGAAGCAGCTTGGACAAGTTGTTTGATTGTTACATGCCTTAATTATGGAAGACACACACACACCTACGCCTCATTAGAATTAATTTAGGAAAAAATTGATAAATATGTGAAATAGATCTTATATTTACTATCTGTTTTAAATCTTTGGTCTTAAATTTACTTTGCTAGAAGTTTGGTCAATTTGAAGTGTCAGTGATTGATATAAGATTCACAAGAAGTGTTGAGGAGCTCGTACCGGTCGCCATACAGCTTTTGCTACAACCGCTTTGTTGAATTGCTATACATTAAGGTCACCTAAACAAACTTGAACCACTAAAGCATATGCAAATGAGAGTTTTGTAAAAGAGAGTAATCAACTAACTATACTATTATAGTACTATTTTTGGAAACATTAAGAAAACTAAATAAATTGCGTTAAAGTGTTTATAATTATCTTTTTTGTACCAAACTAACTAGTTTGATTTATAAACTGATGTATAATCAAATAATACATAACATATGTTATGATTAACTAACTTATTTAACTTTCTTAACCTCTTCAAAAAAATTCAACTGATTTTTTATATTGTGGTCAAGAAGTATTATAAGTATAATGATGACATCATGTGAGGGAGTTGATGACGTAGGAGAGGGAGTAGAAGAAGGGGAAGAGATAATGAAAGTAAAGAGGGCATGCGAGTGGGGAATGGCACGCTTGGTCAGTGCGCTATGTCTGCGTCACCCGACCAATATTCTTCTTCATTTCTTTTCTGCCTTTAATCACACACACACACACACACACACACACACACTGTCATCTTATTGTTAATTACAAATAGATTGCGTGCTAAATATAAATTCATATTATTTCTTTTATATATAAGGACTACCTTTAAACTTTTAAGAAAAAAATTCTAAATAAATACCTCCAACGTTTTCTTAATTCAAATAAATCCACAAAATTTAAGAGTCTATTTGAATTAATGTTTGTAAAATTGACTTTTATTTCAACTGATTTTTACAATGACTTGGTATTTGTTGAATGACTTTTGGCCTCTATCTGTATACTTTATTCTTACTATCTAAACTAGTCTGAATTAGGAGTTATATGCATACACACACATATATGTAGACACACCATATTTAGTGGCATACTGCTTTGTTGTTGTTGTATTTTTTTGGGTGTATGTGTTGATATTAACCGTATTAATTGTAAAATTTAGGGAAAATTCTGTTTAAGGACTAAAATGACAATTTTTTTTATAGATAAGAACATTAGTTTTGTAAAAATATTTTGTAAGATTATATCCTTCAATGAGAATAAAAATAGATGTGTGATAACTGAAAGGTCCTGACTCCTGCGTATAACTATTGGGCAAAGCAAATTATTTGTCTAATGATGAGCATTTTAGTGATAACTCATCTTTTTATTTTTAAAGAAAGCGTGATACCTCTAAGGGTATGGGTGATCAATAATTTGTTATAACTTACTTGAGAGTAGAATAAAAATAAATCATTCATTTTTATTTATTCTCTATTTATTGAAATGATATTATTCAATTCAATTGAATAATTTTAGTTAAAATACATTTTAATTCCATTTTTAAAATTATTCTTGATAAATACATTTATATACGTCTATGTGCGTAGGATATCAACCGCAAAATTTGTTTTTTACCCTATACAATATCGTATCAATGATATCATTATATTTCAATGGAAAAAAAAATCATTGTATAGATCTCCAAGCATGCCAACACAAAGTTCATCTAATCATGTAAGGCTTCGTTAGATCTCTTTAGATTTCAAGTTCGAGTCTCCGAAAAGACACCTATGGACAATAGTGGAAGGGGTGGTCACGTACCCAATAATTGATGGTGATGATGATGATATATATATATATATATATATATATATATCCAAAATCTATATTGTACTTTATGTTATATAATGTGATATCAAATATGCAATAAAATTTATTCTGCGTGATCGATGATAGGTTAAATAAGTCTCCGTATAGATACAAGACACAGTATCTAGGGACCATGTGATAGAATACTCACGGCCGCCTCTCTTTACCTTTTTTAGCATGAAGCTCTAAATTTATAATACTGGCATATATACATATTTATTTAAATATTATTTTATTATTATGATATGCATCTGATATTTGAAAATAGAGATAAATAAATATTGAGATATACATATGATATTTTAAAACTCTAAATTTAAATATCTAAATATTTAAACAGTGCTTATAAAAGATCTTTATCAAATAATTATCCATATGTCAAATGAAATATAATTAGATGTTCACATGGGTATTTAAATTAAATAGGATTTGATATGATTACGGGTGAATGGTTTGATATGAATTTGGGTGATTTGGGTAGCTTCTTGTTTTCCTATTTTTGACCATGATTATTATTTTATGTTTTGTAAGTATAATTATAATATTTTTGGGGTGGATTTAAAAAAATTAAAGAAGTGGGTTAAATATTTTTAATTAATTTTTCTTACTCTTTTATTTTATATATTCTTTTTATGAAGATCAATGTTGCTTTGAATTATTTTTTTAACTCTTTCATTTTACATATTTTCTTTATTAAAATTAATTTTATAACCTCACTTCTCTAATTTTTTAAATCCAACCTGAAAAAATTTCTCCTCTCCTCAAAATTCCTAGTACAAAACAACCCCTAAGAAAATACATTCTTTCTAGTATATTAACCCTTTTAGACGGCAGAGGTAGATGTTGTATAGCCCAATCGACCTCTTAATAGCAGAGATTCCTCAATAACAGTAACTTCTCCGAACTCAACATCCAAGGAGGTAATTTTTATCATATGATTTGACATAACCGCTAGGACTTTGAGGAGATGGAAGAGACAAACACAAGCATGGTTGAAAATGCAAGAGACAATAATGCTAAGTCTTAAGATCGTCCTAAACATCTCCTCCACGACATCATGAATCTTCTACCTTACGAGGACGATGCCAAGTTTAGTGTTTTATCCAAAACATTCTATTCTTTGTGGCTTTCCTTTCCTGTACGTCACTTTGACCACAGTACACATTGGCATATCCCATATTTCGGGCTTATAATTTCAAGAAAAATTCCTGGAGACACAAGAATGTAGAGAATAATTCCCCAGATTATATTAGAGGCTTAACTGAGGCATAAATGAGAAAATTTACCTCAGAAAGGAATTTTAAATAATTATTGAATTTTGTTTTAATAAAGGATGATTAGCCAAATTTAAATATGAAAAATCCAAGGAGGCCTCAAATAAATAGGAAAACAAAAAATAGGGGAAAATAATTTTATGATAGGAATCATTTCTTCAAAGAATTACTTATGAAAAATAATTCCAAAATATGTCAAGGAATTAATTATGGTAATGAGAAAATTTACTATGGTTAGAGTGGATGGATGGCAAGATTAGTAAATAGCATCTCACATCCAAGGTCAAAGGGGGAAGTTTACAATCTACCTCAAAGATAAGATTGCAAGATTAAATGAATGACCAAGATTTAGCTTTGAAAATTAAAGCTATCGATGTTTAAAGTACAAATTTGGCCAAATATGATTGCTTGAAGCCAAAATTTATGGAAAATGATGTAATTATTCAATTAAAACCTTATTTGTCCATTTCTTCCAATAATTTCGGTGGTCAACTAGAAAAGGAAGTCTTATGATCTCCTAATACCATGTAGCGTGATCTAAGCCAAGAAGTGAAGGAAGAATAATTATTGGATTATAATGAAAGCATTAAAATAATATATTTATGAGGAGGTTGACTTAGCTAGAATTTTATCAAATGTGATTAAGAAATGAGATAAAATCCATTTTACTCCCTCATTTGGTCCATAAGGTCGGTTGACCGAAACAAGAAAGGTAGAGAGATATGTTTGATAGTTTTGCTTGATTACATGAAGCATGAATGAAATTTTAAGCTTTGTTTCTAATTATTCCCATGTCCATGTGTGATGTATGAAATGTAGGACAAAACACATGAATACCCAAATAAATCACAAATTAGAGTATATGAATTTTCCTATATCAATAGCGGAAGACTTATAGGAATTACCTCTCGCCATTGCTAAGCTTTGATCGAATGGAGAACTCATGAATCCTGATGAAAGAGAGCTGTAAAAGAATTGAAGACAAGATATGATTGTCAGGTCTCTTTCTGACTGGCTGTGGGGCACAGTGATAGCAACTGGGTTAAGAGCCGTCGCCAGTCAGGGAACCTCAGATGAGCAAATTAGGTTTTTCCTTGTATGCTCAATTCAGACGGCTATAAACTTAATTGTGTATTTTCCACCATCAGAAAAACCACATTAATAGCCAATAACCCTAATCATGAATTGGGCCTAAATCTGACTAACGGGCCACACTCTGGATATTTTAATTAATTACCTAATTAATAACTAATAATAATTATAATATATATATTAAAATATCTAACATTCTCCCACTTGGCCCGTAACTAACGTCAGTTGCCCTATTCAGATTAATTAAGGCTATGCTGCAAGAATCATGGCGATAAGTCCCCTTAAGTCGAGTATTATCTTCCATGTATTACATAGCAGCACCCTTACTTAATGGGTTAAAACTTTATGAATAAACCTTAAATGTTTATTCGGTTCCTTCTTGAATGTTTGTCAATCTCGAAAACTAGGTACCAAAATGAGACAACAAACTCCAACTTGAATTTCATCATTTATCAATACCTTATTTAGATCACTCAATGTGATTCAAGTCACAAATAAGGTATTTGATCCTTCAATGTCTCTAAATGCATGCAGTTCATTTGAGGATCTATACTTTACGTGTTTATGACCTATTGACTTTATGGTCACACAACACCCTTAATGGGTTTAAATTAATTTAAACCACATGACAAAATTCTTTAACCGACAATCTTATAACTTGCCTCCAAGAATGACTAGATTAAGCAATTCATGGTGGAACCAAGCAATCAGTGACTACTTAGCAATCTTGTACTCCTCCATAATGCAATTTGTTCAGTAAACGTAAAGATGCATCAGAATGTTAACCATTTTATAGCTAACACATCATACTAAACTAAACAAATCTAATCATTCTCCTATATGTAGAGCATGAGACTTAATGTACATTTTAAAATGCACTTCATGACTTGTAGCTTTTCAATTATTATTCAAGCAAGAATATGCTTGATAATCCTCCTAAAATTTCCTTGCAATGGCATTGCCAATTTGTGTGCACATTCAAGCAAGCCTGCACCTATGAAACTCAATTAGAAGGAATACAATGATATATATATATATATATTAGAGACATGTGGAGAATTTAATTGTATTTTCATAACAACTACCATCAATCCATAAATGTTCAGATACATGTGATCATAGGTTTCTTATGATATTCTCAAGCATTTTGAGAACAGTTTCCTTATGTATTCTAATAGAATACTACAATTAACCTAGTCCTATCACAAATTTGAACAATGATGATTTTGTTATGTGTAACACCTTATGTCAAAATTCACAAGCATTGAGTAAATCATCATTTTGTTCAATATAGATGATTCAACTCTCACTAATCTAGTGAAATAAATAGTACTATGATGCTTTCAGCATTATCATATATGTAATTGCATCATAACACATTATTTACCACTAATGTGAAAATGCATGTGAGGACGGTTTCTCAATTTTGCTAACTAAATTCTCCTCATAGTTTATGTGACCTTTCTTTTAGTTCACACACATCTCTCCTTGTTACTATAATGGAAAGATGCTAATGGAAATTAGGGTCAATCTCATTGTTTATGCTCTAGTCAGATTACTTGAAATACATGATGTATTGTTGGTAGCAATTGCCAAATTTAAATTGTCATTTGGTCTTAACCCAATCTGTTAATAGATTGAAGTTGTACAATAAGAGCACCATATATCAATTTAGAATATCCCTTGCTTGTTTCGGGACATTTTTCCTAATAATTGATGGAGTCCTTAATGTTGATACTTCTTATTTCAAACTTGACCAATTGAAAATTTTAGAACTTCATTATGTTTCACATTTACCTCAAGAAGAAGAGTATCATGTAAAACCAATGTTCTATCATGATTAGAGGTTACAACCTGTTATGTGTAATCATCCTGAATGAGTTTGATCACTCCCACTAATCATACCATTTCTTAATATTTTGGCATTCCAAAATTACTACACAACTTCTAAAATGGAAAGGATAGCTCAATAGAATTCCCAAGATCTCTTTGCATCTTTACCAGAATATGCAGTCTTAATCTTTAGGATGTTTTCCATCCACACTCTTACATTTATAAGACAATTCTATATAAACTGAGATTCCAACTTTCAGATTTTTAAAAGGGTTTTAACATGATTTTGTTGGAAACTCATCTAAGATAGAAAGTTGTCTTGAGTGTATTCTTTAAGAGGAAAACATATAGGCTAAATTACTATCCTTAACCATGTACCCATCATGTCATCCATATCTTCTAATTGACTTCAATATATTAATCTGTTTACCAGATTAAATTACCCACTTCTACTTTATATTCTCTAAAAATGTCAAATGACACTACTTAATTATAAATCAAAAGATATTCAGGTATTTGAATAGTCAACTAAATTAGGATGAACTATTTCATCTGTTAGAACAAAACCAATGGCAAGTGTATATCCACTACTGCCTCCAATCAAGCCACTAATCATAGACAGATTAAACTTGATATGTCTATTGCTTTATGGCTTTAGGGTTGGTAGCTTGATGTCCCTTATTTAAAATCTCATGCTTTTCTAAAAGGGAGCAAAACTTATATAAACACATTTACAATGAATACTTATTATCCATGCATGTATTCATGAAAATGAGTAATAAATCATGAGATAATAAACAAAGAATCTATTCCACCAAGATTAGTAGAGACATCTTACCCTATGATGGAGAATCATTCAATAGTCAACAAAACAATGCAATAACATTTAAGAGAATTTCTAAATATGTTCCTCAGCCTATCAACAACCATTGACTTTGTTCCATTCTTTATGTACTTATAATGTCCAGCTTTTAATTGAGATTACTTTATTGAGATAATAATGTTATCTCATTTCTCATGCTAATATTATAAATACCAGAACTTTTCTTAATGTCAATTTTGTCCTAATGGCAAAAGTTCTCCTTATAGGCTTAATTGTCTCTAATAAATTATATCAAGCTGAATAATTGAATAGATAACAATCATGCTGCAAAGTCAAGATCAAAATTAAATCATACTTACAAAATTGCTATAAGAGGCAAGTAACCATCGCATATAGGTGTATGTTTTCCAATGTAAATCATACAATTATAAATTCGTATAACTAAAGTCTACCTGTGGGCAAAGACATTAGCATAGTATGAATTTATCTCAAATTGATGAAACTGGAATGCAGTTATATCCCCTAATACCTATGGGCTACTTAGAAAATATAATGCTGTTCCATTTCATCCTAATTAAAACTATGATTATAGTTATCTACCTGTGGGTAAAGATTAATTATAACCATACATTTAATTACAATTGATGTCTTTAAGTCTTTGAGTGATGTATTTTGTTCATTAGAACAAAATAAAGTGTATGTGCCTAGTGAGGATGCTGCGGCTACTCCTCGATTCTACATACTCATCACAAAGACATCACATCATTGTGTATACTAATTATACATATGAACATAATTTGATATGGTAAAACCTTATGTGATGATTACCTATGCATACAATATTCGTATAAGGATGCTGTAGCTATTCCTTAAACAAAATATGTATACTAATCACTAATATCAAATATATACAATTTAAATATCATATATGTATACACAATGTCAATGGGAATCCTAATTAATTAATTTAATCTACTTCTGAAGATTAATATTTTAAATCCATATATGATTATTTATGCATGTTGTAAGAGGGCGCTGTAGCTACCACTCTAGCATGCAAGTTAATAATAAATATTAATCATGTGCACTTAAATTCTGTATATGCACAACTTTATGGAGGATTTAACCAATTAATTTAAGGGCTAAGGTGCAAAAATAGCCATGAACTTTGGTCAAAAGTGCAAAAGTAACCATGAACTATTTTTGATAGCAAAAGTAACCATGAACTATGTAAAATGGGGCAAAACCGTTAAATATATTTAACGGTTTTGCCCCATTTTACATAGTTCATGGTTACTTTTGCTACCAAAAATAGTTCATGATTACTTTTGCACTTTTGACCAAAGTTTATGGCTATTTTTGCACCTTTACCCTTAATTTAATCAACATAAGTGACTAAATACAATCCTCCCACTTTGATTAAATTAATATTACCCATTAAATAGAGTTGATATTTTAAAACGTAAAATCGATTATCTATACATACAACAGAGGATGCTGTGGCTAAGCCTCTAGATGCATGTTAATCATAAATACCAACCTTGTGCATTTAAATTCCAAATATGCACAAATCTTTAATGAGAATTTATTTAATAGATTGATTTAATCAACAAAATGTGACTAAATAATCAAGAAAAAAATAAATTCTCCCACTATTTTGTGCATCCAAATTAAATCTAATATATGCACTTCTTGATGGAGGGATTAATTAATTAATTTGCTCAACAAGGTCCCTATATAATTAATTAGAAACCCTCCCACTATTTTATGTATCCAAAATTTTTTTTAAAGAATTAATTTTGGCATATTTCAATTTAATTAAGTTTTACAAAATTGGAATAGTTAGATAATTGCCCAAAATGAATTATCCAAATATTTAGGCAATTAAGTAGCATGTCAAAATGTTTTTGTAAATTTTCTAGAATATGAAAAATACCAAAACTAACCCCTTTCTTGATTTAAACAATTAAATGTGACATGTTCAAAATTGTACATAAAACATAAGCTAAACAATGAGCAAAACTTTTTTGTTATCCAAAAATATCTTTTCTGGAAACTCAAAATCATAGCTGAGGAAAATCAAAACGTAGGGCCCTGAAGATTGCTCAAACATCATTGTTCATACAATTAACAATTTTGTTTAGAAAATTCCAAAACCCAAACTTGGAGGCCCAATACGAAAATATTTCCAAACTTCCAAGAATGAAATGTTTAATAAGGCCAAAAATGCAAGCCTAGAAAAATTAGGAAATAAAGTTTGTTTCTGAAGTCCAATAGTTTCGGCCAAAAAAAAAAAATTGTAAGCTCATAACAGTTTCGACCCAGATGCTTTAAATGGAAGGGAAAAAAAAAATTTAAAGCCCAAAACACAATAAAATCCATATTTTATTTCGGCCCAAAAGCGTCAACGTAAAGACTGGCCCAGAGTGCTTGAATCCGGCCCAAAAACGCTTTTCCCCTTCAACCAAGATATGTGAAACGCGGCGTTTCACTAAGGGGAAAAAACGACACCGTTTCAGCAGGGAAAGAGAAGCCTTCCTGGAAATTGAAACGACGCCGTTTATGACTTAGTCAAAACGGTGTGTTTCAACCTTCTTCCTCACCCGCCAGAGAAACCCTACCCGACCCACCGACCCGAGAACAACCCGATGAGCCGCCATGACCCACGATCTCAGGTGGTCCTTTCAGGCGATCGGAGAGCTCCAAAGACGATGATTCTGATGGCTATGATCTTCCGAAAAGTGTCCCTGAACATAATATTCGCACATCCTCACAGAAACGCCGTAAAATAATTCTGAATCAGAATCCAAAACAAAACTCTCTCGGTTTTGACGGCGAAGACAAAAATCAGCGAAACAACTCGGAGATCGTTAGCGAAGCAAAATCCGAAACATACAAGCATGATAATCGAAAAGCAAGGCATGAAATCGAAACGAAAATGAAATGGGTTTTTAAAGCCCTTCGGTTTTCCGATGAAGGCATCGACGGTTTCATTAAAGAACATGGTCATTCTTCTTTCAGCTTCCAAAACAAAAACCCAGCTATACAAATTCGCAGAACAACAAGTGATTTTAATATGAATCAGATTTTTTTTGAAAGCTATCAAAAAGCATATTTATGTGAATCATAATTTCGAAAATCATCTATTCACAAAAGGGATTATGAATGCATCAGTCAATGAACATCATATTATAATTGCATCAATTGCAAATGATTACACATACATGTTCAAGAAGGGAAAACAAGAATACAGAACAAAATAATTGCAGAAGGCAAAACTCAAATTCGGATCCTTCGAAGCCCATTGAAGACGATGAACACAATTGCCCTCTCATCCAGTGAATCCAAAAGCAATTTAATATCGTAAACAATTTATTAACAATAAATTAAAAACTCAGATGAATTAATTTTCAGCAATAATATAATTCATCTGTTTAAGAAATCCGATCTCAAATCCAAGCTATGGAATCCGTGTAAAATTACTACGGGAGGCTTAATTTAATTCCATACTTAGATCATCCCCGATCAAAGAGTAGAAGGCAGAGGATCAGAGAGCGTGGCTCTGATACCACATGTAGGACAAAACTCATGAATACCCAAATAAATCACAAATTAGAGTATATGAATTTTCCTATATCAATAGCGGAAGACTTATAGGAATTATCTCTCGCCATTGCTAAGCTTTGATCGAATGGAGAACTCATGAATCCTGATAAAAGAGAGCTGTAAAAGAATTGAAGACAAGATATGATTGTCAGGTCTCTTTCTGACTGGCTGTGGGGCACAGTGATGGCAACTGGGTTAAGAGCCGTCGCCAGTCAGGGAACCTTAGATGAGCAAATTAGGTTTTTCCTTGTATGCTCAATTCAGACGGCTATAAACTTAATTGTGTATTTTCCACCAACAGAAAAACCACATTAATAGCCAATAACCCTAATCATGAATTGGGCCTAAATCTGACTAACGGGCCACACTCTGGATATTTTAATTAATTACCTAATTAATAACTAATAATAATTATAATATATATATTAAAATATCTAACATGAAATACTCAAGTCATTATGGTAGTCATGATAACCTCATATAATGCAAGCATTTCATGTGCCTAGCTTTTGCCTTGTATGTATGAATGATATTGTTTGCTACTGAGATTCTTTGAATCTCACTTCCCAATAACTAACCATGCTAGGGCATGAGCCTCTAAGGGAAGAGATAAAGCAAAAGGTAAGCGTAAGTGAAAGGAAAACAAAAATTCCATGACAATGTTGTGCCATAAATAGTAAAATGCATAATAGTTACCATGAGTTGTGTAAATTCAATGAGGCTTTGGCATGTATAGACGATATGTAATGATGAATGATAAGTAATTATATGCCCTAGTATGTTCTTGAAGCCATAATTTTAATATGCTTTATCCAGACTGTCCCATTTAAGCTACTTTCAAAGTATGATGATCACCGTTAGATTTAAGGAACAGTTTCTATCCGAAAAGCGGAGCAAGGTTTGAAAATTAATAAACTGTATCTGTTCGGACAGGATCAAGCTAGAATGATACTTTTCTTAAGTAGAGGACTTCAAGAGCTTTCAAAAGAATTTTAGAACACCCTGATATGATATGAGTTTTCTAGATTTTCGTTATGAATTTTCAAATTTGGACCACTAAACTGGAATTATGAAATGAAGAGTAACCCAAAGATAAATAAACAAGTTTTAGTTTGTGGGCTTTAATTACTGATTTGCCTGAGCCATGGCGCATCTGAATGCATAGTAAAGGCGACGAAATGATGGGTGGTACATACAAGTCTTTAAACGATACAAAAACCCACATCACAGCTTCATATCTATCATACTCAGAACCTCCTCCACCTTCGTTGTCCTCAATATATCAATAAGTTAAGCCTAAGGTACTATGATAGTGTCACAAAGTCTTCTCCCTTCGATATTGTATTTGATGTGTTGCTAAACTTTGCAATAAACAACCATTTTATAGACATAGATTTTGAGTCACCCATAAGAAACTGGATCAATGTGAAACATGACTCGCTTCTTCGTCTATTTTCGTCACAATTTTTGACTGTGCTTTATCTTAACAAATTAAGATTTCCAGTTGCTGATTGTACCATATTGTGCCCAAGATTGAAAGAACTAGTAATCTAATTTAAATTTGTTCTGGATTACAAATTTTAACAGTTTTATCTTTGACTATGGAGAGGTTGAAATCAGTGTCTGTACTGATCTAGAAGGTGTTGAATTGAAGGGAAAGAATCTATTGTATTTCTGCTTCTTTGGCGGCCTTCAATTAAATGAAAAATGTCACATAAACTCTCTCCTTGTGAATCCATAGGACATATGTTTCTATATAATGCAAAGGTCTCAAAGCAGTTAATGGAACTAGTTACTAATCATTTGTTCATTCATCAATGTGACTTGCCTATGAAGTTGAGGATGCACAACCCTAGCATCAAAGTGTTGACGATGAGCAATAATTACAATGTCAAAAAAATTTTCCTCTTCACTCCCTAATTATATTGTTTTGTTTATCACTCTCCCAAATATGAAAAATGTAATGTTGATATCTCAGCATGTGTTACTCTCAAGTTTCTGGAATTGGAAGGAGAAGACCTAACAGATGAGTGTGAGTGTGCGAGGACTACGACGCTCACTTATGGTTTGGTAACATGAAGCGGTTTCTCTCTCACTATTATTATTAGCTCCCAAGCTAAGTTACACCAATTCATTTTTCTTTTAGCGGTTTGCCATGCATGTTTAAGAGTTATTATCAAAATCTATAAACAAAAATGTGGCTTATTCCTCTGTACTTCAGGTGGGCTACACAATAACCTCCAGTTGTTTCAACAATTATCCGTGAGTTTTCTTTTTCATATGGGAAGATGTTATATTATTTATAGGCCACGACTAATAAATATTTTTAGTCTTTGGCCATATATTCGGGAAATCAGAACATTTCATGGGGTAAAGTAGAATAGGACCCTGTCCAGAGACACTATGGGAAAAAGTCCAATTGTAGCATCCCGGCACCTTTATAAAATACTATATGGGAGAGAACGAAGAAGCCAAAAATCAAAACAACGTATGTGAGTATCACGCCCTATTGGACTTCGATCAAATAAAAACAAACGAAATAAATGAGCTCAAATTAAATGAAAGAACTAAAAATAGATAATGAAAAAGTCGTGAAATTTCTAACATCTCCCAACGCGCAGCACCTACAATCCCGTAACATATCTATTATCCATATAAATACGAAATTTAAAGCATATTACCCGCACTTATCACAGAGATCGGCGAATTCGCCGGATCTCAGGGTCCATCCTTTCCTCCACTGAACGGACGTCGAGGTGGCAAAAGCCGCAATCATGCAGGTTCGTGACACCATTTTCAAACTCAATTCTTCAGTTTCCATTGCATCCAGTCAAAAACACAAAACAGTTGAAAACCCTAACAATTTTCCAATCAGAGAACCTCACCAACTCACGAAGCTGAACAACAAAATCTCAAACGTAAAACACCAATAAAAAAGCTTAACAGCCAAACACTAACCTTAGGCTGGCATTAGCAGCACTTTAACTTCACAAGAAGCATCGTACTCACCGTTAATTTGCCGAAAAATTAGGCGCCGCCGGACGCCGCTGAACTTTCAGATTCACATTCAGGAAGTGAACAATAAGGAAGAATCAGATCGGAAAAGGAATGGGAAAAGAAAGTAATGTGAATCTAGGGTGGCCGGAAAAGCTTGAAGTGGCCAATGAAGAGCAGAGGAAGAGAAAGGAGGCGTGTGCATGCAGAATAAGAAAGGATTAACAAAGAAATGAGGCACTTAATGCATGCACGATGATTATACTTCAAGACTCGGAAAACTCTCCCACTTACCCCTGTTTACTTTTATTTTATTTTATTTTTAAAATTTTAATTTTGTAGCATATGTTTTTCCTTTTGAGCAAACGTCAATTTCAAGTTGAAATTCATTATTTTATTTTTTCCCTTTGTATATTTGGTTTGTTTTAATTAATTTATCACCGGCAAGCAAATTGTACTGTTATTTTCTTCTAGAAACTTCAGTCATCATTACCATGTAATTATTTTGATTGATGGGGCTTGGCACACGGTGATGATTTGGGGTGCATTGTATTTGATTGATTAAAAGATAATATGTATTTGATTGATTCAATTAAAGGTATATCGGTACAATTACATGACCATTATTTGAGTTATGATTCAGGATCTTTTGAAATATATTGTTAATAAAAAAAATTGACTAATATGTTATTAATAGTATAATAATAAAAATTTTAAGCCATTAAAATTTATCTTCTTCTAAATATTACTTAGTTTGTAATGGTGTGGAATTGAAAGACTTGTTTAAATTGACGTTTGAAGCTTTAAAAAGCAGCTTTTCGATTATAATTTACTGTATAAAAGATAAATATATAAAATGAGTTTGATCTCAATTTATATGAATATGCATACAATACGCAGCTCTAAACAAGCAAGACAGGTTAGCTTATTAAAAAAAATCTCAATTGGGCAAAGGAAAGAAAAATACTAAATAATTGAAAATATAAAAAATATTACAGAAAATGTTCTCATTACTCAACCTGTTGCCTATATTATAGATACATGAAATTTTTTTAAGGGCCCGGTTGTGATATATCTTTAATGGTTGTAACTATTTTTTAAATATGTGCAATTTATCTTTACTTATGTACATATTAGCTGAAGTTATATTGCACAAGGTTTTTTTTTTTTTTTTTTAAGCACTAAGGCAAGCAAAGCTTGAAGTTTACAAAGGAGATGCTAGGAAATATGCATCAAACATTGACCCGGTAGTATCCCACCACACTCTAACGCAAAAAGCGCATTGCAATCCGCTGGCGAAGTGTTGAACACCGAGAACACATGGTTGCTCCACTGAGCCCTTCGTGCTAGGTGATCAGCGCATCTGACACTCTCCCGATAGGCATGCAGGATCTCTAGATCCCAATCCAAGAGGATAAGAGATCTAGTGTCTAATATGACGTCATACAGAGGATGAGCAATCCCACAGTCAATCGATAATAAATGGATAGCCTGAAGAGAGTCTGTATACAGCCTGATTTTGTTAAGTCCGATCTGCCTGCACAGTTGTAGACCACTGTGTATTGCATGGATTTCCGCAGCAGTCGAGGTATTATTCCCCAACTTCTGTTGAAATCCACATATCCAAGTGCCGTGATGGTCCCGAATGACACCGTCGCAAGCTGCATGGCCCCTTCTGTCCCTCGATCCATCAACATCCACACGTACATAACCTGAGTCTGGAGGCCTCCACCGCTCTTCCCCCCTTACAGGCATCTGGAATATTTGGTGACGGAACTGCCCATTCTCGACTCCTTCCAATAAGTGAAACATACACTTTTGCACAATCGCCTTCGCATCATCTGCTGCTCCTTCGAAGGCTTGACTGCAGCATTCTTCCACAGAAGCCAACAAATAGTGCTGAACACCCGCTGCCATGGCCACCTAGCCATCCTCCTATTCCCTGGGGAGCATTGGGAATTCCATTGCAACCATTCCTGCAGATTACCAAAGAAAAACATACTATGATATAAGGAGTTAGTAATAGAAACCCACACTCTCCTGGCTCGCTCACAGTCTCTCAAAATATGGAGAATACTCTCTTCGCTCTCACATTCAAAAGGACATGTGTTAGGAATATTTTGAGTAAACCTCGCTCTCAATTGATTCGTTGGAAGCTTCTCATGGAAAACCTGCCACATAAAGAATTTTACCCTCTCAGGAGTTCCGCCACGCCATAAATTCCGCCAGTGAGATTGGTTATCCAGGTCTTGCTGGTGGTAGATATGATTATAAGCAGACTTCACACTGAACGAATCATCCGGAGATAATCGCCAGTAAATCCCATCCTCTTCAGGTCCACTCGGAGGGGTCACCAGCATTATCTTTTCCACCACTCTGGCAGGAAGGTAACTCTCCCATTTCCTCCTGTCCCATTGGCCATCCTGCGTTACAAAAGAGCAAAGACAGTCATCCAGGTCCACTGAAGTAACATTATTGATTACGTATTCTTTTAGTGGCCTGTCTATCGGGGACCAATTTTCCTGCCATGCCTTTATAGACCGCCCATTCTTAACTCTCCTGCCTAAGCCCTGTTTAAAGACATCCCACACAGCCACTATACCACTCCAAACTACGGATTGATTGTGCTTTCTCCGCATCTGAGGTATAGAACTCATTCCACAGGAATATTTCATACGCAGGCATTTGACCCACAGAGAGTCAGGTTTCATGATCAATCCCCAACATAGTTTCATGAGAAAAGCCTTGTTCTGGCAACGGAGATCCTTAATTCCCAAGCCCCCATCCGCTTTAGCCTTCTTCAGCACATCCCATGCTATAAGGTGAAGTTTCTTAGAGTCATCATGTTGGTTCCAAAAGAAATCCCTGCTTATTTTCTCAATGAGTGAAAGAACCCCCTTAGGAATCAATGTTGATTGCATTTGGTATTGGGGAATCGCTGAAAGGACAGATTTGATAAGCACCGTTCTTCCAGCCATACTTAGAAATCTCCCCTTCCAGGATGCCAACTTTGACCTCACCTTTTGAATTAAAGGTGCAAAGGTCAACTTTACCATTCTTTTGTGGAGGAGCGGAACACCCAAGTATTTCCCTAGATCGGCAGTCAGACCAATCCCCACACTCTGACTCATCTCATAAGCCCTATTGAACTGGATGTTCCTGGAGACAAACATTTTCGATTTTTGTAGATTGATTTTGTGACCAGATACCTTACAAAAAAATTCCATGATATTCCTCATCACTTCCATCTGATGTGAGGTGGCATCACTGAATACAATTAGGTCGTCCGCAAAAAAGAGGTGAGATATGGCCGGACCCGAGGAGCTCAGTTTTAAGGGTTTCCAAAGACCCAAATCGACCTTTTGGTGAATAAGTTGACCCAGAAGCTCCATACATAAAACAAACAAGTATGGACTCAACGGATCCCCCTGCCTCACACCCCTAGAAGGTTTAAAATTATCTGAAGCTACCCCGTTCCAGATAATATTCATGGATGCAGAAGAGACAAAAGTCATGATTAGATTAACAAAATCATGGCTCAAACCCAGACTATGGAGAGTGAATTCCAGGAACCGCCAGTCTAGCCTATCGAAAGCCTTCTCCATATCCACCTTCACAGCCACGAAGCCCCTCTTGCCTCTTTTATTTCTCATAGTGTGGATGGCTTCCTGAGCTAGGATGACATTGTCAATACCCTGTCTTCCTGATATGAAGCTACATTGGTTTTTCGCGACAAGATAGCTTATGACATTCTTGAGCCGGTTAGCAAGCACTTTGCTAACAATTTTGTAGCTCATGTTACACAGAGAAATAGGCCTAAAGTCCCTAATGGATAGAGGATGATCAATCTTAGGGATTAGAACAATATTGGTATGATTAATTGCATGAATCCCCTCCGGGTTCTCAAACATGTTAGAAACCATATCACACACCTTCTGGCCAATCCAGTTCCATTGGGTTTGAAAGAAATGGGGATGAAGACCGTCAGGACCCGGAGCCTTGAGCGCTCCCATAGCAAAAGCTGCATTCTTAATTTCAATAGGCGAAACCTATTTTTGAAGGGATTCCAACTGAGATGAATCTAAGATTGGAAAGTTTGCAGGCCAGGGAGAGAAAGGGGAGGACATAGTATCAGCCGTGTAAAGATTCTTGAAATAATCCAGCGCCATAGCCCTCAATTGGTTGGTTTCAGTAACCCAATTCCCGCTCCCATCCTGAAGGGCTTCGATTTTACTCTTTTTCCTCCTGGTTGACGCGTATGCATGGAAAAAACTTGTGTTCCTATCACCCCCCCTAATCCACTTGCAACGCGATTTTTGGAACCAAATGAGTTCCTCCTGCAGGGCGAGTTTATGATACAGATTCCATAGCTGGTTTTCAATTTTGAAAAGCCCGTTTTGAAACCCAGACGCTCGTCTAGCACGATCAATGCCTTCTAATCTCCGAATGATTTCTCTCTTCTTCCTCGCCACATTTCCAACCACCTTCTCATTCCACGCTGATGCCTCCTTTGTGAACTCCTGCTGACCTTGGAGCCAGTTTTTACCCTCCCAAGAAGATTTGACGATATCACTAAAGCCCTCTTCCATGCACCACGCTGCTTGGTATTGAAACCTTCTAACCAAGTCCCTGTTAACTCTCGGGGAATTATCGGCGACAACAATAACACGGTGGTCCGATTTGAACTTGAGTGAATGGTAGGCTTTAGTTTGGGGATTCTGAAGGTCCCAATCAAAATTACCAAACACCCAGTCAAGTCTCTCCTTGACCCCAGATTTTTCCCAGGTGAAACGATCCCCCACTATAGGGATGCTACTAAGCCTACAAGCATTTATGCAACTTTGGAAATCAAGCATGGAGCTAGTTAGAGGAGTAGCACCTCCTACTTTATCCTCGGGATCAAGGAAGGAATTAAAATCACCCAGAACAAGCCAAGCGGAAGAGATATTCTGGCTAATGGCTTGAAGGTCAGACCACAGTGCCCTCCTCTTAAAAGCACTAGTATCGCCATAGACAAAAGTCACCAACATCTGGTGTTGACTTCCTTTGTTAGTGACTCTACAGTGGAGGAGTTGAGTGCTAGATGTAACATAATCTAGCAGGATATCTCGATTATTCCAGAGAACCCAAATACCACCCGCATACCCAGTGGCCTCGATCCTAATCCAATCAGTGAAACCCAAAAGCCTGACAACCTTATCAGCTCTATTACTACTAATTCTAGGTTCAACAAGACACATGACATTAATCCCATATTTGTTAACAACATCTTTAAAAATGCGTGGGAACACTCTACCTCCTGCCCCATGACAGTTCCAGGATGAAATAATCATAATTAAAACAAGAAAGGCCAGGAACAAAAACCAGAGAACTTACCCGTCCGGTGGCTTGCCTTCCAGGAGGACCTCCACAACCAACTGAGACGTAGAAAGCATCTCTGTGTTTTTCCCCAGCTGTTCAGAACTTTCATAGCTGGATTTCAAAGATGGCATCACCGAGTTATTCAAGTCCCTAGCACTCTCGTCATTGACTACCCTCACGGTCTTAGCTGGGCAAACTAAAGCCAAATTCTCATCCCTTCCACGTGATAACGTGGTCTTCTTTGGCTGTGCGTGCTGTTTGGGCTGTGCGTGCTGTTTGGGGATAGAAGGCCCAGATATCTCTATATTGCCTTTAACTACTTGGTGAACACGTTGGGATCCTAAAGGCTTTGACTTTCTTGGAGTATGCACGTCCACCACTTTGTTTGAGTCCATCTCCAATTGAACCAAGTTTTAGCCCACAACACTCACGTCACTCTCGTTACTCACAATGGACTTCCCATTGCTTCTGATCTTACCGTGGGCCACGTCACTTGCTTCAACAACAATGGGCTTTGCCTTACTTTTGTTCTTAACTTGGGTCCATTTCTTAGCATCTAAGTTGGGTCTTTTATCAATTCGTTTGGAGTCCACCTTGTCAGGCACCAACTTCCCCTGACCGTGACTATTCTTAGGCGCAGGGGAACTATGACTCTGGTTCTTCAGCACCGCCTCTTCGCTCCCAGATTTCAAACATATCTCGAAATCATCGCCTACATCCTGGTCTGGGTAAGCCAGAACAGCATACTGTGACAGGCCAGATTTGACCTTAGCCACTCCCGCGGTATTGCACAAGGTTTTAGAATAGTGACATTCGTGCAAGGTCCTAATTTCTTGTGTCCCTTTAAGTAATAAATTTTGCAATTGATAGTAAGTCAATGAAATTCAATCAAGAAAGAAAGCAATTTAGATACATATCCTAAAAAAATTTAGATTTTACTTTCAAATTGTTTAAAGAGGTCTAACCTTTCTAGTCCTTCATGTAAGATCTAATTTCTTGTATTAAGAATATGAGGTGATATATAAAAAAGTGGGGGGCATTCACTACCTATTTTGCTTTGAATGTGTGTTTTTTAAATCATTGGAAAAGGGCCTGACAATAAGGCAAAAAAAAAAAAAAAGAGAAAAGAATAAAATTATTTGTGAAAAAGTAGTTCTCAATTGACAATCTCTCTAAAATGTGAGGCTCCTAAAACAAGGAAAATACTTATGTCAAGCTCACTATATCTATTTCGTCAAGTTTTCCAATTAGATATGACCAAGTGTCATGTTTTTGAATTATTATTATTTAACTATAAGCTCATATAAAAAAATAGAATACGTGGTCATTTATGATTGAAAAACTTGATGAAATAGATATAAGGAATTTGATGTAATTATGGTCCCTAAAACAAAGGAATGCAAAAATTTGACTTTGTTATTATGAGTTGGTTTAATAGGCACATATATGATATGATTTATCTTGTCTATAAATGAGAGCTATCAAAAGTGGTATTATAGTAACCTCATTTTAAGTTTAAGCAGCAATGCAGCATACACGTCATTAATAACAAATTAATAATTTTATCAACGTGGAATATTGGCACCCATGATCAAGCGATTCAGAAAACAAATATAATGTGGGCTTAATCAATATGTGCATTCAAGCGATTCAGGTGCTTTGTGTTACTTAGCTTTGTCTGTTCGAATTTGCTTTGCTGCCGTTTTTGTTTTTGTTTTGTTTTTTTTTAAAATCTGGTTTGAAGAGGAAAAAAAATAGAGAGAGAGCGGAGAGAAAAGTATAATTATTTGTTGTATGCTCAAGAGATGAACGAGCGGGAGAGAGAACGTAGTCCCGTGAGAATGGTTTTGGCGCCAATGCTGGAGGAGAGGGAGGCCTTGGAGCATAGTAGGAAGAAAATTCGTGATGATGATGAAGAGTTCACAAATAAGCAATCCTTAGCCCCACGGGTTGAGGACTGGATGAGTGACGATAATATTGTACAGGAAACCACCATACCTAAAGCACCTAAATGGTCATACAAGGATGCATGCGTGGAGGATCAGATGCAGAATGATTGTTCAGATGATGAAGAAGAATGGTGGAGAGGGGATGGATGGAAGTCTAGGATTGAGGTGGAGATAACAAAGAATTGACCAATCATAATTGTGCCTTCGGAGTTTAGAAAGAAGCTAGCACGGAAATGGTTGACATCGTTGTTTGTTAGACTCCTTGGTAGGATGGTGCATGAGGATCAATTGGGTCGCAAACTGCAACAACTGTGGGGACGTAGAGGCCAGGTTGAAACTATTGAGATAGGATCTGGGTATTTTCTGGTTCGTATGAGCAATAAGGAGGACTATGATTTTGCATTAACAGGAGGCCCTTGGTTATATATGGATCATTACCTAGCAGTGCAACCATGGAAGTCAGAGTTTGATCCTGACTCTAGTGAGGTTTCCAAAATTGCAGCGTGGGTGAGAATTCCTAAATTCTCAGTTGATTTCTATGATAAGGGTATTTTATATGTCGTAGGTAACCAAATTGGAAGGGTTCTAAAAGTGGATACAAACACCCTTCGGAAAACCAAAGGTCGTTTTGCTCGTATATGTGTTGAAGTCGATTTAAGTGTGCCTTTACTTCCATCATTGATGATTAATGGGAAAGAGAAGAAGATTATTTATAAGGGTTTGCATTTGATTTGCTTCTCATGTGGACGGTATGGCCACAACACGGTGCATTGCCCTAATAATCAAGCAATAAGCATGTTAAAGTCGCCATGCATGTTGAACCCGTTGGCTTCCACAGATACAGCACAAGAGCCTACATGCTTTGAGAACGCAGCCAGGATGTATGGGGAGTGGATGGTCTCACTGAGTTGTAGAAAGGGACAATGGATTTTGAACACAGGGAATGGTAATCATGGGCGTGAGTCTAGGAGTGATTTACGTTCTCGAAATATGAGAGGAGGATCACATTTTGAGGCTCTTAATGTTGAAGATATGGGAATTAATGATGGAGGTTATAATGATAGTGCAAATCAAGGCAAGATTCGTGTCAGTTCAAAGCTAGGAGAAAGAGCGCGTGAATCAAAAGGGAACTCTGGTCATCTAATTGAAATAAATAAAGGGAGTAAGGGGAATAAGGGTTCGGATAATCTGAATGTAGGAAAAAAAGAGAGAATTTGTGAGAATCCGAATAGTGTTGGCCAATTGAAGACGTTGAATAAAACACGTGCGACACAAACAACGAAGAAGAAAGGGATTGAGGAGGGAGCTTCCCACGGAACTTTGAGTATGGGCTCGAAAATACAGCAAACAAGAACTCAAGTGGACTCTCATTTGTTGAACTCTCACATGTTAACTCATAAAGCCAAATTGTTGTATAATTCAAGTGGGGAGGCTGGGTTACGAATTAAAAAAAATATTATTCAAATAGACCCTAATTCCACTACTATCCGCCTAAAAGCCACTGATCCTCTTGACCCAGGTGCAGAACGAGGGGAGAATTTTGCAAGTCCAATTAATCCACTTAGGACTATTGATGATGTGGTGATGAATGGTGTTGTCGAGGTGCAGGAGGGACATATGTCTCAATAATGACTGATTTGGTTATACTCTTCTTCATATTTATCAATTTTTTATGATTATTATGACTTGGAATACTCGTGGTGCTGGTGGTGCCTCTTTTAACAGATTACTTAGTGATGTTGTTGTCAGACATTGTGTTAATTTCTTTGCTTTGTTAGAGCCCAGACAGCAAGGGATGAAAGCCAAGCTCATTGCAATGAAATTGGGATGGACGAATATGCACATTGTAGAAGCTCAGGGATTTAGTGGAGGTATATGATTATTTTGGGATTCTACGTTTCATTTTTCTGTGACTTGTTGTGGTGATCAATTTGTTCATGGAATGGTTAACAAAGGCACAAGTGTAAAGTGGTCTCTTACTGTGGTCTATGGGAATCCAAATATAGTTATTAGACAATAACTTTGGCCCACTCTTGAGGGTATTCAACAATCAATTGCTGGAGGCTGGGTGGTGATTGGAGATTTCAATGCTGTTTCATGTCCTGAAGAACGCTGGAGTAAGAAACATAGGGAGAATAATTGTTGGTTTTCAGAGAATCCTAATGCAACTGTGACACACTTGCCAAAATATAAGTCCGATCATTGTCCGATGCTTCTGGATACTGAATCTCATGTTCTTACTGCAAAGAATCGAAGGCCTTTTAGATTCTTTGCCCCCTGGGTTATGCATGAAGATTTCAAGAATTTTGTGCAGCGTCATTGGGGGTTGGGGGATGACTGGTGCAGATCCATAGATCAGTTCACAGAGGATTTGAGGTTATGGAATAAGGAGGTTTTCGGTAACATCTTCTATATAAAAGAAAGTTTATATCCATGATTAGATGGGATTAATGGAAAGATAGCTTCGGTTGGTATCTCCGAGTCTCTTGAAAAGTTATGAGGGGAGCTATGGGGCGAGCTGGAGAAACTCTTGACAAGGGAAGAAGTCATGTGGCTACAATACTCTCGAGTTAACTGGTATGTGGATAGGGATTGTAATACCAAATATTTCTATTCAGTGGCTAACAGCAGGCGAAGAAGGATAAAATAAAGGCTTTAAAGCTTAACACTGGGGAGTGGACATATGATGCGGCTGAAATTATGAAAATGGGAAGTCAGTTCTTTGAAAATTTATATACGGAGACCCAGATATATAGTGAATCTTTGGTTTTTGGATGCACTTATCCTGATATTGATGACGTAAATATGCGTACTCTGGGGAGATCGATTGAAGATCACGAGATTAGATGAGCTTTGTTTGATATGGGGCCTCTGAAAGCACCAGGACCAGACGGTTTCAACCCGTTATTTTATCAGAGCCAATAAGAAATGGTGGGGCCATCAATGATTGACTTAGTTAAAAAAGTCTTTAATGATCCAATTTGGATACGACAAATCAATGCCACTCAAATTGTACTCATACCAAAGGTGGAACATCCTGAGATGATTAAAGATTTCCGTCCCATAAGTCTTTACAATGTTGTATACAAAATAGTTACAAAGGCTATATCAAATAGACTCAAGGCAGTCATGCCTTTAGTGATAGCCTCGAACCAGTGCAGTTTTATGAAAGGGCGCCGGAGCTCGAACAATATTATCCTAGTTCAGGAGGTCATTCACTCTATTAAGTCCTTAAAGAGGAAAAAGGGTTTTATGGCCATTAATATCGATTTGGAGAAAGCTTATGACCGGGTCAGATGGAGTTTTATTTCCGACTGCTTAAGAGAGCTCAAGATCCTTGACTATCTTCTTAGAGTTATTCAAGCTTGTATCTCAACGTCTCAAATGCAACTGATTTGGAACGAAACAGCTACTAATATGTTTTGCCCTTCCTGTGGAGTTCGACAGAGTGACCCAATATCGCCGGATCTTTTTGTTATCATAATGGAAAGGTTGGGCCATCTCATCCAAACAGCAGTAGATGAGGGTAATTGGAAACCTTTTAGGCTCTCCAAAAGAGGTACTCCTGTCTCTCATATTTTTTTTGCTGATGATCTCATTTTGTTGCAGAAGCAGATCTTGATCACACAGGGGTTGTAAAGGCTATCCTGGATGACTTCTGCGACATTTCAGGCTAGAAAGTGAATGCTGGAAAGTCAAGAATTTACTTCTCAAGAAATGTGAATCACATCAGGTGCAAAGAAATCGTGAGTTTTTGAATTTTACTCCGACATCGAATTTGGGGAAATACCTGGGAATGCCTATATTACATGAACGGAGCTCAAAGGCAACGTATAATTTCCTCCTGAATAAGATGGATGCTCGTCTGGCTAATTGAAAGTCCAACATGCTTTCGATGGTGGCCAGGCATACTCTAGTGTCCTCTGTAATGTCGGCTATGCCATCTTATGCTATGGAAACAGTGCCTCTACCTTTGGGAACTTGTGATGAAATTGACAAACGATGTCCTAATTTCCTCTGGGGTAGTAGCTCAGTTAGTAGAAAAACACATCTAGTCTCCTGGGATTTGGTGTGTGTACGTAAAGAAAATGGAGGCTTTGGTCTCAGGAAGGCTCATTACCTGAACCAGGCTTTCATGATGAAGCTTGGATAGAATATGATTAATAGACAAGACTCGCTCTGGGTCAAGTTTTTGCATGAAAAGTATAAAGTCGGCAATGATATTATTCCTAAAATTGAAAAGCGTCGGTTGGAGTCAAGTATGTGGAGGGGTATTCGTAACAATTGGGAGAAGGTCAATGATAGTATAACATGGAGAGTAGCAAATTGTGAGAATATTTCTTTCTGGAATGATGTGTGGGTGCCACATTTGGATAAGCTTCAGAGTTTAGTAACCCAAGCATTGCCTAGAGATGTTACTGAATGGAGAGTAGTTGACCGCATCACTCCCTTCGGACAATGGGATATGAGCAAGTTTGATCACATACTCCCAGGACATGTATGTACCGCTATCAGACAGGTTAATATCCTTCAGCTAAATGGGGAGGATTTTCCAGCATGGAGATGGTCTTTTGATGGAAATTTCTCCCTTAGCTCTGCTTACAAATACATGGTAGGTACCCCACAGGCTCATACTAAATATCGATGGAAATGTGTTTGGAAAATGAGGGTCCCTCAAAGGTACCGTACTTTATTGTGGCTGTGCTTTCATGGCCTTTTAATGACGAACATGGAACGGTTCCATCGTGGTAGTCATCCTACGGGTAATTGTGAAGTATGCCATAATGCACGTGAGTCAATACTCCATGTTCTACAGGATTGCCTGACCATTTCTGAATTTTGGAATAGTTTCTTATCGCCGGGTTGGGCGGATCTATTTTTTGGCATATTGGATAGAAATGACTGGCTTGCATGGTGTATGGAGAGAAAGGATGTTTTACAGGGTTTTGAGTTTTGTCTTTGGTTTATCGTCTTATGTCGATATATCTAGTTGGCTCGTAATGACCGATGTTTTAACAACAATTCTTGGAGTACAAATGCCATTTTAGCCCATGCTCGTGCATGCTTAGCATGGGGTAATACAAGCTTGTGTAAAAACCATAATGAGAAAGAGAGTTGTACACATTGGAAACCACCTCCGCCTGGGTGGGTGAAGATTAATACTGATGGATCCAGGAGTGACAACTTAGGGATGTGCACTTGTGGTGGTGTACTGCGAGATCACAATGGTGAGTTTTTGCTGGGGTACATGTATCAAATTGGCCAAGGGACGGTGGTCTCTGTTGAACTTGGGGTTTATTGTGGGGTCTTAAAATTGCCTGGGATAGAGGATACAGACAAATCCTGATTGAGAGTGATTGTAGTGAAGTCATGGAACTTATTCAGGCAATGGTGTTTCAAGAAAACCCAGATTTTCAACTTATCATAGAGATTCGCACGTTGATGGATCATAACTGGGAAGTCGGAATGTTACATTGTAATCGAGATGTTAACACAGTTGCAGACGCCATGGCAAAGGAAGCTTGGAAGATGGCGTTGGATCTCCATATCACTGAATCGCCTCCTGTAGCTATTACGAGCTTATTACTTACTGATCAAAATAGGTCGAGATCGCAGGTAGACTCAGGAGGATAGCTTCTGAGGTGTTTGTAATTTTTCATGTACTATCAAAAAAAATAAATAAATAAATAATTCCACCAAGTTCTTGCTTGGTGATGATAATCTAACTTTTGCTACATCAGAATTAGTTTCCCTACTAAGCGCTTTACTTAGTAAGGAGAGTTAAGCATATTTGGACTGTTTTGATATTAGTTAAGATATTATTTTTATTTTAGGTTAATTTCAATAACGTCAACATATTTTTTTTAAAAAAAGATAGACTTTTAAAAAATCAAATTTGGACCATTTTGATGACTCATATATGCTTAGCTCTCCCCGCTAAGCAAAATGCTTATCAGGAAACCAGTTTTTGTTATATAATGTTTATAGTACGTACCCACACATTTTTTAAGGAAAAAAATAATATGCAAACTTCTATAATTTTATTTTATTTTTTAATTATTAGATTACTGTGTGTTTTTTATTGAGTCTTTATAGTTTTCTCAATTATAGGTTAACCATTGATGTAACATAGTATAATTAAACAATAATCGATAATTTATAGATATTAGTGATTGATTAATCAGAGGATGAAAACCACTTTTTTGGCTTTTTGAGTTTAATAATTGCGGGGGGTGTTTGAGAAACATCATAATCAATTTAAAAAAAAAAAAACCTCTTGTAAGTTCTATTAGACAAAACTTTTTAAACACGTCCATTTTGTATAGCACATAATAACTAAAAATAAGCTTATCCACATACCCACAAAAGTGCTGAAATATAATTTGAAATTATTGTACTAAATAAATATGAAATTTTAATATATTTATCATTTACCTTTTCCATTTTGACTAGAATTAGCTATAAATTATTAATCAATGGATTAATATGATATTTTGGTAGCTACATCATCAAAATATATATATATATATATATATATATATTTTGATGATGGATGATATTGATGGTTGATCACTTGATTGGTTAACGGAAACCACATTCACATTTTCCAAACGGAAGCCAGAGAAGGGGTTGAGATTTTTTGGATTTTCTTTTGAAAAAATGACAGGATCAATTTTTTTTTTTTTAAAAAAAGAGGAAGATAAATACGTAGAAGGGAGGCGTGGAAAGCAAACTAAATATGAGGCTGACTGAATAAGGATTAGAGCCGGGAAATGCGCCACTTAGGGAAGGTAGAATGACGATATTATCCATGATTTGCTCCCAAAAAGCACAATAGGGCTTGTCCCTTTTTGTCCTTTTGAGATTCCTAGCCGTCCAATTTGCGCTTTGCAATCTTCTCCCACTTTGACACCCTGGTAAACAATATGCCTCGCCAGCATAACATTACATTAATAATCTTTGCCCGTATGGGTGTGTTTAGTTTGAGGGGGAGGGGAGGGGAGGGGAGGGGAGGGGAGGGAGGGGGTATGTGGTAAATTATAATTTTGGACGGGAGAAATCCAAAATTTATCCTCTCATTCTTTTAAATTTTGGATTCTCGTCTAAAATTTACCCTCTTATTTCTTTTAAATTATTAAAATTAGTTTTAAAATTTTCCTTTGTTACTTTTGGCCTTCATTAATTTAACAATAAGTCCTTTCTTAATTTTTCAGAATTCACTTACTTGAAAATAAGTTTTTTGAATAAATTTATTTTCTTGAGGTCTAAATTAATTCCTTCAAACCTCCTCGACACTCTATAAATTATTAATTCAAAACTTAAAAGTTCATATGTTAGAGAGAAGAAGAAAATTGAAGAGAAGAATTGTGGATGATCACTAACATAGTGATGCGTGTGTCCGCGACATAACTTACCTATGACTCTTAAAATTAGCCACAATTTGATTCTAACAAGTAATTGGCAAGCAAAGATAAAACAAAACATACACATAAAAACAAACAAATAAACAAGTTAAAAAAGAAGAAGAGAGAATTCTAATTAATTATAGCTAAAATAATCAAAACCAAAATCAACTCTACCAAATCTCATTCCCTATCTAGTTAGGCCTCTTAACTTTATTATAAACTTATTAAAAAAATTACAAAATACATTATAAAAATTAAAAAAAAATTAAATGCAACTAAAAACACTTGTTCAACTAAATTTAAGCTCGAATAATGAATGAGAATACAAGATATTTTCAAGAATCGGTCAAATAATTAAATTGCATATTTTAATTTATTTGGGTTCAAAGAGAAGCTGTTCTATGTTCAGTTCTATGTGAAATTAAATAAAGCTTTTATAATTAATTTATTTTCATAGGGAATTAATCAACAGGAAAGAGAAAGTATGCATTATATATATATAGTATATATATAAAACATGTGGACTCGATCGTTATAATCTATTGTGAAAAGTACATACATAATTTCTGACTTCAACCATACATAAAGAACCCATAGTTTATATACTCAAACTATACAGACTCAAATGCAATTACTACGAGGTAAGCCAATTGATAGTTAAAAAAAATTTGCTTTCTCATTTTCTGATGTGTGTGTGTGTGTTATATATTATATCAAATAATATGACCTGCTTTATTTTTCTTATAAGTTCCATTCACTTTTTACAAACACTTGATGCTAATCAAGTATATTTGGGTGCAAACCTCTTTACAAGCATGAGTTTATTATATCTTTTTTATTCTTTTTCGTTGTTTTTTTAATCATTTCACTCTAATGGAAATAAATTGAAAATGAGATTTTGCTTTTTTTTTTTTTGTAATACAAAGGCAAGCAGAGCTTGTAAGTGTCAGGGCCTATAGAGTAGGCCATACAGAGTGGTCCCGTGTCGGTGCACCACATTCTTGGGCAAAAAGCAGAGTACAATCGGAAGGCGGAGACCAAAGCTCGACGAAGACGTGGCTGTTTAAGTGAGCCTGACCTGCCAAATAATCAGCACAACAAATACTTTCCCTATAAGAGTGGGAGATCTGCAAGTCCCAGTCCGAAAGAATAAGGGATCTAGTGGCTAGGATAACCTCGTATAATGGGTGTGGAGTAGGACAAGTAGACTGTAATAGGTGAATAGCTTGGAGGGAATCGGTGAACAGTTTGATTTTGGATAAACCCATCTGCTTGCATATATTTAGGCCTCTGTAGATTGCATGAATTTTTGCAGCAGTTGGGAATGAGTGTCCTAACTTCTGTTGAAATCCACGTATCCATGTGCCATGATGATCACGAATGACTCCTCCGCAAGCGGCCTGACCTCCATTGAGTATGGATCCATCAACATCTATACGGACGAAATCCGGATCCGGTGGTTCCCAATGAGCTACCCCTCTCTCTGGAACATGAAATATCTGTTGATGAAATCGTCCGCTCTCCACCCCTTCCGAGAGGTGAAACAGGCATCTATGTACTATCTCTTGTAGCTTCTCAGTTACCCCTTCGAATGCTTGACTGCATCTGTTCTTCCAAAGAAGCCAGCATGTTGTACTGAAAACTCGTTGCCATGACCATCTAGAGGTTCTCCTATTGCCTGGTGAGTGCTGCATGTTCCATTGTAGCCATTCCTGCAAACAACCACTAAAAAACATAGAATAATATATGGGGTTAGTTACAGAGGACCACACCCTCTGGGCGTGATCACAATCTCTCAATACATGGAGGATGCTCTCCTCACTCTCACACTGAAAAGGGCAAGTGTTTGGGACATTTGGGTTATGTCTCGCTCTTGTATCATTTGTTGGAAGCCTCTCATGGAATACTTGCCACATAAAGAATTTGACTCTTTCCGGAATTCCCCAGTGCCATAAGTGCCGCCAGTGAGGTTGGGAACTGAGGTTTTGCTGATGATAGATCCTTTCGTAAGCTGACTTCACACTAAAATTACCGTCGGGAGCATTTCTCTAACAAATCACATCATCACCAGTTCTTGTTGGGGGTGTCACCATCATAATCTTATCTACTACCCAAGTGGAAAGAAAAGATTCCCATTTGGCTCTATCCCAATGACCCGTCTGTGTTGTAAAGGAACAAACCCGAGCATCAATATCAAGAAGGTGCGTGTTCCTTTCAATGAAGTATTTTAGTGGTCTGTCTACCGGGCCCCAGCAGTCTTGCCAAGCAAATGTGTTTCTTCCATTTCTGATATTTTTGCCAAGGCCATTCTCGAAATCCTTCCAGACTGCAACTATACCACTCCACACAGCCGATTGATTTCGTGATCTCTGAACCTTCGGTATCAAATCTGTTCCGCATGAGTACTTCGCACGGAGACATCTCACCCATAAGGCATCAGGTTTAGTGATTAGACCCTAGCACAGTTTCATCAGGAAAGCTTTGTTTTGGCAATGCAGATCTTTTATCCCCAGGCCTCCTTCACACTTCCTCCTCTTCAGAACATCCCATGCTAACAGATGCATTTTCTTGGATTCATCATGCTGGTTCCAGAAGAAGTCTCGGCTCAATTTTTCAATGGTAGATAGCACCCCCTTCAGAACAAGGGTTGATTGCATCTGAAATTGTGGAATGGCAGAAAGAACCGACTTGATGAGGACCGTCCACCCTGCCATACTTAGATATCTCCCCTTCCAGTTGGTCAAGTTTGAGCGGACCTTTTGGAGAATCGGCGCAAAAGTCATGTTTACCATTCGTTTATGAAGGATAGGAACTCCCAAATATTTCCTTAGGTCAGCTGTCAGACCAATCCCCATAGCTTGACTAAGCTCATACGCTCGGTTAAAGTGAACGTTTCGAGAAACAAACATTTTAGATTTGCGCAAATTGATCCTGTGACCAGACACACGACAGAACAGCTCCTTGACATTCCGAATCTCCTCCACTTGCTCAATTGATGCCTCACCAAAAAGAATCAAATCATCAGCAAAGAACAGGTGCGAAATCCGGGGGCTAGCAACGTTTAGCCTCAAAAGGCGTCAGTTACCCATTTCAACTTCTTGATGAATTAGCTGATCGAGTAACTCCATGCATAGGACAAACAGATAGGGGCTTAGAGGGTCTCCTTGCCTCACCCCTCTTGAAGGAGTGAAACTATCTGATGTTACTCCGTTCCAGATTATGCTCATTAAAGTGGATGTGACACAAGACATAAGCAACTTAACAAAATCAGCTCTTAGGCCTAAGCTGTGGAAAGTGAACTCCAAGAAACGCCAGTCAAGCCTGTCAAAAGCCTTTTCCATATCAATTTTCACTGCTATGTACCCCTTTTTCCCCCTCTTAGTTCTCATGGAATGGAATGCCTCTTGGGTTAAGATGATGTTGTCCACGACCTGTCTGCCTGTGATAAAACTACATTGATTCTCTGCGACAAGATGGCTCATGATACTTTTAAAGCGATTAGCGATTACTTTGCTAACAATTTCGTAGCTCACATTGCACAGAGAGATAGGTCTAAAGTCTTGCATAGATGTGGGACTATCAATCTTTGGGATGAGAACGATGTTTGTTTGGTTAATTTCATGAATGTCCTTTGGGTTTGCAAAGATCCCGGTTACCAGATCACAAATCTGCTGACCCACCGTATTCCATTGAGTTTGGAAAAAGTGGGGGTGTAAGCCATCAGGCCCTGGGGTTTTAAAAGCTCCCATCTCAAACGCTGCATTTTTTATCTCAACTGGAGATACGATCCTCTGAAGGAGGTGGAGCTGCTGATCTTCTAAAGGTGGGAAACGCGGCGTCCAGGGAGAAAAGGGGGTTGGTAGGTTATCTGCCGAGTAGAGATTCTGGAAATAGTCAAGTGCCATACCTCTCAATTGTGCTTCGTCAGAAACCCAGTGGCCACTACTATCTTGTAAAGCTTCAATTTTACATCTTTTCCTCTTAGACAAAACATTGGCATGAAAGAATTTCGTGTTTCGATCACCCCTGCTCATCCACTTACATCTAGATTTCTGGAACCAGATCAATTCTTCCTGAAAAGCGAGTTTTTGATACATGCTCCAAAGTTGCTTTTCAATCTTGAATAGGCCATTTTGACTACCTTGTTTACCCCTGGCTCGGTCAATTCCTTCCAATCTACGGATGATTTCTCTCTTTTTTTTTTGCTACATTCCCAACCACGTTAACGTTCCACTCTGAGGCCTCATTTACAAACTTTTGATGCCCCTGGAGCCAATTCTTACCCTGCCAAGCTGCTTTGACTACATCACTGAAACCATCTTCGATACACCAAGATGCCTGGTAGAGAAAGCGATTATCCTTTTTGCCAAGAACATTATTTTTCTTATCGGAAACAACAATAACTCGATGATCGGACTTGAATTTGAGGTTGTGATAGGCTTTGGCCTGGGGGTTTTGAATTTGCCAATCAAAGTTGCAAAAGACCTAATCCAATCTTTCCCTCACCCCAGTTTTTTCCCAAGTGAATCTATCTCCCACGATCGGAACTTCAATAAGATTGCAACAGTCAATACAATTTTGGAAGTCGTTCATTGAGCTAAGAATAGGGTCAGCTCCTCCAAGTTTATCATTTAGGCTAAGGATGGCGTTGAAATCACCGAGAACCAACCATGGAGTGGAGACCGTGTGATGGATAGCCGACAAAGACATCCACAGATCCTTTCTCTTCAAAGAACTGGTATCACCGTAAACAAAAGTGACAAGAGTGGGGCACATACTATTATTTGCAGAGATATTACAGTGAAGAAGCTGGGTGTTTGAGGATACATATTCAAGATGGAGATCACAGTTATTCCATAATACCCAAATACCGCCAGCGAAACCAGTGGCTTCAACTCTCAACCAGTCATTAAAGCCCAATTTTCTCACAACTTTATCTGCTCTAGCACCACTGATCCTAGGCTCAATTAAGCACATAACAGTAATTCCATATTTTTTAACCACATCTTTTAAAATCCGAGGAAAAGCACTACCTCCCGCACCTCGGCAATTCCAAGATGATACAATCATGATTAAATAAACAAAAAGTAGGGAAGGAAAGTGGGACTTACTTGTCCGGCGGGTCTCCTCCCATCATGACAACAACTTCCAATTGGGAAATGGGGAGCAAGTTAGATCCTTGATCATTTAACCCACGTTTAGAGCTTGATTCCACCTCCAGGCGTGAAGGCACCGAAGATAGAACCTGCTTCTTGGGGATATCAGTGAGGTGAGGAACGCTGGAATCTTTTTCCTTTTCATTAAGCGTGTCGGCCCCATCAGCAAAGCAAAGGGAGACGACATCCCTTTCCCCGTCTTCCTTTCCGTGTTAAGCAATGGGCTCCACCGAGATCATAGAGCTACATGCTGGGCGTGACTCCACTAACAAACCGTTATGAAGGGGTCCACCACTTTGTAAATTACCTCTAACCAATTTGTGGGATCTCTGGGACACACCTTTTTTGGGCTTAACATGCGAAGAATCACCCAGGACTGCTGACTCGTTAACGCCCAAGACCGAAATGGGTCCTTCATTTTGTTCATATTGATTGGGCTTGTCACATGTTCTCTTTGACTTCACTTTGGTCCAGCGCTTATGCCCCACGTGAACCCCCTTCTTGAATAGCATTGGAATAGGCTCCTCTCTTGACATAATCTTTTTTAAAGGAACCTGCTTATCCATTTCAAGAAACTGCAGTGGTTTGTCGGGAATTGGTTTCCCTTTTAACACCCTTGCTTCATCCACCCGTCCGCCTTTGCCTTTCCCTTTTCCCATCACCGAGGCTAAAGGCAACTTGGAAATATCACTTTCGAACTCATGCGTACTGGCAAGTGCTTTGAATCTGGATCCACTGCTCATTCCCATATATTCTGTGCAATCCGAGCTGGTCCTACCTTCTGCAGAAACACCTCCACCCACTCTGATCCTACCTTCCTTGCTTTTCATCATTTCATTAATCACAGTTTTTAAATATAGCTACTAATTTATAGTTCCAAAATATCGAAAGATATCATGAATTGTTGGTAAAACTATAATGACAGAAAGATAGGATCACACATGATATTTAAATCTTGGAAAACAAGTTTTAAGTACTCTGTACCATATCAATTATATAATGTACCCACTTGTTATACACACATTTGGATGTTCTGTCAAGGTAAACTCTTTTCTTTAATCCGCCATCTTTTCCTGTTTAATTTTTCTTTATCAATTTTTTGTCGGTTGTTCCTAACTTTTCTGGTTTACAAATGCATTAGTTTCCTATTAAATAGTTATTCAAAAGTTACAACATAAAAAACTATACACTTTCAACAAATCTTCAATAACCATGGCATCTCACGGGTAGTTTATGATTTCTCTAACATTTTTTCTTTAAAAGTTTACAAAGACATCAAAAAATAATAGAAATAAGTTTATTTGTCTATATTCTTTGTATATGAAAGTCGTGGTTTCCATCTACCTTTTTTTTTCCGTCCAGGTTTTGCACCCGAAGGCATAGGCAAACTTGATAAACTTAATGTCTTAGACTTGGGCCATAATCATTTGAAAGGACCTATTCCTTCCAACATATTCAACATTTCAACATGGACAACCTTGAGCCTTGCTGGTAATTCCCTCTCTGGCGTTCTCCCATCATATTTAGGAATTGGCCTTCCCAACTTGAAGACCTTATGATTGGCAGAAATGAACTAACTATGGACAGATTCCAACCAGCATATCAAATGCTTCTAAGCTCATTAATTTAGATTTGTCATCGAATAAATTTAATGGAGCTACACCTAATGAGTTTGGAAATTTAACAAACTTGATGGCATTAGATTTGGATGAGAATTATTTGAGTGGGTTGATTCCTGATACAGTTAACAAATTACATAGCCTTCAACTTTTAAGTTTTGGTGACAATAGATTGCAAGGGTTCATTATAAGTGAACTTTGCCAACTTAAAAGTCTAAGTGAGTTGTATCTTGCTAACAACTTTCAGGAGTGGTTCCAGAATGTCTAGAGAATACTTCTTTGCAAAAGTTGAATTTGAGCTCTAACAAATTGGTTTCTCATATTCCCTCTTCTCTATGGGGTCTCAAAGATATCTTGGTTTTAGACATATCCTCTAATGCCCTAAAAGTGGAATAATTTCACCAGAGGTATCAAACTTGATAGCACTTACATTGTTGAACTTGTCAAGAAATCAAATTTCAGCAAGCATCCCTACAACTATAGGTGGCTTGCAAACTTTGCAAATCCTATCTTTGGCTGAAAACAAATTACAAGGGCCTATTCCTGAATCTCTTAGTGGCATGATAAGCATGGAGTCCCTAGATCTTTCCCATAATTATTTGTCTAGCGTGATTCCAAAGTCCTTTGAGTCATTACTCTATCTTAAATACATTAATGTTTCCTACAATTTATTGCATGGAGAAATTCCAAATGGCGGTCCTTTTCAAAATTTTACTGCTCAATCTTTTATGATGAATAAAGATCTTTGTGGGAAATCCCAACTACAAGTCCAACCATGTAGGAAAGGAAACAAGCACATATCAAATAAAGTGATGCTCATTGCCTATCATAGTTGCCATTTTGATTGTTTCAGTCATTGTCTTTCTAAAGAATAAGAGAGATGATGATAATTCAACAAAGAGGGATTTAATAAATTTGGATACACCAACTAGGATATCCTATTATGAGCTTCTACAAGGAACAAATGGATTTGATGAGAGCATTCTTGTTGGTTCCGGAAGTTTTGGATCAGTATACAAAGTAGTTCTTCCAAATGAAAAGATAGTTGCTTTCAAAGTCTTTAGCTTAGACATGGAACAATCATCAAGAAGTTTTGATGTTAAATGTTCTTCCATGTGCCATTTATGCCATCACAATCTCATTAAGATCATCAGTAGTTGCTCAAATGATCATTTCAAATATCTAATAATGGAATTTATGGAAAACGGGAGTCTTGACAAATGGTTGTACTCTCATAACAATTATTTAGATGCCTTGCAAAGGTTGAACATAATGATTGATGTGGCAGCTGCTTTGGAGTATCTTCATCATGGTTCTTCTACACTAGTTGTTCATTGTGATGTGAAACAAAGCAATGTTTTGTTGGACAAAGATATGGTGGCTCATCTTAGTGATTTTGGTATTTCTAAATTGTTTGGTGAAAAGCGATTGGAAATTTATACCAACTCTTTGGCTACAATTGGCTATATGGCACCAAGGGAATGGTTTAATAATAATATTTTGAATTTATTTGTATATTAAATTTCTAGCCAATACTTGACATCTTCATGTGCAAAGATTTAAATTAATGATACAAAAGAAAGCTTAACCACAAACCTTACATTATTCACATAATGACTTCTATACTAATCATTCAATATGACATATAGAGTTTGGATCAAAAGGAGTAGTTTCCACCAAAGGAGATGTGTATAGTTATGGGATTTTGCTAATGGAAATGTTTACAAGGAAGAAGCCAACAGATGAGATGTTTGTTCAAGGATTAAGTTTGAAAGATTGGGTAAGCAACTCCACACCACATTCGATCATGAACATTATAGATGCCAATTTGCTACACAGTGAAAATCAAAATACTGAAAATATACTACCTTATATGTCATCAGTTTTTGAGTTAGCATTAAATTGCTCCATTGACTTACTAGAGGCACGACTTACTATGATTGATGTTGTAGTATCATTGTAAAAAAATCAAGGCTTTATTTTTTGGAAAATGCTTGAGACACCAGTAGTTGGATAAATGTTAAATCAAATTTTAACTATTGTTTCTTTAACCTTGTGATTTTTTTACCAGTAATCTTGTAAATTTGAGTGGTTCTAAATATGCTGTAATAATATATAATGCATTTGAAATTTTCTAAGTTCATTATATTGATTTTGGATTTCTTCATATTTTGTTTTTCTGTTTTAACATTTTGGTTTCAATTATAAGCACCTTGAATCCACTCTTTTTCTTGAAGCAACTTTATACAATTGGAATTTAATTTTGGAAGAAAAGGTTTTAAGATTAATGAAAATGAGCCCTACATTTTTCTTTTTCTCCTCTATCCTATACTTATGTTTTTTAAACGTCTTGATATTAGAGAAAAATCCACTTAAATTTGTTTGAGAAATTAAATATTTTTTTTTCTGTCATACCTTCTGATATTTATAAGTCAAATTTTCCAAATGGCTTATTTTACAATGTAGATTTAGATATCATACGATCAAGTTGGACATTTAAGAATACTCTCCCCATGTATTGGAATAAGCAATTAAGCACTATAGAACAAGTTGAGAGATTTTTTATATTCCATTTCAATTCTTTATTCCTCCTCTTCTTTTTAGATAATTAGAAAAGTAGCTATTAGGTTCTAATCAAACAAAAGTAGTATCATAGTATTAGCAACTACAGAAGAGACCATCAACGGAGGCTTCAAATGTCCAAGAAAGTTTGAGTCATAACGTTATTGTTTAGGGATGATTGCACCAGTAAACCATCACACTAGAACAAGAAAGAAGGAAACGAAATCAGTTAAAGTTAACTTCTTTTTCTCCTAATCATTCTTTCTATTCTTTCTCGTCCTCCCCAGTGTCCTGCGAATTGTAGGAAAAATGAAAGGGACAAGGTTTTAAAAAGATAATAAAAAAGGTGACTTCTAAAATGACCATTTTACCCCTATCTTGCTATTCAATAAAAATATTTCAACTTTTGAATTCAATTTTTTTACAGAAATTTAGCTTAATGCATCTTTGATACTCCTCATTCCATATAACTTTGTGTAAATGAAACAAACCCATTTGGAAGATCCCTTATAGGATTCTCATAAATATCATATTTATAATTACCTTTCTTTGAAATTTACAATTAAAAGAATCAATATCTGAACATAGTTTTTGTTAATAAGACAATTGGATATATAAATACCCTATTAGAATTTAGAGCTTCGTGATGATGGTTTCATTGCTTCCCTATGTAAACACTTCTAATCATGTATGAAATTAACATGAAGACTTCATAAGTAATATTTTCAAATTTTCTTGCAATATCTCCATATATTTAAATCATTATGTAAAATAAATAACAAGTAAAATTATATAAAATCAATAATAATGTCTTAAATTTATTGAAACTCTTATCACTAAGCCTCTAGTATCACAAAACTTTCTTATGAAGAAAACTCAATTGAGCATCAAATTTGAATATAATCGAAAAGGCCTCACATATATATGAAGTTTTTTTTGTTGGTACAAACATATACATGAAGTTAGAGTAAGGTGTCTTCACTTACTTGATAAGCTTTATTTTGGGCCAAATAATAAGTACTATAGTGGCACGGTTTGCCATCACAGTAGACTTTTGAATAAGAGTTCGCCCTTGTTGCTACCTGAGTACCTAAACCGACCGTCATCATGTCACCTATCTTGTACTCACATATTTGCTTCAATTCACTAACAATTCTCCTCAATCATAAAAAAATTTCCTTTCCAAAATATCACTAAATTCAATTCAAGAATAATCCACATTCACCATTCAAGGCATCCGCAGTTTTTGCATTCACAAAATTTTTTTAACATTTTAAACTTGATTCTTGTTATTTGACTCTTAAATAACTATTCCAACAAAGCTTTTATAATAATATCTCGTTTTAATTTAATAACACCATAGAGTGAAATCTAATCAAGGTTACATTACTCATAGCAAGGTGTTAGCTTTAGTTATAACTCTTTTCTTTCAAGCATTTCAACAAACAATTGATCAGAAATTTATAATATATTCATTAAACAAGCTCCATAGATAAATAAATTAATTACCATATATACACAAACAATTTTCCAAACAACATCCATTCATGCATTCAAATTCATATATATATTTATATAAGAAGATATACTAAATATTTAAAATTTGTTTAATTTGAAATTAATTTATATTAAAAAAGTTATAATAAATATATAAATATTATTTAATTTATTATTAATTTTTAATAATTTATTATATATATATATTTATATATAATTTATTATTTATGATGATATTATATATATATATGTAATAATATTTTGTAGGTTCTCTTTGGCTCAACTATCTAAGGTACACACGGGTATGAGTAGGAGATACGTGACAATGAGAGGAGGGGACATGTGGCGCACTACGAGGCTTGGACATGTGGCTACTGCCAACAATCGAGTGCCGGAGCTGATAGGTGGTGGTCATCAGCAAAGGATCTAGCAATGAGGTGAACTTCTACGGATGTGATACGTGGCTTCTCTTGAAATGGTCCACGTGGCATTTTAAAATTAAAAAATAAAAACAATTAGCGACAATGACAAATTTCGAATGGCATTCCGTGCAAAATTTGCGATGGAATTAGAATTCCGTCAAAAATTGATTTACCATGCATCTATTAGCGAGGGAATGGACTCCATTAGAAAATCGTTTCTATCACAAATCCATCAGAAATTGTAAATTTCTGTGGCAAATTTCATTGGAAGTTTAGTGTTTTATTGTGGCAATTTTTTGAAATTGAATTTTATTTTTAATTAACATTAATTAATGACTAATAATTAATATTACAAATATTATTTTAATATAAAATTATAAATATAATTTTAATAAACAATAATATAATATTAATAAATAATAATTTATTTTTAATTAAAATTAATTAATAAATAATATTATAATATTATTTTTATATAAAATTTATTAAACATGTAATAATTTTTTTTCCATGAAATTTGCCACGGAATATTCACAGAATTTTTCATGGCTAATTTTGCTAAACTAAATAAATTATTTCTGAATAAAATCTTATTTATCCAACAGGGAAATTTCCATTCAAACCCATTTGAAATGCTTAAATTAAAATTGAAGCTTGCACTTACAAATCCCTAATCAAGCCAAAAGGCTTCATTAGATATTTTTAAATATTGTTAAAAACCATAACGCCTCTCTAATTAAAATAAGGAGAGAGCATCGCGTCACATCATGACATTTAAACTAGCTCTTGGTTTTTGATAAAATTTAATAACAATCCTTATTATTAAGAAATTTTAAAGAAAATAACTTACTTTTGCGAGTGCCATACAAATAAAATAATACAGAATAACGTGTATAGCAATGCACAGAACAACATTAATTTGGATAATACAAGTATAGCTAGCAAATACTTGTTTAAAGTTGCCTTTCAGTTCACAAAGATGTACGAAATAGAACTATTCAAGAATAAAAAAATAGTACTCCCTCCGATCCTAAATATAAAATAAAGTTGACTTTTTTAGCTAATTAAATTACTTTAGAGTATTTATATTTTTATTTTTTTCTCCAAACTAAGTAGTTTGACTAATAAACTGATATATAATAAAAGAATATGATATAATTAAATAATTTATTTAACTTCCTTAATCTCTCTAAAAAAGTCAACTCTGCCTTATATTTAGGACTGGAGGGAATAGCATTTAAGCGGTAATTACTGTGAACAATCCTCAAAAGCATTAGCCTCATCACAAGAGATGTAGATTGTAATGACACGCTCTTCACATCTAGGCAAGTCTCACCGATCCTAATATTTGATTTAGTTTCTATCCTCAATTGCTTTACAAAGAAAGATAATCAGAAACCCTATAAAAGGAACCATGGCTAAGACATGAAACATAATTATAATGCAGTACCGGAATACCTATCTAGCTAATCCACTATTATCACGAGAGAAATTAATGATGATGTTTCCAAGATTTGCTTACAAGAACTTGTATTTAAACAAAATAACACTTTTACAGGCCATTTAAATGTCATTTTGAAAGAAGACAAGGGTCAATCACACACGACATACTCCGGCGCCCTCCGCTTCCCAAGAGTTATTAACCCTTACCACCACCTATATGTGTGTGCATATATATATATATATATATGTATATTTGTGTGTGCATATATATATATATATGTATATTTATATATATTCAAACAATAACTATGCTATAGCAGTGTGCATATATATATTCAAGCAATGCTATGCCCTTTTAAGTTTCAACACAGAGTTGAACAATCTTAATCCAACCAAATTTCTCCTCTACACATTTTCACAAACACCTTGTGTGCATTAACATTCAAACAAGTTCATCAACTTCTTAATCTTCAAATCTCTTGTCTAACGATTTCCAAACACCCATGAATAGAATTACTATGCTTTTCTAATTAAAAAAAAGGGAATTACTATCCTTTCCAAATTTAATTCATCACCAAGAATCAGTACAAACCCAAGAAAACAGAACCTAAATCAATCTTCCTATTACAACAACCAAAACAATTAGAACAAAAATTCCTATCCAAATAAGCACCTAAAACTTCAACTTCAGTTTGTCTAAACTTTCTTCTTCTCTCCTACATCACGCACAGGCCACAGAACAACACCAGGAAAATAAACACACGGCAGCTACACAGAAGCAAGGAAGGAGAGAAGTTTTCGAACATACTGACACAAACAGAGCACTGAAGAACAAAGTTGGAGGAGGCAAGGTTGGTGTGTGCTGAAGAAGATAAAGAGGATGAAGGTGCCTCACGCACACCCACGAGACGACGTCGTTTGAAGCAGCAGAAGAAGAAGCATGGCTGACCAGAAAAGGAGAAAACCCCAACACCGTTGTTGCGCGGGCAGCCTCTGATTCCTCAAATAATGGACTGACGAGAAATATCTTTTTAACACCTTTTCTAAAATTCTGTTCTCTCTTTTATTTTTTACATACAAAAAAGAAAAAAAAATCGGTAGCGACTCTATGATCATTTGATTTTCCATATTTAAAAATTCAAAATTTTGGCACCACACACCTATTTATTGTATGATTTATTTTTATTTAAAAATATAAACATGTTAAAGAATTAAAATATATGTAACTATGTTTTGTCGGTGTTTAATTGCTCAATCATCACTTAAAATTGTTAAAGCAACTTTTTGCTAAATGAGATAAACAATGTTAACATTAAGGACTAAGACTACATTTTATAAATTTAAAGGACTAAATTGAAACGGGAGATAAAATTAAAGGACCAAGCATACATGTAACACCTGAAATTTGAAAAAAAATGGAGCCGCCGTTAAAATTTTAAAATAGGATAATTTTGGAAACTTTGTTTTAAGCAGAAACAGGTTTTCAAAACCCAAACCTTGACAATCATATCACTATATCGTATTATTTTAATGGAACAGCATACCAATAAGTCTATTGTCGAGCAGTGGAATATTATTTGCCCCAAAGCATGACATGACTCTTACAAAGCTCTGACAAACCATCTCCAACCCTTTAATCACTACAATTTGACCTCATTTTCCTCCTCCTTCATCATCACCGTCAAAGATGCCATCCACCCCTCCATTGATTTCCCGCTTTTTCCCGACACGGAGCAGTTCTAGGAATACGCCCACTGGCCACATTTGTGTTTTGGATTTATTGGAAAACACTTTTTTCTCTAATATTTTTGCATTATTTAATTAGGGTATTATGGTATTTCACAAATTCTTCCCACTTTCCTCACTCCATTTTCTTTCTACCAAACATCTTATTTTTTCTCAACCTATGTTCCCTCCCCATATCAACCAACAACACACATTTTAAAGTTCCCTTCCAATATTCTCTTCCCATCATTTCCTTTATCATAAAGGATAGTTTCTAAAAAACACAACTTTTCAGTTTTGCGAAACTGATGTGAAACAAAACTGAATAAATGAGGTATATTATTTAAATAGTGTATATCTTTATTTTGTTTTTTTTTATTTTTTTGCCATGGATATATCCACTACAAAAAAAACGTGATTTAGTAGCTAGCGGTTAAAAATGGGTATTCGTAGCGGTTCTAACCGCTATAAACTAGGTTAGTAGCGGTTACCCAAACCGCTACTAAATCGTACGTTGCAAACTGTTTTGTAGCGGTTTTATAAAACCGCTACGCAATAAAAAATAACCGCTACAAACTTTGTAGCGGTTCATAGTAACCGCTACAACACCCAGAGATATTTGTAGCGGTTATATAACCGCTACAAATATAGAAAATTTTATTGAGAGCTTTAAAAAAGAATTTTTTTTTTGTAGCGGTTTACTAACCGCTACAAATATAAAAAATTGAAAATTTGTTAAAAATAACATTTTTTATTTGTAGCGGTTCAGAACCGCTACTAATTTGAATTTCATGAAATTAGTAGCGGTTTTTAAAACCCATACTAATTTCATGAAATTCAAAATTACCGCCAAAAAATTTAAATTTAGCTCTAAAATGGCGCATTATTTAGTAGCGGTTTAATAACCGCTACAAATATTTAAAATTTTTTTTAAAAAATACGCATTGATTTTTTTCTGTTTTTTCAATATTATATTAAATAGTTTAATTTGTTATTATTTTATCTATTTCAATTAGTTTATTATTCAATAGTTTAACTTATTAATAAATTAAAAAGAAAAAATGTAATTGAATATGATTAGTATAAAATTTATATTAATAATATTATTAAGGATAGTTAGGTAATAAGGAATTATTATGTTTTATAATATAATGTAATTGTATATGAAAAATAGATGAAAATGAGATAGAGTTATGATATATCTAGAAAAAAAAATGGTTAGAATAAATTTTATAGAAAGGAAAGAAGTATTCTAAAAAAAATTGAAAATCTTGTTACCATATTTGATCGTATTATTCAGCTCCTCTACTCATACGAAAGAAGTTGTAAATGAGAGGAAATGAAAGAAGGGTAAGGTGATAAGAAATTGGGGAGTGTTTGAAATGAGTTGTGATAAGGGTATTTATAGGGATTCACGTATTATTTGTAGTGGTTAATGTAGCGGTTATTAATTAGTAGCGGTTATTTATATTTTTGTAGCGGTTTAATAACCGCTACAAATATTATTTTAATTTTTTAAAATTTTTTTTTTACATTTTATTTTAACACAAATTTTTTGCATTTTTTGTAAAGACAAATTTTTTACACTTGAATTTGATCACTCATCGTCGCCATCCCTACAGAAATTTTGTAGAAAAATTATTGTTATTGATGTATTATTAAATTTAAAAAATTTAATTCAAATGACGTGGACTTAAAAAAACTCACCGCAGTAGAGGTAAATTGTCGTCGCCTTCAGGGAAGTAGTTTTCAAAATCGGCTGGCTGAAATGGCTCACTCTCGTAGGCGATGTTATCGCCTTCACCCATGTCGTAAAGGTCTCTTGGCTTTAAATGAACGACCATGTGCCAATCCCTATGCCTCTCGTCCTCAACATAATAAACCTGATGTGCCTCTGAAGCTAGAATATACGGCTCATCATCTTGAGAAATACCAGTATGAATCGGGTGTGAGAAATTGACTGATGTGATCCCTAGGTCGTCAGTTGTCAGTCCCCGAGAAGTAGTGGTATTTGCCCACAAACACTTGAACAGCGTCACGGTGAAACGGCCTTGATAATTAAGCTCGACCACATCAAGAAGCTTGCCATAGTAAGGGACGCCTCCGAACTGCATGTTGGCGTCACTGCTGCTCGCATAACTCCTTGTCCCAAATGTGCCATAAACACCCGAATTCTGTGTTTGCAATCCTTAATCCCGTGAAACCGTGCAAAACTTAAAACCATTGACATTGTATGCTGTAAACCGTTTTGCATGATCAAGAGGGCCGATTGCGAGAGCTCTGAAATCTGGTGAGTGTGGGTTGTGGTCATTTAGTATTCTGCGCGCAAACCAGCTCGGGAATTCTCTGTGGACCCTCCTATCAACTTCCGAGGATGTCTGTGTACGGATCCTGAGCTGACGCTTGACATGACTTCTAAATTCCCTGCAATTAATAATGGAAAGGCGTTAGTGAAATGAAAGTGAGAAATGTTACGAAAGATATAGATCGAATAACATACATGTGAGTGTACAATTCTTACTGTATGAAAGGCTCAACTTGAGTGCAATTAATCAAGACATGTCTATGTGCTTGGAACTTCTCAGTTGCTGTTAGTTTGAAGTTCTTAGTTGCTCCAACTGGTTTACCAACACGAGGGATAAATTCTCCTGATGTCGGTGCAGGTTCAGGACAATCGTCAACACGAGGCGGGCGGTTGAAAGCCGTCTCAAGATCATCAAAATACCTTGAGCAAAAATATAGCACCTCATCCCCTATATAGCCTTCAGCTATAGAACCTTCTGGCCACGCCTTATTCCTCACGTAAGATTTTAATTTCCCAAGGAACCTACGAAGTACATAAGAGAAAATTGATATAAAATGATGAAAAGGACGACTAGCAAACATTAAATACAGACAATAAATGAAAGCATATATTTAAAATGAGTACCTCTCAATCGGATACATCCAACGATATTGTACTGGTCCAGCGAGCTTTGTTTCATGAACGAGGTGGACTGTGAGGTGAACCATCACAGTAAAAAAGGACGGAGGAAAGATCATCTCCATGTGACAAAGCGTAAGAATGATTTTCGACTGCAGCTGATCGAGCTCCTCAACGATCAAAACCTTAGAACACAACTTCCGAAAGAAAGAACAAAGTTCCACCAAAACGATGGAAACGTCGGGAGGAAGTGTATTCTTTATAGCCAGAGGGAGTAACTGCTGCATAAGAACATGTGAGTCGTGACTCTTCAGGCCAGCAACCTTTCGAGCCTGCAAGTCGACACATCGAGGAATGTTGCTTGAATACCCATCAGGAACTTTTAATTTCTTCAACGTCGCGAGAAACACATCCTTGTTCGGTTTTGTGAGGGTAAACTTTATCGGTGTAAATCTGTCATGCTCATCTGGCCAAGCGTCTTCACGAACTCCCATGTCGCGTAAATCTTTCCTAGCTTGAAGGTGATCTTTTGTCTTGCCGGGTTCGTTAAGCAGCGTATACAGCACATTGTCGCAAACATTCTTTTCAATGTGCATTACATCAAGGCTATGGCGAAGTAAATTAGATCTCCAATATGGAAGTGTGAAGAAAATACTTATCTTCTTCCACTGCTGAGGCGCCGAAGTCCTGCGCGTCTTTTGGCGAGTTTGTGCTGAATCGTCGCTTTTTCCAAACTCGAAGTCAACATGCTCAAGCTGCTGTAAGATATCTGTACCGGATAAAGTCTGAGGTGGTCCTCTTTTCTCTGGTTTCCCATTGAAGCGATTCCGTTGCAATCTAAACTTATGCGTTCCATCGAGAAACCTCCGATGCCCCATAAAGCACCACTTTCGGCTGTGGGGAAGGCGCAATGCGTCAGAGTCGAAATTGCAAGCTGGACACGCCGACCCAGTATGAAAATTCCAATCAGATGGCCAGGAAAGTCACTGATCGTCCACATCAAGGCTGCACGCATGTTGAACAAAGTCTTGCTGTGAGCGTCGTACGCTCTAAGCCGACATTCCACAGGTCAAGCAATTCCGCAATAAGCGGTTGGAGATACACATCGATGTCATTGCCCGGTGCCTTTTTGCTTGGAATGATCATAGACATAATGAAAGAGCTTTGTTTCATACACATCCAGGGGGTAAGTTGTAGGGAACTAAGACTACCGGCCAAATGCTGTAACTTGTGCTAAGATTCCTGAAAGGATTGAAACCGTCGGTCGCCAACGCAAGCCGAACATTTCTGGGGTCAGTCGCAAAATCTGGAAAGTCGTTGTCAAACGTTTTCCAAGCAGTTGCATCCCGCGGATGTCTTAATTTACCGTCTTCGTTTTTATCAATGGCATGCCACCTCATGTGCTCAGCAGTTTTAGACGACATAAATAATCTTTGTAGACGAGATTTCAAAGGGAAGTACCTGAGAATCAACGGCATGCCACCTCATGTACTTCTTGAGTATTAGTAGCGGTTATATATATAAAACCGCTACTCGTGTTCAACGTATTAGTAGCGGTTATATATACTAAACCGCTACTAATATTAAAGCCGTTGGACATTAAATATAAAAATAATTTTCTAATTTGTAGCGGTTATACATAATATAACCGCTACAAATGTACACAAAGGCGGCAAATTTCAAAATTCAAATGTTTTGAGTGTTTGTAGCGGTTATTAGTGTATAACCACTACAAACATATATATTTGTAGCGGTTTCTGAACCTAAACCGCTACAAATATATATGTAAATTTGTAGCGGTTATGAGTTTATAACCGCTACAAATCTATGTGTTTGTAGCGGTTATACACTAATAACCGCTACAAACACATAGATTTGTAGCGGTTTTAACTTAAAACCGCTACAAATATATATATAATTTATTTTTTTTAAATTTAGATATAAATCATTCATAAATTACTTCAAAGTGATCTAATAATATAAATATAATTATATAAAATAGAATAAGAAAATTCTGAAATAAAATCTCATAAATATTTACAAATGTTTAAACAAAAGAAAATTTTCTAAACTAAGGAGCTGGGGGCTGATCCTCTGGTGCTCCCTTAGGTGGGGCTCCCTCAGATGCCGCTGGATCGGGCCTCTGCGCAGACTGAACCGCACCATCATCATCAGCAGGAGGAGGAGCTGTAGCAGGAGGAGTAGTACTCGGGACGACGTAGCGAGGGACAGGGGGAACCGCTGGATGCTGCTCGTCCGGGAATAGACGACTCCATGCTCCCTCGAGCATGTTGTTCGCGATCTCACGCCACTGTGTCTGCTGAGCGTACATCATATCTACGTGCATCTGCAGCTGCTGCTGCTGCTGCACCTGCATCTGCTGCTGCTGCTGCACCATCTGCTGCTGGGTCTGCTCCAAATCTGACCGCAGCTGGTCAAGAGACTCGTCCCTCTGACGTCTGACCCCTCTAGAGCTGCCAGCCTCAGAGGCGGCGCTCCTGCCGTAGACCATGCTGGGTCTGGCGCCTATCCCCATACCCCGCACGCGTCCGGGGTGCTCAGCCTGAGCCAGACCCGCCTTCAAAGGAGCCGTCGGGTCCACTGACCCCTGTGACTCCTCAGGCTGGGTCTGTCGCAGCTCAGCCTGCGACTGCTGCATCCGCTCCTGCCATTTTATGAAACAATTAATAATTACGATTTTTCATTATTAACTTGGTTTTATAAAAAATATAATAATAAAATAACTTACAATGACCGCCTTTGCCTGCTGAGAGGTCGCAGTCCCGTCACGGTGTCTGTGTGTGATGGCGTACAGCTCCGCATAGTCCGTCTGACGGTTCTCCTGCTGTGCCTTCGTCTCCTGAAACAATTACAAAACAATTAGTATTATGACATAATCAGCTAAAAGTAAGTGAAGCACTTGAAAAGTTACCAGCTCGCTGTAGGTCACAGCAAAGGTCTTCGATCCTGCTGTGTGGTAGATCGTCTGCTGCGCCCGGATCTCGGTGTTCCTCTGAGAAAGCTCCTGGAAAAACAAATAATTAAATGTATTATAATTTAAAATTAAATACAAATTAAATTGAAATTATAATTTAATATTTAACAATTACAAAATTATATATCAAAAATATAATAAATACATTACCTGCGCCTGAGGGCTCCTTCTGAACTGGACGAAACGCGCCCAGTCGTTCGGCGGCACGTCGTCCGGGACGCTCTCCTGCAGCTGCTCCAGAGGCATCGTCCCGTCCCCATCCACCTTGTGGAAGAGACGGTTCCTCCTGTTCCTCCAGGCGTCGCCCATCTTCACGAGGGCGTACCTCTTCCAGTTGGCCCGGAGGGCAAACCGCAGCTGAAAAAAATACATTTAAATATCAATACTTATAAAAACCATAATTTAAAAAAAAATAATTAAATAGAATTAATTAAAAAAATATTAATTAAATAGTTTTAATTACCTGAACCACCTCCTCCCAAGCCTGGTCCTTCGGCCCCTTCGTAATGTGCCTCCACGTCGGGAAGTGAAGGGGGAACCGCATCCAATTCGATCCCAGGTCGCTCAAGAAGCGGTTGAGCAGGTGACCCCCATTGTGGATCGGCTGGTCAGTGCCCTCATTCCATGGCACTATAACTCGCAGGGACCGGTCCATGCTGTTCAGACCGGCCACATCCAGCCTCCTCGTCGACACGTTCCCCTGCTCATCTGCACAGTTGACCGCATGTTAGATAAATTATAATTCAAAGTTAACATTTATAATTAAATAAATAATTTACTAAATTAAAAAATTAATTTACCTTCGACCTGCACCTCAAACCCAGTGGACCGCGAAGATGACCCTCATGGGTTGTTCTGCTCCCGAGCGTCCTCCTCATCGAGGAACCGCTCCATCTCCCTGAACCCCATCGGGATCTTGAACTCCTCCTCGTTGAGGAAGTCCTCAACGCTAATCTCTGGCCTCTCCACCTCAGGCACCTTTGCTGCGGTCATCGCCTGTGGGATCGTCTGCGGTGCCTGTGGGGGGATGGGCTGAGATGCCGCGGTAGCCCTGCCTGCGCGCTGCCCCTCCCTCTGCCCCCTGCCCGGCTGCTGCTACCCCGTAAAGTCGGTCTGGGGACCTCAGGGGCCTTCCCCTTATCCTGTCCTGAAGCCATATCAACTGTACAAATTAAAAAAAAAATTAGTCCATTATTATGCAAAAATATAATAAAAATACAGATAAAAATAAAAATACGTGTTATATACGTACCTCAAGTGCGAATACTGCGGAATACTGACCAAAACTCCTATAGAGACGTCTGAACGCTCAAATCTCGAAGAAATCACTCAGAGAAACCTCAGGAAACAAAATGAGCAAAAGGAGAAATGAAGGAGGTGGTGGTTTAAATAGGCCAGATATTAGTAGCGGTTATTAAAATAACCGCTACTCTAACCGCTACAAATAATTAAATTTGTAGCGGTTCTACAATAACCGCTACAAATCTTCATAACGTTTGAAATTCTGTAGCGGTTATTGCCCAAAACCGCTACAAATTTGGAGTCTCTTGAAATTCTGTAGCGGTTTTTGCCCAAAACCGCTACAAAATTCTGACCTTTGGTATTTTGTAGCGGTTTATGTGCATTAACCGCTACAAAATAACCGCTACAAGTTTTGGCGGGAATTTCGCGCCAAATTTGTAGCAGTTTTTTGTAGGAAACCACTACAAATAATCTTGCCGCTACAAATTTGTAGCGGTTTAGTTAAAAACCGCTACAAATACTATAATTTGTAGCGGTTTAATATAACCGCTACAAGTGCACCGCTATAAAATACCTTTTTTTTTGTAGTGATCTTTATTTTGCTTATCTATATAATACGTCAAATCTGGACAGTATAAACATGAACCCAAATGATCAAACCTGTTCATGTGAATTACGAACAACTATACAAAAAATTTCTCTATGGCATGAAATCGCTCGCTTATTTGTCCTAACTGTAATAAATAGTCTCTAATTGATGCGTTGGCCCATACTGTCTGAAGTCATGTACTCTATCAAATACATCTGTACAATGGACGCTGTATGCACGTTATTTTGTGTTCCAAAGGTCATCTCGTTTGTCTATTTTTTTAATTTTTTATTTAAAGATGAATCTCACCGACATGTGATACTTTACATGATTACAATATAATATAAGAATACCTTAATGATATTTGTGTTCTATGTATATTCTAAACTTGAATTAGAAAATGAATGATATTTGTGTTCTTCATGGTAAAATAACTTGCACTGCCAAACATAATGATATTTGTGTTCTACGTAGTTAATTTCTAAACTTGAATTAGTATGCTATTACAAAAAATATTTCAAACAACATGACTTCAATAATATTTTTTCAATGCTATTAATTTGTTATAACATGTAGCTACTTTAATATATTTCAGAAAATGAATTAAAAAAAATACAAAATTAGTAAACAATATCTTCTTGCCCTTTCTTCTTCCATTATCATGATTCACATTCAAAATTTCGTGACTGTGTGTGTGGAACTCACATATCTTACAAACACTAAATTACACAAGGTATGAGACAAAAAACATGCATAATTATTAAGATTGTCAACACAATTTTAACCACTTAACTAACATTGGATCACGGTAGTAAACTTGCAGATGGTCACGACTGAAATAGAACAGCTATTAAGGAGTTGCGAACTTAAAAAAACATATTTGATTTTTGATACAGAACTGATGGTGCACGGTTTGCGTTTACAGAAAATGAACAGACGCGAGTCTTGCCGTAGTCCTGAAACTGAAGTACCAAGATTAGAACAGTTGGATGGAAAGTAATCACATTTTTGCTAAACGTTGGATCTTTGCCACGTATCACGGTCCAATCCACCACACATCACGCCGTTAGATTGCAAAGAAATTATGAAATGTTCTGATAAAATAAAATATATTTAAATTTTAAATTCATACGCTATGAATCTATGATACACAAATCAATAATCAGTTGAACATTTACTGTCAAGGCCGTTTGAAATACCGAAACCGAAGCTTATTACATCATAGCTCCATTTTCGGAAGACCTTTTTCTTTAGCCATAATCACCACTTTCTCTGTCATGTTATATATAATTTTTTTTTGTTTACAAAGGCAAGCACTGCTTGAAGTTTACAAAGACCTATGAATAGGTGGTACATGCCTATCCTGTGATGGTAGGGCACACTGTAGTGCAAAAAGATGAGTACATTCCCTAGGTGATAACCCTATCTCTGTGTAATCCTGAATGTTCCTGTAAACATTTTTTGCTAACCAATCAGCACATCTGAGATTCTCCCTGAACGAATGGGTGATTTCTAAATCCCAATCTCCATAAATAATGGACCTAGTATCAATAATGACATCATATAGAGGGTGATCGGTTCCACACTCAACTGATAAAAGCTGAATAGCCTGTAGTGAATCTGTGAAGAGTCTGATCCTGGAGAATCCCATCTGCTTGCATAACCGGAGTCCTCTATTAATTGCATAGATTTCCGCAGCAGTTGGGAAGGTATATCCTAACTTCTGTTGAAATCCACGAATCCAGCTACCTTGATTATCTCTAATTACTCCACCGCAAGGTGCCTGACCGCCAGTATCTCTCGATCCATCCACATCAACACGCACAAAGCCTAGTTCTGGTGGTTCCCAGTGGCTCGGCCCCCTCTCTGGTATTTGGAAGATCTGATGCCGAAATCTACCGTTCACCATGCCTTCCTAGAGATGATACAAGCATTTGTGAACTATTCCTCTTGCATTGTCCGCTCGTCCTTCAAATGCTTGGTTACATCTATTCTTTCATAGGAGCCAATACACGGTACCGAACACTCTATGCCATGGCCATTTGGCCACCCTCCTAGTTCCCGGGCAACACTCTATATTCCATGCAAGCCATTCCTACAGATTACCATAGAAAAACATAGGATAATATATATGGTTAGTTAAAAGAAACCACACTCTCTTAGCCTGCTCACAATCCCTCAGAACTTGTATGATACTCTCCTCACACTCACACTGAAAGGGACAAGTGTTTGGGACACTCAAGTTATGTCTTGCTCTCATTTGGTTTGTAGGGAGTCTCTCATGGAAAACTTGCCACAAAAACAGCTTAACTCTTTCCAGAATATCCCAGTGCCATAAATGCTGCCAATGGCTTTAGTGTCTATGCTCGTTCTACTGATAAACCATGTCATAAGCCGACTTCACACTAAATATTCCCTCTGATCCGTTTTACAAGTAAAGGACATCGTCCCCTGAGCCCGTATGAGGAGTCACCAGTATAATTTTATCCACAACACAATGAGGAAGAAACATTCCCCACTTATTTCTATCCCATTGACCTGTATGAGTGACAAAACAGTCGACCCGTGCTTCCATATCTACTAGCTGTGCATTTCTCTCAATGTAGTATTTTAAAGGCCTATCAATAGGCGCCCAACGCTCCTCCCAAGCTTGTGTATTTCTACCACTTCTTAACTTCTTACCAATTCCACTCATAAACACCTCCCAGACTGCCACAATACCACTCCACACAGCCGATTGACTGCGGCATCTATGCACCTGTGGTAGTTTATCTTCCCCGCATGAATATTTTGCCCTTAAACACTTCACCCACAGGGCTTCCGATTGGGTAATCATTCTCCAACACAATTTCATGAGGAAAGCTTTATTTTGATAATGAAGATCTTTTATTCCTAACTCTCCTTCATTCTTCCTACTCTTTAGCAAATCCCAGGCTAACAAGTGCATTTTCTTGGTTTCTTCTTGCTGGTTCCAAAAGAAATCCTAACTCAATTTTTCTATTGCTATTAACACCCCTTTCGGGATCAGAGATGATTGCATCTGATACTGAGGAATGACTGTTAAGACTGACTTGATTAAGACCGTCCTGCCTGCCATACTCAAATAATGGCCTCTCCATTTAGTCAACTTCGATCTGACCTTCTGAATTAGTAGCGCAAAATTCATCTTAACCATACGCTTATGTAAGAGCGGAACTCCCAAATATTTCCCTAAATCTGCTGTCAATCCAATCCCCACAGTCTGAATCAACTCGTAAGCTCTGTTGAAATGGATATTCCTTGACACGAACATTTTTTACTTGTTCAAATTTATCCTATGCCCTAAGACTCGACAAAACAGCTCCATTACTTTCTTTATCTCATCCATCTGCTCATTGGTGGCCTCACAAAAAAAGAACCAAATTATCCACAAAGAAGAGGTGCGAGATCCTTGGTCCAGAAATACCTATCTTCAGAGGTCGCCAATTCCCCGAATCAACTTCCTGGTGAATAAGTTGCCCCAATAGTTCCATACAAAGAACAAACAGATACGGGCTCAACGAGTCTCCCTGTCTTACACCCCTCGACGGTGTGAAACTCTTTGAGGTATCTCCATTCCATACAATCCTCATGGACGAAGATGAAACACACGACATAATGAGCTTAATAAAATCCCCTCCCAATCCTAGACTGTGTAGAGTGAATTCCAAAAATCGCCAGTCCAATCTGTCATATGCCTTTTCCATGTCTACCTTTATTGCCACATACCCTTTCCTACCCTTCTTGATTCTCATAGAATAGATTGCCTCCTGAGCTATAATAATGTTATCAACCCCTAGTCTGCTTGCTATGAAGCTGCACTGGTTATCTGCCACAAGATAATTCATAACACATTTAAAACGATTAGTAATAACCTTAGTGACAATTTTGAAGCTAACATTGCAGAGAGATATAAGTCTAAAGTCCCTCAAAGATGTAGGCTGATCAACTTTGGGAATCAGGACAATATTGGCCTGATTGATTTCATGAACATCCTCTGGGTTCTCAAAGATGCTATAAACCAGGTCACAAATCTTCTTCCCAACGCACTCCCATTGTGTGTGAAAGAAGTGAGGATTTAACCCATCCGGTCCCGGTGCTTTGAACGCCCCCATTTTAAAAGCTGCATTTTTAATCTCAACTGGCGAAAGGGCTCTCTATAGGAAATCTACCTGGGTTGTCTCTAGAGAAGGGAAATTAGCCGGCCATGGTGAAAAAGGAACCAAAAGATTCTCTGCCATAAATAGTTTCTTAAAATACTCAACGGCCATATTACTCAAAAGCCTCTCATCAGAAATCCAATTACCCTGATCATCCTGAAGTGCCTCAATTTTATTCCTTTTTTCTCCTGGCTATGGAACTGGCATGAAAGAACCTCGAATTCCTATGACCTCCACTAATACACTTGCACCTTGACTTCTGAAACCAAATCAATTCTTCCTGTAAGCTCAACTTATGATACTCATCCCATAGCTGCTTCTCAATCCTGAAAAGCCCATTTCTGTTGCCCTTACAACTTCTAGCACGGTCTATACCTTCTAATCTTTAGATGATTTCTCTCTTTTTCTTAGCCACATTCCCCACCACTTTGACATTCCAAGCCATTGCCTCTTCTTTAAATAGCTCATGCCTTTGGACCCAACCTTTCCCATGCCATGCTAATCTTACCACATCACAGAATCCCTCCTCCGCACACCATCTTGCTTGGTACTGAAACCTAGGCTTCCTACTAAGACACGGTTTAGCCGACCTGTCTCCAACCACCACTACACGATGATCTGAATTGGACCTGAGGTAATGGTAGACTTTCGCTTGTGGGTTCTTGATATCCCAATCAAAGTTACAAAAAGCCCAATCTAGCCTCTCCTTAACCCCAGTCTTCTCCCAAGTAAACTTGTCCCCTACAACCGGAATTTCAATGAGACCGCAGTCCTGAATACCCTCTTGAAAATCAAACATTGAAACATTGATCGTTACCGCCCCACCCTCTTTATCTCTGGGACTCAGGATGGTGTTAAAATCCCCGGAGACCAGCCAGGGTGAGTTTATAGTTTGGTAAATCCCACGCAAAGCCAACCACAAATCCCTTCTTGTCAAAATACTAGTATCCCCATATACAAAAGTAGCCAGCATCAGATTCTGGCCATTCTTTTCAGAAATTTTGCAAAGTAACAACTGCGTATTTGAACACACATATTCAACCAGAAAATCTCTACTATTCCAAAGCACCCAAATCCCCCCTGCATAACCTGTAGCTTCCACTCTTAACCAGTCAGTAAAACCCAACTTCCTTATCACCATATCAGCTCTATTACCACTGATCATAGGCTCGACAATGCACATAACATCAATAGTATATTTTTTAACTACATCCTTAAATATTTGAGGAAAAGCTCTACCTCCCACCCCCTGACAATTCCAACATGATATGATCATAATTAAAACACATTGACAAGGAGAGAAAAATTAAGATTACTTATCTGGCGGTTTCCCTTCCATCATTACCACCACCTCGAGTTGAGATATAGGTTGATTAGCAGAACCACCACACTGCCTATCGCGTTCTCCTATTGACACTGCTATTTATCCCTGAGTGCCCTGAACCTTTTCTAGACAGTCTTCAAACCCTTGCTTCTCTACTTCACCAATCTGCACTGCTGAACACGTGGATTTCATTTTTCCCTTCTGGACATGATGCCCGTCAGCATCCAAGTTTTGGATCAGCTCTTGCATCTCCTTAGGCTCCATTCCTCCTCTTACAACATTATAGGCTCTATGGGTTATTCTTTTTGTTAATGATTTAATTACCTTTTGTCCATTCAGGCTCGCCCCCACACTTGGGCCCAAAACCAAATTCTTTGGCCCACCCACATCACCATTCTCCACAGATTTATTACATGCCATTTTCAAAGACTCAGCCCACCTTTTATCTCCTATGTGAATACCCTTCCTTTCTTTAATTTGACCCACCTTAACCCTCATCTTGCTTTTCTACATAACCCATGATTTGCCTTATGCATCTTCTTTCTCAGCTTGCGCCGCTTCCTTCCCTCTCCTTCGATTAAGATTCAAATCTGTCTCAGGAATCGCTCCTTCATCCCACACCGTACCATCTAGAATTGCAAATCTAGATTGAGTTGCTCTGACCTTCTCCATACTCTCCGACAATCCAGCTTGTCTCCCATCACCGACCATGCTCCTACTATCACTAGTTCTTGAGAATCACGCCTTTGGAGGTCAGTGGACGAACATCCAAGGGCCGAAAGGTTCATCTTTTGCCGGATTAATTTTCACAGTCGATGACTTAGAGCACTCAGGATTTTCTGGCACCTGCTTCTCCACCACGTTCCTTGTTTCCACCACTACCCTCTCTGGGCACAGCTCTTTCCGATGACATATCTCCCACAGGTAAAACAAATAAAGCCCTAACCTTCATATTCAATGTTAAATAGAGTCGAGGTCGATATGATTTTTAGGACCAATTTTTTCTGTAAATCTAGCTCCACACATAGCCTAGCATAACGTCCTCTATTCACTTTAATTTCCTCTCCCTCCAAATCTTCAATGGTATTCATATATACTTTTAGAGTCTTCCCGATCATGTCACCAAGTCTCCACATGCAATCTTTATTATAGCACAGTAGAGGCACGTTTGGAATTCTGACCCATGTTGCCAATCTACCTAGGGGCTTTTGGAATGGATCGAATTGTGGAGACCATCTTTGCACTAATATGGTATGTTGCGCAATCGTCCACAGACCACCCAGGAGGATTTTCTTATATTGCTGACCCCAGTCAATCGGATCTTTCAATCTCACCACATAATAGTTGTTAGGTAAATCAATTAATTTGAAGGTCTTGATATTCCACATACGGCTTAGATGCTCTTTCAGTCTATAAAAATTAATTCTTACTCCAAGAATTCTAATAATCAGCGAGTTGTTCAATGGTTTCGCCCATCTATTGTATTCCTCACTCGTCATGATCATTGTTGGGTACACCTCCATTATCTTTTTCAGTTCTTCTGATGGCTCAGGAATTTCCCAAGCTTGATCCATAATCTCGGAGAACAGAGGATCCTCCTCCATACACGTACGGCCGTTGGCTATACCATTGAACTCTGATCCCTTGAAATGTAACAGGGATTCTTTATACGACCTTCCAGGCTCTGTTCCCTTCTGTACAATCTGTTCAGAATTATTCCCAGCATTATACCCCTTCTCCACCTCTAAAGAAATAACAATATCTGACATCGACACACTCCGAATTTGTTCCTCTGTTTTCTTAGTATCCATGCTCATTCTATCTTCCCCTGCAACATTTAGCTTAACCTCTTCTATCCCATACCTTTCCTTTCCATTATTCACATCTGACTCCAAAGCTTTTACCACCGGCGTTACTCAGACGCCGGGATCAACCATCGGAGAAAAACTCAGTGCGGCTCGTTTTCCAAGAGAGAGAACCTTAGTAGCGAGATTTGAAATTAGTATTTTAACCCTAAATTATTAACTGTTATATATAATTTTTAAAACAACTCATGCCACTAATTATAAAAGGAAAACATTTATTTAAATGACGTAATGAAAAACAATTTATGAGTAACTATGAAATTTAGAATTGTAGATAGTTTTCATCAACAACATTTTATAGTTTTTTAATATAATCTTATATTTAATTTTTTTAACGTTTATAATGCAATTGTACAATATTCAGATAAATCAATCTTTTACTTATTACCATCTGGTTAGGTTGCCCTTTACCCTTGGATTAATGGTGAATATAATCTTGCTGGGGCAACGCATCAACTTTATATAAATTTGCAATAGATCAATTATAAGTTTTAAACAAAAGCTACCTATTTATTAGAAAACTACCTATTAATAATTCACGATGATTCATATGTTATAACATGTACATACTATGATATATTCCGATTAAAAAGTTAATATCACAAAATTTACTAAACCTTCTTCCACTTACATAATAAACGAACTATAGGAAATTAGCTATTGCTCAACAAATGCATATATATATATATATATATATATTACTATTGTTAACAGCCTAAAAATCTCATATTTAACATTTGAGCACCGAAACTAAACATGCAGATAACAAATAATGAAATTTACCTCAACTTATTGGCCTGTGCAACATAACATAAATTAGTGAGTTTGAATGTCAATAAAGCTATAATTCTTCATATGTAGAACCGAGAATTGAAATGTTTAAATATGTAGGAAGGAGAGTTCAAAAGTCAAAATTTGAAACACAACACCACACTTACTACTATCATGGCATATTCGTATTGCACACAATTTCAATCATATCAAATATCCAGAACAAAGGCTACCAAAAGATTAGCAATATAGTGTGCGCTCAAGAGAACAAAATAATCATTCAGCTTTACATCTCATTAAGGCTGGGCTACATATAACTCTATTCAGACCTCATCAGTAATTCAGTATATATAAGGGTCATCTTTGACTCAATCTCCTTGAGCTTTTCAAAGTATGGTTGAACATGAAGTTTTGTAGTGTTAGAATATGATCTCATCGTTGGAACACCTATGAAAAATTGAGGCAAAATCGACTATTAATTGTGAAATTGCAACATATAACACTGACGACAACTAAAAAGAAAAACTTTAAAATCTAGCATCACAAACCGTCTAGTATGGGCAATTCGGTGATGCAGTATTCAATCAGCACAAACTCACAATATCCCTCACCTTGTCAATATCTTCCTGCATCCACTCAACTAAAGCTCCATGAAGAATAACCACGATCGTATCCTTTATCTTACCAGAGTCGATAACTTTTATTACTTTTTTGAAATTGACAGTAAAATGTGTAGGATTAAATAACATATTACAATATGAAATAAAAAAAAATCTTCTTTTGCTGATCCTTCTGGTATGTATAGTCAATGTAAGCTCCTTCTGAGAAATATCCATATACTCCACCATGTTAATATCTGAGGTGTGCGTCAGGTATCCATATACATCTATAAATTTAATAACAATTTATACTCTACAATACAATTAATAACAGATGCACTAGCTTTTTAGATATTGATATTAACTTTCGGGGCATAACCAACTAAAAAAAGGGGAATGATTGCCTTCGTTAATTGATTTACCGTATAAGCGTTCATCCTGAGTAAAAAAGATACTAAATTAGAAGGCGATTTCAGAACAAACAATTCCTCTGGCACAGATGCAAAACTTTCATGTACTACTGTAACACCCCAAATTTTATATTCACAAAAAATATATTATAATTAATTAAGAAATTCAATAAAATGGTGAATATTTATGAATTTGGATCTTGTGAATTTTGAAATATTCATAAGGAAATGAGCAAATTAATTCAAGAAAGGAATTAAATTACAAAAGTTATAGCAAAATCATAATTTTGCCAATTTAGCCCAAGATTAATTATTTTCTAATTAATTGAAGTTAATTTCAATTAATCAAGGAAAATAAAGGAAAATATATAATTGGATTATTCTTGATGGAATAAATCAAGAATTGTGAAATTGGGGGAGATTATACATAATTCATCTGTATGAATTATGGAATTGTTGAAATCATTTTTTTCTTCCCTTTCCTCTTGAAATTTTGGCCAACACATGAAAATGAGAGGGAAAATTTAATTCCAAGAGCACATGCTTAATTACTACATGAATATAGTCATGATGGTAATGCTACATGGACATGGTACTTATGGTAATGATGACAATGGTGGAGTGTACACCAAGTGAAGACATGTGCATAGTGGTCATGATAAGTGAAGGTATGGTAGAATGCATGATGAGTGATAGTAAGGGAGTAGTAAGTTGAGTGAAGGGATGGCTAAACTTGATTGCATGGTGGAGTACAAGCTTAGATCTAGTTGGAAGAGAACTTACTTGTCTTGTAAGAGGAGGGGGCGGTTTTTCTTGCCTAACCAAGGGAGGAAAAATTTGTCCAAATGTCAAAGGGAACTAAGGGAGTAAGTATGCTATAATTATGAATGAAGCATGGTTGGTGACAAGTGTCACATTAAGGTCCCTTGATGAAATCAATGGTGGAGAATTAAGGGAGGAAGTTTATGAAGCATTTCTCTTCCCTTCCCTTCATACACTTCACGCATAACACAAGAAGAGAGAGAGAGAGAGAGAGAGAGAGAGAGAGCTTGAGAGCATTTTGAAGAAGCTAGAGAGAAGCAGAAAAAGAGACTTAAGGTAAGAAGCTAAACTCTTAAGGTTTCTTGTGATTTTGTCATGGGATCCTTCTCTAAACTATTGTTTCTCATGAATCCATGGGGTGAAGACACACCTTGAGACCAAGGAAGAGAAGGAGTTAAGGTGCCAAGATTGGAAGCAAGAGGGTAACTTCATGAACTTGCTTTCTTGTGGTGTTGTTGTTTCTTGACTTTTCAAGTTTCTTGGTTGAGTTGAAGAATGGGAAAAGCTATAACCCTAAGGGGTTATGTTGCCCAAATTTCTTTTAATCATGGTTCAGAAGTATTTAAATGAGTTAATAAAGGATTAGAAGTGGAAAAGTACAAGTTTTAGAAGCTAAAACACAAAACTATTTTTTTTCCATTTTTCTTCAATATTTCGTCCAGCACTGTTCCAAGGGGTAGGATTTGGATTTTCATAAAATAAATGGTTCCATTGGATTCATTGGGTAAAAATAGGTGGGGTTACAGTTGAACACTTTTTCGGAAAAGGCTGAAAAAGCATAATTACGAAAACGCCCCTGAAATCCCTAAATTGGGGCTGTCAAGGGTATTTTCGTAATTTGAAAGTGAATTTGTTGATTTTGAACCTGAATGTATTCCTTGGGTGAAAATACATCCGGATAGCCCTAGTTAAAATTTTGAAAAAACGTGACATCGGGTCAGTACGGCAGGGCCGGGCCAGGGTCCCGGGGGCATTTTGGTAAATTTTCACCATAGACTAATATAACCACAAGAAACACAATGGAAGAGTCTAAAATGATACTTGGATAGGTTATGACCTATTTTTGTACATTTAATATTTTAGGACAGAGTTGGAGGCCGGACACGACACGTTTTACGAGACGCATCTAAACAGATAGTTATAAAGCTCTGAGGTATGAACATTATCCTTCATACATTATGCCATAGTTATGTGATTGTTTGGATGCCATTGTTTGTAAATGCACTTTATTAATAAACATGATTTGCTTAGAAAGGGGCAGTTAATGCAAGAAGTGCACTTACACTGGGAGTTGGTAGAAATCCAACCGGTGTAAATTGTGGGGCTGGGTCCTACTCATGTATACATGACGATGATATGTTTATATTATTCATTAATTAGTGCATATCTTGGCGCATGTCATATTTACTTTTCGCATTCTCTATGAACGATAGCTTGTTTCTTCTGGGGTTCTTCGGAATCTTACCCTATTTTTAAATAAACCTCTTAAAGAGTACCAGTGGGTCAAAAGATAAAGGCATAGACGCCAGAAAGTGAGTGACACGTGTCTCGAGGCGAGGACAAGATAGTGGTTATAATTAGTTTATGTTTAGATATTTTGAAAAATTTTGTAAATATTAAAGTTTCTGCTGTATTTTTTGTGTTTTGTTGTTGAACGACATGGGATTGTATATGAATATTTTTATCAATGTAATTGTACTTTTTTGTATGCCCATTGAATTCCATCTTTATTACTCTTTGATTATCAAAATAGAAACGGGTATTGACAACTACAGTGTCATCTAAGAACACCAAGTGAAAGAAATCATGGACCTTTTCTCCGTCGTAAACAACGTTGACTTTAGTAAATATCATACGGATGATTCTCAGAAAATCGCCATAAGAACTTCCGCCTACTAACCCAAGAGTGAAAGCAACCAACAATCCTCGTCCCCTACCCATTACATTTAGCTTTCTATAAGTTCATAATGAAATAAAGTTTATAAGAATATCATACAATAGACCGAACAACATAAGTTCGTTGTAAAACACGACATTAGATCCAACATATTCGATCGTTTGTTCATCTGCATCTTCATCAAAATGAACATTCATCCTAGTGATAATGCGGTCGACAATGAGAGTGAGACGACTATCGACAGTACCTTCTTCGAGATTGTTTATAAATTTTTTGGAGAGATGATGCATATCGTTGAAGAAAAACTGTGATGCAGGGTAGAGTTTCCTAATTTTGGTTTGTAGAAGATGAACAGATAGGAACGATATTTTCACTTAATCATAAAATTGAAGTTCGAATGTCAGAACCGTTCGATGCAAACTATTCAAATCTATCATAACCTTTCGATTAGTGCCACGTATCCAAGTCCACTCCTATTTTTTTTTGGAATATATCGAAGCCCATCCCACCAACCATATCGCCAGTAGATTTCAAACTCGTCGTCGTACCTTGTAATTACATTACATTTTTTAAAATCTGAAAAAGAAACTCATTGAATGGTCAAAACGTCGACAAAAAAAAAAAAGGGGGCAAAACCGAAAAGAGACAAATGTAAGTTGTCAACGCTGTTCAAAATTCAAATACCAACGCAGGAATTTTTAAAGGCAATTACTCTGAACTCTGAAGACCTGGAATTAATTAGTTAGGTACTAATGGGAATAAAGCAAATTAACGGAAAAAAGGCAAGAAATGTTGCACTTCTGTTGGTTGTCGTAAATGACCAATTACAACATATTTTTATCGGTGAAGATTAACTGCAACGTTTGAATAGAGCTAAATTACAATATTTAAAATTACAACATTTGTTACTTTTTTTTAATAATAAAGACTAACCTTTATATTTGTCTCATATAATAAATAAATCACAAGCTTGTTACGTATACCATAAAAATTAAATTAACAACACTAACAAAACTTCAACGTAATATTTATCTTAAATTATATATAAAGACATAATGTTTAAAGTTTGCACATTGCTTTGGAAAAAAAAAAAAAGGGTTTGCACATTGCATTATATTACGTACACTAACTTTTAAATATTTGCACAAGCTTGTTAAACTTTTTTCTAAATTGTATTTTATCTTCTTCATAATCAAGTTCTTCTTCATGTCTAAAAAAAAAACTACTTTTTATTTATACTCTCTATTAAAGACACATCTTTATATTAATTATCTCACACTTTTCAATAATTATGTGTCATCTACCCATTTATTGAACATTATATCAGATACTGTATACTCACATCATAACACAATATATTCAATAATTATGTGTCATCTACCCATTTATTGAACATTATATCAGATACTTTATACTCACATCATAACACAATATATTGACATGACATGAAAAAAAAAAACTTGCAAATATGTCCATTATGAAAAGTGACAGTGAAAAGCTAAATCATAAATGTGATCTTAAATCACTAGTACAGAAAAGGGTTTTTAGACCGGTTAAAATAGACTTTTTAGACTGGTTTTGGATCCGGTCTTGATACAGCCGGTCTTAAAAGTATGTCATTTTTAAGACTGGTTTTGAATCCGGTCTTAAAAGTCTAACTTTTAAGACCGGTTGTATTAAAAACCGGTCTAAACGTAACAATTTTAAGACCGGTTGTCATGAGCACCGGTCTTAAAAGACCTCTGGGGGAATGGGGTTTAGAGAAATTTTTAAGACCGGTTGTTAAAAATAACCGGTCTTAAAAGTAATTTTAAGACCGGTTATATATATAACCGGTCTTAAAATTACTTTTACGACCGGTTATGTTTATGACCGGTCTTAAAAGTGTTATATATTTCTTTTTAATGTGTGTGATTAGGTTTTTACTAGAACGCATCCTTGAATTGCTACCTGCAATGCCATACTTGTTAAGTGCCATATGGTGTTCAGTTTGCTTCCACTTACAATGTCCTTTTGCTTTAACTTTCCACTTACCATTTCCTTTTGCTTTAACCTTCCACTTACCAGTTCCACTTACAATGTTCAGTAGGCATAAATGAATTCAACCATGTCATATATACATGCAACCAACAAGCTAGTGAATTAATCAAAATATACAAAAATCATCTTAAAACCAACAAACATGTCAAATCATGCAACCAACAATATTTGCACCCAATTAACCACCATGTCAATTCATCAATATACACAAAACAATTTCTCAGTTTTACAAGAACTCACTGTTGTAAAAGTTCATAAATGAACTCAGCACAACATTTGTGAATGTGCTCAATATCTTCTTCTGGAAAAGGGTCAGCAAGTTCAAACATCTGAAACACCAAAGCCAGGCAAAACATTAAATTCACTTAAAAAAATAATAGTACAAAATTTTTGAAATATATATATATATACACATTTACCTCTTCAGTAAGTTCTGTCGTGCCTAGGGTAATAATATTATACATGTGCCTCAGAATATACATCCCACATATGTTGGACCCCGATGGTTGCCTACGGGTCTAAAAAATAATATGATATCATTAAAACAAGTATAAAATTAAAGCATGACTTATTATTGAATACATTCTTAAAACAAACCAATATGTAACTAACCTTTGGCAAGATCCATGTAGGGTCTTTTACCTCACGCATAGGCCTACCACAAGCAGTGTGTTAGAATGTCCGCATAGCTCTATATCATCAAAATCACAAAGGTTACTTATTTTACACAAATTCCATAAATTTTGCACACGAAAGGTAATTAATAATGCAAGAAAACTTACGAGTTCAAGCTTTTCTTCAATTCACTAGTTGGCTTGCTGAGGTGGAGGGAGCATAAGAGGATGACATAATAACTCCTCTTACACAAAATAGCCAATTGCCAATGATCACTGAAAAAAGGGAAAACTTTTAAGCAAATATAAAATATTATGTATAGTATGAAATATAAATTTGCGTTACCCATGCAAATATGGAGCCAAGAAACACTCAATTGCGGTTTCACTAAGCCTGTGCGATAAGTATGTGTGTCTGATAGAAGAAGTGGTCCCTTTGTCGTAGAGTTGAACTGGGCATAGGAGTCCAAATTTATCGGTTTTTCCAGAGTCAACCAAGCTGAGATGCATCAACCTATAATAATTCAAGCAGGGACATTAAATCAAAGTTTAACGGCGTAATTTGTAAAATATTAACTTCCAATTTGAGAAGATACTTACATCAAAAAGAGCTGGACAATCGAAATCGTAAGCTGTTGTAGAGTAGCTACCAGGGACATTAAATCATCCCTCTCAGGATAGTAGTGCGCCCCTGACTTGCCAACAGCTGACTCAGTAGCCCAATTTCTTGTTGCAAAGGACGTATCATATGCCATCAGAATCACTTGTTGCATGACATTCAATGGAGGCCGTGAAACATCTTGAGTGGAGGGAGGTGGAGGTGGAGGCGGCGGGGATTCCTCAGCTCGATCAGAAACAAGGTTCTTTGGCCACAAGATGAAAGAGTTGATGACATCGCCCACAACCTTAAAGTCATCAACAGGGATAGGGAGAGGTGTATATGCAACGATCACCTCTTCAACTGCCACTCTGACTTGATCATCCTTTATTTCTTGGTTGTGGATAGTTGATCCCAAGTTGTGCACGCTCCCCCATGCAACCAATCATCTCAGAGGATCCTCCACAAACAAGTCACAAGGCTCACCAATTTGGCCGCCAGGACCCTCTGATGACTGACCAATGCAACTCCCTTTAGTGCTCTATTTAGAGTTTAGGGAATGAGCCTGGGGAGCACTGGTATTTGCTTCTCTTATGCTTGTCATGATCATCCATTCCTCCTTCATCTTGCTGAACCTTTCTGCAAATCGTGCATCAAATGATGCTTTTGCCTCGGCCCTAACTTCCGCCCTCACAGTGGCCAATATACACTCCATCTCCTCCCTAGTCACCATACCACTTGAGGAACGGCGTGAGGGTGCTCCAAAATAATCCCTTATGCCTACCCCTCCTCCAATCCCCCTGACACGCCCGGGATGCTCAGGTTTTCCTGTAGCTACGGTCAGGATGTCATTCCTCCCATCAGACCTAAACGATCCCTCGGCTTGTTTTTTTTGAAGCTCCTCCTATAAGGCAAATGACAAATGTTAGTAATGAAATTTGTTTACTAAATAATTAATAACAACAAGTCAACAACAATACTTACAATTTTCTCACCGACTACACGAGATTGTTCACTCGTATAAGACCCGCTCCTCTTTTGGCGAGCGAACAACCACTTCTCTTCTCGACGTATCGGAGATGGTGGAGAAAGAAGAACAGAAGGATCGGATTGAGCTGCTTCTTCCAATCTCTTCCGTTTGGCCGCCAACAAGTCTTTTTCGGCCTTCGCATACCCCCCATGAGACATTGTATGGGGGCAATCATTCTTTCTACCACTTTCTTAGGACTTTTTCCTTTTTTCCTGTGAATAAGAAATCAAAATTAAGTCATTGTAAATCAATAAAGACAATTCATAATTCATAAGCAAATCAATTGCAAAATATGTCAACAACTCACCAATGCTTCTAGAGTAGTCCGAAGCCGTCTAAATTCTTACCAAGTCTGTTCGTCAATAAAAGAATACTGCTCGCATAGATTATGAAGAGGCTGACCTTCTTCCACCTCGATATGCACGTAATTGTTGGCTAGATTTGTCTTAAACTTCCTCTAGTGTTCATCACAATACGTCATTGTCTTGTCATACAAGACTTCACTCTTAGGAATGTCATAAGTGAGCTGGATAGTTTCCCAAATATGTCGCTTCACACCTCTATCGACATTTCTCCACTGCTCTATCAAGATGCTAGGCTTGTTGCGTGCTAGGAGGCCGACAAAACTCCTATACCATTGGGCATTAGGCCCGATTGGTTTCCAATATCTATCAAACTCAATCGGAATCTTTCCCCCGGTATTCCGATTGAGAGGAATGTCTCTCAATTGGGTGGATCTCCTACCCCTTCGTCTAGGCCGGTTACGTGGCTTATTGTGTTCCTGACTCAGAGTATTGCTAAGCTCGCTTTAATTTGGATTAGTTGGATCGGGAGTACCCTCACTAGGACGACTCATTGTCTAAAAACACTTTAAGAACAATATTTAAGGCAAGTTTACTACACGGTGCTTATTGTTATAACACGGCACTATCTACAAAGGCAATTTCCAAGTTATGCAAACATGAACAAATAATTGCACTGCACAAGTTGAAGGAGGAATGATTAATTGCAATTGCAAAAGCAATTCCCTAAAGCAAGTTTTCATATTGGTAAAGATTTTAAATTCAAATCACAGGGCCGAATCAAAAGAAGGAAACCAGAAGCTACAAAATCAATATAACAGAAGCAACAAGCTTAAACCAAACAAAACAATATAACAGAAGCTACACCACTAGAAGCAACAAGCTTAAACTATAGTCTTCAATGTACTAGGATCAAAATCATCACTACGACTCTCAAAATCATCACTTTCAAATGGAATAATTAACCCAGGTCGACTAGAAGTAACAAGCTTAAACTATAGTCTATAATGCAAATGGAAAACCACCAAAATAAACCCATGTCCACAATTTTAGAATAATTCAACCATACCGTAAACCTTTGCTTGAGGATCCTCTTATTCCTCTGGATTTAAACAGTCCTATGCCACTTGCTGCAGGAATCGAACAAAGAAAATAGAGGATAAGTAATCTCACAATTTCAATGAAAAACCTAAAAACGAAATGGAAACACAAACCTGACAATAAAAACGAGGTTGAGAACGAAACCAATCGGAGGGAACAAACGACGATAGCCTTCCGACAATGAATTCAACAGTAAATCTCCGTTGGCGACGGCGAAGTTAAGGACGGAGAAGAGAAGGGGAAAGGAGGAGCTGCCGTGAACAAACGCCGGGGTTTCCCTAATGTGCTTGAGTCTTGAAATGAAATTTCAGAGCTAAATTTAGGCGGGTTTTGAAATCCAGGTCAGTTTTAAGACCGGTTGCCAATTACAATCAGTCTTAAAAGTAATATTTAAGACCAGTTCCATTTTAAAACCGGCCTTAAAATATATATTTAAGACTGGTTATTAATAAATAACCGGTCTTAAAAATTGAAACTTTTAAAGACCGGTTATTAATTAATAACCGGTCTAAAATTTTGAATTTTTAAGACCGGTTCTTATTTACAACCGGTCTTAAAAATAATAAACATTTTATTTTTATGATTGTCTTTAATTTAGATAATATTTTCTTGACCGGTTATTTTTAAAACCGATCTAGAAAATATATTACATATTTTTATTTTTTTTATTGTATATATTTTTAGATTGGTTTTTTTGTAGCCGGTCTTAAAATTATTTTTAAGACCGGTTTTTTATATAATCGGTCTTAAAAGTATTTTTAAGACCGGTTATATTAATAACCGGTCTTAATATTTCATCATAATTACAAAAATGCCACCGGTCATATTTTTAAGACCTTATCCGATGTAACCGGTCTAAATGTTCCGGTCTAAAAACCCTTTTCTGTACTAGTGAATGTTACTCCCTCCGATCCTATTTATAAGTAACTTTCTCCTTGATTGAGCAAAATGAACTGGTAGTTAAAAGCAATAAGTGTGTCAAAAATACCATATTTTTTTTCCATATATGTGTAAAATAGAAAAAAGAAGCTTACATCTTCAGAAATAAAGTAAAAGTTGCTTATAAAAAGGATCAGCCCCATAAAAGAGAGTGTTACTTCTAAGTATGATCAAAGGGAGCATAAACTAAAACCATTTAGAAATTGTAAACTTAGAAATACAGTGAATTAAACACCAATTTCATTAGAAATAAAGTAAATTAAAGAGCAATTTCATTTGTGATAAAAAAATTGATACATATCGTTTGTATAAGCATTTGTTTATTGATCAATGGAACGAATTTTGTTTAACATGTTATATTGTACGAGTTTTTTGACTTGAGGACATTATGTTAGATCAGTTCTGACTCATACTACATACAACTGCATTTTCTTTTCTACAACATCATCTCAAACATATAAGCAAGTTATATGATCTATATAACAAACTGTCTTTCAACATACTTAACAAAATAAAAATATACAGATATTAATTAAAACTAATAACAACTAACTTAAACATGAAACTTAAATAACCTACCTATTTGATATTCAAACTCAAACATCTACATATAAGCAAGTTACAGACTTTATATAAGAAACTTGCTTAATATATTATCTTGTTTAGCCTGTCAAATCCTATTCAATGAAATGGAATGATTTGCCTCATTACGAAATGCAACGACATCTGTAAATTGAGGATCAAAATGTATAGTTGTAGTAGTTGCAAAATTCGTGACCATTACTTCACCTTGCATAAAAAGAAGAAATTAAAATGACATTCTTATGATCGAACGATGTAGGATTTTAGGCATACCTGGAATCCGTTGATTCACTGAGTACCCACACGAGATCGGAGCACTGATTCGGACTTTGATCACGTTATACGGTAGATTCACAATTAGAGAAGAAAACCCAGAGAGAGAGAGAGAGAGAGAGGAGTTTTTGGAAGTTTTCTTGTGGTGTTATTCACTTGCATCCACCGAGTGAGAATAACCCCTTATATTACGTACGTGAGTTATTATGATTTGAAATTGAAATCATAAGGATAAAACTCCTCAATTGAACCCATACTTCTCTATAATTACATAATAGTCCCAGCTGAATTGGGCTTGGGCCCTGATCCACCAAGGGTGGACCAAGCATATTCCAACATCTCCCACTCACACTTGGTGGATCAAATGTTATGGGTCATATCTCTTTCTCTTCCATCCTTTTGTCATACTAGGTGCTCTGTCGTAACCATGTGGGCATGACGTCTCTATTTGGGTGTCTTGTATTAGGAATCCCTTTCATAGAGACCAACATAAAACAACCCTATAGTGTAGCTTGATCATATTAATATAATGCCTCTGATGTCCTAGATTTTAAACCATATACACTTTCTTCATGGTCAATCTAATCCCTCTTGAGTCAAGATAAAACTCAGATGGCCTTTCTCATATGCATAGTATCCACACTTATGAAATTACCCAAGTAACATCATAAGGGACCGGTCTCAGACACAAGCATAAGTGTGTATATTCCAAGTATCTTTCTTTCGCCTATATATTATTTCAATATGAATAAACCTCTTTTTTAACATAATGCCTTTAGATCATATTGATCATGATCATAGGAAAAATGCTAAAGTAGCAGACGTCAAAACATATCTCCATCATATTGTCAAAGTCAGAGGACATCATGAAACGGTTAACCTTTCCGGGACTCACACAACAATGAAGCAGGGATCTTTTTACTTGCTTCCCATTTACGGTTCTTTAGCACATGCGGTATGAATCACATGTTACGGTGTTACTCTTATACTTTAAGAGCGTATGTCGTTTTAATCTTACCATTAACACCGTACAGACTTAAGTTTAGACACACACAGTATTTAAACCAAAATTCTTTAGCTTTACTCATATGACGTCAATTTGAAGAATTTGTTGTCTGGCTACAGGTAACATGGATGTGGGTATCCATGAATCGATCTATATTTATAATTTCGGATCTCATCCTGACTGAATGCACTACTAAGTCGAGGCGACATTTAGTGTTATGTTTCTTCTCTACCATATCAGTTCTCTCATTGCTTTACTGGTGAACACATATGTCTCATCTTTGCACACTCCTTCAGAGTGTCAAAGGTAGTCGCTTGTGTGAGAAAGCCAACCTCATTAACCTGTACGACATAGTAGACATTGTATACTTTCGCATACACATGTAAAACCATAATGAAGTATCTATGCTTTACTTCCTATGCACGCCAAAGGACTCATTATGCTCTTCATGTATTTCTTTGGCCACATGCTTAGTTAGGGGACTTTGTATATGAATGTGTCGTTCAACAACAACTTTATGTGCTATAGTATTTCTAATAAGAATCACATCTTCGTGTTTTGTCTTGATATGATACTTAGGGTCTTTTACTTAGGCAATGACTGTAGTGTTTTCACAATACATTAACACTAGATTTAAATTCTCACTTTCAAATCATAGATGTTTTCCCAAACATCATCAGCCATATAGCCACATGTACTAACATAGTACATTAATATGCAGATGATCATTATATGCCCTAAAAAGTATCTCAAAACCTTTTGTGAAGACATTCTATGTCTCTCATAATGGTTAGACTAGTACCAACATACAAGTCTTATCACAAAATAGATATCTGGTCTTGTACACATCACTATGTACATAAGACTACCAACAACGTTTGTATGGAAACCTTTTTCCATTTTCTATGTTGATTTAGTTCAGGGATAAAAATCAAGACTCAAAACTCATTACTGAAGCCACTGGGGTATCTATGGGTTTGCATTAACTCATATAGAAATTGCTCAAGGATATCCTAATATAATTCTCTTGTTACAGAGAGGGTTCTCCTTAAGTTATCTCACTAGATCTCAAATCCAAGAATATGCATTGCTTCACCCATATGCTTCTTTTAAGAATTTTTAAGTACCATTCTTTAACATGTACTATTATATTCAAACTATTTCTAGCCAATAGTATATCATCCATTTAAAAGGATAATATCAAAACATTACTTAATAATGGTTCTCTTCAATCATTTGAAAAATACATTAGGTTATCGCTCTTACGAAACCTTATGCATCACTATCTAGATGATCACTTCAATCCATAAAAGGATTTCTGCAAAAACAAATGAGGTTATCCCTATATCAAACCTTAAATACCATTTTTAGTGAAAACTAATTGTCCTTTCAAATAGATTTCGTCATTCATATCACCATTTAAAGGTGTAGGTTTCACATCTTCTTGATGTATATCTAAATTTAAACAGTAGATTATTGCCAGAATAAGTCTGATTAAAATGCTCAACAGGTAAGATAAAAGACTTCCTGTTATGCTCAATCCTTTGCAATCAAATGAGTATTTGCTAATTCTTAACCATAACTCTTTTTCAATGAATCATCACTTCTATTACTTTCTTCCATTTTGCCTTTGCAGGAATCTTGTACAGAACATGACTTTATCTTCTAGAGCAGCCATTAATTCCTTTCTCAATTACTCCTTCTTATTGGAGCTTCCTGCTTCTCTTGTTTAGGTCTCTTTATTGACCCTTCAAAGCTCCTACTCACAAGGACGATTGAGAATCACTGGCTAGTTCTATACTGTCTTGTCTATGTGTCTCATAAAGAAACACATGGTCATCATTTTTGCCCTTATTTGGAAACTGATGCACAATAAATGTGGTAGCTTTTAGTTCTTTTCACTCACAATTCTATCTTTTCACTTATGAAAAAATAAAGTCAGTCACAATTCCATCTTTCACTTATGAAAAAATGAAGACGTCACTCTAATGAGCTCCTACTTACAATCACAATGGGAATATGCAACTGACTCTTATGGTTTGCACTCTTATGGTCTGCGGAAAATCAAATCCAATTCGCAGTTGACCATAATTCATAGAGTGTAGAAGTGACCACTTTAGAGGGCACATGGTTAAGTTCAATAACATACACAATTGATGAAAACAAATATGTGTACTAATCCACCAAAAGTGAACCTTAATACTCTCTCACTCACATTTGGTGGGCTAGCTTGAACTATCATAACCATGTCTTATAATGTTTCATTACACTTTTCAGCAAACTCCATATGCTGGTGGAGTGCATCGGATAGTTAGCTATCAACTATCTTTCTTTTGTCACAAAGCTCATTTGATCATTCACAACCTTGATTAGTTCATACATAGGATTTAAAAAACCTATTTAATTTATTCAATTAACTTCACAACTTATTAATTTATAGTAAAAAATACTTAAACTTCAGACTTACGCCGAATTAAATGTGTATGATCATATTGTGAATAATTCTCAACAAGAGTGATAAATGTTCAGTTCTGTGCCTTGCCCTCATACTCAGCACCAAATTTATCATAGTGGAATAATTGCAATGGAAATACGGCCATTTTCCCTTTACTATAAATCTTTTCATGTTGCTTTACTTGCTAGACCATCACAAGGACATCTTCATATAGGAAACTGTGCTTGGTAATTCTCATTACAGTAATTTTGGTAGTAATTCCTATGTCCTTATCTAGCATGACATGTAATCAAGACAATACTTGAATTACAAATAGTGGTAAAGCAACTAAGCATAGAGAGTCACCAACAATACTCAACTCAAAGAAATCTCATGAAAGAAAAACTGAATCAGAACTATATACGTGTCACAAAATCATGAAAGTTTAAATTAGTTGAACCCATAATCTTGATGGCATGAGACAATAACTCAATCCCATTTGAACCATGCATGAAGCACTTCACAAAGAATTAAGGTCGTTCCACTACATAAGTGGACTTGTAGGTGCTTATGCCTTTCACTTCAATCCTCATGTCGCCACCAACACTAAGCTTTTGGCTTAGATTTGACAATGGAGAACATTCAATAAAGAATTTCAACCCTTATCATCATGATTTATGGAGCTTATGTCCTTTTGCGTGCCCTTACTTGAAACAATTCTTTACAAAATGGATGTTTCTTTAACAAGAAAAGAATTTAACCTCACTTAGGTTAGCCTTTTGCTGGGAGAAATTCTTACCCTTATTTGAACTTAGGTTCATCCTTCTATCTCTTTTCTGGAATCTCTTACCCTTCCCTGATATTGGGTTTAGAGTGTAGAGGACTTGGCCTCTCCTATAGGGTAAGCTTGTTCAGAGGACTCGTAAACCTCTAGACATTCATTTCTAAACCCCAGGTACTTCATACATCATTGAATGTAATAATGGTTTTACTATGGGTCATACTAACTTTCATGAGCTCCCACCTAGAAAGGAGCATCTTGATGAACAAGTTACACCTGTTCGTTAAACAATGCATGTTCAACTTCTTTCAGTTTCCTTGTTATGTTGGTTATCTCATATAGGTGCTACCTTATACATGGCCTTGCTGTTGAATTTCTTTCACATTTGCACATGCATTTTTCAAGTATAGCATATGCAGGGCAATTGATGTTATGAAGTTTTCCTTTTTCACGGCCATGTTGGTCTCATAATCTCTTATTTGCTGAGAAAATTCTTAGCTTTTTAGTGCCATTTGACCCAAGTCAATGGCTTTACAACATCTTTTATTTATATGAAACCTTTCAATGCTAGATATCACAAATGTCCCCATTTAGCTTATTAATTAACATTCTTGTTCTTGGTAGCCTTCATTTGTTTAGTCACTTAAATCATCCCACTCACAGGGTCATTCGCAATTGATTTGAATCAAGAATGTCTTTGTATAGCACATTGAAGTATACAATGTGATGTACTTGTATTATTCTTGACTAGAAAGGTAATAACACCATTAGGTCTATGATCAGGAGAATACGTTTGTACCTCCCATCACACAGATTCTAGCAATGCCACTATTATCTATCAAGAATTTCAGACAAGGACTTCACATAAGATGCTCAATTATGACTTTCAGAAGGTGCAATTCCCAAAAGCTCCTACTTAGATAAAGCATATGAAACTAGCTCCCACTTGATGGAGCATATGATCCTCTTAGAAGACTCATTTTCCAAGAACTTCCACTCACAAAAAAAATGTCGGACATTTACTTCTTCATGTTTCTTAGAGCATTATTATGTTGATAATGTCTTATTATCAGGGAATTTTGGGACAATTCAATTGTTTTCATTGGCTTCATATTCATCACATTTCTTCTTTCTAAATCTTCACCTAAACAAATCTTTAAGGGGAGAATTTTATTTATTTCTCAAACCCAATTTGATAAGGTTCACAATAACCATTGTTTTCTAAGGCTGTAAGAATTTTATGTCCCATGTTGTTTTAATCATCTTCCAAAGTTTCTCTATCACTTTGAGAAGATGTTTTAAATGTCATATGCAATTTGAATTGTTTCATTCTAGAAACATTACATATTTGCTCTTAAGTCTTTTTTTATTTCTAATGTTGGTGGTTGGACTGGGCTCAAAGCTCATTTTTACTCATGAAATGGGCTTTACCTTCTTAGGTGCATCACTTTCCTGAATCTGGCATTGGGAAGTTTCTCCGTTTTGAGAATCCCTTTCACTGTGATTTGATACTGTCTCTTTTAGTATCAAATCCTCACTTTTACCTTCATGAGATTTCTACTAATATGAATCTTGGCGTTTACCTTCTTAAGATTCAACAGATTCAGGTTTTTCTTTAGGTTTATCTCCTGGATTTCTTTCCGGTTACACCTCGCACTCAAAATTTAAATCATTTTCCTCTTGACCCCATTTAGGATCTTCTCCTTTTAGGCTATGTTTCAGTGCTCAAAATTAAGTGAGCAAATCCCTTTTTCATCAATCACTTGGAGTCTCTCATTACTCTAAGTAATTTAGGATTGGATCATTATTTAGAGATACCATCAAGTAACTTTCACCTTTTCAAATCCACTGCAAAGGTGGTTCACACTTAGGGAAGTGTTTTTCAATATAATGATGATCCAAAATAATAAAATCTTTTTTGGTTTAGTGCTTTTAGAAATCTCTAAATTCATATTTATCTCAAATAAAATTATTATGAATTATTAAAATATTTTAGGATTTTTAAACTCATAAAAAATCATTAAAGATAGCACTAAATGCCTCTAAAACAAATCCAAATATACTCCAAAAAATTTCAAATATATACAAAAAATGAAGATATTGAATTTAGGGATTTTTAGAAATAAACTGTGTCTCAATCGGAGCTCAAATGCAACTTCAAGTGCCCCTAGAGGGAGGAGGAAAAAGAAATTCTGGAAAAATTAAAAAATCCAGATTTTTTTAGCACTAGTCTGGGCCAAAAAAAAATCCCAAATATATATATATATATATATATATATTTTAAAGGTTGATAACCCATGAAAAATGAGCCCATAACCTTTATTTTTTGTTTTTATTTATGCCAGCCCATTGACTATGTCAAGCCCAACAGATTTTCTTTTTGATGTGTTTGGGTCGGATCCCCTATTTAGACTAGAATCGAGTCCACATCACAACAAGCCTGAAACACACCGTTTCATTAAACCCTTTTTTTTAAAGTTTGTATGGGCTTTGCCAGGCTAAGCTTAGTTGTCTTTTTTTTTTCGGATCACTTATTCTGATCCATCAAGTCCGCCCCTATTCCTTTTTTTATGCGTCGTAAAACGATGCCGTTTTGATGGTCTGGAGGTTGACTTCAATCTCCAGCTGGGTCGAACCAGACCCGGTTTCCCTCGCGGGTCGGGTCTGTCGACCCGGTACCTTCTCTCCTCCGTAACTTCACCGTTCGATATTCGTTTTGTGCGTTCTTGGTGTCCATTTTCATCAATTTTTTTGAGATCTACGCAATGAGATTATTTTCAAGGCCTAAAACACTTATTTTAAGATGACCCAATACAATTTTTCATTTCGTTTGCCGTTCGTTCCTTCGATTTCTTAACCCTATGAGTTATTTTGTTTCATACAATTATAATGTGTATTATGAGGCTTTTGAAGTACACTTTTACTCATAGGACCAAATTTTAAACACGTAAAAAGAATTCAAAAAAATCGAATCCACAATATATCACCCGAAAAAAAGGAAGAAACGATGTGATGTGTAGACATATATAATTTTGTTCAAAACATATGAATAGAAACTCAATCTCATACAGATATTCATATATTAATATATTGAGAATTTTTTATAGGAAAATTTTCATTTATTCATGAACAAAACAAAAAACAGACGGAGAATCAATTTTCTTTATTTATATATGCTTTCATGATCAAGAACATAGACGTACAGCAGAAGCCACATTCAGGACTGATTAAAGCCAAAAAGCTCTGATACCACTGTAGGATTTCGGGCATAACTGGAATCCGTTGATTCACTGAGTACCCACATGAAATTGGAGCACTGATTCAGACTCTGATCACGTTATACGGTAGATTCACCATTGGAGAAGAGAACCCAGAGAGAGAGACAGGAGTTTTTGAAAGTTTTCTTGCGGTGTTATTCACTTGCATCCACCGAGTGAGAATAACCCCTTATATTACGTATGGGAGTTATTATGATTTGAAATTCAAATTATAAGGATAAAACTCCTTAATTGAACTCATACTTCTCTATAATTATATAATAGTCCCAACTGAATTGGGCTTGGGCCCTGATCCACCAAGGGTAGACCAGGCACATTCCAACAAACGAAAAAACAATTGTTGACAAAAATTAATATTCACCATTTAAAATGTTAAGAATGGCAAACTGCATGAGCACAATCAATGGATCATGGCTTCTATAATATTGATATTCTATCCATGAGGTCATCGCTGGGATCTCATACAGTAGTACCTTGATAAAATTGTTCCTATATTAGGAATTCATAACTGAGTTACCCACTTAATTAAACACCATTACTGATGCATATTGAATCTAGAAAAATCTAGAACATAAAGTGGAATGACTCAACCAACCTATTGTCATATATCTTGAATGTAACATGCATCATGTTCTTACCTTGTGTATTAGCATCACACAACTCATCCATGGAGACTAATTTTCCAATAACGTCTATATCAACAAAAGAACTTTCATCAGTGCATGACAAAGGAAAAAACAACAATAAACACACATCTTAAAGATTAGCATCATTTTCTAACCAATTGCCCTGGGATCACATGTGGGCGAATCCCTTATTTCAATAATTGATTTGAGCCTAAACTTGTGAGGTGCTAATATAGCAGGAGCAACAGTTACAAAACTATTATGTCTAAGCTGTAACTGATATTTATCGTGGATGGTGTTAAATAGCTCAAGGATAATAAAATTAGATATTTAGTACGAGCCACCAGTTGTAAATAGAGGTTGATATCTTAACCAACTCTTCATTTGGACAATAAATTTTCATATTCACACCCTCCGATGATATGAACAAAAAGATAATTTCCATATGATAAGCTATTCGACTAATACTTGTTTTGTGAAGTGCTTAATGGAACCCTATCTTCACTTTTCTAATGCAACTCCTTGGTATGTTTTATTGAAAATTTAAATGCATGATGATTGTGAAAGTTAAGCATTTCCAAGTGTGATTACATTAAGCTTGAGTAATCCCTTTGCTTGATTCAATTGAGTGAATGGAGTGTCTTTAATGCAATTTTATTAATTTGGATGCCTCGCTTGATTTTAAGAAGTTGATATGGTACGGAAAAGCCTTGTTGGAAGATTCTTTAGCCTTAATTCTATTTTCTCATCATGTGTGTGCATTCACCTATTCTCTAATTAATCTCTAGAACTTGTCTAGGTTCTTTTTCAAAGCTACAATAATACCTTAGATTTGTAGTATGATAGAGGCATTCATTTCTAAACCCATTGACCCAAACATAAATCATTCATCATTTACCTTTGATTACCCCCTTGAGCCCTTCAATTTCATTTCTATTTTATTATACAAATGCTACGTTTACATCACTTATCAAGTTCTTCCTAGCACTATGATATAAAAAAAAGTACTATTGTATATGAGAATAGAAAATAAGAAGAAGAAAAAAAAGTGTGAAATAAAAAGAAAAAAAAGGAAACAAATAAGGCACTATGGTAAAATATGTTAATTAAGTTTAGTTGTGTAGTGCTAAGCAATCTAGCAATTTCTTGGGTGCAAGCATAGTGTTTGTTACATTATCCTTCTATTTAGCCTTTTCAACATTACAACCTTAAGAAGTCCCCTTGATTATGGATTCATGGTAAAATTAGTGGTAGAGATAGTAGAACCTTTACAAGCCTATGGTAGATGCTAGAATAGGTGAATTGAGTGAAATTCCCCATGATTTGAGAGATGAGAGAAACATTTGTTCCCTTGGGAGTTCTACCATGTCTATCTTTCTTGATTTTGTTATGTATTCAAGTTAACTTGTTTGCATTAAAAATTCCATGAGCTTTGATTGATTTGGGATTGTGATTATTCAATCTTTATGTAATTGCATTCTTGAATAGTTTGGTGATTATAATATTAGGCATATTTTTGAAAACATTGGTTCTATTTTACCTAGGAGTGCAAAAGGCTAAGTATAGGGAAATTGATAAATCCCTATTTTATTATATATTTCATATTTTATTTGGGGATTTTGTCATGATAATTTAGCTTAAAATGTCTCTTTTGTGACTAATTGTGATGAAATGTGTTTAAATGAAATTAAGGTTGAAAAAGGGCAAAATTGTCAAAATAATTTCAATTACTTTTAACCATTGATTTTTCTCAGAATTTTTGATGATGGCTAAATTGTTTTCAACTAAAAATACTTCAAAATTTGGATTAAAACTGAAAATGGTAGTTTTGGCCTTGAATTTTGGAAATGACAATTTAGTCCACAAATTTTGAGAAATTCCAGTTTGCTCTACTGAATTCAACACATCGTTTGGCATAGGTCAGATTTGAAGCAGTTTGGAGAGCTGAGGGAAAAGGATATTAAAACACAGAGGCACAAAACAGAGAACCAGAAGCCGCAAGCTTCGATCATCGTCATCTCCAAGCATAGTCTTCAGCTTCTTCTTCCTCTCTTGCCGGCGGCACCACCCACCACCACAGCCGTCGGCGAGCTCCATTACCTCAGATCAAGAGCTGCAGCCATGAGAGCATAGATCACAAGACTCTGAAACAGAGGGGGCCGAAAGTTGAGGGAGAGAGTTGAGAGTGAGCTGCGAGATCAGAGAACTACGGAGATCAGACCAGAGGGGCCGAAATCTGAAGGAGAGAGTTGAGAAACTGTTACTAGTGATAGCCGAGACACAGAGGAGGCCAAATCAGGCACCTGGGATCATCATCTCTTCCATCTCCAACGGTCGTCCTTGATTTTCCAGCATTCCTGGTAGCTTACAGAGCAGCATCCACCAACACCCTTCACCGGTTCTTCCTCCTCCTCCTCAAACTTCGGAGCTGCTGCGACATTTCAGCATTGTTTCTGAATTTTGAATCTCAACCGTGACTCCCCCTGTGTTTCTGAGTTCAATTTCAGTCCCTGATTTAATTGGTTTAGTGCTAATTAGTTACTTTAATCAATGGTTAAAAATGGCTGGAATTGTGCAATTGGTTGGTGAAGCTGAATTGATGGTTGGCAGTGGCTAATTTCCCTAATCCTGTGTAGCAAGAGGCAATGGTATGAATTTGGGTTCAACAGGGGAGTTTTTACTTTTTCAATTCTATATTTCTACATTATATTTTAGATTCCTAGGTCTTAGAATGAATTTTATAATGTTGAATTGATTTATTTTGATGTATTTTGGAGAATTGGATGGGGTTTGAACTGTTGTTAAACACTTGACATTGTGGTTAATTAGCTTAATTATCATTTCCTTGTGCTGGTTAGTCATTAAACTGACAATTTTGTGAACATTTTGTGCTAATTTCAAGGTGGCTCGGTTAGTAGATCAATAGTGTCTTGTGTTTGTATTAGTTAATTGAACGTGAATTTATTAATTATATTTAGCATTGGGTTTTAGCATCATTAATCTTGATTTTTCATATGGGTGGCAATTGTTAAATTAATATTAATGAGAAAATCAAGCGGTAATACGAGGTGGCTCGGTTATTGGATCAAGAGCTAAATATGATTGTTAAGTTCATTTAATTGCTAGAGTGCTTAATTAATCTAATTTAGAGAGATTAATATGCAAGGTGGCTTGGTATTAATCAATCTATGTTAAACCTAGTCTAAGGGGTGGCCCTTAGAGTTATTTTAGAACTAGAATGATTGAATCTCCCATAATCATTTAAGTGAGAATTGCTTGTGCCATTGCTATGAGGGATTACTTATTCCATTGTTGATTTCTTTGTTTCTTTCATTTCATTAATCTCATAATCATTCCTTTCCACTTTTATTCCAATAAAAATACAAAAAAAAAATAGTTTTAAAGCATTTTAGTTTAATTGCAACTTAGTTGTTAGATAAAAAGCTCAAAGATTATTTTTAACTTGTTTTATGCCAATCGTCACACTTAATTTCTTGATAATTAATAAAAGGCTCTTTGAGAAACGATCCGGGTTTGTACTCTATATTGCAATCCTTGTTTATTTTTGAAGAGGTTACCAAGGTAAAAAGCCGACAACGCCTACTCTTCAAGATCCCAAAAATTTTGTTGCTCAAAACTTTGACTAGGACAAAATGAATGGTCAAAACAAGTTTGGTTCCTAGCAAAATCATCTCCCACATAATGACTAGTTGTACTATATGGACAATGCTCTTATAAATGACTCTCTCCACAATAAATACAAGAAACAAAGATTATGAGGAGAAGAATCAACATTTTCATTCCAACCAGTGTTTGCATATGTTTGTCTCATCTAATCCACATGCATGTCTACTAAAAAACAAAGATTTGACAATCTATCACAAATGAATGCCGTAAATAATCCATGTTTTTTTTTCTTTTTATGAAAATATGAGCAAAAAAATAATAAAAAACTCACAAAACTCAAGCTTAAACTACTAATGCTCAATCAATTCCAACCAAACAGTGTGAGTACACAAATCCCCGGCAACGGCGCCAAAAACGTGATAGGGGCAAAATATAGAGCTTAAGACTCCAAAAGTGCATGGGCCGTATCAAATAATAAAGAGTGAATAAGATATCGTTCCCACGAGAACTTGGTGCTAACAATGCAATTGAGCAATGACTTTATACTTTTGTTTAAGTTGAATGAACACAATTTAAATCAATATATGAATAAAACTAACTACAAAAAAAAAAAAATCTAACTACGTTTTAGGCTAAGGGTGATTCTAGATCTTAAGTGGTGACTTGGATTATTATAGCCTTGATTACTTCTTAGTGTCTAATTTCTCCCATTAATTGCATTTAAAGTTATAATTGCTAGTCTAGGACTCTTATTTACCTTATAGTGTCTTTCAATTCACAATAAAACATTCCAACTATGTTAATCCTAACATAGTACTTAATTGGATTCATTTAAGTGCAAGTCTAATGAGACTATGTAGGGCTGGTAGGTATATATCTATTCTACAAGCAAATTAAATCCAAAAACCTAATCCTACACGATTCAATTGAAGATCTAGTCTAAATTTCCTATGTTTAGGCTCCTTTAGAACACCAAAATAATCCCAATGAGATGTCTCTTATTTTAGGATAATCAGACACACAATTAAATCAACAAATATAATATTAGACCAATTAACAGAAAAAATTATCATCCACTAATTCAAAATCAAACTAAATAATCCAAAACCAAAGGTAAGCTACATAAACTGAACATTGTCATGATCAAAATAATAGCTAACCAAAGACAAAATAAAGAAGAGAAAGGAAAAGAGAAATAAAAACTCAATGCCGAATTTTTATCTGTGTTGTCACTCTTCTGCATCTCCAAACTTTAATCTCCCTCCACTAAAGCTCTTGCCTTGCCATCGCCAATCAAGAAAATAGAACACACCTTCCTCTTGCTACTCCTAAAATATATATAGGTATATATCGCCTCATTGCGTGCGTCTTGATCACAATTTCTTGATCTATCTCTTTTTTGTATTATTGATTATCTTATAATATAGATATATTATATTGATATTTTGTTCTCACTTGAATATTATAATATCTCTTGTAAAATAAATTAGGATATGAGTAGATTTTATATTAAAATATCCTTTTATCCTATAATTAATTAAATGATAGAAAAATATATAAAAGATAATTAAACAAGTATAAAAAATAATAAATTTAATCAAATATATCCAAAATCTACACTTATTTAATTAAAAAAATATATACTTATCATATGGTCATTCAACCTTTATGTATTTTCATTTTCTAAACTTTGGAAGCAAAACTAAATATGCAAATAAAAAGATTATTCAGATTTACGAATATTATATCCCTAAATATAAATAACTAAATGCAAATGATCGCTCAGATAGAGATATCAATGATAACAGTCATACTCCACCCTTTTAATCCAATCTAACTCTAAGTAGTGTTGTATGGGGCCCTTTTATCAGGTTAATTTTCTTTAGGCTCCCTATTTCTTTAATGATTGAGAAAATATTACCATTTTATTCATATTCACTTTGGGGTTAAAAGAAAACATCGTGTTCTATGTCTTTAAAAGTAATATAGCAAAATCATTATAAAGTAATGTCTTATGAAATAATGGAATAGAAGTTAAGACAATGATTATATAATTAAAACTCTTACCTCGCAAGTTGTTGTTCGTAAGATATAGCAACTAGAGTTTGGTCAAATTTGCAAGTTCACTTGGTATTTTTCCTCCATTGAATCTGTTATCACCTAATGATAACTGTGCTAATTCTTTACATTGATGCCAAACAGAGGGTATTTTGCTAGACAATTCATTTCTATGCACATCAAATCACATATTTTTTGGAAGAGTACCAGATAATTGATTTATTCCAAGAGCAATCCGTTGTAGCGATGAATTGTTAAATAATGAAGATGGTGTAGAACCAGTGAGATGATTTACTCCAAGATGTAACATCTTTCAGTTGTGAAATATCACCAATTTCATTTGGAATGCCTCCTTCAAATATTAAGGGGTCGAAAAGAAACTAATGTCAGTAACAATTTGTTACATGTCACTAGTTATCAGGTGCATGAGATAAATTAATATTCTATAGAAACACGTGTAATAAGACTTGCACATTTTTTAAGAAATGACACATATATTAGTAAATGATAAAACGCAATAAAACGTATAATACTTTTAATTCGGGTGGGCTAATAACAATAGATCAAATCAACTGGTTGTGTTCGGTTGAGAATTTTTGATGGATTCAAGATGATTAAATCTAAGAGACAAACTGAAATCCAATTAGCCCTTCCTTTTCATCATTCCTATCAAAACACATATTTCTTGGGAGACTCCTAGAAAAAATCTTTTTGTTGACTCTACACACTTTTTAAAAATAATAATTACTAATAAAAATGAAATTAAAATATAATGTATATTGTCCAAATCAAAATTAAACAGTTCAGGCATGTTCAATGTAAGGATTATTCAATATGAAAAGTACATGAGTACAAGACTTAGATGAGTGATTATTTACTAGTGATGGATTGCTTTTGTGATGAATTTTGTTGTTGAAGCATTTGGATTTTATATTGAATATATTTTATCATGTTTTAAATAGGATTATGCATTGTATGTGATTACTATAATATGTAGTTAAGTTAATTCATATTGAGTGTCATGATCGTGCTCTCATTTAAGAGGAATCAAATGCTTTAAAATGATTTTCAAATACTCATCAAGTGGTATTTAATAATTTATCTTAGAGATGACTATGATGCAATTGTAAGATTAGTCATTTGATACAATTGTTTGAGGTTTTTAATTTTATTTGATGAAAAATTAACTCCCAAATTATTTTTAGGAAGCTAGGAAACCCATCAACTTTGCTACCAAGACTCATTTTATCTTATAATCCTTTTCAAACCAAAACAATTCTTCATTATTTTCCAAAAATGCCAAAAAGAATAGAAATAGCTTTATTTTCATGAATTTTAGCCCAGAGAAAACTAATTTCAAAACCCCCTTTTTTAACCAAGATTTTAGCACTTAGTTTTAACCTAGGAAATTCAAAATAAAAGCTTTGTTGATAAAAAAGGATCCCAAATTATTTGCACTATATAACATTTTAATTTGAGTTAAAATTTATGATTTGACCCCGAGATAACTAAGCTTCTTGTCAAATCAATACAGGCTTTAGAAAAATTTTTCTATTATTTCATGTGCCATATTAACATTTTTTAAAATTAACCAGATTAAAAAATTAGCAAAAAGTATCCACAAAAAATTTATTAAATATGTTTCCAAGGACGGATAAACCCAACCCCGACAAATTTCTTAACCCCTGGCCCTCACCAAAACTTGTAGTTTAATTTTAGTGATTCAACATTTATTTCTTCTCTTATAAGTTATAGCAAATTTTTTTACTCAAATTTTTTTAATAGAGAAAATTACTACTGTAAAAGCTTTATAGTCGTGTACATATATGCAATCCCACGCTCAATCCAAATTAATTGAGGCACAAAATATTTATGTATTTTGGTCAAACATATATCATATATGTATATATCAATTTTTATATTTTGAATTTAAACAACCCAAACAAGTATTTTCATAATTTAATATTAAATATTTAAATATTTTATATTTTATATCAGTTTTTTAAAAAATAAATTAATTAATATGTAAATGTTTTGTTAAGTCTGCTGATAAAAACTGCACAGGTTAATCCTATCACATTTTCTATCCCTCTCATAACGTCATTTCCAAAATCACAAATAAACACTGACTTCCAAGTCTTTTAACATAAAACCATGGCAATATGCCTTTTCATTGGATTTATTTTTATACTGCTAATCCTTTTATTGTCTGGTTGTTTTGTTTTTCCACGATAACATGAACGTCCACAATATGCCTTTTATTGTCATAGTTTTAAAAAAAGCAAAGGCCAATTCTATCAAATTTTTTAGCCCTCTCAAAACGCCATTTCCAACTCACGAAGTTATTCACAAATAAACATTCACTTTCAAGTCTTTTAACTTAGAAGACATGATAATGCTTTTCCTATGGTTTGATTTTTCTTCTGCTAATTCTTTTAGTGTCTTCTTGTTTTTCTTTTCCCCCTTAACGCGGACGTCCAACTACAAGTCATTATACCAAAAAGAAAAAAAACACAAGAAGCTTTATGTTGCTTCTTTATTAGTTTGATTTTTATTCTCTTCTCCCTCACATTGTCTTGTTTTAATCTGTTTTTCCATGAAACCACTTCCAGAGATTAACCCGAATCATATTAAAAGACAATACAATCTCTATTAAAGACTCCATTTTTTGTTCCTTTAATTTATATATCACTAAAATACCCCTTAAAAATTATGCAGTTTATGTTTTTGAATTCCCACTTTGTGCGTAAAAAGATTATATGTGATGAGGGTATTTGTGAAACTATAATCCGAATCTATAAAAAGTTACGTAAAAAGTAAAGGCAAATATGTATATACTTCATTGGTGTATAAATATTCATTATTAAAATAATAGAATTATTCAGTTTTCTATCCAATCACTTTTGGTCACATGGTATCCAGAGCCTAGTCTTTTCCTCTTGATTTTTTTGTTTGCCTCTACCCTTTTCTCTTTCATCTTCTTTAACGTTCTCCTTTTTCCTTCCCGTCTTCGAGCTTCCATGGCCAGCACCTCTGTCCTTGATTTGAGCAGCCCTTACTATATTCATCCTAACGAAAATCCTGCTCTAATCTTGGTTGCACTATTACAAAATATAGATTTTACGTCCCTAAAAGACGTCCCTTTTTAAAAAGGGGACGTAAAAAAATAAAAACGGTGGCATTTTTATAATTATGGGTGAGAACTGAATAGCTTTAGACGTCTCCAATTCAAATAGGGATGTCTAAAATGTGACTTTACAGACTTTAGACGTCCCCAATTGAATTGGGGACTTCTAAAATTAAATTTTTTTTCTTTTACTTTATATGTCCCCAATTCAATTAGGGACATCTAAAATATGTAAAGTTACACTTTAGACGTCCCTATATATATTGGGGACGTCTAAAGTTTTTTTTTTTAAACGAGGGACACCCTTTGGCGTCCCTCATGTGTATATATATATATGGGGACGCCCTTGTTAAATGGCGTCCCCAATATATGTTAGTGGCGTCCCGCAACAGGGACATATATATATATATATGAGGGATGCCAAAGGGTGTCCCTCGTTAAAAAAAAAATTTTAAAAAAAAACTTTAGACGTCCCCAATATATATAGGGACGTCTAAAGTGTAACTTAACAGATTTTAGACATCCCTAATTGAATTGGGGACGTAAAAAATAATTTAAATTTTTAGTGACAGTCTTTATTTGTCATCTTTATACTAGTTTTATATTTATCTTTCTCTTCACTTCGTCGTAAACATAAGAAGAGCCACTACCACCACGCATTTTAACTCTTGCTTCTTCTTCTTTATATGCCCTTTTTACTGTTGCTTCTTCCTTTGTCTCTCTTTTTTTCACCGCCAGATCTGCTATGCTTTCTTACCATCTTTTGTATTTTATCCTCTTTCTCTTTTTTCTTTGAGTTTCCCTTCTATTTTATCTTCTAACTCGTGTTGTTATGGCTTGTAGATCAAAACTCTGAAACATGCTTCATGACCATGTTCCCGCTAAGAAAACGAGGTTCATCTCTCCCTGTCGCTCTTCTCTATTCATTATTACTAGAAAATAAATTTCAATAATAGAAGGAGATAAGTTTTTTGTAACTAATTCCTCTTATTATTTTCATCTTCTGCCTATAAGATTTCAGCTTTGGAGTTATTATTGTGTAGATTTTGGATTTCAGATACTAGATCTGTAATTTTATTGATGATGATCTATGATTTCTAGTTTTAAATACTGTTTAGTTCAGATCTGTAATATAAACGATTTTTTTAAAAAAAAGCACTTTAGACTCCCCACTTTAAAGTGGGGACTTCTAAAGTGGGACTTTAGACGTCCCTACTTTAAAGTGGGGACGTCTAAAGTGTCAGCGTAGCACTTTAGATGTCCCTTTTTAAAATGGGGACGTCTAACGTCCAGACCTTAGACGTCCTTTTATCTACGGACGTTATTGCCATTTTTTACTACGTCGCTTACATAGACGTTCCCTTGTTTTTAGACGTTAAAAGGCCTAAAAAAGGGACGTTAAAAATGTTTTTTTGTAGTAGTGTTGCGCCGACTCTTGATGGCTCAAATTATCACAGTTGGGCCTGTTCGATGCGAATGGCTTTGCTTTCCAAAAACAAGCTCCAGTTCATAGATGGTTCTTTACCTTCACCGCTGATAACCGATCTTCTGTTTCCAGTTTGGAAGCAGTGTAATAATCTTGTTCAACGTTGGTTAATCAAATCTCTCTCTCTAACCATTACGAAAAGCATTTTATGGTTCGACAAGGCTTCAAAAATTTGGTCTGATCTTAGCTCTCTTTTCTCTCAATCAGACATCTTCTGCATCGCTGATCTTCAAGAGGAAATTTATAGTCTTTGCAGGGTAGTTTGAGTGTTAGTGATTACTACACTAAACTCAAGATCCTTTGGGAAGAGATATCTAATATCCGTCCTCTTCCTCTTCCAGCATGTGCTTGTGGCTCTCCTGGTCTTGCAGTAAAGCATCGGGAGGAATACTATGTCATCTATTTTCTTAAGGGCTTGATTGAGCAATTTGCTTCAGTCAAGTCCCAAATCATGCTTCTCGATCCACTGCTGCCAATTCACTGAGTCTTCTCCTTGGTTTTGCAACAGGAGCTAGCGCGAATTTCCAGTTTCCTCTGAACCAAAGATTTTGTTAGCTTCCGGCACTGCTAGAGGTTCAAAACCTTTCTCCTCTAGTATGCCACCTCCTACTACTCGCCAATGTTCTTATTGTGGCAAGCCTCGGCATACTGAGGCCACCCGCTATCATAAGCATGGTCTCCCTCCTTGGTTTAAGTTCCAGAATGGTTCTTCTGCTACGATCAATGATGTGACAACTCCGGCGTCTATTTTGGTTCAAGATTCTCCCTCTGCTTTGTGCTTCCCTCCAACATAGTCCTCTTCGGCTTCTCTTCTGCCTCCTCTTTCTCCAGATCAATATCAAGATCTACTGAGTCTTCTCAACACTCCTTTTCCTTCTGTATCAACTTGTGTTCCTACCTCCGTTAATCATTTGACTACTTCAGTGTCTTCTGTTAACGGTAATTGTCCTCCTCTTTCTTTCACAAAGTCTGTTTCGTAGATTCTTGACTCTGGTGCAACTGATCATGTTTGTTGCCATCTTGATTTATTTTCTAAGTATCATTCCATTTCTCCTATTTTTGTGAGTTTGCCTACTGGTTCTTCTACCATTGCTTCTTTTTTTGGTACTATGCATTTATCCCCTGATTTGGCTCTTCATAATGTTCTTTATATTCCTTCGTTTTCCTTCAATATTATTTCTATTTCTCGCTTGACTATTTCACTTAATTGTCATTTCACCTTTTTCTCTACTTCCTGTCAGATACACTTACTTCGACCTTCGGTGATGATTGGTATAGCTAAAGTCTTTGTAGGGCTCCACGTCTTACATGTAGATATGCTTTCTTCTCCTTCCCCTTCAACCATTCATATGGCCACTTCATCTCCTGCTTCAAATTTCATGCTCTGGCATGTTTGTCTTGGTCACTTATCAACCTCTACTTTTATTGTTTTACATAAGACTGCCCCTGAAATTTCTTTTATTCCCCAATCCCTTGCTTGTGACATTTGTCATTTTGCCAAATAGAAATAAAATTCATTCCCTGTAAGTTTGATTTCAAGCAATAACATCTTTCATCTGATTCATGTTAACATCTGGGGTCCCTTTTCAAAACAATCTATTCATGGTTATCGCTATTTTCTCACAATTGTGGACTATTTCTCTCGTTTTACTTGGGTTTTTATGTTGAAACAAAAATCTGATGCTAGACCCCAACTTAAAAATTTTATCACTCTTGTTGAAACTCAATTTAATACTTCTATTAAGATCTTGCATTCTGACAATGGTCCTGAATTTAATATGCCTAATTTTTATGCTTCCAAAGGTGTTTTACATCATACTTCTTGTGTTGAGACTCCTCAACAAAATGGCCTTGTTAAGCATAAGCATCAACATAGTTTAAACATGGCTAGAGCTTAGCTTTTTCAATCTCATTTACCTTTTGTTTATTGGTCATTTGCTATTTAACATGCTACTTTTATCATTAATCGCCTACCTACTCCTATTCTTCACAATGTCATGCCCTTTGAAAAATTGCACACCTTAGCTCCTAACTATTCTAACTTTAAAGTTTTTTTCTTTTGCTACCACTTTATCTCATAATCATTCTAAATTTGATTCTCATTCTCTTAAATGTGTTTTTCTGTGTTACCCTTCTGGTTCTAAAGCTTACATTCTTTTAGATGCCAATACTAATCATATTTTCTTATCTCGAGATGTTATTTTCCATGAACTCTATTTCCTTTTAAATTTAACAGTGTCCTTTCCCCTGTTATTCCCACTTCTGAACCCACTATTCAGGACTTTCCTACCTTTCTTGATGATGATGGCCCTCTTTCATATCCTGTTTGCCTTCTTATTTCTTCCTCTTTTGTTGCTTCTATGCCCTCTCCTCCACCTATTTGTCGTTCTACTAGACCTCATAAGCCCCCTTCATATCTGCATGACTATCATTGTGCTCTTCACAGCTTTACTCACCAATCCTCATGTGCAAGGCGTCTTAGATATCCTTTATCCTTTGTTTTATCCTATTCTTCACTTTCACCCCTGTACAAAAACTTTGTCTGTACTGTTTCCACTACTCCTGATCCTGAAGCTTATAGTCAAGAGGTTACCCATTCTGTTTGGAGGGATGCTATGCAAGCTGATATAGAGGCACTTGAATGTAATAAGACCTGGGTTTTAACATCTTTACCACCTGGCAAGCATACCATTGGTTGTAAGTGGGTTTTAACATAACAACTTGGAATAGTGCTGCTCCAAATGCAGCTCCACTTGCATATCCCAACACCACAGGTTTCCATTCAAATTCAAATCCAACTTCACAACTTTAAAGTGGTTCTTCGCTTTCCTCATAAGTGGTGCACGGAATCATAAGTTGAAAACCATGCAACTCTATTTCCTTCAAAGGAATCACTTGAGAAAGTCTCAAATTGTTGGTCCCTAGGAATACAACCTTCAAGTTGATTTTCTGAAAGGTTCAAGACTATGAAAAAATTGAGATTAGTCAACTCTATGGGAGTTTTTCTAATAAATTTGTTTGATGACAAGTCTAGCCATTCCAGATTCTACAAATTTCCCATTGAGGCAGGAATTGCACCGGTGAGCCCGTTGTGTGAAAGATTAAGCCCTTTCAACGCAAGAAAATCTGCAATAACTTGTGGAATCTCTCCCTCAAACATGTTGGATAAATCAATGCTTGTGAAAACAATCAAGATCTTTTCTAGATGAATGTCCAATCCTTTCCAAATTAACTCAACAAAGTAATAATAATACCAATAGTGTAGATAGGGCTTTCATAATTGAAGTAGTGCAAGCCAGTTTTCCTATCTAATTTATTCATAGCTCCAAAAGATTTGAAGAATGATGCTGGTAAAGGACCTTGCAAGCTGTTGCTAGATAGGTCAAGTACTCTTAACTTAGGGAAAGCGTGGCTTCCATTGTCCCTAAATTTGGGGATGAAACCGTGCAAGTTTTTCTGTCTAATAACATGTACTTGCAATTCTTCTAGAACTTGTAGCCAACGGGGAAATACATCCTCTATGTTATTGTTGCCATGATCCAAGACTCTAAGCCTTGTGCAATTGACTAAAGATTGAGGTATTGACCCTTGCAAAATGTTTCCATTAAGATTGAGGGTTCTTAAATTGTTTCACACTTCGAATGATTGTGGCACAATGCCATAGAAGTTATTCATTTGTAAATCCAACACATAAAGGATGAGATTAGAGCCAACAATATAGTGTGGAATAGTGCCGATGAAGTTATTATTGGACAAGTTAAGAATAATCAAGTTTGCTTGCATTGCAAATAGAAGAATGGAGCTCTCCTTGAAGGAAGTTGTGACTTAAGTCAAGAGAATACATGTTTTTCCATGAAAAGTAGTGCAATAACACATTTCCAATGAGAAAGTTGTGACAGAAATTCAAGAATGTAAGGTTTTGAAGATGAAAAATTGACCTTGGAATTGAGCCATTCAACTTATTATTAGACACATCAAGAATTTTTATTGAATAAGTGGATATTTCACCAATATAACCATTGAATTGGTTAGAACCTAAATGCAGATAATTCAAAGATGGCAGACTAAACAACCAAGAAGGAATTATTCCATGGAAGCCATTGTTTGACAAATCTAGACCTTACAGATTTTTAAGTTCTGAAATGGAATACGGAAATTGGCCAATAAAATTATTTGAAGATAAAAAAAGCCCAGTGAGATTTTGAAGATTCGAAAGTGATGATGAGATTTGACCACAAAAATTATTGTTTGAGAGGTCCAAAGAAGTAAGTTGTGTAAGGTTCCACAAGGATAGTGGAAGTCCTTCAGTGAATCGACATGATGAGAGAAACAATTCATTTAATGATTTTCATGAGGCCAATGGAACGAGGAAAATTTCTTGTGAAACTCATGTTACGGAGATTCAAAATTCTAGTGGAATTGTTCCAATTAGATTTGGGAAGATGACATGTTAAATTTTGGTTATATCCCAAACATATCTCCTGAAGGTGGGGGAATGAAAATAACTTTTCATCCAAATTCCCTTGTAATCCAGCCTCAACAAGCCAAAGAGAGATCAAAGAAGAAAAAATATTCTTTAATAGATGACTCAAAGGTATCGATGACTTATCCACACCAACCATATAAAGATCCTTTATTTGAGTGATATTTGTTGTGAGTCACTCCCAAGTTTTTTCGTTAAGAATTAGATTATTGAAATCCTCAAAGATATAAAGTGTGACCAATTTGTAAAGATGAGCAATTTGATATGGAACTTCACCAATAAAATTACAAACACGCAAGGTTAGGTGTGTTAAACTTACAAGTTGTGAAAAAGTAGATGATATTTGAGACCCAACAAAGTCATTGCCACTAAGGTCAAGCCTTTGAAGATGGGTAAGTTGGAAGAGAGCATTGTTGGGAAGGAGTTTTCCATGAAGCCAACTACACATAAGATTGAGGCCAATCACGTGACCCAATGGATTGCAAGTGACACCATCCCATAAGCAACAATTTGTACCATTTATCCAAGTTGATGTCTTTGGGTATGATATGGTTTCATAAGCATGACATAAGCATGACAAAGCTCAGAAGTTAAAGAATAAGGAACGGGTTTTTGAATGGAAAATGAGTTTTTGAAGTGTAACAAGGCTAAGCTTTGGTCAAGACGACATGATGGGAAAGCAGAGGAATAATAAGAGAGAGAGCGAGAGAGGGAGAGAGGGAGAGAGAGAGAGAGCGACACAATGATAAACTCCTCAATCTATGATTGATAATTCTATACATGCAACAAGTGAAGAGAACATATGTGTTTATAGCTAAAAGGAGAATGAGCATATTAATATCTATACATGGAAGCGGAACAAGGTTACGTTGGTCCAAAGAAGAAGGAAGCACTGAACAAGCCTTATATGGGTTGACTGGTGTATTCGGTTTGTGACAATGATTTTAATTCTCAAACTCCATTCCATATTTTTAATACATTACAAATGCTTATATCTGTACAATATTACAATGAACATGGCTCAAATAAAAGTTCATAGTACATATGTGATTTATGCTCAAATTCATGAAATAACAAAAAGCTCGTAAATAATTTTCTTAAGGAAAAATATGGCATTACCTAAAATGTCCCCGCGCGTACTTGTCATGTAATTTTTAAAAAGAACTCAGAAATATTTTTGCCAAAAAAAATGTCTCTCAATTTTTTAGTTGCTAACAGGGATCCTTTTATTAGTGGTAATTTTGTTCAAGACACAACCTAACACTTTAATTTGATTTGTCATGTTGTAAGACCATTGCATAACTAAAATTTAATTAAAAAAGAGTTAAATGCAATTTTTAATTATCAATAAAAAGCGAGTTTTCTGTGTATGTGTTTGTAAGATGGAAATTGTACACCTAGTATTGAAAAAACAACTCTAAAACTAAAATTTAATTATCACTTAATTTTAATTATGATATGAAAATTATATACTACACTAAAATAGATTACTAAATGCGATAGGGGCCAATCAATACAAATCAATAAATTACAAACCCTGTAAATAGCCAAAGTTATTGCTAAAATTTTTAAAACTATTCTTTGCTCTTATTGAAATTATAATTCATTTTTTTTATTTTTTAAAAAATAACATCAAAATAAACTCTTTATGTGAAGGACTCCAGCGTTAGGAAGTAGCATGTGAATCAAATAAAGCAGAGGGAAAAATGTAATACCCCAAATTTTGAGACTCGAGGCTAGAGAATAAGCCTGAGATTAGTGGATTGCTAAGCCCCGGTTTAGCAAGATCCCAAATTGTGATTAAGGGTTAATGACTTCAAAAGTGGATGTGTCTAGTGATAAATAACCCTTTTGGAGAATATGCACTACTATAAAATGGTTGAAAGGTGGCGCACATTTTGTGGCACTTATTTAAAGAAGTGCCACAGCTGCCCCCTTTTCTTTTATTTTCTTTTTTTATTTAATTTTTTTAAAATTTTGGGGACCAGCTGTGGCGCCTGGTGGACCAGGCGCCACAGCTGGTGGGGCCAACTGTGGCGCCTGTTAGGGCAGGCGCCATAGTTGGCCCAATTGACCCCACCAGGCGCCACAGCTGGTAGAAAAAAAATAGAAAAAGAAAAAAAAAGGCAGCTGTGGCACTTCTTTAAAGAAGTGCCACAATTGGCTGGATGTGAATTTTCAATTCTCCTGCCAATCAGATTTCCCTCATTTAACTTTACTTTTTATCTTTTCCCTCCCTTTTACCTTTTTATTCCCTCTTCCTCAGCTCGCATTGATGCCCCTCCCCCTGTAAAAGATATCACTTTCTCTTGCAAAACAAACACACACACTCATCTTCTTCATTAAATTCTCTTGTCCCTTTTTCCATTTTTTTTTCGTCCGTCCCCACTCCTCTCCCTAGTTGTTTCCTTTCCTTCATATTCTCTGTCTCTCTTCCTCTTTTGAACCCCACTCCATTTGATCCCCACTACATTCCACAGCTCACATATGCTCATCCTCGTCACTCAAGATAGTGTCACCAACGTGGTCCCCCACTCCCTGCGCTGGTCAATTAATAGATTTGTAAGAAGAAGAATGTTTCATTCTAACTTGCTTTGTTTAATTTTTTTTAGTCAAGATAAACTGTCATATAACGTTTGCCTTTCTGTTCCTAATTTAATAGGAAAGAGTGAAAACCTAGCCTGTTTCGTTTGCCTTTTTGCTTTGTTTAAATTTTTTGGCCGACAAGCTTGCGTTTTTTAGTAATATTTTCATTTACTTAATTAGTTGTTGATGTACTGTGTTCACATATCAAGTTCTTGTATTGTGATATTTTTTATGTTAGCTTTGGAGAGTATTAATGTAAGAACATTATTGTTGGGGAAATGACAATAAATATATTATTTTGTAAGAACATTTTTGTTGGGGAACTTGAATTTTAAATGTGAAAATCATATATATATATATATAATAGGTTGAAATATAAAAAAGAGCCACAAGAAAGAAAGGAAGATTTAAAAAAAAAAAGGACCCTACTGTGGCGCTTGCTGACGTAAGCACCACAGTAGGTCCCTCCTCCTGTGGCGCTTGCTGACGCAAGCGTCATAGGAGACCGCCTTCCTGTGGCACTTCCTCCACCAAGCGCCACAGAAGGGTATTTTTTTTAAAAAAATTTTAAAATGTTGTGGTGCTTCCAAGCGCCACAGCTTTTTTTTAGTAGCATCCAGATATGTGGCACTTCTCCAGCGCCACAGCTAATATAATTATAAGCGCCACAATTTTACTTTTTTGTAGTAGTGATGATGTGATTTGGCACTCGAATGTGATTCGTGTATGTTGTGAGCAGCGCTGAAACCCTGTATTTGAGTTCAATTATGGATTAATTAACATCCAAATTAAATTGACTTAGAATAGAGGGAAGAATTGAATGTGAATTGTGTTGACATGTTGAGATTGTTGTGAAAACATGTCAATGTGATGTGAATTTGATTGATTTGGTATTTCCAATGGATTCCTTGTGAAAATTTATGTGGGAATGATGTTTGGTATGAAAATGGAAGCAAAGATGCTAAATCTGAAATTCTGTCCAGTGAAACTCTGTTCTGGGCAGTCAGTTTGTGTGAACGTTTTGAATGCCCAAATGATGTCTAAAAATTCTGAAACTATCCACTCTTATAGTTCACATCTCAAGCTTCAAAATGGACATATAATTTGTACCATTTCGTTTTGTGAGCTAGGTGATATGACTGTCCAAAGTTTGGGATGGAAACTGAACTTTGTTTTGGGGCAGTGATGCGTTTTATGTAATTCGGGAATTTTGTGGTGACTTTGGGTAATGTTTAATATTTTTCCTATAAATAGGACTTAAATATATTTCATTTGGCTTTGAGTTCACCTCATTTCGATTTTTCTAGAATTAGTTATAATTTTTCAAAGTTAGGGCAGAAAATCTGCCAGAATTTCTGAAAAATCCGAAAATGGGAAATTAAAAATTATGACATCATCATATTGTAAGATGACATCAGCATGATATTAGAAACCACTTTCCCATTTCTTCTTCAGCCATTTCCGATGGTTTTACACAAAGAAGAGAGGGAGAGAGTGTTTTGAGAGTCTAGAGAGAGAAGGAGCAAGAACTCACAGGTAAGCTTGATTTCTCCGATGACTTAGCTCATAACCTACGTAATCCTTCCTCTAAGCTTCTCTTCTAGATGGATTAAGGTACTTGAAGCTTAATTTTTCTGTTTAAAAGGGGCTAGGGTTCAGCCATATTGAGAAAAAGCCAAGGGAGCTTGAGGTAACTTCCGAAACTTCAATCTTTGATTGTTTTGGCTGCTATGGTTGATTTAATCGGTGAAATTTCATCGGATTGTCTTTGTTTGTAAATTTGGAAAATGACATGGCCTAGGGGTTATGCTGCCCAAATTGGGTCTTAATATTAGTTATAACCTAATGTAATGGTTAATAAAGTGGTTAGGTGTAGAAAGAAACACGTTTACGGAGCCGAAACCGAAAAACCCCAATTTTCCCTGGAGTACTTGTATATTTCGGTTATGGATATAAATGGGTCTTAGAGTTGGATTTTCAATGATTTGATAGTTCCATTGAGTTCAGGAACGAAAATTAGGTGGGGTTATAGTTGGTCACTTTTTCGGAAAAGGCCAAAAAGCATAATTACGAAAACGCCCCTAAAATCCTTAAAGTGGGGATGCCAAGGGTTAAATTTGTAAATTGACATTGAATTTGATAATTTTGAGTCTGGAAATAGATTTCTTGGGCGAAAATATGTCAGAATAGCCCATCTCAAAATTTCAAGAAAAGTACAGCTGGCCCGGGTATAGCGAAGCCGGCCCGGGTCCCCGGGGATATTTTAGTAAATTTTCAATATAATCTCATATAACCCCCAGAAACACTATGGAAGTGTCTAAATAGTATATTTGACATTGTAGGACCGAATGTGAAGCCCTGAGTTGCTGGCACACAAATCGAGGAGAAAAAACTAGAGGTAGGGGACTTACCTTACTTGCATGTATTTGATATCTTTGCTTGTGTAGTGATGTATGTGATTGCTTTACTTGATTGTGTAGAGCATATTTGAATAAATGAAGCTCTGTTTCTGTTTTGCTGTGGCCATAGTTTTGTTACATGAAATATTGAGCATGCAGAAATGTCATTATGGGGCATGCATCTAGATAAAGCTAACATGTCATACACATAGCATCTATCATGCATGCATTATGGTATCTGTTTCCTACTGAGATTCTCTCGAATCTCAATCTCCGCTACCAACAATTTAGACAGGGCAAGTGGCTCATGGAGGGAGCGGCTAGGACTCCTTCGAGATGAGAGTTGGTAGTTGGTTATCAATGAGTTGTGAAGACTGTATATGATTCGGTTGAATATATGGTTATGAATTTGAGATGAGATTGTGTGATCCCTATTTGAAGAATTGTAATGGGCAATTGTGCCTTGTGTATCTTTAGCGAAGGTATGTACCCGGGATTGCCAGGATGATTATGTTGTGTACTCTAATATTTATATGAATGTGATTTATCTTCGCAAAATAATTGTATTCGAAATGTGAATATGAGACTAAGTTAATTAGATTTTAAAAGGTATTTTGAAAACCCTATCTCAAGGATGGGATTTTAAATGAGTTTTGATTATTATTGGTCTCTATTTCATTTTAATCTCGTATTTCGGATATAATTACGGAGGGGGTTACAAAAAAGAACACAAACCGACCACATACAAACATGAATTGACCTACAAATTCATTATACATTAAGGAGTTAGTTTGATTGTTCTTTACCTAATCCTCTCCTTGTGTTTAGTTTCATATCTTCCTGACCTAGTCCATACTAATCAGAACAAAATACAACCTCCATTACTATAAAGCCAAGGTTTGTGAACCAAAATGAAGGGAGGAGGGAACACAAAGTTGTTCTTCTGGTAAATTAAAAAATCAAATTAAATTAAATTTTGACCATCTAAATCTAATTTGAATAGCTGAAATTATTATGAGCAACCCATGAGTATGAAATGCGATTGTAATTGTGTCACATTGTCCCCTATGTATAATTAAACATTGTACTTATACACGTCAATGTTTAGCAAAAGCGGCTAGTCAACTATTGGTGTTTAGTTCACAAGTCTATTCACATACAAACATAAACTTGCAAAGTCATTTTACAAAACACGTTTGGAAGGTAGCATGGTGATACTATTCATTTATATAGAACATTTTCCATGTGGTGGATAATTTATAAATATTTTAATAAATATCTTTTAAACAGTAAGAACTAGGGGAAACAAGCAATACTCCTTATAATAAAAAGGGTTAAGGTGCGCCCGCTCCCACAAGTATTTTTTTGGGTGTACTTGTAACCTAAAGTTTTTTCTGGTGCAATTTCAATCATGAACTAATTATTATGGTGCAATTTAATCTAATCCCAACAAAAGTTTAACTTTTACCAATAAAATGCTGATTAGACAAACTTTTGAGTAAAAAATTATCCTCATGGCATCTGAGTGGTACTCCATTCGGTTGTTTCTCTGAAAAGCTCACAAGGACTTACTTCTCTCTGAAGAGCTTCATCAACGCGTTGCAGATTTGTTCTATGTGAATCAACTTCAATCCGTCCACTAGACCCAATTTGATCTCATTCTTCTCCGGATCCCATTTTGTGTTTTCTTGACCCACGCCCAGACACAAGTTAATTCTCACTTTGGTATTCTGCTAATTTCATCATAGGAAAGTTTTTTACATTGTTCTTAGGTTGTAACTAGTGACCGTGGTACAAGTGGCTACCAAGGATCATATAAGGCTTGTACTTATTCCTCAGGTCTTGCCTTCAATCCTTGGGGAGGCGAAAATCCCTTGAGGGGAGAAAAATCTCTAAGCTTTTGAGAGGCAAAGGGGGGCACAATTCCTGGCCATCCAAAAGACCAGGGGGAGGTGGGGTGAGGTTGGTCCAGCACCGCTCTGTATCCCCTTGGGTGGGGGCCATGCCATTACATAAAAGGCACCTTTTTATGTAACGGTACTCACCCCACCTCCCCGAGGTCTTTTAGCATAGGCAGGAATTGTCCTCTCCTCTAGAGGATTTAAATCCCCTCCCCAAGGATCGAACATGCTAGTTGAGGATAACTAGTGCCCAAAGTCTCACTTGGTAAACTCTTGCACTGATTGAGGTTGTTGTTTTGGTGGTTTTGTAGCTGGAACAAGAGAAATTTGGTCAGAAAATTTCTGTCACCAAAAATTTGTAAACCAGTGATTGTGTGACGATTTTGGGGTAAATTTTGGAGTCCTTTGGTTTTGAAATTTGATCATTAACCTCAGGACATATGTGTAAGAGAGTATAGAGTTAAAATTGAGTATAAATTCATGGTTACATGTTAGTTTTTGTGACCCTATTTTGCTGTCCAAAAAATAGAGTACCTACCTGAAGGTTGCAGAAGCTTAAACCAAAGCTATAGATGGAATTTTTGATTGGGTATATCTATATAGATAGCTTAGGATGTGTAGTTGATGGCAGAATCAAGAAGAGTACAATTTGGAGTGAAAATTAATGAGTTCTTGATTTTTGAAGTCAGACTATCAAAACTGAAGTTTTTGGGAGACAGTCAGCTTTATGTTGAGTTTTGACCAGACAAACCTTATTCACCATTTATGAAATTTTATAGGAATGTAGTAGACATTCATAGCTTTAAAATCAGTTCAAGAATGCATCATTTGAATACCTGTAGAGAGAGTCATGATGTTTCGAAATTAAGTCAGAAACAAGGGAAATTTTGGACATTCAGGTTCTGGTAGTTTGGTTGTGTGATGTTTTTTATTACTATAATCTTGTTCAATGGCCATGGAAATTTGTAAAACTAAAGTATACATGATAAGCTTTAATTTGATATATAAGAGGCGTTATTTGAATCAGTAAACTAAGAGATATGAATTTTTGAAATTTAGTTGCTAACATATTATGTTTTTGGAAGTCAAATTGATTGTGGCAAAATTTTGGAAAACTAATCCTTGACAAAAAATTATGAAAATTTCCAGATTTAAAGTAGATAGTTTAAGCTTTAATTTGATATGTAGAACATAATTTTTGGACTAGTAGATAAAAAGATATGGATTTTTTAAATTGAGCTTTGTTTATGGAATGCAATCTGGAACAGTATTGGTTGGCCAAATTTCTGGGCAAAATCTATAATCAGTGACCATCTTTGGGTAATTTTCCATGAAAGTACATTTAAAGAGCTTCATTTAGACTTTGGAATCAGTCAATTTGGAATCTTTTAGAATTAGTTATGAAATTTCAAAGTTGACTGAAAGTCTATTAGTTTCTGGAAAACTGTGAAACTGCACTGTGCAGAATTGTACTGTGTAGAAATTGTTGGAACTGTGATGGATAACCAGCATAATTTGATTTAAAGGCAGTAATATTACAAGTAATAACTAGTTACTTATAACTCTAATTTTTATAGGAATTGGAAATAGCCCGAGCCGAAACAAGAGTATAGGATGGATATTAGAACTAAAAAAGTACTCAGGTAGTAACTCTATTTTTCATAAACCATGTGAATATTTTATATGTTTGTGTATGCCATCTTCTGTGATATAATTAATGAGCATGGTTTTGCCGAGGAGGGCAATTTGTATGAGGAGGCACACTTATCTAGTTGTTGAGTAAAAACCCAACCGAGGTGTATGGAGAGTGGGGGATTGAGCCCCTAAGTCACGTATACATGTTGTGATGTGATATTGTTGTTAAGTGTTGTATAACATAGAGCATGACATATTACTTTTCGCATTTTATATGAACGATTGTATGTTACTACCGAGATTCTTTGAATCTCACCCTTTTTCAAAATTAAAAATATTCCAGCAGAAGCTAGCGGCTCAAAGGGCAAAACAGTGAATACAGGCAGTTGAGGTGTGCGGACCCTGATATAGGAGCTATTAGGTTATATCTAGTTTATTTTTGATATTTTGGATAAATTTTATATATATTATCAAACCCTGTGGGGAGACTTCTTCTATATGCACACAAATACTTCTTATCAGTATATTTGTGTTATTTTTGTATGCCTATGGAACTGTGCCTTTATCACTCTGCGTATATCAAAATGTTAAGGGGTTTGATATTTTTGGTATGAGAGCATGCAATTCTGGCAATATCAGAATAGTATATTGATATATGACTATGTGAACTTTTATAGTGAAACATAAATATGGCAAGACTAAGAGGTAGAGGCCAAAATAGAGGTAGAGCTAGGGGTCGACATGGAAATAATGATGAAGAACTGGGTGCTAGACCTGACCCAACATAGCACCAGATTCTAGGTATATTGACTCAACAGTAGGCTACTATGAATGAGATCCAGGAAGAGTTGCGAGAATTGGCGAGAATAATTCACCCGAAAGACCTAAACCACAGGATATTTTACCTGATCCTGAGGCTAACATACAGACTTGGGTAGGGAGGTTTAGTAAGCAGCAACCTTCTATCTTTTAAGGGAAGTTTGATCCACAGTTGGCCGAAGATTGGCTCTCGAGATTAGAGAAAATCTTCAACATCCTGTTGTGCTCGGATGAAATTAAGGTCCTGCTAGCCATTAATAAGCTTAAGGGTGATGCAGATAGATAGTGGAAGAATACTGAATTGATTCTTCGGGGGAGGAATATTTTGGTGACTAGGGAATTATTCCAAGAAAAATTTAATGAGAAATATTTTCCCACTTCTGTCATGAGAGGAAAGGAAAAAGAATTCCTTGGCATACAACAATAGGACAAGAAGAGCTTTGATGACTATTTAGCTCTGTATATTCAGTTGTCTCAATATTATGCATACCTCAAATATCGAGATGTCAAGGAATGGAGTGTAGATATGATAATAGAGGGATTGAAGCCAAAGTTTAAAAAGACTAGGTTCAAGGATTTACATTGATTCAGTAAAGCAGTTGAAGAATGCCATGTCGTTGAGAGGAACATGTTGAGCCTATCTTCTGCTAGAAATAACTAAACCAAGGGTGTAACTGGTAATGGCAGTTCATCTCAGAACTGTAAAGATCAAGGTGGACCATCCAGTGGTGACTATAAAAGGCCAAACCAGGTTGGAGGTCGCAGAGGCCAAAGCTTTTCAGGAAATAGAACCTGCTGGCATCGTCATAAACCAATCCACCCTAGCACAGTTTGTAATGGTGCTCTAATGAGATCAGATTCAACCAAGCAGCCTTTTTGTTATGTATGCGATAAACCAGGACATATTGCTAAAGATTGTCTGCAGAGACGTAAGACAGAGGAGATAAGGCCTAAAGTTTCAAGCAGGGTCTATACTATAACACAAGAGGAAGCTATGAAGTCTCCTGAACTGATACAAGGTACAATTTCCCTTAATGGCAATTCAGTACAAGTAAAGTATGATTCAGGTGCTAGCCATTCATATATTGCATACAATTATGTGAGACGGCTAGACATATAAGTACACAAATTCCCTTGTGATCTAGTTGTATCTACGCCCATTGGTGATAGAGCTATTACGGCCGATGTCTATCAGAATCATGTAGTAAAGGCCGAGGGGCATGAATCAACCGTGGATTTGATTTGTCTACCACAGCAAGGGTTAAAAGTAATACTCTGGATTGACTGGTTAACTGTGAATGGTGTAATGCTAGACTGCAAAGGGAAGAGGGTTATACACCCTAATTCGTAATCTCTATCCAGCACAGAAATCAACCTTAATTTACTTTCGGCAGTTGAAGCTGAGATGTCTGTAAAAAGGTTGTCAAGGGTACATGGTGTTCTTCTCCATGCAATCAAAGGTTGGTATAGCATTAGAGAGTATTCCTATCGTGAATGAATTTTTGACATATTCGTAGAGGATATTAGTGGATAACCCCCCTGATTGAACCATATTTTTATATGAATTTTCCATGATTAATTTGGGATTTTAATGTATTTTCTGGGACATTATTGTATTATTAAACATTAATTTTGGTTAGGGACAATTATTTTGAATTAATGGGAATTAAGGGCAAAATGGTCAAAATTCATTAATTATTATTTTTTTATATTGTCCCTTGAACTTTTGATATTATTTTGTGCTTAATTTTGCATTGTAGGTATTAAAGAAGGAAATTAAGGATTTTAGAGGTTCACATTAATTATTTTGAGGGAATTTGGGCTATAATTGAGATTTGAGAGGAGTTGTGGGTGACTTGGGCCAAGAGAAGAGACAAGACCTACATTAATTTTTGGAACTAGGCTGGAAAATAAGACAATAAAGCAGGCCCAATATATATAAAAAAAGAAACAGATCCAGTGGTATTTGGGCTGCTGAAAGAAAGAAAAAAAAATACAGGAAAGCACAGACCCGACTTGGTTGCTGGTGGATATGCTATCTGGATATACGAAGACCCGACACAGATAGCAACTGAGAGTATATAGGAACAGCGCCGCAAGAGATCGCATGATCAGACGTTCATCTTCGATCCTTCCCTCTCCTCTTGACTCTCTTCCTCACCGGCGACAACGTCCATCTTCACTATCGTCGGCGAGCACCGCGTCTTCATCACCAATCTGCAGCCCTATATTCTTCTCCACAGGAGGGAGTTTAAGCCACCTACAGACCACACCATCACTGCTCCTCTGTCCACCACCAACCTTCTTTTGCTTCTCTTTCCATCGTCCAACACCACAGTTCGTCCTCCGTTGTACTGCCATGTGCACCACCTCCACCTCCAACCACGACCGTCGCCATCTCCTTCCTCCCTTTTGACCTCCCACTCTGTTATCCCATTCAGCAACTTCCATTGCCTAAGTCACTGAATCAATTCTCTATTGCCTCTGTACCTTACACTCTATTCCTTCCATACTTCCTTTTATTTCTCTTCTACCACCATCATCAGCACTCCTTCTATTTTCTCTTTCAACGTTTTCTAACACCACTCATTTCTATTTTCAATACACCACCAAATCTATCTTGTTTTCTTTCAATTTCCATGGCAATTTTGGTTGGTTCTCTGATTCAGGCAATGATAGTGGTTGCAGTGGTTATGAGTGGCTAATTGTTCATTGAGTCTTGGTGGTAGAGGAGGTGGCTAGAGCTTCAATGTTTTACAAGGGGAGTTTATTATTTTCCATTTGCTCAATTTATACATTATGTCTTTGTGGATTAATTTTGCATTGGGATATGTATGTCTTGAGACTTAGATGAGTAATTATTTGTCTATGTTGGTTAATATTTTGTATTGAATTTGGTATTGGTGTATTTGAATTTTATTGGATTTAATTTCCTATTGGATTAATGAAGTTATACATTCTATGTGATATCTAGATTGTGTGATGGATTTAATTTAATTTGAATGTCGCAATTGTGCTTTCAATTAAGAGGAACCAAGTGTATTAATCCATTTTCAATACACATCATGTGGGTCTTTAACAATTTGTCTAAGAGGTGACTAAGAATGCAATTGTAGGACTAGTCATTTATTAGGTAGATTAGACCTAATGCGATTGCTTAGGGTTTTTAATTTGACTTGATGCAAAAGTAACTCCCAAATTATTTTAAGGAGCTAGGAAAGCCACCAAATTTGTTACCAATATTCATTTCATCATTCATATTCATATTCCAATTCCAAATTCCTTTCCATCCATTCCTTCATCATTTTTATAGAAAAGAAAAAAAATAGTAGTTTAGGGATTTTAATTAATTTGCATCCTTCTTTTAATTATTAATTTGAAAAACCAAAAGCCATTTCCCTTTGTTTTTATTGCTTATTGCATGACATTTAGGTTACATAGGTAGTTCAATAAAGGCTCCTCAAGAGAACGACCCGAGTGTTGTATTATACTGTAATTCTTAGATTAAAAATATTTTACATTTGATCCCAAGGCATAAAGACACGGTCAAATCAATGGCGCCATTGCCGGGGATCGAACCCGGGTCGCCCGCATGACAGGCGGGAATACTCACCACTATTCTTCTCCATGCAATCAAAGGCTGGTATAGTATTTGAGAGTATCCCTATAGTGAATGAATTTTCTAACATATTCCTAGAGGATATTAGTGGATAACCCCCGGACAGGAAAGTGGAATTTGCAATTGATCTTAGGCCTAGAACAGGTCCAATATCCAAAGCTCCATACAAAATGGCTTTGAGTGAAATGACAGAATTGAAGAAACAAATTAAAGAGCTGCTAGAGAAAGGGGCCATTCGACCCAGTGTCTCACCATGGGGAGCTCCAGTACTCTTTGTTAAAAAGAAATATGGAAGCCTTAAACTCTATATAGATTACAGGGAGTTGAATAAGCTAACAGTCAAGAACAAATACCTACTCCCTAGAATTGACGATTTTCTTGATCGGTTATCTAGTACATGTATATTCTCAAAAATTGATTTGTGATCGGGATACCATCAACTCAGGGTAAAAGCAGAAGATGTGCTTAAAACTGCTTTTAGGACCAGATATGGCTATTACGAATTTATTGTGATGCTATTTAGGCTGACCAAAACACCTGTCGTGTTTATGGACTATATGAATTGAATATTCCATCAGTATCTGGACCAGTTTGTAGTAGTCTTCATTGATGATATTCTGGTATACTTATGGAGTAAAGCCGAACACGAGCAATATCTGAGAACAGTATTGAATGTATTGAGGGATAAGTAACTCTATGCTAACATGAGCAAATGTGAATTTTGGCTTTTAGAAGATAAATTTCTAGGCCATATGGTCTCACAACAAGGGGTCTCGGTAGATCCTAATAAGGTAGAAGCAGTATTGAACTGGAAGAGACCAGAGACTATTTTTGAGATATGTAGTTTTCTGGGTCTTGCTAGGTATTATAGGCTGTTTATAAAAGATTTCTCCAGAATAGCTTTGCTGTTGACAAAGTTAACATGAAAAACTCAACAATTTGTGTGGGACAGCAGTTGTGAGAGGAGCTTCACAGAGCTGAAACATAAATTAACAACAGCACCAGTGTTAACAATCCCAGATCTGCAGATGGTCTTTGTGGTCTACGCAGATGCCAGTAGGCATGGATTGAGATGCATTCTGATGCAGCAGGGCCGAGTAGTGGCATATGTGTCCCGTCAGCTGAAGCCTCACGAACAGAGATATCTGATAACTTCCCATTTTTAATATATTGATACACATTTGGATATAATTGGGGAGTTGTCATTGCTAATTTAAGATGATTTTCTTGAGATTTTTTAAGATATCAAGCTGGTGCATTATTTGGGGATTTTATTTGAAATATTATATTTTTCAATGTTTTGAAAATAAAGAAAAAATAAATAAATAAAAAGATGCCATATTATATTTATTTGGCTTTATGTCAGTTTTGTTATTATTATTACATAGTTCTTTTTCTTTCCTTAGGTGATGAGGTGACGTGGATTATGTGGGGTTGAAAAGATATTATTTTGTTTTGAATGGAAAGAGCTGAAGAGAACGTCACTGTTTTTGAAATAGGAGATTAATTAAAGACCTAATGCAAGAGAGAAATGAAAGGAGTAGCCGCAATTATTGACCGGTAGGGGGGATTCAAAATTCATCATCTTCCTTGGAGCAAGACAGATAGCAGCCGATATGGAGAGAGAGCTAGGAAGCAGCGGAGATTGCTCTTAGGGGAAGTCTCTATCATCGCCGGTGATTGAACCATAATTCTATATAATTTTTCATGGTTAAATTGGGATTTTTAATGTATTTTCTGGGACATAATTGCATGATTAAGCACTATTTTTAATTAGAAACATTTGTATTGAATTAATTGTAAATAAGGGCAAAATGGTCATAAATTTGTTAAGTATTCATACAAATGTTTTCTTGGACTTTTGATATTATTTTGTTCTTAATCTTTGCATTGTAGGTGCTCAAGAAGGAAATTTGAGATTTTGGAGGTCAAATTAATATTTTGAAGATTAGGGAAAAATCACATAAAGGCCCCCATATTTTTGTAGAAATTACAGTTTATGAAAGAAAAGGGCCCAGGAAAATTACAGAAAATGACCCAAGTCTTTAGGAATTATAGTTGGCCCCACAAAGGTTTCAAAACTGTGCACTTTAGTCCCTCCTCCAAAGTTTTTAGGTTTACAATAGGTCCCTGGTCAAAACGCCTAGGGTACTATAGAGCATCTTCATCAGCAAAAAAAGAAATAGACCCGAGAGGAAAGAAAGGAGGGATAGCACCGCAACAGAGACAGAGGGAAGGAGCACCACGGGACCTCCTTCCTCTTCTACTCTCACCGGCGGCATAGCTTGCCACCTTCATTGTCGCCGGTGAGATCCTCTTCTCCACCACGCTGTGTTACAGACCCGAACAGAGGAAAGCGAAAGCTGAGATTGGGGAGCTGGAGATTATAGCTCCAGGACCTTCTTGATAGAAACTTAGACCACCGGTGAAGGCAGAGAATTAAGCTCGAAGCTGAGAGATCCTAGCTGAGATGGAGGAAAGCAAGAGCACAGTGGAGAGAGAGAGTTTCGGTGACTTGCTTTGTTCTAGATTCATCATCAGTGACACCCGTCGGCCTTCAACCACATCACTACCTTCACCGTCTTCTCTCATACCACCACCACCGCATTCCCACCGTCGCCTACCATCATCTCCGGTTCCTTCTCAGTTTTCCACATCAAAGCCCCTATGTTCTGAAATCACCACAAGTCGTAGCTCATCTGAATTTTTTTTTGGGTTCATATTCAGCTTCCTAAGCTCTCCATTATTCAACTCGTGGCTTCCTTTGTTCTGTTTTGATTCAAACCCAGCCCTTGCACTAAATTGATTTATTGTTAATTGATTAATTTACTCTGTGATTTTATGGCTGGGAGTTGGAATCAAAGTGTGACTTATGAGTAGCTGACTTTGTTTGCTTCTTGGTGATGAGAAGGTTGCTTGGGCTTAATGAACTACATAGGGGAGTTCTTTTCAATAATTCCATCAGTTGAGAATTATATATTTAATTGCCTAGTTTTAGGAATTATTGTGTATAATTCTGGAACTAAGATTGATGTTAATTGTCTCTGTTGGTTTGATATTTGTAATTGGATTGGATTTTTGTGGCTTGTTGAATTTTTATATATATATATATATATATCCTTATTGATTCAATGAAATTGTGTTTTCTACGTGTTATTGTTAGATTGTATAATTGAATTGATTCAATTGAGTGTCGTGTTATCGCATTCATATCAAGAGGAAGCAAGTTATATTTATCCATTTCAATTGCACATTAAGTGGTTTTTAACAATATCTCAAGAGATAGTAGTTAGCTATGTTTGTAGGAGCTATTATTAATTGAGATTATTGGACTCAAGTGTTATTTTGAGGTTGTTTTTAAGACTTAATGAATTTTTAACTCCCATAATCTCTTTGTATAAGGATTGTCATTTCTTCATTACCAAGAGTATTCTTTATTGATATTTTCCACTCCATACCATTCCATTCAATATTATCCATCCCATTTTTATAAGAAAAATACCAAAAACAATAGTTTATCATTTAATTAATTTGCATCTTTCTTTTAATTATTAATTTCAAAAACCAAAACCCATTTCCCCTTGCATTTATTACATTTGCATGATAATTAGATTACTTAGGTAGTTCAATAAAAGGCTCCTCAAGTGAGACGACCCGAGTGTTGCATTGTACTGCAATTCTTGGATTAAAAATATTTTGCATTTGACCCCAAGGCGTAAAGACACGGTCAAATCAGCCGGAGATTGGAGTGTCAGAGGGAGCATCATGAATCAGAGCGAAGAGAGTGCGAGAGCTACAGGAACAGAAGAGCTGGAACTTTGAATATTCATCATCAACTGAACTAGATGGAAGCTCCGACACCATTATCCCTGAAGTGAACTAAGGAGAGGAGCAGCGATCAAACACGATTCCATCTTCTTCTTCATTGGGCTAGACAAGCAAGCTGAAAATATCACCAGTGTTGAAGAAGAGGAAGCTTTTGTGTGTCAATTTCATAGCTCTGTATTATTCTGATCTATGTTATTTTATTGCTCTTGATTTTTATTATGGCTCTAAACTCTGAATTTGATGCTACTGTGATGACTGTGTTTAAAGCCATGTGTGGCTAGGCTCTTTTAAACCTAGAGTAGCTATGAACTAATTTGAGGATTTGAGCATGTACGAACTAATTAATTGTGCTTTGTGTTAATTTTGTTTACTTAATTTGTTTTGTTTTGCCTACTTAATGCTTGATCACCACTAAGTTTGGAATTGGAAAATTTAGACTAACCTTGGGAGAGCGATCTTAATTAGACAGTAAGATTAAATAATGTGGGATTAGAATTTATTCTAATTTTTTAATAAGATAGGAATATACCTATTAGACCCATATAATCATAGTAGAGTGAAATTAGACAATTATTGCCTCTTGAGTGAATTAGTTTGGAATAACAATTTAACTTGAGAGAGGGGTATAAGTGATTGGAAGATACTTATATCTATTTGAACTCTAGATTAACAAATTAACATTAAGTGCTTTTAATTGGGTAAATACATGCTCTAATACTTGAAAAAGGGATTAGCTACTCTAGGTTATTTTCCTCCATTGAAATCTTATAAACATTAAAATTAGTACTTTTGCTTTTGTTTAAATTGATTTTCAAATTCATTTCCTTCTTTGATTTGCTCAACTTAAATGAAATTGAGAATTTTAATGCCTAATTATCTAGTACCTTGAATCTCTATGGGATGACCTTGATTTGCTATTATACTATTTCAACGGCCCATACACTTGTGATGCTTATTTAAATTTTAGTAGCATAAATATCCTACACACGATCTTGAGTTAGCAGCGGTTGTATTTGCATTGAAAATCTGGGGACACTATTTATATGGGATGACCGTGGAGTTGTACTGTGACCACAAGAGTTTGAAATACCTGTATGATTAGAAAGAACTCAACATGAGACAATGCAGGTGGATGGAGTTGCTAAAGGATTACAACCTGGAGATTAAATACCATTAAGGGAAGGCTAATGTAGTTGTAGGCGCATTGAGCCATAAAACAGTGCGGGTTGCAAATCTGATGATACATGAGTATAAATTGATCAAGGATTTTAGAGATCTTAATTTGTTTAAACACATGGTGATTTGTGGCAACAATATCAGCTGGGCTGATAATGACTTGAGCGCCAAATTTAAAGAACTCAAATGCAGGATATAAGAGCACAATACATCTAAGATATGATTAATATAGGTGAAACTTAGGAATATGATTTGTCACCAAGTGGATTGGTCAGATAGAAGAAGCGATTATATGTTCCACTGCAGATAGAATTGAAGCGGAAAATCTTGGAGGAGGCTCACAAGAGTGGATATACTTTGCATCCAGGAGCCATTAAAATGTATTAGGACTTGAAGTCCATATATTGGTGGCCAGGCATGAAGAGAGATGTGACAAGTTTCGTTGCTCGTTGTCGTACTTGCCAGAAAGTGAAAGCTGAGCATTAATGACCATTAGAACTTCTGCAAAATCATGTAATTCCCACTACTACAAAAAATGTTTTTAACGTACCTTTTTTAGGCCTTTTAACGTCTGAAAATAAGGGGACGTCTATGTGAGCGACGTAGTAAAAAATGATAATAACGTCAGTAGATAAAAGGACGTCTAAAATCTGAACTTTAGACGTCCCCATTTTAAAAAGGGACGTCTAAAGTGCCACGCTGACACTTTAGACGTCCCCACTTTAAAATGGGGACGTCTAAAGTCCCACTTTAGACTTCCCCATTTTAAAGTGGGGACGTCTAAAGTGTCACTGTAGCACTTTAGACGTCCCCAGTTTAAACTGGGGACTTCTAAAGTAGGACTTTAGAAGTCCCCAGTTTAAACTGGGGACGTCTAAAGTGTTTTTTTTTAAAAAAAATCGTTTATATTACAGATCTGGACTAAACAGTATTTAAAACCAAAAATCACATATCATCGTCAATAAAATTATAGATCTAGTATCTGAAATCCAAAATCTACACAATAATAACTCTAAAGCTGAAATCTCATAGGCAGAAGATGAAAATAATAAGAGGAATTAGTTACAAAAAACCTATCTCCTTCTATTATTCAAATTTATTTTCTCATAATAATGAACAGAGAAGAGCGATAGAGAGAGATGAACCTCGTTTTCTCAGCAGGAACGTAGCCATGAAGCATATTTTAGAGTTTTGATCTACAAGAACGATAGGGAGAGATGAACCTCGTTTTCTCAGCAGGAACGTAGCCATGAAGCATATTTCAGAGTTTTGATCTACAAGCTATAACAATACAAATTAGAAGATAAAATAGAAGGGAAACCCAAAGAAAAAAGAGAAAGAGGATAAAATAACAAAAGATGGTAAGAAAGCATAACAGATCTGGCAGTGAAAAAGAGAGAAAGAAAGGAAGAAGCAAGAGTTAAAGAGCATATAAAGAAGAAGAAGAAGCAAGAGTGCGTGGTGGTATTGACTCTTCTTGTGTTTGTAGCGATGGGAAGAGAAAGATGATGTAAAACTAGTATAAAGCTGACAAATAAAGACTGTCAGAAAAAATTTGAATTGTTTTTCACGTCCCCAATTTAATTTAGGGACGCCTAAAATTATTCAGTTTTTTTTTTATTTTAGACATGACTTTAGACGTCCCTATTTAAATTAGGGACGTCTAAAGTCAAGATTTTTTTTTTTAATGAGGGACGCCCTTTGGCGTCCCTCATATGAATATGGGGACGCCAAAGGGCGTCCCTGTTATTAGGGACGCCAAAATATTATCAGGGACGCCAAAATGGCGTCCCTGATGTATCAACAGGGACGCCCTTTGGCGTCCCCATATTCATATGAGGGACGTCAAAGGGCGTCCCTCATTTTAAAAAAATATTTAAAAAGCTTTAGACGTCCCTAATATATATAGGGACGTCTAAAGTGTAACTTTACAGACTTTAGACGTCCCTATTTGAATTGGGGATGTCTAAAGTAAATTTTTTTTTTTACTTTAGACGTCCCCAATTCAAATAGGGACGTCCAAAGCCTGTAAAGTCACACTTTAGACGTCCCTATTTGAATTGGGGACGTCTAAAGCTATTCAGTTCTCACCCATAATTACAAAAATGCCACCGTCGTTATTTTTTACGTCCATTTTTTAAAAAGGGACGTCTTTTAGGGACGTAAAATTCATATTCTGTAGTAGTGTCCTAAGCAGAAATGGGGGAGTGTCACCATGGATTTTGTGATAGGATTATCCAAGGTCCGAAATCATGATGTAATTTGAGTAATAGTGGATCGATTCATGAAGACAACCCATTTTCTCCCAATCAGTATTCACTACTCTCTTGATAAACTTATAGAAATCTATATCAAGGAAATTGTGTGTCTACATGATACACTAAAGAACATTATATCTGTGACCCTCGATTTACTTTCAAATTTTGGAAGGCGATGCATGATGCTTTAGGTATTAAGGTCCGATTCAGTATGGCCTATCATCTTCAAACAGATGGAGAAACAGAAAGAATAATCCAAACACTAAAGGATATGATCAGGGCGTGCATGATAAATTTCAAAGGTAGTTGGGATCAATTCCTTCTCTTGGCGGAATTTGCATACAACAATAGTTATCATTCGAGCTTTCAAATGGCTCCTTATGAAGCATTGTATGGAAAGAAGTGTCAGTCACCCTTATGCTGGACAGAGCAGTCTGAGAGACAAATGTATGGGCCGGATATAGTTGATCAAACCATGGAGTAGATAAAGCTGATCAAGCAGAGATTGTTGGCTGCTCAGAGTAGGCAGAAGAGATACGCTAACAAGAGGTGGAAACCGCTAGAGTTCGAAGTTGGGGATCATGTGTATATAAAGGTTTCGCCTATTACAGGAATTGGCAGGGCATTAAAGGTAAAGAAGTTGAGCCCTAGGTACATTGGTCCTTTTGAAATTTTGTCTAAGATTGGGCCAGTAGCCTACCAAATAGCTTTACCCCCCAAGTTTAAGCAGGTTGCATGATGTTTTCCATGTCTCACAACTAAAGAAGTATCAACCTGACCTAGAAACGTGATTGAATACGAAGAGCTAGACGTGCAGGATGATCTTATGTATGAGTTCACACATGACAGAATCCTTAATCGGTAGGAGAAACAACTCAAGCGCAGGAGTATTCCATTCAGTAGTATGGAAGGAGTTATCTTCTAGAGAAGCAACCTGGGATGCTGAGGAAGACATAAGGAAACGATATCCAGAATTTATGTCTCCATAAATGTAACAAATTTCAAGGAAAGAAGAAATTTATTTTTACGGGAGAGAATTATAATATCCCAAAATTTAATAAAAGGCATATTTTCTCAAAAAAAATTCGAGGAACAATAATTAGATAATAAGTCAAATTATGGAACCTACAAAATTTAAGGAATCTTAATTAAATTAGACAAAGGGAAAAATTTGAGCCTAGTATGTGTAATTAATAAGATAAAAATATACCTATATATATACACATATAAACTTACCGACACAAGACAGACACACAGACATATGTGGCACTCTCTTGGACAAACATACAAACACTTCTCACATTTCTCATTTTCATTTGGACAACACACACACACACACACTCAACACCCCAAACACACAATCACTTATTAATTCCTCCAACTCCCATTTACGTCTGCAGCCAAAATAAAATAGAGAAACAGAGAGTGAAAGAAAGAAAGAAACAGAATAAAGGGAGAGAAAGAGAATAAAAAACGTGAATGAGAGAGAGTTAAAACCGGAGGAAGCTAAGAGAATGCTACAAATCACACATGCAACTCCATATTCTTGTGTAGGTGAGGCTCTTACATCTTTAGCTTGTTTATAGTGTTAGGTTTGAGTGGATTTGAGGTTGTTGTTTTGGTGGTTTTGTGGCTGTTGGTGTGCTCTTATAGAATGCAAAGTGTGGTGTGTGTTTGTCCAAGAGAGTGCCACATATGTCTCTGTGTGTGTGTCTTGTGTCGGTAAGTTTATATGTATATATATAGGTATATTTCTATCCTATTTATTACATACTAGGCTCTAATTTTTCCCTGTCTAATTTAAGATTCCTTAAATTTTGTAGGTTCCATAATTTGACTTATTATCTAATTATTGTTCTTCAATTATTTTTTTGGGAAAATTGGCCTTTTATTAAATTTTGGGATATTACACCGTTGCTTCTATACATTGTTTTGTACCTACTCGAACTTTCATCTTTATCATCATTCTTCATCTCTTTTCACCATTCTTCCATTAGTTTCTTCATATTTCCGTCATCACCCCATGATTGATGCATTGGATAAGAAGGTGGCTTCCAGTTTGATGGCAATTTGTGGCTGAGTTTGTGATTCTCTAAGGCAATAAGTCATGCCCGAGCTTGGAGCTAAAGGGAGTTTAGTTCTTCCTATCTTATATTTCCTCATTACATATTTGATTTCTAGGTTTAATTTTAGGATGATTTTTATGGTGTTGATTTGGTTTGTATTGATGTATTTTTGAGATTAGTTGTAGCTCTCGAACCTCTAATGTGCATTCTAACACTAAGCTATATTAGCTTTAATTTCTATGCATTTTCAGGGTCAGCAATGTATGGAGATTATTGTGAATATTTTTTGGTAACTCAAGATGGCTTGGTTATTGAATCTTATGTGTTCAATGCATTTCTTGGTTCTTTAATTGGCTAGAGCTTTGAATTGGGTTTCAGTTAGAGGAACTAAATCTCACCCGGTGTGAGAATTTGATTCTCCTAACTCAAAATAATCCAAAGAGCCTTTTAGGCACATTTTAATTAAACTAGCTAACTTCCATATTATTTGAAGCAAGGCAAGTCATAACTCATTTGCCAAAGAGGATATCCATTTCATTCCCATATCCACTCATTTCCATTCACCATCTATTATTAAAAGCAAAACAAAAAAACAAAAAGAGCATTTTAGATTGCATTTAATTATTTTTGCAAAGTAGTTGTCGAAAGAAAGCTCAAAACTTTCTCCCTTGTCAATTTCATGTTTTTATCACATAGTTAGCTTAGGAGTCCAAATAAAGACTCCTCAAAGTGAAATGACCTAAGTTGTACTATATTGCATCACTTGGATTTAATTGTTGATTGTGTGGATCTCAAGGCATTACGACAAATGTCTTCTTTCAACTACACCTAGCAAAATCACAAAAAGTGTTTGGATCTAAATAATATTAAAAATTTAAACTTATATGCAGCAAAAAATATTATTACAAATTTGTATCAAAAAAAATTATTAAAAATATACCTGTATAGATTCAATTAATTTTTTTCGAGAATAGAGATATTTTATTATTGAACCAACAAAATAGAGATATTTTTATTTAGTACAAAACTATACAAATATGTTAATTTTCAACATTTTTACCTATGCATCGCCTAGGATCTGTGCTAGTTATTTTTAGAGTAAAATATATTAACCGCCCCTCTGTTAACTTTAAATTACAAAGACCTCCTTTTATTTTGAGAATATATACAGATATATCTTAAAATTAAAATATATGTTGCATAAACTTTCCTTCTAGTTTTGAGATTCAATTTCCATCTACCCAACCACTAGTTGACTATTAAATCATATCATTGACTCGTTATTTTGACAAAAATGCCCCTTCTTAAAATAATTATTACTTAATAATCATGTAATCTTTAGCTAAAACATAATTATTTAATTAATCACATATCGTTATCCAAAATTAAAAAATAAATATAGTATATCTTCTTAATTTTTTTCACACTGTTAAATTAATTACTATATTACAAAATTAATTAATTTTATTATTATAAATTGTTATTTTTTAATAACTTTAAATTTTTAATCTTATTTATTTATTAAAACCTACTTACAATTATATGTCGCTAAAATTTTTGCAATCATATATATATATATATATATATTCAGTTTGGTCATAAAATTATACATATACTTGCATCAAATTTCTTATATCCGTTATATCAAGTTTTCCAATCACACATAATAATGTGTCCCATTTTTTATATGGTTTTATAATTAAATAATAATAATTCAAAAATAAGATACATGATCATATATGATTGATAACTCGACGAAATGGATATAAGGAACTTTTGAGATTCTTATAGTAATATATTATAATTTAAAATTCTTAAATGTATTTCATTAAACATATTTTTTTTTAAAAAAAATTACTTAAATTTTTGACCAAGTTGATAATATTTTTCACTTAAAAATTACATAAAATTCTTTCTAATTGTAGTAAGAAATTAAATAGACGCCAATAAAGGTTGGTCTAGTTGGTAAGGGAGTTGACTCATAACTATAAGGTTGTAGGTTCAAATCCCATTGATGTGAGGACATTGTTGATTGACGATCTATAAGTATCTTTGTAAGCGCTCTTTGAGCCCAGAGACTAGGCATGCCTTGACTCTGATAAACCCCCGGAACCCAACTCATCTAAACTTTTATGTACCAAAAAAATTAAATAGATCATTAATAAATATTAATGTTAAAAGATAGATTAGGGATCTAGTACAATGACGAGTAAATTAGTAAATAACATATATTTTAATATGGTTTTTAATTTAAAAATATGCTTGAAGAATCTTTTTAGAATATTAATAGTATTAATGGTTTGGACTAAAGTGTATATTTCCAAATTAGAGGAGAGGTATGTGTGATTAAGAGAAAATAGAATGGTAATTTTAAAAATAAGATAATGTTGTGAAAAAAGACATGCATATCAGTAGTGCATTGATTTTTCCCCCTCTCAATAGGTGCACTGAAAAAAGCTTGAAAACAATTTTGTGGTTGAGAAAAGAAAAGGACAAAAAAGCTTGAAAATTAGTTGTTACAGCACCACATTACTGGATGGGGTCTCAGAAAGAAAAGAATTGCTTGTTTTCATCTGTAGCAGAATGCACCTATTGGGGTTAATTAATTGGGATTAGGCACAAAAGATGAGGAAGAAGCTTGAAAAAATTACATTTAGGTCCGGACAAGAGAAAATATGGAAAATAGTTTCTTGAAATCTTAAAATTGTATTTTACTGCGGTATGTTTTTTTTTTTTGCAATAAATTTCAATCATGTATTTGTCAATGGATGCTCATGGGCTTGCTAATGGACGCCCCTGAACTTGTCAATGACGCGCCCTTAGACTTGTCAATAACGTGAGTGAACGCCCATGGATTTATTAGTGAAATTGAAATTTATTATAAAATGTCCTCAGAGACTTAAATGAAAATTTGAGATTTTAAGGACCATGTTTTTATATTTTCTCTGGGACCTAAATGCAATTTCCCCAAAAACTTTGACTCCTATGAATCTGGATCTCTTCGACCCCGATACCGTGGGGTTTTACATAGAAGCTCGAGAAAGCAATACCCATGAAAGAAATCTTTGAGATGAGGCCAAAGATTTATCTTTTCGGTGATTTAATCACAGAGGAATCCTTTGACATTGAATGTTGGGGTGGGTGCTTCTCTGGCCAATCATTTCGTTTGCACAGTATGAACAAAGTCAAACACAGACTATTTGATTGTTTTGTGTCTTTGCCCTGTTTCTCTATAATGGTTTTGACCAACTTTGCTGCGTATTTTTGCTCTTTTATTTTTCAACTTGGGTTTTGGTCAATTATCAGGTGGATGTGGTGCTAAGAGGGTATAGTGGGTATAATACGAGATGGACACTGAAGGTTTTGGACAGGGTGTTCCCTGAGAAACCAGATCGATGATGATGAAAGTGAAAGCGAACCAATAGCTGTGACTGTATTCTTTGGGGCTAATGACGCTTACCTCCTAGATAGATGCTCAGGGTTTCAGCACGTGTCTCTCCATGAATATAAGCACAACCTTCACTCTACTGTCATCTTCTTCAAGGTAAGCCTCCTCCATCACTCCATTGTTCACGTTTATTTCCAAAGGATAAGAAAGTTGGATGGATAAGAAACTTGGAAGTTGTTGAAACTTGAATGGTCAGTTTTTGTTAAATGACCCAGGTTTTAGGCTTATCATTAGCACAACTAGATTGTAATGTAGTGCAAATTATCTAAAAGATGAAAGTTTGGTAGTGAAAGAGGGCAGGAGGGGTTGGCCTAATCGCAATGGGTGTTTTAAGCATTTGGCTGCAGTTTCAAATTTTGGGTCCCTGTGTTTGGGTGACCTAATTATTTCCTAGCTTTTACTTGGCCTGCACTTTGACTTTTTTTTAATTATTATTAATTGAAAGTCATAACTTTAAAGTTTAGACATGATTTTCCTATTATAAATATGCTATATGTGTGTGTATAATATATATATATATATATATCTTACAGTTAATTTACTATTTTGTTTTATGTATAGTACCTCACAAGAGGAAGTAGAAACCGTGCCCTATTTCTTAGCTTTCCCGGAAATAAGAGAAGTGTCAAGGAAAACACAATATCCAGTAATTGAACAGCGAGATCAACACAAGAAGCCCAATCATTGTCACTGAAAGCTTTCAAACACAAGTCAGATTGAGATGGAAAAAATAGACCCATAGAAGAAGTGGATTTAAGATAGCGAAGAACTCTATGAGCAACCTAAAGATGTAAGTCAGTAGGGTTGGCCATAAATTGACTCAATTGTTGTGTAGCAAAAGATATATCCGGCCGAGTAGTAGTAAGATAAATAAGTCGACCTACCAGTTGTCTATAGGCTATGGGGTCCAAAAGAGATGTACGAGAATCAGAACTTAAGCTTACAGTGTTTGTCCATAAGAGTGAAAGCAGGCTTGTAATCAAGATATCCTATCTCAGTGAGAAGATCAATGACAAATTTGTGCTAGCATAAAGAAAAAGAAAAAAGAAAGGCCAGCCTTACTCCTAGCAACCTCTAGGCCAAGGAAATATTTAATGGGACCAAAATGTTTAATTTTGAAATGAATGTCCAGATTCTGCTTAATAGTCTCAATGGCAACCAAATCATTACCTGCAATTAGTATGGCATCAACATACACCAATATAACAATAAAACTCGAACCAGAAGCCTTGATGAATAAAGAATAATAAGCTTTAGACTCAATAAAGCCATAAGATGGAAGAACAGAAGAAAGTTTCTGAAACCATTGGCGACTAGTTTGTTTTAAACTATAAAGGGATTTTTGAAGTTTACAAACCAAGGTAGAATCAGTAGAGTAAAAACCAGGAGGTAAAATCATATAGACCTCTTCATGCAAATCACCATGTAAGAAAGCATTGTTAACATCAAGTTGCTGAATATGCCAATTGTTAGCAGAAGCTAAGGCAAGAAGTAATCTTACAATAGTCATTTTTGCAACCGGAGAGAATGTATCAAAATAATCAACTCTCTCTCTTTGTGTGAAACCTTTGGCAACCAACCGAGCCTTATAGCGATCAAGGGTACCATCAAACTTATAGTTTTTAGTGAACACCCATTTACAGCCAATAGGATGTTTCCCATTAGGCAAAGGAGTGAGGATCCATGTGTTATTCTGTTCCAAAGTATGTATTTCAACATCCATGGCATCCCTCTTAGGTTTGTATTTAGAAGCTTGGTGATAGGTAGTAGGAATATCATCAGAAGTAACATTTAAACATAAACGAGTGTAAGAAGCAGAAAGAGAAGGAGAAATAGAAGAGGAAAAAGAGTACTTATCACTAGAAGAGAATAGTGCAGTTGAAGTAGTAAATGAAGAACAATAATAATCTTACAAATAAGTGGGAGGTTTATGAGGCCTAGAAGAGACCCAAGGAGGAGGTTTGGATGCAAGAGCAGGTATAGGGGAAGAAGAAACACTGTCAGTGGAGATAGGTATAAAATGAGAAGGTAAAAAGGAGTAATCAAGAGGTGTAATAGCAGGAAGGGGAATAGAGGAATCTATAGCAGCTTGTGATGTAATAGTATGATAACAAAAAAAAGATTCATAAAAGATTACATCCCTACAAATGAAAATTTTGTGAGAATGAAGATCTATAAGAATGGAACCCTTAGTAGTAGTAGAAAAACACATTTAGATGCTCAAGCATCAAGTTTAGACCTATGGGTTGAAATAGTGGATGCATAACACAAGCAACCAAAGACCCTCAGATCAGAATAAGATGGAGATGTAGCAAACAATAAAGAAAAAGGAGTAGAATGATTAAGAAGGGGTGAAGGCAAGAAATTAATGAGAAAAACAGAATGAAGAACAGCAAAACACCAAAATGTTTTAGGAAGTTTGGCCTGAAATAAAAGAGCACATGCAACATATAAAATATGCTAGTGTTTTCTCTCAATAACACCATTCTGTTGAGGAGTTTCAATACAAGAAGTTAGGTGAACAATGCCTTTAGAATTATAGTATGATGCCATTGAAAATTCAAATCCATTATCAGAATGAATAACCTGCATTTTTGTATTATGATGTGTCTCAACAAAAGCAATAAAAGTTTGTAACTGAATACAAACCTCAAACTTAGTTTTCATATGAAAAATCTAGGTAAACTGGCTAAAATCATCGACAATGGTTAGAAAGTATTTAAAACCATGAATAGAAGTAATAGCAAAAGGCCCCCAAATATCAGTATAAATCAGAGAAAAGGTTTTATTACTAGAAGAATGACTTACAGTAAAAGACAACATTTTCTGCCTTGGCATATGGCATACATCACAAGGAACAGATTTCATGCTAGAAGGTATAAAAGGGAATTGTTGGTGTAATGTGTTTAATGTATAAGAAGAAGTGTGACCTAAACGATGATGCCACAAATCAAACAGAGGTGAAACTGGCTAAGTAGGTAAGGTAGAAACGGCCAAAGTGAGGTGAGACTTTGTAGGATTAAGAAAATTGAGTCCTTCAAATACTTCAGCTATACCAATCGTCCTCCAAGGCGAAAGCCCCTAAATGAAACAAAGAGAGGATAAGAAGATGAAACAACAATGGATAGAACCAGATAGTTTGGTAACGGAAAGAATGTTGAAAGTAAATTCAGGAACATAAAAAACATAATGAAGGATAACAAACAAATTGTTCCTAACATGGTGGCATTAACAATACTATGATTTGGAAGTTTGATTGGTATGGGACTAATTTGTTTGTAATGAGAAAAATAAGACAAAGTATGACAAACATGGTCTGTAGCACCTGTATCAATGATCCATGAGGTGTGAGAAGAAAAAGAAACATAAGTGATGATATTACCTGAAGTATCACTAGTGGAAAAATGGCTTTTTAGACCGGTTAAAATTGACTTTTTAGACCGATTTTGGATCTACTCTTGATACAACCGGTCTTAAAAGTATGTCACTTTTAAGTCAGTTGTATTAATAACCGGTCTAAAAGTAACAATTTTAAGACCGGTTGTCATAAGCACCGATCTTAAAAGACCTCTGTTGTAAGGGAATTTACATAACATTTTTAATATCGGTTATAATTATAACCGGTCTTAAAAGTTATTTTAAGACCAGTTTCATATATAACCGGTCTTGAAAATTTTAATTTTAAGACTGGTTGTACATAAAACCGGTCTTAAAAATTTAATTTTAAGACCGGTTATATGCGTAACCGGTCTTAAAATAACTTTTAAGACCGGTTATAAACTTAAAATAACTTTTAAGACCGGTTATTTTTATAACCGGTCTTAAAAGTGTTATATATATATATATATATATTTTTAATTGTGTGTTGTTAGGTTAGTAACCAAAATGCATCCTAGAATTGCTACCTCCAATGCCATACTTATTAAGTGCCATATGGTGTTCAGTTTGCTTCTACTTACCATGTCTTTTTGCTTTAACCTTCTCATTGAATTGGGAACTTGTAACATGTCATATATCCTCATGTATAATGTTTTGTTTAAAACCATCATATAAATATATATGCATAAATGAATTCAACCATGTCATATCTGCAACCAACAAGTCAATTCATCAAAATATACAAAAACCATGCTAAAACCAACAAACATGTAAAATCATGCAACCAATAATATTTGTAACCAACCAACATGTCAATTCATCAATATATACAAAACAATTCCTCATGTTTATAAGAACTCACTGTTGTAAGAGTTTATAAATGAATTCAGTACAACAATTGCAAATGTGCTCAATATCTTCTTCTGGAAAGGGGTTAGCAAGTTCAAACATCTGAAACACCAAAGCCAGGCAAAACATTAACTTCACTTAAAAAAAATAAAAGTAATACAAAATTTTTGAAATATATATACATTTACCTCTTCAGTAAGTTCTGTCATGCCTAGGGTAATAATATTATACATGTGCCACAGAATATACAACCCATATAAGTTGGACCCCAGTGGTTGCCTACGGGTTTGAAAAATAATATGATATCATTAAAACAAGTATAAAATTAAAGCATGGCTTATTATTGAATACATTCTTAAAACAAACCAATATGTAACTAACCTTTGGCAAGATCAATGTAGGGTCTTTTACCTCACGCATAAGCCTACCACAAGCAGCGTGTTGGAATGTCTGCATAGCCCTATATCATCAAAATCACAAAGGTTACTTATTTTACACAAATTCCATAAATTTTACACACGAAAGGTAATTAATAATGCAAGAAAACTTTCGCGTTCAAACTCTTCTTCAATTTACTAGTTGGCTTGCTGAGGTGGAGGGAGCATAAAAGGATGACAGAATAACTCTTCTTGCACAAAATAGCCAATTGCCAATGATCACTGAAAAAAGGGTAAACTTTTAAGCAAATATAAAACATTATGTATATTATAAAATATAAATTTTTTTCTTACCCATGCAAATATGGAGCCAACAAACACTCAATTGAGGTTTCACTAAGCCTGTGTGATAAGTATGTGTGTCTGATTGAAGTAGTGGTCCCTTTGTCGTAGAGTTGAACTGGGCATAGGAGTCCAAATTTATTGGTTTTGCCAAAGTCAACCAACCTACGATGCATGCACCTACTATAATTCAAGCAGGGATAGTAAATCAAAGTTTAACGACGTAATTTGTAAAATATTAACTTCCAATTTGAGAAGATACTTACATCAAAAAGACTTGGACAATCAAAATCGTAAGCTGTTGTAGAGGAGCTACTAGGGACATTAAATCATCCCTCTCAAGATAGCTTTGCGCCCCTAACTTACCAACAGTTGACTCAGTAGACCAATCTTTTGTTGCAAAGGACATATCATATGCCATCAGAATCACTTGCTACATGACATTCAATAGAAGCCGTGAAACATCTTGAGTGGAGGGAGGTAGAGGTGGAGGTGGAGGTGGAGGTGGCGGGCATTCCTCAGCTCGATTAGAAACAAGGTTCATTGGCCACAAGATGAAAGAGTTGATGACATTACCCACAACCTTGAAGTCATCAACAGGGATAGGGAAAGGTGCATCTGCAACGATCATCTCTTCAACTGCCCCTCTGACTTGACCATCCTTGACTTCTTGGTGGTGGACAGTTGATCCCAAGTTGTGCACGCTCCCTTATGCAACCAAAAGTCTCAAAGGATCCTCCACAAACAAGTCACAAGGCTCACCAATTTCTTTTCCAGGACCCTCTGATGACTGACCAATGCAACTCCCTTTAGTGCTCTATTTAGGGTTTAGGGAATGAGCCTGGGGAGCACTGGTATCTTCTTGTCTTGTGCTCGTTATGATCATCTATTCCTCCTTCATCTTGCTAAACCTTTTTTTCAAATCGTGCATCAAATGATGCTTCTGCCTCGGCCCTAGCTTCTGCCCTCACAGTGGCGAATATACGCTCCATCTCCTCCCTAGTCATCATACTACTTGAGGAACGGTGTGGGGGTGCTCCAAAGTAATCCCTTATGCCTACCCCTCCTCCAATCCCCCTGACACGGCCTAGATGCTCAGGTTTTCCTGTAGCTACGGTCAGGATGTCATTCCTCCCATCCGACCTAAGCGATCCCTCGGCTTGTTGTTTTTGAAGCTACTCCTATAAGACACAGATGACAAATGTTAGTAATGAAATTTGTTTACTAAATAATTAATAACAACAAGTCAACAACAATACTTACAATTTTCTCACCGACTATACGAGATAGTTTACTCGTATAAGAACAAAAGGATCGGATTGCGCTACTTCTTCCAATCTCTTCCGTTGGTCGCCAACAAGTCTTTTTTGGCCTTCGCATAACCCCCACCAGACATTGTATGGGAGCAATCATTCTTTCTACCACTCTTTTGGCCTTTTTCCTTTTTTCCTTGGAATAAGAAATCAAAATTAAGTCATTGTAAATCAATAAAGACAATTCATAATTCATAAGCAAATCAAATGCAAAATATGTCAACTCACCAATGTTTCTGGAGTAGTCCAAAGCCATCTAAATTCTTGCCAAGTTTGTTCATCAATAAAAGAATACTGATCGCACGGATTAGGACGAGGCTAACCTTCTTCCACCTCGATATGCACATAATTGTTAGCTAGACTTGTCTTAAAATTCCTCCAGCGTTCATCACAATACATCATTGTATTGTCATACAAGACTTCACTCTCAGGAATGTCGTAAGTGACCTGGATAGTTTTCCAAATATGTTGCTTCACATTTTTATCCACATTTCTCCACTGCTTTATCAAGACGCTAGGCTTGTTGCGTGCTATAAGGCCAACAAAACTCCTATACCAGCTTGCATTAGGCCCGATTGGTTTCTAATAACTATCAAACTCAATCAGAATCTTTTCCTCGGTATTTCGATTGAGAGAAATGTCTCTCAATCGGGTGGCTCTCCTACCCCTTCGTCTAGGCTGGTTACGTGGCTCACTGTGTTCCTGGCTAGGAGCATTGCTAGGCTCACTTTGATTTGGATTAGTTGGATCGGGAGTACCCTCACTAGGACGACTCATTGTCTAAAAACACTTTAAGGACACTATTTAAGGATAGCTAGTGATGGTTTAAGGAAATTTTGCTACACGGCACTATCTACAAAGGCTTCTTTCAAAAGCAATTCCCAAGTTATGCAAACATGAACAAATAATTAATTACGATGCACAAGTTGAACATCATGCAAAAATAGGAGGCAATGTCAGCACAAGTTGAACATAAATGCATTAGGATGCAGACTCAAAAGCAAAAATAGGAGGCATGTTTGAACAAGTTGAACAAACATAAATGCATTAGGAGGCAGATTTAGAAGCAACACCAAAGTTCATATCAAGCAATATCAACACTACCTTATCCAGAGTTTTACTATATTGAACATGCAAAAATACAGAACCAAAATTGAACCCTTCTCATACACAACCAAAATAAACCCAGGTCTACAGAAGCATAAGGACATTAACCTCAGACATACATGCATTATGTAAAACTCTTCAGAATAATTAACGGTACTTTCAACCTTTGTTTGAGGATCCTCTTCTTTCTCTGGATTTGAACAGTCTTTGACCACTTTACGATTCGAGTAAGGTCTCACTTAGGAGGCAATGGACGCTTCTGAAAAGTGGGTTGACGACTTTCTGCAAGAATCGAACAAAGAAAATGAAGGTCAAGTCATCTCACAATTCAATGAAATACCCAAAAATGAAACCATTAATTTAATTGAACGCCTGGCAACTGAAACACAAACCTGACAATAAAAACAAGTTGAGAACAAAACCAATCGGAGGGAACAAACGACGATAGCCTTACGGCAACGTATTCAACCGCAAATCTCCGTTGATGGCGGCAAAGTTAAGGACAGAGGAGAGAAGGGGAAAGGAGGAGCTACCGCGAACCGACGGAGGGGTATTGCTAATGTGGTTGAGTCTCAAATTTTAGAGTTAAAATTAGGCGCGTTTTGAAATCCAGGTCAGTTTTAAGACCGGTTGTAATTAACAACCGGTCTTAAAAGTAATATTTAAGACCGGTTTTAATTAGAAATTGGTCTTAAAATTAATATTTAAGACCTTTATTAATAAATAACCGGTCTTAAAAATAGAACATTTTTAAGACCGATTATTAAATAATAACCGGTCTTAAAGTTTTAATATTTAAGACCGGTTTTCATGTACAACAGGTCTTAAAAAATAATAACCATTTTATTTTTTTAATTGTCTTTAATTCAGATAATATTTTCTAGACCGATTATATTTAGAACCGGTCTAGAAAATATATTACATGTATTTATTTTTTTAATTGAATATATTTTAAGACCGGTTTTTATTATAACTGGTCTTAAAATTATTTTTAAGACCGGTTTTAAATATAACCGGTCTTAAAAGTATTTTTAAGACCGGTTATAAATATAACCGGTCTTAATATTTCATCATAATTACAAAAAGGCCACCGGTCATATTTTTAAGATCATGTCCGATATAACCAGTCTAAATGTTCCGGTCTAAAAACCCTTTTCTGTACTAGTGTATTGTCAACACCCGTTTACATTTCGATATTCGTAGAGCAAAAATGGCATAGTTCCACAGGCATACAGAAATAGCACAAACATACTGATATTAAGTTCAAGCTTACATACAGGAGTCTTCCCCGCAGGGTTTGATAATTTTACAAATTTTGTCCAAAATATCCAACATATTAAAATTAAACTAATATAACCAAATAACTCTGATCTTAGGACTTGCACATCTTAATTGCCCATGACACAATACTTAGGGCCAAATGACTGTTTGGATCCCTACATGTCCGTGTACCTCAGCTGAGTCCCATACCACAGCTAGGTAATGTGCCCAAGGCACGTGTTCATATCACAGAATATAGCAACATATAGCATATCAACATTCACATAGTGTATGAGAGATAGAGTTACTACCTTCTGTTCCTTTTTGCTACACAAGAATAGTTCCTCGAACTATATGCCAACGGCTTAGGCGATTAATTCGATCCTAAAATTCCAAATGTACAAGAATTAGGTTAAAACCCATTCATGTACCTCTTCAGAGATTCCCATAATATTTTTGGTGGTTATATTAGTCTATACTAAAAATTTACCAAAATGCCCCTGGGACCCGGTCCCGGCCCCACTGTACCCGGTCTGACTATACTTTTTCAGAAATTTTGACCCAGGCTATTCTAACATATTTTCATCCAAAGAATCCATTTTTAACCTCGGTTTTTACAAAAGCACTGCCAAATGGCAGTTTCACAATTTTCCAGAAATTGACATATTTTCAGTCAACTTTGAAAATTCATAACTAATTGTAGAAAATTCCAAATTGACTGATTCCAAAGCCTAAATGAAGGTCTTTAAATGTCCTTTCATGGAAAAATATCCAAATATGATTACTGACTACATATATTACTCAGAAATTCGGCCAACTATTACTGTTCCAGATGGAAATTCAGAAACAAAGCTCAACTTCAAAAATCCATATCGTTTAATCTACTATTCCAAAAATTATGTTCTACCCATCAATTTAAAGGTATAAATGTCTTCCTTAAATCTGGAAAGTTTCACAATTTTTTGTTAAGGTTTGGTTTTCCAAAATTTCGCCACAACCAATCTAACTTTCAGAAATATAATCTGTCAGCAACTAAACTTCAAATATTCATAACTAACTCTACAAAAATCAAAATGGAGTGTTCTAAAATTATATGGAAAGCTATTTAAGTGTAGTTTCATGAAAAAATATCCAAAACTACTAGATGTTATCTAATCGTTCCCAGAATTTTCGAAAACCATAACTGTGAGGCTTGAACGTCCAGAATGTTCACTGTTACTGACTTAACTTTCAAAAATCATAACTCTCCCTAAAGATATCAAAATAATGATTTCTTGGACTCATTGGAAAGCTATGAATGTCTAATATATTCCTGTAAAATTTCATAATTTTTCACTAAGGTTTTCCTAGTCAAAACGCAACATGAATCTGACTGACTCCCAAAAACGTCAGTTTTGACAGTCTAACTTCAAAAATCAAGAACTCATCCATTTTCATTCCAAATTGTACTTTTCTTGATTCTATCATCAACTACACATCCTAAAATATCTATATAAAAAGACCCATTCGAAAATTCCATCTATAGCCTCTGTTTAAGATTTTACAAGTTTCAGGTATGTACTCTGTTTTTCGGACAGCAAAACAGAATTGAGAAAATTAGCATGTATACATGAATTTGTACTCTAAACCTCACGAATTTTAACTCTATACTCTCCTACACATATGTACTGAGGTAAATGAGCAAATTTCATAACCAAAGAACTCCAAAATTCACCCCAAAATCGTCACACAATCACTGGTTTAACAACTTTTCGGTGACAGAAACTTTCGGACGAATTTTCTCTTATTCCAGCCACAAAACCACCACAGAAACCACTCAAATCCAACGTAAAAATAAGCATAAATGTGTAGGAGACTCACCTAAATATATTTATGATGTTGGATGTGGAATTTGGAGCTTCTTCTTCCTTCCTCAATTGAACCGATCACTCTTGCTCTCTTGTCTCTCTCTTTCTCTATTCTGTTTTCTTTCTTTCTTTCACTCTCTCTCTTTTTTTTTCTGACTTGAAGCAACGGAGAGTGAGGGAGTGCATGAAGTGTGGGGTTATACGGTTGAAGAAAGTGAGATAATTGTTGTTAGGTGAAACATGCGGATGTAGGTGTAAGTGTGTGTGCATAACGTGTCTACCTAACAATGAAAGAGGAGTGGAGTTGTCCACTTTCGGTGCTCCAATAAAAAAAATCAAGATGCAGGATGTGAATATCTGTCGGTGTGTTTTATTATAGATATATATAGGTATATTTTTATTCTATTAATTACACACACTAGGCCCTAATTTTTCCCTTTGTCTAATTTAAGATTCCTTAAATTTTGTAGGTTCCATAATTTGACTTATTATCAAATTCCCATTTAAATTTTCGTTTTAGAAAATTTTAACCGTCATTAAATTTGGGATATTACATGTATGATGAGAAGAGATGGAATGAATATTATGTATAGAGGAAACCAGATGGGTTGATGGTGTAGAAACAGATGGAGTAGTGGTGGTTTGCACCAGAGCAAGGAGCTTGTGGTATTGCTCAGGTGTGAATTGAGTGGAAGGAATTGGGAGAATGCTAGTAGAGCTGGATTTATCCTCTATCAAAGACGAACTAGGATCTAGTGATTGGAAAATATTAGCCAAGGCAGTCCCTTGATTCTGAAACTTAAAACCCGGTGGAAAACCATGCTTCCTATAACATGTATCCATGGTATGACGTGGTCTATTGCAGTAGGTACAAAACTTTGTGTTTCCCGATCTTGAACCAGTAAAAGTCTTTGAACTAAAACTTTGGTTAACACCAAAAGGACGAGAAGGTCCTTTAGAAAACAAAATCGTGGACTCAATGTGTGGTTGCATTTCTCGTTCTTGTTATAATAACATGGAGAAAACCTTGTTAACAGATGGCAAAGGATCCATTAACATGATTTAAGATTTGACTGAAAGCAATCTATCATTGAGACCTTTTAAGAATCGAAATGTATAGTCTTGTTCCCGGCAAGCAACACAAGAACAGGTAAAATTGCAAGCACATTGTGTAATTGGACGAAGAATGATAAACTTATCCCAGTAAATTTTCAATTTCGTATAATACTCACTAATTGAAAGATCACCTTGCCAGAAATTGTAGATCTCATCTTGCAATTCTACAACACGAAACACATCGCTTTGAGCAAAACAATCCTTCAAATCAGACCAGATCTGATAAGCCTTGTCAAGCCACAAAATACTCTGAGCTATGGTAGGAGAAAGCGATTTTGTGAGTGTGAACACCCTATTTTGTCCGGGCCCCACTCAAAAATTAAAAAAACTAATAAAAAATAAAAATAAAAGAAATTTCTCTCATTGATGATGATTGGTGTCTGAATTGAGAATCATCATTAAAGGGAAAATTGAAAAATACATAAAAAACGAAAATAAAAAAAAATCCCCCCACTGATGATGATCGGTGTCCAAATTGGCAATCATCATTAAAAGGAAAAAAAATAAAAACAAAAATTTAAAAAAAATCCTCTCATTGATGATGATTAGTGTTGAAATTGACATTGTCATTCATTAAGGGAAAATAAAAAATTTAAAAAAAATTCAGAAAAGTATCTCCCATTCATAGGTTTAAATTAGGAAGTTTCTGGTGGGGAAAATATAATAAATGAAAAACAAAATTAAAAATTAAAAAAATCTCTCATTTATGTTGATAGGTTTAATTAGGAAATTACTTATGGGAAAAAAATAATTAAAAACGAAAATTTAAAAAACAAATCTCCATTGATGGTGATTAGGTCAAGCTAAGAAGTTTATTGATAGAAAATACAAAAAAAATAAAAAACAAAAATTAAAAAAAAAATCTCCATTGATGGTGATTAGGTCAAGTTAGATAGTTTTTAATATAAAATACAAAAAAAGAAGGAGCATTTATGAAGAAAACCTACCTTGAGATTATAAATAGGAGTACAAGGGTTGAAGCAAGACACATAAAAGTTTTCAGAGAAAAAGGGAGGCAAGGTAGAGAGTTAATTTTATTGTTCATACATAATTCTCATGAGGAAGGGTAGCAATGGACAGAGGCATTTCATCTTTGTTTAGAAGGAAATCTTTGCCAAACTAATGAACATCTCTACATAGAGATGGAGGCATTCTTACTGAAATATTGGACAAATCTCCACAAGAATATTTCCTCTTGTTGCTCCTTGCTTATATTATTTTGTTCCTTTTTCCATCCTTTTTTCTAACCCAGCAACATTAATTTTCTAAAATAATTTCTTCTTGACTAAGGTTATGCTTGTGGGCCATGCGTACTTCTTGAGGTGTCTTGCTTGCATTTTAATGACTATTGAATGCTTGCATTGCATGATAAATATATTAGTTGCTTCATCTATTGTACTGCTCCACGTTTTGGCTCACTGTGCTTTCATGATCTCACTCTCACCTTTATGCATGCCTCATGTGTGCATAAATTACCATAGCTTTTTATATATGTTGGGGCTGCTCAATATGATGGATCAGGTGGCTAATAAGTGTGAGGATGAATGGTACGTGTTGGCCTCTTTCATATTCTGGGCATTATTGTTTGTATGGAGGTTCTAATATTATGTTGCATTCTTGTGTGTATGGCTTGCAAGGATAAAAGGTATGCAAAGTCTCCTCATCTTTAGCTTTCCATTCTTTTAACTTGTGTTTTTTTTTCCTTCTTTTCTCTCTATCCCTTTCTTAGGTTCTCTTTTAAAAAAAAAATAAAAAATATATTTTAACATATTTTTATAAATGAAAATAAAATGGAAAAACTCTCTTTCATGAAAAAATAAAAAAAATTGCTTTCATAAATAAAAAACATAAAATAAATAAAAAATCATTTTCCCCAATAAATTAAAGGAACTTTTCCCTTAAAAAACACAAACAAAGTGACACGCATTTCTGCCCCCGAGTCACGTGGGCTTTGATCCCTCTAAAGGGTACGTAGGCCCTAGGCTTTCTTCCTAGGTCAAGTCCAATTTTGTAAATAAATATATTTTTTCTTATTTTATTTTTGTAAATAAATATTCATTTTTTTTCTTTAGTTTTAATTGCTTTTATTGTTTTAAATATTCTCTTTTTTATTTGGAGAATTATCATAAGATTAAAGGCCATGATATTTTTAAATAATTAACTTAGGGTAACCATTATTATGAATGGGTGTTGTGGGGTGCCTAACACCTTCCCCATACACAATCGACTCCTGAACCCTAAATAGTTTTTGTAGACCAGTTTCCATTTTTCAAAAAGGTTTCCAAAATTATCTTTCTTCAAAATTTTGGTGGCAGCTCCATATTTTTCAAATTTCGGGCGCTACAGCTTGGCGAATCCGCTGGGGATGGTTTGAAAGTCAAGCCCATTTAAGTTAAGTGTTTAAAAATAATTTGGCATTAATTTATTTTAATCACCCTTTTTATTTTTTATTTTTTGTGAATAGTTATTTTTATTTTTGAAATCCCTTATTCATATGTTTTTTTTTCTCTTTTCTATCTATCTTTTGATCTAGTTAGTAGATAAGGATTGGGTAGAACCTAAGCCCACAGGTTGGTATGCTCTGCACACACACTGAACACATACACTATTTTCCTCACACATATTTTGGGCCCTATACCCGGGTCTGTGAGTTCCTTAAGTTAGTAGAAGTTTCTAACGGTCTCCCTGTGGGGTTTTCAGAATCCCCTGAGGTTTCTGTGAAGGCTTCACCTTAGCTGTTACTCATTTGGTGATGTTGATCCCTGTGAGGTTCTTAAAACTCCCTGAAGGTCAGTTTCATCAAATGGGGTCTTCATCTTTATGGGTCTTCATCTTTTTGATAGGGGTAGTTAGGAGACCTTTATCTGTAAGAATTAGAACAACCTTGAAACCATTGCACTTATTAGTGGAAATTATCAACCTACCTAATTAATTAGTACCTGACTTTGGATAAATACCCCCAACCTAAGGTTATTCCTAAAATAGGACATTGGAGGGCATATATTTATTGATTTTTTATAATATTATTTGTCATGCATGCATAATTAAGGAAAGCCATAAGATCAATCGGCTAATTGTCGCATTACCTGAGTATGTATCTAGCATCACTCCTCATATAGATACATCACAAAGAAGGTATATGTATTAGATAACCAACCTTAGTCTCAGGATTTATGACCCCTAAAAGACTATGAGCTTTATTACATCTATCATATTAGAAAATATCTCAATGAGAGATAATCCTTTTAGGGCTCGTGAGGCATCATTACATCATTTATAGGCCTTTTAGCTTCATTTGATATGGGCCTTAAACATAATCATCATTTTTAAAACCCTCAGCCGCATGATGGCTTAAGCCATTCGCAGGTTAATGGGCACTTCATTCTCCCTATGAGGTAATAGATCTCTTGAGAAGGTGAAGTTCTTTTTCTTAATGTCCATGACCCATATCAAAAATTGAAGTACAAATCATCAGTCTTTTATGTCTCATAAGGCATCATTACATCATTTATAGGCCTTCTAGCTTCATTTGATATGGGCTATGGACATAATCATCATTTTTAAAACCTTTAGCCATGTGATGACCTAGGCGATTATCAAGTTAATGGGCACTTCATTCTCCATATGAGGTAATGGATCTCTTGAGGAGGTAGAGTTCTTTTCTTAATGTCCATGACCCATATCAAAAATTGAAGTACAAGTCATCAGTCTTTTATGTCTCATAAGGCATCATTACATCATTTATAGGCCTTCTAGCTTCATTTGATATGGGCTTTGGACATAATCATCATTTTTAAAACCTTTAGCCATGTGATGACCTAGGCGATTAGCAAGTTAATGGGCACTTCATTCTCATTATGAGGTAATGGATCTCTTGAGGAGGTAGAGTTCTTTCTCTTAATGTCCATGACCTATATCAAAACTTGAAGTACAAGTCATCACTCTTTTATGTCTTATGAGGCATCTTTACATCATTCATTGGCCTTTTAGCTTCATTTGATATGGACCTTGGACATAATCATCAATTTTAAAACCCTTAGCTGCTGATGGCCTGGGCCATTCACAAGTTAATGGGCACTTCATTCTCCCTATGAGATAATAGATCTCTCAAGGAGGTGGAGTTCTTTTTCTCAATGTCCATCACTCATATCAAAATTAGAAGTACATGTCATCACTATTTTATGTCTCATGAGGCATCGTTACGTCATTCATTGGCATTTAGCTTCATTTGATATAGGCCTTAGACATAATAAACTTTATTAAATAAGGAGGCAAAAAGAGAGAAAATGAGCATGTAAATGAAAATAAAAATAATAATACAGTCATATCTTTAGTTAATAATGCTTGCATAGAATATCTTTTCTTAAAAATGACTTCATTTACCCTTGTCCATGTCATCCCTCCTTCACATAAATGGTTGTTCCTTGTTCCTGATGCGAGGTAAAGACTTTGTCTCTCTTTTCACTTTTTGATAGTACTATTCTTAATGAAGGAAACTGTTAAGGGTCTAAAAGCTTGTTTTATACAAGTTACTTGTATTGAGGTGATATCATACTATGGAGAAATTTAGTTTTGAAAATGACTCGACCCCACCTTGATGAGGCTAGTTTTAAAGGCTAAATTATTTAACTTGGACGCAATGTGATTACACAAGCCATATAAGGATTTGAGCTTATTGATATGATTTTATTTTCATGTGTGTACCACTTATCATTTACCCAATCTAGAACTTGGCATGCATCTTGTTTGAGGTCAGATTTGATGTTCATTTGCTTGATATAGAGAGCACTAAGGCATTCATTTTGCATTAAAAAAGCCAAATAGCCACCCTTACGTGATAGTCATTTAAGCCTGTATGATAGCATGCAGAAACCACAAATATATTCCTTACCTCTTATTCAAGTTTCCTTTTGCTTTCTAAGAGGACTCATTAGAGGAGGATGTGTACACTTGTTGAAAAATGAACAGTTGAAAGAAAAAGAAAAAAAGAAAAGGAAAAAAGCTCGCTAAGCTAAAAACCCGTTGATAAGTAAAATATTTGCATATTTATTTTCCCCTATATGATGACTTTATGGATGATATTTGAGCTCAATTTAATAAATTTGGGTGTAATTAATAAATAAATAATGATTTTGGCATAAGATAGAATTTCTTGGAAAATACTAAATTTGACCCTCTTTCAGTTTTTAGGTAATATCCAAAGCTTTAGATGTTGGATTGGGACGTTCTTTATATGGATAAAAAGTTAAGAAAGAGCTCTACAACTTTGATGTTGAGACCAAAATCCAATTCTATCTCCAAGGGTTTCAAATTTTTCTTGGAAGTTGAAAGCGGGAATCATCTACCATTCCTCCAACCATTTCATCTACCATTTTATCTTCCTTTTCACCTACTACTTCATCTACCACTTCATCTTCCTTTTCACCAACTATTTCATCTACCACATTCTATCTACTACTTCACCTACCACATTTCATCAACTACTTCATCTACCCTACTTCATTCTTCCCTATATATAGCCACTCTCTTCTTCACTTACACCAATTCATATCCGTTACTCTCCTCTCTTCTTCACTTACACCATTTCATATCCATTACTTTCCTCTCCTCTCCACATACACCATCTTAGAGTTAATTTTATGCATTGTATTACTTTTTACATGCCTCCATCTTGGAAGGCTTAGGATTGTATTACTTTTTGCATGCCACTTACATGGAAGGTTTTACCTCCTAAAGGGACGGCTAGATTTCTCTATTTTTCATGCATCTTTTAGTTGTATATTTATGTTTGAGAATTTAATATTCAAGTTTTATGCAGTATTTATGAGGATTTCATTCTAGTTTTATATAATGTCAATTTATTTTGTTTTTTTTTAATTTTATCATGAGCTAAATTTTCATTTTCCGAGGGTGATGACGTAGCTTACTAATAATGGATTGAATCTTAACTTATTAAATCTAGTTTTAATTTTTCCTTCATGATTAATTTTTAATTATTATTCTTAATGCTTTCATTTGATTGGCCATCTTTTGAATGATTTCAATGTATATGTTGAGACCGGAAAGAGATACATGTGTGTAGACCCTAAAATTAAAACCATAACTTGCATATGAAATGGGAATATCTTCATATAAATTGTGTAGTCTTATAGAGTTCCATAAATTTTAATGCATGATTAATTGCTTAAATTCATATAGGAATATATTGGATTAGCAATTAATTATAGAATTGCTTGACCTTTAAAGAGGCTAGTAATTAAATTAGGGAAACTCGATTATCAATCATGTGGAATAAATTAGGCTAGAATAGATAAGTGATTCAATCTGGAATTTGTTAAGTGAAATCTAACCCCTAGGGCTTTTTCTCAATAGTTGTTTCATATCATTTGCATTCATATTTACTTATCTTTTATTTCATACTCTCAATCACCAACTAATCGATCGACTAGATAGAGTTAAAATTACTCATTTTGGTACTTAGTGATTAATCCTCGAGGGACAATACTCTACTCACTTCTATATTACTTATTGATGATAGTGTACACTTACACTTTCTAATAGACCATTTACACTCGTAACACCCGTAAAGGCAGCTTAGGCAAATGTTAGAGCAGAAAAAGAAAATAAAAGAAAAAAAGCTCGTTAAGTTGAAAACCTGTAAGGGCAGCTTAGGCAAAAGTTAGAGCTGAAAAAGAAAAGAAAAGGCGAAAAGCTCACTTAGTTGAAAACTCAAAAAGGCATCTTAGGCAAAAGTTAGAGCAACAAAAAAGAAACGAAAATAGAAAAAAAATCAAAAGAAAGATGGACAGGTACCAAGGGAAACTCAGAAACAGGTTCCTTCAGTTCTTCTTTTGTTTTAAGGCTTTTAGAGTGTACACTTGCCTATTTGGTTCTTACTTCTCTTAGTTACCATGAGTATCTAATTTGGGCCTTAGATACCATTCATCTTCTACTTACCTTTTATTCAGGGTACGTTTGTTTTTAAGAGCACTCAATATTCTTGGTTAGGTGAGTATGTGCACATTCCTACAATTTTTGAGGCCGTCAAGGTAATCTGGTTGTAAGAATGCTCTCTTTTGAATATTTTAAAAAAGAAGAAAAAGAGAAAAAAAGAAAAGAAAAGAAGCTCGCTAAGTTGAAAACCTGTAAGGGCAGCTTAGGCAAAAGTTAGAGGGAAAAAAAAAAGAAAAATAAAAAAGCTCCCTAAGTTGAAAACCTGAAAGGGTAGCTTAGGCAAAAGTTAGAGCAACAAAAAAGAAAAGAAAATAGAAAAAAAAATGAAAAGAAAGATGGGCAAGTACCAAGGGAACTATGGAAAGAGCTTCCTTCAATTCTTCTTTTGCTTTAAGGCCTTTAGAATGTACACTTACTTGACTCTATGTTTGGTTCTTATTTCCTTTAGTTATCATGAGTACCTACTTCAGTTCATCCTTTATCTTCTACTCAAGGTACTTTTGTTTCTAAGAGCACCCTATCTTCTTGGTTAGGGTAGTATGTGTACATTTTTATAATTGTTTAGGCCATAAAGGTCATTTGGTTATAAGGTTGCTTTTTTGTGTGGATATTTTTAAGTTTGAAAAGTGGCTAAAACTAATGAAAATCAAAGAAATAGTTGAAAAAAGAAGAGGAAAAAAAAAAAGAACAGGCAAAAAGCTCGCTAAGTTGAAAACCCAAAAGGGTTGCTTAGGCAAAAGTTTGAGCAAAAACAAATGAAGAAGAAAGGAAAAATCAAGAAGAAAAAAATCAAAAGAAATGAACAAATACATAAGAACAAGAATTGGATATTCTTCATCTTTTCTTTACCCTTTGTTTGTACCCCATGCCTATGTAAAAAGTCCTTTCGATCTATGTTAGCATATGGCTCTTTTAGTGATGGAGAACTTAGATTATTGCCAAGCTTATGGAATAGGAATTGGATAATTTGAATATAGAGAGCAAACACTAACCCTCAAAACACTAAGTGATGAGAGTAAACACTATGTCTGGTAAGGAAATCGTTGGGGCATTGTATTCTTGCTAAACCTTTTACCTTTATACTAGCTAACTTGAGGTGGGTAAGATGATTTAGATGCATTGATATATCTCTTGATCCTTTATTTTTATGATTGGAATATTATCTTCTATGTTTTAATTCTTAAGATTTCATGACCGGATGTTAACACCTTACTAGATTTCTTGAGCCATGCTCAGATATCTTTCCATAAATATTTGGATCTAAGGAATTTTTCCATTTCAATCCTTTTTTACTGCGGATGCGGCATGTGAGCCTCTCCTAATTTTGTGACTCCATATTTGGGACATTACCTTCCTTCTATTTGCCTTTCAATAAAGGGAACTAAATTACAATTTGGGGCTTCTCACTACTACAAAAAAGTAAAGCTGTGGCGCTTATAATTGCATTAACTGTGGCGCTAGAGAAGTGCCACATATCTAGATGCCACTAAAAAAAGCTGTGGCGCTTGGAAGCGCCACAACATTTTAAAATTTTTTTTTTAAAAAAATACCCTCCTGTGGTGCTTGTTTGAGGAAGTGCCACAGGAGGGGGGCCTCCTGTGGCGCTTGCTCGAGCAAGCGCCACAGTAGGGTCCCTTTTTTTTTCTTTCTTCTTCTTCTTCTTCTTTTTTTTCCTGTGGCTCTTTTTTATGCTTCCTGATTGTGAAGTTTTATATCAAATGAGTGGATTTCGTGTTTATCATCTCCACAAATTGTCAATCTTTCTATTTTATATTTCAACCTATTATATATATATATATATAATTTTCATATTTAAAATTCAAGTTCCCCAACAATAATGTTCTTACATTAATACTCTCCAAAGCTAACATAAAAAATATCACAATACAAGAACTTGATATGTGAACACAGTACATCAACAACTAATTAAGTAAATTAAAAGATTACTAAAAAACGCAAGCTTGTTGGCAAAAAAATTTAAACAAATCAAAAAGGCAAACGAAACAAGCTAGGTTTTCATTCTTTCCTATTAAATTAGGAACAAAAAGGCAAACGTTATATTACGGTTTATCTTGACTAAAAAAAAATTTAAACGAAGCAAGCTAGAATGAAATAGTCTTCTTCTTACAAATCTATTAATTGACCAGCGCAGGGAGTGGGAGACCATGTTGGTGATGCTAGCTTGAGTGATGAGTGAGCGTGTGGGTGTGTTTTTTAGTGTGAAGATGATAGGAAATGGAGGGAGGGGGCCGACGGATCCACTAAGAAGATGAGAAAGGGAAAGTAGTTTAATGGAGGAGAGAGTAGTTAAATAATTAAAGTGGAGTAGTAGTCAAAAAGAGAAGGAATGGGAGACGGACACAGGACCACTACGCGGGAAATGAAATAATTAAGAGAAACACTATCAATTTGAATTTTTTTTTTTTTAAAAAGTAGGCAAGTGTGGCGCCTAAATAAATAGGCGCCACACATTGCCACAAATCAGCTGTGGCGCCTAATGCATTAGGTGCCACAGCTGATCAAGTCATTATCATGTGTGGCGCCTATTTATTTAGGCGCCACACATGCCCACCTTTTTAAAAAAAAAAAAATTAATGCTGCAGCTGTGGCGCTTGGTGGGTTAGGCGCCACAGCTGCTTTAGTGTGGCACCTACGTAGGCAGGCGCCACACTAGGCCTCCTCAATTGTGGCACTTAATCTATTAGGCGCCACAGCTAGTACCCAAAATTAAAAAAAAATTATAAAGGTAAAAAAAAAAAAAAGAGAAGCTGTGGCACTTGTTTAAAGAAGTGCCACAAAATGTGCGCCACCTTTTATCCTTTTTGTAGTAGTGTCTCCTCAATTATGTTGCCCCCATCCATTTCTCAGGACAATATTGACATTGTTAAATGAAGTTTTAAACAAAAACTTCACTATGCAAGCATTAAAGATGAAGATAGATAAAAAAATCATGTGCTACACAAATAAAAATAGGCCAAGGAAAAAGTTGAATATTCAAAACTTGGTTTATTTACTTCAAAATCCTTTCATTTATCTAAAGTTAGCACTAAATTATACCCCAAAAAAATTATAATATCTTGTCATATTGGAAAAACCTTTCTTGCATTGGGCTTTGCATTAATTGTACCCTCACCATACTTAACATATATTGCATGCCATGTTCGGGGGCAAATTTGGAATTAATTTTTCAACTAAAAAGGCTTTTATTAATATTATGCCATGCACTACCTCGAAATGTGCTTTTGCTAAGGCTGGGGCAAACCTAAAAGCTTCTCAATAAGGGTAATAATAGCCTAAATAAGAATGACATCCTACATGAACCAGTAAGTCAAGGGGTTTGGAATAGTACTAAGGCCAAAGCGGGGGCAACATCATTTGTTAGGTATCTTGTCATCTTTTTCATCATCCTCATCATCATTGTCATTATCATCTTTTCATAATTTCCATTACCATTTTTATCATGATCATCTTCATCTCCTCATCATCATCTTCATTCTCATCCTTATTAGCCCTTCATCATTTTTCATCATCATCCTTATTTGATCATTTCCTTATCATTATCATCATCTCCTTATCATAATTATCTTCATCATCATTAGCATTATCATTGTGTTCATCAGCATCATTAGAATTTCACCATCATTATCAATGCCATCACCTTCATGATGACTTCACTGTTTTCATAATCTCCTCGTTATCATGGCCATATCATCCTCTTCATCATCATTGTTGTCATCCTCATTAGGATTTCATCATCACTGTCATCATTATTATTAGTGTCATCACCTTCATCATGACTTCACCATTATCATAATCTCCTTGTTAGCACGGCAATATCCATTCCCTTCATCATCATTGTTGTCATCCTCATTAGGATTTTATCATCATTACCATCACCTTTATTATGATCATCTTCACCATTATCATAATCTCCTAGTAATCATGGTCATCACCATCCTCTTCATCATCATTGCCATCATTAGTGTTATTATCATATTTCAGGGCACTGCATGCCTAGTGTCACATCACCACCACCATTATCATCATCATCTATGACTTCCCTATTAGGGCATCATCTTCATCATCATTAGTGTCATTATCATATTGCGTGTTTGGATCACTACGTGCTTAATGTCACGTCATCACCACCATGGTCATCACCATTTATAACTTCATCATTAGCACTTCATCAATATTTTCATCATCATCATCTCATTATGTGGGGTATCACACGCTTAGTATTACATCATGACTATCTTCATCATCATCTTATCACTATCATCTTCATTATCAATGTCCTCATCTTCATTGGCATTATCATAAGCACTACTTCAAGGGGCATCACATATTCATAGCACCCTTTCAAAAGCCCTATACTGGCAGGTACCCTTTAAGCCCAGTAACGGCTGGCATCCTTTCAAAGCCCTATATCGGTAGGCACCCTCAAAGCCCAGTACCAGCTGGCACCCTTTCAAAGCCTTGTACCGGTAGGCACCCTTTCAAAGCCCTGTACCGGCTAGCACCCTTCCAAAGCCCTGTACTGGTAGGCACCCTTAAAGCCCAGTAATTGCTGGCACTCTTCCAAAGCCCTATACCTACAGGCACCCTCAAAGCCCAGTACCGACTGTCACCCTTTCAAAGCACGTACCAGCAGGCACCCTCAAAGCCCAGTACTGGCTGGCACAATTCTTTTAAAGCCCTATACTTGCAGGCACCCTCAAAGCCCAGTAACAGCTGGTACAATTCTTTTAAAGCTCAGTAACACTGGCACCCTCTCAAAGCCTTGTATCAGTAGGCACCTTTTAAGCCCAATAATGGCTGGCATAATTCTTTTAAAGCCCTGTAATGGCAGGAACTATTCTTTTAAAGCCCTGTATCAGCAAGCACTCTCAAAGCCCAGTACTGGCTGGCACAATTCTTTTACGCCCTACCAAAGTCCTATGTAACTAGGCGCTTCACTTCCACTCCAGGTAATCATCTATCTCCACCTGCGTTCTTCTCAACTATGAACCAAGTAAAGAGGGGCATGGGTACTGTATCTTGTCCAAACCCTCTTTGATTCCAAGAGGGCATCTTATTCTTTTGGCCGGACAAAATACGTGTTCTCATCTTTACTTGCTTCATAGACGAAAATCTCACTTTTCTCAGCTACGAAACAAGTAAAGAGGGGCAACTGTGAACACCTATTTTCTCTAGGCCCCACTCAAAAATTTAAAAAAAACTAATAAAAAACAAAAATAAAATAAATTCTTTTCATTGATGATGATTGGTGTCTAAATTAGCAATCATCATTAAAGGGAAAATTTAAAAATACATAAAAAAAGAAAATAAAAAAAAAGCCTCCCACTAATGACGATCGGTGTCCAAATTGACAATCATCATTAAAAGGAAAAAAAATTAAAAAAATTCCTCTTATTGATGATGATTAGTGTCTAAATTGACATTTTCATTCATTAAGGGAAAATAAAAAATATAAAAAAAATTCAAAAAAGTATCTCCCATTCATAGGTTTAAATTAAGAAGTTTCGTGTGGGGAAAATATAATAAATAAATAAATAATTAAAAAAATCTCTCATTTATGTTGATAGGTTTAAATTAGGAAATTACTTGTAGGAAAAATGAAAAAAAAATTAAAAACAAAAATTAAAGAAAATCTCCATTGATGGTGATTAGGTCAAGCTAAGAAGTTTATTGATAGAAAATACAAAAAATAAAAATAAAAAACGAAAATTAAAAAAAAATCTCCATTGATGGTGATTAGGTCAAGTTAGGTAGTTTTTAACATAAAATACAAAAAAAAATTTAAAAATGAAAATTCAAAAAAAGAAGGAGCATTTATAAAGAAAACCCTACCTTGAGACTATAAATAGGAGTGCAAGGGTTGAAGCAAGACACACAAAATTTTTAGGAGAAAAAGAGAGGCATGTGATGCGTGCTTCTGTCGTTAAAGCAATCAATTAATAACTAGGACAACCTACTAATGCAATATAGTGGTAACCTAGGTCATTCTCCCAAGGAGCAATCTGTGGGTTTTCTTTAGAATTGAATTTAGGTGATAAAAAAAATACAATGAAATGAACCTAAACTAAAATGCAAGACTCCACTACCTAAATGCAAATGACTCTAAAATCTATATAAGAATGAAACTAACCTAAATAATGAACATGCAATTTTTGGGGGTTTTTTTTATGAAAAAGGAATTAAGATGCTAAGCAAAGAAAATAATCAAAAGTAAGACACTCAACAAGGATTTAGTTCAGTTGTGATGATGAAGGGGACAACTTAGGATTCACATGGATTTAGCTTTCTTAGCCATTTAATTTATTAGACCAAAGGGAGGTTCATGAAAAGTTGGAATTAATAAATTTAATCACCTAATCAAGACATGGGAAACCCTCATGCTCAATAACACCTAATCCACTAGAAAACTCATAATGGAAAAAATGGTGGTTAATTAAATCCATTAAAAACCAATCACAATTGCTTAAGATAATTTTGGAAATTATGTTCACAATTGCCTAATTAAACAATTCAACAATTAATCACCTTAATTAAACAATCAAGAGATTAAGGGTGTGTTTGGGATAGCGGTAGGAAAAATGACTTATATAATTCGGGCTTATTAAAAATGACTTAATAAATAAGTCAATATTTGTAATGTGATTTATGTTTGGATGAGCGGTTGAATAAGTGATTATTTATAGTGAAGATGTGTTTGGATTAGCGATTGAATAAGTGCGTTTTTAAAAGTAAAAACTTGAAGGGTATTTGTATATTCTTCAAATTTTAGATAGATCATATATGCGATATCCAACAGTAACATATCATTTGGCCCAGGAAGATATCCGAAAATGCAAACTTGTAACTCCCGAGATGAAGCCCAAACTAAGAATGGAATTTCAGAAATTATAACAGCATAAACACATTGTGTTTTAGTCTAGTATGCCACCAGAGCAAATAATTCCCAAATCTAATGCGATTAAAATAATACATAACTAATTGGGATCATAAATTCCGTACAAGTTCATCTCTAATCCTGTCACCAATGTGATTCATTCTGGTTGAAGATGCCGCAGCAACATTAGACGAGGAAGCCGCATCGTCTACAGTATTATCATCTTCCAGAGCTATATCGCCAGTTTCTGCTGTGCTGAAATTAACATCACTCTGAGAATTTTTCCTAATAAAATTATGAATGGCCATAGTTGCCACAACTAAGCGGACTTGCATTTGGTAGCTGTATTTGCGCATTTTTTGCAATAATTCGAATCTATTCTTCCACACGCCAAAAGTCCTTTCAATAGTTGACCTCAAACTGGAATGATAGTAATTGAAGGTCTCTTGAGCATTTGCAAAACCAGGTCGACGTTGAAATTCTGGCAGGTGATAACGCTGACATCTGTAGGGACCAAGATACCCAACTGGTGTGGGATAGCCAGCGTCGACCAAGTAGTATTTGCCTAATAAGTGGCTCAAATCATTTTGAAAGTGTGAGATTAAGCAAAGTGTGCATTGAAAGTAATTAAATATGAATGGGACGGAAATATACCTGGAGGTGGATGAGGGAAATTCTGAGCTAGATTTGAGACAGCAGCTTGAAACATACGAGCTTCATGTGCAGAACCTTCCCAACCCGCCAACACAAATGTAAAACACATATCCCAATCGCATACAGCCATTACATTCTGTGTTGTATATCCTTTTCTCCCGATATATCTTTCCCGGTTGGGACCAGTGATCACAGCCTTGATATGAGTTCCATCTATTGCTCCAATGGCATCCTTAAAGTAGGGATAATAGCGAGGATCTTCACGTATTTTTCGGTGGCATCCTATGAATTCAGGATCAGAGGGTTTGATATTTTCTCGAGCTAGGCTAAAACAAGCCTCCAGCACCATGTGCAATAGCCGACTGACAGTTTCCCCTGAATGATGAAACAAACATTGGACCATCCTGTTACCGACGCCGTGGCCAATTGTGAGCAAAAACATCCCAACCATTTCTTCAACTCCGATATTTCTAGAATCTCGTAACCCATGTTCGACCAATTTACTACACAACCGGTAAAACACGTGTTTTTCAAGTCTAAACATCTGATGACATTGTGTTTCATGATCTGCCAATATTTCTTGGACAAATACATGACCGGATCGTTTACTTGTTCTACGAGGTTCTTTGCACATGAATGTAGAGAGAAAATATTGACACACCAAACAAGTTATTTGTTCATATTCTGTTATCTCTTCATCGATAAGAGCTAGTATCCGAGAATCATCGTCTTCTTCCTCCATCCTATTTTCCAGTGCAGATATAACCTGTGCATTGGATTCAAACGTATTTAACATCATATGACATTTCAGTCAAAGTTATAATATAGGTCATAAAAGGAACGCTGGATTAAAACATACATAATATATATGCGTCGACCAAGTAGCATTGTTGGTGTACTAAAAACAAAATAACAGACATGCATACAATAAACACTAAACTAATTGTAGGCATAAAGTTCATGTCAGCATCGATAGTCAAGAACATAAGCCGTAGCGACTCAATCAAGGGTCGTAACCATATAACGCAGCCACCCAACTATTGAATCCTTGTCCCGCTTAAGGAGTGACAAAAACGTGTCCCGACTAGTCTTGTCCATAATCAGCCTGCACATCGGAATTTAAAGTTCTCATCTTCTCTCACTTCAGGAATCTCAAGCAGGTCTTCAATAGCAGCATCAACACTCCTTTGTTGAATCTCACTGATGGTTGTAGCTCTATGCTACGATGCTTCTGCCATGACACTGACCGCATCCGCAATTTGCTTTGACGCTGGCATCTTCTGCTTCTTTTTCTTCCCGAACTTATCAACTCGTCTCCGCTTTACCTGACTTCCGGAATTAGTTGGAACAGATGATGCGCCTGGAGTTGGAACAGATGATGCGCCTGGACCACAAGGAGGGGTTTGTGAGGATAACCCGACGCTGGCTAGCTCATCTGTCACTCCTGTGCTAAGTGCTGGGTCAACTCCAAAATTCTCGTCCTCGCTGTCCCCTGAACCTTCCTCCTCGACCATAGTAGGTCGGTACACATCCTCTTCCTCTGCATCCTGTGTCTGTGTCCCTATGAACGACGGATTCTGCTCATCGTCGCCTGACGCCACAACATTCTTGAATATAAGCCTCAATTCTGTTTCATTCTTGAGGCATGAACGGCGAAACTTTCTATACGCCGAATTCTCCTGCATACAGACAAGTAACAAAATCATTAGCTATATTACAAAACAAGCTGATTGAGGCAACTGAATTATTATTATGCAACGTTATAAGTAATTGTAGGCATTACTAACCTGGCATTTCCGCCGCCACCACTCGGGATCCGCTACGACATTTCCAGTTGTTGGGTCTCGACCAACACCAGTCTCTTTTGTTAAGGCATCCCAAGTCCTTAAGTCCTTTTTTAACATATCAAACTTATTCTTCAGTTGCTTCCTGTCATATGCTTTCCCTGTCTGCTCATTGAATGTAGCAACAATATAGTCCCATCCATCCTTCGAGAAAGATAACCCTCGACGTTCTTTTTTTAAAATTTGATCTATCATTGCACGGACAAATATTTCTGTTGACTCGTCATCCCACAGTGCTCTGTCATTCATTTTTCTATGGAAACGTTTCACTTAACAAGTGTGGACTATAAACATGTTAGTTAATACCTTCTCATGAAGCAACCAGAGTAACAAAAAACAATAAACAGCACATTCCACAACAACATTTACTTTGAATTAGAATAGGAACCCATCATATTATTATTCCACATAAGATTCAGGTATTCTCTAACAGTATCCCCATCTATGTCGTGGCCCAACATCGTTTCGCAGGCGGCCTACCTCCACCATGCATTTCATCCCACATTCTGTCCCTCACCTTTTTTCCTCTTCTTTTAAAAACGAAAAACGTGTAATTAAAAAGCACTAGAAACCCCATCCAACTATATGATTATTGTTATTAACAGTGATTAATAAAATTTAATAGTTTTGCTGAATTTCTAACACCCTTCTGTTCAATATCTCTCTCTGTCTCTCTCTGTCCAGCGTGTAACATTCCCTCATGCTGCTAGCACAACAAATATGCTCAACAAATCATGTTTCTATTTCCTATTATCTTCATAAGAAACGATCCATGTATTTTTTTTTACAGTATAGTCTCTTATTCTTTTTTGAAAAAAATGCATGACTTAATTCTGAAATCACGCATTTCATTTATACTTTGTTGAATTAATTGTTACGTTATTCATCAAGTATACTATTTTTGCCAGTGAAAGAATAGAATCAGATATCGCAGACAATCAGGGAGGTGAACCACAAATCTTCCAGAAGCCAAAATAAACCTTACCACCGATGAAGATGAAGGCCTGTTCAGGTTGAAGCTCAGTTCCGTAATGCCCTGTAAATCGCAGATGAAGATGAGGGCCCTGTTTCGGTTGAAGCACAGCTCGCCAATGCAGCTAGATCCCAGATGAAGAAGAAGGCGCCGGCGACGGTTGAAGCTCAGCTGGTGGTTGAAGCTAGATCTCAGACGAGGAATAAGGGACTGTTCAGCTTGTAGGCCTTCTCGGAGATGGCAGACCTGACATCGGTTGAAGCACAGATCGGAGTTGGCCGAGCACACGTCGGTTGCAGAACAGATCGGAGATGGGTCAACAGGAATGAAGTTGGAGACACCCTTCGCCTTCAACGAGTGTTCGCCGAGACTGCCACGAACTCGACGACACGGACGGAGCTGCGAATGGGATCTGTGAGACGGAAGACGGAGACAAGAGATCTACACGGCGGAGACACCTAGAGAGGGAAGACACGCGACGCAGATTGAACGGCCAACCTCCGTGGCCGTCGACACAGGAAGAGTGATCGGAGCTGCGACAGGGACGACTGCAGAGACCATGTGCGAAGATTCCTTTTTCTTTTTGAGCCAGACGCTAGCAAGTTTGGTGCAGGGAAAAAAAGAGACCGAGCAGAGATATTGGGGCAATTAATTGGTGATAATAAATGAGCTAACGGTCAAAACGTGGTTGCAATAAGGAGGGTCTTCAAGCTTTTTGAATTTGGGCTTCTTTTAACCCAAAACCCAATTCCAATAATACAAACCAAACACTCAAAATTTTATCACAGATTTTTAATGGGCTTATTATGATAAAATGGGCTTATTGGGGCAATTTAAGCCCAACCAAACACACTATAAACCCAAATTGACAATTAAATTAATAATGAAAACTCAATTAATAATTTAATTGACAATCAAAGGTTTGCAAACAAAAATCCCAATAATCATTTAAGAACAAAACAAATCCAAAATATCAATTCAATCCAAATAAAAAATAAGTCTACAATCTAAAACTAGATTGTTCTCAATTATTACAACTCAAAATCATTTAAAACTAAATAATCTTAAGTCTTGAATCAAAGAGATAAAAGAAAGACACTCCCTTATAGTCTTCAAGTGTAAGCTCCTAAGCTCTAGCTTCCTCCATGTTCCTCCTAAATTACCTCCCAAAATAACTTAAGCTTCCATGAAATTCCTCTCTCCTTCACGCCCCAAGCAACACGTCACAGCCATGAAAATTGCTTTATCAAATATTAATTGATGTTGATCGGTGCCGTGGGACCCGCGTGGACAATCTGGATTGTGTGCGTGAATTGAATAATAGATGGAGAAGGTGTTATGCGTGAGAGAGGGAATGGCTGGATAGGGTGTGATGAGAAAGGACGGAACAGTGACTCCGTGGTTCTTCTTGGTTCAGCGTCTGTGAGTATGTGATTTCCAGCGGCTGTGTCTCCGCGTCCTCCTCTCTATCCGCGTCTCAGTCCGCTCGCATATGTGACGGCTAGGGTAATTAAAAAGGAGGAGAAAAGAGCTTTTTGGGTACCAACTCGAGCCCATTAAAATCTAAGAAGCCCAATAATATTCAACCGTTGGATATTCTTTTAGCTTTTCAGAAAATTTCTGCACCGTAGGATCTTTCAATCTGCTTTTCCTTATCCTGTAAGATATAATAAAATCGTGATTTATCATATAATTGGAAATATTTTCCAATCATAATATAACAATTAAAATATTATCAATTTAAGCCCAAAAATATCATAATCCATTCAAATTTATATTATTTCCTATAATTGGCTAATAATCCAAATATTATCTAATAAATCCAAATTAGTCTAAAATAATCCCAAAATAAATGAATAAGGTGGGATAAAATATAATAAATCTGGGATTTATCAGCATGGTAGAGAGTTAATTTTATTGCTCATACATAATTCTCATGAGGAAGGGTAGCTATGGAGAGAGCCATTTCATCGTTGTTTAGAAGGTGATCTTTGCCAAGCCAATGAACATCTCTACATAAAGATGGAAGCATTCTTACTGAAATATTAGACAAATCTCCACAAGTATATTGCTTCTTGTGGCTTCTTGCTTATATTATTTTGTTCCTTTCTCCATCCTTTTTTCTAACCCAACAACGTTCATTTTCTAAAATAATTTCTTGTTGACTAAGGTTATGCTTGTTGGCCATACGTACTTCTTGAAGTGTCTTGCTTGCATTTTATTGACTATTGAATGCTTGCAATGCATGATAAATATAGTAGTTGCTTCATCTATTGTACTGCTCCACGTTTTGGCTCACTGTGCTTTCATGATCTCACTCTCATCTTTATGCTTGCCTCATGTGTGCGTAAATTACCATAGCTTTTTATATATGTTGGGGTTGCTCAATATGATGGATCTGGTGGTTAATAAGTGTGAGGATGAATGATATGTGTTGGCCTCTTTCATATTCTGGGCATTTTTGTTGATATGGAGGTTCTAATATTATGTTGCCTTCTTGTGTGTATGGCTTGTAAGGAGAAAAGGTATGCAAAGTCTCCTCTTCTTTAGCTTTCCATTCTTTTAACTTGTGTTTTTTTTCCTTGTTTTCTCTCTATCCCTTTCTTAGGTTCTCTTTCAAAAAAAGAAAAAAAGAAAAAATATATTTTAACATATTTCTATAAATGAAAATAAAATGGAAAAACTCTCTTTCATGGAAAAATAAAAAAAACTACTTTGATAAATAAAAAACATAAACTAAATAAAAAAATCATTTTCCCCAATAAATTAAAGGAACTTTTCCCTTAAAAAACACAAACAAAGTGACACACATTTCTACTCCCAAACTACGTCGGCTTTGATCCCTCTAAAGAATACGTAGGCCCTAGGCTCTCTTCCTAGGTCAAATCCAAATTTATAAATAATATATTTTTCCTTATTTTCTTTTTGTAAATAAATATTCATTTTTTCTTTAGTTTTCATTTCATTTATTTTTGTAAATATTCTCTCTTTTATTTGGGGAATTATCATAAGATTTAAAGGCCATAATATTCTTAAATAATTAACTTTGGGTAACCGTTCTTTTGAATGGGTGTTGTGGGGTGCCTAACACCTTTCCCATACACAATCGACTCCCGAACCCTAAATGGTTTTTGTAGACCAATTTCCAAAAAGGTTTTCAAAATTATCCTTCTTCAAAATTTTGGTGGTGTCTCCATATTTTTCAAATTTCGGGCGCTACAGTGAGCCACGTACAAACCATAGTATTGCATCGCAACCACTCTGAATAAAGAGGATCTGTAGTCAGAGGAGCTAACACCTAGCCATCGACAAATACAAGCTTGTTTTTCGATTGTAAAGCCATTCGCATGGCACGTGACCAGGTGTGGTAATTTGGTCCAATGAGAACTAGAGTAACAAGAATCATAGCTGGATTCTCGTTCGAATGAAGGTAATATGGACTAGAAATGTTCTGGGAAGATCAGCGACGGCACCAGTAAGAGATGAACCAGAAACAAGAGAAGGATTAGCCATGGCGGAGCACTTCGCTCTGATACCATGAAATAGGAAATAAAGGAAATAAAGAGAATCGGAGTGGAGCAGAAGAATGAGAGAAGAAAGAATTCTCAGATCTGATTATTTACTGTACATCGATACAAATATATAAGAGTAAAGGCATAACAAAATTAAATAACCATTTGACTAGCAGTTAGCTAAACTAACAGGTTCTAGTTACACTATTTAGTTACACTACCTGTTATCTTTAATGTCTGTTTTACAATCTGTCATATATATATCTATATATATATCTTATAGTTAATTGACTATTCTGTTTTTATGTATAGTACCTCATCCTATCGAACTGTCATTAGATAACTTCTCTTGTTTGATGTCTGATTTAATTTTTAAGACATTGTCATAGAGATCTCAACCTTTGATTTAAGGGGACAATAAGAGGAGAAATAGAGGATCCGGGTCTATCGGTGTCTATATCTCTCTATGTTTTTTCTTTTCGTTTCTCCCAACTTTATGCAGAAAGATACTTTCAAAATGTTAGAGAATAAAAATCCCTGAGATGACTTTGGCAATAAAATATCGTTAGGCATGTACGTGGTTTTTAAGTAAATCAACCTCTACCATCTCGTCTGCTAAAGTAAATGATCCCAGTGTTAAAACTCACATGGTTATAAATCCATCTACTGAATTCTTACTGGTCTATTGTTTACTGGTATGTTCCCCCACGCAGAAAAAAAAATGAAAATCTCACCCCAGATCCTTCTCTGTATGCTTAACTCCTTTTGCTGGATTTGGCTGTCAATTTTTAAGACAATTGTAGCCGTACAACAAAGGAGGAAGAATAAGCTGTGACTCCTTTGAATATGGATCTCTTTGATTCCGCTACTATGGGTTTTTCCTTAAAATCTTTGAGATGAGGCCAAAGATTTATCTTTTCGGTGATTCCATCACAGAGGAATCCTTTGACATCAAAGTTAGGCTGCTTCTCTGACCAATCATTTCACTCGCATCAGGATTACAAAATGCAATCCTCTTTATATTACATAAGCCTAACCAAACGTCATAATCGGTTTATTACATTAAGATTACATGTAATCTATTCTCATGAATTGAACCAAATGGGCTATAATGGTTTATTTTGTTTTGATGTAAAGATCTTACTTGGGTCTATATGTTCTGTGAATTACCTGTACCAAGGTTGAAATGTTACGCCTATATTGAGCTTGTACTGCTGACTTGTATATTTAAGTTAATATCTATGTTTAGCTAATATAAATAGATAAGATGCACTGCAATGACTTTGTTTAGTATGTGAGCTCTTTTCTGGGCATGGCTTGGTTAAAGTTAAAAAGTGAGGAAATACTGTCAAAAAAGAGCTGTTTCTAGTGAGGTAAACAAAAATTTAATTATATTATCATTTTTTTATTATGAAAAACAATTATTAACGGAAATTACGATAAGAAAGACGAATAATAGATAAAAGACTGTGATCTCCCCAGATTAAGTTTGCTCAAATATTATGCAGAAACTCACAGTAACTTTTATTTTTCTTTCCCATTAAGGCACATAGATGAAAGCACATGGAATTGAACATTTATTTCTTAAAAGACAAAAGAGAAAATTTGACATAACTATTATGGAAGGTTTCTAGCCCTTCTCTTCCCCTTCTTTAGTAGATCAATCACCAAACTTGCAACCCATAGAGGTTTACCAGTAAACATCACAACTTGAAACATTGTTGCTCCAAATACTGCTCCACATACATATCCCAACGCCACAGGTTGCCATCCAAATTCAAATCCAACTCCTAAACTTGGCAATGGTTCTTGTCTTTCCTCTTGTGTATTGCACGGAATCATAAGTTGAAAACCACGCAACTCTTTGTTTCCTTTAAAGGAATTGCTTGAGAAAGTCTCAAATTGTTGGCCCCTAGGAATACATCCTTCAAGTTGATTCTTTGAAAGGTTTAGGACTTCGAGAAAATTGAGATTAGTCAACTCTGTGGGAATTTTTCCAATAAATTTGTTTGATGACAAGTCCAACGATTCCAAATTCTTCAAATTTCCCATTAAGGCAGGAATTGCACCGGTGAGCCTATTATGTGAAAGATTGAGCCCTTTCAACACAAAAAACTCTGCAATAACTTGTGGAATTTCTCCCTCAAACATGTTATTGGATAAATCGATGCTTGTGAAAATAGTCAAGATCTTTTCCATATGAGTTTCTGATCCTTTCAAGGTCAACTCAATGGAGTCCTGATAATTAATGGTGTTATTGATTTCATAATTCAAATACTGCAATTGAGTTTTCTTTTCTAATCTTCTCATAGCTTCGAAGGATTTAAAGAATGCTGCAGGTAAAGGACCTTTCAAGTTGTTGCTGGATAGGTCAAGTACTCTTAACATATGGAAGGCATGGCTTCCATTGTCCTTAAAACTGGGGATAAAACCTTGCAATTTATTCCCTCTAAGAACAAGCACCTGCAATTCCTTAAGAGCTTGTAGCCAATAGGGAAATACATCCTCTATGCCATTGTTGCCAAGATCTAAGACTCTTAGCCTTGCGCAATTGACCAAAGATTGAGGTACTGACCCTTTCAAAAAGTTGTCATTAAGATTTAGGGTTCTTAAGTTGTTTCCCACTTCAAATGATTCAGGTATACTACCAGAGAATCTATTACTTTGTAGATCTAACACAGAAAGAGTAAGGTTAGAGCTGACAATACAGAGTGGAATTGTGCCGCTGAAGTTATTATAGGACAAGTCAAGAACATCAAGTGTGCTTGCATTGCAAATAGAAGAATGAAGCTCTCCTTGAAGGAAGTTGGAACCTAAGCCGAGAAGATACATGTTTCTCCATGGCAAGTGTTGAGCCAACACGTTTCCTGTCAGAAAGTTGTGAGAAAAGTTCAAGAATGTGAGCAAATTGTTCTTCGCTAAATTTACAATTCTTAGAGAAGAAATGTTGAAGAGAGATGATGGAATTTCACCTCTTTAGATTTATAAAGTGAACAAGATATATATATTCAAGTAAGCTAATAGTTAAAAGGCTTTGGCATTCATCTCTAACATTAAAAAACAATAGATAAACAACATTATATGAATTTAACTTTTGTTGAAAATCAATTTAAAAGGGACTCTTCCAATATAATATCAACTGCCAATTGGACATTAAAACTCTTTTAAAAAAATATGCTAAAGAGAGATTATGGAATTAATTTCACCAATATAAAATGAACAACCAAGTTATTTATATTTTGCATTAAAGCTATTTATTATTCACAAGGCTCTAACTTTGAAATCTGGCTATGAATTCATCATGGACTTAAATAGGTGATATCATTTGCATATAATTTACACATGTATACAATATAAAAAAATTGAATATTTGTTTTATGCTGATTAATCCATGCATAAATATTAAAATGGGAGAAATCAAATCTATTTTAACCATCAAATTGCCTAACTTTTATTCTTTTAATAGTTATATAACTAACGAGATAAGTGTTTTATTTTGTAATTTTTTAATAATTATTTAATAGGATTTTATAAATTCGTCATCCGGACCTTCATCCTCTACCTTCTTCCTCTTCGGTTCAAGGTCGCCGGCGACCTTCTCTCCTTCATCCATTGTCGCCGGCGACCACATTGAAGACACAGAGGCACGGATCAGCTGAGAGAGTGAAAGAGAGAGAGAGAGAGCTGGGAGTGGGGGACGCCTTTGAGCTTTCAATCCCATTCATCTAATCACTTCTCTTCACCACCGTGGAGTATTCGGCTGTCGGACAAGCTTGAAACGGAGAGCTCTCAGACCAGCACCGTTCCCTTCCTCTGTCACCGGCGAGGCTTGTTGTCGCCGGAGAAGAGCACCTCAAGACCAGAACTGCACAGCCACCGACGACCCTCTCCATTGCTGACCACCACCGACAGACTCTTCCTCCACAGGAATTGCACCTCTGTACCACAATCCCTCGCCAGTGACTCTGTTCTGAGCTCCAACCACCATCACCACCAGCTTCGCCTTCGTCCTCCGTTTTCTGATACATCCCTTCTAGTGGCCGGAAAATCACAGTTCCGGTTACTCTCCACTCTCTCAGCAATCTCTGACCCCCACTTCCGGCAGAACCACCAATCACTTTCCGTCCTCTGTCAATTGCAGCCACCGTCCGAGAGGAGAGGAGAAACAGAGCAGTGCACCAATTCTTCCTCCACCAGCAACCAGCGACGTTAACCTTGGCAGCAAGCCCGCAACCGTCTCACAGCCACCACCACCATTCTTCCTCGGGTTCTGAGTTTTCTGGCGGGAATATTGATTTTCCGGCCCCCATTTCAGGCACAAACCCAGTTTCCGGCGAAGCCATTTCCAGCTTCCGGCAAAGTCAATTTCATGATAATTTGTGCTAGAGCTCACATGTCCGGGGAGTTTTTTAATTTAAGTTTGTTCTCATTAATATATTTTGATTGAGATTTGATTTCTTTTGGATAATTTGTGTATTAAATTTGTGTAATTGCATTGGAATTTTTGTTGTTGCTTGTTGGACTTATATTTATATATAATTTTCTTATGAGTTTAATTAATTTGAATGACATGTTTGTTTATGTATTTAATTAAATTGTATTTTTTATATTAATTAAAAAAATAAAAAAAACCCATTGTTTTATTGTATTTATATAGGATTTAGATTATCTAGTATTTAATAAAAGACTTCTCGAAAAGATAAAATTATCATAGGTTTGTTTATATATAATCCTTGATTAAATTTTTTATTTGTACCTCAAAGGCATAACAAACAACAAAAAGTCCGTGACCACATTCTCAATATTTTTAAAAAAAATCTATAGCCTTCAATTTCTTCATCTACCACTTTGAGTTTGAGGATAATATTATCACTGTATTATTTAATTGGGAATATTAGAAGGAATGACCTACACTGAATGATATTTATCATGGAAAATCTAAAAAATTGTAATTATTAAGGATCAAAAATCAAAATATAAACGTATAAATACTAAATTAGCCGTAATCAAACTCATATATTCTCTTGGATGAAGTCTCAACTACTGTTAAACAGTTACCGTTTAGGTGACAGATGGAGAAATAATTATTTTTATCTTTTAATAAAATCGTAAATATAATCACGAATGAGGAAGGAAAACTGATTAGGCTTTTGGAGATGCTGTTTTCCCATGGCCGTGATTTTGAGTGACCTCAATGACCTTGGCTTTGTAATAATTACTAGTAGTATAGAATAGTGCTGGTGTAAAACAGAACATGGAGCTTAGGAAAACTGATTGTGAACAATTAAGTCCGTATGACTAATTTTAATTACGAAGTTTTTTTTTTTTTTTTCCTTTAGTAAAAAGGACTCATCCATTCACCAATGGCATGGTGGTATTCTTAAACATTACGTGGCCCTCAAAACAAGAGAGAGAAAATTACGTTGGTCATGGGAAAAGAAGCTGTGCCGCTTTATGGAGCATAATTTTTTCACTTCTAGGACCACATTTACATTTTCATTGCATTAGTCTAATAACCCAAAAGAACGTTATTGAGAAGAAGCTCGTGTGGATACATTGTCCCTTCAAAAACATATATCTCAAAAGTTTTTAGTCTTAATTTGTTTGGATGTATATATTATATCTTTCTATCTCTCTCTTTTAATTTGTATGGTTTAAGGTTTTGATGTCATCGAATAGTATATAAGAATTTCACTTGTCTATGTTACAAATATATCATGAGGTTCCGTTGGTTCATGATCTTCATTTTATTTGTTGTTTCACATAAATGAAATGAAAAAAATAATAATTTAATTTTAGAGAAAAATATTTAAAAAGAAAAGAAAACACACAAGTAAAGTACATACCTGTAAATGAGTTAGCACCCAAATATAATTCCATCAAAGATGTACAGTTGCTTATTGATTTTGGAATGCTTCCCTCTAGTTGATTATCATGAACATCAAAGGCTTCAAGTAAAGGGAGTTGATGGCACATTTCTTCTGGCAAATTACCCTTTAAATGATTCTCGCCAACATTAACAAAGGTCAAAGAGGGCATCTTCCAAAGGAATGAAGGAATTTCACCTATGAAAAAATACAAGAATATTTGTTTGTTGGTATAGTAAGTCTAGGAATTTCCTCAATTCACACAAAACTGTATAAGTAATGCATGGAATTTCGTTAATTAGAGGCTTAAAATTAATAGACTATTATTTAACTTTTGTTGGAAATTAATTTAAAACCGACTCTTCCAATATAATGTCAATTACCAACTGGACATTAAAACTCTTTTAAAAAAGATATGCTAAAGAGAGATTATGGAATTAATTTCAATTATATAAAATGAACAACCAAGTTATTTATATTTTGAATTAAATCTATTTATTATCCACGAGCTTCTAACTTTGAAATCTGGCTACAAAATCATCATACAGTTACATACGAGATATCATTTGCACATAATTTACATATGTACTATATAAAAAAAAAAGTTGAATATTTATTTTATGCTGATTAATCCATGCATAAATATTAAAAAGGGAGAAATCAAATATATTCTAACCATCAAATTTCCTAACTTTCAATAGTTATATAGCTAATGAGATAAGTGCAATATTTTGTAATAGTTGAATAATTATTTAATAGGATTTTATAAATTTGTGAAATAAGAAAGAAATGATTAAGAATATTGAAAAAAGAAAATTAATCAGGGAAAGGAAGAGAAAATATATAGAGTTGAAGATAATAATCAATTATTCCAAGATCAATCTCTTGCAGCACTGAATTGTTAAATAATAAAGATGGTAAAAAACCAACAAGTTGATTTCTTCCAAGACACAATATTTTTGGTTGTGAAAGATTGCCAATCTCATTCGGGTGGACCAACAGTCATAGATTAAATCAATTACCAATTTGACATGCATTAAAATTCCTTTTTAAAGAAGAAATGCTGAATTAAGATTATCGAATTAATTTTGAACAATCAAATTATTTATATTTTGCATTAAATTAATTAAATATTTACAGGGCTCTAACTTTACAGAACAATATGATGAATTCATCACTGGCCAAAAAACTAAATTTTTAGTTTTTCTAACAAAAAAGCCTTGTATGGAGGTGTAGCAGCGTAACTTTTCCTAACGCAGAACTTTAAAGTATTTTCAGTTAAAAAATTTGCAAGAAATATCAAATAAGCATATATAATAAATGAAATATTTGTAAAGGAGTTGTATTGTAGATAGAATACAGGGAAAATAGAAAAATAAGAGGCTAGAAAGAACTAGCAAAATTATATATAAAGTGTAGTACAAAAAAATTGCCACACCAGACGGTTACAACGTGCCTCAAAACACACATTTGTTGGGAGATCACATGAAGAATTATTTATTGCAACATAAATTTATTGTAGACTGAAAATGGTATATGAACGACAAGTTGATTATTTTCAAGATACAATGCTTTTAGTTGTAAAGGATTGCCAATCTCATAATATCTCCTTCAAATAGCTAGGTGGAAAAAAGAGAGTAATGTCAGTAACAATTTTTATGCATAATAAATTATAATGTACATGAGCCAATTTTTTATTTTTTTTCATTAAAAAAATTTGTATTTTTGAAAACATATATGGCACAACTTGCACATTTGTTAGAAATTATAACAAAAATATATTATAAATGATAAAATACAACTGCACTTGTTTTCAAAAAGAAATAGCCTATTCATGGTAAAGCACATATCTGTTGGAAGACTCCAAAATTAGTTTTGTTAACTACAAACTTTTTGAAAACATAACGTAATAATAAATAACCAAATTAAAATTAAATGTGCCAAACATGTCTTTATGGCATAGTAATTTTGGAAAAAAAATCCTTCAAAAATTTTTTAACAACGTCGTAAAATGAAGATTAAAATTTGCAAGGGTTGTCCAATTCCAAATCAAAGTCAAGGCGTTCAAACTCAATTCCAAATTGAATAAATCTGCTTAGATTATAAATCCGAATCATTTTAGAGCATTAAATAATTGCCTTAAATTATTTCAAAAAGCCACTGCCCTTAAATGATATATAAAAATTATTTTCCATGCAAGGAATTTTTTTTTAGGTTGCATGTGAGATTGTCGATAATTTAAAAAAAAAAAAAGAAACATGCCATTGAAAAAAAAACAAAGGAAAAGACGAAAAATAAAAGGGTAGAGAGAAACATTGAAATCCCAACTGCTCCTTTTTTATCATCACACTTATCACGTTGTTTATTTTCCAATCGGCTCCCGTGTTTTTTAATGATTAAATTTTTATTTCACTTTTTTGGCAGAATTTTCAAGCAGCTTATGGTCACATGTGTGAAAATTATATATATACAAATTCCATCTAAATTAAGCGAAGCAAAATATCATTTCAAATTTATTTCTATTTCATAAGGTAAAGAGGTAAAGAGGAAAAAAATTAAAACAAAAGTGCAGTCTCAACACACCCACCCATCCACAAACATGGAGATGTTTTCATTATAAAATTAGTATGCCACATCGAACTCATAGATTCTGAAAAGTATACCATTTTATTCATATTCATCTTCGGATTAAAAGAAAGCATCGCGTTCTATGTCTTTAAAAGTAATCTAGCAAAATCATTGTTCATTAATGAAGTTTTTATTCATATTAATTATGAATTTTTTTTTCCTTAAGTAAAAAGGACTCATCCATTCACCAAAAAAGATCGGGCACATGGCATGGTGGTATTCTTAAACATTAAGTGGCCCTCAAAACAAGTTGATGCAACTAATTGAAAGAGAGAGAAAATTACGTTGGTCATGGGAAAAGAAGCTGTGTCGCTTTATGGAGTATAATTTATTCACTTCTAGGACCACATTTTCATTTTCATTGCATTAGTCTAATAACCCAAAAGAACGTTATTGAGAAGAAGCATGTGTGGATACATTGTCCCTTCAAAAACATATATCTCAAAAGTCTTTAGTCTTAATTTGTTTGGATGTATATATTATATCTTTCTATCTCCCACTTTTAATTTGTATGGTTTAAGGTTTTGATGTCATCGAATAGTATATAAGAATTTCACTTGTCTATGTTACAAATATATCATGAGGTTCCATTGGTTCTTGATCTTCATTTTATTTGTTGTTTCACATAAATGAAATGAAAAAAAGCATAATTTAATTTTAGAGAAAAATATTTAAAAAGAAAAAAAGATAACACACAAGTAAAGTACATACCTGTAAATGAGTTAGCATCCAAATATAATTCTTTCAAAGATGTGCAATTGCTTATTGATTTTGGAATGCTTCCCTCTAGTTGATTATCATCAACATCAAAGACTTCAAGTAAAGGGAGTTGATGGCACATTTCTTCTGACAAATTACCCTTTAAATGATTCTCGCCAACATTAACAAAGGTCAAAGAGGGCATCTTCCAAAGGAATGAAGGAATTCCACCTATGAAATAAATACAGAATATTTGTTTGTTGGTATAGTAAGTCTAGGAATTTCCTTAATTCACACACAACTGTATAAGTAATGTATAGAAATTCGTTAATTAGAGGCTTAAAATTAATAGACTATTATTTAACTTTTGTTGGAAATTAATTTAAAAAGGACTCTTCCAATATAATGTCAATTACCAATTGGACATTAAAACTCTTTTAAAAAAGATATGCTAAAGAGAGATTATGGAATTAATTTCAATTATATAAAATGAACAACCAAGTTATTTATATTTTGAATTAAATCTATTTATTATCCACGAGGTTCTAACTTTGAAATCTGGCTATGAATTCATCATACACTTAAATAGGAGATATCATTTGCACATGATTTACATATGTACTATATAAAAAAAACTCGAATATTTGTTTTATGCTGATTAATCCATGCATAAATATTAAAAAGGGAGAAATCAAATATATTCTAACCATCAAATTGCCTAGCTTTTAATAGTTATATAGTTAATGAGATAAGTGTTATATTTTGTAATAGTTGAATAATTATTTAATAGGATTTTATAAATTTGTGAAATAAGAAAGAAATGATTAAGAATATTGAAAAAAGAAAATTAATCAGGGAAAGGAAGAGAAAATATATAGAGTTGAAGATAATAATAATTTATTCTAAGATCAATCTCTTGCAGCACTCTCAATTGTTAAGTAATGAAGATGGTATAGAACCAACAAGTTGATTTCTTCCAAGACACGATATTTTTGGTTGTGAAAGATTGCCAATCTCATTCGGGTGGGCCAACTGTCATAGATTAAATTAATTACCAATTCGACATGCATTAAAATTCCTTTTTAAAAAAGAAATGCTGAATTAAGATTATGGAATTTATTCTGAACAATCAAATTATTTATATTTTGCATTAAATTAATTAAATATTTACAAGGCTCTAACTTCACAAAACAATATGATGAATTTATCATTGGCCAAAAAACTAAATTTTTAGTTTTTCTAACAAAAAAGCGTTGTATGGAGGTATAGCAGCGTAACTTTTCCTAACGCAGAAGTTTAAAGCATTTTTAGTTAAAAAAATTGCAAGAAATATCAAATAAGCATAAATAAATAATATTTGTAAAGGAGTTGTATTGTAGATAGAATACAGGGAAAATAGAAAAATAAGAGGCTAGAAAGAAGTAGCAAAATTATATATAAAGTGTAGTACAAAAAAATTGCCACATCAGATGGTTACAACGTACCCCAAAACACACATTTGTTGGGAGACTACTTGAAGAATTATTTATTCCGACATAAATTTATTGTAGACTGAACTATTAAATAATGAAATGGTATATGAACGACAAGTTGATTATTTTCAAGATACAATGTTTTTAATTGTAAACGATTGCCAATCTCATTTGAAATATCTCCTTCAAATAGGTGGAAAAAAGAGAGTAATGTCAGTAACAATTTTTATGCATAATAAATTATTATGTACATGAGCCAATTTTGTATTTTTTTTTCATAAAAAAATTTGTATTTTTGAAAACATATATGGCACAACTTGCACATTTTTTAGAAATTATAACAAAAATATATTATAAATGGTAATATACAACTGCAGTTGTTTTCGAAAAGAAATAGCCTATTCATGGTAAAAACACATATATTTGTTGGAAGACTCCCAGAAAAATTAGTTTTGTTAACAACAAACTTTTTGAAAATATAAATTAATAATAAATAACCAAATTAAAATTAAATCTTCCAAAAATGTCTGTATGGCATAGTAATTTTGGAAAAGAAATCCTTCAAAAAGTTCTTAACTAACGTAGAATAATAATAAACATTTATTTTAAGGACTGATAATGAGTCTTTAGATCCATTTCAAAACAATGAAGATTAATTGTGCAAGGGTTGTCCAATTCCAAATCAAAGTCAAGGCGTTCAAACTCAATTCCAAATTGAAGGATGCTGCTTAGATTATAAATCTGAATTATTTTAGAGCATTAAATCATCGCCTTAAATTATTTCAAAAAAGCCACTGCCCTTAAATGATATATAAAAATTATTTTCCATGCAAGGAATTTTTTTAGGATGCATGTGAGATTGTCTATAATTTTTTTTAAAAAAATTGCAATTGAAAATAAAACAGGAAAAGACGAAAAATAAAAGGATAGAAAGACACATTGAAATCCCAACTAGTCCTTTTTATCTTCATATTTATCAGGTTGTTTATTTTCCAATCGGGTCCCATGTTTTTTTAATGATTAAATATTTTATTTCATTTTTTTGGCAGAATTTTCAAACAACTTATGGTTACATGTGTGAAAATTATATGTATACAAATTCCAACTAAATTATGGGAAGAAAAATCTCATTTCAAATTTCTATTTCGTACGGTAAAAAGGAAAAAAATTAAAAAAAAAAAAAAGCACAGTCTCAACACACCCACCCATCCACACACCTGGAGATGTTTTCATCTATAAAATTAGTATGCCACATCGAACTCATAGATCCTGAAAAGTATACCATTTTATTCATACTCATTTTGGGATTAAAGGAAAGCATCGTGTTCTATGTCTTCTAAAGTAATCTAGCAAAATCATTGTTCATTTAATGTCTTGTGAATGAAGGAAAGAGCGAAAAACAAAATCTCATTTTGTTTACAAACAAACACGTCATTTTATATTTCTCCAATCCCAAACTAAAGTCAAGGGCATGCAAAATCATTCCAAATTGAAAAATGACATCTCTTGTGATTACATTAAAAAATTTCAAATAAAGATTAATTCGAGTGTTTTGTATTTTTATTTGTTTTCAATATTTGAAGTTTTTTTCTAAACTTTGTGAAACTAAAATAAATATGCGAATAAAAAGATTATTCAGATTTAAGAATATCATATCCCTAAATACAAACGATAACTCAGATAGAGATATCAACGGTAAAAGTCATACTCCACAATTTTTAATCCAATCTAACTCTAAGTAGTGTTGTATGGGGCTCTTTAATCAGGTTATTTTCCTCCCGGCTCCCTATTTCTTTAATGATTGAGAAAATATTACCATTTCATTCATATTCACTTTGGGATTAAAAGAAGGAATAGGGTCCCATGTCTTTAAAAATAATCTAGCAAAATCATTATTCAGTAATGTCTTATGAAATAATGGAATAGAAGTTAAGACAATGATATATATAATTAAAACTATTACCTTGCAAGTTCATGTTGGGAAGATTTAGAACCTGGAGTTTGGTCAAATTTCCAAGTTCACTTGGTATTTTTCCTCTGTTGAATTTGTTATCACCTAATGATAACTGTGCTAATTCTTTGCACTGATGCCAAATGGAGGGTATTTCACCAAACAAATTATTTCGATGTACATAAAATAATTCAAGTTTTGGAAGCCCAAAACACACATTTTTTGGGGGACTACCTGATAATTGATTGTATGCAAGATCAATCTTTTGTAGCGATGAATTGTTAAATAATGAGGATGGTATAGAACTAGTGAGTTGATTTGCTCCAAGATACAATATCTTCAATTGTGGAAGATCACCAATTTCATTTGATATGCCTCCTTCAAATATTAAGGGGGTGGGAAAGAAATTAATGTCAGTAACAATTTGTTAGGTGTCACATGTTATTAGGCACATGAGGTAAATTAATATTCTATAGAAACACATAAGATTTACACATTTTTTAAGAAATGACACATGTATTAGTAAATGATAAAACGCAATAAAAGATGTAACCTTTTTAATTCGGGTGGGCTAATAACCATGGATAAAATCAACTAGTGGTGTTTGGTTGAGAAATTGTGATGGATTCAAGATGATTAAATCTACGAGACAAATCGAAATCCAATTGGCCCTTCCTTTTCATCATTCCTTTCAAAACACACATTCTTGGGAGACTTCTAGAAAAAAATCTTTTTGTTGACTCTCCAAACATTTCAAAACTAATAATGACTAATAAATTATGAAATTAAAATATAATGTAGATTGTCCAAATCAAAATTAAACGTTTTGGACATGTTCACTGTAAGGCTTATTCAATATGAGAAAGGACAATACAAGTTTCTTATATTATGTCAAATCCTCTAATCACATATGACAATGTTTCATATTTTTAAAATATTATTATTTAACTATAAATCCACATGAAATAAATTGGACACACATGCATGGGTGACTGGAGAACTTGACATCATTGATATAATGAACTTGAGCTAAGTTTTTTTCCTATGAAAAAACCCTTCAAAAAAGTTTTTAATGACAGAATAATATACATTTATTTTCAAAGATTGATGATGAGCCTTTACATCCACTTGGACTAATGAATATTATGACAGTAATTTTTTTTCCCATGGTGTTACTATATAATTTGTTTCAAGTTTTTGATGATGAATGATTTTACCCTTTGAATAGAAAATTTATGACAAAAATATAGAAAACAATTCATAATAGTGCCAAAAATAAAAAAATAAAAATTGAGACAAACTCTTATTCCTCGAGGATAAGATCCTGCTAACCAAGTACACTAGTTTAGAAGACAAATGTAAATGTTGAAAATGATAAAAAAACATACCTGTCAAATAGTTATAAGACAAATGCAATAACTCGAGCGAAGATAAGTTGGAAATTGTTTGGGGAATGATTCCTGAAAGTTTGTTACTTCTTAGTCGTAAAATCTTCAATTGCTCAAGTCTGCCCACCTCTAGCGGAATGGTTCCTTCAATGAAATTAAAATTCCAATCTAAGGTCTCCAACATTGACAGATTGAATAGAGATAGTGGAATAAATCCATTAAGACTGTTATTTTGAAGATTTAGTTGTTCAAGTGAAGATAAATCTCCTATCCATGCCGGAACTTGCCCATCAAAGTCATTGTAGCTCAAGTTGAAAATTTTCAATCTACGCAACCAAACCAACTCTTCTGGTATTTGACCATAAAAATTGTTGTCACTGAGATCAAGTTCAACAAGGAATGAGAGATTTCCTAGTTGTGGAGATACGGAGCCCTTAAGACCCATGCTGTGAAGATTTAAGGAATGGACCCTTCCATGATGAGTATTACATGTGACACCAATCCAATTGCATGGAGAATACGAGACAGACCAATTAGCTAAGAAATCATATGGATCTGAAGCGATAGAGGATTTAAGGGCAAGAAGTGCAGATTTATCAGTACTGATGTTTGTATCAGTCCAAGCTAAGGATCCCATGAAGCAATGAAGTGAGAGCAAAAAAACAAAGGAAGAAGGCTTTCCCATGAGGAGCATAACAGACTTATCCGAATTTCAGGTCTTGTGCATCGAGCAATTAACACGCACGTCGTTTTATACTTCTCTGGTTCGAAATCAAGTCAAGTCTTACTAACAAAATGCGGAGTTGCAAAAGGACATCTTTTGTGATAAGATTGAAGAAATTGAGCTAAAACATTAATTAGCATGTCGGGTGTATTAAATTTGTTTTCACATATATTTCAAGATACTTTTTTGGTGCATTATTTTATTAACGGTCAAGTATGGTGGTGAATGAGAAGAAGCTTCGTCCCTTGATTTGATTACGTGTTGATCAATTTCACTTTTAGCTGGGACCACATTTTCATTTATGATCTGGTCAAGTGGGCTATAAAGAGTAAACAGTACAAGGACATTTTTTAATTGAAGCTTGCGTAGATGCATTGTTCCTTCAGTTATATATATGCTTTTTTATTTTTTATTATTTTGGGTGAGACAATTATTCCTTTCTTCAGTACTGGACATTTATGATCTTGTGGATATTAGAGTTAGGTTCAAGTCAATTAGGATTGATGTGTCAACGAGGACGTAGGGCCCTAATAGAGTGGAGTATGAAGTCCCACATCGGCTGGGATGGGAAACGAAAGACGTTTTATAAGGATATGGATATCTTCCCATCTCACGAGTTTTAAAACTATGAGGGGTGACGGAGCTCGAGGGAACAATATCAAGAGCAACTGGGATGGGATGTTACACGATTATTAATCAGACATTTTACCATCTACAAAATGCTTTGCAATAACTTGTATCGAAATCAAACCACCATGCTTGAAATCTAAACAGAAGAAAGAAATCTTTGTTTTGTGATATCTCTCATTCTCATTACACGTGATTAAAATTCTCTGGTTTTCAATTTCTTCAGTTATGACTTTATGTCTGAGGACAATATTATCACTATATTATTCAAACTGTGTCTATCACTCCTTAACTTGTGGGTTATGTTTGTAAGGTTAACAACCACACAACGAGCAACATAAATGGAATTGGCGAAAAAGCTTTGATTTTTTTTTGGTGAAATAAAAAGCTTTGATGTTTACATAAATGATCTTGAAGCAGTGCTCCTCCGGAACAGATGATAAGTCTGAAAATTAAATATATATATTTTGAACGTCTCACTATTCATTCATTAAATTATGATAATCCAAAAAGAATGATAAAAGAAAATCAGATATCCAACAAGCTATTAGTTGAGGTGATAAACAGCCTCTCAAGCTATAAGGAAGAGAACATAAGTTCAAATATTAAAAATGGGGAAACCCTTGATCAAATAAAAGAATGAGAGACAAATACATTAAAAGAAAATAAATTTATATATAAAATAATAATTAAATTTAAATTTTTAGAAATAATATTGTGAAATTACTGAGATATTCTATCATATAAATATAATATCCAATCAGATCTCTCTGATTATTCTAAAAAAAAAAATTATTTCCCGCAAAGTATATAGCTACATCTTATTATGATGTATAATTATTTTTTCATTTTCTCCAGAAAAAATTGCTACAATTATTTCTGAGGTTTAATACTTATTAATATATTTAGATGTTCTTTTTTTATGGATTTTGATGTCATGATATATTTTAAACATTCTAAAAATTTTAACTTTAAATATGAAGAAATCATATATATTTTTATATTTTTTACATTTATAAAAATAACCAAACTCTTCAAAATTGACCTGTGTTTATCCTTTTTATAGATTTTTGCTGTGTGTTTATCATTCTAGCTAGCCTTTTTATTTTCATAATTTTGTATTGAATTCTTGATTATGCAATTAATATAAATTTAATTAACATGTGGAGTGGAGTAGACTTTTGTCATATTCATTCAAGCTTGATTTAAGAGTGGGCCGGGAAAGGCATTTGCCCTTGGAAGTTTTTATTAAGGAGCAATGTTACCATAGTTAGCATCAATTTTTTTAATGGTCAACATTAGTTTTTTCATGTTATAAGGCAAAATTGCTACATTTTGAAACTTATGGGATGACATTGAATCTAAAAAACTTTTAGGGTAATATTACTCTTTGGCGAAAACTTTCAAAGCAAATTGTGCACTTAACCCTAAATAATATAATAGTATATAACACATAATTATAATTTGTTAGGATTTTATTTCATTTAAAATTTTCTTGTTACCTTACTATTTAAAATTCAATCTTCAGAAGCTAAAAACAAAAGCACTTTCCCTAATATCTTACTGAAAAAAGGAATTCTCAAGTAAAACAATGAAGTAAAGCATAACTTTAAAAATCTTAAAATAATTGTGAAGCTCTAAAAATTGATTGAACGCAAGTCCATATGATTAATTTTAATTATGAAACTTATTTTTCATTAATAATAAGATTAATCCTAATATGGAAATTTTGCGTGATTTTGTTTATCAAAATAACAAAAAGATAACAATTTTTAAAAAAAACAAATGACTAATTTCTATTTTACCTTTTTGCCAATTATATATATATGGAAGCTTTTCCTGCTATATTTTGAAAAATTACAACGAATATAACGGACAATTAGGAATGCTTGGTTATACTATTCACAACTTGTAAATAACACAATTTGCAATTAGATTAGCTAATTGCATATATATTCTGCTCCTCTAATTGCATGTATATTAATATATTTTTCACAGTTCATTCCTCTAGAAGCTGAGGACAATTCAACTAAAGAAAATAAAGCTTTTTTTTTTTTTTTTTGTATCTTTCTTATTAATAAAATTTGTCATGGTTGATGGCGAGAATATATTTTTTTCCATAATGTAGATTTTTATTAAATGATTTGTTTCTATTTCGCCCCTTGTTAATGTACTCAGTAGTGGTCAAACAATATTATTTCAAAAGAACTCACTAGGCACGGTAGACTTTTCAAACATTATGTCATCCTCAAAAGAAGTTGATGCAACGAAAGAGAAAGAAAATTACGGTAGTGATAAGAAAAACCTTTGATCCTAAATAGTGATCGATCTGTTATTACATACACCAAGGACCATATATTCATTATCATTGTATTGTATGGATCATAGAGTAACCCCATAAATATAAATACGTTAGTAATGAGAAGAATCTTTGTCCCTTGAGGAATTACATTTTCATCTTCGGTGCATTATTTCATTTATGGTCACTCTCATGGGCCATACATAGAGAGAGTACTTCCAAAACAACGTTACTAGTGGGAAGAAACTTGCATCCATATGTTGTCGTTACCCTTCACACACACACACACATCAAAGGCTAGGTCCACTCACAAGTGAAGCACGTCATGTACCTATGTATAAGTAAAGGTTGATATATACTACCTCTGGTCCTTAGTATAAGATCTACTTTAGTGAAGAAATTGAACTCTAATCTACAGTAAGGACCATATAGTGATCGATCTGTTATTACATACACCAAGGACCATATATTCATTATCATTGTATTGTATGGATCATAGAGTAACCCCATAAATATAAATACGTTAGTAATGAGAAGAATCTTTTTCTCTTGAGGAATTACATTTTCATCTTCGGTGCATTATTTCATTTATGGTCACTCTCATGGGCCATACATAGAGAGAGTACTTCCAAAACAACGTTACTAGTGGGAAGAAACTTGCATCCATATGTTGTCGTTACCCTTCACACACACACACACACACACATCAAAGTCTAGGTCCACTCACAAGTGAAGCACGTCATGTACCTATGTATAAGTAAAGGTTGATATATACTACCTTTGGTCCCTAGTATAAGATCTACTTTAGTGAAGAAATTGAACTCTAATCTATAGTTGTTGGACCCAATGTATTTGAGAAGTAAAATCTAGCTGAAAAAGAGTTTTTAGCCGAGAATAGTTAAATATATAACTAGATGAGGAGGGAGGGAGAGATAAATAAGAGTGATAATATTTTACTCGATTTTCAAATACTAAATGTTGTGTCTTTTGGCCGTATGGCTGCACGTGTAGTTTATAAGTTTATTATTAATATTACCTCCATCCAAGATTGTTACCACCATTATATTACTTTTACAGTTTTACTTTCATACTCCTTCTGTCCTTTATTGTAAACTTCAAATAAATGATTTGCATTGATCAACAAAACAGTTAAAATTAGTTAAAAGTAATATATATATATATATATTTATATATTTGTCAACTATACACTTATTTGTAAAGATGATAAGTGAGAGAGAATGTACATCTCAACACTTCGCTCTTAATATTGTCCACATTTGGGTCCCGTCACCTCTGACGGTTTTCAAACGCAACAAGATGTGAGGTATCTAGACCATTATAAAGTGTTTTTCATTCCCATCCTCAGCCGATGTGGGATATAACACTTCACCCACCTTTGGCCTCAGCGTCCTTGCTGGCACATCAACCCACATGGACTCGAGCCTTGCTTTAATACCAATTGTGACATCCAAGCATCTTGTTCTCTATACTGTTCGCTTTGGGGCCCTCGTCACCCCGTATGCCTTTAAAACACATCGAGAGGGGGATGGATTCCTAAAGCGGACAATATTGAGTGTGAGGCTCAGAAATATTACAATTGGTATCAGAGCTATGTTCGAGTCAATGTGGGTTAATATGTCAGTGAGGACACTAGGCTTAAAGGTGGGTGGAGTGTTATATATATCCACATCGGCTGGGGAAGAGAAGACACGTTTTAAGACCGTGAAGGACAATGGCTCCAAAGCAAACAATATCGAGAGCGAGATGTTGTGATGTTATAAAGAAAATAAACGGAATTAAAAAACTCAGTGGGTAAAGTTGAAAAAAAATGTTTATACAAATCTAAAATGAAACTTATATTTTGAGACACGCTCATTCGTAAATTTAATTTGAAACTTATAATAAGGGAAATAATTGCCACATAAATGCTACTAATATTTTATTCTTGAACAGTGATATTACATACATCTCCATGAACTGAAAGGCAATTTTAAACCAGTATTTGCTTGCTATACATTATCCAAGTGAATGTTGTTCTATGCATTGCTAGACGTGTTATTTGTATATTGTAAATTTATGAAAGAATAATCTCCACGTACTTTGGGCTCAAAAGAACTTACTGAACCTCTACATGTGCTCTTAATTGTTATGCTAGGTCGGTATTAGAAAATAGATCTCATTAGATGTTTAGTTTTTCTTATACGGATTTACTTGGGCAACTATTATCACTAGACACTCTTTTCTTTTCCGTGTTAAACCCTTGTTTTACGTTGAGAATGGATCCTAGGCTTTTAAAACATAACATATGGTTTTTAAATAAGCATGAACATATATAACTCAATATATACCTACATGGACTAAATAAAATCAATACCAACCAGTTCATATATATATATATATATTATAGATGCAAGGAGATGATTATGAGCATAATAAGTTTTTATTTTTATTTGGGAGAATCCTTGAAAAAGAATTTGGAATTTGGGAAATGACAAATGAGTTTTTTTTTTTACCAATAGTTGATAAAAAAATGTCAAAACGTGATAAAGAATTCACAACTTTTTTTTTTTGTGGGAAATGACTGATTTGTCATTTCCCAATTTCCAAGTTCTTTTTCAGGGATTCTCCCTTTTTATTTTGATGATAAATAAAATTTATTTCAACATTTTACTTTTAAAATCCTCTTTTCATGTAGGTACATGGCGTGTTTGACTTGTGATACCCCAAATTCACACTCCGTTTCATAAGATAGAAATTGCATGCTTCGAAATATCTCCTCTTGTATGATGGGTATTGATATAGTCTCTAGCTATAAAGAAGAAATGTGCAAACAATAAATTTAAATTGAAGTAAAACATATCACATAATCAACATGAAAAGAATAAAAGCAACTCTGTGTATAATTGTTATGTACCTAAAAGCAGAAGAGTTGCATAAAATTAATGCCATATGATACATTCACTACATAATCAATCTGTAAATATTCACCACAAGGAAAAGATGTTAAGAAAATGCGTTTCTTATAGTATTGTTGGGGACGTTTGAAAAAAATACTTATGGCAGGATTTTTTTAAAATATGATTTCTTGTCTTTGGCCACAAAAGGTATACCTTTTTGTCTGTATATTTCAAAAAGAACAGTTATCAATCTGATAATCCATTTTTAAGCTCCAGACCAATAGGAATTGCTTTCTGTAGTTTTAAAGAAAAAAAATTGAAATATTACACTGAAGGATAAGATCCTAACAAAATTAAGTGGTTGGTTTAGTTTGAGAATATGACTTAATACCCAAGTTAGATACTAAGTTTGTTGCTGATGTTAGAACATTTATCAGATGTTTGATGGGTACTTACATATTGCGATTACAAAATGAAACAAAACTTTCAATCTTTCATTTTTACTCGAGGCAGTGTGATTTTACCATCTTTGATACCTTATGTACTTGAGAAGACATTCTTGTTGCTAAAAAAGAGAGAGATAATACTAATAATATCTTTTGTCACATTAATATACCACCACCTAAATCAGAACAGATTCACGTACAATTTCAATATTAGGACTGGAAACCGATATCATTTTTTAAAATATTAATTTCGATGTAGTTTCAATTTGCAATTGGTGAGCGATCGAGGGTACCATCTATTTAATAAAATGTTGACTTCAATTTATTTAAAGTAGGGAATTTTCAAAATGGAAATAAATCCACAAAAATGAATGCATATGAATTCAGAAAAAAGATAAAAAAAATAATACTTGTACATAATGAATAATAAGATGCATAACTCACAATCATTTTTTTAAAAGTATATCCTCTTTGTCTAATTATAAGTCCAGATGCAAAGTGGCATTGTTGAAAAGTTCATATAATAAATACTTTCTCCATTTTAAAAAGATTTGATCTCATTTTATTTTTCTATCATACGCTTATTTACTCTAATAACGCCAATTTATCTTTTAAGTCTAAAGTAATATTCCGGTTACAACAAAACCAAAAGCAAGTGTAAATGAAATAGGCAAAAAAGGTGGAAAGCGAGAATATATAACTTTATTTTATATGATTAAATTTTAATATAATTACCAATTTTCAAAAAGTATCCTCAAGTGAACATTTAATAATAAATTAACAAAGAAAAGATAATAAATCAATGGTTGAAGTTTCAACCTTTATAAGGCGTGTTTTATGATAAGTGCCATTTTTATATTTCAAGAAGAAATTAAATGATTTGTGGTTGAACAATATTTATTTAAAGAGCACTTGCTATTTTTTTCCAAAAAAAAAAAAGAGCACCTGTTATATAGGCACATGACATGATAGACTTCTCAAACATTAAGTTGTCCTCAAAACAAGTTGATGCAACGAAAGAGAAAGAAAATTACGTTAGTGATGAAAAAAAGCTTTGATCCTAGCTAACAGTGATCGATATGTCATCACATGCACCAAAGGACCATATATTCATTATCGTCGTATTCTATGGATGATAGAGTAACCCCATAAAGCACGTTAGTAATGACACTACTAAAAAGAAAATATAATAAACGGCTCTTTTTTTTATGAATACTATGACATTTCCTAAGTGTGATAGCTTTTAGCGCCGTAAAAGTAAGCTACGGTGCTTTTGGGGATAAGTGCTGTAGGAGGGTAAATACCTCCTATAGCGCTTGTCCTCAGAAGCGCTGTAGGAGGTATATACCCTCCTACAGCATTTCTTCCCAGAAGCGTTGTAATATGCAATAATTTTTTTAATTATTTTATATAATTGTTTCCTTGAACTTAGCCAATTAAAATCCATAGCAATTTACAATACGAAGAGAAAAAAAAGTAAACTAATTCAGAATGAAATAACAATAAAATCAGTATTAGATATATGTAATTACAATTAATGTAATTGTACAACTAATTGTAAGAGAATAAACAACATGAGAATAGATAAAGAAACAACCTAATGTACGTATGTACCTAAATATCAACTAATTAGCTGACCATATATTCACACTATTCCTCAATGATTTCATCCACTTGTTCGTCAGTTGATTGGGCACAACGTTGATCTTCATAATACTACATAAAAATAGAAGCAGATTCTCTCATCATCTCTCATAAGCCTATATGAACCAATGATTGAAAAAAGAAGCCGATCTGGACCGTTGATTGGGAAGAGGAGAGGAAAGTCAAAGGAGCAATAACTTGATAGTGTGGATCATTTTTTACCTTTCAGATTGATTGGACAGACATGATTTAAAGATTATGAGAGATAATGAGAAAAGGGACAATGAGAGAAACCAAACCTAGAAAAAACAAAACCAAATATTGAGGAAAAAACACTTACACACTAGGGAGATTTTGAAAGAGGCTGAGACAAGAAAAAAAATATGGGAGAGGAAGCTTTGTACTGCAACAGAGTTCTGGAAAATGGAGGAGTTAGAGAGAATGCGGGAAGATGAAAATGAAAATGAAACAGCAGGGTAAAATTTAAATAGCAGATTGTAAAGAAGCTACAACATTTTTTGTTAAAGAGCCGTAGCTTTCTAAATATTTTTTTTAAATAAAACAAACACCCTAAATATATTCAAGGCACCATATGACACCTTAAAATATCCAGAACACCAGATGGTGCCTTATAAAATTCAAGTTCAAGTTGACTTTGAGTGCCTTACTTATAGAGCTCCAGCTAAGGCATATTTGGCCTTTCCCGGTGCTTAATTATAGAGCACCGGCTATGGCCAGCATTGTATAATTAAGCTCTGGCTAAGGGCCAATTTTTTTTTTTTGGAACTCAAGAATGAAACAAGTGATTTCTTTTTTAACTTACTACAACACAAGATTCTGAATAATAATATCTTTTTTACTTATTCTCACCCTTATCCGGTACTTTATTTTTAAACGCCGGATAAGTTTTTTTTGAATAAAAAAATGCTAAAAATTAACTCAGCTACAACGTTGTTTTGAGAAACGACATAGCTTGGGATTTTGTTTTTTTTGTTTTTTAAATAAATGTTTTGTATGACGCTTGTCTAGGAAAGTGCCGCACAAGTCTAACACTAAGCTTTGACGCTTATATTAGGAAGCGCCGTAGGTTCTGAACTTTATTTTTTTAAAAAAAAACTATTATCTACAACGCTTCTTTGAAGAAACGCCAACAAAGGGACGCTAAATTCCTCTTTTATAGTAGTGTAAGAAGAATATTTAATGGAAGAAAGATATTTAAATACCACTTGAACTTTAAAATCCTAAATCAACAATTTTTTAAAAATTTAAGTGATCAATTACTATACTCTTTTTATCGATCTCATCACTTTTATTATCAATAAAATTAATTTCAGATTTTAAAATTCAAATAATATTTTTATGTCTTTTTTCCGTCTTTTAATTTGCCCCTATAATTTGTCATTCAAAGTATGTATCCACTCTCAAGTCAAGCACGTCATATACCTATAAGTAAAGGTTGATATTTATAATAAGTCCAATCAATTAAAGTCTAAAGACTTTTGATATATATTTGTCATGCTAGTTGCCGTGAAACATGCGGTTGTTGGACTTACGCATTTCAGAAGAAAAATCTAGATGAGAATAATTAAATCCTCATACGATCCTATCTATAGGATATTTCCAATCTATCTCACGAAACTAAATTTTTTTTTTTAAATTTTATTAACTTTATCTATACATTTAACAATATTCTAACTTTATCTATGTTTACTATATATTATAATATCCCTATAAAAATAAAGTCTATAACAGTAATAAATGAAAGTTAAAGTTGTACCATCACATGAAAAATGTAATGATAGATGTGACTTTTAAATAAGATTAAAAAAGTATTCTCTGTCTTATAAATAGAACCAAATAAATATATTTTTTGTGTCTTATTAACATGATAGACTTCTCAAACATTAAGTTGTCCTCAAAACAAGTTGATGCAACGAAAGAGAAAGAAAATTACGTTAGTGATGAGAAAAGGCTTTGATCCTAGCTAACAGTGATCGATATGCTATCACATGCACCAAGGGCCATATATTCATTATCATCATATTGTATGGATCATAGAGTAACCCCATAAAGCACGTTAGCATTGAGAATAATGTTTAATTGGTCCCTTTAATTAATGTCATGCAAAGTCTGTAGGTCCGACACTCACAAGTCAAGCATGTCATGTAGCTATAAGCAAAGGTTGATATATATAATACGTCCAATCGATTAAAGTCTGAAGACTTTTGTTAGATATTTGTCATGCTAGTTGCCGTGAAACATGCGGTAGTTGGACTTGCGCATTTGAGAAGAAAAATCTAGCTGAGAGTAATTAAATACTCATCTGATCCTATTTATAAGATATTTCTAATTTATTTCACTAAAATTAAGAAAATCTTAAATTTTATTAACTTTACCTATAAATTTAACAACATTCTAACTTTATCCCTATTTAATATATATTATAATACCCTTATAAGAATAAAGTGTACACATTAATAAATGAATGATAAAATTGTACCATCATATAAAAAATGTAACGGTATATATTTAATAATTGGAGTTGTTTCTACCGACACCATTAACTCTATCCAAGATTGTTACTGCCATTAAATTACCTTTATAGTTTTGCTTTCATACTAATTGCCACTGCAATGGTACTAAATTTACTCTTGAATAGTGATATTTCGTACATCTCCGTAAAAGGCAATTTTAAACTAGTGTTTACCAGCTATACATGTATTATCTAAATTAATGTTGTTCTGTTCATTGCTGGACACATTATTTGTATATCGTATGATACTTGCAACAGTGGGTTATGCTATTTATAATTTGTAAATAATACAACTTGTCATTAAATTTATAAAAAAAAAGCCAAGTGGTTGATTTGTTGTGGATGATGCCATGACGGTCGCTTTAGAATTTAAAGTAGGTTATTTCTCCTTTTTCGTGTATAGTTTTTAGGAATTACAAAATTCTAAATCAGGTATGTTTCAAAAATTATAGTGTGAATTGCTTATCAAGTTTCGTTATTTCTTTATCAATTCTTAGTAACAACCTGATTTAGGATTTTACAGTCTCAAAGTTCTTTTTCTGTCTTTTTCCCTAATTTTTAACAATTGTATCAAATAATTGACACCCACAAAAAAGTTAAAATTTAACTCGTAATAATAAACCTATCGTTATGAAGATTACTACGTTGTCTTCGCCAGTGCAGCCCAATCCATTTTCAAGTATTTTCCAATTTTGAATGGGCTCATGATATAGAGGGGTCCTCTGGTTCGAGCCTCCAAAATTCTCTTGTTATTTTAGAACAACGAATGAGTAAAAGGAGGACATTGGAAAAAAAAAAGCAACTTATGTTAATTTTTTTTGGCATGCATTGAGCGCTCACTCGTTAATGTTTTGACCCAATACATGCATTACTAATTTAAATTTTTAAAGTTTTTCTTAACTTTTATATTGACTAAAAATAAAAAAGATATATGCAAAGTGAAACCATATATTAATATCTAACATATTATTTTTGTGATAAAAATAAATTAAATTAAAAAATATAAATAAATAGATAAAAATGTTCTAATCTTCAACATTTTCACATTCCATTTAGTTGTACAAAATAAAGTCAAATCAATATTACATTTAGAATGGTTCATTATCAACTTCTAGTATAGCTCTTTGTATCTTTCAAACAATTTAGGAAAAATTAGATCCAAGGACCTAGAGCGGACGATATTTACTGAGAAGGACCATAAAAGTTATAATCATTCAAAAGGACCAATAACCAAAGATAGAAATACTAAATTGCCCTGAATTAAATTTCCTATATTCTCTTTTTCTATCTCTCTCACATTTTATTTTAAAAGTAATTTAAATTTTATTTTCTACAAAAATTACCACAGCCAAAATCATCACTTTTTTAACTTTAACTAACATCTACCTAATTATATAATCAATATATCATTTAATTATTAACATAGATATTGCGCCATTTAAATTATTAAGTTTTTTCTTGATTTATATAATCTTGTATAAAATAAACTCTAAGTAAAATAGACAATTTATAAGATATTAAATTTTCTATTTAATATCTTAGTTGTTAACAAAGCTTAATTCCAAAAAAATTATTATTATTTAGTTTTTTTATATTATAGAACTTATTGATTATATTAATTTTTTTAACTTTAATTTTTTGGTTTACACATGAGTATTCTCTAGGGAGGCTATCCTGTATTGATTGAATCATATTTTTATATGATTTTTCATAACTAATTGAGAGTTTGATACATTTTTTAGGACATTGTTGCCTGATTAAGTACTAATTTTAGTTAGAGACAAATGTATTGAATTAAGTGCAATTAAGTGCAAAATTTTCATAATTTGTTAATCATTTTGTGCAATTGTTTCTCGGACTTTTAATGTTACCTGATGCTTAATTTTGTATTTTAGGTATTTTAGAAGAAAATTGGAGATTTTGGAGGGTCAGAATTATTAATTTGAAGACAGGGGTAAATTTCAGAAAAGGCCACACAATTTCTGAAAATTTCAAAAATGTGAATAAAAAGCCCAGGGAAAATCACAGAAAATTCCTAGAAATTTTGATAATTACAGTTCTGCCCTGCAAAGATTTCAAATATTTACTCTTTAGTCCCACCTCTAAAACTTTTGACATAGGTCCTTGGTCAAACTCTATTTTGACCAGGACCTTCAACTAAAAGATCAGACACGAGCTGAGGGAGAAGATACAAAGAAGCGCCGCGCAAGCTAGAGGCATCATCATTGAATCATCACCTTCTTTCTCTTCTGTCCAAGGTCACCAGCGACCTTCTCTCTTCCATCCATTGTCGTCGGCGACCACCTTAAACCAGAGGAGAGGAGCCGTAGAACAGAGTTGTGGAGCTGGGAGAGACAGATGGTGAGCACCGCTGCAACACTATCCTCCAGTGTCACTGCTGTTTGCTCCTTCTTCATCGTGGACAGAGATCGCCGTAAATAGAACTGAGAGATCGAGAGCTTGAGAGGAGAGGGAGAGGAGAACCACACACCACCACCTTCAGTCTTCGCAGTTTTCACCGATTGAAGCTTCTCTAGCACCATCAGACACCACCACCTCCATATTTGGCGAGAGTGGGAGCTTAGACTATCGTCACCACTGTCACTTTCTCTCTCTCTACCGTCATCCCCTGTTCCCATTGTCATCAGCTCTATCCTCTCTTCACACCATCACTACCTTCTATTCTTCTTCCACTGTCATCATCGGCCTACTCTTTATCCAGCCAAGAACTCCTTCTGGTTTATCCAATTTCCATCAAATCCGTCCCTACATTCATTCACAATGGGTTCCTTGAATTTTAATGGAGATGTGGTTTCATTTGACTTCATGAGTGGCTAAAGCTTTCAACTCTCGAGGATATCGGGAAGATTGGCTTGAGTTCAAGAGCTTCAAGGGAGAGTTTTCTTTCTTAGTTCCTTTATGAATTTTCTATTGTCATTGTAATTCCTAGCTATATTCTAAGGTATTTTCAGTAGGATTTTGTTGAGTTATTTGGACTCCATATAATTAAACTAAGATTGTTTATATTGTGTTTAGATTGGAACTATTGTGATTGGTTGATTTGTGGTTATGTATTTCCTATTAATTCCATGAGATTATGCTTGCTATGTGGTTACTAGTTTGTGTAATTGATTTAAATTAATTTGAGTGGCGCGTTTGTGCATTTATATTAGAGGAAATAATTGCATTAATTTAATCCATGTCACACATCAAGTAGTTCTTGAATAATATTTCTAAGCAATAGCTATGAATGTGATCATAGGAGTAACTATTAATTAGGAGTGTTAGGCCCAATGTGATTACTTGGGGTTTTTAATTAAGACTTAATGGATTTTAAACTCCCATATCATTTAGTGAGCTAGGATAGCCATTGAACCAATTCATCAAGAGAATTCACTTCATTCATATTTCATTAATCATCCCCTGTTTTTAAAAAATCCAAAAATATTAGTATAGCATTTTTATTAGATTGCATTTTCTTTTAGTTATTAATTTGAAAAACCCAAAATCAATTTTCCCTTGTTTTCATTGCATTTGCACGACATTTAGATTACTTAGGATTCAATAAAATGCTCATCGAGAAGAGAGAATGATCTTAGGTTTGCCTATACACAATCCTTGGTTAATTTTAGATTGTGGACCCCAAGGCCAATGCATGAAAAAGTACTAATCAAATGGCGACATTGCCGGGGAGCTAAGTAATTGGCTCCTTAGGTAATTTAATTGTCAAATTTACTTTTTTGACAAGGGGATTCTAACGTGAGGCTTGTTAATTTAGCATTTTGGGTTTTTTTTTTTTTTTTTGCATATAGTTTAAGAATTTTGCATTTAGGTAGTTTACATAGCATTCATTGCATTCTTGCATTGTTTTGACTTGGTAGAATTTGTGTGGTGTTGTTGCATTAAATTTCATACGATTTTGTTCTCAATTGTTTGAATCCACTATTTCTCCAAGTTAATTCATCTCCTACTTGCATCTTTGGTACTTTTGAAACTTCTCCTTCTTTTCCTCTTGCATTTGTATTTTCGTAGATTCTTTTTCTTAGTTTTTAATAGTTTATAGTTAGTTAGTCATCTTGTGATTCATTGGAATTGTGTGATTGAATTTTTAATGGCTTGGTTTAATAGTTATTATCAAGATTTATCTCTCAATTCTCACTCTTCTATAGGCAATTCCACAGAGAGGAATGATAATATCTCTCAAGGATCTCAATCAGTGCAACAACAATTAGACCCATCTTAAACCGAATGGAGAATCCAAAAAGAGGTTTGGATTGTCAAGGAAATTCACCCTTTCAATCTCACTCTTCAGTAAGACATTGAATTGGAGAGAAATAGTCTATCTCTCAAAGCATCCATTCCTTTCAACAATTATTGCAGCTTCAAGTCAAGTTGGGATGTCAAGATAGTCCGATTGGGCAAGAATGTCATGGTCCATTCCACCCTCCGCACCATGAACTCTACCAATAACCTTCATTCCAACCTTATTGCTCACCACACCCACCCTATAGATCATATCATGAGCCTTCTCCACCACCATATAACCTATAAATCCTTCACCATATAACCGTATATCATATCATGAACCTCCTTCTTCATTTCGCCCCCACTTCCCAACCATGTTATCCACATCTTAAGTCTCTCTACCTACCAGTTCACATTCTCAACCATGTGTGCCAAACCAAGAATGTACCATTGGTGAAAGTCATTAGAGACTTCCAAAATCCAATGACTCAGACTATAAATGAGGAGCGATCACACAAGAACACCTTTGCCCATTGCATGGCCTCTATAATGAGATCAATGGAACAACAAGATGAAGTGTGTATGAGATTGGCCAAGGACTTTGAGCGTCTCACTCCACCATCACAAGAAGTAGAGCGATTAAAGAACAGAAATGAGAAGTTGGAGAAAGCAATAGAGTGGCTTGCACTAAAAACTTCTAAATGCAACACTCCACAAGAGACTCTTCCTCCATTGCCTACATGTAATTCAAATACTCAAGATAAGAAAGGCAAGAAGGTGCGATTTCAACTTCTAGAGGAGTCTTCCTTCCATATGGAGGAGGAACAAGGAGTCCAAGCTGAAGAGCCAAATGTCATTTCACAAATGGCAGATTCTAATCCTTTGGTACCTATTCCTACACAAGCACAAGAAGTGAGCAAGTACAAAAGAACATTGACGAGTCTCCCCTGCCATTTGATAATGATCCTATCCTTATAGAAGTCGACTCTCCTACTATTTTAATTAGTGAAACAATTAATGATTTGAGTGATAATGAGGTGGATGAAGAAGTCATTGTTGAATTTCTCTCAAATATTTGAAAAGTGCCACTTTTTGAGTTTCGAAAGAAAGCATTTAATGTAATAGTAGATTCTACCATTAATCTTGATGCACCTCCTTATACTATTGATGATTATAAGCATGAAAATTGCGAACATGTTGACTCTTGAATGGATGCTAATGTGGTTGATGTGAGTGATAAAGACCATAGCCTAGAAAAAGATCTTTCTCTTGATTCTAATGAATTGCATGATAGTTTAATAAGAGGAGATTCAAATGTTTTGATTGATGATTTTACAAATGAAAATGATTCTTTTCATATGAATCTTTCTTGTGATTTGCAACCCGATATAGAAAAGCACTACAAAAAAATGGTATTCTGTAGTAGTGATATTGTAGCGATTATATCAAACCGCTACAAATTACAATATTTGTAGCGGTTTTAACCTAAACCGCTACAAAATTGTAGCGGCAAGCTACACGCCAAGAGGCGCAACAGATTAGCAGTGTTTTTTTGTAGTGGTTGGGTAGCCAAAACCGCTAGAAATTTGGCACAAAATTCCTGCCAAAACTTGTAGCGGTTAATTTATAGCGATTAATACACATAAACTGCTACAATATTCCCGCCACTTGGCGCGACCAAGCCCCGCCAACAGTGTAGCGGTTATTTGTAGCGGTTACAGCAACCAAACCGCTACAAAATACCAAACATCAGCTATTTGTAGCGGTTATAGGGATATAACCGCTACAAATTTTCAGGGGTCTCCACTTTTGTAGCGGTTCTGGGCAATAACCGCTACAGAATTTCAAAGGTTCTTGCAATTTGTAGCTGTTATTGTAGAACTGCTACAAATTTAAGGCAACGTGGGTGATTTGTAGCTAGGGGTGGAAACAGGCCAGGCGGCCTGTCAGGGGCCTGCGGCCTGGCCTGTTTCCGGCCTGCTCAGGCCTGGCCTGTCAGGAAGAAAGGCCAGGCCCAGGCCTATTTGAAGGCCTGTTTTTCTAAACAGGCCAGGCCTAGGTCTATTAGTAGGCCTTTTAGGCCTATCAGGCGGCCTGGTACTATTTATATAAAAAAAAAAATTTGGGCCGTCCCAAATTTCTTTACTCTCAATCACTCTCAGGTTGAATTAAAATTGGGCCGCCCACTCACTTTCTCATACTCTCAACTCTCAAGTCTCACGGACTCACCTCAAGCTCTCAATCACTCTCACTCTCACTCTCACTCACTCCGTCTCTCTCAGTCTCAGATCTGAGATCTGATTCTCAGCTCAGCCAACAATGAACAATCGACATGCACCTACTCTCACTCACTCAGTCGATCATCGTCTCTCTCGACTCTCAGTCTCAGATCTCAGCCCTCTTCCTTTCTTCATCTTCGCCTTGAATCTCTCGCCGAACAGTGGCCAACCAATCTCCTCTCCCTCTCAACTGTCAATCGTCATCCTGTGGTCATGGGTTTCCCCCTCTCCGGTCTCCTCCTCGCATCTCGTCACTTGTGGCCGTGGGTCATGGTAAACTAGTCGGACTCTTGCTCATCGGCCACGCAAGTATGTCTTTCTCTTCCCTTTAGATCTGTCTACTTTGTGCAATGGAAAAGCTCGATCTGTTGTTCAATCCAGATTCTGAATCCCCAAACTTTCTCATCGAGGATATGTGTGCAATTTTACTCGACTTGATGAAAATCTGGAGATATACGAAGCTTGAATCATTTTCTCGTTGGGTTATATGAAAAGCTAGAGATATATGAAGCTTGAAGCTTTTTGTCGTTGGGATATTTGCAGCTTTTTGTCCAGATATATGAAGATCTGGAGATATATTGGTGGCGTTTTCCTTTTTATTGTTAAAGATTGAAGCTTTTTGTTCTTGTATATATTCAATAATCCAATATATATTTTTTCTTTATTTCCTTATCTGTGCTTGAATAAATGTTCAAAGTTAACCTTTTTTATTCTATGGTTGAATCAATGGTTTGTTCTGTGCTTGAAAAGAACATCCGTAGATCTGGATATTTTCATTAGTTTAGTGCTTGATCTTGTTACGGTAATGATAACCTTTTTGTGAGGTATAATCTGTTTAATAATTAAATTTTCTGATGAGAAGGATAACGCTCAGTGAAGTTTATACAGGAAAACAATTTAATTCTTTAAATAATCAGGCTTCTTTAACAGGCCTCAGGCCAGGCCAGGCTTTTATACAGGCCAGGCTCAGGCCGAAAAAAACACCTGTAACAGGCCACAGGCCAGGCTCAAGCCTCCTAGTTGCAAAACAGGCCTGGCCTGTTAAGGGTGAAGCCTGGCCTGGCCTGGCCTGTTTCCACCCCTATTTGTAGCGGTTATGGTAGCGATTATTGGAATAACCGCTACTAATATCTGGCCTATTTAAGCCCCCGCCTCCCTCATTTCTCCATTTGTTCATTTTGTTTTCTAGGGTTTCTCTGAGTGGTTTCTTCAAGATTTGAGTGTTCAGACGTCTGTGTAGGAGTTTTTGCTATAGTATTTCTCAGTATTTGCACTTGAGGTACGTATATAACACGTATTTTATTTGTATTTGTATTTTTATTAGATTTTTGCATAATAATGTGACTAAATTTTTTTTTATTTTTATAGTTGATATGGCTTCAAGAGAGGATAAGGGGAAGGCCCCTGAGGTCCCCAGACCGATTTTACGGGGTGGCAGCAGCCGAGCAGGTGGCAGAGGGAGGGGGCAGCGCGGAGGCAGGGCGACCGTGGCATCTCAGCCCATCCCCCCACAGGAGTCGGCCTTACCACAGGCACCACAGACGATCCCATAGGAGACGACCACACCAGAGGTGCCTAAGTTTGGGGGGTCAGATATCAGCGTCGAGGATTATGACGAGGAGGAGTTTGAGATCCCGATTGGGATCAGGGAGATGGAGCAGTTCCTTGATGAGGAGGAGGCTCGGGAGCAGAACAACCCACGAGGGTCGTCTTCGCGGTCCACTGGGTTTGAGGTGCAGGTCCAAGGTAAATTAATTTTTTAATTTAGTAAATTATTTATTTAAATTAGAAATGTTAACTTTGAATTACAATTTATCTAACGTGCGGTAAACTGTGCAGATGAGCAGGGGAACGTTTCGACGAGGAGGCTAGACGTGGCCGGTGTGAACAGCTTGGACCGGAGCCTGCGAGTTATAGTGCCGTGGAATGAGGGCACTGACCAGCCTATCCACAATGGGGGTCACCTACTCAACCGCTTCCTGAACGACTTGGGCGCGAATTGGATGCGGTCCCCCCTTCACTTCAAGACGTGGAGGCACGTTCCGAGGGGGCCGAAGGACCAAACTTGGGAGGAGGTGGTTCAGGTAATTAAAATTATTTAATTAATATTGTTTGTAATTAATTCTATTTAATTAATATTTTTTAAATTATGTTTTTTGTAATTATTGATATTTAAATAATTTTTTTCAGCTGCGGTTTGCCGTTCGGGCCAATCGGAAGAGGTACGCCCTCGTAAAGATGGGTGACGCCTGGAGGAACAGGAGGAACCGTCTCTTCCACATGGTGAATAAGGACGGGACGATGCCTCTGGAGCAGCTGATCGAGAGTGTCCTGGACAGCGTGCCGTCAAACGACTGGGCAAGTTTCGTCCAGTTCAGGAGGAGTCCTGAGGGGCAGGTAATGTATTTATTAGATTTTTTATATATAATTTTGTAATTGTTAATTATTAGATTATAATTTCAATTTAATTGTATTTAATTTGAAATTTTTTAATTTTAAATGTTTTTATTGTTTTAATACATTTAATATTGTTTTTCTTTCAGGAGATTTCTCAGGGGAATACCAGAATCCGTGCGCAACAGACGATCCACCACACAGCAGGATCAAAGACCTTTGCTGTGACCTATAGCGAGCTGGTAACTTTTCAAAATATCACTGACTTTTAGCTGATTATTTCATAATACTAATTGAATTTTGTAATTGTTTCAGGAGACGAAGGCACAGCAGGAGAACCGTTAGACAGACTATGGGGAGTTGTACGCTATCACACACGGACACCGTGATAGGACTGCAACCTCTCAGTAGGCAGAGGCGGCCATTGTAAGTAATTTTATTATTATAATTTTTATAAAACCAAGTTAATAATGAAAAATGCTAATTAGTAATTGTTTCATAAAATGGCAGGAGCGGATGCAGCAGTCGCAGGCTGAGCTGCAACAGACCCAGCCTGAGGAGTCACAGGGGTTAGTGGACCCGACGGCTCCTTTGAAGGCGGGTCTGGCTCAGGCTGAGCACCCCGGACGCGTGCGGGGGATGGGGATAGGTGACAGACCTAGCATGGTCTACGGCAGGAGCGCCGCCTTTGAGGCTGGCAGCTCTAGAGGGGTCAGACGTCCGAGGGAAGAGTCTATTTACCAGCTGCAGTCAGATTTGGAGCAGCAGATGGCACAGCAGCAGCAGCAGATGGCACAGCAGCAGCAGCAGCAGATGGCACAGATGCAGCTGCAGCATATGCAGCAGATGCAGCTGCAGGCTGATTTGATCTACGCTCAGCAGACGCAGTGGCGTGAAATCGCGAACAACATGCTCGAGCGGTCATGGAGTCGCCTGTTCCCGGACGAGCAGCATCTACAGGTTCCCCCTATCCCTCGCTACGTCGTCCCGAGTACTACTACTACTACTCCTCCTCCTCCTACTGATGATGATGGTGCAGTTCACTCTGCGCAGCGGCCCGATCCAGCCCCATTTGAGGGAGCACCAGATGATCAGCCCCCAGCTACTTAGTTTAGGACATCTTTTTTTTTTTTTGAAACATTTGTAAATATATATATATATATATATATGAGTTTGTATTTCAGAACTTAAATTCTTATTATGTTTAATATAATTATATTTATATTATTAGATCGCGTTGTTGAATTTATGAATTAATTGCAACAATATTATTTATATTTCTAAATTAAAAAAAATAAAGCATATATATATTTGTAGCGGTTTTAAGTAAAAACCGCTACAAATATATATATTTGTAGCGGTTCTAAAATAAAAATGCTACAATAAATGTATATAGTTGTAGCGGTTTTTCTTGTAGAACCGCTACAACTATATATATATTAGTAGCGGTTCTACAATAGAAACCGCTACAAATATGTATATAGTTGTAGCAGTTTTACAATAAAAACCGCTACAAATACTAATCATTTGAATTTTGAAATTTGCCACCTTTTTTCATATTTGTAGCGGTTATGTTATGTATAACTGCTACAAATTAAAAATTATTTTTAAATTTACTGTCCAACGGCTTTAATGTTAGTAGCGGTTTTATACACATAACCGCTACAAATACTCAACGTGTAAATTTTGAATTCCCCACTAATGTGTAACGGCTTGAAAATTAGTAGCGGTTTTATGTATATAACCGCTACTAATATTTTATAACTGTAGCGGTTAGTGTAGCGGTTTTAGAACTGTTACAAAATTATAAATGTTGGAATTTCAGAATATATGGTTCTTGGCATTCGTCATTCTCTTCTCACTCATCTTCTTCTCTATACTTTCTTCTCTCTCACTTGTAGCTATGGATAAATCATGGATCAGGTTGCCGCGCAATTCTCCTGAATATTTGTATGGATTAAATAGTTTCTTGGATTTTGCATTCACTCACGCCAGCTATAACGACAAGATCGTCTGTCCATGTCGGAAATGCAAGTTCAAGAAGTGGCATTCACGAAATGTTGTGAAGGAACATTTGCTTGTGAAGCCTTTCCCTGAGGACTATGCGTTATGGGTAGTTCATGGTGAGAAGGCCGGCATTAGATATGACGATGCTCTTCCTCGAAGTTCTCAAGTAGGCGTTCAAGTAGATGAAGATGATCTTGTGAATGATGTTGTGCGTGATGCGTTTGGATTTCAAGGCGACAACTTTAATGAAGAAGTGCACGGCTCTGAGCCGGTTTTTATGGGGAATGAAGCAGCTCGGGATTTTTTCAGCTTGATGGATGAAGCAGATCGTCCTTTATATCAAGGTTGTCGCAAATATTCTAAATTATCTTTCTTGATTAAATTGTATCATATCAAGTGCTTGTGTAAGATCACAGATAAGGGAATGTCGATGTTGCTCGACTTATTACAAGATGCATTCCTCGACGCTGAGATTCCCACAACGTTCTACGAGGCCAAGAAGATTATCAACAGGTTGGGGTTGAATTATCAAAAGATTGATGCATGCCCAAATGATTGTATGCTTTATTGGGGAGACGATTCCAGCAGGGAGACTTGTAAGAGATGTCACACATCGAGGTACAAGACAATTCTGAAGGGGAAAAAGCAGAAGAAGAAACCTGTAAAGATTGTCAGGTACTTCCCTTTTTGAAACCTCGTCTATAAAGATTATTTATGTCGTCTAAAACTGTGGAACACATGAGGTGGCATGCCGTTGATAAAAACAAAGACGGTAAATTAAGATATACGCGGGATGCAGCTGCTTGGAAAATGTTTGACAATGACTTTCCAAATTTTGCGACTGACCCCAGAAATGTTCGGCTTGCATTGGCGACCGACGGTTTCAATCCTTTCGGGAATCTTAGCACAAGTTACAGTATTTGGCCGGTAGTCTTAGTTCCCTATAATTTACCCCCTGGATGTGTATGAAACAAAGTTCTTTCTTTATGTCTATGATCATTCCAGGCAAAAAGGCACCGGGCAATGACATCGATGTGTATCTCCAACCGCTTATTGCGGAATTGCTTGACCTGTGGAATGTCGGCTTGGAGACGTACGATGCTTACGGCAAGACTTTGTTCAACATGCGTGCAGCCTTGATATGGACGATTAGTGACTTTCCTGGCCTTGGCACATTATCTGATTGGAATGTGCATACTGGGTCAGCGTGTCCAGCTTGCAATTTTGACTCTGACGCAGTGCGCCTTCCCCACAGCCGAAAGTGGTGCTTTATGGGGCATCGGAGGTTTCTCGATGGAAGGCATAAGTTTAGATTGCAACGGAATCGCTTCAATGGGAAACCAGAAAAAAGAGGACCACCTCAGACTTTGTCCGGTACAGATATCTTACAGCATCTTGAGCATGTTGACTTCGAGTTTGGAAAAAGCGACGATTCAGCACAAACTCGCCAAAATACACTTCCTCCCGATGTTTTCATCGTTTTGGTGGAACTTTGTTCTTTCTTTTGGAAGTTGTGTTCTAAGGTTTTGATCGTTGAGGAGCTCGATCAGATGCAGTCGAAAATCATTCTTACGCTTTGTCATTTAGAGATGATCTTTCCTCCGTCCTTTTTTACTGTGATGGTTTATCTCACAGTCAACCTCGTTCATGAAACAAAGCTCGCTGGACCAGTACAATATCGTTGGATGTATCCGATTGAGAGGTACTCATTTTAAATATGTGCTTTAATTTATTCTCCGTATTTAATGTTTGCTATTCGTCCTTTTCAGCATTTTATATCAATTTTCTCTTCTGTACTTCGTAGGTTCCTTGGGAAATTAAAATCTTACGTGAGGAATAAGGCGTGGCCAGAAGGTTCTATAGCTGAAGGCTATATAGGGGATGAGGTGCTATATTTTTGCTCAAGGTACTTTGATGATCTTGAGACGGCTTTCAACTGCCCACCTTGTGTTGATGATTGTCCTGAACCTGCACCGATATCAAGAGAATTTATCCCTCATGTTGGTAAACCAGTTGGAGCAACTGAGAACTTCAAACTAACGGCAACTGAGAAGTTGAAAGCATATAGACATGTCTTGATTAATTGCACTCAAGTTGAACCTTTCATACGGTAAGAATTGTACACTCACATGTTATTCGATCTATATCTTTCGTAACATTTCTCACTTTCATTTCGCTAACGCCTTTCCATTATTAATTGTAGGGAATTCAGAAGTCATGTTAAGCGTCAACTCAGGATCCGTACACAGACATCCTCAGAAGTTGATAGGAGGGTCCACAGAGAATTCCCGAGCTGGTTTGCGCACAGAATACTAAATGACCACAACCCACACTCACCAGATTTCAGAGCTCTCTGTTCGCTACCACAAGTGTACGGATCGCGTCAAGTAATACAGTGATAAGTGAGATCGTTCCCTCGAGGATTTGAATAACAATTAGTCAAACAATGGCTTGATGTGTTTGATCAAGTTGACTCAGACAAAATGTTGAGTGTGAGAAAAACAGATTCAAAAGATGTGCTGATAACAACTAAAAAAAATACTGAACAGAATATGCTTCTTGTGGATTCAATCAAGTAAAGTGTATCTACGATTGTTCACTTCCTTTGTATATCATAAACTCAATCTACTTCCTCTTCGATATTACTGTTTATGGGAATATATATATGTCAGTCTAAGGTTTGATAGCCATTGGTTAAGCTCTCTCGAGTCATAACCAACTTATATTTTCCAATTAGCTACACAATCTCTTGCTGCATTTAAGGGAAAATAAACATTACACAACTTCCTTACTTCGACAATGCTAGGTTAATAACTATATCTCAATGTTATTAACAAACAATCCATTTAAACCTTTAAACTTTAGGTCTAGCATAACTCTACCCACGTTCTTCAATTAGATTAACTCTCTCAAGCTTAATCTAGTTGAACATGTTATTCATAGTGCTAGCATTTCATGAATGTCAGTGAAAACAGAGAAGAGTTAACATATATATACCATTAGCTAAAGAAGAGGAAGAAGGGTTCGAGTTTAATCCATACAAAAGTGTTGAACAATCCTAAAATAAGAAAAACTAGCTATTCATGTTCAAAAATGGATTACAATTAACAAGACTAAAGGTAGCCATAACAGAATCACAGTGGGAAGAAGGGAATGAATACAGAAGGAACAAGAACTTGGAGTGAAATCTCTTCCAATCCGTAAGCCCCCTTGCTTCTCCTTGCTTCTAGCAGATCCCAGCTCTCAGCACCTCTCTAGCCGCCTCTATCGGTCTTTCGAAATTGGGAACCCCCTTTTCAAAACCCTGGGTTTTCCTTTTATAGCCTCTCAGATGTCAGAACGCGCAGCTTCATTTTCGGGATTGGGCCGTGGCCCTCCACTCTGTGGGCCGCGGCCCAAGAGTTTCTGACCTCAGGTTGATGCTTATGGGCCGCGGCCCAGGAGGTTGTGGGCCATGGCCCACACCTTTCTGTGCTCCTGTTCCCTTCATGGGCCACGGCCCAATAGGAATATAACCGATGTGCAAGTTGCCATGAAGCCGGTCACACTAGAAGGACATGCAAAAATCCAAACCCAGGCTGATATTGGATGAAGTGAAACTGTCAACATGAAGGAGTTGCAATATTGTGAAGTGAAACTTTTTGATTATGCTTTTGTAAAGGTGCTGTCAACCCACTCATGGTTTTTTGGGAGATGGGTTGGTGTCAATTGTGTACTCCAGTAGGTAGTTACTTTAATTAGTGTTTTATGTAATCCAATGTTTGTGACAAGGAAACATTATGTACTAGTCCAGAGATAATGTTCCCTTGTCATGAAATATGTCAACGTGTACAAGGGGCAGTGTGTAACTTGTTTTTGGGCTTTATATGGTTTAGAAATGTAATTATGCAGATTGTGATCTGTCAGGAACTGATACATATATAATGGTGTTAATCAACATAACCATGTTGTTATTATAGAGGGAAATAGTGTTATTATGCTGGTAACATGTTTTGTTGCAAACTTGTTCCTTCACACATCTTCTGTTGTCCGTGTGAATGGAATATGTGAAAGGTGTTGCGTTAAGCCAACGATGCTAAAAAGTTCACATTTGTTGTTCGGAAGATGTTAATAAACGAAATAATGTTGTTAATACTAAATATAAAGTTGTTAATAAAGAGAAGAATGATGTTATTAGGGGTATAAAAGTTGTGTTCTCCCATCTACATGACGCCGTCCAAACTTGTAATTGGAAGATGTGAATAGGCAAGGCATAGTTGTTAACAATGAAAGCAAAGATGTTATTATGCAGACACAAGTTATGTTTTCCCATCTACGTGACGTTGTCCAAACTTGTTGTTGGAAGATGTGAATGGGCGAGGCATAGTCGTTAACAATGAAAGCAAAGATGTTATTACGCAGACACAAGTTGTGTTTTCCCATCTACATGACGTTGTCCAAACTTGTTGTTGGAAGATGTGAATGGCCGAGGCATAGTTGTTAACAATGAAAGCAAAGATGTTATTACGCAGACACAAGTTGTGTTTTCCCATCTACGTGTCGTCGTCCAAACTTGTTATTCGAAGATGTGAATCGGCGAGGCATAGTCGTTAACACCGAAAGGAAAGATGTTATTACGCGCATATAAGTTGTGTTTGTAATATACATGACGCCGTCCTAACCTGTTCATTGGATGCTGTTAATTAGCGACGCTAAGTTGTTAATAACGAATGTAATGATGTTAATAGCAGGCAGAGTTGTAAACTCGCCATGTGATGTTATTTAAGAGGTTTGTGGTGTTAATGTATGGGTTGCTGGTGTTAATAACAAATGTACATCAGGTGAGACAAAAAATTCAAATAATGAACAAACATGCGACACGTCATCACATTGCCCTTTCAATGGCAGCAAAGTAGCGTCCAAACTGGGGGACAAAAAGGCACAACATGTGCACACTACTATCATGCTTTTCAAAAAATAACGTTGCCCACAACAAAAAGGTATATGCCAACATGTTCCTATTGTGGCAGACAATATGACTAAAGTCTACTGTGTAAACCGTTGTCGTTTAGTGGGTGGCTTTGCCAACAGACTAAGAGCGTCAACACGAGATGAATTTCGAGGATGATTGACCAGCCACCATAAAATATCCTTCCTATACTGTGTTACTTGATCCTACAGAAAATGAAGTACGCATCAAAAGTAGAGAACATTTTCATGAAAAGTAAAGTGCACATGAAAAGTTGAGTGCACATGTAAAGTTGACATGCAAAAGTACATACATTTGTGTAATCGAGTGTCACATTTGGGCTCCATTGAAACAACCATATCAACACGTGGACGCCACAGTCTTTCCTATAATTGCAAACAACAGTCACTTCCTTGGTAACACAAGTGAAAAAAGTCAACTTGTCCCACTGTGGTATACAGATTATTTTGATGTGGTATAGGTAAGACATACAAATTATTTCGCTGTGGTATAGGCGCCCGAATGATATCTGCCTTTGGATTCTTGCCATGGCGATTGTGACTGACAAATTGAAGTATATCATAAAACCTGTCCCGCTGAACCCGAAAAAAATAATAACATCAGTGGAGTTGTGATCTGAACATATTAAATGAAAGGAAACAGTAAGTGAAAAAGCACAGTACACATGTCTCCACTGCGTAGTCTTGGGGATTTTCGAATATGCTATTTTTCTTTGTTTTTTTCTTTTCAACTGTTGGTTGCATAGAGTCCATAACAAAGAAATTCATGGTTTTCGGCTCTAAGGCTACACAAAACCAATGATCACGCACAAGTACGGGGCCAATAACCACTTCACAATCCGCTATATTGTAGCCTATTCGCTCCGGCAGTAAGTGACCCTTTGTAATCTGAGGGTCTCCAATTCTTACCTTTGCCGACAACAAGCGCCTACAAAATATACATATTAGTATCAATAAAAAAGGCACAACCCCTTATTTCCTCATAATTTACTGACCATAAAGTTGGCATAAAAAATGTGCCTCTTAATGAGTCCTTGTTCCTTCATATCTGCCATCAAAGTCTTGCAAACAAATGACACCACCTGCAGTCCAGAATGACATAATCAAACATTGGCCATTTACTAAACAATATACAGCTTATCATCTACATTTGGTCTTACTTACCCGGTTGTTCACCTTATGAATTCCACCTAAAGAGTATAGTTCTTCTCGAGTGACATATTCGTCACACATGGTCACCATTTCCCTATCATTACATTCAATAACAAGGCAACAACAAAACAAAGGTTACAAAACATTATTCAATTGGTCTAAAAAACAAATGACAGGTAAGGCAAATGTCGATCACTCACTTATCTCCACCTATGCTTGGAGGGAGCTGGGAAATTATATGGAAAAACCTTTCCTTGTCGTCCACTTCCTTCTTTTTCCGCTTAATTTCCTTAGGCATAACATACGGGGATTCTATTTTCTTCTCTTTTCTAACCCAACATGATCTGCGCAACACTTGACCCATGCCAACCTCTTCGTCCTCCACAGCGTCCCCTCCTTTTGCTCCACTATCTGATACGCTAATGGGAGAATCACCAAAATCACTTTCAGAGGCCTTCTCTTCCTCCTCATAATTTTCTTCTACTTTAGCAGCAACAACGTTATGAACATCGTGTGCATGAGGGTCCATTTCCTTCTTGTGATCTTCTTGTCCATTGATCTTTTCCTGCCCCCTCTCTTCACTTGGACTTTTATCAACTCCTCAGCAATGACCCTCGTCAATCTTCTATACATATCTTTCAGGTCCTAATCACGACAAATGAAATGTCAATGTTAGGAGTTTGTTTGTAACGTACAACTACGGGAAGTTAGATACAAATACCTGGTCCAAATGGTCAATTCCTATGTTGTCCTCTGGCTGCACATATGTTTGGGAGGCTGTTCCTCCAAATAGTATGCCTATATTGCTTTCCCTCTCTAATTTAACCATTTCGTTAAATCTCTCCTCAGTCCAATACTTTATAGCATCACCATATTGGTGTCTCTCAGTTGTCACCATTGTGAAGTGCTCACCGAAATATAGCTGTCCATTCAATCACATATTATCAGCTACAACAATTGGCAATTGAAGCATATAAATTGGAAAAAATATATAAATACGTACCAACAGTAAGTACACGCATCCACCGACATTCGTGTTGGTAGTCTTGTTCTTCCTAACAGCTCTAACATAGTCTTCCATCTCTTTCCACAACTCTTGAATTATGAAGGTCGCCCAATCAAATTTCTCAAAGCCCTTTATGGTCGCACTCATCACCTTCAGTACCCAATAACTGACCTTTGGACTTGCAGTAGGAGCTAGAAACGTTCCAAGTGTGTACAACATGAACAAGAACTCAAAATGATCATTCTCTCCCCCCCCCCAATAATGGCCTCAAAAATCTTGCTATATAGGCGTTTTGAATACTCACTCTTTAGCTTTGTGTACGCTGGGTCATCATCATCCACATCACCACAAATAAGTTTACCTCCGTGCGGCACACCGAGTAATTGGTGCACGTCAACCGCTGAAATTTCCCTTGTCTTGTCCCTAATTCGGAATTGGTGAGTTGGTGGATCATATGACTGGAGCATTGACGCAATAAGATCTTTCGGTAACCGATTGCAACCTCCAACCTCAAGCAACTTCCCGAAACCTAATCTCTCAACCCTATCCTTCAGACTTGTGTCTTTGCTTATGAAGTCAGCCAATTGCTTAAATTGCCGGATTAAGGAACGTGTGATAAAAGGTATTTTCCTCTTCGTAGTCTTCTTTTCCATTATTGCTTTCTTTTCATTCTGAGTATATTTTGCCTTCTCACAATATTCCTTTCTCTCCCGGTCACTTAATGCTCTCCATGCTTCTAGCGCATCATTGAAGGGTAAAACACATTTATCATCTTTTTTCCCCTTCAATTTGTTGAAAAACTCTTTTTTAAACAACACTAAGCCATTGTTCAATGCTTTTGTTGTCTGCCTTTTTCCCACCTCCTTGTTCCCTTGTTCATCCAAATCCTGCCCTTCTTCAACCACCATGTTTTGCTGCAAAACAACTTTCAACATCCAAGTACAGGAGCGTTAACAAAATAGACCCTCAACCAAACATGTATCCAATTATACAATCCAATCAACTCTATGCATAAGAATACAAACCTCTACAATGTTACACTTAATCAAATTAGTCATATTCATAAACACATTCAAACCTCATGGCCATCGATCTAATTCCTATTTTTGTCACTACAGGAATAACTGCCTGAAAACAAATTTTTAGTTCTTTGTTATGCCTGAAAACAACATCTCTCTCACTATTAACAACATCACCTTCTTTATTAACAACATCCCTCTCACTATTAATGAAAAGAAATCAACATGTGCCTGAAAACAATATCTCTCTCACTATTAACAACATCACCTTCTTTATTAACAACATCCCTCTCACTATTAATGAAAAGAAATCAACATGTGCCTGAAAACAATATCTCTCTCACTATTAACAACATTACCTTCTTTATTAACAACATCCCTCTCACTATTAATTAAAAGAAATCAACATATGCCTGAAAACAACATCTCTCTCACTATTAACAACATAACCTTCTTTATTAACAACATCCCTCTCACTATTAATCAAAAGAAATCAACATATGCACATGTAAAATATATAAATGTACTAGTGCGAGTCAATCAACCGAGCAAAGATTAAGGATTAGTACAAGCAAATCTACTAGTGGAACTACATGACAGTGCATATTTTGGCAGCATTAGTACAGTCACTAGAAGTCCTGCTGTCCATTACTTCCCCATTACCATCCTTTCAATACTAATTTCAACCTATTCTACCTTAATCAATCAAAGTTTCTGCAATCTCTATTTATATTCACCTACTGACAAATGCCAAAAAATCATACTACAACCATGAACATTATTGGCAATACCTATAGCATACAGGTATGAGGTCCTTCCGATTCCAGTTCAGCTTTTCTCTTCACCTTCTTTGATTAACCAACAGCAGAGGAGCGCCGCCACTCCATGCCGCGCCTCACCGTCCTGCTCCGCGCCCCCTTCCCACACCCCGACACTCGTCTGGCCTCGCCGCTCCTCCTTCCCACCCACCACACTCGCCTGGGCTTCTTCTCACCGCGCCGCCCACACCCCAGTAATACGAACACCTAAATCAAAAATAAAAAATAAAATTAACATTGAGAGAAGGCTAACTTATTATATCAGGAACATACACCAGGGCACACCGAGAGCACTGAAATCGTAATCAAAACCGTGCGAATCGAAGAAGCCAACCCGAGAAAATGGGGAAGAAGAGGACACGCACACGACAATCGAAGAAGCCAACCGTGCGAATCGAAGAAGCCAACCGTGCGAATCAAAACCGCGCCGCTCCGCCTTCCCACACCCCACCCCTCGCCGGACCTTCATCTCCCTTCGCCGCGCCGCCCAACGTTCCCCACCGCACTGTCAGTCCGATCTCCTGTCTCCTCATTCCCCTCAGCCGGCGCTCGTGTGTCCCTGTCTCCTCGTTCCCCTCAGCTACCGGAACGTTGCCCACCGCACCTCCGTTTTGAATCTTGTCTCTTCGTTTGTCTCCCTCCCTCCGTTTTGAATCTTGTCTCTTCGTTTGTCTCTTTACTTCCCCTTTTTAGGAGGGCATGTAGGTCATTTTGCAAACATATGAAATGCCAGATTCCTCATGAGCAACTGATTTGGGATTTTTGATTTTCGCCCAACCTTTCTGTCCTTTTGTATTTTTGCTTGTAGTTATCTAGAATTTTCCGTATCAAATATGCCACAAAATTTATTCTGCGTGATCGATGATTGTCTAAATAAGTCTCCGTATAGATACATGATACAGTATCTAGGGACCATGTGATAGAATACTCACGGCCGCCTCTCTTTACCTTTTTTAGCATGAAGCTCTAAATTTATAATACTGGCATATATACATATTTATTTAAATATTATTTTATTATTATAGATAAATAGATATTGAGATATACATATGATATTTTAAAAATCTAAATTTAAATATCTAAATATTTAACGAGTGCTTATAAAAGATCTTTATCAAATAATTATGGGAAAATCCCATACAAAGCTTTTAAAATAGAGAAATTCTAAATTAGGTTGCTAAATTCAACAAATATTTAATTAAGTTATTAACACAATTTAGGATTTCAAAATTTGTATAAAATGACTTTAGTGCCCCTCTTCTCTTTTCCCCCATCTTTTTTGGCCGCCTCTCTTTTATCCCCTCATAAAAGAGTATTATTGCTTTATGACTTTATAGCTCTATATATCAACATTAATATATGATAAATCAAATGATTTTTTTTTGCCTTCTAAAAGGATAATCAAGAATAATTCAAGTATGCCATGCCATTATAGTATCATTGATATCAATTAAATAATCTTTAATTCAAAATCAATTAATTGATATTCATGACAAAAAATAAATGTGATTTCTTTTTTCAAATAAAATTGTTATTTTTATCAAGTGAGACAAAACCCCAGAAAAAATAAAAGACAGAAAGCATAAACCATACCAACTTTGTAATATCCTGGATTGTGACCAAGGATTAGCAACTTCAAAGTAATGTAATTAATATTAATTGAGTACTTTTGAAGTATATATCGTGCATTGTGATAATCAGGGGCAAAACGATAAATTTACCGACCGACTGGTTAGATACCATTGAGAACACTCCTTAGTAATCAAGATCAATGGCTAGGATTAAAAGAACAAGAGGTGGAATCCTATGCATGCAAGTTTACATGAAATCATGGTAGGCTATATGTGTGTATGAGTGAAGGAAAACTGCATCATCATCTTTCCTTTTCTCTCTCATTTAACTTCCATTTTCGTTGGGTTTGAGCAAGAAAGAGAAAAAGAAAAGCTTGAGTTGAGGTAAGTGAACATCTCTATATGCTCAAATGTTCTCTATTAATGTTATGCAAGAAGTTGAGAGCTTTAAACCTATGGTTTCAGAATTTTCATTGGTGGTGGTTGAGAGATTGTGAATTTTGGAAAGTTGAAGAATCAAGAAGTTGGCTTTGGAAGACATAAGAGGTGAGTAGTTGATGTACTTTGGTATGGTTGTTTTGATCATTGATTGAGTTTTGAGGACTTTGGAATTTGCCCTGATTTTTGGTAAATTTCGAAAAGCATGACTTGGTTAGTGTTTAATGTGGAAATTAGTGTCATAGAGTGTCTTTGTGCATTTGGAATTGGCTTGGAATTTTGGGTTGGAATGGATTGCAATGTGTGTGTTGATTGGAGATGTTAAGGTGATATGTGGTGATTGTGGTAGAACATGCCCATGGATAATGAATATGGTCATTTTGATGGTTCCAATGTGTTCCTTGAGCCAAATTGTGTGAAAATAGTATGTGATTTGAAATTTGGGAACCATTGGAAGCATTGGTGCAAAAATGGAAATATTGACCAATGTAAGTCTGTTCTAGACAGTCAGATGGTGTGGACGTTTTGACTGGGCAAATGATGTTGAAAAATTATGAAACTTTCCAGTCTTAAAGTTCCCATATCAAGCTTCAAAATGGACACAAATTTTGGGTCATTTCACTTTTTGAGCTGGGAGTTTGAACTGTCCAAAGTTTGGCATCAAAGCTGGACCCTGTTTTGGTACAATGTTAGGGTTTTGATAAATCTGGACTTTTGTGGTGATTTCTAGTTATGGCCAATATTTTTCCTTGAAATAGGACTTAAATAGCTTTCATTTTGCTTTGGAATCACCTTATTTCTATTTTTCCTGAATTAGTTATGATTTTTGGAAGTTCAGCCAGAAACTGGATTTTCTTGGGCCGCAACCCGTGGATTCTGGGCCACAGCCCAAATGTTTCTGAGCGTCTCTGGACAGCTTTGGGCCGCAGCCCATGGATTTTGGGCCGCAGCCCAAATGTTTCTGGGCAGTTTTGGGCCGCGGCCCACCCCCAAAAATCAGTGTTTTTGCATTTTTGAAAGGTGGTTTTGGTATAGTCTTTCCCAACCTTTTAGGCATATGTTCAGACCTAAAATAGTCACATAAAGAGTTCAAATGATAACCAACTTAAAGTATTATAGAAAAAAGAACTTGGGAAAGAGATTGATTTATTGTCCCTGATTTGGTTTATAGGATTCAACATTTGCCGTCCTCGTGAGTCCACTGAGCCAGCAAACATCAGGAAGGAACGAGGTAGTAACTTTTCTTTCGTACCATATGTGATGCATTGTATGTGTGTATTATAATTGATTTGTGATAAACTCGTATGCTGTGACATTGTGAATATGTGTAAACACCGTCATACCAATAGTCCCTGAGTAGCTAACAACAGATCGGGCAAGGGTTGTGTGCCTTCCTGGCGGAGAAACGGGATGAGGATGAGGTGTGATATATGTGATTATGTGGGCCGAAAGGCTATTTGTGAAGGCCGACGGGCCATTTGTGAAAGCCAGATAGCTATATGAGCTATAAGGTTATGTGTATGCACTGCCACGCCAATAGTCCCTGAGTAGCTAACAACGGTTCGGATTAGGACAGTGTGCCTTCCCGGCGGAGAAAGGGGATGAGGGTGGAGTGTGATTTGTGCTGCTGCTACTGTATGATGATTTGCTTACATGCTGTGTACTTGTATGTGGTATAAATGTTTTGTTACTACTGGGATTCTCTTGAATCTCACTCTTTCCTTTAACTAACCTTTCAGACAGGGCGAGTGGCTCTAAGGAGAAGCGTACGACCCGGAGCGGTTAGAACCCTATAGGGACATTTATTTTGGACGTGTTGGTTAAACCTGTTGGACAGGGATCTTGTAAATTATTTTGGATTGTAAATATTAGTGGAATACAGTGGTGTAATCCTTTATATGGGAATTAAAACCCTATAGTGAATGAATGCAACCCGGGGGTTGCCGGGATTGCTATTAGATATTCTGATATGTTTAAATGTAAATTAACTGCACAGGTGATTATATTCGATAATTGAATTTGAGACCGGAATAGGAAAGAAGTTTTGAAAATTTTGTAAAGTCCCTACTATAAAAGGGAGTTTTAAATGAGTTTTGAACTATTCGACGATCTCTAAACCAATTTAATTAAGAGATATCGAATTATAATTACACTAATTAAGGCAAGGGGTTACAAACTTCACTTTGCAAAAATGAATTGAAATAAAAGTCATTTTTACCAATATTAACCTAAACCAGGATAATTTTCCTTAACATGTGTGAGTTTTTAAAAATTAATTTAGTTAATATTTCAAATTTTAAGTTTTTAATTCTTTAATACAGTATAAATTAGTAATATTAATTATTTGTTTTTAACAAGCGGTGCATAAATTTTCATATACTTCTATGGATATTTTAGAAAAAAGATGTAAAATGCACTTAAATTTCATAAAATGGTTTACATCAATATAAAAATTTCCAAAAAACATCTATATGTGTGTGTGAAAAATATAGCAAAATTTATACATAATTAATATATTGACTAAAATATTTCTTTTTCATAGTGACATATATTATAAGTTTTTTGGAAAAAAAATTTGTTCATGTTAATAAAATGAACTCATTGTTCAAAATATCGTAGGTTTTTGTTCTTTTGATGATAGTTAATATATTTGAAGTATAGATGAATCATATTTTATTGTGTTAAAATTAATTTGATATATACACATATTGGGAAACACAAGGTAGGGAGTAATAAAACTCTTTAATGAGCAGAGAAGAGAGTGTATTAAAGTTATTTACCCATATTTTAAAATCCTAAATTAGGTTAATGACTCAATAAAAGATTTATTGAATTTATCGACCTAGCTTAGAATTTTTCTATTTTAAGTAGCTTTATGTGAGGTTTTCTCAATAATTATTCATATATCAAATGAAATATAATCACTAGTGGAAAAATCACTTTTAAGACTGGTTAAAAAAGATAGTTTAGACTGGTTCTGGATCCAGTCTTGATACAGCCGGTATTAAAAGTCTGCCACATTTTAGACCGGTTATGGAACCGGTCTTAAAAATAAGTTTTAAGACCGGTTTTAAAAATAAGTTTTAAGACCGGTTATTTATAAAACCGATCTAAAAATAAATATTTTTAGACCGCTTATCAGAGAAACCGGTCTAAACGGTTGTAATTTTACATTAGTACAAAATTCCCTTTTTAGACCGCCATATTTAGACCAGTTATAGCGGATAAGGTCTAAAAAATTTGACCGGTGGCAGTTTTGTAATTATATAAAACTTCTAAGACCAGTTCTCAAAAAAACCGGTCTTAAAAAAATTATTTAGACCGGTTATAAATAAAACTAATCTTAAAATATCAAAATATTTAAAAAATTAAAATTTTTCAACTTTTAAGACTGGTTATTTATAATAACCAGTCTTAAATATCAAATATTTCAAGACTTTTAAGACCAGTTTTTAAAATAACCGGTCTTAAAAGTCATACTTTTTAGACCGGTTCTTATAATAACCAGTCTAAAAAGTATTTTTAAGACCATTTATTCTAATAACCGGTCTAAAAAGTGATATTTTTAAAAAAATATGGATTTTTTTTAAATATTGAAATTTTTTTTAAAAAAAATTTCACCCTTTTAAGACCAGTTTTATTTATAACCGGTCTAAAATATCGACCTTAAATTTTTGAATCTCCTTTTTGTCGCGCCTAATTTTCGCTCTTTTAATCTGAAACCTCTTTTCTTGGTGTGATTACTCTGTGAGCTTGGTCATCTTCGTTCGATCTCATTCTCATGTTTGTTGCTGCAGTGCTCTCACCCTCGTACTAAATGAGTTTGTCGCCGCCACAACCTCGCTTGCTCTAATCTCCTTCGTCGCGAATTTTCACTGTGGTTGCTTTTCTATCTCTAGTATGGGTCTTGCTTTGCTTGGTCACATAGACTTGTACCATGAATGTGATTTGCAGACTCAGCATTTTAGAAAAGGTTGAAGAAGAGAACATTAACCTTGCGTTGTTGCGAAGGAAGCATCTTTTCATCTTTTTAGTTTTAGTATACTGTAAGTGATGATAAGAAGGAGAAGGTTCCTAAAGTTAGTATTCTTCTTTTCCTCTTTAATTATTTATGATTTTACAACGTTGTTCTGCTTTGTGTTTCGTTTGATTAGCTATGCAAGGATTTTTTTTTGGTTATGGTCTATAAGTTGTTATATTTCATGTTTCTACTCTCTGGCAACCCCATTCATCTATTTCCACAATTACCTAATACTTCAGTTGGTTCAAAAAGCACTCCCTTCTGAGGCCTTATTTGTTGAGTGACAGATTGCCCCATTTGATCCTACTAAGAAGAAGAAGAAGAAGAAGAAGAAAGTTGAAATTATAGATCCTGCTGATGATTTAGTTGACAACTTGGCTGAGAAGACAGAAAACTTGTGTGGTATCTAATTTAAACCAAAAGATATTTTTATTATTGTTGCCGATGTTATCATTTGAGGTATCTCTAACTATGCATATGCATGGTTCATTCTCATTTTTGCAGTTTCGAATGGGGCTGAGACTCCATTTTCTGGTTTAAGAAAGAAGAAGAAGAAGACAGTAAGTCATTAAGTTTTTATGTAGAATATTTTTGCACACAATCTCTGTCGAAGCCATTGGAATATATAATTATATGGGGTCAATATGATGCTTGTTTTTTGATTAAAGGTTGAAACTCGTAACTTTACTAATGAGGGTGGAGATGCTGCTGAAGATTTAGATGGTAAGCAGTTGTATAATTTATTGATGTGCGATAAACTAAACTCAATGACTGTATGTGTTATACTCTTGATGTCAAGTGAAATTAGGTGAATAAGTGATGAGCATCTAATAAATTTTGAACTCATTACATTGAATAAATCTAAGATAAGTTGCTGTTATCTCAGAGATATGGATTGGTAGAAAAGTTGAGTGAATATGATAAAAAGATGATTCTTTCTTTTTTTTTCCTTTGTTTTGTTCTGTTTCTCATTGCCTTTTGTTCAGAGTCTAAAGTGAAAAGGGTGATACAAGTAGAGCACTACAAAAAAAAATCCACATTTATTTATTTTTTTAAAAATATCACTTTTTAGACCGGTTATTAGAATAACCGGTCTCAAAAGTATAACTTTTAAGACCGGTTATTTTAAGAACCGGTCTTAAAAGTCTTAAAAAAAATTTATACCGGTTTTTAAAAAGTCTGGACTTTTTAGACTTGGTCTTCGAACAACCGGTTTAAAAAAGTGATTTTTAAGACCGGTTGCTTAACCGGTCTAAAAAATAACAGACTTTTTAGACCAACTGTATCAAGACCGGATCCAAAACCGATCTAAAAAGTCATTTTTAACCGGTCTAAAAAGTCATTTTTCCACCAGTGTTAAGATCAGTTTCCTAAAAAACTGGTCTTAAAGTAATACTTTTAAGACCGGTTTTTTATGAAACCGGTCTTAAAAGTACATTTCAGACCGGTTTTGGAGAGAACCGGTCTTAAAAGTAGTTTTTTTTATAAAAAATTTCATTTAAAACATTTACCCAGGAAGCCATTTCTCCTGTTAAAACATTTCACTCAGCAAGCAGCAACCAATTCAACGACATTCAAATAAATTATTCTCTTACAGATTATAACTAACATCTTATACATATGTGAGAGACTCAAAACTCATTGGAACAAATTAAAACTCAATTCCCTTATGCTTAAACAGTGCTGGCTGAAACAAAAGCAAGGAAAACAACCCTGAATAAACTCACAATCATAGACAAAATCATAATGTGAGGAAATCATACAACCATGATAATGCTGTTTTGACCAAGTTCCTATTCTTTTCACTTACATACATACATCAAAGATTAAATTACATTAATGACAATGCTGTTATTCATTATGGCCAAAATACTTTATACACACTCTTCTCTGGCTGATGATCACTAGCCGGCTTCGGAGAATCTACACTAAGATGTACACCTCATATCCTTCATTTTCCTATGACGATAACAAAAAAAATAGTTTTATATATACACTAATAACAATATACATAATTCAAATATAGTTCATAATAATTATTTTAGCTAACTAACCTTCAATGTAGTTTTATAAAGGGATATCCTCCCATATCTCTTCATAATGATCATTTCTTGTACCGTGTTTATCGTCTGCTTTATCTTCTTCGTTCAATTCTGGTATATCCCTAGAAAAGGAAGGAGTCTCAAGAAAATCATTCATTGAATGACTTTCCTGATTAATATTAACAACCCTTTTTCCTTGGAGAGCTACAGACCATATTTTATTTGCCTGATTAGTGACATAGAACACTTGTTTTGCTTGATATGCCATAATAAAAGGTTCATCTCCAAAACTTCTATTAATCAAGTCAACCAATGTAAATCCCACCTGATCAATCATCATACCATTGTTGACATCAACCCACTTGCATTTGAAAATGGGAAGTTTAACTTTAACATAATCAACCACCCAAATCTCTTCAATAACCCTATAATAAGGTATTGCTGCCAATCTAGGATTCTTATCTTTCGAACTAGAGAAGTGCATAGATTCAGCTACTAATATAACCCCACTGTTCTGGATAGTGCTCCTATTATCAAGGGACTTCATGTAAAATGTATAACCATTGATCACAAATGAAGTTCAACTCATGACATCAGCCTTAGGACCACGTGCTAACCATTTATTGTATCAGAAACACATTCTTCGCCGTCAACCTTTTGTTTGAACCAATGTGCAGAAGTTTTGTTATGCTCCTTAATTAACCTTTGTTTAGTCATTCGACTATTTCCTTTCCATACAATTTCTTTATGAGCATTAATGTAATCTTGAACTTCAGCAACATTATTCAAGATGTACAAGTGGACTTGTTGCAATTCATCAGGATCCACATTCTTTACTGAAGCCTCGAATCTACCTCCTTCTTCGTCATGACGTTCAGGAAGTCCAATGTGTCCTACATTTGACAAGTAATCTTGACAAAACTCTATAGCTTCTTCAAAAACATATTTCTGAACAATAGATGCTTCAGGCCGGTTATGGTTCTTCACATACCCTTTTAGGATTTTCATAGTTCTTTCAATTGGCTACATCCATCGTAAATAGATAGGGCCACACAACTTGATCTCCCTGACTAGATGAACAATTAGATGTACCATGATGCCAAAAAAAGAAGGAAGAAAAAGCTTCTCAAGCTGGCATAAGATCAGATATCCTTCATTTTCCAGTTCATCCAATTTTTCTGTCTCAATGACTTTACTACAAATAGCATTGAAGAAGAAACAAAGTCTAGTCAAAATATGTTGTAGATCATATTCGGCAATGCCTCGAAAAGCTACTGGGAGCAGTTGTTGCATTAAGATATGACAATCATGAGACTTTAGCCCTACTAACTTCAAATCTTTCATCGACACAAGCTTCCTTAAATTTGAAGAATACCCTGAAGGAACTTTCATGCCATGTAAACACTCACAAAAGCTTCTTTTCTCAACCTTAGACAAAGTATGAGCAGCTGGAGGACAAAAAATTCTCTTACCTTATGGCTTTGGATGCAAGTCTTCTCGTATCCCTATTTCTTGCAAATCTAATTTTGTCTTCACGCCATCCTTAAAACTACCTTGTATGTTAAGCAGTGTCCCAACAATACTATCACAAACATTTTTCTCCACATGCATGAAATCAATATAGTGTCTCATATCAAGATTCAGCCAATACGGAAGATTGAAGAAGACAACCCTCTTTTTCCATTTACTTTTCTAATTACTATCTTTGTAGTCTTACCAAAGATAACATTTATATTTTTCACCTTTTCATAAACTTGCTCCTCAGTCAATGCCTTCGGAGCATCTTCAAACTCTTGTCCACCAAAAAAAGCTTTCTTTAATCTATGATATGGGTGGCCCCGTCTAAGAAATCTCTTATGGCCAAGATAAACTGTCTTTCTTCCATGTTGAAGTTAATGGTAGCATGTTCCTTCTTCACAAATCGACATGCTTTATGGTCTTTAATACTATATCCTCACAAGTTTCCATATGCAGGGAAGTCATTTATAGTACAAAAGATCATGGCTCGCATTTTAAAAACTTCCTTCTTTTTCGGGTCAAAAACATTAACACCTTCATCCCATAACTCTTTCAAGTCTTCGATCAAGGGTTCCAGGTAAACATCTATGTCTTTTCCTAGTTGCTTTGGTCTCAAAATCAACATAGACAACACGATATACTTTTGTTTCATGCATAAAAGAGGAGATAAGTTGAAAATTATCAACAAAACAGGCCGTGAACTATGCATACTACTCAGGATAGCAAAAGGATTCATGCATCCGTGCTAAGCCCAAGCCTAAGGTTCCTAGGCTTTTCACTGAAGACGGGAAATAATTGATCGATTTTCTTCCATTGAGAAGAATCAGCCGGATGTTGAAGCTTTCCATTGGATATTCTCTCATCTACATGTCATCTCAAATTTCTTACATCGTTTTCATTAGCAAACAAGAGCTTGAACCTTGGTATGATTGGAAGGTATGACAACACTTTTGTAGGAGCATTATTTGATTTGTACCTCGGGGTTTCACATATCGGACACTGTTGTTCCTCTTCATGCTCTTTTCTATACAATAAACAATCATTAGTGCATGCATGTATCTTTTTATACTTCATCCCTAGTGGACACAATATTTTCTTAGCATCATAGTATCGAGAAGGCAATACATTATCATCTGGAAGCATGTCCTTAAAAGCCTTAAGCATTTTTGAAAAACTCTTGTCACTTCATCTATACGGTGCTTTCAAGCTTACCAATTTCAATACTGCTTCTAATAATTGGTATTTTTTACACCCGGGTACAGCAACATCTCAGCATTACTGCACATATTACCATATGCATGTGATTGCTCAAACGCCTCTTCTTCTACATCACGAATAATATCCTCTATTTGATCATCTGTATCCATGTCATTATCATCAAAGTTCACTCCCCCCTGTTGAGATGAACTTGGCATTTCTAATTCTTTACCATGCCATACCCACACTGTATAACTCTTACAAAATCCTTCACAAACTAAATGTGTGTATATATCTGCAGTACTTAGTCGCTTCTCATTCAAACATACTATACAAGGGCAATAAAACTTCCTACTACCATCATCGGTATTTATTCTAGCGAAGTCTAAAAAACCCCTCACCCCATTATCATATTCAACACTCGTTCGTTTAGCGTTTATCCAACTATGATCCATATATATCTGAAAAATGGAGTACCCTATATACAACAACAAAAGGATAGACAAAAAACAACAACTATAGAGTTTTAGAGATTTTAATGAAATTAACATGCACTATTTGAAACTAGTATCGTTTTAACAAACCAATAACATTAAAAATAATCAAACAATCACACTAAATTAAAATAGAACATAGAGTGGTATTACTCCAAGCCAAAAATCACAGGGATGTAATTAAAAGTCAGAGCATATATCTAACAAGAATGTGCAAATTTTTTTCCAGATTACGTTATCACAAAATAGTTGGATTTCCAACAAACTATAATAACAACTTGTGGGAATTAAGTGCTCAAAACAACAACAAGAACCATTTTTTCATAGAACATTATTAATTATTAAACCACGTACAACTAAATAACAGATCGAACACGTACTAACTTGATTGAAGACTAAGGAGTGAGCTTCAACCCAAAGTCACAGTGGCATCGATTGAGGTTAAAATGAAGTTCTCAAATTCACGGCACTGACAAAGGGAAGTTAAGGCAGAGGAGAATGGTCACTATAGAGAATAGAGGTGGCGGCGGAGAAGGCTGATGATAATCAAAGAACAGCGACGACAAACATAGCAACGGCAGCGGTAATGATGAAGGAGAGTTAAGCAAATAAAGGATGGGAAGCCATGGACTAGTTAAGAACAAGCACGGATAGAGCTCATAGAAAAATGGCATAAAGAGAAGAAAGGGTTTATTAAGTATGCAATCTGGGCGCGGGAGTAAAAATATAGGCGAAAAAACTTACCTTTTAGATTGATTTTCGATAAAAACTGGTCTTAAAAGTATGAAATTTCAAATTTAAGACCGGTTTTTATCAAAACCCATCTTAAATATTTCACATTTAAGACCTATTTTATAGAAACCAGACTTAAAATGTTAAAATTTTTAACAATTTAAAATGTTTTGAAATTTAAGACCGGTTTTTATAGAAACGGGTCTTAAAATGTTAAAATTTTTAATTTTTTTTAAATATTTTCATATTTTTAGACCGGTTTTATTTATAACCGATCTATAAATTTCTTAAGATCAGATTTTTTTAGAACTAGTCTTAGAAGTTCAATATAATTACAGAACTACCACCGCGCAAATTTTTAAGACCTTATCTACCAAAACCAGTCTAAATGTGGCGGTCTAAAAAGGGATTTTTTCACTAGTGAATTAGATGTTGACATGGGTATTTAAATTAAATACAATTTGATACGATTACGGGTGAATGGTTTGATGTGAATTTGGGTGATTTACGTAGCTTCTTGTTTTCCTATTTTTTTACCATGATTATTATTTTATGTTTTGTAAGTATAATTATAATATTTTTGGGTTGGATTTGAAAATTGAAGAAGTGTTAACCTTATGAAATTCTTGTCAGAAGTGCACATTTCCTCTTATTTCTTCTACATTTTGGGTGTACTAATGGGCATTTGGGAGTACTGAAGTAAAGGAAATGTGTTCTATACATACTTGGCACAGAAAGAGTATAAATGTGGGGGTAATATGTGAATATCTATTATGATTATCAAACTGTGATCTTTTATGAACTCTTTGTGTTGAAAGGATAAAAATTCAGTCACAGCTGGAGCTAGAGAAAGCCAAATTCAATGAAAAGAAGGTGAAATGGAGTTGAAGCTATCAACCTTGCTAGGGAAATGCAAGAAGGGATGAGAATAGATCTTGGCAAGGCTGGAAGTGGGGTGTGACAGGTAGCGGTAAGTGAACGTTCATACTTTTATTTGACTTTTTACTTCTGGCATGATCTCTTTATTGTTTCTCTATAAATGTATTTAGAATACTAGTTCAATGAAGAGTTAATCATATAGATAATAAATTAATAATCATTCAATTTAAAACATAATTTCTGGACTTCATTAGTTGAGTGGCTACTCGAATGATCATGTTTGTTACTCGAGTAGTCCCTCGAATAAACCTATCAAAAATATGGCAGTAAGTATTTCAACATTTTTCACAAGATATTACTCGGGTAAGACATAGAGTAAGATACATCACAAACCTTAGAAATACTTGATTACTCGAGTGGCTACTTGAGTGGCCATGTCTTTTCTTCATAAGTTACTCGGATGTTTCCTCCAGTAAGCCTATTACTAGAGTGGTTACTCGAGTGGCCATGTTATTTCCTCAAACCTTACTCGAGTAACACCTCGAGAGTACTTGAGTAATTGCATCAAATTCTTGGCCGAGAGTACTTGTTCTTTGTTTACCTGATTACTCGAGTGATCCCTCGAGTAATGGATCAAATAAGTCCGCTGATTACTGGAGTGCTCCCTCGAGTAATGCCTTTTCCTCACATGGTTACTCGAGTGGCTACTCAAGTAAAGTATTGCATTTCTTGGCTGAGAGCTATTGGAAGATTTTTGACCTGGTTACTCGAGTGGCTACTCGAGAAATGCCTTTTCTCATGTGTTACTCGAGTAATGGTTCATATAACTTTGCAGATTACTCGAGTGGCTACTCGAGTAACTTCTTCCAAATTTTGGCAGTGCCTCCGAAAACATTTTCTTTCAACATTACTCGAGTGCCTACTCGAGTAACAATGTTCCTTACTCGAGTGGTCACTCGAGTAAACATAGACAAAGACTGCCACTGAGGTTTTTCCTTTGCTCTTTCTCTCAGATCTTTTTCATTACTCCAGTACTTACTTCAAGTAATGCTTTGTTTGTCATTTATTTACTTTGTTCAAATTCATTTGTTATCATATCCTCTTATATCATTAGTCCAATCATTGTTATCATCAAAACATATGGGATCTAACATTCTCCCCCTTTTTGATGATGACAAAACTTGGTGATTTTGAACAAAGTTTTTTGAAATTGAGTTTCAAACATATGCTTCTTAAATACTTTTCGTATGAAATCCTTTGTTCAATTTAAACTTGAAAACTCTTTTGAAATATCTTATTAGAGATCTTTTCAAAGTTTTTGTTCTTATTTACTTGTTCACGTTGCATACACAATCAAAAACTCATTAGTCCCATAATGCAATATAATTTCAAAAATGGAATAAAGGAACAAATTGCATAAAGAAGAATTTTAATACATAATCAAACTTAGAATTAAAGTTAAAAACGCCCTAAAGCCCCGTACACCCAAATCCCAATACATTAACTCAACCATTCATCACAAAGTCACTCAGGTTCTTCTCCCCCTTTTTGTCTTCATCACAAAGGTGGAATCAATCATGAGGAGGAGTAGGCGGCTTGGCTACTGAGATAGGAGTAACCGGAAATGCCAATGATTCATATGAACCATCTGAACTTGAAGGATCTGAAGATGATGGTTCAGGGTCAGGAAGGTTCATTGGGGATGTCTGAAGATCCTCTGGAGGATTCACCAGAGATGATGGGTAAGGAACCAGAGAAGTAATTTCTACTTCCTCTATAGCTACCGGTGAAGACTCAAGTACCTCCTTAGTACATGTATGTGAGGCTATGGGAGTAGATATGGGCTCTGGCTGAACAGGCTGAGGTGGATCATTAGTGGTGATATGGATTGGCTCGGATGTGTCAGGGTCAGGCATAGAGAACAAGACATTACTGGGTCCAATCTCAGAGGGTCTATACTCAGTAGGTATAGAGGGTTTAGGTTCGGAGACAGGTATGGGCTTAGGAATAACAAAAGGACCAGGAATAGAGGAGCCAGATGCCATAGCATCAAGTCTGGCAATAATGGATCTCAGAAGCTTACCCTGGGCATGTTGTTCAGCTAACAACTCTTCATGCCTCTTATCCATCCTCTCCACAAGTTGTCCTATCTTCCCATGCATATAAGTTACCACCTCCGCATTGATATTCACAATGTCGATATGAAAACTCTTCAGAATGTTCTCCATGAATATTTGCATTACGGCACCAAAGAAAGATGGAGAAGATGTGTTAGCTGGAGCAAAAGATTGTGTGTCATCCATTCGACTAGTTGCTGTGTCAGTCTTCTTCTTCTTCTTGGGACTTGCTTCTAGAGGAGTCTTCAGAGGAATCTCAATGGTCAATTTTCCAGTTTGATTCCTGACAACTGGTGTTATCCTCTCAATCAGCTCCTTACTCTCCAAGCACCAAATCTTATTCTTCTTGAGGAATAAGGAAATAAGTTGAGGATAAGGCATTAGAGTAGTAGGTTTTCCTTCATACCTATATCTCTTCATCTCAACAAAGATATATTCTCCCAAGTCCTTTTGTTCTTTGAGGATCAATAAAACGAATTTTCTGAAGTCCTTCTCAATGAAATGAGTGAAGTTATTGGATTTGTTTACCATGGCTCTAGAATAGATATACCATAGGACTCGATGAAAATCACTCATATCACTCGGATTGAAATTGAGAGGTCCCACTATCTCACCAAGTCTTAGGATAGAAAACAACTGGTTTGAATCATAATTAGGATAATCATCATCAGGAGGGTTCTCTATTCCTACCATGACTTTGGTAAGCTTCTCATCAATCTTGGGCTTTTTTAGAGGTTTTGGTGAGAATGTAGGTGTGTCGGATGAGTCAGAAGGAGGAGGAGATGGCTCTTTTGTTGATTTGCCTCTTCCTGGAGGTGAACTCTTATTGGTTTGGGCTCTTGTCGCAATGGGCTCCTTAATGACAACTACTTTCACCTTAGGCTTGGCTTGCGGTTTGGCTTTGGTTTTAGGTTTAGGAGAAATCTTTCGTTTCTTGGTAGGTGGAGAAAAAAGAGAATCAAAGGGTTGATATGGTTCAGAGGACTCAGGAGGAGTACTAAGATTAGGAGATTTGGTTCTGACCATTTTGATTTCAGAGAAATGAGTATTTCTGAAAAACAGGGACCCTGAGCTGTGAATGTAAGGTAGAGGATTTACTAAAATTTGAGAACTTTTTGTAAGCAAAAATCAATGGGTTTTGACAGTTATGAGGAGGGAAAATGATTGTGAAAAGATTTTGTGAGAGCACTAGGAGAATCACTCGAGGCAATTTTATGAGAAATGACCGAGTGTGTACTGAAATAACCCTAAATCCCGACATCACTTGAGGGCTTACTCGAGTGATCATCAGCTTCACTTGAGCAGTTACTCGAGTGATCATACCAAAAATTTTAAAATGCAGTGAATTCAAGTGCGTACCTGGCATGAATAATATTGTAATTACCTATGAATATTCCCTCAATCATTTGATGATTCTTTAGGACAGATTTGAGTTGAAACTCAGTAATTTTAAGATCTGCACCCAGGTTCACTCAAGGCCTTACTCGAGTAAAGTTGAAGTTCACTCGAGGCCTCTCTCGAGTAATCTGTCTCTTCACCTTCTGACTGTTCATTTCCAATCGTTGTGCCGTTTCATTTGAAATTAATGCTTCACTGGCATATTTCCAAGTTCATTACTCGAGTGGCTACTTGTGTAATTCATCCATTACTTCAAGGTGTCACTCCAATAATGCTCATTACTTGAAGTTATCCCTCCAGTAATGTTATCCTCTGTTAACCTCTACTTTTCATACTCTAAAACAGAATATCATGATCCTGCAAAACAAATTGCTAGAAACTCTGATGCTTAAGTTAGTAATCATCAAAACATCAATGAATAACATCATCTAACATTTTATAAACACTAAATAACTTACAATTCATTGGGATTTACCATTCCCAATTCTCATCTAATCTACAAAATTGATATTTTGCAAGAGGGTTTGTGAAGATATTAGCTAGTTGAAGATGAGTTGGAATGAATATCACTTTGACATCTTTCTTTTGAACATGATCTTTGATAAAGTGATGTCTAACATCAATATGCTTGGTTCTGGAATGTTGAACAGGATTCTTTGCCAAGCTTATCATGCTAGTGTTGTCACTGTATATTGGTGTCTCTTTCAAATAAATACCAAGATCCTGGAGTTATTGATTTAGCCATATTACTTGTGCACAACAACTTGATACTGCAACATACTCAGCTTCTGTTGGCAAAAGAGACACTGTAGTTTGTTTCTTGCTAAACCATGACACAAGTGAGCCTCTAAGAAACTGGCCTTATCCACTAGTACTCTTTCTATCCGTCTTGTATCCTCCATTATCAGAGTCTGAGTATGCAACTAGATATTCACTTCTTTCTTTGGGATACCAAAGATCCAATTCTTCTGTGTCAGCAAGATATCGAAAGATACGTTTGACAGTTTCAGCATGTGACTCTTTTGGTGTTGATTAATATCTTGCACACATGCCCACACTAAATTGAATATCAGGCCTACATGCAGTGAGATAGAGTAATGATCCAATCATTCCTCTATATTTTGTGATGTTGTAATCCTTTCCCTTGACATTCGCATCAAGCAATGTGGTTGAGCTCATGGGTGTGTCCATTCCATTTGCTCCATCCAATCCCTACTTCTTCAATAGCTCTTTTAGATACTTCATTTGAGATATGAAAATTCGTTCTTTCTTTGTTTGATTTGAAAACCAAGAAAGAAATTCAATTCTCCCATTATTGATATCTCAAAATCCCCCTGCATTATCTCAGAAAATTCTTTACACATAGTTTCATTAGTAGCACCGAAAACTATATCATCAACTTATATTTGTACAATTAATATAGCATCACGTTTTCGTTTTGTAAAAAGTGTTGTATCAACTTTTCCTTGTAAAAAACCTTGTTCAATAAGAAATTTACTGAGCCTTTCGTACCATGCTCTAGGAACTTGTTTTAAACCATACAAAGCCTTTTTTAGTTTGAAAATATGGTCAGGTTTGGTTACATCTTCAAAACCTAGAGGTTGATCTACATATACTTCTTCCATGATGTAGCCATTTGATAGAGTTTGAATCCTTTGATGCATGCAAAGGCTAAAAGTACTTGTATAGCTTCCAATCTAGCCACTGGAGCATACGTTTCCTCATAATCAATTCCTTCTTCCTTATTATAGCCTTTGGCCACCAATCTTGCCTTGTTTCTGACAATAATTACGGATTCATCAAGTTTGTTCTTGAATACCCATTTAGTGCTAATGATCGGATGATCCTTAGGTCTGGGTACCAAATCTCAAATTTGATTTCTTTCAAACTGGTTTAGTTCTTCTTGCATTGCTATAACCCACACATTGTCTGATAGGGCTTCATCAATGTTAGAAGGTTCAATCTTAGAAATGAATGTAGAAAAACTAACTTCATTGAAAATTCTATTTCTAGTTTTGACTCCTTCATTCACATCTCCATGACTTGATCTAGGGGATGACTTCTATTGTATTTCTAGGCTTTAGGTTGTCCTAGTGACTAATCTTCCTCCATGGTTTGATCAATTTCTGGAATAAGAGATTTAGAAATAGATTGACCATTTTCTTTATTTAAAACAACTTCCTGCTTATCATCAATGGTTTTGTCAGAGGATTCAAATTCATCAAATACAAAATGAATTGATTTTTCAACAACACATGTTCTTTTATTGAAAATTCTGTATTCTTTACTTTGGTTAGAATAGCCTAGGAAAATTCCTTCACCCATTCTAAAATCAAATTTTCCTAAGTTATCTTTATCATTATTATGAATGAAACACTTACAACCGAAGATGTGTAAATGAGCAAGATTCGGCTTCCTTCCTTTATATAACTTGTATGGTGTATTTCCAAGTTTTGTTCTAATGTAAGCTCTATTTGAAATATAGCATGCTGTGCTCATTACATCGGCCCATAAAACTTGAGACACGTTCTTTTCATTCAGCATTGCTCTAGCCATTTCAGTTAGCACTCTATTCTTACGTTCCACCACTCCGTTTTGTTGAGGTGTAACCCCCTTCCACCATAGGCTGAGATTTATTTCATAAACACATAATTGATGTAGAATTAGAGACCTTAGATGATTTTATGACTTAAACAAAATTAAACTTCCCAAAATCATGGCTTACAAAAACTTTTACAAAACCTGTTCATGACGGTCTCATATTCACATTTCAATATTAAATGGCCTGTACAGGTTGATTTCATTCACAAATATCAGAGTATAATGCAAATTCCTGACACACTCGGGTTCCTTTCATTAATAAGGGTTTTACAAAGGCACAAAGCCTACAATTCATTACCCTTAACTTGGGGATTACACAAAACTATACCACCAATCCCAATATATACAATTGTTTCCCAAAAACATCCAAATAATTTATATGATAACCAATAACCCAAAAATATATTTCTAAATTGGAGCTCTATCCGCTCTTTGTTGCCTGATTTCCTTTCGATCCTTCTGCCATGTCTAAAAATTTGGTTTATGGGAGAGTGAGATTCTAAGGAATTCCGGTAGTGTCAAATCACTCATAGCATGCACAACAATAAGGCATGAAAGCAAATCATTATACATATATGGCAACTACAACGGTAGTTACAACGGCAAGGGCAGGTATGACTCATGTCACCCTTACGTTTGCTCACGCTGCATTGTATCACAACAATCCACACAATAAATTTCACTACAGCTGGGATTCATATAAAGCATTTCATAACGCAAGCCATACAGGCAAGATACAAACACACAACCCACGGCTGGATTCACAAATGCCGCCCCATGGGTCGGATTCACAAGGATCCATGTCGATTACAACGGCACTACAACGGCTGAGCTAGAGATGACCAGCTTCAATCCCTAAATGGCTCACGCTGCATTGCTAGCGCTGTAATAGACCATGGTACACATAGTTCACAAAACCCAATGACAAGTCATGCATACCAAAACATCATACACAACATGAGAGAAGAGTCACTACCTTGGTCCTTCCGGGCGTGTCCTAGCGCCGGTCTCTCCTGAGTAGTGAAAATGTCAAATCTTAGAATCATAATTAAGGATGAAGAATTATACTCTATTCCAAGACTTAATTTACTTCATAATACTTAAATTTGGTTATCATAATTGACCCTTAAGAGGCCATAAATGCCTCTAATAAAAGTCCTAAAAGGTTGGGAAACAATAGGTTAGAGATCTCCTTTCAAAAACTCAGTGCTGGAACACAGGGGTTGGCCGCGGCCAGCACTTCCTTAGGCCACAGCTAAAATATGGTCAGAAGGTCACTGGCCATGGCCAGCCACCCATGGGCCACGGCCAGAATCAGATCAGAAAGGTTTGGGCCAAGGCCAGCCACCTTGGGCCGCGGCCAAGAAATTCCCTGATTCTTGGCTGAACTTCCAAAATTCATAACTAATTTTAGAAAAATTGAAACGAGGTGATTCTAAATCCAAATGAAAGGTATTTAAGTCCTCTTTACTAGAAAAATATAGACCATAACTAGAAATCACCACAAAATTCTAGAATTACCCAAAACTCAACACTACTCCAAAATAGAGTCCAGTTTTTATCCCAAACTTTGCCAAAGCATAACTCTCTGTTAACAAACCAAAATGACACAAATTATATATCCATTTTGAAGCTTGGGATGTGAAATTTAAGACTGGAAATTTTCAGAATTTTCCAACACCATTTGTCATTCAAAACATTCATGCAAACTAACTGCCCAGACAGAGTTCACACAAGACTGATTTTCCAATTTTCTACCAAAGTGTCCAATGACTCCAAAATCATTTACCAAACCTATTCCCATACAATTTTCCACAAGGAACAAAATGGTAGCCTCAAAATGACCAAAATCACAACCCAATCACATGCCCTATTTTGCCCAATACACAAAACCAACATAAAGTTCCTAACCTTCACATTTCCAACCTAAATCCATTCCATCAACCCAAAACACATATCAAAGCATTAATTCCATGACAACAACATGCCCACAACACAATGACCCTTATTTTTGAAATTCAAGGCAAAATTTCCAGAAAATTCAAACTTAACCTATGGCTACAAAACCTATATAGAAAGGTTTGTCTTACTCACCTCTATAACTTTTCCAAAGGAGTTTCTTGATTCTCCCAACTTTCAAAATTTCTTGAGAGCTCAAACAACACCAAATGAAAAATCTAAAATCATGAAATTAAAGCTCTCAAGACAAGGAACAAGTTTATAGAAGAGCATTTTTCCATTAGAGGCCATTAAGAGGGTCAAATACTCACCTATTTCACATTCTTCTTCTTCTTTCTGCTGCAGAAATGGGGGCATGAAAATGAGAGAGAGAAGGAGAGATGAGAGTTTTGAAGAAGATGATGAAATAATGGTTCTTGCCTCCCCATCTCTTGTGCAGCCGAAATGGAGGGAAGAAGAAAGAGAAAATATGATTAAAAATTGCTCATTTGACTTTTCTCCATCCACTCTCTTCTTCTTCACTTGCCACTTGTCATTTTATTATTGGCTCTCACAAAGCAACACCCAATTAGCTTCTCTAATCCCTCCATTAGCCATTTTAATTACATTTCTCATTTCTCCCATAGTTAGTAATTAATTTCTCCATTAATTACTAATTTATGGCCAATAATTCCATTCTTTCAATTTTTCAATAATGATGACGTATTAATTAAAATAGCCATAAAACACAATAATAATTCCCATTTAAATTCATAAATATCCACACTAATCCTCATTAGCCCTTAATTAAAAATTGGGGCATTACAATTCTCCCCCTGTTCAATAAATTTTGCCCTCGAAATTTGTTACACATTATTGGGCATAAACTCAGGAAATCTTTTCTTCATGTCCGCTTCCGCCTCCCAAGTTGCTTCTCTTGGAGACATTCCCTTCCAGACCACCTTCATAAATGGTAGACTTCGATGCCTGAGCCTCCGCTCTTCGCGATCAATGATACGCTCTGGCTCTACAGTATAAGTGAAGTTATCTTGTAACTCAACCTCTTCATATTCAATGATATGCTCAGGGTTTGGTTGGTACTTCTTGAGCTGTGAGACATAGAACACATCATGTAATCTGCTTAAATTTGGGGGCAAGGCTATCGGGTACGCTACAGGTCTGATTAGTGCCAGAATCTCAAATGGCCCAATATACCTTGGACTCAACTTCTTCCGCTTGATTGTTCTCCCGATCCCCGTGACCAGAGACACTCTCAGGAAAACATGATCCCCCACTTCAAACTCAAGAGGTCTTCTCCTCTTGTCAGTATAGCTCTTCTGATGACTCTGTGCTGTAAGGAGCCTCTTCCTGATAACTCGGATCTGCTTAGCGGTTTGGTCAACAAGATCCAGCCTATACAACTTCCTTTCAGACAACTCTGACCAGTACAATAGTGACTGGCACTTCCTCCCATACATTGCTTCATACGGAGCCATCTGAATGCTCACATGGTAACTGTTATTGTACCCAAACTCAGCCAATGGAAGATAGTAGTCCTACTTTCCTTTGATGTCTAGGACACCGCTCTCAGCATATCTTCTAAAGTCTGGATAGTTCTCTCTGACTGTCCGTCTGTCTGAGGATGGTAGGCTATGCTAAACCTCAATTGAGTACCCATATCTTCGTGTAGAGCCCTCCAGAATCTTGAAGTAAACCGAGAATCTCTATCAGAGATAATATTCTTTGGTGTACCATGGAGTCTCTCAATCTCTTTGATATAGATCTTAGCCAGCCTATCAGGAGAATAGCTAGCATTGATAGGTATGAAGTGCGCAGACTTCATGAGTCGATCAACAACCACCCAGATCGCATCATAATTTTTTATCCTGGGCAAACCCACCACTAAATCCATGGTCACACTCTCCTACTTCTATTCTGGAATTTTTGGACTATGAAGGAAACCTAGCGATTATGCCATAACCAACTTTTATCGGTATTACTCAGAAAACAGTTTCAGAGTAATTTCTATTGATATCAAGTGTATAGCAGTTACCTTCCCTTTTTTGCTCTAAGCTTTGCCTTGATATTTTTCTTATCAAATTGTAAGTCTTTTTTGTTGACAATTAGACATTTCTCTGAATCAAATATAATCCAGTTGTCTTTATCTACACTTTGACTTACACTCAGCAAATTATGACACAATCCTTCAACGTAATATACATCTTTGACTTGTATTCCTTTGTCGTTTTTGATTTCACCAATTCCTGCTATCTTTTTGGATTGATTTCCTCCAAATTTTACCTTTCCACCTTCCTTAGGTTGTAATGTGGTAAAACTTTCAAAATCATTGGTCATATGTCTAGAGCATCCACTGTCTATGTACCACTTGTTGTTTTTGGATGCTTTAAGACATATCTGCAATCAAATACAATTAAGTCTTAGGTACCCACTTCTTTTTGGGTCCTTTTGGGTTAGTACAAAAACTTTTCATAACATATGAACCTTTAGGTACCCATTTGTAGGTTCTTATATTTCCTTTCTTCCAATGAATGCATGATGAAGTATAATGACATTTTCTATTACAATAATTACAATGTACAAAAGGATTTGATGTATGCATAAAATGCTAAAAATAATTCAAGTATGATTTACCTCCATCTTTCTTGCTTCCTTTCGTTCTGTCTGATTTTGGATCATATCCAATTCCAGATCGATCATTCACAAATCATTGAGCTTTTAAAATTACATTTAGCATTTTACTTCCTTTGGTGAATTTTTCAAGAGATCTAGTAAGATCAGTGTTTTTCTTTTTTAAAGAAGTACTGTTTTCACAATCCTTTTCGAAATTCTCTTTAAGTTCTACTTCAAGAGCTTTATTTTTCTTTTTGAAAACAACTAGTTCTTTAACTACTTTGACGAATTCGAAATGTAAAGCATTATATTCAGAAAGTAATTCATCATAGGTAGGATCAAAATCAGTTACCTCTTCTTCTGTTTCTTCTTGAGCAACTAGACAGATATTAGATACTTCCTCTTCACCGCTTTCTTCGTCAGAAGAACTATCTCCCCATATGGCAGATACAAAGGCTTTCTTCTTGTTGTAGAATTTGCCTTTTCTCTTTTCTTTATTCTTTTAAATCAGTTCTTGACATTCTGATTTGAAATGTCCTGGCTTTTTACATTCATAGCAGATGATGTGTTCTTTATTACTTGTTCCTCCTTTCTGAAGGTTTTTGAATCCTTGGCGTTTCTTGTAAAACTTTCTGAATCATTTTATGATTAGGCCCATTTCATCATCGTCAAGCTCTTCATCTTCATCTTGTTCTTCTTCTTTTGCTTCCAATGCTAGACCTCTTTTCTATTTGTCACCAAAATCATATAGTTCTTATTTGAACTTTAATTTGTTTTCATATTCAGAAAGGCTTTCGAATAAAGAAGCAACCGATCGTATTGATTCACCTTTTACTTCCTCAATTGTAGTGACTTTTGCCTCCCAGTCTTTAGAAAGAATATTTAGAATCTTTCGTAATTGGTTATATTGATTATAGACTTTTCCAAGTGCTGTAAGTTGATTAACAAGGTAAGTATATCTAAGTTCAAATTCAACTATCGACTCAACTGATTTCATTCGAAGTAAATCAAACTCAGTAACCAGAGTATTGATCTGGTTTTCTTTTATTCCTGAAGTTCCTTCATGAGCTATTTCCAAGGCTTCCCATATTTCTTTAGCTGTTGGAAGTGTACAAATTCTGAAGTATTCATTTTGACTCAAGGCACTTTGAATCATCAGAATTTCTTTATTATTGAGAGTGATGAGTCTCTTGTCATTCTTATCATATTCTGCTGGTGTCTTGGGAACTCTCTGTGAATCTACAATCTTTTCAGGTTTGTAGTTTCCACAATCAATTGCAGTGATGAGTTTCTTGTCGATCACATCTTATAGCCTATATTCAGTAGCCATTATGAAGACTCTGAACTTTTCTTTCCAGAATGAGAAGTGTTCACCACTGAAACCCGAAGGTCTTGTGATAGAAGCTTCGTCGGGAAGAATTCATTCACCCATGCTTGCCATTGAATCCTTCTTAGGCTGTTAAACCTTAACAAGAAGACCTATGCTCTGATACCAAATGTTAGTACAAGCGTTTCACCCAAGAGAGGGGTGAATTGGGTGATACCAGAAAATTTCATTGCGTATAAGAAAATTGACAGAATATTTAAAGCAATTGAGAGCAAAGAGAAATATCACCGAAGTGTACACCGGAAGTTATACTGGTTCGGCCACAACTACCTTGACCTACGTCCAGTCCTTAGAGCATCTCTGAGAGTTTCACTATATTCTCCAAGATTCAGTGGGTTCTTGGCACCTCAGCACACAACAAGTTCCTTCACCTGGACACTCACTCCCCCTTACACGTTGTAATCAAATCCCCAACTCAAGGTTCCACAACCGTAAGTTGTCTCAATAACAAATATTGAGTTTGTAATGAAAAAATCTCTCACAGAGCAAATATATAATCACTTAAGTACAATGAATGAGTATAAGAAAACAAAGCACAAAGAGTATGTTAATTGATGTATGTTCGTGTGTTCTCAGTTCTTGTTTTCTGCTCTTTGAATGCTCCATATATATAGATGATTTGTAGTATCCATTGGAAGCAATTCAAGCATGTCCGTTAGAGTCACGCAACAACAGTGGTTCAAGCATCCCAATTTGGTGATGTGGAGGTGGAAAATGAGAAGGGAGAGTGATTCAAGGTTAACAGTCAGTGATTGAAGAATTATTGGGGAGGAGATGTGGATAGACTGGTATCCACTATCTACTTATCTAATGAAGAGTGACCAACAAGAAGAGTCAAGGTAAAGACTATAAACTAAGTGCTTCTTGGGAGTTAACCCAAGTTCCTAACTTAATCTCTTTAGTTTCTTTGATTTTAGTATATTTTTGGCAGATTTATGTTTGGTCTTTTGCTTTCACAGATAGGAGAGGAACCCCAAATAGAGAGAAGAAGAGAGCAAGAGGATATAAAGGAAGGGTGGTGACTTGTGGTTTTGGAAAGGTTTATTTCAGGAAAGTTCTTTAATTCCCATGATTTGATTTAACCTAATTTTAGATGATTATGACTTGATTTGATGACCACTAAGCACTTCTCTAACCTCTGATAAAAATGTATTCATGGTTATAGTATGAATTAGAGATGCATTGTGCATTGTCTTTGCTTAATCTTGTCAAATTTCTTTTATGCATAGTAAATTCTGGATTATGGATACATTTTGATCATGAGGAATTGTATTCAAATGTGTGGTGAATGGTTGTTGATTGTGTGTGACTCAAGAGGAAGTTATGGTGAAAGTGATTCAGTTTTGGTATGTTCTGGTAAGGATTATAGGGTGGAAAGCATAGTATATTTTTTGTGTATTCATGTTGCAAAACTGATATCTGATAGAGCTGGGAGGAAAATACTAGCCACGGCCAAAAAAAGCACAAAAACATTTAGGCCGCGGCTAGGCCAATGTTGGCCGTGACCTACCAAAGCCCAGAAAGATGTGGGCTATAGCCAGGATAATGTTGGCCGCGGCCTACCAATGCTAGAAAGTTTTGGGCCTCGGCCAGGACAATTTTGGCCGTGGCCCACTAATGCACAGACAGTCTTAGACCGTGGCCAGTTAATGTTGACCGCGGCCAACAAATGCATAGAAAGATGTGGGCCGCGGTTAGGCTAATGTTGGCCGCATCCCAAACCCAACAGTCAGCTTTTTAAAACCCTATTTCTTTTTTCTCATTTCTCATTTCCTTCCCTTAGAGCCGCCGCCTCCCCTTTTCTCTCCTTTTCTTAGTTTCGCCTTCCCCTTCCGCAACCTCTCTCCTATTTTTCCCTCAATCTTTGACCTCCATTGCATTTTCCCTTCATTCCATCTTCCATCTTTCATTCTTTCTCGTTCTCCATCTCAGATATGTGTATTGTCGTCTAATTTTCTGCAATTTAGGGCACCAAACGTGACCCAAATTCCTCTGATTTCTCAGTTATTCGATCGATTCTTCAACCCTTAAAGGTAACTGGATCTCATCACCACTCTTTTACTTTCCCTTGTGGGTAGTTAATGCAGTTTGGATTTGGGGATCTAGGCGCAGGCATAGGTGAGACTACTGGATATCCTTGTGCTTTGATCTATCTTATTATTGTGCTCCACATTGTGATTTGTCAATATATTTTGCATATAAATATGTTTTTCCATATTGTTCCTCTCTGTTTTTGGTCAAAAATCATTTTTATCGATTTTCCAATGCACAGAATGTTGTTCTATGCTTAGGTTTGAACAGTGCAAACTTGTTTAGCGATTGGCATTGTTTTGTTATTTCACATTATTTCAAAATGCAAGTTGTGCATCATGTTTCTAGTGAGCCAAATCTCCAAGCCAATTTTCAATTCCTTCATTTTTCATTATAATGCACTTGTTTTTAGACTAAACTCAGTTTTTCAAAGAAATGGGAATAGGATCTAGGCTGGAATTGTAAATATTGCTTTGGTATTTGCTAGAGGTCTTTGGCACTTTATTGATGTCTCTATGCAGTGAGGATAGGAGTTAGGCTGCAATTTTGATTGCAGGATTAGTGCTAGTAAGACACTAAGTTTGGGGGAAATTTCTCTTTTGTTTTCATTTCTTTCGTTTTCCTTCTTTGGTGTAAATCTTTAGTCCTGCTTGTCTGTATTTGGGTTTATCATCTGTCTATTCCTCTAGCTATCATGCCTGACAAGCGTGTCACTGACTGAGTAGGCCCCAGGGCCATTGCTGAGGCAAAAGCCAAGATCGTCAAGAGGCCCCTACTGTAAGAACGCGAATTCCCTTTGATAAAAGCTAAATATTTATATATCTTTTGGTGATAAACCTTAGAATTTTATGGGATTTGATTAACTATTTTGGGCATAATTAGGTATTAATGTGAGATTTGAATGTAAAGGTGATTTGGGAATTAAATTGGCTAAATTGATATATTTTAAGCAATATTTGTTATTCTCATTATTCTTTAGTTGTGAACATATGATATTGCCTTTTTGTATCTCATGTTTGTAGGTGATGAAATGGTACATTGGAGCTTAATAGAGGGCAAAGATGGAATTAGAGGAGAGCACATGTACATATTTTATTTCCTAATTTTCTAATTTTAATAGACATGGGAAAAGAGTTAGGCATTGTTTGGTGGCTTGAGTTTCTTGGCCTTAAAATCCTTCACATTTTTTTGCTCTCCTCCAAACATGGCCTTGTCCCTTATACTTGCTAAAATCAGATCACATAAAGGGGAATAGGGGACGTTTGGCATTGAAGGGAGGAGTTCACAACTTCACACAGAGGAGGCTTTCTCATCCTTCTGGATCTCATTTTGCTCTTTCTCGCAGTTGTTCCATTATTCCTTCATAACTGATCACTCCTTTTCCTTCTCCTTTCACTTTCCATCCATTAATTCCCTATTTTCTCTGTTTTTCGGATCTGCAATGAACATGACAGTCCAGAGGTCTAAGGGAGCTGATTTTCAAATCATGAGCAGCTAGAATCTTTCGTTCGATGGTGATAATGAAGCTAACCTGAGTCTTTGAGCAACTAGGGGAGTCTTTGTATCTTAATTTCATCTTCTACTCTATGTATATGCAGATTATAATTCTAGGTTGCTAGAGTTTATGATTTGTGTATATGGCTGAGGATTTAATCGGTTGATGTAATCTGGATGATGATACTTGTGCTAGATTTATACTCATGGATTGTAATTGGACTATAGCACTCTTTTCTTATTCAATTGCTTTCCTCTATTCTCTTGAAATCAATTGTTTGCTAGGTTTCTAGGAATTAATTGGTGGTAGAGAGGATCTCTTATGAATTTAGCATGAGCTAAGTACTTAAGATACTCCTAATTGATAATTGAGTCTAAGTTTAGATATAATTGAGAAGTTAGGAGTATTGATTAGTAAGGGTTCTTGTTAGTCCTTGTGCTTAGTTAAGAAAAGAACTTAAAAATTAAAATTGGACAAGGATGGTTAGTGGATTCAATCACCTAGGACATTCATCTCTTGCACTTACACCCAGTCACTCACTTTATACATTGAAAAATCATAAACAAGTAGCTCTTTAGTTTAATTAGATAGATGAAACTCACATCCCATAGTCTTTGGTTAATTTGTTATTTACACTAGATTACTTAGGAACTAAATATGGGCTCCACATAGAAATTGACCTAGGTTAGTTGCCCTATATTGCATTTAACTTGGTTTTATTTGATAGCCCCACGATATGGCTCTTCAAATTTGGTACCGTTGCTAGGGAGCCTAGCTCCTAGGTAATTGGGTGTCATTTGCAAAATTTGACCAGGGTGTAGTTTGTGTAGGTTAGAAGTTCTTGTTTTCACTTTATAAAAAAGAAGAAGAAGAAAATTTTCTGGAAATACTGAAAAAAAAATTTGTTTCCATTTTTTAGGATGTTATTTTAATTAGGTGTCAATTTTTTTCTCCCTGTTTAGAGTGTTTTGCTTTTATTATTTTTTATTTTTTTAGTGCCTTAGTGTGGTTGATAGCTACTGGATTTTATTGTTTGATTGCCTATTCAAAGGTACTTTGCAGCTGCTCACTGACTCATTTGAAAAAAACATTGCATTGTACCATTCAATAATGCAAAGATGTATGCTTGGTAGCTAGCATCTAAGCCGTAGTTGCTAGCTGAAAGTTAAACTTGGCTTTTGTGAAATCTTTACTGTCATATTAGGCTTTGGTTTCTGTGATTTTGTGCTGTCATTGACTCTTGAAGTTACATTTTAGTTACTGGCTGTTGGAACTCTGTTGTGGCAGAGAGTTGGGAATTGAAAATTGAATTCTTGGTCAGTTTATGTAAACATTTGTTGCTGAAATTGTGCAGTGATTGCTGTCCCTCTGTGCTAATTAAAAAATTTAAGAAATTGAATTAGTTTTATGATAGTTGATGTCATGTGTTATGCTAAATTGTGCAAGATTTCGTCCCTGTCATAAGTTGTGATTGAAGTATTGAGTTTATGGTTTTTGGGGGTTGGAATCCATTACTGTCATAACCATTACTGTTAAAGAAGTTTGGGAATTGAAATTCTAAAGTTGTTGGTGAATTTTGTGATCAAAAATTTCAAAATTGTGATATTTAAGTTGTCAAGAATTGGGTAATTTCATTTGCTGTAAATTTAACTGAATTCTTGCTGTAGCAACTTGCTAGCTCTGATCTTTAAAAGACATAAATATGTGACAACAAATCTACCTTGTTGGGTGATCAATTCTTCATTAAATTGTGCTGTTTCATAATGATTTCTTGCCCAAGCTTGGTTTAAATTTGTTTCTACTAGCTGTTGGTTTGTGCTTAGCGTTGGAATTGAAATTTTGACATAATTTTGTTCTACATTTCTAGGATCTTGCTGATGTACAGAGTTGGACCTCAAAGTTGATGAGGAATTTTGCTTGTGTAGTCATTGGAAATTGGAGATTAGTATAATTACTGACTGGCCGAACTGTTGTGTTTTTTTTAGAACTTAATTGCTGTCCATTGGTTTTCCAAGTGGATTTCCATTGCATCAGCTCCATCTACTGTTAGTGTCCATTTTTTGAAGCTTTACTGAATTCTCTGAAGCTCAATCTGATTGTTCAACCTTGCTAAACTGATGTGCATTAATTTTAAAACCTGAATTCTGCCTGAATTGCTGAGTTAACTCTTAAACTCTGCATCAGATTTAGTTGTAGAAATGTAGCTGAGAATTTTGAGTTCATTGAGTGTGTAGGTTGTTTTTAGTGTAAAGACCAATTTTGGAACTTGATTTTTCAACTTGTGCATAGCATGGAGCTTTCAGAATCTTTGAGCATGAAATTGTGCATAACTTGGGCTGCAAAAGTTTTTGAACTCATTGTTTGAAGTGCTTGATACATTGCAAACATGATTGCTGCATGTGGTTGTGAATTGTATTTTGGATTAATTTCTGCACTTGTATATTGTGTTTAATTGGGCCATTTTTGCCGAATCCAAGAAGTGATTTTGTTGTTACTGGATCTGAATTATTTTGAAACTTTGTGTTGAAATGCTGCACCTTGGTTGCTGGTATGAATTTTATTTGTTGAGAAAAGATATATATTACTGAGTTGTTGCTTCATGGTTTTAATTGCTTTCATCTGAGCCTTAAAGCTACTTTCATTTGTGTTTTCTACTGAGTTTCAAACTGTTAAAGAAGTAAGAAATTGGAATTGTTTCTGTGGAAGTTGCTGTCACAGGATATTCCTGTTAGTACTGTTATAACTAGAGCTTGCTGTCATTATTGCACCTGCTGCTAAACTAAATTCTTGGTGGAATTGGATCTTGATCACTACTGTAACTAGACTGAGATTATTGTTGGTGTGACTAGTGATTGTTTTTCATTGCTGTCATGATTTTTGAGGTCTCATAATGAATTTTCTGTGAAAAATCTGTGTGGAAAGTTGTGACTGTCTTAAGCTTTTGTGATTCTCATTTATGTGATTCTTGGGAATCCACTTGCATCTAGTTCAATGGAGAATTTATTGTTGATTTTACTTGGTCAATGCTATCATCATCTTGAATAGTCCTAGCCTGTGAGGTTTTGCATTTTCTCGTTATTGCAGCTGCTGCACTAGTAATTTCTGAAGCTTTGCAAGTCTGATTGCTATGTTGAGTTGCATTATTCACTATTGATTAAAAGCAATTCTTGGGAATCTACCCAGCATTTACGTGGGTGACAGAATTTTGGAGTGAAATTTTTTGTGTTGCAGCCTTGATTCTATCTCTGATTTCCCTTCATATGTACATTACTTGCTGTTTTAAGTGCATTGTTGCTTACTCATATGGTTTTTAGACTTAGCATATGTGAGGATTAGTCCTTTTTTTTATTGTGTAATTGCTCTATTTTTGAACTCGATTTTGCTGTCAGTTTGTGTGTGAAAAGATGGAATTTGCTATTGATAGTAGTGATTTCTTTGTTGACCTCATTGATTGCCCTCTCTTTGATAATCATATTGTGCTAGATCAAAACATAGACGGACACATTGAACATCAAGATAATGAGGTTCCTAATAATGGCCATAATGAAGTACCTTGCAATAATAATCATATGCATGATGATGTGGGAAATAGGAGTATAAGAGATATAATTTCTTTCAATGTTGATTATAATCCTTATGGCTTCTATAATTTCAATGATAATTTTGAATTGAAAGGACATTTGATAAGTGCTTTACCTAAATTTCATGGTGATGAAGGTAAAGATCCACATAGGCATTTGGAGACTCTCCACGTGGTTTGCTCATCTATGAAGCCTCCGAGTGCTGACTTGGATGAAGTCATTGTAACACCCCGAATTTTGAGACTCGAGGCTAGAGAATAAGCCTGAGATTAGTGGATTGCTAAGCCCCGGTTTAGCAAGATCCTAAATTGTGATTAAGGGTTAATGACTCCAAAAGTGGATGTGGTTAGTGATAAATAACCCTTTTGGAGAATATGATGTGATTTGGCACTCGAATATGATTCGTGTGTGTTGTGAGCAGCGCTGAAACCCTATATTTGAGTTCAATTGTGGATTAACATCCAAATTGACTTAGAATAGAGGGAAGAATTGAATGGGGTATTGTGTTGGAAATGGTGTCATAGTGTGTTTTGATGTCATTGAAATTGGTTTAGAACTTTGGAATGGAAATGTTGCAATGTTAGGTTTTGAAATGTGAATTGTGTTGACATGTTGAGATTGTTGTGAAAACATGTCAATGACATGTGAATTCGATTGATTTGGTGTTTCCATTGGATTCCTTGTGAAAATTTATGTGGGAATGATGTTTGGTATGAAAATGGAACCATTGGAAGCAAAGATGCATAATCTGAAATTTTGTCCAGTGAAACTCTAGTCTGGGCAGTCAGTTTGTGTGAACGTTTTGAATGATCAAATGGTGTCTGAAAAATATGAAACTTTCCAGTCTTAAAGTTCCCATCCCAAGCTTCAAAATGGACATATAATTTGTGCCATTTCGTTTTGGGAACTGGGAGATATGACTGTCCAAAGTTTGAGGTCGAAAATGGACTCTGTTTTGGGGCAGTGATGAAATTTGTGTAATTCTGGAATTTTGTGGTGATTTCTGGTAATGAAAACTATTTTTCCAGTAAATAGGACTCAAATATCTTTCATTTGGCTTTGGGATCACCTCATTTTGATTTTTCTAGAATTAGTTATGATTTTTCAAAGATTGGGCAGGAAATCTGCCAGAAAATCCGAAAATGCCAATTTTGGAATTATGACATCATCATAATTAAAGATGACATAAGCTAAATGTTATAAAGTCATCATCATCTTCCTCCATCAGCCAAAAACCGTACAGCACCATGGAGAAAGAGAGAGAGGGAGTTTTAGAGAGAGAAGAGGAAGAAAACTCACGAGGTAGGTCGATTTCTTCGGTGAATTCGTACCTAACGCGTATAATCCTTCTCCTAAGCTTCTCTTCTATATTATGTAAGGTATTTGAAGCACAAATCTTGGTGTTTTTAAGTTAGGGTTTTCAGCCACAAGAAGGAAAAGCCAGAAGGAAGAAGAGGTAACTTCCTAAACTTCGTATATTGACTATTCTGGCTGCTGTGGACAATTTAATAGGTGAAATTTCGCCGGATTGTCTTTGTTTGTAAAATTTGGAAATGTTATGTTAGTAGTGTTATGCTGCCAAAATTTGTACTAAATGGTAGTTGTAACCTAATGGAATAGTCAATAAATTGGTTAGGAGTAGAAAGGACCGCATTTACGGAGCCGAATCAGAAAAACCCCAATTTTTCCTAGGGAATTGAGAATTTCGGCCAAGGCTAGTTTGGAGGGGTTAGAGATGGATTTTCAATGATTTGATGATTCCATTAAGTTCAAGAGCGAAAATTAGGTGGGGTTACAATTGGTCACTTTTTCGGAAAAGGCTGAAAAAGCATAATTATGAAAACACCCCTGAAACCCTTAAAGTGGGGCTGCCATGGGTAAATTTGTAAATTGACATTGAATTTGATAATTCCGAGTCCGGAAATGGATTCCTTGGGCGGAAATATGTCAAAATAGCCCATGTCAAAATTTTAAGAAAAGTACCGCCGGACCGGGTACGGCGGAGCCGGACCGGGTCCCCGGGGGTATTTTAGTAAATTTTCAATATAGCCTTATATAACCCCCAGAAACACTATGGAAGTGTCTAAATAGTACATTTGACATTGTAGGATCGAATGTGAAGCACCGAGTTGCTGGTACGCAAATCGAGGAGAAAAGACTGGAGGTAGGGGACTTACCTTACTTCCATGTATTTGATATCTTTGCTTGTGTAGTGATGTATGTGATTGCTTTACTTGATTGTGTAGATCATATTTGTATAAATGAAGCTCTGTTTCTGTTTTTCTATGGCCATAGTTTTGTTTCTTGAAACATTGAGCATGCAGAAATATCATTATGGGGCATGTATCTAGATAAAGCTAACATGTCATACACATAGCATCTATCATGCATGCATTATGGTATCTGTTTCCTACTGAGATTCTCTCGAATCTTACTCTCCCCTACCAACAATTTAGACAGGGCAAGTGGCTCGTGGAGGGAGCGGCTAGGACTCCTCCGAGATGAGATTGTGTAATCCCCATTTGAAGAATTGTAATGGGCAATTGTACCATGTGTATCTTTAGCAAAGGTATGTACCCAGGATTGCCGGGATGATTAAGTTGTGCACTCTGATATTTATATAAATGTGATTTATCTTCACGTAGTAATTGTATTCGAAATGTGAATATGAGACCAAGTTTATAAATATTTTCAAAAAGTATTTGTGAAAACCCCATCATGTGATGGGTTAGTAAATGTTATTTAATTATTATTGGTCTCTATTTCATTTTAATCACATATTTCGGATATAATTACGGAGGGGGTTACATTTTTGGTATCAGAGCTGCAGTTCCTGGCAAAGATGGGAATTTGCTAGGATAGTGGTAGTAGTTGCTGCCTTAAGTCATAAGAGATGACTTTGTTTGTTGTGGTATACACATTAAGGTCCCTGTTGTTTGTGGATATATGAGATTTATGGACTATGTGTGTACATTATTTGGTTATGCTGTAGTGGCGAATCATTGTGGAATTGAAGGATATAATGGTTCGCCCAAGAATTTGATATGTAGACCCAGAGGTGGAGGTAATCAGACCCATCATCTGATTTGAGAATGGCTGAAATGATTTTTAGGTATGTGAAATTAAGGGTCTAGGTCTCAGGATGAGCCTAGATGTTGGGTGTGAGAACCCAGGTGGTGTGACATCACTGGCCATGTCATACTGGATTTGTGTGTTCAAAGGCCTTAAGTCTTAGGGGACCGGTGTGCCCTAGGCTGGTAAAGATATTTGGATTTGTGTTGGAGTTGTGTTGCCCCATGGAAATGAGGGAAGTGATTTTTGATTCAACTGAGGTTGAGAATTGAGTTGTGATCTAAGGATCAGACTTAATAGTTGAGCTGATTCTTAGGAATTGGATTTGACCTGGATGATCTGTGGTGCCAGAGCATGGTACTAGGCTTAAATTGAATGTGTATCAGGTATCCTGAGGGTTCTGGTTGTTAATCTAGTGCAGGAAGAAAGTTCTCTACGGAGGATTCAGATCGGAGAATGCTACCTACGGGGAATTTTGATTCGAAAGGGCTACCTACGGTGACACCTAATCGGTTAGGCTATTTGTGAGTCTACTACCTGCGGCTCACTAGTGGTTCCGGTGAGAGGACTGTACCTTCAGAGGGTAGCATACGGGGGGTGAGACTATATGATTATGTGAGCCGTAAGGCTATTTCTTCACTTGTGGCCTATCAGTGTTGACGGTGGGAGGGCCGTGCCTTCGGGGCGGTGGAATACGGGGGATGTGTGTGGGTCTACTACCTGCGGCTAATCGGTGGTTCCGGTGGGAGGACCGTACCTTCGGGCGGTATCATACGGGGGGTGAGACTATGTGACTTTGTGAAAGCCGCCGTGACGATAAACCCTAGTGTGCAGCCACCGTGATAACGAACCGTAAAGAGCAATCGTCGTGACGTTGACTCGTAGAGTAGAGTTATGGGAATATTGGGAGAATATGCTCTCAACGATATGTTAGTTATGGCTCTAAATGATTCGAGTTGAATAAGGCCAAGGTCTAACACAGATTGTGAGTGTGGTTAGATGTAGTGGGAGATTCCTATGGGACTTCTATTAAATCACCCTGACATTGTTAAAGCACAGATAAGGAGAAAGACCTCAGAGTGTGTAGTGGAAGCGTGGTGAATGTGATGTGTTTGAATACTGCGCTGAGCAGGAGCTCAAGTTTGCAGAAAGTACGATGTGTTAGTGATGGCTTCAAAAGTACAACTCTGAAGTCCAAATTATCTTGTGAGAAGGGGTCTTGAAGGATCCCGATTTGGAGAAAAGAATTCTCGGTGTGAAGGTGAAGCTGTTAAGATGCCAGTTCTAGCTTGTTGTGATTGTATTGTGAGTCCATCTCCTGGTTGGGCCGGATCGGGTTGGTCTGGTGGGCTGCGTCTGGTAGGCAAAGGCTCAGGATGTGACGGATATTTGTGTGTCTTTCACCTGCGGCCTCATGGGTTGATTCCCATGGCGGAGGACCGTTCTGCTCGGACGGTAGTTTACGGGGGATTGACTATCTGGAAGCCAGAGTGGCTTTGTGATTTCCAGAGAGGCAATGTGATATGTGTATGCCAGTGAGGCAACATGTATATGTGACAATTATGAACAAGCTGGGATGAAGGTGTGGTTGTGGCCACAGAGTAGAGCTAGTTCAGCTGATGGCGAATTCGACTACATAATTGGGGGTTCTCGTTTGTGAGGGCAATTACCCCGGCATGGCAAGCTTGGCTAGCCACCACGTTGGTTGCACCGATGTTGACCGAAGGCTAAAAGGCGATGCATAAAATTAGAGTCTGCGATGTACGTTTGATAAGGAAATGGATTTTCTTGTGGGTCCTGGGTGAAATGTGAGTAACCTAGCCACCGTCGCGAGGCATCCCCAGTGGGGGGTAAAACCGGGGTGGGCACCACAGGTACGAGGCATCCCTAGAGGGGGTAAAACCAGGGTAGGTGTGACAATAATTGAGTAACCCAGCCACCATCGCGGGGCATCCCCAGCGGGGGTAAAACCGGGGTGGGCACAACCGGTACGGGGCATTGGTGGGTGTGACAATAAAATCATGAGTCCGGTAACCCACGGACACCTATTGAACAGGTGTGATGTGGGAGCCAGCCACGCAGTGGAAGCGTGGGCACCTATCGGAGGGGTGTGACTATAGAAAGGCACCTATGTGGGGTGTTCATAGTGAAAGCTGGCATTGTGGATACATTGAGTATAGAGATTACAACGAAAGCTGTTGTTATTATATGCACTACCATTCCAATAGCTCTTGAGTAGCTAACAACAGTTCGGGTGTTGCAATGTGCACCCCAGCGGAGAAAGAGGGTGAGGATGGTATGTGACCACGCCAATAGTCCTTGAGTACCTAGCAACGGTTCGAGTGTGTAGTGTGCATCCCCAACGGAGAAAGAGGATGAGGTTGGTGTTGGGAGAGTGAGACTCTAGGTAAGCCGATATCATAAGTTGCTTCAGATAGAAGAGATTGAGATTCCGTAGTGACCTGATAATGTGATGTTGTGGACTCCCAAAAGTCCCGGTTACCACTAGCGGAGTTACTGGTAGGTGTACGGGTGAGGGTAAGGTTGTGGATGTGAATATAGTGAAAGAGTTTGTGTATACAGCTAAGGCTGTCGTTTGATGTATTGAAGTTGTGGTGTTTTGGGGTTACTCCCAGAAGGAGTAACTAGTTTGAGTTAAGCAGAGTGGTGGCCTATGCGGCTCAATTGCCAAGATCTTATGATATGGCTCATAAGTTAGAGCCTCCAGATATCGAGATGCACTAGCCACTCATGAATTAGAGGGCTTGCGATGATTGTGGTTATGTTATGATGGCTTTGTGGCAATCGTATGTGGAAGCGATTGCATCTGTTTGGCAAAAACAATATGGTGATTTGGTTTGTGTGGCAATCGTGAAATGGGCCGATTGTAGTTTGGGGCAATTGAGTTGCATTCATTGTTTGAGATTCTTGCGAGAATCGGATTTGTGGAGTATCATTTGTGTGTGGGTGGTATAGAGGAGACCGTCCTAATATGAAATGAATTGTGAAACGGAAGCTGTCGTGAAGAAGCATCTCTAGTTTTTGGATTAAGTGGTATGACAAATTTCGAGGACGAAATTTATTGAACGGGGGGAGAAATGTAATACCCCGAATTTTGAGACTCGAGGCTAGAGAATAAGCCTGAGATTAGTGGATTGCTAAGCCCCGGTTTAGCAAGATCCTAAATTGTGATTAAGGGTTAATGACTCCAAAAGTGGATGTGGTTAGTGATAAATAACCCTTTTGGAGAATATGATGTGATTTGGCACTCGAATATGATTCGTGTGTGTTGTGAGCAGCGCTGAAACCCTATATTTGAGTTCAATTGTGGATTAACATCCAAATTGACTTAGAATAGAGGGAAGAATTGAATGGGGTATTGTGTTGGAAATGGTGTCATAGTGTGTTTTGATGTCATTGAAATTGGTTTAGAACTTTGGAATGGAAATGTTGCAATGTTAGGTTTTGAAATGTGAATTGTGTTGACATGTTGAGATTGTTGTGAAAACATGTCAATGACATGTGAATTCGATTGATTTGGTGTTTCCATTGGATTCCTTGTGAAAATTTATGTGGGAATGATGTTTGGTATGAAAATGGAACCATTGGAAGCAAAGATGCATAATCTGAAATTTTGTCCAGTGAAACTCTAGTCTGGGCAGTCAGTTTGTGTGAACGTTTTGAATGATCAAATGGTGTCTGAAAAATATGAAACTTTCCAGTCTTAAAGTTCCCATCCCAAGCTTCAAAATGGACATATAATTTGTGCCATTTCGTTTTGGGAACTGGGAGATATGACTGTCCAAAGTTTGAGGTCGAAAATGGACTCTGTTTTGGGGCAGTGATGAAATTTGTGTAATTCTGGAATTTTGTGGTGATTTCTGGTAATGAAAACTATTTTTCCAGTAAATAGGACTCAAATATCTTTCATTTGGCTTTGGGATCACCTCATTTTGATTTTTCTAGAATTAGTTATGATTTTTCAAAGATTGGGCAGGAAATCTGCCAGAAAATCCGAAAATGCCAATTTTGGAATTATGACATCATCATAATTAAAGATGACATAAGCTAAATGTTATAAAGTCATCATCATCTTCCTCCATCAGCCAAAAACCGTACAGCACCATGGAGAAAGAGAGAGAGGGAGTTTTAGAGAGAGAAGAGGAAGAAAACTCACGAGGTAGGTCGATTTCTTCGGTGAATTCGTACCTAACGCGTATAATCCTTCTCCTAAGCTTCTCTTCTATATTATGTAAGGTATTTGAAGCACAAATCTTGGTGTTTTTAAGTTAGGGTTTTCAGCCACAAGAAGGAAAAGCCAGAAGGAAGAAGAGGTAACTTCCTAAACTTCGTATATTGACTATTCTGGCTGCTGTGGACAATTTAATAGGTGAAATTTCGCCGGATTGTCTTTGTTTGTAAAATTTGGAAATGTTATGTTAGTAGTGTTATGCTGCCAAAATTTGTACTAAATGGTAGTTGTAACCTAATGGAATAGTCAATAAATTGGTTAGGAGTAGAAAGGACCGCATTTACGGAGCCGAATCAGAAAAACCCCAATTTTTCCTAGGGAATTGAGAATTTCGGCCAAGGCTAGTTTGGAGGGGTTAGAGATGGATTTTCAATGATTTGATGATTCCATTAAGTTCAAGAGCGAAAATTAGGTGGGGTTACAATTGGTCACTTTTTCGGAAAAGGCTGAAAAAGCATAATTATGAAAACGCCCCTGAAACCCTTAAAGTGGGGCTGCCATGGGTAAATTTGTAAATTGACATTGAATTTGATAATTCCGATTCCGGAAATGGATTCCTTGGGTGGAAATATGTCAAAATAGCCCATGTCAAAATTTCAAGAAAAGTACGGCGGAGCCGGACTGGGTCCCCGGGGGTATTTTAGTAAATTTTCAATATAGCCTTATATAACCCCCAGAAACACTATGGAAGTGTCTAAATAGTACATTTGACATTGTAGGATCGAATGTGAAGCCCCGAGTTGCTGGCACGCAAATCAAAGAGAAAAGACTGGAGGTAGGAGACTTACCTTACTTGCATGTATTTGATATCTTTGCTTGTGTAGTGATGTATGTGATTGCTTTACTTGATTGTGTAGAGCATGTTTGTATAAATGAAGCTCTGTTTTTGTTTTGCTATGGCCATAGTTTTGTTACTTGAAACATTAAGCATGCAGAAATATCATTATGGGGCATGTATCTAGTTAAAGCTAACATGTCATACACATAGCATCTATCATGCATGCATTATGGTATCTGTTTCCTACTGAGATTCTCTTGAATCTCACTCTCCCCTACCAACAATTTAGACAGGGTAAGTGGCTCATGGAGGGAGCGGCTAGGACTCCTCCGAGATGAGATTGTGTAATCCCCATTTGAAGAATTGTAATGGGCAATTGTACCAATTGTATCTTTAGTGAAGGTATGTACCAAGGATTGCCGGGATGATTAAGTTGTGCACTCTGATATTTATATTAATGTGATTTATCTTAGTGTAGTAATTGTATTCGAAATGTGAATATGAGACCAAGTTTATAAATGATTTCAAAAAGTATTCGTGAAAACCCCATCATGTGATGGGTTAGTAAATGTTATTTGATTATTATTGGTCTCTATTTCATTTTAATCATGTATTTCGGATATAATTACGGAGGGGGTTACAGTCATGAGCCATGTTTTCTTCTTTTCTATGGAGGGAAAAGCTAAGGAGTGGCTTTATATGCTTCAGCCCCACTTTGGAACCTTGATTTGGGAGCAAATAAAAAAAGTTTTCGTAGAGAAATTCTTTCCAGCTACAAGAACTGCTAAGATGAGGAAAGAAATTTATAGCATTCAACAAGTAATGGGTGAGAATTTTTATGAATATTGGACTCGATTTTTGGCCCTCCTTACCAAATATCCACACCATCAAATTTTCCAACCACACTTGGTAGAGTACTTTTATGATGGGTTGTTTGATCACAATAAAGACACCATTGATGCTGCAGTTGGTAGTTCTCTAATTGATTTAACCTCTCAAGAAGCTTGGAGTCTCCTTGAAAAGATGGCTGCCAATAACCAACAATTTGGTACAAGAGAAAGAGCTCAAGCATGTGGAGTTGGAGCTTGGTCCAATAATGAGATTTTGAAGAAGTTGGCCATTTTAAGTGATCAAATGGGTTGTATGCAAAAGGCCATTCAAGCTCAACAAGTCTACAATGTCGGTGCTTCATATCCTCCTCCTATATCTCAAGCCTTGGTGCCTACTTCTTGTAAAACTTGTGGTAGCCCTATACACACCACTCTGACTTGTCCTTCTCAAGCTAGAGAATGTGATATGGCTACTATGAATTATCAAAGGCTACCTTAATATAATCAAAACAATTTCAATAGAGGGTGGAAGGACAATTCAAATTCTAGATGGGGAGGCAATAACAATAGAGGCTATCAAGGGAAGGAGAGTTTTTATAGAAGTGCTGAAAATTCTCAAAGACAATTTGGGAATCCCTCTATGACTTCTTATCAAGGTCCATCAACATCAAGAGAGGTACCTATTCAGGACACTAACATTAATGAGACCTTGATGAAGATAATAAGCAAGCTTTGTGACAAGATTGAACAAATGGAAGTGAAGCATGACAATCTTAAAAACTTTGTTTCTCAATTGGCTAATGCAAATAGTAAGAATGATGCCAAGAAGGGAACCTTGCGTTCTAATGTTGTAGTGAATCCTAAGAGTTTAAATGTTATCCAACTAAGGAGTGGCAAGCAAGTTGGACTTGATAATCCAAAAGAGGATGAAGAAGAAGTTGTTTATGATGAAAGCATACAAGAGCAAGATTCTATATTCCAAGTCATTCCTTCATCTGAGAGCCAACAGGAAAAAGGCATCTTAAAGAAGACTTCCTCCATAAGTTCTACAAGCCAAAAGAATGAAGGAGTTGAACAAGGAAGCCAACATGAGCATTATGGAACCATTATCCACCAAGGTAAAGAGGTAAATTTGAAAGACCTTCATTTCCCTTACTCGTATCTTCAAGGCATGAAAAAGGCTAGTACACTACTATAGAATTATGATATAACCACCCTAAAGGACGTCCCAATTAAAATTGGGTGGTTAAAAAGGAAGGTGGTGGCATTTTTGTAATTAACTGTATGTAGGGAAACATTTAGACGTCCCAAATTTGAATTTGGGACGCCTAAAGTGCTTCATGGCGTGAATTTAAATTTTCCAAATTTTTTTGGGACGCTAAAGTCTTACTTTAGGCGTCCCAAATGTATTTGGGACGTCTAAACCTGGGACTTTAGGCGTCCTAAATAGCCATTTGGGTGATTGGGATGCCTAAAGGGGTCCCTGGACGCATGTTAGACACTTGTCTGACATGCGTCTTCTCACACACTCACACCCCCTCCTTTACTTTTTGACCATCTCCCTCCTTCATTCATTCATTATCTTCTTCACAACTCAACTCATCTTCTTCGGCATTCTGGGCATTATCCTCCTCCCTTCTTCTTCTTCTTGTGTTCTTCAACTCTTCCTCCTCCCTTCTTTGTCTTCTTCACAACTCGTCCTCTCCTCTCTTCTTCTTCAACTTTAATTTAATCTTCCTCCTTCTCCCTTCTTTGTTTCACGCGTCCCCTGTCCTGCTCTCTGATTCACTTCCTTACTCTTGGAACCCCTTCTTTTAGCTTGCTGCGGATTCTAAAGAAATCAAAACACACCATTGTGATGCCCTCCACCTCCTTCCTTCTATTGTGATGCATGCAACTCCCCCCTGTGGTTATTTTTTTTAATTATGAATTTACTTGAATTAAATTTAAACTTGCAATGTGAAATTATTTTATATGATTTTAGTTATTGGAGTGATTTTACCTTGTGATTGAATTTTTGTGTTTTTAGGCCAGAAGCATAGAATCGTTATTAGCTAGTAGATTGTTTGACTTGGAGTGATTTTAGTTATTGGAGTGATTTAAATTGTAACAATATATTGTTTGATATGTATGGAGCTTGAAAAGGTTTGTTTTATATGCATGGAGCTTGGAAATTGAGAGGGAAAAATGTATGTATATTGTTATAAATGGAGCTATTGATTGATTTTGATGAAATGAACAACAATTAAACACAGTAATTTTTTTTCTCTTTAAATATGGCCGGTTTTATTTTCTTTAGATTAGATTAGTATGATTATTATTAGTGTAGTGATGAAAATCTTATTTTAAGATAAAGAGATTAATAAGATAAAGACATTGATCATTAATAAATATATAATTGATTATTAAGAAACACAATATACTTAATAAATAGATTGAAATATATTCTATTAATCCTTCTCTTCAAATTATTATAAGTTCTTTATGTCCTAGAATAGAAAAAAAATTGAATATTTATTTGAAATTCTATATTCTTTTCTATATTCATAGGAGAATTATATTATTAATAGCTAAGAATATAGAGTTAATAGCTAAGATAGAATTGCTTGAAATTTTGGGATGTCTTACTTTTAAAGGGAAATGTTGTCGAAATTTTTGTTGAAAAAAGTGAAAAAAGGCAATCCCATCCTATATCGTTGACAATTGTACTAAATGTATGAGTGTTATTGGGAATGACTTAGGTGGTAACAAAATGGATCACAGTTGGATGAATGCTTTGAGAACTAGTGAAGAATATGAGAAAGGGGTGGAAGAATTTATTGAATTCGCTAAAAAGAATGCTCCAACAAAAAATGGGAAGTATTTTTGTCCTTGTGTGAGTTGTTTAAATGAGAGTCGACGGGATGTTGATGTCATAAAGGATCACCTACTTTGTGATCGAATAAATCTGCGATACATAAGTTGGATATGGCACGGTGAGGAAGTAATGGATTATCCGTCGAACAAGAAGGAAGATGTGGATGCCATAGATGAAGATAGAATGGAGAAAATGATTCATGATGTTGAGGTAGAATCCTTTGCGCAGTTGCAAGAATATGACAGCCTGCGGAGTGATGCATAGACACCATTGTACCGTGGAAGTATATGCGGTTGACGGGAACATTACATTTGGTTAACTTAAAGGCAACTTATGGGTGGACTGATAGTAGTTTCACATTGCTGCTTGAACTATTGTGTGATATGTTTCCAGAGGATAATGTACTTCCAAATCATATGTATGAGGCCAAGAAAATCATGTCTACGATAGGTATGGAGTATAAAAAGATACATGCTTGCCCTAATGACTGCGTACTGTACAGAAATGAGTATGGAGGTCTTAGTGAGTGTCCTAAGTGTAAAACTGCACGATACAAAGTGAAAAAAGATGATGCTTGTAGCAATATGACAACTAAAAGGTAACCTTTAAAGGTTATGTGGTATCTTCTAATAATACCACATTTTAAATGTTTGTTTGCGACTGCAACAAAATCGAAGAAGTTGATATGGTACTCTGATGAGAGAATATCTGATGGGAAATATCTTCAGCACCTAGCTGACTCTCCATAATGGAAAAAAATATATCAAATGTTCCCTCAATTTGCCAGCGAGCCGAGAAACCTTCGGCTTAGGCTTTGTACAAACGGCATCAATCCGTATGGAACTCTTACTAGCACACATAGTGCGTTGCCAGTTCTCCTTGTAATATACAACTTGCCTCCCTAGCTATGTATGAAATGCAAGTATATGATGCTATCTATGATGATTTTTGGACCAAAACAGCCAGGAAACGATATTGATGTCTATTTGGCACCTTTGATTGAGGACTTGAAGAAGTTGTGGGAGGAAGGCATAGATGTGTTTAATGCTTATAAGAAGGAGTCTTTCAAGCTACGTGCAATGATTTTCACAACGATAAATGACTTCCCTGCATATGGAAACTTGTCAGGGTACAGCGTGAAGGGTCATAAAGCATGCCCAATATGTGAAGCAGACACATGCTTCCATCAATTAAAGCATGGAAGAAAAACTATCTACCTTGGCCACAGAAGGTTTCTTCATGGGTTTCACCCATATCGTAGGCTAAGAAAGCGTTTAACGGCTTACCGAACCATGGAATTGCTCCAAAGTCATTAACCTTGTTGATATGGGAATAAGAGAATGGTTACATCCACAACTAAGAGATGATGGTAGAAGGGCATACATGGAGGCAGCAACGCATACACTATCAAAAGTAGAGAAAAGAAGTTTGTGTGGGTGTTTACATGAAATTAAGGTGCCATAAGGGTATTCCTCGAATGTGAGAAGATGTGTCTCAATGGACGATATGAAGTTAGTGGGAATGAAGTCTTATGATTATCATGTGTTGATGCAACAACTATTACCGGTAGCTATTAGAGGCATAATGAAAGATGAAGTACTAACCACTGTAACAAGATTGTGCATTTTCTTCAATGCTATCTGTAACAAAGTCATTAACACTGAAAAGTTGGATGAACTGGAAAATAAGGGTTACATTATTTTGTCACAACTAGAGATGCATTTTCCTCTTTCATTTTTTGATATAATGGTGCATTTGGTAGTTCATTTGGTAAGGGACGTAAGGCTCTGTGGTCTAGTTTACCTGAGGTGGATGTACCCTTTCAAGAGATACATGAAGATCTTAAAAGGGTATTCTAAAAATCCTTATAGACCAAAAGCCTCAATAGTAGAAAGATATGTAGTTGAGGAGGCTATGGGGTTTTGCAAAGATTATATGTCAGGGAAGAAGGAACAATCTCGGCATGAAGAGGGGAGAAGTAAGGGAACACAAAGACTGAAAGTGAAGAATGTTCCTCATGAAAAGGTGTTGCAAGCCCACTTGTATATCCTGAATAATATGGAAGAAGTTCAGCCTTATATAGATGAACACAGAAAGACTTTGAAGAACAAGAATCCAAGGAAGAATGACATACAGATTGACATTGAGCAAAACAAGACATTTATGCAGTTGTTCAAGGAAAAGGTTTTGCACGAGACCGGTGTGTCTGAGACAATTGAGTAGCTAGATTGGGGGCCTTCATTTTAGGTCATTACTTGAACCGGTTATGATATAAATGACTATTCTTTCTATATGAAAGAGCAAGATGACAAAAGTACCATGCAAAATAGTGGGGTCATAGTAGAAGCTGAAGCTATGCACTTTTCCAGTTCGAGAGACAAAAAGCCCATATTAGCGTCTATGGCCTATTATGGAGTTATAAAAGAAATATGGGAGATGACATACAATAAGTTCAAAGTTGCTTTATTCAAATGTAAGTGTGTTAGCAATAATGCTATGGTAATAGATAAACATTTGAATTTGTCTCAGTCGATCTTCGAAGAGTTGGCTATAGAGATGAGCCCTTCATTCTAGCAAGCCAGGCGAAACAAGTGTTTTATATCACCGATCCTGCGAGTAAAAACATGTCTATTGTCCTTAAAAGTAAAAAATAGAAGTATGGTGATCCGACCTTCAATCTTGATGACACACCACCTTTCACAACAAACTCTACCTCAAACAAATGAAGTAGACTTGGTAGATGAGGACGAATATGATGTAAGAAATGACCATGGTGAAGGACTATGGGAAACAATATAGAGTAAGACCTTAATTTATAAACGAGAACTGTGTGTTTTTTTGTTTTACTCCTGCTTAGTTTATTTTATTTTTATTGCAATTTATTTATGTTTCTGACGATGCTTTTTGTGTTAACAGGAATATGGACAACTCTAGTGATGATGAAAGCCCTAGCAATGACAAATGGCCTAGAGATGAACCCGTTTCAAGAAGGAGGGTTAGATGTTGTACAAAGATGGGAGCATTGGTTGCACGTCATGAACATCAACAATAGAGGCTGCATATAGACTTCGATGACAATCTGAATCCAGTTGGTCCTGAGGAAGACCACTTCATTAGCTACGTAGGGTTTTTGGGTCGAAGTAAAGTGTGGATTACTTACGATAATTGGAGATTGGTTCCCCTAAAAATGAAAGACATGATTTGGCAGCAACTTTTGGTATATAAGTTTTGATGCATCTATGGTAATTGTAGCTTTATTCCTATTGTTTCAAATATAATAATCTTATGTTTTACCTTGCAGAAAACATATAATGTCCCAGACACCAGGGAGATGTACAGGCACTGGATGGATGAGGTTCGTATACAATGAAAAGGTTTCAAGAACAAGCTAATAGCAAGGTACATTCGAGGGGCCCAGAGGGGTCAGGATCTAGTACACATTATTCGTATTTGTCTCCAGAGGATTAGAGGTTGTTTACGGCATCACAGGCAGATCCTGAGTTTTTGGTAAGATTTCTGTCATCATGATATAAAGCTTTTAATTTTCATATACTTGATATCATTGATTTATTTTTTATTGCTTTTCATTCATAGAAATTAAGTGCAGAAAATACACAGAGGCAATCAGAAAATAAATATCAACATTACATGTCTCGTGGTGGATATCGGAAGCTTGAGTGGCAAATGATGCAAGAAGAGTCAGAGAAAATAAAGAAAGCAGCGGAATTTGATCCTAGCGTTGTTATCCAGGCACCAACACCTCCTCCACGTCACAAAAAATGGAAAGCAGGGAGGATTAAGGCTGGGAAGTACATAAATCCTACTGTTATTGAGGTTGATGCGAGGATTGTAAGTAGTAATACCATAAGTACCTAATTTTTTACATATCGAGAGTGGTTTTGATACATTTAAGATAAAACTGTATGTTACAGGATGAATTGGAAGATCAGAGTAGCCAAGGTTCATTCAATCCAAGTAGACGGATGGACATCTTGTCAACGACTATTGAGAAGGCAGATGACCTTGGTCGTGTTCGAGGAGAGACACAGGGAGTTAGTGCCGCGGGGTATTTTGGACGAGACTCACGTTATTCGTCACAAGTTGGACCTAGTAAGAACCTTGTGGCCAAGATTAGAGAGGATCTCGAACGAGAGCTCGAGGCCAATCTTCACGACAAGCTTCGACAAGAGATGTTGCCAAAGTTTCAACTTGAAATGGCAAAGATGTTCGAAGTGCAAAGGGCAAGGGACGAGTATAGAACTCAGGAATCCCCGGCCTTCAATAGCACCAAAGGAAGTTACAAACCTCTGGAGGAACCACTTGGTGACCCTTCTCCCACTTTAGTGTCGGGAGACTCTTCCACCCTCTATTTGGATGATCCACTGTTGCGTGTTGTTGCTGATGCTCTCATTCACACACGTGCTACCACCCACCATCATCAGCAAATTCTGTAGGATTTTTGTAGGGTGAATGTGATAAGTGTTAGAAAGGGGGAAGAAGGAACATCCATCCTTGTTCCTGATCCAGAGGTTAGCACGTTAGGTCAGGCGATAGGATCTTTCATCCTTTGGCCTTACAATCGTATTAGTTCAGATGCAGCACCTCCAATGGTAGGAATTACCTTACTATTACTGAGAATCTGTTGGCATCCTAATAACAATTTGTTTTTTGATGTTCTAAAAGGATGACGAAGATGCGAGGAAATGGCCCTACTTAGCATGGCTGCAACAGATCTACAAGGGTATTAAATAGGTTGACTTGAAGATGCCTCAAGGGATTGTGGGCCTTACATTGGAGTATCCTTACACAATTGACAATACAGATCTCATGCAGTTTATCAGGTTGGAGGAGATAGATGCAGGTTGGGTGAAATTTGTAATCCGATAAGTATTTTTTTTCAATTTTCCCATATAATTCATTTAGTGGTTATTTGATTTCATACATTCAATAATTTATTCCTTATTTTAATTCTATTATAGCATCTTCCACGGTCTCTGCACAAACATGGAAAGACGTAATTGGTATGGATTCTTATGCCCTGCGAATACAATAGGGGATACTGATGCGTGCTTCTGTCACTAAAGCAATCAATTAATAACTAGGACAACCTAATAATGCAATATAGTGGCAACCTAGGTCATTCTCCGAAGGAGCAATATGTGGGTTTTCTCTAGAATTGAATTTAGGTGATAAAAAATGCAATAGAATGAACCTAAACTAAAATGCAAGACTCCACTACCTAAATGCAAAATGTAAAAGACTCTAAAACCTATATGAGAATGAAACTAGCGTAAATAATGAACATGCAATTTTTGGGGTTTTTCTTATGAGAGGGAAATTAAAATCCTAAGGAAAAGAAATAAACTAATATCTAAGAAAATCAACAAAGGTTAGTTCAATTATGATGGTGAAGGGGACAACTTAGGATTCACAGAGATTTAGCTTTCTTAGCCATTTAATTTATTAGACCAAAGGGAGATTCATGAAAAATTGGAATTAATAAATTTAATCACCTAATCAAGACATGGGAAACCCTCATGCTCAATAACACCTAATCCACTAGAAAACTCATAATGGAAAAAGCGGTGGTTAATTAAATACATTAAAAACCAATCACAATTGTTTAAGATAATTTTGGAAATTATGTTCACAATTGTCTAATTAAACAATTTGACAATTAATCACCTAATTAAACAATCAAGAGATTAAACCCAAATCGATAATTAAATTAATAATGAAAACTCAATTAATAATCTAATTGCCAATCAAAGGTTTGCAAACAAAAATCCCAATAATCAATTAAGAACAAAGTAAATCCAAAATATCAATTTAATCCAAATAAAAAATAAGTCTACAATCTAAAACTAGATTGTTCTCAATTATTACAACTCAAAAATCATTTAAAACTAAATAATCTTAAGTCTTGAATCAAAAAGATAAAAGAAAGACACTCCCTTATAGTCTTCAAGTGTAAGTTCCTAGGCTCTAGCATCCTCCATGCTCCTCCTAAGTTGCCTCCCTAAAGAGTTTATGCTGCCATGAAAATCCTTCCCCCTTCACGCCTCCAGTGGTGATTTATGGCCATTGGAAAGGTGGTTGTGGATGAATAATTAATGAATGATGCTGTGTGTATGTGTGCGGAAGGAAAGGGAGAATGGAATTGTTTCATGCAATTGGAGGTGGGGCCCATGATTGGAGAAATAATAGTAATTGAATCAAGCAAGCTTTCCTGGTGTGTCTCAGTGTGATATGCAAAACAGGAACTCCGAAAAGCCTCTCTCCAGCGTCGGTCCTTGTGTTAGTTCAGCGACTGTCCCTCCGCCCTCGCTCCGTCTGTGAGCATGTGTGCTCGTCAGTCCGTGAGTCTCAGCGTCCTCCACGTCTGTGAGTATGTCCCCCCGCGTATGTGAGTGCGTGATATTCAGCGGTTGTTTCGTCCGAGTCTTCGACGCCTTCCCTCAGCGTCCGCCTCTCTGCGTCTCGTGGCTATTAGGTTAATTAAAAGGGAGCAGAAGAGAGTCTTTTGGGTATTAATTTGGGCCTATTAAAATTCCAAAAACCCAATAAAATTCCATCATTGGATTCGTTTTGAGTTTCTAAGAAAAGTTCTGCACCGTAGGATCTTCTAATCTCCTTTTTCTTACTCTGCAAGAATCAAATAAAATCGTGATTTATCATATAATTGGAAATATTTTCCACTCACAAGATATCCATCAAAATAATAATAAATTAAGCTCAATGATATCATAATTAATTCAGATTTATATTATTTCCCAAAATTGGCTAATTATCCAAATATTATCTAATAAATCCAAATTAGCCTAAAATAATTCCCAAAATAAATGAATAAGGTGGGATAAAATATACTAAATTTGGGATTTATCAACTCCCCCACACTTATCATTTGCACTCCTGGGCAAAACAAATCAAGGCCAAGGGAATATAACAAGACAAAATAAAACAAAACTTCAAAAGTGAATGTTCCAATCACAAGTAAAAAATAAACAAAAGCATTTCAACACCTCTTTTATCCAAGTGATTTTCTCATGACTCAAGAAAACAAACTTCATGGCAATTTACTTGACAAAGGAATATCTAAGCTAGAAATCCCTCACCAAGGATATGTGTATGTCTCTCATCACTCAAAAGTGTATAGGTTTGTGTTTACACTCAAATCCACCCTATCCAGTACTCTTTCCATAGGCTTGACAAGGATCTAAGTTCTCCACCACTAGCAAAGCAAATGCAAACATAAATCCAAAGGACTTTTATTAGGTTGTAATGGGGCTAAGGTTAAGAAAGAAAGGGTATAGTGTTTGGAGAAACAAAGTTGAATATCCTAGAAGATGAAGAGAATGATGCAATAGGATGAAAGAAACCAAATCACACTTGAACTGGGTCATTACTTTTCCTTTCTCTTTTTTACTTTTCTTTTTTTTTTTTTTTGCAATTCTCTTAGGCTGTTATATATATGTTCTTTTAACGCGAACCTGTGTATTGGTGATACAAAGGCCCGGTTACTCAAACATTTATAACTCAATAGCACCAATATGCTACTAGCACGCTCATAGCTCTTACTAGCCGTTTGACACGAAGATCAACATTGGTGATGAAGACCCCCAGTTACTAAGCACAGCTTAAACCAGCGGAGCGGAATCTTATTACCTTCTTTTTTCCAAGATAACATATCATACTTTTCACAATGACCCAATTCCCAATTTTATACACGTTCTTCCATCCAAAATAGATATAATGCAATGCTCTTCAATTCCTAAGACATTCAAAAGGGTAGGATTTTTTTTTTGTGGGGTGAGAAAAAAAATAAAATATAGGCTCAAAGGGGATAAACAAAGGGTATATGTATGAAAAGGATAGGCTGTTTGGCTTATCTGGCTAAAATGAAATGAATGCCTTTATCATCTTCATGTATACACATACATAAAATGTGGCCTCAAATAAGATTCAAGTCAAATTCTAGATCAAGTAAAGAGATAGGGGGTACACACTGAAAAAAATGCATCAGGCTCAAAATCTCACTAGGTCTATATGATTGCTAGCCTAAATTCACCTAAGTCAAATTCATTGCCACTTAGTCTATTATCTCAAAACATGATCAATCACTTTTCAAATCAAGAATGCATAATACTGAAGTTACTTAAAACTTGCAATTTTTTCTCAAAAAAATTTTCTTTCTTTTCTTGAAAATAAGGAACAAAAACCAGAGTAAAGTCCAAAATATTTTTCTTTTTCTCATTTTAAAAACAAAGAACAAGAACCAAGAGTAAGAGAAAAATCCCTCCCCCACACTTAAATCTCGCATTGTCCTCAATGCAAAAGATAGATCTAACAAACAAGAACAAGCAATGCAAGTAAAAGAGTAAGGAAGGAGTACGACCGGAATATCAAAAGATTGAATATCCAAATGAAGTAGCATAACTGGCTTCTCTCCTTTGTCTGGTTGTAAGTCACATGAAAGCACTAGTGGTGTTCGCTTCCAATGTTCAGCAATTATTTCCCTCTTTAAGATCCTCAGATAACACTTCAACTCAAGTATAGAAGGTGTCTGGATGGGAGGAAGCAATCCATATACCTGCATAAAATCATACCACCAAGCAGTACCTTGTCCCATATGGATATGCTTAATAAAAAGGAACTTATCAAGAATCAGGGAAGATCCCAAGAGAAATTAATCAACAGAAAGTGGTGGAACTTCCAAATATTTTGAACAACCCATAAAATCAATATGACTCTCCTCAGTAAGAGTCAAGTTCTCTAAGGGATGAATCAAGTGATCACTCAAAATGGTCTCACCATGATTGTTCAAATAATCACTCAAGACAAATTCCACATGTGAAACATCATGATGCATTATGCTCTTACTATCTAAATGCACATCCAAATCAAGGCTTCCCCCACACTTATCCTTAATAGAATCCCCATTAACAATAGTCATGTCAAGATTATGAGTAGTATCAATAGCCTCAATAGAGGTATTATTTTCATCGTTTAAAGCATCATCATGATTAGTGTTAAGCAGGGTATCTTTAAAATCAATAGTGTCAGAGGGTTCAACAACAATCTCTTCATCAACCTCATTATCAGAATCAATGGAATTTATAGGACAAGAGGCACATGAATAAGCATTAATGCATGAGTCACAAGGTTCAACATGATTTAAATCAATGGAACAAGTCAATTCAGAAACCACATTAGTGCATGGATATTCAGCTAATGTATCAATTATCCCATCATTTGAAGTGGTAGAAGAAAAAGGGCATAAATCATTAGAAGGTGAAAGTGCATTACCACATGGAAATTCACTCTGAACTTCTAATTCTTCATTTTGCAGATTGTTAATTGCATTTGACAACTCCTGAAATTGAGTATGTAGAGCTTGAATTTGTTGTCTATATTGTTGTTGTAGTTGCATTTGTTGTTGTTGTTGCTGCAGTAGGATTGTCATCATAGCATCCATCTTACTTTCTAATCTTGACTCCTCTTCTTGACTTAGTAAAGCTTGATTGACATATCCATGATTTGAATAATCATGACATCCCAGATTATTGACATTTGAATATGCATCATATATCTACTCAACATCATAGTCATAATGATAAGGCATAGGAGTGTAAGAAAAATTTCCATAAGGTGTAGCATTCCAAGCCATAACAGGATCAATTCAATTTTTTTTTCTTTTTTTTTTTAAAAAAAATCAAGTAATGCAAATAACAACTACCTAAGAAATCACCTAAAGACTCAAATCTAGAGACTAACCATTACTCCCCGGCAATGGCGCCAAAATTGATGCGTGCTTCTGTCGCTAAAGCAATCAATTAATAACTAGGACAACCGACTAATGCAATATAGTGGCAACCTAGGTCATTCTCCCAAGGAGCAATATGTGGGTTTTCTCTAGAATTGAATTTAGGTGATAAAAAATGCAATAGAATGAACCTAAACTAAAATGCAAGACTCCACTACCTAAATGCAAAATGTAAAAGACTCTAAAACCTATATGAGAATGAAACTAGCGTAAATAATGAACATGCAATTTTTGGGGTTTTTCTTATGAGAGGGAAATTAAAATCCTAAGGAAAAGAAATAAACTAATATCTAAGAAAATCAATAAAGGTTAGTTCAATTATGATGGTGAAGGGGACAACTTAGGATTCATAGAGATTTAGCTTTCTTAGCCATTTAATTTATTAGACCAAAGGGAGATTCATGAAAAATTGGAATTAATAAATTTAATCACCTAATCAAGACATGGGAAACCCTCATGCTCAATAACACCTAATCCACTAGAAAACTCATAATGGAAAAAGCGGTGGTTAATTAAATACATTAAAAACCAATCACAATTGTTTAAGATAATTTTGGAAATTATGTTCACAATTGTCTAATTAAACAATTTGACAATTAATCACCTAATTAAACAATCAAGAGATTAAACCCAAATCGATAATTAAATTAATAATGAAAACTCAATTAATAATCTAATTGCCAATCAAAGGTTTGCAAACAAAAATCCCAATAATCAATTAAGAACAAAGTAAATCCAAAATATCAATTTAATCCAAATAAAAAATAAGTCTACAATCTAAAACTAGATTGTTCTCAATTATTACAACTCAAAAATCATTTAAAACTAAATAATCTTAAGTCTTGAATCAAAAAGATAAAAGAAAGACACTCCCTTATAGTCTTCAAGTGTAAGTTCCTAGGCTCTAGCATCCTCCATGCTCCTCCTAAGTTGCCTCCCTAAAGAGTTTATGCTGCCATGAAAATCCTTCCCCCTTCACGCCTCCAGTGGTGATTTATGGCCATTGGAAAGGTGGTTGTGGATGAATAATTAATGAATGATGCTGTGTGTATGTGTGCGGAAGGAAAGGGAGAATGGAATTGTTTCATGCAATTGGAGGTGGGGCCCATGATTGGAGAAATAATAGTAATTGAATCAAGCAAGCTTTCCTGGTGTGTCTCAGTGTGATATGCAAAACAGGAACTCCGAAAAGCCTCTCTCCAGCGTCGGTCCTTGTGTTAGTTCAGCGGCTGTCCCTCCGCCCTCGCTCTGTCTGTGAGCATGTGTGCTCGTCAGTTCGTGAGTCTCAGCGTCCTCCGCGTCTGTGAGTATGTCCCCCCGCGTACGTGAGTGCGTGATATTCAGCGGTTGTTTCGTCCGAGTCTTCGGCGCCTTCCCTCAGCGTCCGCCTCTCTGCGTCTCATGGCTATTAGGTTAATTAAAAGGGAGCAGAAGAGAGTCTTTTGGGTATTAATTTGGGCCTATTAAAATTCCAAAAACCCAATAAAATTCCATCATTGGATTCTTTTTTAGTTTCTAAGAAAAGTTCTGCACCGTAGGATCTTCTAATCTCCTTTTTCTTACTCTGCAAGAATCAAATAAAATCTTGATTTATCATATAATTGGAAATATTTTCCACTCACAAGATATCCATCAAAATAATAATAAATTAAGCTCAATAATATCATAATTAATTCAGATTTATATTATGTCCCAAAATTGGCTAATTATCCAAATATTATCTAATAAATCCAAATTAGCCTAAAATAATTCCCAAAATAAATGAATAAGGTGGGATAAAATATACTAAATTTGGGATTTATCAGATACCAATACTGTGGCACATAGGACTCACTATGTCTGCTACGCAATGGGAGAGACCAAACTTTATTGTTATCTAGCACCCATTATTCAACAGCTCGTATTTTCATTTTGTCAATTTAAGAAGTTTAATAAATAATTGTCTTATCATCTAACTTCATTTTAATCTGTACATGTTGTTATAGTTACCACTGGAGTTTGTGTGTTATATGTCCTCGCTGCAATGTAGTCTATTGGTTTGATCCCTTGAGTAAAAAGCCAGACAAAGATACAAAATCCATCTTTGACACATAAGTTATTCTGTTTATTTTTCATTGACTCTTTAAAAAAATGAATAGTTCTAATTTCTATTCATTTTGATTTTCATGATAGTGCTTGTCAAACATATAGAGTCCTAGGCAGGTCACGCGAGGGTACAGTTGTTAAAAAGCCAAAGTGGTTTTGTCTGATAGTAAGTAGTTTCAATTCTAATTGTTTCATTGACGGTCCTTTTAGACATACCTTTATTAATTTTAACAACCAATTGCATGCCTTTGATTTAAAGTTCCCTTGACAACGTGGCAACACTGAATGCGGATATTATGTTATACTTTATATGTATAACATCACTCAAAGTGGAATTACTAGCGATTTTGAAAAGGTAATCGCTTCTTCAATCTCAAATGATAATATTTTTCGTGTTCTAATCGAAATGCTAATTAATTCATTTGCTTGATTCATTTCATCAAAGCTTATTTTTTAATTTTTAGATTTTTGATAATGAAGATGCCTACTTACGGAAGACCTTGATTTGATCAGAGACCTTTTGGTTGGACATCTTCTTCAGCATATAGAGCATTAAACTTTTTATTTATATCAGTTTGTAGTTGTGTAATGACAGCATTTTGACACTTTCTGGTTGTTATTGTTAATATATATAGTAGTAGGTTGTATGAGTTGTTATTGTTGTAGTGTTGGATGTCCTTACCATTTTGTAATGGACATTGTGGTTTATGTATCCATTTTCTATTCTGTTTCTGCAATTTGAATCCGCTGGGTAATACAGAATGTAAATGATGGTTTAAAAAAATCTAACCTTTTAACATCCCAAATTAAGAATTGGGACGTCTAAAGTCCCTGTTTGGAGGACTTTAGACGTCCTAAATTATAATTTGAGACGTCTTTTCTTAAAACATACTACGCCCCCAACATAAGCGTCCCCCCGTTTTTGGATGTTAAAAGTACCAAATTTGGGACATTAAAATCCCTTTTTGTAGTAGTGTGAAAAGCATGATAATGATTTGTATGAATTGTTTAGCAAGATTGAAGTCAATATACCTTTTGCTTGAAATTGTTAAACAACCCAAATATGCTAATATCTTAAGGGACCTATGCAAATACAAGAAAAGATTCAAGCCTAATAAGATGGTCCAACTTCCTTCTAATGTGAGTGTATTGTTTAAGCCCCAGTTGCCTGTTAAGTGTCAAGATCCGGGGAGTTTCACTATACCTTGCACAATTAGGAATTTCACAATTCCTAAGGGATTGCTTGACCTTGGTGCTACAATAAATATGATACCCAAATCTGTTTATGAGCCTATAGGAGTCATTATACTCAAGCCTACTAGTGTCATTTTGCAATTAGTAGATCAAACAATTAGATATCCACTTAGGGTGCTTGAGGATGTGTTAGTTAAAGTTAATGACTTGCTTATTCCCTCCTATGTGTTTCATGAGCTAGCTACTCGGACATATTACTTGAATAAGCTCTTGGACCGCAAGACTGACGGGAATCTACAAATTGTCCATGAGTTTTATGCCAATGCCTATGTGCGACTTGTTTGGTGGTTTCCCATTCAGGGTATTGATATCGACTTTACTCTGGCTAGTTTCCGGCAATTTACATCACTCCCAGCAGTCGAGGAATGCAAATACCAACAGCATTTAGACAATGCAGATGACATCCCTGAGGACGCCATTTCTCAATTGTTGGTTTATAATGGAGAAGTGGCTTGGCAAAGTCGTAGTGGGACTCAGAAGTATTTACCCTGCGCTAAGTTATTGGTTGAAGCTCGTGTCTGGTTGCACTTTAGCAAGGAATATTTATGGCCTTCATCCAACTGAAATTGCCTCACTAGGGACCAAGCCATCCTTATTTTTCCTTCTGATGAACAAGGAACCAATCGATATAGGTGTTTTGATTTACAAGTCTTTGAGAGACCATATTCTTGACCATACTGGTGGCCTGATACTGCCACACCTTATCTTTGCTTTATGTTCCTCTATGGGTGTTACAGCCACAACCACTGATGTTTTGTTCAAACCAATGAAGAAATCTCACTACCAGAGAATCAAGCCAAAACCGAATGAACAAGTTCCAACATCCTAATGATTACCTAGTGTTCCTGTATTTGAACATGGTAAACCCTCTCAGGCTCAGCCAGAATATGGTGGACCCTCTCAGTCTTATATGGAGCATGATGAACCCTCAGTAGTCCCTCCTATCTCAACCTCCCACAACCTTAGATGTGATCCTAGCTACCATCCAGTGCACTGAGGCCACTGTCGCCCAATACCTCTCACATCTGTAGGACTACAGTGTTCGCCAGACCCGATTAGAGGAGTTATTTGCTGCACATGTACCTGGTGCTGCTCATGCTGGTGAGGATGATGACAGTGAGGACAAGGATGATGATGATGCGGATACCAGTGATGATGGTGGCGAGGATTAGTATTGCTATTCTTTGTTGATAGGATTTTCTTTTTGTTTTTGTTGTTTTGGTTGTTGTTCATACTATGATCAATGGATATTATTGGCATTTTTCTTGTTAATGGCTGGTTCTGAGTTTCACTTAACGTTGTTCCTCTCACATATACCTGTCATTATTCTGTCTGTGGTTGCTGGTTTATCTATTCCATTGTAGGTGATATGTGGGCACTTTTGCCTTGTGACAGTGTGGATACTGTTTGTCTCAAGTTTGGGGGTGATATTGATTGTTTGTCTGCATGTTGACAATAATTTCAAATTTTGGAAATGTATTTTGTGCCCTGTCCGGTGAGTTAAAAGTTAAGTTAAATTTGATTAATTATATCTGAAGTGGAATGCGTGATCCGCTGATAGAAATGGATACTTGGATTTTATGTTTTCCAAGAAAACAAGAATAAATATTCATGAATGCTTGGTTCACATTTTAAAACTTATTACCTCCTAATGCTTTCCGGAATAAACATTGCGCACAAGGGTTGGAAATAATTTGAATGCTTTTGTTAGGAGATTTTATAGCAAATTGACGTGTTTGAGCTTTTCTCATTGAAGGTCTTTTGAATTTGTATTTGAATTTCTTGAAATAAGTTAACATTTCACACAATTCTAGAACATGAGTTGCAGTCTCTTTGATATAAATAAGAAAAAATTATTATGGGAATTGCTTATGCCCTAGGTTGATTTTTAATGAAGTAATTTGTTATTGCTCTTAGAATTAACCTTTGGTTTAGTTGAGTTAATGCATTTTGATTAGGCCAATGTTCAATTAATCTTTGTGAATGTGTATATGAGAAAAAAAAACCTCTGTTGGAAGGATTTCGAGCCAAATTTTCATTCATTAATGTATGTGTGCCACCTATTATAGCATACCTCTAGAACTTGTTTAAATTCTTTTTCAAAATCACATTTGTATGTAGATTAATGAATATGATAGGGGCATCATTTCTAAACCCATTTACCTAAATACAAACCCTATATACTAATCCATTGTTAACCCCTTTGAGCCCTTCACATTTCAAAATCTATCATTTAACAACAAGTACTATGTATGCTTCCCTTTTGCATTAGATTGTCACTTAATTATCATTGAAATGTCTTGAATATAGTTGGTTTGAATAAATTCCATTTTCATGCATTATATATATAAAAAAGAAGAAGAAAGAATTAGTAGAAAAGAAAGCATTACAAAAAAAACAAGAAGAAGAAGATGCCACTGTATACATTTGTACGTGCATAGTACTTGTTTCATTATCCTTTCCATGAGACCATTTCCATCATTACAACCCTTTTTAAAAGTCCCTTGGATTCATGAGTCTAGGTGTTGCAAACTGGTGGAAAGAGTAGAGTTTCTACAAGCATATGGTAGGACCTAGTCTAGGTGGTATTGAGCGAAATTTCCCATATTTGTGAGAGTTAAACACTGAAATCCTTGAGTGTTCTCTTGTGTACATGTCTTTGATTAATTGTGCATTAATCTAGTCCATCTACATTACCCCATGCTAAAACTTGTGTTAGCTTCATTAGTGATAATGATCAATCCAATAAAAATTTGGAGTACAAGGAAGCAACTTGAGATAAGTTTGGGGGAGGAGATGAACAACGTGAAAAATGTTGTCATTTATCTCAAGAACTTTGAATTCTCTATTTTCCTATTCTTTTGATGAGATTAACCTTTGACCGCATTACAAGCCCCTAAAATCTCATTGATTTTAAAGTTGTGTGGAATGATCTATAAGTGAAGAGAAAGAAGAATGCAGAAGGATTAAGCTCGGATATTGAGGTTGTTTATACATGTTGAAGTGTTGCATTGGATCTTAACAATTGTAGGAAGATTGTTATTCAACTCTTATCACCCACACACATTCTGAAAAATGTTTGGATGCTCGTTCTTAAACTGTGAACCAGGCATCCCTTTATATTTTGTTGTTTTCCTATTGAGCATTATATCATGAGTAGCCAATGAGGAAAATTATCATGCACTTACACTCCGTCTGGGATTAATTAATCTAGCTCTTGTTACTTAACTGATTTTACTCGAGGACGAGAAAAAGTTTAAGTTTGGGGGTGTGTTAACCTTATGAAATTATTGTCATAAGTGCACATTTCCTCTTATTTCTTCCACATTTTGGGCGTACTAATAGGCATTTGGGAGTGTTGAAGTAGAAGAAATGTGTTCTATTCATACTTGGCACTGAAAGAGTATAAATGTGGGGGTAAGATATGAATATCTGTTATGATTATCAAACTGTGATCTTTTATGAGTTCTCTGTGTTGAAAGGATAAAAATTCAGTCACAGCTGGAGCCAGAGAAATCCAAATTCAATGAAAAGAAGGTGAAATGGAGTTGAAGCCATCAACTGTGCTAGGGAAATGCAAGAAGGGATGAGAACAGATCTTGGCAAGGGACAAATTTGCACTGTAGGGTTTTTGGCCACGGCCAACATATTTACTGGCCGCGGCTAATATGAGGTCAGAAACATACTAGCCGTGGCCAAGTATCCTTTGGGCTGCGGCCAACTAGTGGTCAGTAACTTACTGGTCGCGGCCAACACAATCATTGGCCGCGGCTAATAACATCACAGAAGCTCACTAGGCTCAGCCAAGTATTTTCTGGCCGCGGCCAACGCCTGATACAGCTGCTATGTGTTTTGACATTCAGGGCATGTAAATGTTGAAACCAGAGATTGAAAGGGGGGCTCCTGAAATACCTAGAGAGGCAGTTGTGACACTCCTCTGAGCTTGGGTATGCCATAAAGCAAGGGAAATCAAGTGGAGATTGAAGATTTGCAAAGATTCGAGCTAGTTTTCCTTGGTTTTACTGATTTCTTTCCCTTTCTTCTTCATTTTGCTAATATGGCAGTTCATGCTCTATATCTTTGTATTCATTTCTTGAATATGAGCAGCTAAACTTTCATTCTGGGATTGTTTATGAACCTTTGTATGGATTAAACTTGATTCCTTCTCTCTTTAAGTATCTAATGGCATATGTATATTGATTTTACCTTGTTTTCACTACTATTCGTGACTGGCCATCTCTGTGGATGATTTGTTCAATCCAGTTGAGCTTGAGAGAGTTAGCTTAATTGTAGAACTTTGGTAAAATTATGCTAGACTTGAAGTTTATGAACTAAATGGATGGTTTGTTAGTAACATAGAGATATAGTTACTAGCCTAGCATTATCACATTAATGTTGGTGCCTAATGGATATTTTCTCTTAACGGTAGCAAGAGATTGTACATGTTAATTGAAGATACAGAGTTGGTTATGACTTGAGAGAGCTTAATCAAACACTTGTGAACCTTAGACTAACATATATATATCCCATGGAAAGACTCTTGGAGAGGAAATAAATCAAGTTTATGAAATACAAAGGGGATGAACAATCCTAGGTTTATTACAACTGTTGAAATCATAAGGATCAAGTTTTTGTTCAGTAATTCTTAGTTTTTACAAAAATATCTTTCGAAACTTCTTTGTCTACACCAACAACATGTTTTGGCTCAACTTAATTGAATTAACCAAGCCTATAGCTTGACTAAATTGTTACTCAAATCCTCGAGGGAATGTTCTTAGTTATCACTTTACTATTTGGCGTGACCCGTGCACTTGCGATGGCGAACAAGAAGTGGCTTAAAAGTTTTTAATTACTTTTTCTTACTCTTTTATTTTATATATTCTTTTAATTTTTATTAAGATCAATATTGTTTTTAATTCTTTTTTTAACTCTTTTATTTTACATATTCTCTTTATTAAAATAAATGTTATAACCTCACTTCTCTAATTTTTTAAATCCAACTCATAACAATTTCCTCCCTTCAAATCTCTAGTACAAAACAGCCCCTATAAGAAAATATATTCTTTCTAGTATATTAACCCTTTTAGACCGTAGAGGAAGACGCTGTATCGACCAATCGACCTCTTAATAGCAGAGATTCCTCAATAACAGTAACTTCTCGGAACTCAACACCGTCGCAGGTAATTTTTATCTTATGATTTGACATAACTGCTAGTACTTTGAGTAGATGGAAGAGATAAACACAAGCATGGTTGAAAATGTAAGAGACAATAATGCTAAGTCTGAAGATCGTCCTCAACATCTCCTCTATCCACGACATCATGAATCTTCTACCTTAGGAGGACGCTGCCAAGTTTAGTGTTTTATCCAAAACCTTCTATTCTTTGTGGCTTTCTTTTCACTTTGACCACAGTACACATTGTCACATCCCATATTTTAGGCTTATAATTTCAAGAAAAAGTCATGGAGGCACAAGAATGTAGAGAATAAATCTTCATATTATATTTGAGGCTTGAACGAGGTATAAATGAGAAAATTTACCTCAGAAAGGAATTTTAAATAATTATTGAATTTTGTTTTAATAAAGGATGATTAGCCAAATTTAAATATGAAAAATCCAAAGAGGCCTCAAATAAATGGGAAAACAAAAAACAGGGGAAAATAATTTTATGATAGGAATGAGTTGTTCAAAGAATTACTTATGAAAAATAATTCCAAAATATGTCAAGGAATTAATTATGGTAATGAGATAATTTACTATGGTTTGAGTGGATATGATGGATGGCAAGATTAGTAAATAGCATCTCACATCCAAGGTCAAAGGGAGAAGTTTAAAATCTACCTCAAGGATAAGACTGCAAGAGATGAATGGTCAAGATTTAGCTTTGAAAAGTAAAGCTACCGATTTTTAAAGTACAAATTAGGCCAAATATGATTGGTTGAAGTCAAAATTTATGGAAAATGATGTAATTATTCAATTAAAACCATATTTGTCAATTTCTTTCATTAATTTCTGTGGGCACCTAGAAAAGAAAGTCTTATGATCTCCTAATAGCCCATATAGCGTGATATAAGCCAGGAAGTAAAGGAAGAATAATTATTGGCAATTTGATCATAATGAAAGCATTAAAATATATTTATGAGGAGGTGGATTTGGAATTTTATCCAATGTGATTAAGAAATGAGATAAAAGCCATTTTACTCCCTCATTTGGTCCATAAGGTCAGTTGATCTAAACAAGAAAGGTAGAGAGAGAGAGCAAGAGCTGGACAATCCATGAGCTTCTAAAAGTACAAGTGTGGCATGATGTTAGGCATGGAGGAGGGGAAGAATAAATTATACCCGTTGGATCATGGAAGTCATTAAAATAACATAAAAACATCTTCACTCTCCCATTTACCTCATGTGTGGGGTTTGCATGCCCTGCTCATCGCATCTACACTACTACAAAAAAGGGCTATAACGTCCCAAATTTGGCACCTTTAACGTCCCAAAACAGGGGGAAGTATATACTGGGGGCGTAGTAAGTTATAAGAAAAGACGTCCCAAATAATAGGGACATCTAAAGTGAGACTTTAGACGTCCCAAATTGTAATTTGGGACGTCTAAAGTCCCACAGGACGTCCCAAATGTCATTTGGGATGTCTAAAGTCCCCCTTAGGACGTCTAAAGTCCCACAGGGGGGACTTTAGACCTCCCAAATTGTAATTTGGGATGTCTAAAGGTTAGGTTTTTTTTATACCATAATTTACATTCTGTATTACCAAGCGAATTCAAACTGCAGAAACAGAATAAAAGATGGATTCACTACTACAGAATTGAGATATAACCACCCCCAAAGACGTCCCAAATTGAGAATTGGGTGGTTAAAAAGGGAGGCGGTGGCATTTTCGTAATTATTTATGTGTAGGGGAACCTTTAGGCGTCCCAAATTTGAATTTGGGACGCCTAAAGTGCTTCCTGGCGCGAAATATAAATTTGATAAATTTTTTTTAGCGCCAGGAGCTGGGTTTAGGCGTCCCAAATTAATTTGGGACGCCTAAAGTTGGGACTTTAGGCGTCCCAAATGGCATTTGGGACGCCTAAAGTGGGACTTTAGGCGTCCCAAATGCCATTTGGGACGCCTAAAGTCCCAACTTTAGGCGTCCCAAATGGCATTTGGGACGCCTAAAGTCACCTTTAGGCGTCCCAAATACCATTTGGGACGCCTAAAGGCGTCCCCTGCATGTCAGACACTTGTCTGACATGCGGTCTTCTCATCTAAATCACACCCTCACCTCACATCCCAACTTTACTCTTCTTCCTCCTCTCCCCACCCACACCGTCGGCCCTGCTATGTTTTTTTCTTTTCTTCAACTCCTCCCTCCTCCCTTGTTCAAGCTCTCTCCTCCACCATCGGCCTAGCTTGTTCAAGCTCTCCCTCCTCCCTTCTTCTTCCTCTTTGTTTCTTCAACGGCTGCAACCGTGTCTACTTCAACCTCACCTCCTCCACAGTGGGTTTTGCTCTCTCCTCCATTGTTGTGCGTGGGTGGAGCTCCAACATCTTCTCAACCTCTCAAACATAGTAGCTAGGGGGCGCCCTCAGATTGGTTTATTTTCTTCAATTTTTTTTTGTAACAGAACATGGTTTATTTTGTTTTTGAAAAATATTTCCGAATGGTTGAGATAGTGCTTATTATATATATATTGCTTATATTGAGATATCAAAGATTAGCCTGATGTGTTTGGTGTGGTTATATTGTTTAAATTGCATTGATTTGGGAATGGTTTATTTTCTTGTTTAAATATAAATTTACTTGTGTATAATAGAAACAAGTCTTCTTAGTTCTCACCCGTTCCATTGTGTTAAATATGAGTAAAGTTTAAAAGTTACTCCCTGTTTCAATTTGCCTCTCGTTAATTATTGAGTAAACTTTGTTCTTATAAGATAAAATGTTATATTAAATAGGGATGTAGTTAGAAAGGTTTTAAATTTAAAGGTAGAGTTAATGAGATTTAAAGATTTCTTTCACTATTGTGATCATGTTAAAAGTGACTTATAAGAACGATTAGAAGTAGAGTATTAAATTTTAAGACAAAGTTTTTGAACTTTTATTTATTTATTTGTTCAAGTGTAACATAATGAAAGTGTCTCATAAAAGTTTCTTTCAATCATTGATTAGTGTATGCCACATGAAACCAATACAATTCATAGTTGTATTAAAATCCTGCACCATTAATTAGTATATATAATAAAATAAAATATGATTTATTTAAATTAAAGAAATTCTTGTATTAATTACACACAATTGTTTTGTTAATTCCAAATTCTTGAATTATGAAGAATAATTCAAGCCAAAACTTAAAAAGAAAACGATAACCCCAATATTCATTAAATGATTTTTATCTAAATATTTTCAATAAAACAATTTTATTTTTGGAAGAACTCAACTTAAAATTGTTTTGTTAATATGAAACTCGTTTTGTTTTTAATTCTTCCAAACCTCAAAAAAATTCTTTAATTTAATCTTATTGTATTTATTTTATTATACATTAATTTTATATACATATACTTATTAAAAAAATAAGTTACATAGCACTGAAACCCTTTTAATAGGAGAGATGAGGCTAGGAGGGGGCAATAAAGTTATTAAGCCCATATTTTAAAATCCTAAATTGGGTTGATAACTTAATTAGGCAATCCCATCATATGTCCTTGAGAATTGTACTAAACGTGTGAATGTTATTGGTAATGCCTTAGGTGGTAACAAAATGGATCATAGTTGGATGAATGCTTTGAGAACTAGTGAGGAATATGAGAAAGGGGTGGACGAATTTATTGAATTCGCTAAAAAGAATGCTCCTGCAAGAAATGGGAAGTATTTTTGTCCTTGTGTCAATTGTTTGAATGAGAGTAGACGGGATGTTGATGTCATAAAGGATCACCTACTTTGTGATGGAATAAATCTGCGATACACAAGGTGGATATGGCATGGTGAGGAAATAACTGATTGTCCGTCACACAAGAAGGGAGCTGTGGATGTCATAGATGAAGATAGAATGGAGAGAATGATTAACGATGTTGAGGCAGAATCCTTTGCGCAGTCGCAGGAGTATGATAGCCTACGGAGTGATGCAGAGACACCATTGTATAGTGGTAGTAAGTACACGCGGCTGACAGGAACATTACATTTGGTTAACTTAAAGGCAACTTGTGGGTGGACCGATAGTAGTTTCACATTGCTGCTTGAACTATTGTGTGATATGTTTCCGGAGGATAATGTACTTCCAAATCGTATGTATGAGGCCAAGAAAATCCTGTCTACAATGGGTATGGAGTATAAGAAGATACATGCTTGCCCTAATGACTGCGTACTGTACAGAAATGAGTACGGAGGTCTTAGTGAGTGTCCTAAGTGTAAAACTGCACGATACAAAGTGAAAAAAGATGGTGGTTGTGGTGATGTGACAAGTAAAAGGCAACCTTTAAAGGTTATGTGGTATCTTCCAATAATACCACGTTTTAAACGTTTGTTTGCGAGTGCAACAAAAGCGAAGAAGTTGAGATGGCACTCTGATGAGAGAATATCTGATGGGAAATATCTTCGGCACCCAGCTGACTCTCCACAATGGAAAAAAATAGATGAAATCTTCCCTCAATTTGGCAGCGAGCCGAGAAACCTACGGCTTGGGCTTTGTACAGACGGCATCAATCCGTATAGAACTCTTACTAGCACACATAGTGCGTGGCCGGTTCTCCTTGTAATGTACAACTTGTCTCCTTGGCTATGTATGAAACGTAAGTATATGATGCTATCTATGATTATTTCTGGACCAAAACAGCCAGGGAACGATATTGATGTCTATTTGGCGCCTTTGATTGAGGACTTGAAGAAGTTGTGGGAGGAAGGCGTAGATGTGTTTGATGCTTATAAGAATGAGTCTTTCAAGCTACGTGCAATGATTTTCACAACGATAAACGACTTCCCTGCGTACGGAAACTTGTCAGGGTACAGCGTGAAGGGTCACAAAGCATGCCCAATATGTGAAGCAGACACAAACTTCCAACAACTAAAGCATGGAAGAAAAACTGTCTACCTTGGCCACAGGAGGTTTCTTCATCGGTTCCACCCGTATCGTAGGCTAAGAAAGCGGTTTAACGGCTTACCGGAGCATGGAATGGCTCCAAAGTCACTAACCGGAGAGGAAGTCTACAGTCGAGTGGAACGTATCCATGTCACTTTTGGTAAGAATCAGAGGGTTGCGAGTGAGAAGAACATATGGAAGAAGAGATCCATTTTCTTTGATCTTCCATATTGGTGTTCGCTAGACGTGAGACACAGTATTGATGTGATGCATGTGGAGAAGAATGTTTGTGATAGCCTTATCAGTACGCTTTTGCACATACCAGGGAAGACTAAGGATGGGATTAATGCGAGATTAGACCTTGTCGATATGGGAATAAGAGAACGATTACATCCACAACTAAGAGATGATGGTAGGAGGGCATACATGGAGCCAGCAGCGCATACACTGTCAAAAGCAGAGAAAAGAAGTTTGTGTGGGTGTTTGCATGAAATGAAGGTGCCGCAAGGGTATTCCTCGAATGTGAGAAGATGTGTCTCAATGGACGATTTGAAGTTAGTGGGAATGAAGTCCCATGATTATCATGTGTTGATGCAACAACTATTACCAGTAGCTATTAGAGGCATAATGAAAGATGAAGTACGAAACACAGTGACCAGATTGTGCGTTTTCTTCAATGCTATCTGTAACAAAGTCATTGACACTGAAAAGTTGGATGAACTAGAAAATGAGGGTTACATTATTTTGTCACAACTAGAGATGCACTTTCCGCCTTCATTTTTTGATATAATGGTGCATTTGGTAGTTCATTTGGTGAGGGAGGTAAGGCTATGCGGTCCAGTTTACCTGAGGTGGATGTACCCTTTCGAGCGATACATGAAGATCTTAAAAGGGTATTCTAAAAATCCTTATCGACCAGAAGCCTCAATAGTAGAAAGATATGTAGTTGAGGAGGCTATGGAGTTTTGCAAAGATTATATGTCAGGGAAGAAGGAACAATCTCGGCATGAAGAAGGGAGAAGCAAGGGAACACGGGGACTGAAAGTGAAGAATGTTCCTCGTGAAGAGGTGTTGCAAGCCCACTTGTATATCCTGAATAATATGGAAGAAGTTCAACCTTACATAAATGAACACAGAAACACTTTGAAGAACAAGAATCCTAGGAAGAATGACATGCAGATTGCTATTGAGAAAAACAAGACATTCATGCAGTGGTTCGAGGAAAAGGTTTTGCACGAGATCGGTGTGTCTGAGACAATCGAGTGGCTAGCTTGGGGGCCTTCGTTTCACGTCATTACTTGGACCGGTTATGATATAAATGGCTATTCTTTCTATACCAAAGAGCAAGATGACAAAAGTACCATGCAAAATAGTAGGGTTATGGTAGAAGCTGAATCTATGCACTTTTCCAGTTCGAGAGACAAAAACCCCATATTAGCGTCTATGGCCTATTATGGAGTTATAGAAGAAATATGGGAGATGACGTACAACAAGTTCAAAGTTGCTTTATTTAAATGTAAGTGGGTTAGCAACAATGCCGTGGTAATAGATAAACAATTTGGATTTGTCTCAGTCGATCTTCGAAGAGTTGGCTATAGAGAAGAGCCCTTCATTTTAGCAAGCCAGGCGAAGCAAGTGTTTTATGTCACCGATCCTGCCAGCAAAAATATGTCCATTGTCCTTAAAAGTAAAAAACAGAAGTATGGTGATCCGACCTTCAACCTTGATGACACACCACCTTTCACAACAACTACACCTCGAACAAATGAAGTAGAATTGGTAGATGATGACGAATATGCTGTAAGAAATGACCATGGTGAAGGACTATGGGAAACAATATAGAGTAAGACCTTAATTTATAAACGAGAACTGTGTTTTTTCTGTTTTACTTCCCGCTTACTATATACATGTGTTTTCATTGCAATTTACTTACGTTTCTGATGATGCTTTTTGTGTTAACAGGAATATGGACAACGTTAGTGATGACGAGAGGGGTGGAGATGACGAAAGCTCTAGCAATGACGAAATTCCTAGAGTTGAACCCCCTGCAAGAAGGAGGGTTAGAGGCTATACAAAGATGGGAGCATTGGTTGCACGTCATGAACATCAACAGGAGAGGCTGCATATAGACTTCGATCATAATCTGAATCCAATTGGTCCTGAGGAAGACCACTTCATTAGCTACATAGGGCTTTTGGCTCGAAGCAAAGTACGCATTACCTACGATAATTGGAGATTGGTTCCCCCAAAAATGAAAGACATGATTTGGCAGCAACTTTTGGTATGAAGTTTTGCTGCATTGTAGCTTTGTTCTTATTGTTTCAAATATAATAATCTTATGTTTTACCTTGCAGCAAACATACGATGTCCCCGACACCACAGAGATGCATAGGCACTGGATGGATGAGGTTTGTGTACGATGGAAAGGTTTCAAGAACAAGCTAACAAAGCATTACATTCGAGGGGCCCTTAGGGGTAACGATCCATGTGCACAGTATACATATTTATCTCCAGAGGACTGGAGGTTGTTTGCGGCATCACGAGCAGATCCTGAGTTCTTGGTAAGATTTCTGTCATGATATAGAACTACTTATATCGTTGATTTCATATACTTTATATCGTTGATTCATTTTTTGTCGTTTTTCATTCATAGAAATTAAGTGCAGCAAATGCCCAGAGGCAAGCAGAAAATAAATATCAACATTTCATGTCTCGCGGTGGATATCGGAAGCTTGAGCGGCAAATGATGGCAGAAGAGTTACAGAAAATGAAGGAAGCAGCGGAATCTGATCCTAGCGTTGTTATCCAGCCACCGGCACCTCCTCCACGTCACAAAAAATGGAAGGCAGGGAGGATTAAGGCTGGGAAGTACATAAATCCGACTGTTGCTGAGGTTGCTGCGAGGATTGTAAGTAGTTATACCATAAGTACCTAATTTTTTACATGTCGCGAGTGGTTTCGATACATTTACGATAAACTGCATGCTACAGGATAACCTGGACGAGCAGAGTAGCCAAGGTTCATTCAATCCAAGTACACGGATGGACATCTTGTCAACGGCTATTGGGAAGGCAGATGACCTTGGTCGTGTTCGAGGAGAGACACGGGGAGTTAGTGCCGCGAGGTATTTTGGACGAGAGCCACGTTATTCGTCACAAGCTGGACCTAGTAAGGACGTTGTGGCCAAGATTCGAGAGGACCTCGAACGAGAGATCGAGGCCAACCTTCGCGACAAGCTCCGACAAGAGCTCTTGCCAGAGCTTCAACTTGAAATAGCAAAGATGTTTGAAGCACAAAGGGCAAGGGACGAGGCTCGAACTCAGGAATCCCCGGCCTTCAATAGCACCAGAGGAAGTTACAACCCTCTGGAGCAACCACTTGGCCACCCTTCTCCCACTCCAGTGTCGGTACCACTTGGCGACCCTTCTCCCACTCCAGTGTCGGGAGACCCTTGCACCCTCTATTTGGATGATCCACTGTTGCGTGTTGTTGCTGATGCTCTCGTTCACACACGTGCTACCACGCACCATAATCAGCAAATTCCGGAGGATTTTCGTAGGGTGAATGTGATGAGTGTTAGAAAGGGGGAAGAAGGTACAGCCATCCCTGCTCCCGATCCAGAGGTTGGCACGTTAGGTCAAGCGATAGGATCTTTCATCCTTTGGCCTCGCAATCTTATTGGTTCAGACGCAACACCTCCAATGGTAGGAATTACCTTACTGTTACTGAAAATCTGTTGGCATCCTAATAACAATTTGTTTTTTGATGTTCTAAAAGGATGACGAAGCTGCGACCAAATGGCCCTTATTAGCACGGCTGCAACAGATCTACAAGGGCATTAAACAGATTGACTTGAAGATGCCTCCAGGGATTGTGGGCCAAGTGGAGTATCCCTACACGATTGACTATAAAGATCTCAAGCAGTTTATCAGGTTGGAGGAGATAGATGCAGGCTGGGTCAAATTTGCAGTCCGGTAAGTTTTTTTTCAATTTTCCCATAGAATTCATTTAGTGGTTTTTTGTTTTTATACATTCAAGAATTGATTCCTAATTTTAATTCTATTATAGCACCTTCCACGATCTCTGCGCAAACATGGAAAGAGGTAATTGGTATGGATTCTTATGTCCTGCGAATACGACAGGGGATACTTGTACTGTGGCGCATAGGACTCACTATGTCGGCTACCAAATGGCACAAACCAAACTTCGTTGTTATCTAGCACCCATTGTCCAACGGTTCATATTTACATTTTGTCAATTTCAGAAGTTTACTAAATAATTGTCTTCTCACTCATCTAACTTCATTTTAATGTGTATATGTTGTTAAAGAAACCACTGGACTTTGTGTGTTATATGTCCCTGCCGCAACGTAGTCTATTGGTTTGATCCCTTGAGTAACAAGCCAGACAGAGATACAAAATCCGTCTTCGACACGTAAGTTATCCTGTTTGTATTTCATTGACAACAAAAATAAATGAATGGTTCTAATTTCTGTTCATTTTGCTTTTCATGATAGTGCTTGTCAAACATATAGAATCCTAGGTGGGTCACGCGAGGGTATGGTTGTTAAAAAGCCAAAGTGGTTTTATCCCATAGTAAGTACATTCGATCCTACATAATTGTTTTATTGACGGTCCTTTTAGACATACCTTTATTGATTTTAACAACCAATTGCATCCCTTTGATTAAAAGTGCCCTCGGCAACCTGGCAACACTGAATGCGGATATTATGTTATACTTTATATGTATAACATAACTCAAAGTGGAATTACTAGCGATTTTGAAAAGGTAATCGCTTCTTCATTCTCAAATGATAATATTTTTGGTGTTCTAATCGAAATGCTAATTAATTCATTTGCTTGAGATTCATTTCATCAAAGCTTATTACTTTCTAATTTTCAGATTTTTGATAATCAAGATGCCTACCTACGTGAAGACCTTGATTTGATCAGAGATCTTTTGGCTGGACATCTTCTTCAACATTTAGAGCAGTAAACTTGTTATTTTATATCAGTTTGTACTTGTGTGATGACAGCGTTTTGACACTTTCTGGTTGTTTTTTGTTGATTTATATAGTAGTAGGTTGCATGAAAGGTTATTGTATGTATATATAGTAAAGATTGTAGTGCTGGATGTCCTTACTAGTTTGTAACGGACAGTGTGGTTTATGAATCCATCTTTTATTCTGTTTCTGCAGTTTCAATTCGTTGGGTAATACAGAATGTAAATTATGGTATAAAAAAAAACCTAACTTTTAGACGTCCCAAATTAAGAATTGGGAGGCCTAAAGTCCCCCAGGTGGGACTTTAGGCGTCCCAAATTAAAATTTGGGAGGCCAAAAGTCCCCCAGGTGGGACTTTAGGCGTCCCAAATTAAAATTTGGGAGGCCTAAAGTCCCCCACCGTGGGACTTTAGGCGTCCCAAATTAAAATTTGGGAGGCCTAAAGTCCCACCTTGTGGGGACTTTAGGCGTCCCAAATTAAAATTTGGGAGGCCTAAAGTCCCACCTTGTGGGGACTTTAGGCGTCCCAAATTACAATTTGGGACGCCTAAAGTCCCATCCTGGGGGACTTTAGGCGTCCCAAATTTTAATTTGGGACGCCTAAAGTCTGACTTTAGGCGTCCCTACCATTTGGGACGTCTTTTGTCTCAACTTACTACGCCCCCAGCATATACGTCCCCCCGTTTTGGGACGTTAAAAGTGCCAAATTTGGGAGGTTAAAGCCCCTTTTTGTAGTAGTGATTCATAAACCACACTGTCCGTTACAAACTGGTAAGGACATCCAGCACTACAATCTTTACTATATATACATACAATAACCTTTCATACAACCTACTACTATATATATCAACAATAACAACCAGAAAGTGTCAAAATGCTGTCATCACACAACTACAAACTGATATAAAATAAAAAGTTTACTGCCCTATATGTTGAAGAAGATGTCCAGCCAAAAGATCTCTGATCAAATCAAGGTCTTCATGTAGGTAGGCATCTTCATTATCAAAAATCTGAAAATTAGAAAGCAAGCTTTGATGAAATGAATCTCAAGCAAATGAATTAATTAGCATTTTGATTAGAACACCAAAAATATTATCATTTGAGAATGAAGAAGTGATTACCTTTTCAAAATTGCTAGTGATTCCACTTTGAGTTATGTTATACATATAAAGTATAACATAATATCCGCATTCAGTGTTGCCAGGTTGCCAAGGGCACTTTAAATCAAAGGGATGCAATTGGTTGTTAAAATCAATAAAGGTATGTCTAGAAGGACCGTCAATGAAACAATTAGGTAGGATTGAATGTACTTACTATCGGATAAAACCACTTTGGCTTTTTAACAACTGTACCCTCGCGTGACCCACCTAGGACTCTATATGTTTGACAAGCACTATCATGAAAAGCAAAATGAACAGAAATTAGAACCATTCATTTTTTTTAAGAGTCAATGAAATACAAACAGAATAACTTACGTGTCGAAGATGGATTTTGTATCTTTATCTGGCTTTTTACTCAAGGGATCAAACCAATAGACTACATTGCGGTGGGGACATATAACACACAAACTCCAGTGGTAACTTTAACAACATGTACACATTAAAATGAAGTTAGATGAGAAGACAATTATTTATTAAACTTCTTAAATTGACAAAATGTAAATACGAACCGTTGAACAATGGGTGCTAGATAACAACGAAGATTGGTCTGTCCCATTTCGTAGCCGACATAATAAGTCCTATGCGCCACAATACAAGTATCCCCTGTCGTATTCGCAGGACATAGGAATCCATACCAATCACGTCTTTCCATGTTTGTGCAGAGACTGTGGAAGGTGCTATAATAGAATTAAAATAAGGAATGAATTATTGAATATATGAAATCAAAAAACCACTAAATGAATTCTATGGGAAAATTGAAAAAAGAACTTATATGATTGCAAATTTCACCCAGCCTGCATCTATCTCCTCCAACCTGATAAACTGCTTGAGATCTGTATTGTCAATCATGTAGGGATACTCCAATGTAGGGCCCACAATCCCTAGAGGCATCTTCAGGTCAATCTGTTTAATGCCCTTGTAGATCTGCTGCAGTCGTGCTAAGTAGGGCCATTTCCTCGCAGCTTCGTCATCCTTTTAGAACAACAAAAAACAAATTGTTATTAGGATGCCAACAGATTTTCAGTAATAGTAAGGTAATTCCTACCATTGGAGGTGTTGCGTCTGAACTAATAAGATTGTGAGGCCAAAGGATGAAAGATCCTATCGCTTGACCTAACGTGCCAACCTCTGGATCAGGAATAGGGATGGTTGTACCTTCTTCCCCCTTTCTAACACTCGTCACATTCACCCTACGAAAATCCTCCAGAATTTGCTGATTATAGTAGGTGGTAGCACGTGTGTGAACGAGAGCATCAGCAACAACACGCAACAGTGGATCATCCAAATAGAGGGTGCAAGGGTCTCCCGATACTGGAGTGGGAGAAGGGTCACCAAGTGGTTCCTCCAGAGGGTTGTAACTTCCTCCAGAGGGTTTTAACTTCCTTTGGTTCTTCCAGAGGGTTGTAATATCCACCGCGATACATGAAATGTTGATATTTATTTTCTGCTTGCCTCTGTGCATTTTCTGTATTTAATTTCTATGAATGAAAAACAACAAAAAATAAATCAACGATATAAAGTATATGAAAATTACAATTTCTATATCATAATGACAGAAATCTTACCAAAAACTCAGGATCTGCTCGTGATGCCGCAAACAACCTCCAGTCCTCTGGAGACAAATATGTATACTGTGCACATGGATCCTTACCCCTAAGGACCCCTCGAATGTACCGTGCTGTTAGCTTGTTCTTGAAACCTTTCCATCGTACACGAACCTCATCAATCCAGTGCTTATACATCTCCCTGGTGTCTGGGACATTGTATGTTTGCTGCAAGGTAAAATATAAGATTATTATATTTGAAACAATAAGAACAAAGCTACAATGCATCAAAACTTACATACCAAAAGTTGCTGCCAAATCATGTCTTTCGTTTTTGGGGGAACCAATCTCCAATTATCGTAGGTAATGTGCACTTTGCTTCGAGCCAAAAACCCTACGTAGCTAATGAAGTAGTCTTCCTCAGGACCAACTGGATTCAGATTGTCATCGAAGTCTATATGTAGCCTCTCCTGTTGATGTTCATGACGTGCAACCAATGCTCCCATCTTTGTACAGCCTCTAACCCTCCTTCTTGTAGGGGGTTCAACTCTAGGCCTTTCGTCATTGCTAGAGCTTTCGTCATCTCTATGCCTCTCGTCATCACTAGAGTTGTCCATATTCCTGTTAACACAAAAAACATCATCAGAAATGTAAATAAATTGCAATAAAACCGAAATAAACTAAGCGGGAAGTAAAACAGAAAAAACACACAATTCTCGTTTATAAATTAAGGTCTTACTCTATATTGTTTCCCATAGTCCTTCACCATAGTCATTTCTTACAGCATATTCGTCATCATCTACCAATTCTACTTCATTTGTTCGAGGTGGAGTTGTTGTGAAAGGTGGTGTGTCATCAAGGTTGAAGGTCGGATCACCATACTTCTATTTTTTACTTTTAAGGACAATGGACATGTTTTTGCTCGCAGGATCAGTGACATAAAACACTTGTTTCGCCTGACTTGCTAAAATGAAGGGCTCGTCTCTATAGCCAACTCTTCGAAGATCGACGGAGGCAAATCCAAATTGTTTATCTATTACCACGGCATTATTGCTAACCCACTTACATTTGAATAAAGCAACTTTGAACTTGTTGTATGTCATCTCCCATATTTCTTATATAACTCCATAATAGGCCATAGACACTAATATGGGGTTTTTATCTCTCGAACTGGAAAAGTGCATAGATTTAGCTTCAACCATGACCCCACTATTTTGCATGGTACTTCTGTCATCTTGCTCTTTTGTTTAGAAAGAATAGCCATTTATATCATAACCGGTCCAACTAATGACCTGAAATGAAGGCCCCCAAGCTAGCCACTCGATTGTCTCAGACACACCGATCTCGTGCAAAACCTTTTCCTCAAACCACTGCATGAATGTCTTGTTTTGCTCAATAGCAATCTGCATGTCATTCTTCCTTGGATTCTTGTTCTTCAAAGTCTTTCTGTGTTCATCTATGTAAGGTTGAACTTCTTCCATATTATTCAGGATATACAAGTGGGCTTGCAACACCTCTTCACGAGGAACATTCTTCACTTTTAGTCCTCGTGTTCCCTTGTTTCTCCCTTCTTCATGCCGAGATTGTTCCTTCTTCCCTGACATATAATCTTTGCAAAACTCCATAGCCTCCTCAACTACATATCTTTCTACTATTGAGGCTTCTGGTCGATAAGGATTTTTAGAATACCCTTTTAAGATCTTCATGTATCGCTCGAAAGGGTATATCCACCTCAGGTAAACTGGACTGCATAGCCTTACCTCCCTTACCAAATGAACTACCAAATGCACCATTATATCAAAAAATGAAGGAGGAAAATGCATCTCTAGTTGTGACAAAATAATGTAACCCTCATTTTCTAGTTCATCCAACTTTTTAGTGTCAATGACTTTGTTACAGATAGCATTGAAGAAAACGCACAATCTTGTCACGGTGGTTCGTACTTCATCTTTCATTATGCCTCTAATAGCTACCGGTAATAGTTGTTGTATCAACACATGATAATCATGGGACTTCATTCCCACTAACTTCAAATCGTCCATTAAGACACATCTTCTCACATTCGAGGAATACCCTTGTGGTACCTTCATTTCATGTAAACCCCCACACAAACTTCTTTTCTCTGCTTTTGATAGTGTATGCGCTGATGGCTCCATGTATGCCCTCCTACCATTATCTCTTAGTTGTGGATGTAACCGTTCTCTTATTCCCATATTGACAAGGTCTAATCTTGCATTAATCCCATCCTTAGTCTTCCCTGGTATGTGCAAAAACGTACTGATAAAGCGATCACAAACATTCTTCTCCACATGCATCACATCAATACTGTGTCTCATGTCAATCAAACGCCAATATGGAAGATAAAAGAAAATGGATCTCTTTTTCCATATGTTCTTCTCACCCGCAACCCTCTGATTCTTACCAAAAGTGACATTGATACGTTCCACTCGACTGTAGACTTCCTCTCCAGTTAATGACTTTGGAGCCATTCTATGCTCCGGTAAGCCGTTAAACCACTTTCTTAGCCTACGATATGGGTGGAACCGATGAAGAAACCTCTTGTGGCCAAGGTAGACAGTTTTTCTTCTATGCTTTAGTTGTTGGAAGTGTGTGTCTGCTTCACATATTGGGCATGCTTTGTGACCCTTCACGTTGTACCCTGACAAGTTTCCGTACGCAGGGAAGTCGTTTATCGTTGTAAAAATCATTGCACGTAGCTTGAAAGACTCCTTCTTATAAGCATCAAACACATCTACGCCTTCCTCCCACAACTTCTTCAAGTCCTCAATCAAAGGCGCCAAATAGACATCAATATCGTTCCCTGGCTGTTTTGGTCCAGAAATCATCATAGATAGCATCATATACTTACGTTTCATACATAGCCAGGGAGACAAGTTGTATATTACAAGGAGAACCGGCCACGCACTATGTGTGCTAGTAAGAGTTCTATACGGATTGATGCCTTCTGTACAAAGCCCAAGCGGTAGGTTTCTCGGCTCGCTGCCAAATTGAGGGAACATTTCATCTATTTTTTGCCATTGTGGAGAGTCAGCTGGGTGCTGAAGATATTTCCCATCAGATATTCTCTCATCAGAGTGCCATCTCAACTTCTTCGCTTTTGTTACAGTCACAAACAAACGTTTAAAACGTGGTATTATTGGAAGATACCACATAACCTTTAAAGGTTGCCTTTTACTTGTCACATCACCACAACCACCATCTTTTTTCACTTTGTATCGTGCAGTTTTACACTTAGGACACTCGCTAAGACCTCCATACTCATTTTTGTACAGTACGCAGTCATTAGGGCAAGCATGTATCTTTTTATACTCCATACCCATCGTAGACAGGATTTTCTTGGCCTCATACATACGATTTGGAAGTACATTATCCTCTGGAAACATATCACACAATAGTTCAAGCAGCAATGTGAAACTACTATCGGTCCACCCACAAGTTGCCTTTAAGTTAACCAAATGTAATGTTCCTGTTAGCCGCGTGTACTTACTACCACTATACAATGGTGTCTCTGCATCATTCCGCAGGCTGTCATACTCCTGTGACTGCGCAAAGGATTCTGCCTCAACATCGTTAATCATTTTCTCCATTCTATCTTCACCTATGATATCCACATCTTCCTTCTTGTGCGATGGACAATCCGTTACTTCCTCACCATGCCATATCCACCTTGTGTATCGTAGATTTATTCCATCACAAAGTAGGTGATCCTTTATGACATCAACATCCCGTCGACTCTCATTCAAACAATTGACACAAGGACAAAAATACTTCCCATTTTTTGCAGGAGCATTCTTTTTAGCGAATTCAATAAATTCTTCCACCCCTTTCTCATATTCTTCACTAGTTCTCAAAGCATTCATCCAACTATGATCCATTTTGTTACCACCTAAGGCATTCCCAATAACATTCACACGTTTAGCACAATTGTCAACGACATATGATGGGATTGCCTAATTAAGTTATCAACCTAATTTAGGATTTTAAAATATGGGCTTAATAACTTTATTGCCCCCTCCTAGCCTCATCTCTCCTCTTAAAAGGGTTTCAGTGCTATGTAACTTATTTTTTAATAAGTATATGTATATAAAATTAATGTATAATAAAATAAATACAATAAGATTAAATTAAAGAATTTTTTTGAGGTTTGGAAGAATTAAAAAAACGAGTTTCATATTAACAAAACAATTTTAAGTTGAGTTCTTCTAAAAATAAAATTGTTTTATTGAAAATATTTAGATAAAAATCATTTAATGAATATTGGGGTTATGGTTTTCTTTTTAGTTTTGGCTTGAATTATTCTTCATAATTCGTTTGGAATACAAGAATTTCTTTAATTTAAACAAATCATATTTTATTTTATTATATATACTAATTAATGGTAATATACACAAGTAAATTTATATTTAAACAAGAAAATAAACAATTGTTTTATTTTAGTATATATTTAAATATATCCTAAAATTGTTTTATCGAAAATATTTAGATAAAAATCATTTAATGAATATTGGGGTTATAATTTTCTTTTTAGTTTTGGCTTGAATTATTCTTTATAATTCGTTTAGAATACAAGAATTTCTTTAATTTAAACAAATCATATTTTATTTTATTATATATACTAATTAATGGTAATATACACAAGTAAATTTATATTTAAACAAGAAAATAAACCATTGCACTGGAGTTCCCGAATACATGCAATTTAAGCAATATAGGCACACCAAACACACCAAATCTCAACTATCTCAATATATAAGCAATATATAAGCACAATCTCAACCATTTCAAGTAAATTTATATTTCAAAAACAAAATATACCATTCTGTTACCAAAAAAACAAGAAGAAAATAAACCAACCTGATCAGGGGCACCCACTAGTATGCTGGAGAGGTAGAGAAGACGTTGGAGATCCACGGTAGTGTGCACAACAATGGAAGGAAGGAGGTGGAGGAGAGCAAAAATCTACACACTGTGGAGGAGGTGAAGTTGCAGCAGGGTCAACTGGTTGCGTGCGTTGAAGAAACAAAGAAACAAAGAGGAAGAAGAAGGGAGGAGGGAGGAGTTGAAGAAACAAAGAGGAAGAAGAAGGGAGGAGGGAGGAGTTGAAGAAAAACAAAGAGCAAGAGTGCCAACGGTGGGTGGGGGAGGAGGAAGAAGAGTAAAGTTATTGTTGAGAAAACATGTGAGGAGGGGTAATAGATGAGAAGACGCATGTCAGACAAGTGTCTGACATGCGCCTAGGGGACGCCTTTAGGCGTCCCAAATGGCATTTGGGACGCCTAAAGTAGGGTATTTGGGACGCCTAAAGTCTGGGTTTAGGCGTCTCAAAATTATTTTGGGACGTCTAATCCCAGCTCCAGGCGCTAAAAAAAATTTACGAAATTTATATTTCACGCCTGGAAGCACTTTAGACGTCCCAAATTCAAATTTGGGATGCCTGAAGGTTCCCCTACATATATATAATTACGAAAATGCCACCGCCTCCCTTTTTAATCACCCAATTTTCAATTTGGGACGTCCTTGGGGGTGGTTATATCTCAATTCTGTAGTAGTGCTATGAGCAGGGCATGCTCATCCCCCAATTTTGATGTGAGAGATCATTTTTTATTTAATTTTTTTATATATTCTTATTTGTTTGGATTAAATTGTATGTTACACCTTGAAATATTTTTGGCACCCAGTATCTTAAATTAATTAATTTTTAATTCTGCATTCAGAAATATTTTTTTTGTAACACTAATATCCTGAAATATTTTTCGAGTAGCACATAATATCTGAAATATTTTTTCAGCACCTAATATCTCAAGCTAATTAATTTTTAGTGCATGGAGTTTTTTTTCCTCAAAAAATTTTTTTAAAAAAAAGCCTTTTATCTGGGGATGAGTATTCCCTGCTCATCTTTTGGATGAGCAGGGAATGTGGATTCATGTGTCCGCCAACATGAAAAGGGAGGAGAGGGGACGAAAGTCAGAATAAAGAGAGAAAGAAGAGAAAAATCGAGAAAGAAGGAAGAAGAACAACCAAAATCGACTTAAGTTGATGAGTTAAACCCATCCCTACCTTTAATCCTTTTGTTTGAAGCTTCCTATGGTCTCTAAATCTCTCTTGATGTTGTGTTTAGCATGAGAGAAAGTTGAAAACTCAAGAGTTTCAAGAGGAGGAATCAACAAGTAAACAAACTTGGACTAAGTTAAGGGATGACTAATGTTGTTATTTATGATGTTAGTGGTTTTGTTAATGTTTGGTTGTGTTGCTCTTGACCTCTTGTAATTTAAGTATAATTTAACATTGCGAAATTGATAAGGGGTAGGCATTAACTAGTTGATGGAATGAGAATTGCAAAATTACTTTGTTTCCCTTGGATTAAAAGCCACGGCTAGATCAGGACAGTAAGGAGGAGCTGGATTTTAAGCAGTTTGATTTTTGAGCATTTTGATGCTTCCAATGTATCAAAAATGAAAATTTGTGTAGGGTACATGTGAGAAAGTAAGTTTGGAAGAATTGGAAAACAAAGTTGAATTTTTTCCCTTAAGCTTTTGTATTATTTTGATCCATTAGAGCTCAAAATGAATTCCTCATGAAAAATTTTGTGGGAAAATTATGGCATAAGAATTTTTATGCTAAGGGAAAATAAAGTGAAAGAATTAAGCTAAAGAAGAAATTAAATAAAGCTTAAGTTGTCAATAGATGACAATGTGTTTAATGGCTCCAATAATTCTAATAAATACTTCAAGCCATATATTTAGGACCAATGGATGTCATGGAAAAGGAATTGGAGGCTTGGTCATGGTAGATCAAGTTATGGAAGCAAAGAAAATAAAGTGGAGTTAGTAAAGCTAAAAGGTAATGTACTTACCTTCAATGGGTGCTTGGTATTTATACTTGTGTGATGATATGTTTGATTGTTTTGCTTGATTACATGAAGCATGAATGAAATTTTAAGCTTTGTTTCTAATTACTCCCATGTCCATGTGTGATGTATGAAATATTGAGTATGTAAACATGTCATTATGGTAGTCATGATGAATTCATATAATGCAAGCATTTCATGTGCCAAGCTTTTGCCTTGTATGTATGAATGGTATTGTTTTCTACTGGGATTCGTTAAATCTCACTCCCCAATAACTAACCATCGTAGGTCATGAGCCTCTAAGGGAAGAGATAAAGCAAAAGGTAAATGTAAGTGAGGGAAACAAAAATTCCATGACAATGTTGTGCCATAAATAGTAAAATGCATAATAGTTACCATGAGTTGTGTAAATTCAATCAGGCTTTGGCATGTATACACGATATGTAATGATGAATGATAAGTAATAATATGCGCTAGTATGTTCTTGAAGCCATCATTTTAATATGCTTTATCAAGACTGTCCCATTTAAGCTACTTTCAAAGTATGATCACTGTTAGATTTAAGGAACAGTTTCTATCCGAAAAGCAGAGTACGGTTTGAAAATTAATAAACTGTCTCTGTTCGGACAGGATCAAGCTAGAATGATATTTTTCTCAAGTAGAGGACTTCAAGAGCTTTCAAAAGAATTTTAGAACACCCTGATATGAGTTTTCTAAATTTCATTATGAATTTTCAAATTTTGACCACTAAACTGGAATTATGAAATGAACAGCAACCCAAAGATAAATAAACAAGTTTTAGTTTGTGGGCTTTAATTACTGATTCGCCTGAGCCATGGCGCTTCCGAATGTGTAGTAAAGGTGTAGAAATGATGGGTGGTACACACACGTCTTTAAACGATACAAAAACCCACGTCACAGCTTCATATCTTTCATACTCAGAACCCCCTCCACCTTCGTTATCCTAAACATATCAATAAGTTAAGCCTAAGGTACCATGATAGTGTCACAAAGTCTTCTCCCTTCGATGTTGTATTTGATGTGTTGCTAAACTTTGCAATAAACAACCATTGTATAGAGATAGATTTTGAGTTACCTATCAGAAACTGGATCAATGCGAAACATGACTCGCTTCTTCGTCTATTTTCGTCACAATTTTTTACTGTGCTTTACCTTGACAATTTAAGATTTCCAGTTGCTGATTATACCATATTGTGCCCAAGATTGAAAGAACTAGTAATCTAATTTAAATTTGTTCTGGATTACAAATTTTAACGGTTTCATCTTTGTCTATGGAGAAGGTTGAAATCAGTGTCTGTACTTATCTAGAAGGTGTTGACTTGAAGGTAAAGAATCTATTGTATTTCCGCTTTGTTGGTGGCCTTCAATTAATGAAAAATGTCACATTAAACTCTCTCCTTGTGAATCCATAGGACATATGTTTCTATATGATGCAAAGGTCTCAAAGCAGTCAATGGAACTACTCACTAATCATTTGTTCATTCATCAATGTGTTGACGATGAGCAATAATTACAATGTCAAAAAAATGTTCCTCTTCAATCCCAAATTATATTGTTTTGTTTATCACTCTCCCAAATATGAAAAATGTAATGTTGATATCTCAGCATGTGTGGCTCTCAAGTTTCTGGAATTGGAAGGAGTAGACCTAACAGATGAGTGTGAGTGTGCGAGGACTACGATGCTCACTTATGGTTTGGTAACATGAAGCGGTTTCTCTCTCACTATTATTATTTGCTCCCAAGCTAAGGTACACCAATTCATTTTTCTTTTAGCGGTTTGCCATGCATGTTTCAGAGTTATTATCAAAATCTATAGACAAAAATGTGGCTTATTCCTCTGTATTTCAGGTGGGCTACACAATAATCGCCAGTTGTTTCAACAATTATCCGTGAGTTTTCTTTTTCATATGGGAAGATGTTATATTATTTATAGGCCACAACTAATAAATATTTTTAGTCTTTGGCCATTTATTCGGGAAATCAGAACATTTCATAGGGTAAAGTAGAATAGGGCCCTGTCCAGAGACACTATGGGAAAAAGTCCAATTGTAGTATCCCGGCACTTTTATAAAATACTATATGGGAGAGAACGAAGAAGCCAAAAATCAAAACAACGTATGCGAGTATCACGCCCTATTGGACTTCGATCAAATAAAAACAAACGAAACAAATGAGCTCAAATTAAATGAAAGAACTAAAAATAGATAATGAAAAAATCGTGAAATTTCTAATATCTCCCAACCCGCAGCACCGACAATCCCGTAACATATCTATTATCCATATAAATACGACAGCATATTACCCGCACTTATCCCAGAGATCGGCGAATTCGCCGGATCTCAGGGTCCATCCTTTCCGCCACTGAACCGACGTCGAGGTGGCGCAAGCCGCATTCATGCAGGTTTGTGACACCATTTTCAAACTCAATTCTTCAGTTTCCATTGCATCCAGTCAAAAAACAAAACAGTTGAAAACCCTAACAAGTTTCCAATCAGGGAACCTCACCAACTCACGAAGCTGGACAACAAAATCTCAAACGGAAAACACCAATAAAAAAGCTTAACAGCCAAACACTAACCTTAGGCTGGCATTAGCAGAACTTTAACTTCACAAGAAGCATCGTACTCACCATTAATTTGCCGAAAAATTAGGCGCCGCCGGACGCCGCTGAACTTTCAGATTCACATTCAGGAAGTGAACAATAAGGAAGAATCAGATCGGAAAAGGAATGGGAAAAGAAAGTAATGTGAATCTAGGGTGACCGGAAAAGCTTGAAGTGGCCAATGAAGAGAAGAGGAAGAGAAAGGAGGCGTGTGCATGCAGAATAAGAAAGGATTAACAAAGAAATGAGGCACTTAATGCATGCACGATGATTATACTTCAAGACTCGGCGAGCTCTCCCACTTACTCCTGTTTACTTTTATTTTATTTTATTTTTAAATTTTTAATTTTGTAGCATATTTTTTCCCTTTTGAGGAAACGTCAATTTCAAGTCGAAATTCATTATTTTATTTTTTTTCCTTTGTATATTTGGTTTGTTTTAATTAATTTATCACCGGCAAGCAAATTATACTGTTATTTTCTTCTAGATACTTCAGTCATCATTACCATGTAATTATTTTGATTCATGGGGCTTGGCAGTCTAGAGCCGGTAATATGGGCTCAACCCTCGGGCTCAACCCGTGAGCCCGCGGGTTTTGACAGGTTAGGGTTGGGAAAATCCCAACCCGCAAAAATGCAGGCCGCACAGGCCCGCACCGCATAACCCGCGGGTTGGCGGGTTGGCCCACAAAATTTTTTATTTTTTTTTACATATAAAAATTTTATAAAACTTATAAGTTTTTCACTCTTATCTTGGTACCTCCCAATCCAAAGAGAAAAAATCTTAGCTTCTTTCCTTCTTCTTTAAACAAAATTATTATATATTGGTTGCTTGAGGATGAGTTTATGTTTTATTTATAAACTTTAACAAATTTAATAGCTTTATCTCTTAAATTTTAGATTACGTTTTTAAAATTTTATAAAAGCAATGATTGATACTAGAAAGGTAAATTTAATTACTCGTATATATGTGTCTCATATTTTCAATCCTCTTTAAAAAATATGAATTTTTTTTTTCAAAAAACAAAATACGGGCCCGCGGGTTGGCCCGCAACCCGCACACTGCGGGTTAGGGTTGGCATTTTGCCAACCCACAGAAGTGCGGTCTGCACAGGCCCGCACCGCGCGGGCCATGGGTTGGTGCGGGCCAGCCCGCAACCCGCGGGCTGGCCCGTATTCCCAGCTATACTTGGCAGACGGTGATGATTTGGGGTGCATTGTATATGATTGATTAAAACATAATATGTATTTGATTGATTCAATTAAAGGTATATCAGTACAATTACATGACCATTATTTGAGTTATGATTCAGGATCTTTTGAAATATATTGTTAATAAAAAAATTGACTAATATGTTATTAATAGTATAATAATAAAAATTTTAAGCCATTAAAATTTATCTTCTTCTAAATATTACTCATTTTGTAATGGTGTGGAATTAAAAGACTTGTTTAAAATGACGATTGGAGCTTTCAAAAGTATATTTTTGATTAGGATTTACTGTATAGAAGAAAAATATGTAAGAAGAGTTTTATCTCGACTTAGGTGAACATGCATACAATACAATACATAGCTTTAAACAAGCAAGGCACATTAACTTGTTAAAAAAAAAATCTCAATTGTGGCAAAGGAAAGAAAAATACTAAATAATTGAAAATATAAAAAATATTGCAGGAAATTTTCTCATTAAACCTGTTGCCTATATAGATATATGAAATTTTTTTAAGGGCCCAGTTGTAACATATTTTTAATGGTTGTAACTCTTTTAAATATGTGCAATTTATCTTTACTTATGTGTATATTAGCCGAAGATATATTGCACACGGATTTAAAATAGTAACATTCGCACAAGGTCCTAAGTTCTCATATATCTTTAAGTAATAAATTTTGCAACTGATAGTAAGTCAATGAAAGTCAATCAAGAAAGAAAATAATTTAGATACATATCCTAAAAAAATTTAGATTTTACTTTCAAATTGTTTAAAGAGGTATATCATTTTTCGTCCTTAATGTAAGATCTAATTTCTTGTATTAAGAATATGAGGTGATATATGCATACATTACCTATTTTGCTTTGAATGTGTGTTTTTTAAATCCTTGAAAAAGGCCTGACAATAAGGCAAAAAGAAAAAAAAAGAATAAAATTATTTGTGAAAAAATAGTTCTCAATTGACAATTTCTTTAAAATGTGAGGTTCCTAAAACAAGGAAAATATTTATGTCAACCTCACTATATCCATTTCGTCAAGTTTTTTAATCACACATGATCATGTGTCATGTTTTTGAATATCATTTAACTATAAGCTTATATATAAAAATAGAATATATGGTCATTTGTGATTGAAAAACTTGACGTAATAGATATAAAAAATTTAATGTAATTATATCCCTAAAACAAAGGAATGCGAAATTTTGACTTTGTTATTATGAGGTGGTTTAATAGGTACGTATATGATATGATTTGTCTTGTCTATAAATGAGAGCTATCAAAAGTGGTGGTATAGTTTTGACCAAAAAAAAAAAGTGATGATATAGTAACCTCATTTTAAGTTTAAGCAGCAATGCAGCATACAAGTCATTAATAAAAAATTAATAATTTTGTCAACGTGGAATATTGGCACCCATCATCAAGCGATTCAGAAAACAAATATAATGTGGGCTTAATCAATATGTGCATTCAACAAATTAAAAAAAAAAATCATTCCGTAAAGTTCTTGCTTGGTGAAGAGAACCTAACTTTTGCTCAAATTAGAATTAGTTTCCCCGCTAAGCACTTTACTTAATAAGGAGAGTTAAGCATATTTGGTCAACGATCATGCCTTGCCAGCGTTACATTACATTAGCAACCTTTGCCTTGTAATTTACTCAGTACGGCCGCAGGTACTATTTCCCTTAATTTGTTATTCTTATTATAATACTACAATAATAATAAAAATTAATTCATTGTTATTATAGTTTTACCTGATCCTCAATCTGTTAATCAGACTCATGAAATTTTCTTAACATTGGGTTTACCATTTTTTCACATTAGCTTTTATACTCATAATTTGGTGATTATAACTGATTACGTGGATGTTTGTTAAATGACATGTGTGAGTGTGTGTGTAAGGAATCATCAAATACAAAATAGAAAGAGATTTTTTTCAAAATAAAATAATGAAATAAAATTTATTTATGATTAACATAAAAATAAAAATACTATTATGCTCGTAACCGTCTACTTACATCTCTATATAATATTACTATGTGAATTGATTAATGTTAATTTTACTCGCATGACAAAATTAATACATGGTGATCGATCATGATGGACTAAAGTCACATGTTGGATGCCAACACTTTCTTTGTTTTTAAATAGAGGACAGTTTTATTTTATTACTAACTAAATGAAACCATACATAAAAACAGTTTCAACAGCTAATTTATGAGTAAGCAACTATGAAGTTCAATAACAGAAAGCAACGTATAAAAACAAAGGGGAAAAAAGGCAAACAAATATAAAAACAACTCCGAAAAAGGATGGAAACTTTAAGGGTCTGTTTGGTATGAAGGATTTGGAGAGGAGGGGAGGGGAGGGGAGGGGAAATTTTTATGAGTTGGATTTAAGAAAATTGGAAAAGTGGGGTTACAAAATTTTAATATAGATGATATATAAGATTAAAAAGTAAAAAAACTTAATTAAAAACTTTATACCCCACTTCTTTCATTTTTTTAAATCTATCTCAAAAAATTTTTCCCTCCGCCCGTTTTCCCTCCCCTCCCCTCTTACCAAACAAACCCTAAAAGATGAAGGCTCAATATACAAATAAACATCATGCAACTATCAATAATCTGACAATTTTTAGATGGCATCACCTGCTCAGCTCATACATGAACATAGGAGTTTATCCCTCAAAATAACATTGTTATGGTAGTAAAACAATGTTGTTTTGCCGGAAAAGCTCTTAAACTCGTAAATACGCTGAGTACATAATGCGGACCCAACACTTTCAATTTATGAACACATTTTTATTGGGATATGTATGGACATGCAGCTCTTATGAGTACCTCCGATTTCCTACAACTTTAGTTTGTATTGTAAATGTAAATCTTTGAAAAAATTTTAATTAGTTATTATAACGTACAGGGATATCTGTTGATTATTTATTTTTAAAATGAAAGATAGAAAAAACTTTTACACTGATTTACTTATAAAATATATAATAGTAACGCGACAAAAATGAAGTAGGCAATTTTGTTTTTTGATTTAGAAAAAGTTACCCTTCAATGATGATATAGATGACATTATTACAAATGTGTGAGTTATTGATTAGATAGCTCTTTCGTTTAATTAGTTGGGAAGTGATACGTGGGTGATATCCCCAATTCTGCCTATCATCTATCACATACCAACTCTCTAAAATCCCACCACAGGATAAGAATTACGTTATGCCAACTACCTTCTTGGCTTCTATATCTTTAACAATCAATTGCTACAATTAAAACAAAAAATTCAAAATAACACAACACCTTTAAAATGCTCTTAATTAAAAGGTACTTCCTCCACTCTTGATTGAGAGAGTTAATTGAGGAGGTTGCTTTGGTTCTAACGGTAAGATCTATCTCAGTTCGGTTTGTCCCTTAAATTTATAATTTTTTTTTAAAAATTATCTCTATCAATTATAAATGTTAAAGGAAGTTTTCATTAATAAGAGTAGTTTCAATGTAAATGATTAAATGAAGTATTTCAGGAAAGTCAACACAAATTTTCTTTAATAAACTGAACTAATTTTATTAATTTCTATAAATTAGTTATTTAACTCCTAAGTACTAGAGGCAATATTCTTCTTCTTATTCTTTATATTACTATGACCTAATTCGGAATATACACCATATAACGTAGAACTTATGATCAATTAAGGGGGAAAATAATATATATATATATATATATATATATAATGATGTATCATTTTGTTTTGGTTTAGGTTTTTTTTTTTTTCACTTGATATTCTAGGTCATCCTTTCATGATGGGGGAACTCCTCGGGCTTAGACTAATCTGAATTTAAGTACTGTAGAGGTCCATATAGGTGGCTACCTCCTAAACTAACAGCTCCTCCATTCAAAAAATAGGATACAAACTAGGGGTGTTTATGAAGCCCAAATGCTCGCAATGCCCACCCAACCCGACAAAAAATGCCCAGTTCGGCCATAAAAAATACACTTATAAATCATTTGGCATCTTCGGGCCGAGCCAAATACCGGGCAGGGTTGGGCATTGGGCAATGTGCGCTACCCTACCAATTTGGCCCTGCCCAAAATGTGTATATAATTGTATTTAAAATATATATATTATATATATAATTGAACAAGTATTTATTTACTATTCAATTAGAATTTAATGAATAAACATATTTGATATTTACTAAGCATATAGGCATATTTTTTCATACACATATTTAATTAAGAAGTGGGTAAATTGAGTTTTTGAAAAGTAAATTATTTTCAAATAATAAGAAAATAATCTCTATTGAATTAATTTGTTTTATTAGCCCATGAATGGAATCTAAGTAATAAAATCTTAAAAGGACTATGACATAAAATATGTTTTTGAAATACCAGACTATATATTTTTTCTGTATTATTATTATTTAATAGTTTATCATTTTTCAATTTTTTAGAGATTTTTGGGCATACAAGCCTGCCCTACCCAGCCCAACCCAGCCTAGCCTGAAAATACTCAGACTTTCATTAGGCAGGGCTGGGCAACAGGCTGTAAAATGCCGCCTGTTCTTCTTCTGGGTTGGGCATCGGGAAAGGTTCATGCCCTTCCTAGCTGTATCCATGAACACCCCTAATACGAACTATGGACGTTGCATAAACCTTAAGGATCTAACGCCTCATCCTACTAGACCAATTCCCATTAGTTGTATCATTTTGTTTTTAAAAGGGGTGGTGACAATAATGACATCATGTGAAGGAGGTGATGACGTAGGAGAGGGAGTAGAAGAAGGGCAAGGGAAAGGGCGTCACGTCGAAGAGGAAATGAAAGCAAAGAGAGGGCCATGCGAGTGGGGAACGGCACGCGTGGGTAGTGCGCTGTGCCTGCGTCACCCGATGCTCATATCACGTTCCCCTGCTTTTTTCCATGCTCAAATTATAATCCAACCCACCCAAATTCTTCATTCCTCTTCTGCTTTATTAATTAATTACTATATGCATTTTCATCTTATTATTAATTACAAATGGATTTCACGCTCAATATACATTCGAATTATACCTTTTATGTATAACAACATAAGCACTAATTCTAAACTCCTAAGAAAAGCCTCCAAATAGATACCTCTAATGTTTTTCTACCTTCAAATTGGTTCCCCATATTTAAGGATCTTGTTTGGATATAATATTGTGTTAAAGTGCAGCCAGGATCCTGACATATTTTTCTAGGTACACCCAGTATCCTAAAGTTATTAGTGGTGCAATTTCACCTCCAAAGTTTTTAAAATGGAGCAATCTAATCTAATTTAACATATCCTTTAAGTTTGACCGTTAAATTGCTAACTAGGCTAAAGTTTGACGTAAAGAAGCCTAGTTGGCATAAGACAAGCAGGATGACATGGCAACTGTGGTTTTATTTTTCATTTTTTAATTAACTAGAAGGGTTTTTTTTTTTTTTTTGTGACTCTGCACCATAGATCTACAAAGATTCAAATTACCAACAGCAACATTATAATTAGGGAAAATTGCCCATAAATTCCTATTTCAAAATTTATTTTTTAATTGAGACCTAGAATCTTGTACAAGTGAGGAGTTCTTCAGTGTAAATAAATGTGATAGGAGAAAGGCAAAACTACCCTTAATGAAAACATTCCTTTTGTGCAATATATATCTCCTTTATATGCAATCTATCTTCATTTGTGTGCAATTCATCTTTCTTTTGTACAATGCTTACTCCCTTGTGTTGTAACATTAGTCCAATATGCAAATTACATTATATTCAGACAATCTTCTTTTAATGCAAACGATCTTTTATTATGTGCAAACAATCTTCCTTTTATGCAATTTATCTTCCATATGTGCAAAATTAGTTTTCGATGTGCAATTACATTTTATGCAAATTATCTTTGCTTATGTGCAAACAATCTTTCTTATATGCAATCCATCTTCCTATGGGCAAATTATCTTCCCTTTGTGCAATCTATCTTGTTATATGTGCAATCCATTTTCCTTTTGTGCAATTCATTTTCCCTTGTGTGCAGTTCATTTTCCCTAAAAAATTCAAGATGTTCAATTCTTTAACCCACAATTCATTTTTACCCTTCCTCTTCTTTAAATTTGTGGTCCTTCTACTTTGATGACCACGTACACACAATAGTTTATCAAGTGTAAATTATACTAGAAAGATCTGTCAAGGTGGGAGAATTCAATTGAAACAGAGGGAAGACCAAAGGCCGAGATGCCAAACCTAAACCCTTCCGGCGAAGAGTGTCGGCGGCACCTTCTCAGGCTTTGTCGGTGGTTATCCATAGTTCCAATCACACCCACTCAATAATCTATCTTGGAAATCACAGCCCCGGATAATCGATGATCCAAATGGAAGTCAAATATCCAGCATTGAAAAGTCTTCTTTCTTTCTTTTTTGCAAACACCACCACAGTCATGCCATGTCATTTGTCTTATCATTTGCCAACTAAGCTCATATCGGTCAAATTCCAGCCCAGTAAACAATTTAACGATCAAACTTGAAGGATCCGTTAAATTGGATGATAATGCTCCATTTTGATAACTTTATCGGTGAAATTGCACTACTAATAACTTTAAGATACTGGGTGCATTTAGGATAATACTTTAAGGTGCTGGGTACACCTTAACCCTATAATATTTGTAAAAGTGATTTTTATTTCAATTGATTTTTGAAAATTAAAATTGTAAAAAAAGGTAATTAATGTAATTTGATTTATATTTAGATAGACTTGTATAAAAAGAACCACTTTAATATAAATTTGTTTAGATAATTTATTAAAAAGTCAGTTTTATAAAATTTAAAATTGAAGAAAAACTATTAGTCAAAAGCAGGAAAAGTTTGCTTTAGCTTTTCAGTGACTCTTGAGCACAAAAAAAAAATAAATAAAAAAAAGAAAGAAAGAAAGAAATTGCCCCCATAGTCATCAAGTATCATTTTGGACCTACGTTACCGGTTTTAGTTGAAAAAGTCAGTTTGCCATGGCAAACACCCCTTAGCATTAATTTATAGAATTTCAAAATTGGGGTGAAATGGCCTTAATGCCCCTCACTTTTTAGAATACATAGTGCTCGTTTGTAATAGTGATTGGAGTCTTCAAAAGTAGCTTTTCAATTGTGATTTACACTATACAAAGTAAATATGTGATAAGAGTGTTGTCTCGACTTACGTGCAGAAGCATTTATAAACCTTTTAAAAGCTCATTCAAACAAGCTTATAAGCTATTTGCCTCTGTCGCCCCTTGAGCTTTGATGATTGGCAACTAGAATACTTTTAGTAAGAGTGGGTAATCACAAAAATGTTATAGTTAAAAGCTATTGTATTGTAGTTAATGGTTAATTACACTAGAACTTTAGTTTTTTTGGGGTCCAAAATTATTCTAGCATTTTATTAAACTTTTGATAGAATCTTAAACTTGGTGAAAATATAATAGCTAATATGTTGACTATATTCTTGTTTGGTTAAGTGGTGGAAACTCAGATAAGTCTGATTAAATCTAAAAAAAATACTTATAAATCTTGTTTGTCTTATTTGATTAATTGTTAAAAAAGGTATCAAATTAATCCATTAAGGGCCTCAGAAATAGGAAAGCGCTGGCTGTGTGATGCGAGTTCCCTCTCCTAGGGTTTCTTGCGCAGTCAATGGTGCCTCTAGGGCTTCGTCCCTTCCTCCATCTATGGAGGCGTTCTTCTCCTCTTTGGTTGGGAGTTCTTCTCGCCCTTGTGGTGTGTTTCTCGGACATCTCTCCCCGGTTGTCGCCGGTTGGAAGTGGAGTCTCGTTTCATCAGAAGGGTGTGTGGGTCGGCGACTACAATATGCGGCAACGGTGATATAAGGGTAAGGATGGTCGGCGTTCACAAGACACACTCTCACTGGTGGCAACAAGGGAGGGCATCGATCTGGGTTGGATCTTGTGCGATGAGTGAGGCTTTGGACAATGATCTACGATGGGTACCTCCAGGTTTACTAGTTACCATGACCAATTGGAATTTGGGGTGCTGGTGGGTGGAGGCTGAACGGTTTAATGTTGACTCTGGTGGGTGGCGGTGGTTCGGAGTGTATGCTTTGGGGCTTTCCACTCACTGTGAAGGAGCTGGAGATCTTCGTTGGGGGCCTCTGCATCCATTGAATTTAAAGATCACAGTGCTAGAGTTGGCAGCAATTGGAAGGTTCTTACAAGAATTTTGGGATGCAAAAATTTGGTTCGCATATAATGAAACAGAGTTCCCAATGAGCAATGGAGGTGGTAGAGTATTCCAGTGTTGGATTCTACCAAAAAATAATGCCTTTATATTTAAAGCTGGTCTGGTTCTCTCTGCCATTACTCTTCTTGTTGCTTGTCTCAAGGAATTTGATCAGGAATCATTATTGCATATGGGTTCCCGTTGAAGCAAATTTGGTCACAGAATGGAGTGCCAAAGCTTTATTGGATTGGTCTTGCCCTTTGGTTGAGGTATCTTGACCATCCTCACAGCAGGATTTCTCAGCTAATGATGTTCTAAGTCTGCTCAACCTTAAATTAGAAAACTTTTTAGTTGTTTGTTTTTCTAGCTTTGCTTTATGTTGTTTAGAGCATGTTGTCTTTCCATTTTGTTGTTTGTTTTCTGTCGTTGCCTCCTTTTTGCGTTGTAGCTTTGCTTTTAATATAATATCTATCTTTGTTGCCAAAAAGAGTAATTTTTAAAAAAGTCTTAAAAGGAAAAAATACTCATAAATTTTTTTTAAAAGTGCGTTTGGAACATAAACATTTTTTTGATATAAAATTACCAGTACCTATGAACTTTGGAGAAGGGAGCAAAAAAATACCATCACTGTTGGACGGAATTACTTTTAAATTTGTGGGTTCCACTAAGTGCCACATGTCCACAACACATTGGATACCCTTGTCACTTGTGTCTGTCAACGCTCCCTTCCTCTCCCTTCTCTCTCTTTCCCGTTCTCTCTCTCACGCGTCTTTCCTCTGGAGTGAAACAATTACAGAGCACAATGTACCAGGCTGTGTTCCGACTCTAAGGATCCCCCAAGCTATATGCTCCAACAAACACCTAGAATTCAACTTATGGATTAAGGAGAGAACTCATCTATAATCCTACTAACTAAAATCCCACAATTTCGTTCTCCACAGCTCTCTCGCAAGAAAAAGCTAGCTATTAGGACCAAGCACTAATCTCTGCAACAATTTGTACATACATGTTTATTATTCCAAACCTAGCTGCTTTGCCTTTTCCTAATGCAACTATCCAGTACTTTTGGCTTCCTACTCTCATTTCACATTTTCCTCTTCTCTCTATCATTTTCTAGACATCTCTTCACCTGCAAGCACCTCGCGTCTCCTTCCTTCTGCTCTTACACTTAAAGCCTTCCCAACATCCAATATCCTTAAATAGTTATCAACCTGATACATGACGGTAGGAGTTGTAGACGGTGCAGCCATTAGAATGGAACACAAGTGATTTTGGCCACATTGTGTATCGTTCAGACATCAGAGTTCAAAAGCGTGAGAGGGGGAAGAGGGAAGACAGAGAGAGAGGAAGGGAGAGTTGACAGAGATAAGAGACCAAGGAACCCAATGTTTTGTTGACACGTGGCATTTAGTGGGACCCACAAATTGAAAAAGAAAGTTAACGGAAATGATATTTGTGCTCCATTTTCTAAAGTTGGTTATTATACCTTAACGAAGTTTATGGTGTCATACGCATTTTTTATAAAAGTTTATGGGTATTTTTATTCCTTACCCTTTAAAAAATCCTGATCAATCCCGATGAATCGTGATTTCATTTTCTAACTACACATTGAGTATAAATGGCAAAGGGGTTGCTTATACGAATGGAAAATCCTGAAGAAACTTCCACAACAAAAATTGCTGCAATTTATCCTCTATTATCTTCTTCAAAATTCTTTCCAAATATTCTCTACACATATGTTGTCTATTATTTCTCAACTAAAGTAGTTCAAATAACATTATTTTAAATATTGTTTTGCCCATTACTTCACATTAATTTTTAAACTATTTAAAATAATAAAAAAACATATAATATTAATAAAAAATATTTAAATATTCATGTCATTTATTAAATCATATTTAATAATAATTATTAAATATTTAATTCTCATAATTATTAAATAAAATCATGAAAATGTAAATTGAAGAAATAAACTTGATTATATAATCTGGTGTAATCCTAGCAAAATAATTAGCTATCATATTTATCAATTTAAATATTAAATCCCGTGATAATGATAGATCCTGTAATAATATACTCTATGATATATACTCCAACATGTATAATTTTTCTTTTGGTTGTATATGTACATTGTCGTGAAGTTTTATGCCTGTTTTACTTTCAATTTCATTAATTGAATATAAATTTATAAAATGCTTACTCTATTTGATAATTATACACTGATAAGTGCTTTAAATAAATGAAATTCAAATATATTGTGTGTATAATATATATATATATAGTGCGAGTCAAATTTATGAATGCTTAAATAGTTGGAAAAACTATAAATATCATAAGTATTCATTTTTGTATTATAATGCACTTGTCTTTACATTCCTCTCAAATTAATTTTAGCTCTAAAACACCACAAATAATGACAATGTGATCTTTTTGTATTTCAATCATGGATCTCTTCATATTTCTTTATGTAGTGAAAGATGTATTTTGAATATGCATTAAAATAATCAAATTGAAGTATATTATTATTGATTAATAATGATATTATATGTTAGTTCCTACATAACTTATATTTAACAAAATTCATATAGTTCCTGAAGAACTAAAATAGATTTTTTTTTTTGGGTAGAAGAAGAATTAATCATAAAAATTTATGATCTATAAATTTACATAAGAGCTTCAAGTCGTTAAAGGGTATGAAAGTGATAGCCCAATTGGATTGGAATCTATGATAGCATCATTAGCATGTGAACTATGAATCCTTTGGGTTTCCAAGTGCAAGATAAGTTATTGACCTACTATATATTGATAACTGTTTTTGAAAAATAGGAATAAGGGAACCATATTTATGTGATTTACGCTTGAGGAGGAGATTATTAGAATACAAGTGTGAGTTAATATTGAAAAGTTGTACTCACATTTTGAATAAATTATTATGTTCAATGCACAATTTTCAGATTATACGATTTATTCACTTCTATAAATAGCTAGATCAATACTTATGAGAACAAAATTATACATACATACATACATACATACATACATATGTATGTATATATTTTGGTGAAAAGTATTGACATATTTGATCTTATATACTACAACATTTATACTAATGTTAGCCGTTTAGCTTAACCGCAAGTGCACGGATCACAAGTAATATAAAAAGATTGTTCCTACGAGGACTATGACAAAAATGAATTAATTATCTCAATTAAGTTCTCAATAAGGTTGAGTGAGAATATTTTGAAATTTAATTTGGTTAAGAAAATATTTATTTGCGAATTCTAAAGTTAAGATTTTTTTTTCTAGATTGGAGGAACATATGATTACTTATCCCAATTGTACTTCATAAGACTAACTTAAATTTTAAATTGATAGTGAAAAGATGTGCTTTTTACATATCCAAAATTAATTAATAAAGCTTTGTCAAGTCAAAACCAATTTTATATTCTCAATTAACTCGCACAATCTCTTGTCTCAATTAACAAAAACACTCATTAAGATCTATCGTCAATTAGACAATGCTAGGCTAATATATATATCTCATTAAATGTTTTGAAGCGTCCATCCTTAAAACTTTCTAAATATAAGACTTAATTACTTAATTTGATGGATTAAGTATGTTAGTTAAGTTAGTTAATGTGAGATGTTTTTTTCCCTCTAACCATCTTTCTTTGTTCTCCTCCTCCTCCTCCTCCTACTTGATTATTGTTAAGAGAATATCAATATAATTTATTTGGGGAAAAATTGGTAAACAACTGAAGTAGATCTTATATTTACTCTCTTTTAAATCTTTGGCCTTAAATTTACTTTGCTAGAAGTTTGGTCAATTTGAAGCGTCAGTGATTAATATAAGATTCACAAGAAGTGTTGAGGAGCTCGTACCGTTCGCCATACAGTTTTTGCCACAACAGCTTTGGTGAATTGCTATACATTAAGGTCACCTAAACAAACTTGAACCCACTAAAGCATATGCAAATGGGAGTTTCATAACAGAGAGTAACTAACTACCTACACTGTTATAATATATTATTTTTGGAAAGATTAAGAAAATTAAATAAATTATTTTCAAGTGTTTATATTTATCTTTTTTGTATCAAACTAACTAGTATGATTTATAAACTGATATATAATCATATGATACATAACTTATGTTATGGGTAACTAATTTATTTAACTTTTTTAACCTCTCTGAAAAAAAATCAACTGAGTCTTATTTTGAGGATTAGATGTATTATAAGAAAGTATAATAATGACATCATGTGAGGGAGTTGATGACGTAGGAGAGGGAGTAGAAGAAGGGGAAGAGATAATGAAAGTAATGAATGAGGGCCATGCCAGTGGGGAATGGCACGCTAGGTCAGCGAGCTATGTCTGCGTCACCCGACCAATATTCCTCTTCATTTCTTTTCTGCCTTTAATTACACACACAAACACACACACACACATTTTCATCTTATTGTTAATTACAAATAGATTTCGTGCTAAATATACTTTCATATGATTTCTTTTATATATAAGGACTACCTTTAAACTTTTAAGAAAAAAATTCTAAATAAATACCTCCAATGTTTTCTTAATTCAAATAAATCCACAAAATCTAAGGGTCTATTTAGATCAACGTTTGTAAAATTGACTTTGATTTTAACTGATTTTTACAATGACTTGGTATTTGTTGAATGACCTTTAGCCTCTATCTCTATCTGTATACTTTATTCTTACTATCTAAATTAGGAGTTATATGTTGACATACCATATTTAGTGGGATAATGCTGCTTTGTTGTTGTTTTTCTTTTTTGGTGTGTACGTGTTGATATTAACCATATTCATTGTAAAATTAAGGGAAAATTCCTTTAAGGACCAAAATGGGCAAGGGAAATTATTTGTCTAATGATGAACATTTTAGTGATAATTCTTCTTTTTATTTTTAAAGAAAGCATGATGCCTCTAAGGGTATGGGTGATTAATAATTTATTATTACTTACTTGAGAGTAGAATAAAAATATATCATTCATTTTTATTTATCATCTATTTATTGAAATGATATTATTCAATTGAATTGAATAATTTTAATTAAAATACATTTTAATTCCATTTTTAAAATTATGTCTTTTTAAAAATTATTCTTGATAAATACATTTATATACGTCTATGTGCGTAGGATATCAACGGCAAAAAAATTTTTTACCCTATAAAATATTGTATCAATAATATCATTATATCTCAATGGGAAAAAAATGATATCATTGTATAGATCTCCAAGCATGCCAACAAAGAGTTGTTTGGTATGAGGCATTAAATTTTGATGGATTGAGATTGGAACTGGGATTGATGCTTTAAAAATATATTTGGTATGAGGTAATAAATGGAGGGAATGATTTCAGTGATCTTATTTAATATACAGCCACTAATTATGAAAAGACCCAAATATCCCTACCCTAAATCCCAAACTTTAATCAATCAATCACTTTTTGATTCATGACCGGTGCATTGAGAATCGCTGATTACCTGTGAGATCTTGCCTACAATACTGAGAAGAAAGAATGATGGCTCGATTTATTTGCTAAAACATGTAGGCAGTCTTTTAAAAGCCAGATGAGTTTTGTAGATGGTGCTTCATTGTTCTGGAAAACTTGAACACTATTACCATCTAGGGCTGCTGCTAGCGATGTGTTTAGCGAGACATTTGAACTGGAAGTTGAAGTTGTTTTGCTAATTCTTTTATAATGAATTGATAATAAGTTTGATTTCTGTTCAAGTATTTGTTGAATTTTAACTTACTGATTAGTTATTGCGATGAACACCAGCAAGATTGACGATGAGTGATGAGATAAAGTGATGAGTTATAATTTAGGGTAAAATTGATAGAGGGTATTTTTGTCAACAAAATATTATAAACAGGGATATTTTTGTATCTAAAATTTGCAATCCCAGAATTGAAAACGCAATACCAATGGGGAGGTGGCTTTGCAGCAATCCCACTTTCGTGGTACTCCCAATTCCTAGTTATCCGTAGTCCTTAAATCTCTAATCCAGTCCCAGTTCCTACCCCCAATGCCTCATACCAAACAGATTGGGTCTCAAGTTCGAGTCTCAGAAGAGACACTTATGAACTATAATGGAAGGGGTGGCCACGTACCCGATAATTGATGATAATATATATATATATATACCCAAAATCTATATTATACATTATGTTATATAATGTGGTATCAAATATGCCACAAAATTTATTCGGTGTGATCGATGATTGGCTCTCCTTATAGATGCATGATACAGTATGTAGGGAACATGTGATAGAATACTCCCGGCCCTCTCTTTACCTTTTTTAGCATGAAGCTCTAAATTTATAATACTGGTACATATACATATTTATTTAAATATTATTTTATTATTATGATATGCATCTGATATTTGAAAATAGAGATAAATAAATATTGAGATATACATCTGATATTTTAAAACTCTAAATTTAAATATCTAAATATTTAAACAGTGCTTATAAAAGATCTTTATCAAATAATTATCCATATGTCAAATGAAATATAATTAGATGTTCACATGGGTATTTAAATTAAATAGGATTTGATATGATTACGGGTGAATGGTTTGATATGAATTTGGGTGATTTGGGTAGCTTCTTGTTTTCCTATTTTTGACCATGATTATTATTTTATGTTTTGTAAGTATAATTATAATATTTTTGGGTTGGATTTGCAAAATTAAAGAAGTGGATTAAATGTTTTTAATTAATTTTTCTTACTCTTTTATTTTATATATTCTTTTTATGAAGATCAATATTGATTTGAATTATTTTTTTTAACTCTTTTATTTTATATATTCTCTTTATTAAAATTAATTTATAACCTCACTTCTCTAATGTTTGATAGTTTTGCTTGATTACATGAAGCTTGAATGAAATTTTAAGCTTTGTTTCTAATTGTTCCCATGTCCATGTGTGATGTATGAAATACTCAAGTCATTATGGTAGTCATGATAAATTCATATATTGCAAGCATTTCATGTGCCAAGCTTTTACCTTTTTATGTATGAATGATATTGTTTGCTACTGAGATTCTTTGAATCTCACTTCCCAATAACTAACCATGCTAGGCCATGAGCCTCAAAGGGAAGAGATAAAGCAAAAGGTAAGCGTAAGTGAAAGGAAACCAAAAATTCCATGTCAATGTTGTGCCATAAATAGTAAAATGCATAATAGTTACCATGAGTTGTGTAAATTCAATGAGGCTTTGGCATGTATAGACGATATGTAATGATGAATGATAAGTAATTATATGCCGTAGTATGTATGCTTTATCAAGACTGTCCCATTTAAGCTACTTTCAAAGTATGATGATCACCGTTAGATTTAAGGAACAGTTTCTATCCGAAAAGCAGAGCAAGGTTTGAAAATTAATAAACTGTATCTGTTCGGACAGGATCAAGCTAGAATGATACTTTTCTCAAGTAGAGGACTTCAAGAGCTTTCAAAAGAATTTTAGAACACCCTGATATGATATGAGTTTTCTAGATTTTCGTTATGAATTTTCAAATTTGGACCACTAAACTGGAATTATGAAATGAAGAGTAACCCAAAGATAAATAAACAAGTTTTAGTTTGTGGGCTTTAATTACTGATTTGCCTGAGCCATGGCGCATCTGAATGCATAGTAAAGGTGACGAAACGATGGGTGGTACATACACGTCTTTAAACGATACAAAAACCCACATCACAGCTTCATATCTTTCATACTCAGAACCACCTCCACCTTCGTTGTCCTCAACATATCAATAAGTTAAGCCTAAGGTACCATGATAGTGTCACAAAGTCTTCTCCCTTCGATATTGTATTTGATGTGTTGCTAAACTTTGCAATAAACAACCATTGTATACAGATAGATTTTGAGTTACCCATCAGAAACTGGATCAATGTGAAACATGAGTCGCTTCTTCGTCTATTTTCGTCACAATTTTTGACTGCGCTTTACCTTAACCATTTAAGATTTCCAGTTGCTGATTGTACCATATTGTGCCCAAGATTGAAAGAACTAGTAATCTAATTTAAATTTGTTCTGGATTAAAAATTTTAACAGTTTTATCTTTGACTATGGAGAGGTTGAAATCAGTGTCTGTACTGATCTAGAAGGTGTTGAATTGAAGGGAAAGAATCTATTGTATTTCCGGCCGCTTTGTTGGCGGCCTTCAATTAAATGAAAAATGTCACATAAACTCTCTCCCTGTGAATCCATAGGACATATGTTTCTATATAATGCAAAGGTCTCAAAGCAGTTAATGGAACTAGTCACTAATCATTTGTTCATTCATCAATGTGACTTGCCTATGAACTTGAGGATTCATAACCCTAGCATCAAAGTGTTGACGATGAGCAATAATTACAATGTCAAAAAAAATTTCCTCTTCACTCCCAAATTATATTGTTTTGTTTATCACTCTAATATGAAAAATGTAATGTTGATATCTCAGCATGTGTGACTCTCATGTTTCTGGAATTGGAAGGAGGAGACCTAACAGATGAGTGTGAGTGTGCGAGGACTACGATGCTCACTTATGGTTTGGTAACATGAAGCGGTTTCTCTCTCACTATTATTATTTGCTCCCAAGCTATGGTACACCAATTCATTTTTCTTTTCGCGGTTTGCCATGCATGTTTAAGAGTTATTATCAAAATCTATAGACAAAAATGTGGCTTATTCCTCTGTACTTCAGGTGGGCTACACAATAATCGCCAGTTGTTTCAACAATTATCCGTGAGTTTTCTTTTTCATATGGGAAGATGTTATATTATTTATAGGCCAGAACTAATAAATAGTTTTATTCTTTGGCCATTTATTCGGGCAATCAGAACATTTCATAGGGTAAAGTAGAATAGGGCCCTGTCCAGAGACACTATGGGAAAACAAACGAAATAAATGAGCTCAAATTAAATGAAAGAACTAAAAATAGATAATGAAAAAATCGTGAAATTTCTACTATCTCCCAACCCGCAGTCCGTGCAATCCCATAACATATCTATTATCCGTTTAAGTACGAAATTTAGAGCAAATTACCCGCACTTAGCGCAGAGATCGGCGAATTCGCCGGATCTCAGGGTCCATCCTTTCCGCCACTGAACCGACGTCGAGGTGGCACAAGCCGCATTCATGCAGGTTCGTGACACCATTTTCAAACTCAATTCTTCAGTTTCCATTGCATCCAGTCAAAAAAACAAAACAGTTGAAAACCTTAACAATTTTCCAATCAGAGAACCACACCAACTCACGAAGCTGAACAACAAAATCTCAAACGGAAAACACCAATAAAAAAGCTGAACAGCCAAACACTAACCTTAGGCTTGCATTAGCAGCACTTTAACTTCACAAGAAGCATCGTACTCACCGTTAATTTGCCGAAAAATTACTCGCCGCCTGACGCCACTGAACTTTCAGATTCACATTCAGAAAGTGAATAATAAGGAAGAATCAGATCGGAAAAGGAATGGGAAAAGAAAGTAATGTGAATCTAGGGTGGCCGGAAAAGCTTGAAGTGGGCAATGAAGAGCAGAGGAAGAGAAAGGAGGCGTGTGCATGCAGAATAAGAAAGGATTAACAAAGAAATGAGGCACTTAATGCATGCACGATGATTATACTTCAAGACTCGGCAAACTCTCCCACTTACCCCTGTTTACTTTTATTTTATTTTATTTTTAAATTTTTAATTTTGTAGCATATGTTTTTCCTTTTGAGCAAACGTCAATTTCAAGTCGAAATTCATTATTTTATTTTTTCCCTTTGTATATTTGGTTTGTTTTAATTAATTTATCACCGGCAAGCAAATTGTACTGTTATTTTCTTTTAGAAACTTCAGTCATCATTACCATGTAATTATTTTGATTGATGGGGCTGGCACACGGTGATGATTTGGGGTGCATTGTATTTGATTGATTACAAGATAATATGTATTTGATTGATTCAATTAAAGGTATATCGGTAGAATTACATTACCATTATATTTGAGTTATGATTCAGGATCTTTTGAAATATATTGTTAATAAAAAAATTGACTAATATGTTATTAATAGTATAATAATAAAAATTTTAAGCCATTAAAATTTATCTTCTTCTAAATATTACTCAGTTTGTAATGGTGTGGAATTGAAAGACTTGTTTAAATTGACGATTGAGAGCCCATTTGGTTCAACCACATTGCATGCCTGCAATGGTGATCATGATTGCATTATCAAGATAAAAGTGTTTGGTTGCTCCTTAGTATGGTAATAGAGTTTATCATGGTAATGATGATTACCAAAAAATTGGTAATCCTCATTCATACCTTCCCCCCTATGAATCCCATTACCATCCCATTGCATAGTTTAAAAAGTCCAATTTACCCTTGAGTTTCTCATCTCTTTGATTTACTTATTTCATTTCATTTGCCACAACTGCCACTGCCAATACCACTGCCACTGCCTCCTCCTCCTCTACTGCCATCACCTCCACCTGCTGCTGCCGCCACGACCTCCTCCACCACCATCACTGTCGCCACCACCACCACCTCCTCCTCCACAGTCGCCACCGTCACACGCCTGTCGTCGCCACCACCTCTTCCTTCGCCACCGCCGCCCACCATTACCGCCGCCACTACCACCCGCCTACCTCCGCCACCACCGCCGCCGCCGCCACCTCCTCCTCGGCCACCACCACCACCCCGCCCACCGCCACCGCCACTACTTCCTCCGTTGCCGCCGCCCCCAGAACTACCTCCTCCTCCACCGCCACCGCCACTGCCGTAGCCGCCGCGTCCTACCCACCGCCACCACACACTACCTCCTTCGCCATTGTCACCGTTGCCAACCGCCGACTGCCACCACCACTACCTCCTCCTCCTCCGCTGTCGCCACCATCACACGCCCGCCATCACCACCACCCCCTCCTCCCCTACCACCGCCACCTCCCACCCACCGCTACCACCACCTCCTCCTCCTCCGCCACCCCCATCATTGCCGCCACCACTACCTCTTCCTCCTCCATTTCTGTCACCACCGACTCTTAACTATTTTTTCTACAAAGATTATATTATGGGTAAAATAGACTTTGTGTAATATATTAATTTTAAATAATTGTTAAAATATTAAATCATTGCACATTGCTTAAAAATCATACCAAACACTATCCTATAATTAATATTGCATTGCATTACCATTTTATCGCATTGCACTGCACTGAAGGGTGTAATGGGATCAAACCAAATGGGCCCTGAAGCTTTTAAAAATAGCTTTTCGATTATGATTTACTGCACAAAAGATAAATATATAAAAGAAGTTTTATCTTGACTTATATGAACATGCATACAATGCGCAGCTCTAAACAAGCAAGACACGTTAACTTATTAAAAAAATTCTCAATTGTGGCAAAGGAAAGAAAAATACTAAATAATTGAAAATATAAAAAATATTGCAGAAAATTTTCTCATTGCTAAACCTGTTGCCTATATAGATATATGAAATTTTCTTAAGGGCCCAGTTGTAATATATCTTTAATGGTTGTAACTATTTTTTAAATATGTGCAATTTATCGTTACTTATGTACATATTAGCTGAAGATATATTGCACAGGGTTTTAGAATAGTACCATTCGCGCAGGGTCCTAAGTTCTTGTGTCCCTTTAAGTAATAAATTTTGCAATTGATGATAGTAAGTCAATGACAGTCAATCAAGAAAGAAAGCAATTCAGATACATATCCTAAAAAAATTTAGATTTTACTTTCAAATTGTTTAAAGAGGTCTATCCTTTCTAGTCCTTAATGTAAGATCTAATTTCTCGTATTAAGAATACAAGGTGATATATAAAAAAGTGGGGGGCATTCACTACCTATTTTGCTTTGAATGTGTGTTTTTTAAATCATTGGAAAAGGGCCAGACAATAAGGCAAAAAAAAAAAAACAAAGAAAGAAAAGAATAAAATTATTTGTGAAAAAATAGTTCTCAATTGACAATCTCTCTAAAGTGTGAGGATCCTAAAACAAGGAAAATACTTATGTCAAGCTCACTATATCCATTTCGTCAAATTTTCTAATTATATATGACCATGTGTCATGTTTTTGAATTATTATTATTTAACTATAAGCTCATAAAAAAATAGAATACATGGTCATTTATGATTGAAAAACTTGACGAATTGAAGTAGATATAAGGAATTTGATATCATTATGGTCCCTAAAACAAAGGAATGCGAAAATTTAACTTTGTTATTATGAGTTGGTTTTATAGGTACATATATGATATGATTTATCTTGTCTATAAATGAGAGCTATCAAAAGTGGTGGTATAGTAACCTCATTATAAGTTTAAGTAGCAATGCAGCATACACGTCATTAATAACAAATTAATAATTTTATCAACGTGGAATATTGGCACCCATGATCAAGCGATTCAGAAAACAAATATAATATGGGCTTAATCAAAATGTGCATTCAACAAATTTAAAAAAAAAAAAAATCATTCCACCAAGTTCTTGCTTGGTGATGAGAATCTAACTTTTGCTACAACAGAATTAGTTTCCCTACTAAGCGCTTTGCTTAGTAAGGAGAGTTAAGCATATTTGGACTGTTTTGATATTAGTTAAGATATTATTTTTATTTTAGGTTAATTTCATACCGTCAAAATATTTTTTTTTTAAAAAAAAGATAGACTTCAAAAAAATCAAATTTGGACCATTTTGACGACTCATATATACTTAGCTCTTCTAGCTAAACAAAATGCTTATCAGGAAACCAGTTTTTGTTACATAATGTTTATAGTAGGTACCCACACATTTTTTAAGGAAAAAATTAATATGCAAACTTATAATTTTATTTTATTTTTTAATTAGATTACTGTGTGTTTTTTATTGAGTGTTTATAGTTTTCTCAATTATAGGTTAACCATTGATGTAACATAGTATAATTAAACAATAATCGATAATTTATAGATATTAGTGATTGATTAATCAGAGGTGAAAACCACTTTTTTGGCTTTTTGAGTTTAATAATTGCGGGGGGTCATTGAGAAACATCATAATCAATTTGAAGAAAAAAAAACCTATTTTAAGTTCTATAAGACAAAACTTTTTAAACACATCCATTTTGTATAGCACATAATAACTAAAAATAAGCTTATCCACATACCCACAAAAGTGATGAAATATAATTTGAAATTATTGTACTAAATAAATATGAAATGTTAATATATTTATCGTTTACCTTTTCCATTTTGACTAGATTTAGCTCTAAATTATTAATCAGTTGATTAATATGATATTTTAGTAGCTATATATATATATATTGATGCAGGATGATATTGATGGTTAATCACTTGATTGGTTAACGGAAACCACATTCACATTTTCCAAACGGAAGCCAGAGCAGGGGTTGAGATTTTTTGGATTTTCTTTTGAAAAAAATGAGAGGATCAATTTTTTTTTTTTTAAAAAAAAGAGGAAGATAAATACGTAGAAGGGAAGCGGGGAAAGCAAACTAAATATGAGGCGGACTGAATAATGATTAGAGCCGGGAAATGCGCCACTCAGGGAAGGTAAAATGACGATATTATCCATGATTTGCTCCCAAAAAGCACAATAGGGTTTGTCCTTTTTGGTCCTTTTGAGATTCCTAACCGTCCAATTTGCGCTTTGCAATCTTCTCCCACTTCGGCACCCTGGTCAACGATCATGTCTCGCCAGCATAACATTACATTAGAAACCTTTGCCCCGTACGGATGTGTTTGGTTTGAGGGGAGGGGTTAGGGCCGTAGGGGGTAATTATAATTTTAAACGGGAGAAATTCAAAATTTATCCTCTTATTCTTTTAAATAATTTGTTTGAGAAATTAAATAAAATTTTTTTGGGTCATATCTTCTGATATTTACAAGTCAAATTTTCCAAACACTACTACAAAAAGGTAAAGCTGTGGCGCTTATAATTGCATTAACTGTGGCGCTAGAAAAGTGCCACATATCTGGACGCCACTAAAAAAAGTTATGGCGCTTGGAAGCACCACAACATTTAAATTTTTTTTTTTAAAAAAAATACCCTCCTGTGGCGCTTGTTTGAGGAAATTCCACAGGAGGGGGGCCTCCTCACAGGAGGGGGGGTCCTATTGTGGCGCTTACGTCAGCAAGCACCACAGGAGACCCCCGTCCTGTGGCACTTCCTCAAACAAGCACCACAGGAGGGTCCTTTTTTTTCTTTTTTTTTTCTTTTTTCTTCTTCTTCTTCTTTTTTTTCCTGTGGCCCTTTTTTATGCTTCCTGATTGTGAAGCTTTATATAAAATGAGTGGCTTTCGTATTTATCATCTCCACAAATTGTCAATCTTTCTATTTTATATTTCAACCTATTATATATATATATATATATATAATTTTCACATTTAAAATTCAAGTTCCCCAACAATAATGTTCTTACATTAATACTCTCCAAAGCTAACATAAAAAATATCACAATACAAGAACTTGATATGTGAACACAGTACATCAACAACTAATTAAGTAAATTAAAATATTACTAAAAAACGTAAGCTTGTCGGCAAAAAAAATTAAACATAGCAAAAAGGCAAACGAAACAAGCTAGGTTTTCACTCTTTCCTATTAAATTAGGAACAAAAAGGCAAACGTTATATTACGGTTTATCTTGACTAAAAAAAAATTTAAACAAAGCAAGCTAGAATGAAATAGTCTTCTTCTTACAAATCTATTAATTGACCAGCGTAGGGAGTGGGAGACCACGTTGGTGACGCTAGCTTGAGTGACGAGTGAGCGTTTGAGTGTGTTTTTTAGTGTGAAGATGATAGGAAATGGAGGGAGGGGGCCGACGGATCTACTAAGAAGATGAGAAAGGGAAAGTAATTTAATGGATGAGAGAGTAGTTGAATAATTAAAATGGAGTAGTAGTCAAAAAGAGAAGGAATGAGGGACGGATACGGAACTACTACGAGGGAAATGAAATAATTAAGAGATATACACTATCCATTTGAAATTTTTCCTTTTTTTTTTTTAAAAAAAATAGGCAAGTGTGGCGCCTAACTAATTAGGCGCCACACATTGCCTCATCAGCTGTGGCGCCTAGGCATTAGGCGCCACACATGATATATTATATATCATGTGTGGCGCCTAATGCCTAGGCGCCACACATGATATATGATGTAGCTGTGGCGCCTGGTGGGTCAGGCGCCACAGCTGCTTGTGTGGCGCCAAGTGTGGCGCCTGTGTAGGCAGGCGCCACATTAGGCATCCCCAATTGTGGCCCCTAACCTATTAGGCGCCACAACTGGTACCTAAAAAAAAAATTATACAGGTTAAAAATAAAAAAGGGGAAGTTGTGGCACTTGTTTAAAGAAGTGCCACAAAATGTGCGCCACCTTTTATCCTTTTTGTAGTAATGAAATGGCTTATTTTACAATATAGATTTAGATATCATACGACCAAGTTGGACATTTAAGAATACTCTCCCCATGTATTGGAATAAGCAATTAAGCACTATATAACAAGTTGAGAGATTTTTTATATTCCATTTCAATTCTTTATTCCTCCTCTTCTTTTTAGATAATTAGAAAAGTAGCTATTAGGTTCTAATCAAACAAAAGTAGTATCATAGTATTAGCAACTACAGAATAGACCATCAATGGAGGCTTCAAATGTCCAAGAAAGTTTGAGTCATAACGTTATTGTTTAAGGATGATTGCATCAGTAAACCATAACACTAGAACAAGAAAGAAGGAAACGAAATCAGTTAAACTTACCTTCTTTTTCTCCTAATCATTCTTTCTCGTCCTCCCCGGTGTCCTGCGAATTGTAGGAAAAATGAAAGGGACAAGGTTTTAAAAAGCTAATAAAAAAGGTGACTTCTTTTTTTTTTTTTGTATTACAAAGGCAAGCAGAGCTTGTAGAGTTTCAGGGCCTATAAAGTAGGCCGTACAAAGTGATCATGTGGTGGTGCACCACATTCCTGGGCAAAAAGAAGGATACAATCTGTAGGGGAAGACCCCAGTTCGACGTAGACCTGGCTGTTCATGTGGGCATGGCCTGCAAGGTAATCTGCACACCGGATGCTTTCCCTATAAGTGTGGGAAATCCGCAAGTCCCAGTCCGAAAAAATAAGAGATCTGGTGTCCAGGATGACATTGTATAATGGGTGAGAAGTGGGACAATTAGACCATAGTAGGTGAATAGCTTGGAGGGAGTCAGTGAACATGTTGATTTTGGTGAGACCCATCTGCTTACATAAATGAAGGCCTCTGTAGATTGCATGGATTTCAGCCGCAGTTGGGAACGAGTGACCTAACTTCTGTTGAAATCCACGTATCCATGTGCCATGCTGGTCACGAATAACACCTCCGCAGGCGGCCTAACCTCCATTGAGCACAGATCCATCGACGTCTAAACGAACAAAATCCGGGTCCGGTGGTTCCCAGTGGACTGTCCCTCTTTCTGGGACTTGAAATATCTGGTGGTGGAAACGTCCGCTCTCCACTCCTTCCGAGAGGTGAAACATGCATCTATGCACTATCTCTTGTGGCTTCTCAGCTACCCCTTCGAATGCTTGACTGCATCTATTCTTCCATAATAGCCAGCACGTCATGCTGAATACTCGTTGCCATGACCATCTAGAGGTTCTCCTGTTGCCCGGTGAGTGCTGCATGTTCCATCGTAGCCAATCCTGCAAACAACCACTAAAAAACATAGAGTAGTATATGGTGTTAGTTAAAGAGGACCACACCCTCTGGGCATAGTCACAATCTCTCAATACATGAAGGAGGTTCTCTTCACTCTCACATTGAAAGGGGTAGGTGTTTGAAATAGTTGGGTTATGTCTCGCTCTTGTAACATTTGTTGGAAGCCTCTCATGGAATACTTGCCACATAAAGAGTTTGACTCTTTCAGGAATTCCCCAATGCCATAAATGCCGCCAGTGAGATTGAGTACTGAGATTTTGCTGGTGATAGATCCTATCGTAGGCTGACTTCACACTAAAGTTACCATCGGGAGCATTTCTCCAACAAATCACGTCATCACTGTTGCTCGTAGGGGGTGACACCATCATTATCTTATCAACCACCCATGCAGGGAGAAAAGTTTCCCATTTGGCTCTATCCCAAAAAAAAAAAAATGTGACTTCTAAAATGACCATTTTACTCCTATTTTGCTATTCAATATAAAAATATTTCTACTTTTGAATTCAATTTTTTTTTACAGAAATTTAGCTTAATGCATCTTTGATACTCCTCATTCCATATAACTTTGTGTAAATGAAACAAACCCATTTGGAAGATCTCTTATGGGATTCTCATAAATATCATATTTATAATTACCTTTCTTTGAAATTTACAATTAAAAGAATCAATGTCTGAACATAGTTTTTGTTAATAAGAATTGGATATATAAATACCCTATTAGAATTTAGAGCTTCGTGATAATAGTTTCATTGCTTCCCTATGTAAACACTTCTAATCATGTATGAAATTAACATGAAGACTTCATAAGTAATATTTTCAAATTTTCTTGCAATGACTCCATATATTTAAATCATTATGTAAAATAAATAACAAGTAAAATTATATAAAATAAATAATAATGTTTTAAGTTTATTGAAACTCTTATCACTAAGCCTCTAATATCACAAAACTTTCTTACGAAGAAAACTCAATTGAGCATCAAATTTGAATATAATCGGAAAGGCCTCACATATATATGAAGTTTTTTTTGTTGGTACAAACAAATATATGAAGTTAGAGTAAGGTGTCATTCACTTACTTGATAAGTTTTATTTTGGCCCAAATAATAAGTACTATAGTGGCACGGTTTGCCATCACAGTAGACTTTTGAATAAGAGTTCACCCTTGTGGCTACTTGAGTACCTAAACCAACCTTCATCATGTCACCTATCTTATACTCACATATTTGCTTCAATTCACTAACAATTCTCCTCAATCATAAAAAAATTTCCTTTCCAAAATATCACTAAATTCAATTCAAGAATAATCCACATTCACGATTCAAGGCATCCTCAGTTTTTGCACTCACAAAAATTTTATAACATTTTTAACTTGATTCTTGTTATTTGACTCTTAAATAACTATTCCAACAAAGCTTTTATAATAATATCTCGTTTTAATTTAATAACACCATAGAGTGAAATCTAATCAAGGTTACATTACTCATAGCAAGGTGTTAGCTTTAGTTATAACTCTTTTCTTTCAAGCATTTCAACAAACAATTGATTAGTAATTTATAATATATTCATTAAACAAGCTCCATAGATAAATAAATTAATTACCATATATAAACAAAAAATTTTCCAAACAACATCCATTCATGCATTCAAATTCATATATATATATATATATATATTTATAAGAAGATATACTAAATATTTAAAATTTTTTTAATTTGAAATTAATTTATATTGAAAAAATTATAATAAATATATAAATATTATTTCAAATTTTATTTAATTTATTATTGGTTTTTAATAATTTATTATATATATTTATATATAATTTATTATTTATGATTATATTATATATATATATATATATATTTGTAATAATATTTTGTAGGTTCTCTTTGGCTCAACTACCTAAGGTACACACGGGTATGAGTAGGAGATACGTGACAATGAGAGGAGGGGACATGTGGCGCACTATGAGGTTTGGACACGTGGCTACTGCCAACGATGGGGTGCCAGAGCTGATAGGTGGTGGCCATCGGCAAAGGATCTAGCAATGAGGTGGTCTTCTACGGACGTGATACGTGGCTTCTTTTGAAAAGGTCCACGTGGCATTTTAAAATTAAAAAATAAAAACAATTAGCGACAGTAACAAATTTCCAATGGAATTCCATGGAAAATTTGCAATGGAATTAGAATTCCGTAAAAAATTGATTTACCATGCATCTATTAGCGAGGGAATGAACTCCATTAGAAAACCGTTTCCATCACAAATCCATCAGAAATTGTGAATTTCTGTGGCAAATTTCGTTGGAAGTTTAGTGTTTTATTGTGGCAACTTTTTGAAATTGAATTTTATTTTTAATTAACATTAATTAATGACTAATAATTTAATATTATAAATATTATTTTTAATATAAAATTATAAATATAATTTTAATAAAAAATAATATAATCAGAAACCCTATAAAAGGAACCATGGCTAAGACATGAAACATAATTATAATGCAGTACCGGAATACCTATCTAGCTAATCCACCATTATCACGAGAGAAATTAATGATGATGTTTCCAAGATTCGCTTACAAGTAGAGCCGGGAATACAGGCCGGCCTTCACGGGCTCGGGCCTAAACGGGCCGGCCATTTTAGGCCATTTTGCTAAAAAGTACAATATTTTTTAGGCCCTCGGCCCTACAGGGCTGGCCCTTCACGGGCTCGGGCCTAAACGGGCTTAAACTCATTTTAATTCAAAAAAATTTCTTTTTCAAGTTTTACAATTTATTTATTATTTTTCTTTAAATTGAGATATATTATTTTTAAAACTCATAAATTTTTAGTTAAAATAATCATCTAATGTCCAAATTAGCCTATTTTTTAAAGTTTAAATTAATAAATCATTGTAGAAAATAAAATAAATCAAACCAATTAATAAGTGTTTGCCTGTTATTAATACTCTATTAGGTACTTAGGTGTCTCTCATATTGATAATTTGATATAATGATATTATATTTATTAATTTATTTTTAAAAAATATTAAACGGGCCTAAAAGGGCCGGCCCTCAGGGCTGTAGGGCCAGCCCTACTGGACTTGCGGCTCTATAGGGCCGGCCCTTTTAGGCCCGCTTCTCTTTTTAGCCTCTAAATCATAAGTTCGGCCCTTGAATGGCTCGGGCCTAAACGGGCCGGCCCGACGGGTTCGGCCCGAATTCCCGGCTCTACTTACAAGAACTTGCATTTAAACAAAATAACACTTTTACAGGCCATTTAAATGTCATTTTGAAAGAAGACTTGGATCAATCACACAAGATATACTCCGGCGCCCTCCGCTTCCCAAGAGTTATTAACCTTTACCACCATGCTATATGTGTGTGCATATATATATATATATATATTCAAACAATAACTATGCTATTTGAGTGTGCATATATATATTCAAGCAATGCCATGCCCTTTTAAGTTTCAACATAGAGTTGAACAATCTTAATCCAACCAAATTTCTCCTCTACACATTTTCACAAACACCTTGTGTGCATCAACATTCAAACAAGTTCATCAACTTCTTAATCTTCAAATCTCTTGTCTAACGATTTCCAAACACCCATGAATAGAATAACTATGCTTTTCTAATTAAAAAAAAAGGAATTACTATCCTTTCCAAATTTAATTCATCACCAAGAATCAGTACAAACCCAAGAAAACAGAACCTAAATCAATCTTCCTATTACAACAACCAAAACAATTAGAACAAAAATTCCTATCCAAATAAGCACCTAAAACTTCAACTTCAGTTTGTCTAAACTTTCTTCTTCTCTCCTACATCACGCACAGGCCACAGAACAACACCAGGAAAATAAACACACGGCAGCTACACAGAAGCAAGGACGGAGAGAAGTTTTCGAACATACCGACACAAACAGAGCACTGAAGAACAAAGTTGGAGGAGGCAAGGTTGGTGTGTGCTGAAGAAGATAAAGAGGATGAAGGTGCCTCACGCACACCCACGAGACGACGTCGTTTTAAGCAGCAGAAGAAGAAGCATGGCTGACCAGAATAGGAGAAAACCCCAACACCGTTGTTGCACGGGCAGCCTCTGATTCCTCAAATAATGGACCGACGAGAAATATCTTTTTAACACCTTTTCTAAAATTCTGTTCTCTTTTTTTTTTTCTACATAAAAAAAAATCCGGTAGCTACTCTATTATCATTTGATTTTCCATATTTAAAAATTCAAAATTTTGGCACCACACACCTATTTATTGTATGATTTATTTTTATTTAAAAATATAAACATGTTAAAGAATTAAAATATATGTAAGTATGTTTTGTCGGTGTTTAATTGCTCAATCATCACTTAAAATTGTTAAAGCAGATTTTCGCTAAATGAGATAAACAATGTTAACATTAAGGACTAAGACTACATTTTATAAATTTAAAGGACTAAATTGAAACGGGAGGTAATATTAAAGGACCAAGCGTGCATGTAGCGCCCGAAATTTGAAAAAAATAGAGCCGCCACCAAAATTTTAAAATAGGATAATTTTGAAAACATTGTTTTAAGCAGAAATTGGTCTTCAAAACCCAAACCTCGACAATCATATCGCTATATGGTATTATTTTAATGGAACAACATACCAATAAGTCTATTGTCGAGCGGTGGAATATTATTTGCACCAAAGCATGACATGACTCTTAGACAACATCGTGGAAGAATTTGGGATATCTCCTGAATTACAGTGGGTTCATCAATAAGAAAGTGATAATAATCATGGACACGTTCACCCCTATGCTCTAGAGTCATTCCAGTAAGAAAATACGATTGATGTTCAGTGAATCTGGAAAGGAAAGTGTCCATTGCTTGCTTAAAGTGTAATACCCTGAGTATAAATGTACCCTATGAAACCACAAATAATTATTGTTAAAAGAGTGAATGATGTCGTGCAAGAATTACTAAAAAAATTAATGGGTTAATATAACTTTTGGTCCCTGAAGTTTGATCTAAGTTTGGTTTTGGTCCCTGAAGTTTCACCCAATTTTGGTTTTGGTCCCTCAAGTTTGAAATCGATGGTTTTGATCCCTGAAGTTTCACCCGATTTTGGTTTTGGTGCCTCAAGTTTGAAAATAACTTGGTTTTTTTTTTCGGGTCTGGTCGGGTTTCAAAAATGGGTCGCCAAGTCTTTTTCAAACTTGAGAGACTAAAATCAAAATTGGATGAAACTTCAGAGACCAAAACCACTGATTTCAAACTTGAGGGACCAAAACCAAAATTGGGTGAAATTTTAGGGACCTAAACTACCGATTTCAAATTTGAGGGATTAAAACCAAAATTGGATCAAACTTCAAGAACCAAAAATTATATTAACCCAAAATTAATACTATAACTGTGAACCCTTTTATCATAGAAGATAATCTCGGCGCCGATAAACTGACGACCAATTCAAGTCCGCGCATCATTAGTTCTATTGATTTCTCTAGTGATTAATCGATCCACCATTAGATGCAGACGACAATTCACAATGCCTACATGCAAGTCTTCGATAACTGCTTTGCGTAATTCTTTCATTATATACATCAGACACTGCAACATCGGTGGGACTGCTGTATATAGTATAGAGTTTACACCAATTAAAGATGCACACTTCTCTCACGTATGATACATCAGCAAGTCAGTTTCTCCTCTGTTTATATAGGATAGTTTCTAAACAACAAAACTTTTCAGTTTTGTGAAACTGATGTGAAACAAAACTGAATAAATGAGGTATATTATTTAAATAGTGTATATCTTTATTTTGTTTTTTTATTTTTGGCCATGGATATATCTTTAATTTGCTCATGTATATAATAAGTCGAATCTGGACAGTATAAACATGAACCCAAATGATCAAACCTGTTCACGTGAATTACGAACAACTATGCGAAAAATTTCTCTATGGACAGTATAAATATGAATTCGCTCGCTTATTTGTCCTAACTGTAATAAATAGTCTCCAATTGACGCTTTGGCCCATACTGTCTGAAGTCATGTCCTCTATCAGATACATCCGCACAATGGACGCCGTATGCGCGTTATTTTGTGTTCGAAGGGTCATCTCGTCTGTCTATTTTTTTATTTTTTATTTAAACATGAATCTCACCGACATGTGATACTTTATAGGGAAAATGTCAGCTAGGTCCCAAGCTAGGTAAAAAATACCATAAAAGTCCCTAGGGACTTTTCTGACATGAATTCTCAATATCCATTTACCAAAATACCCCCAAGCAATTTAATCACTGTCATTTGTTACAACATGTTATGCTATATTTACAACATCGTAAGTCATATTAACAACATAGTAAGTTACATTTACAACATGTTACGTTATATTTAATGAGTTGTAAACGTAACTGAAGAGGTTGTAAACGCAACACAATCACGCATTTTATATACATGTTGTAAACGTAACTTACTATGTTGTTAATATAACTTACGATGTTGTAAATATAGCATAACATGTTGTAACAAATGATAGTGGTTAAATTGCTTGGGGGGTATTTTGGTAAATGACCATTGGGAATTCATGTCAAAAAAGTCTCTGACTTTTCTGACAGTTGACTTTTCAAAGGGACTTTTGTGGTATTTTTTCTCTAGCTTGTGACTTAGTTGACATTTTCCCTACTTTATATGATTACAAATATAATATAAGAATATCATAATGATATTTGTGTTCTATGTATATTCTAAACTTGAATTAGAAAATGAATGATATTGGTGTTCTTCATGGTAAAATAACTTGCACTGCCAAACATAATGATATTTGTGTTCGTATTTTCTAAACTTGAATTTGTTTGCTTTTACAAAAAATATTTCAAACAACATGACTTCAATAATATTCTTTCAATGCTATTAATTTGTTATAACACGTAGCTATTTTAATATATTTCAGAAAATGAATTAAAAAAATACAAAATTAGTAAACAATATCTTCTTGCCCTTTCTTCTTCCATTATCATGACTCACATTTAACAATTTCGTTACTGTGTGTGTGGAACTCACGTATCTTACAACCACTAAATTACACAAGGTATGAGACAAAAAACATGCATAATTATTAAGGTTGTCAACACAATTTTAACCACATAACTAACATTGGATCACGGTAGTAAACTTGCAGATGGTCACGACTGAAATGAACCTGGGTTTACTACTTTTTGATATAGAACAGGTATTAAGGAGTTGCGAACTTAAAAAAACATATTTGATTTTTGATACAGAACTGATGGTGCACGGTTTGCGTTTACAGAAAATGAACAGACGCGAGTCTTGCCGTAATCCTGAAACTGAAGTACCAAGATTAGAACAGTTGGATGGAAAGTATTCACATTTGTGCTAAACGTTACATCTTTGCCACGTATCACGGCCCAATCCACCACACATCACGCCGTTAGATTGCAAAGACATTATGAAATGTTCTGATAAAATAAAATATATTTAAATTTTAAATTCATACGCTATGATATGAATCTATGATACACAAATCAATAATCAGTTGTACATTTACTGTCAAGGCCGTTTGAAATACCAAAACCGAAGCTTATTACATCATAGCTCCATTTTCGGAAGACCTTTTTCTTTAGCCATAATCACCACTTTCTCTGTCATGTTATATATAATTTTTAAAACAACTCATGCTGCTAATTATAAAAGGAAAACATTTATTTAAATGACGTAATGAAAAACAATTTATGAGTAACTATGAAATTTAGAATTGTAGATCGTTTTCATCAACAACATTTTATAGTTTTTTTAATATAATCTTATATTTAGTTTGTTTAACGTTTATAATGCAATTGTACAATATTCAAATAAATCAATCTTTTACTTATTGCCATCTGGTTAGGTTGCCCTTTACCCTTGGACTAATGGTGAATATAATCTTGCTGGGGCAAGGCATCAACTTTATATAAATTTGCAATAGATCAATTATAAGTTTTAAACAAAAGCTACTTATTTATTAGAAAACTACCTATTAATAATTCACGATGATTCATATGTTCATGTACATACTATGATATATTCCGATTAAAAAGTGAATATCACAAAATTTACTAAACCTTCTCCCACTTACATAATAAACGAACTATAGGAAATTAGCTATTGCTCAACAAATGCATATATATATATATATATATATATATATTACTATTGTGAACAGCCTAAATATCTCATATTTAACATTTGAGCACCGTAACTAAACATGCAGATAACAACTAATGAAATTTACCTCAACTTACTGGCCTGTGCAACATAACATATATTAGTGAGTTTGAATGTCAATAAAGCTATAATTCTTCATATGTAGAACCGATAATTGAAATGTTTAAATATGTAGGAAGCAGAATTCAAAAGTCGAAATTTGAAACACAACACCACACTTACTACTATCATGGCATATTCGTATTGCACACAATTTCAATCATATCAAATATCCAGAACAAAGGCTACCAAAAGATGATCAATATAGTGGGTGCTCAAGAGAACAAAATAATCGTTCAGCTTTACATCTCATTAAGGCTGGGCTACATATAACTCTATTCAGACCTCATCAGTATATATAGGGGTCATCTTTGGCTCAATCTCCTTGAGCTTTTCAAAGTATGGTTGAACATGAAGTCTTGTAGCGTCAGAATATGATCTCATCGTTGGAATATGACAAATTGAGGCAAAATAAACTATTAATTGTGAAATTGCAACATATAACAACATTTCGATTAGAACACAAAAAATATTATTATTTGAGAATGAAGAAGCGATTACCTTTTCAAAATCACTAGTAATTCCACTTTGAGTGATGTTATACATATAAAGTATAACATAATATCCGCATTCAGTGTTGTCAGGTTGTCGAGAGCACTTTAAATCAAAGGCATGCAATTGGTTGTTAAAATCAATAAAGGTATGTCTAAAATGACTGTCAATGAAACAATTAGAATCGAAACTACTTACTATCAGATAAAACCACTTTGGCTTTTTAACAACTGTACCCTCGCGTGACCCGCCTAGGACTCTATATGTTTGACAAGCACTATCATGAAAATCAAAATGAACAGAAATTAGAACTATTCATTTTTTTTAAGAGTCAATGAAATAAAAATAGAATAACTTACGTGTCGAAGATAGATTTTGTATCTTTGTCTGGCTTTTTACTCAAGGGATCAAACCAATAGACTACGTTGCGGCGAGGACATATAACACACAAACTTTAGTGGTAACTATAACAACATGTATAGATTAAAATGAAGTTAGATGACAATGAAATTATTTATTAAACTTCTTAAATTGACAAAATGAAAATACGAGCCGTTGAAGAATGGGTGGTAGATAACAACGAAGTTTGGTCTGTCCCATTGCGTAGCCGACATAGTGAGTCCTATGTGCCACAGTATTGGTATCCCCTGTCGTATTCGCAGGGCATAAGAATCCATACCAATCACGTCTTTCCATGTTTATGCAGAGACCGTGGAAGATGTTATAATAGAATTAAAATAAGGAATGAATTATTGAATGTATGAAATCAAAAAACCACTAAATGAATTCTATGGGAAAATTGAAAAAAAACTTACCGGATTGTAAATTTCACCCAGACTGCATCTATTTCCTCCAACCTGATAAACTGCTTGAGATCTGTATTGTCAATCATGTAGGGATACTCCAATGTAAGGCCCACAATCCTTTGAGGCATCTTTAAGTCAACCTGTTTAATGCCCTTGTAGATCTGTTGTAGCCGTGCTAAGTAGGGCCATTTCCTCACATCTTTATCATCCTTTTAGAACATCAAAAAACAAATTGTTATTAGGATGCCGACAGATTTTTAGTAATAGTAAGGTAATTCCTACCATTAGAGGTGTTGCATTTGAACCAATAAGATTGTGAGGCCAAAGGATGAAAGATCCTATCGCCTGACCTAACATGCTAACCTCTGGATCAGGAACAGGGATGGCTATACCTTCTTCCCCCTTTCTAACACTTGTCACATTCACCCTACAAAAATCCTACAGAATTTGCTGATGATGGTGGGTAGTAGCACATGTGTAAATGAGAGGATAGGCAACAACACGCAACAGTGGATCATCCAAATAGAGGGTGGAAGGGTCTCTCGACACTGGAGTGGGAGAAGGGTCACCAAGTGGTTCCCCTAGAGGGTTGTAACTTCCTTTAGTGCTATTGAAGGCCATGGATTCCTGAGTTCTATGCTTGTTCCTCGCCCTTTACGCTTCGAACATCTTTACCATTTCAAGTTGAAGCTCTGGCAACAGCTCTTATCGGAGCTTGTCACGAAGGTTGGCCTCGAGCTCTCATTCGAGGTCCTCTCGAATCTTGGCTACAAGGTCCTTACTAGGTCCAACTTGTGACAAATAACGTGAGTCTCGTACAAAATACCTCGCGGCACTAACTCCCCGTGTCTCTCCTTAAACACGACCAAGGTCATTTACCTTCCCAATAGCCGTTGACTAGATGTCCATCTGTCTACTTGGATTGAATGAACCTTGGCTACTCTAATCTTCCAGATCATCCTGTAGCATACAGTTTATCGTAAATGTATTGAAACCACTCTCGATATGCAAAAAATTAGGTACTTATGGTCTAACTAGTTACAATCCTCGCAGCAACCTCAGCAACAACCAGATTTATGTACTCCCCAGCCTTAATCCTCCCTGCTTTCCATTTTTTGTGATGTGGAGGAGGTGCCGGGGCTTGGATAACAATGCTAGGATCAGATTCCACTGCTTCCTTCATTTTCTCTAACTCTTCTTGCATCATTTGCTGCTCAAGCTTCCGATATCCACCACGAGACATGTAATGTTGATATTTATTTCTGATTGCCTCTGTGCATTTGCTGCACTTAATTTCTATGAATGAAAAACAACAAAAAATAAATGAACGATATCAAGTATATGAAAATTAAAAGCTCTATATCATGATGACAAAAATCTTACCAAAAACTCAAGATCTACCCGTGATGCTGCAAACAACCTCTAGTCCTTCTGGAGACAAATACGAATAATGTGTACATGGATCCTCACCCCTCTGGTAGAGCCGGTAATATGGGCTCAACCCGCGGGCTCAACCCGTGAGCCCGCGGGTTTTGACAGGTTAGGGTTGGGAAAATCCCAACCCGTAAAAATGCGGGCCGCACAGGCCTACACCGCATAACCCGCGGGTTAATGCGGGCCAGCCCGCGGGTTGGCGGGTTGGCCCGCAAATTTTTTATTTTTTTTTACATATAAAAATTTTATAAAACTTATAAGTTTTTCACTCTTATCTTGGTACCTCCCAATCCAAAGAGAAAAAATCTTAGCTTCTTTCCTTCTTCTTTAAACAAAATTTTTATATATTGGTTGCTTGAGGATGAGTTTATGTTTTATTTATAAACAAATTTAATAGCTTTATCTCTTAAATTTTAGATTATATTTTTAAAATTTTATAAAAGCAATGATTGATACTAGAAAGGTAAATTTAATTACTCGTATATATGTGTCACGTATTTTCAATCCTCTTTAAAAAATATGAATTTTTTTTTTTCAAAAAAAAAAAATACGGGCCCGCGGGTTGGCCCGCAACCTGCACACTGCGGGTTATGCCAACCCGCAGAAGTGCGGTCTGCACAGGCCCGCACCGCGCGGGCCGTGGGTTGGTGCGGGCCAGCCCGCAACCCGCGGGCTGGCCCGTATTCCCAGCTATACCCTCTGGTCCCCTTAAATGTACCTTGCTGTTAGCTTGTTCTTGAAACCTTTCTATCGTATACGAACCTCATCCATCCAGTGCCTGTACATCTCCTTGGTGTCTGAGACATTGTATGTTTGCTACAAGGTAACACATAAGATTATTATATATGAAACAATAGGAATAAAGCTACAATTACCATAGATGCATCAAAACTTATATACCAAAAGTTGCTACCAAATCATGTCTTTCATTTTTTGGGGGAACCAATCTCTAATTATCATAGGTAATGCGCACTTTGCTTTGACCCAAAAACCCTATGTAGCTAATGAAGTGGTCTTCCTCAGGACCAACTGGATTCAGATTGTTATCGAAGTTTATATGCAGCCTCTCTTGTTGATGTTCATGACGTGCAACCAATGCTCCCATCTTTGTACAGCCTCTAACCCTCCTTCTTGCAATGGGTTCATCTCTAGGCCTTTCGTCATCACTAGGGCTTTTGTCATCTCTACGCCTTTCGTCATCACTAGAGTTGTCCATATTCCTGTTAACACAAAAAGCATCGTCAGAAACGTAAATAAATTGCAATAAAAATAAAATAAACTAAGCAGGAGTAAAACAAAAAAACACACAGTTCTCGTTTATAAATTAAGGTCTTACTCTATATTGTTTCCCATAGTCCTTTACCATGGTCATTTCTTACAGCATATTCGTCATCATCTACCAATTCTACTTCATTTGTTCGAGGTGGAGTTGTTGTGAAAGGTGGTGTGTCATCAAGGTTGAAGGTCGGATCACCATATTTCTGTTTTTTACTTTTAAGGACAATGGACATATTTTTGCTCGCAGGATCGGTGACATAAAACACTTGTTTCGCCTGGCTTGCTAGAATGAAGGGCTCATCTCTATAGCCAACTCTTCGAAGATCGACTGAGACAAATCCAAATTGTTTATCTATCACCACAACATTATTGCTAACCCACTTACATTTGAATAAAGCAACTTTGAACTTGTTGTATGTCATCTCCCATATTTCTTCTATAACTCCATAATAGGCCATAGATACTAATATGGGGTTTTTGTCTCTCGAACTGGAAAAGTGCATAGCTTCAGCTTCTACCATGACCCCACTATTTTGCATGGTACTTCTGTCATCTTGCTCTTTCGTATAGAAAGAATAGCCATTTATATCATAACCGGTCCAAGTAATGACCTGAAACGAAAGCCCCCAAGCTAGCCACTCGATTGTCTCAGACACACTGGTCTCGTGCAAAATCTTTTCCTCGAACCACTGAATGAATGTCTTGTTTTGTTCAATAGCAATCTGCACGTCATTCTTCCTTGGATTCTTGTTCTTCAAAGTCTTTTTATGTTCATCTATGTAAGGTTGAACTTCTTCCATATTATTCAGGATATACAAATGGGCTTGCAACACCTCTTCACGAGGAATATTCTTCACTTTCAGTCCTCGTGTTCCCTTGCTTCTCCCCTCTTCATGCCAAGATTGTTCCTTCTTCCCTGACATATAATCTTTGCAAAACTCCACAGCCTCCCCAACTACATATCTTTCTACTATTGAGGCTGCTAGTCGATAAGGATTTTTGGAATACCCTTTTAAGATCTTTATGTATCGCTCGAAAGGGTACATCCACCTCAGGTAAACTGGACCGCAGAGCCTTACCTCCCTTACCAAATGAACTACCAAATGCACCATTATATCGAAAAATGAAGGAGGAAAATGCATCTCTAGTTGTGACAAAATAATGTAACCCCCATTTTCCAGTTCATCCAACTTTTTAGTGTCAATGACTTTGTTACAGATAGCATTGAAGAAAACGCACAATCTTGTTACAGTGGTTCGTACTTCATCTTTCATTATGCCTTTAATAGCTACCGATAATAGTTGTTGCATCAACACATGATAATCATGGGACTTCATTCCCACTAACTTCAAATCGTCCATTGAGACACATCTTCTCACATTTGAGGAATACCCTTGCGGCACCTTAATTTCATGCAAACACCCACATAAACTTCTTTTCTTTGCTTTTGATAGTGTATGCGCTGCTAGCTCCATGTATGCCCTCCTTCCATCATCTCTTAGTTGTAGATGTAACCGTTCTCTTATTCCCATATCAACAAGGTCTAATCTCACACTAATCCCATCCTTAGTCTTCCCTGGTATGTGCAAAAGTGTACTGATAAGGCTATCACAAACACTTTCTTAGCCACTCGACTGTAAACTTCCTCTCCTGTTAATGACTTTGGAGCTATTCCATGCTTCGGAAAGCCGTTAAAATGCTTTCTTAGCCTACGATACGGGTGGAACCGATGAAGAAACCTCATGTGTCCAAGGTAGATAGTTTTTCTTCCATGCTTTAGTTGATGGAAGTGTGTGTCTGCTTCACATATTGGGCATACTTTATGACCCTTCACGCTGTACCCTGACAAGTTTCTGTACGCAGGGAAGTCGTTTATCGTTGTGAAAATCATTACACGTAGCTTGAAGGAATCCTTCTTATAAGCATCAAACACATCTACGCCTTCTTCCTACAACTTCTTCAAGTCGTCAATCAAAGGCGCCAAATAGACATCAATATCATTCCCTGGCTGTTTTGGTCCATAAATCATCATAGATAGCATCATATACTTGTGTTTCATACATAGCCAAGGAGGCAAGTTGTATATTACAAGGAGAACCGGCCACGCACTATGTGTGCTAGTAAGAGTTCCATACGGATTGATGCCGTCTGTACAAAGCCCAAGTTGAAGGTTTCTTGACTCGCTGCCAAATTGAGGGAATATTTCATCTATTTTTTGTCATTGTGGAGAGTCAACTGGGTGCCGAAGATATTTCCTATCAAATATTCTCTCATCAGAGTGCCATCTCAACTTCGTCGCTTTTGTTGTAGTTGCAAACAAACGATTAAAACGTGGTATTCTTGGAAGATACCACATAACCTTTAAAGGTTTCCTTTTAGTTGTCACATCACCACAACCACCATCTTTTTTCACTTTGTATCGTGCAGTTTTACACTTAGGACGCTCACTAAGACCTTCATACTCATTTCTGTACAGTACGCAGTCATTAGGGCAAGCATGTATCTTTTTATACTCCATACCCATCGTAGACAGGATTTTCTGGGCCTCATACATACGATTTAGAAGTACATTATCCTTTGGAAACATATCACACAATAGTTCAAGCAGCAATGTGAAACTACTATCGGTCCACCCACAAGTTGCCTTTTAGTTAACCAAATGCAATGTTCCCGTCAGCCGCGTGTACTTACTCCCAGGGTACAGTAGTGTCTCTGCATCACTCCGTAGGCTATCATACTCCTGCGACTATGCAAAGGATTCTACCTCAATATCGTGAATCATTTTCTCCATTCTATCTTCATCTATAACATCCACATCTTCCTTTTTGTGTGACGAACAATCTGTTACTTCCTCACCATGCCATATCCACCATGTGTATCGTAGATTTATTCCATCACAAAGGAGGTGATCCTTTATGACATCAACATCCCGTCGACTCTCATTCAAACAATTGACACAAGGACAAAAATACTTCCCATTTTTTGTTGGAGCATTCTTTCTAGCGAATTTAATAAATTCTTCCACCCCTTTCTCATATTCTTCACTAATTCTCAAAGCATTCATCCAACTGTGATCCATTTTGTTACCACCTAAGCCATTCCCAATAACACTCACATGTTTAGTACAATTGTCAACAATATATGATGGGATTGCCTTTTTTCACTTTTTTCAACAAAAATTTCAACAGCATTTCCCGTTAAAAGTAAGACATCCCAAAATTTCAAGTAACCCTATCTCTTCACTACACAAATAATAATCATACTACTTACTATATTATATTAAGGAAACTACATTAATAATCTTACTAATCTAATCTAAAAAAAATAAAATCAATAATATTAAAGAAACAAAAATTACTCTGTTTAATTGTTGTTAATTCCATCAAAACATTCAAAAGCTCCATTTATTTATAATAATATATATACATATTTTCCCTCTCAATTCCCAACCTCTAAACATATAAAACAAACATTTCCAAGCTCCAAACATATCAAACAAACAATATATTAACGTGATATTTCCTATTGGCTAGGCTTTCAATTATTTTCACTAAAAATATTAAACGTCCTGTTTAACCAATATATAAGCACAATTAACAAACTCATTTCTATGTGAGCTAGAATTTATATTTCAACAAGAAATTTAACATCCTGTTTCACATTGCAAGTTTTAATTTAATAATTTCTTCAACTAAATTTATATTTCAAAAAGAAAATAAACTATTCTGTTAAAAAAAAGAAAGAAAATAAACTAACCTGATGAAGGAGCTACGCCAGAGGGTGGAGGAGCTACGGCTATGCACGGTGGAGGAGCTAGCCAGAGGGTGGAGAAAGCAAAGAAGACAACGGTGTGTGGAGGAGGGGGTGGTGCGTGCGTCTTCAATGGAAAGGAGGTGGAGGAAAAAACCAAGGGATGGTGGAAGAGGTGGCTTGACGGCATTTGCTGAAAGAAGAAGGGAGGAGGAAGAGTAAAGTTGAAGAAGGGAGGGGTGATTTGATCGTGTCTTTAGCCTTAGGGTCAAATGCAAAATATTTTTATCCAAGAATTGCAGTACAAAGCAACACTAGGGTCGTCTCACTTGAGGAGCTTTTTATTGATTCCTAAGTAAACTAAATGTCATGCGAATGCAATAAAAGAAAACAAGGGGAAAACGCACTACTACAAAAAGGGTAAAAGGTGGCGCACATTTTGTGGCACTTCTTTAAACAAGTGCCACAGCTTCTCTTTTTTTTTTTTACCTCTATAATTTTTTTTTTAATTTTCGGTACCAGCTGTGGCGCCTAATAGATTAAGTGCCACAATTGAGGAGGCCTAGTGTGGCGCCTGCCTACGCAGGTGCCACACTTGGGGCCATGAAAGCAGCTGTGGCGCCTAACCCACCAAGCGCCACAGCTGCAGCATTGAAATTTTTTTTTTTTTTAAATGTGGGCATGTGTGGCGCCTAATTAAATAGGCGCCACACATGCTAACGTGTTGATCAGCTGTGGCGCCTAATGCTTAGGCGCCACAGCTGAAGAGAGGCAATTGTGGCGCCTAATTATTTAGGCGCCACAATTGCCCACTTTTTTTAAAAAAAAAAAAAAAAATTCAACTTCTCTTTTTGACCACAATTATTTCATTTCCCGCGTAGTGGTTCTGTGTCCGCCCCCCATTCCTTCTCTTTTTGACTACTACTCCACTTTAATTATTTAACTACTCTCTCCTCCATTAAACTACTTTCCCTTTCTCATCTTCTTAGTGGATCCGTCGATCCCCTCCCTCCATTTCCTATCATCTTCACACTAAAAAACACACCCACACGCTCACTCGTCACTCAAGCTAGCATCACCAACGTGGTCTCCCACTCCCTGCGCTGGTCAATTAATAGATTTGTAAGAAGAAGACTATTTCATTCTAGCTTGCTTTGTTTAAATTTTTTTTTTAGTCAAGATAAACCGTAATATAACATTTGCCTTTTTGTTCCTAATTTAATAGGAAAGAATGAAAACATAGCTTGTTTCGTTTGCCTTTTTGCTTTGTTTAAATTTTTTTGCCGACAAGCTTGCGTTTTTTAGTAATCTTTTAATTTACTTAATTAGTTGTTGATGTACTGTGTTCACATATCAAGTTCTTGTATTGTGATATTTTTTATGTTAGCTTTGGAGAGTATTAATGTAAGAACATTATTGTTGGGGAACTTGAATTTTAAATATGAAAATTATATATATATATATAATAGGTTGAAATATAAAATAGAAAGATTGACAATTTGTGGAGATGATAAACACGAAATCCACTCATTTTATATAAAATTTCACAATCAGGAAGCATAAAAAAGAGCCACAGGACAAAAAAGAAGAAGAAGAAGAAGAAAGAAAAAACAAAAAAAAAAGGACCCTATTGTGGCGCTTGCTTGAGGAGGGGGACCTCCTGTGGCGCTTGCTCAAGAAAGCGCCACAGTAGGGCCCCCTACTGTGGCGCTTGCTTGAGCAAGCGCCACAGGAGGCCCCGCTCCTGTGGCACTTCCTCAAACAAGCGCCACAGGAGGGTATTTTTTTTAAAAAAAAAATTTAAAATGTTGTGGCGCTTCCAAGCGCCACAGCTTTTTTTAGTGGCATCTAGATATGTGGCACTTCTCTAGCGCCACAGTTAATGCAATTATAAGCGCCACAGCTTTACTTTTTTGTAGTAGTGACGGTTTTTGGATTTTTTCAAATTGATAACTAAAAGAAAATGCAAATTAGTTAATTTCTTTGCATTGTTTTTGGTATTTTTTTCTTATGAAAATGGAGAATGAGTAAAAGTGAATGGAATGATATGGAGTGGAGAATATGAATAAAGAATGCTCTTGGTAAAGAAGAAGTGACAATCCTTGCTCAAAAAGATTATGGAAGTTAATTCTCTCTAAGTCTTGAACACAAAACCCCAAACGATCGCTCGGGTCTAGTATTTTTAATTAATAGTTACTCCTACGAACGCAGCTAGTAACTATCTCTTAAGGCACTATTAGGAACCACTTAAAGTGCAATTAAAATGGATAACTATAACTTGTTTTCTCTTAATATGAATGCAATAACATGACATTCAATTGATCCAATTCAATTATACAATCTAACAATAACACGTAGAAAGCACAATTTCATTGAATCAATAAGGAAATATATATATAAATTCAACAAGCCATAAAAATCCAATCCAATCACAAATATCAAACCAATAGAAACAATTAACATCAATCTCATTTCAAGAATCATATATAATAATTCCTAAAACTAGGCAATTTAAATATATAATTCTAGACTAATGGAATGATAGAAAACTCCCCTATGTATTCCATTGAGCTCAAGCAATCTTCTCATCACCAAGAAGCAAAGGAATCAGCCTCTCATTGCCTTAAAATAATTTCAGCTTGTAATCTGAGCGCTCGCCGAAATCTAGACATTCCTCACCGGAAAATTTAAGAATCGGCCGAAAAATTGCAAATACCACCAGAATTCACAAGAAGGGGTCGAATGGCGTTCTGCTGGGTTCAAGTGAAGGAAATCGGTTCAGAAGGAAGGAAAGAGATGATAGTGGTGATTAAACAATAGATGGCGGACTCTGGCAACAAAGGCGATGACTCTCCGACGGTGGAGGCTAGGTGAAGCTTAGTGGAGAACGGAAGAAGAAGGTTGCGACCGTGGTGGAGTGGTAGTCGGAGAAGAAGATGAATGACGGAGGTGCTCACTTGGCTAAGCTCCTGCGGTGCCCCCAAGCTCTCTATTTTGGATCTATCTTGAATAAAACTTTTAGCTTTTTTCTTGCGTCTGGGTCGGAGCTCTCCTATCGGTGGTGGCCGTACGATGGAGAGGAAGAGACATAGGTGGTGATAATGGTGATCTCCTCCTCCTCTCCCTCTCCTTCAATGACCTTGCGGCGCTGCCCCCCTCCCCTCGTGTCTCAGCTTTGTTTTGTCTCCATCCCGGATCCTCAGCTGTGTCTCGGGTCACGCCTTGTCTACTTTGTATATCCATCAAGTCTAGTCTATGGGAATCGGATCCCTTGGTCAAAACGATGTGTTTTGACCAAGGGACCAAAATGAGAACTTTGAAAACTTTTGTTGAGGGACTTCATTGAACTTGTTTGAAATGTTTTGGAGCTGAACTAAAATTTCTAAAGAGTTTGGGTATGTTCTTGTAATTTTCATGGCCCCTTTTCTTCACATATTTATAATTTTCAGGAAATTATAGGCCTTGTCTGTAATATTTCCCAGTCTTTAAAAATATTAATTCAACTCCAAATGCATTTTTTTTCAAGATTTCAATTTTCTTCCAAAACACCTATAATACAAAATTAAGCACAAGTAGCATTAAAAGTCCAAAAAACAATTGCACAAAATAATTAACAAATTATGACCATTTTGCCCCTAATTACAATTAATTCAAAATAATTGTCCCTAACTAAAATTAGTACTTAATTATGCAATATTGTCTCAGGAAATGCATTAAAAATCCTTAACTTAGTTATGAAAAATCATATAAAAATATGGTGCAATCAATTCCCCAACACTTAAACCTTTGTACTCCTGAACAAAAGGCAATGAAGTACAAGTTTCTAATTTCAAATCACTAATGCATTTGAAAGATGAGCAATTTCATAATTAAGATGCAATTGGTCAATTAATCAAATTCCTCAAGCCAACACTAATCATAGTCAAGCAATGCAAAGAAATTAGCAAACTACACAATCCAAAATATTAGAATGAAGCACAAAAGACTCTCAAGGTATTAGTGTTTAACTCATCATACCTTATTGGGGTCATTTCACTCTAGTTCACTTAATCAACACCTTACCATAAGCTTGTAACAACTCTAACATCTCCACTACTAATAGCAATAAATGTAATGAATCAAGAGGGCTTTAAGGCTTGTAATGTTGGATGAAGGCTAGATGGAGTTGATTAATTAGAAAAAAGAAATAGTTGATATGCAAGTCAAAGGAAATGAGCAAGTTCATAGCACCTAAATAACTTGATAATCTTTTGCCAATTCTTTTCTAAATCATGAACAAATGCCTTCTTAATATTTCTTTTGCTTTTCTTTCTTTATTCACATCACTTTTGTATTTTTTTTTTCTTTTGCAATACTTTCTCTCTTTTTTCTTTCTTTCTTTTTTTTTTTCAAAACTACACTCACTCTTTTCTTTTTCAATACCCTTCTTTTTTTTCAATTGTTTTTACTTACTTTTTTTTTTCTATATACATGACATTTCAATATGTACATTGTTCAACTTTCTATTGGAAAATCACTTTGATTTTAGAATACTATGAACACTATGAATAAAATGACATGCATGCAACATAGGAATGACTGAAAGGGATAAGCAAGAGGTGATGAATGAGGGTTTGTGTTTGGTTCAAAAGGTTTAAAATTGAATGCCTCTTTCATTTCCATTACATTAATGCAAATGCCGTTTGAAGAAGAGTTGAAACAAATTCTAGAAGGTGAAGAACTAAGTGAACATGCACACATGGAAAGAATTTAAGGCCCAATTAACCTTCCAACAAGGTTTCTCCCTAGTGCTCAATCCAACACAATCAATTGCATAGCAAGCTAACCACAACACATCTTCTTAACTATTTCTAATGTTAACCTTCTAAACACAATCAATCAAAACATTGCAATCAATTATAACAATGATCAACTCTTAAATACACTAATGATATAGAAACTCTCTTCTTTCAAAACAAGGAGAAGGCAAAAGTCTAATGGTGGGTTCATTTCTCTTCCCGTTTACTTGAAAAGCAAAACATGGTTTCAAAAAGTTGTCAAAACACTAGATCTCATGAAAACTCAAAGAATTTCTCACAAATCACATTTCCAAAGTGATAAATGCGACCCTTTACCACTTAGGACATGCGTTAAAGCAAGTAACTATTGAAAAATTGTTGAAACATTTTCTAGTTTAAGGCATTTCTCATTTAAAAATAACCAATTCATGGGATTTAAAATGTATTCCCCTCCCCCACACTTAATCAACACATTATCCTCAATGTGGAAAAACACTCTAAAAAGAATGCTTAGCAAGTTGAAATTCAAGGCACAATGGTAATTAAGTAGGGTAGTGGCCACAAATGCAAAGCATACAAAGGGGATTTTATTCTTTATACTGAACTATACTACTTCTACCTTTTTTACTAGATTGTGTCCCTCCCCCACACTTATCTTCTTCACACAACAATTATGCTCAAAGAATCATAGAATTTAGGAAGAAAATAGGTGAGGAAAGAGACAACCTGTGTTAGAGTATCTTGAGTCGCTTGAAGGAGAAGTTCTCATCCTTGATGAGAATCATGCTTTTATCATTTGGAACAGCTTCTCCCTCATTGAATTTCATTGGTGGAGGTGGCTCAGGATCAATCGGAAGAGGTCCAAGGATGTATGGTGGATGTTGGCTCCTCTGATGACCTTTCCAAGAATGTGCCTGTACAGTTGACAAGTAAAGAGTAGTATTCCATCCAAAAATAGAAACATGGGGAGATTTCAAGTGAAGTAAAGGCATATTAAGTTCCAAACTCTCCAAGTAACTATCACATCCAAGAAAATCAATGGTACTCCTATTAGTAGGAGTCAAACAAACAGTTAAATTCTCTTGTGTTTGCAAAGTGGAAGGTACGAAATCCAACTTAGTGTTGGGGTACACTACTTCATCATTGCAATCATAAGAGATGGAAAGGAAAAGAGTAGAAGAAAGAAGAGAATTTTTCAACTGATTACCACTTAAAGCTTTTGAATTTTCAATAGAATTATTTTTCATTTCTATATCGGGTGGCAAATCACAAGAAAGAATCATATGGAAAGATTCATTTTCATTTGCAACGTTATCAATCAAAATAGTTGAATCTTTTCTTATTAAACTATCATGCAATTCATTATAATCAAGAGAAAGATCTGTGTCTAGGTTATGGTCCTTCGCACTCACAACAACCACATTAGCATCTATACAAGATTCAACATTTCCAGAATTGTCATGCTTACAATCATCAATAGTACAAGGAGGTGCATCAAGATCAATAGTAGAATTAACCACTTCATTAAATGCTTTCTTTCGAAACTCAACAAGCAAGTGGTATTTTTCATGATAACAATCTACACAAATATGATCTTCCACACAAGAACATGAAGACATATCATCCAATTGAGCACAATTATCCCTAGTACTATGAAGAGAAGCATTTTCAACAATTGTAGCATCACACAAAGAAGTAGAAGCATAATCATCAACAAGTACAATCGAATCACTACTACTAGAACCAATGGATCGCGCAATTATATTTTCAAATATTTGAGGGGATTCAACAATTATTTCCTCATCCACCTCATCATCACTCAAATCATGAATTGCTTCACTAGGTAAAGTAGTAGGAGAGTCTATTTCTACAAGGATAGGATCATTACCAAATGGTATGGGAGACTCTTCAATGTTCTTTTGTACTTGTTTTACTTCTTGTACTTGTGTGGGAATAGACAACGGAGGTCCGAAATCTTCCACTTGTGAAGTGGCATGTGACTCTTGAACTTGGATTCCTTGCTCTTGAATTTCTAGATAGAGAATGTCAAATTGTTTCAGCTTGGTTTCAATGTTAGGTGGCACTTCACAAGACTCCAAATTCTGGGAAGATTGGAGTTGAGTGAACATTGGAACATTTTTAGGACTCCCCTCTTGCTCTACATGCAACTTTGAAAAGATTGGAGCTCCCTCTTCACCTCCAAATTGCTCCCACCATGTATGATGTATGATAGCATTAGAGAGATCTACCATTTCATTGAGCTTATCGATTTTCCCCCTCAAAGTGCTAGACTCCCATGCAATATCCAATAAGCGTTGATGTTCGGTATCCAACTTGTTATTTGCTTCCCTTAAAGCATGCACTCGATCATCAACAGTTAGGATGGCAAGGATTGATTTCAAATTCAATTAAATAGCATAAGACTCAAAAACACTATGTTCAATAAAAGAGCAAGTAGACATGGGTGAATCATGAGAAATAGAGGGTAGAGTATGGCACTTAGAAGCCTTTTATGCATGACATGTCATTGCTTTTTCCAACTCTTTATTGTTTTCTTCTAGTTGCTCCACTTGTTGCGTATGTAAGAACATGGAAGGAGGATTTTCTTGGGGATTCTTCAATACTTGTGCTTGCTGAGTGAGACGCTCAAGTTCCTTTTCCAATCTCTCACTTTCTTTCTCTTGTTGTTCCATCCTGCTGATAAGAATGTCCATTTATGATCACCGCTCTTTGGTATAATCATCCATTTGAGTTTGAAACTCTTGAATCACTTTCATTTCATGAGCAAAGGTGTCTTATGTGACCACTCTTGATTGATAGTCTGAGTTATTTGGTTTTGAAACTCTTGAATGACTTAACTAATGGTCGGTTTTGGTGTAGCTAACATGGTTGGGAATGAGGTCCATAAAATTATGGAAATGGTGGGTAGAGAGGCTCATGAGGTGGATGGTCTGATTGGAAAGTGGAATGGAATGAATGAGAAGGGGTCATGATATGGCATGCGGTTATATGATAGAGGATTATAATGTGGCTCGTAATATGGGTTATATGGTGGCGGAGATGGCTCGTAGTATGATCTAAAGGTGGGTGGGGTGGGCAATGAGATTGGAATGAAGGTTATTGGTAGGGTTCATGTTGTGGAGGGTGGAATGGACTATGACATTCTTCACCAATTAGACCATCTTGACATCCCATATTGGCTTGAAGAAGCTGTAATGTTTATTGAATAGCATGGATGCTTTCAGAGATGGACTCTTTCCTTTCAGTCGAATCTCCTACAGAAGAGTGAGATTGGAAAGGTAAACCTTGATTACTATTAAACTAAGTCATGAAAGATTCGAGGCAATAAATCCCAATGAATCACAAGATGACTATCTAACTATAAACTATGAAAACTAAGAAAAAGAATCTAAAAGAAGACAAATGAAAATGAAAAAGGGGAAAAAGAATTTCAAAATGACAAAAGATGCAATATGCTTTGAATTAACTTGGAGACATGGTGAATTCAAACAAATGAGCTCAAAATCATATCAAATTTAATCCAACAACACCACACAGAAGCTACCAAGTCAAAACAATGCAATGAATGCTATGCAAGCTACCTAAATGCAAAATTCCTAAACTATATGCAAAGAAATAACAAAACTAACAAAACTAACAAGCTTCACTTGAGAAACCCCTTGTCAAAAGTGAATTCGACAATTATATTACCTAGGGAATCAATTACTTAGCTCCCCGGCAACGGCGCCATTGATTTGACCATGTCTTTATGCCTTGGGGTCAAATGCAAAATATTTTTATCCAATAATTGCAGTACAATGCAATACTCAGGTCGTCTTACTTGAGGAGCTTTTTATTGATTCCTAAGTAAAGTAAATGTCATGCGAATGAAATAAAAGAAAACAAGAGGAAAACTATTTTTGTATTTTTTTCAAATTGATAACTAAAAGAAAATGCAAATTAGTTTATTTTTTTGCATTGTTTTTGGTATTTTTTTTTCTTATGAAAATGGAGAATGAGTAAAAATGAATGGAATGATATGGAGTGGAGAATATGAATAAAGAATGCTCTTGGTAATGAAGAAGTGACAATCCTTGCTCAAAAAGATTATGGGAGTTAATTCTCTCTAAGTCTTGAAAGCAAAACCCCAAACGATCGCTCGGGTCTAGTGTTCTTAATTAATAGTTACTCCTACGAACGCAGCTAGTAACTATCTCTTAAGGCACTATTAGGAACCACTTAGAGTGCAATTAAAATGGATAACTATAGCTTGTTTCCTCTTAATATGAATGCGATAACATGACACTCAATTGATCCAATTCAATTATACAATCTAACAATAACACGTAGAAAGCACAATTTCATTGAATCAATAAGGAAATATATATATATATATATATAAATTCAACAAGCCATAAAAATCCAATCCAATCACAAATATCAAACCAATAGAAACAATTAACATCAATCTCATTTCAAGAATCATATACAATAATTCCTAAAACTAGGCAATTTAAATATATAATTCTAGACTAATGGAATGATAGAAAACTCCCCTATGTATTCCATTGAGCTCAAGCAATCTTCTCATCACCAAGAAGCAAAGGAATCAGCCTCTCATTGCCTTAAAATAATTTCAGCTTGTAATCTGAGCGCTCGCCGAAATCTAGACATTCCTCACCAGAAAATTTAAGAATCGGCCGAAAAATTGCAAATACCACCAGAATTCACAAGAAGGGGTCGAATGGCGTTCTGCTGGGTTCAAGTGAAGGAAATCGGTTCAGAAGGAAGGAAAGAGATGATGGTGGTGATTAAATAATAGATGGCGGACTCTGGCAGCAAAGGCGATGACTCTCCAACAATGGAGGCTAGGTGAAGCTTAGTGGAGAACGGAAGAAGAAGGTTGCGACCGTGGTGGAGTTGTAGTCGGAGAAGAAGATGAACGACGGAGGTGCTCACTTGGCTAAGCTCCTGCGGTGCCCCCAAGCTCTCTGTTTCGGATCTGTCTTGAATAAAAATTTCAGCTTTTTTCTTGCGTTTGGGTCGGAGCTCTCCTATCGGTGGTGGCCGTGCGGTAGAGAGGAGGAGACGCAAGTGGTGATAATGGTGGTCTCCTCCTCCTCTCCCTTTCCTTCAATGACCTTGCGGCGCTGCCCCCCTCCCCTCGTGTCTCAGCTCTGTTTTGTCTCCATCCCGGATCCTCAGCTGCGTCTCGGGTCGCGCCATGTCCACTTTGCATATCCATCAAGTCTAGTTTATTGGAATGGGATCCCTTGGTCAAAACGATGTGTTTTGACCAAGGGACCAAAATGAGAACTTTGAAAACTTTTGTTGAGGGACTTCATTGAACATGTTTGAAATGTTTTGAAGCTGAACTAAAATTTCTAAAGAGTTGGGTATGTTCTTGTAATTTTCATGGCCCCTTTTCTTCACATATTTATAATTTTCAGGAAATTATAGGCCTTGTCTGTAATATTTCCCAGTCTTTAAAAATATTAATTCAACTCCAAATGCATTTTTTTTCAAGATTTCAATTTTCTTCCAAAACACCTACAATACAAAATTAAGCACAAGTAGCATTAAAAGTCCAAGAAACAATTGCACAAAATAATTAACAAATTATGACCATTTTGCCCTTAATTACAATTAATTCAAAACAATTGTCCCTAACTAAAATTAGTACTTAATTATGCAATATTGTCTCAGGAAATGCATTAAAAATCCTTAATTTAGTTATGAAAAATCATATAAAAATATGGTGCAATCAAGGGGTACGGTGTGTGTCGACAGTGAAATGAATGAAAGAGGGAGGAGTTGGTAAAAAAGGAGAGATGGTGGGAATGGAGAAGACACATGTCAAAAACTTGTCTGATATGCGCAGGGACGCCTAAAGTCTGACTTTAGGCATCCCAAACGCCATTTGGGATGTCTAAACCCTACTCATGGCGCTACAAAAATTTTGTCAAAATTTATATTGCGTGCAGGAAGAACTTTAGGCATCCCAAATTCAAATTTGGAACGTCTAAATGTTTCCCCTACATACATATAATTATGAAATTGTCATTGCCTGCCTTTTTAACCACCCAATTTAAATTTGGGACGTCCTTTGGGGTGGTTATATCCTAATTTTGTAGTAGTGATTTGTTAAGTATCTTGTCATCATTTTCATCATCCTTATCGTCGTCGTCGTCATCATCATCATTTCATAATTTCCATTATCATTTTTATCATGATCATCTTTATCTCCTCATCATCATCTTCATCCTCATCCTTATTAGCCCTTCATCATTTTTCATCATCATCCTTATTTCATCATTTCCTTATCATTATTATCATCTCCTTATCATAAGTATCTTCATCATCATTAGCATTATCATTGTGTTCATCAGCATCATTAGGATTTCATCATTATTGTCAACATCATTATCAGTGCCATCACCTTCATGATGACTTCACCATTTTCATAATCTCCTCATTATCATGGCCATCATCATCCTCTTTATCATCATTGTTGTCATCCTCATTAGGATTTCATCATCATTGTCATCATCATTATTAGTGTCATCACCTTTATCATGACTTCACCATTATCATAATCTCCTCGTTAGCACGGCAATATCCATCGCCTTCATCATCATTGTTGTCATCCTCATTAGGATTTTATCATCACTACCAGCCATGACCTTTATTATGATCATCTTCACTATTATCATAGTCTCCTAGTAATCATGGTCATCACCATCCTCTTTATCATCATTGCCATTATTAGTGTCATTATCATGTTTAAGGGCACTGCATGCCTAGTATCACATCACCACTACCATTATCATCATTATCTATGACTTCCCCATTAGGGCTTCATCATCATAATCATCATTAGTGTCATTATCATATTATGTGTTTGGATCACTACGTGCTTAGTGTCATGTCATCACCACTATGGTCATCACCATTTATAACTTCCTCATTAGCACTTCATCAATATTTTCATCATCATCATTTCATTATATGGGGCATCACACGCTTAGTGTCACATCATGACTATCATCATTATCATTCATGACATCACTATAAATACTTCATCATCATCTTATCACTATCATCTTCATTATCAACGTCATCATCTTCATTGGCATTATCATAAGCACTATTCCATGGGGCATCACATATTCATAGCACCCTTTCAAAAGCCCTATACCGGTAGGCACCCTTTAAGCCTAGTAATAGCTGGCACCCTTTTCACAGCCCTGTACCAGCAAGCACCCTCAAAGCCCAGTACTGGCTGGCACCCTTCTAAAGCCCTGTACATGTAGGCACCCTCAAAGCCCAGTATCGGCTGGCACCCTTTTAAAGCCCTGTATCAACAGGCACCCTCAAAGCCCAGTAACGGCTAGCACAATTCTTTTAAAGCCCAATAATTATTGGCATAATTCTTTTAAAGCCCTGTACTTGCAGGCACTCTCAAAGCTCAGTAACAGCTGGCACAATTCTTTCAAAACCCAGTAACGTTGGCACTCTCTCAAAGCCTTGTATTAGTAGGCACCTTTTAAGCCCAATAATGGCTAGCATAATTCTTTTAAAGCCTTGTAACGGTAGGCACTATTCTTTCAAAGCCCTGTATCAGCAAGCACTCTCAAAGCCTAGTACTGGCTAGCATAATTCTTTTATGCCCCACCAAAGGCCTATGTATGTAGGTGCTTCACTTCCACTCCAGGTAATCATCTATCTTCACTTGCGTTCTTCTCCCCTATGAACCAAGTAAAGAGGGGTATGGGCACTATATTTTGTCCAAACCCTCTTTGGTTCCAAAGGGGCATCTTGTTCTTTTGGCAGGACAAAATACGTGTTCTTATCTTTACTTGCTTCATAGACGAGAATCTCACTTTTTTCAGATACGAAACAAGTAAAGAAGGGCAACTGTGAACACCCTATTTTGTCTGGGCCCTACTCAAAAATTAAAAAACTAATAAAAAACAAAAATAAAAGAAATTCCTCTCATTGATGATGATTGGTGTCTAAATTGGCAATCGTCATTAAAGGAAAAATTAAAAAATACATAAAAAACGAAAATAAAAAAAAATCCTCCTACTGATGATGATCGGTGTCCAAATTGGCAATCATCATTAAAAGGAAAAAAATAAAAACGAAAATTAAAAAAAAACAATCCTGTCATTGATGATGATTAGTGTCTAAATTGACATTGTCATTCATTAAGGGAAAATAAAAAAATATAAAAAAAAAATTCAGAAAAGCATCTCCCATTCATAGGTTTAAATTAGGAAGTTGCTTGTGGGGAAAATATAATAAATAAAAAACAAAACTTAAAAATTAAAAAAATCTCTCATTTATGTTGATAGGTTTAAATTAGGAAATTACTTGTGGGAAAAATAAAAATATTTAATTAAAAACTAAAATTAAAAAAAATCTCCATTGATGGTGATTAGGTCAAGCTAAGAAGTTTATTGATAGAAAATACAAAAAAAGATTAAAAAAAACTCCATTGATGGTGATTAGATCAAGTTACGTAGTTTTTAACATAAAATTAAAAAAAAATTCAAAAATGAAAATTTAAAAAAAAGGAGTATTTATGAAGAAAACCCTACCTTGAGACTATAAATAGGAGTGCAAGGGTTGAAGCAAGACACACAAAATTTTTGGGAGAAAAAGGGAGGCAAGGTAGAGAGTTAATTTTATTGCTCATACATAATTCTCAAGAGGAAGGGTAGCTATGGAGAGAGCCATGTCATCTTTGTTTAGAAGGAGATCTTTGCCAAGCCAATGAACATCTCTACGATGGAGGCATTCTTACTGAAATATTGGACAAATCTCCATAAGCATATTGCCTCTTGTTGCTCCTGCTTATATTATTTTGTTCCTTTCTCCATCCTTTTTTTCTGACCCAGCAACGTTCATTTTCTAAAGTAATTTCTTGTTGACTAAGGTTATGCTTGTGGGCCATGCGTACTTCTTAAGGTGCCTTGCTTGCATTTTAATGACTATTGAATGCTTGTATTGCATGGTAAATATATTAGTTGCTTCATCTATTGTACTGCTCCACGTTTTGCCTCACCGTGCTTTCATGATCTCACTCTTGTCTTTATGCTTGCCTCATGTGTGTGTAAATTACCATAGCTTTTTATATATGTTGGGGCTGCTCAATATGATGGATCAAGTGGCTAATAAATGTGAGGATGAATGGTATGTGTTGGCCTCTTTCATATTCTGGGTATTATTGTTGGTATGGAGGTTCTAATATTATGTTGCCTTCTTGTGTGTATGGCTTGCAAGGATAAAAGGTATGCAAAGTCTCCTCATCTTTGGTTTTCCATTCTTTTAACTTGTGTTTTTTTTCCTTCTTTTCTCTCTGTCCCTTTCTTAGGTTCTCTTTCAAAAAATATATATATATTTTTAACATATTTTTGTAAATGAAAATAAAATGGAAAAACTCTCTTTCATGAAAAAATAAAAAAATTGCTTTGATAAATAAAAAACATAAACTAAATAAAAAATCATTTTCCCCAATAAATTAAAGGAACTTTCCCTTGAAAAACACAAACAAAGTAACATGCATTTTCTACCCCCGAACTACGTGGGCTTTGATCCTTCTAAAGGGTATGTAGGCCCTAGGCTCTCTTCCTAGGTCAAGTCCAACTTTATAAATAAATATATTTTTCCTTATTTTCTTTTTGTAAATAAATATTCATTTTTTTCTTTAGTTTTCATTTCATTTATTTTTGTAAATATTCTCTTTTTTATTTGGGTAATTATCATAAGATTAAAGGCCATAATATTTTTAAATAATTAACTTAGGATAACCATTCTTATGAATAGGTGTAGTGGAGTGCCTAACACCTTCCCCATACACAATCGACTCCCGAACCCTAAATGGTTTTTGTAGACCAGTTTCCATTTTTCAAAAAGATTTTCAAAATTATGCTTCAAAATTTTGGTGGCGGCTCCATATTTTTCAAATTTCGGGCGCTACAGTGAGCCACGTACAGACCATAGTATTGCGTCGCAACCACGCTGAATAAAGAGCATCTGTAGTCAGAGGAGCTAACACCAAGCCATCGATGAATACAAACTTGTTCTTCGATTGTAAAGCCATTTGCATGGCATGCAACCAAGTGTGGTAATTTGGTCTAGTGAGAACCAAAGTAACAAGAAGCAAAGCTAGATTCACATTCGGATGAAGGTAATATGGACTAGAAATGTTCTGGAAAAGATCAGCGACGGTGCCAGTAAGAGATGAACCAGAAACAAGAGAAGGATTAGCCAGGCGGAACACTTCACTCTGATATCATGAAACAGGAAATAAAGGAAATAAAGAGAATCGGAGATGGAGCAGAAGAAAGAAATCTCAGATCTGATTATTTACTGTACATCGATACAAATATATAAGAGTAAAGGCATAACAGAATTAAATAACCATTTGACCAACCATTACAATCTGTCATATATATATATATATCTTTTAGTTAATTTACTATTCTGTTTTTATGTATAGTACCTCATCCTATCGAACTGTTATTAGGTAACTTCTCTTGTTTGATGTCTGATTTAAATTTTAAGACATTGTCATAGAGATCTCAACCATTGATTTAAGGGGACAATAAGAGGAGAAATAGAGGATCCGGGTCTATCGGTGCCTCTGTCTCTCTGTGTTTTTTCTTTTCATTTCTCCCAACTTTATACAGAAAGATACTTTCAAAATGTTAGAGAATAAAAATCCCTGAGATGACTTTGGCAATAAAATATAGTTAGGTATGTACGTGGTTTTTCAGTAAATCAACCTCTACCATCTTGTCTGCTAAAGTAAATGATCCCAGTGTTAAAACTCACATGATTATACATCCATCTACTAAATTCTTACTGGTCTATTGTTTACTGGTATGTTCCCCCACGCAGAAAAAAAAAGGAAAGTCTCACCTCAGATCCTTCTCTACATGCTTAACTCCTTTTGCTGGATTTGGCTGTCAATTTGTTAGACAATTGTAGCCGCACAACAAAGGAGGAAGAATAAGCTGTGACTCCTTTGAATCTAGATCTCTTTGATTCCGATACTATGGGTTTTTCTTGAAAATCTTTGAGATGAGGCCAAAGATTTATCTTTTCGGTGATTCCATCACAGAGGAATCCTTTGACATCAGAGGTTGGGCTGCTTCTCTGACCAATCATTTAACTCGCATCAAGATTACAAAATGCAATCCTCTTTAAATTACATAAGCCTAACCAAACGTCATAATTGGTCTGTTACATCAAGATTACATGTAATCTTTTCTCATGAAATTGAACCAAATGGGCTATAATGGTTTATTTTGTTTTGATGTAAAGATCTTACTTGGGTCCATATGTTCTGTGAATTACCTGTACCAAGCTTGAAATGTTACGCCTATATTGAGCTTGTACTGCTGACTTGTATATTTAAGTTAATATCTATGTTTAGCTAATATAAATAGATAAGATGCACTGCAATGACTTTGTTTAGTATGCGAGCTCTTTTCTGGGCATGGCTTGGTTAAAGTTAAAAGGTGAGGAAATACTGTCAAAAAGAGCTGTTTCTAGTAAGGTAAACCAAAATTTAATTATATTATCATTTTTTTCATCATGAAAAACAATTATTTACGAAAATTACGATAAGAAAGACAAGTAATGATAAAAGACTGTGATCTCCCCAAATTAAGTTTGCTCAAATATTATGCAAAAACTCACAGTAACTTTTATTTTTCTTTCCCATAAAGGCACATAGATGAAAGCACATGGAATTGAACATTTATTTCTTAAAAGACAAGAGAAAATTTGACATAACTATTATGGAAGGTTTCTAACCCTTCTCTTCCTCTTCTTTAGTAGATCAATCACCAAACTTGCAACCCATAGAGGTTTACCAGTAAACATCACAACTTGAAACATTGTTGCTCCAAATGCTGCTCCACACACATATCCCAACGCCACAGGTTTCCATCCAAACTCAAATCCAACTCCTAAACTTGGCACTGGTTCTTGTCTTTCCTCTTGTGTGTTGCATGAAATCATAAGTTGAAAACCACGCAACTTTTTGTTTCCTTGAAAGGAATTGCTTGAGAAAGTCTCAAATTGTTGGCCCCTAGGAATACATCCTTCAAGTTGATTCTTTGAAAGGTTTAGGACTTCGAGAAAATTGAGATTAGTCAACTCTATGGGAATTTTTCCAATAAATTTGTTTGATGACAAGTCCAACGATTCCAAATTCTTCAAATTTCCCATTAAGGGAGGAATTGCTCCGGTAAGCCTGTTATGTGAAAGATTGAGCCCTTTCAATGCAAGAAACTCTGCAATAACTTGTGGAATCTCTCCCTCAAACATGTTATTGGATAAATCGATGCTTGTGAAAATAGTCAAGATCTTGTCCATATGAAATTCTGATCCTTTCAAGGTTAACTCAATGGAGTCCTGATAATTAATGGTGCTCAACTCAATGAAGTAGTCCTGATAATTAATGGTCCAATAGATTCTATAATTCAAGTACTGCAATTGAGTTTTCTCTTCTAATCTTCTCATAGCTTCGAAGGATTTAAAGAATGCTGCAGGTAAAGGACCTTTGAAGTTGTTGCTGGATAGGTCAAGTACTCTTAACATATGGAAGGCATGGCTTCCATTGTCCTTAAAATTGGGGATAAAACCGTGCAATTTATTCCCTCTAAGAACAAGCACCTGCAATTCCTCAAGAGCTTGTAGCCAATGGGGAAATACATCCTCTATGCCATTGTTGCCAAGATCTAAGACTCTTAGCCTTGTGCAATTGACCAAAGATTGAGGTAATGACCCTTTCAAAAAGTTGTCATTAAGATTTAGGGTTCTTAAGTTGTTTCCCACTTCAAATGAGTCAGGTATACTACCAGAGAAGCTATTACTTTGTAGATCTGACACAGAAAGAGTAAGGTTAAAGCTGAAAATACAGAGTGGAATGGTGCCGGTGAAGTTATTATGGGACAAGTTAAGAAATTCAAGTGTGCTTGCATTGCAAATAGAAGAATGAAGCTCTCCTTGAAGGAAGTTGGAACTTAAGTCGAGAAGATACATGTTTGTCCATGGCAAGTGTTGAGTCAACATGTTTCCTGTCAAGAAAGTTGTGAGAAAAGTTCAAGAATGTGAGCAAATTGTTCTTCGCTAAATTTACAATTCTTAGAGAAGAAATGTTGAAGAGAGATGATAGAATTTCACCTGTTTAGATTTACAAAGTGAACAAGATATATTCAAGTAAGCTAATAGTTAAAAGGCTTTGGCATTCATCTCTAACATTAAAAAACAATAGATAAACAACATTATATGCATTTAACTTTTGTTGAAAATCAATTTAAAAGGGACTCTTCCAATATAATATCAACTGCCAATTGGACATTAAAACTCTTTTAAAAAAAATATGCTGAAGAGAGATTATGGAATTAATTTCACCAATATAAAATGAACAACCAAGTTATTTATATTTTGCATTAAAGCTATTTATTATTCACAAGGCTCTAACTTTGAAATCTGGCTATGAATTCATCATAGACTTAAATAGGTGATATCATTTGCACATAAGTTACACATGTATACAATATAAAAAAACTTGAATATTTGTTTTATGCTGATTAATCCTTGCATAAATATTAAAAAGGGAGAAATCAAATATATTCTAACCATCAAATTTCCAAACTTTTAGTAGTTATATAGCTAATGAGATAAGTGTTATATTTTGTAATAGTTGAATAATTATTTAATAGGATTTTATAAATTTGTGAAATAAGAAAGAAATGATTAAGAATATTGAAAAAAGAAAATTAATCAGGGAAAGGAACAGAAAATATATAGAGTTGAAGATAATAATCATTTATTCCAAGATCAATCTCTTGCTGCACTGAATTGTTAAATAATGAAGATGGTATAGAACCAGCAAGTTGATTTCTTCCAAGACACAATATTTTTTGTTGTGAAAGATTGCCAATCTCATTAGGGTGGGCCAACTGACATAGATTAAAACAATTACCAATTCAACATGCATTAAAATTACTTTTTAAAGAAGAAATGCTGAATTAAGATTATGGAATTAAGTTTGAACAATCAAATTATTTATATTTTGCATTAAATTAATTAAATATTTACAAGGCTCTAACTTCACAAAACAATATGATGAATTCATCATTGGCAAAAAAAAAATAAATTTTTAGTTTTTATAACAACAAAAAAGCCTTGTATGGAGGTGTAGCAGCGTAACTAATCCTAACGCAGAAGTTTAAAGCATTTTCAGTTAAAAAATTTGCTCTCAAATAAGCATAAATAATAAATGAAATATTTGTAAAGGAGTTGTATTGTAGATAGAATACAGGGAAAATAGAAAAATATGAGGCTAGAAAGAACTAGCAAAGTTATATATAAAGTGTAGTACAAAAAAATCGCCACACCAGACGGTTACAACGTGCCTCAAAACACAAATTTGTTGGGACACTACTTGAAGAATTATTTATTGCGACATAAATTTATTGTAGACTGAATTGTTAAATAATGAAATGGTATATGAACGACAAGTTGATTATTTTCAAGATACAATGCTTTTAGTTGTAAACGATTGCCAATCTCATTTGAAATATCTCCTTCAAATAGGTGGAAAAAAGAGAGTACTGTCAGTAACATGAGCCAATTTTGTATTTTTTTTTCATAAAACAAATTTGTATTTTTGAAAACATATGTGGCACAACTTGCACATTTTTAAGAAATTATAACAAAAATATATTATAAATGATAAAATACAACTGCACTTGTTTTCAAAAAGAAATAGCCTATTCATGGTAAAACACATATATGTGTTGGAATTGGAAGACTCCCAGAAAAATTAGTTTTTTTATCAACAACCTTTTTGAAGATATAAATTAATAATAAATAACAAAATAAAAAGTAAATCTTCCAAAAATGTCTGTATGGTATAGTAATTTTGGAAAAAAAAAAATCCTTCAAAAAGTTCTTAACTAACGTAGAATAATAATAAACATTTTTTTTAAGGACTGATAATGAGTCTTTAGATCCATTTCAAAAAAATAATGATTAATTTTGCAAGGGTTGTCGAATTCCAAATCAAAGTCAAGGCGTTCAAACTCAATTCCAAATTGAAGTATGCTGCTTAGATTATAAATCCGAATCATTTCAGAGCATTAAATAATCGCCTTAAATTATTTCAAAAAACCCACTCCCTTAAATGATATATAAAAATTATTTTCCATGCAAGGAATTTTTTTTAGGTTGCATGTGAGATTGTCGATAATTAAAAAAAAAAAAAGAAACATGCCATTGAAAAAAAACAAAGGAAAAGACAAAAAATAAAAGGGTAGACCGGCAGAGAGAAACATTGAAATCCCAAGTGGTCCTTTTTTATCATCACACTTATCACGTTGTTTATTTTCCATTCGGCTCCCGTGTTTTTTTAATGATTAAATTTTAATTTCACTTTTTTGGCAGAATTTTCCAGCAACTTATGGTCACATGTGTGAAAATTATATATATACAAATTCCAACTAAATTATGCGAAGCAAAATATCAGTTCAAATTTATTTCTATTTCATAAGGTAAAGAGGAAAAAAATTAAAAAAAAGTGCAGTCTCAACACACCCACCCATCCACACACATGGAGATGTTTTCATTATAAAATTAGTATGCCACATCGAACTCATAGATTTCAAAAAGTATACCATTTTATTCATATTCATCTTCGGATTAAAAGAAAGCATCGCGTTCTATGTCTTTAAAAGTAATCTAGCAAAACCATTGTTCATTAATGAAGCTTTTATTCATATTAATTATGAAGTTTTTTTTCCTTAAGTAAAAAGGACTCATCCATTCACCAAAAAAGCACGGGCACATGGCATGGTGGTATTCTTAAAGATTAAGTGGCCCTCAAAACAAGTTGATGCAACTAATTGAAAGAGAGAGAAAATTACGTTGGTCATGGGAAAAGAAGCTGTGTCGCTTTATGGTATAATTTATTCACTTCTAGGACCAAATTTTCATTTTCATTGCATTAGTCTAATAACCCAAAAGAACGTTATTGAGAAGAAGCATTTGTGGATACATTGTCCCTTCAAAAACATATATCTCAAAAGTCTTTAGTCTTAATTTGTTTGGATGTATATATTATATCTTTCTATCTCCCACTTTTGAATTGTATGGTTTAAGGTTTTGATGTCATCGAATAGTGTATAAGAATTTCACTTGTCTATGTTACAAATATATCATGAGGTTCCATTGGTTCTTGATCTTCATTTTATTTGTTGTTTCACATAAATGAAATGAGAAAAAAAACCATAATTTAATTTTAGAGAAAAATATTTAAAAACAAAAGAAAACACACAAGTAAAGTACATACCTGTAAATGAGTTAGTACCCAAATATAATTCTTTCAAAGATGTGCAGTTGCTTATTGATTTTGGAATGCTTCCCTCTAGTTGATTATCATTAACATCAAAGATTTCAAGTAAAGGGAGTTGATGGCACATTTCTTCTGGCAAATTTCCCTTTAAATGATTCTTGCCAACTTCAACAAAGCTCAAAGAAGGCATCTTCCAAAGGAATGAAGGAATTCCACCTATGAAAAAATACAAGAATATTTGTTTGTTGGTATAGTAAATCTAGGAATTTCCTTAATTCACACAAAACTGTATAAGTAATGCATGGAATTTCGTTAATTAGAGGCTTAAAACTAATAGACTATTATTTAACTTTTGTTGGAAATTAATTTAAAACAGACTCTTCCAATATAATGTCAATTACCAACTGGACATTAAAACTCTTTTAAAAAAGATATGCTAAAGAGAGATTATGGAATTAATTTCAATTATATAAAATGAACAACCAAGTTATTTATATTTTGAATTAAATCTATTTATTATCCACGAGCTTCTAACTTTGAAATCTGGCTACAAAATCATCATACAGTTACATACGAGATTGTATTCAAAATAAATCTCTTGTAACGCTGAATTGTTAAATAATGAAGATGGTATAGAATCAGTGAGTTGATTTGATCCAAGATTCAATATCTTCAGTTGTGAAAGATCACCAATTTCATTTGCGATGCCTCCTTCAAATATTAAGGGGGTGGGAAAGAAATTAATGTCATTAACAATTTGTTAGGTGTCACAAGTTATTAAGCACATGAGATAAATTAATATTCTATAGAAACACATAAGATTTGCACATTTTTTAAGAAATGACACATGTATTAGTAAATGATAAAACGCAATAAAAGATGTAACGCTCTTAATTCGGATGGGCTAATAACCATGGATAAAATCAACTAGTTGTGTTTGGTTGAGAAATTTTGATGGATTCAAGATGATTAAATCTACGAGACAAATTGAAATCCAATTGGCCCTTCCTTTTCGTCATTCCTATCAAAACACACATTCTTGGGGAGACTCCTAGAAAAAATCTTTTTGTTGACTCTTCAAACATTTCAAAACTAATAATTACTAATAAATTATGAAATTAAAATATAATGTAGATTGTCCAAATCAAGATTAAACGTTTTGGACATGTTCACTATAAGGCGTATTCAATATGAGAAAGGACAATACAAGTTTCTTATATTATGTCAAGTCCTCCAATCACATATGACCATGTTTCATATTTTTAAAATATTTTTATTTAACTAGAAATCCACATGAAATAAATTGGACACACATGCATGGGTGACTGGAGAACCTGACATCATTGATATAATGAACTTGAGCTAAGTTTTTTTCCTATGAAAAAACCCTTCAAAAAGTTTTGAATGACAGAATAATATACATTTATTTTCAAAGATTAATGATGAGCCTTTACATCCACTTGGACTAATTAATATTATGACAGTAATTTTTTTCCCACGGTGTTACTATATAATTTGTTTCAAGTTTTTGATGATGAATGTTTTTACCCTTTGAGTAGAAAATTTATGACAAAAATATAGAAAACAATTCATAATAGTGCCAAAAATAAAAAAATAAAAAATGAGACAAACTCTTATTCCTTGAGGATAAGATCCTGCTAACCAAGTACACTAGTTTAGAAGACAAATGTAAATGTTGAAAATGATAAAAAAAAAACATACCTGACAAATAGTTATAAGACAAATGCAATAACTCGAGCGAAGATAAGTTGGAAATTGTTTGGGGAATGATTCCTGAAAGCTTGTTATTGCTAAGTCGTAAAATCTTCAATCGCTCAAGTCTACCCACCTCTAGCGGAATGGTTCCTTCAATGAAATTAAAATTCCAATCTAAGGTCTCCAACATTGACAGATTGAACAGAGATAGTGGAATAAATCCATTAAGACTGTTATTTTGAAGATTTAGTTGTTCAAGTGAAAATAAATCTCCTATCCATGCCGGAACTTGCCCATCAAAGTCATTGTAGCTCAAGTTGAAAAGTTTCAATCTACGCAACCAAGCCAACTCTTCTGGTATTTGACCATAAAAATTGTTGTGACTGAGATCAAGTTCAACAAGAAATGAGAGATTTCCTAGTTGTGGAGATACGGAGCCCTTAAGACCCATGCTGTGAAGATTCAAGGAATGGACCCTTCCATGATGAGTATTACATGTGACACCAATCCAATTGCATGGAGAAGAAGAGACAGACCAATTAGCTAATAAATCATATGGATCTGAAGCGATAAAGGATTTAAGGGCAAGAAGTGCAGATTTATCGGTACTGATGTTTGTATCAGTCCAAGCTAAGGATCCCATGAAGCAATGCAGTGAGAGCAGGAAAACAAAGGAAGAAGGCTTTCCCATGAGGAGCATAACAGAGTTATCCGAATTTCAGGTCTTGTGCATCGAGCAATCAACACACACGTCGTTTTATACTTCTCTGGTTCGAAATCAAGTCAAGTCTTACTAACAAAATGCGGAGTTGCAAAAGGACATCTTTTGTGATAAGATGGAAGAAATTGAACTAAAACATTAATTAGCATGTCGGGTGTATTAAATTTGTTTTCACATATATTTCAAGATACTTTTTTGCTGCATTATTTTATTAACGGTCAAGTATGGTGGTGAATGAGAAGAAGCTTCGTCCCTTGATTTGATTACGTGTTGATCAAGTTCACTTTTAGCTGAGACCACATTTTCATTTATGATCTGGTCAAGTGGGCTATAAAGAGTAAACAGTACAAGGACATTTTTTAATTGAAGCTTGCGTAGATGCATTGTTCCTTTAATTATATATATGTTTTTTTATTTTTTATTATTTTGGGTGAGACAATTATTCCTTTCTTCAGTACTGGACATTTATAATTTTGTGGATATTAGAGTCGGTTCAAGTCGATCGGGATTGATGTGTCAACGAGGACATTGTGCCCTAATAGGGTGGAGTATGAAGTCCCACATCGGCTGGGATGGGAAACAAAAGACATTTTATAAGGGTCTGGAAATCTTCCCATCTCACGTGTTTTAAAACCGTGAGGGGTGGTGGAGCACGAGGGAACAATATCAAGAGCTACTGGGATGGGATGTTACACAGTTATTAATCGGACATTTTACCATCTACAAAATGCTTTGCAATAACTTAATTGTATCGAAATAAAACCACCATGCTTGAAATCTAAACAGAAGAAAGAAATCTTTGTTTTGTGATATCCCTCATTCTCATTACACGTGGTTAAAATTCTCTGGTTTTCAATTTCTTCAGTTATGACTTTGTCTGAGGACAATATTATCACTATATTATTCAAACTGTATCCATCACTCCTTAACTTGTGGGTTATGTTTGTAAGGTTAACAACCACACAACGAGCAAACATAAATGGAATTGGCGAAAAAGCTCTGATTTTTTTTTTTTTTGGTGAAATAAAAAGCTTTGATTTTTACATAAATGATCTTGAAGCAGAGCTCCTCCGGAACAGATGATAAGTCTGAAAATTAAATATATACATTTTGAACGTCTTACTATTCATTCATTAAATTATGATAATCCAAAAAGAATGATAAAAGAAAATCAGATATCCAACAAGCTATTAGTTGAGGTGGTAAACAGCCTCTCAAGCTGTAAGGAAGAAAACATAAGTTCAAATATTAAAAATGGGGAAACCCTCGATCAAATAAAAGAATGAGAGACAAATACATTAAAAGAAAATAAAGTTATATATAAAATAATAATTAAATTTAAATTTTTAGAAATAATATTGTGAAATTACTGAGATATTCTATCATATAAATATAATATCCAATCAGATCTCTCCGGTTATTCTAAAATAAACTTCATTTTCCGCAAAGTATATAACTACATCTTATTATGATGTATAATTATTTTTCATTTTCTCCAGAAAAAACTGCTAAAATTATTTCTGAGGTTTACTACTTATTAATATATTTAGATGTTCCTTTTTAGGGATTTTGATGTCATGATATATTTTAAACATTCTACAAATTTTAAATTTAAATATGAAGAAATCATATTTATTTTTATATTTTTTACATTAATAAAAATAACCAAACTCTTCAAAATTGACATGTGTTTATCCTTTTTATAGATTTTTTTCTGTGTTTATCTTTCTAGCTAGCCTTTTTATTTTCATAATTTTGTATTGAATTCTTGATTATGCAATTAATAGAAATTTAATTAACATGTGGAGTGGAGTAGACTTTTGTCAGATTCATTCAAGTTTGATTTAAGAGGGGGACGGGAAAGGCATTTGCCCCTAGAAGTTTTTTCTGAGGAGCAATATTACTATAGTCAGCATCAATTTTTTAATGGTCAACATTAGTTTTTTAATGTTATAGGGCAAAATTGCTACATTTTAAAACTTATGGGATGACATTGAATCTAAAAAACTTTTAGGGTAATATTACTCTTTGGTGAAAACTTTCAAAGCAAACTGTACACCTTAACCCTAAATAATATAATAGTATATAACACATAATTATAATTTGTTAGGATTTTATTTCATTTAAAATTTTCTTGTTACCTTACTATTTAAAATTCAATTTTCAGAAGCTAAAAACAAAAGCACTTTCCCTAATATCTTACTGAAAAAAGGAATTCTCAAGTAAAACAATGAAGTAAAGCATAACTTTTAAAATCTTAGAATAATTGTGAAGCTCTAAAAATTGATTGAACACAAGTCCATATGACTAATTTTAATTATGAAACTTATTTTTCTTTAATAATAAGATTAATCCTAATATGGAAATTTTGCGTGATTTTGTTTATCAAAATAACAAAAAGATAACAATTTTTAAAAAAAACAAATGACTAATTTCTATTTTACCTTTTTGCCAATTATATATATATATATATATATATGGAAGCTTTTCCTGCTATATTTTGAAAACTTACAACGAATATAATGGACAATTAGGAATGCTTTAAAGGTTATACTATTCACAATTTGTAAAATAACACAATTTGCAAATAGATTAGCTAATTGCAATTTGAAAATGAATATAATGGACAATTTGTAAATAACACAATTTGCATATATATATTCTGCTCCTCTAATTGCATGTATATTAATATATTTTTCACAGTTCATCCCTCTAGAAGCTGAGGACAATTCAACTAAAGAAAATAAAGCTTTTTTTTTTTTTTGGTATCTTTCTTATTAATAAAATTTGTCATGGTTGATGGCGAGAATATATTTTTTTCCATAATGTTGATTTTTATTAAATGATTTGTTTCTATTTCGCCCCTTGTCAATGTACTCATTAGTGGTCAAACAATATTTATTTAAAAAGAACTCACTAGGCACGGTAGACTTTTCAAACATTATGTCATCCTCAAAAGAAGTTGATGCAACGAAAGAGAAAGAAAATTACGGTAGTGATAAGAAAAACCTTTGATCCTAAATAGTGATCGATCTGTTATTACATACACCAAGGACCATATATTCATTATCATCGTATTGTATGGATCATAGAGTAACCCCAAAAATATAAATACGTTAGTAATGAGAAGAATCTCTGTCCCTTGGGGAATTACATTTTCATCTTCGGTGCATTATTTCATTTATGGTCACTCTCATGGGCCATACATAGAGAGAGTACTTCCAAAACAACGTTACTAGTGGGAAGAAACTTGCATCCATATGTTGTCGTTACCCTTCACACACACACACACACACACACACACACACATCAAAGTCTAGGTCCACTCACAAGTGAAGCACGTCATGTACCTATGTATAAGTAAAGGTTGATATATACTACCTCTGGTCCCTAGTATAAGATCTACTTTAGTGAAGAAATTGAACTCTAATCTATAGTTGTTGGACCCAATGTATTTGAGAAGTAAAATCTAGCTGAAAAAGAGTTTTTAGCCGAGAATAGTTAAATATATAACTAGATGAGGAGGGAGGGAGAGATAAATAAGAGTGATAATATTTTACTCGATTTTCAAATACTAAATGTTGTGTCTTTTGGCCGTATGGCTGCACGTGTAGTTTATAAGTTTATTATTAATAAACGGAGTTGTTTCTACCAACGCTATTACCTCCATCCAAGATTGTTACCACCATTATATTACTTTTACAGTTTTACTTTCATACTCCTTCTGTCCCTTATTGTAAACTTCAAATAAATGATTTGCATTGATCAACAAAACAGTTAAAATTAGTTAAAAGTAATATATATAAATATATATATATATTTCAACTATATACTTGTTTGTAAAGATGATAAGTGAGAGAGAATGTAACATCTCAGCGCTTCACTCTTAATATTGTTCACATTTGGGTCCCGCCACCTCTGACAGTTTTCAAACGTAACAAGATGTGAGGTATCTAGACCATTATAAAGTGTTTTTCATTCCCCTCCCCAGCCGATGTGGGATATAACACTTCACCCACCTTTGGCCTCGGCGTCCTTACTGGCACATTAACCCACATGGACTCGAGCCTTGGTTTAATACCAATTGTAACATCCAAGCATCTTGTTCTCTATACTGTTCGCTTTGGGGCCCTCGTCACCCTGTATGCCTTTAAAACACATCGAGAGGGGGATGGATTCCTAAAGCGGACAATATTGAGTGTGAGGCTCAGGAATATTACAATTGGTATCAGAGCTATGTTCGAGTCAATGTGGGCTAATTGTCAGTGAGGACACTAGGCCTAAAGGTGGGTGGAGTGTTATATATATCCCACATCGGCTGGGGAAGAGAAGACACGTTTTAAGACCGTGAAGGATAATGGCCCCAAAGCAAACAATATCAAGAGCGAGATGTTGTGATGTTATAAAGAAAATAAATGGAATAAAAAAAGTCAGTGGGTAAAGTTGGAAAAAAAATGTTTATACAAATCTAAAATGAAACTTATATTTTGAGACATACTCATTCGCAAATTTAATTTGAAACTTCTAATAAGGGAAATAATTGCCACATAAATGCTACTAATATTTTATTCTTGAACAGTGATATTACATACATCTCCATGAACTGAAAGGCGATTTTAAACCAGTATTTGCTTGCTATACATTATCCAAGTGAATGTTGTTCTATGCATTGCTAGACGTGTTATTTGTATATTGTAAATTTATTAAAGAATAATCTCCACCTACTTTGGGCTCAAAAGAACTTACTGAACCTCTACATGTGCTCTTAATTGTTATGCTAGGTCGGTATTAGAAAATAGATTTCATTAGACAATAGATGTTTAGTTTTTCTTATACCGACTTACTTGCGCAACTATTATCACTAGGCACTCTTTTCTTTTCCGTGTTAAACCCTTGTATTACGTTGAGAATGGATCCTAGGCTTTTAAAACATAACATATGGTTTGTAAATAAGCATGAACATATATAACTCAATATATACCTACATGGACTAAATAAAATCAATACCAACCAGTTCATATATATATATATACTATAGATGCAAGGAGATGATTATGAGCATAATAAGTTTTTATTTTTATTTGGGAGAATCCTTGAAAAAGAATTTGGAATTTGGGAAATGACAAATGAGTTTTTTTTTACCAATAGTTGATTAAAAAATGTCAAAACGTGATAAAGAATTCACAACTTCTTTTTTGGGAAATGACTGATTTGTCATTTCTAAATTTTCAAGTTCTTTTTCAGGGATTCTCCCTTTTTATTTTGATGATAAATAAAATTTATTTCATCATTTTACTTTTAAAATCCTCTTTTCATGTAGGTACATGGCGTGCTTGACTTGTGATACCTCAAATTCACACTCCGTTTCATAAGATAGAAACTGCATGCTTCGAAATATCTCCTCTTGTATGATGGGTATTGATATAGTCTCTAGCTATAAAGAAGAAATGTGCAAACAATAAATTTAAATGGAAGTAAAACATATCACATAATCAACATGAAAAGAATTAAAGCAACTCTGTTTATAATTGTTATGTACCTAAAAGCAGAAGAGTTGCATAAAATTAATGCCATATGATACATTCACTACATAATCAATCTGTAAATATTCACCACAAGGAAAAGATGTTAAGAATATGCGTTTCTTATAGTATTGTTGGGGACGTTTTAAAAAAATACTTATGGCAAGATTTTTTAAAATATGATTTCTTGTCTTTGGCCACAAAAGGTATACCTTTTTTGTCTGTATATTTCAAAAAGAACAATTATCAATCTGATAATCCATTTTTAAGCTCCAGACCAATAGGAATTGCTTTCTGTAGTTTTAAAGAAAAAAAATTGAAATATTACACTGAAGGATAAGATCCTAACAAAATTAAGTGGTTGGTTTAGTTTGAGAATATGACTCAATACCCAAGTTAGATACTAAGTTTGTTGCTGATGTTAGAACATTTATCAGATGTTTGATGGGTACTTACATATTGCGATTACAAAATGAAACAAAACTGTCAATCTTTTATTTTTACTCGAGGCAGTGTGATTTTACCATCTTTGATACCTTATCTACTTGAGAAGACATTCTTGTTGCTAAAAAAGAGAGAGATAATACTAATAATATCTTTTGTCACCATAATATACCACCACCTAAATCAGAACAGATTCACGTACAATTTCAATATTAGGACTGGAAACCGATATCATTTTTTAAAATATTAATTTCGATGTAGTTTCAATTTGCAATTGTTGAGCAATCGAGTGTACCATCTATTTAATAAAATGTTGACTTCAATTTATTTAAAGTAGGGAATTTTCAAAATGGAAATAAATCCACAAAAATGAATGCATATGAATTCAGAAAAAAGATAAAAAAAAAATACTTGTACATAATAAATAATAAGAAGCATAACTCACAATCATTTTTAAAAAATTATATCCTCTTTGTCTAATTATAAGTCCAGATGCAAAGTGGCATTGTTGAAAAGTTCATATAATAAATAGTTTCTCCATTTTAAAAAGATTTGATCTCATTTTATTTTTCTATCATACGCTTATTTACTCTAATAATGTCAATTTATCTTTTAAGTCTAAAGTAATATTCCGGTTACAACAAAACCAAAAGCAAGTGTAAATGAAATAGGCAAAAAAGGTGGAAAGCGAGAATATATAACTTTATTTTATATGATTAAATTTTTATATAATTACCAATTTTCAAAAAGTATCCTCAAGTGAACATTTAATAATAAATTAACAAAGAAAAGATAATATATCAATGGTTGAAGTTTCAACCTTTATAAGGCGTGTTTTAGAATAAGTGCCATTTTTATATTTCAAGAAGAAATTAAATGATTTGTGGTTGAAAAATATTTATTTAAAGAGCACTTGCTATTTTTTTCCAAAAAAAAAAGAGCACCTGTTACATAGGCACATGACATGAAAGACTTCTCAAACATTAAGTTGTCCTCAAAACAAGTTGATGCAACGAAAGAGAAAGAAAATTATGTTAGTGATGAGAAAAAGCTTTGATCCTAGCTAACAGTGATCGATATGTCATCACATGCACCAAAGGACCATATATTCATTATCGTGGTATTCTATGGATGATAGAGTAACCCCATAAAGCACGTTAGTAATGACACTACTAAAAAGAAAATATAATAAACGGCTCTCTTTTTATGAATACTATGACGTTTCTTAAGCGTGATAGCTTTTAGCGCCGTAAAAGTAAGCTACGGTGCTTTTGAGGAGAAGTGCTATAGGTGGCTTAATACCTCCTATGGCGCTTGTCCTCAGAAGCGTTGTAGGAGGTATATACCCTCCTACAAAATTTCTTCCCAGAAGCGTTGTAATATGTAATAATTTTTTTTATTATTTTATATAATTGTTTCCTTAAACTTAGCCAATTAAAATCCACAGCAATTTACAATATGAAGAGAAAAAAAAGTAAACTAATTCAGAATGAAATAACACATAACTAATTCATAAAATCAGTATTAGATATATGTAATTACAATTAATGTAATTGTACAACTAATTTTAAGAGAATAAACAACATGAGAATAGATAAAGAAACAACCTAACGTACGTATGTACCTAAATATCAACTAATTGGCTGACCATATATTCACACTAGTCCTCAATGATTTCATCCACTTGTTCGTCAGTTGATTGGGCACAACGTTGATCTTCATAATACTACATAAAAATCATACACAGAACGATTTAAACTAAGTATTATTATATTTGTAAGCTCAAAAATTAAAAAACTTACAATATACAGTAAGTTCAAGAAGACAGAGTTGACACTTCAAATAAATACCTGAAAAAAATTATGAGCACACATATATGATCATGACAAAATCTAACTAAAAAAGAAAAACAGAACCAAATATTGAGGAAAAAACACTTACACACTAGGGAGATTTTGAAAGAGGCTGAGACAAGAAAAAAAATATGGGAGAGGAAGCTTTGTATTACAATAGAGTTCTAGAAAATGGAGGAGTTAGAGAGAATGCGGGAAGATGAAAATGAAAATGAAAAAGAAAATGAAAACAGCAAGGTAAAATTTAAATAGTAGATTGTAAAGAAGCTACAACAATTTTTGTTAAAGAGCCGTAGCTTTCTAAATATGTTTTTTAAAAAAAAACAAACACCTTAAATATATTCAAGGCACCATATGACACCTTAAAATATCCAGAACACCAGGTGGTGCCTTATAAAATTCAAGTTCAAGGTGACCTTGAGTGCCTTACTTATAGAGCACCAGCTAAGACATATTTGGCCTTTCCCAGTGCTTAATTATAGAGCACCGGCTATGGCCAGCATTGTATAATTAAGCTCTGGCTAAGGGCCAATTTTTTTTTTTTTGGAACTCAAGAATAAAGCAAGTGATTTCTTTTTTAACTTACTACAACACAAGATTCTGAATAATAATATCTTTTTTAAAAAAATGCTAAAAATTAACTCAGCTACAACGCTGTTTTGAGAAGCGACATAGCTTGGGATTTTGTTTTTTTTTTTAAATAAATGTTTTGTATGACGCTTGTCTAGGAAAGTGCCGCACAAGTCTAACACTAAGTTTTGACGCTTATATTAGGAAGTGCCGTAGGTTCTGAACTTTATTTTTTAAAAAAAAAACTATTATCTACAACGTTTCTTTGAAGAAACGCCAACAAAGGGACGCCGTTAAATTCCTCTTTTATAGTAGTGTGAGAAGAATATTTAATAGAAGAAAGACATTTAAATACCACTTGAACTTTAAAATCCTAAATTAACGATTTTTTAAAAATTTAAGTGGTCAATTACTATACTCTTTTTATCGATTCCATCATTTTTATTATCAATAAAATTAATTTCAGATTTTAAAATTCAAACAATAATTTTATATTTTTTTCCGTCTTTTAATTTGCCCCTATCATTTGTCATTCAAAGTATGTATCCACTCTCAAGTCAAGCACGTCATATACCTATAAGTAAAGGTTGATATTTATAATACGTCCAATCAATTAAAGTCTAAAGACTTTTGATATATATTTGTCGTGCTAGCTGCCGTGAAACATGCGGTTGTTGGACTTACGCATTTCAGAAGAAAAATCTAGATGAGAATAATTAAATCCTCATACGATCCTATCTATAGGATATTTCTAATCTATCTCACGAAACTAAAAAAAAAAATATTTAAATTTTATTAACTTTATCTATACATTTAACAATATTCTAACTTTATCTATGTTTACTATATATTATAGTATCCCTATAAAAATAAAGTCTATAACAGTAATAAATGAAAGTTAAAGTTGTACCATCACATGAAAAATGTAATGATAGATGTGACTTTTAAATAAGATTAAAAAATATATTCTCTCTATCTTATAAATAGAACTAAATAAATATATTTTTTTATGTCTTATTGACATGGTAGACTTTTCAAACATTAAGTTGTCCTCAAAACAAGTTGATGCAACGAAAGAGAAAGAAAATTACGTTAGTGATAAGAAAAGGCTTTGATCCTAGCTAACAGTGATCGATATGCTATCACATGCACCAAAGGGCCATATATTCATTATCATCATATTGTATGTATCATAGAGCAACCCCATAAAACACGTTAGCATTGAGAATAATCTTTAATTTGTCCCTTTAATTAATGTCATGCAAAGTCTGTAGGTCCGACACTCACAAGTCAAGCATGTCATGTAGGTATAAGCAAAGGTTGATATATATAATACGTCCAATCGATTAAAGTCTGAAGACTTTTGTTAGATATTTGTCATGCTAGTTGCCGTGAAACATGCGATAGTTGGACTTGCGAATTTGAGAAGAAAAATCTAGCTGAGAGTAATTAAATACTTACCTGATCCTATTTATAAGATATTTTTAATTTATTTCACTAAAATTAAGAAAATCTTAAATTTTATTAACTTTACCTATAAATTTAACAACATTCTAACCTTATCTCTATTTAATATATATTATAATACCCTTATAAGAATAAAGTGTACACATTAATAAATGAATGATAAAATTATACCATCAGATAAAAAATGTAACGGTATACATTTAATAATTGGAGTTGTTTCTACCGACACCATTAACTCTATCCAAGATTGTTACTGCCATTAAATTACCTTTTTAGTTTTTCTTTCATACTAATTGCCACTGCAATGGTACTAAATTTACTCTTGAATAGTGATAATTCGTACATCTCCGTAAAAGGCAATTTTAAACTAGTGTTTACCAGCTATACATGTATTATCTAAATTAATGTTGTTCTGTTCATTGCTGGACACATTATTTATATATCGTATGATACTTGCAACAGTGGGTTATGCTATTTATAATTTGTAAATAATACAACTTGTCATTAAATTTATAAAAAAAAAAAAGCCAAGTGGTTGATTTGTTGTGGATGATGCCATGACGGTCGCTTTAGAATTTAAAGTAGGTTCTTTCTCCTTTTTTGTGTATAGTTTTTAGGAATTACAAAATTCTAAATCAGGTATGTTTCAAAAATTATATTGTGAATTGTTTATCAAGTTTCGTTATTCTCTTATCAATTTTTAGTAACAACTTGATTTAGGATTTTACAGTCTCAAAGTTCTTTTTCTGTCTTTTTCCCTAATTTTTAACAATTGTATCAAATAATTGACACCCACAAAAAAGTTAAAATTTAACTCGTAATAATAAAGGGAAAATCCCTATAAAATACCCTTGAAATATGCAAATCCCTAATCAGTACATTGAAATCAAAAATTCTGGATTAGTCACGCATCAGTACGGATGAACAGTGCGGGCGGCGCCAAAAGACGATTTTGCCCTTCAGTCCTCATTCTCGCCACTTCAAAAATAACAATACGGGGTTCTTAATTAACAACTCCTGATTCTTGATTAACAACTCCGTATTCTTGTTTCACAACTTCCTAATTTAAGTTTCAAGGCCAATAACAACACTTCTTTTTTTATTAACAACACGACCTCTTAATTAACAACTCCGGATTCTTGATTAACAACTCCGTATTCTTAATTAACAACTCCATTTCATCATTTTACTTTCACAATAACAACACCGGTGTTATTATTAACAATACCCTATTCTACATTAATAACTCCCATTTCTTGTTTCACAACTTCATAATTTAAGTTTCAGGTCCAATAATAACACCGTATTTTACATTAACAACACTATATTTTTGAGATGCGAATATGTGGAAGAATAAAGAGGAGTTGTTAATCAAAAATCCGGAGTTGCTAATAACAAGATCGGTGTTGTTATTGTGAAAGTAAAAAGATGAAAATGGAGTTGTTAATCAAGAATACAGAGTTGTTAATCAAGAATCCAGAGTTGTTAATTAAGAACCCCGTGTTGTTATTTTTGAAGTGGCGAGAATGAGGGCTGAAGGGTAAAATCGTCTTTTGGCGCCGCCCGCTCTGTTCATCCATACTGACACGTGACAGATCCGGATTTTTGGATTTCAATGTACTGATTAGGGATTTGCATATTTCAAGAGTAGTTTATAGGGATTTTCCCAATAATAAACCTATCGTTATGAAGATTACTACGTTGTCTTCGCCAGTGCAGCCCAATCCATTTTCAAGTATTTTCCAATTTTGAATGGGCTCATGATATAGAGGGGTCCTCTGGTTCGAGCCTCCAAAATTCTCTTGTTATTTTAAAACAACGAATGAGCAAAAGGGGGCATTGGAAAAAAAAAAAAAAAGGCAACTTATGTTAATTTTTTTTAGCATGCATTGAGTGCGCACGCGTTAATGTTTTGACCCAATACATGCATTACTAGTTTAAATTTTTAAAGTTTTCCATAACTTTTATATTGACTAAAAATAAAAAAGATATATGCAAAGTGAAACCATATATTAATATCTAACATATTATTTTTGTGATAAAAATAAATTAAATTAAAAAATATAAATAAATAAATAAAAAATGTTCTAATCTTCAACATTTTCACATTCCATTTAGTTGTACAAAATAAAGTCAAATCAAGATTACATTCAGAATGGTTCATTATCAACTTCTAGTATAGCTCTTTGTATCTTTCAAACAATTTAGGAAAAATTAGATCCAAGGACCTAGAGTGGAAGATATTTACTGAGAAGGACCGTAAAAGTTATAATCATTCAAAAGGACCAATAACCAAAGATAGAAATACTAAATTGCCCCAGAATTAAATTTCCTATATTCTCTTTTTCTATCTCTCCCACATTCTATTTTAAAATTAATTTAAATTTTATTTTCTACAAAAATTACAACAGCCAAAATCATCACTTTTTTTAACTTTAACTAACATCTACCTAATCATATAATCAATATATCATTTAATTATTAACATAGATATTGTGCCATTTAAATTATTAAGTTTTTTCTTGATTTATATAATCTTGTATAAAATAAACTCTAAGTAAAATAGACAATTTATAATATATTAAATTTTCTATTTAATATCTTAGTTTTTAACAAAGCTTAATTCCAAAAAAAATTATTATTATTTAGTTTGTTTATATTATAGAACTTATTGATTATATTAATTTTTTTAACTTAAAATTTTTGGTTTACACATGAGTATTCTCTAGGGAGGCTATCATTGATTGAATCATATTTTTATATGATTTTTCATAACTAAATTGAGAGTTTGATGCATTTTCTGGGACATTGTTACATGATTAAGTACTAATTTTTGTTAGAGACAAATGTATTGAATTAATTGCAATTAAGTGCAAAATTGTCATAATTTGTTAATTATTTTGTGCAATTGTTTCTCAGACTTTTATTGTTACCTGGTGCTTAATTTTTTATTTTAGGTATTTTAGAAGAAAATTGGAGATTTTGGAGGGTCAGAATTATTAATTTGAAGACAGGGGTAAATTTCAGAAAAGGCCCCACAATTTCTGAAAATTTCAAAAATGTGCATAAAAAGTCCAGGGAAAATCACAAAAAATTCCCATAAATTTTGATAATTATAGTTGTGCCCTGCAAAGATTTCAAACATTTACTCTTTAGTCCCTCCTCTAAAACTTTTGACATGGGTCCCTGGTCAAACTCTATTTTGACCAGGACCTTCAACTAAAAGATCAGACACGAGCTGAGGGAGAAGATACAGAGAAGCGCTGCACAAGCTAGAGGCATCATCATTGAATCATCACCTTCTTCCTCTGCCGTCCAAGGTCGCCAGCGACCTTCTCTCTTCCATGCACTGTCGCCGGCAACCACCTTAAACTAGAGGAGAGGCGCCATAGAACAGAGTTGTGGAGCTGGGAGAGACAGACTGTGAGCACCGCTGCAACACTATCCTCCGGTGTCACTGCTGTTGGCTCCTTCTTCATCGTGGATAGAGATCGCCGTAAAGAGAACCGAGAGATCGAGAGCTTGAGAGGAGAGGGAGAGGAGAACCACACACCACCACCTTCAATCTTCGTTGTTTTCACCGATTGAAGCTTCTCTAGCACCATCAAACACCACCACCTCCATTTTTGGCGAGAGTGGGAGCTTAGACCATCGTCACCACTGTCACTTTCTCTCTCTCTCTACCGTCATCCCCCGTTCCCATTGTCATCAGCTCTATCCTTTCTTCACTACCATCACTACCTTCTATTCTTCTTCCACTGTCATCATCGGCCAACTCTTTATCTAACCAAGAACTCCTTTTGGTTTATCCAATTTCCATCAAATCCGTCCCTACATTCATTCACAATGGGTTCCTTGAATTTTAATGGAGATGTGGTTTCAGTTGACTTCATGAGTGACTAAAGCTTCCAACTCTCGAGGATATCGGGAAGATTGGCTTGAGTTCAAGAGCTTCAAGGGGGAGTTTTCTTTCTTAGTTCCTTTATGAATTTTCTATTGTCATTGTAATTCCTAGCTATATTATATTCTAAGGTATTTTTAAGATGATTTTGTTGAGTTATTTGGACTCCATATTGTTGAACTAAGATTGTTTTTATTGTGTTTGGATTGGAACTATTGTGATTGGTTGATTTGTGGTTATCTATTTCCTATTAATTCCATGAGATTATGCTTGCTATGTGGTTACTAGTTTGTGTAATTGATTTGAATTAATTTGAGTGGTGCGTTTGTGCATTTATATTAGAGGAAATAATTGCCTTAACTTAATCCATGTCACACATCAAGTGGTTCTTGAATAATATTTCTAAGCAATAGCTATGAATGCGATCATAGGAGTAACTATTAATTATGAGTGTTAAACCCAATGTGATTACTTGGAGTTTTTAATTAAGACTTAATGGATTTTAAACTCCCATATCATTTAGTGAGCTAGGATAGCCATTGAACCAATTCATCAAGAGAATTCACTTCATTCATATTTCATTAATCATCCCCTGTTTTTTAAAAAACCAAAAATATTAGTCTAGCATTTTTATTAGATTGCATTTTCTTTTAGTTATTAATTTGAAAAACCCAAAACCAATTTTCCCTTGTTTTCATTGCATTTGCATGACATTTAGATTACTTAGGATTCAATAAAAGGCTCCTCAAGAAGAGAGAATGATCTTAGGTTTGCCTATACACAATTCTTGGTTAATTTTTGATTGTGGACCCCAAGGCCAACACATGAAAAAGTCCTAATCAAATGGCGACATTGCCGGGGAGCTAAGTAATTGGCTCCTTAGGTAATTTAATTGTCAAATTTACTTTTTTGACAAGGGGTTTCTAGTGTGAGGCTTGTTAATTTAGCATTTTTGGGTTTTTTTTTTTTTTTGCATATAGTTTAAGAATTTTGCATTTAGGTTGTTTACATAGCATTCATTGCATTGTTTTGACTTGGTAGAATTTGTGTGGTGTTGTTGCATTAAATTTCATACGATTTTGATCTCAATTGTTTGAATCCACTATTTCTCCAAGTTAATTCATCTCCTACTTGCATCTTTGGTACTTTTGAAACTTCTCTTTCTTTTCCTCTTGCATTTGTATTTTTGTAGATTCTTTTTCTTAGTTTTTAATAGTTTATAGTTAGTTAGTCATCTTGTGATTCATTGGAATTGTGTGATTGAATTTCTAATGGCTTGGTTTAATAGTTATCAAGATTTACCTCTCAATTCTCACTCTTTCATAGGCAATTACACCGAGAGGAATGATAATATCTCTCAAGGATCTCAATCAGTGCAACAACAATTAGACCCATCTTTACCTGAATGGAGAATCCAAAAAGAAGTTTTTATTGTCAAGGAAATTCACCCTTTCAATCTCACTCTTTAGTAAGAAATTGAATTGAAGAGAAAGAGTCTATCTTTCAAAGCATCCATTCCATTCAACAATCATTGCAGCTTCTTCAAGCCAAGTTGGGATGTCAAAATAGTCCAATTGGTTAAGAATGTCATGGTCCATTCCACCCTCCACACCATGAACTCTACCAACAACCTTCATTCCAACCTTATTGCTCACCACACCTACCCTATAGATCATATCATGAGCCTTCTCCACCACCATATAACCCATAAATCCTTCACCATATAACCGCATATCATATCATGAACCTCCTTCTTCATTTCGCCCCACTTCCCGACCATGTTATCCACATCCTAAGTCTCTATACCTACCAGTTCACATTCTCAACCATGTGTGCCAAACCAAGAACGTACCATTAGTGAAGTCATTAGAGACTTCCAAAATCCAATTACTCGGACTATAAATGAGGAGCGGTCACACAAGAACACCTTTGCCAATTGCATGGCCTCTATAATGAGATCAATAGAACAACAAGATGAAGTGTGTATGAGATTGGCCAAGGACTTTGAGTGTCTCACTCTGCCATCACAAGAAGCAGAGCGATTGAAGAATGGAAATGAGAAGTTGGAGAAAGCAATGGAGTGGCTTGCACAAAAGACTTCTAAATGCAACACTCCACAAGCGACTCTTCCTCTATTGCCTACATGTAATTCAAATACTCAAGATAAAAAAGGCAAGAAGGTGCGATTTCAACTTCTAGAGGAGTCTTCCTTCCGTATGGAGGAGGAACAAGGAGTCCAAACTCAAGAGCCAAATGCCATTTCACAAATGGTAGATTCTAATCCTTTGGTACCTATTCCTACACAAGCACAAGAAGTGAGCAAGTACAAAAGAACATTGATGAGTCTCCCCTACCATTTGATAATAATCTTATCCTTATAGAAGTCGACTCTCCTATTATTGTAACTAGTGAAACAATTAATGATTTGAGTGATAATGAGGTGGATGAAGAAGTCATTGTTGAATTTCTCTCAAATGTTTGAAAATGTAATTGCTCAACCCATTAGCTCTAGTAGTAGTGATTCGATTGTACTTGTTAATGACTGTGCTCGTACTTCTTTGTGTGATGTTTTAACTGTTGAAAATGCTTCTCTTCTTAGTACTAGGGATGATTGTAATCAATCACATGATATACTTTCATGTTCTTGTGTGAAAAATCAAATATGTGTAGACTATTATCATGAAAAATGCCACTTGTTGAGTTTCGAAAGAAAACATTTAATGTAGTGGTAGATTCTACCATTAATCTTGATGCACCTCCTTATACTATTGATGATTATAAGCATGACAATTGCGAACATGTTGACTCTTGAATGGATGTTAATGTGGTTGATGTGAGTGATAAAGACCATGGTCTAGTAAAAGATCTTTCTCTTGATTCCAATGAATTGCATGATAGTTTAATAAGGGAAGATTCAAATGTTTTGATTGATAATTTTACAAATGAAAATGATTCTTTCCATATGAATCTTTCTTGTGATTTGCTTTCCAATATAGAAAAGGAAAATGATTCTTTTGAAAATTCAAAAGTTTTGGGTGGTAACGATTTGAAAATTTCTCTTCTTTCTTCCACTCTTTTTCCTTCCACTTCTTGTGATTGCAATGATGATGTGGTGTACTCCAACACTAAGTTAGATTCCACATTTTCCATATTGCAAACACAAGAGAATTTTCAAAATGTAACTGATTTGCTGACTCCTATTGATGGGAGTACCATTGATTTCCTTGGATGTGATAGTTACTTAGAGAGTTTAGAACTTAACATGCATTTACTGCACTTGAAATATCTCCATGTTTCTTTTCTTGGATGGGATACCGCTATTTGCTTGTCTGTTTTCAGGTACATTATTGGAAAGGTCATCAAAGGAGGCAACTCTACCTTACATTCTTGGACCTCTTCCAATTGATCATGAGCCACCTCCACCAAGGAAATTCAATGAGGGAGAAGATGTTCCAAAAGACAAATGCATGATTCTCATCAAAGATGAGAACTTCTCCTTCAAGCCACTCAAGCTAATCTAACCAAAGTAGTCTCTTTTCTCACTTGTTTTCTTACTAAATCCTATGATTCTTTGAGCTTAATTGTTGTATGAGGAAGATAAGTGTGGGGGAGGGACATAATCCAGTAGAAAAAGGTAGAAGTCATGTAGCTTAGCATGTAGGATAAGAACCCCCTTTGTATGCTTTGCATTTTTTGCCACTACCACATTTATTTACCATTGTGCCTTTTCACCTTGATTTCCTTTGTTATTATGACTTGTTTCTCCTTCTCTCTCTTTATGTGATGTTGACATGTCGTGCTCCAATTGCTATTGGACTTCACAACTTCCCACTTCACTAAGGAACAAGTTAAAATAATAGAGTTGCTTTACACATTGAGGATAATGTGTTGATTAAGTGTGGGGAAGGGAAATACATTTTTAAATCCCATTATTTGGTTGTTTTTAAATGAGAAATGCCTTAAACTAGAAAATTTTTCAAAAAAAGAAAAAGAAAAAAGAATGATTTGCTCTGATACATGCCCTAAGTAGTAAAGAGTCACATTTGCTACTTTGAAAGCGTGATTTGTGGGAAATTTTTTGGCCTTTCATGAGTTCTAGTGTTTTGGCAATCTTCAAAACCATGTTTTGGTTTTCAAGTGAATGGGAAGAGAAATGAACCCACTATTGGATTTTTGCCTACTCCTTGCTTTAGGAAAAGAGAGTTTCAACATCATTAGTGCATTTAAGAGTTGAACATTATTATAATTGATTGCAATATTTCGATTGATTGTGTTTGTAAAGTTAACATTAGGAATAATTGAGAAGATGCGTTATGGTTAGTTTGCTATACAATTGATTTTGTTAGAATGTGCATTGGAGAAAAACTTTGTTGGACGATTATTTGGGCCTTGAATTCTTTCCATGTGTACATGTTCACTTAGTTTTTCACCTTCTAGAACTTGTTTCAACTCTTTTTCGAAATGACATTTGCATCAGTGTGATGAAAATGAAAGAAGCATTCAATTTTAAACCCTTTCACCTAAACACAAACCTACATTCACTTACTTTTTCTTACCCCTTTGAGCCATTTCTATGTTGTATGCATGTCATTTTCTCATAATGTTCATAGTACTCTAAAATCAAAGTGATTTACCAATAGAAAGTTAAACAATGTATATATTGAAATGCCATGTATATAGAGAAGAGAAAGAAAGTCAAAAGAAAAAAGAGTATAGTTTGAAAAAAAAAAAGAAGAAAAAAGAAGGGAAAAAAGAGCATGAAGTGTGAAAAAGGAAAAAAAAGAGAAAAGAATTAAATTGAAAAAGAACAAGAGAGCGTTAGAAAGAAAATATATATATATATATATATATAGAAAATTGTTTTGTAGATAAAAGAAAAAGTAAAAGAAATACTAAGAAGGCACTTGTTCATGAATTTGGAAAAGAATTGGCAATATTTTTCGAGTTATTTAGGTGCTGTGAGCTTATTGATAACTTTGACTTGCATATCAACTATTTATTTGATTTAATTAATTCATTCCATTTAGCCTTCATCCATCATTACAAGCCTTTTAAGTCCTCTTGATTCATTGCATTAGTTACTATTAGTAGTGTAGATGTTAGAGTTATTACAAGCCTATGGTAAGGTATTGATTAAGTGAAATAGAGTGAAATTATCCCAATGAGGTGAGATGAGTGCAATACTAATACCTTGATAGTCTCTGGTGCTTCATTTTAATATTTTGGATTGTGTAGTTAGCTAATTTCTTTGCATCACTTGACTATGACTAGTGTTGGCTTGAGGAATTTGATTAATTGATCCATTACTTTCCAATTATGAAATTGCTCATCTTTCAAATGCATTAGTGATTTGAATTTAGAAAATTGTACTTAATTGCCTTTGTTCAAGAGTACAAAGGTCTAAGTGTGGGGGAATTGATTGAATTATATTTTTATATAATTTTTCATAACTAAATTGGGATTTTTAATACATTTCTTGGGACATCAATGCATTATTAAGCACTAATTTGAGTTAAAGACATTTATATTGAATTAAGCATAATTAGGGGCAAAATGATCATAATTTGTTAATTATTCGTACAAATGATTTTCTTGAATTTTGATGCTACCATGTGCTTAATCTTGCATTGCCATTGTAAGTGTTTTGGAAGGAAATTGGAGATTTTGGAGGGTCAAGAATAATATTTTTGAGAACTGGGGAAATTAAAGAAAGGGGCCCAAAATTTTTGAAAGTCACAAATTTGTGAAGAAAAGGGTGTCAGAGAAATTATGTTAATGGACCCAGAAGTTTTGGAAATGTCACTTTAGCCTACCAATGTTTCAAGAATTCTTTCGTTAGTCCCTCCTCAGAATTAAACTTTTTAGCCTTTCAGAATGGCCCCTGGTCAAAACTTGCGTTTTGACCAGGAACCACTAGGTTGTTTCTGCAACTGCAACCCGAGATTATAGAGGGAGAGAGAGCCATATACAGAGGAGCGTCAGGCAGACCCATCTTCGTCGGATCACCTTCATTTTCTTCTCACCTCGCTGGCGACCTTCACTTGCTTTTCTCCATTCTTTCCGTCACCGGCGAGGTTCAGTTTCAGAGTTTCAGACTGTGAGAGAACCGGAGAGTGAGAGAGACGCAGAGGTCCAACATTCTGTATGTATGAGAGATCCCGAGGCTGCAAGAATGAGGATGATGAACTTCTTCTTCTCGGAGCTCAACCTAAACCGAGATGAAGAGGAGAGTTTGAATGCCGTGAGTTTGACGGCGAGAGTTCTTGAACTCCATTTCCGGCGACCTCTGTGTCTGTTTCATTCCACACCGCTACCTTCTTCCTTCCAGCCGACCTAAACCAGAGAGCTGAGGGAGAGTGTTTCAAGTTGATATCTTCACAAGAACGCACTAGAAGCAGCATCAGAGCATTTCCCAGCGAGCTTCTGCAGTTTCAGGTGAGATTTGCAGTTTCCGGCGGGAATTTCCAGATTCCGAAGAGCCGAGTTTTCATGGATTTTCAGAGCATCAAACAAGTTGCTATCAATGTTATTGAAGCTCCATTGAGTGGCTAAACTTTCAACTCTTGAGAATATTGGCAAGATTGGCTTGAGTTCAAGAGCTCCAAGGGAATTTTCTTTCTTATTTGCTTTATAAATTTCCTATTGTAATTGTAATTTCTAGCTATGTTTTAGATAGTATCAGTAGGATCTTGTTGGATTAATTAGATTCCATATTGTTTAACTAAGATAGTTTATATTGTGTTTAGATTGGAATTATTGTGATTGGTTAATTTATGGTTATATATTTCATATTACTTCATTGAGATTATGCTTTCTATGTGATTACTAGTTTGTGTAATTGATTTTGGTTCATTTGAGTGTCGTGATTGTGCATTCATATTAGAGGAAACAATTGCATTAATTTAATCTATTTCATCTTGAATAATATTTCTAAACAATAGCTATGAATGCGATCGTAGGAGTAGCTATTGATTAGGAGTGTTAGACCCAACGTGATTACTTAAGGTTTTCAATTAAGACTTGATGAATTTGAACTCTCATATCATTTAGTGAACTAGGATTGCCATTGAACCAATTTCTCAATAGAATTCACTTCATTCATTTCCTTATATTCATCCTACTTTTTTTAAAAGACCAAAAATAGTAGCTTAGGGGTTTTAATTAAATTTTGCATTTATCTATTTTCATCAAAATCCAAAACAAATTTCCCCTTGCTTTCTTTACATTTGCATGACATTTAGATTACTTAGGATTCAATAAAAGGTTCCTCAAGAAGAGAAAACTATCCTACGTTTACCTATATGTAATCCTTGGTTAATTTTTGATTGTGGACCCCAAATACTAAGGACAAAACGTCCTAATCATGTATACCGTTGTTGAATAAAAAATATAATACATTATCTATACTTTTTTTTTTAAAAAAAAAAGTATACTAACATTACATGGTTTTCCAAAAGAAAAAAAAACCATTACATGGATTTTTATTTTTAAAATTCACATAAAACTAGTCTAGCATAAAATTATTTTTATGCAAACATCCTTTGAATTTTTTAAAATTGCATATTTTTCAAAAAATTTTAGATGTATATAACCTTTCTTTAATATTTATAATAAATTATAAAATATTTGAATTTTTCCTAAAATTATATAAATTTTATTTTCAATTAAAATTTGTATAATTTTGCACAAATTGAAAGATGTTTGTGTTATTTTTTCAATTGATTGCTACGTAAGATGTAAAAAAGTAGAGAAATTGCATTTAATTTAATGAAATTAAAAAATTCATATTAGTTTTAAAATTTGAATGTGGAGAAAATATAGGAGGTTGAATCAGGAGCAATTTAGTATTTTAACATTTTTATTTTTGTGATTGATCCTTTTAAATGATTACAACTTTTGCGGTCTTTCTCAATAAATATCATTGGCTTTAGGTCTTTCATTCTAATTTTCCCCACAATTTAATACATGTGGAGAGTAGCTTGGTTCAACTGACAAGGTGTTCTACCAACTTTAATTTGTAGGTCTCGAATTTGAGTCTTAGAAATGCAGCCATTTTCCATGTCAAAGTAGTGTTTTAAGGAGCACTTTTATGCCACTGAGTTACTCCCTTCGTTTAATAATAAATTTTACAAAAACATTCTTTTACAATGCATGTTTCATAATTAGTGTTATTCTCATATTTCAAGAACATATTAGATGATTTGTTTCATATTTTGCCATCTTATTAATGCACTATTAGTGGTCAAATAAGATTTATTTTAAAGAGCACTAGGTGTTTGTTAAGGAAGTACTTAGTAGATTGATTTTACCAGAACTTAGATTATTTAACAATTTCCTTGATTCATGTGATTTTTTTTTTTTTTTTTGCAACGCTTTTTATGTAATGGAGGGAGTAAATAATTTAGCATAATTAATAGAATAGGTATTGTACTGAATTCGTACAATATACAAATTCATATTTTTGTATATTTGATTTTATTCATTCACCGTCCAGCTGAACGAGACCCAAGCAACTATTATACATGTACATGATAAATTCTTTTATTTTTTATTTCTCAATATATATCTCCCTGAAGCCATTTTCCCAAGGTCTCTCAAGACCCATCAAACAAACCCACAGCTAAGAGAGAAAACTTCGACCAGTCTTATATTAAGCTGTATATATGTCGATGCCTAAATGAACACAGGCTTTACGAACCCTCTAATTTAACCAGCTAATAATGATAAATATGCCTTTCCAATAGCAATCACCATATACAATAATCCTGTAGATTAACAGAAAAGAAATCCCTTTGAAAAGAAGTGAGATGTAATATCATATGTAACTGAAAAACTAGAGCACCTAGATGATTAACTATGATTAAATCTGCCCAAATAATCATTAATTCACAGAGTTATATCTTGAACCAATTCACTACTCCTAATTCATTCTCCTAAAGCCCGATTAAGGTGCTAACAACCCAAAATAAGATGGGTACAAAATAGGGACTTACTAGAAGCCCGGCAATCCACAATGTGATGAACTAAAGTTTGAATCCCTGTTGGAAGAGATGCCCATATTTAGTGTTCAACAGTGTCTCGAACATGATTGCCTCAATTAGGAGGATACTAGTGCCTAGTAAAAAAAAACAAAGAAAAGAAACCCGGCAACCACGAAGGACATGAAGTTCACATTCGATCTTGCCTGCATAAATATCACAATGGCCATTCAAATGCAAACCCCTTTCTAGTTACACTCATTTGCTAGAAGGCGAATGCCGATCCTATTTAGTAAGATAAGGCTTGTTGTTATAAAATGCAATTGCAGCCAAGAAATAGTCTTACATCTCTAAGGAATTTTAAGCTTCCAACTCAGTTTATAGGGGAACTTTCATTGTCCTCGTTTAGAGCTTTGCAAGCTGACCGACGATCGGTGAAAATGCCGCGCTTACACCGTTTCCATCAGATGTTGTCATTACCATTCCCGTATTTAATCAGTTGCAGACCCTCAGCAAGGTTTTCCAATTTTTCCTTTCTCTGTGGAAAATTGACAATATCAAAAGGTACAAAAGGTTGTCTTTTACACACAACTCTGTAAAATTAAAATTAGTGGTTGAGTGTTGTTTCAAACTTTAACCGGCTTACTTGCATATAATCTATGAATAATATATAAATATTTAAATCATCACTGCATAATATTATTATTTCATTGTTAATATTATTATATCATTTTAGCTCTGATTTTGATTTTGAATGTTTATGGGTATTTTAATTCTTTAACATGTTTATACTTTAAAATAAAAATAAATAATACAATCAAGTAAGCGTGTACTTTTGAATTTTTAAATATGGAAAATAAAATGATAACATAGTCGCTACCAAAAATTTTAAAAGGAGAATTTTAAGACCATTTGGTAAAACATGGTCCACAAAAAGAGAACAGAATTTGGGAGCTGGTTTTGCATAGAAAAGGTGTTAGAAACTTCGCATCACCTGCTTATAACTCGTGAGAAAGTTTATCCGAAGCTAAATATATAAAATTGATATGAACTTCAATATATTGTAATATTAGCTAAAACAAAAATGAAATAAAAAAGGAAATCATTGGAAATATTTATTTATTTTCAAATCAACCTTGACCTAAGAAAAGACTCTGGGGCCTTAGTTGGAGGGTGGAAGCACAGGTCACTTGGTTAGTACTTTTTTAAAGAAAAAATTATTTTGAGATAAAATAGAAAAATATTGAATTTATTATAATAAATTTGTAAATTCTTACAGAGCAGTTAGAAATGGAATTGTCTTATTGATAGGAATTAAGTTGATGGATTGATTCGTTTATTTGTAAATTTGAAATATATAGATGGTTATAAATATGATATGATATATATTGTTGTGAATTTTAAAAGGGATCTTGTAAATGGATTTGTTTCATTTAAAGAAAAAGAAACCCAGTTAATCTTTCACTTAAAAAAGCGTGGTTAATTTAATTGAACAATAAATTTAAAAAAGGACAGTGAGAAATTTATTATATTGAAATTTAATAAAGTAGTTATAAAAAGAATTGCTTGGTTGACAAAAATTAAGTTCATATTCTCAATCTTTATATCGTAAATTTCATGATCTCATAATATGTGGCAGTAAATATGTAAGGAGGAATGAATTAAAAAGAAAAAAATTTAGAAATATCAAACAGAAAAATCGTTAAAAAATACTTTAGAAATATTAAATATCCAGATTTCATATTAGCACATATGTACCAATGCAGGATTATTGAGATTGGTTATTTTGATATTTCCAAGTATTTTTCTGGGATTTTAACCATATGTAATATATATAAAATAAATGAATAATATAATAAAATAATAATATACCTTCAGATATTTCTCCTCAGTCCATTATTCCCGTAGGTGTAATACCCCGAATTTTGAGACTCGAGGCTAGAGAATAAGCCTGAGATTAGTGGATTGCTAAGCCCCGATTTAGCAAGATCCCAAATTGTGATTAATGATTAATGACTCCAAAAGTGGATGTGGTTAGTGATAAATAACCCTTTTGGAGAATATGAAGTGATTTGACACTCGAATGTGATTCGTGTGTGGTTTGAGCAACGCCGAAACCCTGTATTTGAGTTCAATTGTGGATTAACATCCAAATTGACTTAGAATAGAGGGAAGAATTGAATGGGGTATTGTGTTGGAAATGGTGTCATAGTGTGTTTTGATGTCATTGAAATTGGTTTGGAACTTTGGAATGGAAATGTTGCAATGTTAGGTTTTGAAATGTGAATTGTGTTGACATGTTGAGATTGTTGTGAAAACATGTCAATAAGATGTGAATTTGATTGATTTGGTGTTTCCAATGGATTCCTTGTGAAAATTTATGTGGGAATAATGTTTGGTATGAAAATGGAACCATTGGAAGCAAAGATGCAAAATCTGAAATTCTGTCTAGTGAAACTCTATTCTGGGCAGTCTTCTCGTGTGGATGTTTTTACTAGGCAAATGATGTCATAAAATTATGAAACTTTCCAGTCTTATAGTTCACATCTTAAGCTTCAAAATGGACATATAATTTGTGCCATTTCGTTTTGTGAACTAGGAGATATAACTGACCAAAGTTTGGGATGGAAACTGAACTCTGTTTTGGGGCAGTGATGAGTTTTATGTAATTCTGGAATTGTGTGGTGATTTTTAGTAATGGCCAATATTTTTCCTATGAAGAGGACTTAAATACCTTTCATTTGGCTTTGGAATCACCTCATTTCTATTTTTCTAGAATTAGTTATGATTTTTCAAAGTTTGGGCAGAAAATCTGCCAGAAAATCCGAAAATGGGAATTATGACATCATCTCAATAAAAGATGACATCAGCATAGGATATGTTAATAAACGGTTTTTTCCTTCTTCCTCCTCATTTCTGACGCTGAGAACAGCTGAAATAGAGAGAGAGCATATGGGATCTTTAGAGAGAGAAAGAGGAAGAAATCTCGCAAGGTAAGCCGATTTCTCCGACGATCTAGCTCCTAACGCGTATAACTCCGATCCTAAGCTACTCCTTTATGTTCTTTAAGGTTTGGAAGCTCCTCTTTTGGTGTTTTGAAGTTAGGGTTTTCAGCCACAAGAAGGAAAAGCTAGTGGGAGCTTGAGGTAACTTCCAAACTCTTGTGTATTGACTATTCTGGCTGCTGTGGACAATTTAATCGGTGAAATTTCGCCGGATTGTCATTGGTTTCAAAAATGGAAAATGGGTGTGTGGGGCTGTTATGCTGCCCAAATTGATACTAAATGGTAGTTCTAACCTAATGGAATAGTCAATAAAGTGGTTAGGAGTAGAAAAGAACGCGTTTACGGAGCCGAAATCGCAAAACCCCGATTTTTCCCGGAAAACCCATATATTTCGGTCTGGGCTATAAATGGGTCTTAGAGTTGGATTTTCAATGATTTGATGATTCCATTGAGTTTAGGAGCGAAAATTAGGTGGGGTTACAGTTGGTCACTTTTTCAAAAAAGGCCGAAAAAGTATAATTACGAAAACGCCCTCGAAACCCTAAAAGTGGGGCTGTCAAGGGTAATTTTGTAATTGACATTGAATTTGATAATTCCGAGTCCGGAAATGGATTCCTTGGGCGAAAATATGTCAGAATAGCCCATGTCCAAATTTCAAGAAAAGTACAGCCGGACCGGGTACGGCGGGGCCGGGCTGGGTCCCCGGGGGTATTTTAGTAAATTTTCAATATAGCCTCATATAACCCCCAGAAACACTATGGAAGTGTCTAAATGGTACATTTGACATTGTAGGATCGAATGTGAAGCCCCGAGTTGCTGGCACGCAAATCAAGGATAAAAGAATGGAGGTAGGGGACTTACCTTACTTGCATGTATTTGATATCTTTGCTTAAGTAGTGATGTATGTGATTGCTTTACTTGATTGCGTGGAGCATATTTGAATAAATGAAGCTCTGTTTCTGTTTTGCTGTGGCCATATTTTTGTTATATGAAACATTGAGCATGTAGAAATATCATTATGGGGCATGCATCTAGATAAAGCTAACATGTCATACACATAGCATCTATCATGCATGCATTATGGTATCTGTTTCCTACTGAGATTCTCTCGAATCTCACTCTCCCCTACCAACAATTTAGACAGGGCAAGTGGCTCGTGGAGGGAGCGGCTAGGACTCCTCCGAGATGAGATTGTGTAATCCCCATTTGAAGAATTGTAATGGGCAATTGTACCTTATGTATCTTTAGTGAAGGTATGTACCAGAGATTGTCGGGATGATTAAGTTGTGCACTCTGATATTTATATGAATGTGATTTATCTTCGCGTAGTAATTGTATTCGAAATGTGAATATGAGACCAAGTTTATAAATGATTTCAAAAAGTATTCGTGAAAACCCCGTCATGTGATGGGTTAGTAAATGTTATTTGATTATTATTGGTCTCTATTTCATTTTAATCGCGTATTTTGGATATAATTACGGAGGGGGTTACAGTAGGTCTTTTACCAGGTGCACGCGCCACTCTCCAACTTGTTGAGGTGATCTTCTTCCAGCTGCTGTGTGTGTGTTTTGAGCTGAGTCTTTTTTTTTAAAAAAAAAAATCTTATTTGGATAGGAAATTTAATTCTAATTGTTTTGCTTCTTGTAATAGGAAGAAGATGGACTTAGGTTCTCTTTTTGAACTGATTCTTGTTGATGAATTGAATTTGAAAAGGATATTAATTCCTTTTCTTAATAAGAAAAAGCATAGTAATTCTATACTTGGGTGTTTCCAAAGTTAGACAAGAGATTTGATGAATTTGTTTGTGAAAATGTGTAGAGGAGGAATTTGGTTGGACTAAGATTGTTCAACTCTATTTTGAAACTTGAAAGGGTATCGTTATTGTTTGAATACACACACATGACGTGGTGGTGAAGGTTGAGCTATTAAATGAATCTTGAAGCATGTATTTTGTCTGTTGCAAGCATTTTTGCATTCACATTCTTCACTTAATCAGAATGTGTTATTTGGACTGAGATTTTTCAAAGCTTAATAACTCTTGGGAAGCGGAAGGTGATGGATCATGTCGTGTGTGATTGATCTAAGCCTTCTCTACAACGTTTAAATGGCATGTGTACAAGTGTTATTTTGTTTAAATGCAAGTTCTTGTAAGCAAGTCTTGGCAACATCATCTTTAATTTCTCTCATCATAATAGAATTATGTTTCATGTCATAGCCATGTTCAATATCTTCATGAACTTCCTTGTACATAATTTGTGAACATTTATAGGGTTTCTGACTATCTTTCTTTGGTCAGTGTTAAGGAATTAAGGATAGAAACTAAATCAAAAATTAGGATTGTTGAGAATGTGCCTGGATTGTGAAGAGCGTGTTATTACAATCTACAGCTCGTGATGAGACTAATGCTTTTGAGGATTGTTCACAGTAATTGCCACTTAAATGCTACTAATTTTTTTATTCTTGAACAGTTATATTTCGTACATCAACGTGAACTAAAAGGCAATTTTAAACTATATTTTCTAGCTATAAATGTATTATCCAAATTAATGTTGTTCTGTGCATTGCAATACATGTTATTCTGCATTATTGTGTTTGTATGGCACTTGTAAAAGTGGGTTACTTTATTTAAAATTTCTTAATAATAAGCCTTGTTATTATATTTTATCAAAAGCCAAAAGGTTGAGATGTTGAGGAAGTTAGCCACTTTAGAATTGACGGTGGGTTTCTTTCCCCTTTTTTGTGTATTGTTTCTAACAATGGTATCAAATAATTAATTGACATGGATACAAAAAAGTTAAAAACTTAGTAACTCTTATATGATAATAAACCTATTGATATGAAGATTACTATGTTGTCTGCACATATTCAGCCCAATCAATTTATTTTCAATTGTTACCTCTGTTTCATCAATGCTTCCACCTTTTACTTGGTTTACCTCTGTTTTTCTGTTCCAAAAAAAAGGAGAGAGTATATTCTAATTGCTTATAAATTAAATGTTAATCCACGTATTACTTTGGCCCCATAATTAAACTCCAAAATTACATAACAATATACTCTAACTTTGAGTCTGTAAAATAAATCAAAACCATGACAAAAACTTTGGATTCCCCAAGATCATTCACTAGAACAATAAAACAAAGACTTATAAACAAGTGGTCCATATTCTTTCCTGTCAAATGATATTAGTGCAAGCTAAGCCTTCCATTCTGATGTTCTAGATCCTTGGCTTATTGGATTCAAGTCTCACATTCAAAACATCATTTGCTGCCACTAATTCTGCGATGTTGGCTTGAGATTGAATTGTTTTCTTGCTCTCCTTTAGTTGGCCGCTTTCAAGTTTTCAAGCTCATGTTTGAGATTTATCTTAATCTTATAAAGGAATAGCGTCGTGAGCCTTTTATCAAATTTTGACAAATCATCTTCTGGCATTTCATGTATGATATATAATCAATTATCTGGGAACCAAATATCCAAACTGGCCCTAGAAACAAGGTTTAACAATATTCAGAAATACCTAATGAGATCTTTTGACCTAATTAGGACTTGAATATGAAAACTCTGCGACCATGAGAGTGAGAACCAACCCGTGATGATTGGCAACCCCTTAAATTGTTATAGACAAAGTGACAAATCCCTATTTTATTATATATTTTCATATTTTATTAGGGGATTTTGTCATGATAATTGCCCTTAAAATGACTTCTTTGTGCATAATTGAGATTAAGAGTAAATACATTGAATTAAGACTAAAAAGTGTAAAATTGTCAAAAAAATATTGTAATTACTCTTAATCAATTTATTTTTAAGAAGATTTGATGTTGGGTTAATTATTTTCAATTGTAGTTACTTGAAAAATGGGATTAAAACTGAAAATGACAGTTTGGGGTTCAAATTTGCAAAATGTCAGTCTTGGCCCATGAATTTTGAAAATGTCAGTTTGGTCCATAAAAAAAACACTGTTTTGGCATCTTTAGGTCAGATATTTTTTGCGCTGGACATAGAACAGAACCAGAGAGCATTCACGAAGGGAGAGTAGAGCCGCCAACAGAGGAGAGGGAGCTTGACCATCACCTTCGCCTTTATTGTTCCTCATCGGCGGCAACATTCACCTTCGCGGTCGCCGGCAAGCTTCTTTCCATCACTGTCCACCGTTACCTTTGTCCTCTTCAGCCACGTGCTTTAGGAAGGAGAGAGGGCAGCTCCAAATCTGATTCTTGGCCTCCAAGGAATTCCCTCACGCCTCACCTTACATAATCCATCATCATCTTCTTCTACACAACTCCAAAGCTGTTGCCTACTTCCATTTTCTTCACCACTTCACCTCGCCTTCAGTTATGCCCATCGTCATATTCATATTCTCTATCTCATACTCTCTATTTCACCGAACCTTCATCCAATTCCCCTACCTTTAATTCTTTGCTGAGCACTTCCTCTCTTCATTAATTGATATGGCTGAAGCTGTGAAGACATTTCATGACTTTGTGATGACCAATTGCAGTGGCTAATTTCTTTTGCTCTTGGAGATGAATTTGAGATGGCTTGAGCTCACATGTGCTTCAAAGGGGAGTTTATTTTATCTATAGCTCATTACATTTGTAATTTCTTAGGTTTAGAAATTCATTTATGTAATGAGACTATAATTTTAGTTATGATTTATATGGATTGAGTTGTTGTGATTTGGAATTTGTAATGAGGATTTGTACTCATCAATATATATGGTTATATATATGTTTATCTATGATTCTATTGTTTCTCTCTATTTAACATGGTATTGTTAGATAGTTTGATTGAATTGGAATTGTAGTTGAACCTAAATGCATTACTTATTCCATAGTCACTCTCTAAAGGGTTTTAATAATGCTTAAATTAATGGGTTCATGAGTTTAAGCATTAGACTCAATGGTAATTGATGTTTGGTATTTTAGGAAACTTAGAGAAACCCATTATACTAAAAGGGCTTAATAGCATTTCAAGGGTAGGGGTTCCTCTCTTGTGATGCTAAACTCATTGGTTAATGAGGTTTAGTATTTTAGAAGCTTAGTGTACTAACTCTCCAAATATTTTAATTGAGTAAGGATAGCCATTGAAAACCATTTCTAAGAACATCTTCATCATTTGCATTCTAAACCAATTTCCATTCCATTTCAATTTTATTTCGAAAATCCAAAAATATTAGTTTTGAAAGCATTTTAATTTAATTACAATTTAGTTGTTAGATAAAAAAGGTAAAAATAATTTTTAACTTGTTCTGTGCCAATCATCACACTTAGTTTCTAGGTAATTAATAAAAGGCTCTTCGAGAGACGACCGGGATTGCACCCTATATTGCAATCCTTGGTTTAATTTTTGAAAAGGTTACCAAAGCAAAGCCGACAACGCCTTATTCTTCAAGTGGCGCCATTGCCGGGGAGCCAAATAATTGGTTCCCTAGTAGCTAAGTGTCAATCTTTGATTGATTGGTACCTTGAGCCTTTAGGTTGCATTTTAGTTAGTTTAGGTAGTTTTGCATGTTTTTCATAGCATATTGCATCTTTCTATAGAAAATTTTGAAAAAAAAATACCAACCAATATCTTGATTTTCTTTCGTTTTTGCATTTGCATTTTTAGGACTTAGGATTCATTGGGATGTAATTGATTGCAAGTTGAATGGCTTGGTTTAATAAGGATCATAAGTTTCGGGTTTACACTAATCCTCATATGCATTCTTGTTTAAGGAGTGATAGAACCTCAAGCTCTCAATTCATTGATGGATCTTATGGCACTTGGAGACATGAATCACTTTTTGATCTCACATACTCTCAAAAGTTTGATTTACTTCAACAAGAATTGGATTCCCTCCATGCAGATATAAATCGAAGATGAGCCTCTAAATTTCAACATCCTCAATATCTCCATACACATTTGGAACAATCTTGTCCACAAACCTCCTATTTTGACCATGAACCTACCTTTCAACTACCTCAATCCCACTTTAACCATACTTCTTCACCCTACCCATTTCATCAAGAATCACCTACTCCAATCTATCAAGAACCATTATATCCATTTCATCTTCCCTATTTCCCCTACTTTCATCCAATGTAGAACTCCCTATGAACCACCTTCTCCATCATTCTATAAACCTCCACCACAATCTCCTACCCCTCAACCTAGTGGATTGGATGCCATATTCTCATCCCACAACATGGATTCCCTAACAAGTGCATTGACAAGGAAGTGTGAAGCACTCAAAGAGCCATACCTTCAGTTACTCTTGTATCAAGGCACAATTGGAAGCTCTAGGGAGATAGAAGAGCAATTAGAAGACATTGATGAGTTTTTCAAGGCATACTATGCTCATATGCTATGGGTAAAGACAAGAGGTGAAGATGGAACCCCTTGGCCCCATGACCTACAAGAAGAGGCATAAGGAGTCCAAGCTCAAGAGCCAAATGCCACTTCAGAAGTGAAAGATTTCATACCTCCAGTGCCTATACCCACACAAGATGTAGAGAGGATGCAATTGCATTTTCAACTAATAGAGGAGTCGCATTCAAACAATGGTAATATTCCTTCTCTTCTTGAAGAGGTTGACCCTCCTCTTACTATTATTCTTGATGTTGTGAGTGATGATGAGGTGGATGAAGAAATTGTGGTCGAATCCCCTCATATTCTTGATGTTGAAAATGCTCACTATGATATTTTTAATAGTAGTTGTGTAGTTGATGATATTGCTTGCATTGTCAATGCTCCTATATGTGATGAACATGTTCTTTTCCCTAGTTCTAGAAGTGTTGAACATATTAAGCAAGACATAGTAGAAATTGATGCATTATACTTGGATGCTCAAATTGTGGTAAAGTGTGAACCTGATTATAGCTTAAATAATTGTCAAAATGATGATTGCTTACATGATTCTTCTTCTGTTTTAAGTGTTGGCAAGCATGATTTGGAATTTTTTAATGCTATTAAACAAGATGAAGAACTTATTTTTCCCTCTTCCCTACATTCTGCTTTTGTTTGTTCATGTGAGGGTGAAATGTCATGTGCTATTTGTGCAGAGATTGATAATTGGCTTTCTTCTTCACATGACCTTGATTCTTCATCTAGTTCAATTGATAACATCTGAGTGCATGCTACACTTGCTACAAGCCTTGAAAATTGTGCACCTTTGGATCCCTATGAATTGCATGATTTAAGTAGTTCAATAAGGAAAGATTCAATGATTTTGAATGATAAAATTGTAAATGAAAAGGGTTAAGGTGCAAAAATACACATGTGATTATTCCAAAAGTGCACCCAACACCAAATACTTTTTTTAGGTGCAAAAGTAACTAGGAGCTTCCAAAACAAGGGCAAAAGTCACAGTTGCAGTTAAAGTAAAAAAACTTCCGTTACTTTCCTTAACTTTGCCGGCTAGAGTTCATGTGTAATATATTAATCTTTTGACCATAGATGATGTGGCAGTTAGGGAGTGGAAGACTTCAAAAAGTTCTCATTTGCAGCCTCTGCAATTTGGAACATGCAACTGAGCACAAGAACAAGTTCCTTCGCCACCTCCATACTCATCTTTGTCGGACATACGCAAAGTGAAAATTTGAAGAGAAAAACCCACCCAAAACAAACCATCATCAACATCATCAAAGGGGAAGCAGAAGAAAAATGAGAGTGAACCAAAATCAAAATCAAATAAGAACAGTGAACCACTGAAACAGCAAGCAAAAGCCACCATCTATGGTCACGTAAGTCCATGATATGATCGAAGCCACTGAAACAGCAAGCAAAAGCCACCATGACTCATGATTTACAAGTGAAAGGCGAATGATTTCTCGAATAGTCTTCAGAAAGAAACATGCCGATCCCCACAGAGCAAGCAATCGAAAGGATTCCTAACGCCAGAGAAAGCATTTTTAGCATGCCTGACAAACTAAGAAACAATAGAAGAGCATCGATGTGAAAGAGAACCAGAAATTGGGCTCTGGTTTTAACTATATCTAGAACTCTAAGAACGTGAAATCAAAAAATTGCCGGTTATTCACATGATTTAGGTGATATGTTTAACAAACGAACTGGGTGACATTTAGTTGACCCAAATCTAAATAGCGACTTAGTTATCTTCAAGTCGCAGGCATACTAACAAAACTAGGGCTAATTGACCATCAGATTCGGATTTCTGCTTCAGATATTAAAAGTTGATTTCAAATTCATAAATTCAATGACTCGAACAAAGCGAGGAACTCACTATACATTAATTCAGATATTAGCAACAGCATTAGCCACTGAATTATTCATTCTGTTTAAATAATTTTAAGCGATTTGGTTATACCTCTGCTTGAGATGATGAACAAGAAATTCAAGATTCCAAATAAAGAGATATCAACAGCGGACATGGGGGAGACTGACGGTGGCATGAATGGGAGAAGACGATGATGGTAGTGGCATTTGGTGGTGGCCTCAGACGGTGAACATGACGGACTGATGGAGGAGGAACGGAGATGGCACTGGTGATCAACTTCAGCCTTAGAAACTAATGACGCTGCTTCTGTATCTAGAGCCTCTCAGCTCACACTCCCCAGCCGCATCTCTCACGGTGCTGAAACTCTCACCATCACCGGTAATGGTGATCAATGGAGGTGGTGGTGTGGTGTGGAGAAGATGATGGACGGTGAATGATGGGAAGAAGGATGAAGATCATCCGATGATGAGTATGATCCCTGGGCCGCCGATTGGAGTTCATTGATCTCATCTGTACTGAGTTGTTGATAACTTCCTCTCGGCATTCAACACCGAAAAATTACACATGGGACAAAGTTAGGGAAAGTAACAGATGTTTTCTGACTTTAACGGTCATTGTGACTTTTGCCCTTATTTTGGAAGCTCCTAGTTACTTTTGCACCTAAAAAAATATTTGGTGTTGGGTGCACTTTTAGAATAATCACATGTGTATTTTTGCACCTTAACCCAAATGAAAATGAATCTTTCCATTTAATTCTTTATTGCGATTTGCCACCTGACATAGAAAATGAAAATACTTGTTTTGAAATTTTAGGTGGTAATAGCTTGATCAATTCTCTTTCTTCTTCCACTCTTTTACCTCCCAACTCTTGTGATTGCAAAAGTGATGTAATGCACTCTAACATTAAGTTGGATTCCATATTTTCCCCATTGCAAGATCAAGAGAATTTTGAAATTGTGACTACTTGTTTGGTTCCTACTGAAGGGAACCAAATTGATTTTCTTGGGTGTAATTCCTACTTGGAGAGTTTTATTCTTAATATGTGTGCACAATACTATAAGTTTCTCCATGTTTATATCTTTGGATTCGATATTGCTTCTAGCTTGTCTTCTTTACAGGCATACACTTGGAGGAGTCCTTTGCAGTACCAAGCTCCACCCTACATTCTCGGATCTCTTCCGATTGATCCTGAACCGCCTCCACCTAAGAAAATCAAGCAAAGAGAAGTGTGCACTATGAAGACCATCATGTTTCTCATATTGGATGAGAACTTCTCTTTCAAGTACCTTAAAAGATTCTAACAAAGGTTGTCTCTTTCCTCACTTGTTTTCTTCCTAATTTTTATAATTATTTGAGCTTAATTGATGAATGAGGGAGATTAAGTGTGGGGGAGACAAAACCATTAGTAAAAGGTAGATCTTTTTATTTTTCTTTTTCTATGAAGTGAATAAATGCTCCATGTTCATATGTCATTCTCATTTCACACTTAATTTTTACTACATTTTGAACTTCATTATTAAACTCACTTCACTTGTTTCTTTCTTCTTCCCCTCATGGTGATTGTTGAAGTGTTGTGCTTCAATCTTGAATTGGACTTCACAACTTACCACTTTACCAAAGAAACAAGTTAAGTTAGTTTCTATTTGTTGTTTACATTGAGGACAATGTAAAGATTAAGTGTGGGGGAGGGATTGCTCTAGCCATAATGTTTTGGTTCATGAAATTTGAGAAAAATTGAAAATTGTTGAACTTATGAATGGTTTTGTGAAGTGCTTAATGGACCCCTATCCTCACTTTCCTAATGCAACTCCTTGACATGTTTTTATGAAAATATAAATGCATGCTGATTGTGAAAGTCAAGCAATTCCAAGTGTGATTGCATTAAGCTTGAGTAATCCCTTTGCTTGATTCAATTGAGTGATTGGAGTGTCTTTAATGCAATTTTATTAATTTGGATACATAACTTGATTTTAGGAAGTGGATATGGTAGGGAAAAGCCCTGTTGGAAGATTTTTTAGCCTTAATTCTTTTTTCTCATCATGTGTGTGCGTTTATCTATTCTCTAGTTAATCTCTAGAACTTGTCTAGGTTCTTTTTCAAAGCTACATTAATGCCTTGAATTTGTAGTATGATAGGGGCAATCATTTCTAAACCCATTTACCTAAACACAAACCATTTATCATTTAACTTTGTTTACCTCTTGAGCCTTTTATTTTCATTTTGATTTCATTATACAAATGCTATGTGTGTATCTTCTATCAATTTCTTCCTAGCACTATGATAAAAAAAAGGTATTATTGTATATGTAAAAAGAAAAAGTGACATGTGAATAGTCAAAAGAAAAAAAAAATAGAAAAAAAGAAGAATAATAGAAAAGGGAAAGAAAAGAAAAGAAAAGAGAAAAAGAAAAAAATTGTAAATTATATTAAAAAAATAAAAAAAAATGAATGAAAAGAAAAGAGAATTAAATAAGGGACTATAGTAAAATATGTAAATCAAGTTTAGTTGCATAGTGCTAAGTGATATAGCAATTTCTTGGGTGCAAGCATAGCATTTTGTTACATTTTCTATTCCATTTAGCCTTTCCAACATTACAACCCTAACAAGTCCCCTTGACTATGGATTTATGGCAAAACTAGTGGTAGAGATAGTAGAACCTTTACAAGCCTATGGTAGATGCTATAATAGGTGAATTGAGTGAAATTCCCTATGATTTGAGATATGAGAGAAACACATAGTCCCTTGAGAGCTCTATCATATCTATCTTTCTTAGTTTTGTTATGTGTTCAATTTGATTTCTTTGTATTAAAAATTTCCATGAGCTTTAATTGATTTGGAGATTGTGGTTATTCAATCTTTATCTAATTGCATTCTTGAATTACTTGATGATTACAATATTGGGCATATTTATGGAAACACTGGTTTTATTTTGCCCAGGAGTACAAAAGGCTAAGTGTGGGGGAATTGATAAATCTCTATTTTATTATATATTTTCATATTTTATTTGGGGATTTTGTCATGATAATTTCCCTTAAAATGGCTTCTTTGTGCTCAATTGATATTAAGAGTAAATATATTGAATTAAGACTAAAAAGGGTAAAATTGTCAAAAAAAATTGTAATTACTCTTAATCAATTTATTTTTAAGAAGATTTGATGTTGGGTTAATTATTTTCAATTTTAGTTACTTGAAAAATGGGATTAAAACTGAAAATGATAGTTTGGGGTTCAAATTTGCAAAATGTTAGTCTTGGCCCAGAATTTTGAAAATGTCAGTTTGGTCCATCAACAAAACACAGCATTTTGGCATCTTTTGGTCAGATCTTTTTTTTGCTAGATATAGAACAGAACCACAGAGCATTCACGAAGGGAGAGCAGAGCCGCCAACAGAGGAGAGTGAGCTTGACCATCACCTTCACCTTTCTTGTTCCTTGCCGGCGGCAACGTTCACCTTCGCGATCACCGGCGAGCTTCTTTCCATCACTGTCCACCATTACCTTTGTCCTCTTCAGCTAAGTGATTTAGGAAGGAGAGAGAGCAGCTCCAGATCTGATTCTCGGCGTCCAAGGAATTCCCTCACGCCTCACCTTCACCATTCGCCTTACATAATCCATCATTATCTTCTTTTACATAACTCCAAAGCTGTTGCCTACTTCCATTTTCTTCACCACTTCACCTCGCCTTCAGTTATGCCCATCGTCATATCCATATTCTATATCTCATACTCTCTGTTTCACCGAACCTTCACCCAATTCCCCTGCCTTTAATTCTTTGCTGAGCACTTCCTCTCTTCATTAATTGATATGGCTGAAGCTGTGAAGACATTTCATGACTTTGTGATGACAAATTGCAGTGGCTAATTTCTTTTGCTCTTGGAGATGAATTTGAGATAGCTTGAGCTCACATGTGCTTCAAAGGGGAGTTTATTTTATCTATAGCCCATTATATTTGTAATTTCTTAGGTTTAGGAATTTATTTATGTAATGAGGCTATGATTTTAGTTATGATTTCTATGTATTGAGTTGTTGTGATTTGGAGTTTGTAAAGAGGATTTGTACTCATCAATATATGTGGTTATATATATGTATATCTATGATTCTATTGTTTCTCTCTATTTAACATGGTATTGTTGGATAGTTTGATTGAATTGGAATTGTAGTTGAACCTAAATGTATTACTTATTCTATAGTCACTCTCTAAGGGGTTTTAATAATGCTTAAATTAATGGGTTCATGAGTTTAAGCATTAGACTCAATGGTAATTGATGTTTGGTATTTTAGGAAACTTAGAGAAAATTATTACACTAAGAGGGCTTAATAGCATTTCAAGGGTAGGGGTTCCTCTCTTGTGATGCTAGACTCATTGGTTAATGAGGTTTGGTATTTTAGAAGCTTAGTGTATTAACTCTCTAAATATTTTAATTGAGTAAGGATAGCCATTGAAAACCATTTCCAAGAACATCTTCATCATTTGCATTCTAAACCAATTTCCATTCCATTTCAATTTTATTTCAAAAATCCAAAAATATTAGTTTTAAAAGCATTTTAGTTTAATTACAATTTAGTTGTTAGATAAAAAAGGTAAAAATAATTTTTAACTTGTTTTGTGCCAATCATCACACTTAGTTTCTAGGTAATTAATAAAAGACTCTTCGAGAGACGACCCGGGATTGCACCCTATATTGCAATCCTTGGTTTAACTTTTGAAGAGGTTACCAAGGCAAAGCCTACAACGCCTTATTCTTCACAAAGCGTCACCATAACCCCCAATTCTGCTTCATTTCATTCGAGTTCTCAGTTTATGTTAAACATGGTCTTCCCTCCTTTTCACACTCTCTTGTTTCCCACCAACTCTCTTTATCACCCTCTCTCAAATCCTTCCCTCCATTACCACCCCAACGCTTTCAACATTTTCTGTTAAACAAAACTAGCGGTGTTAATATTGAAGGACTAAATGTCAAACCCCTTAACATTTCGATATATGCAGAGTGATGAAGGCACAGTTCTACAAGCATACAAAAATAACACAAATATACTGATAAGAAGTACTTGTTTATATATTGGATTTCCCTATAGGGTTTGAAAAATATATACAAACTTTCTCCAAAAATATCAAAAAAACCTAATTCTAAGCAATAGCTCCATCTTCTTGACCCAGACACCTTAGTTGTCGGCATCCATTGTTTTGCCCTTAGAGCCGCTAGCTTCTGCAAGAAAATATTTTAATTTTGAAAAAGGGTGAGATTCAAAAGAATCTCAGTAGTAATAGATAATCGATCATAGAAAATACAATAACAAATATGCCAAGTACCACATGAAGCAATATTATTATAACACATAATTCAGTTTAGTCGAAAACATTTAGAGCCAACCACTGTTGCAACCCGTACTCATTCCATACCTCAGTTGGCCTCGAGACCACCAACTGGGCATATCAGTGTACTCGTAAGCTTTACGCCCTTATTTTCATTTTACCTTTACCAGAGTATTCGTGGAAAATTATATGCGATTCGGTGGGCAGAATAGGAATATCATAAATATACTGATAATATGTGCATGATTATAGAAATTCCCCATAAGGGTTTGTAAATAATAATTACAAACCTTGTAGCCGCACATGGCGCTAGGGTATCTAAAGCCATCCTAGTAAAATGGAGACTTCTTCCCGTCTTCGCTTCACCACTGCAACCCTTTCTCGTGCAGTTCTCTTCTCTAATTTTCACATACCTTCTGTATTCGCCTGTCTAAATTTTTGGTAAGGGAGGGTGAGATTCGAGAGAATCTCAGTAGGAAACAGATACCATAATACATGCATGATAGATGCTATATATATGATATGTTAGTTTTAACTTGATGTATGCCCCAAAATGACATTTCCGCATGCTCAATGTTTCATGTAACAAAACTATGGCCATAGTGAAAACAGAAACAGAGCTTTGTTTATTCAAATATGCTCTACACAATCAAGTAAAGCAATCCCATACATCATTACACCAGCAAATATATCAAATACATGCAAGTAAGATAAGTCTCTTACTTTGTGTCCTTTTTGCTAAACAGAAATAGTTCATCGATCTACGTGCAAATAGCTCAGGCTCCATATTCGATCTTACAATGCCAAATGTACCATTTAGACACTTCCATAGCGTCTTTGGGGGTTATATGAGTCTATATTGAAAAATTACTAAAATGCCCCCGGGACCCAACCCAGCCTCGCCGTACCCAGTCTAACCCCATTTTTCTGAAATTCTAACCTAGGCTATCCTGACATAATTTCGCCTAAGGAATCCATTTCCAGACTCGGAATTACCAAATTCACTGCCAAAAGACCAGAATGCCCTTGGTAGCACTTATTCCAGTGTTTCAAGGGCGTTTTCATAATTATACTTTTTCGGGCTCTTCCAAAAAAGTGACCAACTGTAAGCCCACCTAATTTTCCTTCCTCAATACAATGAAATCATCAAATCATTGAAAATCCAACTCTAAGGCCCCTTACTATAGCTGGCTGAAATTCTCAAGTACTCCGGGGAAAATTGGGGTTTTCGAAATCGAACTCCGCAGACGTATTCCTTCCTACTTATAACCATTTTATTAACTATTACATTAGGTTACAACTACCATTTTGACCCAATTTTGGTAGCATAACCCTTATGCCATCTCACTTTCCAAATTTAAAACCAAAGACAATCCGATGAAATCTCACCGATTAGATTGTCCACAGCAGTAAGGACAATCAATATTTAAAGTTTTGGAAGTTACCTTAAGCCGCTTCTTGGTTTTTCCTTAGGTGGCTAAAACCCTAACTCCCAAGAACTCCAAATTCTTGCTTCAAATACCTTAAATAATATAGAAGAGAAGCTTAAGAGAAGAATTATATACGTTAGATACGAATTTGCCGAAAAAAATTGACCTACCTTATGAGATTTTCCTCCTTCTCTCTCTAAAATTCTCTCAAGCTCTCTCTTTCTCTCTCTCTCTCTCTTATTTCTCATGGTGATGCACTGTTTTGAGGAAGAGAATGAAGAGAAATAACTTTACGTAATATCGCCTTTTCCCTTTTTAATTATTTAACAACACAAAATTCTAAACTTGGACTTTTTGTACATAAAGCCCATTTAATATGAAATTATTATTTGCTCTCTTTGGTCAGCCATGAATCACGTCCCAAGGGCCCAAGTTAGTGCCAAAATGGGCTGTCAACAATTTATCCCTTGATTACAAACTTGCCGTCACATAATTTCCATCATTTTCGAATTTATCTCAATTCTGGCATATTTTATGCCTAAACTTTGAAAAATCATAACTACTTATAGAAAAATTGAATTGGAGTGATTCCAAAGGTTATAGAACCCTTATTGAGTCTAGTTTCAGGAAAAAAAATATATACTTTAGCCAATTGGAAGCACATCATTCCCAACTTTTTAATCTTTACATGCTGTTCCAGAAACTTCACAGTTTTTCTATTCTGAATTCAAAACTTCATAACTTTTTGTATATAGCTCTAGTTAAGTTATATGACCTATAAAATTAAAGCTTAGGATGTCTACTTTCACCTTGTAAAATTTCATAATTTTTGCTCATCATTTGTTCATACAAAATCACATGACAAGCTCACTGCCTCTTAGGCGATTTCACCGAAAACATAATTATATTCTCCAAAATTCACTATTTCATTTCATTGACTATTTCCAATAATTACAATATATTTGGAGAATAAAATTTGGGGTGTTACATTGGCACTATGTTCAGTGTACCCGTAGGCACTATGTTCAGTGTATCCGTAGGCACTGTGTATCATACATATTACGGAAGATGGCATACACAGAGCATATAAACATTGACATAATGTATGAAAGATAGAGTTACTACCTCAAGTCCCTTTTTGTTCACAAATAAGTCCTCAATTCGATCCGACTCAAGCTCAATAGTTTGGTCCTAAAAATCCAAGTTTACAAGAATTAGGTTAATACTCATTCATGTATCACTCTAGACTCTTCCAAATTACTTTTTTTGGTTATATTAGTTTAAAACTATAAAATTACCAAAATACCCTTGGGGACCCAGTCTAAGCCCCTTTTTACTCAGTTCGACTGCACTTTTCCAAAATTTTTGACCTAAGCTATTCCTACAAAGTTTTGCATGTAGAATCCATTTTTGACCTCAGCTTTTCTAAAATCATTGCCAAATAACAATTTTGCCCTTGACAGCCCCTACTTAGGGTTTTAGGGTCATTGTTGTCATTTCACTTTCTAGGGCTTTTCTCACAACATATCAACATTAACCCTACACAATATTCCCTCCTAAACACAATGGAACCATCAAATAGATGAAATTCTAGCTCCTTCCCCTGGTGAGATTTAAACTGTTCACCATCTTCCTCCTGAAGTTCCCAGCTGCGGCGTATGCCCCGCTGGCCAACCCCTTTCCCTTTTGCCCCTCCGACCTTCAACATGTACGGTAGGAAAGGTTTTTGTTTTGGTTTTTTCACCTTTATCATATAACATTTTGGGAAAAATAGAACTTTGTAATTTCTTTTAACCAATCAGATCATATTCTTATTCAGCTTACCCAATCAACATGCCACATATGCCAAATTAATGGTTTTGAATTTACAAAGACCAACGTTGTCAACAGAATAAGGCTATAAGACTAAAATCTATAATTTAAAACTATAGAGAGTAAAATCAAAATGAGGAAAAACTATGAAGATCAAACATTATATTAACCTTATGTATACGATAAAAAATTTATATAGGAATAGGACCGTTTAGACCTAAATGTAATAAATTATATCATTATATAATTTATCAATAGGAGGTTCACTTTTATTTTCATATAAGTTTGAATTTAAAAAATACTTGTAGAATTTTTTTAGAATATTCTTAACGGAGTTAACGTTTTGAACTTAAGTGTATATTTTTAAAATAAAAGGGATATCTGTGTAATTAAGACAAAACATGAGAGTGGTGAGAGTATTTTACTCTTAATTAAACCATTCATTCTAACAAAACTCTCAAATAAAAAAGTCAATTAGTTCTTATATTAAGAACACAATGGAGTATAATTTACCTCTCGATTTAATGCGAATCAGAGACGAGACCAAGCACACGAGACAAGCGATCATGCAGAGAGAACCCAGGGTTCTAAAACCAAGACCAGACCGACCGATTTGGCCCTAGAAACCGGCGACTCGACCACCTAGCCGGTCTGTTCAAGCACCTAACTCGAGAGAAATTCAACCCGTATGACTTGTTGTAACTCGAGGTAACTCACTTGGTAACTTGGGTCACCTTTTTTCTTTTAAAAAAAAGTGCCTATAAAACAAATAAACTCCATGAAAGAAGAATGCTTACTGGGAAAAAGCAGAAGGGAGTAGAAAAAGAGAAGAAACATAGAGGGGGAGATGAAAAGAGAAAAAGGAAAAGTTGGGCTTAACATCAATGGTAGCAAAGTTGGAAGGGGGTGATGGTTTCACGTGCAACACATGTCGCCGACTAAAGGCCGCTTTTACTCAATTGGCCCAAAAAATACTTTTCTATTATGCATTGAATAATAATTGGGTAACAACCACACCTGCACAGCATAAGACCCCATATATATACACCTATACATCCTAATAGGCCCTAATGGGTATTAAGGCCCAACTATCCTAATATCCTAATCACTAAACTTATATATCCACAAACTTATATCTACAAAATTTACCCGACTATTACACACAAAATTATGTTCACTATACATTTATAACTTACAAATTACAGAAACATTTATTCCAATATCTTCTATACCCCCCTCAAGTTGGGGGTTGGAATAAACTAATAGTCCCTAACTTGTCCAATAATAGCCTCTGAATACCTTTGCTTACTGGTTTAGTCAGCAAATCTGCCTCTTAGTTTGCTAATCTTACATGGTTAACTTGATCAAACCTGCCTGCAACTTTTCTCGTACAAAGTGAAGATCTATCTCAATATGCTTTGTATGTTCATGAAATACTGGGTTAGACACAATATGGATAGTTGCTTTGCTATTGCAATATATTGCTATTGTTTCAAGGCATATATGCCTAAGGGCCCATTTAGTTTGATCCAATTCCACCCTGTAATGCAGTGCAATGCGATGCAATGGTAATGCAATGCGATATTAATTACAGGGGTAGTGTTTGGTTTGATTTTCAAGCAACGTGCAATTAGTTAATATTTTAACAATTATTTAAAATTAATATATTGCACAAAGTCTATTTTACCCTTAATATAATCTTTGTAGAAATAATAGTTAAAAACTGGCAACAGCTAGGATGGAGGAGGAGGAGGTAGTGGCGGCGGCAATGATAGGGGTGGCGGTAGAGGAAAAGGAGGTGGTGGTGGCCGAGGCCTGGGTGGCAGAGGAGGAGGAGGAGGTGGCGGTGGGTGGTACGCCGGTGGCAGTGGAGGAGGAGGTGGTGGTGGTGAAGGTGGGCAGTGGGTCGATGGTGGGGGTAGGGGTGGCGGAGGAGGAGGAGGTAGTTGTGGCGATGGTGGGCAAGGGTAGTGGTGGAGGAGGAGGTAGTGGTGGCGATGATGGACTGCGGCAGCAGAGGTAGTGGCGGCGACGGCGGGCTAGTGGCGGCGACAGAGGAGGAGGTGATGGTAGCGGCGATGGGCGATAACAGGGTGGAGGAAAAGGTGGTGGTGGGAGGGCGGCGGGCGGTAGTCAAGGTGGAGGTAGAGGTAGTGGCGGCGGCAGGGGGTGGCGGCGGCGGCAGCTGGTGAAGGTGACGGAGGTGGAGGAGGTAGTAGTGGCTGTAGAGGGTAGAGGTGACGGTGATAAAGGAAGAGGAGGAGGTGGTTGAGGTGGTGGCAGTTGTGGTGTGATATGGCAAGTGAAATGAGATAAGTAAAACAAAATAAAGGAAACTGAAGGGTAAATTGGACTTTTTTAACTATGCAATGGGATGGTAATGAGGATTCATAGGGGGGAGGTATGAATGAGGATTACCAATTTTTTTGTAATCATCATTAACCCTATTACCATACTAAAGAGCAACCAAACACTCTTCTCTTGGTAATGCAATCATGATTACCATTGAAAGCATACAATGGGGTTGAACCAAACGGGCTCTAAATCTGTCAACAAGCCTTTAACGCATACGATATCTAAAACGGCAGATCCTAAAGCATGATATTCTGTCTCCTCCGAGGATTTGGACACTATACTTTGCTTCTTCAACTTCTACATAATAAGTGAGTTCCCCAATTTAAGCAAATAACTAGTAATTGACCTTCAAGTTGAAGCACAAGCCCCCCAATCTAAATCACAAAAACATTGTACAGTTAAATCATCATCAGAACTTAACATAATACCAAAACCTACTCTTTGCTTAAGATACCAAACCACATCTCGTGCCGCTGCCATGTGCGTCTTTGTGGGTTGTTGCTTGAATTGGCTTAAGGTTTGGACTGGAAACGCAATATCAGGCCTTATTAGTGTCAAGTAAAGAAGTCTACCCACTAAGTGTCTATACCTTAATGGATCTTTCAATAGATCCTCCTATTTATCTTTACCTTCTTCAAAGGTTCTCACCCTCAAATTATGTCTCATAGGCAATGTGAGTAAGCGACAACCACTCATCCCTGCATCAGATAAAAGATCAAGCGCATACTTTCTTTATGACACAATAATACCTTTATCTAACCGAGCTACCTTTATGCCAAGAAAATATCTTAGATCACCCAAATCTTTAATCTTAAATTAGCTATGCAAGAAATCTTTAACCTCACCTATGCTACTTTCTGAATTTCCAATAATCAAAAGATCATCAACATAAACCAAAATGAGCACAAAACCATCAGAATAATTTTTAATAAACAAAGAATAGTCATGCTTGCTCTGGGTGAATCCACCATGAATTAGAGCACTTGTTAATTTTTGATTCCATTAACAAGAAGCTTCTTTAAGGCCATATAATTATTTCCAAAGCCTACATACCATTCCCTCCCCCTTTATATCAAAACCTTGAGGAATAGTCATGTAAACTTCTTCTTCTAAATCTCCTTGCAAAAAACCATTGTGGACATCCATTCGATAAAGATTTCAATTAGATACAGCAGCTAACTTTAGTACTCTTCTAATTGTTATCATTTTTACTAATGGGGAAAATATCTTATGAAAGTCAATCCCCTCTCTTTAGTTGTATCCTTTAGCTACCAGCTAGGGGTGGAAACAGGCCAGGCCGCCTATCAGGGGCCTGCAGCCTGGCCTGTTTCCGGCCTGCTCAGGCCTGGCCTGTCAGAAAAACAGGCCAGGCCCAGGCCTGATTAAAGGCCTGTTTTTCTAAACAGGCCAGGCCTAGGCCTATTAGGAGGCCTTTTAGGCCTATCAGGCCGGTCTGGTACCATTTATTAAAAAAAAAAAATTTTGTCTCGGATTCTCACTCTCACTCTCACTCATAGGTCGTCCAGATCTCGGATTCTCATTCTCATCTCCGTCTCTCCCTCTCGACTCCCACTCCCTCCCAGCATCAACCCGCATACCCCAACTCGGAGCTCAGAATCTAGCTCGCCCCAACTCACCAATGTCCCATCCTTCCCCAACCCTACGCACGACCTCGGGCACCGACCCGTTTCCCATACTCCCAGTCTCCCACTCCCTGTCTCAGATTTCGGATTCTCATCTCCGTCTCCCTCTCTCGACTCCCCCTCCCTCTCTCAGATCTTGATTCTCATCTCCGTCTCTCTCTCGACCACTCCTTCTCTCAGATCTCGGATTCTCAGCTCAGCCGCTCGATAGTCGACATACACCCACTCTCACTCTCTCAGTCGATCACCGTCACTCCGATCTCGGCCCTATTCCTTTCTCAGTCTCAGATCTCAGTCGATCACCGTCACTCCGATCTCGGCCCTACTCCGTTCGGCATCGCACAGGCGCACGGCGTAGCATCTAGCATAAGCACATGGCCGTCTTGTCTCCGTCATCGTCAGTCCCTTGTCTCTCCGTCGTCTTGTGGCCTCTGTTTCAGTCGACTTCTGCTGTTCTGATTCGTTAAGTAAGGATACAGATTTCTGGTTTTTTTTTTAGGTGGATTTCTGGAATCTGCGAATTGCTCATCTGTTTATAGTTCATTTGCTGGTTCATTTCTGGTTCCTTTTCGATTTTGTGATTCTGCTATATGTGTATCTGTGTATGTTCAGTAAGGACATTGAGAGTGTGAGCCTTTATTCTGCTATAAGTGTATCTGTGTATGATTCTGCTATAAGGGTTCATTTCTGGTTGCCTTTATTTACACCAAACACTTTTGATATTTCCAACTCTGCAACAATAGGAATAGTTGATTTGAAATTATCTCCGTCGTCTTTGGAAGGTTATTTCAATTATTCACTTATTGGTTTAAAACCCCAATTTCCTTTCCATTGGAATAGTTGAACTGATGCTCTGATTTAAAACCCCAACTTCTTGGTTTGTAACCATACGTGGATACATATATAAATCGCCAAGAGAGACAGCATATTGTTGAGGCATATGCTCTGTGCGCCTGTCATGGAAAATTGAAATCTTTTGGCAGCCCTGGGGAAGCTATTAGAAATGCCTTTTATTCTCTATTTTTATTGGATATGGTGCTGTTATCAAAATGTGATGGCTGAATAAACTGTTTGTTGCACTAAATATGTTTTATTTTCCATTTTTTATCTGCTCCCTGTGTTAGGCCTGTTTGTGTCGGCCTGTTAAGTGTCGGCCTGTTGGCCTGTTAGTATCTTTTACAAATCCAGGCCTCTTAACAGGCCACAGGCCAGGCCAGGCCTGTGTACAGGCCAGGCTTAGGCCGTATAAAAAGCCTGAAACAGGCCACAGGCCAGGCTCAGGCCGTCTTGTGCCTTAACAGGCCTGGCCTGTTAAGGCACAAGCCTGACCTGGCCTGGCCTGTTTCCACCCCTACTACCAGCCTAGCCTTATATTTGTCTATCTCTCCATTTGATTTATACTTCACCTTATAAACCCATTCACATCTTATAGCTTTCTTCCTCTTAGGTAGCGGCAATATATCCCATGTGCTATTATTTTCTAAAGCATCTATTTCAGCCTGCATAGCCTGAATACACCTAGAATCGTATCGCCACATGCATGTACTGATGCTTTTTTTTCAATAACTTCAATCCTGCCCACTGATGATTTCTACAACAACCAGATGCCAATACTGAAACCCTCTGCATCTATTAATTCATAACACTGAAAACCCAACTTCACTGCCGTTCTTTGAGCCTTCTCACCACTAGCTTGAGTCTCCAATCATACCAAGCAATCAATATCATGAAACCGTGAAATATCCTGAATTAGTGAGGGAAAAAGGCTCGCCCCAGTTCTCCTGCAATTCCATACAACACAATTCATAACAACCAATATAATTTTGGAGAACATAGCACAAGCAAATGCAACCATCCTTCATTAGATTAACATGAGCTTGCACCAGTGCTTCCATTATCTCTTCATCCCAAGACATTGGGTTGGTATGAGTAAAAAATTGTGTGCTTGACCCTTCCCCAGGATCCAGTGGGTTACTGGCAGTTACGTTCGTCGATGTCGCTACTGCCATTAGACTACCCTGTTGTTCATTTAGAATAGGCAGGTCAGCTCGGGGTGAAGCAATTCGTTCCACTCCTTGATCCTTAAATTTCCCCAAACTCACTGTTTCATTTAAGATAGTGGGCCCATGTTGCATTCTATTTTTAATCACTAAAAATTTTTCTATGGCAGACAGCCCTGTGTGGACTTGCTTCTTAAACCCGTTGATTGAGACCCTAAATTATTCTCAATGATAGCCATTGAATTCGGCACAGAGTCATCCTTGACCAAATCTAAGGCATTAAACTGAGATCCCGTCATCTTTGCATGGGCATCGCGAGAAAAGCAGCCAGACTCTCTCCCAAAACTGTTACGTCCCTTACCATCAACGCCAAACATTCTCCAACCCCTCTATGGCCGTTGGACAACCATCTAGCCACCGAATGTCTTCTCCTCCGCCTTGTCCTCCCCCTACACAGGAGCAGCCGGCGGAGTTCTACAACCCATACTTCTGCGATTACTCTCCTCAGCTGACCCATTGTCGTTTCTCTGATGGTTTCCCTTCAACTAGTAATGGTCTGCGTTGTGCCCGTATTTCCTACAGTGAAACAAATCATGTGCAGACCTTCGTACTCTATCTTCTTAACCTTACCATTGACCATAATGCTAGGAACTAATGGCTTACTAAGGTCCAACTCTATGCATATCCTCACGAATCGGCCTTTTGACTTGTCACGCCCTTATATCAATTTCACACTTACCAGAGTATTCACGGAAAATGATATGCGGTTCGGTAGGCAACACAGAAATAGCATAACTATACTGATAATATGTGCATGATACTTATGATTAAGGTAGCCGTACAAGGCTACTAGGGTGTCTAAATTCATCCCAGTGAAACGGAGACTTCTTCCCGTTCTACTACTGTAATCCTCTCGTACGGTACTCTGCATTGTTGTTTATATATCTTCTATCATCTCCTGTCTAAATTGTTGGTAGGGGAGGGTGAGATTCGAGAGAATCTCAGTAGGAAACAGATACCATAATGCATGCATGATTGATGCTATGTGCATGACATGTTAGCTTTATCTAGATGTATGCCCTATAATGACATTTCTGCATGCTCAATGTTTCGTACAATAAGACTATGGCCACAGCGAAAACAGAAATAGAGCTTCATTTATTCAAATATGCTCTACACAATCAAGTAAAGCAATCACATACATCATTACACAAGCAAAGATATCAAATACATGCAAGTAAGGTAAGTCCCCTACCTTAACCCTTTTCCGTCTCGAAACGCGTGCCTCGATCTATGTGTAAACAGCTCAGGGCTCCATATTCGATCCTACAATGCCAAATGTACTATTTAGACACTTACATAGTGTTTCTGTGGGTTATATGAGTCTATCTTGAAAAACTACTAAAATACCCCCAGGGACCCGGCCCGGCCCTGCTGTACTCGGTCCGACCGTACTTTTCCTGATATTTTGACATGGGCTATTCTTACATATTTTCACCCAAGGAATCCATTTCCGGACTCGGAATTATCAAATTCAATGTCAAATTATGAAATTACCCTTGGCAGCCCTACTTTTAGGGTTTTAGGGGCATTTTCGTAATTATGCTTTCTTGGCCTTTTCTGAAAAAGTGTCCAACTATAACCCCAACTAATTTTCCCTCCTGAATCCAATGGAACCATCAAATCATTGAAAATCCAACTCTAAGACCCATTTACAGCCCTGACCGAAATAAATGGGTTTTCCAGGGAAAATCGGGGTTTTTCGGTTTCGGCTCCATAAACGTGTTCCTTTCTACTCCCAACCACTTTATTGACTATTCCATTAGGTTAAAACTACCATTTAGTATCAATTTGGGCAGCATAACAGCCCCACAACCCATTTTTCATTTTTACACACAAAGACAATCCGGCGAAATTTCACCTATTAAATTATCTATAACAGCCAGAATAGTCAATATACAAGAGTTTAGAAGTTACCTCAAGCTCCCACTGGCTTTTCTTCTTATGGCTGAAACCCTAGCTCTCTTAAACACCAAATTTTCTTCTCAAACACCTAAATCCTGGACTTCCACCCATCATTCAGCCACTGGCCATCTTCCTCCTCCCCTTCGTCTAGATCAACACTTCCACTCCCTGTACACACTTGCTTATATGACAACTTGACGCCCTCTTGTGTTGTCTTTTTTCCCAAGATTATTTCATCCTTTTTCTTATTTTTCCTAGCTGGCATGTGATTTCCTTTACCTATCCCCATGTAAGCCATCACTATATATAAATATGTATAAAAATAAGAAAGAAGGGAGGCAAGTCTAGAATTTTTTTTTAAATACTGTTAGGGAAAAAAATACTCAAATGCAATTCCTTTGTTACTTTTTTGGTCCGAGCAATTCCTTTATTATGACATATATTATATATGAATTGTTAAAAAGATATTTTTTTAATTTTATTTTTTTAAAAATATTTGTATAATTAAATATAAATATTTCTATACATTTTATTTAATTATAATTTTTTTAATTATGACCAGTCTAATCCCAAATCAACCCCAATCTAATCCATTAACTCTTGACACACTGTCTCGATTGGTTTAGTGACTAGTTCAATTTTTAGTACCTTGAGAAAACCAGCTATTGACGGAAGTGAAACTAAAGAAAATGTTTTAAAGACGACTTGGTTTCAGTGTTATGTACTGTGCTTAGCTCTTCCAACTCATCAGATGGCCATCTATATCTGATTTGAGAAAGTTCAAATTTGAGTTTTTTAACATGATGATTTTTTAAATAAAAAGTCATTTTTTAAAAAAATAATAGTTAAGAAATCATCTTTATTTTAGATTTTATATTCATTAAAATAATTTTTATTAAAAAATATGGATTTTTAAGAACTCGGATCGAGACCGTCTAAATAAAATCTAACGATCTAGACCTAATCTGTCGAGTCGAGACTCGAGAGAGCGTTTAGCACTGAAACGGTAAAACTGAAATATTAAAAATTTTTCATGTAAAATTTTGTCAATATCAGAAAACAGTTTCTCTTCTCCCAAGAAACACAACGTTACACTCATTCCACCCCAAGCTTACCACTTGCCAGTCCCTCCGCAACCATTCACGACCTCGCGAACTGGCTCTGAAAAATGATATTCAGAACCCTCTCGGCCTCTCCTTCAAGTCCTGACAATCCCCTTGCCTTTAAAACAACCAACCAAGCAGAGTAGAGGGATTCTAGACGGAATGCTTATTCCACTCTAAATTTCATTTCCCCCCATTTCTTTTTGGCACAAAATTGGCTCTGAAAATCCAGAACCCTCTCCTCAAGCTTTCCTTCCATTCTCCTTCAGCGAAACCCTCCCTCCGTTTCCCTACTTCCAAGTCTCCCTCCCAACTCGTGAGCTCCTTCTTCCGCCTTCAACCTCATAGCTTCGATTTTTCTTTCAAGATTCTGCTCCTTCCTCGATCGCAGCGGCGTGATTCAGCGTCAATCATCTTGTATCCCAGTCTGGTGGCTCTGTTTGCCGGTAGTTCAGATTTTCAGGTAACTGTCAACTTTTTTCATCCACGCGTTTCGTTTATTGAGTGATCTTGTTGGGGTTTGCTAGAATCAAGTGTCAATCATTCTGCTATTTTGTCTGGTTTTGCTGCTTGCACTGCTCTCCTATTGCTGTGACTGTACACCATTTTCTCCCAATTTCGCCTATAATCTGTATTCACACGATTTCTTGCTTTTGGATCCTAGCTCATGTTCCAAACGTCCTGCATTTTTTTGGGTGTTAGGATGATGTACCTCTAAGCTGTTTAGAATTCAAAATGCATCATACATTAGATTTCCGAATGAATATTCGCCAGGCCGATTTGAAAATACTAATGTGCCTACATGGGATCTATCTTGTCACGGTAGTTATATATGTTTTCTCTTTTGTCAAAAGAAAAAATAAACACACACACACAGAAAGAAAGAAAAGAAAAGCTGATAAAGAAGTAGCGTTGGCTACCATCATTGGTGCAAACACATACCTTTGATTATTGCCATCTCATCCAATATCTGCCAAATCCATCTTTGTTCATATTTGTAAATTCAGCTCAATTTCAAGTTTGGAACTAGTGCTGATTTTACCAATGTAGCTGGCAGAAAAATATCTAGTAAAATTAAAAATTAGTAAACAACACAGCTTGAAATCTGATAAAAGTTTGTAATTTGAATGTTTATAAAATTGGGAATTAGGGTAGAAAAGAAGAGAATCAGAAGAGAAAGAGAGGATTGAAGAAGTAGAAGTAGAAGAGATTAGAGAAAAAAGAACAGAGAGAGAAAAGGAACGATTATACTCCTATTATTCACATTGCAAAAAGCCTGATTATAATAGGTAGGAGCCTCTATTTATAGGCTACATTGACTTAATGACCAAGCTAAGACTAAAACTAACTAACTAACCCTTCTAATTTCCTAACTAACTGACTTTGCAACAGAAATTAGCCTAACGGCTATATTTTCAAATTATTATTATGTTTACATATTCAATACCCCCCTCTCCAAACATCCTTGCCCTCAAGGATGCTAAACAACAAAATGCTAAACTGAAATCATCTAAAATTCTGCTAAACAGTGCAGACAGCCTTGTAATTTGTAGTCTTGAAACTAGTATCTATTTCCTTCACGTTGACCTTTACAACAGCTGCACTCTCCCCCTTCGCTTTTCTACTTAGGGAGCAAAACCTTCCAAAGAGCATTACAATCAACTTTCCCCTGAACCAAAATTGCAGTAGTTTGTGTGTAGGAGAGAATAAAAGAATTGAGACCCATATTTGCAGCTCGTGAGGAAAGATATACTCAGACTGTGCAAGACCCAGTTGTAAAGTTATTGGGCTCATGTATGCACTGTCAACTTGAAAGCCCAAGTGCTCATCTGAAATTAAAAAACCCAGGGAATCTGCAAAATATTTCTGACAGGGAAAGAAAACACTATCCAGCTGTGACCCACCACTATACTTCTGCAGATTAAACAGAGTGGTATCCAGCTGTGAATTTGACTCTTCCAACTCAACTTTATTCAGCCACATAACCTTCTGAACATCCCACAAACCTGGGTCCATGCTCCTAGAAACATGCGCATAGGTGTTTTCATTACTTTGCAAAGACCATTGATTAAATGACTGGAATGGAGCTGGAAATAAAGAAGTCGAACTCTGAGGCAACAAGAGAACAACTATCATCGGCGTCGAGAGCGAAGGGATGTTGTGTGACACAACCAGAGAACTTCCAAGAGTGCCCGAAACACACATAGATTCAGAATGGGCAGTGCCTTCAGTTGCGTGAAGAGAGATGCAGGGACATTCTGTTTCTATATCATCCTCTGCTTCTTGTTCTTGAATTATCGGTTCCAGGTCTTCATCATCACCTTCAAGAAGAACCAGGTGCAGTTGCATCTTTTGTCGTTGTGCACACTTGTGATCATGAGAGAACTATTCATGGCAGAAGAAGCACAAGTTTTTCTCACGATACTCTGCTTCTTCCTCTGTCGTGAACGCTTTTACTGTCCAAACAATGATTCTTTGCTGAAAAGTCGATTCTTTTGTCGTCTCGCCCACATCTGGCATGGTTCGGAGTTTGAGTTTTTCGTCATCATTTGTTTCTTGAACGACCAAAGGTTCTTGTTCCTCTGGTTTTTGTTCGACAGAAGCGTCTTGGATCTCGGACTTGATGAACAGAGGCGTCTGGTTCTGGCTTTGATCTTCCAAAGCCTTCCTTGCTTTCTCGGCCTTCCTATTGACCCCAATCTCCTGGGTACGTGTTAATAGGCATGCTTCTTGCAAGTTTCTTGGATTAAACAGCCGCACCGAGAGAGCGATTTCCTCCTTTAAAGCACCCACGTAAGCCTCGACCAGGTATGCCTCAGTCAAGTCCAACTTCACCGTGAACTGATCGAACTTGGTGTTGAATTCAGCCACCGTCCCAGTTTTCCTTAAATGCGTGAAATCAAAAATCGCTTGCAGTCTCTCTTCCATGAGTCTTGAATTTTCTTGGGATCTTGTTTCTACCATTCAATAGTGAGTGACGAGCCAATAATCCCAGGCCAAGAAATGAATGCTCTGATACCACTGATAGAAGTTTGTAATGAATGTTTATAAAATTGGGAATTAGGGTAGAAAAGAAGAGAATCAGAAGAGAAAGAGAGGATTGAAGAAGTAGAAGTAGAAGAGATTAGAGAGAAAAGAACAGAGAGAGAAAAGGAACGATTATACTCCTATTATTCACATTCCAAAAAGCCTGATTACAATAGGTAGGAGCCTCTATTTATAGGCTACATTGACTTAATGACCAAGCTAAGACTAAAACTAACTAACTAACCCTTCTAATTTCCTAACTAACTGACTTTGCAACAGAAATTAGCCTAACGGCTATATTTTCAAATTATTATGTTTACATATCAAAATCCAAACTCACACATCATGCTTATAGGCCTAAATTACCAAATTTTAAATGTTCTCGATAGATTCAATGCAAGCTTATGTTATGAGTCCCACATCGGGAAGCCTCACAAATGTAGTGTGGTTTATAAGTTTAAGGGGCTCTCCCTCCCAATAGGTTAGTCTTTTGGGATGGGCTCTCCCTTTGGACTTGTGATCATCACAGCTTAATGATCATATGAAAATACAGACTATGAGCAGTTATAGGATGAGGAAAGTTACAACTCTATAATAACGTAATTCACAATATTTAAATCTTGTTGTTTCGTTAATGTTATACATCTATTTTAGATTCTGGGACGTGAAAATAAAGATCTGCTATTTTGTGAGAGATTGGGCCATTCAAATTACATATAGAAGATTTATAGTTTCTCTCTTTTCTCGTTTTTCAAGTGTTCAGATTATATTATTGGCATATGTTGACTTAAAATTATTTTATTATTATGATATTTATCCAATATTTTGAAATATAGATAAATATTGAGATGTCTCATATTTTAAATTCTAAATGTGAATGTAAACATTTTAAAATGGTCATTATGAATAAATTATCAAATAGTTATCTATACGTTGTGAGGTAAAATTTATTGTTTATCATGAATTTGTCGTAGATATAAGCACAAGTTCTTTGTGTTCATTTGTTCTCTTTTTCGCATATATTTTTTAAATTGTTCCTAGGTATGTATGCCTCATACTTGTGATATTTTTATTATTCGATGTATTTGATAGGAAAACACTAAGGACTCTAAGGAGATGGAGCAGACAACCAAAAGCATAGTTGGAAATCCCAAAAACAATACTAAGTTTGAAAATATTCCTCAAGTTCTCATGCACCAAATCATGAATTTTCTCCCTTACAAGGATGCAACCAAGTTTAGTGTTTTGTCCAAAACCTTCCATTCTTTGTGGCTTTCCTTTCCTGTACTTCACTTTGACTACAAATTTTTTGTAAAAGACAAAGACCCATATCACAGTTTCATGTCCTTCATACTCAGAACCCTCCACCTTCGTTATCCTCATCATTTCAATAAGTCTTTGCAAAGGTTAAGTGTATTTTACCATGACACGGTCACAGAGTATTTTCCCTTCCATGTTGTATTTGATGCATTGCTAACCCTTGCAATAGAGAACAATAGTAAAGAGATAGTGTTTAGTGTGTCTGGCGTCATGATTCATGTGAGACAGGAGACTCTTCTTCATCTATTTTCGTCACAGTTTTTGAATGTGCTCCAGCTTATTAGATTTAGATTTCCAATTGCTGATTCTATCATACAGTGCCCAAAATTGAAAAAACTAGTAATCAAGAATTGCGAAGGATTACACTCTGTAACAGTTTCATCTATGTCTGTGGAGAAGGTTTACATAAGTTTTTGTAGTGGGTTAAAAAGAGTTGAATTGAAGGGAAAGAATCTATTGGATTGCTATTTTGCTTTTGATGTTGAAAATGAAACTGATGAATTCATTCAATGTGACATTGCTTGTGAATCCATAAAAGAAATGCACCTAAGGGGTGTAAAGGTCTCAAAGAACTTAATGGAACTAGTGACTGAGGGTTTGTATATCAGTGAATGTGAATTTCCTAAGAGCCTGAGAATTCTCAATCCTAACATTAAAATGTTGGAAGTGGAGGATAATTATGAGCTCGAGGACTTATTCCTCTTGGCTACCAATCTAGAGTATTTTTGTTATGCGTCTTTCCATGGACAAAATTGTATGGTGAATATCTTTGAATGTGTGGCTCTCAAGGTTTTGATATTGAAAGGAGTAACTATAACAGATGAGTGGATGAGGAGTACAATATCAAACTTAGGTTGTCTGAAAGAACTGACAATAAGTGATTGCGATGCATTAGAGAAGATGGAGCTGAGAAATGACAAGGTTGAAATTTTGTCATTGGAGAGATGTTCCAATTTAAAAGAGGCAATTATTGATGCACCAAACTTGCTCAAATTTTATTATGAAGGAAGCCCGCAAGTTTATCCCATGCAAATTTTATCAACCAAATGCAGCTCTGCCAACATCATATTACCACAATGCAACATGGATCCTCTCTTATGGTTTGGTGACGTGAAGCAGTCTCTCTTTCTTCGATCACATCGAAGACCTCACTATTACTTGCTACCAAACGAAGGTACTAATTGATTTCTCTTTTTGCAGTTTGGCATGTATAAGAATTATCTTTAAGATCTATTGAAGAGAATGGTTTTTAAGTCTGGATCTTGGGGAAAAAAATGCATGAAGTCTTTTGGTGAGTCCTTATATAATATGCAAATTGGTCTTATTTTTGTTTGACCTTTTATTGACAATCGTTTTTGTGAACTGAGTTGCATGTTTAAAAATAATATATATAATAATTAAAATATGTGTATCTAGAAACCAAAAGGTGAATCTCTTTCATTGGCCTTTTTTTTTTTGAAAAAAATAGTATTTGAAATCTTAAGTTGGTTTGTTTCTGTTTGGTTTAATTTCCAGGATTTGGTCTTTCCAAGAATTTTTGTGAAAAATAATGCATCTCCATTGCGCAATCTGAAGTATATTGAAGTACGACCCTTAGATATTCCAGAAGGTGAAACTGTGAGGAAATTGGTGGAAAGTACACTTTGGTTGGTTCATAAACCCTTGGAATTGACATTCTGCATCTCTGGCAGAGGCGGTGCGAGCACTTTGAAGGTTTGTTTTATTAAACTTTTATTTACCTATCCAATTATCAACCTGTATAACACCATGACAGTTTTATTGAGTAGAAACTTCATATATTACTTGTTATTAGAATACAACGACACACCTTTGCTGGTACAATCACAGTTTGAGAATCCTGCTCTCTAGCAGCAAGTCCTATAGATAGTGTGGTGGGAAACCAATGATCACTCAACTTCATCTGAGAAATTGGAATATGATTTTTGACCGTGTTTATCACTTTTTGTGAGGCAAATAAATGCGCAAACTTGGATTGGATGCAAGATCATTTCACAGCCTGTGGATGCAATTTTATATGTTAACTCATCTTCCTTTAGCATATTTATCATTTTATGTCTTTTTTGGTTGGTCTTGTTGTATGATTTTCTATAGCTTGTCAGTTGTTATGATACCTTGAAAAGGCATAAGGTTTTATCATGTTATAATTAAAACAACATGCATTGAAATAGATTTGAAAAATATTGCAGTTCGAATATGAGAAGGAAGTGAAGAGGATAATGGTGAAAGAGAGATGCTGTTTAGGGATTCCCACAAAGTGCTGGCGACACAATGTTCTCAAGGTGGACATTCAAGGCTTCGACGAATCTGAGAGAAGCTACTTGAAGGAGTTGTTTGATCCTTGCATGCTTTGATTATGGAAGAGATATGCCTTGATTTACAGATTATAATAACAAAATTTGAAGGACCAACTCATGTTTAAAATTTGGGGAAGGGAATTTACTTTCCCTCCGTATGCTTTTTTTGTTAGAATTTATAAGCACGTCAAACTTTGACAGGATGCCTAATTGGACTCTTTTTAGGTGATCAAAGTAAGAAAAATGCTTCAAATGTCGGATGAAATTCAACATACATATTTTTTTTTTTTTTGGCCTTGAAATTCAACATACATAAATACACTCTTTTGTTAGAACTAGTTTTATTGTTCCTTGAATTATATGTACACCATACATATACATATATACATGAATGCGTGCATAACATGAACGTCTCTATTCCTTATTATTTATAGGAGACGGGGGAAGAGAATAAGAAAATTATTAGAATAGAGAGAATGTGTGATGGAGGGAGATACTTTTGGGATGTGATAATAAATGTATTAATATTAAAATGAGTGATTAAATAGAGGCAAAATGAGAAACTTGACAAAACAATTTAGACATTGTCTAAATGTTTTTTATAAATAGAAACAAGGTATATGTTGTTTTTTTCTTATAAAAAAGTGAGAGGGTGAGTATAATTCAGTTAATGGAACTTTATAAATAAGGAAGGATACAAAGAAAAGAAATAAACGAGTGATGTGATTCAAAATTTGGTAACATTGTAGGGACCTAAGTATTGGTTTTTCCAAATATCTAACTGTCAAAATTAACATTTTTTAACAATAGGAGTTACACCCGTTTTTACCCTTTTAAGGCTACATTGAGCGAGACATGACTCATTCACAAACTTTTTCAGGCCGAAATTTACATCTTTATCAAATAGTTATTTAAAGGTGAGAGGGGCATCAAGTGAAATATATTTGTGTGTTAATGTGGTAAATAAATAAGATTCGATATGATTACGAGTGATGGATTATAAAAAAAAATTAGAAAATAATCATTAATAAATTATATTTATTGATTAATGGATCCAAACTAAATCACTTATAGCCTGTTTGGTTCGATTCCATGGAAGAGGATTACATGTAATCCTGATGCAACAAACCGATTACAGTGTTTGATTAGTCTTATGTAATGTAAAGATAATTATATTTTGTAATCCTGATTACATCATTTGATTTGACTAAATGAGGAAGCATGCATCCCGTAACCAAGTGAAAAGAAAACACTATTGTCATTATAATTTTTTAATTTGACTAAAGTGTCCATTAGTAAATGCTATTAAATATTAAATAATTACCACCATTAAATATTTTTTAAAATTAATTAATTATATAAAAATATAACAAAATATACCCACTAAAAGAATTTAAAAATTATATTCCACCATCAGAAATATTAAAATATCCCATGAAATAATATTCCCACCATTAAATATTAAAAAATTAGCATGAACCCTTTCATAATATTTTCACCGTTAAATATTAAAAAATTATTATAAACCCAATGCATGCACTGCATAAATTGAAAAAAATTATTTTGAACCCAATGTGTACATTATACATATATCTGAAGATATGATAATTTTGTCTCTTGTTATATTATTCCCATATATTCTCATTTTTTATTTAATCCAACCAAACATTTTTATACATATGCATCATTTTTCTTTAATGGGGAACCAAACAAATTCATGTAATTATAATTATATTCTATTCTATTACATTACATTACATTCTATTACATTACCTCCGATTCCGTGAGCCAAATGGGCACTTAGTATTTATTATGTTTTTGGAAAAAAAAAATATAATTTTAAATCATGATAACTCCTTGATTTATGGAGATAAAACAAAATTCAATTATAAAGAAATATAAAAACAAAATGGTGTTACTTAAAAACAAAATGGAAATCAACGTTGTTACTACGCATATTATAGAATATATAGATTAATTAACCAATTTATTTTATTTGCTTAACCTTTATTAAGAACTTGGGGTAGTATATATAGATGTATATTTCCCTTATTTTTGTCTACCTTTCATTGATTGAGATGTTCTTGCATGCATTTTTGTGAACTAATCTTTGCATGTTTAAAGGTTCATATATGAAATATGTGTATTCAAGAAACCAAAAAAAAAAAAAAAAATTCCGCATTATCGCCCTTTCTTAATTAGTATTTAAATGATTACGTTGGTTTGGTTTTGTTTGGTTCCATTTTCAGGATGTGATCTTCCCAAAGAATTTGTGAAAAACAATATATCTCCATTGCAGAATACTCCATGTAGAAGTATATTCCATACATATACATTGTGAAACTATGACAAAATTGGTGAAAGGTAGAACTAGTTATACAGGATGAACTTGCCCACCCTGTAAAACTGTGTGGGTTGGGTTGGAAAAGACTGGGACCATTTTAATGTGGGTCTTTTTGGTTTGATCCCACTATGGGTCAGCCCACTAGGTTGACAGATTAGCTTGTTTTTGTTTTGCTTTTTTTTTTTTAAATTTTCTGAAATTCTGTACAAGTGTGAAACCATTAATACTGTAAATTTTGAAGCTGTAAGATTTTCAAAATTGAAATTCTAACATGTAAAAGTGAAAATTTGAAAATCTCACTGCATTGCATTATGCTTCAAATTCAAACACCATTAATATTAACTAATTGTTGATTGTATTGAATATTAATAATGGATATTGGACTTATGTTTAATTTGTAATGTGTGGAATTGTAATGTATGCTAATTTGTAATATTTGAACCATTGAGTTTGATGTTTTATTATCACTCTATTATTTTGTAATTTTTTAAAAAAAAAATTTATGGTTTAGGTTTGTGAAAAATATATTTCATTATATTGTTTGAAAAAATTTGAAAAAAGCAGTATGAATTTTTTTTGAAAAAATAAAAGAAAAGAAAAAGAGTTGAGCGAGCTAACTCGCTAACCTACAGGTTATGAGTTGCGTTGGCTAACTATCAACCCATTTTGATAGGTCTTTTCAACCTGACTTAACAGGCCGTCAACCCGCAGCGAGCCAACTCAAGTCCGATGGGTTGGCCCGTATCACCAGCATAATAAAAAGTTTGCTTTGGTTGGCACTCAAACCCATGGAATTCACATTCTCCATCCGTTACAAAGATAGTCTAAATAGAACTTAAAGGTAACTTTTATTTATCATTCTAATTATTCCTTTGTTTTTTAATATAAGACATATTTAGAGAATTGATCTTGATCCTAAATATAAGGAATAATTTTCATATTTATTAATCTTTTCCTAATTTACTCATGTTGTTGCCCCTTCAACAATAATCAGGGATGAGAGAAGATGAGGGAGTTAATGAAGATTACTATAATGTTTTAGAAAATATATGTCATATTAATTAACATAACTAATTTTTTTAGTATAACTAAATTTGGTAAATATTTCTTTATGTTAATAACGGAAAGAGTAATAATCAACCTAAAGCACCATCAAACTTACTACTCCCTCCTGTCTCTGGAGGGAAGACCAACGATCACACAACTTCATCTGAGAAACTAGAATATCACACAACTTTCATTTGAGGAGATTAAGTGATTAAATATTTAGTTAAGTTAATTAATATGATATGTTTTTTCTAAAACATCCTAATCATCTTCTTTAATTCACTCACTCTCTCTCTCTTTTACTTGATTATTGTTGAGGGAATATTAATAGGGCTAATTCGGAAAAAAACCAATGTTCATGAACCTGGACCGAACCGGCCGATTCAGCTTGGAAACCGGCGAACCGGCCGGTAAACCAGTTCGTTCCGACATCCGATCCGGTTCATTTTTTTTAAAGTTTTCTTTAGGATTTCATATTAATAAGCATGAAATCTTCAATTTTTCACCAGTTTGGCTTTGGGTTAGCTCCAGTTTGGCCCCAATCTGACCTATTGACCCTTAACTTAGTATCCCGATTGATTTAATGCTCGGTTCGGGTTCATGAACCTTGGAAAAAACTAAAATGCATATGAAATAGGCCTTATATTTAGGACCAACGTTAACTCTATAATCTTATGGAGTAGAAAATAAACTCTGGAATGAGATGGAAAGGAGTTAAAAGAAGGTGGCCCATCAAGGGCCGGGCTTGTAAATCGTAACCTCTAAAGGAAGTCGAGCCTAAAAGGGCTTGCCCTGTAGGGCCGAGGGCTTAAAAGGGCAGGGCCTTAGGTCGGCCCGTTAAGCCGGTTTTTTTTTGCTTGGAAAGGAAAACCGTGTTGCCTTTTTAAATTGCCTTATTAAATCTATATGTCACTTTGTCCTCATATTGTATAGAGTATGATTTTTGAGTATATTGTTTTGCCTAATTGAATCATATTGTGATTTTTGAATATATTGTTCTTCCTATTTAGAATAAAATCATATTGTATATTGTTCTGCTTAATGGAGTATGATTTTTTATGGAGATTGTGATTATTTGACTACTTGAACCTACTACTCAAAGTGAAGCACAATCAAATGTCATTAAAATTGATGTTAGTAGTGAAGAAGATGAAAATGATAGTCATCATACTCATATTGCTTAGAGGTCAGAGTGTTTAGCTTCTTGTCTTCTTATGCTTTGACCTTTGTGTGAGTTATTTATGGATATGATTTTACCTTTGATTATACATTAGTAACTGTGTTTGTTTGTTGCATGAGATGTGTTGTTTTAACCTCAATGTTGACAACATTTATGTGTTAAATTAAAACTTTAATCGTTGTTATTTACTAATTATATCTATCTGAAAAAAAACGCAGGAAAAATAGTTAGATACTATGAAAATGACTTCTCGACCCTACAGACCGGCCCTAGCCGGCATACTCTCAAACGGAGCTTTGAAAAACTGTAATTTTTTTTACCTCAGTCCTAAAAGGCTGGCCCTTTTAGGCCTTGGCCCGTCAAGAGCTGGCTCTGTAGGACCGGGCCGATCCTGATTCCCAGCTCTACTCAAGTAAACACCTTGAGATTTTCAATCTCTTTCTAAGACTAATGTCATGTTGATTTCTCTTCTCAACCCTAAGAAATTGTTATCCGCAACAATCTCACCAAGGAATTAGGGTTTCAAGCAAACTAACATCTCTATTTGACGTTGGTTTATAGATCAAGTAATTATAACACACACATAATCATGTGTATTGATACTCTCTATCCATATATATAGTGCAGATATAAATCATCATCGGCTATCTCTACTTCGTCCGCATATATATTATCTTGAAGATTATGCTTTCAAACTAAATCAAAACAATGACACATGATATGAACTGAAACATAGACTAAATCAACAAGTCTCTGCAAAGGTTTGGTGTGAAGAACTATCATAGTCCGCAGGGTTCTCTCCTTTCCATGTTGTATTTAATGATGCGTTGCTCAATTTTGCAATAGACAACAATGCTAAAGAGCTTGATTTATTCATCTCGATTAATGTGAGGCACGTCTTGCATGTTCGATTGTTTTCGTCACAATTTTTTACTATGATTCGCTCTATGGGTCTGTTTGGTTTGACAGAGGGAAGGGGAGGAGATGGATTTTAATATATACTATCTTGTTTGGATTGATCAAAAGGAAGGGGAGGGGAGGGATTTTAATGTTACCTTCTTTAGTTTAGGAGGGGAGAGGGAGGGAATTATTTTCACATGAACAACTTTACCTTTATATTATAAGTGATTTTTTTTAAACTTTATTAAATATATAATAAAGTTTAATTATAAATAACATTTGTATAACATTTAATACATATATATACATATACATATATATATATATTTAAAATTATATTTTAAAATAACATTTGGTGATATATGATGAATGAAAATGACCAAAGGTAATTATGAGTTACTCCCTCCGGTCCTAATTATAGGACAACATTTAGGAGTTGATCTTGGTCCTAATTATAGGACAAAGTTTTAATTTTTGTCAATTTTTTCCTAAAATACCCCTCATTGATACTTTCTCAATAATAATGAAACACAATAACAATTTTATAATACACCTATGTATTCTATAAAGTGAGTAATACTTGCAACTCATTAATGTCACATACACCTCAATTCTACTGTTTCTTTTATTTTTTTTAATAAAATAATTTTGAAACCCTGAGAAATTTTAAGTTAACGCCTTTTGATAGTCTTTTAAAATAGAGAGTAATACACGTTGTTTGTGGTTTTTTCTTGGCTCTCAGGCGCACTAGCTAGAGAAATTAATTCTCAATCTTTGTAATGAATAGATCAAATCTGACTTTGTTAATCAAACAATGAGTTTTGAGGTCCTTAACTACAATTTCCTCATATACAATAAGTGCTCCAATTAATACTCCAAAGTTAGGGCATTTTTGGAAAATAAATAAAATTAACTAATTTAACTACTATTCTTAATTTCTCCAAAGTTAGGTAAATATGTCCTATATTTAGGACCGAAGGGAGCATCATAAAATGTGATGGGCATTTTTATCCAATATCAAATTATTTTTAGCTTCCCCTTCAAATCCCCCAATTTTGAGGGGAAGGGTTGTGAGGGGAGGAACCGGAAATTTTCCTCCCCTCCTAAAAAGTTTGTAGTATCAAATAAGGGAAGGAGGGCAAAGTCCCTCCCCTTCCCTCAAATCAAACAGACCCTAAAAGGGTTTTAGAACTCCAATTACTGATTCTATCATATTGTGCCCTAATTGGAAGGAACCAGTAACCTCCAGTTGCATAGAATACATTCCTGGTTTGAATTGCTCATCACCAAGGCAACAAAAATATGGACCACACGTTGGGAGAATATTGTTTCCATTGATCCTTTTCTTTATTTTCTTTTTATTTAATATCTTTACTATTATATCAACTTTTAATTGTTAAGATTTATTTAGTAAAAAAATATTATAATATTAAATAATAAAAATAAATAAATTTATACTTAAAAATTTGATTTGAATAACTTATCATGGTATATTTTTATTATATTTAATGTTATAATAATATTATTACATAGTATTAAATCTCAATCATTAAAAGTTGATCTTATATGTACAATGAAAAGGGTGATTAAGGCAAAGACAATCCTCTCCCATGACATGTGTATGTTATATATTTTACAATGCGATTGACTGATAGGGACATTAAGGGAAAAGACAATCCTCTCCCATGACATGTCGTATGTTATATATTTTACAACGTGGCAGCTAAATAACTTTTTTTAGTCAAAAATTTAAATTACTCTAGAAATATATATATATATATATATATATGTATATTTCACTATATATAATAGGGAAAATTCCAAAAAACTACGTTGTAAAATAGAAAAGGACAATTTAGTACAGCGAAATTCAGAATTCCCATATCAGTGTTGTGTCAGAGCAGACGAAGAATATGAGATATGATATCTTATCACAATGACTTTAATGCCCTTAGTGACAAGGAAAAAGGAAAAAATCAAAAGAGTGAAGGCCGAATAACTGTCAGACGAGAAACCTAAGGGGCGACGGAGAGATGACGAGAACGATGGTGTAGTGACGGTGGTCGGCGGCGATCTGGGCTCTCTTGGAAGGAGGTTAACAGAGAAAGGACGAACATAGGAGGTCAGTGGCGTGGTACGGTTCTACGACCTGCAGTCTATCGAGGGAGGTTGGAGTGTTGTTCCTGCGAATATGTTAATGAAGGAAACGGAGTCATTAATGATGAATGTGGTATTGTTAATAGTCCAGGAGGTGTTGTTTTGGGACACCCACGTTACGACTTTCCATGTAGTTCCAGCGAATATGTTAATCAAGGATGTGGAGTCGTTAATGATGAATCTGATGTTGTTAATAGTCCAGAAGGTCTTCTTGTGAAGATGTTAATGAAGGAAGAAGAGTTGTTAATGAAGAATGTGGTGTTGTTAATAGTCGAGGGCGTGTTGTTTTCGGTCATCCACATTACGACTTTCCATGTAATTCCTACGAAGATGTTGATCAAGGATGTGGAGTCGTTAATGAAGAATGTAGTGTTGTTAATAGTCCAGGAAGTGTTGTTTTCGGACATCCGCATTACGACTTTCCATGTAGTTTCAGTGAAGATGCTAATGAGGAAGAGGAGTCGTTAATAACGAATGTAGTGTTGTTAATAGTTTAGGAGGTGTTGTTTTCGGACATCCACATTATGACTTTCCATGTAATTCCTGTGAAGATGTTAATCAAGGATGTGGAGTCATTAATGACGAATGTGGTGTTGTTAATATTTTGCATGTTGCAACTTTGTTTGCCATTGTTATTAGGTTCAAAACAATACATGTGATATAATTGACAACTCCACATCTTTGATTAACGTCTTTGCTGAAACTACATGGAAAGTCATAATGTGGATGTCCGAAAACAACACCTCCTGGACTATTAACAACACCACATTCATCATTAACAACTCCACATCCTTGATTAACATCTGCGCTGAAACTACATGGAAAGTCATAATGTGAATGTCCGAAAACAACACCCCTTGGACTATTAACAACACCACATTCTTTATTAACGACTCTTCTTCCTTCATTAACATCTTCACAAGAAGACCTTTTGGACTATTAACAACACCACGTTCGTCATTAACAACTCTACATCCTTGATTAACATCTTCGTTGGAACTACATGGAAAGTCGTAATGTGGATGTCCGGAAACAACACCTCCTGGAATATTAACAACACCACATTCGTCATTAACGACTCCGCTTCCTTCATTAACATCTTCACTTAAACTACATGGAAAGTCGTAATGTAGATGTGTGAAAACAACACCTCCTGGACTATTAACAACACTACATTCTTCATTAACGATTCCACATCCTTGATTAACATCTTCGCAGAAATTACATGGAAAGTCATAATGTGGATGTCTGAAAACAACACCCCCTCGACTATTAACAACACCACATTCTTCATTAACGACTCTTCTTCCTTCATTAACATCTTTACAAGAAGACCTTCTGGACTATTAACAACACCAGATTCATCATTAACGATTCCATATCTTTGATTAACATCTTCGCTGAAACTACATGGAAAGTCGTAACGTGGATGTCTGAAAACAACACCTCCTGGACTATTAACAACACTACATTCGTCATTAATGACTCAACTTCCTTCATTAATATCTTCACGGGGACAGCACTCCACCTCCCTCGACAGACTGCAGGTTGTAGAACAGTACCACGCCGCTAACCTCCTATGTTCGTCCTTTCTCTGTTAACCTCCTTCCAAGAGAGCCCATATCGCCGCCGACCACCGTCACTACACCATCATTCCCATCATCTCTTCGTCGCCCCTTAGGTTTCTCATCTGACAGTTATTCGGCCTTCCCTCTTTTGATTTTTTTCCCTTTTCCCTATCACTAAGGGCATTAAAGTCATTGTGACAAGATATCATATCCCAGATTCCTCGTTTGCTCTGATACAATACTGATATGGGAATTCTGAATTTTGCCGTTCTGAATTGTCCTTTTCTATTTTGCAACGTAATTTTTTGGAATTTTCCCTATATAATATATATTTACCTCTCAATTTACAGTTTTTTTTATAAAAAAGGTTAAGGTGCAAATTTATTTTTGCAAGTTTTTTTTTGCGGAGTAATATTGCCTTGCAAGTTTTTTCATGTTCAATGTCATTTTGAAAGTTTCAAAACGTAGTAAAGTTGTCCCATACTCTATATTGTTAAAAAAACTAATATTGATTGTTAACTTTTTAATGAAAAAGAGCAACATTGTGCCATTTTGACACTTTTAAGACAATATTAAACCTAAAAATATTTTTGAGGTAACATTGTTCATCAACAAAAATTCCTGAGATAAATTTGTGGCTTAACCCTTGTAAAAAAAACTAAAATAGTATACATTATAAAAAGCGTAGTAGACACAAGACCAAGCACGTACGGAACAGGCGACCTTGCAGAGAAAACCAACGGCTGACGAGGATGAAACTACAAAACGTTTTTAAAAGAGGGTCTAACACTGAAATATTAAAAAAATCATCATGGACAATTTGTCAAGTTCAGAAAATAGAGAGGAATGTTATGTTCCACTCCAATAGATTTCATTTCCCTCCATTTCTTTTTCGCACAAAATTGGCTCAGATGATCCAGAACCCTCCGTTCCCATTCGGCGAAACCCTACTTCCAAGTCTCCCTCCCAACTTGTGAGCTCCTTCGTCCGCCTTCAACCTCCTAGCTTCGATTTTTATTTGAAGATTCTGCTCCTTCCTCGCACCCAGTGGCGTGATTCATTGTCAATCATCTTCTATTCCAGTCTGGTGGCTATGTTTGCCGTTAGTTCAGATTTTCAGGTAACTGTCAGCTTTTTTTTATCCACGCGTTTCGTTTATTGAGTGATCTAGTTGGGGTTTACTAGAATCAAGTCTCTATCATATTGTTAACTTCAGGAAATTCTTACTAGAATTTCATATTTCATACTGTTTCACTTCATTTTGGATGCATAAGTGGGCATTAGGATGGATTAAAGTGATAATTTATGTTTATCTCATGCTATGCACAGCAAAGTGAAATTGTGAAGGATATTACTCCCTAATTGTTATGAATGTCTAACCTTGTGTGAAAGTCCTTTGTGTGAACTGGTACAGATTAAGTCAGGGCTAACCCAGAGGAAGCGGCAGGCAGTGAAAAAGAGAGGAAGGAAGTTGAAGCTGACAACCAGGGAATGAAAGACCAGCTGGAAGACTAGAACAGAACAAAAGGAGCCCAGAGAGTGCTGGGCCGCGGCCCAGGATGCCCACACCAGCACAGAAAGTGGTGGGCCGCGGCCCAGGATATCCAGAGGAGCACAGAAACTCCTGGGCCGCGGCCCATGAAGGAAACAGGAGCACAGAAAGTTGTGGGCCGCGGTCCACAACCTCTTGGGCCGCGGCCCACAAGCACCAACTTGAGGTCAGAGACTCTTGGGCCGCGGCCCAACCCCGAAAATGAAGATTTGCATTTTGACAGCTGAGATGATATAAAAGGTAAATGGATTGTTTTGAAACGGGGTTCCCACTTTTGGAAAGAACGACAGAGGCGGCTAAGGAGGTTTTAAGAGCTGGGAATTGCTAGAAGCAAGGAGAATCAAGTGGGCTTGAGGATCAGAAGAGATTTCATTTCAGATTTTCTTGATACTTCTGTATTCTATCCCTTCTCCACTGTGATTCTGTTATGACTTCTTTAATTCTTGTTATTTGTAATCAGCTGATAAACATGTGTAGCTAGTTTCTCTTATTCTAGGATTGTTCGATAATTTTGTATGGATTAAACTCGAATTCTTCTTCCTCTTCATTAGATAATGGCATATATGTGTTAGCTCTGCTCTGTTTTCACTGATATTCATGAATAGCTAGCTATGAATAACATGTTCAAATGGATTAAGCTTGAGAGAGTTAATCTAATTGAAGAACGAGGGTAGAGTTATGCTAGACCTACAGTTTAACTAGTTAAATGTATGGTTTGTTAATAACCTAGAGATAGAGTCATTAACCTAGCATTGTCAAAGTGAGGGGGTTGTTTAATGGTTGTTCTCCTTTAAATGCAGCAAGAGATTGTGCAACTAATTGGAGAAGATATGTTGGGTATGACTCGAGAGAGCTTACCCAATGACTATCGATCCTTAGACTGACACATATAGATCCCATAAACATGAATGACGAGGAGGAAGTAGATTGAGTTTATGATATACAAGAGGAGAGAGCAATCCTAGAGTCACTTTAATTGATTAATTTCACAAGAAGCCCATTCTGTCAGTATTTTCATTAGCCTTTATCATTACATCTTTTAAATCTGATTTTCTTAAACCCAACATATTTTATCTGAGTCAACTTGATCAAACACATAAAGCTATTGTTCAACTAGTTGTTATTCAAATCCTCGTGGGACGATCTTTACTTATCACTCTATTACTTGGCGCGACCCGTGCACTTGCGGTAGCGAACAAGTTTTTGGCGCCGTTGCTGGGGATTGGTTTAACAAATATTTTAGTTGACCTTAGGTTTATGTTAGTAGATTTCGCTTGATTCTTTAGTTAGCGTTATAATTTTTCTGTCTTTGTTTTCTGAATTCAATTTCACTTGTGTAGCCTGATACTTGCTGTCTTGTCCTTTTCACAGGTATCAGTCCAGTTCATGCAACATTTGCAAGGAAACGAACTGATTGTGGTGCTGGACGGAATACAGCGCGTTGAGGAGGACCCAGAATCAGCAGCAGAATCTGAATCTGGTACAGAAACAACAGCAGAATCTGAGTTTGGTGCTGAAACTGAAGCTGAAACAATGGCGGATGAATATGATAGAGCCACAGTCAACGATTTTGCCAGCAGAAACATGAGAGGAACTCAATCATGCATTCGAATGCCGGAGATACAAGCCCACACTTTTGAGATCAAACCGGTGATGATAACGATGTTGCAAATGCACGAGTTATACCATGGCCTTTATAATGAAGATGCCAACAAGCATTTGATGTATTTCTTAGAAGTGTGTGACTCCTTCAAGCAGAATGGTGTTCCTTAAGATATACTGCAGTTGCGGCTATTCCCTCTTTCTCTTCAAGGGAAAGCTAGAGATTGGTTTAACAATCTCCCGGAAGGATCCATAACATCTTGGGCTGATCTTGAAGCTAAATTCAGAGCTCGATTTTTCTCCGATGATAAATCAGTGGAAGCTAGAGATAAGTTTCTAAGTTTTAGACAACAGCCGGATGAGCATTTGTATGCCGCATGGGAAAGATACAAGATGCTAATGAAACAATGCCCCAATCATGGGGTGGACAAGTGGGTAGTAATCCAGATTTTCTGCACAAGATTGAATCCTCAATCTAAAGCCATGGTGGACTCTATGACTAATGGAGGTTACCGGAATATTCCGGTTAATGAAGTTTTCAGACTTTTGGACCAATTATCTGTAAATAACACCCAAGGAAATGATAGGAGAACTCCAACTACCCCAGCCCTACTCAACACAAAAGAAGACTCTTCATCACAAATTGCCACTATTTTGTCTGCTTTGAACAAACGTTTTGATGTCTTAGAGTCTCAAATAAACAAGGGCCATCCCCGTGGTGTGCATTCTGTTCAATCCACTCCGATTGTATGTGAGCAATGCAATGATGTCTACATGCCGGACAATTGCCCTCTCTACATGGACACTGAATCTGTCAATTATATGGGCAAATTCCAACCTTCTCAAGGTAATCCATACTCACAAACTTACAATCGTGCTTAGAGAGCTCATCCCAACTTTTCTTGGAGTCAAGGTAACACTTTAAATCCTCCTCATAAGTCTACTTCTGGCACCAAGCCGGTCCCTCCACCGGGTTTTCCAATGCAAGCAAGGCAAGCTCCTATGAAAGAAGAAGAATCAAAGACGGACAAAATGTTGTCCCGAATCTTAACCGAAGTGGAATCTTCAAGGGGTGAGAGTAAGGCCACTTTTTCTCTTCATGAATCGGCTATTAAGAACCTTGAAGTTCAAGTGGGGCAACTAGCTATACAAGTGAATGCCATGGCTCAAAACGGTCTCCCAAGTGATACCATCCCTAACCCAAAGAGGGGTGGAAAAGAAGAATGTAAGGCCATTCATTTGAGAAGTGGCAAGGTGCTTCCGAACATGCCTAGCTCAAGCACAACGGAACCAAAGCAAGTGGATATTGAAGTTGATGAGGAGGAAGTCATAACTCCAGAAATTATGGTGGAGGATGAGGAGACGAAAAAGAGAAAGCACACTGAGGGCAGATTAGATGATGTTGGCAAGAGCAAGAAGAGGGAACAAGAACTAAGTGATGAAAAGAAGAGCAAACCAAGCGCCTCCACTGTCATGCCTCCCTTACCATTCCCTCAAAGATTCAAAAAGAAGGAGGAAGACGCACAATTCAAAAGGTTTGTAAATATGTTTAAACAATTACATGTCAACATTCCTTTTGCTGAAGCGTTAGAGGGAATGCCTAAATATGCTAAGTTCCTTAAGGATGTGTTATCCAAGAAGAGGCGATTTAATGAATTTGAAACTGTCGCTTTAACTGAAGAATGTAGTGCCGTGATCCAGAGGAAGTTACCTACCAAGTTGAAAGATCCGGGTAGTTTCTATATTCCTTGCAACATTGGTACAAACTTCAACGGTAAAGCTTTATGTGACTTGGGTGCTAGCATAAATTTGATGCCCTTGGCTGTTTTTAACCAATTGGGGTTAGGAGAACCAAGGCCTACCACTGTTACCCTTCTATTTGCTGACCGGAGTATTTCTAAGCCTAGAGGAATTATTGAAGATGTTTTAGTGAAGGTAGACAAGTTTATCTTCCCAGCAGATTTTGTGGTGCTTGATTGTGAAGTTGATTGGAAGATCCCACTCATTTTAGGCCGTCCATTTTTAGCTACAGCAAGGACTCTTATTGATATGGAAAAGGGTGAAATTACTTTAAGGGTAGATGACAAAAAAGTGGTCTTTAACATGCCAAAAGCCTTGAAGTTCCATGATGATTCAGCTCAATGCTCATTCGTGGATATCTTTGACTCCCTCATTCCTCAAGAAGCCTATGCTCCTATGATCAAAGACCCTTTAGAGGCATTTCTAATTGGGGAGAAAAGCTTGGATGAATTTGATGAAGAAGCTCTTGAAAACCTTTTTCGTATGGAGGCATTCCCTCACTCAAGACAAAGGAATTTTGAGCCACTTGAGGTGGCTGAGGCATTGAGCACTCCTTTGAAGCCATCTATTGAAGTTCCACCATCTCTTGAGTTGAAGCCCTTACCATCTCATCTTAAGTATGTCTACTTAGGAGAGGCCGACACATTACCGGTGATTGTCTCTTCCGGTCTTTCAAATCTGCAAGAGGAAAAGCTCCTACGAGTTTTAAAAGACCACAAGAAAGCAATAGGCTGGACCATAGCTGACATTAAAGGAATCATCCCTTCTATGTGTATGCACAAAATCTTGCTCGAAGATGATCATAAAACTTCTATTGAGCATCAAAGGCGATTGAATCCAATCATGAAGGAAGTGGTCAAGAAAGAAATACTTAAGTGGCTTTCCGCCGGAATTGTGTATCCTATCTCTGATAGTTCATGGGTGAGCCCAGTCCAATGTGTTCCTAAGAAGGGTGGCATGACTGTAGTGGCTAACACCCAAAATGAACTAATTCCTACTCGCACGGTGACTGGTTGGCGGGTGTGTATGGATTATCGGAAGCTCAACACAGCTACAAGAAAAGATCATTTCCCTTTGCCATTCATCGATCAAATGTTGGACAAGTTAGCCGGGCAGGAATTCTTTTGTTTCCTTGACGGATATTCCAGGTACAACCAAATTGCCATAGCCTCAGAAGATCAAGAGAAGACCACCTTCACTTGTCCATATGGCACTTTTGCTTTCAGAAGAATGCCCTTTGGACTATGCAATGCACCAGCCACTTTTCAAAGGTGTATGATGTCCATGTTTGCTGATATGATTGAGAAAACAATTGAGGTATTCATGGATGATTTTTCTGTCTTTAGTTCATCTTTTGACTCGTGTTTGGAGAATTTAGATGCTGTGCTTACAAGGTGTGAAGAGGCAAACCTAATTCTCAATTGGGAGAAATGCCACTTCATGGTGCAAGAAGGCATTGTACTTGGCCATAGAGTGTCTAAGAACGGGTTGGAGGTGGATAGAGCTAAAATTGCTATTATTGAGCAATTACCACCACCCATTAATGCCAAGGGTATCCGAAGTTTTCTTGGACATGCCGGGTTCTATCGGCGGTTTATCAAGGATTTCTCCAAAATTGCCAAACCCCTTTCTAAGCTTCTGGAAAAAGATGTAGAATTCAAGTTTGATGATGAGTGCTTAAATGCTTTTGAAGAACTAAAGAAGCGTCTCATTTCAGCTCCTATCTTAGTGGCTCCAGATTGGGTTTAACTTTCATTATTATGGCCGATACAAGTGATTATGCTGTTGGTGCTGTTTTGGGGCAAAAGGCAGAAAAACTCTTCCACCCTATATACTATGCGAGTAAAACTCTTGATGGTGCTCAACTCAATTATACTACCACTGAAAAAGAGTTACTTGCCATAGTGTATGCATGTGAGAAGTTCAGACCATACATAGTCGGTACTAAGGTCACTGTGTACACCGATCATTCAGCTCTCAAGTACCTACTCACCAAGAAGGACTCTAAGGCTCGACTCATTCGCTGGGTGCTTCTACTTCAAGAGTTTGACCTGAACATAATTGACAGAAAAGGTACAGAGAATCAAGTAGCCGACCACCTATCAAGGCTAAGCACCGACCCTCAACTTGACGATTCTGACATGATCCAAGCATCATTTCCTGATGAACGACTGTTCTTTGTTGATCACTCATCTACGCCATGGTTTGCTGATTTTGTCAACTATTTGATTTGTGGAGTGTTACCTCCGAAGTTCAATGCTCATCAAAAGCGTAAGTTTTTGCACGAGGTGAAGAAGTACTTTTGGGATGAGCCTTACTTATTTAAGAGGTGCCCTGATCAACTCATTCGAAGATGTGTGCCGGAAAATGAACAAGAGTGCATTCTGCATTGTTGTCATTCATCTAAGTATGGTGGTCATTTTGGAGGAGAGAAAACCGCTACGAAAGTTATTCAAAGTGGCTTTTATTAGCCTTCATTGTTCAAAGATGCTTATGCTTTTGCCCTCCAATGTGATCGGTGCCAAAAAGTGGGGAACATATCCAGAAGGAATGAGATGCCACTGAATAACATGTTAGAAGTTGAGCTCTTCGATGTCTGGGGGATTGATTTCATAGGTCCATTCCCTAAGTCCTTCAACAATGAACACATTTTAGTGGGTGTGGACTATGTATCAAAATGGGTGGAAGCTATGGCATGTGTGACTAATGATGCCAAGACGGTATTGAAGTTCCTCAAGAAGCACATTTTCACAAGGTTTGGCACACCAAGAGCAATCATCAGTGATGGTGGATCACACTTCTGCAATCATCAATTTCAGGCTCTCATGAAGAAATATGGTGTGAGGCACAAAGTAGCATTGCCCTACCATCCCCAAACAAATGGCCAAGCTGAGATTTCCAACCGGGAAATCAAGAATATTCTTGAGAAGATAGTAAACACTACGAGGAAAGATTGGTCTTCCAAGCTTGATGATGCATTGTGGGCCTATCGAACAGCTTACAAAACACCTATTGGTATGTCTCCATATCGATTAGTGTTTGGAAAAGCTTGCCATTTGCCTGTGGAATTGGAACATGGAGCATATTGGGCCATCAAGAAGTTAAATTTTGATCCACAAGCTGTGGGAGAAAAGAGGCTTCTCCAACTCAATGAGTTGGAGGAAATCCGCTTAAATGCCTATGAAAGTTCACGAATTTACAAAGAGAAGACAAAGAGGGATCACGACAGAAAAATCAGTCCCAAGAGCTTTGAACCGGGACAAACTGTTCTCCTTTATAATTCCAAACTGAGGCTCTTTCCTGGGAAGCTTAAATCTCGTTGGTCTGGGCCTTTCAAGGTGATTCAGGCATCAAAATATGGTGATGTGGAGCTGGAGAATGATAAGGGCGAGAGATTCAAGGCTAATGGTCAAAGGTTGAAGCATTATTGGGGAGGAGATGTGGATAGGCTGGTATCCACCATTTACTTATCAAATGAGGAGTGACCAACATGAAAAGTCAGGCGAAGGACTATAAACTAAGCACTTCTTGGGAGGCAACCCAAGTTCTAAACTTAATCTTTTTAGTTTCTTTGATTTTAGCATAATTTAGTAGGTTTATGTTTGGTCTTTTACTTTGTGTAGGGAGAAAGGGAGGTCAAATTGAAAGTTGTCAAGAATGAGAAGATGGCTAGGCAAAAAGGGGTGGCATCTTGATGGGACAGGCATATTCCAGGGAAGTTTTTCAACTCTTATGCATGCTTGTGGATTCTGATGCTAGGGATATGATATGAAATTTGCAATGACTGTTAGAGAAGCATTATGCATGATCTTTGGCTTCAATCTGCCCAATTGTTGATCACACATAAAAAATCCTGATTTAGGAGGAAATGTTAATCAAAGGAATGTGTGGTTTAGAGGTGTTGGTTGTGAAAGTCACCTGGTGAAAGTATGGCATAGCTCTAATACTCTTAATTGAATAGCCAATAGCTGTGTATGCTGTGTGCCCATGAAGAGTGCATGGGAAATTTTTAGACTGCATGAGAACTGATAGGCTCAGAAGGTTCTGGGCCGCGGCCCAGTGTTGGTGGGCCGCGGCCCACCCATGCTCAGAACTGAGTTTCACTGCTCAGAAAGTTCTGGGCCGCGGCCCAAGGATCCAATTGGAAGCTCAGAAAGTTCTGGGCCGCGGCCCAAAGCCCCCCTGAAGAGTCCAGAAAGTTCTGGGCCGCGGCCCAAAATACTTGGGCCGCGGCCCAGACGCGACAGCAGGGTTTTTAAAACCCTACTGCGCATTTATTCCTCTTCTCCTCTCTTCTCTCAACAGCCGCCCCAACCCCAAATCCCTCCTCCCTCATACTCGACCCTTTTCTCCCGTTCCCTTCCCTTCAATTTCCTCTTCCTCCCTTGCTTCCTCTTCTTCCCCTCTTCGTTTCTAACACTCCCCTCCGTCTGCTGATCTGTGAGAGGTTGCTGCTGCTCTTCTCTCAATCTCTGTTCTTCACTACTGTGAACGACGCCCTAGGCTCTACAAAGGGAGTATTCCCCTTTTGATTTCTCCTCTAATCGCGCAATTCTCTCTACATTTGAGGTAAGAAGTCTAAATCTCACTCTGATTACTCGCATTTGGGGGTAGTTACGCCGGTTTTCATTTGGGAATTTAGGCATAACAGTCGCAATTCTGTTGTAATTGATTGGTTTCAAGGGCAATGTATAGGATTTTGTGCATTCTTTTGTCCTAAGAATAGCAAATAGGCCTTCAATTCATTCTGAATCCCCTAGTGTACATGTGCCCTGTTTTGAGACATAGACACTCTGTACCTGTGGCCTGCTTGTTAATTATTTTAACTCCTCTTGTTTATCATGATTGGTACCAGAGAGGCTTCAATTGTTGATTCCAGGATGTGTAAATATATTGACTGTTCTGATATACCCTGCGTTGTGGTTGGACTTGAATTCTCTGTTTATGGATACCATGTTTTAATTGTACTTCAAAGGTTTCATAATCCATTTCAAAAATTACATATTGTGCAGGGTTGTGTAGGTTCTTTTGATAGGCAAGTCTGTGATGCATGCATTAAACTTCTGCTGTTGATTTTATACATTGAATTGTGCATGTCTGGTATGTGCGAATTGTGTTTCATAGGGTCACATCACACAACATATTTGCAATGTGCATACTTTGACTAAGTTTTGAAACTTTTAAACTGTGATCAAGGTCAACAAGTGTGCAGTTGTTCCTTTTGAATGATCATGTGAACCTGGAGGTGCATTTTGTGTTTTTGTAATCTTTGCTTTGCTTAACCTGCATAACGTGCAAATTGCCTCCGTGGACATACACTATCAACTGTTATTGAACCTGTGTTGTGGTAGTCACATTATGCTGCTTGTTTTGAAATACTTGTGAGATGACAATGTGCTGGCATTATAGTGACCTTAAGCATTCTTCTGAGTTGATTAAGTGATGTATGAGGTCGTGAAGAATAGGTTGAGGTTTGGACTCTTATTGAACAGATTTACGACTATTAGGTCATAAGTTTGGGGGAGGTCATTATTGCATTGTCTGATGCTGGTGCCCATGTTTCATGCATGTTTGAGTCTTCATTCGTTTTTGGCTTTCCACTGTCTTCTCTCGTAGCAAATATGCCAGCTAAGCGTGTTGCTGATCGCTCCGGTCCCCGGGCCGTTGCTGAGGCCAAGACCAAGATTGTCACCCGCCCCTTGCTGCAGGAACGGGAATTCCCGTTCAACGTCTCGTACGAGTTCTACTACTTGACCACACGTACATATCACCTTCAGCGGCTTATGGATCCCAAGGTTGACGGGAACCTGCAGATCGTCCAGGATTTTTACGCCAATGCCTCTGTGAAATCCATTTGGCGATTTCCTCTGCGCGGGGTCGAAGTGGACTTTACTCTCGAGAGCTTCCGGCAGTTTACAGCACTCCCCGCTGTTGAGGAGTGCCGGTACAGGCAACTATTGGATAGTGAGGACGACATCCCTGAGGATGAGATTTCAGAGTTGCTCGTGTACAACCACCAGGTAGCGTGGCAGACTCGCGGAGGGGCGCAAAAGCATTTACCTCGGGCTAAGTTATCAGTGGAGGCTCGGGTGTGGCTGCATTTCGGTAAGGACTACTTCTGGCCATCGTCGCAGAGGAGTCGGCTCTCTAGAGACCAAGCTCTCCTTATCTACCTGCTTATGAAGAAGGAGCCTGTTGATCTCGGCGCCCTGATTTATCAGACTCTTCGCGACCATGCCCGAGATCATTCGGTTGGTCTGATACTGCCGCACCTCATCTCCTCTTTCTGCACGTCGGTGGGTGTAGCCGCGGTGGCTTCAGATGTTATGTTCAAGCCTTTGAAGATATTCAACTACTTGAGCATCAAGCCACGACCAGACGAGCAAGTTCCAGCTTCCCAGCGTACGGCGACTGACCCGTTCTTTCAGCAGGGCGGACCCTCTCACCCGCCTCCTGACAGTCCGTTCCCCCAGGAGCACGGCAAACCATCCGGTGCCCCTGCCTCCTCCGAGTCTACCGTCACTCTGGACGTCATCTTTGCGGCTATTCAGCGCATGGAAGCCACTGCTGCCCAGTGCCTCACTTATCTACAGGACCACGGTGTTAGCCTGACCAGGCTAGAGGAGTTATTCGCTGCTCATGTACTTGCTGCAGCTCAGGCCGGTGACGATGATGATGACGAGGAGGTTGGTGCTGCCGGTGGAGATGACGATGTTGAGGGGGACGGCACTGATGCAGCCGCCAGTGATGGTGATGGCGAGGACTAGCCTTAGTTTTGTTGACCATTTTTACTGCTGTTTTTCATTTTCTTTGGATATGTTTCAGACTGTATTTCTGTACTGTGGTAACAGTTGATCTTTCAGATATTATGGTTTACTGCTGTTTTACTGCTTAACATCAGTGGTTTCAAATTTTATTGGATATTATGGTTTAGATATCTCTAGTGTTTACTGTTATACCTATGGCTGGTTGTCTGCTCGTTACTTTGCAGGTGCTATCTGTGACATAGTGTGTCTTATGACAGTGGGGACACTGTCTCCCTCCAGTTTGGGGGTGCTGATATATTTGCATGTATTTGTTTAAACCTGCTTTACGCCATTTCTTTGAGCTAAATGTCTGGGAATTGCATTGGATAGCTGAGTTGAGTCAAATACTGGATATTCATGACTGCTTGGTTTTTGGTTTACACATGACATGTATGAATTGTTTTCATGGCAAGACCTTTGAAATTGTAGTTGAATTCCTGGGAAGAGATGAGCGATTCATACACTTCAAAAGCATTTTCTTTTCCTTGTCACGGAACTATATGTTTTTGAGTAAATTGTATGGAAGTGGCTGTGGTTATGGCGCATAGTGTTAGCATATGGATCAGTTAAGTTAATGTATTCGAAATAAGTTAAGGTTGAATTAACCGTGGGGGTTGTGCACAAGAGAGGAGAAACCTCTGTTGGAAGGGTTTTGAGCCTGAATTTTATTCATTAGAGTGTTTGTGCCATTTATGCCAGTGTACCTCTAGAACTTGTTTAAATTCTTTTTCAAAATCACAGATGCATGTGGATTAGTGAAAATGATAGGGGCATTCATTTCTAAACCCATGAACCGAAACACAAACCTTTCACATTCATCCTTTGATCATTCCCTTTGAGCCATTCACCTTTTCTTTCTTTTAAAATCTGACATTTAACAGGTCATGCATGATGTTGCTATGTAATTGAATGATACTTAGAAAAGCTGGGAGTTAGCATTTGATTTACTATCTTCTTTTTTTTTTTATAAATGCTGAGTTACACAATTTACAAAAGAAAAGAAGGAAGGAGTAAAAGAAAAACAATAGCTCTAAAAAAAACAAACAAGAGAAAAAGAAAAAGAGAAGAAGAAGAAGAGAGATGTCATTATTTACACTTCATCATGCATGGCACTGATTCCATTAGTCCCTTCCACTAGACCATTTCCAACATTACAACCCTGGTAAAGGCCCCTTGATTCATAAATCTAGGTGTACAAGTGGTGGAGAGAGTAGAATTTCTACAAGCCTATGGCAGGACCTGCTATAAGTGGTACTGAGCGAAATTAACCCTAAGAGTGAGGATTAAACACATATAGCTGTGAGTGTTTTCTTATGCACATAACTGTGGTTGATTGAGCTGTAGCCTATTCCCTTTACATTACTTAAAACTGAACTCTGTGTTAGCTTAAAGCGTCAACAATGAACAAGTCCATGCAACCTTAAAGTTCCTGGGACACTGAAAGCGTGTGAATTGAATCCAAGTAAAAAGGAAGGAGAATGCAATGGATTAGGTCTAGCTAATGATTCTGAATCATACATGCTGCAATATTGTTCCTGGTCTTGATGAATGAAGGATGAGTGTTGGGCAACTCCTGTTGAACATACATTTAGTTGAAAATGACTAGGGAATTAGTTTTCTTTTAATAACCAAGCAGGCATGTATATTTGGTGACATGAGTAGCTTATGAGAAGAGGGTCATGCACGAGCATTAGGCTGGTGAAGGTGTGAGTTTACTCGAGGACGAGCAAAAGTTCAAGTTTGGGGGTGTGTTAACTTCAGGAAATTCTTACTAGAATTTCATATTTCATATTGTTTCACTTCATTTTGGATGCATAAGTAGGCATTAGGATGGATTAAAGTGATAATTTATGTTTATCTCATGCTATGCACAGCAAAATGAAATTGTGAAGGATATTACTCCCTAATTGTTATGAATGTCTAACCTTGTGTGAAAGTCCTTTGTGTGAACTGGTACAGATTAAGTCAGGGCTAACCCAGAGGAAGCGGCAGGCAGTGAAAAAGAGAGGAAGGAAGTTGAAGCTGACAACCAGGGAATGAAAGACCAGCTGGAAGACCAGAACAGAACAAAAGGAGCCCAGAGAGTGCTGGGCCGCGGGCCACCACATCTTGGGCCGCGGCCCAGGATGCCCACACCAGCACAGAAAGTAGTGGGCCGCGGCCCAGGATATCCAGAGGAGCACAGAAACTCCTGGGCCGCGGCCCACAATCTCTTGGGCCGCGGCCCACAAGAACCAACTTGAGGTCAGAGACTCTTGGGCCGCGGCCCACCATTTCTTGGGCTGCGGCCCAACCCCGAAAATGAAGATTTGCGTTTTGACAGCTGAGATGATATAAAAGGCAAATGGAGGGTTTTGAAACGGGGTTCCCACTTTTGGAAAGAACGACAGAGGCGGCTAAGGAGGTTTTAAGAGCTGGGAATTGCTAGAAGCAAGGAGAATCAAGTGGGCTTGAGGATCAGAAGAGATTTCATTTCAGATTTTCTTGATACTTCTGTATTCTATCCCTTCTCCACTGTGATTCTGTTATGACTTCTTTAATTCTTGTTATTTGTAATCAGCTGATAAACATGTGTAGCTAGTTTCTCTTATTCTAGGATTGTTCGATAATTTTGTATGGATTAAACTCGAATTCTTCTTCCTCTTCATTAGATAATGGCATATATGTGTTAGCTCTGCTCTGTTTTCACTGATATTCATGAATAGCTAGCTATGAATAACATGTTCAAATGGATTAAGCTTGAGAGAGTTAATCTAATTGAAGAACGAGGGTAGAGTTATGCTAGACCTACAGTTTAACTAGTTAAATGTATGGTTTGTTAATAACCTAGAGATAGAGTCATTAACCTAGCATTGTCAAAGTGAGGGGGCTGTTTAATGGTTGTTCTCCTTTAAATGCAGCAAGAGATTGTGCATCTAATTGGAGAAGATATGTTGGGTATGACTCGAGAGAGCTTACCCAATGACTATCGATCCTTAGACTGACACATATAGATCCCATAAACATGAATGACGAGGAGGAAGTAGATTGAGTTTATGATATACAAGAGGAGAGAGCAATCCTAGAGTCACTTTAATTGATTAATTTCACAAGAAGCCCATTCTGTCAGTATTTTCATTAGCCTTTATCATTACATCTTTTAAATCTGATTTTCTTAAACCCAACATATTTTATCTGAGTCAACTTGATCAAACACATAAAGCTATTGTTCAACTAGTTGTTATTCAAATCCTTGTGGGACGATCTTTACTTATCACTCTATTACTTGGCGCGACCCGTGCACTTGCGGTAGCGAACACATATTTCTTTTTTTTTTTTCTTTTTGACGAAACTGTGTCAATCATATTTCTACTTGCGCAATTTTGTCTGGTTTTGCTGCTTGCTCTGCTCTCCTATTGCTGTGGCAGTACACTATTTTCTCCTAATTTCGTCTATTATCTGTGTTCTCTTGATTTGTTGCTTTTGGATCCTAGGTCATGTTCCAAACGTCCTGCATTTTTTTTTTTTTGGGTGATAGGACAATGAACCTCTAAGCTATTCAAAATTCAAAATGCATCATAAATTAGATTTCAGAATGAATCTTCAACAGGCCGATTTGGAAATACTGATGTACTTTCATACCAGATGAATTCACTCTTCCTTATCATGAAGAAAATGTTTTCTCCTTCTATGAGGGATTGGGACAAGAAGCATTGCTTATAAAACAGAGTGCAATAAAATAGCGATCTAAGAACTGAAACTTCTTTATACTGATTTGTCAAGTTGTGGAGTGGGGAAGTATTGGCTGTTATATTCAAATAAATATTCAGAATACCTTGACTCTTAATTCAGAATATAATGCCTGCATGGGATCTATCTTGTCACAGTAGTTATATATGTTTTCTCTTTTGCCAAAAGAGAAAAAATGAAAGAAAGAAGGAAGGAAAAGAAAAGCTGATAAAGAAGTAACGTTGGTTACCATCTTTGCTGCAAACACATACCTTTTGATTATTGCCATCTCATCCAATATCTGCCAAATCCATCTTTGTCGATATTTGTAAATTCAACTCAATTTAAGCTTGGAACTAGTGCTGATTTTACCCATATAGCTGGCAGAAAAATATCCAGTCAGAATAAAAATTAATAAACAACACAGCTTGAAATCCAAACTCACACATCGTGCATATAGGCCTAGATTTCCAAATATTAAATGTTCTTGATGGATTCAATACAAGCTTAATGATCCTTTGAAAATACAAACTATGAGGAGTTATAGGATGAGGAAAGTTACAACTCTATAATAATGTAATTCACAATAATTAAATATTTTTGTTTGCTTAATGTTGTGCAGCTATTTTAAATTCTGGGATGTGAAACTAAAGAGCTGCAATTTTGTCATCGATTGGACCATTCAAATTACATATAAAAGAGTTATAGTTTCTCTCTTTACTCATTTTTCAAGCGTTAAAGATTATATTATTGGCATATGTTTACTTAAATATTTTTTATTATTATGATATTTATCCAATATTTTGAAATAGAGATAAAGATTGAGATGTCTCATATTTTAAATTCTAAATTTAAATATAAATATTTAAAAATGGTCATTATAAAAAGGATATCAGATAGTTATCTATAGGTTTTGAGGTAAAATTTATTGTTTATGATGAATTTGTCTTACATATAAGCATAAGTTCTTTGTGCTCATTTGTTCTCTTTTTGGCATATATATTTTAAATTGTTCCTAGGTGCGTAAACCTCATATCTATGATATTTTTATTATTTGATTTGATTGATAGGACAACACTAAGGACTTTGTGGAGATGGAAGAGACAACCAAAAGCATAGTTGGAAATCCCATAAACAATACTAAGTTTGAAAATCTTCCTCAACATCTCATCCACCACAACATGAATTTTCTCTATTACGAGGACGCAACCAAGTTTAGTGTTTTGTCCAAAACCTTCTATTCTTTGTGGCTTTCCTTTCCCGTACTTGACTTTGACTTCCAATTCTTTGAAGAGGACGAAGAGCCACATCACAGCTTCATGTCCTTCATACTAAAAACCCTCCACCTTCGTTGTCCTCATCATATCAATAAGTCTTTGCAAAGGTTAAGAGTATCTTACCATGACATGGTTACAGGGTATTTTCCCTTGGATATTTTATTTGATGCGTTGCTAACCTTTGCAATAGAGAACAATTGCAAAGAGGTAATTTTTCTTTTTTAACACTTGATGACGACGTCATGATTGATGTGAGATATGGTTCACTTCTTCGTCTATTTTCATCACAATTTTTGACTGTGCTCCACCTTAGCGCATTTAGATTTCCAATTGCTGATTCTATCATACTGTGCCCAAAATTGAAAGAACTGGAAATCCGTAAGTGTGAAGGGTTGCAAACTGTATCAGTTTCATCTTTGTCTGTGGAGAAGGTTGACATAAGATTTTGTAGTGGGTTAGAAAGAGTTGAATTGAATGGAAATAATCTATTGTATTGCTCTTTCTATGGTGTTGTAAATGGAATCGATGAACTCATGCAATGTGACATTGCTTGTGAATCTATAAAAAATATGTATCTATATGGTGTAAAGCTCTCTAAGAACTTAATGGAACTAGTCACTGGGAGTTTGTTCGTTACTAAGTGTGACTCACCTGAGAACCTGAGTTTTCATAATCCTAGAATCAAAGTGTTGGAAATGATGGATACTTATGAACTGGAGAACCTGTTTCTCTCGTGTCCCGAGTTTGAGTCATGAGTCTTCCAAAGGACAAAATTGTATGGTGAATATCTTTGAATGTGTGGCTCTCAAGGTTTTGATATTGAAAAGAGTAACCATAACAGATGAGTGGGTGAGGAGTACAATATCAGAGTTCGGTTGTCTAAAGGAACTTACAATAATTTACAGCAATGAGTTAGGGGGGATTGAGCTGAAAAATGACAAGCTTGAGATGCTGTCATTGAAGAGATGTTCCAATTTAAAAGAGGTAATTGTTGATGCTCCAAACTTGCTCAAATTTGACTATGAAGGAAGCCTGCAGGTTTATCCAATGCAAATTTTATCAACCAAATGCAGTACTGCCAACATCAAATTACCAAAATGCGACATAGATCCTCTCTTATGGTTCGGTAACCTGAAGCAGTTTCTCTCTTGCTTTGACCACATCAAAGACCTCACTATTATTTGCTCCCAAGTGAAGGTAATAATTGATTTCTCTTTTTGCAGTTTGGCGTGTATAAGAATTATCTCTATGATCTATTAGATAAATGTAGTTTTTAAGTCTTGATCTTGGGAAAAAATGCATAAAGTCTTTTGTTGAGATTTTATATAATGTGCATATTGGTCTTATTTTTGTTTGACCTTTTATTGATGGTGTTTCTTGTTGTACTCGTTTTGGTGAACTGATTTGCATTCTCAAAATTCATATATAAAATAACTAAATATGTTTATCTAGAAAACAAAAGGTCAATCTCTTTTATTAGCCTTTTTATTTTTTTTAAAAAAAATAGTATTTGAAATATTAAGTTGACTTGTTTTTGTTTGGTTTAATTTGCAGGATTTGATCTTTCCAAGAAAGTTTATGAAAAATAATGCATCTCCATTGCGCGATCTGAAGCATTAAAGTACAAACGAAAAATATTCTGAAAGATCAAACTGTAAGGAAATTGGTGGAAGTTCACTTTGGTTGGTTCACAAACCCTTGGAATTGACATTGCTCATCTCTAGCACAGGCAGAGTGAGAACCTTGAAGGTATGTTTTGTTAAACTTTTACTTTTACTTACCGATATGAATTACCAACCTATAACGTCATGGCAGCTTTATTGAGTGGAAAACTATGACATACCTTTGCCCATACAATCACAGTTTGAGAATCCTGCTTTCTAGATATAGTCTTTATTTATCATCTTGATACATTGACTTATAAGTCTTGCAGACAGTGGGAACACCAATGATCACTCAACTTCATCTGAGAAATTGGAGTATGATTTTTTACCATGTTTTTCACTTTCATTGTGAGGCAAATGAATTAGCTAATTGGGATGGGATGCAAGATCATCTCACAGCCTTTAGATGCAATTTTATATGTTAACTCGTCTTCCTTTAGCTTGGATTAGACTTGATTTAGATAGAAGGAATTCTGTTTGTCTATTTTTTGGCTGGTCTTGTATGATTCACCTGTCAGTTAATATGATGTCTTCAAAAGGCATCAGGTTTATTATATTATAATTATAAAAACATGCATTGAAATGGATTTGAAAGATATTGTAGTTCGAATATGGGAAGGAAGTGAAGAGGATGAAGGTGAAAGAGAGATGCTGTTTAGGGATTCCCACGAAGTGCTGGCGACACTATGCACTCAAGGTGGACATTCAAGGCTTCAACGAATCTGAGAGAAGCTACTTGAACAAGTTGTTTGATCCTTACGTGCGTTGATTATGGAAGAGATGTGCCTCATTGTGATTTACTCCCTGTTTTAAATGTTTGCTTAAATTAGAGGGTTTATTTTCAATCTTGAGTTTAAAAAAAGCTTGCTTTGACTAAATTATCCCAAATATACATTATCATATCTTCAATCTATAAATTTATTTTTGATGTTATATAATTCACTACTCTCCCTAAAAAAAATACAGTGAAACCATAACAAACTTGTTTTAGGGTTTGTTTGGTATGAGGGGAGGGGAGAGAAAGTGGGCGGAGGGAAAAATTTTTGAGTTGAATTTAAAAAAATTAGAAAAGTGGGATTAAAAATTTTTAATTAATTTTTCTTATTCTTTTATCTTATATATTTTTTTTATTAGAATTTTATTACCCCATTTCTTCGATATTTTAAAATTCAACTCAAAAATTTCCCTTCCCCTCCAAATCCCTCACACCAAACAGTCCCTTAGAGTTTATAATAACAAAATTTTAAGGGCCGAGTTATCCACAAGTGTTTGTTAGTATTATAGGCACATCAAACTATGACAGGACGCTATGTGATCAAAGTAGGAAGAAATGTTTCAAATGTTGATGAAATTCAAGAGTACTCTTTTTTTTTTATTTTGTGCGCTTGCAACATATACATATATACACTCTTGTTAGAACTACTTATATCGTTTCCTGAATTATATACATGATATACATGTATGCGCTCCTCCTATGAATGAGTTGTAAGTTGTCTCAATATTCTCATAGTTTGGTTACATAGCTTTAGAACAGTAATAAATAAAACAAAATTAAAAATGAAGATACAAATTTAAAATAACATTAATTTGATGTATACAAGGCTGGAAGAGAACCTTTTGCATTGGTTTTTTTTTTTTAATTTTTTGTCTTTTGACATTTTAGAATAGAAACGACTTGGGTAGAAAATAGCACTTTAGTCTAAAACTGAACAATTTACTCGGGTTATTTAGGACACCCATGTAGGATGTTTCTTCTCCAGCGTCTCCTCGTCAAAATTCAACGTCCTCAGTGTCAGTCCCTTGAACGACTGCAACGGCTAAACATCTCCAGGTATAGTGGCTGGTGCTCTGAGAACTGTTTTGTGTGGCCATGTTTGAGATTCGGAGCTTTACTGGCATTAAACATATATACTCACTCCTGTTCTAAATACTCCTTCTTGTGTTTAATATAAGACATATTTACTTAATTTGATTAGGTTAAGGAAGGTAGTTAAGTTAGTTAATATAATATGTATTTTTCTAAACACCCAAGCTATTTTCCTTTGTTCCCTCATTCCCTATCTTCATTGATTATTATTGAGAGAACTTTAATATGAGTAAATTAGAAAAATATTGACAAATATGAAAATAGTTCTTATATTTTGGACCAAGAACTCTTCAAATATGTCTTATATTAAAAATCGGAGAGAGTACTAGTGTAAGACCTATTTCACCTTTTCTTTTTGTAGTGATTAAAAAATTTAAATAAGTTACTTAATCATATCATATGTTATGTATCATTAGATTGTATATCAGTTATAAGTTAGACAAATTAGTTTGAAGAAAAAATAAAAATATGCTTTAAAGAATTTAATTGGTTTTTTTAATTTCTTTAAAAAGGTTAACAAAGTCTTATATTTAAGACCAGAGGTAATGCCAGTTTGGATTAACGGTGGAAGTTGTTTTTTTTAACGTGATTTACGGTATATGAGGTAAGTATGTGAGAGGAGTGTTATCTCAACTTTTATGAATGTATTTCTATAACGCTAACTCAAACTTGCCCGTAGTAGCATAGAAATCTATCTAATTACAGCTTGAAGCTCCATACGCGGCCTTGAGAGGAGAGGAGGGATGCCTATGACGCGGGTGGATAGCAAGAAGGGAGAGATACTTCAATCAAGGTTTATTGGTTTGATAAAAATATAAGAGAATTACATTTAGGTCCGCACAAAAAAAAAAAAAAGAAGAAGAAATGAACATATTGATAAGTTCAAAGGCTTCAATTAATAAATCCAAGGATGTCTTTGATAAGTTTAAAGGACAATTTTTTCTTTTTTTTTTCTTATACGGGACGTGAATGTAATTATCTCTCAAAACATCCCATAATAAAAGAGATCCGCATTCCTTGCACATTAAAAGAGGAGCAGGGAATGATCATCAACCCAATTTTGGGTTTTTTAAATTTTTTTTATTTAAAAAAAAATACTCCATGCACTAAAAATTAATTAGTTCAAGATACTGGGTGTTAAAAAAATATTTTAAATATTGAATGTTACTGGAAAAATATTTCAGCTTGTTGGTGTTGTCGAAAAAATATTTCTAAATGCAGGATTAGGAATTAATTAATTTGAGATACAAGGTAACAAAAATATTTCAAAGTATAATATACAATTTAATCTAAATAGATAAAATACAAAAAAAAATTGCAAAAAAATAAAAAAAAAATATGGTCTCCACCCCAAAATTGGGGTGATGAGCATTCCCTGCTCATCTTTTTGATGAGCTGGGAATGCAGACCCGTGAAAATGGCGAGATTTGAGATATATTTAACCGGAAAAAAAAATCTACAATGCCATGTCATCTCTTTTATCATATGCCAACTAAGCTTCTTTTGGTCAAACTCCATTAGTCACCAATTTAACCTTCAAAGTTAAAAATCAGTTAACATTGGATGCGATTGCTCCATTTTAAAAATCAGCGGAGGTGGCTTGCAGACTCTTGTGGCTGGGAGTGTTGGGGCTTGGGTGCTATGGAGTGAGAGGTTGGGCAATTTCGAAGGACGAAGGGAATGGTTTGGGATTGGAGGTGATCGCTGGAAGAATAGGGTTGGACGGCGATCTGATCTGCAATGGATCGGTGACAGAGGAGGAGGTTTTGATCAAGAAGGTTCGGTGGGGCTTTGATTGCAAGGTTGGGGCAGATCTCCGATGGGTTCCTCCAGGAAAAGATCTTCAACTGAGATGGCTGAGATGTGTTGCTGGCTTTGAGGAAGAGAAGGATGAAGGGCTCAGAGCGAAGTCGCTTGGAGTTGATTCCTTGATAGATTTGATGATGCGTATGGATGAGCAGGGAAGGCTGAGCCTATGGTACTCAATTTTTATCGACTCTTTGTGGTATAATTTTCCTAAATCCTTATCCAATCTAGTTGATATGGATATGAATGGATATAGTGAGGATATGTTGGTTCAATTCTCTGATAATAGGATTATTTTTACCTGTGTACGGCCTTGGTTATACTATGATAGTGAATTTGTGAATAGATCTCTCGGTGGAAAAATTAAGGATGATTTGCGATGGGTTACTCCTTGGTGTGTGCTGTTAAGTGGGAGTGACTTAAGTAAGTTTGATGGATTTCCATTAGTGCAATCTGGTTTAAATGGTTGGATCTGTCTGATAGTGGATTGCTTGGAACTGATGGATTACGTGAATCTTGGTAAAGCTATGCAGTTTGCTAACTTCAAGTGGACCCCAAGACTTTATTCAGCTATAGAGTTGTTCTCCATCTTAGCTGATAGAGGGATGTGCTCGAAAGATTGGGTGTTAAAGCCCCCATCTCTCTTTACTTCTTTCCTAGTGTTCTGTGTGGAATTACTAGGAGGTGTTTGGTTTTACTTCTGTTTTGGTTGCATTCTAGTTTTGCTCCTGGGTTCTAATGGGAGGTTTTGTTTCAATTTCTGCATTCTGTAGGTTGTTCTTTTGGTTAACTTGCAGTGTACACTTACGTATATCATTTCATCAATATAAACTGTTCCTTTGATGCCAAAAAAAAATATATATATATTAGGATGAAGTTACACCACAAATAACAAGATGCACCTAAAAAAAATATTCCATAACGCTAGGTGCATATTAACCCTTAAATAAATGGACTTGCCTATATTCCTCCACTCTTATTGTTATTTTCTTTTTTACTACTTATCTTAACTTTTATATTGAAATTTAAGTAGTTTAAATTTAATGTTTTATATAAATATTTTTATTGTAGTTTTAAACTATTATAATTAAATTTTAGTAGTTTTTGAATTTATTATTTATTTGTTAATAATTTAAAATTTTATTAAATTTTATAAAATATTAAATTTAAATTACTCAAATTTCGATATAAATGGCAAGATGAGTAGTGGTAGAGAAAAGGGCAGTAAAAGCATAGGGGATAGTCAATTCCTAAATAATATATACATGTCAAAACAACTATTCGTTTTTGGGCATTTTTTTAATATTTTAATTTACCTTTAATATTTTTCCTATAATTTTTAACGTTTTAATAAAGAGTGTTTTATCTTTAATGATTCATTAGAAACTTAGATTTATTTGTTGGGAAAAAAACTTAGATTTATTTTATATAGGGAATAACAAAATCATCGGTCGATAAATTAAAAAGCGGTATATCTTGATTAAAAAAAATAAAAAGCGCTATATTTATCACTTAAAAAGCGGTATAGATTAAATACATACCTCAAAACATACCTAATAGATTACACACTCTGAATTGATAAATTTTATATTCATGATTTGAATTGACCTTTTTTCTTTTATATTTTGAGGATATTTTATTGAAATTTCTCTATTTTATTATGGAGCATTTTTTTTTTACAGATTTAAAAGCATAAAATACTTTTTATAAAAAAAATTAGAAATTTATCAGATGTATAGACAAAAACAAGGTCAAACAGATAAACTTTTAAAAAGCTATATAAATGTTTATTAGATATTAATTTGAGGTCAAACAAAACATTATCCTCCTGATTTAAGACAGATAAAATACGTTTAAATAACTTATCATAAATGGTTATACACAACTATATGTAAATGTTATAATTGTTGCTTGAAAAAAACAAAAGCCAGGATGTTATATAGGATAGAAAAAATAAATTATCATACATTATAAAATTTAAATTTAAATCATAAGGATATCAAATTATATCAACATTTTGATTCATTTCAATTTGAAAATTCCGTAATATTATGTATAACTCTATAATATCCCTTTCAAAAAAAATTCTCACACACTCAGTCTTCACAACTTTTTTGGTTCTTCTCTCTCAGACCTACTTCTAAGTTTCGTCCTTGCCTTCTTCATCGTCATCACGTCTGAACATATTATGAACAAGATTATTGACGCTAAGGAAAGAGCAGCAGAATCTACTTCTCCTTCTCTGTTGAGCGAAGAGGAACTAGATGGCGTTTTGTTTGGAAAATATGAAACCCGCAGGTTAGTCGGTGTTGGAGGTTTCGCTAGGGTTTACGAAGCTTGCCATGTTCTTACAAAGCAGAGTGTGGCCATTAAGGTCGTGAACAAGCAAGACGTAACAGAGCAGAGTCTCTCAATGGAAATCGCTACCATGCGCCTGCTGAATCATCCACACATCGTGAAACTCTACGAGGTCCTCACTACCAAAACCAAGATTTTCCTAGTCATGGAGTTTGCAAAAGGCGGCGAGCTCTTTGACATATTCGTTAATGAGGGTCCCTTTAGCTAAGATCAGCACCGTCGGTGGCTCCAACAGTTAATCTCAGCCGTCCAGCACTGCCACTCTCACGGCGTGTTCCACCGTGATTTGAAGCTTGAGAACCTCCTTCTCGACGAGAAATTGAACATCAAGGTTTCGGACTTCAGGTTGAGCGCCACAACGGACGATATCCGACCCGACGGCAAGCTTCATACCTTTTGTGGGACCCCTGCTTACATGGCCCCTGAGATGATCGACGATGACAGCTACGACGGAGATAAAGTCGATGTGTGGTAGTGCGGCATCGTTTTGTACATGCTTACCTTTCAGTCTTTGCCGTTCAACGGCCCCGATGCCCTTACCAAGTGTAAACAAGGGTAATATAGTAATTCTGTATTGGCTTAATAACACGGGCTGTGTGTTATATATATTAGGACCCTGCTTGTCATTTTAGTCTAGTCAGTGATTATGTGTAAGAGACTCTTGAATATGCGTTTCAGTTTTAGATGAATAAAGCAAAATTTCTGGTTTAGGTTTGCTAGCCTCTTGGGCTGGTCCAAGAGTTCACATGGTACCAGAGCCTCTGGTTCGACCCGCCAAGTGTTGACCCAAGACTTAGTCTTGAATCTCCGTGCGCAGCCTCAAATCTTGCCTCTCCGCTCTTCTTCGCAACGCCCTAACATGAGTGCCGACAAGAATTCCCTTACCGCTGCGACGCTGCCCTTCACTCATCCCCTCTATCTTCATCCATCGGACATGACGACAACCTCGCTCGTTCCTCATGTTCTTACTGGTATGGAGAATTATACGGTATGGAGCCGTGGGATGAGAATCGCGCTTAAGGGCCGTCAGAAGCTAGGGTTCATCGATGGCAGCTGCGTGAAAGATTCCTTTGAAGCAACCTTGCACGTTCAGTGGGAACGTTGCAACGCGGTGGTGCTTTCCTGGCTGATCAGTTCAATCTCGAAGGAGTTAGCCAACGGGATTGTTTTCTTTGACAACACACATCTGGTATGGAACGATCTCCGTGAGAGATTCAACAAGAAGAATGGGACCAGAATCTTTGCGTTGCACCGTGAGCTTAGTTCCCTTCGGCAAGGTGATTCTTCGGTATCTGTATATTTTTCCCGACTTAGAGACCTCTGGGAAGAACAATTGGCGGTGCTCTCTCTTCCACCCTGTACGTGTGCTGCGTCTAAGGCTCATAGTGATATGATCCAAGAACAACGCCTTCTTCAATTCTTGTTGGGTCTTGATGATTCATACGCCCAAGCTCGAAGCCAGATTCTGTTGATGGCTCTGTTGCCCTCTGTCAATGACGCGTACAGTATGATCCTCCAAGATGAAACGCAGCATTCTATTACTACTTCTGAAAAATTCTCCTCTTCCTCCGAAGGAATTGCTATGGCAGTAAGGGGGAGAGGTCGAGGAAGGGGGAGAGGTCGTGGGGAAAATGCTCCAGAATGCTCTCATTGTCACAAGAAAGGGCATGTGAGAGATAGTTGTTACCAGCTTATCGGTTATCCCCCCAATTTCAAGGGAAGACAGAATAAAGAAGCCAATCAGGGAGTTAAAGGTTCTCCGCAATGTTCTGATGAAGCAGTGGCAGGAACAACTAGCGTGGCAGCTCCCACATTCACGTAAGTCCAGTATGAGCGATTGTTGGAATTACTGAAGCGTGATAAGGAGACGACAGTGCACGCTTTATCTGGTACAGGTTTGACTATTCCTAACTCTTCTATAGCATGCAATAGTTGGATTATAGACTCTGGAGCCACCACTCACATGGTAGGAAATTTAGCCTTATTGCATGAGTATAGGACATACAATGGCCCTATTAAAACCATTAAGATACCCAATGGAAAGCATGTTACTGTCACTCATATAGGTAGTGCTAGAATTGTCAATGACATAATTGTGCATGATGTTCTGTATGCCCCTCAACTACAGTTTAATCTGATAGCTGTCTCTAAATTCACCAAAGAACATGATTGTATGGCTTCGTTCTTCCCCCATCTCTGTTTAATGCAGGGCCTACAGGATGGGAAGATGAAGCTGATTGGTAAAGAAATTGGAGGACTTTACATGTTGAAAATTGAAAAGAAATGTAATAGTGCCAATACAGTTCATACTTTTGAGAACAATAATGGTATAGAGAAATTGTCTAGTCTTGATTTATGGCACCAAAGATTAGGACATGCCCCAATTTCTGTAATGAAACATCTGGATGTTATAAATAGTAAAGAACTACATATGAATAAAGATTGCTCAGTTTGTGTTCAATCCAAACAAACTAAGTTTCCTTTTAATCGTAGTCATATTAAAACCAAAGGATGTTTTAAGATGATTCATGTTGATGTATGGGGACCATATAGAACCCCAACGCATCAAGGTTATCGGTTCTTCTTGACTATTGTAGATGATTTTTCTCAATCTACTTGGATATTTCTCATGAGTTCTAAATCCAACACCATTACTTGTATGAAGAATTTCTGTGCATATATATTGACTCAATTTTCTATTTCAATCAAACGTGTTCGTAGTGATAATGGAACTGAATTCACAAATAATGAATTGAAATCTTATTTTCAAGAAAAAGGAATTGTGCATGAGATGACATGTCCCTATACCCCTAAGCAAAATGGGGTTGTTGAAAGGAAACATAGAACTATTATACAAGTAACTAGGAGCTTAATCATACAATCTGCTGTTCCTATGGATTTCTGGGGGGATGTGTAAAGATGGCATGTTATTTAGTCAATAGGATTCCCTCTAAGGTCCTGGGATATAAAACCCCATTTGAAGTGGTATATAGATCTAAACCTAATTTATCTAACTTGAAGACATTTGGTTGTGCTGCTTTTGCAACAGATTTGGTAACCCAAGATAAATTGGAGCCTAGGGCAATACCTTGTGTATTCCTTGGATATCCAGAGAATAAGAAATGTTATCTATTGCTTAATACTAAGAATAATAGTTTGTTCGTGAGTAGGCATGTGAGTTTTATGGAAGACAAATATCCATTTAAGAATAAGGCTAACTAGAATTCTTTGGGAGTCTCTAGAGATTTAAAGAGCATGTTTTGGTTTGATCTTGAGGATCTTATTGTTGCTATTAATGATCAAAATCTGAACATTGGACAACCAATCAGTGGAACGAATAGAAATGTCTTGTCTAATTCTCCAGAAAATATAAATGATGAACAGATTTCTGAGCATAATGGGTCATGGCCTGTTAGAAATAGAAAACCTCCTATATGGTCTACAGATTATGTTTGTTCTACTTTAACTGCAGGAAATCAGCACAAGGAGAAGAGTAAGTGTAAATATCCTATTGATAACTATATCTCCTATGACAATGTTTCTTCTCATCATATGTCTTTTCTTTGCAACATTGATTCTGTAACAGAACCAGTTAGCTATGATAAGGCAGTTCTGAACCCAGAATGGGTAGAGGCCATGAAGGCTGAAATAAATGCACTTGAGAACAATCACACCTGGTAGATTGTTCCACTCCCTAAAGGAAAAAGGCCTATAGGGTGTAAGTGGGTGTACAAAATTAAGTATAATTCATATGGTAAAGTAGATAAATATAAAGCTAGATTAGTGGCAAAAGGATATAGTCAAAGGGAAGGCATTGATTATTATGAAACTTTTTCACCGGTTGTTAAGATGCTTACTATTCATTTTGTTCTTAAATTAGTTGTTGTTAACAAATGGAAATTGCATCAAATAGATGTGCACAATGCTTTTCTGCAGGGTGATTTAAATGAGGAGGTATACATGCATATACCTCTCGGATTTGATAGTAAGGGGAAGAGAATGGTATGTAGATTAAGGAAATCCCTCTATGGCTTGAAACAAGCCTCAAGACAATGGAATCGTAAGCTGTCTGAAACTTTAAGACAAGGAGGTTTCACACAAAGCAAAAATGATTATTCTTTGTTTGTTAAAGAATTTGATGATAGTATAGTGTATATTTTTGTTTATGTAGATGATCTATTAATCACAGGAAGTTCTAAGAAAGGTATATCTCAAACAAAAATCTTGCTGCACAACAGTTTTAAAATCAAGGATTTAGGACAAATGAAATACTTTCTTGGAATTGAAATGCCTAAGTCAAATAAGGGAATTATTCTATGTCAAAGGAAATATATACTTGACTTGTTATCTGAAACAGGAATGAGTGGATGCAAACCACATGCTGTGCCAATGGCGCAGAATGTGAAACTGATGGCGTACCAGGAAGGAAAGGATAAGAAAGAAGATTTGTACAAATATCCAGATCGGTATAGAAAATTAGTAGGTAAGCTCATATATTTGACCTTGACTAGGCCTGATATCTCATTTTCTGTGCAGACCCTTAGCCAATTCATGCAACAACCAATGAAAGTGCATTATGCAGCAGCTATGAACGTGATCCGGTATCTAAAGGGTAGTCCTGGATTTGGTGTACTAATAAGTGCAGAAGGTGGCTTAGCACTTGAGTGTTATTGTGATGCTGACTGGGCAAGTTGTAGGACCACCAGGAGATCAGTAATTGGCTATTTACTGAAGTTTGGAGGTTCACTTGTCATGTGGAAGACAAAGAAGCAAAGCACAGTATCAAAGTCATCAGCAGAGGTAGAATAAAGGGCCCTTAGCATGGCAACATCAGAAATTGTTTGGGCACTTGGGGTACTAAAGGATTTGCTTGTTCAGCATGAAGATCCCGTGAGGGTTTTCTGCGATAATAAGGCGGCAATACATATTGCTGCAAATCCTGTGTATCACGAGCGTACCAAACATATCGAAATAGATTGCCATTTCGTAAGGAAAAAATAGGAAAACCAGCTGATAGACTTACATCATGTTAGATCAAAGGAACAACAAGCAGATCTCTTGACAAAGGCAGTAAGTGGAGATGTCCAAAAGAGGCTGCTGTACAAGTTAGGGACTGTTGATTTGTTTAGCCCACAAACTTGAGGGGGAGTGTAAACAAGGGTAATATAGTAATTCTGTATTGGCTTAATAGCACGGGCTGTGTGCTATATATATTAGGACCTTGATTTTCATTTTAGTCTAGTTAGTGATTATGTGTAAGAGACTCTTGTATATGCGTTTCAGTTTTAGATGAATAAAGCAAGATTTCTGGGTCAGGTTTGCTAGCCTCTTGGGCTAGTCCAAGAGTTCACACCAAGATGAGGGAAATTTCCCGAGGCCTAGTTTGCATTCCCCATCGGGGCAAACCCGAAAATTTGAGACATTTAATCAAACGGTTACTAGATCCGAACCCAAAAACGAGGACTACCATCGATGAGATTCTGAAAGACTCTTGGTACAAAAAAGGGTACACAGAGATCAAAGTCCAGCAGAAGAATCCAGAATGGACGATAAGAATAGACCCAAGTCCTTGAACGCCTTCCATTTGATATCGTTCGGTTCGGGTTTGGACATGTCGGACTTCTTGTAATTTTCATTTTTTTTTCTTTTGAACTGCAATAAATATGTTTAAACCATGGTTTGCACAACTCGAGATAAAACTCCTCTCACACACTTACCTCGTAAGTCGTAAAAACTATTAAAAAAAGTTAATCTAAACACACACATGTACAAACCGATTTATTTTGGGCGAAACTATATGTGATCAATTTGCATACTTATATCAGTGATCACATTATCGTTATCGTGATTGTTTGGATTTATCATTGGATATGTTTAATATGCTAAAACGTGTGTATGGGAAAATTTTGATGTTTGGATTAGCCCTTAGCCTATTTAGCTTATGGGCCAGGAATGGAGGTGCTTATAACTGTGAAGGCATTTAATATTTTTTGATATTTTTTATTAATCCTGCAACATTATTTTGTTAGAAAATTTTATGTTTGTATGATTTCTAATTTATATATATTTTAATTCATTAAATATATTTAATTAATTATTTTAGTATTTTTAAAATTTTCTCAATAATAAATTAACTATTTTTTTATAATTATCAAATAATTAGGTATGTATTATTTAATAAGATTCATGTCATTTTCAATCATTTTTCATATAAACTTATTGTTTAAAATAATCCTCCAAACATATTTCAGTTTAAAAAATCCATTTTAATTTACTTCCACCAATCTAAACATAAATTATATTACTTTTATCTTATCATAAGTTTACAAAAGTCAAATAAAAAAAAAAAAGCCAATTCTACCATGGTGAATGCAAAGACACTCATCACGTTGCCATGATACAATTATTTGGAGGGTATAAGCGTGTTTTGGATTATTTGAATTTAAGATTTTTAAATAAAAAGCTTTAAAGTGCAAAAATACATGTGATATTTTTCTAAAAATGCGTCCAACACCAAATACTTTTTAAAAAGAAAAAGTAACTATGAATTTCCTAAATAGGTGCAAAAATACACATTAACTTTTAGTTGACCATTTGTTTGAATTTTTAAGGGTTAAGATGTAAAAATACACATGAGATTTTTCTAAAAATACACCCCATACAAATGCTTTTTTGAGAGACAAAAGTAATTATAAACTTCCAAAATATGTGCAAAAATACATATTGACTATTAGCTGACCATTTGTTTGAAATTTTTGACTGAAAATAGTGACATGGAGAATGATGTGGATGATTAAGAAACAATATAAAATAATAATTTGCTGATTAGGTAAGAGAAATTAATTTCCACCTAACCCTTTATCTTCACCTAACCCTTCCTCTCCTCTCCCTCTTTCTTTTGAAAGAAGTGATGAGGTGGAGATAAGGGTGGAAACATGTCAGCCCAGGCCAAGGCTTTGTTCTTAACAGGCCTGACCTGTATTGTAGCAAATCAGTTTGTGCTTGGCTTGAGGCCTATTAAAAGGCTTGCATTTTTTTAATGAAAAAAGGCTTGTATTTTTATATAAACTATAGTGAAAAAGAACTTTAATAAACTCGAATCTAACTAGTACTGAAGGAGAGATCAATTAGGAAGTTAATTTCCAGATATAACGAACTCCGGTAATTAGGGTTGATAATATGTAATTATTTATTTTTATTTTTCATAATCATTTATTTTTCTTTTTCATGTAGAGTAATTTTTTTGCAAATACTTAATAGGCCAGGGTGGCTTGATAGGCCTATTAGTAAGCCTTGGCTTGACTTATTAAGAAAAATAGGCTTAAAAAAATGCCTTGGCTTGACCTTTTTTTACTAACAGGTCAGGCCTGACTAGGCCCTAAACAGGCTAGGCCGCAAGCCCCTAACAAGCTGCCTGACCCGTTTCCACTCCTAGGTGGAGATAAAGGATTTGGTGAAAATTAATTTCCCTTGCCCAGTCAGTAAATTATTATCCCAAGTTGGAGAAATACTTACATACTCTAAGTGTACCAGGTCCTCTAAACTCTATCCAATGAAAGCATAACAACTCATATCATTTTAATTCTAGTTGGCTTATGAATCATGTGAAAAAATTCAAATTTATCTTGTTTTTAGGAAAAGACATCTTAATTTAAAAAAAAAAAACTAAAACAAAATAATGAACCAATATTTTTCTTAAAAATAAGATATAATTGAATTTTTTTAGAGGAGTCATCAGCCAACTAAGATTAAAATGATCTGAATTGTTATACTCTCGTTGGACAGATTTCATATGACGTGATATTCATAGAGTATATAAGTATTTCTCTCCAAGTTATTTCCTAATTATCCACGTAATCCTCAATATTGCCATTTTTAGTCAAAAATTCAAACAATCAACTAAAGCTCAATGTATATTTTTGCACCTATTTTGGAAGCTCCACTATAAAAAAAAGATTGAATTTCCGACAGAATCCGTTCTGTCACTAATAGGTGTGTTACAAACGAATGAAATTCTGTCGGAATAGATTCCGTCTCAAATTTAGAAATTCTGTCGCAAAATTTTTTTTATTGTTTTTAAATTTCCAAATGCCACGTGTTTGCTCCTCAATATGCCACCTATCCCTCTCCCCTGGCTACCAGGTGTTTGTGTCTCATAATTCCTGAAAATGCCTCTTCTCTCGTTTGAATCTGCGACCTTAAGCTGCCGATGCCTTTACGCACGAGTCTTTGCCAGTTGCACCGAAAGAAACTTATGTTATATTATTACATATTATTATATATATATGATAATTAATTATTAATTACATATGATATTATTAAAATAAAATTAAAAATTTAATAAAAACGTAAAAAATATTTATATATATAATTAAACAAATTTTTAATTAAAATTAATTAATAAATAATAATTTAATATTATAAATATTATTTTTAATATAAAATTATAAATATAATATTAATAAAATATAATTTATTTTTAAATAAAATAAAATAATAACTAATGTAATAATATCATAAATATTATTTTAGCAGAAAATTTTAAATATAATATTAATAAATAATAATATAATTTTAATAATTAAGGTTAAATAGAATTATTTAATAATTAATATTTTAATTTTATAAATATTATTTTTAAAGTAAATTTTAATTTTTATCATGGAATTTGTGATGGAAAAGTTCTGTGACAATTTGCTATGAAAATTTTCCGTTGGAAATTTTGTGGCGAACTTTTTTGTCACGGAATCCCATGGTTAAGTTTACTACAGAAATTTTCCATGGCTAATTCAGAAAATTCCATTAGAATTTGATACAGAAAAAATTCTGTGACAAATTCCATAGAAAATTGGGTGTTTTTTTGTAGTGCTTATAGATACTTTTGCCCCTTAAAAAAATATTTGTATACTTTTAAGAAAATCTCATATGTATTTTTGCACCTTAATCCTTAAAAAATTTAAACAAATGGTCAACTAATGGTAAATGTATATTTTTACATCTATTTTGAAAATTCATAGTTACTTTAGCCCCTGAAAAATCATTTGGTGTTGGGCGCGTTTTTGGGAAAATCTCATGTATATTTTGCACCTTAACCCATATTTTTATTTAAAATTTTACCCGAACTATAATAATAAAATGAAAAATAAAATAATAAAATAACGTCACCCCAGGTTCAAAAACAAATCTGCCATAAAATTAATTAAAACGAATCCTTAATATAACATTGAACTAATTTTGGTTTAATTGGTTTAAAGAGAAAAAGTGAAAGTGTAATAACCCAAATAAGCAAATTACAATTAAGAAAGGAATTTTAGAAATATACTATTATCATATATTAAAGTTGAAAAGAATCACATATTTAGTTAATTTTAGAATAAATTTAGTGATATTTTCTTTTTCTTTTTCTAATTTGATCACAGGTTCCTCCTTTTGAGACTTAGAGGACAAATAATTTTCACCCCTCCCAATAAATACACTCCTCATGATTCAAATTTGTGTTATCTTCCTTAACAGGGTGAGGTTATTTATCACATTAACCAACAGCTTGTCAGTTCTACTAGTGACTCTCTCTACATTAATTTCTTTTTAACGAGTGTAAAAGGATAATGTAAAAAGTCTTTTACTAGTCTATGAATGTTAAACCGTGCTTAAGGATGTTTTTGAACTATAAATGGGCATCCATTAAATTAAATTAAGTTAAATGAACAACTGAATGATCAAAATGATTGTGAATAAACTATAAGGAGTCAACTATTTCCTTTGGTCCATAATATAGGGCATTTATAGAAAAATAGCTTGGTTCACAATATAGATCACTCGTAAAATAATTAATTTTTTTTTTCAGTTTTACCTCTGTAATTAATGCTCATTTTCAATTTATCCACTCATTAACTTTTGAAACACATTTTCCAACAAGGGTAAAAGTGAAAAAAAATTCAATTTAGGATATATTTATTGAGTTAATTATCATTTCTTGTTTCTGTAAATTAGTTAAAGTGCCCTATATTATAGATCGAAAAAAATAATTATAATATTAACAAATTGTTTGTTAAGGTGGTAGCAGCCTTATCCCATAATAAAGAGATTCAATAAGCTATTGATTGATGTTTTTTACCCTTTTCTTTATGTTGTTTTAGTGGGCCGCGCATTCAGTGATGGAAGCCCAACATAAAAGATTTGACCGACTTAAGGTTATATAAATTTGGTCACATTAATACTTTTGTTATCCAAAAAAAAAAAATCACAATGATTGTGTATGAACTATAAAGAGATCTGTGTTGTTTTAGTGGGCCGTCCATTTATATTGGATCATGTGGTCAGTTTTTTAATGTAAATCTAACATAGAAGATTTGATTGACCTAAGGTTATATAAATTTGGTTAGATTTATACTTTTATTACCACAACCCTAATTTGATTTACTTTGTCCAGAGCCGCATCTAGCGCAGAGATTTAGGAAAAATCCAACGTGATCAACATTGGTAAGAACATATTTCACAAGCTTGATCTATTTGTTTAGGCAAGTTTCTCACACTCATTTATCAAGATTTTTAAATAGCTCAAATTGACATAATTTCTTATGTTTACTTGATTTTCATAGGCTTCAGAGAGGAAATTGAGTTTTTTTTTCTGTAAGTTCAGTTTTCTCAGATCTTTGTGGTTGGTCAAAAAATTTTATAAATTTTGTAAAATATGCTAATATATCTTCAATAAATTTTATGATTGACTATAAAATCAAGCGTGAAGTATGAAAGATCTATTTTAAGGATGAAAGACAGAGACGAAGCATAGTTGATACAAGCCGATCCATAATGGTTTGAAAGAGTAAAATCAGATTCAAAACTAAAAGTTATAAACTAGAGCCTTGGTACACAGAGATCAAAGTACAGCAGAAGATTCCAGAATGGAGGATAAGAAACCTTCCATTTGACATCGTTCGGTTCGGGTTTGAATAAACTATGTATAAACCAATTTTTTTTTTTTGGCGAAACCATATGAAATCGATCAATTTGTGAACTTATATCAGTGATCACATCAAGAGCAACATGATGCCATGACACAATTTGGAGGGTATAAGTGTGTTTTGGATTATTTGAATTTAAAATTTGCATATGATAATTTAAATATTTTTATTTAGAATTCTACACGAACTAATATAAAAAAAATGAAATATATAAAAATAAAATAACATCCCCCCGGGTTCGAAAACACATCTTCCATCAAATTAATCAATACGGATCCTTAATATAACATTGAATTATTTGTAATTTTAATTTGTTTTTAAAACAGAGAAACTGTAGTAAGCCAAATAAAAAAAATTAAAATTAAGAACTGACTTTTAGAAATATACTACTTACTATCATATTAAAGTTGAAAAGAAAGACATAATTAAGTAATTAGTTAGTTTTAGAATATATATACATATATATATTTTATACTACCGGTGACATACACTTTCTTTTCCTTTTCCTAATAATTTGATTAAGGGTTACTCCCTTTGAGGCTTGAAAAGCAAATAGTTTTTATCTCTCTCAATAAGTATATTTTCCATGATTCAACTTGTGTTTTCTTCTTTATGAGGTGAAGTTGCTTATCACCTTAACTAACAATTTGTTAGTTTTACTGATGCCACTTTCTACATTAATTTCTTTTTAATGAGTGTAAAAGGTTAATGTAAAAGGTCTTTTTTTCCCCCTAGTGTATGAATCATAAAACGTGCTTAAGGATATTTTTGAACTATAAACCGGTATCCATTAAATTAAATTAAATGAACAATGGAATGATCACGAGGATTGTGAATAAACTATAAGGAATCAACTAATTACAATTCCAACAAGCTCTTGGTTGCAGTGGTAACAACCTTACTTGTAATAAGAAGGAAAACATAAGTTCAACTTTTAGGAAATATGCTTGTTGGGATAAGCAAATTAAAACTCTTTAATGTGCTTCAAGGATAAAAAGGAATTAGTTTCATGCTCCAAGTGGTTTGAGAACACCCTTAGTAATTCACCAAAAAAAAAAAAAATCAGAATGATTGTGTATAAACTATAAAGAATTTTCTCTGTATTGTTTTAGTGGGCGGTGCATTCATATTGGATTAATATGGTTACGCTATGTAGTGTAAATCTCATGGAAGCCCAACATAGATTATTTGATTGACCTAAGGTGATATAAATTTGGTTAGATTTCTACTTTTATTATCACAAAATAAATAAATAAATAAATAATCACAACAATTGTGTATAAACTACAAAAAGTTCTCTCTGGGTTGTTTTAGTGGGCCGTGCATTCATATTGGATTAATATGGTTACGCTATTTAGCATAAATCTCATGGAAGCCCAACATGGAAGATTTGACCGGCCTAACTCTATAAATTTGGTTATATTTCTACTTTTATTACAACCCTAATTTGATTTGCTTTGTCCAGAGCCGCATCTGGCGTAGAGATTAAGGGAAAATCTAACACGATCGACATTGGTAAGAACATATTTGAAAAGCTTGATCGATTTATTTAGGCAAGCTTATCACACCCATTTATCAAGATTTTTAAATAGTTCAAATTGACATCATTTCTTATGTCTACTTGATTTTCACAAACTTCAGAGAGGAAAATGAGTTTTTTTTTTTTTTTAAAAATTTAGTTTCTCAGATCTTTGGGGTTGATCATAAAATCTTATAAATTTTGGAAAATACACTAATATATCTTCAAAAGATTTTATGATTATGGACTATAGAATTAGGGCGGAGTTATACGATCTATTTTAAGGATGAAAGAGAGAGAGCATATCTGACAAGCCAATCCACAATAATTTGAAAGAGTAAAGTCAGATTCAAAACTGAAAATTATAGATCTCATTGAAACGATCAAACTAGACACCAATTCCGTGATTTTTCAATCAAGCTAATTGGTCTCGTCCGATTTTCAAAACCATAATACAAATTCTTATATATCTATATATTTTGTTGTGGACTTTATGCCTTTACATGTAATTAATATGGTGACACAGCATATATATAATGTAAGCCCAATAGTAATCCATATATATTAGAAAAACTGACTATTCAAATTTTATATAAACAATTTAGCCTTTGTTTTCTACTGTCATGAGACAACTTTTGTTTAAACTGTTTAGCGCGCCGCAATAGTTACAAATGGTGGGCAAATTCGGCACGAGTATGAATTAAGAAACATGAGCAGAACAGTACCATATCTTACATGTCCTTTAGAAAAGGAAAAAAATATTTTTTTTCTCAAGAAATGCTATCACATTTAAATGTGTGTGTGTTTTTTTTGTTCTTATGAGAGTATCTATAATAATTAATGTTTCTAATATTTCTTTTTTAATGTAATTGTGCTAGGGTGACTTGATGGAAATGAATGCGATGGGAGAAACAAAAAAGCCTAGAGTTGATGATCATGAAGGAAGAAATACTAAGCTCCAACATCTGCCTGAGCAGATCATCCACCACATCATGCATTTGCTTCTTTGTAAGGATGCAACCAAGCTCAGTGTCTTATCCAAAGACTTCTATTCTCATTGGCTTTCCTTCCCAGTTCTTGACTTCAACTATGATTTCTTTCAACCAAAGGACAATTCAGATGAGACATTCTTCACTTATATACAAAGAATCATTGAACTTCGTGGCCCTCACATAAAGGATACTTTGCAAAAGCTGAACTTCTCTTTCCATGAAGAGATCAAATCCACTAATATCCATCAGTACCGTACTGCATTTGATGCCTTGATGGACTTTGCCATGGAAAGCAATTGCAAAGAGATCACTTTTGACCTAAGAATCACAGTCCCTTATAGCATTATTCAACAAGCCAGGAGCATCATTAATAAGATTGTGAGTTATGACAAGTTTATTCCTCTATTTTCTTCCCTGTTCTTGACTGTGCTCAAACTTACTGGTTTACAGTTTAGCCCAATTGTTGATGCTTTCATAAAATGCCCAAAGTTGCAAGAACTACTAATCAATTGCTGTGAAGGATTCCACACTATAGTGGTTTCCTGCCCATCCATAAAACAAGTTGAAGTAAAACGTTGCGTTGGGTTGAGAGCATTTCAAGTGGAAGGGGAAAAATTAGAAAGTTTAATATTTGAAGGTATCAGAAGCTATAATGCAGGACTTCAACCATGTGATGTTGACCTTCCTGTATGTGATTCCTTGAGATATTTGCGTCTCAGCAACGTCAAGGTCCTAACTGACAATCTTACTGAAGTGGTCACGGAGTACTTGTATCTTGGTCGATGTGAATTGTCTGGAAACCTGCAAATTTATAATCCTCACATTAAAGTATTGGAGATGGAGTGCAATAATAAAGTGGAGAACCTAGTCCTTAACACTCCCAATCTTGAGAGTTTTAAGTTTGAAGCTTCTGAAAGACAAGCTTGTACATTAAACATCTTAGCATGTCTGGCTCTCAGGATTTTGAAGCTCAGAGATGTAAACACCATAACGGATGAGTGGTTGAAGAGTGTAATATTGCGCTTGGTTTGTCTGGAAGAGGTGGACTTACTCAATTGCATTATGTTGCAAAAGATTATCATAAAAACTGAAATTCTAAGGAAATTTTCTGTATATGGATGTATCAATCTGAGGGAGGTTATACTTGAAACTCCAAACCTGGTAGAGTTCAACTATCTCGGAAGCTTAGAAATTTCTGTGCAGATTTTATCAGGAAAATGCAGCGGCAACATCAGATTGTCACGCAATACGTCAGATCATTTGTTATGGTTTGAAAACATGACAGAATTCCTTCGACAATTTGATCATTTCAAAGACATCACTTTTACTTGCAGCACAACAGAGGTATTTATAGTTAAAGCAAAAGGACAAAATATGAATTACTTTTTCTTATAGTATCTGAACTCTTTAATATACTCATACATATTTGTTTGATTTGGTTTTATTTGAAGGATATGATTTTCCCAAGAGAATTTGTATGGCTAAATAAAACCCCTCCACTGTACGATGTGAAGCATATAAGATTTCAAGCTGGAAATATATCAAGTGATGAAGTTGTAGCTCGGCTGGTGGAGTGCTTGCTTTGGTTAGTTCCAAAGCCTATCACGTTAACCCTATCTTCCAATTCTTCAGGGAAAACCAGGACATTGAAGGTTTGTTCATTAAACTTTGTACTAGTATATATCACTCTAACCCTAACCTATGATATTTGGGGAAGCAGATCCTTTAATAGTCAATTCTCTCCCATTCCTCTCATAATCTCACACTTCAATAGAACTTGGATCATTCAATTTATGGGTGTTCCAAGTGTCCCAGTCCTGGATATTTTGATCCTGGGAATTTCTCGTCCTGATCAGGACCGGGACCGGGATCTATTGGACCCGGGACCGAGACCGAGATCGGTCACACACCTTGTGATCCCGGTCCTGGTCCTGGTTTTTTCATTTTTCATTTTAATTTTTTTTAAAAAGTAAGTTATTATTTTATTTTTTATCCCATAATTTAAGTTATCATTTGATAAAATGTGTATCACATCCATATTTAGTTGGAGTTAAAATGTATATATCGTGATACTAATTCTACTATATAATATATAAAAATAATACAAAAATTATGAAGGTGATAATAATAATAAAAAAAAAATGTTATTCTTCAATTCTAGATCAATTTGTATGATTATTATGGCCTTATTAGGTGTTAAATAATTACTTTAAACATTAGATTATAGAAAATTTAACTAATATAATAATATTTTTTAAATTTAATTTTTTTTTAAAAAAACCGGGATTTCCCGGTTTGATCCCGGTCCTGCCTGGGATTATCGGGACCGAGACCAAACTGGGATTGCATCCCGGCCAAAAACCAGGACCGGGACTAGGAGTGAGAGATCCCGGTCCCGGTTTTGAACTCCCCTAATTCAATTTATGAAACTATTATTGTAATATTTTATAAGTTAATTTTTAACAATTTTATACTATAGTTGCGAACAGTGCAAATCAAATATTAAAACGTTTAAATTTAGTTTTATGTAATATTTTATTAAAATATTGATCACAATCCTTAGTTTTTAATTTATGGGTGGAGAGAGGTATTTTGAGAGAAAAAGGAGGGGAGAGGTATTTTGAGAGGATCTGAATTCCATTGTGGAAACTCCCTGCTAAGTCCAATAACTAAAAGCCATGTCCTAATTATAACAAGAAGCTATATATATATTGTTCTGAATAACAAGAAGCTATATATATAATGTAATTTACTCATTAATGCATCAAAATTCATCAAATTTTGTGTCATTATAGTAGCATCTGTGTGTGTTTAGTGTGTGGTGATCACTCTGATTGAATAAGTTAGTGCTGTGTTTAGGGAGAAAAACTGACAAAGGGCTTAAAAAACGGTTAAAACATAAAGCTGAGTGTAAATTATGCCGTATTTATTCATTTAATAAAATAAAAATTTATAAAAAAAAACGAGAGAAAATGATAATATAAAAATTAGGAAAAAGTGTGGCTTATCGATTATCAAATAAGAGGTTAATCTAGACAAAATAGAAAACAACACTTAATGGAAAACTATATCATTTGTCAAATGTTATTGATCAATTGAATAAAGTTGAGGATTTATGTTTGCCTCTACCTCAACTAGATTAACCCCTGTATGGATGGAGAGAAAATTGGGGGGGGGGGGGGGGGGGGGGGGGGGGGGTTCCTAGGGAGGAAAATGGGGAGAGGGATGTTTTTCCCCGATCGGATGAAGGTAAGGTTCTGAAACCCGCACCGGTCATTGAACCGGTTAGGGTATTGGGTCAAGGGTCAGTGGGTCAGATAGGAGTCAAACCGGGGTTAAACCAGTGAGGAAGGGAAGATTTTAAAATTATTTATATGAAATTTTGAATAAAATATTAAAAAAATTAAAAAAACCGGTCAAACCAGGGTCAGTAGCTAGATCAGACCGGTCGAACCACCAGTCCAACGGTTTCATGGTCAAACCGGCCGGTTCGGTCCGAGCCTGAGAACAATGGATGAAGAAAGAAAATTGAGAGGAGAGAAAAGTTGGGGAGAAAATGGGACGTGGGACTCACATCATTCTCACTCCAACTTGTCTCTCCACACATGGAAATAAAATGGGAACAAAACTCATTTTTCTATTATTTACCCTCACACACATTTATACAACTGATTATTTGTCCATTATTTACTTATTATTATTTTCACTTTAAAAATACATTTTTTATGAAATCAATTTCTCAAGATATTATATTCCATTTTAACCCTTTCACTTTTTATTTCTCAAGATTCTTATTATTATAATTAATTTAAAAAAATTGTCCACTTTTCTTACCTTGCAAATTTTTTAAAAAACTATTTGGTTTAAAAATATATTAACATGAGTATATATCGTACCAAATAATTTGGTTTTAAGTTACATGATGATGCTAATGTTAATATGATGCATTGTGATATATAATTTGATTTTAAATATTATATGTTTTTATATAGAAGGGTATTTTAGTCATTCATATACTTACTCATTTTCTTTCCTCTTTGTTTTTTTCCTGTCAATTCAAACAGCAGGGGTTATAACATTTTCTCTTCTCTCCATTTTCTCTCCTCCCATTTTCTTTCCTCTCAACTTTTTTTCCCATCTAAACAGAATAGAAGGGTATTTTAGTCATAGATATACTTACTCATTTTCTTTTCGCTCTGTTTTCACCCGTCAGTCCAAACAACGGGGTGATAACACTTTCTCCCTAATTTTCCCTTCTCACAATTTTCTTCCCTCTCAACTTTTCTTCCCATCCAAATGGAGCATAAGTGATATGTTAATTGCTACTTTTTCTTCATATTAAAGCTTATATTCGATACGCCTATTCCAATTTTCAATTATGAAAATAACCTTTGAAGTGAAAGACCTTCAAATATTTTTACTAGGTTATGGCTCTAAATTCTGTTTTCTATTTCTATATACAAATACTCCGCTTATTTCTTCAGATGGCCCAATTTCCCCTTACAAATGTGTGATGTCTTGTTGTGAATCTTTGTCATCAATTGACCCTGCCCAAACAACATCAATAAACTTGATCAATACTAGCTTGATCCCCTTTCATATATAGGATATCCCTCTTTTTTGATTTAAAGCCAACTATTTATGTTTCTGTTATCTGTTAAATGATTGATTACATATTTCCTTTGTCAAACACTAATAATCACCTTCTTTGATTGAGTAACCTCCAACGTAACCCTTGGAAATATTGCATCTATCCTAAGTCGCTCTTACTTCAAACTCAGTAGTTAGGATACTCTTGTGTCTCGAAATCTCTTCCAGTTACAATAATATCGTTAATATATAGACACACCGGATATTTTTCATAACAGAACTATATATGTCCAAAAACGATAGTGTTATCATATTGCCTTTATCTTGCAGCTTCTCCTTTTCGTACTTTGTGAATCTCTCTAACCATGCTTTAAGAAATTACTAATCCATTTAAATCGTATTTCACAGTACAAAGTAAAAATCCATATGCACCCATAATTCCACTTCTTCCCAATCAAGTACAATTATTCTGAAGGACTCCCATCCCCCTCTACTCATTCAAGTATCCTTAGTGCCTCTTGAATGTTACTGTTCTTATCTTTAATATAAGACCCAAGTAACTAATTTGAGTAGTTTAAAGATGTTAGTTAATATGATATTTTTTTGGGTTAATATATTATTTGGTTGTTATAGTTTGTTCTCATTTTAGTTTTGATCTCTATAGTTTCAAACCATAGGTTTTGGTTTCTCAAGTTTCTTTTTGCCTGAAATGTTAGTCCCTATAATTTAATAAAGGCCTTAATAGTATTAAATATGCTGATGTGGCACAAACACCGTCAATTATGATAATGTGGTTTGATGACTGGGCAAGCTAAATGTAATTTTTTAGCTTATGTGGCTAATTGATCAAATTAAAAAAAAAAAGATTACACTATTTATCATCTTCTTCATCAAGTGAGAGATAACCCCATTGGGAGACGCAGCTGTTGAAGGGGGCTGTTTCATCACTCATCGCCCCTCTCCCTTCCGTCTTATTCGTTCAGCCTTAGCCCTCAGTCGGAGCTCCCACCCTCGCAGACTCCTCGCTCACACTTCAGTGTTTAGATTTTCAGATCAAACCAAACGCTTGGGCGCACAATGGCTGGCCTCTCCAATCTCACTCAGCACTGTTATTCTTTTCGTCACCGTCTCAGCCGCATCTGCTCGTTGTGTTTCCGTCACCTCTTCTCATTTTCACCTTCGCTTCCAGTAAGTTTTTCCCCCTTTGTTGAATCTCTTGAGGCCATTTTCTACTGCTTCCTCTTCTAACCTAATAAATGGAGCCAAGATGGTTCATCTTTGAGCCGAGCTTGTGGGGCTTACACATTGCAAATCATAGAAGACGAATGTTTCTGGGCTTTTTTAGTTGAGACATGTAGTCGAGCAGAACCCATTCCTCTTTGATTGGAAGTTCTATCAGAATTGAAGGATTACATTTTTGGTTGAATTTATGAGTCTCGGGCGACTGAAGAGTGAAGAAGGTCAATGGCTTTTTGGATAATTAGTGGTTAATGGCTTGCCTTCCACTAAAGAATGTTGTAGATGGCGTTCTTTCCCAGACTCCGTACTTTATTTTTTAATTTTATCACTAAGCCTCACAAGATACAAAAATCACAGCCAGTTTGCCCAGTCAACAAGCCACATTAGCATAATTGACTGAGTTAGTGCCACATTAGAATGTTTAACACCATTAAGGTCTTTATTAAATTATAAGGACTAACATTTTAGATAGAAAGAAATGTGAAGGACCAAAACCTATAGTTTAAAGCTATAGAGACAAAAATCAGACTGCGGACAAACTATAAGGACTAAATATTATATTAACCATATTTTTTTCCCTAAAAAACCTAATCGTCTTCCTTAATTCTCTCTCCCTTTCTCTTACTTGATTTTTGTTAAGGGATTATGGATCAATAGGGTGAATTTGGGAATATTGATAAAACATGTGAAATAGTTCTTACATTTAGGGCAACATCAACTCCTTAATTAGGTCATACAATAAGGATCGGATAGCATTTTGGATCTTTGCTCCGTCAACATTAGTGGTGACATCAAAGGGATAATAAGAATTCATATGAAACAAATCTTCAATAGGATTCAGTGCGCACATATTGGTTGGCTTTATACTAAAAGCAATAGGATTCAGTGTTCACTGTTGTTGTTCTTCCTTCATGAGTAAATAAAATATTGGCGAAGGTAGTAGACAATTGATGGCAATCAGTGATATGGTCAGATTTCCCAAAACCAACATTACAAGCAGTTTTATTAATTATCATAAGCTCTTTTTAGAGCGGTAATACTCTCCAGACATAGTTACCTAATTTGATTAGATTAAGGAAGTTAGTTTAGTTAGTTAATATAACATATTTTCTAAGCCACTCTAGCCATCTTCCTTAATTCTCTCATTCCTTCTTCTTCTTGATTATTAATGAGGGAGCATTAATAGGGTAAATTAGGAAAATATTAACAAATATTTCTTATATTTAGGATCAAGATCATCTTCCCAAATATGTCTTATATATTAAATATTAAGTACAGGAGGAAGTACCTTTCTTTGCTACTGACTCTGGGAGTGTAATTTTCTGCAACTGTCTGAGGCTTGAAGAGTTAATAGCATTTCCAGATGTCCACGAGATTTGTTCTTCTAGGGTTTCCCACGTGCCTAGTTTCACTAAATTAGTATGCACAGATCCTTCCTACAATGTTATATTTCTTTTACCATCGCCCTCCAATGCTTTGGTTGAGGCCTGAAACAAGTTCAAAAACCCTCTTGTTTCAACCTTACTGTTCAAATAAAACAGGCATCTTCAATACATATTCAATCTTCATCAGTAGTGTCTAAATCAAGCTAAGATCAAAATTACATATTCATACCCGAGTTGTCTTCTTCCTTCCACTGCTAGCTGTCTCTCTGGCAAGAGCACAACGGCGTTGGCATTTATCCCAGCCGGAGAAAGCCAACAACGGATTTTCAGTTTCATATTGTTCCCGAGGGAAACGGTAGAATCAATGGGTATTAATATCATAATCAAATGGAATCAGCCAGGATCAATCCACATAAGTGCTATATATATATATATAAAATAAATGCTAAAGTTATATTATATTATAGGATCATACAGGATGCATTGACTGACGTGGAATTTGAAATGTGATTGCAGTTTGGATACGTGAGGAGGAGGGTGGAGGCTAGGGAAGCGGAACAATGCTGCTCTACTCTTCCAATCAAATGCTGGAAACACTTTGTGCTTAGGGTTCAATATGAAGGCTTCGATGATGATAAGCCCATGAAGGAGTGTTTGGAAAAGTTCTTCTCTCCCCATATGCTTTATTATGGCATTAATTAGAGAGATATCAGATCACATCAGTCATCATCCCTCATTATGATGATTTGATTTCTGTTATGCTTTCAAAACTTCTGTATGTGGATGTGTTGTGTTATCTTTGAATCAATGTTGTGTAAACCGGACTGGACAGGACCGTTAGACCGATGTCCGGGAGGGCATTTGGCTCGTTCAGTATGGTTCAACCGTTTCATCATTTAGACCGTTTCAGGCCGCTTCACACCGACTGTTGGGCCGGGAACCGGGGTTGAACCAGAAATCGGGGTGGTTGAACCAAGAACCGGCTATTGGTATTATTGACATGCTATTGTGTGTTTTTTTTTAATGATTTCATTGTATTAGAACTTGGGATTCGGGAAAGATTATACATATAAGCTTTTGTATGTGTTTATTTTCAAATAATGTTAAAAGTTTATATTTTTTTTAATATTTATATAATTATTTATACACATAATATTATTTTTATTTAATTATTATGTTATCGATCCGACCATCAGTCCGACCATGCGATCTATGACCCGTTAGCCTCTCCGGTTCAACGTTTGGTCCGAATTTTAAAATATTACTTTGAATAAATGGCTTATAAGCCGATAGTATTTGTTTGTGGTTTATTTGTAACGTGGTTTGTGGTACTTTATTTCATATATGAATGAACCTTGTGACAAGTTTCTCCTTTTTATTTTCCTATGTTTTATTTTATTTAATATTTATTTGCGGTACTTTCGGGGATATATGCAGAATCTTTCTCATTTATCATTAAATGGTTGTTGACATTTTCTGATGATCTCTTTCGGTAGTTTCGAAATAGTCGCCGTTTAAAAATTCATAACTCATTCTAAAAAATTCCTAATTGACTGATTCCAAAGCCTAAGTGGAGTTCTTTAAGTGTATTTTTATAGAAAAATACTCAAGTCTACCCAGATTAACCACATTATTCCTAGAAATTTTCCAACCTTCCATTGCTATTGTAGGAAAAAAATATTTAACTAAGAAGGAAATTAAGCGTACCTGGACGAATCCATGTTCGGATCCGGGTCAAAGCTCCAATACTCCGTACTTGTGCCCACACAATTATTAGACTACTAGAGCCTAATTGTGATTTGCACAGCAGATCACCAGAACCAGAAAGATGGTAGGAGAGAAGAGAATTGCCAGAAAACTCAATGGCGGGGCGAGTTGCAATTAAGGAGGCACACCCTATTTATAGTGGTTTATGGAGGCCACTAATTAGGAAACGTGTGCACTCCTTCTTGCCCTCCAAGACAGGAATTAATTGTCTCTCAATTAATTCCCTAATTATGGTGATTTGTTCCTCTTTTAACAAATCCATAATTATTGCTAAATATTCCCAAATCTGCATCTTATGCTGATTTTATTCTTATTTGTTTAGGCTACTTATTTCCTAATTAAATAGTCCGGCCCATCAAGGGCGAACTTGGACCCAAAGTCCAACATCTCCCACTCGTACTTGATGGGCCTCCCATCGTGTGTGCGTTACTCTTTCTTGTTTCATACTTGGCGTCTGCCGTGACTGCGTGGGCAAAAACGTCTTTCAGATTTGGTGCTTGCGATACTAGAAATCCTTTATATCGGACCAGCATCCAAGGACACCCTTTATATATAACCGTAAGCTATATGTTCATTGCCTCTAATGCCCCAGATTCTCCCATACATATTACTCATGGCATATCTAATCCCTCTCGAGTTAATATGTTGATTAACTCAGATTGCCTTCCACGCACATAGTATCCGCACTTACTAGCTACACATAGAGCTAGTAAGGGGTCGACCACAGATACTAGTACATCTTATGTATCTAGGAGTAAATCTTCCTTTTTGACTAAACATCAGTCCATCTTGACTTGGTCGCTTTCCTAGTTTTCACTCGTCTGACCGAATCGAGTGTGATCATGGAGCTTTAGCTAAAGTAGCTGTCACCAAACCAAGCTTTCATGATGCCGCCTAAGTCTTAAGGGCATCGTGGAAGTATTCTTCCTTCTTGGGACTCACACTGTGGTGAACTAGGGATCTTTCACCCACATCCCATATTGCAGTTTAACTCTCAAGCACATGCAGTATGAATTGCATGCTACGGTGAATGGTTTGAGGTGTACGTCGATTTCTTTATCTTTCACCGTACAGACATTAGTTCCAAAATGTACTCAACATTCGAACCAGAACTTCCTTTTTCACAATATCTCTTATTTGTGAAAAAAGGGTTCTTTGCCTGGCTACAGGTCTATATTCATGCTTCGATCCATTTTCTATGTATATGCACACATGTAGATCTCATCTCAGTCTAACTGAGGCGACTCAAACGCAAAGATTCTTCTCAACCATTTAATGGTGATCATTTGCTCGTCTTACCTTCCTATGCCCCCGCAAAAACATGGGAAGACGATTGTTCGTGTGAGTGAACCAACCTTTTTTGACCTGTACGACATACAAAATTGTATACCTTTATGTATTTACTCATAACATACATACCATTTCTTTTATCTTCATATAAAAGAAGTTCATGACCTTATATTTTATTTGCGCCCCTAGATTTTCACTAACTCAATGAAAATCAAGTTATGGGCTCAATAAGGGGATCTACCAACATCTTGTCAGTAGAAGGTCATTGAACTATCGCTTTCCCTCTTTGAAAGCATATCTCTCATAGAGATGTATCAAAAAGGTATGTTTCGCCTTGCTGTGATACTTAGGATCCTCATCATAAGATGTTATCGTTTGGATCCTTTTATCCACCATTCATTCCCAATCTCTCATAGGAATTACTTTAGCCATATGGCACTTTGAATGATGGCAGAACATGCCCTGCATTCTATTTCTATGGATAACAGGAAAAAATACTATGTAATTTTCCTTACTCCATCACCATTTGCCTAGGTCTTGTATTGGAGTATCCTTTCAAAAAGGAAAGTTGTTATCTTGACAACTTAATCCATGGTTATTCTCATAACCCATTTCACAGCATGACCAAAAAGCAACTTCCAAGTCTGACAAAAAACATTTGGTCTTATGTACACCAATGTGTACATTCATATTACCAACTGTAGTCTTACATGGGACTCTATCCACCTTTCTTATGTTGGATTCCTCATAGGCCATGTAACCTCTTTAGGTTTATGCCCTTGACTTCAGGGGTGTCCATGGGTTTGCACTTTGATATCCTAAGATGTCTAAGGATTACACTTATACATGTCTTAGGTGGAAAAGACTATATCTATCTTGTGCAATCTCCGTTTATCTTGTCATTCAAGATATTTGTTCAACCCATGACTTTCTTAACTCAGAATTTAAGGATTCTCTGATCCTTTATTCCTTTGACTCCTTTGACACTTGTTTCATTTGTCACTTGACAAAGGATGACTTCACAAAGAATCATCACTAGACCATTTGGAACTTATGTAGTATTCTTCGATTATTTCAAAGTTGGTGAGGCTTTCACCTTGTGAAAACCTCATATACTACTATTTAGGTGATTGTTTCTACGAAGCCCTTAAGCTGCTTCAGTATAGAGTTCATCATCCAATTTCCAAAATTCCAAATTGGAAGGTGGTCTTTACATCATCTTGATGCAATTTTCATGACTAAGCTTGTTGTCATAGCCAAAGTTCAGAGTTAAAACACACAACGGACAACCTTCCATTGTATTACCCCCTAGCCACCAAGTGTTTTAGGTTCTGTATGCCCCCAACAGATTTGAGAACCTACTTATTCCCAATCGCCTCTCGGCTAAGTGACAAATTACCCAAACACGTATTTGGTTTAAAAAGAAATCCAAATCCTCCTGCATGACACTTTGCAATTTATCTTAGCAGGTCCTTCTAGTGTCTTTCAGACACTTATAGGTACTTATCATCACCTTCTAAATGATGAAAAGAGCATTCAATCCATTAGGGAATCTATCCCTTATAGTCATTCGCTAGATGACTCTTTGCTCCGAGGTGGATTTCATAGGATTCTTTTCCTATGTATGAGTGAGGTAATTGTCTCGTAACTTACCTCTTACCGCTTTCATTGTGAAAATAGTCTCAATCCTCCCACTCGGATCAGTGAACTTAGGAACACTTGGTTATTCCTTGTCACTTGTAAACCTCTTAAAGAGATTTATTGTGATTAATGCTCATTTCCTGCTAGGAAATTTAGGTTTTATGTACGTTGTGTCCCACGGTTTTCTTTCTGTCACTGAACCGCCATCATTTTCACTAATGAAGACGTGTCATGTCAAATTCTCATGTCATCTCACAAAGAGATACCTTATATACCTTAGCCCTAATCTTCCTTACTCAAAGGAAGAAGTGTGAATATAAAGTTAATGACCCTTATGGTCTTAACGAACTTGGCCCTGTTCTAAGGCCTATCCATGATTCATAGGGTAAGGTCGTGACTGACATAGAAGGCATTTGGTTAAGTGTGAATATAATAACTATGAGTCCACCTACCAACATATGGCTGGTAGCCTCATTGATGCCATTATATTCATAACCAAAACAAGGAGAGGTCTATCTCTCCATTTCAACAACTCTATTATGTTGAAGGGTTCTAGGTATTGATAGTTGCCTAGCAATGCCTTTCTTGTACACAAAGCAGCTCGAACTAATCACATGGGTGTCTTTAACCCTTGTTAGTTCAAAAGGTCTTATCCTTTTAGTTTAACTGATTCCTGACTAGTTCAGCCATTATCTAACAGCTTCACACTCGCCAAAAATCAAGTAAACATTACTGTATTTCGAGTAAACGTCCATAACGTTAACGAAACACTAAGCTCTTTGTGTTTTGCCCTCACGTTCATTGGTTCACTAACGTTATAATTTGCCAATTGCAGTGGATTTTCTCAAAAAAAATGGTTCTTTGTCTTTCTTGCCAGGTAGAATAAGTTTTCAACTTATTCATAAGGGTATTAACCCTTTAGCACACGTTGTTTAGCAAATACTCTTTTGCTAGTTTGATCATTCCCTTTGACCAAGGTGTACATGTGGCAAGAAAAAGGAATCTTTTATCCCTAGAAAAAGAAACATCAAAATCCAACAAAGGATTTGAGAATCATAGTCCCATTGATCCTTAACTAAAGAGATAGCAAAGATGTGATTCTGTCAGTTGCAATTGCATGGAGTGAATCAGGGTGGTTTACTTATGCAGAGTTAACGTGCAAGTTCCAATCCCTTGATTCTATCTCTTTGTTGCTTTGCATTTGACTTGAAGCCATATGCTTCTCTGAAATATCCACAACTCATGTGGATCGCTACTTTTATAACCCTTAAGGATTATGAATGTAGCTTTTCATCTTTGTAGAAACCATTGACCTCTTCTAGATCAAGTTTACCTCATAGGTTTCTTGCCCTTGGGCTTAGAGGATGAATCCTCCCACTCTTTAACTAAGTTCATCTGACTGATAGATCTCGAATCCTTCAGTCTTTCACATTCAAGTTCAATGTGGTGAATCACATTGCTGAAGGTTACAATATGCATATCAGAGGTAATGTTCACTTTCGTATACGCCCACTCAATGGAAGACATGGCTCACTCCCACTCACTGGGAGACATAGCTTCCTCCCACTCAGTGGGAGATGTCTTATCACAACATACACTTGTTGTTTGTTAGAAAGAACTTGGCATTTAGTTTGTCTCAACTTCTTAGTTTGACATCTGCCTCAAGTATTGCCTAAACAACATGTTAGGACTTAGCACACTGTGTTAAAACTTGACTTAGTTTTAACTTTATGGAAGAAGATCACTTATTTCACTATCTTCCAACACTATCCACACGGCTTGGATAAGGTTTCATTGCTCAAACCAACATAAGTTTAAGCAATGTTGTTCTTTCTATACTTGATAGCATAAACGTCTTGTATCCTTCAGTTGCTTCAGCCTCTAAATGCTGAAGACTAGTTGGTAGGATGTCCCTGACATCTCATTCTTCTTGAATGAAAGAGATTTGAGAGTTCCTAACTCCACAGATATTTCTATTGAGCTTGTCTTCATAAGCTCAGTCAAATAGACTTGGTCATAATTGGTCACTCAGACGATTATGGTATACAAATCTTAATTGTTCAAATAAGACAAAGGATAATTAGATAATAAGTTCACTAGTTTCATGTTCAGGAGACAACTATGTTGACTCCCATCCCAATCATACTAGTTAGCTCATCACCCTTTTAACCACAGTCTTCATTTGAACACTTTCCCCTTTGGTTTTCTAGACGCATTCCAGAAAAACTCCCACTCAATCATAGAGCAGTTATATTAACAAGATAATAACACATTATCATCTTACTGGCATGAATGTTCAAGAAAACAAGAAGAGAATATACTGAATTCAATTCTATAAACTAACAGAGAATTAAATCTTAAATTCAATGGGAAAAACAAGAACATTCAAAAATTTAAGCCTCATATCATTGTCTCTTAACTAGGTTCTCCTTCTCATAGGCCCTTCTGACCATATTAACTCATGTAGCTTCTAGCTACAATGTCCAACTCCTCTTTGCCATGTCTACATCCACTCATTTGGATGTATTTGCAGCATACCTCCCACTTGATGAGATGATTCTCACATCTCTATCTCTCTTGTCCTTTGTCACAACACATGTGATAAAAGGTTGACTTTTAGAAGTCATTGCTTCAACATTTGGGAAGACTTATTATTATTCAATAATCATTGAATAATTTTAAGTTGCTGCAATTTTTCAGGTTTTATCTCTAAGAGTTTGAGTCAAGGTTGGATAGGATTTTATATTCAAAAACTCATTTGAATAATCCCTTACTTTTAAAGAATCATTCAGCATTTAACCTTATGTTGCAACTGAAGAATACTCTTAAAAAATAAGCCAACTTATCCCAAAAAATAATAGAACCAACATTGATTCAATTCCAACGTTTTTTTTTTGGGACCCTCTAAGTGCACATAAGCACCTTTTTGACTCAAAACAGATCCAAACATGCTTCAAATATATGCAAATTATATATCAAATTGAAGCTCTCAAATTTAGGGATTTTTAGGAACCAACCTCATCTCAATCGGAGGTCCCACGCGCTCTCACGCGCCCCTAGAAGGTGTCTGGATGGAAAAATCCTGAAAAATTGAAAAATTCCAGCTTTGGCCACTCTCGGTGGAGGCGCGTGACATACACGCGCCGCCTTGCGGCCATCTGCCAGCGACACGCGCCGGCTCCCAAGAATCCACGCGTCGTCCTTTCTCCGACGGTGCTTGCCACGTGTCAAACGGAGACCCCAGTGGGCCCCACGCGCCATGTGTCCCCCTTTCCTTTTTTTTTTGCGCGATCAACAGTCAATGGATGACTGTTTGACCGTTGACCGGTCAACCGTGACACGTCACCGATAACGTGTCATTGATGTGGCGCTGACGTGTCTCGGTCAACGTGGCTGGTCAACGGATGACGTGGCCTCGTTGACCTATGCTGACGTGGCAACCTCTCATTGGCGCCACGTGTCATTGGTTGACCGATGACGTGGCGTTGACTGCCACGTCATTGCCTTCAACCTCCAGCCGGGTCAACCCGACCCGGTTGGAGCTCCGACGGGTCATCGCGACCCGGCAACTTCGGGAGGCCATATCTCCCTCATTTTAGCTCCATTTTTCGCGTTCTTGGTGTCGTTGGAATCGTAGTTCGGTGAACTACAAGTCCATGGCATTTATTTGATCTTAAAACCTCTGTTTCATTGATCAAATCACGAGTGAAGTTGCGGCGGCGACTAACGACCCACGAACTTCATTCCTTTGTTTCTCCTTCATCCGGACTCCGTTTGACGAGTTCTAAGCATCGTTGGAATCGTCTCTTCGAGATCTACACATCCATGTCCTTACTTTGGGCAAAAACACTGAGTTTCAAACACCCAATTTTTCTCGACATTGTCGGTGCGACGTAAACCGACGTGGATGTGTGTCCTCTGGGTTTAAAAGGCTCTTCTAACCTTTGAGGAGTTAAAGTGTCTTGTTTTTGGTTCCACATAGGTTCCAAAAACTCAACCTTTAAGAAATCAAAGAAGAAGAAAAATTGGCGCCTTGCAATATATATATATATATATATGCGTATATATATATAATGATTAGAGGAGCAAACAATCAAGAACCCAGTATCATATGTGTGCATATTAGGCTCAGCTCGAATAGCAAAATATGAGAAGATGAATTCGCATATATCATACGCATATTGTTGCACACAGACACGCATATATTATATAGCAAAGACAAAAAAAAACAAAATATATACATATGTACATGCGTGAGGCTTAAATATATATGTACATGTTCAACGTTTTGGATTTATGAAAAAAATTATCAACAAATGATAAAATCATGTGATCATATGAGAACATGCACAACAAATGTTTCAAGCAATAGAGGCTACAAATATAAAGCTTGAAAAAAAACAGTAGCACAGCGGAAAAATATGATGGAGAGATATAAACAAATTATATCACATTATTATTCACATAGAATAATCACAGCCTCAAGGATCAAATGGCTCTGATGCCAATGTAGGAAAAAAATATTTAACTAAGAAGGAAATTAAGCGTACCTGGACGAATCCATGTTCGGATCCGGGTCAAAGCTCCAATACTCCGTACTTGTGCCCACACAATTATTAGACTACTAGAGCCTAATTGTGATTTGCACAGCAGATCACCAGAACCAGAAAGATGGTAGGAGAGAAGAGAATTGCCAGAAAACTCAATGGCGGGGCGAGTTGCAATTAAGGAGGCACACCCTATTTATAGTGGTTTATGGAGGCCACTAATTAGGAAACGTGTGCACTCCTTCTTGCCCTCCAAGACAGGAATTAATTGTCTCTCAATTAATTCCCTAATTATGGTGATTTGTTCCTCTTTTAACAAATCCATAATTATTGCTAAATATTCCCAAATCTGCATCTTATGCTGATTTTATTCTTATTTATTTAGGCTACTTATTTCCTAATTAAATAGTCCGGCCCATCAAGGGCGAACTTGGACCCAAAGTCCAACAGCTATAGATTGCATTCTAGAAACAGAGCACAACTTTGAAAAATCATATCTTTTAATCCACTAGTCCAAAAATTATGTTCTACCCATCAAATTAAAGCTCTAAATGTCTATTTTAAATTTAGAAAGTTTTATAATTTTTGGTCAAGGTTTAGTTTTCCAAAATTTCGCCACAACCAATCTGACTTCCTGAAGCATAATCTGACAGCAATTAACTTCAAAAATATCTGATCCAAATAACAGAAATTATATATCAAATTAAAGCTTAGCAAGATACTTTTGTTCTGGAAAGTTTCATGGCCATTAAACAATATTATGTTATTAAAAAACATAACACAACTGATTTGACATAACCTTAGCCGCTTCAGGGTCAAATCACAAATTATCACGAATTAAATGCAATATAGTGCAAACAACTCGGGATCGTTCTCTTATCAAGGAGCCATTTATTTTGACTACCCTAGGAAAATCTAAGTGTTATAAACATGGTTAGAAAAGGGATGTCTGAAATTGGTTTTTCCAGAAATTAAAATTTATGAAAATAAAACTATTCCTAATTTTTTTTGTATTTTGGAAATAATAAAAAAATGATTTAGATTAAAAAGAGATAATATGATAAAATGAATCTTGGTGATGAAGAAAGTGGCAATCCTTGCTAAACAAATCATAGGAGTTCAAATTCCATTAAGTCTCAAGAATAACCTCAAGATAACACTTGAGTCCAATATTCCCAATTAATAGGAGCTCCTACAAACATAGCTAACTACTACCTCTTGAGATATTGTTTAAACCCACTTAATGTGCAATTAAAATTGGAGTGATGCAAATTGTTCTTCTCAATTAGAATGTTCTAACGAACCATTCAAAAGCTAAAATCAACTATGATTACCAATCAATAACATGATAGCAAACATAATTTCATCAAGCACATCAAAGATATGTATCAAAATGAACATCAAAATACATCATCCAATTAAAACTACAATGATCAATCCACATGGATACATAGCAGCAATCCAAGTCTTAAAACCACACAATGATTAACCTAAACAAGGAAATCAAATATATAGTCTAAGCATAAAATTAAATCAAAGAACTCCCCTATATAAGCACAATTGCACAAGCCACAATTCCTCAACGCCAAGAAGCAAAAAAGATCAGCCTCTCATGGCTTCAAAAATCATTTGAATAAATTGCAGCACTGAAATCTCCATGGGAGCTGATGAGGGCCAGAAGTGAATCTCGGCTATGGTGAAGATAGAGGTGAAGAAGAAAATGAGAATTGTGAAGGCAGTGGCTATCGGTTCAGACACAGAGATGAAAAATCCGGGACTTGAAGAACTGTCGGTTGTGTGTTTAATGATGGTGGTTAGCGGAGGAAGAAGACAGAGGGACGACGGTGGTGGTAGGCGAAGCTTGACGGAGGTAGTAAAGGAAACTAAGAGATGTGGTGTTGGTGAAGTGAAGAGAAAAGATGGCGTTGATGAAGTGCAGCTCCACGGTGGCTCAGGTGCCTCAAACTCCCAGCTTAACTCCGTCTCCCTCAAGCTCTCTCTCTGTCCAGATCTCCTCACACTCTCGGCTGTGATATCTAGCTCACTCACGGCCTCCAGCTCTCTGTTTTCGGTTTCCTTATCTCAGTGTTGCAGCCGCTCCTCCTGCTCTCTCTCTCCTTTTTCTTTCATTCTCGGATCCCTCTCTCTGCTTCCCAGCGGCGCTCTTCAAGTTCTCATCTCGCTCTCAGCTTCTCTTCCCTGTCGGGTCCTCCCTGTCCGAATAGCATGTCCACCGGTCCTCTTTTTCTGTTTCTCCAATCACTCTCGGGTCTGTGTGCGTTTTTGGGCTTTTTCCTATATCCAAATCCCATATCCACAAGCTGATTCGGATCCTCCATTTCCCCTGCCCAGCTGCGTTTCTGTCTCTATTTTTTTTTTTTTTTGTCTTTCTTTCAGCAGCCCAAATACCACTGGATCTGTTTCTTTTTATATATATATATATTGGGCTTGCTTTATTGTCTCATTTTCTAGCCCAGTTCCAAAAATTAATGTAGGCCTTGTCTCTTCTCTTGGCCTAAGTCACCCACAGCTCCTCTCAAATCTCCACATTAGCCTAATTCCCTCTAAATAATTAATTTGAATCTCCAAAATCCTCAATTTCTTCTTTAACACCTACAATGCAAAATTAAGCACAATGTAGCATTAAAAGTTCAAAGGACAATTGTATAAAAATAATTAATAAATTGTGACCATTTTACCCCTAATTACCATTAATTCAAAACAATTGTCTCTAACCAAAATTAATGCTTAATAATGCGATAATGTCCCATAAAATCCATTAAAAATCCTAATTTAATTAAGAAATATTAAATAAAAATATGGCTCAATCAACAACCAACTGCCAGACCTTGGATGTCCAGAATTTCCCTTGTTTCTGACTTAATTTTCAAAAATCATAACTCTCTCTGCAGATATCCAAATAATGCATTCTTAGACTCATTTTAAAGCTATGAATGTCTACTAAATCCCTGTAAAATTTAATAAATATTAGATAAGATTTGTCTAGTCAACATGAAACTAACAGTCTTCCAAAAACGTTAGTTTTGACAGTCTGAGTTTAAAAAATCAAGAACTCATTCATTTTCACTCCAAATTGTACTCTTCTTGATTCTATCCCCTAGCACACATCCTAAACTTTCTATACAAAAAGATCCAATCAAAAACTCCATCTATAGCCTTCATTTAAGCTTCTGTAACTTTCAGGTAGATACTCTGTTTTTCGGCGAGCAGACTAGGGTGGAGAAAACTAACATGCAACCATGAATTTATACTCTAAACCTCATGAATTTTAACTCTATCCTCTCCCACACATATGCCCTGAGGTTAATGATCAAATTTCAGAACCAAAGAGACCAAAAATCCCATCCAATATCGACATACAAACTCTGGTTTAAAACTTATCGGTTGACAGAATTTTTCCGGCGAATTTTCTCACCTCCAGCCACACAAACAGCCCAGAAAATAACTCAAATCCAATGAGAAAACAAAGATAAATGTGTAGGAGACTCACTTATACCAGAATATGGAGTTGCATGTGTGATTTGTAGCCTCTTCTTCCTCCAGTTTCACTCTCTCTCACTCACGTCTCTCTTTCTCTATTATGTTTCTTTCTTTGTTGTTTGTTTTTTTCCTGTTTGTTTCTCTTGCTCTCTCTTTTCTGCCAACTTGAAACAATGGAGAGTAAGGGAGTTTCTAAATTAATAGAGGACTAAGTATGATATTGGGTCAGGTGGATTCCAAATGGCAAGTGTGTGCGCGTTTAGTTTTCATGAAGATGTATGTGTGAGTTTGTGCGTAGAACATGTGTCTATCAATGATGGAAACAAATTATGAGGGCTGTTGTGTGCTCTTATAAAATGCCAAGTGTGGTGTGTGTGTCGGTGCCTGGGTGTGTTTTTAGATATACATAGGTATATTTTTATCCTATTAGTTACACACACTAGGCCCTAATTTTTCCCATTTGTCTAATTTAAGATTCCTTAAATTTCATAGGTTCTATATTTGACTTATTATCTAATTCCATAAATCAATCCTTAATAATTTTTAAGGATTCTCTTCTTTAATTAACTTCATAGAGTCTTAAAAATAATTTCTCAAAAATTCTCAAGCCAAATTATGACCATTAACTATTGTTCCTCAAATTTTTGGGAAAATAGACTTTTATTTCCCAAGATTAATTTCTAACGCCATTTAAATTTTCTTTTAGGAAAATTTAACCTTTTACTAAATTTTGGGATATTACACAAAGAAATTACTTGATATCTAACATGTTGTTAAATCTTAGAAATTGATAATATTCCAGCATATTTTCTTCTATTTTTAACTAATTTTTTGAATTCAAATTGAGTATAGAAAGATTTAATAGAAGAAAATGTGCATATCAGAGTAACAAGCTAAAGTTGAAGTAGAACAATATATTTGTGGGCTTTAGTTCAAAGGAAAAGTTAGAACTTATGCATCATCATTTTTGTAGGAGGATAGAGACAAATTTGGAAGCTTTTAAAGGATTGAAGATCAAGAGTGTGGAAGATGACAAGTCAAGAGCTAGCTCATGGGCCAAGAGGAAGTTGCTGTGTTATTGGCTTCAACTAACAATACATGTGCTGAAGCCAATGGACCTTCTGGACTTTCTGTGCTGTATGCTTTAGCACTTGGCGCTGTGCTGAAGCCAACGAGGACTAGAAGCTACTGTGTCATATGCTTCAGCACACTGGTGTGTGCTGAAGAACACAACCGAAAATGCAACCATGCGTTTTATTTGCTAAAACGTATGTGGAAGGTATTTAAGCAAGGGATAGGCCAAAATTAGGTCATTCTTCAGTTTCCAAGTGTTCTTGAGAGCATTGTGTGGTAGGGTTTGAGTTCTTGATGAGCTTGGAGCAAAGGAGGGAGCTTGGGAAGAGATTTGAAGCTTCTTTGGCTTGGTTTTCCTTCCTCTTCTCCATTTTCTCTCTTGTATTCTGCTATGGCTGTCATTGTTTTGCATAGTTTTAGTTATTTCATGACTATGTGTAGCTAGACTCCTCATTTTATGATTGTTTGGAATCCTTGTATAGATTAAATACTCATTTTCCCCTTTATATTTGTGATTAATTATGAGCTTATGCTGATTTCACTCTTTATTTAATATTGCTTCTTGTTGATTGACCAGAATGAAGATGAGCTTTGAAAGTAAAAAGACAATAATGCCTCTTTATTTATTTATTTATTTAAAAGGTTGATCATTGTTGGAGCTCCAACGACCGGTTACTGGTTGCCGCCAAGCCTGAGCGGCCATATCTGGCAGGCCATCAAAGCTCTCTTGTGTGCTGCTGATAAGCAGCCAGTAGCCGCCTCTTTGTATGTGACGAATGATTTTTGCTTTTATAACGGCGCAAGTCTTATCTTAGTTCTCGTTTAATCTTCTACGTGTTTTTTTCATCAACGCAAGCTCGTAATTAATTATTTTGACCAAAATATTTTGCCTCTTTAATATGCATAAAATCATTTTCATATTTTTTTTTCACACAATTTATACGTATATATGTTTGATGTTGCTTTCAACCATCCATGATGGAACCGTGTTGCATATATATTTTGTGTTGTAGTGACAATTGCATGCTAAATAACAACAGTGAAGACACATATGGTGCTGAAAATAATATAGCTTCTTAATTATGACATAATGAATAATTAAAAAAACTATTGATTAAAATATCAATAAATAATGTTTACTGTTTTCTTGAAAGGACCTTTTTTTTTGTAAATAATTAGTGGGTAGTAAGGGTGGGTAAGGTATGAGTAGATATTAAGGGTTCCAAAATATATAAAAATTTTAGTTTATTTTTTCATAATAAATCAATTAAAATGGGAAACATTATTTAATATTTAAGACTATGACAATCCATGACATGCCTCCACATTGTCTTAGAAATTGCTAATTTGATCCTCACATAAAAAGCAATATCCGATCCTGTTTCATAGGTTGACATGATTTAATCTCAAGGCACAAATTTATGAGAATGTGCATATATAATTTTTTATAAAAAAATTTCAATATTCATATTTCTCTAACTACTTTTATTCTATTTTATTAGGGAATTTATAAAGGCGATAATTGTCCACGAAGTGATCCTTCTAATGTAAATCACATTGCTTTTATATTTGGATATGATTCAAAAGATGGATTTGATTATTGGATTGTAACGAACTCATGGGGAGAAGACTGGCGATTGAAAGGATACTTCTACGTACAAAGGACACAGATTTTTTATTTTTTTTGGTTACAAAGGCAAGCAAAGCTTGAAAATGTTAGCAACTATGGACTAGTTCCTACAGAGTGATCATGTGACAACAGGCCACGATCCAAAGCAAAAAGATGGATACATTCAAACGGCGGAAGCCCTAATTCCTCGTAATCCTGGGGGATCGTATGCGCCGTTCCTGCCAGATAGTCTGCACAACGAATACTTTCCCTATGTGTATGGGAAATTTCCACCTCCCAGTCGCTATAAACAAGAGATCTGGTATCCAAAATAACATCAAACAGAGGATGATCGGAGTCACAACCAGCGGATAGGAGGTGGACTGCTTGAAGAGAGTCCGTGAACAGCTTGATTTTCCTAAGGCCCATCTGCTTACATAATAGGAGGCCTCGACGGATTGCATGGATTTCAGCAGCAGTTGGGAAGGAGAGTCCTAACTTCTGTTGAAATCCACGTATCCAGTTACCCTGATGATCCCGTATGACACCACCACAAGCAGCCTGTCCTTCGCTGATTACCGACCCGTCAACATCTAGACGGTAGAAACCCGGATCAGGAGGTAACCAGTGGAGTAGGCCTCTTTCTGGAACTTGGAAAATCTGGTGCCGAAACCTGCCGTTCTCCACACCTTCGAAGAGGTGATATATGCATCTGTGGACTATCTCCTTTGGGCTAACCGATGATCCTTCAAAGGCTTGACTGCACCGGTTCTTCCAAAGTAGCCAACATGTTGAACTAAAGACATTTTGCCATGACCATCTCGCCGTCTTGTTGTTTCCTGGTGAGTGATGTGTATTCCAATGTAGCCAATCCTGCAAATTACCAGAAAAAAACATACTATAATATAGGGGGTTAGTTAAAGCTGACCACACTCTCTGCGCATGCTCACAATCTCTCAGAATATGAAGAATACTCTCCACACTATCACACTGAAAAGGACAAGTGTTTAGGACGCTCGGGTTGTGTCTCGCTCTTAACTCGTTAGAAGGAAGCTTCTCACAGAAAAAAAAGGACACAGATTTATGGATCGTTTGGTGCATTGATTGTTTTTTTTCCACGTAGGCGCTTGGTTTTGGCTTGCTCTGCAGTTAATCAAGAGTCAACATTTTGAAATAGGCAAAAGTATAACGGTACATTTGATCCTCTAACTTTATACAATGTTTTAGCCTAAGTAAGTTGGTTTAGTTAATATAATATATATTATCTAAAACACCCAAGTCATTTTCCTTAATTTCCCCGTTCTCTCTCCTCCTTGATTAGAGCTGAAGGAGTATCGATAGTGGTAAAGTAGGAAAGATCATCAAATATTAAAAATATATCTTATATTTAAAACCTAAATCAACCCACTAATATATGCTCTGTACTAAGGACTGGAGGGAGTAAGAATTGGGTATGATTTTTTAAATCTGAACGAAAAAGTCTATACATATAAAACTTGATTAAAATCACGGATGTGATCCCTGGCTTATTCTCTCCAGCGCCACGCACCTCCATTATTTTCGTCCTCCCTTTTTGACCAAGCACGTCTTATATATATGATTGTTTATTGAATTTGATAAGATCTTTGTTTTTATATATATAATTATGCTTATAAAATTGATGGAATATTTTTTTCATAAATAAATATATGTTACATAGGGGAGGCACATCGTTGTATTCGTTTATTTTTGTCTTTTGTTCACAATTCAATTGTATTGGGGTTTAGGGGGTTGTTCTCGCTTCACGGAAAGCTTTACCTCCCATATATATGCAGCTGTATGTCTCAGACAACGACGAAGACTAAGAAGATTGCAACAACTCACTCACCTATCAATTGCCAACACACACGCTCTCTCCCTCTATTCTTCTTCCCCCCTCTATATTTGTCTGCTTCCAAATTTACTCATGTGAAAACCATTTGGGAAAATCCTTTTAAAAGTCATTTGAAACTTTCAAATTTTAATTTAAGTCATTAAACTTAACAAATCATTAATCAGATTATATAGAGTGAAATAGAATTTAGAAATTGGGTCAGATTACCTCAATGTCCTTGAGTTGTTAAAAGAGCAAAATACAATTCTTCACCCAGCAAAATTAATTTAACCCAAGAAAACATATTAGATCCATCATCTTCTTTTTTTATTTGAAGTGAAAGCCATACCAAAGAGGAAAAACAAAGTCAGAATATAAACGAAAAACTAAACAACGCCACCTTAAATCACGTCAGAATTTCATGAACTTCCTCGCAGTTTCTATGAGCTTCTTCAAATCATGTTTTAATAAACCTGCATGCTTCCTCACAGCCACCAAACAAAGCCACCTGGGCGCCCCTGTAGGGGTCTTATTAGGAGCCCCAGTGATCTTCACCTGAGTTTGGAACTTCAGATTATATTATGGTGATATAATGTTTCTAAACACTACGCAAAAAGGGATTTTAACGTCCCTATTTTGGCACTTTTAACGTCCAAAAACTGGGAGACGTCTATGTGAGGGGCGTAATATGTTTTAAGAAAGGACGTCTCAAAAAATGGGACATCTAAAGTGAGACTCTAGAAATTTGGGACATCTAAAGTCATCCACCGGGGGGACTTTAGACATTCGAATTCTGGATTTTGGACGTTAAAAGGTTTGATTTTTTAAAAAAATGATTAATTACATTCTGTATTAACCAGCGATTTCAAACTGCAGAAATAGAATAGAAAATGGATTCATAAACCACAATATCCGTTACAAAATGGTAATGATATCCAACACTACAATCTTTACTACATATACATACAATATCAACTCATACAACCTACTACTATATACATGTACAATAACAACGTAACCAGAAAGTGTTAAAACACTGTCATCACATAACTACAAACTGATATAAATAAATAGTTTATTGCTCTATATTTTGAAGAAGATGTCCAGCCAAAAGGTCTCTAATCAAATTAAGGTCTTCACGTAGGTAGGCATCTTCATTATCAAAAATCTAAAAATTAGAAAATAAGCTTTGATGAAATGAATCAAGCAAATAAATTAATTAGCATTTCAATCAGAACACAAAAAAATATTATCATTTGAGAATGAAGAAGCGATTACCTTTTCAAAATCACTAGTAATTCCACTTTGAGTGATGTTATACATATAAAGTATAACATAATATCCGCATTCAGTGTTGCCAGGTTGTCGAGGGCACTTTAAATCAAAGGCATGCAATTGGTTGTTAAAATCAATAAAGGTATGTCTAAAACGACTGTTAATGAAACAATTAGAATCAAAACTACTTACTATCGGATAAAACCACTTTGGCTTTTTAACAACTGTACCCTTGTGTGACCCGCCAAGGACTCTATATGTTTGACAAGCACTATCATGAAAATCAAAATCAACAGAAATTAGAACTATTCATTTTTTTAAGAGTCAATAAAATATAAACAAAATAACTTACATGTCGAAGACGGATTTTGTATCTTTGTCTGGCCTTTTACGCAAGGGATCAAACCAATGGACTAGGTTGCGGCGAGGACATATAACACACAAACTCCAGTGGTAACTATAACAACATGTACAGATTAAAATGAAGTTAAATGATAAGGCAATTATTTATTAAACATCTTAAATTGACAAAATAAAAATATGAACTGTTGAACAATGGGTGCTAGATAACAACGAAGTTTGGTCTCTCTCATTGTGTAGCCCATATAGTGAGTCCTATGCGCCATAGTATTGGTATCCCTGTCGTATTCGCAGGGCATAATAATCCATACCAATCACGTCTTTCCATGCTTGTGCAGAGGCCATGGAAGATGCTATAATAGAATTAAAATAAGGACTGAATTATTGAATGTATGAAATCAAAAACCACTAAATGAATTCTATGGGAAAATTGAAAAAAAAAAAAACTTGCCGGATTGCAAATTTCACCCAGCCTGCATCTATCTCCTCCAACCTAATAAACTGCTTGAGATTTGTATTGCCAATCATGTAGGATACTCCAATGTAAGGCCCACAATCCCTTGAGGCATCTTCAAGTCAACCTGTTTAATGCCCTTGTAGATCTGTTGCAGCTGTGCTAAGTAAGGCCATTTCCTCGCATCTTTGTCATCCTTTTACAACATCAAAAAACAAATTGTTATTAGGATGTCAGCAGATTTTCAGTAATAGTAAGGTAATGCTTACCATTAGAGGTGTTGCCTCTGAACCAATAAGATTTTGAGGCCAAAGGATGAAAGATCCTATCGCCTAACCTACATGCTAACCTCTAGATCAGGAACAGGGATGCCTGTACCTTCTTCCCCCTTTCTAACACTCATCACATTCACCCTACGAAAATCCTTCAGAATTTGCTGATGATGGTGGGTGGTAGCACGTGTGTAAACGAGAGCATCGGCAACAACACGCAATAGTGGATCCTCCAAATAGAGGGTGGAAGGGTCTCTTGATGCTGGAGTGGGAGAAGGGTCGCCAAGTAGTTCCTCCAGAGGGTTGTAACTTCCTTTAGTGCTATTGAAGGCTGGGGATTCCTGAGTTCTATGCTCGTCCCTTACCCTTTGCACTTTGAACATCTTTGCCATTTCAAGTTGAAGCTCTGGCAACAACTCTTGTCAGAGATAGTAGCGAAGGTTGGCCACGAGCTCTTGTTCGAGGTCTTCTTGAATCTTGGCCATAAAGTCCCTACTAGGTTCAGCTTGTGACGAACAACGTGAGTCTCATCCAAAATACCTCGCGGCACTAACTCCCCGTGTCTCTTCTCGAACAAGACCAGGGTCATCTGCCTTCCCAATAGCCGTTGACAAGATGTCCATTCATCTACTTGGATTGAACAAACCTTGGCTACTATGATCTTCCAGTTCATCCTGTAGCATACAGTTTATCGTAAATGTATCAAAACCAATCTCGATATGCAAAAAATTAGGTACTTATGGTATAACTACTTACAATCCTCATAGCAACCTCAGCAACAATCGGATTTATGTACTTCCCACCCTTAATCCTCCCTGCTTTCCATTTTTTGTGACGTGGAGGAGGTGCCAGGGCCTGGATAACAAAGCTAGGATTAGATTCTGTTGCTTCCTTCATTTTCTGTAACTCTTCTTGCATCATTTGCCGCTCAAGCTTTCGATATCCACCATGAGACATGTAATATTGATATTTATTTTCTGCTTGCCTCTGTGCATTTGTTGCACTTAATGCCTATGAATGAAAAACAACAAAAAATAAATCAACGATATCAAGTATATGAAAATTAAAAGCTCTATATTATGATGACAGAAATCTTACCAGAAACTCAGGATCTGCCCGTGATGCCGCAAACAACCTCCAGTCTTCTGGAGACAAATACGAATAATGTTGACATGGATCCTCACCCCTCTGGGCCCCTCGAATGTACCTTGTTGTTAGCTTATTCTTGAAACCTTTCCATCGTATCTAAACCTCATCCATCCAGTGCCTGTACATCTCCCTGGTGTCTGGGATATCGTTTGTTTGCTGTAAGGTAAAACATAAGATAATTATATTTGAAACAATAGGAATAAAGCTACAATTATTATAGATGCATGAAAACTTATATACCAAAAGTTGCTGCCAAATCATGTCTTTCATTTTTTGGGGAACCAATCTCCAATTATCGTAGGTAATGCACACTTTGCTTCGACTCAAAAACCCTACGTAGCTAATGAAATGGTCTTCCTCAGGATCAATTGAATTTAGATTGTCATCGAAGTCTATATGCAGCATCTCTTGTTGATGTTCATGACGTGCAACCAATGCTCCCATCTTTGTACAACCTCTAACCCTCCTTCTTGCAACAAGTTTATCTCTAGGCCTTTCGTTATCGCTAGGGCTTTTGTCATCTTTACGCCTTTCGTCAGCACTAGAGTTGTCTATATTCCTGTTAACACAAAAAGCATCATCTTCACGAGGAACATTTTTCACTTTCAATCCTCATGTTCCCTTGCTTCTCCCCTCTTCATGCCAAGATTGTTCCTTCTTTCCTAACATATAATCTTTGCAAAATCCATGGCCTCTTCAACTACATATCTTTCTACTATTGAGGCTTCTGGTCGATAAGGATTTTTAGAATACCCTTTTAAGATCTTCATGTATCGCTCGAAAGGTTCCATCCACCTCAGGTAAATTGGACCGCAGAGCCTTACCTCCCTTACCAAATGAACTACCAAATGCACCATTATATCAAAACATGAAGGAGGAAAATGCATCTCTAGTTGTGACAAAATAATGTAACCCTCATTTTCCAGTTCATCCAACTTTTTAGTGTCAATGACTTTATTGCAGAGAGCATTGAAGAAAATGCACAATCTTATTACAGTGGTTCGTACTTAATCTTTCATTATGCCTCTAATAGCTACCAGTAATAGTTGTTGCATCAACACATGATAATCATGGGACTTCATTCCCACTAACTTCAAATTGTCCATTGAGACACATCTTCTCACATTTGAGGAATACCCTTACGGCACCTTAATTTCATGCAAACACCCATACAAACTTCTTTTCTCTGCTTTTGATAGTGTATGCACTGCTGGCTTTATGTATGCCCTCCTACCATCATCTCTTAGTTGTGGATGTAACCGTTCTCTTATTCTCATATCAACAAGGTCTAATCTCGCACTAATCCCATCCTTAGTCTTCCCTGGTATGTGCAAAAGCGTACTAATAAGGCTATCACGAACGTTCTTCTCTACATGCATCACATCAATACTGTGTTTCATGTCAAGCAAACACCAATATGGACGATAAAAGAAAATGTATCTCTTCTTCCATATGTTCTTCTCACATACAATCCTCTGATTCTTACCAAAAGTGACATTGATACGTTCCACTCGACTGTAAACTTCCTTTTCGGTTAATGACTTTTGAGCCATTCCATGCTCCGGTAAGCCGTTAAAATGCTTTCTTAGCCTACGATACGGGTGGAACCGATGAAGAAACCTCCTGTGGCCAAGGTAAACAATTTTTCTTCCATGCTTTAGTTGATGGAAGTGTGTGTCTACTTCACATATTGGGCATGCTTTATGACCCTTCACGCTGTACCCTAACAAGTTTTCGTACGTAGGGAAGTCGTTTATCGTTGTGAAAATTATTGCACGTAGCTTGAAGGACTCCTTCTTATAAGCATCAAACACATCTATGCTTTCCTCCCACAACTTCTTCAAGTCCTCAATAAAAGGCGCCAAGTAGACATCAATATCGTTCCCTGGCTGTTTTAGTCCAGAAATCATCATAGAAAGCATCATATACTTGTGTTTCATACATAGCCAAGGAGGCAAGTTGTATATTATAAGGAGAACCGGCCACGCCCTATGTGTGCTAGTAAGAGTTCCATACGGATTGATGCCGTTTGTACAAAGCCCAAGCCGAAGGTTTCTCGACTCGTTGCCAATTGAGGGAACATTTCATCTATTTTTTGCCATTATGGAGAGTTAGCTGGGTGCCAAAGATATTTCCTATTAGATATTCTCTCATCAGAGTGCCATCTCAACTTCTTCGCTTTTGTTACAGTCTCAAACAAAAGTTTAAAATGTGGTATTATTGGAAGATACCACATAACCTTTAAAGGTTGCCTTTTAGTTGTCACATCGCCACAACCACTATCTTTTTCACTTTATATCGTGCAGTTTTACACTTAGAACATTCACTAAAACCTCCATACTCATTTCTATATAATACACAGTCATTAGGGCAAGCATGTATCTTTTTATACTCCATACCCATCGTAGACAGGATTTTCTTGGCCTCATACATACAATTTGGAAGTACATTATCCTCTGGAAACATATCACACAATAGTTCAAGCAGCAATATGAAACTACTATCGGTCCACCCACAAGTTGCCTTTAAGTTAACCAAATGCAATGTTACCGTCAGCCGCATGTACTTACTCCTATGATACAATGGTCTCCCTGCATCACTCCACAGGCTGTCATACTCCTACGCCTGTGCAAAGGATTCTACCTCAACATCGTGAATCATTTTCTCCATTCTATCTTCATCTATGACATTCGCATCTTCCTTCTTGTGCAACGGACAATCCGTTACTTCCTCACCATGCCATATCCACCTTATGTATCGCAGATTTATTCCATTACAAAGTAGGTGATCCTTTATGACATCAACATCCCATCGACTCTCATTTAAATAATTCACACAAGGACAAAAATACTTCATATTTTTTGCTGGAGCATTCTTTTTAGCGAATTCAATAAATTCCTTAGGAACGATCCTCCCACCGGAATTGCCTAATGAGCCGCAGGTGAAAGACATCACAAATGTTCGTCACATCCTGAGCCTATACCTACCAGGCGCAGCTCACTGGACCAACCCGATCCGACCTAACAGGGGAGATGGATTCACAATACACAATCGCATCAAGCTGGAACTGGGTATATTCATCACCGATGCCTTTTCACATCACAATCCACATAATCCATCAAACTAGGTAAGGCACACCCAAACCCTTGCTTGTTCACAACACATCACAACACCGCAAAATAAAACTAAAATCCTCTAAGACCCCCTTCTCACACAATCACATGACCCCGAAGTTCTACTTCCAGAAGCCATAACCAACACACCGTTGAGAGCCCATACTCCTAACGTTCTTATAGGTCTACCCTATGATTCAACATCATGGCGACTGCACCCAACGGTTCGTTATCACGATGACCGCACACTAGGGTTTATCGTCACGTCGGCTTTCACAAAATCACATAGTCAATCCCCCGTAAACTACCGCTCCAATGGAACGGTCCTCCACCATGGGAACCCCCCATGCGGCCGCAAGTGAAAGACACACAAATAGCCTTTCGGCTCATATTTACACATCCCCCGTATTACATCGCCTCGAAGGTACGGTCCTTCCACCGGAAACACAGATGGGCCATAGGTGAAAATTCACAAATAGCCCTTCCGATCAGATGTCACCGTAGGTAGCCCTCTTGGATCAGAACTCTCTGTAGGTAGCACTTTCCTATCCAAATCCTCCGTAGATAAATTTCTCCTTGTGCTAGATTAACAACTAGCAACCTTAGGATACATGATACACATTTCAATTCATTCTGGTACTCCTTCCAAGTACCTCAGACCATCTAAGTCAAATCAAATTCCTAAGAATCATCTTAACTATTGAGTCTGATCCTTGGATCACAATTCATCTCTTACAACCTCAACCTCAGTTGAACCAGGAAATCACTTCCCTCAACTCCACGGAGCATCATCAACTCCAACACAAAGTTCAACATCTTTGCCAGCCTAAGGCACACTGGTCCCTTAGGTCTTAAGGCCTTTAAACACACAAATCTAGTATGACATGGCCAGTGATGTCATACCACCTAAGGTTTCTCACCCAACGTCTAGGTTGGTGTCGTAATGAACCTAGAACCTCAATATCACATTCCTTGGAAATCATTTTCCTCTATTCTCTAATCGGACCCATCTTTCCCTCACACAGGATCTGATGGATCATCTTTCATAAATAGTCATTAGTCATGGAGAAACCTTAAGACAATCACTATGTCTCAAGTCTTCATGACCCTATCAACTCACTTCCCATAGGGTCACCCATCCTAGGATTTCCCTGGGTTGAGCATGCTTAACTTTCTCATACCTATGCTCAAACATAGATACCAGCTTCCGTCCGCGAGTACCCTGTGACTACCCTCGTCTCAAAAGACATTTCGGTTATCTTCGGTCACCAAAATATTGGGTGTGGACCGCACATCGGCCTTGGCCGTACCCACTTCCTTGGGTTCCATAATATCCTTAGACCATTATTGTCTAGTATTGCACTACTAGCTACTCTTCGGTACTCGCCATTTCTCAGGGCTGATTCACAAATCGGGAAGAAACCCTCCTTTGGTACCTCCCATTCATGCATATTTTCTAGCACCTTGTAATCAAGACCATATCAGTATACCATCCTATTGCTGGAGCCACCACTCTGACAAAACCACTTTGGGCTCCTCCAGAACCGCTTTCGGCTCCAATACCAAAATTTCACTTCCTTGGGTTCCGCTTTCGGCTCTGACAAAATATGCGATTCGGTGGGTAAAGTAGGAATAGCATAAATATACTGATAAAAAGTGCTTGATTACAGAAATTCCCCATAGGGGTTCATACATAATAATTACCATCAATGTAGCCGCATAGGGCTACCATGGTATCCAAACCCTCATAGTGAAACAGAGACATCTTCTCATCTTCGTTCCACCACTGCAATTCCCTCATATGGTTCTTTGCATTGTTCTCAGCATATCTTCTGTCTTCTCTTGTCTAAATTGTTGGTAGTGGAGGGTGAGATTTGAGATAATCTCAGTAGGAAAACAATACCAATATGCATGTACGATAAATGTTTAATGTATGACATGCTTACATCATATAACTCATGCTCACATAATGACAAATCTGTAAGCCCAATGCTTCGAATAATATACTTATGGCCATAGCATAAATTGAAATATAGCTTCAAATCATTCATACATGTTTCACATAATCAAGCAAAGCAATAACATGCATCAACACACTAACACAAATATCAAATACATACAGGAGAGGTAAGGTTCTTACCTTATCCCTTTTCTGCCTCGAAACGTGTGCCCGTAACATGTGCCAACAGCTCAGGCCCCATATTCGATCCTACAATGGCAAAGGTACCGTTCAAACACTCCCATAGTGTTTTTGGGGGGTTACATGAGCCTATTATGAAAATTTATTAAAATGCCCTCGGGGATCCGGCCCGGCCCCACCGTACCCGTTCTGACTGTACTTTTCCTGAAATTTTGACATGGTATTTTTGCCCAAAGAATCCATTTTCGAACTCGTAATTATCAAATTCAATATCAAATTACAAATTTACCCTTGGCAACCATACTTTAAGGGTTTCAGGGGCATTTTTGTAATTATGTTTTTTCGGCCTTTTCCGAAGAAGTGACCAACTATAACCCCACCTAATTTTCGCTCCTGAACTCAATGGAACCATCAAATCATTGAAAATCCAACTCTAACCCTCAAATCTAGCCCTAGCCAAAATCTTGGTATACGTTAGGAATAATCGGTGTTTTTTGGTTTCGGCTCCATAAATATGTTCCTTTCTACTCCTAACCACTTTATTGACAATTCAATTAGGTTACAACTACCATTTATTACCAATTTGGGCAGTATAACAGCCCCACACACCCATTTTTCATTTTTAAAATAAATAACAATCCAGTAAAATTTCACCTATTAAATTGTCCACAACAGTCAGAATAGTCAATATACAAGAGTCTGAAAGTTACCTTAAGCTCCCAATAGCTTTTCCTTGACTTGGCTAAAAACCCTAAGTGTTCCACAACAGATTTTGAGCTTCACAACCTTAACATAGAGGAGTAGCTTAGGAACGGAGTTATACGCCTTAGGAGCTAAATCGTTGGAGAAATCAGCTTACCTTATGATTTTTCTTCTCCTTTCTCTCTCTACAATTACAAACGTTCTCTCTCTACATTCAGCTGAACCTCACGACAGAAATGAGAGGAAGAAGAAGATAGGAAATATTTCATAGTCCATGCTGATGTCATAATTCCCTATTTTCCCATTTTCGGATTTTCTTGCAAATTTTCTGCCTAATCTTTGAAAAATTATAACTAATTTTAGAAAAATTGAAATGAGGTGATTCCAAATCCAAATGAAATCTATCTAAGTCCTCTTCACTAAAAAAATATCTACCATTACTAGAAATCATCATACAATTCCAGAATTACACAAAATTCACTACTCCCCAAAACAGAGTTCAGTTTCGACATCAAACTTTGGACAACCAGAACTCCCAGCTCACAAAATGAAATGACATAATTTATATGTCCATTTTGAATCTTGGAATGTGAAATTTAAGATTGCAAAGTTTCAGAATTTTTAGACATCATTTGCTCATTCAAAACATCAACACAAACAGACTGCCCAGCAAGAAGTTTCAATGGACAGAATTTCCCAACTTTCCATTTAATGTTCCAAACCAATCCAAATCAATTCTAATGACCAAATAACACAACATGACATCAATTGCAACACATTACACCATCCAATTCCACCATTTCAAAATTACATAAAATCAGGGCACAATTCTCATCATCTTCTCCAGAAGTGTTCATTTATCTCTAATCACATCCACTTTTAGAGTCATTTACCCTTAACTGAAATTTGGAATCCAGCTAAACTGGGGCTTAGCAGTCCACTCATTTCAAGCTTATTCTCTAGCCTCAAATTTCAAAATTCGGGATATTACAATGGTTGATTGTAACTTGATCTTAGGTTGCACATAAGGTGTTTGTAAAAATGTGTGTGAGAGGAGTTTGTTTGAACTTAAGGATAAAATTTATTTATTGAATTAGCTATTTTGACGCATGCCAAATATTTGAGGAAAAATGAAATTCATTGTGTGATTAGATGTATTGTAGAAGATAGTATTGATAATTAGGAGCTATTTAATTCCTATGTTGAGATCTAGAAAATTAATCAATGATGCCCATATAAATATATATACAATGGATTAGGCATCATGAAGCTAAAGTAATTATTTCTTAACTCTAGCTAACTTCTTGTGAGTGTAGAACTGTTAATATGTGTGTGTGTGTGTGTGTGTGTGTGTGTGTGTGTGTGTGTGTGTGTGTGTGTGTGTGTGTGTGTGTGTGTGTGTGAGTGTGCATGTTTGCAAGCACGCGCATTTTATATATATATATATATGTGTGTGTAAGGTGTTACGTTGGTATTGCTATGTTGAATGGTTCTTAAAGTTCAAGATTTGTTTGGGTCTTGTAAGGGTTAAGGAGAAAAAGGGCTTTATAAAGAACATGACAGAATTTTATTAAATATATTAAAATTTTCTGTAAGGTGACAATTGGAGTGACAATAATGTTATTTGTATGCTAGGGAATTAATGCTGAATTATATTTGAAGGTTATTAAACAAGATAGGCTATAGCTATTGGACTACCAGGTAAGTAAATAACGCCCCAGTTGATCTAGGAGTGATGTTGTTACTTGAAGTTACGTATACTATTTTCAAGTATTTTACTCTCTTATTAATGTTTTCTTGAAAATGGAAATGACAAGTTGAAGCTTTTGAAGGAAACGAGAATTTATTTATTTAATTTCTTCTATTTGACTTCAAACTTTTATTCACGCATGTAAGGGATAGATTTTACCTAAAAGGAAACACCTATCCATTCTGTATTGAAATTCGTTTGAGTAACAAGGTTGTCTCCTTCCATGCATGCCAGAAAAATGTTTTCATGGGACTGAAAGCAGAACACTGGTTGCTAATGGCAATTCCGTTAGCCCTTGGCGCGCCATGGCACACAGCCAGCTAGCAGGGTGATTGGGATGTGCTAGTCCCGTGTGACGGCCAACACACGTGGAACGGAGGGAGGGTTTTCGTGAGTATCACTCACACCAGTTGTTCGTGGCTTCTAGCCACGCCTATTTTCGTGGCTTTGAGCTGCACCGGATTGGTTACTTACCCTCGTGGACTGTGTGTCCACGCCTGTTATCGTTCTATATAGGTCCTGATTAGGAATAAAACTGTGTTTTTTAATTAAACTATTGATTTGCAAATAAAAAGTTCTTTGAACCTATTTTTATATTAAATAATAACAATTAATTCTGTATTTGCATTCTTATACTCTTCGTTGTTTAATTGTTTATATGATGAATAATTAATCCTTTCCTATTCAAATGCCAAGTCACTCTTTTCTGTTATGACTTAACCAGTTTATTATTATCGTATATTTGTATTCTATTGTGGGGACGTTATTTACTAGAAAAATATTTTGCACTCATATGGTAGAAGTGTACCTATTGGTCCTGTTGCCTCCTGGAATTCACCTTGAATAAGACGTCTATGACTACTATCTTTATCACACAAATTATTGTAAATGTTGAATTTATACTTTTGTATGATTTATTAGAGTCGCTCCAAGTAACTTATAGGCAAGATTCTTGACTTTTTTTTTTGGATATTTTAGGATTTATGTATATGTATATGTTGTTGTGGAATGGAGCTCCGTATGTTGTATTGTACGATCAGGCTATTGTAGAAATTACGGGAAGTTCAACTTACAGATGAGACTATGTCAAAATTTCCAGAAAAGCTTTATTTCATTTATAAGGAATATGTTTATATATGATCTAGAAATGGTATATGTATATGAAGAATTATTATACTAATTATGGTATTATAAATACTATTATATTTAGTATGTCAAGTAGTTATACTTATATTTTAAGGCTTATGGAATATGAGTTTTCTTGTATTCCGTGCCAATCACCCCTTAATTTTCAGGGTGTGACAATTTTTATTTAGAATTCTACTTCACTATGATAAAAAAATGAAAAATAAAATAACATCAACCCAGTTTCAAAAACAAATCTGCCATAAAATTAATCAAAACGGATCCTTAATTATAACATTGAACTAGCTAATTGTGGTTTAATTTGTTTAAAGCAAAAAAAAAAAAAAAAAGCGTAATGAGGCAAATAAACAAATTACAATTAAGAAAGGAATTTTACAAATATACTACTATCATATATCAAAGTTGAAAAGAATGACATATTTAGTTAATTTTAGAATAAATAAGTGACACTTTATTTTTCTTTTTTTTTTTATTTGATCACAAGTTCCTCCTTTCGAGACCTAGAGTACAAATGATTTTTGTCTCTCCTAATAAGTGCGCTTCTCATCATTCGAATTTGTATTTTCTTTTTTACGGGATGAGGCCACTTATCACTTCAACCAACATCTTATCGGTTCTATTGGTGACACTCTCTACATTAATTTCTTTTTAACAAGTGTAAAAGGATAATATAAAAAGTCTTTTCTTACTAGTGTATGAATGTTAAAATGTGCTTAAGGATGTTTTTGAACTATAAGTGGGCATTCATTAAATTAAATTAAGTTAAATGAACAATCGAATGATCAAAGTGATTGTGAATAAACTATTAAGAAATCAACTAATTACAACACCAACAAATTGTTGGTAGAGTTGGTAGCAGCTGATCCCGTAATAAAGAGACTAAATAAGATGTTGGTTGATGTTTTTTTCCCCTTTTCTCTATGTTGTTTTAATGGGCCGTGCATTCATATTGGATTAATATGGTTACGCCACTTTGCATAAATGTCATGGAAGCCCAACATCAAAGATTTGACCGACCTAAGGTTATATAAATTTGGTTAGATTTATACTTTTATTACCACAACCCTAATTTGATTTGCCTTGTCCAGAGCCGCATCTTGCGCAGAGATTTAAGGAAAATCTAACGCAATCGACAGTGGTAAGAACATATTTAACAAGTTTGATCTATTTGTTTGGGCAAGCTTCTCACATCCAATTATCAAGATTTTTAAATAGTTCACGGTGATTTCTTATGCATGCTTGATTGATTTCACAAGCTTGAAATAGAAAAATGAGTTTTCTTAAATTTAATTTCAGGTATTTGTGGCTGGTCATAAAATTTTATAAATGTTGTAAAATATACTAGTCTATCTTCAAGAAATTTTATGATTGACTATAGAATAAGGCGCCAAATCATAAGATCTATTTTAAGGATGAAAGATAGTTAAGCCTATTTGAGAAGCCGATCCATAATGTTTTGCAAGAGTAAAGTTAGATTCAAAACTGAAAATTATAGATCTCATTGAATCAATCAAACTAGACACCGATTGACCGATTTTTCAATCAAACTAATTGGTCTGGTCCAATTTTCAAAACCATAATACAAATTCTTATATTTTATGTTATTTCCCGATTCTATATATTTTGTTATGGACTTTATGCCTTTACATGTAATTAATATGGTGAGCAAGTATTTTGTAAGCCCCATAGTAATCCATATATAATAGACAAACTGGCTATTCAAATTTTATCTAAACAATTTAGCCATATTTGTTTTTCCATAATCATGAGACTACTTTTGTTTAGACTGTTTAGCGCCGCAATAGTTCCAAATGGTAGGCAAATTCGGCAGAAACATGAAATAAGAAACATGAACGGAACAGTACCATATATTACATGTTCTCTAGAAAAGGGTAAAAAAAATCTTTTTCCCCCAAGAAAAGCTATCACATTGAAATGTGTGTTTTTTGTTCTTATGAGAATATCTATAATAATTAATGTTTCTAATATTTCTTTTTTGATGTAATTTGACTAGGGTGGCATGATGGAAATGAATGCGGTGGAAGAAACAAAAAAGCCAAGAGTCGATGATCATGAAGGAAGCAACACTAAGCTCCAACATCTTCCTGAGCAGATCATCCACCACATCATGCATTTGCTTCTTTCCAAGGATGCAACTCAGCTCAGTGTCTTATCCAAAGACTTCTATTCTCATTGGCTTTCCTTCCCAGTTCTTGACTTCAACTATGATTTCTTTCAACCAAAGCACAATTCACATGAGACATTCTTCACTTATATACAAAGAATCATTGAACTTCGTGGCCCTCACATAAAGCATACTTTGCAAAAGCTGAACTTCACTTACCATGGACAGATCAAATCCACTAATCCAAATCTGTACCGTACTGCATTTGATGCCTTAATGGACTTTGCCATGAAAAGCAATTGCAAAGAGATCAGTTTTGACCTAATCATCACAGTCCCTTATCGCTCTATTGTACAAGGCAAAAGCATCATTAATAAGATTGTGAGTTATGACAAGTTTGTTCCTCTATTTTCTTCCATGTTCCTGACTGTGCTCAAAATTACTGGGTTGCGGTTTAGCCTAATTGTTGACGCTTTCATAAAATGCCCAATGTTGCAAGAGCTACTAATCAATTGCTGTGAAGGATTTCACACTATAGTGGTTTCCTGCCCATCCATAAAACAAGTTGAAGTAAAATTCTGCGTTGGATTGAGAGCATTTCAAGTGGAAGGGGAAAAATTAGAAAGTTTCATATTTGAAGGTATCAGAAGCTATAATACAGTACTTCAACCATGTGATGTTAGCCTTCCTGTATGTGATTCCTTGAGATATTTGCATCTCAGCAAAGTCAACGTCCTAACCGACTACCTTAACGAAGTGGGCACAGAGTTCTTGTACCTTGGTCGATGTGACTTGTCTGTGAACCTGCAAATTTATAACCCTCACATTAAAGTATTGGAGATGGAGTGCAATAATAAACTGGAGAACCTAGTCCTTGACACTCCCAATCTTGAGAGTTTTAAGTTTACAGCTTCTGAAAGACAAGCTTGTACATTAAACATCTTAGCATGTCTGGCTCTCAGGATTTTGAAACTCAGAGATGTAACCACCATAACGGATGAGTGGTTGAAGAGTGTAATATTGCGCTTGGTTTGTGTGGAAGAGGTGGACTTACTCAATTGCATTATGTTGCAACAGATTATCATAAAAACAGAAATTCTAAAGAAATTCTCTATATATGGATGCCTCGATCTGAGGGTGCTTATGCTTGAAACTCCAAACCTGGTAGAGTTCAACTATCTCGGAAGCTTAGGAATTTATATGCAGATTTTGTCGGGAAAATGCAGCAGCAACATCAGATTGTCACGCAATACATCAGATCATTTGTTATGGTTTGAAAACATGACAGAATTCCTTCGATCCTTTGATCATTTCAAAGACATCACTTTTACTTGCAGCACAACAGAGGTATTTATAGTTAAAGCAAAAGGACAAAATATGATTACTTTTTCTTATGGTATTTGAAGTTTTTAAAATATCTATATATATTTGTTTGATTTGGTTTTATTTGAAGGATATGATTTTCCCAAGAGAATTTGTATGGCTAAATAAAATCCCTCCACTGTACGATGTGAAGCATATAAGATTTCAAGCTGAAAAAATACCAAGTAATGAAGTTGTAACTCAGCTGGTGGAGAGCTTGCTTTGGTTTGTTCCAAAGCCTCTCACTCTAACCTTATCTTCCAATTCTTCAGGGAAAACAAGGACCTTGAAGGTTTGCTCATTAAACTTTGTTCTAATATATATCATTACATTTTATGGGCTAACTTAGATATATATATATATATATATATATTTATAAGTTTGATCGGTAACTTGGTATAATTTCTTTTAGTCTAACATTTGATATTTGGGGAAGCATCTTTTAATAATCATTGCTCTCCCCATCCCCTCAGAATGTCACTTTTAGATTAAAAAAAAATTGCATGGTTCAAATATAATATTTTATAAAAACTATTTTTAAAATGTTTGGTATACTATAGTTGTGAATCGTACAAATCAAATGCTAAAAAGTTTAAATTTAGTTTTATGTAATATTATAATAATATTTTATAAAAGTATTTTATCTGAATCCTTAGTTTTTCATTTAGGGGTGGACATGGGATTTTGAGAGAAAAAGAAGGAGAGGTATTTTGAGAGGATCTGGATTCAATTGTGGAAATTCTCCCTGCTAAGTCCAATAACTAAAAGCTAAGTGCTAATTAAACAAGAAGCTATATATAATGTAATTTACTCATTAGTGCATCAAAAGTCACCAATTTTGTGGCATTATATTAGCATCCGTATGTGTTGAGTGTATGGTATGATCATCACTCTTTGAGTGAATAGAGTTAGTGTTGTGCTTAGGGAGAAAAACTGACAGGGCATAAAAAATGTTTAAAAAGCAAAGCTGAGAGTAAATTATGTCGTATTTATTCATTTAATAAAATATAAATTTATAAAAAAACAACGATAGAAAATGATAATATAAAAATTAGGAAAAGTATGGCTTTTAATTAACAAATAAGAGGTTAACTTAGACAAAATAGAAAGCTACACTTAATTGAAAACTATCTCATTTGTCAAATCTTTTTGATCAATAGAATAAAGTTGAGAATTTATGTTTACCTCTCCCTCAACTAGATTACGTGATATGTTAACTTGTACATTTTCGTCATATTAAAATTTATATTTGATACATCCATACATCTAAATTCTGTTTGCTATTTTTATCTACATTTACTATGCTACTCATTTCTTCAGATGACCCAATTTCCCCATACAAATGTATGGTGTCTTGTTGTGAATCTTTTGTCATCAATTGACCCTGCCCAAAAAACATCAATAAACTTGATCAATACTAGCTAGATCCCCTTTCATATGTAGGTTTGATTTGAAGCCAACTATTTAGGTTTCTTTTATCTGTTAAAAGATCGATTACATATTTTCTTTGTCAAACACTAATAATCACCTTCTTTGATTGAGGAACCTCCAACCCTTGGAAATATTGCATCTATCCTAAGTCTGTTTTGCTTCAAACTCAGTAGTTAGGATACTATTAAGTCTCTCCATCTCTTCTGTACCGTCACCAGTTACAATAATGTTATTAATATATAGACACACTGGATATTTTTCTAACACGGAACTATGTATATGTCCAAAAAAAAAAAAAAGTGTGATTATATTGCCTTTATCTTCCAGCTTCTCCTTTTCGTACTTTGTGAATCTCTCAAATCATGCTTTAAAAAATTACTAACCTATTTATATATCGTATTTCATAGTAAAAAGTAAATACCCATTTTCAGCCAACAAGATGTATTCATGTCGGTAATTCCACTTCTTCTGAATTAAGTACCATTCTTCTTCTAGAGGACTCTCATATCCTCCACGACTGATCTACTCATTCAAGTATCCTTAATGCCTCTTGAATGTTACTCCTCGAATCCTTAATTCTCTCCCTTCCTCTCCTACTATATTGTTGTTGAGAAAATATCGACATGGTTAATTTGGGAAAATATGGTAAATATGTGAAATGGATTTTACATTTAGCACCAACAGCAACTTCTTAATTAGGTTATATATTAAGAACCACATGAGGGATCTTTACTCTGTCAAGGTTAGTGGTGAAAGCGAGGGTATAATAAGACTTCATATGAAAAACATCTTTCAATATAATTCAGTGTGCACATATAGGTTAGGTTTCTAAAAGCAATATGTAGATCACTACATTAGAAACCTCATTTACTTGTCAAGGTTAGCTATGACTCTCTTGGTGGGGCTTGAGGTGCAATCTGTTCACTATTGTTGTTCTTCCTTCATGAGTAAATAAATTATTGGCGAAGGTAGTAGATAATTGATGGCAATCAGTGATATGGTTAGATTTCCCAAAATCAACATCACAAGCAGTTTTATTATCGTGAGTTTTTAAGGGCATAAAGGTAATACCCTTCTTTGCTATTGACTCTCTCTGGGTATACTTTTCTGCAACTGTCCTGCGGCTTGAAGAATTAATAGCATTTCCTGATATCCACGAGATTTGTTCTTCTAGGGTTTCCCACTTGAGTAGGGATTTGTGCATGACTCTAAATTAGCATGCGCAGATCCTTCCTACAATGTTATATTTCTTTTATCATCATCCTCCAATGCTTTGATTGAGGCCTGAAACAAGTTCAAATACCCTCTCGTTTTAACCTTGGTCTTTGAATAAAAGGCACATCTTCAATACATATTCAATTATTCATTCTTCATCAGTGTCTAAATCAAGCTAAGATAAAAATACATATTCATACCCCAGTTTCTCTGGCAAGAGCACAACGGCGGATTGACTTGGAATAATTTGAAATGTGATTGCAGTTTGGATACCTGAGGAGGAGGGTGCAGGAAAGGGGGTCGGAAGAATGCTGCTCTACTCTTCCAATCAAATGCTGGAAACACTTTGTGCTTAGGGTTCAATATGAAGGCTTCGATGATGAGGAACCAATGAAGCAGTGTCTAGAAAAGTTCTTCGCTCCCTATATGCGTTATTAGGAAGATATTAGATTACATCAGTCATCATCATTTGACTTCTATGAATGACTGTGTGTGTGTCCGTGTTGTGTTATCTGTGAATAAATGGCTTCAAAACTGATAGTACTTTGTTGTTTGTTGTTTGTTGTTTGTAATGTGGTTTGTGGTGCTTCGATCTTGTTATATGAATGAACCTTGAGACTAGGGTTGTGTTCTATTTATTTCTTAATGGGCACAAGCTAGCCCATGCCCGTCAAATGCCCATCAAAGCCCATAACAAATGGGCTGGTGTGGGCTTGAATGGATGTGAATTGCCTGATAATGCATTGTTTCAAAAATAAAAACTCAATTTGTAGTTACACTTCTACTACATTGTTGTCATTAATTTCTTAGTATGATATGATATATTATAGGAAAAAAGATAAATAAATACCACTTGAACTTTAAAATCTCAAATCATTAATTTCCTAAAAACATGAGTTCTCAATTGCTATACTCTTTTTGTCAATCTCATTACTTTTATTGTCAACAAAACTAATTTAGGATTTTGAATATCAAGTGGTGTTTTTTTGTCTTTTTCCCTTTATTATATGAGATCTAAATAAATTAATATAGGCTCCTTTGCTTTATTTTATACTTAAATATATATTATATATGTGCACATATATATGGGCGGGCACAAGCAGCCTGAGGGTGTGAGCGATGACCGTCCTATTTAAGCCCACCCATTATGGGTCTTTTTTGGGCAGACCAAAATGGACAATTTTCTACTGGACCTAAGCAGGCTCACTGAGCTATGGGTGACTTGCTCAGCCCTACTTGGGACATGTTTCTAATGATCTCTTTTGGTAGTTTTGAAATAGGTCGTGTAAGAAAGAATATAACTAAAAAGGAGAACTGGCGTACCGGGGTGAATCCATGTTCGGATCCGGATCGAAACTCCAATGCTCTATACTTGTGCCCACACAATTATTAGACTACAAGAGCCTAATTGTGATTTGCACAGCAGATCACCAGAACCAGAAAGATGGTAAGAGAGAAGAGAATTGCCAGAAAACTCAATGGCGGGGTGAATTGCAATTGAGGAGGCACACCCTATTTATAGTGGTTTATGGAGGCCACTAATTAGGAAATGTGTGCACTCCTTCTTGTCCTCCAAGACAGCAATTAATTGTCTCTCAATTAATTTCCTAATTATGGTGATTTGTTCCTCTTTTAACAAATCCATAATTATTGCTGAATTATTCCCCAATATGCAATTAATGCTAATTTTTATTCTTATTTGATTAGGCTTCTTATTTCCTAATCAAATAGTATGGCCCATCAAGGGCGGACTTGGACCCAAAGTCCAACATCTCCCACTCGCACTTGATGGGCCTCCCATCATGCGTGCGTTACTCTTTCTTGTTTCATACTTGGCGTCTGCCGTGACTGCATGGGCAAAAACGTCTTTAAGATTTGGTGCTTGTGATACTAGAAATTCCTCATATTGGATCAACATCCAAGGACACCCTTTATATATAACCGTAAGCTATATGTTCATTGCCTCATATGCCCCAGATTCTCCCATACATATTACTCATGGCATATCTTATCCCTCTCAAGTTAATATGTTGATTAACTCAGATTGCCTTCCACGCACATAGTATCCGCACTTACTAGCTACACATAGAGCTAGTAAGGGGTCGACTACAGATACTAGCACATCTTATGTATCTAGGAGTAAATCTTCCTTTTTGACTAAACATCAGTCCATCTTAACTTGGTCGCTTTCCTAGTTTTCACTCATCTGACCTAATCAAGTGTGATCATGGAGCTTCATCTAAAGTAGCTGTCACTAAACCAAGCTTTCATGATGCCGTCTAAGTCTTAAGGGCATCACGGAAGGATTTTTCCTTCTTGGGACTCACACTGTAGTGAACTAGGGATCTTTCACCTACATCCCGTGTTGCAGTTTAACTCTTAAGCACATGTTGTATGAATTGCATGCTATGATGAGGTGTACATCAATTTCTTTATCTTTCACCGTACAGACATTAGTTCCAAAATGTACTCAACATTCAAACCTAGAACTTTCTTTTTCACAATATCTCTTTTACAATCTCATTTGTGAAAAAGAGTTCTTTGCCTGGCTACAGGTCTATATTCATGCTTCGATCCATTTTCTGTGTATATGCACACATGTAGATCTCATCTCAGTCTAACTGAGGTAACTCAAACGCAAAGATTCTTCTTAACCATCTCATGGTGATCATTTGCTCGTCTTACCCTCCCATAGCCACGCAAAACATGGGAAGATGGTTGTTCGTGTGAGTGAACCAACCTTTTCTGACTTGTACGACATACAAACTTGTATACCTTATATGTATTAACTTATAACATACATACTATTTCTTTTATCTTTATATAAAAGAAGTTCACGATCTTACATTTTATTTGCGCCCCTAGATTTTCACTAATTCAATGAAAATCAAGCTATGGGCGCAATAAGGGGATCTACCAACATTCTGTCAATAGAAGGTCATTGAACTATCGCTTTCCCTCTTTGAAAGCATATCTCTCATAGAGATGTATCAAAAAGTATGTTTCACCTTGCTGTGATACTTAGGATCCTCAACATAAGATGTTATAGTTTGGATCCTTCCATCCACCATTCATTCCCAATCTCTCATAGGAATTACTTTAGCCATATGGCACTTTGAATGATGGCAGAACACGCCCTGTGTTCTATTTCCATGGATACCAGGAAAAAATACTTTGTATATTTCCTTACTCCATCACCATTTTCCTAGGTCTTGTATTGGAGTATCCTTTCAAAGGAAAGTTGTTGTCTTGACAACTTAATCTATGGTTATTCTCATAACCCATTTCACAGCAAGACCAAAAACAACTTCCAAGTCTAACCAAAAACATTCGATCTTATGTACACCAATGTGTGCATTCATATTACCAACTATAGTCTCACATGGAACTCTATCCACCTTTCTTATGTTGGATTCCTCAAAGGACATGTAACCTCTTTAGATTTATGCCCTTGACTTCAGGGGTGTCCATGAGTTTGCAGTTTGACATCCTAAGATGTCTAAGGATTACATTTGTACATGTCTTAGGTGGAAAAGACTGTATCTTTCTTGTGCAACTCCGTTTATCTTGTCATTTAAGATATTTGTTCATCCCATGACTTTCTCAACTCAAAATTTTTAGGATTCTATGATCCTTTATTCCTTTGACTCCCTTGACACTTGTTTCATGTGTCATTTGACGAAGGATGGCTTCACAAAGAATCATCACTAGACTGTTTGGGACTCATGTAGTGTTATTCGATTATCTCGAAGTTGGTGAGGCTTTCACCTTGTGAAAACCTCATATACTACTATTTGGGTGATTATTTCTACAAAGCCCTTATGTAGAGTTCATCATCCAATTTCCAAAATTCCAAATTGGAAGGTGGTATTTACATCATCTTGATGCAATTTCAAGACTAAGCTTGTTATCATAGCCAAAGTTCAGAGTTAAAACGCACAACGGATAACCTTCCATTGTATTACCCCTTAGCCACTAAGTGTTTTAGGTTCTACATGCTCCCAACAGATTTGAGAACCTACTTGTTCCCAATCGCCTTTTGGCTAGGTGACAAATTACCCAAACACGTATTTGGCTTAAAAAGAATCCAAATCCTCCTGCATGACACTTTACAATTCATCTTAGCAGGTCCTTCTAGTGTCATTCAGATACTTATAGGTAGTTATCATCACCTTCTAAATGATGAAGAGAGCATTCAATCCATTAGGGAATTTATCCCTTATAGTCACTCGCTAGATGACAATTTGCTCCGAGGTGGATTTCATAGGATTCTTTTCCTATGTATGAGTGAGGTAATTCTCTCGTAACCTACCTCTTACCTCTTTTGTTGTGAAAATGGTCTCAATCCTCCCATTCGGATCAGTGAACTTAGGAACACTTAGTTATTCCTTGTCACTTATGAATCTCTTAAAGAGATTTATTGTGATTAATGCTCATTTCCTGCTACAAAATCTGGGTTTTATGAATGTTGTGTCCCACGGTTTTCTATCAATCACTTAACCGCCATCATTTTCACTAATGAAGATGTGTCATGTCAAATTCTCATGTCATCTCTTAAAGAGATACATTGTATACCTTGGCCCTAATCTTCCTTACTTATAGGAAAAATTATGAATATACAATTGATGACTCTTATGATCTTAACAAGCTTGGCCCTGGTCTAAGACCCATCCACGATTCATAGGGTAAGATTGTGACTGACATAGAGGGTATTTGGTTAAGTGTGAATATAATAGCTATGAGTCCACCTACCAACATATGGCTAATAGCCTCATTGATGCCATTATGTTCATAACCAAATCAAGGAGAGGTCTATCTCTCCATTTCAATAACTCTATTATGTTGAAGGGTTCTAGGTATTAATAGTTGCCTAACAATGTCTTTCTTGTACACAAAACTGTTTGAATTAATCACATGGGTGTCTCTAACCCTTGTTAGTTCAAAAAAAGGTCTTTTCCTTTTAGTTTAACTGATTCCTGACTAGTTCATCCATTATCTAACAGCTTTACACTTGCCAAAAATCAAGTAAACATTACTGTATTTCGAGTAAACGTCTACAACGTTAACGAAACACCAAGCTCTTTGTGTTTTGCCCTCACGTTCATTGGTTCACTAATGTCATAATTTGCCAATTGCAGTGGATTTTCACAAAAAATGTTTCTTTGTCTTTCTTGCCAGGTAGAATGAGTTTTGAACTTATTCATAAGGGTATTAACCCTTTAGCACATGTTATTTAGCAAATACTCTTTTACTAGTTTGATCATTTCTTTTAATCAAGGTGTACATGTGGCAAGAAATGGAATCTTTTATCCCTAAAAAGAAACATCAAAATCCAACGAAGGATTTGAGAATCATAGTCCCATCAATCCTTAACTAAAGAGATAGCAAAGATATGATTCTGTCAGTTGCAATTGCATGGAGTGAATCAGGGTGGTTTATCTATGCAGAGTTAACATGCAAGTTTGAATCCCTTGATTATATCTCTTTGTTTCTTTGCATTTGACATGAAGCCATATGCTTCTCTGAAATATCCACAACTCATGTGGATCGCTACTTTTACAACCCTTAAGGATTATGAATGTAGCTTTTCATCTTTGTAGAAACCATTTGACCTCTTCTAGATCAAGTTTACCTCATAGGTTTTTTGCCCTTGGGCTTAGAGGATGAATCCTCCTACTCTTTAGCTAAGTTTGTCTGACTGATGGATCTTAGATCCTTCAGTCTCTCATACTTAAGTTCAATGTGGTGAATCACATTGCTGAAAGTTACAATATGCATATCATGGGCAATTTGTACTTTTGTATATGCCCACTTATCGAAAGACGTGCCTTACTCCCACTCACTGGGAGACACAGCTTACTCCCACTCATTGAGAGACGTCTTGTCACAACATTCACTTGTTTGTTAGAAAGAACTTGGCATTTAGTTTATCTCAACCTCTTAGTTTGACATCTGCCTCAAGTGTTGCCTAAACAACATGTTAGGACTTATTACACTATGTTAAAACTTGACTTAGTTTTAACTTTATGGAAGAAGATCACATATTTCACTATCTTCCAACACTATCCACACGGCTTGGATAGGGTTACATTGCTCATACCAACATAAGTTTAAGCAATGTTGTTCTTTCTATACTTGATAGCATAAACCTTTTGTATCCTTCGGTTGCTTCAACCTTTAAATGCTGAAGACTAGTTGGTAGGATGTCCCTGACATCTCATTCTTCTTGAATGAAAGAGATTTGAGAGTTTTTAACTCCATAGATATCTCTATTGAGCTTGTCTTCATAAGCTCAGTCAAATAGACTTAGTCATAATTGGTCACTCAGACGATTATGGCATACAAATCTTATTTGTTCAAATAAGACAAAGGATAATTAGATAATAAGTTCACTAGTTTCATGTTCAGGAGACAACTATGTTGACTCCCATCCCAATCATACTAGTTAGCTCATCACCCTTTTAACCACAGTCTTCATTTGAACACTTTCCCCTTTGGATTTCTAGACGCATTCCAGAAAACTCACACTCAATCAAAGAGCAGTTATATTAACAAGATAATAACACAATATCATCTAACTAGCATGAATGTTCAAGAAAACAAGAAGAGAAAATACTGAATTCAATTCTAAAAACAAACAGAGAATTTAATCTTAAATTCAATGGAAAAACAAGAACATTCAAAAATTTAAGCCTCATATTATTGTCTCTTAACAGATTCTCCCTCTCATAGGCCCTTCTGACCATATTAACTCATGTAGCGTCTAGCTACAATGTTCAGCTCCTCTTTGCCATGTTTACATCCACTTACTTGTATATAATTGCAGCATACCTCCCACTTGATGAGATGATTCTAACATCTCTATCTGTCTTATCCTTTGTCACAACATTTGTGATAAAGAATTGACTTTTAGAAGTCATTGCTTCAATCCAAGTAGATCAATGTGGTTAGAAGCATAGGAAGACTTATTATTCAATAATTATTGAATAATTTTAAGTTGCTGCAATTTTTCAAGTTTTTATCTCTAAGAGTTTGAGTCAAGGTTGGATAGGATTTTATATTCAAAAAACTTATTTGAATAATCCCTTACTTTTAAAGAATCTTTCAGCATTAACCTTATGTTGCAGCTGAAATTACTCTTAAAAAGCAAGCCAACCTATCCCAAAAAATAATAGAATCAATATTGATTCAATTTCAACGTTTTTGGGATTCTTTAGGTGCATACAAGCACCTTTTTGACTCAAAACAGATCCAAACATGCTTCAAATATATGTAAATTATATATCAAATTGAAGCTCTCGAATTTAGAGATTTTTAAGAACCAACCGCATCTCAATCAGAGGTCCCACGTGCTGTCACGTACCCCTAGAAGGTGTTTGGATGGAAAAAACCTGAAAAATTGGAAAATTCCAGCGTTGGCCATTCTTGGTGGTGGCGCGTGAGGTACACGCGCCGCCTTGCGGCCGCTTGCCCTCAACACACGCCGACCCAAATGACTCCATGCGCTGTCCTCTCTCCGACGGTGCTTGCCACGTGTCAAACGGAGCCCTCAGTGGGCGCCACGCGCCACATGTCCTTTTTTTGGTCAACAGTCAACGAATGACCGTTGACCGGTCAATCACTGCTGACGTGTCTTGGTCGATGTGGCTGGTCAACTAATGACGTGGCCTCGTTGACCGACACTGACGTGGCGACCTCTCATTGGCGCCACGTGGCATTGGTTGACTGATGACTTGGCGTTGAATGCCACATAATCATCTTCAACCTCCAACCGGGTCGGGTTGACCCGGCTGGAGCTCCGACGGTCATCGCGACCCGCCAACTTCGGGAGGCCATATCTCCCTCATTTTTCGTGTTCTTGGTATGGTTTGAATCGTAGTTCAGCGAACTACAAATCCATGGCATTTATTTGATCTGAAAACCTCAGTTTCATTGATCAAATCTCGAGTGAATTGGCGGCAGCGACTAACGACCCGCCAACTTCTTTCCTTTGTTTCTCCCTCATCCGAACTCTGTTTGACGCATTCTAAGCATTGTTGGAATCGTCTCTTTAAGATCTACACATCCATGTCCTTACTTTGGGCAAAAACACCAAGTTTCAAACACCCAATTTTTTCTCGACGTTGTCGGCGCGACGTAATTCTACCGGATGTGTGTCTCTGTGTTTCAAAGGCTCTTCTAACCTTTGAGGAGTTAAGGCTTTTCATTTTTTGAATTCACATAGGTTCCAAAAACTCAACTCTAATCAAATCGAAGAAATGAAGAGGAGAAGAAGAAGAAAATTAGTGCCATAAAAATATATATACACATGCGCATATATATATATATAATAGTCAGAGGAGCAGAGAATATTCGACCAGCACGCATTCAACATATATTCATAACACCCAGCAAAATACATAACATGTCTAAAGCTTTAAAATATGCAGAAGCAATGTATATATATATATATTTTTTCATGTTTTCCGTTCCATACAGACACGCATATATATATATATATATGGAGGCAGAGACATGCGCATATGAAATTGTTTTACGTGAATAAGCATGTTTGGAACCATATACACACACGCATACAAAGTTGCAGATTCATATGGCATAAAAGAAAAAATCATACCCAGAATTATGATTTTGCGCAGCGGAAAAAGAAATAAGCATGATGAAACATAAAAATAATTATATTACAAAAATTATTCACATAGAATAATTACAGCCACAAGATCAACATGCTCTGATGCCAATGTAGGAAAAATATAACTAAAAAGGAGAACTGGCGTACCGGGGCGAATCCATGTTCGGATCCAGGTCGAAACTCCAATGCTCCATACTTGTGCCCACACAATTATTAGACTACTAGAGCCTAATTGTGATTTGCACAGCAAATCACCAGAACCAAAAAGATGGTAGGAGAGAAGAGAATTGCCAGAAAACTCAATGGCGGGGTGAATTGCAATTGAGGAGGCACACCCTATTTATAGTGGTTTATGGAGGTCACTAATTAGGAAACGTGTGCACTCCTTCTTGCCCTCCAAGACAGCAATTAATTGTCTCTCAATTAATTCCCTAATTATGGTGATTTGTTCCTCTTTTAACAAAATCATAATTATTGCTGAATTATTCACCAATCTGCAATTAATGCTGATTTTTATTCTTATTTGATTAGTCTACTTATTTCCTAATCAAATAGTCCGGCCCATCAAGGGCGGACTTGGACTCAAAGTCCAACAGGTCGTGTTATTAATTAGATAACCTAGGGACGTTAAATTGATTACCATATTACAAAGTTAATCAATTTTATAATTATACTTTTTTATTTTTCAATAAATTTAAATGTTTAATTTCCTTTATTTATTTAAACTTATTTATTATGAAATCTTCTAAATACATTTTCAATTAAATTATAAAGTGCTATAATTTTGAGGTCCTTATATTATCCCTCCGTTTAAACCATCCAATTCTCACACACCTTCAGCCAAGGTTGTCAAACTCGCGAGTTCAACCAAATTTGTGATAGTAACTGTAATAGTCCTAAAACAATATGAGCTAATCAATTAGATTTAACTAATAGCAACTTTATTCTATAAATCTCGTGTTACCCGCTTCATGACTCGATTACACTTGAACCGGGTCAAATAATCACGGTGCTAATTGTACTAGCCTTTCAAATTTCAAATAATAATTACTCCCTCCGGTCCTAAATATAGGACAAAGTTTATAGTGCAATTTACACTACAAATTTTGTCCTATATTTAGGACCGGAGGTAGTATAATCTTTCATGATTGTAGGGAATAATGACTCTAATATTCCAATCCTAATTAAATTAAAACCATTAAAGCAATACATGTCAACGCCATTTCCAACAATTGAGCTAAATTGGCAAATAATAACTATAACACTCCATATTAAAAATACCATTCGAAATTGTTACCCTGGAAGTTGAATTTTAACGGCTTTAATACCCCTATTATTCCCAAATTCTTATTTAGGTAATTAGTGCAATAATTATTAGGTAATTTGAAAAAGGAATAAATTGAGGCATACGATCCTGTGAACAAATTACTGCGTATGTGTTCCTTTCATATTAATAATTGAACAATTAATAATAGAACAAAAATTAGGAAGGAAGGAAGTTGCCTTTGAACATAGACAGTGGGGTTTTAATGGATGTCATTGAAATTTCATTAATACACATTTATAATAATTGGAAAATAATAATTATGTGTAGCCTTTCAAATTTCAAATAATAACTATAATGTAATCTTCCACGATTGTATAGAATAATAACTCTAACATTCAAATATTAATTAAATTAAAATCATTCAATCAATTCATGTCATTAAAATTTGCTTTTTCTGAAATGCCTTCACTATCAATAATTTTATCCATACCATTATAAATCTCAGCGTAATCCTCACATCCTCATATACAACATTAGAGGATAATTCTTGAAGAATCAGTTGCATCAACTCAAGCAATGGCTAATGCTGCTCATGATTTACTCAAGAATGTCAAAGAAGGGACGATGGCAAAGAAGGCCCCACCAAAGGATAATTCTTGAAGGATCAATTGCATCAATTGCATAAACCTAGAGCATTATTGTTAGGGTGCTTAGGCAGTGGACAATGGCGAAGAAGGCCCCATCATTTGAGGTCTGGAAAGTCGGTATGATATTAGCCAACAAACAAGTATTCAATGTACTCGTCATATTTACTAAGTGAAAATTATGTGTTGTTTGTATTTCATCTAACTTGACTCAAATAGGGTGATCGAATTGAGGCTTCAAATGTTTAGAGGGGACAAATTCATAGGTATAGTGACGATTTTGAAGGAGGGTAAGGTCTACTGGTTCAAGAACTTTGAAGTGTTGGCCAACAATGCCGATTACAAAGCATGCTCACACCGTTGGAGGATTATATTTCACTCTAACACATTTTTTTAGAAACATGACTTCCAAATCCCTCTTCACACATTAAACTTTGTCCTAATCAATGACACCGCCAGTGATGAAGCCACAAACGAAGAGATGATTTGCTAGTATACATTTCTACCATGATTTTTATTCAAAACATTTTCTTCTAACCTAGACGACAAATTCATCCAGATGTGATGGGCTTCGTACAAGCATTTGGCAGCTTGGATGATTTGAGGAGAGACTTCGACACAAGGAAGAAATTGGTTTTCACAATTGCAAATCATAACTAAAATACTCTCTAGATTTAACATTAATCAATCAAGTGATTAACATCTATTTTAAATTCAATTCATCACCATCATAATCATATGATCAACATGTGTGGTGAAGTACGTGTGATGATACTAAATTTTAAAATAAGCACCACAAGTGTACGGGTTGTTGGAATAGTATAGTAGCAAATCAAGGTCATCCCACAGAGATTCAAAGTAATAGATAATTAGACATTAAAATTCTCATTTTCATTTAAGTTGAGCAATTTAGAGAGATTGAAATACAATTTAAACAAATGCAAAAGTAGTAAATCTAATGATTTAAATATTTCAAATGATAAAAACAACCTAAAGTGGCTAATCTCTTCTTTAAGTTTTAGAACATGTATTTAACCAATTAAAAGTACTTAATGTTAAATTGTTAATCTAGAGTATTAATGGATATAAGTATCTTCCAATCACTTATACCCCTCTCTCAAGTTAAAATTGTTATTTCTAACTAATTTACTCAAGAGGCAATAATTGTCCAAATTCACTCTAATGTGATTATATAGGTCCAATAGGTATATTCCTATCCTATTGACAAATTAGAATAAATTCTAATCCCACATTACCTAATCTTATGGTCTAATTAAGATCCATCTCTCAAGGATAATCTAAATTTCCCAAATTCATACTTAGTGGTGATCAAGCACAAAGTAGATAAAATATATAAGATTAAGTAAACAAGAATAACAATAAATACAAATTAATGAGTTCATACATGCTTAAATTCTCAAATTAGTTCATAACTACTCTAGGTTCAAAGACAACTAGCCACACATCACTTTAATCAAATTCAAACCAGCAACAATAATGAAATTAATATCCAAATTCATGTAAGAGAAAGCACAAGAAGAGACTGAAATTTTTCACTAATCCTGTTCTGAAGCCAGTCACAAGTTCAGCATAAACAACATCCTTCCCTTCCCTTCAGCTTTCATGACAGCATCTCTCTTTCTCTATTGCTCACTGCCGGTTCCATATTAGCTCATCCACCAGAGACAACAATGGCAGCAGCTTCCTCTCGCTCACGTTCTCTGATTCACGCTCCAAAAACACCCACAGTCCAGCCTTCAACCTCTCTCGCTGACGCTCGGCTCTTTGGTTTTGACAGATGAAGATGATGATTGATGAATTCCTCTCCAGCGGCTCCTCTCTCCAGCCGCTGCTCTGATACTCCGCTGATCTTTCAGTGTAACTTGCGGCTCCTCCTCTGCTTTTTTATTCAGCTCAGCGCCTCTATCTCCATCATCGATTAATCCTCCATGTCCGCTGCTCTCTTCCTTTTCACTGCTCTGTAGCTCTCGAAGATAATGAAACTATGCCCAAGTCAATTATTGCGGCTGTCTGTTTCTTTTCGTCTGCGGCTGTGCCTCTCTATGTTTTTAGGAAGATGATCCAGATTCAATATTTGCGGCTGTGTATCATTTTTCCCGTGGCTCCTCTCTCTTTTCTTTGGTCCATTAGGTATCCAATTCTCTATTGCCCATAGCTCCTTGGCCCACCTCCAATTGGTCCTCTTCTTTAGATATTAAATTGACAATAAAAAACCCCAAGCCCAAAACGCTGATGTCTCTTCCTCTGCAGCAAAACACGTGAGCTCCTTTTAATCATTCAACTTGATTCATATTTGACACCCAAACCACGTCACCTGCTGTCAATACTCAATATTAAATCATCAATGACAAAATAAGTATCTAAGTAAAAAGGTAAGATGAAAAACAAAATAAAATAAAATAAAAACAACAACTTCTTTTTTTTTTTCTTTTTTTTTAAAAACTTTATCTTATTAAAATTAATTATTTTTATTCTAAATATTTACAATCTAAATCCCACAAATAATTCACCACTTTGATTTGATCTTTTTATAATAAAATCTCATTGAATCTTCTAAAATTGCATAGATAACTCTCCAATTATCTTCAAAATATTCTTTAAATGTACAAAATATGGAGAGTTATCACACCCCCACACTTGCATCAAATCTTGTCCTCAAGAATTCAAAACATCAAACAACCAAAGAAAATCATAGAGGCTAGGTTATCAAATCTAACACTACAAAATTGGATTTAATTCAAATTTTTGAGAATGAAACTTTCTTGAAACTCTTTTCCACCTTCTTAAAATGCAAGTAGAAATGCAAGTAATTTAACAAGGACAAATGAAAATAGAATATTCCTCACAAATGAAGTATTTGCACTCTTCTCTCAAGATAATTAAAGGGCTTGTGTTTCGCTCTCTTCCACTTATTGCAACTCATCTACCATAAGCTTGTTTATCATCTCCATTTCTACTACATTATCCTCTTGCTCACACAAATCAAAAGGACTTTTCCAAAGGTTGTAATGAATAAGGTAGGATAATGAAATGGAAGTGGTCTGTTAACATTGTGCAATTCATATCAAAAAGGCACATTTACACTTGATTTATCACACTTTTTGATTGATTAATGGGTATATGAGGATTGAAGTGTAAAGTAAATGTGCCTAATGAGTGCTTGGTTAAAAATGGTATAATTCTTTGATTAAATGTGAATATTTTACTATCATACATCACCCTTTGCTTTGTATAGACTTTCTTGTGTTGATAGGATCACAATTGAGATACACAAAGAGCCATTGGACGCACAAATCATGGATTAAGAAATTGGGAAGAAGAGTAGAACGCCATTGCATCATTGGAAAAAGCTAGAAGAGTTGAAGACAAATGCTTGGCTGCAGCCAGAAGACCTCCAGAAAGTTTTAGGCTGCAGCCAGACGACAAACAGAGCAAGACAGACGTTTTTTGGCTGCAGCCAAGAATTTCTGGCTGCAGCCAAAACGCGACCAGCAGCTGCGCGTTTTACTTTCTAAGTCATTTACACTACAAAAAAAACGTGATTTAGTAGCGGTTAAAAATGGGTATTCGTAGCGGTTCTAACCGCTACAAACTAGTTTAGTAGCGGTTACGAAAACCGCTACTAAATCGTACGTTGCAAGCGGTTTTGTAGCGGTTCTATAAAACCGCTACTCAATAAAAAATAACTGCTACAACCTTTGTAGCGGTTCATAGTAACCGCTACAACACCAAGAGATATTTGTAGCGGTTATATAACCGCTACAAATATAAAAAATTTTATTAAAAAGAAATTTTTTTTTTGTAGCGGTTTAATAACCGCTACAAATATATCAAAATGAAAATTTGTTAAAAATGACATTTTTTATTTGTAGCGGTTAAGAAACCGCTACTAATTTTGAATTTCATGAAATTAGTAGCGGTTTTAAAAACCGCTACTAATTTCATAAAATTCAAAATTAGCGCCAAAAAATTTAAATAAAGGCGCGTTATTTAGTAGCGGTTTAATAACCGCTACAAATATTTAAAAAAATTTTAAAAAATATACGTTGATTTTTTCCTTTTTTTTCAATATTATATTAAATAGTTTAATTTGTTATTATTTTATCTATTTCAATTAGTTTATTATTTAATAGTTTAACTTATTAATAAATTAAAAAGAAAAATTGTAATTGAATATGATTAGTATAAAATTTATATTAATAAGATTATTAAGGATAGTTAGGTAATAAGGAATTATTATGTTTTATAATATAATGTAATTGTATATGAAAATAGATGAAAATGAGATAGAGTTATGATATATCTAAAAAAAAATGGTTAGAATAAATTTTATAGAAAGAAAATAAGTATTCTAAAAGATATTGAAAATCTTGTTACCATATTTGATCGTATTATTCAGCTCCTCTACTCATACGAAAGAAGTTGTAAATGAGAGGAAATAAAAGAAGGGTAAGGTGAAAAGAAATTGGGGGGTGTTTGAAATGAGTTGTGATAAGGGTATTTATAGGGATTCACGTATAATTTGTAGCGGTTAATGTAGCGGTTACTAATTAGTAGCGGTTATTTATATTTTTGTAGCGGTTTAATTATTTGTAGCGGTTAATGTAGCGGTTTTTATTTAGTAGCGGTTATTTATATTTTGTAGCGGTTTAATAACCGCTACAAATATTATATTAATTTTTTTTTAAACTTTTTTTTTACATTTTATTTTAACACAAATTTTTTGCATTTTTTGTAAAGAAAAATTTTTTACACTTGAATTCTACAAATATTATTTTAATTTTTTTTTAAAATTTTTTTTTACATTTTATTTTAACACAAATTTTTTGCATTTTTTGTAAATTTACACTTGAATTTGATCACTCATCGTCGCCATCCCTACAGAAATTTTGTAGAAAAATTATTGTTATTGATGTATTATTAAATTTAAAAAATTTAATTGAAATGACGTGGACTTAAAAAAACTCACCGCAGTAGAGGTAAATTGTCATCGCCTTCAGGGAAGTAGTTTTCAAAATCAGCTGGCTGAAATGGCTCACTCTCATAGGCGATGTTATCGCCTTCACCCATGTCGTAAAGGTCTCTTGGCTTTAAATGAACGACCATGTGCCAATCCCTATGCCGCTCGTCCTCGACATAATAAACCTGATGTGCCTCTGAAGCTAGAATATACGGCTCATCATCTTGAGAAATACCAGTATGAATCGTGCGTGAGAAATTGACTGATGTGATCCCTAGGTCGTCAGTTGTCAGTCCCTGAGAAGTAGTGGTATTTGCCCACAAACACTTGAACAGCGTCACGGTGAAACGGCCTTGATAATTAAGCTCGACCACATCAAGAAGCTTGCCATAGTAAGGGACGCCTCCGAACTGCATGTTGGCGTCACTGCTGCTCGCATAACTCCTTGTCCCAAATGTGCCATAAACACCCGAATTCTGTGTTTGCAATCCCTGATCCCTTGAAACCGTGCAAAACTTAAAACCATTGACATTGTATGCTGTAAACCGTTTTGCATGATCAAGAGGGCCGATTGCGAGAGCTCTGAAATCTGGTGAGTGTGGGTTGTGGTTATTTAGTATTCTGCGCGCAAACCAGCCCGGGAATTCTCTGTGGACCCTCCTATCAACTTCCGAGGATGTCTGTGTACGGATCCTGAGCTGACGCTTGACATGACTTCTGAATTCCCTGCAATTAATAATGGAAAGGCGTTAGTGAAATGAAAGTGAGAAATGTTACGAAAGATATAGATCGATTAACATACATGTGAGTGTACAATTCTTACCGTATGAAAGGCTCAACTTGAGTGCAATTAATCAAGACATGTCTATGTGCTTGGAACTTCTCAGTTGCCGTTAGTTTGAAGTTCTCAGTTGCTCCAACTGGTTTACCAACACGAGGGATAAATTCTCCTGATGTCGGCACAGGTTCAGGACAATCGTCAACACGAGGGGGGCGGTTGAAAGCCGTCTCAAGATCATCAAAGTACCTTGAGCAAAAATAAAGCACCTCATCCCCTATATAGCCTTCAGCTATAGAACCTTCTGGCCACGCCTTATTCCTTACGTAAGATTTTAATTTCCCAAGGAACCTACGAAGTACATAAGAGAAAATTGATATAAAATGATGAAAAGGACGACTAGGAAACATTAAATACGGACAATAAATGAAAGCACATATTTAAAATGAGTACCTCTCAATCGGATACATCCAACGATATTGTACTGGTCCAGCGAGCTTTGTTTCATGAACGAGGTGGACCGTGAGGTGAACCATCACAGTGAAAAAGGACGGAGGAAAGATCATCTCCAAGTGACAAAGCGTAAGAATGATTTTCGACTGCAGCTGATCGAGCTCCTCAACGATCAAAACCTTAGAACACAACTTCCGAAAGAAAGAACAAAGTTCCACCAAAACGATGGAAACATCGGGAGGAAGTGTATTCTTTATAGCCAGAGGGAGTAACTGCTGCATAAGAACATGTGAGTCGTGACTCTTCAGGCCAGCAACCTTCCTAGCCTGCAAGTCGACACATCGAGAAATGTTGCTTGAATACCCATCAGGAACTTTTATTTTCTTCAACGTCGCGAGGAACTTGTTCGATTTTGTGAGGGTAAACTTTGCCGGTGTAAATCTGTCATGCTCATCTGGCCAAGCTTCTTCACGAACTCCCATGTCGCGTAAATCTTTTCTAGCTTGAAGGTGATCTTTTGTCTTTCCGGGTTCGTTAAGCAGCGTATACAGCACATTGTCGCAAACATTCTTTTCAATGTGCATTACATCAAGACTGTGGCGAAGTAAATTAGATCTCCAATACGGAAGCGTGAAGAAGATACTTATCTTCTTCCACTGCTGAGGCGCCGAAGTCCTGCGCGTCTTTTGGCGAGTTTGTGCTGAATCATCGCTTTTTCCAAACTCGACGTCAACATGCTCAAGCTGCTGTAAGATATCTGTACCGGACAAAGTCTGAGGTGGTCCTCTGTTCTCTGGTTTCCCATTGAAGCGATTCCGTTGCAATCTGAACTTATGCGTTCCATCGAGAAACCTCCGATGCCCCATAAAGCACCACTTTCGGCTGTGGGGAAGGTGCAGTGCGTCAGAGTCGAAATTGCAAGCCGGACACGCCGACCCAGTGTGCACATTCCAACCAGATAATGTGCCAAGGCCAGGAAAGTCACTGATCGTCCACATCAAGGCTACACGCATGTTGAACAAAGTCTTGCTGTGAGCGTCATACGTCTCCAAGCCGACATTCCACAGGTCAAGCAATTCCGCAATAAGCGGTTGGAGATACACATCGATGTCATTGCCCGGTGCCTTTTTGCCTGGAATGATGATAGACATAATGAAAGAGCTTTGTTTCATACACATCCAGGGGGTAAGTTGTAGGGAAATAAGACTACCGGCCAAATGCTGTAACTTGTGCTAAGATTCCCGAAAGGATTGAAACCGTCGGTCGCCAAGGCAAGCCGGACATTTCTGGGGTCAGTCGCAAAATCTGGAAATTCGTTGTCAAACGTTTTCCAAGCAGCTGCATCCCGCGGATGTCTTAATTTACCGTCTTCGTTTTTATCAACGGCATGCCACCTCATGTGCTCAGCAGTTTTAGACGACATAAATAATCTTTGTAGACGAGGTTTCAAAGGGAAATACCTGAGAATCTTTGCGGGTTTCTTCTTCTACTTTTTCCCCTTCCGAATTGTCTTGTACCTCGATGTGTGACATCTCTTGCACGTCTCCCTGCTGGAATCGTCTCCCCAATACAGCATACAATCATTTGGGCACGCATCAATCTTTTGATAATTCAACCCCAACCTGTTGATGATCTTCTTGGCCTCGTAGAAGGTTGTGGGAATCTCGGCGTCGGGGAATGCATCTTGTAATAAGTCGAGCAACATCGACATTCCCTTATCCGTGATCCCACACAAGCACTTGATATGATACAATTTGATCAAGAAAGATAATTTAGAATATTTGCGACAACCTTGATATAAAGGACGATCTGCCTCATCCATCAAGCTGAAAAAATCCCGAGCTGCTTCATTCCCCATAAAAGGCGGCTCAGAGCCGTGCACTTCTTCGTTGAAGTTGTCGCCTTGAAATCCAAACGCATCACGCACAGCATCATTCACAGGATCATCTTCATCTACTTGAACGCCTACTTGAGAAATTCGAGGAAGAGCCTCGTCATATCTAACACCGGCCTTCTCACCATGAACTGCCCAGAACGTATAGTCCTCAGGGAAAGGCTTCACAAGCAAATGTTCCTTCACAACATTTCGTGGATGCCACTTCTTGAACTTGCATTTCCGACACGGACAGACGATCTTACCGTTACAGCTGGCGTGAGTGAATGCGAAATCTAAGAAACTGTTTAATTCGTACAAATATTCAGGAGAATTGTGCGGCAACCTTATCCAAGATTTATCCATAGCTACAAGTGAGAGAGAAGAAAGTATAGAGAAGAAGATGAGTGAGAAGATAATGAAGAATGCCTAGAACCTTATATTCTGAAAATCCAACGTTTATAACTTTGTAGCGGTTATTAAACCGCTACACCAACCGCTACAGAAATTCCAACGTTTATAATTTTGTAGCGGTTATATATATACAACCGCTACAATTATAAAATATTAGTAGCGGTTACATATATGAAACCGCTACTAATATTCAAGCCGTTAATTGGTGGTACTTGTTGAGTATTAGTAGCGGTTTTATATATATAACCGCTACTAATGTTCAACGAATTAGTAGCGGTTTCATATATGAAACCGCTACTAATATTAAAGCCGTTGTACATTAAATATAAAAAAAATTTTCTAATTTGTAGCGGTTATACATAAGATAACCGCTACAAATGTGCACAAAGGCGGCAATTTCAAAATTCAAATGATTTGAGTGTTTGTAGCGGTTATTAGTAAATAACCGCTACAAAGATAGATATTTGTAGCGGTTTCTGAAGGGAAACCGCTACAAATATATAAGTAAATTTGTAGCGGTTATGAGTTAAAAACCGCTACAAATATTCAACTTTGTAGCGGTTATTTACTAATAACCGCTACAAATAGATACATTTGTAGCGGTTTTAACTTAAAACCGCTACAAATATAGATATAATTTTTTTTTAAAATTTAGATTTAAATCATTTATAAATTATTTCAATGCGATATAATAATATAAATATAATTATATAAAACACAATAAGAAAATTCTGAAATAAAATCTCATAAATATTTACAAATGTTTAAAAGAAAAGAAAATGTCCTAAACTAAGCAGCTGGGGGCTGATCCTCTGGTGCTCCCTCAGGTGGGGCTCCCTCAGATGCCGCTGGATCGGGCCGCTGCGCAGACTGAACCGCACCATCCTCATCAGCAGGAGGAGGAGCTGTAGGAGGCGGAGTAGTGCTCGGGACGACGTAGCGAGGGACAGGGGGGGACCGCTGGATGCTGCTCGTCCGGGAACAGCCGACTCCATGCACCCTCGAGCATATTGTTCGCGATCTCACGCCACTGCGTCTGCTGTGCGTACATAGTGTCTGCGTGGATCTGCAGCAGCTGCTGCTGCTGCACCTGCATCTGCTGCTGCTGCTGCGCCATCTGCTGCTGCTGCTGCGCCATCTGCTGCTGCGTCTGCTCCAAATCTGACCGCAGCTGGTCAATCGACTCATCCCTCTGACGTCTGACCCCTCTAGAGCTGCCAGCCTCAGAGGCGGCGCTCCTGCCGTAGATCATGCTGGGTCTGGCGCCTATCCCCATCCCCCGCACTCGTCCGGGGTGCTCAGGCTGAGCCAGACCCGCCTTCAGAGGAGCCGTCGGGTCCACTGACCCCTGTGACTCCTCAGGCTGGGTCTGTCGCAGCTCAGCCTGCGACTGCTGCATCCGCTCCTGCCATTTTATGAAACAATTAATAATTACTATTTTTCATTATTAACTTGGTTTTATAAAAAATATAATAATAAAATTACTTACAATGGCCGCCTCTGCCTGCTGAGAGGTCGCAGTCCCGTCACGGTGTCTGTGTGTGATGGCGTACAGCTCCGCATAGTCCGTCTGACGGTTCTCCTGCTGAGCCCTCGTCTCCTGAAACAATTACAAAACAATTAGTATTATGAAATAATCAACTAAAAGTAAGTGAAGCACTTGAAAAGTTACCAGCTCGCTGTAGGTCACAGCAAAGGTCTTCGATCCTGCTGTGTGGTGGATCGTCTGCTGCGCCCGGATCGCGGCGTTCCTCCGAGCAAGCTCCTGGAAAAAAAAATTAAATGTATAATAATTTAAAATTAAATACAAAATAAATTGATATTATAATTTAATATTTAACAATTAGAAAATTATATATCAAAAATATAATAAATACATTACCTGCGCCTCAGGGCTCCTCCTGAACTGGACGAAACGCGCCCAGTCGTTCGGCGGCACGCTGTCCGGGACGCTCTCCTGTAGCTGCTCCAGAGGCATCGTCCCGTCCCCATCCACACTGTGGAAGAGACGGTTCCTCCTGTTCCTCCAGGCGTCGCCCATCTTCACGAGGGCGTACCTCTTCCGGTTGGCCCGGACGGCAAACCGCAGCTGAAAAAAATACATTTAAATATCAATAATACTAAAAATCATAATTTAAAAAAAATAATTAAATAGAATTAATTACAAAAGATATTAATTAAATAGTTTAAATTACCTGAACCACCTCCTCCCAAGCCTGGTCCTTCGGCCCCTTCGGAATGTGCCTCCACGTCGGGAAGTGAAGGGGGAACCGCATCCAATTCGATCCCAGGTCGCTCAGGAAGCGGTTGAGCAGGTGACCCCCATTGTGGATCGGCTGGTCAGTGCCCTCGTTCCACGGCACTACAACTCGTAGGGACCGGTCCATGCTGTTCAGACCGGCCACATCCAGCCTCCTCGTCGACACGTTCCCCTGCTCATCTGCACAGTTGACCGCACGTTAGATAAATTATAATTCAAAGTTAAAAAGTTAAAAAATTAAAAAATTAAAAAATTAAATAATTTACCTTCGACCTGCACCTCAAACCCAGTGGACCGCGAAGACGACCCTCGTGGGTTGTTCTACTCCCAAGCCTCTTCCTCATCGAGGAACTGCTCCATCTCCCTGAACCCACTAATCTGGATCTCGAACTCCTCCTCGTTGAGGAAGTCCTCAACGCTAATCTCTGGCACCTCCACCTCAAGCACCTCAGCTGTGGTCGTCGCCTGTGGGATCGTCTGCGGTTCCTGTGGAGGGATGGGCTGAGATGCCTCGGTAGCCCTGCCTGCGCGCTGCCCCCTCCCTCTGCCCCCTGCCCGGCTGCTGCCACCCCGTAAAGTCGGTCTGGGGAGCATAGGGGCCTTCCCCTTATCCTGTCCTGAAGCCATATCAACTGTACAAATTAAAAAAAAAAATTAGTCCATTATTATACAAAAATATAATAAAAATACAAATATAAACAAAAATACGTGTTATATACGTACCTCAAGTGTAAATACTGCGGAATACTGACCAAAAACTCCTATAGACTCATCTGAACGCTCAAATATCGAATAAACCACTCAGAGAAACCTCAAGAAACAAAATGAGCAAAATGAGAAATGGAGGAGCCGAGGTGTTTAAATAGCCACATATTAGTAGCGGTTATTTTAAATAACCGCTACTATAACCGCTACAAATAATTAAATTTGTAGCGGTTATTGTAGAACCGCTACAAATCTTCACAACGTTTGAAATTCTGTAGCGGTTATTGCCCAGAACCGCTACAAATTTGGAGTCTCTTGAAATTCTGTAGCGGTTTTCAGTAAAAACCGCTACAAAATTCTGACCTTTGGTATTTTGTAGCGGTTTATGTGCATTAACCGCTACAAAATAACCGCTACAAGTTTTGGCGGGAATTTCGCGCCAAATTTGTAGCGGTTTTTTGTAGGAAACCGCTACAAATATTCTTGCCGCTATAAATTTGTAGCGGTTTAGATAAAAACCGCTACAAATACTATAATTTGTAGCGGTTTAATATAACCGCTACAAGTGCACCGCTACGAAATACCTTTTTTTTGTAGTGTTAAAAGGCAAAATCTGGAAATACAAAGGTGGGGGGCTAGACTTTTTGAACATAGTGGCTGCTAGGGTTTGGCATTTTGGAGAGCTTGGGATTGGATTAAGAAAAGATTTGGATCCTCAATTCTTGAGTTTTTCTTGTTCTTCTCTCCTTTTTCTCTGTTTTGCTGATATGGATTATGATTGTGTGCTAAGATTTTGGCATGCACAGACTATGAGTAGCTAAAACTCCTAATTAGGATTACTTTTACCCATTGTATGGATTGAAACTACTAGATTATCTTGCTTTTGTTGGTTAATGAGTATTATATGTTGATTTTTCTTTGAGCTTAATGCTATCTTGTGCTTGATCACCACATGATTAGAGTTGTTCAATTGGAAAATGCTTGAGAGAGCTATTTTGATTGTAGAACTTAAGAAAAATCATGCTAGGCTTGAAGTTTAGGGATTAAATGGATGGTTTGTTGTTAGAATAGAGATATATCTAACAACCTAGCATAGTCAAGTGAAAGCTTGCTTTGGAAATATGATTTTTATTAATTGTAAACAAGAGATTGAATATTTTTAATGAAGATTGAATATTTTTAATAAAGATTAAAAATCAATCTTGACTTGAGAGAGCTTAGTTGATGATTTTAGGATCTTCGACTAGCATATAGACTCATTTAACTAGCATAAGTGAATATTTGCTTAATTTCATGAAATACAATGGGGAAGAAGTTATCCTAAGTTTATATCTCTTGAAGTTAAACCCAATTTCTCAATTTCCACTATTTTCCTTTGTTATTTTCATCAAAAGTCTTTATTTAACTTGATCAAATCTAAATGATTCCATTCAACCTAATTAAAAACATAGTTAAATTAGTTAACTCGCTTTTGTCATAATCCTTGTGGTTCGACACTCGTTTCTCACTAATTTATTACTTGCGACCCGTACACTTGCGGAAGCTAAACGGCGAACATGGTCCAATGGTATGGAAGCATAATTTAATTAGTGCTAAGCAACTTAATGAAATTCATAAAGAATGAAGGAATAATTACTTAAAGAAAACAAACTCACTTACACTCTAAACAACTTTTATTACATTGAACTCAACAATCTCTTTTTTTTTTTCATTTCTATTTTTTTTCCTATTATTATTTTTTTCTTTCTTTTTTTTTCATATTTCTCTTTTTGTTTTTTTTTTTACACCTTTCTTTCTATCTTTCTTTTCTTTCTATTTCATTTTTTTTCCTATCTACACAACTCACATAATATTGACTTTTTAATCCCTTCACTCTTTTCTAAAACTATTTTACTTAGCACTAACTAAAGTAGCAAATGAATGGGAATATATATATATATATATATAAATTGCATTTCTCAAACAAAGGGCTATTTACTCTATGCAATTTTCTTTTTAAAAAAATTAAAGTAAGTCTCAAATGGGGTAAGGCAAAGGATTTTAATGTAAGAAGGATTATATTTAGCCAAACTAGCTATGAAATGAATGCCTAAATCATCTTTGTACATGCAAAAGGATTTTTTTAAAGCTTCAAAAGATATTCAAGACAAGTTCTAGAGATAAAATCACAATAAGTGTACTCCCTCTTGAAAGAAATGAATATTTAGGCTCAAATTTCTCACCAGTTTTTAACATCCTAAAGTCAATCATCCAAACCAAATTCTTTGCCTATCTACTAACATTCCAAGAAGATAGAACCAAATTCTAATTAAACTCAATCCTTTTCCAATTCAAATCAAACCAACTTTGCCAATGTTCACAAGTAAAATCCAAACTTCCATGAAAAGTAAAATTTGTTTTCAATATTTATCAACAATTTTCTATTTATATGCAAAATCAAAGAAATTATTCAAAATTGAGGATAAGTCATACAAAATCAATGGTACCCTCACCCCCACACTTAAATGTCACATTCTCCTCAATGTGAACAAGTAACCCTAAGTAATGGAGATGAAGACATAACCATATCCAAGTGCAAGGATAGTATAAGCTTCAAAGATTTTAAATTTCCACCAATAGAGCACCACTCACAAATGCCACGACTCAAATCAATAGTCAATAACAAATATCAATCACATGCAAGGAATTTAAAATATCTAGCACTCATATCCAGAACATGTTATCAACTATCAATTAAACAAAGCAAGGAAAAGTAGAAGGACACTCCCTTCTCAATCCTCGTCTTGTGCTCTTGGATGCTTTTGCTTGTGGCTATCAAAGTGTAATATATCATCAGGGGCTACAAAAGTCCTACAAAATCAACAAACCTCAAAACAACTCAACTAAATAATAAAGAAAATGCAACTATCAAACCTTGCATTGCCTCCCAAGAAGCGCTTGGTTTATAATCCTCAACCAGACTATGTCAGAAACTCAAGGAGGTTGTGACAAATGATGAACCATGACTTGCCGGTCCACCTCACCACCATAATAGTGCTTCAGTCTTTGCCCATTCACTTTAAAGCAATTTCCTGTACTCTCATTTTTAACTTCAACTACACCCTTTGATGATGCAGTAACCACTCTAAAAGGACCAGACCATCTAGATCTAAGCTTTCTAGGAAACAGCTTGAGCTTTGAGTTAAAGATAAGAACTAATTGCCCAAGCTCAAAATTGCGTTTCAAGATATGCTTGTCATGCCATTTCTTTGTCCTTTCTTTGTATAATCTTGAACTCTCATATGCTTGAAGTCTCAATTCTTCCAACTCATTCAGTTGCAATAACCTTTTAGCTCCAGCTTCTTTGTGGTCCATATTCAACTTCTTGATTGCCCACCATGCTTTATACTCCAACTCAAGTGGCAAATGACATGCTTTCCCAAAAACCAACCGATAAGGTGACATACCAATTGGAGTTCGGAAAGCAATCCTGTATGCCCACAAAGCATCATCAAGCTTATCAGACCAATCTTTTCTAGTAGGACCTACAGTCTTCTCAAGGATCCTCTTAATCTCCCTGTTAGCCAACTCATATAAGCCATTAGTTTGGGGATGATATGCAAGTGACATCCTGTGGTGCACTCCATATTTCTCCAAAAGAGCCTTGAAATTCTTGTTGTTGAAATAAGTTCCCTCATTAGTAATGATCGCTCTAGGAGTACCAAATCTAGTAAAAATATACTTCTTCAAGAAACGGATCACTATATTGGCATCATTCGCTTGGCAAGTAATAGCTTCAACCTATTTGCTCACATACTCCATTGTAACAAGAATATATTGGTTTCCTCTTGAAGATGGGAAAGGACCCATGAAATCCATCCCCCAAACATCAAATAACTCCACCTCTAAGATCCCAGATTGCAGCATCTCATGTCTCTTGAAAATGTTACCTATTCTTTGACATCTATCACACTTGGAAACAAACTGGTGAGCATCTTTAAACAAAGAAGGCTAATAAAAACCAGAATCAAGCACTTTTGATGCAGTCCTTTACCCCCATAATATCCCCCATATGCAGATGCATGACAATTAGTCAAAATTGTTTCTTGTTTAATCTCAGGCACATACTTTCTAATGATCAAATCAGCACATCTCTTGAAAAGAAATGGTTCTTCCCATATATAGTAAGCAACATCATGCAAAAATTTCTTTCTTTGATAGAAAAATGAAGATGCTAATGGCCCCTATAACTTACCTTCAAGCACAAGTGGATAATATGGAAAAACAAGCGATTATCAGCTTCTTTACTGCTCTTCATCTGGCTTATGAGACGGTTCAATCTCATATTTTGTCTAGCTCTGAGCTTCCATCACTAAGATGTGTACTCTCGTATGCTACACGCTGATAGCCTATCTCAACCTGCTTCTAATCCCCATGCCAGTGCTTTATCTGGTCGTGGCCCTACTAATAACAATAACCAGGGCTTCCCAAGACTAGGCAATGGTATACCGATCTAGTCTCTGCTGATAACAGGAACTAAAGCCTTCCCCATTAAGGCAATAATCCTTAAAATCCTGGACTTATTGTCTGCTTCTATTGCAAGGAACCTGGTCATACCAAATGTTACTGTCGTAAATTACAAAATAAGCTGCAATGCAGTGGTTCTGCTCATATGGCCTAGTACTCTGATCTATCTGATAATGCTCAAGTTGTTCAATCCACACAAACTGCACTTGCTACAAGTAATTATGATTCATGCCTTGCTATTTCTTCCTCGAAGTGGATTATCGACTCCGATGCCATCATTTGTTCTCTACATATGCATCGTATACCAACCCCTCTTCTATAATAATTGCCAATAGTTCTTATTCTTGGGTTATTGGATCTGGCACTGTGATTCCTACCCTATCTGTTTCCTTATTGTCTGTCCTTAATGTTCCTGACCTTGCTTTTAATCTTCTGTCTCCTAACAAGCTTACTCACCAACTGAACTATTTTATCTCACTTTTTCTGATGACTATTGTTTAATCCAAGATCTCATGACTAGGCATAGTATTGGTAGGGGTTATGAATCTGGCGGACATTACTTCCTTGATGATCAGGTTCCGTGTTAAGTTGCTTGCTCTAGTAGTTCATCTCCTTTTGACGTTTATTGTCAGTTAGGTCATGTGTCTTTGTCTTCCTTGAAGAGGATTTATCCTCAATTTCATCATTTGTCATCTTTGGAGGAGTCATGTCAATTTGCGAAACATCACCATGTTCACCTAGCACCTCGTGTCAATAAACGGGCTGTGTCCCCCTTTGATTTAGTTCATTCTGATATTTGGGGTCCATGTCATGTTGAGTTGAAGTCTAGTTTCCGGTACTTTGCTACTTTTGTTGATGATTTTTCTTGTACTACCTGGCTTTATTTAATGAAAAATCTCTCCAAGTTGTTTTCTCACTTTTGCAATTTCTATGTTGAAATCCAAACTCAGTTTGGGGTGTTTGTGGAAAGCCTACTTAGTGACAATGCTAAAGAATATTTTTTTACCCAATTCCAAAACTATATGCTCCAGTATGGCATGGTTCATCAGTCTTCATGTATAGATACACCTGCTCAAAATGGTGTTGTCGAAAGAAAGAACCGGCACTTATTAAAAGTTGCCCAGGCTCTCATGTTTCGAACACACGTTCCTAAAACCTTTTGGGCTGATGCGGTGTCCACTGCGTATTTCTTGATTAATTGCATGCCCTTTCCTGTTCTTTATGGTGACATTCCATACACAACTTTGTTCCCTTCCAACACCTTATTCCCTATTGATCCCAAAATCTTTGGTTATGTCTGTTTCGTTTGAGATGCTCATCCCACTGTTAACAAACTTGATCCAAAGTCGCTTAAGTGTGTCTTTGTTAGGTACTCTCAGGCTCAGAAGGGTTATCGGTGCTATTCTCCCACTCTTCAGTGTTTTCTTGTGTCTACATATACACCTTCTATAAGTCGACTCCATTTTTCCCTATCTCTACCCAGTCACCATCCCCTGACCCAACTAATGGTCTTGATGATCTATTAGTCTATAAGGCTCATTTACCACCAATGCAAACACCTGTCCCAGTTCCTGCTAAACCACCGATCCATCATGTCTATCGGAAACGGCCTAAGGGAGGTAATGTCGTTGATCATGTTCATGCCACACCAATAGTGCTTGCTTTGGAATCTGATCTAACTACAATCCCTCTTGCTTCTGATCTGACCCAGAACTTGAATTAGTGCCTAAACCAGAACCTAAATCAGTGTCTGATACTCCTAATCATTCTGCTTTTACTAGTGACTTGCCTATTGTCCTTCACAAAGGTAAACGTACTTGTACCTATCTTATTTCTTCTTTTGTTTCCCAAAACCATCTCTCTCCTCCATCTTGCTCCTTCATAGCCTGCTTAGATTCTCTCACCAGTCCCACTACCCTCCACCAAACCTTGGCCCATCCTGGTTGGTGTGTTGATATGAATGAAGAAATGATGGCCCTTAATAAGGCAAGTACCTGGAATCTTATTGATCTACCTCCTGGCAGGAAGGCTATTGGTTGTAAGTGGGTGTTCACAATCAAACATAAAGGCTGATGGAACCTTGGAACGCTTAAAAGCTCGATTGGTTGCCAAGTGATATGCTCAGACATACAGTGTTAATTATTCAAAATCCTTTTCCCTTGTGGCAAAACTATCCTCTGTTCGTCTCTTTATCTCTATGGCCGCTACTTATGGTTAGGATCTTCATCAATTTGATGTCAGAAATACTTTCTTGAATGGTGACCTTCTTGAGGAGGTTTACATGGAGCAATGAAAAGCCATATCGTGGGGCTATCAAATAAAACTAAGCTAAATGCAATATAGGGCAACTAACCTAGGTCGATATCTATGTGGAGCCTATATTTAGTTCCTAAGTAATCTGGTGTAAATAACAAATTAACCTAAGAGTATGGGATGTGAGTTTCATCTATCTAATTAAACTAAAGAGCTACTTGTTTATGAATTTTTCTTAATGTATAAAATGAGTGTGTGGGTGTAAATGCAAGAGATGAATGTCCTAGGTGAATGAATCCACTAACCATCCTTGTCCAATTTATTTCTAAGTTCCTCTCTTAACTAAGCACAAGGACTAGCAAGGACCCTTGCTAATCAATACTCCTAATTTCTCATTTATATCTAGATTTAGACTCAATTATCAATTAGGAGTATCTTAAGCACTTAGCTCATGCTAGATTCATAAGAGATCCTCTCTTCCACCAATTAATTCCTAGAAACCTAGCAAACAATTGATTTCAAGAGAATAGAGGAAAGTAATTGAATAACAAAAGAGTGCTATAGTCCAATTACAATCCATGAGTACAAATCTAGCACAAGTTTCATCATCCAGATTACATCAACCGATTAAATCCTCAACAATATACACAAATCATAAACTCTAGAAACCTAGAATCATAATATGCATATACATAAGAGTGGAAGATGAAATTAAGATACAAAGAACTCCCCTAATTAATTGCTCAAGGACTCAGGTTAGCTTCATCATCACCATCAGACGAAAGAGTCTAGCCACTCATTACCACACGAAGAGCTTCACCGAAGCTTGAAGAACGCTTGGACATGGCAGCAATAAAGAGGATAGAATGGAGAAGAATAATGATGGAAGCCGTCGGTTTTGGAATGGAGATGGTGATGATCGGCGGTGGAGGTGGAGAATCTGGAGGTAGTTGAAGCTGAAAGAAATGGAGGTGTTGTGCGAATGTGTCGGCCTCCCCCAAATGATAGAATAGAAGCCCTTCAAAATGATTCCAGAGGAGCCAAAAACGTGATTTTCGGAATTGTGGACCAAATTGTCATTTCCCAAATTCAGGTACTAAACTGTCATTTCTGGAATTCGGGGACTGAATTGAAATTTCCAAAATTCGTTGCTTGGCCAAAATACCCTGAAATGAAATTCAAACTATTGTAATACCATGTATTTGGACAACCATGAAAATAATGACATTTTTACCCTTTTTATCAACTAATTCATGCAATCACTTTTAATCCCAATTAATCATAATAAATGCATTTTTGGCCAAAATAACATGATAAAATCCCCTAATAAAGTATTGAAAAATATGATAAAATAGGGATTCATCAAGCAACCACCTGGTTTTGTTGCTTAAAGGGAGTGTGGGAAGGTTTGTCATCTTTGGAAGTCTTTATATGGTTTGAAGTAAAATCCTCGTGCTTGGTTTGATAGGTTTAACACGGTGGTTAAACAGTTTGGTATGAATCAGAGTAAGTATGGCCATTCTGTGTTCTATAAGTAAACGGATGCTGGCATGATTCTTTTAGCAATATATGTTGATGACATTGTTATTATGAGGAGCAAAACTTCAGGAATTTCATCACTAAAGGTCTTTCTTAATTCTCATCTCCAAACAAAGGATTTGAGTTTGTTGAAATACTTTCTTCGGATCGAGGTTATGAGAAGCAAGAAAGGTATCCTCTAACACAAAGGAAATATGTTCTTGACCTGCTAAAGGAGACCGGCAAATTGGGGCAGCACCAAGTAGCTTTCCTATGATTCCCAATCATTTCTTGGATATTGATGACAGTATACTGTTTGATGAACTACATGAGGATGTAAGAAATAAGGTTGACCTTAAGAAGATCAAGCCATTTTCCTATCCTAAGAGATATCAAAGATTGATTGGAAATTGAACTATCTCACGGTGACCCGACCAGATGTGACTTTTCCAATTAGTGTGCTTAGTCAATGCATGATAGCACCAACCGTGGCTCAGTAGGAAGCTTTGGAATATGTCTTACATTACTTAAAAGGATCACTTGGTCGTGGTATACTCTATATGAATCATGGCCATACTGAGATTAAATGCTTTTGTGATGTAGATCATGTGGGGTCAAAGGCTACCAGGAGATCCACTACAGGATATTACGTATTTATGGGTGGAAACTTAGTATCCTTGGGGAGCAAGAAGTAGGATATGGTTTCACTCTCCAGTACAGAAGCTGAATATAGGGCAACGACTCAGTCAATACAGAAAATTATGTGGATTCACTAGTTAATGAAGGAGGTTGGTCTTGCCACGTCATTGCCTGTGAAACTATAGTGTGATAACAAAGTTGCTCTGCACATAGCCTCTAACTACGTGTTTCATGAACGAACGAAACACATTGAGATTGATTGCCACTTTGTACGCGATAAAATCAAGGAGAAGTTCATTCCAACAAGACGTGAGGTCTAGCGATCAATTGGGTGATTTGTTGACTAAAACTCTAAATAGGACTCGTATTGATTATCTTTGTAACAAGTTGGGTATGATTAACATTTATGCTCCAACTTGAGGGGGAGTGTTAGAATATATATTAACGTAAAAATATTAGGAAATATATTAGAATCAATTGGTATTGCACATAATCAAGGATTATGATTACAATTAGGGAATCAATCATTATAAGTAGCCATTAATTCTGAGGCTCCTTTCTTGTATATAAATACCTATCTTGTACACATGAATGATCAAGTAATTGTTTTCTCCTTCATCTCTCTCTCTCTCTCTCTCTCTATTTTCTGTACAGAAATCTTTGATTTTCTCACAGAAATTTTCATGTTAAGATAGTCTTGTATTTTAGAATGTTTATACACAAGTTTTATTATTTGGGAAGGGTTTTTGTTGATAGTTTAAATTTGAAGGAAAGTTTTGAAATATTGTTTGTGAGCTTTCATGCTAGGGTATACTATTATATCGTATTTGATACGAGCTATCATGGTATTGAAAGATGAACTTTTCATTGCAGATAAATTGGCCCCAAGCATGCTTGAAAATGGCTTTTGAGAGGACTGAATACAAAACGCTAGTTACTAACAGTAGCAGTGTTAGTCCTTGTCACGTCATGGTTAACCTCGAGCTCGCTTGGCATTTGTGAGCACAGTATCATGCTCAATATTCATGGGATTTGTTCTCACGCTTGTTATTCGTGGGTCTTGTACCTATACTTGTTTCGTGGCTTTGAGCCTCGCTTGGTTACTTACCCTCATAGATTGTGTGTTCACGCTTGTTTTTGTAGTTTCCAGCCAAACATGGTTACTTACCCTCGTCGGCTGTGTATCAATGCTTGTTATTCGTTTTATTGAAGTCCTACAAATGAAGGAATTTGAGATTTATTGTTTTTAAGATGGTTTTGAAAACAAATTGTTTTATTACCTATTTAGTATTTGTTCGTTTAATGATCTTCTATACCGCTTTAGTTATGCTGAGTAATAATCTTTTATATAAATTCATTTATGGTTATAATTTCGTATTGGGAAGTTGAAATTAACTGCTATCTCTTTATTATATAATTTCGTCCTATCAATTTATTTCTTTCAATATTTTATTTATTTTCATTAATGGAACGTTATTCACCAAAAAATTTATTTTTGGTCTCAGATAGTGCAGCTAACTTTGGTCCTCTTGCTCATTGTTGAAGGTCCATACTGTTGTTTGAAGTTGAAGCGTCATGTTGAAAATTCCCAATTAATGTAAAATTCACACCTATGTATTTATTGTTGTAATTTAGGTGCTCCACATATGCTATAAATAGGATTCTCAACTTATTTGCATGTTTTGTATTTGTTGATAAGGAGCAGAGCTCCTCTTGACAATATCAGGCTACTGTAGAATTTTTGGGAGGTCCCACTTGCAAGGGTGACTCTATTTAAATTTCTATCAAAAGTTAATAATTTTTGTTATATGAAATATATTTATGATATTTATTTTACATATATTGTAAATATGTCTATATATAAGTATTAGAAATTCTATATGTTTTAAGGTTTAAGGAATGTGAGTTATCTCATATTCCGGGCCAATTACTTCTCGATTCTTGGGGTGTGACAGTAACGTAAACTCATATCGTGAACTTGAATTGTAAACTCATAAGAGTTTAGTTTTATCATTAAATATGTATTAATAGTGTATAATTAAATAATTAAAATATAACAATGACAAAATTTTGATTTAAATATATTTTAATCTAAATAATTGAAATTAAATCCATCAACATTTATAATTTATCATATTTAACAAAGAAAGTTTTATAAAATTCATTTAAAAAGCCAATGAGCATGATCAAATCATGAAAGTTAACATGAGTTTATGAGTGAGTTAAGAGTTTAACTAAGTTTACAACTAGCACGAGTTTACTAGCGACTCGACTCGATTTTTTATAAGCTTGATCAATTAGCAAGTTTGACCACAATGTCTTCCGCCACTCTTTTTGTTCTTCTCTCTCTTCCACCCTTCTTCTTAGATCCTGAGTCTTGTCTTCGTCTTCTTTAACTCCGGACGTTCTTGTTGTCATTATGTTTCAAAATATTTAACAAAAGAACAAGATTATTGATGCTGAGGAAAGAGTAGCAGAATCTACTTCTCCTTCTCCGATGGGAGAAGAGGAACTAGAGGGCGTTTTGTTTCGAAAATAAGAAGAACGGGCCGTTCAATTTTTATATATATTTAGCCAATTTATTTTCTATTGTCATGCAAATTTTGTTTACTTTGTTTTACACCAGTTACCAATGGCAAGCGAATTCACACAAGCATGGAATTACAAATGGCAGAAGTAATACGTGGAAAGAATGCTTGAATTAATTTTATTTTATAATCATTTATAAATCATGAAAAGACTATAATACTCTTTAAAGTAAATAAAAAATAAAAATAATTATTTTATCATGGGAGCCTTTATATGAGAGAGATATTGGGATTTTCATTTTTCAGAATTTTGAAAGAGCTGGCTTAGAAAATCAAAAGAACCCCAAAGTCATGCCTTTATTTATAGCTTCCCGCAAATTTGTGGAAATTGTCGGAAATTTACAAAAAAAAAAAAAATAGTTTGGATTGCTTGTTTAAACTTTCCATTATATTATTATGGGATAATTAATCTTTTTATCCTTGAACTTTTGACTCACTTACAACTCAATCTCTTAACTATGACTTGATGTAACTCAGTTCATATACTTTGACCCGTTTATAACTCAGCCCCTAAACTTTTGATTAGTCTATGTCCCATATCTTTTAAAATTTTATATTATTATCCTTATCATTCATAATTCATCCTATGTGGTAGGATTAATTAATAGCTCCCTTCCCAACGCAGGTCCACCTAACAAATTAGAAGGAATGATTGGGGAAAGTAGTGTTTCCATTGATTTTTCCTCTTTATTTATTCTCCATTGAATGTATCTATCATTACATTAACTTTCAATGGTTGAGATTTACATGGTAAATTTTTATTATAATAATATTCTTTATATATTATTAAATCTCAACCATTGAAAGTTGATCTAATGGTTAAATTAGGTAGGTGTAATAAATATGTAAAACATAGTTTTTTTTTTTCAAAAAATGCCCACTTTTTTTTGTCAAACATGAGGATTAAGTACAATAGTGGCATGAGTAATTTTTGTAATTAAGTATGGGTAAAATATCGATTTTACCCCAAAAAAAAAATGTTCAGACATCTAATCCGTCACGGAACACCTCATTTTTCTTATCATCCTATTCTCATCCTCTTTCCCTAATCTTTGCCCTCCATTAAATCTACGGCCAAAAACCATTCCACTTACCTAAATCATGGAAACTGATTTATTATAAATATATGAAGGAAATTGTACGATATAAAATTTACAAACATAAACTAATTTAAAATATTTTATTTATTTTTGTATCCTGCATAATTTTTTCATCATAAAAAGAAAATGAAATGGCAATTAAAAAGAATAGTACTCCCTCCTATGCTTTTTACAAGAGCCTAAAATTTGAATCGCCTTAATTCTTTTGTAAGAGTTCGATAAAGTTGTCTAAACATTTAATGAATTTTTTTAATTTGTATCACCATTACTTATATGTATTACATTAATTAAAAGGTTGGTGATACTCCAGCACAGTATGACTCCATTGAGCAGTGTCTCCATTTTCTCTCCATTTTGGTAAAACTACCGGTTCTATACCTCTCACCATAAATCCAACACCATTTATCCCCGCAGTGACGCCGTTGTTGTTGAAAATCAGTTCTGATTAAGTTCTTTTTTTTCCAATCCAGCAAAGCCGTGGGTTGAAAATTAATTTTCATTGCTGAGAGACCGTCGAAGACCAACAATTATGCAGATTGTAAGGAAATTACTCGGGGAAGGCGGTTGGATGGCCTGCTACAGAGGTTTGGGACCTTGAAGGGCTTCAATGTCAATGTCTGTAACAAAAATGATCACCATGGCTACGGATGAATGCTGAGGGTTGAGGGGAACATATATCAATATTTGCAACCGCACGGGAGTTATATCTTGGTTTATTTCTAAATATTAATATCTAATAGCTCTTTACAGTTGACATGGATTTAGACTTAAATGAGCACTGTGGGCTACGGCTGAATGATGAGGATTGAGGGCGAATAAACAGTGTTGGATTTGTGACAGGTATAAAACGGTGTAGTTTTACTTAAATGGAGAGGAAATGGAGACACTAATCAATGGAGATATACCTATACTCATACTAGTATTTATTTTATTTTTCTCTCTTAGTTGCCCCTTATAAATAAGGTCATGTTTGAAAAATAAAGTTTATTTCAAACATAGTACTACCTCCGGTCCTAAATATAAGACAAAGTTTGTAGTGTAATTTGCACTACAAACTTTGTCCTATATTTAGGACCGGAGGGAGTACTTATTATTTTTAACTAACTTTAACTATTTTCTTAAACTGCTTAATTTATTTATTGAACTTTTATAAATAGAAGCTTTTATAAATAGAAGCGGAGGGAGCATATTGGAAGCGATGCATCTCAAATCCGGAAGTTTTAATATATTTTGAAATGATCACACCAAAGAATGATATACTTCAAGCAGAATCACATACCCGTTACTTGGGGTTCTTCAAGCAACTTTCACATTCTGTTGGGCTGGTGCAAAAGCTTTCGATCTTTCCTAATTTTATTTTAACTTTTTGGTGGTTGATAACGGACAAGAGGAAACTGATCTTTTATAATAAATCAGTTTCCATGATTTGTATATAAAGAAAAAAATCAGTTTCCATGATCTTTTATGATACTCCTCTAGTCCTTAATATAATAATATTTACCTAATTTAATTAGATTAAGGAAGTTTGTTAAGTTAGTTAATACGACATGTATTTTTTAAAATACCCTAGTTACATTCCTTAATTCTCCCATTCTTGCTTATTATTAAGGGAACATCAATAGAAGTAAATTAGGAAAAGATTTTTTTTTTCACATATATAAAAACTTTGTTTTATATTTAGGACATGTATCAAGGACAGGAGGAGCAAATCAGTTTCAATGATTTGTATAATAAAAAATCAGTTTCCATGATTTGTATAAAAAAAAAAAAATCAGTTTCCATAATCTTTTATAATAAACTGGTTTCCATGATTTTAGCATATAATAAATTAGTTTCCATTATTTTAGGTAAGTGGGGTGGTTTTGTCACTTTTTTGCCATAGATTAAAGGGTTAAAGTGCAATTTTACCAACAAATTTTGTATCTGAAAGGCGTCTGCCACAGATAAGCTTTGAAAGGGCAAAAATACCAATAAACAATTTGAAAGGGTGCAAATTCACCAAAATAGCTAAATTTCACTAAACGCCGTTAGGGTTTTTTTCCTCTTATAATTTAATGGCCGTTTGATCAAATTTAACGGTTTTGGTGAATTTGCACTCTTTTAAATTGTTTATTAGTATTTTTGCCTCTTTCAAAACTTATTTGTGCTAAACGCTCTTTGAAAAAACCTTTATTGGTAAAACTTCACCTTAACCCTACATTAAATGGAGGGTGAAGATTGGGGGAAGAGGGTGAGAATAGAATGATAAGGAGAATGAGGCGTTCCGAGCCGCTCCTATCATATAAAAAGGAATATGGCATACCCATGAATCATATCTTATAATATCTTTTTATCTTATAAAAAGGGAGGGAGTATATATTATGGCATACCCATTAATATGCTCCCCCGGTCCTTAATATAAAATATATTTACATAATTTAATAAGATTAAGAAAGTTAGTTAAGTTAGTTAATAACTTAATATGACATACTCCCTCCGATCCACAAAATAGGGTACTTCTACAAGAAATGCATGATCCAAAATATAAGTCACATTTTGTTTAATTAATGCTCTTTTTCCTGTTTTGCCCTTGTAATTAATACCCACTTTCCAACTTTGCCCCACTCATTATATCCCCCTCTCTCTAAAATAACACTCCCAATGCAATTAAACACATTTCTCATGAAGGGTAAAAGTGGAAAAAAGTTTCATTTTTAGACATATTAAATGACTTAACTATCATTTCTTATTTTTTGTGATATAGTTAAAATGCCCTACATTATGTACCGGAGGGAGTATATCATTTAAAGCACCCTAGTTATCTTTTCTTAATTCTCTCCTTCCCTTTTATCATTGATTATTGTTGGGGGAGCATGAAAAGAGTAAATTAGAAAAATATTGATAAATATAAAAAATATGTCTTATATTTAAAATGAAATTCAAGTCCTCATATGTTAAGGACTGTAGGGAGTGAGTGTGTATGATTATATTTTATCAAATCAGCATAGATATACCCCATCGTCTCTCTGAATATGCATCAAAATTGGAAAGCACATCAAACAGCTACCACGTCCCTTCTTTGAAGAGAGAGTGAACGACTTCTTCAGTTTTGGGTTCTCTTAAAATCTATTTTCTCCCTTTCTTCTTAAAATCTCATCTTCACCATTAAATTGAGAAAAGTAAATGGTCCATATTTAATATTTTATAAAACTTTTATTTTAAACCTAAATAAGTAAATTTAAACTATTAAAACCTGATCTACACCATTTATAATTGCAATACAAATAAAATTAATAAAATATAATTGATAAAACACTATACTAATAGTTTTAAAAAAATATTAAATCGTAACCATCTAATTTTTGATTTAAGGATGAAGATGATATTCTGAGAAGAAAATGAGAGAAACGATTATGAGAAAATCTGCTCCTCTTCAAAAGCTAGCACCTCCTCTATTCGAATCTTCAATTAAGGCTGTTCTAGACTCAGTTTTGGGCACTAGTGAGTAAAATCAAAGCTTGTCGGTGTGAGCAGAAGGTGAAGGAATTAGGTCGGCAGCGGAGTAGAATGCTGGATGGGTACTTTGGGAATATTAAAATTAACTGTGGGCATATTGGTCTAAACATGATAAAATAATACCCCCAAATCCCCAATTTTGGAAAATTTTCCCCTCCCCTCCTAACAATTTGACCAAGCCAGGGGAGCAAAATTTGCCACAAATCAAATATAATAAGTAGACCCCTACAGGCCCGGGGTCCTTAATTGAAAGATACTGCTGAGATCAAATCATTCTCCCAAAATTTACTGCTATCAATTTAATTAATTTTAATTGAGTTGATTGAGGTAAATAGTAAAACGATTTATTTTTCAAAATATATGGTTCACAAATAATCTTTTCCATCGAATTTTTGACAAGAACTCCTTTAATTGAGTTTTGGAATATATTGTTAAAATATGTTGGATTGTATTCAAAATTTACAATAAATCAAAACATAAATAATTGGGATTTGATCACCTTTAATTTTCCCTTTTTAACTACAAAGGGGTATATTGCTGGGGGGGAAACTATAAAGGGATATTATGATCTTTTAATAATATACAAAAATTCAAACCTTTTATTCAATGAAAAATAATTGACAGATCAAGAAAAAAAAATACATTATAATGGAGCAAGAATTAACGATTAATGAAAGAGTTAAATATATACTATGACTACATTTCTGTTTTTCCTTAATTACATATCTTTCCTCTATTTTGAAAATATAAATTTTAGTGCAACCCATTAACACCTTTAAAGAATATTCTAAAAAGATTCTTGAAATTTTTTTTTTTAATTAAAGACCATATTAGAATATATCTTGTTTACAAGTCTACCCATCATTATATCAAATTCCTAATTTTTCTTTGAACATCAATCTTTATTAATGATTTATTTAATATTTTTAAAAAATTATGAAAAATTAATTAATTTTTTATTTGAAAAATATTAACAAGGTGATCTTGAGTAATTGATTGAACCATATTTTTATATAATATTTCATAATTAAATTGGGATTTTTAATGGATTTTATGGGACATTATTGCATTATTAAGTATTAATTTTGGTTAGAGACAATTGTTTTGAATTAATGGTAATTAGGGGTAAAATAGTCACAATTTATTAATTATTTTTATACAATTGTCCCTTGAACTTTTGATGCTACCTTGTGTTTAATTTTGCATTGTATGTGTTAAAGAAGAAGTTGAGGATTTTGAAAGTTCAAATTAATTAATTAGATGGAATTGGGCTAATGTTGAGATTTGAGAGGAGCTGTGGGTGATTTGGGCCAAGAGAAGAGACAAGGCCTACATTAATTTTTGAAACTGTGATGGAAAATGAGACAATAAAGTAAGCCCAATATATATAAAAAAATGAAAAAAGAAACAGATCCAGTAGTATTTGGGCTGCTGAAAGAAAAAAAAAGAAGAATAAAGCCCATACGCACACAGACCCGACAGCATTTGGACATAGCATCTGAATATGGGAGGACCCGGTGGAGATGCGATTCGGACATGCAGGACCCGACAGGGAAGGGGAGCTGAGAGCGAGAAAAGAACTTGAAGAGCGCCGCTAGAAAGCGTGAGAGAGGGAGACAGACCTGGGGGAAGAGACCGGAAAGAAGAGAGGGACGCAAGCTGGGGGCGGCTGAGATCCGGGAGACCTGAGAGGCGGAGCTGGCACTACCACCATCGGAGCTGTACTCCACCACCACCAATGCTTCTCTACACAGCCACCTCCGTTCATCTTCCTTTCACGTCCCTTTATTTTCATCATCGATCACCACCCACCTCCTTCACCAACTCCGATACTCTTCCTCTCTCAACACCATACCTTCCTCCACCGTCTAACACTATCACAGCGTCCACCCTTCCTCTGTTTCAGACCTTAACACCCATCATTCTCCACTTCCCAGACCGTGACTCTCCCTCTTTTCCATTATTTCCTTCACACCGACAGACCCATCTTGATCCTTGTCCAGCACCACCGTCATCATTCCTTCCATATTCTCTCTAGTTTCGTTCATTCTCATCCTCCAAGAGACCCACGGTTTCTGCTTCTTTTCCTATTCAAAACACTTTGTCTTCATTCTTACATTTTGGGCAATAGCTTCTCCATGGTTTTCAAGGCTGTTTGTGAGATTATCATGAGCTGTGCTGTGACAGTAGCTATGAGAGGCTGATCTTTCTTGCTTCTTGGTGATCGAGGAATTGTGGCTTGAGCAATTGTGCTTACATAGGGGAGTTCTTTGATTTAATCTTATGCTTAGACTATATATTTGATTTCCTTGTTTAGGTTAATCATTGTGTGGTTTTAAGACTTGGATTGCTGTTATGTATCCATGTGGATTGATCATTATAGTTTTAATTGGATGATGTATCTTGATGTTCATTTTGATATATATCTTTTGATGTACTTGATGAAATTATATTTGCTATCATGTTATTGATTGGTAATCATAGTTGATTTTAGCTCTTGAATGGTTCGTTAGAACATTCTAATTGAGAAGACCAATTTGCATAACTCCAATTTTAATTACACATTAAGTGGGTTTAAACAATATCTCAAGAGGTAGTAGTTAGTTATGTTTGTAGGGGTTACTATTAATTGGGAATATTGGATTCAAGTGTTATCTTGAGGTTGTTCTTGAGACTTAATGAAATTTGAACTCCTATGATTTGTTTATCAAGGATTGCCACTTTCTTCATCACCAAGATTCATTTTATCATATTATCCCTTTTTAATCCAAATCATTTCTTTATTATTTTTCAAAATATAAATAAAATTAGGAATAGTTTTATTTTCATAAATTTTAATTTCTAGAAAAAACCAATTTTAGAAATCCCCTTTCTAACCATGTTTATAATACTTAGATTTTCCTAGGGTAGTCAAAATAAATGGCTCCTTGATAAGAGAACGATCCGGAGTTGTTTGCACTATATTGCATTTAATTCGTGGTAATTTGTGATTTGACCCTGAGGCGGCTAAGGTTGTGTCAAATCAGTAATTTTTTAACAAAAATTTGTTTTAAAAAATATATTTAAAAATTTTAAACTATAATTTATTATTAATTTAAGGATCTCAAAATTATATTATTTTATAATTTAATTAAAAGTGTGTGTATATATATAAATTAATGATCGCATAACATTTTAGGCAACATATATATTTCAAAGATTACATCATAAGTAAGTATTAATAAATAAATGAGATTAAATATTTAAATATATTGAAAAATAAAAATTTATAGTTATAAAATTAATTAAATTTATAATATTAGTAATCATTTTACTAGTATAACAAAAAATTTAAAAATGTATAGTAAAAATATTTTTTATATTTAGACAGAGATATGTGATTTCTTTTGCCAATGGATAGAGATATTTGATTAAACGATTACTAAGTAATATTTATTGTAAGTAGCAGTAGTTTGGTCAAAAGTCATGTTATTTAAAGGTGTTGGGCGGATGGGAGTCAAATCTTAAAATTAGAAGGAAGGTTAGTATTAAAAAAAAAAAATTAGAAGGAAAGTTTATGCAACATGTATTTTGAGTCAATATAGGTTTTTAAAGTAGAAGGCACATCTTTGTAATTGAGAGTAAATAGAGGGCAGTTGGTGTATTTTACTCTTAATAAAATTATTCTCCGATATCTGTCCAGAAATTAATTTAAGATTTTGCAAATCACTCTCCATATTAGAGAGAGGAAGAGAAAGCGGCAGAATTCGTCGTCAATTCCTTTTCCTGGGAATATAAGGCTAGCGATAATACTCTTGGCGTACGAGAGAATCGACAAAACAAACAGAAAAATTGGATAATCTCTGAGATAATATTCCTCCAGGTATACAGTCCTCTCTTATTCATGTTTCAGTTCATTGTTTTGATTTAAGTTTGAAGGCATAATCTTCAAGATAATATATATGTAGATGAACTAGAGATAGCCGATGATGATTTACATATGTACAATATATGGATAGATAGTATAGAGTCACATGATTGTGTGTGTTAATCACTTGATCCATAAACCAACATCAAATCAAGATGTTAGTTTGCTTGAAACCCTAATTCCTTGCGTGAGATTGTTGGGGATAACAATTTCTAAGGTTGAGAAGAGAAATCAATATGAAATTAGTCCTGAAAAGAGATTGAAAATCTCAAGGGTTTGCTTGAGGACTAGAAGCAATTAAACCTAGTGATCTGGAAGAATTTTTCTTAAATGTAAAACCTATTTCACATGTTTATCATTTTTCTCAAACTAATCTTATTGATATTCTCTCAACAATAATTAAGTTAGGGAGGGAATTAAAGAAGAAGATTTGGGTGGTTCAGCTTTGTTTTCCCAGTTTTTTTACTGTTGCACCGTTAATGCTTTACTATTGGCAGCTACTGCACAATCTTCTGCAGAATCTTTCTCTATTTTCAATTAATTAATTGCTCACGGATTTTTCTTATTTGGTACTTTGAAGCATTTTCTGAATTTCTTATTTGATATGATTTCTAGGGATAAATTGATAATATGAAAGAAACAAAAAATTGCAGGGTTGATAACACTATAGTCAGCAATTATATGAAGCTGGAAGATCTGCCTGAGCATCTCATCCACGACATCATGCATATGCTTCCTTATAAATAAGCAGCCAAGTTCAGCGTCTTGTCCAAATCCTTATATCCTTATTGGCCTTCTTTTCCAACCCTAAACTTCAAGTATGATTCCTATAATTTACCAAAGAATGTTTCATATGACACCTTCAATTTTGTCCAGAAAACCCTCCAACTTCGTGGCCCTTATATAAGGGGTTATTTACAAAACTTAAGCTTATCTTGCAACAGCATGGGCGGACCCTATCCCCATCATTATCCAAAGGTGTTTGATGTGTTACTAAACTTCGCCGTCCAAAACAATGTCAAAGAGATAAACTTTGACATCAAAGAGCCGGTTGAGATTTTTGTGAATGTGACTTATGACTCACTTCGTCCTCTATTTTCCTCACCATTCTTGACTGTACTCAAAACTTAGTGGGATAAAAATTCCGTTGGTTGATAATGTTTTTATAACAAGCCCAAAATTGACAGAACTGAAATTCCAAAACTGTCATGGTTTTAGAACCATACATGTTTCATCCTCATCACTGAAGCAAGTTAAAGTAATTAAATGCTGCGGCATGAGGGCATTTCACATAGTGGAGGGAAAAATTTTGCTCAGTTTCAAGATTGAGGGTTTCAGAATAGATGGTCAACTTTATCCAGTTGAAATTAAGCTTCCTACTTCTGATTTGCATCTCACCGACGTAGAGCTCTCCGAGAACATATACGATATGGTAGTCGCACGGGTCGAGCTTTTGTTCATAAACACATGTGGCATGCCTAAGAACATGAGAATTCATAGCCCTCGCATCAAAGTGTTGGAGATGAAGAGGAATTATAGACTAGAAAACCTTGTCCTCTCAACTCCGAATCTTGAACGGTTTATTTGTGAAGCTTGTTTAGAGACATTACATTGTACATTGAATATCTCAGATTGTGTAGCTCTTAAGGTTTTGAAACTGGATGGAACAATGTCCATAACCGGCGAGTGGTTGAAAAGGACAATTTGGAGGTTACGTTATTTGAAAAAGCTAGTTATACGCAATTGCAATAGGTTGGAGAGGGTTCAATTTGAAAGTGACAGCCTTGAGATGTTCTCATTGTATGAATGTTTCCATCTGCAGGAAGTAAATGTTGATTTTTCAAACTTACTTGAGTTCTACTATAGCGGAAGTTTACAGGTTTACCCTATGATCATTTCATCATTTAAGTGCAGTGGCAACATCAAATTGCCATTTGGTAAATCAAATATTGACTTGATGAAGCAATATCTTTCTTTCTTTGATCACTTCAAAGACCTTACTCAATCTTGCTCCAAGGCTGAGGTACGTAATTGTTTTTACAAATACCAAAATTTAGAGCTACATATATATATAGTTCCCTTCTTAATTAGTATTCCAAGTCTGACATATTCATCTGTTTAATTTGGTTTATTTTGAAGGATATGATCATTCCGAGACAGCTAAATAATAATATATCTCCATTGTATGATTTGAGGCATGTAAAATTACAAGTCAAAGAGCGCTTCTTGCCGAATGGTCCAGTGTTGACGCAATTGTTGGAGAGTTTGCTTTGGTTCGTCCCAAGACCTCACACAATTACATTACCCACCGAAATGACAAGGAGCACGTTGAAGGTATAATCTATCATCTCATTTTTATCACGTAGAATAATTTTGAGATACTTACTTTAGTCCTAAATGTGAGATTCGAGTTTAGTTTGTCTCTTAAAATTAAACTCTCTCTTTTCATCAATAGAGTAATTTCCAATATAAGTGATCAAGTGGGTATTTTAGGGAAACCAGTGCGCTCTTTTACAAAAAACTAATTCAAACTAATTTCTTTAATTTATGTAAATTGGTTATCTATCCCTTATATTTAAGATTAGGGAGAGTATTTTTCTTGATTTCTTCTTTAGTACTATTAGTGATAGGCCGTATGGTGTTAATTTTAATTGAAGCAATATAATTGAAGTGGATTTGAAAATATTTATTGCAGTTTAAATATGGCCATACAGTGGAATCAAATGATTCGGATGTGGGAGAATGCTGCCGTGAAACTGATGAAATAAAATGCTGGAGACACTATGAAGTGAAGATTGAGTTTGAAGGCTTTGATGAATCTGTGAGAGAGAATTTGGAAGAGTTCTTTGCTACATCTCAGCGTTATTATGGAATATACAGAAATGGTTAGCTCGATATGATTTGCTTTCTTGTATATTTATATTGTTTGGTTTGTAGCACTTAAAGATTCTTCAATTAATAATATTACGAGGTCCACAACAAAAACTAGAACTTCTTGTCAGTGTTATGGTTTGTAGTATTTATAAATATATAAATGCTTTCATTATTTTCAGGTTTGTAGACGAAGCATTTATATGTGTATGTGTACACATTTCTCTTAAATATTCTTTCATTTTTGCTTTCTTGTATATTCATATTGTTTGTAGACAAAGCATTTAATTTATTGGCAACTTTCGTACTGGGTAAAAATTCTACACTCTCTAATCATTCACAAATTTAATTAAGGAATTCATTACATTTCGTTACATATTGACAACTTTAGTTTACAAAGTAAAAATTTTACATTAGCTATCAGGCTATTTATAAGTTTTGTGAAGAAATTCACCATATTTCATTAGATTATTGATAACTTTTGTTTACAAAGTAAAAATTCTACACTATCGGGAGAAAGGAATATATCTAATGCATCTTGTCTGATGCACTCTCTGTTTGAAGAAGTTCTTCGCTAACTCTTTGCATTATTAAGCGATTTACATTGATCGCTAGCTGCCGCCAATATGATTTGCTTTCTTGTACCTAAATTTTCAAAATATTTGCTATATATTGTTTTATCAATGGTTATATAGTGTTTAATTACCTCAACAAAACAGTTAAAATTGAGGTTTGTTGTCGAAGCATATGTAAATTTCTAATCAGAAGTTATTCCTTACTGATCTTCAACCAACTTTTAATGATGATGAGTTGCTTTAAAATTATAGCCTACGGGCAATAATAGAAGCATCGATTTGCCTGCAGTCCTGCACTCATGTAGTGACTTTGATGTTGTTAAAATTTTATAATTCTACTTCTTCAGCTTTTTTAAATCCAACTCAGAGAAATTTTCCTTCTCCTCCTCCCCAAATCCCTTATACCAAACAGCCCCTTAGTCCTCAAGAATCAAAAGTTAATCATCACACTAATTTTTTTATGGGAAAATTGCATTTAGATCTTGTATAAGAGAAAATACAATAAAATAGTCCCTTAAAATCTCAAAATTTTATTTAAGTCCCGTGGAACTTTTTTCCAATAAATTTCAATTGTCAACACCTATGGACTTGTCAATAGACGCCCATGGACTTGTCTGTATAAGGGCCCTTAGACTTTTCTGTGGACGCCCATGGATTTATCAGTGGAATTGGAATTTATTGCGAAAAAGTCCCAGGAATTTAAATGCAATTTTAAGATTTCACAGGACCATTTTGTTATATTTTTTCTTGTCCAGGATCTAAATGCAATTTTCCCTTTTTTTATTTGGTTAGGGTATAATTACTTTCAAGACTTCAAGTGTCTCAAGTGTAAAGGGTTTTTACCTCCTTCAACAAGTACACTTCCTAAAATTCAAATTTATGTTCTCCTCCTTATAGGATAAAATCGAGTATCATATCAACAACATCTTGTTGGCAATCATCACTATTGTTGTCAAACTGGCAAGTTAACTCTCAAAGTTTACCGTTTTTACGTTTCTAACTTAAAAAATTACGTTAAACCTGGATCAACCACTTAAAAAATTGTATTTCTAGCTTAAAAAAATGCGTTTCCAGTTTTAAAAAATTGTGTTAAAAAGATAATAAGGAAACACTACATACTACCTAGGAGTTGACTCCGGTTTTGATAACAATGTTAAAAATAAGGAAACACTCATTTAAAAAGATGATATCCTTTTTTGAAAGGATTATCATTAAAAACAATTGAAAACTCAAGATTAAGGGAAAAAAGAAGATAACAGATCAAGATCAAAGGAACTTTCGAATATTTTTTACAGATTTACAAATATTCTCATTTAATCTAAGATTTTGCAAATCACTCTCCATATAAAACGCCATCAAATTAAAGATTTTGGCGAGGAAATCAAAGAGGCTCTGAAATACTCTTTCAATTTCGGTAAAACAAGTAAAATAGGAACGATCATCTTTGAGCTAATATTCATACATCAGGTACATACAATCATTTCTTCTTATTCATGCTTCAATTCATCTTTTGATGTGTGTCTCATTGTGTCATCGTTTTGATTTAAAGCACTATCTCCTATCCTTAATATAAAATTTAATATAATAAACTACAATAAAATATTATATTAAAAACCAGAGGCAGTATAATCATAGGGATGATATATGCGTGCAGTCGAAATAGGCAAAGCCGATGATTTGCAACGCTAAGACTTCTTCATGTATATATATGTCTAAGGAGAAAAAGAATGATCAGTTGATCACTCATAACCATCACGACTCTTCAAACCTAGTAGTTCGAACTGTTTCACAAGTAATGATGAAGATTCTTTGAGCAATGTGAAAATTATATCTGTTTGAATGTTTGAATTAGGTGGTTTATTGTTGGCAACTATGGTAGAATCTTTCTTTATTACTCCTTGATATAAAAGGTTGATCATAAACCGATATTTTATATTTTTCGTCTTAATTAATTCATCCTTATTGATGCTCCCTCAATAATAATTAAGATGAGTGTTTTAGAAAATATATATCATATTAATTAATTTAACTAACTTCCTTGATCTAATCATATTAGTATATAGGTCTTATATTAAGAATTAGATATAGTATCTCAATAGCTTACATTTTCTCTTATATACATGTACCACCTATAAACAAGGCTTCTGATATTTCATATCTGATATGATTTCTAGAATCAAGGATATATATATGTAGAAGGAAATTGAGGAGATGGAAGCAACAAAAGAGTGTAAAGTTACTGATAATCTCATAAACAATAATAATATGGAGCTGGAAGATCTACCTGATCATCTCATCCACAAGATCATGCACTTGCTTCCTTATGGGGAAGCAGCCAAGTTCAGTGTTTTATCCAAATCCTTATATTCTTCTTGGCTTTCATTCCCAACCCTAAACTTCAGTTACAAATCCACTTCATCAGACGATGTTCCATATGAATATCAGAACTTCTTCAGCATTGTCCAGAAAACCCTCCAACTTCGTGGCCCTTACATAAAGGGTTCTTTGCACAACCTAAGCTTATATTATTACCGTGACAGGTCCAGTGTTTATCCAAAGTTGTTTGATGTATTACTAAACTTCGCCATCGAAAACAATGTCAAAGAGCTGAATATTACAGAGCCGAAAGATCACTACCTTTATTATTTTCATGACATGAAACACATGGATGACTTTATTTTGAATGTGAATTATGACTCGCTTCGTCCCCTATTTTCCTCACAATTCTTGACTGTACTCAAGTTTGTTGGGGTAGGAGTTCCGTCGGCTGATGCTTTCATAGCATGCCCAAAGTTGGAAGAACTACTATTCAAGACTTGTGATGGTTTTCAAACTATAAATGTTTCATCCTCATCATCACTCAAGAAAGTTGCAGTAGAATGTTGCAGAGGGTTGAAAGGAATTCAGATATTAGAGGGAAAAAGTTTGCACAGTTTCGTGTTTGAGGGTCATATATTTGAGAAGCACCAACTAAATACATTGAATATCTCAGATTGTCCAGCTCTTAGGGTTTTGGAACTTACAGCAACAACCATAACGGACCGGTGGTTAAACCGGACAGTCCGGGGCTTACGTTATTTGGAAGAGCTAAAAATATGTCATTGCTATATGCTGGAGAAGATGGAATTTGAGAACTACAACGTTAAGAAGCTGAAATTGTGTGAATGTTGGGAACTGAAGGAAGTAGTTGTTGCTGTTCCCAACTTACTTGAGTTCTACTACGGCCACACTGTGATGTTGGTGCCGATCTCAATTTTACCAGCCAAATGCATTGTAAAAATCACATTGATGTTTCCTCTATCTATATCAAATATTTTCTTATTGAAGCGCTTCCTTAGTTACTTTAATCACGTCAAAGAACTCTCTCTATCTTGTGTGAACTTTGAGGTACGTAAATATTTTCACAAACCTAAAATAGAGCTCAGCAAACTACATACATACATACATATATATATATTGTCCCTTTCTTAAACAGTTATTTGATGTCTGGCATTCCTTTTGTTTGATTTGGTTTATCTTGCAGGAAATGATCTTTCCAAAGGAATCGCTGCGATATAATTTATATCCACTATATGGTTTGAGGCATCTAAAATTAGAATCAATTCTTGCTGATTCAATACCAAGTGGTCCAACTTTGACCGGAGTGTTGAAAAGTTTGTTTCATTTGGTGCCGAAACCCTCGACGATAACATTATACACCCAGTTCACTGAGAAAATAAGCACCTTGAAGGTATGTTTTGTTTCCTTGACCTTTTGTTCATCAACTATGTTCACATATATGTTTGATTTGTACCCAGTTTCTTTCTATGTAACGTATGATATATATTTATATATATACTGCTTTGTTCTTATTGGTGGAGAATTATTCGGTTGTCCTATGCCTAAGTACTACATATTTCTTAATTTTAATAGCAGCCACTGAAGTAGATATTTGAAAATATTGCAGTTTAAATATGGTAAGAAAGTGGAGAAGGTGGGAGAGTGCTGCAATAATGCTCCTAGAAAATGCTGGAGACATGAAGTGGAGATTGAATTTCAAGGCTTTGATGAATCTGAGAGAGAGTATTTGATGAAGTTCTTTGATCGCAAATTGAGTTGTTATGGGGATTTACACAGATAGCGCTAAGCTCAATATATGATTCTGAAGTTGCTGCAAAACTTAACCATCTTGTCCGTTATGTTTTGAGGTTTGAAGATGAAGCAATTTGAGGGTGAGTATTAGAGTAACAACAATAAAGGTAGTTGTCATGTGACTAAGAGGTCAAGGGTTCAAATTTACTTGTGAGGTAAGACTAAATACGTCTAACCCTCTACATACCCTAAAAAAGCAATTTGCAAATTGTTTTTCTTATTATTATGCATTATTCAACCAAATAAGGATGAGTGGCTCTAATCTTATTCCATTTCAATAGCCCATGTTACAAAGTGGTATAGCTTATATAATTGAGAGTCCTTTGTGTGAAGGATTAGATGTATCGAGTGATGATTGCTTATGTGAAAAAAAGAAGAAATTCGAAAATGAATTTCTTAGGAATATGCAATTAATATTGTGATAAGAATTACGATTTTTTTAACTTTTCACCGGGAGACGTGTTTTAAATAAATATAAAAAGCAGACATTAACAGTAATTCATCTAATGAAGAATAATTAATAAATCAGCAAACTCAATTTACAATTTTCATGAGGCTCACTGCAAAAGATTGAACCCAATGCCTCTGTAGCATCCCTCTCGTAACAGCGAATTATTGTCCTTGTTAAGATTAGCATCACTACAAGTCCAGGTCATCACTACGAATCATTGTCAGTATTTTGGGCTAACTACCACCTTTGAGATATCAATAAAGGATGGAATTAGGCAACATACCCCTCAACTCCTCCCATTTCCATCCCCCTAAACTGAATCCGAGACAAAATCATATACTTTCCAAGGCCTCATAGTTTCTGGGATAGCTTGCAACGTGACTGTAGACAGCTAGTGAGTCATACCCAGGTAACCACCGATCATCCCTGAAGCTCAAAGTTGATCCATCCCCGACTTTCCAACTCAGCCCTCGCATCATGTTTGACCAAGACTTTTTTATTCCTTTCCTGACGTCAATCTTTGGTATAATGTTATTCCCACACTTATTTTTTTCTCTCATGAATTTTACCCACAAGGAGTCCCTCCAATGAATGACACCACCCAAGCTTCATCATGAAAGCCTCATTCTCCTTCTTTACCATTCGTAGACCGAGACCCCCTTCCTCCTTCTTACTACAAACGTCCTCCCATGCCACTAGATGTGGCTTTCTGGTTTGACTGTACTGCTTCCCCAAAGTATCTATCTTTTAAGATTTTTTTTTATTTGATCAAAAGTATAATCCCTTTCAAGAATTAGAGGGTTCCGTCTCTCCCAATAAATACGCTTGTTAGGATTTCAAACCATTGAACAGATCAAGAAAATATTCAAATAATTAAAAACGGATACATAAAGCAAACAAAATGATCATAAATATTTATATATTATCTGTGGTTTATTATTGGCTACTATCACAAAATCTTTCTTTTATTATATTGCTATAAAAGGAAAAACTTCAGGGGCAATTTTGCCCAGGAAGTTTCAACTGGGGCAATTTTACTTTGGAAGTTTCAAATGTGGGGTAATTTCGCTCTAACTGTTTTCGCAGTTAAGTTGACCGTTAGTTGACCAAATTTAAGAGCAAATTTTTGCTTCAAAGTAAAAACTTTCAGGGTAAATTTGACTCTAAAATAACGACAAAATTATCCTAAAAGGTTCAACTTATGAGCAAATTTGCTTTGAAAGTTTTCATTTAAGAGTAAATTTTACTTCATAATTTGGTCAACTATGGTCAAACTTAATTGAAATAACAGTAAGAACAAAATTACTCTACATTTAAAACTTCTGGGGCAAAATTGCCCCTGAGCTATACTTCCAAAACAAAAATGGCCTTTAAACCAAAAATAAATTATGGTGTGAAAAATCGACCCTGTTTGGGGTTCTAACCAGTCCAATTTAGAGTTTTTTTTCCTGATAAAGGAGATAGATTCCTCACCTAAAGCCTATGGATCGGCACCCATTACAATCCTTTCTGAGAATAACTACCAAATCTTCTGGTGGCTGGAGAACTTCATGAAATCCTGGTCTTGCATCCAAGCCCTTCTTTGCCAGAAGATCAGCGGCCATGTTACAATTTCGAGGCACGTACGTGGTCTTCGTATCCCAGTTCATATCCAGGAACAGTTTGATTTCCCGTACGATCGAAGCATCACAATGGAGGTGACCGTGATCATTAGTAATTAAATCTAGGCACGCTGTGGAATCAGTTTCTAACCACACTTTCCTGTATCCCATAGCCCATGCAGTCTTCAAACCAAGCCAGCAAGCCCATAGCTCTGCCGATAATGCATCACCATTGTCAACTCTATGGATAAACCCTCGAAGAAATACCCTGGTCTTATTGCGAATCAGTCCGCCACACGCACTAACCTCATGTGGCCGCGAATATGCTCCATCTACATTCAGTTTTTCCCAGTCATCTTCAGGTGGGCGCCATCCATCTCGACTAGGAGTGAGCTGAGCTCCCAGTATCTTCGTGCCTGTCAATCGTTCCCTAGTGTGGTTCATGCTAGTGCATTTATTCTCAAAAATAAATAAATTCCTCCTTCACCAAATCCACCAACAGATAATTGTAAACAAAGGTGCCCAATCAGTCTTCCCAGATTTCTGCCCTTTAACGTTCCACCAAAACCAATCTGAGAAATTCAGGTTGCAAAACGTCCTCCAACACGATGGGTGAACTAACTTCCGCCGTAAAGATTTAGTATGAGAGCAATCCTGAAACGCATCGTTCATATCCTCTGCATCCTCTCCACAGAGGGGGCAGCTCGCATCCACAGGCAGTCCCCGTAATCAAGAATTTTAAAAAGAAAAAAATATCAACCTATTATATTCGTTCTTTATTAACTCTTGTTTATTGGATTATATCTGGTTTATAAAGAATATTCTATCTACTTGTAAATAAATACCCATTTTATTTGAGTATTTCAGAGTTATATATGAATAATTCTTTATATTTTAATGAAATATTATTATTTTAAATGATTGGTCTAACCTCTTATTGATCTGAATTTCAACCACTAGTCCTTGAACAATTGTTCTAGTTTTCAGCACCTTAAAAAAAGTAGATCCTCATAATTTCATAAGAACTTGGTCTAAGTTGAAATATAAGGATAAAAAACAAAATTCGTTAAAAGTATAGAGATGATTCAAATTTTATGAAACTATAAGGATAGAAATCAATGATTTGAAACTGCAAAGGCTAAAACCAAAATTCGATAAAGCTATAATGACTAACAATAATATTAACTCAAATTAAAAATTAATTTATTATCCAATAGCGCATTTATTTTGAGATTGTTAATCGAGGTGCAAGAAAGGAATATGGTGGTTTCCTAATATATGGAACATACAAAGTTTCCTAAAATACACCTTCCTTTAATGGGCTGAGCAGTTTTGTTAGGGTTTCTTATTCAATGTTGGATTTATGAGATTGTTAATAGATGGACAATAAAAGAATATGCCAATTTCCTAAAATGTATAATAGTTTTAGTTTCCTAAGATAAGAGTAATTGCAGCTTCCTAGAATATCATCCACTTAACCCTGTCTCTTTATCATCTCTCCCTCCCTCTAGATTTCTCTTTTAATGTAGTGTGTCCTGCTTTCTCCTCCTCTTTTATTTGCTAACACGTAAAAACAATAAGATGGAGATGCAAGAGCTGCCTGATTATCTCACCCACCAAATCTAAAACTTAATGTGAGTTACATGGTTTTTTGTAGTACTTAAAATTGAGGTTTGTTGAAGAAGCATGTATAAATGTCTCACAAATTATTCTTTACCCTTCAACCAAGTTGTGAGTTGCTCTAAAATTATAGACTAAGGGCAATAATCGAAGCCTGAAACAAGTAAATGGATTTACATAACAGAGTTTACTTCAACAAACAACACCTCGCTTCACTGCATAACCAAACACATTGGAGTGACCAAACAATCTTCCTTGTGTATGGAGCTCCTTGATCAATTCATCAAAATAGGGTCCACTGGGAATTCTTCCCTTTTCATCCATCAACACCAAAGTTGACACTGCTTCTTCTGTCCTTCCTCCAGCACAAAGTGCTTGAATCATCAGTTCATGAGTCCTTTAGTTTACTACTAGTATTGAATCCCTCTTGGTCATTTTCTCAAACACCTAGCGTGCATCTTCAAGCATACCTTTTTCTTTCCATAATTCTCTACACTACCTTCAATGGAGAGTTGATAATTGCACTAATATTCCTCTTAACCACCCTCTTTGGTGGCCGATCCATCAAGGCTCTGTTCCTTTGATAAATTATAATCATGATTCAGACCTTATACCGCATACTTCTTATAACTGGAACCCTATGAGATGGAATTTACAGCTTTTAAATACAATGTATTCTCCTGTTGTTGTTTTGAAAATAGCTAGCATACCACTCTTTTTCAGAAAGGGAGGACTCTTTTACCTGGACAGTAAATTCAACAGGAATTTATTGTGTTCGGGATGGTATCTTCATTTGTTTAGAGAATTTACTTTCAGAATTTAGAAATGCTAATCCTTTCTGGAAGTTTCTTTGGTCTATCTGTCTTCCATATAAAAATCTTCTCATGATCTGGAAGTTTATTCACAAGGTAATTCCTGCTTCGGATGTCCTGACTAGACATCACTTAATGTCTTCTGGTTTATGTCCATTTGCATGTTTTGAAGAAGAAACCATAAGTACTTGTTCTTTGTCTGCCCATATGTCAGGATACTTTGGTATGGATGTTTAACGATCAAATTATCTGCGAATGTTTTCTCAGAATTTGTTGATTGGTTAAAAAGTTCTTTGCTTCTTCTGCATAAGGATGGACATACCCAGCTAATCCATGAAATTATCTTGATTATTAAGATGAAGAGGAACTTGGCTGTACACAATGGAAAAATCACACAGCCATGTGAGGTTCTTAAAGAAATCAAGAATTCTGCAATTTTCACGGCTCTCCTCCTCACAGGAACAAACCTCTCCGGCATCTCCTTGTGACTTTGAATATCCATATGCTTAAATGATTGGAGTGTAATGGTAATCAAAGTTAAGAAAAGGCGGACTATTGAATGTCATGGTTTGGTTTGTTTCAATAGGTCACCGGTTCATAAATTATCAGAAGATTTGCAGATCCTCAAACTTTCTATCTTATGTGCTGTCGATCTGCTTTGTCATGGATTCTGAAGTCAGGGAATTTCATGCATCATAACAGACAGATGCTGCAAGTTATGTGTGGGAAAAAAAACTTTTATCAGATTGCATAACTCCTTTGCCACATCAAGCAAGACCATTGAGCAGGATATCTCTTTTCTATTTCTGTAAGGCAGTATCTTTTCCTTAATATCATTTTGACTTACATAAAAAAAGGCAATAATAGAAGCATGAGATGTCCGAGAGTAAGATGACATTTTATTTGGTCCAGCATACAAATGCTATATTTACTTAACCAAGTTCAATGATATAACGGGGAAATGGATTTGCATACAGCAGTTTACCTCAAAACACCACCTCGCTTCACTGCATAACCAAACAAATTGGAGTGACCAAACAATCTTCCTTGTGCATTGAGCTCCTTGATTAATTCATCAAAACACAGTCCACTGGGAATTCTTCCCATTTCATCCATCAAAGCCAAAGTTGACACTGCTTCTTCTATCCTTCCTTGACCACAAAGTGCTTGAATCATCAGTTCATGTGTCTTCTGGTCTTCTGCTAGTACTGAATCTCTCTTGGTCATTTTCTCAAACACATGGCGTGCATCTTCAAGCATGCCTTTTTCTTTACGTGATTCTCTACACAACCGTCTCACCAAAGTCCCCATCATCCTCACATCCACTTCAAACCCAAATCTCTCCATTTCCTTATAGATCTTCAAAGCTTCCCCAATCTCATTCCATTTCAATAGCCCATGTAACAAAGTGGCATAGCTTATATAATCGGGAAAACAATTTTTCTTCTTCATCAGTTTCAGAACAGATATACCCTCCAATGGCCTCCCTTCCCTAGAATACCCTTGAAACAGAGTGTTAAAAGTTATTACATTTGGTTTTAGACCCATCAATTCCTCAGCTTCTTTCAGTAATTCCCTGGCTTCATCTGATCTGCCCACTTTACACAAGCCATCCATTATAGCAGTATATGAGTAAATATCAGGCTTCAAAGGGATCTTCATCATCTTCTTCATGTTCATCAACATCTCATACGCTTCTTCCACCTTCCCCACGTAGCAGAGTCCCTTTAACAAACAGTTGTATGTTTGAACAGAGGGTTTTGTCCCTATTCGGTTCATGAGGTCGAAAATTTCTAAGGCCTTCTTAGTCCTTCCCCTTTTGCACAAGGAGTTTATGAGAATCGTGAGTGTCTCAACATCTGGCTTAAATCCATTTTCCAACATTGAATTTAGAACTCGTTCGGCTCCATCAAGATCAATTTTCCTATTTTTATTGTCGGAGGATAAAAACCTAATCCTATTTACTAAACTTTTTGCCAGAACGTCCTTCATTTCCGGTTCGATGCTTGAGCAGCTAATTTCATCAAGAGTCAAACCGTACTTGAGTGTGCTTTGTGAAGGATTAGATGTATCCAGCGATAATTGCTTACCTGCTCGGATAGTGATACTGTGTCCATGGGGGCTGCTTCTGCTATTGAAATTGAAGAACAGGGGGCTGTTTGACGCAGCAGATCGGAGTGGAGATTGAAAAACTTGAGAGGAAACAAGAAATTGAGAAGCCATAAGTGGAAAGAATCAAAGAAGAAGGAATTCGAAGATGAATTTCTGAGAGAATATGCAATTAATATTGCGATAAAAATTTCGTCAAAAAAACAATTGCGATAAAAATAACGATTTCTTTAACTTTATAAAAGTAGACATTAACAATAATTCCTCTAATTAATAATAACGAATAAATCAGCAAACTCAATTTACAATTACATTATGCTCACTGCAAAAGATTGAACAAATGAACAATACATGCATTAAAAAATTATTTAAATTTACTTTATGACATGTGCTAACCTTATGAAATTAATGTTATGTCAATACATTTTTCTATAATTTCCCAGGCTTCTTGGTGATTTTATACATATTTGGTAATACAAATGATAGGAAAATGTGTATAAGCTAAAATTATGGGTTTTTGGGTGGATAGTGACTATTTTGCCCTATTTCATCGATCTTCATTTTTATTGATCCTCTTGTTTTATTAGGATATTGAAACATGTCATCTGGGCTACATTTGAAGGCATTTGAAGATAAAATCAAATGCTTAAGAAGTTGGAAATGAGTTTAAGTAGTCAAGACACCATGGAAAAATAAGAAAAAATAAACTAAAAAATAGAGTATGTTTTAATGTCAACTAAAGCCTTTTTTGGCCCCAACCAAATACAAGATAAAGAATTGTTAGCCTCAACCAAGAAAGTCTTGGCTACAGTCAACGATGATTATTGAAATTGGGCGTTTTGATGACAGCAACTGAACTAAAGCTTTATATTCTTCCACCTTTGACTTTGGAAGTCATTCTGCAACTTGGAGGCTATATTGGGGGCTTAGTGGGCTAGGGTTTGAGGTCTTTGGAGCTCTTGAAGTCATAGATTAAAAATTTGAAGAGATTCAAACTCCCTTTTCCTTGCTTTTCTGATTTTCTTCCTCTTTCTCTCTTATTTGCTATTATGGATGCCATTTCCTTGTGTATTTGCAGCTTTTGGCTACCAATGAGTATCTAAATACTTTGCTCTAGGATTATTTTAGACCCTTGTATAGTTTAACACTTGAATACTCCTCTCTTTTTTATTTTAATGATGTATTTGTGTTGATTTTACTCTTTGCTAGATGTTTCTTGTTGATTAGCCACCAATGAGAATATTGGGGGTTCACTTGATTGATGCTTGAGATGGAACTAGTTGAGTGTAAAACTCAGGTAAAATTGCGTAACAACTTGAAATTTGCTTGTTGAACGGATGGTTTTGTTGGTAAGATAAAGATATACTAGTCAACCTTACATAGTCACATTAGGATTGATGTTTGAAATTTAGATTCATTAATTGTAATAAGAAATTGAGCAATTTATGAAATCAAACACTTGTTTTTTACTTGAGAGAATTTTTGTAAGTACTTTTTGAATTCTAGACTAGCGATATTTTCATTAAGAACATCTACGAGAGGAGGTTAATTGCATGTTATAAAATATAAGTAGGCTAAATAATCTTAATCCTCATTTTATCTTTGAATCCAAAGAATCACTTATTTATATTAATTTTTAGTTTTATTAACTTTCATGCACTCTTAATATTTGTGTTACTCAAAAGTATGATAATCGATACTCGATTGGGTTTTGGATCTAAATCTCTATGGGAATGATTTTTACTTACCACTTTATTACTTGGTATAACATGTGGACTTGTAGTGCGAACAATATGCCTGTGGAAGGCTTTAAGGTTTCACAGGAAAATCTCTATAACTAGTAGATTTTATATGTTCATGGTGAATGCTTGTTAGCTATGATGAATATTTGTTGATTATCCATCCGCACTACAAAAAAACACCCGATTTCTGATGGAACAGTTTTCGTCGTAAATTCTGTTGGAAATTTTTCCAACGGAATTTTCCATGGCAAATTTAGCCATGGAATTTCTGACGGAATTTTTCCGTGGCAAATTCCACGGAATTTCCGATGGAAATTTCCTGACAGAATTTCTGACAGAAATTTCAGTCAGAATTTGTCTACGGAAATTTTCTGATGGAGTTTTTTCCGTGGAAAATTCCAATGGAATTTCCATCAGAAATTTCTGTCTGAAAGTTTCCCGACAGATATTTCCATCGCAATTTTCCACGGATATTTCCATCGGAAAAATTAAAATTTTTTAATTTTTTTAAAAAATAATATTTATAAAATTAAAATAATATGTATAAAATTAAAATTTTAATTATTAAATAATTATATTTAACTTTAATTATTAAAATTATATTATTATTTATTAGTATATATGTTATTAATATTATATTTATAATTTTATATTAAAAATAATATTTATAATATTGAATTATTATTTATTAAGTAATTTTAATTAAAAAATTATTTGATTTAAAAATATAAATATTTTTTTTCGTTTTTATTAAATTTTTCATTATTTGTAATAATATTATATTTAATTAATAATTAATTATATGTATATAATTAATTAATTATATATGTATGTTTATATATATATATAATAATATGACACAGGTTCATTTCAGCGCAACTGGCAAAGACTTGCACGCGAAGGCGTCGGCAGCCTGAGGTCGCGGGTTCGAACTGGAGGGAGAGGTACTTGGAGAAATTATGAGGTGCCGACACGTGGCAGCACGAGGAGGAGGCACCTGGCAGCACGAGGAGGAGGAGGCACCTGGCAGCACGAGGAGGAGACACGTGGCAACACAAGAAAGAGACACATGGCACTCTGAGGAGCAAACACATAGCATTTGTAAATTTTTAAAAAATTCAAATTTTTTTAAAAATAATTTTCGATTTTTTTTTAAAAGAATTTGCGATGGAAACGAATTCCGTCGGAAATTTTTGACGGAATTTTCCGACGGAATTGGTTTCCGTCGCAATTTCCAATGGAAAATTCTATCATAAATTCTGTCGGAATTTTTGACGGAACGAATTCCGTTGGAAATTAAAATTTGTTTGAGACACCCCTATTACCGACAGAACGGATTCCGTCGGAAATTCCATCGGAAAAGTTGATTCCGTAGCAAATTCCATTAGAAATTCCTTCTAAAATTGGGTGTTTTTTTGTAGTGTCGGTGCAAGGTATGTATTCGGAAGTGGCTGCATTGAGCAAGCCTATCATATGCAAGGAGGCTTCACGCATTGTCAATGAAGAAGGATTTAAAGAATTCTGTGAAGGCAATTTGGTGACCATTACTCACTGAAGAATTCTCATTAATTATATATCAAATTAACTAAGAAATATTATATTTATTCTATACTTAGATAGAGAGAAAAGTGACGGGAAAACAAGAAGGATGGAATACTAGGAAGAAAAACTTTCAATAATGATAAAAAAATTACTATTTTTAGGAGTTTTTCCCTCCCTAATTAACTAAGTAATATAGAATAAATATTCTTTCCTCCCTAATTTTCTCTCTATTCAAACATAAGGTTGGTGTGACAAAAAAAATTAAGGTCTTTGATAGTAATTCTTAAACAATGTAAATTGACAAATAATTTTAAGAGACTTTTTCCTTTTTAATAATCCGATTGGTGTTATGAAACGGTAACAGAAAATAAAGGGGAAAATTCCAAAAAACTATATTGGAAATATCAAAAGGACAATTTAGTACATTGAAAATGGGAAATGACATATCAGGCAAGTATCAGACGGGCAAAGGAATCTAGGATTTTGAAATCTCGGCCAAATGACGAAAATGCCCTTCAGCCCTCAGTCGAAATAACAACATAGGAGTTGTTAATGGCGAGATCGGTGTTGTTATTGGCCCTGAAACTTGTTAATTGTGAAAGAAGAAATTGGAGTTGTTAATTAAGAGATGTGTGTTGTTATTGGCTCTGAAACTTGTTAAGTGTGAAAGAAGAAATTGAAGTTGTTAATATCGAATCTAGAGTTGTTAATTAAGAGATCGGTGTTGTAATTGGCTCTGAAACTTGTTAATTGTAAAAGAAGAATTGAAGTTGTTAATGTCGAATTCGGAGTTATTAATTACGAGGATCATGTTGTTATTCTGAAATGGGGGATGGAGGGCAGTCAGAATAACAACATAGAAGTTGTTAATGACGAATCCGGAATTAAAATTAGATTAAATCTAATTCCACATTATTTAATCCCAATGTCAATTTAAAATTCCTTTCGTCAAGTTCAATCCTAAATCCCAAAACATGCATGCTCAATGATGGCCAATCACTAGGCAATAAACAATAAAATAAGATTAAATAAACTGAAATAATATTAAGCAAAACTAATTAGTGGGAACAATCTCTAAATCTCAAACAAGTTCATAGCTCCTCTAGGTTGAGAAGAAAAATCTAGCCCCACATCGCTTTAACGTCCATCACAGCACAGAAAAATTCAGAGTTCAAATTTATATAGAGAAGGGAAGAAAAATAGAACCAAAACAGAAAATTCACTTTGCCTCCTTTGGTTACTATCCGTCGACTTTCTGTGCTAAAGGAGAACCCCGGAACAGTGAGCAACTGTCTTCAAACCAGCCACCTCTTCCTTCTGCACGATGAAAACAATAGTCTGCTCGTGGTTCAAGTTGGCCTCTATGGTTCTGCACAATGAATGAAGACGAGCTCCAATAGATTGCCTCCTCGGGTCCCTTCTTGCTTCCATTGCCCAAAGACGGTCTTCCCCCAGTAATTAATGCGCAGCTTCCTCCTATATATTTATTATGAGAGAAAGATGCTCCTTAACGCCTTCCTTTCATTCAATGTTGGCAGCCTCTGCTTCCAGTGACTTAGCTTGTGGCCTACGTTCTTTCTTTTGTTTCCCTTTTTTTTTTTTAAATTCTTTTGGCTGCTTCCTTTTTTATGCTGGGTCCAAGCTTTCCTCTTTTTCCATTCATTCCAAAACGGTGTGGGTTTTGAAGCTGACCAAAGAAAAGGGACTAACATATGAATAGCAATAATCTTACTAAAAAAAGTTGGATTGTTTATTTATTTTTTATTTGAGAAAACTTCCTATTATTATTATTCTTTCCTAAAATGAAAAAAACTTATATTCTGAGTTGAAATCCCAAAAATGATGCTCCCATATTAATATATCTTAAAACCTCAAGAAAATCTATTTAATTTAGCATTGATGACTTTCCAAATAAATCAAAATATATCTCCAATCTTATAGAAAATGGAAAGTTATCAATCAATTTAAAGGTATATTAAAAGAATGATCCAATCTACAAGACAGCCTTAGCCTATATTTGGGATAGCTTATTTTTTACTTATAAATGCTTTTCACATAAGTGATATAAAACTCTTTTCACATACTTACATCGTATACCGTAAATAACGATTTTTTTTTTTTTACAAAGAAAGTCTGTATCATGACCATAATAGTAACAAATGGATAGATTACATCTTAACCAACAACCAGATCTATCAATTGGTCCTGAGGAACTAACTCTATCAGACTGTAAAATCCTTCTAAGAAGACTTGGTGGGGTAATGAACCATCCTCCACAAGACAAACCCCTTAAAGCTTCTTTGGCTAACCAATCAGCAGCCAAATTACATGTACGGGGAGAAAAAGATGAGCTAAGATATCTATTATGTTCTAAAGCAAAAGAAATTTCTTTTACCAAAATTTCAACTCTCCAATCTAAACAAATGGACTTCCTTTGAACAGCATCTATCAGCAGCTTACAATCAGATTCAACAAATATTGTCCCTAAATCCTTCTTAGCCACACTTTTTATAGCTTCCGAGAGTGCCAATGCTTTAGAATGAAAAGGTGAAAGAGTAGCACATTTTTGGGAACACATATTAACAACTTTGCCTGCATCATTACGCAACACAAAACCAATACCACCAGTGTTACTAGACATAGCAAAAGCACCATCCACATTAAGCTTTAAACTTCCCCTTGATGGTAACTCCCATCTTAGGGGTGAGTTTGTAGGTCCTTATGCTTCATGCTTAGCTTCATACCAACCCTCTTTTGTCCAAAGATCATGCACAGCTTCATTGGCTGAGCTAAGTACCCATGAAATATCAGGTGTCTTATTCTCATATAATTCATAGCACTGGCTTTTCCAAATAAACCATAACAAATAAGCCACTAAAGCTTGAGAAAATTCATCATTCTGCAAAGGATTGCATATTAATAACAACCAATCAGCAAAAGAGTGAACATTAGAATCAGCAACAATAATTTCTAAAGGACTAGCATACCATACTCTTTTGGTCCACTCACATGATAAGAGCATATGTTCCATAGTTTCAGTAGACAAACCACGTCTTAGATAGGCAGGGGAAAGAGTACATTTTCTTTTGCATAAGGCTTCCATTGTAGGTAGTGCATTACTGCAAGTCCTCCAAATAAAATGTCTTATTTTTTGTTGAACCTAAAGAGACCAAATAACCTTCCAGATTTCATGAGGAAATTGCTTGGAAGTACTAGGTCTATCTGGAGGTCTACACTTATACATGTTTTGAAGCCATTTATATCCCAATTTAACATAATACACATCATTATGACTTCCCAGCCAATTTACCTTATCTCTAACTCCTTTGACATGAATTTCAATGTTACCAATAGCTTGTTTCAAATAGTCTGGAACTGAAAGAGAATCTAGCTCCCATTGACCTTGTCTTAACACGGATTCAACTCTCATACTCTCCAAAGGTTCAGGTATAAACTCAGTAGGAATTCTAGACTGAGGAACAGTAGGAATCCAAGCATCATTCCAAAAATCAATCATTGACCCATCCCCAACTTGCCAAAAAATATTATACTCTAAGGCACACCTTCCTGCTAGCAAACTACTCCAAGCCTAAGATGCTCGACCACCTTTCTTAGCAGTCATAAAAGTACAATATGGGAAATAGATACCCTTAAGCACTTGAACCCATAATGAGTTAGGCTCATTCAAAATTCTCCAACATTGTTTCCCTAGTAACGCTAGATTAAATTTTTGAAAATCTTTAAAACTCATTCCTCCCTCCATTTTACCCTTAATCATTGTGTCCCATGCCTTCCAATGTATCTTTCTCCCCTCCTCTGTTGCCTCCTACCAAAATTCTGAAATTACACTATCTAATTCTTGGCATGCCTTCTTTAGGTATTGAAAGCAAGCCATTGAATAGGTAGGGACAGCATTTGCAACTGCTTTAATTAAAGTCTCCTTCCTTGCTTGTGAAAGAAATTGTTTGTTCCACCCCCTCATCCTTTCTTTCTCACCTTATCCCTTACAAAAGCCAAAGCTTCTACTTTGGACCTGCCCCATATAATAGGAAGTCCTAAGTATTGCCCAGGAGAATCAGCCCTAGGGATTCCTAAACATTCACAAATAGTATTTTTAACTTCATCTAATGCTTTACTTAACACAAACACACAAGACTTGTCTAAATTAATACATTGGCCTGAAGCTTGACAATACTCTTCCTATAAACTCTTAAGAACTAAACAGTTGCTTCTATTAGCATTTAGGAAGAATATTGAGTTAGCCGCAAAAAAACAGTGAGTCAACATAGGACAAGTTCTTGTGATTTTAATCCCCTGCAAGTCACCCCTATCAGCATGCACACTAGTCATTTGAGAAAGTACATCTGCAACCAAAATGAACAAATAAGGGGAAAGGGGATCCCTTTCTCTAAGACCTTTTTGAGGCATAAAAGAGTCAATTGTTCTACCTTCTAATTTCACAAAAAAAGATACGGATGATACACATTTCATAATTTTAGCAACCCATTTAGCATCAAAATTCAGTTTTAATAATAAAGCTTCAAGAAAATCCTATTCCATATGGTCATAGGCCTTATTCATGTCAATTTTCACAGCAGTATCAAGAGCATCTCCTCTTCTACTCTTCAAGTAATGAAAAGCCTCGTGCACAATAAAAATATTGTCTTGAATTAACCTTCCAGGAACGAATGCTCTCTGCTGTTCCGAAACTATTTTAGGCATAATTTTTGTCATTCTATTAGCTACTATTTTAGATATGATCTTATAACAGAAGTTACATAGCTAATAGGCTGAAAGTGACCCACAGTTCAGGAGCTTCCAGTTTAGGGATCAAAACCAAATTAGTCTGATTCAACTGCTTTAAATCCAAATCTTCAACAAAGAATTGCTTTACCATTTGACACAAAGAAGGGCCTATAACATCCCATGAATGTTGATACAACAAACCAGGGAATCCATCAGGGCCCGGAGCCTTAAGATTCCCCAATTCAAATGCTGCAATTCTTACTTCTTTATTGGTAATTGGTAAAAGTAGTTGACAATTATCCTATGTAGTAACTAATGGCTTTATATAGCTCAAAACATTATGAAAATGCCTATCCCCCATTGCAGTAAATAAATCTCTATAAAACTGAGCAAAATAATCTCCAATCTCATTTTGATCATCAGTTCAAGCATCATTAGACTTACGCAATATTACTATCTTATTTCTAGCCCTATGTTGCAAAGTGGTAGTATGAAAGAATTAGGAGTTAGCATTTCCCCATTTAAGCCAATTAACTCTAGCCCTTTGAAACCAATATTTCTCTTCCCGAACCCAACACTCCTCTATTTGACCTACAATGCCTTCCATCTTTTTAACACTTTCCTCATCCCAAACCCCTTCATAGTAGACTTTAAATTCACTAAGCAAACAAGTCAGTTCTTTATGATTATTTGGGAACATTTTCTTACTCCACTCAATAAGAATGCCCTTTACCCGATCTAACATAGAAATAAAAGAAGGAATTATTCCCTGGTTCACATCCCCTTCACTGCCCCAATTCCCAGCAATTACATCTTTATATTCTTTATGATCTACCCAAAACATTTCAAATTTAAAATCCTTTTTTCCTCTAATACCACTAAACACAAGATAAATTAGCAGAGGAGAGTGATCAGAGCCAATGGGTTCAAGATTACACACCTATGCAATTGGGCAAACCTCCTGCCATGCTCCATTACAAATTGCATGATCCATTCGTTATTTAATATTTGCTTCATTCAGCCGCCTATTTGACCAGATAAAACTCATCCCCTTAAATCCCAGATCAAGCAAGTTACATTCAGCTAAGTGGTCGCCTTCACAAGTGCACGAATCATGTCAAGTAATAAAATAATAAGTAAAGTATTATTCCCTCGAGGATTTATTTTAACAAATAAAATCAAACAATAAGCTTAGAGCATTCAATCAAGTTAGGCCGAAACAATGTTGTTAGTGTGGAGAAAGAATTGTAAAATCTGTATTTAAAACAATGGTAATTAAATGTATAAAATTAATTCTGATATGGAAAACTAGGATTATTTATCCCCTTTGTATTTCATAAAAACTTAATTAGGTTCCTCTCTTTTAATGTCTCCAATGATTATATGTGTTAGTCTAGATTCAAAAATATTTAGTTCAGCTTTCTCAAGTCAGAACCAAGTGCATATACTCAATTAATATACACAATCTCTTGTTGCAATTGAATGAGAATATACATTCAACATCAATCTATATTTGACAATACTAGTTTAGTGACTATATCTCTATATCACTAACAATCTATCCATTTATCAAGTAAATTTCAAGTCAAGTATGATTTCAATCAAGTTCTTTACTCAGATCTTGCTTTCTCAAGTCAAAAATAGAGTAAACAAGACAATCTAATTGCAGGCTAAACATTCAGAAGCTTTATGCATAGGATGAAATCAACATATACATATATCATTCACATATAAAAGAGAGGAAGATCCAAGATTAATCCATACAAAGGTTCAAAATAATCCTATAATAAAGGATTTAATTGCTCATGTTCAGGAAATAAATAGAGAAAAACATAATAAATACAGCCATATCAGCAAAATAGAGAAGAAAGGGAAACAAATCAGCAGAACCAAGGCAAATCAGCTTGAATCTATTAAGATCTTCAATCTCCACTTGATTTCCCTTGCTTCCCAAGCTTAGAGAGATGTCCTAGCTGTAACCCCCTTTCCAACCAAGGCCAAGATTAAGTTCATAAATACGTGATTATGTGGAATTAGAGACTGTAAGATGATCTAGGACTTGTTAACATTCCTTTTTCCCAAAACATGGTTTTCAAAAAATTTTCTAAAACTTGTTCAACAACGGTCTCATATTCATATTTCAAATACACAATTGGCCTGTACAATACGATTCCATTCATAAATATCAGAGTACGATGCAATTTCCTGACACACTCGGGTTCCATTAATCAATAAAGGGTTTACAGGGCACAAATGCCCATAATTAGTTTCCTATTCTAGGGGATTACACAATTACTATTCTATAATCCAAAATATTATGTACAAATATCCAGAATGATAACCAAAAAAAACCAAAATAAACTCCTATCCTGGAGCTCTAACCGCCTTTCGTCACCTGCTTCTCTTTAGAACCATCAGCCCTATCTGAAATTTATGTGGGGAAAGTGAGATTCTAAGGAATTCCCATAGTAACAAATCACTCATAATATGCACAACCACAAAGCATGTAAGCAAATCACAACACAACACACAGCAACTACAACGACAGTTACAACGGCAGAGACAAGTGTGACTTACATCATCCTTACGTCTACTCATGCTGTATTGCACAATGACATGTTCATATCATATATATCACCACAACTGGGTTCCATATAAAATATTTTACAATACATAGCCACACTGTCATATTTCTCAAAGTAGGAATTCACAATTCCAAAACACAGCCACGACACTTGCAACGACAGTTCAACGGCAGGGGTAGGTGTGACACGTATCACCACCTACGACTGCTCATGCTATAATGCACTACGGTACATTTCTCATTCATATTTTCACAACATCAACACAATTATAAATAATGCATACCAAGCATCATACACAATACAAGAGAGAAGTCACTACCTTGGTCTTTCACCTCTTGCTTATGTGCTGATCTCTCGCGGGCAGGGCAAATGTCAAATCCTATAATTCATAATTAGGGACGGAGCATTATTCTCTATTCCAATACTTAATGACTTCAATACTTAGATTTGGTTATCATTAATGTCCTTTAGGAAGCTACAAACACCTCTAACAAAAGCCCTAAAGGGTTGGAAGAACTATACCAAAGATCCCTTTTATGAAGTACAAATGCTGATTTTTCACTGTTGTACTCGAGTAAAGAAGGCCTTACTCAAGTGATGATGGACTTGCACTCGAGTCATGAAAAACACACTCGTGCGAGTGCTTGACAAAAAGCACAAATAAAGACAAAAATGCCCGGAGCACTCGAGCATAAAGGTCAACACTCGAGTGATAGCCTAATGCTCACCCGAGTTCTTCAAAGTGAGGTTCAGGAAGTACTCACCCGAGAGCAAAAGAAACTTTTAAAGCAAAAGAGCACTCAAGTGTCGGCTTAACACTCACGAGTATTAAGACACACTCTTGAAAATTGACCATGAGTGACATCCTGAGGCGCGAGTTCATAGTGTAAAATACACCTACACTCGAGTGAGACAAGGTTCACTTGAGTGAGAACTCATAACACTCGCAAGTGAGACAAACACTTTTGGCTTTTTGCATGGAAGTACAATAGAGAAACTGAAGGAAAAAGAGAATATGCAATGCAGCACTCAAGTGAGACCCCATATCACTCGAGTAATGCTTATCAGAAGCCAAAACGCAGCAAAGTTGACAGCATTTTCCAAATTTTTACCATATGTTTCCAATGGTCCCAAATTCTAATCCCCACAGAAATTTGCTCAAGGAAACCAATGGAAACATCAAAACTACCAAATTACTATTTCATTATCATGCTTTGTTTTAGACAACATCTAATACAAAATCCTCAAAATTGCCAAACTTACAATTTCAACCTCAAATCCATTTCTATCTATTCAAGACACACCACAAGGCACCATTTCTATTATCACATTATGCCATACACACAATGACCCTAATTTCAAAAATAGGGCAAAAATTCATAGAAATTCAAAGCTTAACCAAATGCCACAAAACATAGATAGAAAGGTTTCTCTTACTCACCTTGACAACTTTCTCAATAGGTTTCTTTGCTTCTCCAACTACTAGATTTTCTTAAGGGCACAATTCAACACCAATGGAAAATCTATCACCATAGAATCAAAGCTCTCAATCCAAGGAACAAGATTGAAGAGAGAGTTTTTGCATTTAGAGTCATTAGAAGGGTCAAATGCTTACCTTTTTCACAAAGCTTCTTCCTCTCACTTGAGCAACAATGTCTGCCGAATTTGGAGAGAGAAGAGAGAGATGAGAGTGTGAAGAAGAAGGAATGAGTGAACTTCCTATGCCCCCATACCTTGCAGCCAAAAATGAGGAGGGAGAGAGGAAAGAGAAACTAATAAAATATAAGATTTTGACTTTCCAACACACTCTCTCATCCTATAAGCTTTCCAAGTGTCCCATTTTCATTGGCTCCCATAAAGTAAGTAACTAATTAGTTACTCTAACCACTCCATTAGTCATTTAGTCACACATCTCATTTCTTATTAGTTAGTAATTAATTTCTTCATTAATCACTGACTAATTAACCGACAATTTTCAATTCTTTCTAATTTTCCACTGATTTTAGCACATTAACTTAAATTGTCACATAACACATATTTAAATTCTTTTCCTCTTCTTCATGCGCCATTTCCCTCATATTTAGCCCAAATAATTATTTTGTCACATAATTATGCTAAAATACAGGGTATTGGGCATTTCCAATAACTAATTCAAAACTTAGATCAACTTTAATCCACAAAACATTCTCAATAATTATCATTAGCCCTTAATTAAATTTAGGGCATTACACCAGCTACCTCCCTAGGTTTTTTTGATCTAGAAGATGGAGTTCTCAACCCTAGATCAATCATTTATAGGGCATGAACATCAAAACGTGTAGCATTTATCAGGGGTCTTGGCCGCGGCCAAGCTTCTTGAAGTGCCTTGACCACGGCCAGTGAAAGCAGCCAAGCTTCTTGAACATCCCTGGCCGGGCCAGTTGAAATGATTGGCCATGGTCAAGCTTCATGAGTTTCAGCTTCACTCCCGCCAAGGTATGTTTTTATCCCTTTTTTGTTTTTTCCATGCTTAAAGTCCATTTCACCTTGTTTCATTGAATTGTGCTTCCTCTGGCTCTAACTGTGACTAAAATGTGGTCCTATCAACACAAAGAACTCCATAAAAGCCAACAGTTAATAAATATAACAAGATATTCATTTATAATCACAACATTTATTCTCTTTTTATGCCAAATATGCATCAGGCACATTTCCTTCACTTTTGTACTCCCAAATATCCATTAGTACACCAAAATGTGTGAGAAATTAAAGGGAAATGTGCAAGTTTGACAAGAATTTCATGAGGTTAACACACCCCCAAACTTAAACTTTTGCTCGTCCTTAAGAAAAACCAGTTGAGTGAATACGGAGCTAGAATGATTAATCCCAACTTAGTATTTAAGCATGATGATCTCCTCATTGGTTGCTCAAGATGTAATGTTCAATAGGAAAAACAAAAAAAATATAAAGGAATGCATAGTTTTCAATTTAAAACAAACTTCCAAACATCTTCCAAAATGTGTGTGTATGTGTGTGAGAGAAGAGTTGGATCACAATTTTCCTGCAATTATCAAGATCCGGGCTTAATCTTCCTGCATTTTCCGTTCTATTCACTTATAGATCATTCCACACAATTTTAAAATCAATGGGACTTCATAGGCTTGTAATGTGGCTAATGGTTAAGTTCATTAGAAGAATAGGGACATGGAGTATTCAAATCTCTTGAGATAAATGACAATATATAATTTCTCTCTTTGTACTACATGAAATTTTCTTTCAAGAAGCTCACATACTCCCCCAAACTTATCTCAAATTGATGTCTTTGTACTCAAAGTTTTATTGAACTATTTTTTTTACAGCAATATATAACTTAGGAGTACAGACTGCTTGAGGACATGTACCACCTTCAATGTACCCATCTTAACAATAACATGCATCTTTTAATCAACAAACCAATCCTTACTACCAATAATCATCACCAAATAGTCATTTATCTCAAGATAAGGGTAATTCATGGTTTTTTGGGCACTTGATGTGGGTCTTTGGAAATGAATTAAAATAATTTTTTTAAAGGCTCAAATGGGGTGCAAGTGGATCTAATGTCAATGGTCAGCTTAAAAGGCACAAACGTATTTAAAAGAATGCTCAAATCATTTTTCAAAAATATGTGAAATTGCTAATTCATTTCAAGAAATTCTAATGCAAGTTCAAAAGTCCTTCAATGAGAAAAGATCATACACATCAATTTGCTATACAATCTCCTAACAAAAGTATTCAAATCATTTCCAACTCTTGTGCGTAATTTTTATTCTGAAAATTATTAGGAAGTAAGTTTTACAATGAAACCAAACATTCATAAATATTTACTATCTTTTCCTTAGAAAATATACAATCCATGCTTCCTATCTATCATTGGATCATGCATTCACTATCAGAGATAATTCATCACCCTAGCTTAGTTTTTGAAACAGAGGACAGCAAATCATTAACATTTTCAACTTGAAGTTCTTACTAAAATGCATATAGACATTCAAAAACACTCCCAACTTAAAATAAACAGTGTCCCCGCTGTCAAAAGTGAAAAACTAGGGGGTAGAATGCATGCACAAGCAATACTCACAGCACCTGTAATAAGAACAAATAAAACCACCAGCCAAAAACAGGGGAAAAAGAATAGGGAGGTGTGTGATGCACAAAAGAAATGAACTGAGAATATGCACTAACTAGAGAGAATAACCATGATCCAATGAGCAACAATGGAAACAAGAAAGTGAAAAGAAGAATTAACAAAAGAAACTAAAACGAAATGATCAAAGGGTTTCAAAATTTCCACAATAAGCAAAAGAAACAAAAAGCTAGTGAAGTCAGCCAAGTAGCACCAATATGAACCCCCTACTCATCTCCACCACCACCACCACCATCATTATTAGCATCATTATCAACCTCGTCATCATCAACCCCATTATCATCATCATCTGCATTAGACTCATCATCATCATTGGTATCACTATCATGGGCAACGTCGGGAACATGTGCAGCAAGCAACTCCTCTAATCAGGTCAGTCGAGCTCCATAATCTTGCAGATGGGAGAGGCAGTATGCTATATTAGCCTCAGTACGCTGAATGGTGGATAAATTTAGGGTGTTCCCTTGACTCCAAGAGAAATTTGGATGAGATCTCTAAGCACGATTATAAGTCTATGAATAAGGGTTGCCTTAAGGTTGTTGAAATTTTCCTATGTAATTGACAGATTCAAAAGGCATATACAGGGGACAATGATCAGGCACATGTACGTCATTGAATTGGTCGCACACAATTGGTGTATCATGAACAACATGCACACCTTTGGAAGTATTCTTCTGCATTTGGGACTCTAGCACATCGAAACACTGTTTGAAGCAGATAGAATAGTTGCAATCTGGGAAGAGGAGTCTTCTTTTGCACTAGCCATAGGTTGGGTAGCCCTCCTATCATTTCCTTGAGTGTAATTTGCAAATAATTGGTCTAACAACCGAATCACTTCATTGACAGGAACATTACGGTATCCCCTATTAGTTATAAAATCGACCATCACCTTATATTGAGGATTCAGGCGAGTACAGAAAATTTCGACTACCACCCATTTGTCTACCCAATGATTAGGGCATTGCTTTATTAGCATCTTATATCTCTCTCATGCTTCATAGAGTTGCTCATCCGGATATTGTTTAAAACTCTGGATACTAATAGAAAAATGGCTTTTTAGACCAGTTAAAATTGATCTTTTAGACCGGTTTTGGATCCGGTCTTAATACAGCCTGTCTTAAAAGTATGTAACTTTTAAGACTGGTTTCATATCATTTTTAAGACCAGTTTGGTAACCGGTCTTAAAATTCTCACTTTTAAGACCGCTTGTATTGATAACCGGTCTTAAAGTAAACAATTTTAAGACCGGTTGCCATGAGCACCGGTCTTAAAAGACGTCTTTTGTAAGGAAATTATAGAACATTTTTAAGACCGGTTATTATTATAACCGGTCTTAAAAGTTATTTTAAGACCAATTGCGAATATAACCAGTCTTAAAATTGAAATTTTAATACCGATTTTATGTACAACCGGTCTTAAAATTAAAAGTTTTAAGACTGGTTATATATGAAACCGGTCTTAAAATGACTTTTGAGACCCGTTATTTTTATAACCGGTCTTAAAAGTATTATAAATTTTTTTAATTGTATGTGATTAGGTTAGTTACCATAACGCATCCTATAATTACTACTTCCAATGCCATACTTATTAAGTGTCATAAGGTGTTCAGTTTGCTTCCTCTTACCATTTCCTTTTTCTTTAACCTTCTCATTGGGAACTTGTAACATAACATGTCATATATCCTCATGTAATGTATTGTTTAAAACCATCTATATATATGCATAATTGTTTAAAACACATGTGGGCCAATGACATGGCTCAAACAGATTCACATGTATAAATGCATGGTTGCACATAATCACAAAAACAATAAACATGTCAAATCATGCAACCAACAAGTTTTGCAACCAACCAACATGTCAATTCATCATCAATATATACAAAAAATTTGTCAATTTTACAAGAACTCACTGTTGTAAAAGTTCATAAATGAATTTAGCACAACAATTGCGAATGTGATCAATATCTTCTTCTGGAAAGGGGTCAGCAAGATCAAACATCTAAAACACCAAAGCCAGGCAAAACATTAATTTCACTTAAAAAAAATAAAAGTAATACAAAATTTTTTAAATATATATACATTTACCTCTTGAGTAATTTCTGTCATGCTTAGGGTAATAATATTATAAATGTGCCTCAGAACATACAACCCACACAAGTTAGATCCCAGTGGTTGCCTACGGGTCTGAAAAATAATATGATATCATTAAAACAAGTATAAAATTAAAGCATGGCTTATTATTGAATACATTCTTAAAACAAACCAATATGTAACTAACCTTTAGCAAGATCCATGTAGGGTCTTTTAGGTCATGAATATGCCTACCACAAGTAGTGTGTTGGAATGTTTGCATAGCCCTATATCATCAAAATCACAAAGGTTACTTATTTTACACAAATTTCATAAATTTTGCACACAAAAGGTAATTAATAATGCAAGAAAACTTACGAGTTCAAGCTCTTCTTCAATTCTCTAGTTGGCTTGCTGAGGTGGAGGGAGCATAAGAGGATGACAAAATAACTCTTCTTACACAAAATAGCCAATTGCCAATTATCACTGAAAAAAGGGAAGACTTTTAAGCAAATATAAAACATTATGTATATTATGAAATATAAATTTGTTTCTTACTCATGCAAATATGGAGCCAAGAAACACTCAATTAAGGTTTCATTAAGCCTGTGCGATAAGTATGTGTGTTTGATAGCAGCAGTGGTCCTTTTGTTGTAGAGTTGAAGTGGGCATAGGAGTCCAAATTTATTGGGTTTGTCAGAGTCAACCAACCTACGATTCATGTACCTACAATAATGCAAGCACACAAATCAAAGTTTAACGACGTAATTTGTAAAATATTAACTTGCAATTTGAGAAGATACTTACATGAAAAAGAGTTGGACAATCAAAATCGTAAGCTGTTATAGAGGAGCTACCAGGGACATTAAATCATCCCTCTCAAGATAGCATTGCACCCCTGACTTGCCAACAGCTGACTCAGTAGGCCAATCTCTTGTTCGAAAGGACGTATCATATGCCATCAGAATCACTTGCTGCATGATATTCAATGGAGGCCGTGAAACATCTTGAGTGGAGGGAGGTAAAGGTGGAGGTGGAGGTGGAGATGGAGGTGGCGGGGATTCCTCAGCTTGATCAAAAACAAAGTTCTTTGGCCACAAGATGAAAGAGTTGAGGACATCGCCAACAACTTTGAAGTCATTAACAGGGATAGGGAGAGGTGCATCTGTAACAATCACCTCTTCAACTGCCACTCTAACTTGATCATCCTTTATTTCTTGGTATTGGACAGTTGATCCCAAGTTGTGCACGCTCCCCTGTGCATCTAATCTTCATAGAGGATCCTCCACAAACAAGTCACAAGGATCACCAATTTCTTTTCTAAGACCCTCTGATGACTGACCAATATAACTCCCTTTAGTACTCTGTTTAGGGTTTAGGGAATGAGCCTGGGGAGCACTGGTATCTGCTTGTCTTGTGCTCATCATAATCATCCATTCCTCCTTCATCTTGCTGAACCTTTCTTCAAATCCTGCATCAAATGATGCTTCTGCCTCGGCCCTAGCTTCCGCCCTCACAGTGGCCAATATATGCTCCATCTCCTCCCTAGTCACCATACTACGTGAGGAACGGCGGGGGGTACTCCAAAGTAATCCCTTATGCTTACCCCTCCTCCAACCTCCCTGACACGGCCGAGATGCTCACATTTTCCTGTAGCTACGGTTGGGATGTCATTCCTCCCATCCGACCTAAACGATCCCTCGGCTTGTTTTTTTCAAGCTCCTTCTATAAGACACAGATGACAAGCGTTAGTTGTAACCCCCTTCACGATTAAGGCCGAGATTTGATCGTAAAAATGTATTTAAATTGGAATTAGAGACCATAGACAATTTGGGACTTAAGAAAGTAAACTTTTCAAAATCGGGGATTTCAAAAACTTTTACAAAACATGTTCTCAATGGTCTCATATCTACCTTTCAATACATCAATGGCTTATACAGGTTGATTTCATTCATATATATCAGAGTACGGCATAAATTCCTGACACACTCGGGTTCTATAAATTAATATAGGGTTTATACAAAGGCACTAAGCCCATAATTCATACCTTTATCTTGGGGATTACACAAAACTATACAATATATATTTCCCGCAAAATATCCAATAATATACAATGATAACCAATAACCAATAACCAAAAAGAAATTTCTATCACGGAGCTCTGCCCGCTCTTCGTCACTCGCTTGCCTTTCGATCCTTCAGCCTTATCTAAAATTTGTGATTTTAGGAGAGTGAGATTCTAAAGAATCCCCTAGTAACAAATCACTCATAGTATGCACAACAATAAGGTATGAAAGCAAATCATCACACACATATGGCAATTACAACGGCAATTACAGCGACAAGGGCAGGTATGACTCATGTCACCTTATGTTTGCTCACGCTATATTGTAACACAACAATCCACACAATATATTTCACCACAGCTGGGATTCATATAAAGCATTTCATACACAAGCCATACTAGCAAGATCAACACACAGCCCACGGCTGGATTTACAAACGCCGCCCCACGGATCGGATTCACAAAGATCCATGTCAATTACAACGGCAGTTCAACGGCCGAACTAGAGATGACCACTGTCACTCCCTAAACGACTCACGCTGAAGTGCTCACGCTGTAATGGACCATGTCACATATAGTTCATAAAACACAATGACAAGTCATACATACCAAAACATCATACACAACATGAGAGAAGAGTCACTACCTTGATCCTTCCGTGTGTGTCCTAGCGCTGGTCTCTCCCGAGTAGGGCAAATGTCAAATCCTATATTCATAATAAGTGACGAAGTGTCAATTCTTTATTCCAATTCTCAATGGCTTCTTAACACTTAATTGGTTATCATTATTACTTTTTTAGTACCCATTCATAACTCTATTAATAGCTCTAAAGGGTTGGAAGACTATCTCCAAAGATCCCCTTTTTGGAAGCTCAAACACTATCATTTTCCATTGTTTCACTCGATTTATTGGTACAGTCTGTACTCGGGTATAAGAGAGTTATGGATAGCGAGTGACCACCCAAGAGCACAAAAACTTCTCCAGAGACAGGGACACTCGAGCACACAAGACCTTACTCGAGTGATAGCCAAATGCCTGACTCGAGTACCCAAAAGTGAAATACAGGAAGTGCTCACTCGAGAGCACAAGAGTTTTCAAGGATCAGGAGGACTCGAGCACAGTCCATTGCACTGGAGTGAATATGACATACCCGCGAGTGAGAAGGCATACTCTTGCACTTTTCCCGTGAATGACAACCCGAGAGGCAAGTTCTATGTGTCAAATACACCAGTCACTTGAGCATGAGGAGGTTCACTCGAGTGATATGCCACCACACTGGTAAGTGAGGCAACACTTGCCATTGACCACGGAAGTGCAACAAGAACACATAGAGCAGAACAGATATTTGCACAACCGCATTCGAGTGGAACTCATCACCACTCGAGTGTTATTCATCCTGTACTCAAGTGAACCCCAATCACTTGAGTGATTCTAGCAGAAACCAGAAAAAGCAACAAAACAGACCAAATTTCCTAACATTTGCCCAAATGATCCCAATAGACCCAAAACTTCTACCAAAGCTACTCCCACATAAAAACACCCAAGGAATCCAATGGAATCATCAGAATTATCCAAATCCTACTCCATTATCATGCTTTGGTTTTGGGCAACATAATCATCCAAATTCCAAAATCATCCAAACATACCATTCCCATCCCAAATCAATCCTATCTATCCATATACATTTTCAACATACCAATACTCTTCAACTTTTCCAAAGACACTCTTTGATTCTCCAATAACCAGATTTTCGTGTGGGCTCAAACCAATACCAATGGCCAAACTTTTTCTCAAGCTCTTTCTTTCTCTTCCTTGCCCAACAATGGCGCCTGAATGCAGAAGAGAAGAGAGGGAGAAAACGAGAGAGAGAGAGAGAGAGAGAGAGAGAGATTGAGTGTGAAGGAGATGAGGAATGATGATGAATTACTCCTCCCCTATACCTCTTGTTAGCCAAATGGAAGGAAGGAGAGAGAGAGAGAAAACATAGAAAAAGATCTCATTTGACTTTTACACCTACACTCTCTCTCACACTCACTTTTTGCCACATGTCAGATTGCTATTGGCCTACCCAATATGAGTTACCAATTAATCACTTAATCCCTCCATTAGCCATTTAATCACACTTCTCATTTGCTAGTAATTAATTTTCCCTTAATCACTAACTTATGGCCAATAATTCCATTCTTCCAATTTTTCACTAATTATGACGTATTAAATTAATATTGTCATAAAACACATAATAATGCCAATTAAATTCATAATTATCCACAATAATCATGATTAGCCCTTTAATCAAAAATTGGGATATTACATTAGTAATGAAATTTGTTTACTAAATAATTAATAACAACAAGTTAACAACAATACTTATTATTTTCTCACAACTATATGAGATTGTTTACTCGTATAAGACCCGCTCCTCTTTTGGTGAGCGAACAACCACTTCTCTTCGCGACGTATCGGAGATTGTGGAGAAAGAAGAACAGAAGGATTAGATTGAGCTGCTTCGTCCAATATCTTCCGTTTATCTGCCAACAAGTCTTTTTCGACTTTCGCATAACCCCCACGAGCCATTGTATGGGGGCAATCATTCTTTCTACCATTCTCTTGGGCCTTTTTCCTTTTTTCTTGTGAATAAGAAATCAAAATTAAGTCATTGTAAATTTATAAAGATAATTCATAATTCATAAGTAAATCAAATGTAAAATAAGTCAACTCACCAATGCTTCTGGAGTGTTCGAAGCCGTATGAATTCTTGCTAAGTCTGTTCGTCAATAAAAGAATACTGGTCACACAGATTAGGATGAGGCTAACCTTTTTCCACCTCGATATGCACGTAATTGTTGGCCAGACTTGTCTTAAATTTCCTCCAGCGTTCATCACAATACTTCATTGTCTTGTCATACAAGACTTCACTCTTAGGAATGTCGTAAGTGAGCTAGATAGTTTCCTAAATATGTTGCTTCACACTTTTATCCACATTTCTCCACTGCTCTATCAAGATGCTAGGCTTGTTGCATGCTAGGAGGCAGACAAAACTCCTATACCATTGGATATTAGGCCAGATTGGTTTCCAATATCTATCAAACTTAATTGGAATCTTTTCCAATGTCTCTCAATCGGGTAGCTCTCCTACCTCTTCGTCTAGGCCGGTTACATGGCTCACTGTGTTCCTGGCTCAGAGTATTGCTAGGCTCTCTTTGATTAACATTAGTTGGATCCGGAGTACCCTCACTAGGACAACTCATTATCCTTACTTTAAGGACACTATTTAAGGATAGCTAGTGATGGTTTAAGAAAAGTTTGCTACACGGTGCTTATTGCTATAACACGGCACTATCTACAAAGGCATCGTTCAAAAGCAATTCCCAAGTTATGCAAACATGTACAAATAATTAATTGCAATGCACAAGTTGATAACCAATATCAAACAATATCAGCATTATGAATCTGAAGTTTTACTATATTGAACATACATACAAAAATACAGAATTAGAATTAAAGCCAAGCCATCCAGTTAGGCAATATGAACACAAGAAAGTTTTCATTCATCAAAATGTTCCTGCAAGGTTTATATAGTATGAAGCACCATAAACACGTAGACAGTCCTAAATGCATTAGGAGGCAGACTCAGAAGTAACACCAAAGTCCAAGGAACTATAACTTACAACAATGAACCCTTCTCATACACAACCAAAATAAACCCAGGTCCACAGAAGCATAAGGACATTAACCTCAGACACATGTATATATTAAAACTCTTCAGAATAATTAACGGTACCTTCAACCTTTGCTTGAGGATCCTCTTCTTCCTTTGGATTTGAACAGTCTTTGGCTACTTTAAGAATCGAATAAGGTCTCTTTTAGGAGGCAATGGACGCTTCTGAAAAGTGCGTTGACGACTTGTTGCAAGAATCGAACAAACAAAATGGAGGCCAAGTTATCTCACAATTTCAATGAAATACCTAAAAATGAAACTATTAATTTAATTGAACGCCTGACAATTGAAACACAAACCTAACAATAAAAATGAGGTTGAGAAAGAAACCAATCGGAAGGAACAAACAACGATAGCCTTACAGCAACGTATTCAACTAGAGATCTGCGTTGACGGCGGGGAAGGTTAAGGACGGAGGGAAGAAGGGGAAAGGAGGAGCTGCCGCGAACCGATGAAAGGGTTTTGCTGATGTGCTTGAGTATCAGATTTCAGAGTTAAAATTAGGCGGGTTTTGAAATTTAGATCAGTTTTAAGACCGGTTGTAGTTAAAAACCGGTCTTAAAATTAATATTTAAGATTGGTTATTAATAATAACCGATCTTAAAGTTTTAATATTTAAGACCGATTTTTATTTACAACCAATCTTAAAACTTAGCTGCGGCCAAGGAAAATCCTTAGCTGTGGCCAAGCTTCTTGAGTTTTAGCTTCGCTCTTGCCAATGTTTGTTTTTATCCCTTTCTTGCTTTTTCCATGGCACGGTTAATTACTTAAACTCTATTTCACCTTCTTTTCATTGAATTGTGCTTTCTCTGGCTCTAACTATGATTGAAATGTGGTCATATCAACATAAAGGACTCTATAAAAGCCAACAGTTAATAAAAATAACAAGATATTCATTCATAATCACAACATTTATTCTCTTTTTAAGCCAAATATGCATCATGCACGTTTCCTTCACTTTTGTACTCCCAAATATCCATTAGTACACCAAAACGTGTGACAAATAAAGGGAAATGTGAAAGTTTGACAATAATTTCATGATGTTAACCTTGAGAACTCCTGGAAATCTTCAAATGAAGAGGACGATCTGACCCTGCCCCCTTCCTTCTCAAAATTATAAAGCAACTCATTAAAGTCCCCAAAGCACAGCAAAGGTATGCTCTGACTAAGATCAAATTGTCATAATTTTCCTCACCAATCCCTTCTATCTCGCTCCCTTGGCGATCCATATACCAGAGTAATATAACCCTTGATAGGATCTAAGCCTCCCACAATTTTGACATGTATAAAATTCTTCTATGGGCATATAATTTCAAGATCCATCTCTTCCTTCCACCACAACACTAAACCCCCACTCAATCCCATTGGAGCTACATAATGATGGTGTTAAAAATGAAGCCTTCTCCTCACACGATCTATTTTTATTAAAACTAGCTCTAGTTTCAAAGAGAAACACTAGAGAAGGTCTGTATTTACTGCACAAGAATCGAAGATTCTTGCCTGTCAAGGGTGACCCTAATCCTTGATAGTTCCACCCTATGTATGTCATGGCTCCTGGGTGGTCGTTATCAGACGACCACCAGACATGACTTCAGCAGAAAAAACCAAATCCTCAGGAAGAGTAGCTAACACATCAAATCTAATTCCAGAAGCAATTTCAATAATTGGTACATCAATAAGAATGTCTTTTGAAGATTTTCCTTTACTTCCTTTACCCTTCGGCCTTCCGACCTTTTTCTTAACTTCCTCTTTAGCCATTGTAGAAGCTTACCCCTTATGAACTATAATCTCTTTCTGCCTTTTCATTTTAGAAAGCTCCCATTCTTCTGCCACTTTTCTTTTCAAACACACTTTTGCTAGCTCTTCAATGAGCAATCCTTCATACGCTTTAGCTTTAATAATTTGCAAATTTGTTGCACCCTCAGTATCTTCATCAAATGGCAATTCAACAATATAAGGTTCCTGTTGTAGTTTTTCTTTCTATCTAGCACCCTCTCAAAATAGAACCCTCTGAGTTGCAAGTTGACTACCTCCCCTCATTTACTCCCAGTAGCTTCATCTATTTTTTCAGAACCCCACAAGTCACAACAGCTGGGATAACTTCTTTTCCTTTCAAGTCTTTCACATTGTCACCCACTAGGCTCACATCTTGCACAGCAGCACCTATTAGGCCCACATCTTATAACTTTGAGCTTCCTTCACCCTTCTCGATAACTAAGTCGCCCTGCTTAACTGGACTTGTAACTTCTTCTTCCTCTAATTGGGCTCCTGAAAGTTGTCCCACGTCATTATTATTGACTGAAATGTCCATATTATCCTTATTCATGCCCTCCATGTTCCTAGATCCTTCCACAATCTGTAATTTGTTACTAACAGACTTCACCCCCACCCACGCATTTCTTGAGATTATCATCCACGCTCTGTATAGATGAGGAGGCTTTACGTGCCACCTTCACTTCCTCCGAGCCATCAACTCCTCCATTCATTCTAACAATCATAGCAACAGCTCTCATTGGTCGAACCCCCAAATTGGCATTATACAGAGGCTGCGTTAGATCAAAATATGCCATAGCTAGATTTAATTCACAATCATTCGCCTCATGACCAATAATACGACAAGAAAACCAGAATGCCTGTAATTTTTCATACCGAACCTATGCCCAGACTTTATCCATTTAAGGTCTCAGAATCCAGAACCCAGCCACTAAAGGCTTAGTAATATCAATATTAACATGTATACGAACAAAGCTTCAGAACAAAGAATCATTTAGTTTAGGATCCTTAAAGCATATTACCTTCCCAATTTGCGCTCCTATTCTGAGAATGTTCCGCTTTAACATAGCCACTCGAGGGACCTTATGCACTTGGACCCAAAATGGACACCTAGTCATATCCACTTCTTCAGTCATCAACAGAGGTGACCAACCTTGTAGATTTAGCAGATGCCCCGCAATAGTCCATGGACTATCTCTAATAATCCTATCATAATCCTTCAGAAATTCAAAAACAAAGAAGTAGAGATTATTCCCAGTAGGATTTGTCTCAACCCTACCCTTCAATGCCCAACCCGGTGAATCAGATCTTCAAAGACGTTGTGATTCATGTTCTTTGTCGAGAAGAGCTTATCAATTAGCAACCAGTTACCTCCTAGCGCCGCTTTATCATCCTCCCAATCCCACTTCAACTCTTGATTTTCTCCCATCTCAACCTCCATTATCGCTTAATGGCACTTCGAAGAAGTAATCTCCGCAAGCTACCCACTCACACCAATTAATCAAAAAGGAAAGCAAAAGAAACACTAGACTACTGTCGCTCAGAAGGAACGAAATGGGTTTGGACTCTCACTCAGAGGAGAGGTTTTTTCTCTTTGCGTCATGAGACGTTTTTTGACTCGTAAATCACGATTTCAAAGTACTTATAAGCTAAAATTAAGCTATCCTAAATAACCATTACTCTTGCAAGTAAGGATTTAAGAGATCCATTAGATTATACATTGTGTTCCTCCATTCCAATCCCAAGCAGTCTCGTAAGTTTTTTTTTGAAAAAAAAAATATCTGAACTTTATGTCTTTTTTACTTTATTTTGAATTTTTTAAATTGGGTGAAAAAGAAAACCCTAGCTAATAAAACACTCCCTCTCAACCTACACTCACATATGTGCGGCCGTATCTCAGTGGAGCTGGCTTCTCCGCTGCCACTTGGCTTTTTTTTTTTTGGTCTAAACATGCCAATTGGGTTTGATGTTGTCTTTTTCTCAACACTATACTATTTTGATACTATTTTGGATATAAAATGATGGGGTTGAACCAGTTCTTTTAAAGAAAATGGTGTATAATATATTGACGTATTTTTTTTTGAAGTACCTCGTATCTTAAAATATTTATTAAATAACATACAGTATCTTAAAATAATTTTTAGTATTTTTAATCCCTTAAAATATTTTTCAGTTGTAGCCCGTGTTTTAGGAGAGTGACTGCAATTTTACCTTTAATATATTTTTCTCAGTAGTAACAAGTACTCAAAACTTAAGATACTGATTTCCATTCACTCTAAAATATTTTTTTAGTGGTACCCAAAATTATTAAAGTAGCTTTTGTAGCTGAAAAATACATTAAGTTCAAATTACAGTTAGCCTCCTAATACACTAGGTACAACTAAAAAAATAGTTTAAAGGCATAAAAGCACTAAAAATTATTTTAAATTATTATATACTACTTGAAAAATATTTTAAGATACTAGACACTATTTTCTTGAATATATATATATATATATATATTATACATATAGTTCAGGTCTATTATTTTACACTCAAAACTACACCCAACACGATATAGTTTTGAGAAAAAGACCGTAGTGAACCCAAGTTGCAGCGGTGAGAAGCCAGTTCTGTATCTGATCGCTTCCAACCAAGCACGTTCCCTTTAGTATCTCACTCTGCCACTCTTCTCTTTCAGGGCCTGTTTAGTTGGAGGGGAGGGGATGTGAGATGGGCTCATCCCTTTATTTAGTATGAAAAATTGGACGAGTGGAGAGCCAAAAGATGGCCTCCAAACCCCTCCCCTTCCCTCATTTTTGTTCCCTCCAAAATGGCGGGTTTTGGAGGGAAGCAAAATATTATGACTGTTTTGTCCCAATTACTTTTTCATATTTCCATTGATACCTTTGAGTAAAAAATAAAAACACGCTATGGACTCTGGAGATTTTAGAGTATCGACCAAAATTGTAATATGTTATTAAATAAGTTATTAAAGTCTGATGTTTCTTACACAAAATTATAATATCTATTTATTTTCTTTTACCAATCATTGTTTTAGTAATTCCAACAGTGTGAGTTAAAATAAATTTGTGTCCACTTGATAAAATTAATTTCAATTTTCATAATTTATTTAATTTATATTGAGATGTAAATTAATTTAAATAATTTTTATTTTAAAAAAATAATTTAAATTATTTATATAAAAAATATATATAAATTAACATATAAGGCTAAAATAATAAATTAATTTAACCCCATCACCCCAAAAAAAACAAAATAAAACATCATTAAAAATAACCTTCCTCGCACTCCCGTCCAACCAAACCAACCCTATCCCTCCATCCCCTCCCCTGAACCAAACAGGCCCTCAATCTCATCCTGCTCCTCACTCTGCCTCTTAGATCGGCGTTCGGCGACGCTCCGACCTCCGTCTTGCTCTCAACTGTTGTCTCATTCTCACGGTGCGACTCTCAACTTTCTTAGCAAATGGAAATCGCTCCAACCCTCGTCTGGATCTGACTCGAGAACACATCAGATTGGGGATTTAAATCTGGTACCTCATCGTTGCCTCTCAATCTCTGAATTTCTGGATCGCAGCTTGGCACTCGTCCAGTCGTCCTTACCCCTCACCCTTGAAGCTCGGCGCTCGGCAGTTCCTCTCTCTCAATGAGGAGTTCTATCGGCTTTAGAACCTTCATAAGGGTATGATAATCTTCTTCTATTTGAAGATCAATGTAATAAGAAAGTTACCTGCAAATAAAAAAGGCCTAATTTGTTTTTTCCCATTCCAGAAAACGACTCTTCATTTGTTTGTTCCAAAATTTTTATTCGTGTTTAGTGCTTTACCTCACTAGTGGAAATATACATGCTCAGAGATTTTCCTGGTGATATGTGATTTATCCGCTGCAGAAATTTTTTTTCTTGGGCTATTATGTTGTTCCAGAGTGTTTATTCTTGTTTAGTGCATGCAGAGACACATGCTCATATTTTCTTGGTGATATGTGATCTGTCTGATGCAGCAAGAAAAGCTTTCTTTTTTTTTCTTTGTTAAGTTTTGTGTTTTTAACCCGTCATTGCATGGTTAGCATAACGTTTTCAATTTATAATTAATTACATTCCTTTTATAATTTTATTTATGAAGTCGTAGATTGCATTTTCTGTTCATGATGTGTTTATGGAATTCTCCATCATTTTATGAAGCTTCATAAAGGTATGATAAACTTGATTCTGGTTTTAAGTTGTTTGGGACATGGTTTTTTTTATTTGAGTTTGCTTCAGAATGGATAAATTATAACATTTTGCAATGCTTGGACTTGATTGGACATGCTATTTTCATTTAATTAAATATGTAGATGAAGGGCGATTTGATAAAATTGTGATATTTGACTAGTTGAATATGATCTTTGATTTGATGATAGGTAGCATAATGTCTTCCTCACAACAAGAAAAAGCCCAAGGAACTCATGAATCATTAGCTATAAAGGCTAAAGGTAAGGCATCTTCCATCTACGATAGTGAATAGTTATAATCTTGGAATTTTTGTTTTTAAATCGACAAGTGAATAGTTTAATGTCTACAATGCTCTTCCTTCTATTTCCAAAAAGTTTAAGAGAATTTTTTACCGCTTTCATGCGTATTTAGCAGGCATATCGTGCTTAGATCAAGCGGTTAACCTCTATACTAAGATTGGTAGGCACAACATGGCTGTGAGATACTGCAAGGTACTTTGTGTTTGAATTGTGCCATTCGTGCTTTGCTTCTCCTAGTTCTTTGATAACTCTGTTGTAAGAGTGTTTCTCCATTTTGCTGCCTACCCAAAGGTCTAGTAATAACAATTATGAGAGCTGACTGTATGGTGGATTTTTTGCTTCCTGAATTAGGAAATTGGTGACTTGTGCGAACTTGATCAAGACATATAGAATGCCACTTTATATTTTTGACAGGGCTGCTGAATTTTTTGAACTTGCAGATGCCACAACCTCTTCTAACTAACGAGTGCAAGTTGAAAATTGAAAGTTGCATAGTTTTTCTACTCAACTTCAACAGTGAGAACTTTTCCTCCTGTTTTCAATAGTGCACTTTTACACTTTTATGATGGAAATTCTGCTCATTTGACTTTACCAGCCAATCTAAAAGACTTTGCATGCATCCTTGAAACTCCATCTAATTCTTATCTTCAAAATGCTAGAAGCTGTCATCTAATTTCACTGAGGTTAAACATGCGATCTGATTTTCCTTTTGCACATGCCTTAGTATATATGAAAATGTTTTTTCGCCATTGAAAATTATGGATGTAGTGAATAAGAGACATGTGATGTATATTGATCTACTTGATATTTCATTAATACCTAGATATCAAAAGGCAATGGATATATTTGAAGATATTGCTCGACAGTCACTGAACAATAATTTACTAAACTACGGAGTTAGAGGACATCTTCTTAATGCTGGCCTTTGCTAGCTTTGTTGAGAGGATATTGTTGCAATTACCAACTCTTTGGAGCGATGTCAGGTCTTTTAAAGTGACTTCTTTTTAAAGATATCAACATTTTATTGTAACAAATGTCATAACACTTGGTTAATTCCCTCCATTAACGTGAGCTGGACTCATATGCAATGAGCGTGAGCGTGGGATTTCTCTCAATTCAGCTAGATCAGTTCTTGATCACATACAAGGTAGTAGTTTGCTTCATAGCTGTAGAGAGAGAATTCTGTAATATTACGCACTCCTGAATAAAGTTGGTGATATGGGCCCAATCCGTAAGCCCGCGGGTTAGGGTATGGTTAGGGTTGGGAAAATCCCAGACCGCACAGGCCCGTGGGTTGGCCCACACAAATTCTTTTTTATTTGTTGGCCAAATTTTTATTTTTTTAAAAATATGCTAATATCATAAAACCTATAAGTCTCATACTCCCACTTAGGTACCTCCCAGTCCTAAAGAGAAAAATCTCAGCCCCCTTCCTCCTTTTTTAAACCAAATTGTTATATCTTAATTTCTTGATGATGATTCAATGTTTTTTTTTGGTAAAATTTGACAAATTTGATAACTCTATCTCTTAAATTGTGGATTATGTGTTTAAATTTTTATAAGTGAAATGGTTGATGCTGGAAAGGCAAATTTGATGACTCATATATATGTGCCTCGGACTTTGAGCCATCTTAACAGAATATGAACTTTTTTTGTTTCTTTAAAAAGGCCCGCCAACCCGCACTGCAGGTTTAGGTGGCAAAATCCTGGCCCGCACTGTCTGGCCCGCAAGCTGACTACATTCCTAGCTATATTCCTGAACTTACTATGGTACTTCTATAGTTTTACTTTTCTGCTTATTAGTTAAATCAATTAAGCCAAAAAGGTTAGACTCAGGATCAAGTTGAATTCTAGAACTATGAAGAGCAAGGTCTTACAATTCTGGGGACTTTCTTTAAAGAAACAAAAACTACTAGTAGCTGTGCCTTCTCATTTAGATTTTAAAAATAAGATGCAAAAGATATTGAAGCCAAGGGGAGTTCACTAGGCCATGAGTCTTCATATGCATGAACTAAAATTATGAACAACTTTGAGGCATTTTCTATTTTTCCTAATATCTTTTTCAATTTACTTTGTGTTATGTGATAGGGAGATGATTTGCACATGAGTTGCTATTATATCGATTGCAATCTCAAGGCACATGTTATATTCTCTGCTCAAGTTTGTACTGTGCGTGCTTTTTGAAAATAGTCTGATTTTCTATCTTAATTCTGAACTACAAACTGGACTAAGTTATGCGGCATATCTAGCTTCTTCTTTATCCCCCCCCCCCCTTTTTTGTGGCCAAATGCGAAAACTGTTTAGTTCAATACAGAATATGAGGTGGTGTCAAAGCTGTTAACAGTACTAGAAGATGTGACTTTAATAATCCCTTTATTAGAGTTATAGCTGAGGAAGCTAGATTACATAGGAATTGGGAAATATTCTCTCAGTTGAACAAGTTTGGGGTATATGAACGTTCCATGTTGTTTGTTTAAAGGTTCATGGGGTTTCTCCAGCCATCTTCTACTGACTTCATTACATTCTAGATTAAATACTGACCTGAAGTAGCATGAGTTATGCACATAATAACTTTAGGTAGGGATGTATGAAATGAAAAACAAAAATAGTACTCCCTTCGGTCCTAATTATAAAACAAAGTTGATTTTTTGGAGAAATTAAGGAAGCCAATTAAATCACTTTAGAATATTTATATTTATATTTTTTTCTTTAAACTAAGTAATTTGATTAATAAACTAATATATAATCCAAAGATACTAAAAATATAAATACTCTAAAGTGATTTAATTGGCTTCCTTAATTTCTCCAAAAAAGTCAACTTTGTCTTATAATTAGGACTGGAGGGAGGGAGTACTAGTTGTTTTACCCATGTAAGTATGCTAACTTTTCATGTCTTGCAAAGGATGACAATGGTGAGATTTGCTACGGTCCATTGCTCTTACCGTTTTCTTCCCATCCTCTTCCCCTCTACTACCATCTCAACCTTTAGATTGAAATCTGAAATATTCAGATTTAATGTCTCATAAAAATATTCTTTTAAAATATTTTGTATTGTAGTTTTAAATGATCAAAAGTAAAATTTAGAAGTTTTTGAATTTATTTAATTATTTTTTAATAATTTAATATTTTTATAGACATTAAATCTGAACTGCTCAAATTTCAATCTAAAGGTTGAGATGAATAGTGGGGGGAAGAGGATGAGAAGAGAATGATAAGAGCAGAGGACCGTAACCAAACCTGACAATAGCTTACATATCTTTCTTGCAGGTATATTGAAACACTCCAGCTGATTTTGATTTCAAACTTGAAAAGTGAGTATGCCATTGAAGTGTTGAATAACTATTCATGCGCATAAGCAAGCATTGAATTACACTATCTTTTAATATGATCGGATTTTTAATTCATGCAGCCTTGCCCAAAGTTTCCAGAATTTATCTGACTTTGCCAAGCATTTCATGAATCTGTCATCAATCTACAAGTAAGTATTTCGGAGTCCATCTCCAGCAACCCAAATCCCCGAAGCCATCTCCAAACTCATTTGAACCCCCATTCCTCTTGTTTTTTTTTTTGGATGCACTTTTAAGAAAAGTTCATGGGTATTTTTGGACCTTAACCCTTATATATATATATATATATATATATATTAATTAAACAGTTCAAATATTATAAGAAAAAAAGAGATATATAGTAAAATGTAAATGCCTCTGCACTGTCACAAGACAAAAAATATTATATTTTACTAGTATAACAAAAAATTTAAAAATGTATAGTAAAAATATTTTTTATATTTGTATAGAGATATGTGATTTCTTTTGCCAATGGATAGATTTTTGTGATTAAATGATTATTAAGTAATATTTATTGTAAGTAGCAGTAGTTTGGTCAAAGGTCATGTTATTTAAAGTTGTTGCGCGGATGGGAGTCAAATCTTAAAATTAGAAGGAAGGTAGTATCAAAAAAAAAAAAAAATTGCAAGGAAGGTTTATGCAATATGTATTTTGGTTTTAAGGAAGGTCAATATAGGGTGTGTTTGGAAGAGCGATGAGAAAAATAGAGTTTGTCTATTTAGCTTTTGATAATCTTGTTTTTGGTAAAAGCTCGATTGTGTAATGTGATTTATGTTTGGAACAGCGATTGTATAAATGACTTTTATAAAAATAAAATTTGTTTGGATTGACTTAAGCACAAATGACTTTTGTGATAATAGTAAGAGAGAGTGGGTGGAAAAATATTTTAAAGGGTTAAAAACACAAAAAAATATTTTAAAATAATTTTTGGAACTGAAAAAGTATATTAAGGATAAAATTGCAATCAGTCTGATAACACACTGGGTACAGTTGAAAAAATATTTTAAGGGTTACAAGTACCAAAAAATAGTTGAAATTAATTTTGGTAGCCGAAAAAGTACATTTTGGGTAAAATTGCAATCAGTTTGATATCACACTGGACACAACTAAAAAAATATTTTAATTATTCTCACTCTCCTCAAAAGCTAAATCACCAAAAGCTCCAAATTTGAGCTTAGACCAAAAGCTATTTTTCCAATCTCAAGCTCAATTGGCCACTTTGATCCCCAAACACCCAAAATTTTTTTTTCAATTGCCCATTGGGCGTTTGGCCATGAAACCGGCGTTTGGCCATGAAACCACACACATAGGTTTTTAAAGTAGAAGGCAAGTCTTTGTAATTGAGAGTAAATACAAGGGAGATTGATGTATTTTACTCTTAATAAAATTATTCTCTGATATCTGTCAAGAAATTAATTTAAGATTTTGCAAATCACTCTCCAGATTAGAGAGAGGAAGAGAAAGCGGTAGAATTCGTCGTCAATTCTTTTTCCTGGGAATATAAGGCTGGCAATAATAAGCTTGGCGGATGGGAGAATCGACAAAACAAACAGAAAAATCGGATAATCTCTGGGATAATATTCCTCCAGGTATGCAATCATCTCTTATTCATGTTTCAATTCATTGTTTTGATTCAAGTTTGAAGGCATAATCTCAAGATGATATATATGTAGATGAAGTAGAGATAGCTGATGATGATTTACATATGTACTATATATGGATAGATAGTATAGATTCACATGATTGTGTGTGTTAATTACTTGATCCTTAAACCAACGTCAGATAAAGATGTTAGTTTGCTTGAAACCCTAATTCCTTGCGTGAGATTGTTGGGGATAACAATTTCTTAGGTTGAGAAGAGAAATCAATAAGAAATTAGTCTTGCTAAGAGGTTGAAAATCTCAAGGGTTTGCTTGAGGACTAGAACTAATTAAACCTAGGTGTCTGGATGAATTTTTTGTAAATGTAAAACCTATTTTACATGTATATCATTTTTTCCAAATTAACCTTATTGATATTCCCTCAACAATAATCAAGTTAGGAAGGGAATTAAGGAAGATGATTAGCGTGGTTTAGTTTTATTTTCCCAGTTTTTTTACTGTTGCACCGTTAATGCTTATTATTGGCAACTACTGCAAAATCTCTCTATTTTCAATTAATTAATTGCTCACAGATTTTTCTTATTTGGTAATTTGAAGCATTTTCTGAATTTCTTATTTGATATGATTTCTAGGGATAAATTGAGAATATGACAGAAAAAAAAAGGTGCAGAGTTGATAACGCTATAATCAGTAATTATATGAAGCTTGAAGATCTGCCTGAGGATCTCATCCACGACATCATGCATATGCTTCCTTATAGAGAAGCAGCCAAGTTCAAAGTCTTATCCAAATCCTTAAAACCTTGTTGGCTTTCTTTTCCAACCGTACACTTCGAGTATGATTCTTATAACTTACCAGAGGATGTTTCATATGACACCTTCTACAATTTTGTCCGGAAAAACCTCGAACTTCGTGACGGTCGTATAAATGGTTGTTTGCAAAACTTAAGCTTATCTTACAACAGCATGGGCGGACCCTATCCCCATTATTATCCAAAGGTGTTTGATGAGTTACTAAACTTCGCCTTCCAAAACAATGTCAAAGAGATAAACTTTGACATCAAAGAACCGGTTGAGATTACTGTGAATGTGACTTATGACTTCGTCCTCTATTTTCCTCACAATTCTTGACTGTACTAAAACTTAGTGGGATAAAAATTCCGTTGGTTGATGATGATGATGTTTTTATAACATGCCCAAAATTGACAGAACTGCAATTCCAAAACTGTCAAGGTTTTAGAACCATACATGTTTCATGCTCATCACTGAAGCAAGTTGAAGTAATTAAATGCCGCGGCATGAGGGCATTTCACATATTGGAGGGAAAAAGTTTGCACAGTTTCAAGATTGAGGGTTTCACAAAAGATGATCAACTTTATCCATTTTACATGAGCTTCCTACTTCTGATTTCTTAATACATGATTTGCACCTCACTGACGTACAGCTCTCCGAGAACATAATACGATTTGGTAGTCTCACGGGTTGAGCTTTTGTTCATAAACGCATGTGGCATGCCTAAGAGCATGAGAATTCATAGCCCTCACATCAAAGTATTGGAGATGAGGAGGAATTATAGACTAGAAAACCTTGTCCTCTCAACCCCGAATCTTGAACGGTTTATTTCTGAAGCTTGTTTAGAGACATTACATTGTACATTGGATATCTCAGATTGTGTAGCTCTCAAGGTTTTGAAAATGCATGGAACAATGTCCATAACCGGTGAGTGGTTGAAAAGGACAATCTGGAGGTTACGTTCTTTGAAAAAGCTAGTTATACGCAATTGCAATAGGTTGGAGAGGGTTGAATTTGAAAGTGACAGCCTTGAGAAGTTCTCATTGTATGAATGTTCCCATAGTAAGTGTTGATGTTTCAAACTTATTTGAGTTCTACTATAGCGGATGTTTACAGGTTTACCCTATGATCATTTCATCATTTAATTGCAATGGCAACATCAAATTGCCATTTGGTAGATCAAATCTTGACTTGATGAAGCAAATTCTTTCTTTCTTTGATCACTTCATAGACCTCACTCTATCTTGCTCCACGGCTGAGGTATGTAATTGTTTTTACAAATACCAAAATTTAGAGCTCTATATATATAGTTCCCTTCTTAATTAGTATTCCAAGTCTGACATATTCATTTGTTTGATTTGGTTTATTTTGAAGGATATGATCATTCCGAGACAGCTAAATAATAATTTATCTCCATTGTATGATTTGAGGCATGTAAAATTACAAGTCAAAGAGCACTTCTTGCCGAATGGTCCAATTTTGACGCAATTGTTGGAGAGTTTGCTTTGGTTCGTCCCAAGACCTCACACAATTACATTATCCTCTGAAATGACAAGGAGCACGTTGAAGGTATAATCTATCATCTCATTTTGATCACGTAGAATAATCTTGAGATACTTAGTTTAGTCCTAAATGTGAGATTCGAGTTTAGTTTGTCTCTTAAAATTAAACTATCTCTTTTCATCAATAGGGTAATTTTCAATATAAGTGATTAAGTGGGTATTTTAGGGAAACCAATGCGCTCTTTTACAAATAACTAATTCAAACTGATTTCTTTAATTTCTTTAAATTGGTTATCTATCCCTTATATTTAAGATTAGGGAGAGTATTTTTCTTGATTTCTTTAGTACTATTAGTGATAGGCGGTATGGTGTTAATTTTAATTGAAGCAGTATAATTGAAGTGGATTTGAAAATATTTATTGCAGTTTAAAAATGGCAATACAGTGGAATCAAATGATTCGGATGTGGGAGAATGCTGCCGTGAAACTGATGAAATAAAATGCTGGAGACACTATGAAGTGAAGATTGAGTTTGAAGGCTTTGATGAATCTGTGAGAGAGAATTTGGATGAGTTCTTTGCTACATCTCAGCGTTATTATGGAATATACAGAAATGGTTAACTCAATATGATTTGCTTTCTTGTATATTTATTTTGTTTGGTTTGTAGCAATTAAAGATTCTTCAATTAATAATATTACGAAGTCCACAACAAAAACTAGAACTTCTTGTCAGTGCTATGGTTTGTAATATTTATAAATATATAAATGCTTTCATTATTTTCAGGCTTGTAGACGAAGCATTTGTATGTGTATGTGTGCACATTTCTCTTAAATATTCTTTCATTTTTGCTTTATTGTATATTCATATGGTTTGTAGATGAAGCATTTAATTTATTGACAATTTCCATTTACAGAGTAAAAATTCTACACTATCTGGTCATTCACACAAATTTAGTCAAGGAACTCATTACATTTTGTTACATATTGACAATTTTCGTTTACAAAATAAAAATTTTACATTAGCTATCAGGCTATTCATAAGTTTTGGGAAGAAATTTATCATATTTCATTAGATTATTGATAACTTTTGTTTACATAGTAAACAATTCAACACTATCAGGAGAAAGGTATATATCTAATGCATCTTGTCCGATGCACTCTCTGTTTGAAGAAGTTCTTTGCTAACTCTTGGCGTTATTAAGCGATTTACATAGATCGCAAGCTGCCTCCAATATGATTTGCTTTCTTGTTTCTTAATTTTCAGAAGTGAGTGGTTGTCGTTTAAATACATTGATCAGAAGTGGAGAAATATGCTGACAACCTTCAAAGTGAGTGGTTGTCGTTTAAGATCCTGAACTATATGTTTTGATCCCTTATTGTTCTCGAGAACATATTTCATACATACATATATATATTTATATATATATATATATATTACTACCTCTATTCCTTAATTTGAGTGTATTAAGAAAGTTAGTTATGTTAGTAATTTGTAATAAATATAGATTTTTTTTTCTTAAAATACTATCTTTTATCATGACTACACTTGGATAGAAATTCTTTAATGTGAGCTAAAAAATAGGGTTACTTTGGAGGGGAAATTATAAAATTTGGGAGGTGGAGTGAATTTTAAAAAATTATAAAAAATAGGCTAAAATTTTCAAAACTCCTCTAAACTTTATGCCATTTGCGTAAAATAATTACCAGATGTTTCAAAATTAAAATTTAAAGTCCTTGGCATTTTGACTTTTGACATTGAATACGGTTGTTACTTTTGTGGTTAAGTTACTGACTTAAACTGCCACATCAAATTAAAAAGGATGGTGTGATATCTGACATGGTCATATGGATTAAAAATCAGTTTAAATTTAAACTTTAAAATGTAGGTGGTTATATGCAATTAGCCTAAAGATCAAGGTTTTGTATATTATAGATTAAATATTTTAATCCATATGAGACAGTATGTCATCTGCATTAATCTGACCTAATAATTTCTGTTAGTAACTTAACGACAAAAGCAACAACAGTGGATTTAATATAAAAAAAATTAAAACCTCAAGGATGAATAAAAATCCATTATATGGCACAATTTTTATAATGCAAAGTTTTTTTTTTTTTTGGTTGATAAAGAAAAAGAGAAGCAAATTACACTACATCAAGCACACAGGCGTGGGGCCCCTAGACAACGAATACATCGACGAGTTCGAGCATCCTCGTCCAATAACATCTGGATGTCTTCTTCCGACACCGTAAAGGAATTTAGTGCTCGTTTGGAATAATTTATTTTTGGGTAATAAATACTTATAAATCGTGATTCACGATATACGAGGTAAGTATGTGAGAGGAGTTTTATCTCGACTTGCGTAATAAAGACTTATTATCAAAAACTAAGTGATACCAAACACAGGAAATCATGGAGCTATATGGAGTGCCCTTTTGGAGAGGATCTTGGGCTGCCTTTAGTCCAGCGCCAACATGAGGCCGGATTGGATCAGACAGGGTCCAGTGGACTACCTAGACTGGTTCAGATTGTCCAAGACCTAAATTTAATCCCCCCTTCTTAGAAGGCAAAATTTGAACATATTAAATACAATCAAGACCATAAAAATACCTACAATAATATAAAACGTGTCACAAAAAATTGAAACATCATAAATTTATAAGAATATCCAACAACATTGAACAAAAAAAAAGTATGTTGAAAAAAAAGATTTAAACATGATAAATACAATTAAGATAATAAAAATACCTATAATGACATAAAAATCATCATAAAAAATAAAAAATAATTATAAATCCTTAAAAAAACTCTAACAACATTAAATAAAAAATAAAAAGTAATATCTAAATTATAAAAATATCTTTAAAAGAATTGACCTGGATTAGATCAGACCAAACCAGTCCAAGTGGTCTGGTCTCCTAGTCCGGAATCCGGTCTGACTCAATCAGTTAGTCTAGTCCGATTTTATTATGTTGCTTATTTAGACTGGACCAGACCGGACCGGACTAACTTGGATTGGACCAGACTAAGATAGCTTGCAACGTGAATGTAGATAGTCAGTCTTACCCCAGTAACCATCGACCATCCCAAAAGCTCATAGTTGATCCATCCCTGACTTTCCAAATCAGCCCTAGCTTCATGTTTGACCAAGACTTTTTTATTCCTCTCCTGACTTCAATCTTTGGTATAACGTCATTCCCACACTCATATTTTCTCTCATGAATTTTACCCACAAGGCGTCCATGTGATGAATGAGACCCCACTCAAGCTTCATCATGAAAGCCTCATTCTGCTTCTTTGTCATTTGTAGTCCCCTTCCTCTTTCTTAATACAAATGTCCTCCCATGCCACTAGATCTGGCTTTCCGGTTTGACTACCGCTGCCCCAAAATATCTCTCTTTTAGGATTTTTTTATTTATTTGATCAACAGTATAATCCCTTTTAAGAATTAAAGGGTTTCATCTCCCTCAATAAGTACACTTCTCAAGGTTTCAAACAATTGAACGGAACAAGAAAATATTCAAATAATTAAAAGTGGATGCATAAAGCTAACAAATAATCATAAATATCTATTTATTATCGGTGGTTTATTATTTGCTACCATTGCAGAATATTTCTTTTATTATATTGCTATAAAAGGAAATTGACGTGATGGAACAAATACCGAAAAAAATAATGATGGTGTGAAGACTCGACCTAGTTTGGGGCATGAACTAGTTCTCTAACTAGTCCAGTCAACAGATTTCAAAAGAAAAAAAATATCAAACTATTATATTTGTGCTCTATTAACTCTTGTTTATTGGATTATATATGGTTTATAATCAATATTCTATCTACTTGTAAATAAATACCCATTTTTATTTGAGTATTACTCTTTTTTAGAGTTATATATGAATAATTCTTCATATTTTAATTAAATAATATTATTTTAAATGACTAGTCTAAACAGTGATTGACTTCAATTTGAACCACTAGTCCTTAAACAATTGTTCCAGTTTTCAGTGCCTTAAAAAATGTAGGTTCTCATATTTTCATAAGAACTTGTTTTGGGTTGAAACATAAGGATAAAAAACAAAATTTGTTAAAAGTATAAAGATCATTCAAATTTTATGAAACTATAAGGATAGAAACTAATGATTTGAAACTGCAGAGGTTAAAATCAAAATTCAATAAAACTATAAGGATTAATAATGATATTAACTCAAATTAAAAATTAATTTATTATCCAATATAGCATTTATTTTGAGATTGTTAATCGAGGTGCAAGAAAGGAATACGGTGGTTTCCTAATATATGGAACATACAAAGTTTCCTAAAAATGATTACACCTTCCTTTAATGGGCTGAGCAATTTAACTAGGGTTTCTTACTTGATTAAATATATAAATTAAATTAGAATTTAAGTTATTATTCAATGTTGGATTTATGAGATTGTTAATTGATGGACAATAAAAGAATAAGTTAGTTTCCTAAAATGTATAATAGCCTAAGTGTCCTAAGATATGAGTAATTGCTGCTTCCTAGGCTATCATCCATAAACCCTATAAATAGGTGTCTCCTTATCATATCTCCCTCCATCTTTTTCTCTCTCTAGTATAGTGCATCCTGCTTTCTCCACCGTCTTTTATTTGCTAACACGTAAAAACAATAAAGATGCAAGAGCTACCTGATTATCTCACCCACCAAATCTAAAACTTATTTTGAGTTACATGGTTTTTTGTAGTACTTGAAATTGAGGTTCGTTGATGAAGCATATATAAAAGAATATGTTTGTTTCCTAAGATATGAGTAATTGTAACTTTCTAGAATATATATCATCCACTTAACCCTTTTAAATAGGTGTCTTTTTATCATCTCGCCCTCCCTGCATTTTTCTCTCTAGTGTAATGCATCCTGCTTTCTCTTCCTCTTTTATTTGCTAACACGTAAAAACAATAACATGGAGATGCAAGAGCTACCTGATTATCTCACCCACCAAACCTGAAACTTATTGTGAGTGACATGGTTTTTTGTAATACTTACAATTGAGGTTTGTTGACGAAGCATGTATAAATGTCTCACAAATTGTTCTTTACCCTTCAACCAAATTATGACGAGTTGCTCTACTGCTTCTATTGAATCTCTCTTGGTCATTTATAGCTGCTTCTGCTATTAAAATTGAAGAACATAGGGCTGTTCGACGCAGCAGCTCGGAGAGGAGATTGAAAAACTCGAGAGTGCACAAGAAATTGAGAAGCCATAAGGGCAAAGAAGTAAAAAAAACGGAAGATAAACTTCTTACAGCATTAACAGTAATTCCACTAAATAGGAATAATGAATCGATCAGCAAACTCAATTTACTCCTCCTGTATTAATTATAAGGTAAAGTTGATTTTTTTGAGAAATTAAGGAAACCAATTAAATTACCTTAGAGTATTTATATTTTTAGTATCCTTAGATTATATATCAGTTTATTAATCAAATTAATTAGTTTAAAGAAAAAAATAAAAACAAAAATATTCTAAAGTGATTTAATTGACTTTCTTAATTTCTCCAAAAAAATCAACTTTATCTTATAATTAGGACCTACATTACACCCACTGCAAAAGAATGAACAAACGAAGTAACGAAAAGGTGTCGTTTTATGATAAGAAAAAGATAAAAAAAAAAAAGGTGTCGTTTAAGGACCTGAACTTGCCGTTTTGATCCATTATAGCTCTTGGAATTGATTCCAAGGATGGGATCAATAACCGTCTTAATAAGAACACGGTAGAACCGGACAAGACCTCCTCCTCCACACTCCTTTTCTCCCCACCACACCACTAGAATTCAAACTCCAGATTTAATCATTTCTAAAATTATTGTTGTAATTTTATTTAAAAAATATAGAAATAAATTTAAACAGTTAAAATTGGATCTGAACAGTTCCCAACTGTAATAAAAAAGAGAGAAAAAATCTACTGGATCCATAAAAAATGAAAAGAAAAGAAAATATGTTAAAAAATAATAGTCTGCATATTAAAATCTTAACAGTTTTTTGGCCCGAATTTTAACAGTTTAAACTTATGTATATATATATTTTATATAAACTTATAGTAATATTTTTATAAAATATTAAACTTGAACTATTCAAATTTTAATTCAACAGTGGAGAGGTTAAAAGGAGGGTTGGGAGAGAAGGAGAAGGGCAAGTAAGAGAATTCCTGTCCCACAAACATGAGCGCAAGTGTATCACACTATCATCGGTTTGAAGTGATCAATATATAGGACCTATTTTGAAAAGTTGATTTTAATCTCAAACATAAGACCTATTTTTAATATTTTTTTTTTTCAATTTTTTTCCTAATTGACCTCTCATTATGCTCACTCAATAAGAATCAAGGAGAGAAGGAAATGATGAAATCAATAAAGATGACTATGATGTTTTAAAAAAACATGTCAAATTAACTAACTCAATTAATTTTCTTATTTTAATAAGGTAAATAATATGTCTTACATTAAAGACTAGTGAGAGCAATTAATTATAGATACTATAAGTAAAAAAAAAAACATTTATTGCTCAAAGAACCACAAATTTTTTTCCTTTGTCAACCAAACAACCTCAAATTAAATCTTAGGAAAATTAGGGAGAAAGACCATGAAAAAGAAATATTTATTAAGAAGGACCTTAAAAATTATAATTACTTTGAAGGACCAAAAATTAAAATATAAATATATAATTACGAAATTAACTTTGACCAAATTCCTTACATTTTCTCTAACCCAGCTCGATTATTGGACAAGTAGTTATCAATTGATATTCTCTCTTCAAACCCGTTTTTAAATTCAATTGACTTTTATTTTTGTATTGATTTTCCTGTGATAGAACAGTTTATTTATGAATTTATTGTTTAAGAATTTTAAATTTTAGTATTTTTCATTTTATAGCATTCTTTAAAGGGCGCATACCATTTAAGTGTTTTTCCTATGAAAAATCACATATTGTTTTTTAAAAACAAAAGCCTAGACAGAGGTTGATTTCTAATATTTATAGATTTTAGAAGTTATTTTAATTTGGGTAACTTCTAAGATAATCCGGTATGTGCCAAAGAAAATATCATAAAAATATTAAGTTGCATATAGATACTTTTTGTTTTTTTAAATCAAAATATACATAGAGATATCATCAAATTTGTTAATATAACAGTCAAATGGTTGAGAGAGAGTTAGAGAAGATTAATTTTATAATTAAAATTTTATATTTTAATTTATAATACTTGAAAATAATTATAATTTTTAGAATCCTTATTAATAAATACTACATCCGGTCCTAATTATAAGACAAGGTTGACTTTTTTTTGGAGAAATTAAGAAAGCTAAATAAGTTACTTAATCATATCATATGTTATGTATTCTTATATTATATATTAATTTATTAGTCAAACGAATTAGTTTGAAGAAAAAATAAAAATAATCTAAAGTAATTTAATCAGCTTCGTTAATTTCTTCAAAAAATCAACATTATCTTATAATTAAGACCGAAAAGAGTATTTTGTTTCTTTAACCTTTGCTCCCTAAATCTTATAAAAATGACTAGTGGCCCAAAGCGCTGTCCTTGGGAGAACAAACTTCATGGTGATAGTGTGGCAACCAGGACTATGATGCATGCACTCCTAGTGGCACTCATTGTGATTCTGGACAAGATTAACCAAGACAGTAAGTGATTCATCAATAACCAGTTGATTTTTTTTATCGGGATTAAAGAAGCTAATTAATTAATCTAATCATATTATATGTTTTGTATCATTAAATTATATATCAGTTTATAGGTCAGATAAACTTGTTTGAAAAAAAAATGAAAATATAAGTATTTTAAAGTAATTTAATTAATTTTTTTAATCTCTCCCAAAAAATTAAATGGATATTATATTTAGGAGTAATATTTTTTCCTGAAATAGGAATCGCAAAAATTGGTTAAAATTCTTTTTGTGTTCTAAATTGGTTGAAGTTGTTTGAATATCTTTATCTACTTGTCGTGGAGCGTTTTATTTTTAATTGGGATCAAAATTGTGGAGTGTTTGGATGGGAAGGAGAGATGTATTTGAATTTTGATGAGATGTAATTGTAAACCAAAAGCGGTATGAAGTAAGGAAAAGAAGTTCATGCATGCCATATATACATACATAAAATGGGGAGAGATAGTAAGTTTAGTCAAAACTGCGGGACCAAGAAATTAATTTTCTTTAGAAAATGAGTAAAATACTCTAACTTCCCCTCTGTTTTACCTTAATTACACAGACCTCCCCTCTATTTTGGAAACCCATATAAACCTCCCTTAAAACTAAAATATATATTACACAAACCTCTCTTATAGTTTGAGATTCTATTTCCATCTACCCAAACCGTTAGTTGACCGTTAAGTTTGACTTTTAAACTTTTTTTTAACCAAAATGCCCTTCTTCAATATTAGAATTATATATATATATAGGGGCTAATAAAAATTTATACAACCATAAATTTATTCTATTAGATTCTCTAACTTTCTAATTTTTTAAAAAATTTATTAATTTTGATATTATAAATTAATTTTGACTTAAAATATATATTAAACACATATTTTTATCAATTATAATAAACTATATAAGTACGAGATTGTATGTATAATTTAAATTTATAATTTAATATTTTTTTCCACAAATATTTATAAACACATTTGATCAAGCATATTTTTATTTAAAATCTTGCTTAATATTCAACGTTTGTGATATTTACATTAACCAATGCTAAAATAATCAAACATATAACTACTTGTAAAGATAAAAATAGAAATTAAGGAATAGATAAAAAAAAACTCTTAAATTCTTTAAAACAACTTTAGTCAAAATGTGCAAAAAAAAAATAAATTTAATTAAGAAAATAAATTTTTGGAATCTTTTTAGAATATTCTTAACGGAGTTAAATGTTTGGACTTAAGTGTATATTTTTAAAATAGAGGGGAAGTTTGTGTAATTAAGGTAAAATTAGAAGGTAGTCAGAGTATTTTACTCTTAGAAAATTTGTGAGGAAAGGAGAAGCGGGTTTACTTGAAACCAATTAATTAACAGCCTATACGTAGGATGCTTGAATTGAGATTAATTAATTAATGTTTTTTATGATATGTTATCTGAGTATGATATGAACTATTATTGACTAGTTGACTAATTTCAATTAATTTTTCAGGTTAAGCCCAAACCAATGATAAACAACACCCCTCTTTCAATTTATGAAGAGATAGTTTTTTATAGAGTAAAATACGGTAATCTTCCTTGTGTTTGTTTTAATTATAGGGATCTCAAGCACACTCTAGTCTAAACCACTAACTCCGTTAAAACATTCTAAAAAGATATTAAAGTGTTTAAGAGTTTTTTTGCTTCTTTAATTTTTTGTCAAATAGTTATATGCTTATTGTTTTTATTATACTGGACAGAAGCTATGGTAATTTAGTTAATGCAAGCCTAAAAAATTGCTTGAAGATTTGATTGATTATATATATATATATATAACTAAATGTTTGCAACAAAAAATAATTTTAGATTATAATATATATACTATATCATGGGCAAAAACATGTGTCTGAAATAAGTTTTTAGTCATTAAAAAGAAATTTAAATAAGTAAATTTCAATAAATGAGATGAAAAATGAACAAGCCAAGCATTGGAGCCGCTGGGGAATAGGCAGATGCTATTTAACCTCAATCGAGAAAACATGTCGACATTCAACAACTGAATAACTCTCATGAAACTACTAATGATCGATGTTGATTACCTATAGTCTCTTTGAAAATGAAGCCTCTTTAGGGAACTTTGATTTTTGTGCTAATAATAGTGAGATGACGCCCCCAAACTCGTTGAACTTAATAGACCCAAAAAAAAAAAAAAATAATTGCTGTAGATCAGCTGAACAACACCTTTGCATATCAGATGCAAATACAAACTGCAAATCGCAAGGCTTTCTGCTCCATCGGTCATACGGAAAGAACTCTGTGAAACTACTCCAAAGTAGTAAGAGACACCCAATTATCACCAAAAAGGTGGTTCTAAATTGCTGCGTCGGTTCAAAGTGGTCCTTCTAGTGTCAAGTCTTCAAGCGAAGGAAATGAAAGAAGCCTATTCAAGTCTCCCCGATATTCAAATACAACACGTTCCAAACGCAATGCTTTCAGGTTAGGCAAATTAACATGTTGAAGTTTACCCACCTTTACACTAACCAACATCAAAACCGTAATGTGATCGGCAGCGAAAAATCTAGAAGGCATCTGCACACTCTGCGTCAAATATAGCTCCAGATGTTTAACTTCAGTAGCAGTAATCACAGCATTAATCCAATCCATAAGTGGACCTTCTTGAAAATCATCATAGTGAAGAGAAACCTTTCTGACATGTCCCAAATTTACTGGCTTGAGCACTTCGTCTACGAATTGATGGAAAATTTCACGAGTCGGGAAGTCTTGCCTTCTGAGGAGAAGAGCTGGAACTGAACGCCAAAGTGTTCTCCATTTCTTGGATAACACACTTGTGGCAACAACATCTTTAGCCGGAAGAAAAGAGAGAATATCAAGAAGCATTGCATCTGGCAACTCGTTAATGTTGTCCTTCTCTTCTACTCCTGTTCTAAGCTTTTTCTTTTTTGGTGTGGACCATGAGTTTCCCATCTCCAAATCACATGCAGAAACTGTAGCAATATATGCAGAAAAATAATAACAATGTCAAGACCGATACAGCAAGCTAAGTGGGAGCTTTTTTTGCCCTAGTTGTGAAACAGAAACTTCAATTCGCCCCCATTTTATTCCACGCCCGTCTCTGATTAATTATTACCACGAGAGCATTTCCATGGGATGTCAGTTGTTTCTTCTTGTTTATAATTTGTTTCCTCAATATGTCAGAAAAATACGGAAGCAAAACTACAAACGAGAACTAAAAGACAGAATCTCAGCTGTTTCGTCTTCTTCTTCTTCTTCATAAGTGGGAAATCCTTATTGGATAACGGGTATAACAATTACTGATTCAGAAAATATTTCAGCTGACCGTTCAATAATGTTCATCAAGACAACTAAAAGCATTATTCTGTTTTACTTGGTAATTTATAATTCATAAACTACGGAAAGAAACAATAAAGTACCAAATTAACTCTTAAAAGTAAATTGCAGCAATAGGTGGAGATCGTTTTCTGGAAGATACCGCAGAAAAGTTTGTATCTTGCTTGAGGGCCAAATTCAGGAGCTTGACCTGAGGTTGACGATGATGAGAGAGGAAGAAGCAAGCTGATAAGGGCAATGGCATATCCACATCACTCATTCACTTCATAGGTTATTGTTTTTCTGGGTAATAAAGTGGTAGGAAAAGGAAAGTTTGTACCTTGCTTGAGAGCCAAACTCAGAAGCCTGAGTTGAGGGTCGACGATGATGGGAGAGAAGCAATTGAGAGAGCAGAACTCGATGGATCCAAATTGAAAAGTCTCAGAAAAAATATCCGTTACCTTTTTATTGAAAAAAGTTGTTAAAGCTGTAGCCATGTTTGTTACAATTGCTCATTATACTTTCTTGTAATGATTCATTCTGTTAGTCAGTTAAGAAATTCTTAATTTGACTACGGTAATTTTTAATTTGACAGACTCTGCACACCCAACCCCTAAGCTTCTCAGCTGGTCTTTCTTAACTTGTTCCTTCCTTTTGGCCATTAATTCAGTAATATTCAGAGATAATTAATCTCAAGTATTTTCACCTCATTTTCGACTTTTTAACTGATCCCATTCTGTTTATGTGGGCCATCATCGATTGCAAGGACCTGTGTCTCTTTGATTTCTCAGTCAATAAATATTAATCCTCATTACATTATGACGTAACGGCCGGTATTGTTGTCAGCTGGGAGTTGTAATTTTTTTTATCAAAAAGTAATTTTATTTTTTAAAAAACAAGCCCCTTCATTCGTTCGCAAACAATAGTGAAATAATTATGATTCTTCCCAAAAATGTCATTTCGTCGTCACTCGCATGATCTATCTCTTCCCTCAAATAACTTAATTAAATTAATTTCGATAGATTATTAAAGTTTTTGACTTTTAACAACTCTTAACTATTTTTGTTAATATATATAAATATATATATTTATAATAAAAACGGGAAACTAGAGGGAGTAATAAGCCCTAGCCGCCCACACGAATACACGATAATAGTGTTTTTCTTCATGGAAAAAAAAAAAAAAGATAACAGTGTTTTTATTTTTTTATTTTTTTGACCTTGAAACACGCTTGGTGACTGTGTGATTGACAATTTATAAAGCACTTAATTTCATTTTCATATGACGTTACATATGAATCCAATCCAATCCTTGGCAAAAAAAACAAAAAGAAAAAAGAAAAAAGAATCCAATCCAATCCAACACAGCAAGTACATAACACACGAGTATGATGACAATGGACAAGATCCCCTCCTTTACGGCCTCCTTTTTCACTTCACCACGGCATTAGAATTCAAACTCCAGATTTAATCATTTATAAAATTATTATTGTAATTTTATTTAAAAATATATAAATAAATTTAAACTGTTAAAATTTATCTAAACAGTTCACAACTGGGGTAAAAAGGTGAGAAAAAAATATGCTGTATCCATGGAAAAAGAAAAGAAAACAAAATCTGTTGTAAAATAATAGTCTGCGCAGTAAAATTTTGATAGTTTAAATTTGGTTATATATTTTTTTTATAAATTTATAGCAATTCTTTATAAAATATTGAATCTGAATCATTAAAATTTTAATTCAACGTGGAGAAGGAAAAAGAAGGTAGGGAGAGGAGAAGGGTAGAGAAGAGAATTCTTGTCCCACCTACATGCACACAAGTGCATATAGTGTTAGACGCGTGTGCGGGATATATATATATATATATGTGTGTGGATATTTTTGCACCTTCGTCCTTAAAATAATTATTTAAAAATTATTAAAGTGGGGCCCAATTCACATAATTATTTTTGCACCCTCGGGTCTTTATTAATGTAAGACATACAATTCACCAAATTTGATTAGACTAAGAAAATTTTTTATTTGTTTTTTTGCCCGATTAGATTAATTAAGAAAGTTAGTTACTTCCTCCGTCCCTAAATATAAGCTTCAAATACGTGAAGGCGCATGTCTCAAAATATAAGCTTCATTTTAGTTTTTTCCATAGTTCTCTGACCCGGACCGGACAGGCCGAACCGGCCCGGAAACCGGCGACCCGGGCACTAAACCGGTCCGATTCGGTGACCCGGTCCGGGTCAACTTTTTTATTTTTAAAAAAAATTTTTTCCTTTAGAATTTCATACTATAAGCCTAAAATATTCTATTTCTCACTGGTTTGGTCTCGGTTTAGCTCTGGTTTAACTCCGGTCTGACCCACTGACCCTGGACCCAGTACCCCGACCGGTTCACTGACCGGTCCGGGTTTAATTACCTTGGTTTTTTCAAAGCATTTATGCGTTTTTCTAGCTTTACCCTTTGATTATATTTGTTGCATTTATTGTCTCTCACACTTATCCTCTTTACAAAAAAGGGTATAGTTGGAAAAAAAAATATTTATTGCTCTTAATTACTTTTGACTGTTTTATTAACCAACGCAAATCGGTTATTTAAAGCTTATATTTAGGGGTGGAGGGAGTATTGTGTGAGTTAATATGACATGGCTTTTTCTTAAACACCCTCATCATCTTCCTTAATTCCCTCCTTCCCTCTGCTTATTGATTATTGTTGAGGGAGTATCATTAGGGGTAAATTAGGAAAGGATTAACAAATATTAAATGTGATGCGAGGATTATCTCATACCGGTGTTTGTGAACCAATTAAGGGGCACGTATGAAGAAATATGAGAAAAGGATTATCTCAATTGAGCCATAGTTGAGAGAGAAATTATAATTAAAGTTTTTTGCTTATTTGCTTTTTATTAAAAAAAAAATTATAACTCCTAGCTCACGACAAAACCGGCCGTTGGGTCATAATGTAGTGAGGATTAATATTTATTAACTGAGAAATTAAAGAGACAGATCCTTGTGATGATGGCCCGCATAAACAGAATGGGATGAATTAATGGAGATATGTAGTGCTAGATGCACATACGAGACATGTAGATATGTATTTTTGCACATTCCGCTAAATATAATTATTATTACTATTAAATGCACATCTTTATATTAATTATTTCCTATTTACTACCAATTCTTTTTTCGTTTACTCATTTATCACATGTTTTTTCTCATCTTTTATTCTCATACTCTCTCATATTTATTACTCATTCTCTTTCCTATGCCCTTTTCATAAATAAGGGCATATTTGGAAGAAACATGACATTTTTGACAAATGTATTGTTGTTAAATAATCTTAACCATCAATTCATTTTGCTCAATAAAAATAAAAGTTATCTATAAAAAGGACAGAGGGAATATATATTGGTTATTATTATTTTTAATTAAAAAACACAAAAGTAACATTTTATTAATAACTGAGTTTTCTATTTCTTTTTTTTTTTCCGTGGAACCACGTGACCATGGGAGCAAAGGCTGTCGTTTTTCTCGGTAAAGGATGTCGTTGCAAGCAAAGGAGAGGCCAGGGACAGCAAAGGCATGGGAGAGAAGCCGGGCACCTCAAAAACACATTGAGTCTCATGGTCTGTATCGATCTGTGTCACCTTTCTCTGTCAACTCTAGAGTTAAGAGGACCAAACACTAACCACTGCAACAATTTGTTCATCCATGTTTATTATCCCAAACTCTTTGCTTTTTCTCAATGCTTTAGTGTGTGTTTGGTTGGGCTTATATTTGAACAATAAGTTCTTATTACACAAATCGAGATAAAACTTCTCTCACATACTTACCTTGTACACCGTGAATCACGATTTATAAACACTTATTACCCAAAAATAAGCTATTCCAAACGAGTATTTAGGCTTCCTACTCTCATTTGTTCTTCCATGTTTGTCATCCCAAAGCCGAAAGCATTGGGAAATGGTAAAGCATGTAAGTGGGTTTGGGATAATAAACTTGGAGGAACAAACAGTTACAGAGGTTAGTGTTTGGTCTTTTTAGCTATCCAGTTGACAGAAAGAGAGACTATGAGACGCAGTGTTTTTAAGAGCCACGTGGCACTTGTGGGATCCACAAATTAAAAAAGTGTATGTAAGTTAAAAGAGATAGTATTTTTACTTTTTTCTGAAAAGTTTATATGTATTTTTACTCCATAATCTTTTAAATGATCATTAAAAAAATAATAATATGGGGTCCATCATAAGGGAGGTTTGTACCAGCTAATGGAAGTGACATTTTTGCCACTATTTTAAAAAGTTTATGTGCACTTTTATATCCATGTAAAGTTCACTATGCCAGACGCACTTCTGATCCCCTTAACATGTTTTATTAACTTCAATTTTTAAATGATAAATAATTAAATAAATAATATTATCCAGCTTATTGTCATGCTTCTGTATCTTATATTTTATATTCTATTAATTTTAATTTTTTTGGTTATTACTTTCATAAAAGAGCTTCTGTCGAAGAAAGCCATTGCCAAGGCAAAGAGTTTCTGTCGTCATTTTTTCTTAATTGAACGAAACCATAGATGGAAATAGGTGGCAGCTGATTCATTCTATTAATAAATCCATCTGCTGCTGTTTACATGTCAGCAAATTCTTAACGGTGTTTGCATGCCAGAATGAGTGAGGGACTGAGTTTCCAACAGAGCTAAAATATAAGGAGTCACGTGAAAGCATGGTATAGGGAGTGAGGCTCTTTTTTTTTTTTTGCCGTGGGTATAGGGAGTGAGTTAACAATGGGTGCAAACTATAAATGGATCTCATAAAGATTAGTTTCAACCATCTTGCCAATATACGAACATTGTTAGAATTTCTTTTATAGAGTGGAGAGGCAAAAATGCCCTTAAACTTTTCTCAAATGTGTGTATGGTACCATAAATATTTCTTAAGTGCAAAAATGTCTAAAAAAATTATAAAAAGTTGCAAAAATGCCAGCTTCATTTGTTTGAGATAAGGGTTGTTACTTTTTAGTTGTGGCCCCACATTGTTGTGGGGGTGTCAATCTAGTGAGGTGTAAAAACATGCATGTACTTTTATCAAATGTATATCTGGCACCATACACATTTTTTTTGTGCAAAAACATACCAACTTTTGTCTTGGGGCACCCACACATATCAACATGTCAATCCTTCCTTCTTCTATGCTCTTTCATCTCCATCAATTCTCTCTTCTCTCACTCACCCTTCATCTCTCTCACCCCCTCTCTCTATGCCCTCTCTCTCATTCTTAAGCCTAACGCCACCACATTATTGTTTTGGTTTTTGCTTTGGTTGCCGCAGGATTATTGTTTTGGTTCTTGCTTTAGGATCAGAACATGGTTTGAAGTTGGTGGATCAAAACTTTGAAGTTGGGTCTTCGTAGGGATTTTACCGATTACCAGAAAAATTGTTTAATGACATGCTCGAGTGATTGAGAAAAGATTGGACATGTAAGCTCTCTGGAATAGGACAAGAAATTTAGTTCTTTAAGAGATCCAATGATTCCAAGAGTTTCATGTCACCAATCTCCTCAATAATATTGCCCACCAAATGATTTTGAGATAAGTTTAAAGATTGGAAGCTGGTAAGTGCAAACAACTCTGAAGAAAGAACTCCGGACAAATTATTCCTTGAAAGATCAATCATTTGCACGAGCTTATGGTTGCTACTATAGCTTTGATGAGGGACATTTTGTACGTTAGGTTTGACGTCCACAATAAAATAATTAACTAAGGATTGTATATAAGCAAGTCTAGGATCGTTCGCTCTTTCGAAATGAGAGTCTTTTATTGATTCTTAAGTAATCTAAATTACATGCAAATACAATAAAATAAGGGCAAATTGGTTTTAGTCTTTCAAATTAATAACTAAAAGAAGAATGAAATTTAATTAAATCGTAAAGTTACTATTTTTTTCTTTTCTTTATAAAATGGAATAGTTAAAAGAATATAAATGAAGTGACTTCTCTTGATAAATTTGTTCAATGACTATCCTTGCTCACTAAATGATAAGAGAGTTTGAAATCCATTAAGTCTTGATTAAAAACCCCAAGTAATCATATTGACACATCTAAACAATAGCTACTCCTGCGATTACATTCATAGTCATTGCTTAGAAATATTACTCAAGAACCGCTTGATGTGCGAAATGTATTGAATTTAAAGCATTATTTCCTCTAATATGAATGTACAATCATGACTGAAAATTATCAAATTACAATAATTTCAATCCAAAAACAGTATAAGCAATCTTAGTTCAACAATATGGAGTACAAATAGCTCACAACAAAATCCTACTAAAACTATCATAGAACATGGCTATAAATTACAATAACAATAGGAAATTTATAAAGGAACTAAGAAAAACTTCCTATTGAAGCTCTTGAACTTAAGCTAAATCCCGCATTCTCAAGAGTTGAAAGTTTAGCCACTCATTAGAGCTTTAGTAGCATTGATACCAACTTGCTTGGAGATATGAAAATCCATGAAAACTGAGCTCACCACAAACTGGAAATCTTTCCCGGAAAACTCAACACTACGCCGAAAATGCAGAAAGTTGGCCAGGAATCTGGAATTAGAGCTCTCGTTTGATCGAGGTGGTGGTGTGGAGAAAGCGAAGAAGAAGAGAGTTGAAGCTCTCTGGTTCACGGTGTTGTGGTGAAGAATCGCGGAATAGCCGACCACAGAAGCAGCAATTTCCAGCGACAAGAATAGCGGTGGTGTGGAGCAAGAAGAAGACCAACGTAGGAGGAGACTTCCTTCGACAGTGGCATCGTTCCCTCTGCTGTCAAGCTCTCGTTGATGCTCTTGTGATCTCCGCGACGCTCAGTGATATTCACCTCTCAAAGTCTCTTTGCAACGACTCGCCGAAAATGAGAAAGAGGGTGGTGGCTTCTGGAGAGAACAACGGTGGTAAAGCAAGGAGGAGGAACGATGGAGTTAAACGATGATCTCTTCCTCTCTTCTCATTGTTGTAATCGCACTCTCCGTCCAAGCTCCAAGGTTCACAGCTAGCTATCTCTGGCTTTGGGAGCAGAAGGTTACCGACGTGGTGGCAGTGTGGTGGAGTGGAGAATCTCGCTGGCGACATTGAAGGTGAAGGCGTCGCTGGCGAGCAAGAAGAAAGGTGAGGGCAAAGAGACCATGGAAGGAGTGAAGGGGTTTTTTTTTTTTCTTTTTACCTTGTCTTCGCGGCGCTGTTGTGTCGAGAGGAAGAAGTTGGGTCATAAACGGACCCCGCTTGGGTCCTTTTCCTAGAAGGAAAATGATGGTCCTTTTCCTTTCTTGAACCGTTGGATTGAGATATTAACAATTCAGATTTAATATGTTACAAAAAAATTATTATTATATTAATACATTAAAAATATTATTATAAAAATATATTAAATCTAAACCATTGAGATCTCAATCCAACGGTCCAGAAAAAAGAAATAGGACTATACTTTTCTTTTTTAAGAAAAGGATCGAAGCGGACTCTATCAAAAACCTATTTGACCAGGGACCAAAGGGCAAACATAAACAATTCGTGGGGGACTAAAAGGGCATTTTAAAACATTGTGGTGTCATACTAAAGTTTTAAAATATTTGGGAATTGAGCCTCCCGGGCTCGCTCAATATTGTTAGAACACGATCAGATAATTAATAACCCTCCATTTTGCCTCAATTGAGGTAACCGTCCAATTTCAATGGTATGATATGATCTAAAGGGTACGTAGTGCTGATGAGCTCTTGGTGCTCATCACTCTACTGAGCATTGAGACTCTTGAGGCTCTTGGTGCTAAGCGAACTGATGAGTACCCCAAGAGCTCGTCACCATTGCGCACACCATCCATATCTAATTTGAATGGTTCAGATCAAATTTATTTTATTGGGTTAATATCATCTTTGGTCCTTCAAGTTTACCCTCATTTTGGTTTAGGTCTATCAAGTTTCAAATCATGAGTTTTGATCCATGTAGGGGCAAAATGGTCTAGGTTTTTATTGAGTTATAAAGACTAATGGTTTAAATAAAATAAAATTTGAGGGACTAAAACCTATTTTGAACTTGAGCGATCAAAACCAAAATGAGAGTAAATTTGAGGGACCAAAGATTATATTAACCCTAATTTATTTTTAAAAAAGTTTAATGTGCACAAGATTTAAAATAAAAATAATATCTTAATTGTATTGTTTTCAAAAAAATAATTTTTATACAAAAATTGTGAATAAGAAATTTTAAATCTGAACTATTGAAATGTATTTGAGCGATATAAATCTCAAAGCAGCGATATCATTGCGTTGAGCACTAGATCTAGTTCCCTCGTAGCTTTGTGTTGAGGAGATCCAAATTCTCATATATCACAATTCTTAATGCACAAAAAACTAATGCAATATGGTTCTTTCTAAAAATGACATTTTCCTGTCGTACTCATAATCTATATCTCATCATTGTCACCAACTTGATTAAGACTTGATTAAAATAACATTGAAAAACTATAAGTTCTTTACGCTTATGCAAATTAGATAATAAAATCTTTATAACAAGATGTGAAGAGGGACGTGTATAAAACGATTGCATAACGCAAGAGCTAATAGCTTCAAATCCTTTTTTCATTTGACGTTACATATGAATCCAATCGAACACAATTACATACAAGAAGTTAATTAATCCTACCTCATGTTTTTAATATAAGACCAGTTGGCTAATTCAGGGATTAAAAAGTTAAATAAATTATTTTAAAATATTTTTATTTTAATATAATAATACACATAAGTAATAAGTATTTCAGAGATATCATGCAACTTATACTATAATTAAGTAATTGATTTACTTTTCTTAATATCCTCAAATTAATTAATTGACGTTTATAGTAGCGAGGCAGGAGATTTAAATGAATTCCGGACACAATTCCGTTCAAATTATATGGTATAAAATAATGCCCCCGAACACGAGACAATAAAATAAAACTCGCACGATCTGCTAGAAACTACGACAAGATTGATGAATCACTTTTAGAGTGATTAATATTCCCATCACTTTTCACTTTAAAATGCATGAAAATGAAAAAGACAGCATTAGGTGCCTGGTACGTAGTTAGTTACTCTAGTTCTTTCCTTCTTTGTATGTTTGTTCTCGTTAGATCATGATGGGCGGGCGGTTCGCAAGAGGATTCTAGTCACTGCCGGAAGATGTTGGCTGAGAAGAGGAAGATGGGAGGAGGTTGAGGAAGAGAGCAAAACGTCAAAGGAAGATGATGGAGAAGTGAGAAGGGACAAAAGAAAATCAAGACCAAAGAAAATCATATCCACAATGCCCAAAACATGGTACAAGACAGTCTCAATCAGATGCACAGATACGAGTAATTATTCAGCCAAACAACTAAAACTACAAGCTTACGATGGAGGAATAAAAACGCTGCATTATATTAAAAGGCCACAAAAATGCTGTTCTAGATCTTCATTAGGACACAGATATAGATCGATCACAACCTAACTGTTGAAAAGTTCGATCGATGGAGAGGATCCATTTCTTTTCTTTTTTTTGTTCCTTTTTTGTTTTGGCCAACTATCGATGGAGAGGATCTAAATCTTCATCACAACATCTTAATTTGTACCCTCTCACCATGAAATTTGTCCTCCCAAGCACAACGCTTTGAACCCATCATTGTCATTTTTATAAGATCTAATTTGGGGGTTGTTTGAGCATTAATTGTGTTTTTTTATTAATTTTACCTTAATTAATTATTCCCTCGGGTCTTTATTAATGTAAGACATACAATTCATCAAATTTGATTAGACTAAGAAAATTTTTTGTTTGTTTTTTTGCCCGATTAGATTAATTAAGAAAGTTAGTTACTTCCTCCATCCCTAGATATAAGCTTCAAATACGTGAAGGGGCATGTCTCAAAATATAAGCTTCATTTTAGTTTTTTCAAAGCATTTATGCGTTTTTCCAGCTTTACCCCTTGATTATATTTGTTGCATTTATTGTCTCTCATCACACTTATCCTCTTTACAAAAAAGGGTATAGTTGGAAAAAAAAATATTTATTGCTTTTAATTACTTTTGACTGTTTTATTAACCAACGCAAATCGATTAATTAAAGCTTATATTTAGGGGTGGAGGGAGTATTGTGTGAGTTAATATGACATGGCTTTTTCTTAAACACCCTCATCATCTTCCTTAATTCCCTCCTTCCCTCTACTTATTAATTATTGTTGAGAGAGTATCATTAGGGGTAAATTAGGAAATGATTGACAAATATGAAATGTGATGCGAGGATTATCTCATACCAGTGTTTGTGAACCAATTAAGGGGCACGTATGAAGAAATATGAGAAAAGGATTATCTCAATTGAGCCATATAGTTGAGAGAGAAATTATAATTAAAGTTTTTTGCTTATTTGCTTTTTATTAAAAAAAAAATTATAACTCCTAGCTAACGACAAAACCGGCCGTTGGGTCATAATGTAGTGAGGATTAATATTTATTAACTGAGAAATTAAAGAGACAGGTCCTTGTGATGATGGCCCGCATAAACAGAATGGGATGAATTTAAAAGTGGAAAATGAGGTGAAAATACTTGAGATTTAATATCTCTGAAAATTACTGAATTAATGGCCAAAAGGAAGGAACAAGTTAATAAAGAAAAGTTGGGAAGCTTAGGGGTTGGGTGCGCATCGTCTGTAAAATCAAAAATTACCGCAGTCAAATTAAAAATTTCTCAACTGGCTAACAGAATATGCGCAATTGTAATAAAAACGGAAAAAGGAAGGTCGTGTGCGATTAATTAACTACAGCTTGAACAACTTTTTTCAATAAAAAAGCAACGGATATTTTTCCCGAGAATTTTCAATTTGGAGAGTTCTGCTCTCTCAATTGCTTCTCTCCCATCATCGTCGACCCTCAACTCAGGCTTCTGAGTTTGGCTCTCAAGCAAGGTACAAACTTTCCTTTTCCAACCACTTTATTACCCAAAAAAACAATAACCTATGAAGTGACATGGATATGCCATTGCCCTTATCAGCTTGCTTCTTTCTCTCTCATCATCGTCAACCTTAAGTCAAGCTTCTGAAGTTGGCTCTCAAGCAAGGTACAAACTTTTCTCTTCCTACGACTTTATTACCAAGAAAAACAATAACCTATGAAGTGAATGAGTGACATGGATATGCCATTGCCCTTATCAGCTTGCCTCTCTCTCATCATCGTCAACCTCAAGTCAAGCTCCTGCCTTTGGCTCTCAAGCAAGATACAAACTTTCTCGGGTACCTTCAATAAAACGATCTCCACCTATTGCTCCCAACTTTTGCTGCAATTTACTTTTAAGAGTTAATTTGGTACTTTATTGTTTCTTTCCGTAGTTTATGCAATATATTACCAAGTAAAATAGAAGAATGCTTTTAGTTGTCTTGATGAGCATTATTGAACGGTCAGCTGAAATATTTTCGGAATCAGCTATTGTTATAAATTGAAAACCCATTCTCCATTAAGGATTTCCCACTTATGAAGAAGAAGAAGAAGAAACAGCTGAGATTCTGTCTTTTAGTTCTCGTTTGTAGTTTTGCTTCTGTATTTTTCTGATATATTGAGGGAAAAAATTATAAACAAGAAGACACAACTGACATCCCATGGAAATACTCTCGTAGTAATAATTATAAAACATTCTCTCCGGAATCTTCAATAAAACGATCCACATACATTTTGCCCCCAACTTTTAATTTGCTGCAATTTACTTTTAAGAGTTAATTTGATACTTTCTGGTAATTTCTTTCCGTAAAGCTATGAGGAAGATGAAGATAGTGAAATACGAATAGTCCTCTGATTCTGATTAATTCCGATTTCCGAGGCCCCACCCATGAATGAATATGCCATTTCATGTCCTCGAACTTCTCAAAGTCATTCATATATAGGATTTGCCTCTCTGAATCTTCTCTTCCAACGTCCACGACGGTGACTCCTCCTCCTCGCGCCTCAGCTTTCTCCATGACCTAAGCCTTTGAGAATTTCATGGCAATCAAATGCTTCTCTAAAACCATTCGTTTCTACGCTTGAAACTATCTACACTTTTCGTTGAACATTACTCTCCTTCCTCTGGTTAATCAGGTTTCTTTATTACCTTTGATGATGTTTCACATAGCAGAAAGCTGACACCAAACATGATACTTGCTATAGTTTCAACGCTTGAAACTATCTACACTTTTCGTTGAACATTACTCTCCATCCCCTGGTTAATCAGGTTTCTTTATTACCTTTGATGATGTTACACATAGCAGAAAACTGACACCAAACATGATATTTTCAAGCTTTTCAAGTCTCCATATCATGCCAAAACAATTTGTGTAGAAACCAATGGTTCACGCATTCATGACTTTGAGAAGTTTCTGTTTCACAACAAAGCGCAAGAAAAAACAAAAAAACCCCCACTTAGCTTGTTGTATCCATCTTGATGTTATCGTTATTTTTCTGCATATATTGCTACAGTTTCTGTTTGATATGTACATACATATATATTTGATTTGCTTTTAATTGAATTTGTCTGATTTGTTTTTGAAGGACATTATCCTCCCAGAAAGCTTTTGTTGGGCAGGTCAAGATAAACGACTAAGCCAAATGAGGCATCTAGCGTTTGAAGCCGGGGACACTCCGCATGACAAAGCTGTATTAACCAGTTTGTTGACATTTTTATTTTGGTTTTGTCCCAAGCCCCTGACTTTGAGTTTTTACTCAGTCAAAAGCCGGCTAAAAAGAACATTGAAGGTATATCTAACGATACTTCGTTTTCAATCTAAAATTAATGAAAAACTAACTGCATTTATCTTATTGCAGTTTCAATATGGAGAGTTGCCTAGGTACAGGATCATAGGGTGCTCCTGTTATCCAAAAGGCTGGAGACACTTTGAACTGGCGGTTGAATTTGAAGGATTTCATGCTGACGATCATGATATGAAGACACATTTGACGAGTTTCTTCTCCCCTCCTATTGATCCGGAAGAGCTGATAACATATGAAACCAAATGGCCGGGTGATGGGAATTTGTAAGACTGCTTCTGTTTTCCAAATGATGGGTTCATGAGAGATCCTTGGCAAAGTGAGATGAATTTTGGAAACTTTATGAGAGGTCCTTGGCAAGGTGAGATGAATTTTGGAAAGTTTAGGCAAGGCTACAAGAATTAACATTCAGATCATGCTAAAAGATCAGTGTAATTCAATACTTTATTTTGTGTATGAATAGTTATTCAAAATGGCATGGCATATTCAGTATTGAACTGCACAGTTTTCACGTTTGGCCACCCAAAAAAAAAAAAGGGAAAAAAAATAAAGAAGGTAGATATGCCGCATAACTTAGTGCAGTCCGTAGTTCAGAGTTAATATAGAAAATCAGAATATTTTCAAAAAGAACATTAGCTTAAACTTATTGGAAATATAACAATAAGCATTGTAGACATTAAGCCATTCACTTGTGGATTTAAAAACCAAAATTTCAAAATTTTAGCTAATCTCCTGAATTATCGATCTAAATAAAAGATCCAGGGATGTTTTCTTGTAAATGTATATACAAGAGTGAAGGACTGCTGAATCAACCCCAAAAAAAGGGCACAAAATAGGCCTATGAACCTAGAAGACACTTGGACAACTTGATGAAGACAGACCCTGCTCTTTCCCGGAATAAAAGTTTGAAACAAGCGTAAATACATCTTAAGCTAGTCTCTATGACAGTAAGTATGAAGAATATCCCAAAACTCGGAAATTCAAAACTTTTCAAGTTTGTAACTAAACAATTCCAAGACAGTGAGAAAATCAAGAGAAGCGAAACGCGAACAAGATTTTCCGAGTTTGAAGAATTGGTGGCTTCTTGGGCAACTCAGCAGCATCTTCGTATTTGGCGCTGAAGAAGGTCCAGCCTCTGATCTTCTCTGTTTTCTTCTCGAGATCCTGTATTTTGGCTATGAGAGCGGCCATTGTGGTATCCTTCTCTCTCCTCTAGAGAGAGAGAGAAAGTTTGAAGAGAAAGGAATGGCATAACTGTATGAGCGCACTGTCAAAAACTTGTGGCTTCATTGTTCCTATGATATTTGTCCATCGATGTTGGTTCTTGTTGCTCCTACTTCATCTTCGTTTGATTTTTGGTTTGAGTTTTAGTTTTAGTTTTTTTGGTGTGGGTTGATTTCTGGTCCGCACAAGAACATGATGGAGAAGAGATGGTGTATGGATCAGAAGCTTGGAATGAGAGAGAAGAAATGGCGGTAGAGGAACTAATTGGTCCAGTGGATTGGGGATTGGTTGAAGGAGGGGAGGCTTTCAAGGATTATAATATTTATAATTATTTGAATAGATATGGTAAGTATAATAGTAAAATATAATTATATATCTATTTATTTAGTTTTTTATAATTACATAACTATAAGGGTAAAATGGTTCATGTAAAAGTTTGTAGGGAATTATATTTTGTAGGCCATTATATTAATGCTACTGTTTGAAAACAAAAATACGTTTTGATTTTCACTAATGATTTGATTAAGAATTATGTTGAAGTAAAGACTTGGTCTTCTTCCAATGTTTCAGCAATCATGCCCACCTTTCCCTTCTCTTTCTCACTTCTGTTCCACCATTGCTCTTTTGAGTATTTTATTTATCTTGGTCAGCAGCTTCTGTTGGCAGTTCCTGCGGAATATTGTATGGGTTTTACAGTGAAAGCATATATCCTGCAGACAAATCAGACCACACCAGATTTCAGATTAGCCTTAGGACAACTGAGATATGCTTGCCAGAGCTTCCCATGGATGGAGATTTAAGGTTGAAAGGTCCAAAGGAACAAGTGGGATGGAAGACTGGGACTTGACTTCAAGGCAAGGTGTGGAGGTAATAGGAAAAAAGAACAAAACTTAGGTGAAGTTATATATTTATTACGTCGAGTCCTCCAATCACACTTATTATTTTATTATTTGAATTGTTAAAATATGTACATGCACTTATAAATTCACCCATGACCCATGAACTATAGACCTAATAGATATAAGCAACGTGACATAAGTTTTGCCCATAAAAAAAATAAAACTCAAAGCTTTGTCCCCTGATGATAAGTTGAAGTATTCTTACTGGGAATTCAAGCCTTCCATGAACGGAGATATCACTTTGGTCAAGTTGGGTTCAAGGGGGTGGGATTTATTTGATGTCAGACACAAGAAAATAGCACAAATTCCATCGCCAAGGAAACACCCAAAAAGATTCTTGGCAGGCTACATTACAATGCAGATGGGAAGGCTAAGTTTGATGGCCTTTTTACATGCACTAAACAGCACATGTGATATTCCTATTGCATGCATACCATATGAAATATGTACTGTGTACATTCTCTAATGCCTGCTCATGTATTCAGCTTTCAGCAAAGGAAAATGAAGGAAGTTCTGGATACACTGAAGAAATTTCCGGTGGGTTTTGTAAAGGGAAAGAGGCAGAGATGCTTGAACTAGAGAATGTGGGTAGTGTGATCAAAGAAAACCATACAAAATTGGTAAATATTAGCAGAGAAGCATGTAAAAGTTTGGGCTTGCAAGACTGTCACTATTCCTCTACATTATAATTTTGTAACAAAAGCAGAAATGTGCGAGAATGCTATCTTTACCAACTAGTCCTAGGATTCAAGGAGTTAGAGAATGGTACAGGATTCAGTTATATGGTTAGGGTTCTAAAGGGAACAGCCGAGAAGACACAATTTTCAGGAAGGGACACAAAATAAGTGGTTACCTTCCATCTCTCATCTAGGCCTTTAAACCAATCCTGGTCTTCAACATAACTTATTGGCTCAATTATAACTATGTTGATGGCAAATGTAAGCCAGGAGTCACCAAAACTAACCATATCTGCTGCCAAAGTACATGCAGGCCCGATATTTCGTTTAGCAAAGGGAATTGACCAATCAGAGAAAATACTCTCAATACTTATAAGTTACATTAAACTAAAGGATTCTGCCTTGAGATCTTATGAAATCCTAAAAGTAAAGAAAATCCAGCATTGCAAACTATGAAATGAGAAATTATTGCATTCAAAGAAGCCAAGTGTAGTGTTGTACCTCTGCGTTATGAATCTGCAGACAGTGAGCAATGCTCACCAAATTGCCTTTCCAGAATGCTCTAAAACCCTCTTCATTGACACGCCGAAGCCTCCTTCGCTGACCTCTACTCCTTGAGTTCTCCATCGGCAGCCCTAATTTCTCTTTCCCGGCAAGCCGAGTATATTGGACTTCTACACCCCTCCACCTGCGGATGATGAATTGCGCGCGGGCGTCATGATCGTCAAAAGAGGAAAATCACCAACACGTGGCTCGCAGGTAGGGCGTGCATCTGCGGTTATGAGATTTGTTTTTTTTTTTTTTACAAAAATTTGATTATTCACGTTTTTTAGTTGACTAAATATTTTATTTGATATTTAGAATATAGGAGGAAGTTATAATATACATGGAGGGAAAAATTAGGGTATAACTTTAATTATTCGGATTGTTAAGAAATTAAGAAAGGTCAAAAATAAAAATCATAGATAAAGGGAGTTATTAGGTTTTATGATTTATTATTTATATTTTTTCAAGCAGACTCAATAAACCACGTGTCAGAAATCAAGGTTGTTGAGAGATAATTTTAGTTTGCTTAAAGAAATTATCACGAAGGGAGTTGTAGATATAAATATAAATAATAATAATAAACAAAGGGAGTTAAGTTAAGAGAAAATATAAGTTAAAAAATTAAAATAATGAGAATTATATTTTATATTATCTATGTATAAGTAGTAGTAGTAATAATAATATTAACCTTAAAACCTTAAACAAAGGTAGTTATTTTTCATTTAAAAGTATTACAAGAAATATTCGTATGAATATTTAGTCAGGAAAAACGAAAGAAAAAAGAAAATCCTAAGTACATGTAGTTATGAGGGAAATATTAGTTAAAGGAGTTATAATAAAGATAATTATATATATATATATATATATATGAAAGATAATTTTATGAAGCAAAGTGTATTTTTAAAAAATTATAAAAGATAGGCTAAATTTTTTAAAACTAACATAAACTTTATGCCAGTTGCATAAAATAATTATATTTCACTTTTCAAAACTAAAATATATAGTCCTTGACTTTTGATTTTTGATATTAAATACTGTTATTACTTTTGCGATTAAGTTGTTAACTCTAACTACTACCTCAAATTAAAGGGGATGATGTGACATCTGAAATGGTCATTGGGATTAAAAATTAATTTAAATTTAAATTTTAAAATGTAAGTGGCTATATGCAATTGGCTTAAACATCAAATTGTTTTGTATAGGAAAAATTCTAAATAAATACCATTTGGATTTGGAGAATTTCAAAAAGTCTATTAACACAAGCAAAAGACAAATAGATCTAAAGAAACAAATTTGAGATTTTGAAATATTGTTGTCTTACAAAAATGCCCCTTAAGTTTTTTTTTTAAAAAAAACGTAAAACCCTCACCAACGCTGGAGCTCAGGTGATAAGTTGAGTAATGGGATTGACAAGTTAAGTAACATGATTGACTACTTGATCTCTTTAAATCATATCAAACGTCGTTGACATGTTGAATAAAAATAATGACAACTCTAGTATTGACAATGACAATTTTAGTATAACCATTAATAACCACTGGAGCACAATTGGTCAATCGCTTTACTCAAATTATCAATGCAAAGTGTTTTTTTTATTTTTTTTATAAATAAAAAAAGAAGCAAATAGCACTACATCAAGCACACGAACATGGGGCCTCGAGACAACGAGCACATCTACAAGTTAGAGCATCCTCCTACAATAGCATCTGTAGCATCCCTCGTATTTCTCATAACAGCGAATTATTGTCATTATTAAGATAATCACCACTAAAAATCCAAGTCATCACTACAAATCATATACTTTCCAAGATTTCATAGTTTTTGGGATAGCTTGCAACCTGAATGTAGACAATGAGTCATACCCCGGTAACCACCGATCATCCCAGAAGCTCACAATTGATCCATCCCCAACTTTCCAACTCAACCCTAGCAACATGTTTGACCAAGACTTTTTGATTCTTTCCTGACATCAATCTTGGGATAACATCATTCCCGCTTTTATATTTTTCTCTCATGAATATTACCCATAAAGGCATCCCTCAATGAATGAGATCACCCAAGTTTCATCATGAAAGTCTCATTTCTTCCCATTTGTAGATCTTGACCCCCTTCCTTCTTTTTACTACAAACATCCTCCTATGACACTAGATATGGCTTTTTAATTTGACTACCGCTACCCCAAAATATCTATCTATCTTCACGGGCTTGGCCCTAAACGGGCCGCTTCCTAAAAGTATTAAATTTTTTAAGCCCGTTAAGGGTTTAAACTCATTTTATTTAAAAAAAAAATTATTTTTCAAAATTTACAATTTATTTATTATTTTGCTTTAAATTGAGATACATTATTTTTAAAACTCATAAATTTTTAGTTAAAATAATCATCTAATGTCCAAATTAGCCTTTTTTTTAAAGTTTAAATGAATAAACCATTATAGAAAATAAAATAAATAAACCGATTAATAAATGTTTACATGTTATTAATATTCTATTAGATACTTAGGTGTCTCTCATATTAATAATTTGATATAATTATATTATATTTATTAATTTATTTTTAAAGAAATATTAAACGTGCCTAAAAGGGCAGGCTTTACAGGGCTACAGGGCTAGCCCTTTTAGGCCCGCTTCTCTTTTTAGCCTCTAAATCATAAGCCTGGCCTTTGAAGGGTTCATGCTTAAACGGGTCGGTCCAATGAGCTCGGCCTGATTTTCCGGCTCTACCAATAGCATCTGAAGCATCCCTTGGATTTCTCGTAACAGCGAATCATTGTCCCTACAAATCCAAGTCATCACTACAAATCATATACTCCATCCAATCCTATTTATAAGCAAATTTCTCCTTGATTACGCAAAATAAATTGGTAGTTAAAAGCAATAAGTGTGTTACAAATGCCATGTTTTTTTTCCATATATGCCCCTATTTATGAAAAGAGTATAGGAGAGAAAATATATAAAAAGTATGAGAGATAATGAGTATAAGATATGAAAGATAATGAGTATTTAATAAGGGTAAAATAGGAAAAAGAAGCTTGCATTTTTAGACAAAAAGTGAAAGTTGCTTATAAAAGGAACCAGCCCTATGAGAGAAAAATTTGCTTATAAATAGGGCCGGAGGGAGTACTTTCCAAGACTTCATAGTTTCTAGGATAGCTTGCAACCTGAATGTAGACAGTGAGTCATACCCCGGTAACCACTGATCATGCCAAAAGCTCATAGTTAGGGGAGGAAATAGGTCAGACCCCTATCGAGCGGTCTACGGCCTGCCCTGCTTAAGGTCTGGCCTAGCCTGTTTATTAAAAAGGTCAGGCCAAAGCCTATTTAAAGGTCTAAATGTGTAAATAGGACATGTCTATTTTGTTAAAACCTAGCTTGTAAGCCTTCAAGCCTGGCCTATTTACACAAAAAAAAAAATTATATTTAGTATTGAATCATAATGGATACATTTTTCGATTACTAATAATTATGATTATTTTAATTTTATGTGGGACTTAAATAAGCTTTAAGCCTATGTAAAGCCTACAATTTGTAAATATGTTGGCTTTGAAACCCTACCAAAAGCCTACATTTATTTTGATTTTGGTAGACTCAAAGTCTATTTATGGTCTTCAAGACATGCAATATGAGTCCTTTTCAAAAGCCTACATTGTAAGTAGGTATGTAAAAAGGCTTTAGTCTTAGCTAGGCCTCATGCAGGCTCAGGCTTGAGCATAAAAAAAAAAAAAACCTATATGTAGGCTCAAGCCTAGGCTCAGACTTCAGATTCTTATTATAGGCTCAGGCCTATTTAGCTAAAGCCTGACCTATTTCCATGCTTATTCACAGTTGATCCATCCCTGACTTTCCAACTCAACCCTAGCATCATGTTTGACCAAGACTTTTTGATTCCTTTCTTGACGTAAATCTTGGGATAATGTCCCTCTCACATTTATATTTTTCTCTTATTAATTTTACCCACAAGGAGTCCCTCCAATGAATAAGATCACCCAAGCTTCATCATGAAAGCCTCATCATCTTTCTTTACCGTTCGTAGACTGAGACCCCCTTCCTCCTTCTTACCACAAATGTCCTCCCATGCCACTAGATGTGGCTTTCTTATTATTGGCTATTATTACATAATCTTTCTTTTATTATAGTACTATAAAACGAAATTGAGGTGATGGAACAATTACGAAAAAAATAAATGATGGTGTGAAAGTTCGACCAAGTTTGGGGTATGAACCAGTTCTCTAACCAATCCAATCAAAGGTTTAAGAAAGAAAAAAATAGCAACCTATTATATTTGTGTTTTCTTAACTCTTGTTTATTGGATTATATATGATTTATAATGAATATTCTATCTACTTGTAAATAAACACACTTTTTATTTGAGTATTAATCTTTCTCAAAGTAATATATGAATAATTTTTTAGATTTTAATTATATAATACTAATTTAAATGACTAGTTTGACCTCTGATTGACCTCGATTTGAACCACTAGTCATTCAACAATTGTTCCAGTTTTCAGTATTTTTAAAAAAGTAGGCCTTCATAATTTCATAATAACTTGGTTTGAGTTGAAATATAATGATAAAAAACAAAATTCGTTAAAAATATAGAGATCATTTAAATTATATGAAACTATAAGGATATAAACCAATAATTCGAAACTGCAGAGACTAAAATCAAAATTCGGTAAAACTATAAGGACTAACAATGATATTAACTTAAATTAAAAATTAATTCATTTATTTTAAGATTGTTAATCATGTTATAAGAAAGGAATATGGTGGTTTCCTAATATATGGAACATACAAAGTTTCCTAAAAATGATTACACCTTCCTTTGATGAGCTGAACAATTTAATTAGGGTTTCTTATCTGATTAAATATATAAATTAAATTAGAATTTAATTTATTATTCAATGTTGGATTTATGAGATTGTTAATTGATGGACAATAAAAGAATATGTTTGTTTCCTAAAATTTATAATAACGCAAGTTTCCTAAGATATGAGTAATTGCAACTTTCTAGAATATATATCATCCACTTACCCCTATAAATAGGTGTCTTTTTATCATCTCCCCTTCCCTCTATTTTTCTCTCTAGTGTAATGCATCCTACTTTCTCCTCCTCTTTTATTTGCTAACACGTAAAAACAATAACATGGAGATGCAAGAGCTGCCTGATTATCTCACCCACCAAACCTGAAACTTACTGTGAGTGACATGGTTTTTTGTAATACTTACAATTGAGGTTTGTTGACGAAGCATGTATAAATGTCTCACAAATTGTTCTTTACCCTTCAACCAAATTATGACGAGTTGCTCTACTGCTTCTATTGAATCTCTCTTGGTCATTTATAGCTGCTTCTGCTATTAAAATTGAAGAACATAGGGCTGTTCGACGCAGCAGATCGGAGAGGAGATTGAAAAACTCGAGAGTGCACAAGAAATTGAGAAGCCATAAGGGCAAAGAAGTAAAAAAAACGGAAGATAAACTTCTTACAGCATTAACAGTAATTCCACTAAATAGGAATAATGAATCGATCAGCAAACTCAATTTACATTATACTCACTGCAAAAGAATGAACAAACGAAGTAACTGTCGTTTTTATGATAAGAAAAAGATAAAGAAAAGGTGTCGTTTAAGGACCTGAACTTGCCGTTTTGATCCATTATAGCTCTTGTAATTGATTCCAAGGATGGGATCAATAAGCTTCTTAATAAGAACACGGTAGAACCGGACAAGATCTCCTCCTCCACACTCCTTTTCTCCCCACCACACCATTAGAATTCAAACTCCAGATTTAATCATTTCTAAAATTATTGTTGTAATTTTATTTAAAAAATATAGAAATAAATTTAAATAGTTAAAATTGGATCTGAACTGTTCACAACTGTAATAAAAAAAGTGAGAAAAAATCTACTGGATCCATAAAAAATGAAAAGAAAAGAAAATATGTTATAAAATAATAGTCTGCATATTAAAAGTTTAACAGTTTTTTTGCCCGAATTTTAACAGTTTAAACTTATGTGTATATATATTTTATATAAACTTATAATGATATTTTTATAAAATATTAAATTTGAACAATTCAAATTTTAATTCAACTGTGGAGAGGGAAAAATGACGGTTGGGAGAGAAGGAGAAGGGCAAATAAGAGAATTCCTGTCCCACAAACATGAGCGCAAGTGTATCACACTATCATCGGTTTGAAGCGATCAAAATATAGGACCTATTTTGAAAAGTAGATTTTAATCTCAAACATAAGACCTATTTTTTATAATTTTCCATTTTTTTTCTAATTTAACTCTAATTATGCTCACTTAACAAGAATCAAGGAGAGAAGGGAATGAGAAAATCAATAAAAATGATTAAGATGTTTTAAAAAACATGTCAAATTAACTAACTCAACTAATTTTCTTATTTTAATAAGGTAAATAATATGTCTTACATTAAGGACTAGTGGGAGTAATTAATTATAGGTACTATAAGTAAAAAAAATACATTTATTGCTCAAACAACCACAAATTTTTTTCCTTTGCCAACCAAACAACCTCAAATTAAATCTTAGGAAAATTAGGGAGAAAGACCATGAAAAAGAAATATTTATTAAGAAGGACCTTAAAAATTATAATTATTTTGAAGGACCAAAAATTAAAATATAAATATTTAATTATGAAATTAACTTTAACCAAATTCCCTACATTTTCTCTAATCCATCTTGATTATTAGACGAGTAGTTATCAATTGATATTCTCTCCTCAAGCACGTTTTTAAATTCAGTTGACTTTTGTTTTTGTATTGATATTCCCGTGATATGGCAGTTTATTTATGAATTTATTGTTTAATAATTTTAAATTTTAGTATTTTTCATTTTATAGCATTCTTTAAAGGGCGCATGCCATTTAAGTGTTTTTCCTATGAAAAGTCACATATTGTTTTTTAAAAACACAAGCCTAGACAGAGGTTGATTTCTAATATATATAGGTTTTAGAAGTTATTTTAATTTGGGTAACTTCTAAGATAATCTAGTATGTGCCAAAGAAAATATCATAAAAATGTTAAGTTGCATATAGATGTTTTTTTATCAAAAAATATATAGAGATATCGTCAAATTTAATAATAAAACAGTCAAATGGTTGAGATAGAGTTAGAGAAGATTAATTTTGTAATTAAAAATTTATATTTTAATTTATAATACTTGAAAATAATTATAATTTTTAAAATCCTTATTAATAAATACTACCTCCGATTCTAATTATAAGATAATGTTGATTTTTTTTAGAGAAATTAAGAAAGCTAAATAAGTTACTTAATCATATCAAATGTTATATATCCTTAGATTATATATTAATTTATTAGTCAAACTAATTAGTTTGAAGAAAAAAATAAAAATAAAAATACTCTAAAATAATTTAATTAATTTTTTTTAATTTTTTTATAAAAATTAACATTATCTTATAATTAAGATCAAAGAAAAAATTTTATTTGTGTGACGTCTACTACCTAAATCTTATAAAAATGACAATGGGCTCAAAGCGCTGTGTCTTTGCGAGAACAAACTCGTTGTACTTCTGGACGATGATTCATCAATAACCGATGATTTTTAAATGTGCTTTACAGTTTCATTATATATTCATATTCATTACTCCTTTCTTCTTCAGTTTTAAATATAAGATACAGTTAATTCTTTTTATAGAGATTAAAAAAACTAATTAAGTTATTTGATCATATCATATATTATATATCATTAAATTATATATCAACTTATAAGTCAGACAAATTCATTTGAAGAAAAAAAAAATAAAAATATAAGTATTTTAAATATAATTTAATTATATTTAGGACAGAAAGCAGTAATATTTTTTTTTTTTGCTGAAATAGGAATCACAAAAATTGGTTAAAATTCTTTTTGTGTTCTAAATTGGTTGAAGTTGTTTGAATATCTTTATCTACTTGTCGTGGAGCGTTTTATTTTTAATTGGGATCAAAATTGTGGAGTGTTTGGATGGGAAGGAGAGATGTATTTGGATTTTAAAATTTGTGACCAATTAATTAACTGCCTATACGTAGGATGCTTGAATTGGGATTAATTAATTAATGTTTTTTATGATATGTTATCTGAGTATGATATGAACTATTATTGACTAGTTGACTAATTTCAATTAATTTTTTAGGTTAAGCCCAAACCAATGATTAACAACACCCCTCTTACAATTTATGAAGAGATAGTTTTTTATAGAGTAAAATACCGTAATCTTGCCAGCACCTTGGTGGTGCAGTGGCATCGTAGCCATCATAGTATGGCCCTTATCAGGGTTCGATCCCTGCCAGCAAGCACTTAGTGCTTGCCAATCCAAAAAAAAAAAAAATACCGTAATCTTCTTTGTGTTTGTCTTAATTATAGAGACCTCCTCTCTATTTTAAACAAACACTCTAGTCTAAATCACTAACTCCGTTAAAACATTCTAAAAAGATATTAAAGTGCTTAAGAGTTTTTTTGCTTCTTTAATTTTTTGTCAAATAGTTATATGCTTATTGTTTTTATTATATTGGACAGAAGCTATAGTAATTTAGTTAATGCAAACATAAAAAATTGCTTGAATATTTGATTAATTATATATATATATATATATATAGATATAACTAAATGTTTATAAATATTTGTAAAGAAAATAATTTTAAATTAGAATATACTATATCATGGGCAAAAACATGTGTCTGAAATAAGTTTCTAGTCATTAAAAAGAAATTTAAATAAGTAAATTTCAATAAATGAGATGAAAAATGAACAAGCTAAGCATTGGAGACGCTGGGGAATAGGCAGATGCTAATTAACCTCAATCGAGGAAACATGTCGACATTCAACAACTGAATAACTCTCATGAAACTACTATTGACCGATGTTGATGACCTAGTCTGTTTGAAAATGAAGCCTCTTTAGGGAACTTTGATTTTTGTGCTAATAATAGTGAGATGACGCCCCAAACTCGTTGTACAAAAAAGGAAAAAAAATGCTGTAGATCAGCTGAACAACACCTTTGCATATCAGATGCAAATACAAACTGCAAATCGCAAGGCTTTCTGCTCCATCGGTCATACGGAAAGAACTCTGTGAAACTACTCCAAAGTAGTAAGAGACACCCAATTATCACCAAAAAGGTGGTTCTAAATTTGCTGCGTCGGTTCAAAGTGGTCCTTCTAGTGTCAAGTCTTCAAGCGAAGGAAATGAAAGAAGCCTATTCAAGTCTCCCCGATATTCAAATACAACACGTTCCAAACGCAATGCTTTCAGGTTAGGCAAATTAACATCTTGAAGTTTACCCACCTTTACACTAATCAACATCAAAACCGTAATGTGATCAGCAGCGAAAAATCTAGAAGGCATCTGCACACTGTGTCAAATATAGCTCCAGATGTTTAACTTTTGTTAGAATAAGCCTGGTCCACCATTGGTGGATTATGGCCTAAGCCCAATTCAGTTGGAACTATTATGTAATTATAGAGAAGTATGAGTTCAATTAAGGAATTTTATCCTTATGATTTGAATTTCAAATCATAATAACTCCCATACGTAATATAAGGGGTTATTTTCACTTAATGGATGTAAGTTAATAACATCACTCAGAAAACTTCCAAAAACTCCTCTCCCTGGGCTCTCTTCTCCAATGGTGAATCTTCCGCCAGAGTCCGAATCGGTGCTCCAATCTCGTGTGGGTACTCAGTGAGTCAACGGATTCCAGGTACGCCCGAAAACCTACATTGGTATTAGAGCAAATGGTTTTAACTTGTCCAGAATGTTGCTTCTGCTATACTGTTAATGAATTTTGAATGCGTGAAAATTTGATCTGCGCATGTTTTATGTTGATGAATATATGAAAAACTTACTATAGTAAATTCTGAGTATATGGATATATGAAAATTAAATGATTCTGACTCAAATACATTTTTTCTTGGATGTATGAGATTAGTTTTTCATATGTTTGGCCTTGCTATACGGTGTTATATCAGAACTAGTTTTTTTTTTGTTTTTTCACGGTGATATACGGTGTGTTCAATTTACTGTTAATTCCTATTTATTTCTTTGTTTTATGAGTAATAGTGTATTTAGATGCCTCATAATACACATCATAATTGGATTGAACGGAATAAAACAAAGAACTGAAGAAACCGAACGGAAAAAATGAAACTTTGGATTGGGTCATCATAAAACAAGTGATTTAGGATTTAAAAATAATCCCATTGCTTAGATCTCAAATAAATGATAAAAATAGACACCAAGAACGCGCAAAACGAACGTTGGACGGCGAAGTTACGGAGGAGAGAAGGTACCGGGTCGATGGACCCGACCCGCGCCTGAAACCGGGTCCAAGTCGACCTAGCTGAAGGTTGAAGACAACCTCCAGACCATTGAAATGGCGTCGTTTTGTGACGCATAAAAAAAACACTGGATCGGGGTAGCTGGGTCAGGGTCCAACCCCACCCAAAAAAAAAAGGATTGGACCGAAGTTGGTCCAACCTAAACCAAAAAAACGGGGGGGCCAAAGGTGGATTTGGACTAGGTAGGTGGTTCATTATATGGTCTGACCCGATCCGCAAACACAAAAAAAATGGAAAACTTCAACAAAAAAAAACTGAAAATCGCCACATGGTGCGTGTCGAGCTGTCAGATTGCCTTATGCCATGTGGCAAGCTTCATCTGAAATCTCTCAGCGTGTGGACTCTGGATAGCCGGCACGTGTAACATTTTGGTATCTGTGTGGCAGCGCGTACATGGCACGCGCCAATGCCAAAAGTGGGATAGTCTGGTTTCTTTCAATTTTTCCAGAATTTCCTCTTCCTCCTCCTTCTAAGGGTGCGTGAAGGCGCGTTTGAACTCCGATTGAGACGCAGTTTGTTTCTATATTTGAATTTTTTTGAATATATTTAAATATATTTTAGAGGCATTTAGTGCTATCTTTAATGATTTTTTTATGAGTTTAAAAATCCAAAAATATTTGTAATAATTCATAATAATTTTATTTGAGATAATTATGAATTTACGGAGTTCAAAAGGCACTAAACCAAAAGAATTTTATTCTTTTGGATGATTACTATATTGAAAAATACTTCCCTACCCTAAGTATGAACCACCTTTGTAGTGGATTTGAAAAGGTGAAAATTATTTGTTGCTATCTCTAAATAATGATTCAAGCATAAATTACTTAGAGTAATGTGAGCCTCTAAGTGATAGATTAAAGAGGGATTTGCTCATTTAAATTTGAGCCCTGAAACATAACCTAGAAGGAGAAGATCCTAAAGAGAGATTCAAGAGGAAAATGATTAAAACTAAGGTTCATTAGAACCTGAAATTGAATAAGAGGTGTGACCGAAAAGAAATTCAGAAGATAAACTTACAAATAAACCTGAATCTCATGAATCTTAAGAAGGTGAATGTCAAGATTCATGTATGAGGAAACCTCACAGAGGTAAAAGTGAGGATTTGATACTAAAAGAGACAGTATCAAATCATAATGAAAGGGAATCTCAAAATGGAGAAACTTCCTAATGCCAGATTCAGGCAAGTGATGGACCTCAGAAGGTAAAGCCCATTTCCTGAGTGAAAATGAGCCTTAAGCCTAATCCAACCACCAACATTAGAAATCAAAAAAAGACTCAAGAGCAAATATGTAATGTTTCTAGAATGAAACAATTCAGATTGCAGAAGACATTTGAAACATCTTCTCAATGTGATAGAGAAACTTTGGAAGATGATTAAAAAAACATGGATAATAAAATTCTTCCAACCTTAGAAAATAGTGGTTTTTATGAACTTTATCAAATTGGGTTTGAGAATAAATGAGAATTCTCCCCAAATGTATAAATGAGATGCACATAAAACCAAAGAAAACTATTGAATTATCCCAAATTGTCTGATAATAAGACATTATCAACATAATAATGCTCTAAGAGACATGAAGAAGGAACTGTCAAACACTCTTTATGAGTGAAAGCTCTTGGAAAATGAGTCTTCTAAAAGAATCATATGCTCTATCTAAGTGGGAGCTTTCAGAAATTGAGCCTTCTGAAAGTCATAATTGAGCATCTTATGTGAAGTACTTATATGAAATTCTTGATAGATGATAGTGGCATTGTTGGAGCCTATGTGATGGGAGGTACAAACGTATTATCCTGATCGTAGACCCAATGGCATTACTACCTTTCTAGTCAAGAATAATACAAGTACATGACATTATATACTTAAATGTGCTATAAAAAGACATTTTTTGTTTAAATCAATTGTGAATAACCCTATGAGTAGGATGATTTAAGTGACTAAGCAAATGAAAGCCACCAAGAACAAGAATGTTAATTAATAAATTAAATTGGGACAATTGTGATATCTGGCATTGAAAGATCTCATATAAATAAAAAATGTTGTAAAGCCATTGACTTGGGTCAAATGGCACTAAAGCTGAGAATTTACTCAACAAATAAAGGTCATGAAACTGACATGACCGTGACAAGGGAAACTTCATAACATTAATTGCCTTGTGTATGCTATACTTGACAAATGCATGTGCAAATGTGAAAGAAATCCAACAGCAATGCCATGTGAATTATATTCAAAGATAATCTCAAGGTACTTCAAGCACCTCTTAAGAGACAATATCGATAACCAACTTAACATGGAAACTGAGAGAAGCTAAACATGTATTGTTTAATGAACAAGTTCATTTTTGTTCATCAAGACGATCCTTTCTAGGTGGGAGCTCTTGAAAGTTAGTATGACCTATAGTAAAAACATTATTACTTTCAATGATGTATTGAAGTTCTTGGGGCTTGAAAATGAATGTCTAGAGGTTTGTGAGTCCTCTGGATAAGCTTACCCAAGTCCTCTACACTCTACACCCAACATTAGAGAAGGGCAAGAGATTCCAGAAAAGACATAGAAGGACGACCCTAAGTTCAAAGAAGGGTAAGAATTTCTCTCAGCAGAAGGCTAACCTAAGTGAGGCTAAATGCTTTTCCTGCTAAAGACATATCCATTTTGCAAAGAATTGTTTCAAGTAATGGGAACCCAAAAGGACATAAGTTCTATAAATCATGATGATAAGGATTGAAATTCTTTATTGAATGTTCTCTATTGTCAAATCTAAGTCAGAAGCTTAGTAATGGTGGCGACATGAGGATTGAAGTGAAAGGCATAAGCACCTACAAGTCCACTTATGTAGTGGAATGACCTTAATTCTTTGTGATGTGCTTCATGCACTGGTTCAAATGAGATTAAGTTGTTGTCTCATGCCGTCAAGATTAAGAGTTTAATTGATTTAAACTTTAATGGTTTTGTGACATGTATATAGTTCTGATTTAGTTTTCCTTTCATGAGATTTCTTTGAGTTGAGCATTGTTAATGAATCTCTATGCTTAGTTGCTTTACCACATTTTGTAATTCAAGTATTGACTTAATTATGTGTCATGCTAGACAAGGACATGGGAATTACTACCAAAATTAGCATAATAAGGATTGCTAAGTTTAGTTTCCAATGTGCAGATGTCCTTGTGATAGTCTAGCAATTAAAGCAACACGAAAAGATTCATAATAAAAGGAAAATGAACGTATTTCCATTTCAATTATTCCACTATGATAAATTTGGTACTGAGTATAATCACTCTTGTTGAGGATTATTTACAATCTGATCATACATGTTTAATTCCGCGTAAGTTTGAAGTTTAAGTATTTTGGACTGTAAATTGATAAGTTGTGTAGTCAATTGAATAAATTAAATAAGTTTTTTAAATACTATGTATGAACTAATCAAGGTTGTGAATGATCAAATGAGCTCTGTGACAGAAGAAAGATAGTTGATAGCTAACTATCTGATGCACTCCACTACCAAATGGAGTTTGCTGAAAAGTGTAATGAAACATTATAAGACATGGTTATGATGGTTCAAGCTAGCCTACCAAATGTGAGTAGGAGAGTATTAAGGTTCACTTTTGGTGGCTTAGTACACATATTTGTTTTCATCAAGTGTGTGTGGTATTGAACTTAACCATGTGCCCTCTAAAGTGGTCACTTCAACACTCTATGAATTATGGTCAAGTGCAAATTGGATTTGATTTTTCATAGACCATAAGAGTGCAAACCATAAGATTCAGTTGCATATTCCTATTGTGATTGTAAGTGGGAGCTCATTAGAGTGATGTCTTCATTTTTTCATAAGTGAAAAGATGGAATTGTGAGTAAAAAGAACTGAAAGCTACCACATTTATTATGCATCAGTTTCCAAATAAGGGCGAAAATGATGACCATGTGTCTCTTTACTAGACATATAGACAAGGTAGTACAGAACCAGCCAGCGATTCTCAATCATCCTTATGAGTGGGAGTTTAGAAGGGTCAATAAAGAGACATAAACAAGAGAAGCAGGAAGCTCTAATAAGATGGAGTAATTGAGAAAGGAATTCATGGATGCTCTAGAAGATAGAGTCGTGTTCTACACAAGATTCCTGCAAAGGCAAAATGGAAGAAAGCAATGTAAGTGATGATTCATTGAAAAAGAGTTATGGTTAAGAATTAGCAAATACTCATTTTATTGCAAAGGGGTGAGCATAACAGGAAGGCTTTTGTCTTACCTGTTGTGCATTTTAATCAGACTTATTCTAGCAACAATTTACTGTTTAAATTTAGATATACATCAAGAAGATGTTGAACCTACACCTTTAAGTGGTGATATGGATGACAAAATCTATTTGCAACGACAATTAGTTTTCACTAAAAGTGGTATTTGGGGTTTCATAAAGGGATAACCTCATTTGTTTTTACAGAGATCCTTTTATGGATTGAAGCGATCATTTAGATAGTGATGCATAAGGTTTTATAAGAGTGATAACCTAATGTATTTTTCAAATGATTAAAGAGAATCATTAGTAAGTAATGTTTTGATATTATCCTTTTAAATGGATGATATACTATTAGCTAGAAATAGTTTGAATATAGTAGTACATGTTAAAGAATGGTACTCATAAATTCTGAAAAGAAGCATATAGGTGAAGCAATGCATATTCTTGGATTTGAGATCCAGTGAGATAGCTTAAGGAGAACCCTCTCTGTAATAAGAGAATTATTATGATATCTTTGAGCAATTTCTATATGAGTTAATGCAAACCCATGCATACCCCAGTAGCTTCAGTAATGATTTTTGAGTCTTGATTTTGTACCTGAACTAAATCAACATAGAAAATGAAAAAAAGGTTTCATGTAAACGCTGTTGGTAGTCTTATGTATGTAGTGATGTGTACAAGACCAGATATCTATTTTGTGATAAGTCTTGTATGTTGGTACTAGTCTAACTATTGTGAGAGACATGAAATAGATACTTTTTAGGGCATATAATGATCATGCGCATATTAATGTACTATGTTAGTACATGTGGCTATATGGCTAATGATGTTTGAGAAAACATCTATGATTTGAAAGTGAGAATTTAAATCTAGTGTTAATGTATTGTGAAAACACTATAGCCATTGCCTAAGTAAAAGACCCTAAGTATCATATCAAGACTAAACACAAAGATGTGATTCTTGTTAGAAATACTATAGCACATAAAGTTGTTGTTGAACAACACATTCCTATGCAAAGTCCCCTAACTAAGAGGTGGCCAAGGAAATACATGAAGAGCATAATGAGTCCTTTGGCATGCATAGGAAGTGAAGTATAGATACTTCATTATGGTTTTGCAAGTGTATGTGAAAGTATACATTGTCTAATATGTCGTACAAGTTGATGAGGTTGGCTTTCTCACATAAGAGACCACCTTTGACACTCTGAAGAAGTGTGTAAAGATAAGACATATGTGTTCATCAGTAAAGCAATGAGAGAACTGATATAGTAGAGAAGTAACACAATACTAAATGTCACCTCAACTTAGTGGTGCATTCAGTCAGGATGAGATCCAAAATTATAAATATGGATCGATTTATGGATACCCACATCCATGATACCTGTAGCCAAACAACAAATTCTTCAAATTGACGTCATGTGAGTAAAACTGAAGAATTTTGGTTTAAATATTGTGCGTGTCTAAACTTAAGTCTATACGGTGTTAATGGTAAGATTAAAATGACATACACTCTTATAGTATAAGAGTAACATCGTAGCATGCGATTCATACCACATGTGCTAGAGAACCGCAAATGGGAAGTCAGTGAAAAGATCCATGCTTTATTGTTGTGTGAGCCTCGGAAAGGTTTACCCTTTCATGATGTCATCTAACTTTGACAATATGATGGAGATATGTTTCGACCTCTGCTACTTTAACATTTTTCCTATGATCATGATCGATACGATCTAAAGGCTTTATGTTAAGAAAGCGATTAATTCATATTGACTCAAGAGGGATTAGATTGACTATGAAGAAAGTGTATATGGGTTAAATCTAGGACATCGGAGTCATTATATTAAGATGATAAAGCTACACTACAGGGTTGTTTTGTGTTGTTCTCTGTGAAAGGGATTCCAATACAAGACACCCGAATGGAAACGTCATGCCTATGTGGTTACGGCAGAGCACCTACTATGATAGAATGATGGAAGAGAAAAAGATATGACCTATAACATTTGATCCACCATGTGTGAGTGGGAGATGTTGGAATATGCCTGGTCCAACTTTGGTGGATCAGGGCCTAAGCCCAATTCAATTAGAACTATTATGTAATTATAGAGAAGTATGGGTCCAATAAGGAGTTTTATCCTTATGATTTGAATTTTAAATCATAATAACTCCCGTACATAATATAAGGGGTTATTCTCACTTGGTGGATGTAAGTTAATAACATCACTCAGAAAACTTCCAAAAACTCCTTTTTCCCTGGGTTCTCTTCTCTAATGGTGAATCTGTCGTATAACGTGATCAGAGTCCGAATCGATGCTCTGATCTCATGTGGGTACTCAGTGAGTCAACAGATTCCAGGCACGCCTGAAAACCTACAACTTTAGTAGCAGTAATCACAACATTAATTCAATCCATAAGTAGACCTTCTTGAAAATCATCATAGTGAAGAGAAACCTTTTTGACATGTCCTAAATTTATTGGCTTGAGCACTTCATCTACGAATTGATGGAAAATTTCACAAGTCATGAAGTCTTGCCTTCTGAGGAGAAGAGCTGGAACTAAACACCAAAGTGTTCTCCATTTCTTGGATAATACACTTGTGGCAACAACATCTTTAGCCAGAAGAAAAGAGAGAATATCAAGAAGCATTGTATCTGGCAACTCATTAATGTTGTCTTTCGCTTCTACTCTTGTTCTAAGCTTTTTCTTTTTACATGTGGACTATGAGTTTCCCATCTCCAAATCACATGCAGAAACTGTAGCAATATATACAGAAAAATAATAACAATATCAAGACCGATACAGCAAGCTAAGTGGCAGCTTTTTTTGCCCTAGTTGTGAAACAGAAACTTCAATTCGCCCCTATTATATTCCACGCTCGTCTCTGATTAATTATTACCATGAGAGCATTTCCATGGGATATCAGTTATTTCTTCTTGGTTATAATTTGTTTCCTCAATATGTTAGAAAAATACGAAATCAAAACTACAAATGAGAACAAAAAGACAGAACGTCAGCTGTTTCTTCTTCTTCTTCTTCTTCATAAGTGGGAAATCCTTATTGGATAACGGGTTTTCAATTTATAACAATAACTGATTTAGAAAATATTTCAGCTGATCGTTCAATAATGTTTATCAAGACAACTAAAAGCATTCTTCTATTTTACTTGGTAATATATGGCATAAACTACGGAAAGAAACCATAAAGTGCCAAATTAACTCTTAAAAGTAAATTGCAGCAAAAGTTGGGAGCAACAGGCGGAGATCGTTTTATTGAAGATACCGGAGAAAAGTTTATATCTTGCTTGAAGGCCAAAGGCAGGAGCTTGACTTGAGGTAGACGATGATGAGAGAGAAAGAAGCAAGCTGATAAGGGCAATGGCATATCCATGTAACTCATTCACTTCATAGGTTATTGTTTTTCTTAGTAATAAAGTCGTTGGAAGAGGAAAGTTTGTACCTTGCTAAACTCAGAAGCTTGAGTTGAGGGTCGACGATGATGGGAGAGAAGCAATCGAGACAGCAAAACTCGATGGATCTAAATTGAAAAGTTTCAGAAAAAATATCCGTTACTTTTTTATTGAAAAAAGTTGTTTAAGTTGTAGTCGTTTTTATTACAATTGCTCATTATACTTTCTTGTAATAATTATGTTAGTCAGTTAAGAAATTCTTAATTTGACAGACTCTACACACCCAACCCCTAAGCTTCCTAGTTGTTCTTTCTTAACTTGTTCCTTCCTTTTGGCCATTAATTCAGTAATATTTAGAGATAATTGTGAACTCTTGGACCAGCCTAAGAGTTTAATGAACCTGACCCAAAAAACTCTTATTCACCTTAGAGAAATGCATATGCAAGAGTATTATTTTACACACTCACAGATGAGACTAATTACAATCAGAGTCCTAATATATACAGCACACAGCTCGTGCTAAATAAGCCAATATACACATATACAAAATTACTAATCTACCCTTACTTACACTCCCCCTTAAGTTTGTGGACTAAACAAATCAACAGTCCCTAACTTGTACAACAACCTTCTTTGGACATTTCCACTTATTGATTTTGTCAAGAGATCTGCTTGTTGTTCCTTTGATCTAACATGTTGCAAGTCTATCAGCTGGTTTTCCCATTTCTCCCTTATGAAATGACAATCAATCTCGATATGTTTGGTACGCTCATGATACACAAGATTTGCAGCAATGTGTATTGCCGCCTTATTATCGCAGAAAACCCTCACGGGATTTTCATGTTGAACACACAAATCCTTTAGTACCCCCAAGTGCCCAAACAATTTCTGATCTTGCCATGCTAAGGGCTATATATTTTGCCTTTGCTGATGACTTTGATACTGTGCTTTGCTTCTTTGTGTTCCACATGATAAGTGAACCTCCAAATTTCAGTAAGTAACTAGTGATTGATCTCCTGGTGGTCTTGCAACTTGCCCAATCAGCATCACAATAGCACTCAAGTGCTAAGCCACCTTCCGCACTTATCAGTATACCAAATCTAGGACTACCCTATTGAATCACATTTATAGCTACTGCATAATGCACTTTCATTGGCTGTTGCATGAATTGGCTAAGGGTCTGCTCAGAAAATGAGATATCAGGCCTAGTCATGGTCAAATATATAAGATTACCTACTAATTTTCTATACTGATTTGGATATTTATATAAATCTTCTTTCGTGTCCTTTCCTTCCCGGTATGCCATCAGTTTCACATTCTGTGCCATTGGTACAGTATGTGGTTTGCATCTACTCATTCCTGTTTCAGATAATAAGTCAAGTATATATTTCCTTTGACATAGAATAATTCCTTTATTTGACTTGGCCATTTCAATTCCAACAAAGTATTTCATTTGTCCTAAATCCTTGATTTTAAAGTTGTTATGCAGCAAGGTTTTTATTTGAGATAGATATACCTTTTGTCAGAGCTTCCTGTGATTAATAGATCATCTACATAAACAAGAACATATACTATACCATCATCAAATTCTTTAATAAACAAGGAATAATCATTCTTGCTTTGTGTGAAACCTCCCTATTTTAAGGTCTCAGACAGTTTGAGATTCCATGTCTTGAGGCTTGTTTCAAGCCATAGAGGGACTTTCTTAATCTACATACCATTCCCTCCCCCTTACTATCAAATCCTGGGGGTACATGCATGTATACCTCCTCATTTAAATCTCCTTGCTGAAAAGCATTGTGCACATCCAGTTGATGCAGTTTCCATTTGTTAACATCAGCTAATTTAAGAATAAAATGAATAGTAAGCATCTTAGCAACTGGTGAAAAAGTTTCATAATAATGAATGCCTTCCCTTTGACTATATCATTTTGCCACTAATCTGGCTTTATATTTATCTATCTTACCATCTGAATTGTACTTAATTTTGTATACCCACTTACACCTTATAGGCCTCTTTCCCTTAGGGAGTGGAGCAATCTCCCAGGTATGATTATTCTCAAGTGCACTTACTCGGCTTTTATAGCCTTTACCTATTCAGGGTTCAGAACTACCTCATTATAGCTAATTGGTTCTGTTACAGAATCAATGTTGCAGAGAAAGGACATATGGTGAGAAGAAACATTGTCATAGGAAATATAGTTATCAATAGGATATTTATACTTACCCTTTCGTTTGTGCTGATTTCCTGCAGTTAGAGTATAACATACATAATCTGTAGACCGTATAGGAGGTTTTCTGTAACCTCTTTCGTAATTATATGCGAAATACGCTATTAAAATGAAATAGAGACCAATAATAATCAAAACTCATTTACAATCCCATATACCAGATGGGGTTTTCACAAAGACTTTTTGAAATCTAATAACCTGGTCTCATATTCACATTTTGAATATAATTACATTACAAAGATAAATCACATTTATACAAATATTAGAATGCACAACAATATCATCCCGGCAATTCCCGGGTTCATACCTTTACATAGGATTCATAGGGTACATTCGCCCTTTACAATTTCTCAAACAGGGATTACACAAAGTCATATCAAATACATATCCAAATACTCATCCCAAATAACCAAATATACATATGAAACATGTACATATCCAAATATACATAATCCCAACTATGCATTGATAACCAACTACCACAAGATTACAATCCGAAGGAGTCTTCGCCGCCCCTGGTTGCTTGCTCCATCCTCGATCCACCTACCCTGTCTAAAATGTTGGTAGGGGAGGGTGAGATTCGAGAGAATCTCAATAGGAAAACATTACCAATATGTATACAAGATAAATGTTTAATGCATGACATGCTTGCATCACATAACTCATGTTCACACAATGACAAATCTGTAAGCTCAATGCTTCGAACAACATACTTATGGCCATAACATAAATTGAAACATAACTTCAATCATTCATATATGTTCACATAATCAAGCAAAGCAATAACATGCATCAATACACTAACACAATTATCATATACATGCAGGAGAGGTAAGTTCCCTACCCTTATTCTTTCCACATATGCTCCAGCATCGGCTACTTGCGATCAGGACCAATATCGAACCCTATAAACTAAATCAAGGACATAGGGTTATTCTCTATTCCAAAACCTTACTTTCATATCACTTAAAGTTGGTTACCATTCAAGACCTTTAGGTGGCTAATCAAAGCCTAAACATATGCCTAAAGGCTTGGGAAACACTTGGCCAAAGATCACCTTTTAAAAGTTCAAAATGCTGATTTTTTAGGGTTGGCCGAGGCCCACAAATCCACTAGCTGCGGCCAATGGCTGCACAGAAAGTTATGGGCCGCGGTCCATAACCTCTGGCCGCGGCCTAGAACTTTATGTTTCTTGGCCGAACTTCCAAAAATTATAACTAATTCTAGAAAAATAGAAATGGGAATATGAAAAAATCATGGGGGCAAAATAGTATCACATTTTTTGCTCCCTCCAAAACCCCCCAATTTGGAGGGAACAAATATGATGGGATGAGAGGGATTTGGAGCCCCTCTTTTGGGGCTCCTCCCCTCCAATTTTTCATATCAAACAAAGGGAGGGGCTTATTTTTCATCCCCTCCGATCCCCTCTCCTCCAACCAAATAGGGCCTTAGTGTATTGGTTAATCTCTTCCAGAATTATAACGAGTGCCCCTATATGAACGCATAATCCACGTTGGGGGACACTGTCAGCATGAAATTTGTTCTCCCAAACGCAATGCTTTGGGTACTGTGGCTTCTTATGCATCTGCAATATAATAATATTCCCATCACTTTTCACTTTAAAATGCATGAAAATGAAAAGGATAGCATTAGGTGCCTGGTACGTAGTTAGTTACTCTAGTTCTTTCCTTCTTTGTATGTTTGTTCTCGTTAGATCATGATGGGCGGGCTGTTCGCAAGAGGATTCTTGTCACTGCCGGAAGATATTGGCTGAGAAGAGGAAGATGGGAGGAGGCAGAGGAAGAGAGCAAAACGTCCAAGGAAGATGATGGAGAAGTGAGAAGGGACAAAAGAAAATCAAGACCAAAGAAAATCATATTCACTATGACCAAAACATGGTACAAGAGAGTCTCAACCAGATGCACAAATATGAGTAATTATTCAGTCAAACAACTAAAACTACAAGCTTATGATAGGGGAATAAAAATGCTGCAGTATAATTGTGGAATAGCTCTTAAAGACAGTGTCCTTTGACACTACTCAAATCGACTATGTCATTTGTAGGTGCTGTTGGTGGTAGGATTTGCATAGTACTAGGAGGAGTTGCAAGATCTACTAAATTACATGATAATTTAGGAGCTGCCGCCAACAGAAACAAGATTAACGTTAACGGTGGTTGACAATGCGTAAATCACTCGTTCCAAACCTGAACAAGCATGCGTAGCTTTTACAAAACTAACACAGAGCATAGGTTTACTTTGTCATCTCAATTTCATTTCAAAATAACTGAAGCGATTTTTATTTTTTTGTTGCAGAACTTTTGTTTTCTAAGCTACGTTTTTGGGTAATCTCCTGATAACTTATTTATGGGAGATGATCTTGAAAATTTTAATTATTTATAAAAACAGATATCAAAATATAACTTTAAAAAATACTAAATTTAATCAAACTGAACATATATAACATATATAAGAAAATACTTCAACTGAGAAGGACAAAAAGAGTTGTCACTCCATATGATTTGATTGAAGTAGATTTTGAATCCAAAGACGTGCCTAATATTTTATGTCCGAATAAACTTATAGATTGTCAACTTGATGGTGTGTATTAACAAATGCAATACTTCAAAATATTTGTGAAATTCATAAAAATGTTTTTTTATTATCAATGCCAGCGGGGCATGCATATGAATCAAAAATTTCTTTGTCAAGACAAAAGTAAGTGTCTTTTTGAAATCTAATAAATGAATTAAGCTTGTCCTCTTCACTGGTTTACATATATAATATTCTTCCACTACGCAGTCCGTTCTGAAAATGTTTCATAACTATGTTTTTTTTTTTTTGGTTACAAGGGCAAGCAAAACTTGTAGATGACAGAATCTATAGGCTAGATCCTACAGAATGGTCTTGTGATAACAAACCACAATCCAACATAACTATGTATTTTATCATGCCGTCCCGGAAACATTTGAAAAAAACAATATATGTAATATGAAAATTTTATCAAGTCCAGTTGATCACAATCAACTTTATCCTCTAAAATAAAATTATCTCTCACAGTTTCCCTCATCCATATGTATTTTTTCATCTTTAAAAATAAATTAATATATATGTGACTACGATACAGTACTTTTCCTCAAAAGAAAGTATATGATGCTTTTTCTTGCTTCAAATATGTTCTGACTTCTCGGGCACATAAATATATTTTCAGTTTAGTAATGTTATATTATTGACAAAATTTAGAATTTTCTTTTCCTTTCCTTTTCTTTTCTTTTCCTCTTTCTTTCTTTCTTTCTTTCTTTTGCTTTTCTTTTTTTGGCCACCGATCGATGGAGAGGATCTAAATCTTCATCACAACATCTTAATTTGTACCCTCTCACCATGAAATTTGTTCTCCCAATCACAACGCTTTGAACCCATCATCGTCATTTTTATAAGATTTAATTTGGGGGTTGTTTCAGCACTAATTGTGTTTTTTATTAATTTTACCTTAATTAATTATTCCCTCAGGTCCTTATTAATAATGTAAGACATACTATTTACCTAATTTGATTAGACTAAGATTTTTTTTTTTTGCCCGATTAGATTAAGAAAGTTAGTTACTTCCTTCGTCCCTAAATATAAACTTCAAATATGTGAAGGGGCGTGTCTCAAAATATAAGCTTCATTTTAGTTTTTTCAAAGCATTTATGCGTTTTTCCAGCTTTACCCCTTGACTATATTTGTTGCATTTATTTCCCTCTCACTTATCCTCTTTACAAAAAGGGTTTAGTTGGAAAAAATATATATATTTATTGCTTTTAACTAGTTTTGACTGCTTTCTTGATAAAGATAAATCGATTATTTAAAGCTTATATTTAGAGGTGGAGGGAGTATTGTGTAAGTTAATATGACATGTTTTTTTTTTTCAAACACCATAATCATCTTCCTTAATTCCCTTGTTCCCTCTGCTTATTGATTATTGTTGAGGGAGTATCATTAGGGGTAAATTAGGAAAGAATTGATAAATATGAAATGTGATGCGAGGATTATCTCACTGGTGTTTGTGAACCAAGTAAGGAGTAGGTATTAAGAAATGTGAAGCCAGGATTATCTCAATTGAGCCATATTTGAGAGAGAAATTATAATTAAAGTCTTTTGCTTATTTGTATTTTATAAAAACAAATTATAACTCCTAGCTCACGACAAAACCGGCCGTTAGGTCATAATGTAGTGAGGATTAATATTTATGAACTGAGAAATTAAAGAGACAGGTCCTTGCGATGGTGGCTCGCATAAACATAATAGGATGAATTAAAAAGTGGAAAATGAGGTGAAAATACTTGAGATTTAATATCTCTGAATATTACTGAATTAATGGCCAAAAGGACGAAACAAGTTAATAAAGAAAAATTGGGAAGCTTAGGGGTTGGGTGCGCATCGTCTGTCAAATCAAAAATTACAGCAGTCAAATTAAAAATTTCTTAACTGACTAATAGAATATGCGCAATTGTAATAAAAACGGAAAAAGGAAGGTCATGTGCAATTAATTAATTACAGCTTGAACAACTTTTTTCAATAAAAAAGCAACGGATATTTTTCTGAGAATTTTAAATTTGGATCCATCGAGTTCTCCTCTCTCAATTGCTTCTCTCCCATCATCGTCGACCCTCAACTCAGGCTTCTGAGTTTGGCTCTCAAGCAAGGTACAAACTTTCCTTTTCCTACCAATTTATTACCCAGAAAAACAATAACCTATGAAGTGACATGGATATGCCATTGCCCTTATCAGCTTGCTTCTTTCTCTCATCATCATCAACCTCAAGTCAAGCTTCTGAAGTTGGCTCTCAAGCAAGGTATAAACTTTTCTCTTCCTACGACTTTATTACCAAGAAAAACAATAACCTATGAAGTGAATGAGTGCCATTGATATGCCATTGCCCTTATCAGCTTGCTTCTTTCTCTCGTCAACCTCAAGTCAAGCTCCTGCCTTTGGCCCTCAAGCAAGATACAAACTTTTCTCCGGTATCTTCAATAAAATGATCTCCACCTATTGCTTCCAACTTTTACTGCATTTTACTTTTAAGAGTTAATTTGGTGTTTTATGGTTTCTTTCCGTAGTTTATGTAATATATTACCAAGTAAAACAGAAGAATGCTTTTAGTTGACTTGATGAGCATTATTGAACGGTCAGCTGAAATATTTTCGGAATCAACGATTGTTATAAATTGAAAACCCATTATCCATTAAGGATTTCCCACTTATGAAGAAGAAGAAGAAACAGCTGAAATTCTGTCTTTTAGTTCTTGTTTGTAGTTTTACTTCTGTATTTTTCTGATATATTGAGGGAAAAAATTATCAACAAGAAGAAACAACTGACATCCCATGGAAATGCTTTCGTAGTAATAATTAGAAAACATTCTCTCCGGAATCTTCAATAAAACGATCCACATACATTTTGCCCCCAACTTTTAATTTGCTGCAATTTACTTTTAAGAGTTAATTTGATACTTTCTGGTAATTTCTTTCCGAAAAGCTATGAGGAAGATGAAGATATTGAAATACGTATAGTCCTCTGATTCTGATTAGTTCCGAGGCCCCACCCATGAATGAATATGCCATTTCATGTCCTCGAACTTCTCAAAGTCATTCATATATAGGATTTGCCTCTCTGAATCTTCTATTCCAACGTCGACGACGGTGACTCCTCCTCGTGCCTCAGCTTTCTCCATAACCTAAACCTTTGAGAATTTCATGGCAATCAAATGCTTCTCTAAAACCATTCGTTTCTACGCTTGAAACTATCTACACTTTTCGTGGAACATTACTCTCCTTCCTCTGGTTAGTCAGGTTTCTTTATTACCTTTGATGATGTTACACATAGCAGAAAACTGACACCAAACATGATATTTTCTAGCTTTTCAAGTCTCCATATCATGCCAAAACAATTTGTGTAGAAACCAATGGTTCACGCATTCATGACTTTGAGAAGTTTCTGCTTCACAACAAAGCGGAAGAAAAAACAAAAAACTCCCACTTAGCTTGTTGTATCCATCTTGACGTTATCGTTATTTTTCTGCATATATTGCTACAGTTTCTGCATGTGGTCTCATTTTCAAAATATTCATATTGTTGTTTCTGTGATTTAGAGATGGAAGATCAGCTTCAACTAGTCATTAATAGCCCCAAGCCTCTGAGTTTAAGTTTTTACTCAATCAACAACCGGCAAAAAAGGACATTGAAGGTATATCTCACGCTACATTTTCATTCTAAAATTAAAGAAAAGCGAACAGAATTTAAAATATTATTGCAATTTCAATATGGAGAGTTACCCAGGTACAGGATCATAGAGTGCCCCTGTGATCCAAGATGCTGGAGACACTTTGAACTGGCGGTTGATTTTGAAGGGTTTAATGATGATGATGAGGAGATGAAGACATGTTTGACGAATTTCTTCTTCCCTCCTATTGATCCGGAAGAGCTGATAACATATGAAACCAAATGGCGGGGTGATGGGAATTTGTAAGGCTGCTTCTGCTTTCCAAATGACGGGTTCATGAGAGATCCTTGGCAAAGTGAGATAAATTTTGGAAAATTTGGGCAAGGCTACATGAATTAACATTCAGATCATGTTAAAAGATGAGTGTAATTCAATACTTGCTTTTGTGTATGAATAGTTATTCAATACTTCAAAATGGCATGGCATATTCAGTATTGAACTGCACAGTTTTCACGTTTGGCCACCCCCAAAAAAAAAAAGGGAAAAAAAATAAAAAGGTAGATATGCCGCATAACTTAGTGCAGTCCGTGGTTCAGAGTTAATATAGAAAATCAGAATATTTTCAAAAAGCAGAAGTCACCAATTTCCCAATCCAGGAAGCAAAAAATCCACCATACAGTCAGCTCTCATCATTGTTATTGCTAGACCTTTGCGAAGGCAGCAAAATGGTGAAACACACAACAGAGAGTGATCAAAGAACCAGGAGAACCAAAGCATGAAATGGCACAATTCAAACACAAAGTACCTTGCAGTATCTCGCAGCCATGCTGTGCCTACCAATCTCAGTATAGAGGTCAACTGCTTGATCTAAGCATGATATGGCTCCTAGATACACATGAAAACAGTAAAACATTAGCTTAAACTTATGGGAAATATACCAATAAGCATTGTAGACATTAAGCTATTCACTAATGGATTTAAAAACCAAAATTTCAAAATTTTAGCTAATCTCCTGAATTATCGATCTAAATAAAAGATCCAGGGATGTTATCTTGTAAATGTATATACAAGAGTGAAGGACTGCTGAATCAACCCCAAAAAAAGGGCACAAAATAGGCCTATGAACCTAGAAGACACTTGGACAACTTGATGAAGACAGACCCTGCTCTTTCCCCCAAATAAAAGTTTGAAACAAGCGTAAATACATCTTAAGCTAGTCTCTATGACAGTAAGTATGAAGAATATCCCAAAACTTGGAAATTCAAAACTTTTCAAGTTTGTAACTAAACAATTCCAAGACAGTGAGAAAATCAAGAGAAGCGAAACGCGAACAAGATTTTCCAAGTTTGAAGAATTGGTGGCTTCTTGGGCAACTCAGTAGCATCTTCGTATTTGGCGCTGAAGAAGGTCCACCCTCTGATCTTCTCTGTTTTCTTCTCGAGATCCTGTACTTTGGCTATGAGATCGGCCATTGTGGTATCCTTCTCTCTCCTCTAGAGCGAGAGAGAAAGTTTGAAGAGAAAGGAATGGTATAACTGTATGAGCGCACTGTCAAAAACTTGTGGCTTCATTGTTCCTATGATATTTGTCCATTGACGTTGGTTCTTGTTGCTCCTACTTCATCTTCGTTTGATTTTTGGTTTGAGTTTTTCGTTTTTTTGGTGTGAGTTGATTTCTGGTCCGCACAAGAACATGATGGAGAAGAGATGGTGTATGGATCAGAAGCTTGGAATGAGAAAGAAGAAATGGCGGTAGTGGAACTAATTGGTCCAGTGGATTGGGGATTGGTTGAAGGAGGGGAGGCTTTCAAGGATTATAATATTTATAATTATTTGAATAGATATGGTAAGTATAATAGCAAAATATAATTATATATCTATTTATTTAGTTTTTTATAATTATATAACTATACGGGTAAAATGGTTCATGTAAAAGTTTGTAGGGAATTATATTTTGTAGGCCATTATATTAATGCTACTGTTTGAAAACAAAAATACGTTTTTATTTTCACCAATGATTTGATTAAGAATTATATCGAAGTAAAAACTTGGTCTTCTTCCAATGTTTCAGCAATCATGCCCACCTTTCCCTTCTCTTTCTCACTTCTGTTCCACTATTGCTCTTTTGAGTATTTTATTTATCTTGGTCAGCAGCTTCTGTTGGCGGTTCCTGCGGAATATTGTATGGGTTTTACGGTGAAAGAATATATGCTGCAGACAAATCAGACCACACCAGATTTTAGATTAGCCTTAGGACAACTGAGATATGCTTGCCAGAGCTTACCATGGATGGAGATTTAAGGTTGAAAGGTCCTAAGGAACAAGTGGGATGGAAGACTGGGACGTGACTTCAAGGCAAGGTGTGGAGGTAATAGAAAAAAAGAACAAAACTTAGGTGAAGTTATCTATATTCCTTACGTCGAGCCCTCCAATCACACTTATTATTTTATTATTTGAATTGTTAAAATACGTATACGCACTTGTAAATTCACCTATGAACTGTAGAGCTAATAGATATAAGCAACGTAATATAAGTTTTGCCCATAAGAAAAAAATAAAACTCAAAGCTTTGTCTCCTGATGATAAGTTAAAGTATTCTTACTGGGAATTCAAGCCTTCCATGAACAGAGATATCACTTTGGTCAAGTTGGGTTCAAGGGGGTCGGATTTATTTGATGTCAGACACAAGAAAATAGCACAAATTCCATCGCCAAGGAAACACCCAAAAAGATTCTTGGCAGGCTACATTACAATTCAGATGGGAAGGCTAAGTTTGATGGCCATTTTACATGCACTAAACAGCACATGTGATATTCCTATTGCATGCATACCATATGAAATATGTACTGTGTACATTCTCTAATGCCTGCTCGTGTATTCGGCTTTCAGCAAAGGAAAATGGAGGAAGTTCTGGATGCACTGAGGAAATTTCCAAGGGGTTTTGTAAAGGGAAAGAGGCAGAGATGCTTGAACTAGAGAATGTGGGTAGTGTGATCAAAGATGACCATACAAAATTGGTAAATATTAGCAGAGAAGCATGTAAAAGTTTCGGCTTGCAAGACTGTCAATATGCCTCTACATTATAATTTTGGAACAAAAGCAGAAATGTGCGAGAATGCTATCTCTACAAACTAGTCCTAGGACTCAAGGAGGTAGAGAATGGTACAGGATTCAGTTATATGGTTAGGGTTCTAAAGGGAACAGCTAAGAAGACACAATTTTCAGGAAGGGACACAAAATAAGTGATTACCTTCCATCTCTCATCTAGGCCTTTAAACAAATCCTGGTCTTCAGCATAACTTATTGGCTCAATTATAACTATGTTGATGGCAAATTTAAGCCAGGAGTCACCAAAACTAACCATATCTGCTGCCAAAGTAGATGCAGGCCCGATATTTCCTTTAGCAAAGGGAATTGACCAATCAGAGAAAATACTCTCAATACTTATTAAGTTACATTAAACTAAAGGATTCTGCCTTGAGATCTTATGAAATCCTAAAAGTAAAGAAAATCCAGCATTGCAAACTATGAAATGAGAAATTATTGCATTCAAAGAAGCCAAGTGTAGTGTTGTACCTCTGCGTTATGAATCTGCAGACAGTGAGCAATGCTCACCAAATTGCCTTTCCAGAATGCTCTAAAACCCTCTTCATTGACACGCCGAAGCCTCCTTCGCTGACCTCTACTCCTTGAGTTCTCCGTCGGCAGCCCTAATTTCTCTTTCCCGGCAAGCCGAGTATATTGGACTTCTACACCCCTCCACCGGCGGATGATGAATTGCGCGCAGGCGCCATTATCGTCAAAAGAGGAAAATCACCGACACGTGGCTCGCAGGTAGGGGTGTACATCCGCAGTTATGAGATTTGTTTTTTTTTTTGTTACAAAAATTTGATTATTCACGTTTTTTAGTTGCCTAAATATTTTATTTGATATTTAGAATATAGGGGGAAGTTATAATAAACATGGAGGGAAAAATTAGGGTATAACTTTAATTAATCGGCTTGTTAAAAAATTAAGAAAGGTCAAAAGTAAAAATCATAAATAAAGGGAGTTATTAGGTTTTATGATTTATTATTTATATTTTTTCAAGCAGACTCAATAAACCACGTGTCAGAAAAGGAGGGCAGCAACATCAAGGTTGTTAAGAGATAATTTTAGTTTGCTTAAAGAAATTATGACGAAGGGAGATGTACATATAAATATAAATAATAATAAAAATCCTAAACAAAAAAAGTTAATCCTTTTTTAAGAAATAAAATGGTTTTTTTGCGTAGAAAATATGAAGGGACAAAATAATAATCCTAAACAAAGGGATTTAAGTTAAGAGACAATATAAGTTAAAAAATTAAAATAATGAGAATTATATTTTATGTTATCTATGTATAAGTAGTAGTAGTAGTAATAATATTAACCTTAAAACCCTAAACAAAGGCAGTTATTTTTCATTTTAAGAAATATTACAAGAAATATTCATATGACTATTTAGTCGAGAAAAACGAAAGAAAAAAGAAAATCCTAAGTACAAGTAGTTATGAGCGAAATATTAGTTAAAGGAGTTATAATAAAGATAATTATATATATATATATATATATATATATATATGAGAGATAATTTTATGAGGCAAAGTGTATTTTAAAAAAATTATAAAAAATAGGCTAAATTTTTTAAAACTAACCTAAACTCTATGTTAGTTGCATAAAATAATTATTTCACTTTTCAAAAGGAAAATTTAAAGTCCTTGACGTTTTGATTTTTGATATTAAATACAGTTATTACTTTTGCGGTTAATTTTTTTTTTTTTTGGATACATAGAGTGACCAAGCTAGTTTGGATAGGAAATATAACAAAATATATTAAACATCAAGAGTAATGTAGAAGATCTTCCCGCATGATAGGAATACACCCCGAATAGGGGACTAGTAAGACAACCAAACGTTGAACTAAGGTCTGAGCATCCTTAGCTAGGTAATTAGCACACCTGATTGTATCTCGTGGTGTATAGCGAAGTTCAATGTCCCATTCGGAGTAAAGCAAATCCCTAATTGCATTAATCTCCAATCGTAGTGGATGGTAAAGGCCACTATCCTGCATAACCAGATGATACACCTCAAGAGAATCTGTGTAAGCAACAATTCTCTAAAATCCATATTGCCTGCACAGTTGAAGACCTTGGCATAAGGCCATAAGCTCAGTAGTGGTAGGTGGAGTGAATCCTAGTTTGCGTTGAAAGCCAAGGACCCAATTGCCTCTATGATCTCGAACAAGCCCTCCACATGCTGCATTGCAGTGAGCATCAACCGATCCATCTGTATCTAGGCGAACATATCCTTCCGATGGCAATGTCTAGGAGTGGTCGTCTCCAACAGTATAACAGAAGAGTTGGTGTTTCAAGTTATCCGAAATGTTGGATTCCATGATATGGTATAGTCCATCATGAATAATTTCATTAGGTTGAGCATGAACTCCCTCCATGACACCCTTACATCTGTTTTTCCATAAAAGCCAACAGATGATGCTAAAGATCCGAATCCATGGCCAACAATGATAATAAGGCTTTCCCAACGAAAGTGACAAATTATCCTTGATCCATACCTGCAAATCAGAGCGAAAAAAACTAAAACGATAATTAGGATCAATAAAATATAATCACACTGCTCTTGCAATCTCACAACCACGAAGGATGTGTATAATGGATTCTGTACACTCACACTGAAAAGGACACTCCTCACTGACTGGTAAACCCCTCCTAGCTCTAAGTGCATTGGTAGGCAGTCTTTTATGAATAATCTGCCAGAAAAACATCTTCACTTTCTCCAGAACAGGTAACTTCCACACTTTCTTCCACAGAGCCGAACCATTCCGATCCCGCTGAGTAGAAATGAAGTTATAAGCAGCCCAGACATTGAATTTGCCATCCGAAGCATTTCTCCAGTAGAAAGGATCATCTCTAGGTTCACCTGGTGGGGGATCTGAATTTGCGGTTAAGTTTTTGACTCAAACTACTCCCTCAAATTAAAGGGGATGATGTGACGTCTGAAATGGTCATTTGGATTAAAAATTAATTTAAACTTAAATTTTGAAATGTAGGGGTTTATTTGCAATTGGCTTAAAGATCAAGGTGTTTTGCATAGGAAAAATTCCAAATAAATACCATTTGGACTTGGAAAACTTCAAAAAGTATGTTAACACAAGCAAAAGACAAGTAGGTCTAAAGGAAATAATTTGGGATTTTGAAATTTTGTGCTTTTACCAAAATGCCCCTTAAGTTTAAAAAAAGAAAAAAGAAACGTAAAACCCTCACCAACGCCGGAGCTCAGGTGATAAGTTGAGTAATGGGATTGACAAGTTGAGTAACATGATTGACTACTTGATCTCTTTAAACCTTATCAAACGTCATTGACAAGTTAAATAAAGATAATGACAACTTTAGCATTGACAATGACAATTTTAGTGTAGCCAATAATAACCACAGGAGCACAATTGATCAATCGCCTTACTCAAATTATCAATGCAAAGTGTTTTTTTAATTTTTTTTATAAAGAAAAAAAGAAGCAAATAGCACTACATCAAGCACACAAACATGGGGCCTCGAGACAACAAGTACATCTACAAGTTAGAGCATCCTCCTACAATAGCATCTGTAGCATCCCTCGTATTTCTCGTAACAGCGAATCATTGTCATTATTAAGATAAGCACCACTACAAATCCAAGTCATCACTACAAATCATATACTTTCCAAGACTTCATAGTTTCTGGGATAGCTTGCAACCTGAATGTAGACAGTGAGTCATACCTTGGTAACCATCGATCATCCCAGAAGCTCACAGTTGATCCATCCCCGACTTTCCAACTCAACCCTAGCAACATGTTTGACCAAGACTTTTTGATTCCTTTCTTGATGTCAATCTTGGGATAACGTCATTCCCGCATTTATATTTTTCTCTCATGAATATTACCCATAAGGCATCCCTCAATGAATGAGACTACCCAAGCTTCATCATGAAAGCCTCATTTCTTCCCATTTGTAGATCTTGACCCCCTTCCTCCTTTTTACTACAAACATCCTCCCATGACACTAGATATGGCTTTTTGATTTGACTACCGTTGCCCCAAAATATCTATCTTTTAAGATTTTTTTTATTTGATCAAGAGTGGGAATCCCTTTCAAGAATTAGAGGGAGTAGTCTCTCTTAATAAATACGATTTTTAGGATTTTATCCATTGAACGGATCAAGAAAATGTTTAAATAATTAAAAGTGGATACATAAAGCAAACAAATAATCATAAATATCTATATATTATTGGTCGTTTATTATTGGCTACTATTACAGAATCTTTCTTTTATTATATTGCTATAAAAGGAAATTGAGGTGATGGATCCATTACGAAAAAATAAATGATGGTGTGAAAACTCGACCAAGTTTGGGGTATGAACTATTTCTCTAACCAGTCCAATCAAAAGTTTTAGAAAGAAAAAAATAGCAACCTATTATATTTGTGTTTTATTAACTCTTGTTTGTTGGACTATATATGGTTTATAATGAACATTCTTTCTACTTGTAAATAAATACCCTTTTTATTTGAGTATTGCCCTTTCTCAGATTTTTATATGAATAATTCTTTGTATTTTAATTATATAATAGTAATTTAAATGACTGGTCTGACATCTAATTGACCTCAATTTGAAGCACTAATAATTGAACAATTGTTTCAATTTTCAATATTTTTAAAAAAGTAGGTCTTCATAATTTTATAAGAACTTGGTTTGGGTTGAAATATAATGATAAAAAAACAAAATTCGTTAAAAATATAGGGATATTCAAATTTTATGAAACTATAAGGATATAACTTTAATTATTCGGCTTGTTGAAAAATTAAGAAAGGTAAAAAATAAAGGGGGTTATTAGGTTTTATGATTTTTTATTTATATTTTTTCAAGCTGACTCAATAAACCACGTGTCAGAAAAGGAGGGCAGTAAAATTAAGGTTGTTAAGAGATAATTTTAATTTTTCTTAAAGAAATTATGACGAAGAGAGTTATACATATAAATATAAATAATAATAAAAATCCTAGAAGTTAACCCCTTTTTAAGAAACAAGAAAATTTTATATGGTTTTTTTACCTAGAAAATATGAAGGGAAGAAATATTAATCCTAAACAAAGGGAGTTAAGTTAAGAGAAAATATAAGTTAAAAAATTATAATAATGAGAATTATATTTTATATTATCTATGTATAAGTAGCAGTAGCAGTAATAATAATAATAATTTCCTTAAAACCCTAAACAAAGGGAGTTATTTTTCATTTTAAGAAATATTACAAGAAATATTCATATGGCTATTCAACCAAGAAAAAAGAAAGAAAAAAAGAAAATCCTAAGCACAAGTAGTTATGAGGGAAATATTAGTTAAAGAAGTTATAATAAAGATAATTATATATATATATATGAAGAATAACAAAAATTCTAACTAAAGGCGTTGTTATGTCTGTTAATCAGTTATATATATATATATATATATTATATAACAACTCTACATAAAGGGAGTTATTTTTTATGTTAAGAAATATTACAAGAATATATTAATGGTTAATCAGCCTGAAAAGAAAATGAAGGGAAAAAAGAAAAACCAAGATACAGAGGGTTTAGTGGAAGTATTAGTCCAAGAAATTATAATAAAGAGAATTATACATATATATGTATGACAAATAATAAAAAGGGTTAAGGATTATTTTTGCCCCGAAAATTTTTAGTGGAGGCAATTTTGTCTCGAATGTTTTATGAGATAAAAGGATGAGTCCACTAACTTAGTGAGGTATAAGTAATAAAGTATGCCATAGGAAAACAAAATGGTCCAAAAGAGCTTTTTGAAATATTTTTGAGGCAGGGATTTGGAATAAAGTCAAAATTAAATAATTTCATAGGTGATTAATCATAAGACATTCAAGAATAAATAAAATCAAAATCAAATAATTTCCATAATTTGGGTAATAACCATCCCACCACTTATACATCTCATATATATAGTATAGATTTAAGGGATGACAGTCCCATTATATAGATAAACTTACATCTCATATATATAGCATAGATTCCATATATTTATATGTAGATACATCCCAAAAAGGATTTTCCTTTTTCAAAACGAATATATCAGTTTATTTATTTTCAGAAAGAACATCAGAAGGTTTCGAAATCAAACTAATTAAAGGAAGAGAGAGATTTAATGGAAATAAATAATAATTTAAAGAAAACAAAACATAATCTCTTTCCATAACAAAACAATTGAGTTTAACATCCCTTTTTTTTTTTTTTTTTTGGTTTAAAAAGAAAGAACCTTTGAAACCAAAGAAGTCATAAATGACTACTATGAAAATAATGGTTCACAGAAAACTTGACGAAATAGTATCTAGAAAACATTAGAGAGAGATAAAATAATTTGGATATGCTTCCTAAATATACCGAAGTAGAGGGAAAAAAAAACAGTTCGGCTAACAAGTAATAACCAGGGTTCTCAGACCCGGACCGGACCGGCCTGTCCGGCCTAGAACCCGCCGAACCGGTCAGTAGATCGGTCCGGTTCCCGGTCTGGTCCGGGTCCCAATTTTCAAAAAAAAAAAATTTAAACTTTTTTCTTTAGAATTTCATACTATAAGCCTAAAATCTTTAATTACTCACCGGTTTGGTCTCGGTTTAACTCCGATTTGACCCCGATTTGACCCATTGACCCTTAACCCAGTACCCCGACCGGTTCAATACCCGGTCCGGGTTTTAATACCTTGGTAATAACCACGAAAACGAATGGTATCATCTTGCTGGGATCAATCATAGAGACCCTATTTTAACCCCTTTATGACAAACAGCTAAAGAGTCCTCACCAGTATCATCTATGGATAATAAAATTTAAAAATATCATTATGAGTTTCAAGATCAGTGTTCATATTATGTTTTATATAAGTTAAAATGTTATAATAATGAGAATTATATTTTATGTAGTAGTAGTACTAATAACAACAACAACAACAACAATAAAAACAATAATAACAACCTTAAAGCCATAAACAAAGGGAGTTATTTTTCATTTTAAGAAATATTACGAGAAATATTCAGATGGCTATTCAGCAGAGAAAAATGAAAGAAAAAAGAAAATACTAAGAACAAGTAGCTATGAGGGAAATACTAGTGCAAGAAGTTATAATAAAGATAATTATACACACACACATATATGTGTGTGTGTGTGAAAGATAGTTACGATTTTTTTAACTTTTCACCGCGGGTCATGTTTTTAATAAATATAAAAAGCAGACATTAACAGGAATTCATCTAATGAAGAATATTGAATAAATCAGCAAACTTAATTTACAATTTACATTATGCTCACTACAAAAGATTGAATAAACGAACAATATATTGGCCAAAAAAAAAAAAAAAGTGGAGAAATATGCTGAAAACCTTCAAAGTGAGTGGGTGTCGTTTAATATCCTGAACTATATGCTTTGATCCATTATTGTTCTTGAGAGCACATCCCTCCCTCTCTCTTTCTCTCTCTCTCTCTCTCTCTCACTACTATCTCTGTTATTTAATTTGAGTAGATTAAGAAAACTAGTTATGTTAGTATTTCATAACAAATATAAACTGGTTTCCTTAAAATATTATCTTTTATTATGATTACCTTTATATAAAAACTCCTTAATATGAGTAAAAAATAGTATTACTTCCACGCAACCCGAGGGGGTGTTTATAAATTTATGAGGCAAAGTGAATTTTAAAAAATTATAAAAAATAGGCTAAAATTTTTAAAACTCCCCTAAACTTTATATCATTTGCATAAAATAATTATTACACATTTCAAAATTAAAATTTAAAGTACTTAACATTTTGATTTTTGACATTAAATACAGTTGTTACTTTTGCTGTTAAATTGCTGACACAAACTACTACCTCAAATTAAAGAGGATGATGTGACATCTGATATGGTCATATGAATTAAAAATTAATTTAAATTTAAACTTTGAAATCTAGAGTTTATATGTAATTAGCCTAAAGATTAAGGTGTTTTGTATAGGAAAAATTCTAAATAAATATAATTTGAACTTGAAAAACTCCAAAAAGTCTGTTAACACAAGAAAAAGACAAATAGATCTTAAGGAACTAATCTGGGATTTTGAAATGTTGTGCTTTTACCAAAACGCCCCTTAAGTTTTTTTTTTTAAAAAAACATAAAATCCTCACCAACACCGAAGCTCCAGTGATAAGTTAATAACCTCAGGAGCATAAGTGATCAATCGTTTTACTCAAATTGTCAATGCAAAGTTTTTTTTTTTTTGGATGAAGAAAAAAAAAGTAAATAGCACTACATCGAGTACATTGGCATGGGACCTCTAGACAATGAGTGCATCTACAAGTTCGAGCATCCTTCTCTAATAGTTAGAGCCAGGAATACGGCCCGGTCCTTTACTGGCTCGGGCCTAAATGGGCCGCTTCTTAAAAAGTGACTTTTTAGACTGGTTGTGTCTAAAACACGTCTAAAAAGTAAGAGTTTTTAGATGAGTTGTAGACACAACCGGTCTAAAAAGTGACTTTTTAGCAACCGGTCTAACAAGTAACAGACTTTTTAGACTGGTTGTATCAAAACCTAATTTAGAACCGATTTAAAAAGTCATTTTTTACCGGTTTAAAAAGTCATTTTTTCACTTGTGATTATATTTATATAGATATAACTAAATGTTTATAAATATTTGTAAAGAAAATAATTTTAAATTAGAATATACTATATCATGGGCAAAAACATGTGTCTGAAATAAGTTTTTAGTCATTAAAAAGAAATTTAAATAAGTAAATTTCAATAAATGAGATGAAAAATGAACAAGCTAAGCATTGGAGCCGCTGGGGAATAGGCAGATGCCAATTAATCTCAATCGAGGAAACATGTCGACATTCAACAACTGAATAACTCTCATGAAACTACTATTGACCGATGTGGATGACCTAGTCTCTTTGAAAATGAAGCCTCTTTAGGGAACTTTGATTTTTGTGCTAATAATAGTGAGATGACGCCCCAAACTCGTTGTACAAAAAAGGAAAATAAAATGCTGTAGATCAGCTGAACAACACCTTTGCATATCAGATGCAAATACAAACCCCAAGGCCCCATAAAACTGCAAATCGCAAGGCTTTCTGCTCCATCGGTCATACGGAAAGAACTCTGTGAAACTACTCCAGAGTAGTAAGACACACCCAATTATCACCAAAAAGGTGGTTCTAAATTTGCTGCGTCGGTTCAAAGTGGTCCTTCTAGTGTCAAGTCTTCAAGCGAAGGAAATGAAAGAAGCCTATTCAAGTCTCCCCGATATTCAAATACAACACGTTCCAAACGCAATGCTTTCAGGTTAGGCAAATTAACATCTTGAAGTTTACCCACCTTTACACTAATCAGCATCAAAACCGTAATGTGATCAGCAGCGAAAAATCTAGAAGGCATCTGCACACTGTGTCAAATATAGCTCCAGATGTTTAACTTTTGTTGGAATAAGCCTGGTCCAACATTGGTGGATCAGGGCCTAAGCCTAATTCAGTTAGGACTATTATATAATTATAGAGAAGTATGGGTTCAATTAAGGAATTTTATCCTTATGATTTGAATTTCAAATCATAATAGCTCCCGTACGTAATATAAGGGGTTATTCTCACTTGGTGGATGTAAGTTAATAACATCACTCAGACAACTTCCAAAATGGTGAATTTGCCATATAATGTGATCAGAGTTTGAATCAGTGCTCCGATCTCGTGTGGGTATTCAGTGAGTCAATAGATTTCAGGTTCGCCTGAAAACCTACATTGGTATTAGAGCTAATGGTTTTAACCTGTCCAAAATGTTGCTTCTGCTATACTGTTAATGAATTTTGAATGCATGAAAATTTGATCTGCGCATGTTTTATGTTGATGAATATATGAAAAACTTGCTACGATAAATTCTGAGTATATGGATATATGAGAATTAAATGATTCTGACTCAAATACATTTTTTCTTGAATGTATGAGATTAGTTTTCATATGTTTGGTCTTGTTATACGGTGTTATATCAGAACTAGTTTTTTTTTCATTTTTTCACGGTGATATACGGTGTGTTCAATTTATTGTTAATTCCTATTTATTCCTTTGTTTTATGAGTAAGAGTGTATTTAGTGCCTCATAATACACATCATAATTGGATTGAACGGAATAAAATAAAGAACCGAAGAAACCGAATGGAAAAAATGAAACTTCGGATTGGGTCATCATAAAACGAGTGATTTAGGATTTAAAAATAATCCCATTGCTTAGATCTCGAAAAATGATGAAAATAGACACCAAGAATGAGCAAAACAAACGTCGGACGGTGAAGTTACGGAGGAGAGAAGGTACCGGGTCGACAGACCTGACCGCGCCTGAAACCGGGTCCAGGTCGACCCAGCTGGAGGTTGAAGACAACCTCCAGACCATCGAAACGGCGTTGTTTTGAGACGCATAAAAAAACACTGGATTGGGGTAGCCGGGTCGGGGTCTAACCCGATCCAAAAAAAAATGGATTGGGCCGAAGTTGGTCCAACCTAAACCAAAAAAAAGGGGGGCCAAAGGTGGATTTGGACTGGGTAGGCCGTTCATTATATGGTCTGACCCGATCCGCAAACACAAAAAAAAATGGCAAACTTAAAAAAAACTAAAAATCGCCACATGGTGCGTGTCGGGCCGTCAGATTGCCTTATGCCATGTGGCAGACTTCATCTAAAATCTCTCGGCGTGTGGACTATGGATAGCCGGCACGTGTAACATTTTGGTATCTGTGTGGCATGCACACACCAATGCCAAGAGTGGGATAGTCTGGTTTCTTTCAATTTTTCCAGAATTTCCTCTTCCTCCTCCTTCTAAGGGCGCGTGAAGGTGCGTTTGAACTCCGATTGAGATGCGGTTTGTTTCTAAAAATCCCTAAATTCAAAATCTTCATGTTGATATATATTTGAACTTTTTTTGAATATATTTTAGAGGCATTTAGTGCTATCTTTAATGATTTTTTTATGAGTTTAAAAATCCAAAAATATTTGTAATTATTCGTAATAATTTTATTTGAGATAATTATGAATTTGCGGAGTTCAAAAAGCACTAAACCAAAAGAATTTTATTCTTTTGGATGATTACTACATTAAAAAATACTTCCCTACCCTAAGTATGAACCACCTTTGCAGTGGATTTGAAAAGGTGAAAATTATTTTTTGCTATCTCTAAATAATGATTCAAGCATAAATTACTTAGAGTAATGTGAGCCTCTAAGTGGTAGATGAAAGAGGGATTTGCTCATTTAAATTTGAGCCCTGAAACATAATCTAGAAGGAGAAGATCCTAAAGAGAGATTCAAGAGGAAAATGATTAAAACTAAGGTTTATTAGTACCTGAAATTGAATAAGAGGTGTGACCGAAAAGAAATTTGGAAGATAAACTTAAAAATAAACCTGAATCTCATGAATCTTAAGAAGGTGAATGTCAAGATTCATATATGAGAAAACCTCATAGAGGTAAAAGTGAGGATTTGATACTAAAAGAGACAACATTAAATTATAATGAAAGGGAATCTCAAAATGGAGAAACTTCCCAACGCCAGATTTCGGCAAGTGATGCACCTCAGAAGGTAAAGCCCATTTCATGAGTGAAAATGAGCCTTAAGCCCAAACCAACCACCAACATTCGAAATCAAAAAAAGACTTAAGAGCAAATATGTAATATTTCTAGAATAAAACAATTCAAATTGCATAAAACATTTGAAACATCTTCTCAATGTGATAGAGAAACTTTGGAAGATGATTAAAATAACATGGAACATAAAATTCTTCCAACCTTAGAAAATAGTGGTTGTTATGAACTTTATCAAATTGGGTTTGAGAAGAAATGAGAATTCTCCCCAATGTATAAATGAGATGTATATAAAACCAAAGAAAACTATTGAATTGTCCCAAATTCCCTGATAATAAGACATTATCAACATAATAATGCTCTAAGAGACATGAAGAAGGAACTGTCAAACACTCTTTATGAGTGAAAGCTCTTGGAAAATGAGTCTTCTAAGAGAATCATATAATCTATTTAAGTGGGAACTAGCATATGCTCTATATAAGTTGGAGCTTTTAGAAATTGAGCCTTTTGAAAGTCATAATTGAGCATCTTATGTAAAGTACTTGTATGAAATTCTTGATAGATGATAGTGACATTGTTGGAGCCTGTCAGATGGGAGGTACAAACGTATTCTCCTTATCGTAGACCCAATGGCATTACTACCTTTCTAGTCAAGAATAATACAAGTTCATGACATTGTATACTTAAATGTGCTATAAAAAGACATTTTTGGTTTAAATCAATTGTGAATAACCCTATGAGTAGGATGATTTAAGTGACTAAGCAAATGAAAGCCACCAAGAACAAGAATGTTAATTAATAAATTAAATGGGGACAATTGTGATATCTGGCATTGAAAGATCTCATATAAATAAAAAATATTGTAAAGCCATTGACTTGGGTCAAATGACACTAAAGCTGAGAATTTACTCAACAAATAGAGGTTATGAGACCAACATGGCCGTGACAAGGGAAACTTCATAACATTAATTGCCCTGCGTATGCTATACTTGACAAATGCATGTGCGAATGTGAAAGAAATCCAATAGCAATGCCATGTGAATTACATTCAAAGATAATCTCAAGGTACTTCAATCACCTCTTAAGAGACAATATCTACATGAGATAACCAACTTAACAAGGAAACTGAGAGAAGCTGAACATGTATTGTTTAATGAACAAGTTCATTTTTGTTCATCAAGACGCTCCTTTCTAGGTAGGAGCTCATGAAAGTTAGTATGACCCATAGTAAAAACATTATTACTTTCAATGATGTATTGAAGTACTTGGGGCTTGAAAATGAATGTCTAGAGGTTTGTGAGTCGTCTGGATAAGCTTACCCATAGGGAAGGCCAAGTCCTCTATACTCTACACCCAATATTAGGGAAGGGCAAGAGATTCCAGAAAAGAGATAGAAGGACGACCCTAAGTTCAAAGAAGCGTAAGAATTTCTCTCAGCAGAAGGCTAACCTAAGTGAGGTTAAATGCTTTTTCTGCCAAAGACATATCCATTTTGCAAAGAATTGTTTCAAGTAAGGGGAACCCAAAAGGACATAAGTTCCATAAATCATGATGATAGGGATTGAAATTCTTTATTGAATGTTCTCTATTGTCAAATCTAAGCCAGAAGCTTAGTATTGGTCGCGACATGAGGATTGAAGTGAAAGGCATAAGCACCTACAAGTCCACTTATGTAGTGGAATGACCTTAATTCTTTGTGATGTGCTTCATGCACTGGTTCAAATGAGATTAAGTTGTTGTCTCATGCCGTCAAGATTAAGGGTTCAATTGATTTAAACTTTCATGATTTTGTGACATGTATATAGTTCTGATTCAGTTTTCCTTTCATGAGATTTCTTTGAGTTGAGCATTGTTGGTGAATCTCTATGCTTAGTTGCTTTACCACCTTCTGTAATTCAAGTATTGACTTGATTATGTGTCATGTTAGACAAGGACATGGGAATTACTACCAAAATTAGCATAATAAGGATTGCTAAGTTTAGTTTCCAATGTGCAGATGTCCTTGTGATAGTCTAGCAAGTAAATCAACATGAAAAGATTTATAATAAAGGGAAAAAGACCGTATTTCCACTGCAATTATTCCACTATGATAAATTTGGTACTGAGTATGAGGGCAAGGTATAGAGCTAAACATTTATCACTCTTGTTGAAGATTATTCACAATCTGATCATACATGTTTAATTCCTCGTAAGTCTGAAGTTTAAGTATTTTGGATTGTAAATTGATAAGTTGTGTAGTTAATTGAATAAATTAAATAAGTTTTTTAAATCCTATGTATGAACTAATCAAGGTTGTGAATGATCAAATGAGCTCTGTGACAGAAGAAAGATAGTTGATAGCTAACTATCTGATGCACTCCACTACCAAATGGAGTTTACTGAAAAGTGTAATGAGACATGGTTATGATGGTTCAAGCTAGCCCACCAAATATGAGTAGGAGAGAATTAAGGTTTACTTTTGGTGGCTTAGTACACATATTTGTTTTCATCAAGTATGTGTGGTATTGAACTTAACCATGTGCCCTCTAAAGTGGTCACTTCAACACTCTATGAATTATGGTCAAGTGCGAATTAGATTTGATTTTCTGTAGACCATAAGAGTGCAAACCATAAGAGTCAGTTGCACATTCCTTTTGTGATTATAAGTGGGAGCTCATTAGAGTGACATCTTCATTTTTTCATAAGTGAAAAGATGGAATTGTGAGTAAAAAGAACTGAAAGCTACCACATTTATTATGCATCAGTTTCCAAATAAGGGCTAAAATGATGACCATGTATCTCTTTACTAGACACATAGATAAGGTAGTACAAAACCAGCCAGTGATTCTCAATCATCCTTATGAGTGGGAGCTTAGAAGGGTCAATAAAGAAACATAAACAAGAGAAGTAGGAAGCTCCAATAAGGAGTAATTGAGAAAGGAATTCATGGCTGCTCTAGAAGATAGAGTTGTGTTCTACACAAGATTCTTGCAAAGGCAAAATGGAAGAAAGCAATGGAAGTGATGATTCATTGAAAAAGAGTTATGGTTAAGAATTAGCAAATACTCATTTGATTGCAAAGGGGTGAGCATAACAAGAAGGCTTTTATCTTACATGTTGTGCATTTGAATCAGACTTATTCTAGCAAAAGTTTACTGTTTAAATTTCGATATACATCAAGAAGATGTGAAACCTACACTTTTAAGTGGTGATATGGATGACAAAATCTATTTGCAACGACAATTAGTTTTCACTAAAAGTGGTATTTGAGGTTTCATAGAGGGATAACCTCATTTTATTTTTACAGAAATCCTTTTATGGATTGAAGCAATCATTTAGATAGTGATGTATAAGGTTTTATAAGAGTGATAACTTAATGTATTTCTCAAATGGTTGAAGAGAACCATTATTAAGTAATGTTTTGATATTATCCTTTTAAATGGATGATATACTATTAGCTAGAAATAGTTTGAATATAGTAGTACATGTTAAAGAATGGTACTCATAAATTCTGAAAAGAAGCATATGGGTGAAGCAATGCATATTCTTGGATTTGAGATCCAGTGAGATAGCTTAAGGAGAACCCTCTCTGTAATAAGAGAATTATATTAGGATATCCTTGAGCAATTTCTATATGAGTTAATGCAAACCCATGCATACCCCAGTAGCTTCAGTAATGATTTTTGAGTCTTGATTTGCTCCCTGAACTAAATCAACATAGAAAATGGAAAAAGGTTCCATGTAAATGCTGTTGGTAGTCTTATGTAAGAAGTGATGTGTACAAGATCGGATATCTATTTTGTGATAAGACTTGTATGTAGGTATTAGTCTAACCATTGTGAGAGACATGGAATGTCTTCACAAAAGGTCTTGAGATATTTTTTAGGGCATATAATGATCATGCGCATATTAATGTACTATGCCAGTACATGTGGCTATATGGCTAATGATGTTTGGGAAAACATCTATGATTTGAAAGTAAAAAATATAGTGTTAATGTATTGTGAAAACACTGTAGTCATTGCTTAAGTAAAAGACCCTAAGTATCATATCAAGACTAAACACGAAGATGTGATTCTTGTTAGCAATACTATAGCCCATAAAGTTGTTGTTGAACAACACATTCCTATGCAAAGTCCCCTAACTAAGCAGGTGGCCAAGGGAATACATAATGAGTCCTTTGGCATGCATAGGAAGTGAAGTATAGATACTTCATTATGGTTTTACAACTGTATGCGAAAGTATACAATGTCTAATATGTCGTACAAGTTGATGAGGTTGGCTTTCTCACACAAGAGACTACCTTTGACACTCTGAAGAAGTGTGCAAAGATGAGACATATGTGTTCATCAGTAAAGCACTGAGAGAACTGTATAGTAGAGAAGAAACACAACACTAAATGTCACCTCAACTTAGTGGTGCATTCAATAAGGATGAGATCCAAAATTATAAATATGGATCGATTCATGGATACCTACATCCATGATACCTGTAGCCAGACAACAAATTCTTCAAATTGACGTCATGTGAGTAAAACTGAAGAATTTTGGTTTAAATACTGTGCGTGTCTAAACTTAAGTCTATATGGTGTTAATGGTAAGATTAAAGTGACATACGCTCTTATAGTATAAGAGTAACATCGTAGCATGCGATTCATACACATGTGCTAGAAAACCGTAAATGGGAAGCAAGTGAAAAGATACATGCTTCATTGTTGTGTGAGCCCCGGAAAGGTTTACCCTTTCATGATGTCCTCTGACTTTGACAATATGATAGAGATATGTTTCAATGTCTGCTACTTTAGCATTTTTCCTATGATCATGATCGATACGATCTAAAGGCTTTATGTTTAGAAATCGGTTGATTCATATTGAAATGATATATGGGCGAAATAAAGATTACTTGGAATATACACACTTATGCTTGTGTCTGAGACCAGTCCCTTATGATGTTACTTGGGTAATTTCATAAGTGTGGATACTATGCTTATGAGAAAGGCCATCTGAGTTTTATCTTGACTCAAGAGGGATTAGATTGGCTATGAAGAAAGTGTATATGGGTTAAATCTAGGATATCAGAGGCATTATATTAAGATGATAAAGATGCACTACAGGGTTGTTTTGTGTTGGTTTCTGTGAAAGGGATTCCTAATACAAGACACCTGAATGGAAACGTCATGCCTATGTGGTTACGACAGAGCACCTAGTATAACAAGAGGATGGAAGAGAAAAAGATATGACCCATAACATTTGATCCACCAAGTGTGAGTGGGAGATGTTGGAATATGCCTGGTCCAACCTTGGTGGATCAGGGCCCAAGCCCAATTCAGTTGGGACTATTATGTAATTATAGAGAAGTATGGGTCCAATTAAGGAGTTTTATCCTTATGATTTGAATTTCAAATCATAATAACTCCCGTACATAATATAAGGGGTTATTCTCACTTGGTGGATGTAAGTTAATAACATCACTCAGAAAACTTCCAAAAACTCCTTTCTCCCTGGGTTCTCTTCTCTAATGGTGAATCTGTCGTATAACGTGATCAGAGTCTGAATCGGTGCTCCGAACTTAGTGAGTCAACGGATTCTAGGTACGCCTGAAAACCTACAACTTTAGTAGCAGTAATCACAACATTAATCCAATCCATAAGTAGACCTTCTTGAAAATCATCATAGTGAAGAGAAACCTTTATGACATGTCCTAAATTTACTGGCTTGAGCACTTCAACTACGAATTGATGGAAAATTTCACGAGTTGGGAAGTCTTGCCTTCTGAGGAGAAGAGCTGGAATTGAACACCAAAGTGTTCTCCATTTCTTGGATAACACACTTGTGGCAACAATATCTTTAGCCAGAAGAAAAGAGAGATATCAAGAAGCATTGCATCTGGCAACTTATTAATGTTGTCCTTTGCTTCTACTCTTGTTCTAAGCTTTTTCTTTTTACGTGTGGACCATGAGTTTCCCATCTCCAAATCACATGCAGAAACTGTAGCAATATATGTAGAAAAATAATAACAATATCAAGACCGATACATCAAGCTAAGTGGCAGCTTTTTTTGCCCTAGTTGTGAAAAAGAAACTTCAATTCGCCCCTATTATATTCCACTCTCATCTCTGATTAATTATTACTATGAGAGCATTTCCATAGGATATTAGTTGTTTCTTCTTGTTTATAATTTGTTTCCTCAATATGTCAGAAAAATGTGGAAGTAATGGCATATCCATGTAACTCATTCACTTCATAAGTTATTGTTTTTCTTGGTAATAAAGTCATAGGAAGAGGAAAGTTTGTACCTTGCTAAACTCAGAAGCTTGAGTTGAGGGTCAACGATGATGGGAAAGAAGCAATTGAGAGAGCAGAACTCGATGGATCCAAATTGAAAAGTTTCGGAAAAAATATCCGTTACTTTTTTATTGAAAAAAGTTGTTCAAGCTATAGTCGTTTTTATTACAATTGCTCATTATACTTTCTTGTAATGATTCTGTTAGTCAGTTAAGAAATTCTTAATTTGACTGTGGTAATTTTTAATTTGACAGACTCTACGCACCCAACCCCTAAGCTTCCCAACTATTCTTTCTTAACTTGTTCCTTCCTTTTGGCCATTAATTCAGTAATATTTAGAGATAATTGTGAACTCTTAGACCAGCCCAAGAGTTTAATGAACCTGACCCAAAAAACTCTTATTCACCTAAGAGAAATGCATATGCAAGAGTATTATTTTACACACTCACAGACGAGACTAATTGCAATCAGAGTCCTAATATATATAGCACACAGCCCTTGCTAAATAAGTCAATATACACATATACAAAATTACTAATCTACCCTTACTTACACTCCCCCTTAAGTTTGTGGACTAAATAAATCAACAGTCCCTAACTTGTACAACAGCCTTCTTTAGACATCTCCACTTATTGCTTTTGTCAAGAGATCTGCTTGTTGTTCCTTTGATCTAACATGTTCTATCAGCTGGTTTTCCCATTTCTCCCTTATGAAATGGCAATCAATCTCGATATGTTTGGTACACTCATGATACACAGGATTTGCAGTAATGTGTATTGTTGCCTTATTATCGCAGAAAACCCTCACGAGATTTTCATTTTGAACACACAAATCCTTTAGTACCCCAAGTGCCCAAACAATTTCTGATGTTGCCATGCTAAGGGCCTTATATTCTGCCTTTACTGATGACTTTGATACTGTGCTTTGCTTCTTTGTGTTCCACATGATAAGTGAACCTCCAAATTTCAGTAAGTAACTAGTGATTGATCTCCTGGTGGTCCTGCAACTTGCCCAATTAGCATCATAATAGCACTCACGTGCTAAGCCACCTTCTACACTTATCAGTATACCAAATCTAGGACTCCCTTTTAAGTATTGAATCACATTTATAGCTGCTGCATAATGCACTTTCATTGGTTGTTGCATGAATTGGCTAAGGGTCTGCTCAGAAAATGAGATATCAGGCCTAGTCATGGTCAAATATATAAGCTTACCCACTAATTTTCTATATTGATATGGATATTTATATAAATCTTCTTTTGTATCCTTTCCTTCTCGGTATGCCATCAGTTTCACATTCTACGCCATTGGTACAGTATATGGTTTGCATCTACTCATTCCTATTTCAGATAATAAGTCAAGTATATATTTCCTTTGACATAGAATAATTCCTTTATTTGACTTAGCCATTTCAATTCGAACAAAGTATTTTATTTGTCCTAAATCCTTGATTTTAAAGTTGTTATGTAGCAAGGTTTTTATTTGAGATAGATATACCATTTTCAGAGCTTCCTGTGATTAATAGATCATCTACATAAACAAGAACATATATTATACCATCATCGAATTCTTTAATAAACAAGGAATAATCATTCTTACTGTGTGTGAAACCTCCCTGTTTTAAGGTCTCAAACAGTTTGAGATTCCACTGTCTTGAGGCTTGTTTCAAGCCATAGAGGGACTTTCTTAATCTACATACCATTCCCTCCCCCTTACTATCAAATCCTGGGGGTACATGCATGTATACCTCCTCATTTAAATCACCTTGCAGAAAAGCATTGTGCACATCCAGTTGATGCAGTTTCCATTTGTTAACAGTAGCTAATTTAAGAACAAAACGAATAGTAAGCATCTTAGCAACTGGTGAAAAAGTTTCATAATAATCAATGCCTTCCCTTTGACTATATCCTTTTGCCACTAATCTGGCTTTATATTTATCTATCTTACCATCTGAATTGTACTTAATTTTGTATACCCACTTACACCCTATAGGCCTTTTTCCCTTAGGGAGTGGAGTAATCTCCCAGGTATGATTGTTCTCAAGTGCACTTGCTCGGCTTTCATAGCCTTTACCCATTCAGGGTTCAGAACTACCTCATTATAGCTAACTAGTTATGTTACAGAATCAATGTTGCAGAGAAAGGACATATGGTGAGAAGAAACATTGTCATAGGAAATATAGTTATCAATAGGATATTTACACTTACCCTTTCGTTTGTGCTGATTTCCTGCAGTTAGAGTAGAACATACATAATCTGTAGACCATATAGGAGGTTTTCTATTTCTAACAGGCCGTGGCCCATTTTGTTCAGAATTATTTTCATTTCTTATATTTCTTGGGGAATTAGGTAAAGCCTCTCTATTCGCAATGCTAGTTGATTGATTATTGTTCAGATTTGGTTATTAACAGCAACAATAGGATCCTCAAGATCAAACCAAAACATGTTCTTTAATTCTCCTGAAACTCCCAATTGATTCTGGTTAGCATTATTTTTAAAAGGATATTTATCTTCCATTAAACTCACATGCCTACTCACAAAAAAAATTATTATTCTTAGTATTAAGCAATAGGTAACCTTTCTTATTCTCTGGATATCCAAGGAATACACAAGGAATTGCCCTAGGCTCCAAATTATCATTAGTCACTAAATCTGTTGCGAAAGCAGCACATCCAAATGTCTTCAAATTAGACAAATCAAGTTTAGATTTATATACCATTTCAAATGGGGTTTTATATCCTAGAACCTTAGAGGGAATCCTATTGACTAAGTAACATGCCATTTTTACACATTCTCCCCAGAAATCCACTCTGACAGTAGATTGTATTATTAAGCTCCTAGTTATTTGTATAATGGTTCTATGTTTCCTCTCTACAACCCCATTTTGCTTAAGGGTATAGGGACATGTCATCTCATGCACAATTCCTTTTTCTTGAAAGTAAGATTTTAATTCATTATTTGGGAATTTAGTTCAATTATCACTACGAACACGCTTGATTGGAACAGAAAATTAAGTCAATACATATGCACATAATTTTTTCATACAAGTAATAGTGTTGGATTTAGAACTCATGAGAAATATTCAAGTAGATCGAGAGAAATCGTCTACAATAGTTAAGAAGAAATGATAACCATGATGTGTTAGGGTTTTATACGGTCCCCATACATCAACATGAATTAGCTCAAAACATTCCTTGGTTTTAAAGTGACTACAATTAAAAGGAAACTTAGTTTGTTTGGATTGAACACAAACTGATCATTCTTTATTCATATGTAGTTCTTTACTATTTATGACATCCAGATATTTCATTACAGAGATTAGGGCATGTCCTAATCTTTGGTGCCACAAATCAAGACTAGACAATTTCTCTATACTACTATTGTTCTCAAAAGTATGAACTGTATTGGCACTGTTATATCCTTTTTCAATTTTCAACATGTAAAGTCCTCCAATTTCTTTACCATTCAGCTTCGTCTTCCCATCCTGTAGGCCCTACATCAAATATAGATGGGGAAGAACGAAGCCATACAATTATGTTGTTTGGTGAATTTAGATACAACTATTAAATTAAATTTTTGTTGGGGGGCATACAAAACATCATGCACAGTTATGTCATTGACAATTCTAGCACTACCTATATGTGTAACAGTGACATTCTTTCCGTTGGGTATCTTAGTGGTCTTAACAGGGCCATTATATTTCTTATACTCACGCAACAAGGCTAAATTTCCTACCATGTGAGTTATGGCTCCAGAGTCTATGATCCAACTACTATATGCTATAGAAGAGTTAGGAATAGTCAAACCTGTACCAGATAACGCATGCACTATCGACTCCTCATCACGCTTCAGTAGTTCCAACAATCTCTCATACTGGACTTACGTAGATGTGGGAGCTGCCACGCTAGTTGTTCTTGCCAATGCCTCTTCAGGACGTTGTGGAGAATCTTTAACTCCTTGATTGGCTTCTTTATTTTGTCTTCCTTTGAAATTTGGGGGATATCCGATAATTTGGTAGCAATTATCCTTCAAATGCCCTTTCTTGTGACAATGAGAGCACTCTGGAGAATTTTCCCCACGACCTCTCCCCCTTCCTTATCCTCTCCCTATACTGCCACAGCAATGCCTTCTAAGGAGGAGGAGAATTTTCAGAGGTAGTGATAGAGCACTGCGTCTCATCTTGAATGATCATACCGTATGCATCATTGACAGAAGGTAACAGGGCCATTAACAGAATCTGGCTTCGTGCTTGGGCGTACGAATCATCAAGACCCAACAAAAACTAAAGAAAATGTTGTTCTTTGATCATATCACTATGAGCTTTAGATGCGTCACACTTACAAGGTGGAAGAGAGAGCAATGCCGATTGTTCTTCCCATAGCTCTCGGAGTCAGGAAAAATAGACGGAGACCGAAAAACCGCCTGTCGAAGGGAACTGAGCTCATGGTGCAGGGCAAAGACTCTGGTGCAATTCTTCTTGTCAAATCGCTCTAGTAGATCATTCCATACCAGGTGTGCGCTGTCGAAGAAGACGATGCCGTTGGCCAACTCATTCGAGATGGAACCGATTAGCCAGGAAAGCACCACCACGTTGCAACGTTCCCACTGAGCCTGCAAGGGTGCTTTGAACGATCCTTCACGTAGCTGCTATCGATGAACCCTAATTTTTGTCATCCCTTAGGCGCGATCCTCATCCCACGGCTCCACACTGTGTAATTCTCCGTACTGGTAAGCATATAGGGAACAAGCGAGGTTGCCTGTATGTCGGACGGATGAAGATAGAAGGGATGTGTGAATGGCAACGTCGCAGTGGAGAGGGAATCCTTGTCGCCGCTCATGATTAGGGCATCACAAGAAAGATCTGAGGCGTCGGGTTCCTTTCTTGGTTGAATCTTGGGTCGGCACTAGCGGGTCGAACCCTGGCTTTGATACCATGTGAACTCTTGGACCAGCCCAAAAGTCTAATGAACTTAACCCAAAAAAACTCTTATTCATCTCAGAGAAATGCATATGCAAGAGTATTATTTTACACACTCACAAACGAGACTAATTGCAATCAGAGTCCTAATATACATAGCACACAGCCTGTGCTAAATAAGCCAATATCCACATATACAAAATTACTAATCTACCCTTACTTACAATAATTAATCTTGTTATGAAATCAAGAAAATATACAAGATTGAGATGAAGAGATGAAGAAAGACAAGGGAGAATTATAGCAATGAAGAGTGAAGAACTTTCATTCATATGGAATTTTCATGTGCTTACATTCTTTTGTGTTAAGCCTCTATATATAGGCCTCCAATTCTCTCAAGAGTTACAATATCATAAACACAAGAATTAACCCACATTATGTTGGAGTTACAATGTCATAAACATAAGAATTAATCTACAACATAAAGCTACATAAAATCATGGGAGGTTATAGGTGTTATGGAATCCTAAGAGACTATGAACATCCACTACCACAATATTCATAACACTCCCCCTTGGATGTTCATAAACAAATGTTGTGCCTCATTAAAACCTTACTAGGAAAAACCCAGTGGGACAAAAACCTAGTGAAGGAAAAAGAGTACACAATACAAATTGAAGCTGCCTCATTAAAAACCTTACCAGGAAAACCCCGTGGGATAAAACCTTGGTTAAGGAAAAGAGTACAGCATGGTCTCTACTTCACATGATGATAATATCGTATTTACTCCCCCTGATAATAACATTAGTTTTACTCCTCCTGATAAGAACATCATTTCTAATGTATTGTCGAGCATATCATTCTTTTAGCCGCCAAACTATGAATGATACATTGTCACCAAATGTTCTGCTAGATGTATTCCTCTGGCATATCTTCTGGATATGCTAAAATATCAGTATATTATGTCTTTATCTTATTCATTGTGAAAAAAAAAATATTTTGAAAATCATTAAAATATATCTTGCATCAACATATTCAGTTTGTTTTGAACAAAATAATATTATATAATATGTTAATAGGACTATCACAACAAATTTCATTTTTGTTATCCACTGTGCACTTGCAAGAACTAATTTTTATCAATAAAATCATAATAGATACAATATTAGCATAATACAAAAATATTCTCATAAAGTATAAGGTACTTCTGGACCATTAAATTCAATGTATTTTTATAAGAAAATTCACCACGGTAAAAATATGTGATTTTGAAATCTTTGATGTATTTGATAACTTGATCTACGAGTCAAGTAAAATGTAAAATTATTCATTTTTTCAATATATTTTTCAATCAATTATATATGCTTGAATTATTTTCAAACTCGCACAATATTTTATATATAGAATGATTTTCTTGTATATGCTTCTGGCATTTTAGATCCTTTAAAGAGTCTCATATAATATTCCCTATCCATATGCATATGCTATATATAATGATATCTAATAGACGCATTATTTTGTTTGCATATACTGCCAGACTAATAATATATGCAACAATTATTGTATCCACTACCAAATATTGTACCTCCTCATAATCATCATTAAACCTTGTGAAAATATTTATTTTCACATGAATATTCATATATCACAAATAACTTCATATTTCAAATGTTTTGGACTACAGGTCCATATTTGGACTACAGGTCCATAAATTTCACATGCTGAAAGAATATTTTTCATTATGTCTTATCCCCTTCTTCAGTTGGCCAATCACCTTTTTTTCTACTGACATATTTATGTATAAGATCCTCATTTGATCACGTGATATTATTACTAAAACTGTTGTCGACAACTTTATCTTTTCAGTTCCATTTTTCTTGTTGTGACATAATTCATTGAGATCTCTTTATTACTTTCAGGTACCTGAACCTCTTTTGAGGGTTCTGCAAGTAGTTATGTATTGACCTCTTCTAGAGTGTCTGCCTCCTTAATATAATTATCTTGATTATTTGCTTCTTTCTTTTTTCTTTTGGAACTGATTATTCTCTCATACTTCGGGTATGTCTCACTTTCATTTATGCTGATTAGACCACTTATAGCTGGAATATGAGATTTAGTAATTCCCATTTAGGTCAGTAATTGCATCTGGCAGATTTTATGTAATATTTCATGAATGCAAACCAAATGAACTTCTGGTTCATATTGTTATATTCGAGGATCTATATTTGATAGTAATAATGCATTCCTTTTGTTTTCTTTTCCAGCTATTTAATTTCTCCCCCTCATATTAGGAAAACTTTGTTAAATGACAATCGACTAATCATGCAGTATAAGTCTCCTAAATCCATTTGTTTCCATTAGAAACATCCTTTTGTTTCATTTAGAGACAAACAAGAAGAAGGAGGTTCTTACCCAACATTTATCTCAATTTCCTTTAAATATCCATCTATGTGCATTGTGGTGAATTAATAGGAATGCACATTCAAACTTTTTAAGATGGAATATACTTGACTTCTGACCAAAAGCCAATTTTATCGGGAGAATTTGGTTGGCTAGTATAAGTGCTGCAATATGTAAGATCAAATATGCCAACACTGAAACATAAATTTTTGTTCTCATAAGTATTAATCTAGCTATTTATGGAGGCTTCAATGAATGAATCGTATAATCTGGAAATCGCGCGTAACATAATAATTTATTCAAATATTCTTGCAAACTTCAGGTTGCAAACTAATATTAATATTACATGTAACCATCTTATAGATGCATCTATCAAATTCATTGAATACTTATATGGTTTACATGTTATTTGAATGGGCCCATATATATGCTTGATATATTTCCAGAAATATAAAGATCCATTCCAAATTATAACTTGTGATACTCTCATAATCAAATTTCTTTGAGAACAAGCAGCACGTGATAACTCTTGAATTATATAATATGTTGGCTATTTATGAAGAATCTTCTAGTTCTTCAATGGATGTCAAATATAATCTTTTATATATGACTCGGATGAATCAAACAAGTCATGCCAACATAAATTTATTTGGATCAGTAAACTATTAGTTTACTGTAACATGTTGTTTAACCAACAACAAACTTTTCATTTTCTATAAGTATTGATATAAAATGTCAATATGACATCCATTTTTCAGAGATCAATAGGTTTTGTGAGGAAGTATATGAGTAAAACTTTTCAACATTAACTCACATTTATATTCTAACAATCTCCCCCTCAAGTGTGAGTCATATAAATATACTTTCTTTATTTCTCTATTTCAAAGACAAATTTGAATATAGAAAACTAATAATATATCTTTCATTTCAAAACTCAAGTACTTCATAATTCACAATTAATCATGGATTTCAGTCAATTGGGCTATCATTTAAACCCTATAATAGAGTAAAACTCTAATGTAAATCTATGGGTTATAGCTTTCCTTGATCAATTCTTCTTCTGCCCATAGAATTTAAGAAAAACTATATTAGTTCTTCAAGAACTATATCAACTTTGTTACATTTATGTTTTTCAGGAACTAACATTTATTCCTGCATATTTATATAATTTTGCTACTTATTAATAATAATATGCTTCAATTTGCCTCTTTTGATGTATGTTCAAAATATGAAATGTTTAGAATTTTCCACTACATAAAGAAATATGAGGAGATCCATAATCAAAATACATAAAGATCTTATTGCAATGAATTATGATGTTTAGGGGCTAAAATTAATTTGAAAGAAATGTAAAGACAAATGCATTATAATATAAAATAACAAATACTTATGATATACATAGTATTCTTTCAAATATTCCTTACTGTTTGATCATCCATAAATTTGACTTGCACTATATAATTCATGCACATTACGAAAATGATTTTGTCTAACAAATCATAAACTATTCATAATGAATTTTCTCATTAAGTTCTCATTCTCTTAATTCAAAAATGATATAGGATTTTCCCCCCTTAAATGTCACGTAAAACCAATTTGATTCCAATATATGTCATATTATATATTATATCATAATTAATATATGAAACTTGCACATATCATATAAAAATACTAAGGAGTAGAAGAAATGTTAATACAATGAATTGGGAAATGAGGCAATAAATTATCAATACTAAAATAAGATACAAATTGAAGAGTATTTGTATGTCTTTCAATAATGAAAGTTTGGAACTAAGGAAAAATTGCATATATATGTAAGGCAACATAATAGTGCTCAAGAAGAGAAAAGAGATGGAAGACAAGGCTAAAATGAAAAATATGACTAATAATAAAAGAAAGTACCTTGATGTTGAGGTATATGAGTTGAATATTTGTTGGGAAATCTTTAACTAAAATTAAAAATATAACTAATAATGAAAGAAAGTACCTTGATGTTGAGGTATATGAGTTGAATGTTTGTTGGGAAATCTTTGGTGCAACAGAGAAATACAAGTCCCAAGAAGAAAATAGAGGTGGTAAACTCCATTGATGTATGATTAGTATTCACATACACAATATACTTAAAATTACAAATAAATTGTACAATTATACATAAAGAAGGTAATTAAACAACTTAACTTTATAATTGAAGGTTATATGAATAAATACTGAAAACCATTTCATATGGGAGTTATAAGGATTAACCATGAGGTAGTTAGAATTCTAAAAGGCCATGAAATCAAAATATATCAATAATTACTAATAATGTTTAAATTTGTAAATAAATTGGCACTATACTGAAATTTTAAAATGACCAATCATTACCTTTTTATCTATTTGATTTCATATATCACTCATGTTGATATCACAATGTTAAATAATAATTTCTCTCTCACAAATTAATCACAATCAATTTAAATTTAAACATAAAGAATCAAAATATATAGCCTTCAAGGCTTACAATTATCATATAGCCTTCAGGGCTTACAATTATTTCTTTTGGCTATACAAGCTGATCATCTTTCTTCGTAACTTATTACTTTAAGCATCATAACTATTTTTTATATTTTTCACAATATTTCATGGTCTTTTTCGCTGCACAGCCATTTTGATTTTTATTTTCAATAAATTAGTACATATTAGTCTATAGGACTTCCGGTCATATTATACCATTTTTCTATCCATATGACTTCTAGTCATAGTATAATATTTGCTCATAATTTTGATCACCTTAGAAATGTTATTATTTCCACGATTGTAGTTCAATCGCTAAGACAAAGTATTCTTAGCTTTCAACTATCAATTCTACAAATGCAATGTGATCATGCTCATTTTCACTCTTACATATTTTCTTTACTTTTAATAGCATCATCAATTTCTCCAAATATTGGTCTTCAGGACCACAGCAAAAATCTTGCAAAGCTTTTTTTTTATGTTTAGTTTGATATTTGAACCTTTAGCCTTCAGGGCTTTGATATTTGTAACAATTAAATCATCAAAGGGCCAAAATTTTTCTTGTCAATCTTGCAATTTAATGAAACCAATAGCGTTCTTTCTCATAAGAGCTGGTACAAAAGTGATGTAACTTCTGGTCATTAAATTACAAAATTAAGAATATTATGGCTTCTGGCCTCTCGATAAAATCAAAATACTAGAAAATAAATTAAAAAAAATTCAAATTCATAATCAAAAATAAATAATAGATAAACCCATGATCATATAGACCACATTACATGCTCATATATAATACTAATATATATTAATGTAATATAATAAACAAATAAAAATAAAAAAATTGACATAATGATATAACAATAATGTATTAATATAAATAAATGAAATGTAAATAAAATAAAAATAAAAAAAGATGAAATAAATGACATAAAATAAAGAAACAAACAATAATATATAACATAAAATGTAAATAAAATAAAGAAATATAAATGTTGAATAAGTGTAAATAAAATGAAATAACATAATATAATAACATAAAATGTAAAGAATACTAGAATATAAAACAAATAAATATAAATTTTGCATAATAAGAGATTAATGGAAAACGATAAATAAAAGTTAAAAGAAAGAAAACTTGCGGAGGATAATATAATCTCAAATCTTAGCCATGGAACCCGATGTATAAAACAATCGGTAAAAGAATCTATTTAATTCCATGTAATGGCTTAGATTATCCCAGATATATGTAAAAGATAACAACATGACGGATAAAAATAGATAGCGTAAAAGAAAAATAATAAAAATAATATAGAACAATAGATTGATAATGTAGACTAGAAAGATAAAATAACATAGAGAATAAACAATATAAAACATAGTATGGAAATGAGAAAGTTAGAGAGTAGAAGAGATAGAAAACTAGACTATAGGTCTTCTGAGCAAATTCGTGCTGATAACGTGTTATGAAATCAAGAAAATATACAAGATTGAGATGAAGAGATGAAGAAAGACAAGGGAGAATTATAGCAATGAAGAGTGAAGAACTTTCATTCATATGGAATTTTCATGTGCTTACATTCTTTTGTGTTAAGCCTCTATATATAGGCCTCCAATTCTCTCAAGAGTTACAATATCATAAACACAAGAATTAACCCACATTATGTTGGAGTTACAATGTCATAAACATAAGAATTAATCTACAACATAAAGCTACATAAAATCATGGGAGGTTATAGGTGTTATGGAATCCTAAGAGACTATGAACATCCACTACCACAATATTCATAACAAATCTCAAGTACTTTCACATCATTTTTGACTTTTTAACTGATCCCATTCTATTTATGTGGGCCATCATCGATGCAAGGACCTGTGTCTCTTTGATATCTCAGTCAATAAATATTAATCCTCATTACATTATGACGTAATGGCCGGTATTGTTGTCAGGCTGGGAGTTGTAATTTTTTTATCAAAAAATAATTTTATTTTTTAAAAAGCAAGCCCCTTCATTCATTCACAATCAATTGTGAAATAATTATGATTCTTCCCAAAAATGTCATTTCGTCGTTACTCGCATGATCTATCTCTTCCCTCAACTAACTTGATTAAATTAATTTCGATAGATTATTAAAGTTTTTGACTGTTAACAACTCTTAACTATTTTTGTTAATATATAAATATATATATATATTTATAATAAAAACGGGAAACTACGAGGGAGTAATAAGAACTAGCCACCCACACGATAATAGTGTTTTTCTTCATGGGGAAAAAAAAGATAACAGTGTTTTTATTTTTTTGACCTTGAAACACGCTTGGTGACTGTGTGATTGACAATTTGTAAAGCACTTAATTTCATTTTCATATGACGTTACATATGAATCCAATCCAATCCAATCCAACACAGTAAGTACATAACACACGAGCATGATGACAATGGACAAGATCCCCTCCTTTACCCCCTCCTTTTTCTCTTCACCACAGCATTAGAATTCAAACTTCAGATTTAATCATTTATAAAATTATTATTGTAATTCTATTTAAAAATATATAAATAAATTAAAACTGTTAAAATTTATCTAAACAATTCGCAACTGTGGTAAAAAGGTGAGAAAAAAAATCTACTGTATCCATGGAAAAAGAAAAGAAAAGAAATTCTATTATAAAATAATAGTCTGCATAGTAAATTTTTTATAGTTTAAATTTATTTATATATATATTTTATAAATTTATAACAATATTTTTATAAAATATTGAATCTGAATCAATGAAATTTTAATTCAATTGTGGAGAAGCAAAAAGGAGGTAGGGAGAGAAGGAGAAGGGTAGAGAAGAGAATTCTTGTCCCACCTACATGCACACAAGTGTATACAGTGTTAGACGCATGTGAGGGATATATACATAGATGAGTATTTTTACACCTTCGTTCTTAAAATAATTATTTAAAAATTATTAAATTGGGGCCTATAAAACTAAAAATTAACAAATGTTTGCTTTCATTAACGGAGTTGGTATTTTTCTTTCCATTTTTTTTAAAAAGATCATAGGTATTTTTGCTCTCAAGGATTATATATGGTGCTAGACGCACATATGGGACATATAGATGTATATTTTTACACATTCGGCTAAATATATACATGAACTTTTCAAGGGGGAGCAAATATACCATCTTTGTTAACTTACATAAATGGCTGTTATTTTTTAATTTGTGGGTCCCATAAGTGCCACTTAGCTCTCAAAAACACATTGAGTCTCATGGTCTGTATCGCTGTCACCTTTCTCTGTCAACTCTAGAGTTAAGAGGACCAAACACTAACCACTGCAACAATTTGTTCATCCATGTTTATTATCCCAAACCCTTTGCTTTTTCCCAATGCTTTAGGCTTCCTACTCTCATTTGTTCTTCCATGTTTATTGTCCCAAAGCCGAAAGCATTGGGAAAAGGTGAAGCATGTAGCTGGGGTTGGGATAATAAACTTGGAGGAACAAACAGTTGCAGGGGTTAGTGTTTGGTCTTATGAGCTATCCAGTTGACAGAGATAGAGACTAAGAGACTCAAAGTGTTTTTAACAGCCACGTGGCACTTGTGGGATCCACAAATTAAAAAAAGTAATTGCCGTGTATGTAAATTAATAGAGATAGTATTTTTGCTTCTTCTTAAAAAGTTTATAGGTATTTTTCCTCCTTAACCCTTTAAATGATAGATCTAGTTTTCTTGCTCATCATTTTTGATGAGCAGGGAAAGCTAACCAGATCTGGATGGTTCAGATTTCATTTTTTAAAATATGATTTTTGAATAGAAAAAATCATTTTTTTTAAAAAATGTTAGTTAATTCAATATTCCTTAAATTTTTTTAGATTTCATACTTTGACTTATTATTTATTATTGTTCCTCCATTTTTTTTTTGAGGAAATAGATCTTTTATTAAATTTTTGGAATATTGCATGTTACTTTTTTGTGATGGCCCCATATTGTTGTGCTGGTGACTGGTGTCAATCTAGTGAGATATAAAAACACCCATATACTTTTATCAAATTTATATCTGGCACCATACATTTTTTTTTTTTTTTTGGGTGCAAAAAATACCAACTTTTGTCTTGGGATCTCACACTTATCCACATGTCAATCCCTCCTTCTTCTATACTCTTTCATCTCCATCAATTCTCTCTCCTCTCACTCACCCTTCATCTCTCTCCCCCCCTCTCTCTCTCTGCCTTCTCTCTCATTCTTAAGCCTAACGTAACCAGATTATTGTTTCGGTTCTTGCTTTGGTTGCGATAGGATTATCGTTTTTGTTCTTGCTTTAGAATCAGAACATGGTTTGAAGGTGATATCCAGTCTGAGTGAGGATTTACAAGCTTTAATGTAAGTTGACTGCGAAAAAACAAAGAAATTAACTAGAAGAAACATTAATTATTTGAAAAAAAAAAGAATTAAATTGAATTCAAACCCATTAGCTGGGTTTCTTATCGTGTTAATATGCTAAAAATATCTTGCTTGTTTCTTCCCACAATTAACAAATGAAAAAGGGTTAAGGGGCAAAAATGCCCATACCAATATCTCAAAAGAGCCACCGGCACCATAATAAAACACTAGGTGCACAAATACTTATGAGAACTTAAAAATGGTTCAAAAATGCAACTGCCGTTAAAATGACAAAACGTCCGTTGATAGCTTGTTTGGGACCCTTTTTTTTCCAGCTGTAATCTTCTACTCTTGTTGACCATGTACATGGAGCTAAGAGGAGGTAATGCTGCTAAACTTGCACATGCACACGTACGTATTTCCTCCTTGTATATATGTTTCAGATTTCTTAATGTTATCAGTGTTTTATATTCTTCAGGAAAAATGCTTACTTGAAAGAAATAAAGATCTACGGGAGGAGGTGAAATTCTTTCTCCCTTTCTCATATAGATTTTAACTTTCTGGGCAACTGATCTTCACATTTTTGTTCTGGCAGATTAGTCGCCACAGTGTGGCGGGTATGAACTACAGTGGCGGAGTTCGGCGGATAAAGAGCAGGATGTTGAACACTTGAATGAAGAGGGAATGGAGGATGGCGTGGAGACAAAGTTGGTTATAGGACTACTTGCCCAGAGATGAATACTGCCTTGAAACACTCGTCATATATATATTCGTAAATCTTTTGTGTTTAATAATGCTGCTCTGAAAAGTGAAAAACTCACCCCAATAAACCTGCGGGAATTTTCGTATCTTTCCTCCAATGACAATGCTGAAGCTGATGACATGGCCATAGACCATACGGTGGAGACGGGTGTGTGGAATGCGCGTACTGGAAACGAATCGAGTCCGAAATCGGAGGAAGATCAAGCTTGGCAGAGGAGAGAGGAACAACCAAGCGACATGTGGAGAGCGGTAGAGGTTGCTTGGGGCAATCCAAGGCAGTGTCGGGATTGAAGGGGTGGTGGAGCTGAAGGGAAGAAGAAAAGCATGATGATGATGAAGATGAAGAAGAAGGCAGTACGGGATATGGGGTTTAATAACCCCCCTTACCCAGCCCGTTAATATCTCACCGACCACGTTCACAGTCAACAAAAGTAGATGATTACAGTTGAACAAAAAAATGGGTTCCACAAAAGCTATTTAACGGTAGAGCCGGGAATTCGGGTCGAGTCTGTCGGGCCGGCCCGTTTAAGCCCGAGCCCTTTAAGGGCTGGGCTTATGATTTAGAAACTAAAATAGGAAGCGGGCCTAAAAAGGCCGGCCCTACAAGGCCAACTCTTTTAGGTCCGTTTAATATTTTTTAAAAAGAAGTTAATATATATAATATCATTATTTCAAATTATCAATATGAGAGACACCTAAGTACCTAATAGAATATTAGTAATAGGTAAACACTTATCAAATGGTTTGATTTATTTTATTTTCTACAATTGTTTATTCATTTAAACTTTAAGAAAGAGGCTAATTTGAACATTAGATGATTATTTTAACTAAAAAATTATGATTTTTAAAAATAATGTATCTCAATTTGAAGCAAAATAATAAATAAATTGTAAAACTTGAAAAAGATTTTTTTAAAATTAAAATAAGTTCAGGCCCGTTTAGGCCCGAGCCCGTGAAGGGCCAGCCTTGTAGGGCCGTGGGCTTAAAAAATTAGGGGTTTTTTTAAGAAGCAGGTCTAAATGGGCTGACCGGTGTAGGCCCGAGCCCGTGAATGACCGGCCCGTATTCCCGGCTCTATTTAACGGACATTTTTGTCACTTTAATAGCAGTTGCATTTTTGAACAATTTTTAAGTCCTCCTCATAGGTATATGTGCACCTAGTATTTTAATATGGTGCTTACAGCTCTTTTGAAATATTAACATGGATATTTTTGCCTCTTAACCCAATAAAAAAATGGATCAATTAGTGTTTACAGTCATGAATAGTGTTTAGAGCTTGTTACCTTTATTATAGCATTTTCGCTCCATTTGAAGAAGTTGATGTGTATTTTTACACCCAAGAACTATATATGGTACCAGATGCATATTTGGATAAAAAATATATGGGCGTTTGTGTACCTTAACCCTTAAAAATGATTAGTCTGTGGCCCACAAAACTAAAAATTAATGGACATTCGACTTAGTTCATAGAGCAAGCATTTTTGCCCCATTTAAAGATATTCATGGATATTTTTGCATCCAAGTAATGTATTCGGTGCTAGATGCGCATATAGGAAATGTGCATGGGTACTTTTTCACCTCAACCCTAATTTATAAATACTTTAATGAATTATGAACTTTGTCTTCACTTGATAAGCTCTTGTAATATAATCCATCTACCCTAAATTTTATTAACCACAATATAATAATATTAAGATTACAGTATGTTGTAAGATTTCCAGTGAAGTAGATAAACAATGATAAAAAGTATCTATAGTTGGCGGGCAAAACCTAAAGAAGTGATAATATATCAACTTTATTTCACAAGAAGAAAGTTTTCAAGTATTCTTACAATACTTGATCTTCTTTGCTTACCAGTTCAACAGGACAACTACTTAAATGGATTTCAATGGAGGGACTTCATCTTCCAGACAACAAAGACGTAAAGTTTATCATTCACGTCATCAACAAACTTGAAATAAGCATGTCTAGATCTTTTAAGGAAAATGGTGACTCAAACTAGTCAGAATCCTGCAACAAATAAATCCAACTCCCATGCTGATTTAAAACCCAAACAAGAATTATTTGGATTCTTCATCTTCTCTATGTAATCTCTTTCGTCTGATTTTGATATCAATCCAAGGGGAAATATTGTCAATTTACGTGACACTAGGTCAAGTGAGAGATATCCCACCAAGAAAGAGGCTCAGAAAGAGTGGGTGGCGTGCCAAGTAACATTCAACCTGCAAGTGGCATCCGTGATGGAAGTTATGAATGAGAAATTTCTTTTGAAACGTATTTACTTTTTTATTTTGTATTCTTGATAGAATATTTTTAGGTTGTGAGAGTTTGATCCACTCTTTGTGGAGCCTTTTTTTTTTTTTTTTTTAACTAAGGACTTGGACACAAATTTTTCTAGGATTTCAGCTGATCATATTTTCTACTTTTTCAAGTCTCTATTTTGTATTTCCTGGGGTCTCTAGACAAATTCGTAAAGGATTCATGTCAGATTTTTCACCTTCTGTGCAATTGTTTGCCAAAGGTGCTTCACAGAGTTAAAATATTGCCTAGATAGCTTAGTGGATCAAAACTTTGAAGTTGGGTCTCCGTAGGGTTTTTACCAGTTACCAGAAAAATTGTTTAATGACATGTTCGAGTGATTGAGAAAAGATTGGACATATAAGCTCTCTGGAATAGGACAAGAAATTTAGTTCTTTAAGAGATCCAACGATTCCAAGTGTTTCATATCACCAATCTCCTCAATAATATCGCCCGCCAAATGATTTTAAGATAAGTTTAAAGATTGGAAGCTGGTAAGTGCAAACAACTCTGAAGAAAAAACTCTGGACAAATTATTGCTTAAAAGATCAATCATTCGCACGAGCTTATGGTTGCTACTATAGCTTTGATGAGGGACTTTTTGTACGGTAGGTTTGGTGTACACAATAAAATAATTAACTAAGGATTGTGTATAAGCAAGTCTAGCATCGTTCTCTCTTCTAGAGGAGTCTTTTATTGATTCCTAAGTAATCTAAATTACATGCAAATACAATAAAATAAGGGCAAATTGGTTTTAGTTTTTTTAAATTAATAACTAAGAGAAAAAAATGCAATTTAATTAAATCCTAAAGTTACTATTTTTTTTCTTTTCTTTATAAAATGGAATAGTTAATGGAATATAAATGAAATGAATTCTCTTAAGAAATTTGTTCAATGACTATCCTTGCTCACTAAATGATATAAGAGTTTGAAATCCATTAAATCTTGATAAACAACCCCAAGTAATCATATTGACACCTCTAAACAATAGCTATTCCTGTGATTACATTCATAGCTATTGCTTAGAAATATTATTCAAGAACCATTTGATGTGTGAAATGTATTGAATTTAAGGCATTATTTCTTCTAATATGAATGTACAATCATTACTGAAAATTATCAAATCACAATAATTTCAATCCAAATGCAGTATAAGCAATCTCAGTTCAACAAGTTTTAGAGGGAAAAAAACAAAAAATTTTGTTTACATAATTGTTCTAAAAAATTACATTTTAAAATATACATATTGCAAACCCGAGGGTGAAGCTTCAATGAGAACTCAAGTCCTTAACAGGAGAATAAGATATCGAGCAGAAGGGTTTCCCAATTTTCTCAAAAAAAAAAAAAGGGAAATGCAAAAAAAAAAAAAAAAAGAAGGCATCTAAAAATTATTTTGGTTTTTCAGTTTTTAAAAATATATTTATGTTTTCGAAACAAGAAAAAAAAAATAAGGCCTTGGCTTACAGAAATCCTCCTCCTTATAAAGGGGGTTTTATTGTTTAAGGGTGGTTAAAAGAAAATGACTGGGAGAAAAACAATGAATAAAAAATAATAGCAGGGATCACTAGTACAGAAAAGGGTTTTTAGACCGGAACATTTAGACCGATTATATCGGATAAGGTTTCAAAAATATGACCGGTGGCATTTTTATAATTATGATCAAATATTAAGATCAGTTATATTCAACAGACCGGTTATATTCAAAACTAGTCTTAAAAATACTTTTAAGACTGGTTATAATAAAAATCGGTCTTTAAATATATCCAATTAAAAAAAATAAATATATGTAATATATTTTCTAGACCGGTTCTAAAAATAACCGGTCTAGAAAATGTTATCTGAATTAAAGACAATAATAAAAATAAAATGTTTATTATTTTTAAGACCGGTTGTACATGAAAACCGGTCTTAAAAAGTTTCAATTTTTAAGACCGGTTGGTTATTAATAACCGGTCTTAAATATTAATTTTAAGACCGGTTGTAATTGACAACCGGTCTTAAAACTGAACTGGATTTCAAAACGCTCCTAAATTTAACTCTGAAATCTGATACTCAAGCACATCAGCAAAACCTCTCTATCGTTTCGCGACAGCTCCTCCTTTCCCCTTCTCTCCTCCGTCCTTAACGTCACTGCTGTCAACAGAGATTTACGGTTGAATACATTGCCGTAAGGCTATCGTCATTTGTTCCCTTCAATTGGTTTCGTTTTCAACCTCGTTTTTATTGTCAGGTTTGTGTTTCCATTGTCAGGCGTTCAATTAAATTAATGGTTTTGTTTTTGGGTATTTCATTGAAATTGTGAGATGACTTGGCCTCCATTTTCTTTGTTTGATTCTTGCAGCAAGTGGCCAAGGACTGTTCAAATGCAGAGGAAGAAGAGGATCCTCAAGCAAAGGTTTAAGGTACCGTTAATTATTCTGAAATTGTGAACTTGGGTTTATTTTGGTGGCTTTCCATTTGCACTACAGACGAGGCCTTTAATTTAAATTTGAAAGAGAAAATGGCCTCCTCTCTCCGATATCATCCATATGAGATGGTGAATTCCCAGGACTACCCTTGATTCATCCATAGATTACTCTCTCCATGTGCACGTCCATGAGGATTGTATTGTAATGTGGGGGAAGGAGGCCTAGGGAGGAGGGAGGCTAACCCACTTGGCTCTACATATGCCACTGTCCACCTATTCTGTGGTTTTGAGACTTTGACCTCAACACTCCCCTTTTTGCAATATGCCACTGTCCACCTGTTCTCTCCTCTTCCAGCACAGAACTTAGTGCCCTAACATGCTTCTTTCATGTACTTCACTTTTATATGCCAAATGGCCCCCCACCTCTTCCCTCCCTTTCAAACTTCTGCACCTAGCCCTCCTTGGTGCCAAACCAATACCTAGCCACATTACTCTTGGTCCCCAAGCTCATTCCCTAAACCAATACCTGTGAATTGAATGTGGCTTTCGCTTCTAGTTTCCTTCTTTTGATTCAACCATGCGATTTGAGTTTAAAATCTTTACCAATATGAAAACTTGCTTGTGTTCATATTGCCTAACTGGATGGCTTGGCTTCAATTCTAATTCTGTATTTTTGCATGTATGTTCAATATAGTAAAACTTTGGATTCATAATGCTAATATTGTTTGATATTGGTTATCAACTTGTGCATTGCAATTAATTATTTGTTCATGTTTGCATAACTTGGGAATTGCATTGTTGTATATTGTACGCTACCTCCCCTTTGCTATACTTCTTTGATTTTGTCTCTGCTCTGTTTGTGGGTGTGCTGTAATGAGCCTTTTCATCTACTTCTGCTCCTCTGCTTAATATATGTGGTTGGGTGTGGTGGTATGTATGCAAGCTTCCGGTTTTTCCTAACTTTTGGTGGCTGTCATGGGGTGTGTATGTATCTGTGCTAAGTTTTATTAATAATTTCCTTAAACCATCACTAGCTATCCTTAAATAGTGTCCTTAAAGTGTTTTTAGACAATGAGTCGTCCTAGTAAGGGTACTCCTGATCCAACTAGTCCAAAACAAAGCGAGCCTAGCAATGCTCCTAGCCAAGAACACAGTGAGCCATGTAACCGGCCTAGACAAAAGGGTAGGAGAGCCATCCGATTGAGAGACATTCCTCTCAATCGGAATACCAGGGAAAAGATTCTGATTGAGTTTGATAGTTATTGGAAACCAATCGGGCCTAATGCCCACCGGTATAGGAGTTTTGCCGGCCTCCTAGCATGCAACAAGCCTAGCATCTTGATAGAGCAGTGGAGAAATGTGGATAAAGGTGTGAAGCGATATATTTGGGAAACTATCCAGCTCACTTACGACATTCCTGAGAGTGAAGTCTTGTATGACAAGACAATGATGTATTGTGATAAACGATGGAGGAAGTTTAAGACAAGTTTAGTCAACAATTACGTGCATATCGAGGTGAAAGAAGGTCAGCCTCTTCCTAATCCATGCAATCAGTATTCTTTTATTGACGAACAGACTTGGCAAGAATTTAGACGGCTTTGGACTACTCCAGAAGCATTGGTGAGTTGACTTATTTTGCATTTGATTTGCATATGAATTATGAATTGTCTTTATTGATTTACAATGACTTAATGTTGATTTCTTATTCACAGGAAAAAAGGAAAAAGGCCCAAGAGAATGGTTGAAAAAATGATTGCCCCTATATAATGTCTCGTGGGAGTTATACGAATGCCAAAAAAGACTTGTTGGCGGCCAAACGGAAGAAATTGGAAGAAGCTGCTCAATCTGATCCTTCTATTCTTCTTTCTCCACCATCTCCGATACGACGCGAAGAGAAGTGGTTGTTCGCTCACCAAAAGAGGAGCGGGTCTTATACAAGTGAACAATCTCATATAGTCGGTGAGAAAATTGTAAGTATTGTTGTTGACTTGTTGTTATTAATTATTTAGTAAACAAATTTCATTACAAATATTTGTCATCTATGTCTTATAGGAGGAGCTTTAAAAAAAACAAGCTGAGGGATCGTTTAGGTCGGATGGGATGAATGACATCCTGACCGTAGCTACAGGAAAACCTCAGCATCCCGACCGTGTCAAGGGGATTGGAGGAGGGGTAGGCATAAGGGATTACTTTGGAGCACCCTCACGCCGTTCCTCAAGTAGTATGGTGACTAGGGAGGAGATAGAGCATATATTGGCCATTGTGAGGGCTGAAGCTAGGGCCGAGGCAGAGGCATCATTTGATGCACGATTTGAAGAAAGGTTTAGCAAGATGAAGGAGGAATGGATTATCATGACGAGTACAAGACAAGCAATTACCAATGCTCCCCAGGCTCATTCCCTAAACCCTAAACAAAGCACTAAAGGGAGTTGCAATGGTCAGTTATCAGAGGGTCCTGGAAAAGAAATTGGTAAGCCTTGTGACTTGTTTGTGGAGGATCCTCTAAAACGATTGGTTGCACGAGGGAGCGTGCACAACTTGGGATCAACTGTCCACCACCAAGAAATAAAGGATGATCAAGTCAGAGTAGCAGTTGAAAAGGTGATCGTTGCAGATGCACATCTCCCTATCTCTGTTGATGACTTTAAGGTTGTGGGCGATGTTATCAATTCTTTCATCTTGTGGCCAAAGAACCTTGTTTCTGATCGAGCTGAGGAATCCCCGCCACCTCCACCTCTACCTCCCTCCACTCAAGATGTTTCACAGCCTCCATTGAATGTCATGCATCAAGTGATTCTGATGGCATATGATACGTCCTTTGCAACAAGGGATTGGTCTACTGAGTCAACTATTAGCAAGTCAGGGGGCCATGCTATCTTGAGAGGGATGATTTAATATCCCTGGTAGCTCCTCTACAACAGCTTACGATTTTGATTGTCCAGCTCTTTTTGATGTAAGTATCTTCTAAAAGTGGAAGTTAATATTTTACAAATTACGCCGTTAAATATTGATTTAATGTCCCTGCTTGAATTATTGTAGGTACATGCATCGTAGGTTGGTTGACTCTGGCAAAACCGATAAATTTAGACTCCTATACCCAATTCAACTCTACGACAAAGGGACCACTGCTGCTATCAGACACACATACTTATCGCACAGGCTTAGTGAAACCTCAATTGAGTGTTTCTTAGCTCCATATTTGCATGGGTAAGAAACAAATTTATATTTCATAATATACATAATGTTTTATATTTGCTTAAAAGTTTTCCCTTTTTTCAGTGATCATTGGCAATTGGCTATTTTGTGCAAGAAGAGTTATTCTGTCATCCTCTTATGCTCGCTCCACCTTAGCAAGCCAACTAGTGAATTGAAGAAGAGCTTGAACGTGTAAGTTTTCTTGCATTACTAATTACCTTTCGTGTGCAAAATTTATGAAATTTGTGTAAAATAAGTAACCTTTATGATTTTGATAATATAGGACTATGCGGACATTCCAACACACTGCTTGTGGTAGGCCTATGCGTGATGTAAAAGACCCTACATGGATCTTGCCAAAAGTTAGTTACATATTGGTTTGTTTTAAGAATGTATTCAATAATAAGCCATGCTTTAATTTTATACTTGTTTTAATGATATCATATTATTTTTCAAACCCGTAGGCAACCACCGTGGTCCAACTTGTGTGGGTTGTATATTCTGAGGCACATGTATAATATTATTACCCTAGGCACGACAGAACTTACTGAAGAGGTAAATGTATATATATATTTCAAAAATTTTGTATTACTTTTATTTTTTTTAAGTGAAGTTAATGTTTTGCCTGGCTTTGGTGTTCAGATGTTTGAACTTGCTGACCCCTTTCCAGAAGAAGATATTGAGCACATTCGCAATTGTTGTGCTGAATTCATTTATGAACTTTTACAACAATAAGTTCTTGTAAAAATGAGGATTTTTTTTTGTATATATTGATGAATTGACATGTTGGTTGGTTGTAAATATTGTTCGTTGCATGATTTGACATGTTTGTGGGTTTTAACATGATTTTTGTATATTTTGATGAATTGACTTGTTGGTTGCATAATATGACATGGTTGAATTCATTTATGCATATATATATATATATATATGATGGTTTTAAACAAAACATTATACATGAGGATATATGACATGTTACAAGTTCCCAATTCAATGAGAAGGTTAAAGCAAAAGGAAATGGTAAGTGGAAGGTTAAAGTAAAACGACATCATAAATGGAAGCAAACTGAACACCATATGGCACTTAATAAGTAATGGCATTGGAGGTAGCTAGCAATTCAAGGATGCGTTCTGGTAACTAACCTAATCACACACAATTAAAAAAAAATATATATAACACTTTTAAGACCGGTTATAATTATAACCGGTCTTAAAAGTTATTTTAAGACCGGTTTCATATATAACCAGTCTTAAAAATAAATTTTTAACTGACTAACAGAATATGCGTAATTGTAATAAAAACGGAAAAAGGAAAGTCGTGTGCAATTAATTAATTATAGCTTGAACAACTTTTTTCAATAAAAAAGAAAAAAAAATTTCCCAAGAATTTTCAATTTGGATCCATCGAGTTCTGTTCTCTCAATTGCTTCTCTCCCATCATCGTCGACCCTCAACTCAGGCTTCTGAATTTGGCTCTCAAGCAAGGTACAAACTTTCCTTTTCCTACCACTTTATTACCCATAAAAACAATAACCTATAAAGTGACATGGATATGCCATTGCCCTTATCATCTTGCTTCTTTCTCTCTCATCATCGTCAACCTCAAGTCAAGCTTCTAAAGTTGGCTCTCAAGCAAGATACAAACTTTTCTCTTCCAACGACTTTATTACCAAGAAAAACAATAACCTATGAAATGAATGAGTGACATGGATATGCCATTGCCCTTATCAGCTTGCCTCTCTCTCATCATCGTCAACCTCAATTCAAGCTCCTGCCTTTGGCCCTCAAGCAAGATACAAACTTTTCTCAGGTATCTTCAATAAAACGATCTCCACCTATTGCTCCCAACTTTTGCTGCAATTTACTTTTAAGAGTTAATTTGGTCCTTTATGGTTTCTTTCCGTACACTACTACAAAAAAGCGTATAATGGCGCTTATTTTAAAATATATTTTGGTGTTTAAAAAACGCCAAAGCTTTTTACGCCATTAAAAATACCTATGGCATTTTTCAATCTATAAAAACGTCATACATTATTTTATCAAATTAAATAAATTAATTAATTACTTATAGTATTTTATTTAACAAGTGCCAAAGGAGGAGGTACCCTCCTTTAGCGTTTATAAGATAAACGCCAAAAGAGGGTTGACACCTCCTTTGGCGTTTATGATTATAAACGCCAAAGGAGGCAAATGCCTCCTTTGGATATTTATTTATTTTTTAAATATTTTTTTTTACGGTGGTATGTAAAAATAAATACCTTATAATTATATATAATTTTTTAGTAAGTAAATGACTATACATTTCATCTAGTAGGTAAATTATAATATAAAACGATGATGATCATTTTTTTAATTATTTTATTTTCTTGATAAAACAAACAAATCACAATACAATGGTAAAAAATACAAAACATTAACTACAATGATTTGTATTACAACAAAATTACTATAATATAATTAATTTGTAAGTTTAAAAATTAAAAAAATAACAATATATAGGAAGTTTAAGTTGACAAAGTTGAAACTTCAAATCAATACTTAAAAAATAAAAAATATGAGCAAACATATAAGAGTCATTGTAAATTTATACCAAAAAGAAAACATGGATCAAATGTTTAAAAAACAATGCTTACAAGCTAGGGATCTCCTACTTCTACTCTTGCTCCCATCAAAGAGAGGAAGGAGTGGGGATAACGAATAAGAAAAGCTAATAGACCAATAAAGTGAGAGAGTAATGGATCGAAGTTATGGGAAGTGACAAGCGGGAGAGTGATAATGGCAGGATATCAATGGCAGGGTTTTTAAATTTTGTAAACAGGGGAAGCTTTGGCACTTCATAAAAGAATGTTATTGCTTCCCATTTTCAAAATAAAATTTAAAAAAAAATGGAAGCTTTGGCGCTTCTTTAGGAAGCGCCAAAGCTTCTATTGTATTGTTTATTTTTTATTTTTTCAATATAAAGTTTTGGCAATGTGTTTATGTAATTGGTTAGTTTAACTATATTTTATGTGTTGATTCTTTTTTGACTTGACTTTTCAATGAATGCCAAAGCTTTCACGTGATTCTTCTCCCTTCGGTAAAGATGATCCCTTTGTTTTTTTTTTTTTAATAATTGTGGAAGCTTTGGCGTTTTATTACAAAATGCCAAAGCTTCCCCTCCAAATTCATTTTTTTTTAATTAATTGTGGAAGCTTTGGCGTTTTATTCCAAAACGCCAAAGCTTCCCCTGCCTTATCCTTCGTTTTTTTTTGTGTAATTGTGGAAGCTTTGGCTTTTTATTCCAAAACGCCAAAGCTTCCCTTCATTTTTTTTTTTTTTTTGTAATTGTGGAAGCTTTGGCGTTTTATTCCAAAACGCCAAAGCTTCCCCTCCAAAATCAACTGCAGTGATCCTTATCCTTCGTTTTTTTTTTGGTGATAGTGGAAGCTATGGCGTTTTATTATAAAACGCCAAAGCTTCCCATCTTTTTTTTTTTTTTGGTTCAAAACAAAGCTTCCCATCTTGATCCAAAAAAAAATCTGCAATGATCATGTGATTCATATCCTTCATTTTTTTTTAAATATATATGTGGAAGCTTTGGCGTTTAATATATAAGTTAGACTCTGCTTGTGCTGACTCAGTGAACGCATGTGACCCTGTTTACACCCTTAAGATGTGCATGATTGGTTTGGACAGAGACAAAGCTTCGGTTTCTATAAAGATCAATCTACCTCTACAGCCCACATGACCATGAAATCTGGAATCATAAACTTCCTATTATATATATATTTTTAAAAAAATGTAAGATGCTTTGGCGCTTAGTAAGGAAGCGCCAAAACTTCCTATTATATTTTCTTTTTCTTAAAAAACAAAATATAGGAAGCTTTGGCGCTTCCACATAAAACGCCAAAGCTTCCTATTGTTTTTTTAAAAAAAGAAAACAGAAGGCCTTGTTTGGCGCTTGTTCAGATAAACGTCATGCAAGGTTAACGTTAATTATGACGTTTATAATTGTAAGCGCCAAAGCTTTCAAATAATTTTGATTTTAAATTAATAAATAACTATTTTTGGCACTTCTTTAAAGAAATGCCATAGGAGCTACGCCACTAAAGCCCCTTTTTGTAGTAGTGGTAGTTTATGCAATATATTACCAAGTAAAACAGAAGAATGCTTTTAGTTGTCTTGATGAGCATTATTGAATGGTCAGCTGAAATATTTTCGGAATCAGCGATTGTTATAAATTGAAAACCCATTATCCATTAAGGATTTCTCACTTATGATGAAGAAGAAGAAGAAATAGCTGAGATTCTGTCTTTTAGTTCTCGTTTGTAGTTTTGCTTCTGTATTTTTCTGATATATTAAGGAAAAAAATTATAAACAAGAAGAAACAACTGACATCCCATGGAAATGCTCTCGTAGTAATAATTACTCCCTCCGGTCCTAATTATAAGACAAAGTTGACTTTTTTGGAGAAATTAAGGAAGCCAATTAAATCACTTTAGAATATTTTTATTTTTATTTTTTTCTTCAAACTAATTAATTTGACTAATAAACTGATATATAATCTAATGATACTAAAAATATAAGTACTCTAAAGTTATTTAATTGACTTCCTTAATTTCTCCAAAAAAATCAACTTTATCTTATTATTAGGAACGGAGGGAGTATAAAACATTCTCTCCGGAATCTTCAATAAAACGATCCACATACATTTTGCCCCCAACTTTAAATTTGCTTCAATTTACTTTTAAGAGTTAATTTGATGCTTCCTGGTAATTTCTTTCCGTAAAGCTATGAGGAAGATGCAGATAGTGAAATACGTATAGTCCTCTGATTCTGATTAATTCCGAGGCCCCACCCATGAATGAATATGCCATTTCATGTCCTCGAACTTCTCAAAGTCATTCATATATAGGATTTGCCTCTCTGAATCTTCTATTCCAACGTCGACGACGGTGACTCCTCCTCCTCGTGCCTCAGCTTTCTCCATAACCTAAACCTTTGAGAATTTCATGGCAATCAAATGCTTCTCTAAAACCATTCGTTTCTACGCTTGAAACTATCTACACTTTTCGTTGAACATTACTCTCCTTCCTCTGGTTAATCAGGTTTCTTTATTACCTTAGATGATGTTACACATAGCAGAAAACTGACACCAAACATGATATTTTCTGGCTTTTCAAGTTTCCATATCATGCCAAAACAATTTGTGTAGAAACCAATGGTTCACGCATTCATGACTTTGAGAAGTTTCTGCTTCACAACAAAGCGGAAGAAAAAGCAAAAAAAAAACTCCCACTTAGCTTGTTATATTCATCTTGATGTTATCGTTATTTTTCTGCTTATATTGCTACATGTGGTCTCATTTTCAAAATATTCATATAGTTGTTTCTGTGATTTAGAGATGGAAGATCAGCTTCAACTAGTCATTAATGGCCCCAAGCTAAAGATTTTCGTGTTTAGAGGTCCTGAGGAGGTACCTTATACATTGGATGTATCACAATGTACATTACTTAGGATTTTGAAGCTGGTCAACTTGACCAACTTGATCAGAAGCGAGTGGCTGGAGGGTATCATACGAGAATCGCAATTTCTGGAAGAGTTTCACTTGATTAATATGTGTGTGTGTGTTTGCATGTATATAATTCATTTGATTTGCTTTTAATTGAATTCGTTTGATTTGTTTTTGAAGGACATTATCCTCCCACAAAACTTTTGTTGGGCAGGTGAAGATAAACAACTAAGCCAAATGAGGCATCTAGCATTTCAAGCTGGGGACATTCCGCATGATAAGGATGTATTAACCAGTTTGTTGACATTTTTGGTTTGGTTTTGTCCTAAGCCTCTGAGTTTAAGTTTTTACTCAATCACAACAGGCAAAAAAGGACATTGAAGTTATATCTCACGCTACATTTTCATTCTAAAATTAAAGAAAAGCTAACAGAATTTAAAATATTATTGCAGTTTCGATATGGAGAGTTGCCTAGGTACAGGATCATAGAGTGCCCCTGTGATCCAAGATGCTGGAGACACTTTGAACTGGCGGTTGATTTTGAAGGGTTTAATGATGATGATGAGGAGATGAAGACATGTTTGACGAATTTCTTCTTCCCTCCTATTGATCCGGAAGAGCTGATAACATATGAAACCAAATGGCGGGGTGATGGGAATTTGTAAGGCTGCTTCTGCTTTCCAAATGACGGGTTCATGAGAGATCCTTGGCAAAGTGAGATAAATTTTGGAAAATTTGGGCAAGGCTACATGAATTAACATTCAGATCATGTTAAAAGATGAGTGTAATTCAATACTTGCTTTTGTGTATGAATAGTTATTCAATACTTCAAAATGGCATGGCATATTCAGTATTGAACTGCACAGTTTTCACGTTTGGCCACCCAAAAAAAAAAGGGAAAAAAATAAAGAAGGTAGATATGCCGCATAACTTAGTGCAGTCCGTGGTTCAGAGTTAATATAGAAAATCAGAATATTTTCAAAAAGCAGAAGTCACCAATTTCCCAATCCAGGAAGCAAAAAATCCACCATACAGTCAGCTCTCATCATTGTTATTGCTAGACCTTTGCGAAGGCAGCAAAATGGTGAAACACACAACAGAGAGTGATCAAAGAACCAGGAGAACCAAAGCATGAAATGGCACAATTCAAACACAAAGTACCTTGCAGTATCTCGCAGCCATGCTGTGCCTACCAATCTCAGTATAGAGGTCAACTGCTTGATCTAAGCATGATATGGCTCCTAGATACACATGAAAACAGTAAAACATTAGCTTAAACTTATTGGAAATATACCAATAAGCATTGTAGACATTAAGCTATTCACTAATGGATTTAAAAACCAACATTTCAAAATTTTAGCTAATCTCCTGAATTATCGATCTAAATAAAAGATCCAGGGATGTTATCTTGTAAATGTATATACAAGAGTGAAGGACTGCTGAATCAACCCCAAAAAAAGGGCACAAAATAGGCCTATGAACCTAGAAGACACTTGGACAACTTGATGAAGACAGACCCTGCTCTTTCCCCCGAATAAAAGTTTGAAACAAGCGTAAATACATCTTAAGCTAGTCTCTATGACAGTAAGTATGAAGAATATCCCAAAACTCGGAAATTCAAAACTTTTCAAGTTTGTAACTAAACAATTCCAAGACAGTGAGAAAATCAAGAGAAGCGAAACGCGAACAAGATTTTCCGAGTTTGAAGAATTGGTGGCTTCTTGGGCAACTCAGCAGCATCTTCGTATTTGGCGCTGAAGAAGGTCCACCCTCTGATCTTCTCTGTTTTCTTCTCGAGATCCTGTACTTTGGCTATGAGATCGGCCATTGTGGTATCCTTCTCTCTCCTTTAGAGCGAGAGAGAAAGTTTGAAGAGAAAGGAATGGTATAACTGTATGAGCGCACTGTCAAAAACTTGTGGCTTCATTGTTCCTATGATATTTGTCCATCGACGTTGGTTCTTGTTGCTCCTACTTCATCTTCGTTTGATTTTTGGTTTGAGTTTTTAGTTTTTTTGGTGAGTTGATTTCTGGTCCGCACAAGAACATGATGGAGAAGAGATGGTGTATGGATCAGAAGCTTGGAATGAGAAAGAAGAAATGGCGGTAGTGGAACTAATTGGTCCAGTGGATTGGGGATTGGTTGAAGGAGGGGAGGCTTTCAAGGATTATAATATTTATAATTATTTGAATAGATATGGTAAGGATAATAGCAAAATATAATTATATATCTATTTATTTAGTTTTTTATAATTATATAACTATACGGGTAAAATGGTTCATGTAAAAGTTTGTAGGGAATTATATTTTGTAGGCCATTATATTAATGCTACTGTTTGAAAACAAAAATACGTTTTGATTTTCACCAATGATTTGATTAAGAATTATGTCGAAGTAAAAACTTGGTCTTCTTCCAATGTTTCAGCAATCATGCCCACCTTTCCCTTCTCTTTCTCACTTCTGTTCCACTATTGCTCTTTTGAGTATTTTATTTATCTTGGTCAGCAGCTTCTGTTGGCGGTTCATGCGGAATATTGTATGGGTTTTACGGTGAAAGAATATATGCTGCAGACAAATCAGACCACACCAGATTTCAGATTAGCCTTAGGGCAACTGAGATATGCTTGCCAGAGCTTACCATGGATGGAGATTTAAGGTTGAAAGGTCCAAAGGAACAAGTGGGAAGGAAGACTGGGACTTGACTTCAAGGCAAGGTGTGGAGGTAATAGAAAAAAAGAACAAAACTTAGGTGAAGTTATCTATATTCCTTACGTCGAGTCCTCCAATCACACTTATTATTTTATTATTTGAATTGTTAAAATACGTACACGCACTTGTAAATTCACCTATGAACTGTAGAGCTAATAGATATAAGCAACGTGACATAAGTTTTGCCCATAAAAAAAAAATAAAACTCAAAGCTTTGTCTCCTGATGATAAGTTAAAGTATTCTTACTGGGAATTCAAGCCTTCCATGAACGGAGATATCACTTTGGTCAAGTTGGGTTCAAGGGGGTCGGATTTATTTGATGTCAGACACAAGAAAATAGCACAAATTCCATCGCCAAGGAAACACCCAAAAAGATTCTTGGCAGGCTACATTAAAATTCAGATGGGAAGGCTAAGTTTGATGGCCTTTTTACATGCACTAAACAGCACATGTGATATTCCTATTACATGCATACCATATGAAATATGTACTGTGTACATTCTCTAATGCCTGCTCATGTATTCAGCTTTCAGCAAAGGAAAATGAAGGAAGTTCTGGATACACTGAGGAAATTTCCGGTGGGTTTTGTAAAGGGAAAGAGGCACAGGCACAGATGCTTGAACTAGAGAATGTGGGTAGTGTGATCAAAGATGACCATACAAAATTGGTAAATATTAGCAGAGAAGCATGTAAAAGTTTGGGCTTGCAAGACTGTCAATATGCCTCTACATTATAATTTTGGAACAAAAGCAGAAATGTGCGAGAATGCTATCTCTACAAACTAGTCCTAGGACTCAAGGAGGTAGAGAATGGTACAGGATTCAGTTATATGGTTAGGGTTCTAAAGGGAACAGCTGAGAAGACACAATTTTCAGGAAGGGACACAAAATAAGTGGTTACCTTCCATCTCTCATCTAGGCCTTTAAACCAATCCTGGTCTTCAACATAACTTATTGGCTCAATTATAACTATGTTGATGGCAAATTTAAGCCAGGAGTCACCAAAACTAACAATATCCGCTGCCAAAGTAGATGCAGTCCCGATATTGCCTTTAGCGAAGGGAATTGACAAATGAGAGAAAATACTCTCAATACTTATAAGTTGCATTAAACTATAGGCTTCTGCCTTGAGATCTTATGAAATCCTAAATGCAAAGAAAATCCAGCATTGCAAACTATAAAATGAGAAATTATTACATTCAAAGCAGCCAATTGTAGTGTTGTACCTCCGCGTTATGAATCTGCAGACAGTGAGCAATGCTCACCAAATTGCCTTTCCAGAATGCTCTAAAACCCTCTTCATTGACACGCCGAAGCCTCCTTCGCTGACCTCTACTCATTGAGTTCTCCATCGGCAGCCCTAATTTCTCTTTCCCGGCAAGCCGAGCATATTGGACTTCTACACCCCTCCACCGGCGGATGATGAATTGCGCGCAGGCGCCATGATCGTCAAAAGAGGAAAATCACCGACACGTGGCTCGCAGGTAGGGGTGTATATCCGCAGTTATGAGATTTTTTTTTTTTTTTTACAAAAATTTGATTATTCACGTTTTTTAGTTGACTAAATATTTTATTTGATATTTAGAATATAGGGGGAAGTTATAATAAACATGGAGGGAAAAATTAGGGTATAACTTTAATTATTCGGCTTGTTAAAAAATTAAGAAAGGTCAAAAGTAAAAATCATAAATAAAGGGTGTTATTAGGTTTTATGATTTATTATTTATATTTTTTCAAGCAGACTCAATAAACCACGTGTTAGAAAGGAGGGCAGCAACATCAAGGTTGTTAAGAGATAATTTTAGTTTGCTTATAGAAATTATGACGAAGGGAGTTGTACATATAAATATAAATAATAATAAAAATCCTAAACAAAAAAAGTTAATCCTTTTCTAAGAAATAAAATGGTTTTTTTGCGTAGAAAATATGAAGGGACAAAATAATAATCCTAAACAAAGGGAGTTAAGTTAAGAGACAATATAAGTTAAAAAATTAAAATAATGAGAATTATATTTTATATTATCTATGTATAAGTAGTAGTAGTAATAATAATAATATTAACTTTAAAATACTAAACAAAGGCAGTTATTTTTCATTTTAAGAAATATTCATATGACCATTTAGTCGAGAAAAACGAAAGAGAAAAGAAAATCCTAAGAACAAGTAGTTATAAGCGAAATATTAGTTAAAGGAGTTATAATAAAGATAATTATATATATATATATATGAGAGATACTTTTATGAGGCAAAGTGTATTTTAAAAAAATTATAAAAAATAGGCTAAATTTTTTAAAACTAACCTAAACTTTTTGTCAGTTGCATAAAATAATTATTTCACTTTTCAAAAGTAAAATTTAAAGTCCTTGACGTTTTGATTTTTTATATTAAATACAGTTATTACTTTTGCGGTTAAGGTTTTTTTTTTTTTTTTTTATACATAGAGTGACCAAGCTAGATTGGATAGGAAATATAACAAAATATATTAAACATCAAGAGTAATGTAGAAGATCTTCCCACATGATAAGAATACACCCCGAATGGAGGACTAGCAAGACAACCAGACGTTGAACTAAGGTCTGAGCATCCTTAGCTAGGTAATCAGCACACCTGATCGTATCTCGCGGTGTATAGCGAAGTTCAATGTCCCATTCGGAGTAAAGCAAATCCCTAATTGCATTAATTTCCAATCGTAGTGGATGGTAAAGGCCGCTATCCTGCATAACCAGATGATACGCCTCAAGAGAATCTGTGTAAGCAACAACTCTTTGAAATTCATATTGCCTGCACAGTTGAAGACCTTGGCATAAGGCCATAAACTCAGTAGTGGTAGGTGGAGTGAATCCTAGTTTGCGTTGAAAGCCAAGGACCCAATTGCCTCTATGATCTCGAACAAGCCCTCCACATGCTGCATTGCAATGAGCATCAACCGATCCATCTATATCTAGGCGAACATATCCTTCCGGTGGCAATGTCCAGGAGTGGTCGTCTCCAACAGTATAACAGAAGAGTTGGTGTTTCAAGTTATCCGAAATGTTGGATTCCATGATATGGTACAGTCCACCATGAATAATTTCATTGGGTTGAGCATGAACTCCCTCCATGACACCCTTACATCTATTCTTCCATAAAAGCCAACAGATGATGCTGAAGATCCGAATCCATGGCCAATGATGATAATAAGGCTTTCCCAATGAAAGTGACAAATTATCCTTGATCCATACCTGCAAATCAGAGCGAAAAAAACTAAAAAGATAATTATGATCAATAAAATATAACCACACTACTCTTGCAATCTCACAGTCACGAAGGATGTGTATAATGGATTCTGTACGCTCACACTGAAAAGGACACTCCTCACTAACTGGTAAACCCCTCCTAGCTCTGAGTACATTGGTAGGCAGTCTCTTATGAATAATCTGCCAGAAAAACATCTTCACTTTCTCCGGAACAGGTAACTTCCACACTTTCTTCCACAGAGCCGAACCATTCCGATCCCGCTGAGTAGAAATGAATTAATAAGCAGCCAGGACATTGAATTTGCCTTCCGAAGCATTTCTCCAGTAGAAAGGATCATCTCCAGGTTCACCTGGTGGGCGATCTGAATTTGCGGTTAAGTTTTTGACTCAAACTACTACCTCAAATTAAAGGGGATGATGTGACATCTGAAATGGTCATTTGGATTAAAAATTAATTTAAATTTAAATTTTGAAATGTAGGGGGTTATATGCAATTGGCTTAAAGATCAAGGTGTTTTGTATAGGAAAAATTCCAAATAAATACCATTTGGACTTGGAAAACTTCAAAAAATCTGTTAACACAAGCAAAAGACAAGTAGGTCTAAAGGAAATAATTTGGGATTTTGAAATTTTGTGCTTTTACCAAAATGCCCCTTAAGTTAAAAAAAAAAAGAAACGTAAAACCCTCACCAATGCCGGAGCTCAGGTGATAAGTTGAGTAATGGGATTGACAAGTTGAGTAACATGATTGACTACTTGATCTCTTTAAACCTTATCAAACGTCATTGACAAGTTGAATAAAGATAATAACAACTTTAGTATTGACAATGACAATTTTAGTGTAGCCAATAATAACCACAGGAGCACAATTGATCAATCGCCTTACTCAAATTATCAATGCAAAGTGTTTTTTTATTTTTTTATAAAGAAAAAAAGAAGAAAATAGCACTACATCAAGCACACAAACATGGGGCCTCGAGGCAACGAGTACATCTACAAGTTAGAACATCCTCCTACAATAGCATCTGTAGCATCCCTCGTATTTCTCGTAACAGCGAATCATTGTCATTATTAAGATAAGCACCACTACAAATCCAAGTCATCACTACAAATCATATACTTTCCAAGACTTCATAGTTTCTGGGATAGCTTGCAACCTGAATGTAGACAGTGAGTCATACCTCGGTAACCATCGATCATCCCAGAAGCTCACAGTTGATCCATCCCCGACTTTCCAACTCAACCCTAGCAACATGTTTGACCAAGACTTTTTGATTCCTTTCCTGACGTCAATCTTGGGATAACGTCATTCCCGCATTTATATTTTTCTCTCATGAATATTACCCATAAGGCATCCCTCAATTAATGAAACTACCCAAGCTTCATCATGAAAGCCTCATTTCTTTCCATTTGTAGATGTAACATCCCAAATTTTATTCACCAAAAATATATTGTAATTATTTGAATAATTCAATAAAATGGTGAATATTTATGAAATTTGGATCTTATGAATTTTGAAATATTCATATTCATAAGGAAATGGGTAAATTAATTCAAGAAAGGAATTAAATTATAAAGGTGATAGCAAAATCATAATTTTGCCAATTTAGCCAAAGATTAATTATTTTCCCAATTAATTGGAGTTAATCTCAATTAATCAAGGAAAATAAAGGAAAATGCATAAGTGGATTATTCTTGATGGAATAAATCAAGAATTGTGAAATTAGAGAGAAGAAATGGGTTTGGTTAGAGTAAAGAGAAGGGGGATGGTTTGTAGAAGGGAATCTAGTCCCAATCCAATTGAAACTAAATGATGAAGGAGTATGGCATAAAGTAGAAGGCATGATGAAGGGGTATGGCATAAAGTAAAAAGGTATGGTGGGAGGTATGGTTGGAGGGATGGTGTGCATGATAGGTGTTAAAATGTCAACCCTTGATTAGATCTATGGCTAGGAAGAAAGATGACTAAGTTAATAAAACACCTTCCCTTCCCCTTCCATACACACATTTTCTCCTTCCTCATTTTCATCCAACCCAAGAAGAGAAGAGAAGAGAGAGAAAGCTCTCAAGTTCTAGAGAGAAGGAAGAAGAAGAAGTTTAAGGTGAGAGTGATTTCTTAGGCTTTTCTTGTGATTTTGTCTTAGATCCTTCTCTAAACCGTGATTCTTCATGCATCCATGATCTTGAAGACACCATTCTTAGCTCAAGAAGAGAGAGAGGAGATTCCTAGAGAGAGAGGATTCAAGATCTCAAAAGATAACCTCAAAAACCTTAGATCTGAACTAGTATGGTGTTGTTGTTGAGGTTTGTGTTTTGGTTTTAGTGATTTTTGTCAAGTTTGTAAATTTGGGAAAACTATAACCCTAAGGGGTTATGCTGCCCAAATTTCTTTGAATCATGATTAAGAAATATTTATTTAAGTTAATAAAGGATTAGAAGTGGAAAAGTACAAGTTTTAGAAGCTAAAACACAAAACTCCATTTTTCCAATTTTTGACCAAAATTTCGGCCAGCACAGATCTGAGGGAAGGAGTTGGATTTTCATGAAATAAATGGTTCCATTGGATTCAGTGGGCAAAAATAGGTGGGGTTACAGTTGGGCACTTTTTCGGTAGAGGCCGAAAAAGCATAATTACGAAAACGCCACTGAAATCACTAAATAGGGGCTGTCAAGGGTATTTTCATAATTTGACAGTGAATTTGGTGATTTCGAGCCCGGAAATGGATTCCTTAGGCGAAAATAAGTCATAATAGCCTTAGTCAAAATTTTGGAAAAACGTGCCATCGGGCCGGGTATGTAATACCCCAAAATTTAGGATTTGAGACTTGGGAATAAGCCTAAATTAAGTGAACTGCTAAGCCCCAATTTAGCAGGAGCCCAAATTTATCCCCTAATGATTCTAATATCTTTAGGGTATTAAGAAAGTAAAATGATGAATTTTGGAGAAAGTAATTATGTTTTTGGTGAAATCGCTTATGAGGTAGTAATCTTGTCATGTTCATTTAAATGAACCAATGATGAGAAAAAATTATGAAATTTTACAGGGTGAAAGTAGACATCCTAAGCTTTAATTTGATAGGTTATATGACTCAATTAGAGCTATATACAAAAAGATATAAATTTTTAAAGTCAGCACAGAAAAACTGTGAAATTTCTGGAACAGTATGTAAAGATTGAAATTCTAGGAATTTTGTGATTCCATTCAGCAAAATTCTATATTTTTCCTTGAAACTAGACTCAATAAGGGTCCTATGGGCTTTGGAATCACCCCATTTCAATTTTTCTAGAATTAGTTATGATTTTTCAAAGTTTGGGCAGAAATCTGCCAGAATTTTGTAAAATCCAAAATTTTTGGAAAATTAGTAAATGAATAGAATAGAATATATAATATGATATAAGCATATTCCTTCTTCTTCCTTCAGCTTAAACTGACGCAAATAGCATATGAACATAGAGAGAGTTTAGAGAGAGAAGGAGAGGAGAAAACTCACGAGATAGGTCGATTTCTTCGGTGAAGTCGTACCTAACGTGTATAATCCTTCTCCTAAGCTTCTCTTCTATGTTGTTTGAGGTATTTAAAGCAAGATTCATGGTGTTTTGAAGTTAGGGTTTTCAGCCACAAGAAGGAAAAGCTAGTGGGAGCTTGAGGTAACTTCCAAACTCTTGCATATTGACTATTCTGGCTGCTATAGACAATTTAATCGGTGAAATTTTGCCGGATTGTCTTTGTGTGTAAAAATAGAAAATGGGTTGTGGGGGCTGTTATGCTGCCCAAATTGATACTAAATGGTAGTTTTAACCTAATGGAATAGTCAATAAAGTGGTTAGGAGTAGAAGGAACGTGTTTACGGAGCCGAAACCGAAAAACCCTGATTTTCCCCTTAAAACCTATATATTTCGGCCAGCATTGTAAATGGGTCTTAGAGTTGGATTTTCAATGATTTGATGATTCCATTGGATTCAGTGGGCGAAAATAGGTGGGGTTACAGTTGGGAACTTTTTCAGAAAAGGCCAAGAAAGCATAATTACGGAAACACCCCTAAAACCCTAAAAGTAGGGCTGCCAAGGGAAATTTTGTAATTTTACATTGAATTTGATAATTACGAGTCTGGAAATGGATTTCTTGGGTGAAAATATGTAAGAATAGCCTATGTCAAAATTTCGGGAAAAGTACAGCCGAACCGGGTACAGCGGGGCCGGGTCGGGTCGGGTCCCCGGGGGTATTTTAGTAATTTTTCAAGATAGACTCATATAACCCCCAGAAACACTATGGAAGTGTCTTAATAGTACATTTGACATTGTAGGATCTAATATGGAGCCCCGAGCTGTTTGCACGTAGATCGAGGCACGCGTTTCGAGACGGAAAAAGGTTAAGGTATGGGACTTACCTTTCTTGCATGTATTTGATATATTTGCTTGTGTAGTGATGTATGTGATTGCTTTACTTGATTGTGTAGAGCATATTTGAATAAATGAAGCTCTGTTTCTGTTTTCACTGTGGCCATAGTCTTGTTGTATGAAACATTGAGCATGCAGAAATGTCATTATGGGGCATACATCTAGATAAAGCTAACATGTCATACACATAGCATCAATCATGCATGCATTATGGTATCTGTTTCCTACTGAGATTCTCTCGAATCTCACCCTCCTCTACCAACAATTTAGACAGGAGACAACAGAAGATATGCAAACAACAATGCAGAGTACCGTACGAAGGGATTACAATAATGGAACAAAGACGGGAAGAAGTCTCCATTTCACTGGGATGAGTTTAGACACTCTAGTAGCCTTGTGCGGCTACCTTAATCGTAAGTATCATTTACAAACCCCTATGGGGAATTTATGTAATCGTGCACATATTATCAGTATAGTTATGTTATTCCTGTGTTGCCTACCGAACTGCATATCATTTTCCGCTAATACTCTGGTAAATGTGAAATTAAAATAAGGGCGTGATAGGGTACGGCGGGGCCGGGCGGAGGTCCCGGGGGCATTTTTGTAAATTTTCACCATAGACTAATATAACCACCAGAAACACTATGGAAGTGTCTAAACTGTACATTTGACGTTCTAGGACCGAGTAGAGAGCCTGAGGGATTGGCACACAAATCGAGGCATGTTATTTGAAGATTAGGGAAGGGCGATTAAGGTATGGAACTTACCTCTCCTGCATGTATTTGATATTTGTGCTGGTGTATTGATGCATGTTATTTCTTTGCTTGATTATATGAAACATATATGAATAATAGAAGCTCTGTTTCTGTTTATGCTATGACCATACGTATGTTGATTGAAACATTGAGCACGCAGATATGTCATTGTGTGAGCATGAGTTACGTAATGCAAGCACGTCATGCATTAGGCACTTATCTTGCATGCATATTGGTATTGCTTTCCTACTGAGATTCCTCAGAATCTCACCCTCCCCTACCAACAATTTAGACAGGAGAAGACAGAACGTATACTGAGAACAAAAAAGAGAATCGTACGAGGGGATTGCAGTGGTGGAACGAAGATTGAAAGATGTCTCCGTTTCATTGGGATAAACTTAGACACCCACGTAGCGCTGTGAGGCTACGTTATTTGTAATTATCAAGTACAAACCCCTATGGGAAATTTCCGTAATCATGCAAATAATATCAGTATGTTTATGCTATTCCTGTGTTGCCCACTGAACTATGTATCGTTTTCCGCAAATACTCTAAAATAGTTGAAAATAAGATGAGGGTGTGACACTTAAAGGCAAGTCTACTAAAACCCAAGTTTTGTTTTGATTCAAAGAGTCTATCTCAGCTTTAATATCTTCTTTCCAAAATTTTGTATTCGAAGAAAAAACAACTTCATAAAAATTCTTAGGTTCGTCATGTACTAAATATGTATAAAAATTATCTTCAAAAGATGTTTCTTTTCTTTGTCTTATACTTCTCCGTAAATTTTCAACCACATCTTTATTTGAATTTGTTCAGAAAATTGTTCAACTCTTCTAGGAATATGCTCAACTTTTAAAGAAAAAATACTTTCAAAAAGTTCTACATCTTTAGTTTCAATAATCGTATTATGTTCTAAAATATCACTTTTCAAAACTAAAAAATGATATGTAGGACTCTATTGAGCATAACTAATAAACATATAATCAGTAGTTTTAGAACCTATCCTTTTTCTTTTAGGATCAAGTAATAACACTTTTGCTAGACACCCTCACACTTTCAAATATTTCAAGTTTGGTGCAAAACCTTTCCATAACTCATATGGTGTATTCTTTGTTTTCTATGGGGCATTATATTCTCTAAGGAACATGCTGACAGTAAGGCTTCCACCTACAAGTTATTAGGTGCACTAGAACTCACAAGTAAAGCATTCATAATTTCCTTTAGGGTTCTATTTTTTCTTTGGCAACACCATTAGATTTAGGTGAGTATGGGGGAGTTACTTCATAGATTATTCTTTCCTTTTCACAAAAATCATTAAGCAATAAGGATTCTCCTCCTTTATCTAACCTATTATTTTTTATCTTTTTATTTCATTAATTTTCTACTTCTTCCTTGTATAAAAGAAATTTTTCAAAGGCCTCATCTTTATTTCTAAGTAAACATATTCTTCTTGAGAAATCATCAATAAAAGTAATGTAATATCTCTTTACACCTCTTGTCTCAATTTATTTTAAATCTCCTAAGTGAGTATGCATTAAAGACAACAGTTCAGTTTCTCTTTGAGTGACAAAATATGTTTTCCTAGTTTGTTTTGTTTCTGCACATATTTCACATTTATTAACATCATTAATATTAATCCTAGAAACTATCCCAAGATACAGCAATCTCTTTATATAAGATCTATATATATGTACCTAGTCTAGCATGTCATAAATTAAAGGAATCAATCAAGTAAGCAGAAGAGGATGTATTATCGTTATTTTCATCAACACTTAGTACAAAAAGGCCCTAATTACAATGACCCTTTCCTATTAAAATATTGTTCTTTGTCATAATGATCTGATCAAATTCGAATGACACCGTAACCCCAAATTTTCCTAATAGAGCCACAAATATCAAATTTGCTCTAAGTTTAGGCACATACAAAACACCATCAATGCTAATGTCTTTCCTAATGTGAGTTTTTGCAACACTTTTCCTCTTCCTTAAACTTTTGCAATTTGCGAATCAGCCAAATAAATATGGTCCTTTCCTTCTTGGAAGGAGGCAAACATCTCCCTATTTGCACATATGTGCTTGGTAGCTCCAGAGTCTACCACCCATTTCTTCACATCAGATACCAATAAGGCTTGAGAGACCACTACAACAATAACTTCATCATCACTGTTTTCATCTCTTACAACCAAATTTACATTTGGTCTTGGAGGATTTTCTTCTCTTTTATGTTTTTCAACTCTACACTGAGCAGTAAAATGTCCTAGCTTGCCATAGAAAAAGCAACTACCTTTCTTCTTGAATTTAGGGTTAGATTCACTAGGCTTGTAATCAGATTTCTTCTTGTGTTGGTGCTTATAGTCGTACCTCTTATTGTGTAGCTTTGCTTCTTCTACTAAATTTGCTTTTACAGTCATTTGTTTTCCCTTTGCTGCTTGGATTGCTTTTCTGTTGGTGTCTTCAATAATAATGTGTGTAATTAGATCTAACAGCAACGACTACTTCTGCTTATGCTTTAATTGTTGCTTGTAATTGTTCCATGTTTCTTGTAGTTTTTCAATAGTGACTCTTGCCATGAATTTATCTGGTAGATTGATCTTTTCAGGCCAGAGTTCCTCTAACAGTTTATGATACTCATTAATCTGCAGTTTGATATCTTTGTCTTTGACTATTTCCCAGCTATAGAATCTCCCACAACAAACTTTTTTTTCCCAACATCCTCAGCAGTGTATTTCAAGATAAGTGACTCCCAAATCTTTTGTGCCTCTTTGTACACACACTAAACATTGAATAGATCATTAGACATAGTACTTATGAGGTGTGTTTGCAAACCTTATTGGCATATGTCCAAGCATCCTTCATAGCCTGGTCAACCTCTAATGAAGGTTCTGATTAACTCAGAGCAGTAGTCACCCCATACATGTCAAGAACAGCTTAAACTCCTACAATAGACTAAAATTATTTCCATAAAAAACGTCAATCTTGGATATGTCAGGAAAAGCTCTCAAAAGCGGCATTGCAAATGGTAACGCTATTGAATTGGGATTAGCTGCATCATAAGTCTCAGGAATGTTGTTAGCAGCCTCATTCTCCATACTGTTGAGTAACTCTATCAATTGTTGTATATCATGAGCAATCTAGAAGAATGAAGAAACAATAGAAAGGAAGCGGTATTCCCCAAGATTAAATAAACCCTTCTTGAACAAGTCAAGGCGGCAAAACTGGTAGAAGATAATTGCAATCAAAGTTAGAAAAGATTATGCAGAAGAGGAGAGATTAAAGGTAGATGCTGAACACTTTGTCTATGTCCCTTTTATAGGCACGTTTCACGAAGAGCCAATGGTCACAAGACAATTTAGATAATGCGGCTCTCCAGAATGAATAAACAGGCCTGTATTGTTACGCCCTTCTCTTATTCTTCATGTTTTTCAAAGTCTTTGCGGAAAAAAATATGCGGTTTGATGGACAACATAAGAATAGCATGAAAATACTGATAAAAAGTGCTCGATTACAGAAAATTTTTCATAGGGATTCGTACATGATAATTACCATCAATGTAGCCACACAAGACTACTAGGGTGTCTAAACCCGTCCCAGTGAAACAAAGACATCTTCCTGTCTTTGTTCCACTACGGCAATCCTCTCGTATAGTTCTCTTCTTTGATCTCTGCGTACCTTCCATATTCACCTATCTAAATTGTTGGAAGGGGAGGGTGAGATTCGATAGAATCTCAGTAGGAAACAGTACCAATATGCATACAGGATAAGTGATTAATGTATGACATGCTTGCATTACATAAACTCATGCTAACACAATGACATATCTACGTGCTCAATATTTCATGCAACAGAACTATGACCATAGTATAAATAGAAACAGAGCTTCAATCATTCATATATGTTTCATATAATCAAGAAAAGCAATAACATGCATCAATACACCAGCACAAATATCAAATACACGTAGGAGAGATAAATTCCCTACCTTAACCCTTTCTTGCCTCGTAACGTGCGCCTCATAAAGCATGTCACAGCTTGGCTCTCCACTCAATCCTACAATTCCAAATGTATCATTTAGACAATTCCATAGTGTTTCTGGTGGTAATATGAGCCTATTATGACCTGATCCAGCTTTACTTTTTCTGAAATTTTGACTTGGGCTATACTGACATATTTTTGCACAAGAAATCCATTTTCGGACTCAGAATTACCAAACTTTCTTCCAAATGAAATAATTGCCCTTGGCAGCCCTTCTTTAAGGATTTCAAGGGCGTTTTGGTAATTATGCTTTTTCGGGCTTTTTCGAAAAAGTGACCAACTGTAACCCCACCTAATTTTCCCTCCTGAACTCAATGGAACCATCAAATCATTGAAAATCTAACTCTAAGACCCCTAATTAGAGCCAGCCTAAACTTACGGTACTCCGAAGAAAATTGAGGTTTTTTGATTTCGACTTTGAAGACGTGTTCCTTTATACTCCAACCACTTTATTAACTATTTAATTAGGTTACAACTACCATTTAGACTCAATTTCAGCAGCATAACCCCTAGGCCATGTCATTTCCCAATTTCACAAACAAAGACAATCAGATAAAATTTCACCGATTAAATTGTCCACAGTAGCCAGAATAGTCGATATACAAAGGTTTGGAGGTTACCTTTCATTTCCTTCTAGCTTTTCTCAAAGTGGCTAAACCCTAGCTCTCTTCAATACAAGAAATTGAGCTTCCAAACCTTAAATTATATAGAAGAGTAGCTTAAAAACAAAGTTATATGGGTTGGGAACCAATTTACCGAAAAAATCACCTTCCTTTGTAAGTTTTTTCCTCGTTTCTCTCTCTAAACTCTCCAAGCTTTCTCTCTCTATTTTCAGCCAAAACTAACATGAAATGGCTGAAGAAGATGAGGGAATATATTTTAATACATTATGCTTATGTCATCTCTTAATATGCTGATGTCATAATTCTCTATTTTCCCATTTTCGGATATTTTGACAGATTTTCTGCCCAAACTTTGAAAAATCATAACTAATTATGTAGACATCAAATTGGAGTGATTCCAAAGGCTATAGAACTCTTATTGAGTCTAGTTTCAAGGAAAAATATATAACTTTGCCAATTGGAAGCGTAAAAATCCCAGAATTAATTTATTTGAATGTTGTTCCAAAAAATTCACAGTTTTTCTGGGTTAATTTCAAAAATACATAACTTTTTGTATATAACTCTAATTGAGTCATATGACCTATCAAATTAAATCTTAGGATGTTTACTTTCACTTTGTAAAATCCCATAACTTTTGCTCATCATTTGATCATACAAAATCACATGACAAACTTACTGCCTCATAGGTGATTTCACCGAAAACATTGTTTACCTTTAATTTCTAATATCCTATGACCAAAATTAATATTAGTATTAGCCAAATATTATTTTCTTGTATTCCTCTACTTTGGATCTCAATATTGGGCTTTTTAGAAAACCCAAGAATTAATTCCATTTTTGTATACAAATTTCTCATACTCTTTAATTCACCAAATTTCCCATACTCTTTAGTTCACCATTTTTTTCCCTTTAATACCTCAAAAAAATAAGAAACGTTAGGGAATAAGTTCAAGACACATGCTAAACCAAAGCTTATCAGTCCGCTTAATTTAGGCTTATTCCCAAGCCTTCAATCCCAAAATTTGGGATATTACATGTATGCTAACAACGAAAAGAATGTTCAGGAAAGTGCTCGACCATTGACAACTTTTAGTTACAAAGGGTTACAACCTTTAAACCCTAAAATATGGAGACTTTTCAGTAAGCTCAAATAAATAATTATTTTAAAAAACCAAAAATAATATTTCCAAGGAGCCAAAAATATTTTTACAAAAAGTGTCAGTACCAAGTATTTATTCGCACCCAGGAGGAATCGCCGGATTTTCACTGCATTTGTCTTTCAGTGGCCCATTGTTGTGCGTACGAGCCCACCACTCCTTTAGGCATCTTTATAAGCCCATGATAATATGCTGATATATATACAAGTTTATACTCTCTTATTCCCAAGCAATGTGAGACTAATTTCTTTAACACACCTACACACATGCACATATTTACAACAAAATAGACATACATTTTTCTATTTCTTCACATAACCAAGTGTTACATCAAGTATTTTCTTAGTGAGGGATTCCCTTTATTGCTTTAATCACTTCAAATAACTCTCTATATCTTGCTACAGATTTGAAGCAAGTAATTATTTTCACAAACTCAAAATAGAGTTCACCTAAGTATACACAACTCCCTTGGTTAATTGATGTCTAACATTTTGTTTGATTTGGTTTATTTTGCAGTGTATGATCGATCTTTCCAAAACCGCCTTTTCAGCCAGCTAATGTATCTTCACTGTATGATTTGAGGCATCTAATAAAAGTATAAGCGAGTGATGATCGATCCATTACCAAGTGATACAGATTGGATAAAATTGTTGAAAAGGTTGCTTAAGTTGATGTCGAAACCGAGACTATAACATTATATTCGCAATGCACAAAGAAAATGAGCACCTTGAAGGCAAAACTTTACTTTCCTTCCTGGAGCACGAAGTGCTGGATTCATCAGTTTATGTAACCTATGTTCTACTACTACTAAATTAAATCTCTCTTGGTCATTTTCTCAAACGTTTGGCTTGCATCTTCAAGCATACCTTCTCTGGAATTCTCTACACAATTTTCTAATTCATTCAAATCAAAAGCCCAATTTTTATTGTTATATGAGATAAAAACCTAATCCTATTTAAAAGTTTTTTTTTTTTTTTTTTGCCAGAACGTCCTTCATTTTCGGTCCCGTGCGCGAGCAACTAATTTCAGCAAGAGTCAAACCATATTTTAGTGTATTTTATGTGTCGGTTGAAATAGTCTCTCAACCAAAATGACTTAAGTTAATAGTGAAACAGTATGTGTCCATTGGAGTTGCCCATGATATGAAAATTGAAGAAAAGAGGGTTGTTTGTTTGATGGAGCATATCGGAGAGGAGATTGAAAAACTTGATGAGATGGAACAAGGAATTGAGCCACTTCGCACATTTTCAGATATTGAATTAAGTGTATATAAAATGTGAGGCGTGTCTTGCAAGTCATTTTAATAAAAAGGCAATCTCAACCTACATATATATCTAAAATTCAATATGCATATCAGAGAAGTTCAACCTATAGGACAAAAAAACCAACAAGAACAAGAAGAATATTGTGTAACAGAGGCCTCTAATAAGGGAGAAAAAATAGAGGGGCAGGATTTGTGTACCTTAAGCATATTTGGTTTAGCTTATTTTAAAAAATAAGTACTTATTTCGTAAATCGAGATAAAACTCTCTCATATATTTATCTTGTATACCGTAAATCACGATTAAAAAGTACTTATAAACCAAAAATAAACTATCTCAAATACACACAATATTTATTGGTTTAAGTCATTTTGATAGAAAGACTGTTTCAACCTACGCATATATCTAAAATTCAACAATAACGGAAAGAGGAAGGACTTAGGAAGATAAACTTCTTACGGAGTATTTCCTTAAATTAAAAATAATGAATGAATCAGCGAAATTAAACTCGATTTACATTAGCTACGAGCCTAGGAGACGCTGTCTCTTAAATTATTAAAGAACAAATTAAACTAACAAAACAATTAATACATGGATCAAAAGTGGAGAGATCTGCTGAAAACCTTCACAGTGATTGGGTGTGGTGGAGGATCAGGATCCTGAACTTGACGACGACGTCTTGATCCATTATCACGAATCTTCAAATTGATGCCAAGAATGGGATTGATCAGCTTCTTGAGAATACGGTGGAACCGAGGCCCGGAACGACGTCGTCCTCGTAGTTGTTGCTTCCCCTGCGTCGTTGGAGCTGATGATTCTGGTTCTGATGAAAGGCTCAAGCTCCGAGTCTGCATGGCCCGGTTCAGATGCGCCTCGAACCACATCCTCTCGAACCGGTCCAACAGATCGCTCTCTTCATCACCGAATGGTGTCTTCAGTCCAACCATTGGAGGGGGCTTCAGCTGGTTGCTTCTAATTATGTATCGTCTTCATATCATTTATGCATAACGAAACTTGATGGCTTTTGCAGAGGTGGATGAACGGAGATTACGGAGTTTAGGTAGGGGTAGTTCATAAGGGCTACCAACTTTGCCACCAAATACAGTGGAAACTCGAGCTAGCTCTCAATATTATCCAATTCCTGTTCTCTAGCTAGTTACCACTATCTCGTGCTTTTAATATAAGAGTTTGTATGTGTTTGGTATTGTTTATTGGGGGTCAATAAGCACTTATTACGTAAGTCGAGATAAAACTCCTCTCCATACTTACTTCGTATACCGTAAATCACGATTTATAAGTACTTATTGCCTAAAAATAAGCTATCTCAAACGAGCACTTAATTGTTTTATAATTTGGATAAACTAAAAAACATAGTCATACTTATGTTAATTATTTATAACAAATATATAGATTAGTTTTCGTAAAATACCACGTTTAATCATGACCACCTGTAGATAGAATCTCCTTAAGCATACTTTGTGAAAAAAATTACTCCCTCTGGCTTTTAACTGAGAAAGCATTAATAGGGGTAAATTAGGAAAATTTTAGTTAACATGACTTGTATTTTCTAAAATACCATAATCATCTTTCTTAATCATTCTATTCCCTCTCTTCCTTGATTATTATTGAGGGAACATCAATATGGGTAAATTAGAAAAATGTTAGTTAATATGACGTATATTCTCTAAAACATTTTAGTCATCTTTCTTAATTCTCTCATTTCCTCTCCTCCTTATTGAGAGAGCATCAATAGGTGTAAATTAGAAAAATGTTGACAAGTATGAAAGCTATGTTTTATATATCTAGGACTAAGTTCAACTCCCTAAATATATATTACATTAAGGACTGGACGGAGTATAAATTTAGGAGTCAAAATGGATTAAAGTCTTATATATATTTAAGGCTAAATTAAATTCCCAACTAGTTATTATATTAAGGATAAAAGGTAGTATTTAACAAATGGGAAAACCATTATATTCTAGAAGTACATATAGTTTTCTTCAATTTTTATTTTGATACCTTTACGATTTTATATATTATAGGAAAAAATTGTGATTTTTAGTATTTATAATTTAGAAAAAATACTCTAAATTAAAAAGAAACGGCATAATTTTAGAGTGTTTTTTTTTCATTTATATGTTTTGCAATAGCATATTTGAAGATTGCAGGGAAAAGTATACTTAGGAATGTAATGATATTACCAAAACAGAGGACAACCTTCAGCAAGTGACCAAGTGTGTGTACCATGTATGTAGTGAAATCTGAGGATAATTAAATTAGTGTACACACGGGAATGATAACATAAATAAATGAATTTTATATAACAAGGAAAAATTGGATCTTGAATAGTTTTATTTAAAAAGAAAAAAAAAAAAAAGACGTTAGCCTTGTCCACCTTTGGTGATTTGAGTTATCAAAATGTCAATCTATTTTTAAGTCTCATGTTGAGCATAGTGCTTATCTTAATATGAACCATTAAGATTGATTTTGGATGGTGCAAATTCAATTTGATTTTTGTTTTTATGATTTAAACAAATTTTATTTTAATAAATATAATATTTAGAATAAAATTAATATTATAACTGGCACTTTTTTTAAAAAATAAGTACATAAATGTAAGGACAAATAAAATTACGGTGACAGACCCACCCAACCTTCATGAAATTATGGGAAAAAAATGGTTGTGGCGGCAATTCTTATGACATATTTTCATGTGATATGATATAATTGGAGTAAGGTTTTGTGCTTCCCCAGAAGTAAATATATATATATATATATATTTATATAATCAAATAATGTTAATGAGTGAATTTATATTATAATGGTCTTATCTTGAAAAAGGATTTTGGTTGTGCGCAGTATTATTACATATACAGGGAATCATAGTCATAATAATAGTTAATAAGTTTTTGCTCATTTTCCCACTTTTGTTTCTCTTACGCTTGCACGCATGCGCACTTGCGCAGGCCATAGCATATACTGATGCCTTCTCCAAACAGCAATGGTGAGTTTGCTCAACTTTTTTCAGGTCTTATAAGTTGGTGAAAAAATTAGGAATAATTACATTCAAGCTCTACACAAGAGAAAAAATTAAAAAAAATGATCCTTAAAGTTGTCAGTGAACACTCCTCGACTTGTTATTAACAACTTCAGAAACTATTTCTTCATTTTTTTCTCTTGTGTGGGACTTAAATGTAATTGTTCTAAAAAATAATACTCCCTCCGGTCCTAAATATAGGACATAGTTTGTAGTGCAATTTGCACTACAAACTACTCCCTCCGGTCCTAATTATAAGACAAAGTTAACTTTTTTGGAGAAATTAAGGAAGACAATTAAATTACTTTAGAGTATTTTAATTTTAATTTTTTTCTCCAAACTAATTAATTTGACTAATAAACTAATATATAATCTAAATATACTAAAAATATAAACACTCTAAAGTAATTTAATTGGCTTCCTTAATTTCTCCAAAAAAGTCAACTTTGTCTTATAATTAAGACCGGAGGGAGTATGTCATATATTTTGGACCGGAGGTAGTACTTTAATACTCATAATATACAGGGCAGTAGTGTAAAAATATCCATAAAAATAGGCCAAATACCATTATTCCTTGAAGGTGCAAAATTATTCTAAAACTTTAAAAATAAAAATAAAAATGCCACAACAATTAAAATAAATTAACACTGTGCTACTTTTTTAATTTATTTATAACAATAGTATGAGTTCCACCATAAAAAATAACTGTCGATGGGTTATTTTAATGGCTATGACCATTTTCACTCTCATTTTCAGAGTTTATATGGGTAGTTTTACACAATTGCCCTAACATATAATATCAATCACTAAATAGTTTATAGAAAATAGAAACTGTTATAAAATTTATATAAATCAAAGACGGACATTTCTCTGCATATTATATGGAGTTAGGGGTAAATTACATCGTTCATCATCTTCGAACAATATTTTGACCCAAAAAAAAAAAATCACCTGCGAACAATATAATTTTATATAATAATGCTTTTAAACTTTATAGGATTAGGTGTGAGTTTGAGTTCCGCTCAGAAAGTGAAGAATTTGTTGGTGAATAATTTATAATTACCATTTTAAGTAAATCTTGAACCATTTATAAGATTTGCCCAGCCTACAATATTGAATCTATGAAACTCAATTTTCACCTAAACTTGATATGTTTAAAATGAAAAATAAAATGTTATGAATAATTAATAAAGTTTTGGTGTAGATCGAATCTAGAGCAGTTGAAATTCTTATTAAATGCACTTGAAAAACATAATTCATTTGTTGGCATGATGATGTCGAGTATGTGGTAATTGAAGCAATGGGATTAAGTATGATTTTGTCTCCACAAAGAAATGCAAAGAGGTGGGATTGCACATTGCAGGGTGAATCATTACAACTTATTATCTTATTTGGTATAGTGCATTTGATTACCCTTATAGCACACTTCTGCATCAAACTTCATCTCAATTCATTCCATTTTTCAAAGATCTTTTTTTTATAATCATTATTACCACTTATCTGCTAGTGAATTTTTTTTTTTTAAGACAAAATACTCCCCACCTTTGCTATACGCTCCTTCAATCCAAAATATAGAGCGTATTCTAGTAGAAATTTTTTTGCCTATGAGATAAGTCACCTAAAAGGTTATTAATTTCTCTTTTGGTCCTTAATATAAAACATATTTAAGAAGTTGATCTTGATTCTAAATACTCTCTCCGGTCCTAATTATAGAACAATATTTAGGAGTTGATCTTGGTCCTAATTATAGGACAAAGTTTTAATTTTTGTCAATTTCTTCCCAAAATACCCCCATTGATACTTTCTCAATAATAATGAAACACAATAATAATTTTATAATACACCTATGAATTCTATAAAGTAAGTAATACTTGTAATTCATTAATGTCACATACACCTCAATTCTATTCTTTCTTTTATTTTATAAGAATAAAGGGTAAGAAAATCAATTTAACACTTTTAATGTCATCATCTCTATTTTTAAAAATTGTAACTTTCCTTTTTTTTTTAATTCCACTCGAACCAAACCGGCATAACTCCATTTTAATGACAGGCAAGATCACTTGCTTTACATCAAGACAAGTGATCAACATGAACAAAACATGATTTCTTGTATATATTAAATAAGGGCATTTTAGAAAAATAAATAAGATTAACTAATTTAACTACTATTCTTAATTTCTCCAAAGTTAGGTAAATATGTCCTATAATTAGGACCGGAGGGAGTATAAGACAAAATTTTCATATTTAGCAATCTGTTTTTAATTTACCTTTATTGATGCATCTTCAACAATAATCAAGGAAAAGAAGGAATGAGGAAATTGAGGTAGATAACTATAACATTTTAGAAAATATATGTCATATTAACTAACTCAACTAACTTCCTTAATCTAATTAAATTAAGTAAATATGTCTTACATTAAAAATTAGAGGGAGTACCATTTTTAAATTTTACCTCTATTTATTAGTGGTATACATTAGATGAGAAAGAGGAGAGGGATAAGAATTTGAATAAGGGCAAATGTATGATGAAAAAATTTTTTTAATTTAAGACACATTTAGTGAATTAACCATTCTTTAGTTTCAATGAGGTGATTAAAAATGACTTATATTTGGACCAACAGCCCAAGAGTATAATATACAAATAACTGAATTATGTAAATGTTAACACTATCGTAAAAAATGTATTTTATTTTCTAAAAATATCCTTATATATGGGAGAGAGGGAATGATTAGGAAAAATTCGTGGGTTGAAAAGTAATTAAAGCTTGGCAAAAAGAAAAAGAAAAAAGAAAGGTAATTAATGCAATAATACAGAGTAATGTGTAATTGCTTGGGACAAAGATAAAAAAAAAAGTTAATTAAAATTTAAGGCATCATTTTAGTGTATATTATAAATAGGATTGTATCACCTTAAAAATTACTTCCTCTTTTCCTTTTTATAAAATGGAATTGACTGAATTACATTGTTTGAAAAGTTAGTTAAAATTAGTTAGGTGCAATAAACATGTAAAAAATGAACTTTAATTTGTTTCCAAAAATGCCTTCATTTATGTGAAAGAGAGAATATGTTATATTAAGGACGTTTTAGTCTAATATGAGAATTAAATACAATAGTAATATTAGTAATTTTTATAATTAAGAGAGATTAAAATAGGGAGTCTACAAAATCCTTTTAAGACAACTCTTAAATCTATCTTATAAAAAGCAACATTGTATACCCAGCAATTCTATTTTATAATAAAACAGAGGAAGTATATCTCACATATATGATGGAAGGTAATAAATAGGTGTGCTTGTTTGTATTGTGTTGTATACAGCACGGCACACATAATCATCAAAGTAGATGGTAGTATCATTATTTAATATAACTTAGCGAAGACGCAAAAGAATAAGGGATTAAAAGTGTGGTGCGTGTAATGTTTGTATCTTTTATATGATAAAGGGTTTCTCCCCCTTAAAATTTAGAGGGTAAAAGGTTCTCACATCTCCTAATAAATGTATTTTTTGATATTTAAATCTGTATTCTCTTCATTATAGGATTATACCCCTTACCATATCAACCAACAATTTATGCGTTGTTTCTTTGAATTGAAACAGAAATACTGTGTGATGTACAGTACACATGCATTTGTGTGGGAAACATGGGATCATTGTCCCATTCATTGCCCCAAATGCTGCCAACTTATTATAAATAAAGTTTCTTAATTGGTTTATGCTTTTAAGGACTTCTCCTTGTGATCGTGTGTGTTTGGATTAGTTTTTTTTAATAGCTTTTACGACTTACGAAGTAAGTGTGTGTGAGGAGTTTTGTCTCAGATTATGCAAATCATGATTTGGGATGTTGTTTAAACAAAGTCCCACCATGATACTATCTCCCGTATTTCATAAGCCCCCATTCATTTATTTATCCATTTAAACAAATTTTCTTCACCTACAAGCCTTCATTATTCACTTAATCAATCAAGACACATATATATTTTAAAAAACCATTATTTCTACTCTTCTTTTTTGTCTAATTATTTATACATATCTGCCTCAATTTTTATATATAAAAAATATATCTTCTTTGATTTATTTCAAACCCAATATTTATTAAATTTTATCAAAACTTCACAAGCCTCTCACTTTTTTTAGAAGAAGAAGAAGAAGCCAACAAAACTTGGATAAACTTGTACGTCTTCAATGTACTCCCTCTTATCTTTAATCTATAACCTATTTTAAAAGTTGATTTTACTCTTAAATATAAAATATATTTTTTATATTTATCAATCTTTTCCTAATTTACCTTATTGATATTCTATCAACAATAATTAAAGAGGAGAGGAAGAAGGAAATTAAAGAAGATATCTAGAATATATTAAAAAATATATATTCTATTAATTAACTTAATCAATTTTTTTAATCTAATCAAATTATATAAATATGATAATAGGGCTTTATATCAGAGACCAGGGAGTAATATTGACTCATCAACTAGTTTACTGTCTATTCACCACTAATATTTGAATTCCGTAAGAAGTCAACTTATGTTGCTTATCTGGTGAATATTAGTACTTTTCTGATGGCGTAACTTGACCTTTTGAATTTTACTCGTTTAGGTGATTAAATTATTTAAATTTGAATTAAATAATAACGGTAATCCTGTGATTATATTATTGTACGATATAAGTATGCATTTTTAATTTATACAAAATTTCCCTCAGTTTTGTTGAAATCCCTCGTACTTTTTTTTTTCTTTCTTTGGAGAAAGTGAAACTTCACTTTTATTTTTAAAATAAACAGTCCCTTCCAGAAAAAATAGTAGTCAGCAAAATTCAGACATTATTTTTTAGTTTTAACGAACATAAAATTCTGTACAATATTTTTTTTTTCATTTTCGTCCAGTGAAAAATACCCCCAAAAAACTCATAATACTAATTCAAGCTTAAAAGTATCAATAATGCAAGATAGTGCTTTTTAACTTTTCCTTTTCTGGTCACCACCCTTTTGCTGCATAATTTGTATTTTGTAATCATGACCAATGTTTTGATATTTTGATCTTGTGTCTGCCTTGTTTCCCACTTCTTTTGGTTTTTTTTTTTTTTTAAATTCTCTTCTCATTCTCTAGTTCAGTTACTTCCATGAAGAAAGGGGGGAAAAGCATCACTTTCTTTTTTTTCCCTATGGCATTGAAAAGTAATTGAATTTGAATGCATCAGTCATTCAAACCAAAAGTGGTGAAGAAAAATCCAGTAATAAATAAAAGAAATAAAAAATATATATGAAAAAAGCATATAAACTCAAACAAGAAAGTAAACTCTTGAGGCTATGACCCTGCTGAACATTCTTTTCCTGTATGGCTTTAGATTTTAGAGCAAGCAAACTGGATTGTTCTTCACCATGTATTTTTCTCTGCAAATATTATTTTGTTTTTCTCAAACTCTACAACTTACGTTTCATTCTATTTCCTCTTGTCCTTCTGAAGGGCACTGTATCAACTCTAATATGTTGACTACTTCAGCCATGTCTGGACGGTTTGATGGCACTTGTGATGCACAGATTAAACCTAATTTTATCACAGGAATTGCTTCCTCTGCAGCAAAATTTCCCAGAAGCCTCGGATCGATGCACTGGTCTGCCTTTCCTTCCTCCAATGCTCCTCTTACCATGTCACACAGAACAACCACATCATCCTCCATATATTCCACAGGTCTTTTTCCGGTCACTACCTCGAGAACTAGGATCCCGAACCCGTATATATCACATTTCTCAGTTATCTTCACCGTGCGGCAAGCAAACTCGGGCGCCATGTATCCGAGAGCGCTTTGAATTTTGCTGCTCAGGACACAATGGTCCAGCATTGGCAATAGCCTCACCAGGCCAACATCTCCTATTTTTGGCTCACCAGAGCAGTCAATAAGAACATTTGTTGATTTCAGATTGTAGTGAATTATGTTCATTTGGTGCAAATGGGCTAACCCTTTTGCCATGCCAAGTATAATCTTGAACCTTTGTCGCCACGACAGGATGTCTTTGGTATTTTCATCACGTAAAAGCTTATGTAAACTTCCTCTGGATAGGTACTCATAGATCAGAAGCTGCAAGGATGAAGTCCAATAGTAACCTTCAAGTGCCACAAGATTCTGGTGCCTCATCTTCCCAAGTGTTTTCACTTCCCTCTCAAAGTCTTCTTGGGACTTGACCAAACTAGAGACAGTAAGCTTTTTAATTGCAACAGAACGCCCGTCTCGAAGAATAGTGCGATACACAACTCCAAATCCACCACGACCAATCTCATTGTCTTTATTGAGAAGATTATGAGCCCCATCAGCAAATTCAGCATCTCCAGTAAACATTACAAGTTTTCCATAGTTTGGATCATTTTGGGGCGAACAACTATAGTCTTCACCACCGGATAGCGCAAATGGCGCAGCAGAACGTGACACTGAGTGGCGTGAATGTATATTTAGCAGTGTAATAGCCACCACGCCAATGGTGATGAAAGCAGCAGCTCCAATAGCAATAAGGGCAGAGATACTGAGAATGACTTTCTTATGACGACGGTTTTGAGAGGAAGGACCGGAATTCGAGCCTGAAGAGTTTGGATTAAGGACAATTGGTTTGGGATGAACGGATGGGCAGGAGTGATTAACAATGGAACCACATAACATTGGATTAGCAGAGACAGATGAGGGAGGGATAGTATTGAAGAAGCCGCCCACCGGTAGCTCACCGTGAAGGTGGTTGTAGGAAACATTAAAGGAGAAAAGGTGGGAAAGATTTGTCAGCTCCTTTGGTAAGCTACCAGAGAGTTCATTCCATGACAAGTCCATGTGCTGAAGATTGTGCAAGTTTGCAATGGCTGAAGGGATTGAACCAGCAAGCTTGTTGTGAGAAAGATTCCTGCACCATTCAAGTCAAATCAACAAACAGAAATCAGACTCTTCAAATTGATATTTGAAGTTCACAATTTTGTTTAACAGAAGTTATGGCAGAGAGCTTACAAAGATGTCAGGGACGAACACTTATCGATTTGGGTCGGAATTCTCCCACTAAGGAAATTCTTCTGCAGTCTCAGTTCACTCAGCGAAATCAACCCTTCTATCTCAGAAGGAATGCTTCCATTAATCTTGTTGTCACTTAGGTCAAGAATGAACAAAGATTTAAGCTCTCCTATACTCACTGGAATAGCACCAGAGATATTATTGATGGACATATTTAAGACTTGCAAGCTACTAAGACCGCCAATGCTAGACGGAAGACCACCAGAAAATGCATTGGATGACAAATCCAAAACCTGGAGGCCAAAATAAGATGTCGATGTGGACGAAAGCTCAGGAATATTGCCCTTAGTGAAGTTGTTCCATGAAAGTGAAATACTCTTCAAACCCATCTTAAAAAACCATGAAGGAATGTGGCCTGATAGCTTATTGTGGCTCATGTCAATAGCCAAGAGCTTAATGCAATTGCTCATTGATTCAGGCAAGTTTCCTGTGAGTTGATTCCTTGAGAGATTTAGTTTACTCAGGGAATCAAGGTTTCCTATTGATCTAGGAATCCAATCTGAGAATGAATTTGCAGAAAGGTCCAATATCTCTAGATTTTTCAACTCTCCAATCCAATCAGGAATGCCTCCTGAGAATGAATTTCCCTGTAAACTGAGAGATGTGCATGAGCTAAGTTTCTGCATTGAGTCAGGAAGTCTCCCAGAGAGAAAATTATCACTGAAATCAAGTGATTTCAAGAGCAAGCAACCTCCAATACCCTCAGGAATCCTACCAATAAATCGATTCCTCTGTAGACTTAACTCCCTCAAATCATTCTGGTTCTCAATTCCCTCAGGAATCTCTCCCTCTAGCAAGTTATTTGACAGATCAAGTGTTTGCAATCCCCTCAAATACCATATCCCAGAGGGTAATTCTCCAGAAAGTTGATTATGGGAGAAATTAACAGTAGCTAACATAGAGCAAGAGCTTAAGGAATCAGGAATTTTACCTGAAAGATTGTTTCTGGCAAATGAAACTGATCTTAAAGACCCACATTGCTGGAAAAATTCTTGGGGTATTGATCCAGAGAGATTGTTCTCGCTCAAATCAACAAGTTGCAAGCTCCAAAGGCGAGGAAGATCAGGGATTATGGCCCCTGTGAAGTTGTTTCTAGAAAGTGATAGAACTTGAAGGAACTGCAATCTCAATAACCCGCGATCAATATGCCCTGAAAGAGAAAACCCATCAAGGACTAAAGCAGAGACCCTACGGGTCGTCGGGTCGCATTTGACTCCGACCCAATTGCAGGGAGTTTCATCGTCTTCGTTCCAACTAGAGAGCGTAGCTTTCGGGTCTTTTAAACCCTCTTTGAACACAATCAACCCCAAGACATCGTCGTTGAACGCAGCCGGGTCGGTAGAGATTACCAGAATCGGAGCAAAGAAAAGCAAAAGGAAATAGCCGAATTGCATTTTCAGAGATATATATATATATATATATATATATTCAGACACAAAAACGCAGAAATGGTTCAGAAGAAAGCATACAACATGAATTAGACATCACAGAGACGAGATTTTGAGGCAAGCACGAAGGAGGTAGAAAGGACAAATGGGGGAGAGAAAGAGCGAAAGTAAAGCAATTTTGAACAGCAAAATTTACTTTCCACTTTTTTCCCTGGTTTACAGTTTAAAGAGGTGCTCATGAAGGAAGAAGAGAGCACGGAAACAGTACAAGAGTGAAATAAAAGAAGAATGAGGAGGTGTTTGTTGAGTATCAATGAGAAGAAGCCAAGAAGGGGATGAAATAGTAATGGCGTAGAATTCAAGGATTCAAAGAAAATTCAAAAGGATATAAAAAAAATGGAAGAAGAAGAAAATGGCAGGAACATTGGGGGTGGAGAAGCCATTAATGGAGGAAGGTGAGGAGTGTGTGTTGGTGGGAAGAGGAGAGTGAGGGATCGGCATAAATAACAGAGAGAGGGAGAGAGGGAAAAGCTTGTATTCTGAAACGGCAGACACACATTAATTTAGGGAGAAAGGGAGGAGGGAGAGAGGCTTCTTTTTTACGATATGGGGTGTGATGTGAAGTGTGATGCATGTGAATAGTCATTTGGGTCAAACCCGAATCCTATGAATATATGATCCATGTTCCCGCTTTTTCTTCTCTATGAGTATGACTCACTCCGTCCAGCTCACTTCCTATTTCACATTTATAACGCATTTTTAATATCTTTTATCTTTTTTTTTTTTTGCCAGGTAAGATCTTTTATGTTTACAAATATAAATATATACTCCATAAAGACGAGTGGGTTGTTAGTAGAGTTGGACCCCGGTAGAAAAATTAAAAGAAAAAACTCTTCTCTTCCATTCCTATTTGTAGGATCAAAGAGAAGAATTTTTTTGTCATATTTATAAGGTAGATAGATAAATTTTTTATATAAATGTATAATTTTACCCTTTATTTATTACCCTTTCCAATTTTTTTTATCAGAAACATTCTTTTTATGAAAGTGATCCTTAATATAAGGAATAAATCCTTTTTACTCCCATCGGTTTATAATATATGACGCTTCATATAGAAGAATAACTTGATCTAAAATATAAGTCACTTGTAAGATAATTAATTCTCATTTTTCATTTTTGTCCCTATAATTAATGTTCATTTTAAATTTTGCCCACTCATTAAATTTTCAAACATTTTTTTCCCAATTTATGACATATACAATGAGTTAATTGTCACTCCTTGTTTCCCATGAATTAATTAAAGTACTCTGTATTATGTATTGGAGGAAATATCTAAAATTTTAAACTAGTCTTTCAATTTTTACTTATAGTAAATATATGGTACTTATTATCTCCCTGTAATAAATTTTCACTCATTATTTCTCCTGTAACATCTTTATAAACAAGATATAGTTGAAAAGTAAAGTAATATTATAAGTATTTATTGCTCTTAACTAACATTTTGAACCGCATGATTTTGATAATTGTTCCTCATAAAATGGATAAGAAGGAGTATTGTATTATTATTTGTTTTTTGCCAACCAGTATTGTATTAACTTTTTTCTCATAATTTCTAAGGTATAATGCATATTAAATAGCGGTAAAATTGGAAAGTTATTAAATTTTATGGTAAAGTTAATGAAGTTTAAAGTTTTTCTTAGTCTGTGTGAAACATACTAGAATTATGGGGCTATGGTTGATTACCACTTCAACGAATAACTTGTTGGTACTCCTACTAGAGCTGAGAAAATGACGGGCTCGGCCCATTTAGGCCCTGCCCTTTTAAGGACCAGGTTTGCAAATTGCAGCCTCCAAATGAAGTCGGACCTAAAAGGGCCGTCTCGTAAAGCCCGTTTATTTTTTATTTTTTGGAAATGGAAATCATGTTATTTTTTTGAATTGCCTTATTGAATCTATATATCACTCTATCCTCATATTATATAGAGTATGATTTTTGAGTATATTGTTTTGCCTAATTAAATCATATTGTGATTTTTTAGTATGATTTTTGAGTATATTGTTCTGTCTGTTTAGAATAAAATCGTATTGTACATTGTTCTGCCTAATGGAGTATGATTTTTGATGGAGATTGTGATTATTTGACTACTTGAGCTTACTACTTAAAGTGAAGCACAAACAAATGTCATTGAAATTGATGATCGTGGTAAAGAAGATGAAAATGATAGTCGTCATACTCATGTTGCTTGGAGGTTAAAATGTTTAGCTTCTTGTCCTCTTATACTTAGGCCTTTGTGTGAGTTATTTATGGACATAATTTTACATTTGATTATACATTAGTAACTATGTTTGTTTATTGCATGAGATGTGTTGTTTAAACCTTAATGTTGACAACATGTATGTGTTAAATTAGAACTTTAATCATTGTTATTTACTAATTATGTGTTCGTTTGGATTAGCGATTGGAATGTTCAAAAGTAGCTTTTCAATCGTGATTTACGATATACAATGTAAGTATGTGAGAGGAGGTGTGTCCCGATATACGTAAAAAGCAACATATAAACAATCGGATCGCTAAAACAAACATGCCCATATATCTCTCTAGGGGAAAATGTAGGAAAAATAGTTAAATATTGTGAAAAGGGCTTCCCAGCCCTGTGGCTCGCCCCTGACCCACATGCTTTAAGGCCGGGCTTTGAAAAACTGTAATTTTTTTGACCCCAGGCCTAAAAGGGCCGGCCCTTTTAAGCCCTGGCTTGTCAAGGGCGGGCCCTGTAGGGCCGGCCCGGCCCTGATTCCCAGCTCTAACTCCTACCGCCCTGTTCAATTATCTAAACTTAATTATGCTAAGTTCATATAAAAATTTAATAATTACAATTCATAATGGTAAATTATTTCTTATGTTCGGACAAAAATTCTCATTTATTTATTATAAAGAGGTCCAAAATGAGTATAAAATATTAATATTAATGTTGATGTGAATATTAATAAAATAAATATTTTTATTAATATATATATGTTAATACCCCTGGATCCTTCATATAAAAGCTAGTTGACTTTTTTTTTCAAAAAGATTAAGAAAGCTAAATAAGTTAATTAATCTTAACATATATATAGTGAATCATTAGATTAGTTTATATGTGAGACAAGTTAGTTTGAAGAAAAATGGTAAATATAAGTACTTTAATATACCTTATTTAATTTTCTTACTTTCTTAAAAAAGTGTCAACTGACTCTTATATTAAGTATTAGATGTAGTATCAAGTAATATAAACTATTTTACGTAAATAATGTGTGCCAAATTTTCTGAAATACTCATATTTTAGTGAGGATATTAAACATGAGAGGTAAAGAAAATGCAGACACGTGCTGTCTCTAAAATACAACTTTGAGTTCTAGTTGCTATTTCAATGGCAAATGTGAACCTTTCAAAGGCACTTCCAAAAATTAATTATTGGTATGCATTTACATTAATACCACCCAGGACCCCATACATGAATCTGAAAAGCTGGGAAACAAAATCATATAAACTGCAAATGAATATCATTGCCAGAGACACTGAAACAGTGAGGAACATAGATTGGGGGCCTTTTGTCCTTTAAGGGGGAAAGGAAAGCACAAACCCTGTTTTTGATTAATTTTGTTGTTGGGGTGTTTGACTTTGCAAATTACTCCGTCATGTCCAAATTATATGAGCCACCACTCTCTGGTCTTTTTTATAAATGTAATTTGAAAAAAAAAAAATTGGTTTTATTATAAATCCACGTAGAAAAAAAGTAATTATCAACGTGATTACAATTTTACTCTATTAAATGAAATGAAAAAAATGAATTAGTTCGTGTTGGAATGAGAAAAACATGAGAGAGGGGTTGAAAATAGCATTAATAAATGAGAGTAAAATTACGGATTAGAGAGAGTATTACTCCCTCAAGTTCAAAATATAATAATTAAATTTGTGAGAGGGTGTGTTTTTTTATAAAACCCATTTTTCTTTTGTCAATATTTTTTCAAAATTTGCCACACTCTCTCTCATCATTTTTCTCCCCCGCCTTCTTTTTTTTTCCTTTTCCTTATTTGTTATCTCTCATACCTATTCTTTTAATAAGTAAAGATACATTCGGAAAATAAAATAGATATTTTGCATATTTATTATTTTTAAATAATTTTAACTAATTTCTTGATAAATATAAAATATATATTGCAAAGTGTAACACCCCAATTTTATTCACCAAATGTACATTATAATTATTTGAGTAATGCAATAAAATGGTGAATATTTATGAATTTAAATCTTGTGAATTTTGAAATATTAATATCTATAAGGAAATGGGTAAATTAATTCAAGAATTTAATTAATTTACAAATATGATCGAAAAATCACAATTTTGCCAATTTAACCCAAGAATAATTATTTTCTAATTAATTGAATTTAATTTCAATTAATCAATGAAAATAAATAAAAATGTATAAATGGATTATTCTTGATAGAATAAATCAAGAAATTGTGAAATTAGGGGGAATTATATATAATTCAATTGTATGGATTATAGAATGTATGAAGAACATTTTTTCCCTTTTCTTTCCAATTAATTTCGTCCAACCATGGAAAATAAGGGAAAAATCTAGTGTAAACCCAATTAAAAATAAGGAATAAGAAGGTATGACATAAAGTTAAAGGGGTATGGCATAAAGGAGAGGGTATGGTTGGAGGAGTGGTGTGCATGTAAGGTGGAGAAATCACAACCATGGATTAGATCAAGGGCTAGGAAGAAAGATGAGTAAGTAAATAAAACATTTTCCTCTCCCTTTCATACACACATTTCGTTCAAAGCAAAGGAAAAAAAAGGAAGAGTGAGCTTGTGAGTTCCTTTGGAGAATTAGAGAGCAAGAGAAAGCAAAGGTTAAGGTAAGAGCTTGTTTTTCCAGTGATTGATATTTCTACCTTGTATAGTTCATCATCTAACCTCTTATTCTTCAGGGAAATCTTAGTTTAGCAAGCTAATCTCAAGGTTGAGGAAGAGAGAGGACGTCCTAGAGTGAGAAACACCAAGAATTAAGAGGTAATTATATCAATCTCAACTTTATGTTAGTATGAAGTTGTTGTTGGTAATAGTTGGTTAGTTTATGTAATTTTGGTTGAGTTATTAAATTTGAAAAGCTATAACCCTAAGGGGTTATGCTGCCCAAAATCCTTTAAATCATGATTATGAAGTGTTTAAATAAGATAACCAAGGATTAGAAATGGAAAAGTACAAGTTTTGGAAGCTAAAACACAAAGCTCCATTTTTTCTATTTTTTTCTTCATATTTTCGGCTAGGACTAGAACTGATACTAGGAGTTGGATTTTCATGAAATAAATGATTCCATTGGACTCAATAGGTAAAAATAGGTGGGGTTACAGTTTGACACTTTTTCAGTAGAGGCCAAAAAACATAATTACGAAAATGCCACTGAAATCCCTAAATAGGGGCTGTCAAGGGTATTTTTGTAATTTGACAGTGAATTTGGTGATTTCGAGCCTGGAAATGGATTCCTTGGGTGAAAATAAGTCAAAATGGCCTTAGTCAAAATTTTGGAAAAACGTGTCATCGGGCCGAGTACTGTTGAGCCGGGTCAGGGTCCCAGGGGCATTTTAGTAAATTTTTATCATAGACTAATAAAACCACAAGAAACACTATGGAAGAGTCTAAAATGATATTTGGATAAGTTATGACATATTTCTGGTACATTTAATATTTTAGGACCGATTCGAAAGCCGGAACGATACGCATTACAAGACACACTAGAAAAAGGGATTATAAAGCTTTGAGGTAGGAACATTATCCTTCATACATTATGCCATAGTTATATGATTGTATGGATGCCATTGTTTGTAAATGCACTTTATTAATTAACATGAATTGCTTGGAGAGAGGCTGTTAGTGCCAGTGTGCACTTACACTGGGAGTTGGAGGATGACCAACCGGTGTAGATTGTGGGGCTGAGCCCTACTTATGTATACATGACGATGATGTATTTATATTGTTCATTAATTTGTGCATACTTTGGCGCATGTCATATTTACTTTTCGCATTCTCTATGAACGGTATCATGTCTCTACAGGGATTCTTCGGAATCTCACCCTATTTTTAAATAAATACCTCAGCTGGTATCAGTGGGGCAAAGGGCAAGGACATTGACACCGGAAAGTGAGCGGCACGTGTCTCGAAGTAAGGTCAAGAACGTGGTTATAATGTAGTCTATGTTTTGATATTCTGAAGAAGTTTGAAAATATTAAGTTTCCGTTGTATTTTTCTGTTTTCCGTCGACGAACGATATCTGTATTGTAAACAAATATTTTTATCAGTATAATTATATTTTTCTGTATGCCCATATAATTCTATCTTTATTACTCAAAATGGAAACATGCGTTTACACAAAACATATTGCGTTACATCTATTGATCTAAAATTCAATTCCACAATCTGAATGGTCCCGGCGAAAGTAAAGGCCAAGCTCAGAGAAGAGTGAGCCTTCTCGAAATGATTCAATTCCTGGGTCTCATTGTCTCTATTGTTTTTTGTTTATGAATATTGTTTAGTGTTGTTTGTCTTGAAGCTTGTGACTCCCAAGGCCACATGCTGCCAAGCTTTTTGATTCTTTTTGCCTTCAAAGGCAAGCAAATATGCTGTCTCACTTATGACTAACCTATCATTCTTCCTCCTTCTTCTCCATCTCCATCCTTCTTAATTATTACACTGACATCATTAAGTTAAATTCACATGCCTCTTTGTATTGGTATTGGTGACTTTTTTATTTTTAAATTATACACATCATTATTAATTGTTTGAATAATATTTAAATTTAAAATGTCCCCTTAAAAGTTAAAACTCGAAATTGAATTTGGTTGAGGGTTTGTTTGGTATAAGGGGAGGGGAGGGGAGGGAATGTGGGTGAAGGGAAAATTTTTTTGAGTTGAATTTAAAAAAATTAGAGAAATAAGGTTAAAAATGTTTAATTAATTTTTCTTACTGTTTTATCTTATATATTCTCTTTATTAAAATTTTATTACCCCACTTCTTCAATCTTTTAAAATTAAACTCATAAAAGTTTTCCCTCTCCTTCCTTCCCCTCCAAATTCCTCACACCAAACAGACTCTGAGAGACATCAAAATGCTTGCGGGCACAATAGAAACGGTTGATGTGAGGATCACATTGTGAGTGTGACTTGAGTCAAAGGCTCTTCATGTATTAGATAAATCATATATATTCTCAATAACAAATAATAAATAATAATTCATATGATCTTATATATAGTACATTTTTTTGACCAAATAAAATATATACGGAATTTTTTAGAACACATTCTTGATAAATTTTATAAGGCATTTTATATTTCAAGAGTATTAAATATTTTTCTTTCATATATGCTTATATTTAACAACAGTAGTGATAGAGTGGAAATTAATCTAATATCATATTATAGTGCACTTAATAAGAATAATATTATACATTACTTGAATTTTATGATAAATTTAACATTTTTAACTATTTTTATTAATATGCACAAGTCAATTAAAGATGATTTAAATTTATGGTGAGATGAGTATAAAAAAAATAAAAATATTGAAAATATTAAGGAAAAATCCTCCCCCTGATAAAGTTTTTTTTTTTTTGTAAAAAAGATCACCACTATGTGAATTTTATAAATACTATTCCATCGGTATTTAATATAAGACATATTTAAAGAATTGATCTTGATCTTAAATGTAATACATATTTTTCATATTTGTCAATCTTTTCTTAATTCACCTCTATTGATACTTCTTTAATAATAATCAAGGAGGATAGGGAATGAGAGAATTAAAAAAGATGACTATGTGTTTTAGAAAATAGATATAATACTAACCAACTTAACCAATTTTCTTAATATAATTAAATTATATAAATATGTTTTATATTGAAGAACCAAATAAGTAAATACCATGATTTGATTTAGACCTTCTTACCAATAAAAATTCTTTTGAGCAAAGACTTTCCCTAATATTGTTTTTTATTCTAAATATAAGATCTAATTGATTTTTTTTTTGGAGAGATTAATGAAACTAAATAAGTTACTTAATTATATCATTTACTGTATATGATTAAATTATATATCAGTTTATAAGTCGGATAAAATAATTTAGAGAAAAAATAAATATAAATACTCTAAAATAATTTAATTAACTTCCTTGATTTCTCAAAAAATCAATTGATTCTTGTATTTATTACTTAAATAGTAAATTTTATATTTTCATATGTAAATGATGAAAAACAGCGTGTTTGTTTGGCTGGGCGATTGATAGCCTCATAAGTATTTATGTACATAAGTTGATATAACACTTCTCTCATATTCTTATCTCATATACCGTAAATTATAATTGAAAAATTATTTTTAAATATTTAAATCACTCCAACCGAACCCTAAATTTGTTTAAGAAGAATGTAAATGCGTGTCACCTGCACTCATAGTTTTTTATCTGCAATTTTTCATGCTTGTATCTGACAAGTGTTCCTTGTCTATAGGGGATGGTCATTTACTGCGTGTCAGTGGCGGGAATGGCGCTGCTGCCATAAAGTAATAAATCAAAAGAGTAAAAATAACAATTTAGGGCCCAAAATTTTGGGTTTCCATTCACTTAGATATTGGGTCGGGCTAATGATCTCGGCCAGAAACTCGTTACTATTGAGTTTATACTGGCCCGGCCCAATAATTTGTTACACGAAAAATATCTTTCTATTTGTCCTCCCAATCTTGCTCTCAAGGCCTTGTTGCCTTTTCAATCTTTTACGGTTTTGCTTCTCACCCCTCTTAGTTTTTAACTTTTATTTTTAGGATTTTTTTTAATAACAAGTGAGGAGTACAAACTGTGTGTGTTTGACAAGTTCAAAAGCACTTTTTCATAAATCGAGATAAAACTCTTATCACATACTTACTTCGTAAATTATAAAAGTTATTCTCTAAAAACTAATTCAAACACACACTATCATCATTTACTATAATACAACTTGTCATTTCACGTTATTCATTTTTCATTCAAATCAACTGATTACATACCAGGAGCATCATAAACATCATTAACAATGGAACCAGCTTCATCTAAAGGATGAGTAGGAAGAATTCAACCTATCTAGGTCATCAAGATTTTTTTTTCTTTTCACTTTCTGTTTTTCAAAAGAAAATTATTTTAATGGAAATAAAATTTAAAATAAAAATAACTCTTCACTAACATTTTTTTGAAATATAATTTTTTTATTTAAAAATCATCAGTTAAAAAAAATTAAATATAAACTATTTAGATCTCATCTGACCAATCTAGATAGCCCAAACTCTCATTTACTTCTCAATAAATGTGGTCACTGGTCAAGAATAATATCCTACCTAGTTTTCCACAACCAGCGACTTCTTTTTTCCTTTCTTTTTTGCAAACATGCACTTTTTTTTTTTTTAATATGATGTGATGAATTGAAAGTTCAAGTTGGGATCTCACGTTTGATTTGGCCTTTTGGGGAATCGAGGGTGAAGGTTCTTTGCTTGCTTTGGAGGAAGTAAGCGGTGGGTGGAGGAACCTATACCTTACTTGCCTCTTTTCTCTAACTACTACTAATACACATTCTAGTCAATCCTACAATTTGACTAATCCAATACTATAATATCATACTCATTATACTTTCTATAAATAATTATTTAATATTACATACTATCAAGTCAAATTTATCAAATTTAATTAAATATAATTATCTCAATACAAGTTTTTATTTACAAAATTTGAACTTTCAACTCTACACAACATGCTCAATTATCAATTTACAAAATAGTACTAATATTTTAATTAAAATATAAAAATAAATAATAAGATATAAGACAAATCAAATTTTATTTGCACAGTCCAATCCAAATGAGGCACCATGGTGGGATGTGAGCCAAACTTGGGCTTATAAAATTGGAGGAATAATAATAATAATAATAAAAGAAGAAGAATGGTGGCTAAAATACGTTGGAGTGTGCCTCATTTGTCTATATGTTTATGCAGAATCACCTGCAAATAGTTCTAATATATTGATCTCGTCCTATTTATAGGGTACTTCTGACATTTTTCATACAAACTAAGAAAATTTTTAAATCTCATTAATTCTGTCATAAAATTTAATAACTTTCTAATTCTATCCCTATTCAATATATATAATATCATATAAAATAAAGTTAACAAAATAATATGTGAAGGATTAAATAACACTCTCGAAAATGTAGCGTGTGCCTTATAAATAGGACTCCAAAAAATATTTCTCTCTTTACCCTATAAATAGGAATAGAGCAATATGAGATAATTGACATATTTGTTTTGATAATAAATATAAACCTAGTTCGTTCGAATATAGGAAGCGCATTTGTTGGGATTGATGAAAATCCTTTGCTTTCTAAATTTCAAAAGGAAAAATCCTTAATCAAGTTAAAAAAAGTACAAACCCTAGTTTATTTTTCCTCACAAATTTATAATTTTCTTTTAAAAATACTCCTATCCATTACCTATATTAAAAAGTGTTTTTATCAATAAAAATAATGATTAAACGTTATCCTTTAGAAAACTAACATACATTTATTATAAATGGCTAAGTAATTAATTATCTTAATATATGTAAATTAATTATCTAACTTATACATATATTACCATGTTTACATTGAGAGAAGAAAATCATACCAAGAGCGTGTAAGAGCAGAAAATATATTTTGATGATGACGTGTCATGCGCCCATGTCTCAACCTTCAGTCCGAATCTCCAAATTACGAACGACAAAGCCTTGGCTCTGTGCACTGTGATTGGGAAATTGAACGTCCTCGTCAATTCATACGCCTCTGTTGCTTCTTCTCCTTCCATTTTTATTCTTCTCTCTTGCTTTTGTAATCTTCACAAAACCCCTCCTCTTTCCTATTTCAATCCCTCCCTTCATCTCCCGCGTCAGTTTCGCCTCCTTTCAAACTCTATCTCTCTCTGCCTCGGTTCGTTTGTTTGGAGTCCACCCAGAAATGATTTCCACTCTGAAATCTGTTCTCCTCATAAACCCTAAACTCTCCCATGCCTCAATGTCGTTGAGCAAGGCTCCGGACTCTCTTAAGTTCCATCCGTTGGTCAAAACTCCCAATTCCACTCTCTGTGCTGTCCCCAACGGTCTTTCCCCAAATGGTTTTCTCACACTCAATCGCCGTACTCCTTTAATAATCGCTTTTGCTGCTTCGCGCGATGACGCGGTAAGATTATGCTTCTCTTGATGAACTTGAGTTATATTGGAAATGCTTTAACGGCATTTTGCAATGCTTATTACGATATTGTATTGTTGACAATCAGTGCTTTTATCATTGAACAAGGTCTTCGATTGATATTTGCAGTCTGTATTCATCTGAATCATTTTTAAATTGCTATTTAGTTGTTCGTTTATATTTTCTAGGCGCATATGCTTGTCCTACCTAATCAAACAACTATATCTGCTGGGCTATGTGGTTTATTTCCAGCTTACCCCTCCCCAATAAAATGACAATAATGTTATTAATATAGAAAATGATGGCTAAGTATCTTGCTGATTAAGATTACTCTCAAGGACTATAGATTTATCCAAATAAGTTATTATTTTTGCTTTTGAAAGTTATGATTTAGTTATAGATGTTTAAAATGTGTTCTCATCCCAAGTTACAATGTTGTTTTCATCCAGAATTACAAGTCTGTTTCTGTGGCAACAAATTTAAATAATCCTTTCAGTATCTGAAATGATTAGGCTGTAACTTTAGGAAGTATGTATGATACCTTTTGGAATCACCAACCGCAACTTAATTCTACGGTATTAACAGGAATTTTTACTTTTTAGGTCCTTAGCTATCATTAATATAAAATTATCGGTTCTTAAATGTCATTTTCCCTTGTTTCGTCTTTTCCTGCCTCGGCCCTGCTGTTGATTTTACCTTACTCAAATATTCTTCATTTCTTCTTGCTAATCTGGATGGGAACTGTAAAATGATATCTATCTTAAGCACTTCAAACTTTGAAGCAGCGAGATGTTGAAGTGGAGTCCGGAAAGGAGGAGCTTGAAATGGGATCTGAAGAATCACAAGAAGCGTGGAAGCAAGCTCTAGATACCTTTAGAGAACAAGCGAAAAAGTTTCAAGGTATTTCTCAAGAAGCATATGACGAGTATTCAAAGAAAGCGATTGTCATTTTGAAAGATACTACAGAACAGTTGAAGGTACAAGCAGACAAGGCAAGGCATGACTTGACTGTGGCTGCAAAAGAAATTGGTGAAGAAGGCAAAGAGTATATCACCACAGCTGCTGAAAAATCTCCTGAAGTGAAGGAGATTGTTGAAACATTTACCTCCCCAACTGATGATCTCAGTCATCTTTCTGGAGTGCGAGACTTCTATGTTGGTATACCTTATGGTAAGTGTTATGCAGTGGGGCAGCTGAAGTAATCGCCCCATCCCCTCCTGAATTTTACACCTACTGTAGAAAGTCTTTTCACTTACAGAAAGTGAGAAAACTCAATCTCAGAGTAGAAGCATAAGAACCTAATCCAATCCCTGATACAGATGGCATTCCATGAAATGGTTTAATAAACATATCCTAGGTGTAATAGTATGACTTCTGCTGTGTTGAGGGGGAATTCTTATTACCCACCATGCTATCCAAATACTGAAGATTAATGATATTACTTCTTTTTTTATCTTTTTATTATTTTTGCAGGTTTAATACTCTCCATCGGGGGCTTCCTTTCTTTTATGGCAACAGGAAGCCTCGCAGCTGTTAGGTTTGGGATGATTTTAGGTGGTCTTCACTTGTTTTCAAGCATTTCAAGTCTAAGAGCATTCAGAAGAGGAGAATCATCTCCCCGGGCTTTGAACGGCCAAGCTGGTAAGGTCATATGACTGGAAAAAAATAATTTGAATCACAAAAAAATTTAAAAGATAATCAGACTAGAATTATCAAAATTCAAGTTTGTTCATCCTCAATTTTTTTTAGCAATTATACAATGCTTTCATTTTATGCGTCGATTTGATACCACATCTGGTTTGTATCAATTCAATATAATCAATGGACGAACTACATAAACTGGTTGTAACAAGTCAAAGGATTATTGGGTAATGTTTTAATTAGCAGCTGGGAGTACAAAAAAGTTTATGCTTATGCAATAAAAAACATGCTAATGTTTTAATTGATCCTCTTTATGTCCCTATTTATAAGAAAATTTTTGGAACGTAAATTTTTTCCTTTTAATGAGAAACAATTAGCCTTTGTCTAAAGCATTCATTACAATTTTCCGGTTATGAGCTAACTTGGTCAATTTCTCTAAGTAAGGATATTACAGAAAAATAGTTCTATCTATTGCAAATTTAAAGCTTATAACTGAATTAAGTTTTGTTTTTCTTGGTATTGAGAAAGTAGATATTTGTTCCTTATAAAAAGGAAAGAAGGTTGTAGTTGAATTGGCTATTGTCAGAATATGTTACTATTAGTGTCATGGTATTTTTTTCACCGATTCTGCATTCATTCCTGGCCCATAATTTGCTATGACAGGTTTGAAATTCCATCTAATTTGAACTTTTTTTCTTTGTCAACTTAAGTAATTTCAAGTCTTGTCCTACTTTGCCTTAACTTTTCTGTGATAGCTATCTCTCTAGTTTTGATTTTTTGACTACATGGTGGCAAGAGCTAGAAGGAAAGCAAATCGGTCCTCTTAGGATTCGAAGAGGCTACAGAGTTGACTGTACAAATCTAATTCTTTAAGAGATGGTAGTCTAAAATGGATTCAATTTATCATTTTAGTTAATTTCCAAGGTCATTTGCAGCTTGCCACTGTCATCTTTGGGTGAATTCCTAACATCTCCTTATTTATCAAATTGAGCATTTGACTACCTTATTTTTCATATTGGCACGTAACCTCTAACTGTTTGATTTTGGGCTTAAAACTGATTGATTTTGAAAGGAATCAAGTGAACATGGGGAATTTGATATTCTTTTTTCTTAAAAGATCATTCAATTTGGTCAAATTTGGTAGGGTGAGATGAAATTTTTGAAGCCAGGCTATCTGATATACACGTGTTGTTTCAACTGTAACAGTTTAATTTATGTGCCAAACAAAAATGGTGGAGTAGTGCTTTAAGTTACATATAAGGGAATGCGATTATGATGTTCTCGAAAATCAGGGTAGTAAGGTGCTATTGGCTTATTTTGAGCCATTTTTGCTTAATTGCTTTATTTTTATCCTGATGTGTGTGGTCAAAATACTTGTTAGCTCACGTATGCTTGACCACTATAAGATCAAATGAATGGTCACTTAATTGAATCTGGTTTTCATTGATTATCAATGCCTTAAATCTTCTTTTTCTTGTTTTTTGTACACTTAATATTGCAAGTGTTTTCTTGAAAAATGTTAGGAAAATACCTTCTACTTTACTAGCCATAAGGAGAAGTAGACGGGTATTTGTTTGGCATCAAAACTTGTTGTAATTACCTGATGGTGTCACTGTGTTCTAAATTTTAGACTAACATCTACTTGATTAGTATTTTCTTCTATCATGCTTTATTGGTTTCTTCCAGATTTTTAAGCTTACTCTAAATTAATTGTTGGACTTGCAGCAATAGCAAGCATACTATTCCTGCGGGAGGCATTCTTACTGGCCAGGGTAAGACATTTGTATTTAAAATTTATTTAAATAGATAAAGCATGAATAGCAGAAAAAGATAACCTTTAAGGTGACTTACACACCAAGAAAACAATTTTTAAAATACTGATGGTTTCCATTCCTTCTTTCCTTTTCCCAGGGGCCTTTCATAACACGGTTCACTGCTTTGATCAGGTTCTTGAAATCTTCTTGTTATAGTATTCAGCATATATGTGACCATTGTTTGAGAACTGTTTCCTTTCTCCGTACTTTATGTAGTGATCTCTTGCATGTGCTTGTATTTGAATAGGCATGCCTCTCTGTATGAAAGGGTTCTTAGGTCATCGATCGAAGAATGTTTTTTACCTTGCAAATTGCAATGTGGATAATTTTAGATAATCTTAGATTACCCTGTTTCAAATTTAAGAGGAACATAACAGTTTTTTTTTTTTTTTTTTAAATTGAAACCAGATTTTACTAATCTTATAATGTTTTGATTTGTGCTTTATGAGTTGAAAGCTCCAAGTTTCCCCAATCATACACATAAATATTTTATCTATTGAAGTTGCTTCTGCTAACACAAACTAATTGGCTAGCGTTTTCAAGGAAATGGTACCTCTCAACACTTTCTTTCCATGGCTTTCTCCATACACAAACTACATTTATTTAATTATCCATTTGATTTAACAATAGAAGATTACTGACCTGTGGCATTGAACCAAATATATTATTCATGTAGTCACTGCTATAAAGAAGTAATATGATCTTGTCAGAGGATAGTGATAATAAATGCATAGCCATTTGATCATGGAGCTTTGTGTATGGAGATAAAGTGTTGATAGGATTCATTTCCTTTTTTTTTCCCCAATAGTTTTGATCCTTTGCATTGATCAATAGAGTAAGCTCTAAAGCAGGGGCTGAATTACCTGAGGTGGATGACTTATGATTGCTCTGTACTTTAGCCTTAATCCTTATGTTTGCCATGGTTTCCCTTAATAGTTTTGGTGACTTGAAATAGTGCCTTGAGTGTAGATATGTACTCCCTCTGGTCCTTAATATAAGACTTATTTATCTAATTTGATTAGATTAAGGAAGGTAGTCAAGTTAATTAATATGTCATGTATTTTTAAAAACACCTGAGTAATCCTTCTTAATTTCCTCTTACCCTCTTCTCCTTGATTATTATTGAGGGAGCATTAATAGGGGTAAATTATGAAAAAATTGACAAATATGAAAAATAGATCTTATATTTAACACCAAGACCAACTTTCCAAATATGTTTTATGTTAAGGAATGGATAGAGTATTTGATTTTAGATGTTCTGTTATGTTCCCCTAGCCAATAGGTTAGCTATAAGCTGTAAAACTTCTGTCCTTTTCTTCCTCTTTGCACAGTAGAAGACATGTTGATGAATGAATCACATGAATGGGTTCACCTTTAGCAGACCTATTCTTCTAAAATATTCCTGTAAATTTATTATCCCTGTTCATGAAGCTATATTGCTTCATTCTCAGTGACTAAGATTTGGTATGGTAACAATCTTTTTTGTTCTATGCAGTGGTGCAGTGGCAGCATTTTATGTCTATAGATTGGTACTGGAACGTAAACCACTTAAGGACTCAAACTTGGAAACTGGACCAGGAAATTAGTTTTTAATTACATGAAGGTTAGAATTTTGATGTTTGTTGTAATTTCACAATGCAAAGATGTCTCTTACACATCAGTTCTCTTTCATTTCCCACTCAGTGTGTCAGGGTAAATTTCTTTTATTGGTAAAAAAAATCTGGCCTTCTTGCGTGATGGGGAGTAAATTTTTAATGTTCATTTGTAGTTTAATTTGTGGGCTGCGGTTATCTCAGAATGAATTCCTGTATGAAATTTTGGATTTGAAGAATCTTGATCGAATTTAATAATTAATCTCTTGTAGTTTTGTGATTTGAAGTGGGCAATTTTTAATTTTCTATCTTGAATACTTGTATATTAATGACTTTAGAGTAGAAAGAAAATACATTTAGCTTTATAATCTCAATTTTATTGAGTTATATATAAAGCGTTAAAATGTTGAATTGAATTCCTTTCCTATGGAAAAGTTATCAAGCAAAACTTTAGGTTAAGGTGTAAATATGTTTTTCCAATTGCATTTGGTACCATAAAGTTTTATTGGGGGCAAAATACGTGTGAACTTTTTAAAATGGGGTGAAAATGATAAAACTATTGATATGGACAAATGATCCCTTGTTTAATGTTTGTAGAGCTCGTAAGATTTCTCTCAAAATAAAGTAATATTTGTTCAAATTAATGGTTTTGTTATTTTTGCCTCATTTTAAAAAATTGACATGTAAGTATATAAGAAAACTTTATAATACCAGGTGTAATTTTGAAGAAACATTATGAGTAGATTTGTACACTAACCCTTTTTTTAAAGCTCTCTGTGTGGCATAGAACGAGTGTTTTCTGCTATTTTGTATCCACTAGCATCTACTAAATCTAAGATTTGATGTGACAATTAAGGCTTTTATGTGAGATGAGCTTTTTTTCCCCCTAAAATAATGGTCATAGGTACTCTTCATCACCAATTTTTCGTCGCTGAAATTTTACCTATATTTAGTAGTGGGCGGTATTAGTTACATGCATGGTTTTGAAGGTCGGACTAGCCGGTTTGAGCTGGAAATTAGCAAACCGCTGGTCTAATTGATTCGGTTTGGTAATTGACCCCGGTTCGACCGGTTTTCACACAGTTTGATTGGTTTTCTTATGGTTTGATCGGTTTTTTAATTATTTTTTAATATTTTATTCAGAATGTCATATAAATAACCCTAAAATTTTTCCTTTCTCACCGGTTTAGCTCCGATTTGACTCCGATCTGACCCACTGATCCTTAACTCAGTACCCTAACCTGTTCAGTGATCGATTCGGGTTTCAAAACCTTGGTTATGTGGTGATATTTATTAAAAAGTTAAAAAAAAAAACCCAATGGAGTACTCTTATCAATTGAGATAATTTGTATTGTATTGATTTGAAAACTAGCCAGAATTGTGGAGAAATAACAAGGGTTTATTTCTTGTAAGCCTTGATAAATTTTCAGTCAAACCAGCTTAGTCTAGTTGAGAACAACCATCCATTTATATTTACACTAGTACAAGATTGATTAATATATATATATATATATATATATGTATATGTATGTATGTATGTATCAAGAATATGTAAAAACCCATTTCCAATAAGAATAACAGACCTGCTACACACACACACATAAAAGAATAACAAACCTACTGCAAGTAAACAATCCTTGCTATGTCAGAGCTATATGGAAAAAATAACTTGTTACATTATTCAAAGATCATATTACAAACACCTAAATTTATATAAGTTGTCTAAAGATGCCGCAGAGAAAAAGAATAAAAGGAAAGGGAATGATAATACTAAGTTGGCTCATTTTGTATATATAGCATGTAACTCTGTCTCTCTCCACATTAAATAACTAAGCAGCTTCAGAGGATGTGAGGGACATAATCTAGAGTGCATTATGAGCTTGATTATGGACTTCTGGTTGATTATCCAAGGGCATGTATTGTGCCATTATTGCCCTTATTTCTGAATCCATATATCTCTGCACAGATTTCATCCCCAATAAAATAAAATAAAATAATTACTAAACCATTTTAGAATGTCAATGCTCAAAATGAACTAAACCATCCTAACACTCCCTCCAGTCCTCTTTATAAGAAACTTCTAACCACTTCATCAAAATCAAAGAGTGGTGGTTAAATTAGTAACTTGGTCTAAAAATGAAATAAAATCCCTAACTTATAATATTGTGAATTACATCCAAAAGTCATATAATGTATGATGGATCAGGTTATAAATAGGGATATTCTTAAAAAAATATACTTGCTCCAATCATTAATGTAAAACTCAATTGATTTTTTTGAATTATATCAGTTCATAAGACAAATCAGTTTGGAGAAAAACGATAAATATAAAAACTTTAAACTAAATTATTTAACTTTCTCAATCTATCTAAAAAATCAACTAGTTTTATATTAAAAATCGGAGAGAGTAATTAATACCCACTTTTTTTTTTTCCGGCTAGAATCAATACCCCAGTGATGACTTATAATAAGGACTAGAGGTAATAATGAATAAAAAAAAAAAGGACTAGAAGGAGTAATTCATAATCCTATTAGGATCTGAATAAAAATGAATACCATATGAAGCTGTTCATGAGAGAAGAACAGTACCTGGATTCTGTACTTGTAAAACGCATATCCCCCACAAACAGCAGCAACCAATATGAAAATAATCAGCCAAATTAATCCCCCATTGCCTCCTGAATTAGCAGCATACTTACCTGCATTTATATATTTATATCACATTAATAAAATGAAAGTGATATTGATATTTTTTGTTAAATATTCAGAGTGATCATGGAAACATAAAAATGTCAAGGCTCACCAATACACATATCATTCTCTCTTATGTAGAACAACCCATCACTGCAGCTGCAGTCATAACTTCCCCATGTATTCTTGCATTTACACTCTGGGCATTGGCATGCCAACTTCTCTTCACACTCATCTATATCTGTAATGTAGTCAACACAATAATAATCCTGTGTCAAAGGCTTGATAAGAACGTAGCTACTCCCTCGTTCTTTTTCATAAGAAACAAGTAATTGAATCACGCAGCTCGAAAAGTTAGTTAAAATTAGTTAGAGACAATAAAGATGTAAAAAAGGTATTTCTTTTTGGTCAAAAATACCCTTAGTCATGTGTAAGAGAGAGAACGTGTGAGAATTAAATACAATGATCATATGGATGATATGAGTAATTAAATGGGAGTAAAATGGGAAATTAACAAAAAAATTTGAGACAACCGCTAAATGTCTCTTATAAAAGGAAACATGTTATACCCACAAATAGTCTCTTATAAAAAAGAACGGAGGGAATAATAAATAACATGATTAATAAAAGGCCGTGCATGATGTAGATGAATGCATTCTACAGAAAACATCAACATAAAGGGAAAAAAAAAAAAAAGCTTCAAAGTATCAATACCCTAAATTAGTTTTGTTGCCTACAATAGTTTATGTATTAACTACACTTGATTAGTAATTCATAACTTATTTTAGTATGAAATAATTGATTTGAGATTTTCAAATTTTGAAGGTATTTTTTTGAAATTTCTCCCAGTGTAAAATCTATAACGAGTTGTAGTAGTCATGGCTTATGAATAGTTTAACTCATTTCTTACACTTCAAAAAAAGTTAAAAGGAGATGTATTACTAATAAGCAGTGAACAGTGCATCTAGACTTGAAGCTTTAATTTTTGTTGTTACCTTCACAGGACCGGACTCCATCACCCCTGAATCCAGGAGGACACTTGCAACCTTTTGTACGGTCATCCTGCTTCATCAGTAAAACAAGAAACCAATGTATCATTAAAAGAAGCTCTCAAATAAACTCCATCACACAGAAAAAGATAAATCAAACCATATGTATATGAACATTCATACTTATCTTAGTCTTTTTTCTTATTACAAAAAAGTTTAGGCGAGTTAGATCTTAGAGGTTTACTAGCTTCAAGGCTTAAAGAGGACTTGTAAAGATATTTATCGCCTATCAACAAGGCTTTCATATCGATAATGTGTTTTGAACTCATGATCTTATGGGTTCTCGATCTATTTATCTTAAATCGAAGAGTTTGTCTTGTTTCTTTTAGCTAGTACGAGTTAATACAATGAGGAAGTACTCACAATACAAGCTGAGTAAGTCCTGCCACTTTGGGTTCCCTTCCAACAACCTCCATTGTTGATTTCACATCGCAAGGCTCCTGAAGCTGCTAAATTCAACAAAGCTATTACTCATAAGAAATTAAGTGATAAACTCAGTCTTTAAAAAAAAAAAAGACATACAAGTCAGAACAACCACTCGCAGCAGCTTTCAAAGACCCCCAAAAATCAGTTTTGTGCTTTACCGAAAAAACTTTTTCTCATATATTTACCTCATATAATGTAAAATTAATTTAAAATAAGCTAAACCAAACACTAGTTAAAAAGAAAATGAATCAGCACATGGTTGTAGGGAAAAAAGCATAGTACAGTTGTGTCTGACTGTTTTTCACTCCATAATTTATCTGAACCGTGAGTCACAATTGTTTACCTTCACAATGGGTATATCCATCACCAACAAACTTCACATTTTGAACAATAGGGCATTCACACACTCTTCCTCTGAATGTATCCTACAATATAAAAACCAAGAAGAACCAGAATCCATGAAAACAAAAGAAGAAATTATTCATCTTCTTACAAAAAAATGTGCTGCAAAGTTAAATAAATACCCTGCATGCAGTAATGTTAGTAGATGTGTCCTGCCAGCAACCGCCATTATTTTCTAAACACTCGTTTGTTTCCATATCTGCAAAAAAAAAATATCAGTAAACTTCATTAGCTTCTGAACTAGTCTCAATTTCAATAGGGTAATTTCACAAACAAAATATCCACCTCCACAGAAACGAAATGATTTTTTTTTTTTGAAGAGATGGATGTCAGAAATGTTCCCTTCCTTTTTTTTTTTGAACCTTGGTATCCCCAAGTTATTTTGAACTTGACACTAATCCTTATCGGGCTTTGAGCATTCAAGGGATAACCCTCCCAACAAAAGAGTTTCCTGATATTCAAACTTGTGTGAATGAAAAAAAACACCTTTGAGAGAGCTATCCTCAATTGGACTCGACAATGCTCAAATCTGACTCTGTCAGATAATCATATCCCAAAAAAGTTCCCTTCTTCTGATTTCTTGGGCTAGAAGAAGATAGTCCTTCATGCTAAAATAATATCAGGAAGTGCCAAATAGCCAATACTCATCATCCATTTACCACATGAGACTAGGGATGCTAGTGAGAAAAATGATTTCCTTGAAGAAAAGGGAACAAGAAAAAAATGAAGTAAGGACCTGGAGTTAAGCAAATTGATGGCTCAGTGGTCTCTTGGAAACTTGCACAGATTGCCTTGAGAACTGCAGCCTTTTCCAACTTACCTAAATTTCAATAGAAAACGAATTTTACAAACTAGAATATAGTTATATATGGTCACTATAAGATATCTAGAAAAAATTTGCTCACACCTCTGTATTGTCCATTGTTTATAACAAGAGTAGGCAGTATAGTAACATCACCACGAGGACCCTTGCCAATCTGGAACCAAAAGAGGAACATAATGTTATATGACACCAACCAAATAAAGGGGAAGTTGGGGAAACGTCTTTATTGAAAATTTTATTGCTGATGAGGAACTAAGCCAAAGCAACGTTATTCTGTGTGTACAAATTTCACAGAGCAACGTTGTTTTTTGTGTATATAAAATTTTTAGGTCTTTTTCAGTTCCCACTGATAAAATTTTCAATTGGGGAATTTTCCCAAATTTTATCCAAAATAAACTGTATGACCTAATCAGACAACAAGTGCTGCGGGGGGGGGGACAAAATAGTTTACAAAGTATTGAACCAACCTGTGCATCCTGTTCAGCTTTGAGAACAGGATTTTCAGCATCTGCTGTGGGATCTCCTATACAATCTTTAATTTTCTTCAAGTCAAAACCTGTTAAGTGGACAAAGTGTGTAAAAAGAAATGAATAGGACAGCCAGGTACATAGTTCTTATGCTAGGTTGGGATTTTAGAATAATGGCTCTTGGTTCTGATGCAGATTTGGTTTTGTTGTTTCATATATGTGACAAGGCTTCAGCATTTGAAGAAAAGTGAATTGTAGGGATCTTGAAGGACCCCACTAAAGTGTAGAGTATAATAAGTATTTACTAACAATTTTTCATTAGAATTATGGCATTCGAACTTATTCCTTAAACTGGTCCAGGACATGGTTTTCACTTGTTGAAATTATCAGCAGATTGTTAAAGAATTTGATAACCAGTATCAGTGAAACTGAATTATAAGTAATTGAAACCAATTATTTCGTGTATATTTACAAGACATTCAAGTTAACAACAAAGAAAAATGCTAGCATGCCTGTAGTCATACATATACTTCCGTTGGTCTCTATTATAAAACACTTTCAACTAATTCAGCTGATGAAGAAATGACGGTTAATAAAATTTTCCAACTTCACCCCTATTAGTGAGATTTTGAAAGAGAGATAAAAATCACCTAGATCCTCATTTAAGCATCAATTATGGGGGGAAAATTGGCAAATAAGCATTAATGACTTTTCCATTGACTTATACTACTAAAGTACTAAAGAATCCTTCTAGAAGGTGTCTTATAATACGGACAAGAGGGAGTATACGCTAAAATGAATGCAAAAAAAAAAAAAAGGAATCAAGTGTGTCCAACATTACCTAGAGATTTAATTACTTGATCAGAGCATTCTTCAGTGTACTTGTTCTCTTTCATGGGGCAACGAATTGAAAAGTCAGTGACATAATCCCACCACTGCCAAGGCTTCCCACTTTCATTGGCCACTCTAAAGAAGCAAGCTTGGCGCAAGTTCTGCATAACCACATCTTTCCCCTCATAACCTCTACTGAAGTCAAGCTCAGGATCTGGTGCACAGTACCTGCCATTTTTTTTTTGTAAAAATGATCAAATATATATACTTCTCTGGTCTTTAATGTAATACCTAATTAACTAATTTGAGTGGATTAAGGATGTAATTAATTAGTTAATATGATATGTTTTTTCTAAAACACTTAATCATATTCCTTAATTATCCCCTCCCCCTTCACCAACTGGATTATTGTTGAGAGAATATCAATAGAGTTAATTTGAGGAAAAAATGGATAAAAATGTGAAATAAGTCTTTCATTTAGGATATACATTAACTCCCCAATGTAGGCCTACAGAGCATATTAAAAAATTAGGTTATACAACTAGAGTTAAAAGAGTAGCGGTCCAATGAATGGGGTTTTAATAGTACATCTGCTTTATATCAAGAGTGACTGGAAAAAGATTGAAGCAAAGAGTAATTTGTATCCTATTCCAGGATGCCTCTAAAATTAGAATAAGTACCTGCCATTATTTATGCACTCAGACTTGCATTGCTTGCTGTTTATGAATGCTTCAGGGCAATACCAAGTGATGTAGTGAGGAGTGAACTGTGTGAAGCCTTTCCTCTCAAGAAGTTGAGCTGCCCCTTTAAAGTCTTTCACAAAATTGATTTGCATGTCACACTTTGGCCCACACTCATCATTGCTGTTAGTCCAAAACTCATACTCAACCCTATCATCAGGGTGTGGGAGAGCCTCTCTCCAATCAAGGTTGACTTTGACCATGTCTCCTTTCAAGAGGGCCTTCTTGATGCTTCCCCCTAGGGTTTGGCTGATGAGAGCAGAGGGAATGTTGATCTTCTCCACATAATCGTCGTTCGAATTTGATCCTTCTTCCGGGGTGTCCATGGTTATCAGTGGCTCTATCCTGTTATCCACAACCAGAATAGCTGCAGCTCCTCCCTTCTGTGCATTCCACGCTTTTAAAGTGAAGAAGCAATCTAAAAACGGCAAAGAAGAGAGATTATACTATTAGATTATAAGTGTTTTACATTGATTAAATAGAAAAATTATTGAATATATATAATGTTAATGAAAGTCCTATCAAATTAACGCAAGTTATTCTGGCAGAAAGACAACCTTAACATATACCTATATTTAAAAAAAAAATGATATCAGAGCCATTCAATCTAATAAAATAAAGATTGTAAACTCAAGGCCTTTGAAACTCATCAATATTAATCAACTTCTTCAAAAGTTGTTCATGTTTTTTCTCCTCATATGTTAACACATAGACACCTATTTATGTACAGAGGGGTCAAACTTACAACTTCTTACTTCTAGGAGTAACAGTGTAGCCACTGAACCAGTGGTCCAATCTCAAAACTTGTTCATGTTTTATCAAAATTAAATTTCTTTGAAAGATAACGAATACGAAAATTCGACCATCAAGCATATTCTACTATTAGGCCAACTGATTATGTCAATTGCATAGAACCAAAGATAGCAATGTAAAGGTAAATGAACTCCATTGATCCTTCCTATGTGGTGATTTAGATGTGAAGCATAGTATAATGAGATTAAAATATAACGAACAATGAGATTAAAGGATGAACAAGAGAGATCATTAATATAATGAAAATTGGAAAGCTAACCTCCACGATCTATGAGAACAAAAGTGGGAAAACCTCCAGGCTTGGTCTTAAAAGGGGAATTATCAAAGTCTTTGCATGCCTTCTGATTCTCTGAGGGATATACCACAGAACCAATCATTGTTCCTCCATACTTTGGAACCCCAAAATTCCCAATCGCACATTGATATGTTCCTTTCAACGAATTCGGACTTGTGATCCTTATATTGTTCTTCTCCACCACAAACCTCCCCCAACAATAACCCCATAGCAAAATCCACACACTAACCACAAATCTCAGCTTCTCTATCATACTTTCCTCCTAATTCTCACCAAAACCAGAGATTATTCAAAACTTATATACGTTTAATCCAATTAAGTCTAGCTCGATTGAAGATGAGAAGAACGTACGAGACGAGACGAGATACAGAATCCCGAAAAGGTGTGAGAGTGAAAAGAATTAAGCATCGAAAGAAATGGACAAAAGGAAGTAGTGTTAGCTTTTTATGGACATCAACTCATATTAGCTACGTTCAACAATATTACAACAATAATAATAGAAATAATGGCCGTACGTATAAATATTGACGATGAAAACGGATTGGATGATTGATTGGCCATAAATAGAAAATGAAGCTGCATGTGGATATATTTGCATGCGCCATGTGGTCAACTACGCACTTCTATATTCGCCGAACTATACTACTCTTTCCTACGAGTTTTGTTCTGAAATTATCAAACCTGCTACAATTTTAGGGACGACTTTCTCTAATAATGATCTTTATATTATATAAGTATTTATTAATGTGTGTGGGTATTTTTAGTTTAATAATCTACACAAATTACTTCGTTTTCGTGAGACAGAATTCTAGTAATTCAAGTTTTTTAGGATTTAACGAATGAAAATCAGAAGTTCAAAGATGGAATAAGGTGAAAGGGTTTGGATTCTGTGTGGCCCCTAAGAAAGATGACATACAGGCATATATTATTTTATTTAATTTCTTTGTAATTGTCATAGTTATTAAAATGGGATTGGATCAGTAGATTTAACCACAAAACCGGTAAATGGGTCACTCAACCGGTTCGATCCGGCTGATTTGACTGGTTAAATGTTTATTTAGATTTTTATGATTTGAAAAATTCATATCTATCTATATATTTTTTAAAAATTACAACTTAAGACTCTATGGAAAGTTTGAGATGTATAATTTTTAATATAAAAAGAATCACTAAAAAACATTATCATTTGATTTTCAAAATCTTAGAAATATAATTTCTAATTTGTCCTTAGTGTTTTTAAGTCTCAAACATTCAAATCCACCTCTTTATACCTCAATTTCATCAATAATTAAATCTTACTTAACTCTAAACCTCAATATGAAAATTTGGGATTTTACAATTGAGAATTTGAATAGTGCAATTAGCAACTACCCCATTTTGGTGTTGTTCAAGTTCACTTTCTTACAGGTCTAACCTTGAGTTAGTTTCGCTTTGACTCCGATATGACCCATTAACCCTTGACTCACTACCCTGATCCGTTCAGTGGTTGGTTCGGGTTGTTCAGTGACACTGACTGAGACCAATTTAATGCCATGCAATGTAAATTACAGATTAAACAATTTTTGATCTTGATCCATTGTACTTGTACAATTAAAAAAAGCTAGTTCCTCTAGTCCTTAATATGAGATATATTTATCTAATGTGATTAAATTAAGGAAGTTAATATGATTTGTGTTTTCTCAAACACCCTAATCATCTTCCTTAATTCCCTCTATCTCTCTTTTACTTGATTATATTTGAAGGGGCATAAATAAGGGCAAATTGGGAAAAGATTGACAAACATGAAAAATGCTTTATATTTAGTACTAATATCAACTCCACAATTAGGTCCTATACTTAGGAATGGGGGAGTAGCATGGATTTAGGAATCTTTGAATGAACAAAAAAAATGCTATATGAAACCTAATAGTATAAAAAATATTAAAAGAAAAAAAAATGAGAAAATTGCCCATAGATACCTCATTGGAAACTTATTTGCCAAATGGGAACTGAAAGCATTTAAGGGAAGATCTTTTACACATAAAGGAAGATTGTTCGAACACAAGGGAATACATAGGGAAGATATATTGAACACTAGAAAGATTATTTGAACATAAGAGAAGATCTTTTGCACACGGGAAAGATTGTTTGTACACGAAGGTTCCATTTGGCAAATCAGTTTCTAATGAGGTATTTATGGACAATTTTTCCTAAAAAAATTGATAAAGCTAAAAGGGACTTGCTAATTATAATTTGTGAATAATATAACTTTATATAGTTTTTATATTTTATATATTAATTATTTATCATAAATTATACTGACTTTTTTTCTTGATAGCTGATATAAGAAATAAATTTGCACTGCAAAGAGAAATTTAAGGTTTCAAAAATATAAATTTTTTTTATGAATGATAAGTAATTGTTTATACCATTATTATATCCTCTAAGCCCAAACCTAACTCAAATTAAAAGATTTATTTAATATTAGTCAGGAATGTTCTAGAAGGCGTGAAGAAATTTTGACCACCAAATCGAACATCTGTAAGGCTACTACTCACTCTTCAAAATATGCAAGTGAGAAAAATGATTCAAGTAAGGAGTTGCTTCCTTTTAAAAAAAAATAAATAAATAAAGAGACATTGACTAACGACCTAAAATTATAAACATAATCAAACTCATAATATCTTACTTCGTAAGAGACCTCTCATATTACTAAGCTACAAGACCATTTATAAGAGTTGTTTCCTAAAACTGAGTAAAGTAAACATTATGAAACTTAGCAAGTCAAGTAACTTAGGCACCAAGTTTATAAATAGGGGAGAGCTCTCACTTTCCGTGCATTTACCTTCAAATCCTTCATCATATTGTACACATTCAGATCCTTCCAATTTCCATGTAATAAAATTTACTTTTTCATCTTGTCGAGTCTGTCTTTATTTTACAGTTGGCCTTTTGGAAAAAATTGCGCAAAAAATTTCAAAGCATTTACAATCGTTTGAAATTAGGTTCTTTTAAAGATCTTTGAAATCCATTGACTCTCGCATAAAGTTCTGAAACTCAGATCGGTCATTGAACTAGTCGGAGTATTGAGTTAAGGGTTGGTGGGTCAGATCGGGGTCAAACCGGAGCTAAACCGGGGCTAGACTAGTGAGGAAGGGAAGATTTTAGAATTATTTATATGAAAATTGGAATAAAATATTAAAAAAAATCAAAAAAACCGGTCAAACCACGTGAAACCTGATTGAACTGGGGTCAGTAGCCAAACAGGACCGGTCGGACCACAAGTCCAACGGTTTCGTAATCGGAACGGCCGGTCCGATCCGGCCTTGAAAACACTGCTCTCGCAAGCCTAACCCACAAAAAATATGCCCCCCCTCCCAAAACAAAAATTAACATATTGTTTGATATCTAGATTTCCCAAGTTCAATCTAAATTATGTAAAAATCTCAATTATACCATCAATATCAATATAAAGAATGAGAAAAGCCATACTATTTCCAGAGTAAGAATGGTCTAGCTTGAGTTCCATGGGGCCCTCTCCAGTCCACTGGATTACTCGATTAAGAAGATTCAGGCTTGGAGAATGTTGGCAAATGTTAATTAAAAGTGCCCTCCTATACATCCATTCATGTTACATTCGAACAATTTTAGCCTAGTTTTCCATTTGCCAAATGGTCTGATTTACATATAAACCACTGCCACACATGTTTATGAACAAAACCTAAAGGCATCTTGGAAGAAAAGTGGTCATATGGAATCATCCACACCCATTGCTATACAGGTGGGGATTAACAAATATTACTCTCGCTTATCTTCCTCAACATCTTCAACATATGTAAGATCTGTGGCACTAGATCCTTTTCTTTCTTTCCGGTCCAGCTTAGCAGCCACATCCCCACTCATCTTCATTACGCCACTCGTCAGAGAGATACCCTCCTCATCAAAGTCATCTCCTGTTCCCTCCAAGTACGCATACCTAGGAGGAATCAAGGTATTCATTTGTCAGCTGCATACCAGGGCAAAAATACCAATACAACAAAAGCAACCTTTATTCCACTAGGTGGGATAGGCTATATGAATCACACAACACTATTGTACTCTGTCAACAACCAAATCTTCAGATATAAATATCAATATAAAAAACTATTTGAAGCTCTACTCACGCATCAGCACAGGTAAAATTTCTCTAGTTATATAACAAAAAACAATACTGTCATTCACTTGGGGTCTGCTTGATAGAAGTGAATGTGAATGATATCAAAAGTAATGGTTACAATCATGATGCATCAAAATAAGCTTCGTATTTAGATGCATTTTCACTTTCCCCTTCATCTGTTGCACCTCCACCCACCTAAACACACCCTCAAATTTTGCAATGAACAATGAATACCAAAAGACATCAATTCACTTCGAAACACAATCTCAAATAAAAAAATAAGTAAAATTACATTCACCTCCTCTGGGATTTTTTAAAACCTAGATTCCATCTACTTTCAGTTTATATGGAAACCTCCCTTATATTTAACAAGAATGTATCACCAAGACGCCAAGTTAATGCTCACGAAAACTTAAGGGAGGTTGTGTCATATTGTTAAAACTACAGGGAGCGTAAGTGTGGGGTTTATAAACTTCAGGGAGAGTTTTGGTTTCAATTGAAAACAGAGGTGGTGTGAGAATTCATTTCAAAACATCAGAAGAGATGAGTGTAATTTGATCTGAAAGTAAATAGAGATAAGATATATGCATTTAAGTGGTTCATCAGGATGTTTAAGAATTTAGATCGTGAAACAGCATAAAAGTCAAATAATATATTATTTCAAATTAGCAAAATATAACTGAAAGGAAAGGACTCATGTTACACTCGAGCAAATTCAGCTAAAATACCAAACTCTAGAAAGGCCATAGAAAAGGATGGTACCTAGTAGGGTTGCGAGAAGGAGCCCAAAGGACACATATCACCACCAAGAGAGCATATGCAAGAAGCGACCAGAAAGCAGGAATAATCCATGCAATTCGCCACAGCTCACTCAACGGGTCAGTTGCATTAAAGTATAGCTGGATCCATTCAACACATAAATAAACCCTGGTTAGCAATGACTGACAAACCAAAAAAAAAAAAATCCTTAGTACTCCAGTGCAGTAAATCCCATAGCAACTTTGAACAAAAACACCCCCCCCAAAAAAAAAAAACAAAAACAAAACAAAAGCCTACCTCAAATCCAATCCAGGCAATAGAAAGCAGCACAGACACCGCAAGAGTATTAGTAAATTTCCTATAAAGCTCCAGTTTAGCCATGTTTCTCCTTGTCTGCATCCAAAAATGAAAAGCAAAGACTAAATAAAATTGACACAAAATAAGCAGAACCACTAGCATCTGCGCACACTAAAAAATGCTGCGACCCAACAGATCAACACCCATAGCACTTTCAAAAAAACACAAAAATACAAAAGGATAGCCATTAAACAGCCAGACTGAATGCTAAGGCAGCAATGAGAAGGCTGGAATCTAGGAAAACAAATTACCTGAAGTTTCTCCAAGGTTTTAGATAAGGATGAAAAAATCCAAAGAATAAAGCAGGTGTCTAGGAAAACAACAGGAAGGACCAAAACTAACTTTGTTTTCCCAGAAAAATCATTGATGTTGCCCAGGTTCTCTACAAGCTCAAGAGCCTCTGATGCAACAAAGTAAACCAGCCCAAGAAGAAGAACCTTTGAAGTGATACCACCAAGGGTTGGCCTCACTACACCAAAACCCATTGAGACAACCAATAGAAGAAGGCGAGAAAGAGTCTTTTTGACACAGCTACATGTCACAGCCCACAAAGTGATTCCCATTGGCCTAGTTCCAGTTGAATTAAAATTGACATATTCAAAGTACCATATAGCCATTTCGCACATTCCAAGAGCAATTACTGCAGTAATGTGGTAGTGTAGCTGAATGATATCCTTCCATAACTGAACAAATCGCAGGAACCAGACAAGACCAAGCAGGAGGTATGCTAACGACATAAAGCCAAAGAAAGTCATTAGAGGAGCCATCTTCCCAGGCAGATAACCATCAGGATTCCTCCATACAGTCCTTCCTTTTACAATAGTCCCTGTAAGCTGAGGGTCACAAATCATAAAGTAAAGGTAGTACATCCCAGTGCTATTTATTTGGATGTTTGGTGAATCCATGCTAACTTCTTCATTATTTCCTTGGAAAAATGTCTTAATCCGTTTAGGAAACTCAGAATCTTCTCTGTTTTTCTGGATGATAACTTCCCCAGTAATGCAGTGTCCCTCTTTAGCAAGAGCGGGTGTGCAGCATATTAAATCAGACTTCAGAAAGGAACCTCCAATTCTTTCTCTATCCTTTACCTCAAGTATGATGGCTTCAACCAAGCCAGTGTTTTGTTGCATCTCATTGTGCTTACTGGCATATTCCTTTGGCCTTACAAAAGTGACAGTTTCAAACCTGCAGTTCTACAAGTGAGAATGAACTCACCCTCAAAATTAAACCAATTAAGATGAAAAGTTTCAGCGGACAGTTTTATTTTTATTTTTTTGACAAAGTCAACGCTTATGAGCCAAATCTGACAATCACCCTATCATAGTTAACAACTTCACATCGGTTTGATAAGAATTATGTCCTGACAAGAGACAAAGGTAGAAACAGCCAACAGGGCTAAAGTCTTTCACAATACCAATAGAAAATCTCGCAATTTCTCCTACATGTGTGCCGCAGAACTAAGTCAAACACAGTGTAATTGACAACCTAGGGGGTTTGACGTTTAGCATTACTGGGCATTCAGAATCTACGCAATGAAGACAAAGCCAAGGCGACAAAGCTCATTCCGATAACACCGATATAAATGTACAAAAAAAAAAAGAGCGAAAGGACGAAGTGACTTGTGGAACGATTATCAAGAGTGTTAACTTGAAAGGAGGCGTTGAAGAGGAAATGAAATTATGAAAATAATTCAAGGGAATAAGGATCCCTAGTAATGGATCAAAATTCCAGTTCAAATAAAAAAGAGTGAAAAATAGAAGTACCTAATAAAGGACTTTCCCTTGATGGGCTTGTCTGGAGCAACCTGAGTAGAAGAATCGCGAATCTTAGAAGCATAAAGTCCTTCGCTGCCGCCATGGAAGAAGAAAGCATTGGACCTATGAATGAAGGCTTCGTTTGCATACTCGTGGATTGAAGCATTCACTAGCGGAATTAAGACGCAGAGAGAAATAACGCACTGGAGTAAGAACTTCTTACTCTTCTTCATGCTACTGCTTAGCATCTCTACAACTAGCTTGATTGATCGCTCTTCTTTGTGCCGATATTTCTGTTCTTCAGATTCTTCTAGGCGTCTTTGCAAAGCTGAGAAGGGTAAAACGTGAAGTTTCAGCCCATTGATGATGGTTCTTCACACACGCCGGCCACGACAAAAGCGACGTCGTTTCACGGTTTCAGTCGCCGATCTCGGTTTACGGGTAAACCCATCCTTATTATTTTCATTAACAGGCCTAACCCAACAAATTCATTCGTGAGAAAATTACCGTCAAGAGCTCTTCATATAAATCTTACAAGCAGCATGCGGTGTCGGAAATAACAAGTAACAACAACCAATGGAATTGGATCTAGCGAAAGAGGTTAATCCCTCACAATTTGGTATACTAAGGTTTGAATCTCTATTGAGAGATGTACCTACATTACATTTAGTTCCTGACAATATTTTGAATAAGATTGCTTTCAATAAAAAGATATTTGTACCTAACAAAAAAAAAAAAGCGTAACAACAGATGTCAAGCTACACATTTATTATGGTAATTATATTTGCTCTCTATAATCTCATAGTGAATTTTTTCTAAAAATTATTCTAAATAGGTTTTAAAATACTCAAATTTAGTGACTTGATGGTCGCAAATATCAAATAATTTGCAAAAAAACATAAAACATATTAATCTAATTTAGGGACATTAAAGAAATTAAATAAATTACTTAATTATAATATATGTCACATGATCACTCTAAAATACTTCTGTGTAGCCTTAGATTATAAATTGATTTATGAGTTAAGTAAATTAGTTTGGATAAAATGGTAAATATAAGAAATAAAATGAAAAAATGTCTTTTTCTTTTTTTCAACGAAAAAATGTCTTACATTTGAAAGCAAAATTCATCCCCAAACTAGATCATACATGCTACATTTAGGACTAGAGAAGTATTGCATAATAAGTATAAAAACTATGACAATATTGTTAATCCAGAGTTATGAATTATAGGTACATGTTATTTCATGCAATACGCAAAGATTGGGATCTCTTTATTTTGTTCTCTTCATTTTTGCTAATTTCAAAGAAACAGACAAAAGTATATGACATTTTTATTTTTCATACAAAGTGTGTAACTTTTATTTTTCACTCAAATCTCACATTCATATGGAAATTTGTCATTTTGGATCTTTTATATGTTTTGTGTGTATCTCTCTTTATTGAAGTTGATAAGATTTTGAGAAAAAAATGAAGAGGATTTATATAGGTAAATTTATTAAGCTGAAAAATTATGCTAGACCAATTAACTCTAACAAGCCAGCAAATAATATCAAAATGCTCTAGCAAGCCAGCTAATAATATTAATTAATTTAGTGCCCCACACACCACTATGGATTAACACATAATTTTTAAATTTTTAATTATCAATTCAATATCTGGATTTTAATTCTTTAGAATTGAATTATTTTGAGTTATCGGGCGAAAAAAAGAAAAAAAAAAAGAATTACTTTGAGTTAAGAAGTTATAAAAACTGAGTTATATTTTCGGTTAAAATTCATATATTAGAAATATCTCTATTTTTCTAAGTACTGCGAGGCCCAATTAAAAGAAACTTTTTAATATGTATATTTTTAAAATTAAAATTTCACAAATGAAATTGCTATTGATGTTATTTTACCAATCTATTACTAACATTGCCAAACTGGTCTAAAAAAAGGTACTATCCATATCGTTACTATTGAGGGCATAATTTATAATAGACTGTTAAAATGTCATAGTTGATAATAATTTGATACGAAAGGCATCAGATTTAAAAAGAAATACTCATATAAGAAAAATAAAAAATTAGGGGTGTTCAAAGTGTTCTGGTCTCGGTTGTCCGGTCCCAATCCCAGATATTTTGATCCCTAGAATTTTCCGTCCCGGCCGGGACATAGACCGGGATCTATTGGACCCGAGACCGGGACCGGGAATGGTCACACACCTTGTGATCCCGGTCCCGATCCCGGTTTTTTTATTTTTTTAAATTTTTTTCTTAAAAACTAAATTATTATTTTATTTTTGTATTTTTTATCCCATAATTTAAATTATCATTTGATAAAATATGTATCACATATTTAGTTGGAGTTAAATTGTATATATCGTGATACTAATCATATTATATAATGTATAAAAATAATAACAAAAATGATGAAGGTGACAATAATAATAATAATAATAATAATAATAATAATAATAATAATAATAATAATAATAATAATAAAATGTTATTATTCAATTCTAGGTCAATTTATGTGATTATTATGGCCTTATTAGGTGTTAAATAATTACTTTAAACACTAGATTATAGAAAATTTAACTAATATAATAATATTTTTTAAATTTAATTTTTTTTTTAAAAAACTGGGATTTCTTGGTTTGATCCCGGTTCCGCCCAGGATTATTGGGACCAGGACCGGTACCAAGATGCAATTTGCATCCCGGTCAAAAATCGGGACCAGGACCGGGAGTGGGAGATCCCGGTCCCGGTCCCGGTCCCGGATTTAAACATCCCTATAAAAAATGACAGATTTATAAGAGATTAGGCTGAGAAATACCTTATTTTTGAATGATTGTTCGTTTAGGTAATTGGGTTGGTACAGTGTCATGGTGGATATTTTCCATATGACAATGACAACATTCTTAAGCAGTGTGTCGTTGTCTCTGGTTTTCAGAAACGTAAGTTAATCTACAAGTTCATATCTATTATAAACTTTTTTTACATATTTACCTCATAAAATATAAATCTATATGTATTGTTGTTCTTGTTAGTATTGTTGCCAGCTATGTGGTGTGTATAAACAAAATACTTCCTCTAACCCTTAATATAATATAAGCACCTTATAACAACTCTTTACATATTAATGAAATTAGTGAAAATTAGTTTTTCTTATAAGATATCAAGTTAGATAGAGAAGTTCAGTTAATTAGTTAAGAATGTTTATAATTAATTAGAAATACTAGGTGGCAAAAATTAATACTTTTTTTCTCTCGATGTAGTGCAAAAATTAATACTTTAAGATTTGTTTGGTATGAGAGAGATGGAAAGGGAGGGAAAATTTTAATGATTTCTATTTGAAAAAATTGGAGAAGTAGAATTAAAAAATTTTAATTAATTTTTATTTTTCTCAATTTTATATATTCTCTTTATTAAAATTTTATAACACCATTTCTCCATTTTTTTTTAAAAAAATTGAACTCATGAAAATTTTCCATCTTCTCTCCTCATACCAAATAGACCTTTATATTATGAAATCCTCAAGAGTTCTTATAACAAATTAAGATTGGAGGGACTCTAGAGTATCATATTTTCCTAAGGGCCTGTTTGGTTTACAAGGAGGGGATGGAATGGGAGGGGCTCATTTTCCATCCCCTCCAAAACCCCCCAATTTGGGGGGAACAAAAATGAGGGGATGTGAGGAATTAGGAGCCCCTCTCTCAAATTTTTCAAGCCAAATAAGGGGAGGGGTTCATTTTTCATCCACTCCCATCCCCTCCCCTCCAACCAAACAGACCCTAAGCGTGAACTCTACACCTGGTCCTAACAGCCAAAATAGTAATACTCCAGAGCCTAATAATATAAGAGTTAATGAGGGGTTGAATTTTATTTTAAATATAATGTCACAATATGTTTATCATTAATCTATCTAACTTATAAATTGATATATAATCTATCATTGAGGTATTTTAAGGAAATAATACATTTTTTATAATTAACAAATTTATCTCATCTACTTAATTAATCTACCCAATTTAAATAAGTAGCTGCTATATATTAAGCACTAGTGGAGTATCATATTTTTTTAAGTAACAAAATTTGGTGATATAATCTACTTATTTGAATTGGAATACCACTGAAAAAAAAACATTTCATGGTTGCAGAAATTTAAATCAGGCTAATGCGGTGTCTTTTTGTGTAAATATTCTTCCACTGAAAGAATATTTTTTCCCCTCTAATCTGATTTTCTTGGTGGGCCGTCATTAATTATTTTTAAAATTTATCCCTAAGTGAGATAATTTCAAAAGAATGGGCGACCTAACTATACTTTTAATTGACAAATTAAAAGACACCAAACACATTTGAAGTCATATCACAATACATGTGGTGGTTATTTTTCATTTGTTAAAGTAATAACTAAGTGCAACGTTGTTGGACTTAGCTTGGATTCGTATTTATTTATTTATTTTTCTCATAAGTAGGGTCACTGAATTGATAAGGACTAAAATATTCTCAATAAGATAGAAAGAAGAGTCAAACAGTATATTATGAATGTTTGATAATTGTGCCTTTGTGCTGTTTGGAGTTTATTAAAAAATATATAGATGTTTTGTATATTATTACCACTTTCAATAAAGTTTTATGACTCAAATTCCACAACAAAACTGCTGGTGAACAGTGTATAATTTCCACTGAGGAAAAATGATAATTACACACCAAATAAGCACTTTAATTATATTAGAGATAGCGAACTTTTGAAATACTATATCATAAAAGGACTGAGGTTCTTAAATGATTTTCTTAAAAAAGATGGGTTTAGGAAAATGACCATCGACTGGTTGCTAAAGACCACAAGTGCCTGCAGCCAACTGTTTTACGTTGGAGGAAGTTTTATTCTTACCATAAAAAATTATGTCCTTTCATTTACAAAAAATTTAAGCCCAGAATAGTCTCTAAAAATTTCACAAGAATTAAATCATTTTGAGATTTTAATTTTGGGTTAAGATGCAATTTTACTCTGAAAGTATTCACTCAAGAATGCTGGGTATTTAAAAGTTTCTTTAGGAGCAATTTTGTTAGGAATAGTGGTGGTAATGCGAGCTACGGGCACCAGCCCGCCTGAGCCCGTTTCCAATTTTTTAAAAAAAAATTTCACTTTTTTTTAATTTTTATTCTCTTTCTCTTTCACCCTCTCATATTATACTTCTTTTCTTCTATATATTTGTGTTATGAAGTCAATTTCATTCTTACTTTTCTTTTTTTCATCTATTCATATCACAAAACTATATAAACATATGTCTTTTAAATTTAACAATAGTAGAATAAATAAATATAATATGAAAATAAGTGTCAAATAAAAAATATGATGAATTAATTAAACACATTATCAAAGAAAAGGAGATAATGGATAGACTAAGTGTATTTGAGAAAAAACTAAAAAAAAAATAATTAATTATGCGGGTCAGCCCGCCAACCCGCGGGCTAAACGGGCAGCCGAAATCCCGTTTATTTTGGACGGGCTGGCGGGTCGGCCCAAAGTACCGGTTCTAGTCAGGAAAGTGTTAAAAAAAAAGGAGAGAATTGGCTCTAACTACTAAAAAACTAATATTGATTGTTAAAAAAATTGGCTTTGATCGTTGACATTTTTAATTGTAAAGAGCAAAATTGCCATGTTTTGGTTGTTTTTAAGGTAAAATTACTTCTAAAAAAACTTCCGGATACCCCGCGCTTCTAAGTGATTAATTCGGGACAAAATTGCATCTTAACCCCTTTAATATTTTATGATCCTTACATTTCTTTTGTTTTGTTTTTTTGCAAAATTCATTTAACAATCTTGTCACAACGTCATTTTCGCTTTCCACTATATGAAGAGCACTAACAATATTAAAAACAAGTAATTCATTAATGACTCTATATATGTTGCGTTAATTAAACACTTATACTTTATATTTGTCACTTCCCTTTTAATTATAACCGTGGCTTTTATATATAAGAAGGAGCATTAATAGGGTCTAATAGGGACCAAAACAAAGCTGAGATAAAGAATCAAAAGAAGGAATAATGATGGGAATAGGAGGAGGAAGTCACTATTATTTGGATGCCATATTGATACCATTGAGTGTGATGCTCATAGTAGGATACCACGCCTATCTTTGCCACTACATCAAGAACAAACCCTCCATCACTACTTATGGAATCAAGAGGCTTAGGAGATCAGCTTGGTTCCTCCACTTAAATCAGGTACTTGGTTTTTTCCCATGTAGAGTTTCATGAGCCTCAATTTTGTTGGGAAAATTGGAAAAAAAATCCCCAGCTAGAAATTTCATTGGCGGGAAGGATTTAAATCATAGTGGTTGTGTTTGGAAACACGTTTTGGGGGTAAATAAGTCCTTATTATGCAAGCCGAGATAAAACTCCTCTCACATACTTACCTCATATACCGTGAATCACGATTTATAAGCACTTATTGCCCAAAAATAAGCTATTCCAAACGAGCACAGTATCGATATGGTTTTTTCCCATATAGTTTTATGAGTCTCAATTTTGTTGGGAAAATTGGAAAAAAAAAAAGTGCCCAGTTAGAAATTTCATTGGTGGGAAGGATTTAATTAAATCATAGTATCGAAACGGTTTTTTCCCATATAGCTTCATGAGCCTTCTTAATTTTGTTGGGAAAATTGGAAAAAAATGTTGCTAGTTAGAAATTTCATTGGCGGGATACTCGATCTGTGCGTGCAAAATTTAGAGTACCAGCACTTTTTGTATACAAAAATTTATTAGGTGTTCTCACCGATAAAATTTTTAATGAGATATTTTTCCTAATTTTCCCATTTTGTTACTATGAATATCCTTGTTGTGTGAATAGATTTCTCTCAAAGTGAGAGACGGGTGTGAACTCTATTTGAATAAGGATTCATTATGTGTCTGGATATGAACCCGTATTTTTACTTTTAATTTTTTTATTTGGAGAGATATACTGTCAAGGTAGATGATGAGAGTTTATGTGAAAGAGAGAAAGAAAGAGGAGTTTTTGTGAGTCTCACATGTCATATAAGATCAGACTTTTTTTTTTCTCCCTCCGTTTCTCTCACGTGTCATATAAAAAGGATCATTATGGATGAGAACTGAGAAGAAATTAAATATTTCTTGTTGGCAAAACAAAAAGAAATAAAGTTTTCTTTCTTTTGATTTTATCATATTGGTCTAATTATATTTTTTTGTGGGATTTAAAAGTTACCTTAAGAGCAATATAATTGAGTGTATTTGATAATAAATTCTCATAATATTTGATAATAATCAACAATTAACAAGGAAAAAAAACACAAAAAATATACCACTTGAACTTCAAAATCTCAAATTAATTTTATTGACAATAAGAATAATGAGATTGACAAAGAGAATATAACAATTGACAACTTAGATTTTTAGGAAATAATTGATTTTAAATTTTAAAATTTAAGTGGTATTTATTTGTCGTCTTCCTAATTAACAATGATAGTTGCTTCAAACAATTTATAATTTTGAACAACGATTTCCTCTCATTGTTGTGCTGATGATGGATCAGGGAAACAAAGAGAAAGCAATGCTAGTAGTGCAAAGCTTGAGAAACACCCTAATGTCCACCATCGTCATGGCAACCATAACCATTCTCATCAACTTTGCATTCGCCGCCATTACCAGCGCCAGCTATACCGCCAGCCACGGCCACAACCACCGCCACCTTTTCACCAGCATACTCATGGGCTCAAAATCAGACACAATCTACGCCATCAAATACGCATCTGCATCATTTTTTGCGCTTATTAGCTTCGTCTGCAGCTCAATGGCCATAGGGTTTCTAATTGACGCAAATCTCTTGATGAATGCTTATGGCGACGGCCATTTCTTATCCGAGGACGGCCATGTAGAAACGGTATTGGAGAGAGGATTCGCTTTGGGTGTTATTGCGAATAGAGTTTTGTGTTTCAGTGTGCCCTTGTTGCTATGGGTGTTTAGTCCTATTGCTTTTGCATTGTCCTCTTTGGCTTTGGTTTTTGTGTTTCATCAGCATGATTTTGTTTCCAAATTCCCATGTAATAATGCCCAGAAGCAGTAGTATTGCATCACTTCAAAATAGATTAAACACTAGATGTTATATTGTTGCTTGTGGTATTGACCATGATTTATGAACGTTATAGTAATTTACTGCAACTTATGAATGAGTTTAGACAATGTGCGAGTTACAGTAGGTATCAGAGTTCTTGGTGAAGTCCCTAATGAAAAAAACATTCTCAACATGAATCAGTGAGTCCACTACTAGTAGCTTCTTCTCTAGCATCCACTAAATAAAACAAACCTTTCTAATATACTATACTGTTCTGGTTCTTAATGCAAGATTTATTTCACTAATATGATTAGATTAAAGAAGTTATATAAGTTAGTTAATTATAATACATATGACATATTTTTCCAAAAATTACCCTAATCAAGTTTTTTAATTCCCTACCCTCTCTCCTATCAGAGGGAGTATATCACTAAGCAACTTGGGGAAAACTGATATATATTTGAAATAAGTCTTACAATAAATACTAATATGAATTCCCTGATTAAGTTCTATACTAAGAACCCGAGGATCAGAGTAATAACCATTGTGAGTAAAAATCTCTGTTGTTGTACCTTATTTTCAATGTATACAAGCCAATGTGGGCAAAGTTAATTATATAAATGTAAAGTTCGACTTTCTATCAAAATAGCTTAGTTAAGCCAATTTGATAGGATTTATCTGAATATTATATACATTTTATTCATCATTCAATCATTTGATGTGGTACTTAATCATTCTAATATCCTTCCTACTATTTTTTTGCTTTTTTTTGTATTCTTGTTTTTTCTCGATCTTTTAATTCTTTTCTCAACTCAATGAAAGCACAATAAATTAAATAGAGTTGGCACATATGACCAGTTTATTACATCGTCATATTAGTTTTACACACACCAATATTACAACAAGTATTACAATAATCATTCTAATATTCTTCCTATTGTTTTTTTTTTGTTCTTGTTTTTTTTCATCATTTCATTTTTTTTTGCAACTAAATGAAAGGCACAGAAAATGAAATAGTGCTGGCACAAACAGTTTATTACATCGTCGTATTAGTTTAATACAAACCGATATTACTACAATAAAGGGATTGATGCTTGAACCGTTCAAAAGACCTCGCAGCGGCGTCCTTATTCTTCATAAATGTTGGGGGTTGGACCAGATTTAGTTGTTCGGCTCTAAATTCAAATGAGATGCTATCTTTTGCCCGAGAGAGCCGTCGGCCTGAGACCAGTATGATATCCAGATGCTACGGATCTCATCGGTGACGCGTGGCTCTGATAAAGCTTCAACCCATCTGCGCACAAATCTATCTTGCCTCTCAGGTTCCCATGATCGATATCTTTCCCCAGGTTGCTTGAAGTTGTTCTCCTTCTCAATTATGCGCCTCTCACGCTTTCCTGCGCAAATAGCAGTAGGAATGGGAAACATTTCTGCATGACGAACAGGGTCAAACCTTGATGGGAAGTAATTGACCTCCTCATCCCTGTGCATGAAATTCATGGAGCCTTCATGGTGATTGTTGTGATGAGCAAACTTGGGAGCATTTGCAGGAAGTTGCAGATAGTTTGGTCCAAGTCTATGTCGCTGAGTATCAGCATAGGAGAAAATGCGAGTTTGGAGCAACTTATCATCTGAATAGTATATGCCAGGTACCACTATAGCAGGGCAAAATGCAAGTTGCTCATTCTCAGCAAAGAAGTTATCAATGTTCTTATCCAAGACCAAGCGACCAACTGGCTGTAGGGGCAAAATGTCCTCCGGCCAAGTCTTAGTCACATCGAGTGGGTCAAAGTCAAAGCTGTCTTCAAGGTCAGGATCAATTGTCTGGATGTAGAGTTTCCACTCGGGATAGTTTCCAGCTTCAATTGAATCGTAAAGATCTTGAGTTGCATGACTGTGGTTGGATCCTCCAACTCGAATGGCCTCCTCCTCCAATAGACACTTGACACCACATGTAGGTTTCCAGTGAAATTTCACATAATGTGCCTTCCCATCCTTGTTGATCAAAGTATATGTGTTAACACCAGAACCTTCCATATGCCTGTAATCTTGTGGGACACCCACGTCATCAAATAAGAAGGTAAACATGTGAAGACTTTCTGGATGATGGGAGAAGAAGTCAAGGATCCTCCAGTTCTCTTGGAGATGAGATTTAGGGTTGGGTTTAAGAGCGTGGACCATATCAGGAAACTTCATTCCGTCACGGACGAAGAATACAGGAAAGTTGTTTCCCACTAGATCAAAGTTACCCTCTCTTGTGTAAAACTTCACAGCAAAACCTCGAGGATCTCTTAGAGTTTCTGGGCTACCACGCTCATGGATAACAGTTGAGAAACGGACAATGACAGGTGTCTGAACTCCAGGGGCTCGAAGGAAATCTGCACATGTCAGGTGAGAAATATCATGCGTGGCTTCAAAGAAACCCTTTGCACTGGCTCCCCTAGCATGAACAACACGTTCTGGGATTCGCTCCCTATCGAAATTTGCAAGCTTCTCCACCAATTGGTAATCCTCTAGGAGAATTGGACCTCTAGATCCAACCGTTAGAGATGAATTGTTGTTCCAAACTGGAGCACCAGAATTGGTAGTCCAGAAAGGAGAATTGTAGGCACTTGATGGTAGATACTTGTAGGGATCCATATCGATGGCACGAAGGGATTGTAAAGAGTGAGAAGAAGTACAGAAAAATGGTGATTTCGTGTAATGAGCCTCATTTTTCGAATATATAAAGGCTCGCGCTTTGTGTAATTTCTTCAATTTACTATTTTATTTTGTCCTTATCGGTTTTGTTTTTTTTTTTGTTTCTTTATTTTTGGACGAAACCGTTATCTTCAACTTGGAAAATATACCAGAGTTAGGTAAAACAAATAAAAACAAAAACTAGGGAAAGGGGTTTGTTTAAATGTTTGTTTGTTTTTAGGTTCTGTCGGCTGAAAACAAATCCTTCTAGGGAATAGAAAACAGACTATCCATTCCTCTTTTTGGGTCCTCGTAATGAAAAATCATTTTCTAGTAAATCACCTGCACAAAAGATGAGAAATGTGAAGTAAGGAAAAAAAAAAGATTTTACTTATTACCAATTTTAACAATTAAAGTCCAAGATATGCAATTATTTCTTGAAAGGCACAAAATCCATGCATGTTAATAATATTCAATTAAACTCAATTATTCAATTAAACTCAATTATCATTTATTTTGAGAATTTGACGAATAAGAATTAAATTCTTTCAAACACTGCAGTGAGAACTCCTCAAGAGAGCAAAATCTAATTAGCTCAATAATCAATCACAGAGATTTTTTTTTTTAGTGGAAATCAATCACAGAGATATTGAGTGTGTTTAATGGATTATAACTTTTTCTCCAATATTTCACTTATGGGAAAATTAGATGCAAAAGTGTGAATGGGGACTTGTTTGATTTGTTATATTTGATTGTCTACTTGATTAGTTTGATGACGTCAAATAATATAATAAAAACTTTGCATTATATATATATATATATATATATATCGTACTTTGACTAGATACTAGATTTCATGTGAATATCTTGTTATAGTTAAGTTAAGAAAAGAAGGACATTATAATGTTTGATTAAGGAGATTGATCAAGAGGAGGAAGAGGAAGTGTTGGATGACAAAGAACTTGCGAGCCAAAATTGGAAAAAACAAGATTCAAGTTCTTAAATTTGAATTTTAAAGTTATTGATATGTGAGTAGTTGGTGAAGTTTGACTAAATTGCTTTAAAAATAATTTCAAGCTGCTTTTTTTTTTTTTAAAATTTCAAGATTGTTGAAACTTGATATTCTGCACCAAAATGTTTCTAACCTTCTCTCAATCTTTCAATCATAACTTTCAAAAATATAATAAATTTGGAATGAGTCTTTTACGCTGCTTAGAAACTAGATTCAAAGAACTTCCCAATGATACATCATTCATGTCAATTGGAAATTAAGCTTTAAACTGCCTTCATTAAAGTCAAGTTCACGTGCTGTTAAACTTGATTTTTAAACTATAAATTGCTCTTGGATGTGCTAAAATCGATTTTTTCTCTTTACAAACTCGAGTTTTGAATCTCAAATCACCCTTGGATGTCTTTAAGATGCTATATACTTGGTTTTAACCCACTTCCAAACTCAAGTTTATTTTCAATATGTGCTAAACTCACTTTTAACTCATTACAAACTAAAGTTTTCCTCACATATCTCTTAAAATTGAGTTTCAGACGAAATTGATTTTAATATACTCTATTATGCTCTTCCTTCTGTTTCATTTTGGGATCAATTCAATTTTAGATTAAGGTCCAATTTTATGCTGAAAATTTTTTTACGTTTAATACTGTCATGGAAGTGAACTTTTTGAGCCACTCAGGTTGGCGTGGCTTTGTCAGACTATGATTTGATTCTTCCAGCCAGGCTCCCTCACCCAACCATGGATTCGCTTCTCTTCCTTTACCATATCGTCAGTGAGACTCTCTTTATCCAATATTCTCCTCTTCAAGCCCAACACTCGCCTCTCATTCATAACCCTAAAAAGGACTCTTGACTAATTCACCTCTCTTTTCTAATGTCATTGTCCATAGCCTCCTCCAACAACATGTTCAACCTCCACCATCACTGATTCAGTTCTTTGCAGGCGAAACAATAATCAATGACAACGATAGGAGTACAAGAAAGAAGGACCATTATCATCATCTGGGGCTTCAAAAACAAATCTGAAGCTTGCAAATGGGGTTTTTTGGTTCTTGGAACTTCAGAATCCAAGGGCAAGGAAAAATGAAAAGCTTTTTGGTGGTTATTTTGCAATCAAAAGATGAAGTTGTCGATATTTCTTAGAAGGAAAACAAAAAATTAAAAAAGAGAGAGGGCAATTCATATTTCTTAGAACTGGGTAGGGGAATTGCTAGTAGATGAAGCCGGAGGAGGTAGCTTTAACCAATGATTTAAGGGACCCTACAACTCTTCCTCTCCATCAAAGTTCATCAAAATCCCTCAAGGTCTGAAAATTTTCTCTAATCAATCTCTCCATTTATGTTGTTTTCGTGCTTATGGGGCGAAGGGTGATCATTTTTGGTATAATTGAGAATTTATCTCTCTATTTGTTGATTTTCTAAATCTTGGTTTGATGATGTTGATTATGTAGATCTCAAATTGTGAAAATATGGGTTTGATGTTGTTGATAGTTTCTTCCCTTTTTCATGTTTTGGCAAGTGTATGACGTTTGTGGGAGGATTCGTTCTAGTCTGCCATGGATTCTGTAACACCTTTATCTTATTTTCATATTTTTCAGAGTATTTGTGGAAAAATGATACGAAGTTCGGTGGACAACATAGGAATAACATGAATATACTGATAATATATACATGATTACAGAAATTCCCCAGACAGGATTGTACATGATAATTACAATTGATGTCGCCGTATGGGCTACTAGGGTATCTAAACCCATTCCAGTAAAACGGAGGCATCTTCTTGCCTTCGTTCCACCATTGCATTCCTCCCGTGTAGTTCTCTTCTCTGCTTTCAATTTACTTCTTGTTTTCACCTGTCTAAATTGTTAGTAGGGGTGGGTGAGATTCGAGAGAATATCTGTGGGTAAATAGTACCATAATGCATGCATAACAGATACTATTGCATGACATGTTAGCTTTAACTAGATGCATGCCCCATAATGACATTTATGCATGCTCAATGTTTCATGCAACATAACTATGGCCACAGTATAAACAGAAACAGAGCTTCATTATTCAAATATGCTCTACACAATCAAGTAAAGCAATCACATACATCACTACACAAGCAGAGATATCAAATACATGCAAATAAGGTAAGTTCCCTACCTAGATCGCCCTTCCCTTGATTGACTGTCGGTTCGATACTTTGTATCCGGCTCGGGCTACTGTCCGATCCTAAAATCTCAAATGTATAAGAATTAGGTTAAAACTTATTCATGTATATTTTAGACACATTCATAGTGTTTCTGGTGGTTATATTAGTCTATATTGAAAAATTACCAAAATGCCCCTTGGACCTGGCCCGGCCCTGACTTACACAGTCCGACCATACTTTTTCTAAAATTTTGACCTAAGCTATTCTTATATATTTTCATCCAAGGAATCCATTTTTAGCCTTTGAATTACCAAATTCACTGCCAAAAGATAAAAATGCCCTTGGCAACCCCTAATTTAGGGTTTTGGGGGCGTTTTGGTCATTATGCTTTTTAGGGCTCTTCTAAAAAAGTGATCAATTGTAACCCCACCTAATTTTCCCTTTTTAACACAATGAAATAATCACTTTCATGAAAATTCAGCTCCTAGACCTCTAATTCTTCCTGGCTGAAACTTTGAATTCTCCATAAAAAGTTGGGGTTTTTCAATTCTGACTCCACAAACTTCTCCTTTCTACTCCTAATTACTTTATTAACTATTTAATTACATCCTAACCATGATTTAGACCAAATTTGAGCAACATAACAGTTAGGGTTCATCATTCTCCCAAATTCACAAATGACAGAAATCAACCACATATTCACCGATTAAACCAACCACAGCAGCAACAACAACAATAATTTGAAGTTCAGGAAGTCACCTTTACTTTCTTCTAGCTCTTCCCTTCTTGGCCGAACCCTAACTCCCACTAACCCCAAAGATTTGCTTCAAGAACACCTTAAATCATGTAAAATAGTAGCTTACAGGAAGGATTACACAAGTTAGGAGCTAAATCACTGAAGGAATCAAGCTTACCTTGCAACTTCCTCCTTCTCTCTAGAAACCCATGAGCTCACTTTCTCTCTCTATTCTTCTTGGTGAGCACGAAAATGAAGCATGAAAGATGAAGGGAGGAGTTGTCATAAAATATCTCCTTTTTCCCTTAATTATTTTAATTACCAAAATCCCAAAAATGTCAACTTTTGTGGCATAATTGAACTTAAGCTTATCTACATGTAACTTGTGTCTTAATGTGACATTAGATTCCAACTAATTACTCCCCTCTAATCAGCCCATATTCAAGCCTAGGAGAGTCCTTCAATTAGCCAAATTGGCTTTTCTCCATTTATCTCATAATTACAATATTTGCCATAGCATTTTTCCATTTTCGGAATAATTGGCAATTCTGGCAGATTTTCTGCCTAAATTTTGAAAAATTATAACTTTATTTGTAGGACTTAAATTGGAGTGATTCAAAAGCCTATAGAACCCTTAATGAGTCTAGTTTCAAGAAAAAATATAGCCTTTAGCCAACTAGAAGCTCATGATTCCCAGAATTTAAATCTTTGGATACTGTCCCAGAAAATAGCCAGTTTCCCTAGGCTAACTTCAAAAATTCATAACTCCTTATATACAACTCCAAATAATTCCCCTGACCTATCAATTAAAGCTTAGGATGTCTACTTTCATCCTGTAAAGTTCTATAATTTTTGAACATCATTTGATCATTCAATTTCACATGACAATCTCGCTGTCTTATAGGAAATCTCATTGGCAGCATAATCACACTCCAAAATTCACCTTCCATTTCATTAAATGCTACAAATTTTTACAAGGCATATTGAGGAATAAAATTTGGGGTGTTACAGATTCTGATTATGTGTGTTCATGAAGATCTTCATCTTTCTTTCATTGTCAAACATTCAATGTTTTTTTTTGTATGAAGCTTTTTCCAATTCACGAGTCATGTCGGTATGAATGGGTCAAAGACAAACTTATTTAACGATTGGGCAATATTGCTATGATTTCAATACTTCCAAAATAATATTGAATTCAAAAAACTTCCAAATAATCATAGCTCATAGGCGGAAACTTTCATCAAAAAATGAGATCTTAAATCATGAGGCCTAGCATAATTGGCACTTAGTTGAATTCCTTAAATATCTAGTCAGGGGGTTCGATAACTGGCGGTGTATATGGAGAGGGTTTCATGGCCAATATTAAAGCCCCTTCGGGAAGTCTATGAAACGAGGTGATTAGTCATTGCTACCGGTGCACTAGTACAGAAAAGGGTTTTTAGACCGGTTACATCGGATAAGGTCTTAAAAATATGACCGGTGGCATTTTTGTAATTATGATGAAATATTAAGACCGGTTATTTTTAATAACCGGTCTTAAAATATTTTTAAGACCGGTTATAGTAAAAGCTGGTCTTAAAAATAATTTTAAGACTGGTTACAAAACAACCGGTCTTAAAATATATACAATAAAAAAAATAAAAATATGTAATATATTTTCTAGACCGGTTATTAAAAATAACCGGTCTAGAAAATATTATCTGAATTAAAGACAATCATAAAAATAAAATGTTTATTATTTTTAAGACCGGTTGTAAATAAGAACCGGTCTTAAAAATTCAAAACGTAAGACCGGTTATTAATTAATAACCGGTCTTAAAAAGTTTCAATTTTTAAGACCGGTTATTTATTAATAACCAGTCTTAAATATATATTTTAAGACCGGTTTTAAAATAGAACCGATATTAAATATTACTTTTAAGACCGGTTGTAATTGACAACCGGTCTTAAAAATGACCTGGATTTCAAAACCCGCCTAAATTTAGCTCTGAAATTTCATTTTAAGACTCAAGCACATCATCGAAACCCCTGCGTCTGTTCGCGGTAGCTCCTCCTTTCCCCTACTCTTCTCCGTCCTTAACTTTGCCGCCGTCAACGGAGATTTACTTTTGAATTCATTGTCGGAAGGCTATCGTCGTTTGTTCCCTCCGATTGGTTTCGTTCTCAACCTCGTTTTTATTGTCAGGTTTGTGTTTCCATTTTGTTTTTGGGTTTTTCATTGAAATTGTGAGATTACTTATCCTCCATTTTCTTTGTTCGATTCCTACAGCAAGTGGCCAAGGACTGTTCAAATCCAGAGGAATAAGAGGATCCTCAAGCAAAGGTTTAAGGTACGGTTGAATTATTCTGAAATTGTGGACATGGGTTTATTTTGGTGGTTTTCCATTTGCATTACAGACTATAGTTTAAGCTTGTTACTTCTAGTGGACCTGGGTTAATTATTCCATTTGAAAGTGATGATTTTGAGAGTCGTAGTGATGATTTTGATCCTAGTACGTTGAAGACTATAGTTTAAGCTTGTTGCTTCTAGTGGTGTAGCTTCTGTTATATTGTTTTGTTTGGTTTAAGCTTGTTGCTTCTGTTATATTGATTTTGTAGCTTCTGGTTTCCTTATTTTGATTCGGCCCTGCGATTTGAATTTAAAATCTTTACCAATTTGAAAACTTGCTTTAGGGAATTGCTTTTGCAATTGCAATTAATCATTCCTCCTTCAACTTGTGCATTGCAATTATTTGTTCATGTTTGCATAACTTGGAAATTGCTTTTGAACGATGCCTTTGTAGATAATGCCGTGTTATAACAATAAGCACCGTGTAGCAAAATTGCCTTAAATAGTATTCTTAAAGTGTTTTTAGACAATGAGTCGTCCTAGTGAGGGTACTCCCGATCCAACTAATCCAAATCAAAGCGAACCTAGCAATGCTCCGAGTCAGGAACACAATGAGCCACGTAACCGGCCTAGACGAAGGGGTAGGAATTTGTGTAAAATAAGTAACCTTTGTGATTTTGATGATATAGGGCTATGCGGACATTCCAACACACTGCTTGTGGTAGGCCTATGCGTGAGGTAAAAGACCCTACATGGATCTTGCCAAAGGTTAGTTACATATTGGTTTGTTTTAAGAATGTATTCAATAATAAGTCATGCTTTAATTTTATACTTGTTTTAACGATATCATATTATTTTTCAGACCCGTAGGCAACCACCGGGGTCCAACTTGTGTGTGATGTATATTCTGAGGCACATGTATAATATTATTACCCTAGGCACGACAGAACTTACTGAAGAGGTAAATATATATATATATATATTTCAAAAATATTGTACTATTATTTTTTTTTAATTGAATTTAATGTTTTGCCTGGCTTTGGTGTTTCAGATGTTTGAACTTGCTGACCCTTTTCCAGAAGAAGATATTGAGCACATTCGTAAATGTTGTGTTGAATTCATTTATGAACTTTTACAACAGTGAGTTCTTGTAAAACTGAGGAATTGTTTTGTGTATATTGATGAATTGACATGGTGGTTAATTGGGTGCAAATATTGTTGGTTGCATGATTTGACATGTTTGTTGGTTTTAAGATGATTTTTGTATATTTTGATGAATTCACTAGCTTGTTGGTTGCATGATATATATAACATGGTTGAATTCATTTATGCCCACTGAACATTGTAAGTGGATCTGGTAAGTGGAAGGTTAAAGCAAAAGGAAATGGTAAGTGGAAAGTTAAAGCAAAAGGACATTGTAAGTGGAAGCAAACTGAACATCATATGGCACTTAACAAGTATGACATTGTAGGTAGCAATTCAAGGATGCGTTCTGGTAAAAACCTAATCACACATATTTTAAAAAAACAAAATATAACACTTTTAAGACCGGTTGTTTAAAATAACCGGTCTTAAAAGTAATTTTAAAACCGGTTTTATGTAGAACCAGTCTTAAAATTAATTTTAAGACCGGTTATTTTTAACAACCGGTCTTAAAAATTTCTCTAAAACCTCTTCCCCCAGAGGTCTTTTAAGACCGGTGCTCATGACAACTGGTCTTAAAATTGTTACTTTTAGACCGGTTATTAATACCACCGGTCTTAAAAGTTAGACTTTTAACACCGGTTTCGAAACCGGTCTTAAAAATGACATACTTTTAAGACCGGCTGTATCAAGACCGGATTCAAAACCGGTCTAAAAAGTCAATTTTAACCAAGGAATGGAAAACCGGACCGGACAATGAACCGGTCACAGCACAGGTTCAAGGGTTAATGGGTCAACCGGTAGTTGAACCGGTCATATTAAAATATTATAATTTATTAGTGGCAATATATATTAATATATTTTTAAACTTCTATAGATAAAAATGAATATTTTTAGAAAGAAATACTTAAAATCTTTTAGTATGAGTTATAATGCATATACTTATGCAATGATATCTCCTTTTCTATAATTATTATATTTTTTTAAATAATTTTTTTCATTATATTTTTTATATTTTTAGATTTGTTCTTTCTTTACCTATTTTTCTCTTCATTTTGGTCTTCAACTTCCAATTTTCCCCTAAAAAAAGCAAAAAAAATATATAAAAATGAAATCGGTCCAACCGGTCGAACCACCGGTTTTGACCGGTTCGGCCGGTTCTCCGGTTTGACCATCAAACCAGACCAGACCACTGACTGGTTCCCGGTTCAACCGGTCGAACCGGCCGGTCCGGTCTGGTTTTTCACACAGTGATTTTAACCGGTCTAAAAACCCTTTTCTGTACTAGTAGTGGTAGATACCCTGCACTTACAAAAAAAAAAGAGAGATATTAACCCTTCAATTTTTCTTATTTCATTAAATTTGGAATTACAAGGATAAACACGAACTTGATAAATGCTTATGCTCTTAATTGTCTTTATCCTTGTTAATGAAGCTCCAACAATCAGTTAAACAACTTGTTTCTTCTGAGTAAGAGATAATTATGTCAAACGGCTGGTTTGCTTTCTCCATCTAAAAAATGGAGAATCATTTATGTTGAAAGAAAAGGAAAGATGAACAATATGAAATTGTCACGATTATGATCAAACATTATCAGCAATACACTTAGAGCATCAATGTACAGCTTATAATTGATGGTGGTCAATGATAATTGATGGTGAATGAGAACAAAAGTACAAATTAGGACAAAAACAACTCTAAATTTCTCATTTTTTTCATTTAAAATATAAAAATAGAAATAATTTTTGAGAACGCATACATAGAAAGCATCTATCCAAGAAACTTTTATTTTATTTTTTTACAACCCTTTGGGCCACTCGGTGTCCGATGCTTTTTTTAAGGGAGCACATCCAAAAATGTTCTCATCACTCATCTACATCGTTAGATTGATTTTGAATGGTCCAGATTTAATATAATATAATTATTATATTTTAAATAAATTTTTATTTTAACATATGTAGAATTTAAAATAAAAATAATCTTATAACTATCACTTCTCATAAAAATGAATTTATCAATTAGAAAATCACATATTAAAAATTTTAAATTCGGACTGTTGAAATTTAAACAGTTGAGATATCATCATGTGTTGAAAAATTAGGTGCTCATCACTCTGATAAGCACCGAATGCGCACCCTTCTTTTTAATCCTATTACTAGGTATTCGAGCAACTAACATCAAGGCTTTGCCATCAGAATACCTCTCCCCAGACCTAGGGGTCTTTTTGAACAAGAAGGGATTCAAACTCAATTTGTACACTTTGTAGTCTAGCTGATCCACTACTAAACCAAACACCCTTGGGTTATCCAAACAACTTTTTTTATTTGGTAAAAGTTTAGCTTTGGTCATCTAACTTTATACAAAGATTCAGCTTGGCCCCATATAGCATTCCCTCAGTTCCTTTTGTAAGTGCAATTGTTTTTTTTTTATACATGCAATTGTTTTTAATATGACCTGTTTCTATTTATACAATACACTTAGAGATTGTCTTCATTTTTTTTGGTTAATTTCTCATTTTACCCCTGTTTAATTGCTCATTAATTACTTATTCAGGATTTGTATAACAAAATCCAAAAAAGAGTGAATTTGACAAGATAAAACCCTTGAGGAACTTGTCTTTACATCCTTAGCTACAAAAGGCTCCATAAGAGTTAATCATACTATTGCAACCTACCCATATTCTATCCCAAATACAAAATCCCAAACAAAGCTTGTCATTGAGACTTCTCATTCATAACTTCATGATGTCATGGTCTGAAAATAACTAACTACAACTCGACCTTTAAATAACGAAACTTCCTAACACTAATATGACTCAAAAATTTAAAAGATATTCTAAAGATATATATTAAGAATAAAAATTAAATCAAGGATATAATATAAGATATTAAATGATATCCTTGAGATCCCTATTTGGCAACTCACATATCTAGAATAATATTGATAAGAAAATTAAATACAAAACTTAGAAGATACTTATTAGGATAATTCAAAATTCAAAATATCTAAAAATATATTAAATCCTCCTAATAATTTAGGAAATACAAAATGACTCTTAAAATCTTTTATTTGTCTTCCTCCACGACATGATGGAATTGACAAAATTGCCCATTGGAGTCCTATCAATTCCTTTCTCTCTTTCACATGCCTCTTTTTCTCCATATTTTTTCTTATTTGATTAATGGTATCTCCAAACCACATTAGACTTGATTAATCCCTTTCAAAGTTTACAGCGCAAAGGGATTTTAGTATGCTTTTTAGTATTCAATCATGTATTCTACTCCTTACGAAGATGAAGCTGCTTACCACATTGTGTTTGGTATAGGGTTTTTGGAGGGGAAGGGAGGGGCGTGGGTGAGAATTGCGCTCCTCCCCTCATTTGGCTTTGAATTTTTTTTTAAAGAAGGGAGGGGAATTGCCCCCCTCTCCTTGTTTGAATAAAACAATTTTAAAGACGCAAGGGGTTCCTCCCACCTCATATCCTTTTCGTAGCCTCCTCTCCAAAATTGAGGTTTTTTGGCAGGGAGATGAGAAAGAAATTTTATAGTGTGGTTGACAAATTTATGATTATAAATGTAAAAAATCATTAATATAATTAATTCTAATTATATTCTATTTTATAGAAATTTTATAATGTCAAGTGTTTCCTTTTTTAAGGCATGAAGTGAAAAGGGTTTTTACTTCGCTCAATAAATTCGTTCCTGAGATTCGAACTTGCATTCTCCACCTTACGGGGTGAGGCTACTTACCATAGCGGAATAGTTTGTTGGTTACAAATTTTTATTATTGTAATTTGAATTTTAAAATTATAAATAAATAAATCAACTAAAATATATTTTATAATATTATATGAATAAATAAATAAATGATATAGATAATGAAATAACAAATATGTTCTTAACTAAACATATTTAATTAGAAATTTTAAAATACTATTAAATTAAGTTATTATGATATCTTATGGTATAATTCTAACAACTTATTATAATATTATTATTTATTATTCAATATTAATTTGGTATTTCCCCTCATCACAAGCGTAGCAAATTTCCAACACATCATCATGATATTAAATAAATTTTTCTTAAGTTTGGAACATGTTGAAAGTGATAATAAATGACCTTATTCAGATGATAACCCCCTTTACAATTCTTTTTTTTATTTCTGTTACAAGTAAAGAAAATGGTTAAATGAATAAATATATTTAATTAGAAAATTTAAAATTTTATTAAAATTAAGTTATTATGATATCTTATGGTATAATTCTAACAACTTATCTTTGGTCAAAAAATTCTAACAACTTATTATAATATTATTATTTATTATTCAATATTAATTTAGTAATTCCAACTACAAATTACGTATTTAAGGGACTCACAAAAATTTGATGACCAACAATTGAACATTGAGCACAAAAGAAAATCACCCTAACTAATTTTGTACAAAAAGAAAGTCGGCCCCAAGATAACAATAAATCCAAAACATATAATCTTAACCTTACACTTGCAATACCATGATCTTATAATAATCATGGTTAGAAAGACAAGACATCAGATTTTATTTTCAGGAAAAACAAACTCTCAACAAAAGATGAAACAAAAACTTCAGACATTTTCGCAAGTCCCACAGGCTTCACTGATTCCTTAGTTGGATAAACTAAAACTATAGCTCCACCATTAAGTCTCAGGAGCGCTTTTCCATTGCAAGTTAGAGCTAATACTTTAAATATGCCCTCATAAAGTTCTCTATCCAAGCGAAATATTTCGATGCATGAATTGGTAATACCATAATCTTTCATCACCCAAATACAAAATACACATCAGTTGCTCCTTTTTATAACACGATTTACCACAGCAAGCGAATGGCCTCCTTCCACGGGAAGTAATCTTGATATGATAGCCTTTTTATTCGGTTATTGTTGTGGTAACATTAATTCTCTAAATGTTTCTTGAATCACATCAAATGATAAAATGAACCTGTAATGTATTCTACCCCCTTCCTCATCGTAGGTTGGCTAATCGTAGGCTGCGTAGCGGCAAACAACCCAACGTAATACGCCACTCAGGAACACTGAGGGTAACCACTCGCGATCACTGAGGAAAAATTGAGGAACTGTAACAGAGATACTCCTCCAAATATGAGAAGCAAGGGAGTACACTTCAACGTGAGGAGTATCTTTTGTAAATCGGTCATTCATGAGTCTCACTACCTTGTAATCGTTATTCCTAGAATCAAAACCAAACCCCAAAAAAATATCATACTTGGGGTCAACATAATTGAATAAATGTTGACAGCCACATTTTTTGCAGGTGGTGATTGGTTTGGGAAGCACAACATATTTTCCAAGCAATGGATTCCATATAATGATAGTTGCGGATTTTAATGGTGAATAGTCGGCAGAACATACGAGGCCATTGTATGTGCCAACAAAGAGCGTATCATGATTAGGATCAAATATATGAGAGAGTGGGAACCTCTCAATAGAGAATTGATCAGTTTGCTGATTAACAGAGGAGTACAATGAGTAAGTATCCTCCTGATGCAGAGAATATGAGTCATCAGGCGATTTGAGTTTCTGAAAGCAGAATTGGAAAAAGAGGGAGCTGTTGTGATTGGGTGCTTGAATTGTGCGGTCTAGATGATCATAAATGAATGTTTGATGAGTGACGAGAGAATTCCAAGCTTTGCAAATGGAGGTTCATTTAACAATAGACTTGACGGGAAGTCTGTGAAGAATTTCCTCCACGATTTCTAGAGGCAAATGATTAGACATATTGTTTTTGCTTTGGCTCACAACTCTGGACTCTCTATCTCTATCCTCAGAGACTCCACACCTTAGCACTTCACCTAAGAAATGAGGGAGAACCGGAAAAGAGAGAAAAGGAGAGACATAGGTGAGTGATGAGTCCAATCGGTAGGGCCTATAAAAAGGGAGAGACGATGACATTTTGGGAAGAAAAAAAATATCCACATCTTATTCATTTAAGATTTGTCATAATATCTCCATTAATTAAATCATCAATAAGATAAAATTATAATATAATTTGAATTTAAACGAACACGTTCCTTTGGCATAATAACATATCTTATATTTAAATTTAAATGTTTTTTCACCTTTTTGAATTTAAATGTTGAAGGACATGAATAGATATTATTAAAATAGTTAGAATAATATATCTAATTTAAAAGATGGCAACCGATGTTTAAAAATATAATTTTAAGACTTATCCTCCCTCCTTCTTCCCAAATTTATCTAGTTCAGTTTACTTTTATCGAATCCATGTCCTAAATTAACTTAATAACCCTAAATTATATTATATTATAATAGAAATAGAATGATCACGTCAGGAATTAGGGTTAGAGAGAGGGATGTATGGAGGACCTGAAAAGGAACAGGGAAGAGGGACAGAGTTCGAGGATTGGATTGGGGTGGAGTTGCTGCTTTTGGTTGATGCAGATATGCATATGTTGAACAAATTAAAAGTGTTGGGTTGGGCCCACTTTTGTTTTGATTTTGTGCATAATTTTGAATTCCATTTCGGTGCTTCTGAAATGAGATTAAAAACTTATCATATTTAATTTGGACAGTCTCATTCAAAATTCACACAAACACAGAGAGAGCTGCTTATTTCTAAGCATATTTATGCATGAGCGTGCAAATAGACACACAAACACATCCCTGCAAGGTATGCCTTGCAACACTTTACTACTCAGACTTCCCCACTTAAAGCTGGTAACTCATTACATGCTTCTCTCTCCAGGGGACCAAAATGTGAACAAACTTTCACAGATAATGTCACTACATGTGGAGCAACTAGCAAGTTACAAATTTTGAAAGACAAATCCGTACAGAAGAATAAATCTAAGAACTTATGCACAGAGCAAAATTTTACAGAAACCAAATTACATATTTCTTGAAAGAAAAATTAATGACAACAAACAAAAGCTACTTATTTCAATATTAATGACTACCCAGCTGGCCAACTATGAAATTCCACAGATTTAATTTAAGAAATTAACTTATATATACTGTCAAGAAGATCCCATTCTGCAAAATTTATTGAGAGTGAACTAAATCCCAGCCAACTAGCAAGCAAAACTAGGTACAATAATTGCATGATTCATAAAGCACACCAACCTCTTTCACCATCTAGGACAAAAATTAGTTCGTACAATTTAACGAGACACAACCCATGTTTTCTCAGTATGACTGAAACATAACACTTAAATAGAAACCCTCCATGCAGTGAATCCAATATTTATGACATGCTAACCAATTTCACATTGAAACAAAATATGTTAAGACTTTAATTAATCACATGCTTATATAAGTATTCAAGTAAGCCTTGATTAAAGAGAAATTTTCAAAATATCTATACATACACATTAATATTAAAATAGAAGTTCAGCCAAATGTAACATTCAGATTTTTCAGCAAAATGATTGCATATAACTTACAATCGACATACCAGATAGTATTGTAATAAGTGAGTTTGTAATTGAAATTAAAATAAAGTAACTGAACTAAAGAATTATTTTTTAAAAACAGTAATATATTTTCATTAACAAGGGATACATCCTCCTCGTACAACCCATTTTCCAGACCAAGACTCGTCTCTAACTTAGAATGCCTGGATTGAGAATGAAGTTTGTTCCCCCTAATTTGGGTCAGATACACCACTCTGCATAAATCCATAACTCCCATCTCGTTGCAAACTCATATCATAAACTTTAGACTCTAGTGAAGCATAGGGTGAAGTCACCCTATTATACTCACGACCGTGACGATGTGAAATGGAACTATGCCCTCTTTGTTTCCTTCCAAACTCAGCTCTCCCTAGACATCCATTTGATCTATCTAGGTTCCTAGATACAAACTTTCTCCTCTTCCCTTGCTTCCTCAATTTTCCATTAAGCCCCTTGTTAGTCAAAGACACAACTGAGTTAATGCAAGAAGAATTCCCAGAATATGATCCATTTTCCTGTTCTGACAAGTCACCTCTCTCAGTTTCCCCTTCTCCAGAGGACTTACCTCTAAATTTTCTTATGGTTGATATATGAGTTATCTCAGACTCACCTTCTCCAGAGGACCTACCCCTAAAGTTTCTTATGGATGATTCGCGAGTTATCTTCCTCACCTCATTACCTGAAACATTCTTGTCATCTTCAGATTCTGAGACCCCCTCAATACTATCTAAATCATCAGAATTACTGATTCTCCCATAAGGTCTAATACTATGGACAACCCCTTTAGGAAAAAATCTTGCAAAAGACAACTCATCCAGGGTTTCCAACAATTGGGGTCTAGCTCTCTCAGACCACATATCAAACCCACCAGGTTTTTGAAACCTATCAGCCAACACCTTTAATTGTTCATCTTCTTTAACTGAAAATGAGGTTGGGGCTCTCTCAACAACTTCCCATGGTCTCTTAAGCTTAGAAAATGCAGCCTTCAGCTCTTCCTCTTAGGCATTTCATATATCTGTCACTCGTGGCATAGCCGAGCCTTTAGCAGTTGTTTGGCTTTCTTGGCCTGCATGGCTGCATTCTCTTACATTGCCATTTTGATACACCCAGGGCCCCACCCATACGAATGACTGTCCTTCTGGGTTTAACAATGGGAAAGTGAGAAAGGGAAAGATGAGAAAGCTTTTCATGGAGGGAAAGACAACCTGGACTTGTCAAAGATCCAGAGAAATTAAGTTGTTCAGGAAGATTAGGAATTAACAGATGCATTAGGTATCCTTTTATGTCCTAAAATGTATAGGGATCCCAATGAGGATGCTGGTGGTGCACTTCAACTAGGGTTTTGAATTCTGATTCAAACTCTGGTAACCTTAAAACCAAATACAAAAAAGAATAAATTATCGTAAAGGATTTTAACTCGTCTGGTGGACAACTTGCTAGACATACAGACAGTGGATTGTTTCAGTTTGAACTACAATTCCACCATTGATGAGATATATTTGCACCAAAGGTAGGAAAGTATAATTTTCAGTGATTAATGCTTAAGTTGAACAATAATCGAGCAAATGGTTCAGATCATTAGTGAAAACAAACATACATGTGTGACAGATAATATATTTATAGGTTCATACCCGAGACGAGAGATAAAGACAGAGTAAGCGAATCTGAATTTGAATTCAACAAAGCAGTGTCTCGAAACTTCGTTATCTTTATGCACAAAGAATCAGGGGCTCTCAGCACTCGACAGGTATGAGGGATTCTTTTTGTTCTCTTTACGACCCCTCCTATCCGCTCTTCAGCTTGTTCACAAAATTTTTCGGTGGGGTTTCTTTTTTTTTTAAGTAAATTTTATTTGAATTTGTAAGGAAATAAATCTCATTCGTGTATCTTTCTATTGTTACATATGAGTTTATATACAAATAATCACATTTGAAGATTAAGTGAGAAATAGACAAGCGTTTCCTAACTCTGCCTAACCTTATGACTTTGTGTGTTAACATTTAGACTTTGAGTGAAGGAGGAACATGTGCCTGACGGTAAGGGATTTTGTTGACTTCTAACTCTTAACACTCCCCTCAAGTTGGAGCATATATATTTATCATGCCCAACTTGTTACAAAGATATTCAACCCGTGTCCCATTTAAGGCTTTTGTCAAAAGATCTGCCAGTTGGTCGTCAGACCGTATGTGTCCTGTAGATACAATATTTTCTCTAATCTTGTCACGAATAAAATGACAATCAATTTCAATATGTTTTGTACGTTCATGGAACACAGAGTTCGATGCTATATGAAGTGCCGCTTTATTGTCACACCACAGTTTTACAGGTAATGTTGTGATGATGCCAATTTCCTTCAAAAGCTGAAGTACCCATATAATTTCTTGTACTGACTGTGACATGGCTCTGTATTCCGCTTCTGCACTTGACTTTGACACAACCCCTTGCTTCTTACTTCTCCAAGATATCATATTTCCACCAACAAACACACAGTAACCCGTAGTAGATCATCTTGTGGCCTTTGATCCTGCATGATCCGCATCATAAAAGCATTCTACTTTAGTGTGCCCATAATCTTTATAAAGAATACCAAGACCTGGAGAGCCTTTCAAATAATGCAAGATATGTTCTAAAGCTTCTCATTGTGCCACTGTTGGTGATGCCATGAATTGGCTGAGCCTACTTACTGAGAAGGTTATATCAGGACGAGTTACGGTGAGATAATTTAGTTTACCAATAAGTCTTCTATATCTCTCAGGAAATGGAAACGGTTCTAATTTCTCTGGATCAATCCTCTTCTTCAAATCATCAGGAAGCTCATCAAACATACTAGCATCAAGATCCAGAAAGGGATTTGGAATCATGGGGATGCTACTTGGTGTAGCTCCAAGTTTTCTAGTCTCCTTTAAGAGATCGAGAACATACTTTCTTTGAGTCAAAAGAATACCTTTATTGCTTCTCAACACCTCAATACCAAGAAAGTACTTTAATGATCCCAAATATTTTGTCTGGAAGTGAGAATTTAGGAAGACTTTAAGTTCTGAGATTTCAGAATAGTTACTTCCTGTAATCACGATATCATCCACATAGACTACTAAAAGAATCATGCCTGCATCAGATTGTTGGTAGAACACAGAGTGATCACACTTGCTTTGATGTAATCCAAACTTCTTGACAACATTACAGAATTTATCAAACCAGGCTCAAGGACTTTGCTTTAGACCATATAGTGACTTCCTGAGATAGCATACTTTCCTAGTCTCCCCCTGAGCAACGAACCCAGGTAATTGCTCAATATAAACTTCTTCAAGGAGGTCGCCATTCAAAAAAGCATGTTTAACATCTAATTGATGTAAAGGCCAATGATATGTTGCAGCTAAAGAAACAAGTAGACGAACCGAAGTAAGTTTGGCGACAGGAGAGAAAGTCTCAGAATAATCAAGTCCGTAAGTTTGGACATATCCTTTTGCAACAAGGCGAGCTTTCAGTGGTTCTAAGGAACCATCAGCCTTAGTCTTAACAACAAACACCCATTTACATCCAATGGCTCTCTTTCCAGGAGGGAGATCAACAAGAGCCAGGTACCAGCTGTTTCTAATGCCAAAAGTTCTTCTTCCATTGCGGCACGCCAACCAGGGTGAGCTAGAGCTTGATGAAGGGAAGTAGGTATGGTAATAGAATCAAGGGTGGCCACAAGGGAAGATGAAACAGGAGACAAAGATTGATAAGATACAAAAGATGAGATATGATAGGTACAGTTAGCATATCGTTTGGGAGGACAATGAGGACGGGTACCTTTACGAAGTGCAATTGGTATGTCATCAGAAGTATCACCAAGAGAAGTAGAAGCAGGTGGTTCAGTAACAGCAATAGGAGGATTGACAGGAACAGAGGTAGGAACTATGGAGGCATCAACAGAGTCAATTGGCGAAGCAGGTGTTGGCGAAGGTGAATCATTATCGACATCAGCATCATTAATGATATCAGGTGCCGGAATAGCATCTTGTACTGGTGAGAGTGGGACAGGATAAAGCAATATATCATCAAAATTATCCATGACAGAGGGAGACTCAGATTCAGGGAAAGTTGTGAAGTAAGAAGAGGACTCATGAAAAATGATATCGGTGGATACAAGGTACTGACGGAGATCAGGAGAGTAACACCGATAACCTTTCTGAACTCTAGAATAGCCAAGAAAAACACATCTTAGGGACTTAGGATCAAGTTTGCTAACACTAGGACGGACATCCTGAACAAAACAGACACAACCAAAGATTTTAGGTTTAATAGGAAAAAGCTTAGGGGAAGGAATCAAAACGGAGTAAGGAATATCTCCACCAAGAACAGCTGAAGGCATGCGATTGATGAGGAAACAAGCAGTAGAGACAGCATCAGCCCAAAAACGTTTAGGTACTGAGGAATGAAACATGAGAGCTCGGGCGGTTTCCAAAAGATGACGGTTTTTCCTTTCAGCAACACCATTTTGAGCAGGTGTATTAGCACAAGAGGATTGGTGAAGAATACCATTAATTTGCATGTAATCGCTGAATGGGGCGGAAAAATATTCTTTCGCATTATCACTTCGTAAGATTTTCACAGGAGTGTTAAACTGGGTTTGAATTTCAGCACAAAAATGACGAAAATGAGTAAACAATTCAGAACGTTGTTTCATTAAATAAAGCCAGGTGGTTCGGGAAAAATCATCAACAAACGTGACAAAATAATGATAACCAGTCTGAGACGTGACGGAATAAGGACCCCAAACATCAGAATGTACTAACTCAAAGGGGGATGCAGCCCGTTTATTGATGCGAGGTGCTAAATGAATACGATGATGTTTAGCAAACTGACATGACTCACAATCTAAAGTAGACATGGAAGAAAACTGAGGATACAATTTTCGGAGAGAAAAAAGCGACATATGACCTAGACGACAATGAACTTCAAAGAGAGACGACCCACCAGAACAAGCAACAGAACATGGCACCTGATTATCAAGGATGTAATGTCCACCAGATTCATAGCCTCTACCAATAATCTGCTTCGTCGATAGATCCTGAATTAAACAATGGTTAGGGAAGAGTGAGATAAAATAGTTTAACTTATGAGTGAGTTTACTTGGAGACAGAAGGTTAAAGGTGAGATCTGGAATGTTAAGAACAGAGGATAATGAGAGGGATGCAGTTGGTTGAACAGTGCCAGAGCCAATAACATAGACGGGAGAACCGTTGGCAACAAATATGGATGACTGGTTGGCATAGGGGGCATAGGAAGAGAATAAGTGATGATTACCTGTCATGTGGTCGGTAGCACCAGAGTTAATGATCCACTTAGTTGAAGCAGTAGTTAAGCCAGAGGACAGAGTACCTGTTGCTAGAGCTCCTGCAGAAGAAGATCCAGATCCAGAATCAAGGGGACCAGATGTCTGGGCAATATGAGTAAGGCCGCGCTGTTGATCACGCTGCTGTTTATTTTGCAATTTTTGACAATTTTTCTTAATGTGGCCAGGTTCCTTGCAATAATTGCATATAATACTGCCAGAATTGTTATTTTGTTTGTACCCATAATTCCTGTTCTCAAAGGGACCTCGCCCAGCTAGAGTACTAGCAGTTGGATCAACAGACGAGTGAATCAAACTATCAGCACGAAGAACCCGGGAGAAAACATCTTCAAGAGAAGGAAGCTCTTGACTAGACAGAATCTGAGAACGAATAGTCTCATAAGACGGGTTGAGAGCTTCAAGAAAACTCATGATAGCCTGAAGTTCCAAGTTCTTGATTCGAGTTGGGAGATCTGCTTGTGGGGACATAAGTACTTTCATTTCCTCATACACACTAGTGCAAAATACTAATTTAGCTACATGATTTTACATCAGTTACTTAAAGAACCGAAGTGATAATTCATGTGACATAATTTTACTTCTGTTTTACGTGTAACTGACGCCGTAATGTACAATATGACATCAGTTACTTGAAGAACAGAAGTGATAATTCATGTGACATACATTCGCTTCTGTTTTAAGTGTAACTGACGCCGTAATATACAATATGACATCAGTTGTATAGTCAACTGATGTCGTAATTAAGATGCTATAATAATTATTATTATGGGATCAGTTTATTGAGCACCATAAGCCATAATTAATATAAAGTTTTGGAATTTACCTGTGAAATAAATAAATTTAAAATATAACATGTCATAATTGTAATTAAATACTATAAATAATTTTTTCCAAAATATAATTATATTCACTAGTACAAAATACTAATTTAACTACACGATTTTGTATTAGTTACTTGAAGAATAGAAGTGATAATTCATATAACATAATTTCGCTTCTGTTTTACATGTAACTGACACTATAAGGTACAATATGACATCAGTTACTTAAAGAACGGAAGTGATAATTCATGTGACATAAGTTTGCTTCTGTTTGAAGTGTAACTGACGCAGTAATGTACAATATGGCATCGGTTGTATATTCAACTAATGCCGTAATTAAGATGCTATAACAATAATAATTATGGCATCAGTTTAATAAGCACTAGAAGCCATAATTCATATAAAGTTTTAGAATTTAATTGTGAAATAGATAAATTTGAAATATAACATGTCATAACCATAATTAAATATTGTAAATAAATTTTAAAAAGTATTTTTTCCCAAGATATAATTATATTATAGTTATATTTTAAATAAATTTTTTTAAGTGGGTTATTTATAGCTCAGGACCATCTGATAGAGATTAGTGAACTTCTTTTAACTACTTAACTATACCTAGTTAATTATTAAAAAAATGGATGATCAATTTATGGGTGGAACTTGACCCATAATTTATAATTTATTTATTGAGCTTACTTATAGCATCGGGTCCTATAGGAAACCAAGACCTTAATTATAACCCATATGGCTCTAAGGAAGTCTTAAAAATATATTAACTATTTTTTTTCTAAAGAAAAGGAAATATTGCGTCGATTCCCACTCCACCTGACGCCCTAATGCCTTCAACAAAAACCTCCACTACTCTGCTAACTTCACGGCTTCTTTATGAATTTTGCTCTAGCTCTGCTAACTTCGCAATTTCCCTTCATCACTGTTGACGTAGCAGCTTCCAGATAGAGCACTATAAAAAAACACTCAATTTTCGACAGAATTTGCCATGGAATTTTTTCCGTGGCAAATTCTGTGGAAAATCTGTCAGAAATTCCATTGGAAATTTTTTCGACGGAATTTTTCCGTAGCTAAATTTGTCACGGAATTAACCACAAAAAAGTTCTATGGCTAAATTAGCCATGGAATTACGTTGTAAATTTTGCGAAAATTTTTTTTGCCACGGTGCCATGGAACTTTTCCGTGGCACATTCCGTCGCAAAATTTTAAAATGTATAAAATTTTATATTAAAAATAATATTATAAAATTAATTATTAAATAATTTTAATTAAAAATAAAATATTATTATTATAATTTATTGATACTATATTTAAAATTTTTGACTAAAATAATATTTTTAATATTATTATATTAGTTATTATTTAATTTTATTTAAAAATAAATTATTAGTTATTAATATTATATTTACCATTTTATATTAAAAATAATATTTATAATATTAAATTATTTGTTATTAATTAATTTAAATTAAAAATATATTTAAATTTAGAAAATTGATTAAAATATAGTTATAAAAATATTTAATAAATATTTTAAATTTATTGAATTTGAAATTAATTAATCATAAATATATAAATATTTTTTTGGAATTTTTATTTATTTTCCTTTATTTTTAATAATATTATATATATTATTAGTTTTATATTATGATAATATTATATATATAACATTATGTAATAAAATAACACAAGTTCATCTTGGCGCAACTGGCAAAGGCTCGAACGTGAAGGCACCAGGAGCATGAGGTCGCGGATTCGAACAGGAAGGGAGACATTTTCAAGATTTAACAGGCGCAGACACATGGCAGCTCTCGGAGGTGACACTTGGCGCACTGCGAGGAGGGTGGACACATGGCAGCGCACGGAGGTGACACTTGGCGCACTTCGAGGAGGGACACGTGGTGCATTGCAAGGAGGGTGGACATGTGGCAGCAGTAGGAGGTGACACGTGGTAGCGTGAGGAGGAGACACGTGGCTGAACCAACGATGAGGTGGCCTCCTACGGATGTGACATGTGGTATTTGAAAATTTTAAAATAAAAAAATATCCATTAGATTTGAAAATTCATTTGTCACACATCTATTATGGCGTCGGTTTAGTTACAATGCGAAGCCGTAATATATTCATTTACGGCGTTATATCTTAAGCAACTGACTCCATAATATATTCATTTACGGTGACATATCTTAAGCAAGTGACGCCATATATATATTTTTCGCTACGGCTAATTCCGCTACACCCTAAATACTGTGTAGCGGAAGAGTTGATCAGGGCGCTCAAATCGCCGTCGCCAACGGAGACCGGAGCCGCCGTCACGCGCCGCACGTGGATCTTGGTGGCGGAGCTAGAGGCAGCTCGTGTGACGTCACCGGTGGTCGGAATGAGACCGGATTTTGGTGACCGACCGTTTTTGAGCTTCTGAGGACACTGAGATGGCGCGTGTCAGTTGATAGTGGCTGGAGATGAGAGATCTGAATTTTGTGGTTCAATGTAGCTACAAATTTGCCTAAGGGAACTCAGAACTGAAGACACAGAGAGTTTAACAGAATCGGACTGAAGCAGAGGTATTTCGCTCTGATACCATGTAAGGAAATGAATCTCATTCGTGTATCTTTCTATTGTTACATATGAGTTTATATACAAATAATCACATCTGAAGATTAAGTGAGAAATAGACAAGCGTTTCCTAACTCTGTCTAACCTTATGACTTTGTGTGTTAACATTTAGACTTTGAGTGAAGGAGGAACATGTGCCTGACGGTAAGGGATTTTGTTGACTTCTAACTCTTAACAGAATTAAAGTAGAGATTGCAAATTGTAAAAAAGAGAATCCAAATTAAATCCAAATAAAATTATAAAATTTAAACACTTTAAATAAATTTTTAATTTGGCTAAGAGGCCTAATTAAAAATTTATAAATATTGTTAAAAGACCTCTACATTTTAAAAGTAAAATTGAAGGTTTTCAACTTTGATTATTTCAACCAAATTTAATTTTTGATCGAAACTTTCAACTAGATTTAATTCAGTTTTTCTAAAAAAGAAAACCAAGCTCTTTATGTAAGGCTGCATGTCTCATAAAAAAAATGGATCCAGCTTTCCTCCTTTGCAAAGGAGGCTCCTTTGCAGAATATGGACTGTTGGATCAGATCTCAACGGTCCAAATTTAATATATTATAAAACTATTATTATTATAATATTATAATATATTAAATCTGAACCGTTGATATCTGATCCAACGGTCCATATTCTGCAAAGATCCTCCTTTTCTCCTTTGCAAAGGAGGAAAGCCGGATAGAAAAAAAATGTCTCGTTCGCTGGACTTTTAAATTTTTTGGGGCTAATTCCACCTTTTTGTTCTGAAAATTTGAGAACCAACAAATTTATTAGCATATTTTGTGCCCAGGAGTAAAATTGTTGATTCCCACTTTCTTTTGAATTTTACGAAAAGGAATGGAGAATTGTTTCTGAGGTTGGCGTTGTTTATCATGGAAATCCAGAGATTTGAATTTCCCTCTCTCGGAGTATTCGATTGAGGTTGAAAGGGAAATCAATCATCGATACTTCTAATACCTATCTAAGCGAGCGAATAAATGGCGTGCATTGTAAATTTTCCAGCACGAGAAATTCCAATTAGTGTCGTGGTTCTTCTTGGGAATGCTAGTTGAACTAGTGCTAGGTTCATGTGGAATGTTTCGCCTAGTAAAAAATCTTTGAAACTTGAGGTCGTAATCTTAAACTCTTTTTATAGATAAATCCTCAGTCCGTTTAGGGTAATTGTTCTTGTGAAACATTTTGTTTATACTAACATTATCTTTATAGACCTGATGTGATGCATTAAGTTAATACTAAGTATTAGATAGAGGACAAAAAAGAAAGGATTATGAGCGCTTTCATTATTCGACTACCCTTTCTGGGTTAGAAAATCTCTATAAACTTGGCAAAAAGTTGCACTTGTGAACTTGAAAAATCCAATTAAATCCATTCAATTGAAATAATTGAAAACAAAATCAAGCTTATTATATTCATGTTCAGTTTTTTTAACTACATAGGGACATTCTAGTTGCTTAACAACATTTATAAATCCCTAATTAGGTCTCTTGGCCTGATTATGAATTTATTTAAAGTGTAGGCTTGAATTTGAATTTTGCGATTTCAGTTGGATTTAATTAGAAATTTTTTTTTTATGAAACTTACCTTACCTAAATATATAGTATAAAGGGAAAATGACAGAACAATAATTTTGAAGTTACAAAATTTCAAATCAGGTATTTCTCTAAATATTACTTGTGAATTGCTTATCGAGTTTTGTCATTCTCTTATCAATTTTTGATAACAAACAGAATTTGGGATTTTGCTATTTCAAAGTTCTTTTTCTATCATTTTTCCTAGTATTATAAATACAAGTCACCCAAAAAAGAGTTAAGGGTTGCTCAAATTATTACATTGCAGCTTCACTCATCACTTATGATAAATTCGTATGTGTAGATACATAGAAAAGTTGCTTTTCATAAAAAAAAAATATAAGTCTACTTCCATGTGGTTACCAACAATAGTTTTCATATGTGACAGTGTGAGTATGTATGTTTAAAGTATCGAAATTTTCATCAATAGTACCTTTTTATTTTAACTCTTTTATTTGTAATTTAATTTCCAAAATATTTATGTCTTAAATTAGGAATTTATTTTTTTAACTTTATTTCTTTTTAAAAAAAATAAAAAATAGTATTTTTTTAATGGGAAAATTGATCTTTTAGTCACTATATATAATGTTGACTAAGTTGTAACTCAGTCCCTACACTTTGAGTCGGTGCAACACAATCCTTATAATTTTGACTCGGTTGTAATTCAATCTCTCAAATTTGACTCACTGCAACTCATTCCCTATACTTTAAATATTTTATAATTCAGTCCTTTACTTTTTCTTGAATTGTTTTAGGAAAAAAAAACTAGGCCCTTGATTAAGTGAGGGTGGGGAAAATTCAATTAATTGAGTGAGGGTGTGAGAAATTTACTACACTTCTAACTTGATTAACAACATTTATCAGGGTATTTGTCATTTCAATAACGTTATTTACTATTATTTTTAACAAGTTCCAACTTGAGAAAATTCTACTGACTTTGGGGGGGGGGGGGGGTTAACTAGACTTGTAACGTTTTTAAAGATATTAACCATTGCAATAATATCATTTAATACTAATTTTTACAAATTCCAAATTTCGGAAAATTCAACAAATTGAGTGTGAGAAAATTTTACTACTCTTAGCGCCCATTTGGTTCATAGAATTGGAGGTAATATAATGCAATGGAATAGAATGTAATGATGATTACATAATTTGTTTGGTTCATCATTAGGGAAAGATGATGTATATGCATAAAAATATTTGGTTGGATTACATCGAAAATGAGAATACATGGGAATAATATAGCAATGGACAAAATTACCCCTGCCTACACATATAATAATGTACTCATTGGGTTCATGATAATTTTTTTAATTCTGTGCAATGTACATATTGGGTTCATGATAATTTTTTAATATTTAATGGTGAAAACATTATACACTGTATATGTTGGGTTCATGTTAATTTTTTTAATATTTAATTATGGAAATATTATTTAATGATATATTTTAATATTTTTTTAAAGGTGGAATATAATTTTTTAATGGGGAATATTTCTTAAGTTTCTATATTATTAATTATTTTTAATATTTAATGGTGATAATTAAAATTATTTAATATTTAACAGCATTTATGGGTGGGCACTTCGGTCAATTTAAAAAATTATAATGGCAATAGTGTCATTTCCACTTGATTACAGGATGTCTGCATCCTCATTCATCAGTCCTAACAGTATAATCCTGATTACATCAATAGAGTGATTACAGCGTTAGGTTGCGCTACAGAATGTAATTCTATTTATATTACATAAGCGCAATCTAACGCTATAATCACTCTATTGCATCATAATTACATATAATCCTCTCTCATGTAATCGAATCAAATGGACTATTAATGTTCTAAAATTAAACTTAGTAAAATAATAAAATTACCCCATATCCTCTGGTTGTATAATACATATATACTTCTTCTATGCTAACAATTCATCGTCTAAAGCCATAACACGTTTTACCGTTTTTGTTTGATGCTTTATATATTTTTCTGGTTTAGTTTTTTTGTGGTATATATGTTGCTTTGGTTTATTTAGTAGGAATATAATAAAATATAGAGTAAAATTCTCTAACCACCCTCTTGTTTTACCTTAATTACATAAACCTCCCCTATATTTTAAAAACATAAACTTAAGTCTAAACCATTAACTCCATTAAGAATATTCTAAAATTATATATTTTAATTTAAATTTATATAAAAATAAAATTTATTTACTAATTTACCCTCAATACTTAACCCGAAATTTAACTTGACAGTTTGTAAATATCGCAAACCTTTGAAAGTTAGAGTAAGTTTTTTAAATATCTGTAAAAAAAAGTATGAAATTATAAATTTAAATGACTTGCATTCTCTCAAACCTATATAGTCTATTATCTTTAATAGAAAAAATGTGTTTAATATATATTTTTATTCATTTAAGAAACCAAAAATAAATAAATTTCAATAAATACAATGAAAATTTAAATTTAAAATTTTATAATCTCAAAATTAATAATTTTTTTTTTAACATATTAGAATATTAGAAAATCATTCAGAATTAAATTTTGGTGGTATAAATTTTTTTGGCCCATATATATATATATATATATGTTTAAATAATTATAATGTTAAAAGGGGGACATTTTGGTAATAAAAAGTTCAAAAGTCAAACTTAATAGTTAACTTACAACTTGGGTAGATGAAAATAGAATCTCAAAATATAAGGGAGATTTGTGTAATATACATTTTAATTTTGAAGGATGTTTATATGAGTTTTCAAAATAGAGATGTCTGTGTAATTAAGGTAAAACATAGGGGCGATTAGAGTATTTTACTCTAAAATATATTAATCTCTCAACTAAATAGACCTACAATATGCTATGAACAAAAAAAATAAATGTCCATTGTTTTTTGCCTCATATGGTTTGTAATCATGTTTGTCATGTAAAATTAAAGAAAAAAGGTGATAGATAATAATACTATACATGATGTGATATCATTTAAATATTTAATATTTAATTTAAATCCTTGAATATCTAAATCCTAATAAAATATCCCATTCAAATCCAATCCTGATATATATCTAATAATATTAATCCTAATGTCTTATAATATCAATCCTAATATCTTATAACATCTAATATATTAACTTGACATTATAATACTATGAGCACGTTTAGTTTAACAGCATTGCATGCCTGCAATGATAATCATGATTATATTATCAAGATAAGAGTATTTGATTGCTCTTTAGCATGGTAATAGGGTTTACTATGATAATGATGATTACCAAAAAATTGGTAATCCTCATACATACCTCTCCCACTATGAATACTCTTTATCATCTTATTGCATGGCTGAAAAAGTCTAATTTACCTTTTAGTTTCATTTATTTTTGTTTCATTTGTCTCATTTCACTTGTCACACCATGCCAAAATCATAGTCGCCACTACCTCCTCCTCCACCACCATTGCTGACACCCCTCGCCACCGGCACCACCTCCACCATTGGGGCCGTCGGCACTACCTCCTCCTCCTCCTCCACCGCCACAACCTCTTCCTCTTCCATCGTCGTTGTCCCCAGCCCCACTATTGCCACCACTACCTCCTCTACAGCCGCCGCAGCCGCCACTATCTCCTCCTTCTCCATCATCGTCATTGCCATCCCCCGCTGCTGACACCTCTACCTCCACTATTACCTTCGCCGTCGTCACTACCTCCTCTTCCACCACGGTCACCGCCACCCCCTGCTCTGCTACCTCTATCTTTGCCACCACCACCACCACTACTAGCTCTTCATCCACTGTTGTAGCTGTCACCACCTACCATCGCTACTGCCACCGCCACATCACTGTTACTGTCGCCTCCACCACCACAACCATCAATATCGAACGATCCTCAGTGAGATAGCGTGACGGTTATTGTGAGGAAAATCAGTGGCTCTTAACTATTTTTTCTACAAAGATTATATTAGGGGTAAAATAGACTTTGTGTGATATATTAATTTTAAATAATTATTAAAAAAATAACACATTGCACCTTGCTTAAAAATCAAACCAAACGCTAGCCCTGTAATTAATATTACATTGTATTATCATTGTATCGCATTGCACTGTACTGCAGGGTGTAATAGGATCGAACTAAACAAGCCTTATACAGTATGTGATATCATTTAAATATCCAATTCAAATCCAATCCTAATCTCTAATAATATTAATCTTAATATCTACTACGAGATCAAATATAATTTTTATTGTGGGAGATCACAATTGATCAATTATACTATACATATTTATATACTAATAAAAGGCAATGATAAACATTCAATTAATATTATAGGGGTAAAATAGTCAACTTATTATTAGCTTCCCTCTCAAGCCAAACAAGTTACAGTCAAAATTCCTCCTCTCCTCTCCTCTCCTCTCCTCTTCAATCAATTCAAATAAGTGATCATTAAAATCTCTCTCCTTTCCCTCCCTCCTCCCATATCAACGAACCCCCCCTCCCAAAAAAAATTAAATTTCTCCCCTCAATTCCCCTCCTCTCCGTCGAACCAACACTACTACAAAAAAGTAAAGCTGTGGCGCTTATAATTGCATTAACTGTGGCGCTAGAGAAGTGCCACATATCTAGATGCCACTAAAAAAAGCTGTGGCGCTTGGAAGCGCCACAACATTTTAAAATTTTTTTTTAAAAAAAATACCCTCCTGTGGCGCTTGTTTGAGGAAGTGCCACAGGAGGGGGGCCTCCTGTGGCGCTTGCTCAAGCAAGCGCCACAGGAGGGCCACAGGACTTGCTTGAGCAAGCGCCACAGTAGGGTCCCTTTTTTTTTCTTTCTTCTTCTTCTTCTTCTTTTTTTTCCTGTGGCTCTTTTTTATGCTTCCTGATTGTGAAGTTTTATATAAAATGAGTGGATTTCGTGTTTATCATCTCCACAAATTGTCAATCTTTCTATTTTATATTTCAACCTATTATATATATATATAAATATAATTTTCATATTTAAAATTCAAGTTCCCCAACAATAATGTTCTTACATTAATACTCTCCAAAGCTAACATAAAAAATATCACAATACAATAACTTGATATGTGAACACAGTACATCAACAACTAATTAAGTAAAATAAAAGATTATTAAAAAACGCAAGCTTGTCGGCAAAAAAATTTAAACAAAGCAAAAAGGAAAACGAAACAAGCTAGGTTTTCATTCTTTCCTATTAAATTAGGAACAAAAAGGCAAACGTTATATTACGGTTTATCTTGACTAAAAAAAAAATTTAAACAAAGCAAGCTAGAATGAAATAGTCTTCTTCTTACAAATCTATTAATTGACCAGCGCAGGGAGTGGGAGACCACGTTGGTGATGCTAGCTTGAGTGATGAGTGAGCGTGTGGGTGTGCTTTTTAGTGTGAAGATAATAGGAAATGGAGGGAAGGGGCCGACGGATCCACTAAGAAGATGAGAAAGGGAAAATAGTTTAATGGAGGAGAGAGTAGTTAAATAATTAAAGTGTAGTAGTAGTCAAAAAGAGAAGGAATGGGAGACGGACACAGGACCACTACGCGGAAATGAAATAATTAAGAGAAACACTATCAATTTAATTTTTTTTTTTAAAAAAGTAGGCAAGTGTGGCGCCTAAATAAATAGGCGCCACACATTACCACAAATCAGCTGTGGCGCCTAATGCATTAGGCGCCACAGCTGATCAAGTCATTATCATGTGTGGCGCCTATTTATTTAGGCGCCACACATGCCCACCCTTAAAAAAAAAAAAAAATTAATGCTGCAGCTGTGGCGCTTGGTGGGTTAGGCGCCACAGCTGCTTTAGTGTGGCACCTACGTAGGCAGGCGCCACATTAGGCCTCCTCAATTGTGGCACTTAATCTATTAGGCGCCACAGCTAGTACCCAAAATTAAAAAAAAAAATTATAAAGGTAAAAAAAAAAAGAGAGAGAAGCTGTGGCACTTGTTTAAAGAAGTGCCACAAAATGTACGCCACCTTTTATCCTTTTTGTAGTAGTGCAAACACAGTGCTCTTTTTCTAATAAATGGTAATTTGATTATTCTCTCTCTTACACTCTCCCCCATAAATAAGGATATTTTAGGGGGAAAAGTTACATTTTTTACATATTTATTATTTCAAACTAATTTTAATCAACTTTTTTATCGACATAATTTGATTAATTGTCCCTTATAAAAAGGTTTAAAGTGCAATTTGTAACACCCCAAAATTTATATTCACCAAAAGTATTGTAAATATTTTAGAAATTCAATAAAACGGTGAATATTCATGAATTTGGAATTTATGAATTTATAAATGTTCAATTTCATGAGAAATTGGGCAAAAAATAAATATGGAATTAATTTGGGTGATTTAAAAAGCCCAATATTAAGGTCCAAAAATGAAGGAATATTAGAGAAAATATTTAGTCCAAAAATAGATGGAAATTGGCCAAAGAAAAATAAGAAAAGAAATCGGATTAGAAAGGTAATGGCAAAATCGTAATTTTGCCAAAATAGCACAAAATAAATTATTTTCCAATTAATTGAATTTAATTTCAATTAATGAAGGAAAATAAAGGTTAAAAATATATTTATAATATTTTGTTCAATTTAATATGAATTTATGGAAAATTTGAGCAAAAAGTGTAATTTTGACCAAAATTGAGACTATACGTGTATACGTAACTGGAACAAGTTGTGAAGCCAATTGAGACCATAGGGAGGGACCCCTAGGTGTCTCCTACATGTGGCATAAATAAGGAAATATTAGTTGGACTTAATGAGCATGGTTACATGTACATAAAGTTTATGTACATAAAACATCATTTTTGGAATTTTGGAAAAAATTGTTAAACAATTAAAGCATAATGTTATATATTATAAAATATATGTTGCATCTTCATCTTCAGCTCATTCACGTACAGAACAGACCTGAAGTTGAGAGAGAAAGTTGAGAGAGTTTAGAGAGAGAAAGAGAAGAAAAATAACAAGGTAAGCCGATTTCTCCGACGATTTCGCTCCTAACGCGTATTACTCCGACTCTAAGCTACTCCTCTTTGTTCTTTAAGGTTTGGAAAGCTCAAATTTGGTGTTCTAAAAGTTAGGGTTTTCAGCCATTGTTGGGAAAAGCTTGTGGGAGCTTGAGGTAACTTCCAAACCTTCGTATATTAACTATTCTGGCTGCTGTAGGCAATTTAATCGGTGAAATTTCGCCGGATTGCCATTGGTTTTAAATTTTGGAAAAGTGTATATTTAAGGGTTATGCTGCCCAATTTTAGTTCAAATGGTTGTTATAACTCAATTAGATTGTTAATAAAGTGATCAAGAGTAGAAAGGAACGTGTTTAAGGAGCCGAAATCGTAAAACCCTGATTTTTCCTGGAGAACACCATTATTTCGGCCAGGGATGTTTGAGAGCCTTAGAGTTGGATTTTCAATGATTTGATGGTTCCATTGGGTTCAGGAGGGAAAATTAGGTGGGGTTACAGTTGGGCACTTTTTCAAAAAAAGGCTGAGAAAGCATAATTACGGAAACGCCCCTAAAACCCCAAAAGTAGGGCTGCCATGGGCAATTTTGTAATTTGACATTGAATTTGGTAATTTTGAGTCCGGAAATGGATTCCTTGGATGAAAATATGTCAGGATAGCCCTAGTCAAAAATTTGGAAAAACGTGCCATCAGGCCGGGTACGGCGGGGCCGGAGGCATTTTAGTAAATTTTCACCATAGGCTAATATAACCACAAGAAACACTATGGAAATGTCTAAAATGATACTTGGATAGGTTATAACCTATTTCTTGTACATTTAATATTTTAGGACCGAATCAGGAGTCGAAAATTGACACGTTTCATGAGGCACACAAAAAGGGGTCGATAGAACTTCGAGGTAGGAACTACTATCTTTCATATACTATATGACTATTTGTATGATGCGTGCTACTGTATTTTGTGATCTGAACACGTGCTGGAGGCACATTACCTAGCTGTGGTATAGGACCTAGCTGAGGTACACTAGTCTTACCTAGTTGTGGTCGAGGACTCGGCTGAGGTACATGTAGGGGTTTCAACGGGTTAGTTGGCCCTGAATTTTGTGTACACACACGGATGATATGATTTTTCATTTTACTTGATACGGTGCATTGCATATTTAATTTTCGCATTTTATATGTTGATCGTATGTTTCTACTGAGATTCCTTGGAATCTCACCCCTTTTTCTAATCAAAATGTCTCAGCGGGTGCCAACGGCTCGAAAGCCAAGGATGCAGGGAAGGGAAACTGACAGGCACGTTTCCCAAGATAAATACAGTGGTTGTATATAGTCTGTATGTGAAATAGTTTTGGGACATTCTGTACATATTTGTCATTATTATCGACTTTTGCTCTGTTAATGACTGTCTGTAAATAAATACTTATTATCAGTATAACTGTACTTTTCTGTTTGCCTATGGAACTTGTTCATTATTGCCCTGCGCATATCAAAATGGAAACGGGTGTTGACACAATTTTAGCAACAAAGGCTTTTGCCATACACATTTGGCATAATTAAGTTTTAAAGGATGCAAAAATAGACACAATCTTTTAAAATGGTCCATTTTAGCAAAAGTTTTAAAAGATTATGTCTACTCTTGCCAACTTTAAAACTTAGTTGTGATAGACACTTATAGCAAAAAAAAATATTGTCAAAACTGCACCTTAAACCTAAAAAGAGACAAAGAGAGTAAATTATAAATTAGAAAGATACTCCCTTTGTTATTTTTTATAATAAGAGACAATTAAAAAAATAATGTCGATAAAAAAAGTTTGTTAAAATTAGTTAGGGACATTAAATATGAAAGAAAAATGCGATTTTTATCTCAAAGAAAGATTACTTAGGAAAAAAGAGATATGTGGAAGGGAGATAATATGTGGTGTAGAGAGAGTGTAAGTGAATGTAATAAATGCAAAGATATCAATATTATTAATTAAATATAGGCAAAATAAGAAATTAACAATAATAATCGTAGACAACACTACACTTCTATTGTAGAAGACACTTCAACCATAATCTTAGCACTCCAAGTATAAAAGTAATGAACTTGTACATAATCTAAAAGTTCATACCCAAAACTTTTTTATTTGATTGAGGGTATAATTCTTTTGATATTTAGAGTGCAAATGGTTTTTGCCCCTCCCAACAAGTGTACGATTTAAACTTCTGTTCTTCTCCTTACAGTGATAATATTACTTTCCACCCAAATCAAGAACTTGTTTATAAAAGCTTTTAATTATTGTTCACCCCATTATTTTGATGGTCTTTTGATTATGGGGGCCTTCCCACTTTGGAAGGTTAGCTTGAAACATAGGTCCAATAGGAATAATGGGTCTTCTAAGAGAATTCTCACCAATATGAGAACATAAAAACTTAGGCGTAGTTTTTTTCTTCTTGTCTTCCTTTTTGGGTTTCGACTGTGAAGATTCTAATGGATCTTTTGGGAGGTTAGCTTGGAACATTGGTCCGATAGGAATAACGGGTCTCCTAAGAGAATATTCTCCAACATGAGAGCGTAAAGACTCTTGTGTAGATTTTTTCTTGTCTTCCTTTCTAGGTCTCGATTGTGAATATTTTAATGGATCTTTAAGATGCTTAGCTTGAGACGTGGGTCCAATAGGAATAGTGCTGAAAAACGAGCCGGCCCGTGACGGGCTCGGGCCTAAACGGGCCGGCCCGTTTAGGCCCGCGTCCAAATTCGTACTCTTTTAGGGCGGCCCGGCCCGTTTAAGTCCGGCCCGCGGGCTTTTGGCCCGTTTACAATTTTTTTTTTTGCCATTCCTTTTTTGTTTCTTATTCTCATAAAGACTAAAATACCTAATTTAAAACATAAATATCATCAACACTAATTTAAAACATAAATATTATCCAAGTTTAATAGAACACAAACACTAAAACTTAAGTCCAAACCATAATTAATATTCATAACCAATTAAATAAGTTCACAGCCACAATCAAACAAGCCTACAAGCTTCAAATGTCAGTAATAATATAACACCTGATTTGGATTTTGGCGTATACATGCAAAAAAAGAAAAAAGAAAATCAAAGAAGAGAAGCTTCAAATGATGTCTGAATCAATGTGAGAGCATTTTTGATATGAGGGTTAGGTTAGGTTAACTCTACCTCTAACCAATGCTTACTGCCCATTGTCTTGTGCCCATTTAAAAAAAAAAAAATTAAACGGGCCTAAAAGGGCCGGCCCTCAGGGCTTCAGGGCCGGCCCTACAGGGCTTGCGGCCCTACAGGGCCGACCCTTTTAGGCCCGCTTCCATTTTCAGCCTTCAAATCATAGGCCCGGCCCTTGACGGGCTCGGCCCGAATTCCCGGCTCTAAATAGGAATAACAGGTCTTCTAAGAGAATTCTCACCAATGTGACCATGTAAAAATTCTTGTGTAGGTTTTCTCTTTTTGTCTTCCTTTTTGGGCCTCCATTGTGAAGATTTTGATGGATCTCTCAAAATTGTTAACAATTTTGGTTCTTCCAGATCTTCAACCATTGGTTTCTCTTTGAGTTCTTCTAGATCTTCTACCATTAGTTTCTCTTGAACTAATCTCTCAATAGTATGTTCATAATCATTGCCAATAACCAAGTTTTCTTGCTTCATCACTTGGGTTGACTCTTCTATAGAGTCAATAGAGTCTTTGAGCACAATACAATTTGATGTGTCAACATCATCAACGACGAAAGTAGGAAAAGCATCAGTTGCTTGCTTTCCTTCAAAACTATCGCCTTTAGCATTGATATGAAGTAGACATGAAATGGGAGAGCATTGGACTCTTCTCCTTTTCATGCCATTTTGATGATTAGATTTATCTATATCCATATTGTGTCTAAAAAGACTAGCAAACACACCATCATATAAAAATCGCTCGAGATTGTTCCCCCTCTGAAAAATACAAGCATAACCTCAGCATTACCAAAATTCAATGTAATAGTAAAAATTAACTCAGTAAAATTGAATTAACTGAAGCTTTGAATTTTTTTTATTCAAACTCTATTACATCATTTTGCATTTAGTACACTACGTGTATCCCACCCCACTTTTTATCATTTGAGGTAATTCTAAATAACTTATCAAAAATAAATACTATATCTAATTTGATTGAACTTGAGATCAACGCCATACCTTCGGAGTTACGAGTGTCTTTTGTGGAAGCTTCTGAATTAAATATTGAGATGACTCCATATTGTTAGGGTTTGAAGCAAGGCGTTTCATTATGTTTCTTTGTTTTTAATTCCTCATACACCTGACACCATAAGATAACTAATTGAGAAAACTCATAAACATGTTGAACATAAAGAAGTACAAATTCAAATAAAATATCTTAAAACAAATAATCATAATAAAATAAACTTAAATATCTAATTGGCATTACAAATTTGGAGAAAAATAACCTGCCTCTGATACATAATTGATGTAAAACAATAAAAAGGAGAATTGGTAAAATGGACGGTACAAACTTGTCTTTGATTCCAAAGGAGTGAATTGATGGCACACACTTGGAGAGGTAACTTGCGCCTCAGGTACCAATTTGGTGTAAAACAAGGATTGGAGAGGTAACTTGCCTATTATACCAATTTCGTGAAGTATATAGTAAGGGGAGGGAGCAAGGAAGCTGGTGAGGTAACTAGCCTCTGACACAATTTGGTGTGATACAAGTACAAGCGAGGAAGGAAGCAAAATAAAAAGGTCCTTAAGGACTAGTCAAAGGTAACTTGCCTCTTGTACAATTTGGTGTCATACAAGTATAAGGGTGTGTTCTTATTAGCTTTTGGAGAATAGCTTCTGGAGAAAAAATGGAGAATAGCTTTTGGAGAATAGATTATGGGAAAAAAGTGATTTTGATAAAATGAGAGTGTTTGGATGATTTTAGCAGAATAGCTTTTTTCATGGTCAAATGATTAAAAAGGACATTAACTTTTATGATAATTAATGTAAAGAATAAGATTATATTTTATGTATTATTTAAGGGTTAAAATCCAAATTTAACAGCCAAGTTTTTCCTGAGGGGCATCTGATACAATTTTAGAAGATGAACAAATAACAATGAACAATTAAAACCCCTAACGGCATTAAAAATGATGCATCTTAATCCATTATTTAACATTAAATTTCATAATTAATACCAAAAATAAAATAAATTTGTCTATATGTAATGTTAATTAACTTAACTAATTTTTCTAATATAATTAAATTAGATAAATAGATTTTATATTAAAGATAAGAGGGAGTATTAAAATTTTAAAATCTTTAAAAAAAAAATAAAGTGACAAACGAGATGAGAAAAAATGTGAAATTTTTTTGAAAAAAAAAACAGAAGAGAGAGTGTGTCTGTGGTGTGGGACCAACAATGAAAAAGAACCAATAAGAATTAGGCTGTGGGGCCCACATAGCATGAAAAGCCAAAAAGATCAGCTTATGGACAAAACCATGGTTTCAGGCTGAAACCATGGTTTTGGTTAGAAAAAGGAATTGTGCGTTTTTTCGGGGTGTTCGGTGAATTTTTTCCAAAACCTTAGTTTTGGGTAAATAATCGCTTTTCAGTGCCTATCCGAACACACTCTAAGGGAGGAAGGAAGCATAATAAAAAGACCCTTAAGGACTAGCTAGCAAGTGTTGTCAACCTCGTAAAGAGAAGAATACATTGTGGGTTTGACCTCCGTGCCAAACAACCATGAAGGCAATGCCCCATTTGATATGTAGAGGTTGAGATTGACATTGGTACTTGTAACATTTTAAGGGAATGTTTTTATTAATTTTATTTTATAAAATAAAGTAAATTACCAACCATCACTGTTCTCATTCTTCCACACCCGCCACGTCCACTATTTATCCTCCTTCCTCTTCATGGAAGGATGGATACATAATATTTTAAAGGGTTAATATAATTTTTGGTCCCTGAAGTTTGATCCAATTTTGGTTTTGGTCCCTGAAGTTTGAAATCGGTGGTTTTGGTCCTTAAAGTTTCACTCGATTTTGGTTTTGGTCCCTGAAGTTTGAAATCGGTGGTTTTGGTCCCTGAAGTTTCACTCGATTTTGGTTTTGGTCCCTCAAGTTTGAAAAGGACTTGGTTTTTTCCGGGTCGGGTCGGGTTTTTTAATTGGGTCGCCAAGTCCTTTTCAAATTTGAGGGACCAAAATCACCGATTTCAAACTTCAGGGACCAAAACCAAAATCGAATGAAACTTCAGGGACCAAAACCACATATTTCAAACTTCAGGGACCAAAACCAAAATTGGATCAAACTTCAGGGACCAAAAGTTATATTAACCCTATTTTAAAATAAAAATTTCTTAACTTTATCCAATATGACAAAGCAACGAGAATTATTTGAGAATGTTTTTCCAGGCAAAAGTTCATAGGGGTATTTTTGTCCTAAATTTATCATGACTATGTATATGGATAGCTTTGTCGAAAGAGAAGATGACTGGAGATGGAGAAGGCGACTGGAGATGATGGAGATGGGGACGAAGAAAAACATTGAGAAGTGAGAGAGATCCAATGATAATGTGATGAATAGAATGAGGGTACTTCAATATGAAAAATTATATTTATTTTATAATCTCAGCACTGCTTCATCATTACTTGGGTTTCCAGCAATCCACTTTTGTCATATCCTCAGTCCCTCAAAGTGAGTGCCTGGGTTTTCCCATAAAAGCGTAGTTTCAGAAGCTTTTTTTTTTGCAAGTCGAGACAAAACTCTTCTCACATATTTATCTCGTAAATTGTAAAAGCTATTCTCCAAAAGTTAATCCAAACATACTCAAACTAGTGCCAAGCTCAATACCACCCCTTCAATAGCACGTACAGGATTTTGCGTTCTAAGTCTCGAAAACGAATAGTCTCAAATACGAAGTTCAAATACTTTTGATCAAATTCAAAAGGCCTTAGGGTTCACAGGAAAGGCGTATAAACATGAGTTTTCATAATCAATTTCATGTTTTAGGTGAACAGCAGAAACAGCATATACAATATAGAATATCATATTATACGAAAAGAAAAAAAAATACATTTAAGAAAGAAAAAATAGGGGCGTAAGAATATGAGATAAAGTTAAGAACAGCAAAAACATGCGTATACTATAAGTAGAAGAGAAGAGAGGGCTTACCTTTTGATTCCCTTGTTCATATTAGGCTGGACAGCGCAGTGCCTAAAATGGATGGAGAAGGCGATTATTTATAGACAAGGATGAGATATCACAATAGTAGGGTTTCCGTGATGCGCGGATAGATCTATTTAAATTTATTTTGAAAGGCTGAGATTTTATTTGTGTTTATCTTTTTAATTTATTTAATTTTCTTTGGCTAATTGATAGAAGATTAGTATCAATCAACGATTCATATCCAAGCTAGTTACTATCAAGATGTGATCTTCAAAGATTTACCAAAAATAATTATTCCTATATTTGAAAATAACATTATTTAATTTATCAAATATAAACAATTATTGTTTAAATTTCCTAGTTAGTATGAAGATGTGATCTTCAAATATTTACTATAAATGATTATTCCTATATTTGAAAATAACATTATTTATCAAATATCTAATCAGATATTTATTATTTTAAATATTTTCTTTTCTAATATTTAGTAATTCATGGATATTGAAATTCAGAGTCTTGGTTAAGAAGTTAACTAAATATTTGGTTTCCAGTAAACATAAACAGGGAAGAGGAACCTCTCCTATTTCCCTTCTCATCCTCTTCCTCTTTTAAATGTTGACCTCATGGGTTTAAAAAAAAACTAAAGAAAAGAGAGGAGAGGATGAGAAGGGGAAATGAGAATTCCCCGCTTGTTGATAAAGTCCAATGACTAGTGAGATATACATAGCTAATCTCACATAGTGAGATAAAGTTATTGATAAATGTTAATCCTCTTCCTCATGTTGATCTCATGGTATTTATAAAAAGGGCGAATGTGTAATTCTACCCATAAGCATTTCCCAAAATAGCTACTAGCAAAGTAAACATTTTTCGGGTTTAAAAGTACCTATGAATATTAAAAAGTAGACCGTTAATGCCAATTTTATTAACTTTGTCTGACGGTGTTACTTTTTGGTTAAAACAATAGGTGGGCTCATACGAACAAAAAGTAACACCGTGATCCCAAGTTAATAGAATTGACATTGAGGGTTTACTTTTTAATGTTTATAGGTATTTGGACAAAGGTGCAAAAATGCCTATGATCTTTCTCAAAAAGAGCTACCAGCACCATATAAAAATTTTTGGTTCAAAAATACCTATCAAAACTCTAAAAGGGTCCAAAAATACAACTTCCGTCAAAGTAGCTAAACAGATGTTATATGATAAGCTGTGGGTCCCACGATTTATCCATCTCTCTTCCACCTTGTTATTTTTACTGTAGGACATGGTAGGCTTTTCCTTTTTTACCCAACTTCAACCCTTTCGAATTTTTCTTTCATGCTACCTCCAGCAATGTCGAGCGGTGCACCGACGATAGCATCGACAACCAACCTTCATCTTCAGTGATGCAAAAACAGCTTTTGTCTTCTCCGCTTCTTCCTCCTACAACACACCAAACCTTCTTCTTCTCCATTTCACCTCTGCAGCTGTTGAAGCAAGTTCAATTAAATAACCCAAAGATTGAAAAACCAGCGACGACTACACAATAAACCAGTGACTACATGTGCTTGATCTGAACGACAAGAGCATCGACCTTCTACCTCAAGCAAAGCACTTTGCAATAGGTAAAATCCAAGCAACCACAAATAGATCCATCGAAGAAGAGAAAAATAGCTGAGGATAAAGAACACTGAAGAAACAGAAATGGTGACCCACAGAAAATCCAAGCAACCACAAATAGATCCATCGAAGAAGAGAAAAATAGCTGAGGATAAAGAACACTGAAGAAACAAAAATGGTGACCCACAGCAACCACAATGACCAGCGCCGGAATTGAGATCTCACTACCGTAGGTTGATCCTGAAAACTCTCTTCGACTTCTACAGAATATTACCGATAAAGTAGATGCTGGCGACCCACGGCAACCACAGCGAGTGGCAGCGGATCTGAGATCTGAGAGCACGACACTACCGACGAAGCAGATCTCGGCAACCCACGACAACCGTAGCGACCTTCGGTTAACACCTCAAGACAGTCGTTTGACCCACAATTGACCCACAAGTCCTTTTTTTTATCTATGGTCATATTCTTTAATAAACATCCGTTTAGCCACTTTGACGGAAGTTGTATTTTTGGACCCTTTTAGAGTTTTGATAGGTATTTTTGAACCAAAAATTTTTATATGGTGCTGGTAGCTCTTTTTGGGAAAGATCATAGGAATTTTTGCACCTTTACCCTAGGTATTTTTACACCTTGAAAATGTTTACTGTGCTGGTAGCTCTTTCAAAAAATGTTTATAGGTAGAATTGTACCTTCGCCCATAAAAATAAAATAATAGAGGAAAGAGGATAAGAAGGAAAAAGAAGAGGTTCCTCCTTGTTGATAAAGCCCAATGACTAGTGGGATACATATAGCTTGCCTAAGAGATGAAGCTTATTATTGTTGTGGACTAAAAAAAAAAGTAAACCAACAAGTCATTGGTTGATATAGTAAGTGTAATATCCGAAAATATATTCAAAGGGTTAAATGTAATAGATAGTGAAACAAAAAGGTTTAATGAAACTCTAATTAATTTTGCTATGATCAAGAGTTAATTGCTACTTGATCTTGAGGATAGATTTGGGAAATAAAATGAAGGGCCAAGATTGCTCTTATAGAGTAGAAGTAATGAGGAAGATAACTAAAGCAATTTCCTTATCTTTTCCTCTTATGTGGACATAAGGCACATGCAAGACCAAGAGTAAGACCAAGTCAACACACTCTTTTTTTTTCTACAAGGAAACCGTCCTCTCATTGCTCTATTTTCATGTAAGAATAAAATAATATATAGGTATCCCTTTACTCCAACATTTCACCCCAGCATCAAAGAGCAAATGAGAAAAAGAGTTAATGCATATATTCCTTCCTTATCTAGTCAACATAATCGGCCAAGACCAAGAAGAGAAAGAGAGAGAATTGCATCAAATAAATTCCTCACCTTTTTGCTCAATCAAGTTGACCAACATGTAATATTGTAAGAAGGGAATTGGTCAACAAAGTTGGTGCCTTTATGAAGGAGAATTTTGGCTGGCATAAAAGGGAGGAAGGAAAGAGAAGACTTGTAAAAATTACACTTAGTTAAGTGTGACCAAAGGAATAATATTAGCCATAACTTTTGCCATCTTTTGGAACATAATTTTGGTCAACCCTTTAAGTGATAAGGGAAAGGAAAAATCTGATCATTTATCATTCTCTCTCTCTCTCTCTCTCTCTCTCTCTCTATCTTTAAGTTAGTTCAGCAGCTGCAACCCAAGAGAGCAAGAAGGAGCAAGTAAAGGTAAGACTTTGATCTTGATTTTCAACTCCTTAACCTCATCTATAGCTCAAGTGTCCTTCATAAATATTGTTCCTCTCTTGATGAGAGCTTCATTTATATGGTTTTAGAATTTCAGGAGGAGGTGTTTTGAGCCACCATCCAAGAACAAAAGCTGAAGAATCAAAGAAAGAACTTAAGGAGGAGCAATAGGTGAGTATTAGCATCAATTTGAGCTATTGGTTGTGTTGGTTGAATGAGAATTTTGGCATGTGTAAATCTGCCTTGATTTTGGCCAAACAAGGGTTTGGGTAATTCATGATATTTTGGTTATGTTATTGGTGGTTTATGATGATTGGAAACCATTTGACATAAGTTTGATGCTGAAATTGGAAGTTGATAATTGTTGGAATTTATTTTGAATTTTCTGCCAAAACAGGACATGGAGAACAAGTGGTAATTTGTTAATTTTGATGTTACCATTGTATTCTACACGAAAAATTATGTGGGAATAACCCCGGGTTGTGAATTTTGGGTCATTGAAACTCAAAATGTAAATCTGGGTTTTCAGCTTGAACAGAATTCCAGCGAGGTACTCTACTTGTGTGGTGTTTTTGGATAACCAAATAATCTCTAAAAATTATGAAACTTTCCGGTCTTAAATTTCACATTCTAAGCTTCAAAATGGACATATAATTTGTGTCATTTCGTTTTTTGAGCTGGGAGTTCTGGTTGCCCAAAGTTTGATGTCGAAAATGGACTTAATTCTGGAGCTGTGTGGGATTTTGTGTAATTTTGGAATCGTGTGGTGATTTTCGGTAATGATTCATATTTTTCATATGAAGAAGACTTCAATAGCTTTCTATAGGACTTGAGATCACCTCATTTCGATTTTTGTAGAATTAGTTATGATTTTTCAAAGTCTGGAGAAAATTCTAGCAGATTTGGTCCCTTATGCGAAAATTGAAGATGCAATGGCATAATGTAGTATTGTTGAACTTTGAGGTTAGGAATTGGTCTTTCAGGTTAATTGACTACTTTAACTCCTTAGTTGATTTGATTAAATGTCCCTAATGATAACCAACTTGAGTGTTTGAATTAAAGAATTGGATTAAGTAATAACCTGTCGTTGAAATTCTAATTATAGGATTTGACATTTGCCCTGCACGTGATAAACCAGTGCCAGTGCATAAGCGGAAAGAACAAGGTAGTGACTCTTTCTCTTATTCTGTGTATGATGCCTTGCATATATGTCATGTCATTGAATATGACGTGATGTAACATTGCCGTTGTTGTACTGTTGTGAAACATGCTGTTGTGAAATATGTCGTTGTGAATGCAACGAAAGCTATTGCAGAAATGCCGTTGTGTTGTTGTTGTTGTGATTTGCTTACATGTTTTGTGATTGTACATGTTATAAGTGAATTGTCACTACTGAGATTATTTTGAATCTCATTCTTTTCAATTACTAACCTACAGCAAGGACAAGCGGTTCAAAGGAAAAGTAAGTGACGAAGGGCGGTTAGAGCTCCTAGCTAGGAGTTTTAATTTTGGTAGGTGATTGTCATATTTTATTGGGGATTAGTTGCATGTGCTGTATATATTGAATAGTGTTGTGTAATCCCCTATATAGGAAACTGTAAATGGGCAATGTGCCCTGTAAACCCTTTATTAAGTAAACGAAACCCGAGCGTTGTAGGGAATTTTTGGTTGCATTATGATATGCATGATTGAAACCGAACTGCACAGGCCAATTATATTCGAAATGTGAATGTGAGACCACACTAAACATGTTCTAAAAAAGTTTTAAATTAACCGCTGGTCTCTATTTCAACTTAATGACGCACTCTCAAACTATAAATTTGGCTATTAAGGTAGGGGGTTACAGTAAGCGACCTTGACCTCGTGTTGTAAGGTGGAACTCTAAGCCCATACAAAGTCACTAGGGAGTTAACCTCACATTCAAGCCAAGGGTGGGCGATTGTCGGGTTACACTGCTCTTTAGATAACTTCGATGTGATTATGTCATTGGTTGAGGTAAAACATTAATCACATGAGAATTAACTCCAAATTCCATGCTTTACATAGATATTGGATGCTGCCCCAAGTTTTGGGGTCTATTCGGTTGGGGGTTTTTTGAGGGGAGGTTTGATTGGGGGAAGGGTGGAGAGAAAAAAAGTATGTTTGGTTGGAAGGAGGTGAGGGGTGAGAAAAATTTTTGTCTTCTAGTGCTCCCCTCACCTCCTCTCTCAACCCTCAAAATTTGGGGTTTTTTGAAGGGGAGAAAAATTTTGTCCCTTACCCTGACCAAATTGCCCATGCCAAATTTTTTATATTCCATACTTACCCCTCTTGCCTTTAGCTCGTGTACTCTGATTTCTTAAGCATTATGCTTGCCTGTCTTGTCTGCCATCATAAGTCTCGACAGCCTCCACCTCTAAATCTTCCTCCAGTCTCCAGATTTGGCTGTCATAAAGCAAATTGCCTCTCGCTTGTGTATTCTGATTGCCGATTCGGTCTTCAACGCACACTCCAGAAAACAAATTGCCCCATCAAGTTCTGAGTATAATACCCAGAACAAAAACTTTGCTAGCCAATTTCAATCCAATTAATTTTTATCCCAAATCCCCTTTCCCATCTCCTTTACTTTCTCTTTTAGATTTGTTTTATAATACATGGCGAAATATCCTAAGGACTCCTAGCCAGCGTCTCTATGGGCATCAGCATCAAGAATTCGCTGTAATTCACATATAGGTGATAGCAAGTGATGGAAATCATGTATCATTCCCAAAGCTTGTTTAGCCAATAGATCCGCAGCCTTGTTGGCAGACCGAGGTATATGAGATAACTGCACTACCCATTCACGCAGCAGCATCGAATTTACTTCTACTAGAAGTGCACTATCCGGGTGCACTTCAGGCACAATATCACTTAGCAGACTAATAACTTCAGAGGCATCAGACTCTACCAACACTCATCGTTCTCCACTATCCCATGCAAGCTTCAAGCCCATCAATACCGCCCAAATTTCAGCAGTAAGACTGTCCCCATGCAACATTTTACATAAGAAACCAATCTTGAAATCCCCCTCAGAATTTCTTATAACCCCTCCATAACCCATACCACAAGAACTTGAATAAGCACCATCAACGTTAAGTTTCACCCAGCCAGTAGAGGGAGGTTGCCACTGGGCCGTAGGATCCGCTACTCTTTGACCACTAAGATTAACACCCTTTAAAGTCTTCCTAGCATTATCAAGACTCGCAAGCATAGATATTGCTCTTTGTTTCACAGATTCTATATTACTCTCCTTTCTTTCAAACACTAAAAGATTCCGTCGTTGCCAAAGCAACCAACAAATAGTCGCAAACATACTGCTCCAGTCATCATTCCTCATACCAACAGATTGTTTCAGATTATATTGTAGCCAATCCTTCAACCCCGAGTCAAAAAATTTACGCTTTGCTGATGGTTTAATCAAATCAGTCCACATATTTCTGACATCTTCACAATCACGAAGTATATGTGTCAGATCATCAGCACTATTGCGACATCTCGAACATACCGTATCATGACATAGTCCTCGTCTCGCACGCTCTTCATTAGAAAGGAGCCGATTATGCATAGCTAACCACATAAAGGTCTTTGTCCATTGCAGTGTGTTTAACTTCCAAATCCTTCCCCATATAGGGTTAGCTCCTTCTTGCTCGTTCGTGATAGATCGGTAAGCAGATCTAATAGTGAATTCCCCAATTCGGTCATGCCTCCAACGCACAATGTTAGTGGCAACATCTAATTCACTACCTTGCAAGACGTGCTCCCACACATCCCGAATTCCCTTCCAAGTGTTGGACCCTGCCCTTTTAATATTAATAGAAGGCATTAAATCATCTCCACATTTATACTTGCTCCGGATTACTTTTACCCACAGATCGTCACGTCGATGAATAAGCTTCCATCCAAGCTTCATCATGTACGCTTGGTTCTGGCTATGTAAGTGTTTTAACCCCATACCCCCACTCTGTTTAGGCTTACATAAAGTCTCCCATAACACCAAGTGCATACGACGCTTTGTTTCAGTAGATCCCCAAATAAAACCTCGGTTGCTCTTTTCAATAGTTTCACACGTACCTACTGGTAAAGCCGACGTTTGCATGGTATATCCTGGTATTGTAGATGTCACAGAAGATACAAGAGTAGATCTCCCGGCTAATGAAAGGGAGGTTGCTTTCCAGTTTGATAGACGCCTTCTCACTTTGTCTACCACATCTTGAAACCTATCCTTTGTGACCCTTTTATGATGTAAAGGAACCCCAAGGTATTTCCCCAAGTCCGCTACCACTTGAAATCCCAATGTTTCACTTAACTCAACACGTCGGTTATGATTGACAGTTTTTGAGAAAAAAACCTGAGTTTTCTCGGCATTCACTTTCAATCCCGAGCTTGCACAGAATTTATCTAAGCACCTTCTAACTTCATATGCTTGCTGTATAGACGCTTCTGCAAATAAAATAATATCATCAGCAAAAAACAAATGAAAGATAGGAGGGCCATGTTTACATAACCTTATGGGAATCCATTTTCGTTAATCCATATGCTCCTGGATGAGGTGAGCAAGTTTCTCCATACATAAGACAAACAGGTAAGGCGATATTGGATCTCCTTGTCTAACACCTCTAGTGGGAGTAATTAAACCTGCTTTCCCTCCATTCCAAAGAAGCTCCATTGAGGTAGAAGAAATACATCTAAGTATAAGCTCCACTATGTGTGATGGAAGGTGCAATTCCATAAGACAAGCCCTGAGAAACTCCCAATTCACCCTGTCATATGCTTTCTCAAGATCAATCTTTATTGCCATGAATCCCTTCTTTCCAGACATTTGTCTCATAGAGTGGATAACCTCTTGAGCAACAATAATGTTATTAGAACTATGACGTCCCGGAACAAAACTACACTGATTTGGGCTCACTACCTTGGGCATGACACTTTTTAACCGGTTCGCAATGATCTTCGTAATCATTTTAAAAATAACATTACACAAACTAATTGGCCGAAGATCTTTCAACTCCTCTGGATGATCTTTCTTGGGAATTAAGACAACAAGAGTGTGATTAATACTTCCCACATAAGCTTCTCCTCTCCATATCTTTGTAATTAACTCATTTACAGAATGCTCCACAACTTTCCACTGGCTCTGATAGAATAAAGCGTTTAAACCATCCGGGCCTGGGGCTTTCAATGCGCCCATACTAAACATTGCATCTCTAATCTCCATAGCCATTACCTCTCTTCCTATAGAGTCAATTTCATCAGCTTCTAATCTTGGATAAGGGACCCCACACAAAAGAGGTTCCCGAACTAATCCTTCATCTTGAAAGAGATCCGCGAAATAAGTGGTGGCTTTATTCTGGATCTCCTTCACATCAAGGATCCATTCTCCATCCTCACCCCGAAGAGCCCCAATAAAATTACTCTTCCGTCTGCTATTTGCTTTTGCATGGAAGAATCTTGTATTCTTGTCACCATTTACATACCAGTCAACCCGTGCCTTCTGTGCCCAGATCAATGAGTCTTGCAGTAAGACATCTTCTAATTCTTTCCATAATTGAGCTTGTACACGAATTAAGTCATTCGATAGCTTAGTCCTCGTCTCTACTCGTGCTATCCCATTTAACCTCTGCAACAGTTTATATTTCCTTTTATTAGTAATACCAAAAACATTTTTATTCCATTCAACGCACGCAGAAGTAAACTTGTTGACGGTCTCATTCCAATGTAGCTTCGAATTCCAATTCTTCACAGCGAATGGCTCAAAATCATAATGCATAACCCAAGCAGCTAGAAATCTAAATGGTTTGTCCATTCGACATGGTTGCTTCATCCCATCCAAGTTTAATAATATAGGCCTATGATCCGACTTATACCATGGGAGGTGAGTAACTGTTGCATTCGGAAAGGCTTCCATCCAGCTTAAAGAGCTTAAAACTCGATCAATTCTACTTTCACAATCAGTTCTGTGCCATGTAAACATAGGACCAAAAAAACCCAGATCACTAACGACAACATCTTGGACAAAATTACCAAATTCAATGTCAGGTCCTCTGCCTGTTCCACTCGACCGTCTCTCGTTAGCAAGAAGAGTGGCATTGAAATCACCCCCCAAACACCAAGCACTTTGAACATTTTGCCCAATATCACGTAGTTGATTCCAAAGAACCCGATGTTGAGCACACAGAGGACTAGCGTAAACTACTGTCATGTCCCATGTCTTACGCTCCTGGTTCTCTAAAGAAAGATGAATGAACTGCGAGGTTTTCACTACAACCTCTACCTTCTTGAATTTGTGGGACCATAAACACCAAATACCACCTTTAAAGCCCACAGCATCCGCTACTTCAAAAAACTGAAATCCAAGTTGCTTGGCAATCACTACTACAAAAAACCAAATCTGTGGCGCTTATAATTGCAGTAGCTGTGGCGCTTGCGAAATGCCACCTATCTTAACGCTACTAAAAAAAGCTGTGGCGCTTGGAAGCGCCACAACATTTTAAAATTTTTTTTTTAAAAAAATACCCTCCTGTGGCGCTTGTTTGAGGAAGTGCCACAGGAGGGGGGCCTCCTGTGGCGCTTGCTTCAGCAAGCGCCACAATAGGGTCCTTTTTTTTTTTCTTTCTTCTTCTTCTTCTTCTTTTTTTTCCTGTGGCTCTTTTTTATGCTTCCTGATTGTGAAATTTTATATAAAATGAGTGGATTTCGTGTTTATCATCTCCACAAATTGTCAATCTTTCTATTTTATATTTCAACCTATTATATATATATATATATATATAATTTTCATATTTAAAATTCAAGTTCCCTAACAATAATGTTCTTACATTAATACTCTCCAAAGCTAACATAAAAAATATCACAATACAAGAACTTGATATGTGAACACAGTACATCAACAACTAATTAAGTAAATTAAAAGATTACTAAAAAACGCAAGCTTGTCGGCAAAAAAATTTAAACAAAGCAAAAAGGCAAACGAAACAAGCTAGGTTTTCATTCTTTCCTATTAAATTAGGAACAAAAAGGCAAACGTTATATTACGGTTTATCTTGACTAAAAAAAAAATTTAAACAAAGCAAGCTAGAATGAAATAGTCTTCTTCTTACAAATCTATTAATTGACCAGCGCAGGGAGTGGGAGACCACGTTGGTGATGCTAGCTTGAGTGACGAGTGAGCGTGTGGGTGTGTTTTTTAGTGTGAAGATGATAGGAAATGGAGGGAGGGGGTCGACGGATCCACTAAGAAGATGAGAAAGGGAAAGTAGTTTAATGAAGGAGAGAGTAGCTAAATAATTAAAGTGGAGTAGTAGTCAAAAAGAGAAGGAATGGGGGGCGGACACAGAACCACTACGCGGGAAATGAAATAATTGTGGTCAAAAAGAGAAGTTGAATTTTTTTTTTTTTTTTTTTTTAAAAAGTGGGCAATTGTGGCGCCTAAATAATTAGGCGCCACAATTGCCTCTCTTCAGCTATGGTGCCTAAGCATTAGGCGCCACAGCTGATCAACACATTAGCATGTGTGGCGCCTATTTAATTAGGCGCCACATATGCCCACATTTAAAAAAAAAAAAAAATTTCAATGCTGCAGCTGTGGCGCTTGGTGGGTTAGGCGCCACAGCTGCTTTCATGGCCCCAAGTGTGGCGCCTGCGTAGGCAGGCGCCACACTAGGCCTCCTCAATTGTGGCACTTAATCTATTAGGCGCCACAGCTGGTACCGAAAATTAAAAAAAAAATTATAGAGGTAAAAAAAAAAAAAAGAGAAGCTGTGGCACTTGTTTAAAGAAGTGCCACAAAATGTGCGCCACCTTTTACCCTTTTTGTAGTAGTGAATATTTATAGCTTTTTCACCACTACACCTTGTTTCCAGAAGGGCAATAAAATCCAAATTATGATATTTCACCATCTCACGAATCAAGTTTGGGAAAGAGCGTGAACCTGTTCCGCGTACATTCCAAATGAGGAAATTCATGGAGAAACATGAGAAGGAGAGGAGGTCGAGTTCCTCCTTAAAATCTCTGTATCATCTTCCATAACAGATATTTGATCAGATTCAGCTAGGGGTGTTCAAAACCCGGGACGGGACCGGGATCACCCATTCCCGGTTCCCGTCCCGGGTGTAGCCGGGACTGGGAATTCATTCCCGGTCCCGGTCCCGGTCCCGGTCTCGGGATATTCCCGGTATGACCGGGACCGGGACCGGGAATTCCCGGGACTGGGACCAGGAATTCCCGATTTTATTATTATGATTATTTTAGCTAAATTTTTTATAATCTAGTGTTTGAAGTGATTATTTAACATTTAATAAGGTCATAAAAATCACACAAATTGAGCTAGAATTGAAGAATAATATATTATTATTATTATTATTATTATCACATTCATCATTTTTGTTATTATTTTTATATATTATATAGTTAGGATTAGTATCACGATATATACGATTTAACTCTAATTAAATATGTGATATACATTTTATCAAATGATAACTTAATTTATGGGGTAAAAAATACAAATATAAAAGAATAACTTATTTTTTAAGGAAAAAATAAAAAAAATAAAAAAAAACCGGGACCGGGAATTCCCGGGATCACAAGGGGTGATCCCGTTCCCGGTCCCGGTCCCGGTCCCGGTTTTTTAAGATCCCGGTCCCGGGTTTCCCGATCCCGGTCCCGGCCGGGACGGGAAATTCCTGGGATAAAATATCCGGGACCGGGCCGGGACAACCGGGACCGGGATACTTTGAACACCCCTAGATTCAGCCGAGTCTAAACACAATTCCTTGATAAAATTTTCATCATCTCTCATACAATCGTCTTCATTTAGCGTCACCCCAATCCCTTATGTTACTTGATCAGTGTTTGTTTTGACCTGTAGCGATAGTGGGTCATGTGTGTTGCCATCTTTGTCCCCTTCATTGGACTTTAAGATGACCTCCGGCCCACCATTAAGAGAAGAGAACGAATTTGTAGACATGAGGGCCCCTTTATTGTCATTATCCTTTATAGAAAGTTTTTGACCAAATGATTTCATCAAATTCTCTTTCCCACGTGGTTTCATTTTCATGCTTGCTTTTCTCTTCTTTCCAACTGGGACCCACGCACGTGCAGCACCATTACTTATATCCACGTCAAAGTATCGGTTATCCTCTGCTTGTGTCTTTTTTTGACTCAACTTCTGATTTATCCTTTCCTTATCTATTGACCCACGAGGTCCAACCTCTCGCTGCAATAACTTAGAAGCAGATCCCTGATTTTTCAATCTCAACAAAGAAGGGGTCCCTTGTGTTCCTGTGTTTATATGCTTATTGCTAAAATCCCGCTTAATGAGCATGTGTGGCCCATAATCTCCTCTCTTAGCTCCGTAATTTGAGCTTGTGCTGGTGTTAGTCATTGGATCAATTGGCGAACTGCTCGAGGTGGATATCGACTGCAAATTCCTTTCAGAAGACGTTTTTGCAGAATTTTCCGGCACATCGGCTTCCTTGCTCCCCATACTCACCTCCTTTTGAAGTTCCTCCTGTTTCTCCATACACTGATTTATGTGATGGCCATACTTACCACAGTGAAAGCAAACAAGATGAAGGCCTTCATATTCAATCCGTTTTTCCTCTCCAAAGTGGTCAAAAGCCGGTAGAAGTGGTCTTTGTAAATCAAGCTCTACACAAATACGAGCAAAGCCTCCTTTCTCCGAAAAAGCTGTAGTACGATCAATCTTGAGAGTTCGTCCAACAAGATTTCCTAACCGCCAAAGAGACTCAACATTATATAATTCTGCTGGAAGATTAGGAATTCTAATCCATGCTGCAATCTGTTTCTGATAGTCAGCTTTCCAAGGGTTGAAGTTCGGTCTCCATCACTGAACCATAAGATAATGATAAGCAATCATCCATGGACCTTCTTGCAATGCAAAATCCCTGTCCTCCCTTGTTGAAAATGAGACGATAAGATAACCATTACTAAGAGGCATGACCTTTATAGGCTTCCTTGGTTCCTTCACCCACATACGCTCTATCCTTTGGCGCATAAATCCTACCTAAAATGATTTACCTAGCAGCTTAACGATGAGGGAGTTCATATAAGGCTTACACCAGGATGCATACTCCTCTGACGTCATCTTCAATTTTGGATACTTGCCTGACTCCTGCCAAGAGCCTTAGTCTTCAGAATCAGACTCTGATTTTTCTATCTCATCTTCCTTCCCGTCCTCACACTTCTCATCAGACTTGGCAAAATAATTCTTCCAGCCACTTAACGCATCAACCGCTGACATATTAAAATCCAGAAAACCAGAGTCTCCGAGACTAAGCAATTTGTCTTTATAAGATAGCGAACCACCCTTGTTTGGATCTTCAGTAAACATCGTGTTCCTCACCTGCGTAGAATTAGTTGAGATCTTTCTACTCCGGAAAACTCCATTAAGCCCATCGGCTTCACGGGATTCACCACCACCCTCACTTTCTTTCACTTCGATGCTCCTTCCAACAATTGGACTCATACTTCTTTCTCTCCATTCCACCCTAGGCGGTGGTGGATTGGAGTCACTCATTTTGTTCCTCCGCTACAGTGGGCGGCGGAGGTGTCCCTCTCAGTTAAAACACGCTCTCTCACTTTTTTCCTAATCTTCCTTAGGTATTGAATTTGTACTCAGTCTCCATTTTTTTTTTCTCTCTTTTAGATTTAATTGGGAGTTATTGTTCCTTATTGCTAGCATGGGAGACATCTTGAGATTAATTGGGAATTCTTTACAAGCCAACTCTGGCTTTTTCCCGGTCATAAAGAGGAAAAAAACAGTCATAGCAAGATAAAAAAGGAGAGAAAGGGAGAGTGATTTGAGATTTTTAATTTTTTCCTACAAAAAATATGATGGGAAAAAAGTAATAAACACATTCATTCAAACAGTTGTTCAAAATTAATAAAATATCCTTTAACATGTATATAAATTTGTTTATCATATATCGATGGGTTATCAGGATTTTTGAAATTCTTAACTTTTATTGTGGAGTATTTTTCAAATAAATTTATTTACATACAATTTATTTATTAATATTGACTATTCATAAATTAAGAAATAATAATTTAGATATAAAAATTATAAAAAAAGAAGGAAAATATATAGATAAAGAGAAAATGACATATTTATCAACTTATACCTAACTCCACCCACCTATCTTTCTAAACCAAATAAGAAAACCCTCCCCTCTCCTCTTCCTGAATCAAACAAAGAAATAAACATTCTTTCACCTAACTTTAATGAACTTCACTTGTCCTCTTTTAGTTAAACCAAACACATCCTTAAAGATAGAACTCGCTTCCTTAATAAGTGAGCTTAGCCAAAACCCTTCAATCATTGAATCCATGTGTTGGGCATGACAATTTGATTTTTTTTTAACCAGAACAATTTGTGATTTTGAATACATGGATAAAGTTACTATTTAAAAACCATCAAAAGGCCTGAGAAAACAGTAGAAAAACACATTCATATAAATCGAAATAAAACTCTTTTAAAAAACTTTTTTCGTATATCATAAATTATATTAAAAAAACAATTTTTATAGTTAATTCAATATAGTCACCAATACCGTAATTTCAGGAGTTCTTTTCATAAGGAAAGATAAAATTCTCTACGTCACATCATAAGTCGCTATTGTCCACTTAACTAACATTCATTAATTAATTCCTAAAATGGGTTCGGCCAAAAGAAGACATTCTCGGGCAGTGAATGGGAAGGCAGTGGCGAGAAGCCGATCTCTCGATCAGTATGTAGCACCGCCGAAGAGGAGACTGAGAGAAGACGACTCCCAAAGAATACAATACAAATCAGATTGAACCAAGATGGTTGTCAGAGCTCCGATGAGGCGACTCATATACCAATCTTCATTTATCAGAGCTTCGATGGTTGTCTCCTCAAACGCGAGGCAACAGGACAAGCACCACCTACTTCCTCTGCAGCATTTGGCCCGAATGGCGTCTAATCGTTTCCTCGATATCTATCAGGTTCCGTTTCTGTTTTCCCCGCCTCTTTTTTGTGCTTGATTTACTCTTTGATTAGTAATCAAGGAAATTCGGGGAATATACTATTTATTTTAAAGAAAAGGAGGAATTTCTGTGTGTTACTAATGATCCACACACAATTAGGCTTCAGTTCTTTTTAGCTAATCTCAAGTTTTGTGAAAATTGAATTTGGTCGTAGTTGGCAAGCAAGGCAGCCATCGAGAAGGAGCGTGCTCGAATGTAAGTTCAGTTTTTTTTCTTTGCGGGAATTGAAGGAAACCTTATGCTGATCTTTTTGTTAAGGCATAGTCAATGATGTTGTTGATGGGATTTTGGGCAAAGCAGATGAAATGAGTAGGGGTTACTTCGCTGATATGGCTGAGCTAAAAAAAACATGGTGGCAAGGTATTGGATTGTTAATGACTAACAATTCTTCGTTGAACATCTTAAATTTTGTGTATAGAATGTGATGAGGTAGAATTAATCTCAAGAAATTAAGATATCCTTCATTATAAACTAGCATAAATGCTTCAAACTCTTTTTTTCACGTCCCCCAAATTTATGTAACTTCTATTAGAGTTATATTCTAAATTTGTTCAGTTAAAGCTGCCTTCATGTTTTGAATTTTCTGCTAAATGAAGCTCAAGATGTTTATCACAAAGGTCAAGTTATTGCTTGCTTTCTACTGTAGTTACATCTTTGGATGCATGAGGGATCTATCAGTGATATTTTTGCAGATTGCTATAGCAAATAAAGTGATCATTCCCGCAATGGTAGCTGTTAAGTTTCCTGATTTGGGAGTCATTGACAAAGATGGTATGACAGCAAAGCTTCCCTGTCGTCAATATGAAAATGTTAGTGACCAAGCAACGGTCCCCAAGGCATCTTTGCTTTGTCTCTCATTTCGTGCAAACTCTCAGGTAGTGAATGATGATAAATGTTTAGTAAAGATGTTGCTCTTGTCCTTTACAAAATTGCATGGTATATGTGAAATAGTTAGAATCTATGATAGTGTTTCATATATTTTTATTATTCAAGTTTTAATAGGCACATTGTTAGTGCTGTCCACTAATTGTGGTATGTAGGGCGTCTATGTACCTTCAGAGATTTTTGAGGGTGAATAATAAGACAAGAAGGAATGAATGGTAGAGAGTGATATGTGAAGTGGAGAGCCTTTTTTTTGTGATCACTGGGCCAAGTTTTATCATGCTACCATAAGACCATTGATACTCTATGGTAGATTGGTAGTTAATGCTAGGTATTAAAGGAGAACCAAAAAACAAAGTGGAGTAGCAAAGATGAAGATGTTAATTTAGATATATGATCATATAAGAGAAGATAAGATCTTTACAATCAATATACAAGGAAAAGTCAAAGTGGCATTTGTTGAGAAGTCGGTTAAAATTGTTTAAGGTGGTTTGGGCACATACAAAGACGGCCAAAGGAGGTGTCAATGAGGAGAGTTGAACAAATAGTGTTGAATCCTTCAAAGAGAGGTAGTGGAAGACCAAGAAAAACATTAAAAAAAGTTGTCGAAGGGAACCTTTTGATTAATGCAATATCTAAAGAATGGGTTGTTGATAGAGTGCATTAGCATATAATGATCACGGTTCTATAAACTGGACCAGACTGGCCAGGGTTATATTGAAAAATGTCAACCCAGCCACGTTTCCGGTTTGGTGGATAGACAGGCTTGGAAGAAATTTGACCCGGGGTGATGCGGTATAAACAGGTGCAACCTAGAAGCAACTCGAATAATCCTTTAGGTTGGGCGAGTTACTTGGGTCATTATTTTGGAATGATGCGCCTACAATGATTGAACACTATAGAGCTAGACCTACGAGGGAGGGAAGAAAGGGAGATGGAATAGACACTAGATAGCCAGATCCACAAAGGATGAAGGAATGTAAATCACAATGGTTGAAGAAGGGGAAACTGAGGACGGAGCCAATCAATTTCGCTAACTGCAGGTGATGGGTAATGGTGGAGGTTGAAGAAAAAAGGTGGCAGCGAAACCCATGAAACTGAGTTTGAAGAATTCTTGAAACTAAAGAATTGGGTTGTCTCTGAGAACTGAAATCTAAGAGAAGAAAATAATCGAGTTATACTATCAGATGAAATGAAAAAGTAAGGCGAACAGAAGAATGCAGAGGGAAAAAATAAAAGAACAATGGACTTATTTACTAACCAATGGATTTATCCTCCCAACATGTCTAAATAAAATAAAATAAAAAGTCATAGTACACATCATTAAATTGCCTTGAAAGACTCATCAAACGTGGTTGATGGCTCTTCAATCTAAGAGGCTCTCAATGCACAAACTCCAAGCACATTTTAAGTTTATTTAAAAATATATTTACTTTTATTATGAAATATGAATATTGTTAAACAAACTTTATTTTTTTAATTGTGACCGGTTTTGCTCCGATTTAACCCTGATTTGGCCTACTAGGCATTAACCCTTGAACTACCTCCTTGACCTGTTTATTCACCAATCTAGCTTTTAGTACCTTGATTATGATCCGTACAGCTAACCTCATCTAGTGGAATGAGGCTGCTTGTTGTTGTTGTTGTTGTTGTAGTTGTAGTTGTTGTCGTCTGTTTACTAAGCTAAGTTTGAAATTCAGCCTTAATGCTGCTACCATTTCCTTGTAGAATTTCAACTACTAGGGGGGAGGGAAGTAACTTTTCAACCTTTGTAAATGAATGATGTAAAGGGGGCTATGTGCATAAATATTTGATGTATTTTTGTTACTTTTTCCTTTAGATGCTTTTTGGCCTGCTGCTGTCACTATATAATTCTGTACTTTATCCTTCACAGGCAATGATCAATTCTTGGAGCTCGCCATTTATTGAAGCATTTATTAAATCAGAAAATGTTCATGTCTGTGAGGTATGTTTCTAAATGTTTTTGTTTCTTTGCATTTTTCCCCATTGCTTGCTAGAGGCTCTTCCTTAAAGCATGCAGCTGTAATCACCTCCCCTCAGATAATGGTCTCATGTTGAAGCTTGGAATCATATTGAGGAAGCAGAGATAGCTACAGCATCTGCGAATCTCTTACTCTTATATACTACGATAATTGGCTTATAGTGCTTACTGCTCAGATACTTATCTGAACGTCTGTAAATAAGGGATACTGGCTACCAGGGTGGTGCTTTAGATTTTTCTCAATGTGTCTGTTTAGGTACTTCTGCATGTGCAAGGAATGTTACTAAAGAAGTGGACTTGTACCCACAAATCTGTTTTAGATATTTTCATACATGCCACCATGTTTGTGGTCGCGTATCAACCACTACCACATAGCCTAGCTTGGCTTGTTGAAAGGAGTAGTTTTATCACCTCCCTATCCCTAGCCCTCCGGTTATGCTTCTTGTAACATGAAAATTATATTATGATTGTGTTATTTTGCATTTTTTGTGAGTGTTTCACACCTCCGGAAAATAATGCATGTTTATATTTGTGAGGTTGGGCCATTGTTCTCTCTCTCTCTCTCTCTGGTTGTTAAATTATGGTGCAAGCAAGTCTGTCAATTTAATCTGGGGAACAAGTCAGTCACTTTAATCTTGTCATTTATCTTACAGATTGAGTGTATGGAGATAATACACTCTTGTTTTTTCCGCTTTCATATTATGAATGAAACCAGCCAAATTTACAATGAAATATTCATGTTGTCCAACAGGTGTCATTTATAGACTCATGGCTCTTGCGCCAAAATCCTATCAAGCGTTTGCTTCTGTGGTATATAAGGAAATCTAATCGTGATGAAAGCAAGAATACACTTCAGAAGAAGACGGTGTACTCATTTGGTGATCATTATTACTTCAGAAAAGATCTAAAGATACTGAATCTCCTTACGGGGTATAGAAGTTTTTCTTTGCTTATCCAATCCACGGTTAGTCAGTAAATTTGTTCAAGTCGATTACTTTGTTTATCATGTTATTTTCATTAGGCACATCTTTCTACTTGATAAATTTGGTAGAATAAGATGGCAAGGCTTTGGAATGGCATCAGAAGATGAGCCAGCTTCCCTTTTTTCTTGCACGTCAGCTCTTCTTAAAGAGGAATCAGGTAAAAGCTCTCCTCTATCTTTGGATGCTAGCTAACTAGAGTGGAGTTCTTTTGTGTTGAGTTTTATCTGTGTACTTTTATTCCGGGGAAGAAATTCTTGATTGTTGTTATACTACGTAATGTTTTGGGGTTAAGATGTAAAAATATCCATGAGTTTTTACTACAAATGCGTCTAACACCATATGCTTTTCGGAAATTCAAAAATACCATGAACATTTAAGATGAGATCAAAAAAGCTAGGATTGTTAAATATAACTTAACACCGTTACATATGCATATGCAAAAATGGCGTGTCCCCACCACAAAATGTAACAGGCGTTTTTGCTCCCATCTTGAATGTTCATAGGTATTTTTGCACCTTAATTTTAATGTTTTTAAAAAGGAACTTTGGTCTACTCCTCATCCTATGGATACTGTAGTCAAATTTTTAATCTGCACTAGCAGAGATTTTGGGGATGATAAGCTCAATCAAAAGAAATTGCTCTACTAATTGGAATAATTAGATCAATCGAGTTTTAAGTTGCCTAGGTCAATTATAGTTGCTCTCTGATTCATATATCGCTCACCTCTAATATGATCCTCTTGTAGGTTTTTAAAAAAAAAAAAAAAAAATTCAAAGAACTCCTCAGCCTGAAATTTAAAGCCCTGTGATTGATTAGTCCAACCAATTTAAATCGAAGACGTCCAGGAAAAAGTAGTGGGCTCGTTTTTGGTATTCCTACTAATGAAATGTAATTCAGTGATGATAACCTATGAATATAGATATTGATAAATCCATTTTTTGTGTTTCTCTTTTTTCCCCTTTTCTAGATGTTGGGCAATGCTAAGAGCAGCAAAGAGCAAAAACTACAAAATGTGAAGTTCATCTTGAAAAAGAATCAGATAAAAGCTCTCCTCAATCTTTGGCTGCTAGATAACTGGCCTGAAGTTCCTGTGGGGTCTTATTTATGTGGACCCCTTTTTCCTGGGGGAAAATCTTGATTGCTTCTATGTAAAAATTTTTCATACTTGGGTTCGATTTTTTTAACTCCTCCTATTCGCTCTTCGATCAAATTTTAATCTGCAGTGGCCGATATTTTAGGTGTTACAAGCTTGATAAGAGGTGAATATTTTTATGGACCACTTATTTTGTGATTTGACCAATATTGTAACCCGAGGGAATCTCCGGTTAGGGATAATTACAAGTCATAGAGCTTTTGAGTTGTTTGAGGTCAAATATGATTTGCAAAATTTTGTTTGAAGTTGCTCCCCATTTCATGTGGTTTTTATTTGACCGAAGGTTTTCCTTTTTGAAACTTGAAGTATAAAGGGTTTTCACATCTTTTAATAAGTGTATTTTCTAAATTTGAACTTGTGCTCTTTTCTTTATGGGAGTGAAATCGTTTATCATCTCAATTAATAATTTGTTAGTTCTATTTTATGTTTTAATTAACTACATTATACCAAAAAAAAAGTTACAAGTAATAAAAAAAGTTGTGGTCATTGAAGTTTTGGATATGGACACTCTTAGGAGTGAATTTCTTAGCGTCTCTAGCTGCGGTGAGTCTTTTCCATCTAGATAAGTCAAAAAGCTCACATTGTGCGGCCTCATCTTGCACATTAAAAGTTAAAAGCAAATCTGAATCATTTTTTCAACAATTTTTTTTTTTTTTTTTTTTTTTGGTGCATGGAGTGTCAAGTTTTCTGGAGTCTTCTCACTTCAGCTGGAAAATTGACAAGGGTCTAGACTAATTCATGTGACTACAGAGAGCAGCAAAAATCTATCACAGTATTTACAATTTTGTGAACCTATCATTTCAAGATGGAGAATTTATTTGAGTACAGACTAAACCAAACTCTATAGAAATGGCGGATTTATTCAGGTCCAGACGCCAATAAATCTTCCAATTGAAGTGAGATAGGTTCAAGAAATTGTATGCTGCAAAAAATAAAAAATAAAAAATGTTCAAAGATGGTTCAAATTTATTTTTAATAGCATGATGATGTGGCGTACTATGAGCTTTTGGATTGATCTGGATGAATAAAATTTAACACGGCTAAGGAATGCTGATGAGAATTAACCCAACCCCAAAAGTTTCATGTTTTGAAGGAAATAAAGTGCAAAATGAAGTCAAAACACCAATTGTAAGGGTAGGGCATGATTTTTTTTTTAAAAAAAAATAATATAATACTTTTTAATAGACACATGTATCCTTTCATTAAAAAAATCAATTTTTGAGCATGGTTAGGCACTAATGTTGAGCATTATTGGGGACCATGTCTATTCCCCAAAACCAACCCCATTGATAAAAGTAGTAGTCATTTATAAAAAAAAAAAAATTCAATGATATCAACCCATGTATATGGATATTGCTCAGACAAGTTGGGCAATGCCTACAACAACAACGAGCAGAAGGTACAAAATGAGTTTTTTTCCCATCGTGCTCTTTTAGTCCTTAGTATAAGGCATCTCTAACCACTTCATCAAAACTAAGAATAAATGGTTAAACTATTAACTTTGTCTGAAAATGAAAGAAGCTTTCAAATTTATCCATTTTTAATACTATGCATTAGATCCAAAAAGTTAAAGAAGTAACAATTAATGAGATTTTAAGTATGGGCTATATTAGAAAATTTAATTACTACTTCACTTGGTTACTGATAAGAATAACCATCTATATCTATTTCTTTTAGAATGTGCCTTATAATAAGGATGAATGTGTGTGTGTGTGTGTGTGTGTGTGTGTGTGTGTGTGTGTGTGTGAGAGAGAGAGAGAGAGAGAGAGAGAGAGAGAGAAGCTATATATGTATGTTGTTAAGGAGAGTGAATGAGTAAAATAATCAACAGAATAGACAAAAGTCAAAGAACTCCCTCCATTTCTTTTTTTTTTTTTGGTAAAAAGTAAAATAATGTCAAGAAAATAAAGTTTAAACAATTAGAAGAACAGAAGGTAAAATATAATTACAACAAAGATTATGAAAGAAATTAAAATCAACTACTCTAGATGAAACTGGAGAGCAGGATGGAAGGGGGGAAAAAGGGAGAATCACTCCTAGGTCCTAAGGAAGGAAGATATTATCAGAAAGGTCCCTGTTACAACCTCAAAGTGTGGATTAACAATCTGTTGAGTGTGTTTTATAACCTCAAGGGACCTTTCTGATAATATCTTCCTTCCTTAGGACCTGAAGTGATTTTCCCAAAATATATCAGCTCTAATGATACAACTTGATGACTTTCGAAGCTCTACAAGGTTAATAATTAATTTCCTGTAGAAATAGACTTGCACCGATGGCTTTTGAAGCTCTAGAAGGTTAATAATTAATAATTAATTACCATACCAACTAATGTAATATCCCAGCCCCCTAGGAACTCACGGTTGCCCTTTAGTTGACTCACGTTTTCGATATTACATGTTTCAAGGCCTTATCACCTTTCACAATTTTGAAATGTATTAAATAAGTAGATGTCCAAACTCTTATAAGATGTTTTTTGTTCTCCTCTCTAACCAATGTAGGATGTCACAACTAGAAAAGAAAAGGAAAGGGACCCACATATTTCCTTTATAATAATGGTACAAGGATGTATGAACATGTAAAGAAGGCAAAGGATATGGTCCAAGGAATAAACAAAGGAGCATAGAGTGAAACCAAGAAAATTATTTTTCAAGTCAAATATTAAAGATGTATGAAATGAAGACGTCTCTTCACATTTACTTTGCGAAGAACGTGTTGGATTTGAAATTCAAGTCATGAATTCAATAGCTAAGTTAACCCTCCAAGTCTTCCATCTATGGCCTTATAAAATCTGAATCTTATATTCATGCATTCCTTTTGCTTTTCTTCATTCTACGTATATGACCCAAATCGCCTAATCTTTTGAACTGGTCCATGCATTTATTATTACAAGTGTCTCCATGCTGACCAAAAATTAGATTATGGACTGCATCACCACATGGAATTTGATAGTTGCGGGTCATATTGTTCATGATTTATTAATAGCATTATTGTATATAGATATTTTTTTAGCCATTTCCCTATAAATGCTTATTGGATTAAATGTTGTTTTTGTTTAGGAAGTACTCGTAAAGGATGTGGGTATCCAAAAGTTTTTTTTTCCTCAATATTATTTCTCAGGAAATGTTGAAAAAGAAACAATGTTACCTTGGTTGTTAAGAAATATTAATGGTAAATGTTACTCCCTCCGGTCCTAATTATAAGATAACGTTGACTTTTTTGGAGAAATTAAGGAAGCTAATTAAATTACTTTAGAGTATTTTTATTTTTATTTTTTTCTTCAAACTAATTAGTTTGACTAATAAATTAATATATAATCTAAGGATACATAACATATGATATGATTAAGTAATTTATTTAGCTTCCTTAATTTCTCCAAAAAAAGTCAACTTTGTCTTATAATTAGGACCGGAGGTAGTAGTTTTTTAACAGTTAAAACAAAATTACTCACTTTTTAATATTTCTTTAGGTGATAGTGAGCCGAAAAAAACTTCTAAATATATAACTCATTCCTAAATGCTTATGAAACAAAATGACCCTTAAACTGATTCTTCTTCATAGATAGAATAGAAGTTGATATTGATTTGTATCATTCATGATTGTTAGATTGAATGTTTTATATCAAATTATAAAACTTAATTATATTTTATAAAATTCATTATGTTTATAATGGAGCTATTATCAAGATAAGATATTAGTATTAATAAAAAAATGAAAATTACACGAAGGAACTAAAAGTCATCACAATTTTTGAAAGAATTGCTCTATGCTAGCTGTTGGAGGATGCACTTGGTAAGAAAAATAATATAGGTCATTATTCTTTGAAGTTCAAATTTAGTTTAAAAGAATATGAACACTAATCTAAAAGATAATTTAAGTGATAGTTTATTCTTTTAATCCCTTATATTTTGTAAAAAAATTTAGTGTTATTTTTATTAAATACTTTTATTGTGTGAAACTCTTTTTCCAAATAATATAGTATACTCAAGACCCTAGGATCAGAGTGATATGCTTTTAATTTTAGAATAGTAAAAATGTAAAGCAAACCCAAAAAAGAATATTAAACTAATTTCTGTCCATTTCCACCGTAAATATGCAAATCTTGAAGGGTCCTCTCACTAATTACAGCTAGAGAGGGGGGGGGGGGGGTTGGCAATAAAAGACCAATGATATATTAAAAAATTATGTTAAGGGACGTTGGTTGTGGAAATAAACATAAATATAATATAACAAAGAAAAAAAGAAAGTTGTTGGTTTATTAAATTGTACAACATGGATATGAGAACGGGTGAGAAAAGAATTTGTAATATTCTATTGGACTGGACTTGGGTCTTTAAATAAGACTCCTCCGCTTCTAATTATATGAGCTAGTTAGGAGGTTAATTTTGATCTTTAAGTTTAAAAAAATTTCAATTCATTTTATTTATAATATTTATCATTTTTTAAACTAATTTATCTAACTTAACAACTAATATATATAACATAATATTATATAGGGATGTTTTAAGAAAATCGAATCACGTTTACCATAATTAATTTAGTAGCTCTTGTATTAAGAACAAGAGGAGTACACAACACTATTAGTTTATTATTGTTTAATTAATAATTGTTTTTATTTGTAGCATGGTTTGTGACCAAACCATGCCTTGTGGTGCAAGAAGGTGGGAGATGACGCAAATAACATTTTCATCACCTAATTTGGCTTCTTTTCTCTACTTCTTGTTTTCCCCCTTCTCTCTTCTTTGAAATTTTATATGTTCTAGGTCAAATTTTAATAGATTAAATTTACTATTTTAATATTAGAGTATTACAGCTCAAATAACATCAAACACTTCTGTCAAGTGTTTCTTAAACGTAAGTCTTAGTCAGTTGAGATAATTACAACTATTCAACAAATTCAACATTTGGACCCATCATAATTAATTAAATGTTTTGCATCTTTTTTTTACTTCTAATTAATCAATTGGAATCAAAGCTCAGTTTGCCCACTTTGCAATGTACTCCCTCCAGTTCTTAATATAAGGCATATTTGAAAAATTGATCTTGATCTTAAAAATAAGACAAAATTTTCATATTTGTCAATGTTTTTCTAATTTACCTCTATTGATGCTCCCTCAACAATAATTAAGGTGGAGGGAGGAATAAAGGAAGATGATTAAGGTATTTTAGAAAATACATTTTATATTAACTAAATCAACTTTATTAATCTAATTAAATTAGATAAATATGTCTAATATTAAGAACCAAAGGAGAGTTAGTTAACTACTAGTCACCAAACCAAGTACTTTTGGGCCGACTATTGTAGGTTTTATATGTTATATATGGTGTTTGAATAATAAGCTATGTTATTTATATATTATAAAATAAAAAAAGTTATTAAAAATTTACCCATGAATACTAACATAGAGTTGGTCTAGCGGTGTAAAGTCTCGCTAGATCCCTTTGAGTCTCAACTTTAGTTCTAAAGGAGACATTTACGTTGCGAGGGACAACCTCGAATCCTGAACTGGATACCAGATGATAATATCAAAAAAAAATAAAAAATTACTCATGGAGTATTCTGCCAAGAGCACTAGACACCGACTACTACCAATTTGGGCATTTATAACGCCTAATACATAATGGTTGCAGCTAATAAACATTATATATATTGAGGTGGAGTACGCGTAAGAATACATAATACCTAAAAGTAACGGTTAATTATGAGCGCCGTCATGTTTTGTGAAGCAGAATTCGTGAAAATACAAAAATAATGATTGTAGTTAATAACCATAATTTATTTAGTGACAAAAGTGACGGCTTTTTTAAAACAATCGTCTTGTAATACTTACAAATAATTCATCTTCTAACCTTACATAAGTAAAAACACAAATATAACGGTTCTGTCAATTGACCATAAAGTATGAACGACAAAAACAAAATTTCATAATAAAGAACCATCATGTAAAGTACAAATCTAAAAAGCGCCTTTTCAAAGTCTCGTTCGGTTCGACACAAAGTACTAGTTCTCCTAAAGTTAAATACTTTAGAATGAAGTATTCATTTTGTTCATAGTACTGTTCTAAAACGCACATTTTTATAACCTCGTTCTTCTCTCTCTTATCATGGTTAGAGCATACGCCTTTTGCCCTCCATTGTAGTGATGCTTATTGTTCTTCACCCTCCTCCTATTCACCTGGTTTAATTGCTATGAAAACACACAACACTCGAGTTAATATTAAATAGATACATGTAGGTCTAATGAATTGTGAATAACAATTATTTTGAATATTGGGTCACGACGTGAGATGATAATTTTTTCAATCATCCGTATTGGTGGTGGACCAAAGATCCACAGGAACTTCTGTCTCATCAGCCTCTTCAGGATTCTACAAATACACCTTTGTCAATGCATGACAGAATGTGCGTAGTGAATTGCTAGCCTTCTTGATGACAAATTCCTTAATGTAATCTCCGTCTACATGATATGCAGACTGGAAAGCACACAATTCAAGTTTGCATTTTTCACAAGTATATAATAAGTAATTAGTAGGCATATATACCTTACTTTGATATTGTCCCACATAACGTGACAACCTCACATTTAAAGGTGGGAACATCATTAACTTTGCTTCGATTTCCCTAACTCAAGAAGTGACACTTACTTCTTGAGAGGGGTTCCAGACACGAGACCATACATGCAAGAGACTTTCAACCATTAGTTATTCATTCATCATTTCTTATAATTCATTTCATCTTGCATGTTTATGTATATATAATTTTATATTGTATCTTCTCAGAGCTATCTAATTTATTGCACTTAAAATAGTCTCGAGTGCAACAAAAACAAGCTCACTGATGGCAGCTACAGATACTTCTACCAATGGTTGTGTCCGAGTAATGTATATTATTCACCAATGATTATAATATTAATAAATTGATGAAACACAATATAGTTTATATATATATATAACTAACTGACAAATTTTTCTTCTTATTTCTTTATAGTGCCCAAAGCAATCGAACAAGAGCAACAATTGTGAGTACTGCGTGATGTAGTACATGAAGGACATTATCACCCACGGTCTTGAAAATATTGATACAACAAAGGTATATTATATGCTCAATTTGTTTAAATATACATTCGGTCAGCTAAATATTACAACATCTAACTTCCATCTTGTTTCCTTTTGTACACAATATTTTGATGCCTCCTGCACGATGTTTAGCAACTTATAAATGGAAGAAGTTGCTGAAGAGTTGGCGACATTTGTTCAACATCATTGGAAGAGTAAATACATTTAGAATTACTGTAAATTTCTAGATACTGATTATTTGTTTGTTTTAAAGTTTTGGTTTTAATAGTGTATACATGTACATGAATGACTGTAAATATATTCTGATTTGTTGTATTGTTCTGCATATGAATAAATGTAAATATATATTATGATTCGTTCTATAACAAATGTATATGCAAGGGGATATCAAAAGCATAACCCCTCCCCCCAATTTTTTTTTTTAAATTTAGCTCCGATAAATCACAGTTGTTATCTAACAACCATTATTTATCTCAACTATATATAACGGTTGTTAAAGCGAAACCGTTATGTATGACATCATAAATCCCGGTTGTTATTTAACAACCATTATTTATATCAACTATGTATAACAGCTGTTAAAGCGGAACTATTATGTATGATGCAAGCATTACCATATATTATGACGGTTGTTGACGTATGCCTGTTAATTATTATCACAGAAATGGGTATATCAAGGCCTCACAAAGCATCAATGTGTAACAAGTGTTATATTATAACTGTTAGAATAAGTTCAAAATAAATAACGATTCCAAACTGTAATGTATCTGCGTTGAGCTTTTATAGTACTCGCATATATGACGATTTGGAACCGTGATGTATGATAGTTAATAAACATTATATATCATGATTTCTATATTAGTGACTATAAACTTTCTTTAAGTGCAAAATATAAATGAATTTTTCAAAATGGTGCAAAACTGACATGTTTGTTAAGTCAACTAACGTTAACCGTTTAATAAACATGACAACTAAGGAAATTGTGCAAAAATACACATGAAGTTACCAGTGGCTATTGCATTTTTGCATCATTTTAGAAACTTTGCGTGCATTTTTGCACCATTTTCTTAACCTACATACATGGATGTTGGCTAAACGGTCAACGTTGGTTGACTTAATTAATGACTGTGACATTTTTGCACCATTTTAAAAATTTAATGTGTACTTTTATATCCAAGAAAAGTTTATGTTGTTAGATGTCCATGGGTAAATACTTTATGGGCAGATTCGCATCTTGACTGTAAATAAAATATATAGATCAATATATTGTTGACGGACAAGTGAAACAGAACCTAAAGAAGCCACATGCACGTTCTTTTCTCTGAAGAAATTGATATAGAACAAGGGTAACTGCACCCACTATACCTAATCCCTCTTTAGTCACTTCAGTGTAATTGCTAATTACCAATTAACTTATATCTTGAGATTAAGGTTAATAAATGAGATTTTGGCTAAAGATTCAGCAAACAATAATTTAAAGGAGTAGAAATTTTCTTCCCCTTGGCAACTTGCCTTTTTTGGGTCAACAAGAAAAGTCCTAATTTGGTTGCGCGGCCGAAGAAAAAGCACAACTAGGATTAGATACGTCTCACATACTCTCTCTATTAAAATAATTGCCACTACTATTTTTTATTTTCTATTACAACTAGGAGATATTCAATATAATTAAAAAAAATTTCAGCGTTATCAAGTTGAGTTAAAGGGTATTTTTATCATATGATTACTACCTTCAGTCTTTAATATAAAATATAGATGACTTTTTTAGAGAGATTAAGGAAAGCCGAAAAAATTATTTTAAAGTATTTACATTTATCATTTTTATACTAAACTAAATTGTCTGACTATAGACTAATATATAATTTAATAATATACAATATACGTTTTGATTAAGTTACTTATTGAGCTTTTTTAATCTGTTAAAAAAAAATCAATTGGGTCTTATATTAAGAATCGAAGGAAATATTTTGCAAGGAGATGTGAATATCCTAATTAATTAGAACATTGTCATCCGTTAACTTTAGATTAACTCTCTTTTAAAAAGCATTTTTGCTTCTAAAGTATTTATGCATGGAAGAATAATTAATTAGCACCTAATAATATGGAGTAATAAAGTACCATTACTTTGTTGCTTCATTCAAACAAATAGCACCTTGTTTAAATTATCACATATTTGCCAATTAAGTATTCATCGATAAAAAAAAAAAAAAAAAAGCGCTCAATAAACCTGAATTACTGGTCAATTAACAACATTGTCATAAATTGTATATGTTTATCATAACCTCATAATTGGGCGATCATCAGTTTAAAAAAATCTCTTAACCTATACTAATGGTAAACATCAAAACACAATGCACACCTGTTGGTTAAAAAATAGGAGTATGAAATGTATGTCATTTAGCTTGCTAACTAAAGACTCATTGATAACAAATTGTTTGCCAGCTCTCACACTAATTATAAATCGATAGTATATATTGTCGTTGGCAAAATAATAATAATAATAAATCGATAGTATTGTCACATATTATTTATGTATCATAGCTAGTTCCAAGATTGATTGATGATGTATCCATCATTTAGCTTGATTGATTATAGTAGAGATAGATATAATCTAGGACAGTACTGTTAGTTGATAATAAATATTGAGAGACAAATTTTTTTAAACTGATGGATACAGACATAGTTAGAATGATATATAAAACCTTAAATATGATGTGACATGTTTGGATAGAAAAATATCAATTCCTCAACATTGTTAAATTTGGGCCGCCAGTTATTCATCTGTAAATACTTTAGACATGTTATATATTGCACAGCTGAATTCGTATAGACTTAATTAATATTACTACATTAAATTTAGAATTTTTGTTTAGATACTACTCTATTATAAATTTAGTTTATTTAACGTATTTTTCTCTACTGGCACTCAAACACAACATATGATCAAAGAGCAAATTAAGGTAAAGGAGCCACCTAACTATTTAACAACTTGTCTCTCATTTGATGTCCATACATTCAAAGCATGAATATACATGCTTCCTCAATAACCCAAATGACTTATTTAAAGATTTGTTGAATTTATCAACCTGATTTAAAATTTTCATATTTTAAATAACTTTATATGGGATTTCCCTTTTTCTTTTAAAAAAGGAATAACATAATTCAAATAGTTTATAATTAAGAGTGTAAATTAAAGAGCACATTTATTCTCAAAATTTTCAGCAAAGTACAAACTTCACACGCTTTATAAAAAGAGTACAGACTGATTATGGATCCCATATCCTTTGATGAAGCCGAAGACCTATATATAATGTTTCAAGGACACATGAAGCTTAATTAAGCTTACAACTAATCTAGTATATATATATATGGGGAAAAAAAAAGATTCAAAATAGAGTACTTGGTCAAACAATATCAACGAAGAGATCTTCAATCCCAATTAGAGGATCATAAAATGCAGCAGAATTAAACACATCAACTTCATCATAATCTCCAGATCCAAAAGCAGGAAGAACAGCTTCTTCTTCATGAGGATGAGACACAAGGCAATCATTATTGGCTGAACTTGAAGCAACAACATTAATAATCCCATCATTACTATTGTAATTGTTCTTCTCTTGCTTGATGTTGTTGTCACATTGCTCCTCTTTTTTCACAGAACTAGAAGAAGGAAATAAAGAGCCAGATGAGACAAAGAAAGAGCTAGTGTTGTTGTTGTTGTTGACATTTGGGTCAAAGGTGGTAACAAGATTATTATTGTTGTTGTTGTGATTATTGTTTTCGAAGCTGAGAATAAAAGCTGAATTTGAATCAATGAGGTCATTAGAATCAAGAAAGATATGAGGATTGAGAAGATTGGTGCAAGTGTGGTGGCCAAAATAAGTGGTTCTGAAAAGAGGAGGATCGTCTTGGATTTTCTGAACATGTTTTATTGCTGCACATCCTTGGTCGTACTTGTGAGTGCATCTGTAATAGTTCCTGCATTTATATATATACATGATTAATTTAATCATCTTGAAGAAAATTAGTGAATATAATGGTCTAATATTAAAGGAATGATTAAATCATAGATAACCTATATATATTTCCTTAATTGGGAAAAAAACCTTTGAGAGTTTGTGACTGGCGATAATAGGGGGAAAACTATGTTATTAGATGAATCTTTCGAACTCAGATCGAATTATATATATAACAATAATTATAAATAAGGGAACTTCCTCTTTATTAGGTTCTGTGTATCATATGAACTTTGAACTTTGTGCTAAATAATTCTTTATTATAATCAGATTATAAGTAAGAGGATGATGATATGTATGTAACTTGTAGTTTAGATGAGTAGGATTCAAATTAAACTATATGAAAATTAATTTTATTTTTCTGAAAAAAGAGAAGTGCATGGAAAAGATGAAAAATTAATTAATATAAACCTGGGATGTTTAGCATTGAGGATGATTTTTTGGCCATATTTTCTCCATGCATGCCCATCTTCCTTTGGACTCATCGTGGATTCCTCCACCCATGTTTGTATCTGTCCACTTTTCCTGCCACAAAACGAAAATTTTCAAAATTCATTAATTAATCATTAGCAACTCGAGTGATTAATTAACTTCATTAATTAGCTCCTTACTCTATAGAATAACAAAAACTCCAGCAATAAGCAAATACTGACAACAAACAAAGATATATATATATATATATATATAGTATACAGTAAAACACACAAACCCTTATCCTTTCACCTAATAATACTAACGAAATCTAAGACTTGAAGATTGGTGTGAAATCTAATAAATGTATCAAAAAGGTAAATAAATAGTTGGTCAAAGAGAAAGAAAGAGAAGCTTATATTCAGTGAGATCTCTTAGTTAACAATTTGTCTCAAAATCTATTTTTTGATCGAACTCAATAGCATCGTTTGATTTATATAGCTCACACCATTTAGTAGGATAAGGTTTTATCGTTATTATTGTTGTAGTAAAGAAATAAAGAGATGAAGTATATATATGGCTATGGTGGTTCATGTATGTATGTGAAAGTGTATATATATACACACCTTTTCTTGGGAGAGGATCTTGTTCGATCTTTAATGGTGGTAGGGCTTTTGGTCTTACGGCTCTCATGAGATTCGTCAGAGGGAGCAGGCAAGTGAGAGAAGGAAGAAGTAGTAGAGGGACCTGCAGAATGGTGATTGAAGAGAGAGAGAGTGCTGGTGAAAGAATCCAACACTTTAGCCATCAGATCCTCAGCAGAGGACGTCGTTAAGCCCTTAACCTTATCATCATCTTCCTCATCCACACCCCTTAACATCAATCTCCGAAGCTGGTTTGCAAACTCCCTCCCTCTCTCTAGCTCCTTCACAGCCATCAGATTCTTCATGATCACAAAAAACCAGTCAATAATACAAAATCTAAGCTTTATAGTACAAGATGAGAGTGAAGACCAACACAGAACACAGAGTTGGTGCAAAGACCCGCTAGATCCCTCTGGATCTCGACTTCAAGTCTCAGAAGAAACACCTGTGTGAGAAGGGCAGACAAGAACCATAAACCAAGTAATAGATGATAATATCAAAAAGGAAAGTGAGAGTAAAGTATTGTGTAGTGAAGAAGAGAGTGTATTAGACTGTGTGTGCGTTGTGAGTGAAGATAGAGAGCGAGGGAGGAGGGGGGTATTGAAGAAGATGAGTAGAAGGAGAAGGGTAGATATAAGATGGTATATATAGTAGCGAGTCGCGAACTAGGGCGGCCCACTCTTTGCTTTGGATGGTTCTTTTATTATTTTCTTAATACAAATATTTTTTAACAATGTTTGAAAAACTGGACCGGACCAGATGGTCCAACTGGCTGGACCGTCAACCGGAAGGTCTACCAGTCTGTTTTGATGTGTTCAGCTGTTCTTAGAGTTCAGCCGTTTTGATTCGTTTCAAGCCGGCTTGAGTCGGGATTTGCTATCAACCCGTGAACCGGAATGGATTTGCAATAATCGGACGGCTCAAAGTTCAACGGAAAAAATGAAGAAGGAAGACGAAAATAGAGCCAAAGTTATGAGAACAATGAATGTAAAAATTGTTAGATTTAAGGGCTTACCGGATTGATGTTGTTGCTTACTTTATTTTAATGATATGATATTTTGTAGGAAAAAAAATAAGAAGAAAGTGCTTCCCGAACTGGAGACGTTGAATTGAGAAGAGGAGAAGGTCAGCTTAGTGTGAGAAGAAGATGCTAGACCTGGAAGATAGAAGATATTATTAGTTACATCTCTAGAGACCAATGAATAAAAGAATGCACCGAATTCCTTAATACCCATAGGTAAAAGAAAAGAATGAAAGTTTGAATGTCATGTCATTTCTTCTTCCCAAGTAGGCGTAACTTGCCCCTCATCCTTTGTGTATTTGCTTATTTTAATAATTTTTCTTTTAAAAACAATTGAGTAGTAATTTTAAAAACAATCAAATTAATTGAAATTTTGCTAAAGAAAAATAATTCTAAATATAGGAAATTTAATCTTTCTCTATGTGTATTTTCAATTTTTATAGTAATCTCATTCTTTTTTGTTATAAGGCACACTAGTATATGTTGAACTTGCAATCTCATCTTTAAGAAAGTCTAAGATGTAATCTGGTTTTATTCATTTACATAATTATATTATTATTATGTTTGCTACCTAATTATGATACGTTGAATTGCATATGAAATCATGAAATTAAACTATTTACTTATTTTCTCAAATTATCTAACAAAATTTGATATTTTATTTTCTTACTTATATATTATTATATATATCATATTATTTTTTATTTAAATATTATATCAACGGTCTGACCAGACAATTCAACTGATCCGATAGTTTGAACCATAACCCGCTGACCTTTCTGGCTCAATCTCCGGTCCGACTTTTAAAAACTTATTTTTTAAGGAGAATCCTTAAAAAAGAATTTAGAATTTGTAAAGTGACAAATCATGTTTTTTACTAAGAGTTGATTAAAAAATGTCGAAAATTGATAAGCAATTCCTAACTTATTTTTTGAGAAATATCATATTCGTCATTTTACAAATTTCAAATCCTTTTGAAAGGATTCTCCCTTTTTTCTATTTTTAATTTTTTTAAAAACTTAGTGATTCGGCATGTCCGGGGAACGTGGAGGAAGCGTGTGAGAAAATTCCAGGGCGGATTAATTATTAGGGTTTCACGCGCTTTTATGTTCGTGAAGAACACCGAGGGTTGCGATTGTAGAGGGTGAGGGCCTGGAGTGACGTCATTTACTTCCCGGGCTAGGAGGGACGTTAGGACGTATTTGGTTGGTGTGAAGGAGGATGACCTCATTATGGTTATGTCATGATAACGCGTTAGCCAATGACAGGAAGGAACGTGGCACTACCGCGTTGGATGGACTTCAAAGCATACTGATTTTTTTTTTGCCATTCAAAGCATACTGATTTTAAAAATTATCTTTATAAAAGGGAGGCTACCTAAAGTCGTTAATGTAAAATCTGATGTTAATATAAAAATAGATGTTGTTATTGATTCTTAAAACTTGTGAATTAAACTAAGGGCATTTTGATCATGTAGTCAGAATTGAAAATCTCAAATTCTTACTTCAATTTTGACTTATGATTTGATAAATTTACAGTACCAATTTATCTTTTCCCATTTTTAATTATATTTTTCTGAAATTTTCTCTTTTATTAAGAGTTTTGAATTGATAAACTATATTGAAGTTTATAATGTTTTCCTTCACTGAAACTGAAATGATGTTTTGATTAAAAAACAAAGCGCTATGATTTTTCTTTTTGGGTCAAAAAGTCAATTTTATTAATCTGAGGCTTGGCTTGTTTTAGGAGATTTTAATTCTTTTCTTAACCCATCTGATAAGTCTGGGGGCGCTGCAGTTAGTGATAGATTCCTGGCTCCCTTTCGGAACTGTGTTCATGATTGTGATTTACTTGAGTTGCCTGTTGTTGGAGACAAATTCACGTGGTCTAGACACGATATTAAGGAAAGGCTGGATTGGGCTTTTTGTAACTTAACCTGGGAAATGGCTTTTCCTCTCCACAAAAACTTTCACCAGCTTCGTTTCAAATCTGATCATCGTGTTCTGGTGATTACAGCCGGGGGTGATAGCCCTCCCACACCATCGAATCATTTCAGATATCAAGCAGCCTGGTGCCTTGAAGAGGATTTCCCAAACTTAGTAAATGGCGCTTGGCAAAATAATGATTGGATATCTGGTTGTAATAATTTCCAATGTAAGGCCTCTTGGTGGAATAAGAATGTGTTAGGCAGCCTTCCAAAAAGAAAGAAGACTTTGATCAAGCGCTTGGAGGGGGTTGATCGCCAGCTTACTGTGCGACCTCATGCGGGTCTAATTAAACTTGAAGCGAAGCTGTGGAAGGAATACATCAAGGTTGTAAATCAAGAAGAGCTTCTCTGGTTTCAAAAGTCAAGATGCAAGTGGCTCAAATATGGAGACAAAAATACAAGTTTTTTTCACTCCTCCACAGTAATCAAAAGAAAGAAAAGCAAAATAGACTCTCTTCAAGATGGACAAGGGAACTGGATTACTGACCAAGAGGAGCTCAAAACATCTGCTCTCAATTTCTTCAAAGATCTCTACTCGGGAGATAATGAGGTGCAAAATGTTTCAGAATGGCCTGATGACTTCTTATCCCTGGACGATTCTCAGCTTTCTCACCTACAGAAGGATGTGTCGGCAGTGGAAATAAAAAATGCAGCTTTTGAAATGGATGCCTTCAAGGCGCCTGGTCCGGACGGCCTTCAACCACACTTCTTTCAGACTCAGTGGAGCATTGTGGGTCCAAAGGTCTGTGATCTTATCTTCTCCATTTTTAGAGACCCGAGCAAAATCAAAGATATTAACCAGACTCACATCACTCTGATCCCCAAGGTCGAAAATCCCGCCTCGCTTAAGGAGTTCCGCCCCATATCCTTATGCAATGTGAGTTACAAAATTCTTAGCAAGGTGCTTGCTAACAGAATGAGAACAATAATAGACTTCCTGATTCATCCCACTCAGTGCAGCTTCATCAGGGGTAGGCAAAGCTGTGATAATATAATTTTGGCACAAGAAGCGATCCACACTATGAGAACGACTAGAAAGAAGAAGGGTTATGTCGCTATTAAGGTGGATATGGAAAAAGCTTTCGACAGACTGGACTGGAACTTCCTGCGTTTTAATCTTCGTAGCCTGGGCCTAAATGACCACTTTGTAAATCTGTTGATGATGTGTGTTTCCTCTCCCACAATGCAAGTGATTTGGAATGGATCTATATCAACTCAGTTTCAGTCTTCTAGAGGTGTGAGACAAGGTGATCCTTTGAGCCCATATCTCTTCATTATCTGTATGGAAAGACTGAGCCAATTGATAAACCGGGCTGTGGAAGAAAGATGATGGAAGCCTCTAAGGATTAATCAATCGTGTCCAAATCTCTCTCACCTTTTCTTTGCTGACGACCTTCTTCTCTTCGCTGAGGCTTCCACTAGTCAGATGGAGATCATCAGAGATCTGATGACTTTTTTCTGCAAGGTATCAGGACATAGGATAAATCTGCAGAAATCCAAGATCTTTGCCTCCAGGAATGTTCAATTCCATTGAGCTCATCAACTGGGTCAATCTCTTGGTATCAGTATTTCGGGAGATCTGGGTAAATACCTCGGCGTCCCCTTACTCCACAAGCGAGCTACCAAAACGACGTTTGCTCCTTTGGTGTCCAAAGTTCAGAAAAAGCTCTCCTCTTGGAAAGGTAAATTCCTGAGCATGGCCGGGAAAACTGTCCTGATCAACTCTGTCCTGTCTACTCTACCGTTCTACCAGATGCAAACTACCCTTCTTCCCAAAGGTGTTCTGCAAGATCTCGAGAAAGCAAATAGAAATTTCTTCTGGAGTCAGGGGCAGGATAGGAAGAAAATGCATCTCATTTCTTGGGATAAAATCAAATTAGACAAGAAGATGGGTGGTCTGGGTATAAAAGATCTTTCCAGTCAGAATGAAGCTCTCATCATGAAACTATGCTGGAATCTCATTACTAGACCAAATGCATTATGGGTGAAAGTGCTCAGAGCGAAATATGATTGTGGGGAAGATGAAATTCCAAGAGTCGTAAGGAAAAAGTCCCAATCCGCTACCTGGAATGCAATCACAGCTGTTTGGGACTCATTTAGGAAAGTTGTGGGTAAAAGGATCAGGAGTGGGCAGACAACAAATGCCTGGTGGGATCTATGGACCAATCTTGACCAACCCCTTATGTTCTATGTAAACAGAAATCATGATTTAATAAATCCTGAAGAAGTAGTAAAACATTTCGTCGGACCAGACGGAGAATGGAATCTTCAAAGATGGAATATGTTCTTGCCATGGTGGGTGATTGAAAAGATCAAGCAAGTTTCTCCACCTTTTCAAAATGGTAACGATCTGTTTTGGTGGAGGAAATCTCCTGATGGAAATTTCAGCGTCAAATCAGCTTATTCCATGATTTACTCGTCGCTCACGGAGCCGGCTGATCCGTTCTGGCAAAGTATCTGGAGATGGCCTATTCCAGAGAAAGTTAAATTCTTTATGTGGCAATTGTTCCAAGAGAGAATTCCTACAAATTCTATCCGAGCGAAGAGAGACGAGAGATTAAGCCCTGAGTGCCCTTTTGAGTGTAACTGTGAGGAAACAGCAGTGCATATTTTGAGAGATTGTGAGTTTGCCAGTTCTGTATGGTTTTCCTGTATTAACCCTCTATATTACCCTGTTTTTTTCTCTGGCAATTTACAGGTCTGGATCAAATGGAACATGCAACATTCACCGGGAAACCGCAAGTTTTCCCAATGGCCTTGGCTGAGAGTATTTGGGTCTTTATGCTGGCAAATCTGGAAGAATAGGTGCAACAAAGTCTTTGAAGGAACCTCTGTCCTCCCACAGCAGCTAGTGCACAGAGGAATGCATTTTCTTCACGAAGGAACAGAGGAAGGCCGGTATAAGCACAAGATTTATAGAATTCCAGAAAGATACTTAGAACATTGGAAAGCTCCACCAGAAGGCTATGTTCGGATCGATGTAGATGCAGCGGTAGACGAACACAGGATTTCAGCAGTTGGAGGAGTGGTGCGGGACAGCTCCGGAGATTGGATCTACGGTTTCCAACAGAATACAGGTCTAAGTCTAGGTTCGACAGCAGCGGAGATTCATGCTATTCGCATTGGTCTACAAACATGCAAAACCAGGATGTTCAAAAAAATCAAGCTCTATACTGACTCATTAGATGCAATTCAGTTGTTATTCCAGGCAGGCGGTCACTATCACCCCTTGCAGCATGATTTGGATGAGGTCAGGGATCTAATACACCAGGATTGGGACCTGGAGATTCACCACTGTCACAGAGAGGCGCTCAAATGCGCCGACGCTCTAGCAAAGCAGGCACTGGACTCGAACAGCGATCTCTCTATGATTCAGTTCCCACCGCATTTCTGTTTGGCCCAAATGTCAGGTGATATTAGCTCACATTTGGGAGTATAGGTCACTACTTTTGTATCTTTGGTTTTATTGGCCGCCATGGCCTCAAGAGCTTGCTCTTGTCATTGTATCACAAAAAAAAATTAATCACAAAAAATTAGTTAATACACACATTAATCGCCGAAGTCAATAAAAACACTCAAACAAACACCTAACAGTACAACTTATCACACCAAAACTTATCAAAAAAATTATCAACTACTAAAAGAACTAAAAACATTTAAAACTTACAGAAATATGCTACTAGATAATAAAAGACAATTAACTAACCAATGTCATCCTTCTCCTTTGCATCATTATTAGAAGCTGTCTAGGAGTCCCTAGATCCAGAGATATCAGCGAGTAGGATATCAGATAGAGGAGATGATGCTTCAACAAGCCATCCCTTAGGACACATCTCCTTTGCACCTAAAGCTGCCAAATAATTTGCATCCCTACTACCTTGGTGACACACATCAATTTCCAGAACAAAATTAGAGAATTTAGGTCTACTAGCTACATTGAAACCTTCCTTTAGTGCCAAACACTCTGCCATAAAAGGTGACGAAGCAGAAACCTTCTTACTCAATCCACCTATCATTTCTCTTCGATTGTTTCTACAAATAATTCCCACACCAACAGAGTCTAAGTCATAGATGAAGGAACCATATCTACATTAATCTTTACTTTTCCATTCCCAGGAGCTGTCCCTATCAAGCCTCTTTCCTCTTTTCTTGAAGCTGCAGAATCAAAATTTTCACCAATAACCTTTGATTCAAAGCATTCTTACACTAACTTATGTGCATTCCTAATAAACCTTTCCACCCCACCTCTTCTCCATTGAAAACCCAATTACGCCTCCCTTTCCAAATACCCCAACATATAGTAGCAATAGTGGCTTTTCCCTTATTATCCAAACCACAGACTTTACTAAAAACTTCCAAAAACCAATGCAAAGAGCTTTTAAATCATGCTTTTTGAGAATTTTAAATTCAATCGATCTCCAAACCAACATGCTTGATCCCATGGACAAAAGAATAATAGATTATCTACATTCTCTACGTCATCCAGACAAATAGAGAGAGATTAAATTTTCTTTTAAACAATGCCTCTTTAGTAGGCAAAACCCCTATAAATACTTCCCCACAGAAAATGTTTAATCTTCTCAGGAACATTCAGTTTCCATACCTGCTTCCATAGAAAGTCTGGCACCTGAAGAGAGGTCTCAGGCCCTCTTTTCATCCTCCTCTTCGACTCATCCCTTGCTATTTTATATCCAGATTTCACAATATATTCCCCAGACCTGCAGGTAAGTAAAAAAAACACAATCATCACTACGATTATTACATAACTGGATTTTCAATATGTCTTTTTTCTCCTCTAGTGAGATAACCCCTTCAATTGCATTCAAATTCCATCTTTTCCCTTGAATAAATTCCTGCACTTTAATTTCAGAATTAATCCCTCTTGCAGGACTACTATTTAGCATAGCACCCGGTAGTCCTAGCACCCATTTGTCCTTCCAACCCTTCACTTCTGATCCTCTTCCAATTTTTCAGCACAAATTCTTCATTAGAAAGTCTCTTCCCTCAAGAATACTACCCCAGTAACAAGAAGCATTCTTACCCTTCTTCACTTCAAGAAAATTGACCTTAGGAAAATATTTTCCCTTTAAAATCCTGCACCAAAAATCATTATGATTTTGCATGATTCACCATGCAGTTTTAACTAGCATGACCTTATTAAGGTCATTAAAATTTTGAACCCCAATCCTCCCTCCATTTTAGAAGTGGTGAGATAATCCTATATCTTCTAATGAATTTTACTGCTCTCTTCATTGTTATTTCCCCACGTAATATTGGATATCAGTACATTCAACTCTTGACAAATTGTCTTGGAGAAAGAAAAACAAGCCTTCGGATATATAGGGATGGAGTTTACCATTGCCTTGATCAAGACTTCCCTCCCTGCAAAGATAAGTAACTTTTGTTTCCATCTTTAAATCTTCAACCCAACCTTATTTCTAACAAAGGCAAGAGCCGAACATTTAGATATACTTCATATCATTGGCAGCCCAAAGTATTTCCCAGGTAGGTTTGTTTCTCTTACCTGAAATATCTCAACCACTTCATTCCTCAATTGAGCAACGTTCTCATAGAAGAATAGACAGGATTTATCAAAATTGATTTCTTGCCTAGAAGCCTCACAATAACTTTGCAAAATCCTTTTCAGAATAAAACAATTTTATCTATTTGCATTTATAAAGAATAAATAGTCATCAACAAACAAGTAATGTGAAAGGACTAGACAGCTACCATCTAACTTGATGCCTCTCATCATCAATTCTTGTTTCTCAACATGGTACTGAATCATTTATGAGAGCACATCTGCCACTATAATAAATGGATAAGGTGAAAGCGAAATTTGAGACACGCCTCCCACCAATAGTTAATTCAAACTCCATAGATGTGACACACTCCATTATCCATTGCTCCCAAATCACACAGAAACCCATTCTAAAGAGAACTTGCCTCAAAAAATTCCACTCCACCCGATCATAGATTTTACTCATATTTACCTTCAAAGCCACTTCAACTCTAGACCCCTTCTTCCTTCCCTTCAAATAATGAAAGGCCTCCTGAACTACCACAACATTGTCATGGGCCACCCTATCCAAAATAAAGCCTCTCTGTTGTGGCAAAATGCATTTCTGCATAAGACCTCTCATCCTATTCATCTTGATCTTAGATATTATCTTATATATCACATTGCATAATTCAGTAGGCCTAAAATGGTTTATAGTTTCAGGCTTATCAATCTTAGGAACCAAGACAATACTAGTTTTATTAATCCCCTTTCGACTACAACCAACCCCAAAAAATTCCCACACCATTTTGTAAACTTCATCTTTAATATCTAGCCAAGAGGATTGAAAAAACAGTCCTGAGAAACCATCTGGCCCAGGAGCCTTGTTTGCGCCAAGCTAGAATATTGCTTGCTTTATTTCCTCTTCATCAACCGGCAGCATTAAACACTGGTAATCCTCATCAGAAATAACTCTTTTTACATATTTCAAAGGTTCTGAGAATAGAGAAGTGGAAGAAGATGGCCATACTTTGAAGTCTAGGGTTCAAAGGTTCTGAGAAGAGAGTCATGCTAAATGGGTTTTTTCCCCCTTTTTGCCAAAGGTTAAATTAAATGGAGGGAATAAAATGTGAAATGGGTTAAATGGAGGAAAGCTGCAAAATTTTTGGTGGGAGAATAAGTTTTATCTAATGGAGAGAATATGTGAATCATTTGGGAGAATCATGGTTTCTCACATACTATATTATAAATTTTTATAAAAAATAATATATCTAAATTTGCATTTTATAATATTTAAATTTAAAGACTAATTAGGAAATTTCTTAAATAGGAAAAGTAGAACTTTGATAACTCAATAAAAAATGGAATATTAATTTCACTTATCAGGATATATCAAAAAATAAAAGAAATAAAACTTTCATGGATTAAAAAATCATACTTAACAACATTTAATACTCTAAAATGATAAATTAATTCAGATAAAAATGATAAATTAATTATCAATTCAAAATCAAATTAGTTGGATAGGATTTTAATTCTTATTTTTTTAACTCATTAAATATCTTTTAATTTATTCTTTACTACATTTTAGTGAAATCTTCAAACTATTTAACTTGGAAATTGGGATTACTATTAATTTCAAATCAATGTTTCGCGATATGTTCATTCAAATATTATCACTTTTATGTCATGTAAAAATATTATCACTTTTAATTTCTAAGTATAATCTAAATAAATTTGATATTTTGTAGTTCAATGAGTTGAAGAAATTATGAAACATAGTAATTAGGATTTTTTTTTAATCAAAGTAATTAGGATTCATGTACCACTGGAACGTTATAGCGGGATTACTATCGATTAAAATAAGAGTTTAATTATCAACTTCAAAATTTATTCTCTTTTTAGGTACAAGTATTTTCCTCTAGGTGTTAGGCACTAAATATAGGCATATATCTCTCCGTAAGAACCATATTATAAGAGATTAGCCCTTTCAGTTAGACCTAACTCTCTTTGTATCTCAATAATATTAAATTTTTCATTCATTATTCATCTAGCCATAATTATGCAAGATACGGTCCAAAAGTTAAACTGTATAGAAATTTCAAAAAAAAAAAAAAGATATTTATATTGTGATTCATATAGTAAAAAGATAGATAAATAGATACATCCCATTGCATTAATCAAAAAGAAGAGAAGAGAAAGAAGGAAGAGAGAGAAAGATAGGAGAGCATGCAGGAAAATTGGGAAAATTAGAATGTTCTTGTTCAATTAAATCAAAACTTAGCACATTTGAGAACAATATCTCTATTTATAAAGCTATAAAATAATAAAATAACAATACTTTAAATTCACCAAGATATATTGTAATTATTTGAAAATATTCAATAAAATGGTGAATATTCATGGTCATAGGAATTAAATATTGGGAATTGAAAGATGAGGAGTGCTTTCAGTGAAATCGCCTGCAAGGTAGTGAGTTTGTTATGTGATTTTGGATGGCCAAATGATGACAAAAATTTATGAAATTTTTCAGAATGAAATTAGACATCCTAAGCTTTAATTTGATAGGTCATATGAATCAATTAGATCTATATACAAAGAGTTATAAATTTTTGAAGTTAGCCCACAAAAACTGTTGATTTTCTAGAACAACATTCAAAGAAATTAATTATGGGAATTTTGTGCTTCTAATTGGCAAAATTCTATATTTTTCCTTGAAACTAGACTCAATAAGAGTTCTATAGCCTTCGGAATCACTTCGATACGATATCTACAAATTTAGTTATGATTTTTCAAAGTTTGGCCAGAAAATCTGCCAGAATTTGCTTAAATCCGAAATTTTGGAAATTAAGTAAATAATTAAAATATCATATAATATATCATAAAAGACATATTTCTCTTCCTTCTTCAACCATTCGTGACACCATTAGCAGCCGAGAGAGAGAGAGAGAGAGAGAGAGAGAGAGAGAGAGAGAGAGAGAGAGAGAGAGAGAGAGAGAGAGAGAGAGAGAGAGAGAGGAAAATCTCATAAGGTAGGTCAATTTCTTCGGTGAATTCATACATAATGTGTATAATCCTTCTCCTATGCTTCTCTTCTATGTTATTTAAGGTGATTGAAGCACAAATTTCAGTGTTAAAGAGGCTAGGGTTTTGGCCACACTAGAGAAGAGCCAGAGGAGCTTAAGGTAACTTTCGAAACTTTGAATATTGATTGTTTTGGCCGCTGTGAGTAATTTAATTGGTGGATTTCTGTTGGATTTGCTCTGATTCTAAACTTGGGGAAAGTTGTGTTATTAACGTTATGCTGCTCAAATTGAGTCTAAATGGTGGTTTTAACGTAATTAAATATTTAATAAAGTGGTTAGGAGTAGAAAGGAACAAGTCTACGAAGTTGGAATCGAAAAACCCCAACTTTTCCCGGGAAACCCTTGATTTCGGCTAGGGCTAGAAAATGGGATAGAAGCTGGGTTTTTGATGTTTTGATGATTCCATTGCGTTTAGGAGGGAAAATTAGGTAGGTTTACAGTTAAACACTTTTCCAAAAAAGCCCTAGAAAGCATAATTACCAAAACACCCCTGAAACCCTAAAATAGGGGCTGCCAAGGGCATTTTCGTCATTTGGAAGTGAATTTGGTAATTCTGATTCTGGAAAATGAATTCCTTGGACGAAAATATGTCAAAATGGCCCAGGTCAAAATTTTAGGAAAAGTACAATTAGACTGGGTGAGTTGAGGCCAGTCCAGGTCCCTGGGGGCATTTTGATTAATTTTCACAATAGGCTTATATAACTACTTTAAACACTATAGAATTGTCTAAAATAGTATATGAATGGGTTTTAACTTAATGCTTATACATTTGATATTTTAGGACCGAGTTGAAAGCTGAGTTGTTGGACTTAAATCGAGGCAGGAACTTCTAGGTGAGAAAGATCGACTTAAGGTAGTGAATTTATCCTTCATGCATGATGCCATGGTTCATATGTTTTGTGGTTGCTATTGTTTTGCTTAATTAATCAACATGGTTTGCCCGGAAGGGGCAGTTAGTGTAAAAGTGTACTTACACCTGAGGTTTGGGTGTCAATTGTGTACGATTAGTGGGGTGGAAACCCTACACATGCATGTATACATATCGATGTTGTTTTTATATTGTTCACTAATTTGTGTATACATGATGCATAACATATTTACTTTCCGCATTTTACATGAACGATAGTATGTTGCTACTAGGATTTCTTGGAATCTCATTCTTTTTCAAAAATGACAAGTGTGCTAGCGGGAGCTAGTGGATCCAAAGGAAAAGTGGTAGACACGGTAAAATGATGGTGCGGATCCCAATAATAGAGCCAGTGGTTATATATGGTCTACTTGGATATTTTGGGATATTTTTGTACAAATTGTAAATATTGTCAAATTCTGTTATGTTGTTTCCTGTATGTAAACAAATGTTTTTATCAATATATTTGTGTTTTTCTATTTGCTTGTGGAACTTGGTCTTTATTACCCTGCGCATATCAAAATGGAAACGGGTGTTGGCATTTTTAGTATTAGAGTCAGGTTCTGCTGAAGATTTCACCTTTTGGCGGCGATAATAAATGTCACCGCTGATAATTATATCTTCAGTGCGACATTTAGAATCACCGCTGAAATGTACAGTTTCAGCAGTGACCCTCAGTGGCGACATTTAAAGTCGTCGTTGAAAGTCATAGCTGAAAGTAGGTTTTTCTGTAGTGAAACCCTTCACCACAACTTATGGATTCAAGAGGCTTAGAAGATCAATTTGGTCCCTCCACTTAAATCAGGTCCTTGTTTTTTTTATTCCCACGTAAAGTTTTAAGAAGCCTCAATTTAGTTTGGGAAAATCAAAGAAATTAATGTCCCTTTGAAAATTTTATTGGTGTGAAGGATTTAAACCAAAGTACCATTATATTGTGTGCTCGCATGTGAAAAATTTGCATAGTATCTATTCTTTTTGTGTATAAAAATTTATCAGGTTATTCTCACTAATAAAATTTTTAATGGGAAACTTCTCCAATTTTCCCATTTTGTTATGATGAATATCCTAAGCTGTGCAAATAGATTTCTCTCGAAAAATATTTCATAATTAATGAAAAGAGAGAGATGGGTGCTAAACTCTATTTGAAATAGGATACGTTTGTCTAGATATGGACCGATCTTTTTATTTGGAGAGATAGTCTCAGGTGGATGAGTGTTTATGTGAAGAGAGAGAGAAAGATGATGAGTTTTGTTGAGTCTCATGTAAGATAAAATCAGAACCTTTTCTTTTCTCTCTGTTTTTCTCTTTACGATCCTCCTAGAAAAATGGATTAACAAATAACTAATTCCTAGACTACTTCATGCAAGTGTTGAGCCCTTGGAGAATAATATAAAATGGATAAGTAAAATCTTAGACAACACAAGATTGAAACTCTTTGAATTGTATGGAATTCGGAACCCATTTTTGTTGATTACCATCCATTATTAATCCACCTACTTTATGCCTTTTATTTTTTTCCCAAAAAAAAAAACTTCACTTATGCGGAAAGATCTTTTATTTTTGTTATTGTGATGGATGAGAACTGAGAAGAAATATTTCTTTCTTCTATGATTATTTCATATTGGTCAGATCAATTTTTTTTTTTTTTTTTGTGGGATTTAAACTTTACCATGAGCAATATAATTGAGCGTTCGTTCAAATAATTATAGTTTTGAATAACAATTTCTTCTCACTATGGTGCTGATGGAGCAGGGAAATAAAGAGAGAGCAAAGCTAGTAGTGCTTAGTGCAAATCTTGAAAAACACCCTAATGTCAACCATCTTCATGGCAGCCATAACCATTCTCATCAACTTTGCTTTCACGGCCATTACTAGCGCTTGCTACACCGCCAGCCACGGCCGCAACCACCGTCACCTTTTCACCGGCATGGCTCAAAATCAGACACAAAATATGCCTTCAAATACACAGCTGCATCATTTTGCATGCTGACAAGCTTCGTCTGCAGCTCAATGGCCATAGGGTTTCTAACCGACGCCAATCTCTTGACGAATGCTTACGTGAGGACCTTTTCCTATCCGAAGAAGGCCATACAGATACGTTATTGGAGAGAGGGTTCGCTCTGGCTGTTATTGCGGATAATGCTTTGTGTTTCAGTGTGCCCTTGTTGCTATGGGGGTTTAGTCCTATTGCTCTAGTATTGTCCTCTTTGGCTTTGTTTTTTGTGTTTCATCAGCATGATTTTTGTCTCCAAATTTTCACGCAATAATGCCCATAAGCAGTAGTATTGCATCACTTTAACACAGATTAAACACCAGATGTTACATTGTTGCTTGGGGTATTGACCATGATTTTAGAACGTTATAGAAGTAGTATTTACAACTAATGAATGAGTTTAGACAATGTGCAAATTAAAGTTGGTATCGGAGTGGTGAAGTCCCTAATCAAAAATCATCTTCAACATGAACGATACTACAAGTAGCTTCTTCTCTAGAATCCACTAAATAAAACAAAACTTTCTAATATACTCCTTGGTCCTTAGTAAAAAACTTATCTAACTAATATGATTAGATTAAGGAAGTTAGGTAAGTTAGTTAATTATAATAAATATAACATATTTTTCCAAAAATACCTTATTCGACTTTCTTAATTCTCTCCCCGCTCTCCTATTTGAGGGAGTATTCAATAAGCAATTTGGGAAAATGTTGCCGTTTAGCTTTCCACAAGCGTACAGTCGTAAGTAGTATAAAAAGTTGTCGTTCCTATGAGGATAAGGTAAACGTGGAGTAATCATCATAATTATACTATTAATTAGGTTGGGAAAAGGCCAACACATACACCTTAGATATGTTTTTAGGCACCTGTTAAGCACTTCTATTTGCCCATCGATTTGAGAATGATAGGCAAAAGCTCAAGGAATGAAGCAAGTGGTTGTCCCACATAGAATGGTGGTATAACACATCTCTAAAGCATCTCCATATGAGCTTTTGTATGGCCAAAGGCCTCCTCTCCATTGTCCCTACATGCTTCACAACACGGTGCTAGAAGCAGTTGATTGCACCTTTAAAGCAAGGGATGGAACAAGTTTTGGTGATGCTCAAATATCATTTGTATTGTTCAACCAATAGAATGAAGCAGAAGGCTGACTTGCACAGGTCTGATCATGAATTTGTTGTCAGTCAATGGGTCTTTTTGAAGTTGCAGACATATAGACAGGTTTCTGCTGCTGTTAGGAGCTTACAAAAGCTTGATCCAAGGTATTTTGGATCATATCAAGTACCATAAAGAATTGGTCTTGTTGCCTATCGAGTAGAGTTACCTCCGGAGTCGAGGGTTCATCCTACTTTCCACTTTTCTATGCTAAAATAGTGTCCAAATCCAGCTGTGAAGCCTCAGCATCCTCCATTGGACTTCCCAGAGCCTCCACCTTCCTTAGTTCCTAAGAAAATCCTTAATCGGAGGTCTGTTAAGTGAAGAAGGAAGTTCATTACTGAAGTGCTTGTTTAATGGAAAGGGTTGCTAGAGGAAGAAGCTTCTCAGATGCCACTTTCTTCGATTCCAAGAACAATTTCTAGATCTTCAAGCTACACATCCTTGAGGGCAAGGATGTTAAAGGGGGGTTATTGATATGTAAATTGTAATTGTAATTGATTACTCCATATTTTTAGATAATTTTAAGACATATTTTAATATATTAATTTGGGAGTCATCTGTAATAAATCAAAGGGAATTTAATCAAATTTTGATAAGATATTGATTTAAAGGGATTTCGTTATAAATATCAAAGTTTAAGATAAAAATAATGATTTTGATATTAAAGATAAAAATAATTATATTAATAATAAATAATAATAATTTAAGATAAAAAGGAAAAGATATTTTAGTTATTATTATTATTATTGTTGTTATCATCATTATCGTTATTTATTATCATTATCGTTATTTATTATTATCATGATCTATTTTTTATCTTTTCATTTTTTAATCTATTTTTTTATTTTATTTTGTTAGAGGGATATTGCACTTTATGGAATGAGGATCTAGGAACCTAACCTATATATAGGGGTTCAGCTTCTTCAGAAAAGGAGGAGGAGAAGCATTTGAATACAGAGAGCAAGGAGAGCATCAGAGCTGAGGGCCAGAGACAGATTGAGTGATTGGAGAGCTGGAGCTTGAAGATTCAAGGAGATTTGAAACGTTAATCCTGGTTCTTTCATTGATTTTGTTTTCTCCTTCACATGGCTTCTGTTATGAATTGCATTATCATCTCTGGTTTTTGTTTGATTTTGAACATGAGTAGCTAAATTTCATATTTTAGGATTGCTTTGAACTATTGGATAGATTAAGATTTTTTAATTCCTTTCTTTTATTTATTAATGAAATTTATGTGTTGATTTTATCTCGTGCTTACTGCTTCTGAGTGATTGGCCACCACTTACATTGTTGGGTTCAATTGAGTGATGCTTGTGAAAGCTAATTTAATTGTAGAATTTAGATAAAATCATGCTAGACTTAAAGTTTAGGGGTTAAATGGATGGTTTATTAATAGAATAGAGAAACATCTATTAGCCTAGCATTGTCTAATTGAGGATAGAGCTTAATGAGTATTTTTGTTAACTGAGACATGCGCATATTAATTGAAAATACAAAAATTGGTTTTGACTTGAGAAAGTTTTATCAATTAATTTTGACCCTATGACAAACACATATTTTCGTTTAATAATTAAAGAAGGATTTTATATTATTTTTATGAAGTACAATAGGGATAAGTAATCATAGGTTCCTCCGATCTCGAAGAAAAATTTAACTTTAGAATTCTCAAATAAATCTTGTCTTAAGCAAATTAAATTTCAAAATATTCTCACTCAACCTGATTCAGAACTGAATTGAGATAATTAATTCATTTTTGCCTTAGTTCTCATGAGAACGATATTATTATACTACTTATGACAATCCGTGCACTTGCGGTTAAGCTAGACGGCTAACAATAATCCCTAATCCCTAGTTGTGATCCCTAATTCTATATTGTTAGGTAAGTTAGTTAGGGGAAGAGCAATGTAGTGAAAGTGGCATTAGCTACTATTAGAGTAGCATCAGCCAAACACACTCTAATTGTGTCCCTTAGCTAGTTAGGATACGATTGGTGATTAGAGCAATATTACCCTTAGCTTAACTGATTATAACAATATTGCCCCTAACTTCCTAGCTCTCTATATAAGAGTTATCCCTATCTCATTGTAAACTAGTTGTTGATTGCTATTGAATGAATGCCTATTTAGCAACTCTTGTGTCTCTCTCTCTCCCTCTTTTTCTTGAATCTCTCTACTCTCTCTTCTGTCTAAACTCTTCTCTCTTTACCAATTTTCTCAAATATAATTCTATCAAGCCATTACAGAATTGCACCATACCACAAGTGTATGGGTTGCAAATAGCATAAAAAGATGTCATTCCCACAAAGACTAAGGCAAAAGCGGAGTAATCGTCATAATTATGCTATCAATTAAGTTGTGTAAATCATTTGAAAAGTTTTGTATTTCCAAAGACAATTGTATCAGGAATGAAAATAATTTGACTAAAACTAAATAAAACTCTACTTTAAGATAAGAGGAGCATAGGATTATTTCTCACTATGGCAATTCATGATACTTAATTAGTGATTAATTGACATTACATGTTAGTCTAAGGTTCAAAAGTATTTGATTAAGCTTTCTCAAGTCAAAACCAAATTTATATCTTCAATTAACATGCACAATATCTTGTTACAATTAAGAGAAAATAATCATTAAACAACAACCTTAATTTGACAATGCTATGTTAGTAATTATATCTCTATATTACCAACAAATTATTCATTTAATCTACAAACTTCATGTCTAACATAATTTTACCTAAATTTTACTATTAAATTAAACTTTTCATGCTTAATTTAATTGAACATAACAATTCAAATGGTGACCAGTTACATAGAAACATTAGGCACCAAATAAAATTAAAGGTGTGTTCGGATTAGCTTTTGGAGAATAGCTTCTGAAGAAAAAGTGGAGAATAGCTTTGGAGAATAGATTATGAGTGAGTAGAATAGATTATGGAAAAAAAGTGATTTTGAAAAAATGAAAGTATTTGGATTTTGTGATCAGAATAGCTTTTTTTTCATGGTTAAATTACTAAAAATGACATTAAATTTTGTGATAATTACATATAAACGATAATATTATATTTTATGTATTATTTAACATTAAATTTTATAATAAATACCAAAAATGAAATAATTTATCCAAAAAATTTAAAATTATAACATTAGTCAATTATGTAACATAAAAAAATAGATTTAACGTGTGTGTGTATTAATAAATTGTATAATTAAAAATTATTTATAAATAATAAGTATCTAAAATAATATCTTTGTTATGAAATATATAATTTTTTCTATAGTTAAATATTTTATGGGTAAAAAATTAAACTTTAAACATATAAATACAGGCTTTAGGCTAAGTATTTTGTAAAGACAAGTGAATGAAAATTTTCCTCAATTTACTCTATTGAGTTTCTTTCTTTATTTCTTATTACTCTCTCTTATCATCCATATTTTCATAACAACAACTTTATTTTTTTATTCATTGGAAGTTTCATTTATTTTTCATCAGATGAATGTGTTTCGCCCCATTGATCATCCTCCCACATGTCTCCATGCATTGATGCTATATTTGGGATTAGAAAGAGAGGGGAACCCTGGTCAATTTGATCGGTAGAGGAGAGAGAAAAGGACAGCAATAATTGAAAAAAAATGTGGCTTGTTTCCAAACCATGGTTTTGTATGACAAAATCATGGTTTGACCTAAAAATGGGATTCTTTAGATATTTATGGTGCTCGGAAACTTTTTGTCAAAACCAAAGTGTCATCTAAAAAGCATTTTTTTTGTGCATCCGAACCATGGTGTGAAAAATCGGACCAGAAAACTGGTGAACCGGTCCTCAGTCCGGTCCGGTTTGCTGTTTTAGAGGGGGGAAGATCGAACCGGTCAAAACTAGTGGGTCACTGGTTCAACCGGTTTGCTCTTTTTTTTAAAAAAAAATGAGATATCGGGTTCAAAAAATGCTGAAAAAGAAAGAAAACCATAGATTTAGACTGATATACATACAATCTATAATATTTTACTAAATTATAAGAACAAATTTTAATTTCAAGGCTACAAAAATTTAAAAAATAAAAAGAATAAATGAAAAAATATTATATATTATATACATATAATATATAATATTTTAGTCAATTAATTTTATATGATTCAAATAATCAAATCTAATATAATCAATTGATTTTATCTATAGAAGTTTAAAAATATATTAATACATATTGTTACTAATAAATTATAATATTTTAATATGACCGGTTCGATCACCAATTCAATCACCGGTTCGACCATTAACCCTTGAACCTATACCATGACCGGTTCATTGACCGATCTGATTGTTTGTTCCTTGATCCGAACACATACTAACACATAATTATCATTAACAACTAAAAAGAATAACAACAACACCCAAAACTTGCAATAGATTGAAATAATCCTAATAGAGAGTTCAGCGAGTAACATCAAAATTCAGCTTCAATAACATAATCAAAAGGAAGAGGAAAAGAAATGAGAGATTAATCAGAGCGCTCCCCAACAATTACGTTTTCCCTCCACACTTCAACACTGTAGCTTGCTGTTGAATGATGAAGAAATCAGGAACCACAATGTCGAACAAGGCTCCTCTGCTCTCAGTTGCTTCTCCTTCTCCTTCTCCTTCCTCTCCAGTTCATCTCTCATCCTCTGCTCCAATCCTCAACAGATTCGGTCGCGTTCTCTGGTCCGGCTGGTGCTTGCAGCCACCGTCAACGTCCTCCCTCCTTCCTTGCTCTCTCGTTCTGGTTCTGGTTCAGGGGATGAAGAAGACGATGACTGCCTCCCCAAATCTGATTACTAAGATGAAGAACCAGTGAACTTTGCCTCTCAGCTTTTCCTCTTTGTTTTGCCCCCAAATCTGCCTCTCGTGGCACCTTCGAAGAGGACGATGAATAGTAGCATGAATAGTGAATAGTGGGCGGCCCCCGCTACCGTCCGATCGTGCCTTTTTTCTTCTTTTAGCTTTAGATCTCTTTTCCATGAATCCTAAAACGACAGCGTCTTATTCAAAAAATGAAAGAAGCAATTAATAGGATAATTGTTGGCAAAAAAAAATTAATAGGATAATTAATAATAATATTAAGAAGAAGAAAACCTAAACCGTTTTCTCTCTGTTTTCTTTTTACTTTTAAATTCTTATAATTTATTTATTCTTTTAGGGTTAATATAACTTTTGGTTCCTGAAGTTTGATTCAATTTTGGTTTTGGTCCCTGAAGTTTGAAATATGTGGTTTTGGTCCTTGAAGTTTCACCCAATTTTGGTTTTGGTCCCTGAAGTTTGAAATCGGTGGTTTTGGTCCCTGAAGTTTCACCCAATTTTGGTTTTGATCCCTCAAATTTGAAAAGGACTTGGTTTTTTTTCCGGGTCGGGTCGGGTTTTTTTAATTGGGTCGCCAAGTCTTTTTGAATTTTAATTGGGTCTCCTTATAACAATTTTGGTTTTTTTTGATTAAGGAGATTGATCAAGAGGAGGAAGAGGAAGTGTTGGACGACAAAGAACTTGCGAGCTAAAATTGAAAAAACAAGATTCAAGTTCTTAAATTTGAATTTTAAAGTTATTGATATGTGTGTAGTTGGTGAAGTTTGACTAAATTGCTTTAAAAATAATTTCAAGCTGCTTTTTTTTTTTTTTAATTTCAAGCTTGTTGAAACTTGATATTCTGCACAAAAATGTTTCTAACCTTCTCTCAATCTTCAATCATAACTTTCAAAAATATAATAAATTTGGAATGAGTCTTTTACGCTGCTTAGAAACTAGATTCAAAGAACTTCCCAATGATACATCATTCATGTCAATTGGAAATTGAGCTTTAAACTGCCTTCATTAAAGTCAAGTTCGCGTGCTGTTAAACTTGATTTTAAACTATAAATTGCTCTTAGATGTGCTAAAATTGATTTTGTGTGTGTTTGGCATCACTTATTTTTGGGTAATAAATTACATAAGTCGAAATAAAACTCCTCTCACATACTTACCTCGTATACCGTAAATCATGATTTATAAGTACTTATAAGTCAAAAATAAACTATCCCAAATAAACACTTTTCTCTTTACAAACTCAAGTTTTGAAACTCAAATCACCCTTGGAAGTCTTTAAGATGCTATATACTTGGTTTTAACCCACTTCCAAACTCAAGTTTATTTTCAATATGTGCTAAACTCACTTTTAACTCATTACAAACTTAAGTTTTCCTCACATATCTCTTAAAATTGAGTTTCAGACGAAATTGATTTTAATATACTCTATTATGCTCTTCCTTCTGTTTCATTTTGGGATCAATTCAATTTTGGATTAAGGTCCAATTTTATGTTGAAAATTTTTTAGATTTAATACTGTCTTGGAAGTGAACTTTTTGAGCCACTCAGGTTGGCGTGGCTCTGTCAGACGATGATTTGATTCTTCTAGCCAAGCTCCCACACCTAACCATGGATTCGCTTCTCTTCCTTTACCATATTGTCAGTGAGACTCTCTTTATCCAATATTGTCCTCTTCAAGCCCAACACTCGCCTCTCATTCATAACCCTAAAAAGGACTCTTGACTAATTCACCTCTCTTTTTTAATGTCATTGTCCATAGCCTCCTCCAACAACATGTTCAACCTCCACCATCACTGATTTAGTTCATTGCAGGCGAAACAATAATCAATGACAACGATAGTAGCAAAAGAAAGAAGGACCGTTATCATCATTTGGGGCTTCAAAAACAAATCTGAAGCTTGCAAATAGGGTTTTTTGGTTCTTGGAACTTCAGAATCCGAGGGCAAGGAAAAATGAAAAGGTTTTTGGTGGTTATTTTGTAATCAAAACATGAAGTTGTCGATATTTCTTAGAAGGAAAACAGAAAATTAAAAAAGAGAGAGAGGGTAATTCATATTTCTTAGAAGTGGGTAGGGCAATTGCTAGTAGAAGAAGCAGGAGGAGGTAGCTCTAACCTATGATTTAAGGGTCCCTACAACTCTTCCTCTCCATCAAAGTTCATTAAAATCCATCAAGGTATGAAAATTTTCTCGAATTTATCTCTCCATTTATGTTGTTTTCGTGCTTATGGGGTGAAGGGTGATCATTTTTGGCATAATTCAAAATTTATCTCTCTATTTGCTGATGATCTAAATCTTGGTTTAATGATGTTGATTATGTAGATCTCAAATTGTGTAAATATGGGTTTGATGTTGTTGATAGTTTCTTCCCTTTTACATGTTTTGGCAAGTGTATGACGTTTGTGGGAGGTTTCGTTTTAGTCTGCCATGGATTCTGTAACACCCTTATCTTATTTTCACCTTTTTCAGAGTATTTGCTGAAAAACGATACCCAGTTCAGTGGGCAACACAAGAATAGCATGAATATATTAATAATATGTGCATGATTACATAAATTCCCCAAAAGGGATTGTACATGATAATTACAATTGATGTCGCCATATGGGCTACTAAGGTATCTAAACCCATTCCAGTGAAATGGAGGCATCTTCCTGTCTTCGTTCCACCATTGCATTCCTCCCGTGTAGTTCTCTTATCTGCTTTCAATTCACTTCCTGTTTTTATCTGTCTAAATTTTTAGTAGGGGAGGGTGAAATTCGAGAGAATATCTGTAGGTAAACAGTACCATAATACATGCATGATAGATACTATATGCATGACATGTTAGCTTTAACTAGATGTATGCCCCATAATGACATTTATGCATACTTAATATTTCATGCAACATAACTATGATCACAATATAAAAAAAAAACGAAGCTTCATTATTCAAATATGCTCTACAAAATTAAGTAAAGAAATCACATACATCACTACATAAGTAGAGATATCAAATACATGCAAATAAGGTAAATTCCCTACCTGGATTGCCCTTCCCTTGATTGAGTGTCGGTCCGATACTCTGTATCCAGCTCCGGCTACTGTCTGATCCTAAATCCCAAATATACAAGAATTAGGTTAAAACTCATTCATGTACCATTTTAAACACTTCTATAGTATTTTTTGTGGTTATATTAGTCTATTGAAAAATTACCAAAATACCCCTGGGACCCAGCCTGGCCCCGACTTACGCGGTTTGATCGTACTTTTTTTGAAATTTTGACCCAAGCTATTCTTATATATTTTCGCTCAAGGAATCCAATTTCGGCCTTGAAATTATCAAATTTACTTCCAAAAGACAAAAATGCCCTTGGCAGCCCCTAATTTAGGGTTTCAGGGGCGTTTTTGTCATTATGCTTTTTAGGGCTCTTCTGGAAAAGTGATCAATTATAACCCTACATAAGTTTCCCTCTTGAACACAATGGAATAATCACTTTCATGAAAATTCAGCTCCTAGACCTCTAATTAGTCCTGGCCGAAACTTTGGATTCTCTGGAAAAAGTTGGGGTTTTTCAATTCTAACTCCACAAACTTCTCCTTTCTACTCCTAATCATTTTATTAATTATTTAATTACATCCTAACCATGATTTAGACCAAATTTGGGTAGCATAACAGTCAGGGTTCATCATTCTCCCAAATTCACAAGTCACAGAAATCAACCACATATTCATCGATTAAACCAACCACAGCAGCAACAACAACAATAATTTGAAGTTCAGGAAGTCACCTTTACTTTCTTTTGGCTCTTCCCTTCTTGGCCGAACCCTAACTCCCACTAACCTCAAAGATTTGCTTCAAGAACACCTTAAATCATGTAAAAGAATAGCTTAGAAGAAGGATTACACAAGTTAAGAGCTAAATCACCGAAGCAATCAAGCTTACCTTGCAACTTTGCTCCTCCTTCTCTCTAGAAACCCATGAACTCACTTTCTCTCTCTATTCTTCTTGGTGAGCACGAAAATGAAGCATGAAAGATGAAGGGAGGAGCTGTCATAAAATATCTCCTTTTTCCCTTAATTATTTTAATTACCAAAATCCCAAAAATGTTAACTTTTGTGGCATAATTGAACTTAAGTTTATCTACATGTAACTTGTCTTGATGTGGCATTAGATTCCAACAAATTCCTCCCCTCTAATAAGCCCATATTCAAGCCTAGGAGGGTCCTTTAATTAGCCCAATTGGCTTTTCTCCATTTATCTCATAATTACAATATTTGCCATAACATTTTTTTCCATTTTCAGAATAATTGGCAATTCTAGCAGATTTTCTGCCTAAACTTTGAAAAATCATAACTTTATTTGTAGGACTTCAATTGGAGTGATTCCAAAGCTTATAGAACCTTGAATGAGTCTAGTTTCAAGAAAAAAATATAGCCTTTAACCAACTAAAAGCTCACGATTCCCAGAATTTAAATCTTTGGACGTTGTCCCAAAAAATAGCCAGTTTCCCTGGGCTAACTTCAAAAATTCATAACTTCTTATGTACAGCTCCAAATAATTCTCATGATCTATCAATTAAAGCTTAGGATGTCTACTTTTATCCCATAAAGTTTCATAATTTTTGAATATCATTTGATCATTCAATTTCACATGACAATCTCGCTGTTTTACAGTAAATTTCACTGGCAGCGTAATCACACTCCAAAATTCACCCTTTCATTTCATTAAACGATACAAATGTTTAGAAGGCATATTTAGGAATAAAATTTGAGGTGTTACAAATTCTGATGGTGTGTGTTCATGAAGATCTTCATCTTTCTGTTATTGTCAAACATTCAATGTTTTTTTTTTTTTTTGTATGAAGCTTTTTCCAATTCACGAGTCATGTAGTATGAATGGGTCAAAGACAAACTTATTTAACGATTGGACAATATTGCTATGATTTCGATACTTTCAAAATAATATTGAATTCAAAAAACTTCCAAATAATCACAGCTCATAGGCGGAAACTAATGAAATGTTAAATCATGAGGCTCAGCATAATTGACACTTAGTTGGATTCCTTAAATATGTAGTCAGGGGGTTCGATAACTGGCGGGGTATATGGAGAGGGTTTCATGGCCAATATTAAAACCCTTTCAGGAAGTCTATGAAATGAGGTGATTAGTCACTGCTACCGGTGATAGATACCCTACGCCTACAAAAAAAGAAGAAAAAATCTTAACCCTTCAATTTTTCTTATTTCATTAAATTTGGATAAACACGAACTTGATAAATATACTTCTGCTCTTAATTGTCTTTATCCTTGTTAATGAAGCTCCAACAATCAGTTAAACAACTTGTTTCTTCTGAGTAAGAGATAATTATGTCAAACGACTGGTTTGCTTTTTCCATCTAAAAAATGGAGAATCATTTATGTTGAAAGAAAAGGAAAGATGAACAATAAGAAATTGTCACGATTATGATAAAAAATCATCAGCAATACACTTAGAGCATCAATGTACAGCTTATAATTGATGGTGGTCAATGATAATTGATGGTGAATGAGAACAAAAATACAAATTAGGACAAAAAAAACTCTAAATTTCACATTTTTTTCATTTAAAATATAAAAATAAAAATAAGTTTAGAGAACGCATACATATAAAGCATCTATCCAAGAAACTTTTATTTTATTTTTTTACAACCCTTTGGGTCACTCGGTGTCTGATGCTTTTTTTAAGGGAGCACATCCAAAAATGTTCTCATCACTCATCTACACCGTTAGATTTATTTTGGACGGTCCAAATTTAATATAATATAATTATTATATTCTAAATAAATTTTTATTTTAATATATGTAAAATTTAAAATAAAAATAATCTTATAACTATCACTTCTCATAAAAATGAATTTATCAATTAGAAAATCACATGTTAAAAATTTTAAATTTGGACTATTGAAATTAAATTTAAACAGTTGAGATATCATCAAGTGTTGAGAAATTAGGTGCTCATCACTACGATGAGCACGGAATACGGACCCTTCTTTTTAATCATATTACTAAGTATTCGAGCAACTAACATCGAGCTTTGCCATTAGAATACCTCTACCTAGACCCCAGAGGTCTTTTTGAACAAGAAGGGATTCAAACTCAATGTGTACACTTTGTAGTCTAGCTGATCCACTACTAAACCAAACACCCTTGGGTGATCCAAACAACTTTTTTTATTTGGTAAAAGTTTAGCTTTGGTCATCTAACTTTATACAAAGATTCAGCTTGGCCCCATATAGCATTCCCTCAGTTCCTTTTGTAAGTGCAATTGTTTTTTTTTATACATGCAATTGTTTTTAATATGACATGTTTCTATTTATACAAGACACTTAGAGATTGTCTTCATTTTTTTTTTTTTTTTGTGGTTAATTTCTCATTTTACCCCGTTTAATTTCTCATTAATTACTCATTCAGGATTTGTATAACAAAATCCAAAAAAGAGTGAATTTGACAAGATAAAACCCTAGAGGAACTCATCTTTTCATCCTTAGCTACAAAAGGCTCCACAAGAGTTGATCATACTATTGCAACCTACCCATATTCTATCCTAAATACAAAATCCCAAACAAAGCTTGTCATTGAGACTTCTCATTCATAACTTTATGATGTCATGGTCTGAAAATAACTAAATACAACTCAACCTTTAAATAAAGAAATTTCCTAATACTACTATGACTCAAAAATTTAAAAGATATTCTAAAGATATATATTAAGAATAAGATGCCATCTATAAAAATTAAATCAAGGATATAATATAGGATATTAAATAATATCCTTGAGATCCCTATTTGGCAACTCACATATCTAGAATAATATTGAAAAGAAAATTAAATACAAAACTTAGAAGATACTTATTAGGATAATTCAAAATTCAAAATATCTAAAAATATATTAAATCCTCCTAATAATTTAGGAAATAAAAAATGACTCTTAAAATCTTTTATTTGTCTTCCTCCACGACATGATGGAATTGACAAAATTGCCCATTGGAGTCCTATCAATTCCTTTCTCTCTTTCACATGCCTCTTTTTCTCCTTTTTTTTTCTTATTTGATTAATGGTATCTCCAAACCACATTAGACTTGATTAATCCCTTTCGAAGTTTACAGCGTAAAGGGATTTTAGTATGCTTTTTACTATTCAATCGTGTATTCTACTCCTTACGAAGATGAAGTTGCTTACCACGTAGTGTTTGGTACAGGGTTTATGGAGGGGAAGGGAGGGGCGTGGATGAGAATTGCACTCCTCCTCTCATTTGGCTTTGAAATTTTTTTAAAGAAGGGAGGGGAATTGCTCCCCTCTCCTTGTTTGAATAAAACAATTTTAAAGAGGCGAGGGGTTCCTCTCACCTCATATCATTTTCCTAGCCTCCTCTCCAAAATTGAGGTTTTTTGGCAAGGAGATGAGAAAGAAATTTTAGTGCCCGTTTGGTTCACAAAATTGAAGATAATGTAATGTAATGATGATTATATAATTTGTTTGGTTCATCATTAGGGAAAGATGATGCATATGCATAAAAATGTTTGGTTTGATTATATCAAAAATGAGAATATATAAGAATAATATAGCAATGGACAAAATTACCCATGTCTACACATATAGTAATGTACTCATTGGGTTCATGATAATTTTTTTAATTCTGTGCAATGTACACATTGGGTTCATGGTAATTTTTTAATATTTAATGGTGAAAATATTATACAGTGTATAGGTTGGGTTCATGCTAATTTTTTTAATATTTAATGATGGAAATATTATTTAATGATATATTTTAATATTTTTTTAAAGGTTGAATATAATTTGTTAATTTTTAATGGGGAATATTTCTTAAGTTTCTATATTATTAATTATTTTTTAATATTTAATGGTGATAATTAAAATTATTTAATATTTAACAACATTTATGGGTGGGCACTTTGTTCAATTTAAAAAATTATAATGGCAATAGTATCATTTTTATTTGATTACATCATGTCTGCATCCTTATTAATCAGTCTTAACAGTGTAATCCTGATTACATCAAATGATGTAATGAGGATTACAAATTTGATGTAATCAGGATTACAAAATGTAATCCTGTTTATATTACATAAACGTAACCAAACACTGTAATCACTCTATTATATTGCATTAAGATTACATATAATCCTCTCTCATGTAATCGAACCAAACCGGAGCTAAACCGGGGTATTGAACCAGTCAAGGTACTAGGTTAAGGGTCAGTGGATCAGATTGAGACCAAACCGGAGCTAAACTGGGGCCAAACCAGTAAGAAATTGAAAATTTTAGGCTTATTAATATGAAATTCTAAAAAAAAAATTTAAAAATAAAATAAAATAGGAACCCAGACCTGACCGGTCTACCGGCTGATTTATCGGTTTCCGGGCCGGATCGGCCAGTCCGGTCCGGGTTCCACAACTTGGATTAATTCTAATTATATTCTATTTTATAGAAATGTTATAATGTCAAGTGTTTCCTTTTTTAAGACATGGAGTGCAAAGGGTTTTTACTTCACTTAATAAATCCGTTCTCAAGATTCGAACTTGTGTTCTCCACCTTACGAGGTGAGGTTGCTTATCATAACAAACATTTTGTTGGTTAGAAATTTTTATTATTGTAATTTGAATTTTAGAATTATAAATAAATAAATCAATTAAAATACATTATATAATATTATATGTATAAATAAATGATATAGGTAATGAAATAACAAATATGTTCTTAACTAAATATATTTAATTAGAAAATTTAAAATATTATTAAAATTAATTTATTATGATATCTTATGGTATAATTCTAACAACTTATTACAATATTATTATTTATTATTCAATATTAATTTGGTATTCCACCTCATCACAAGTGTAGCAAATTTCCAACACATTCATGATATTAAATAATTTTTTCTTAAGTTTGGAACATGTTGAAAGTGATAATAAATGACCTTATTCAAATGATAACCCCCTTTACAATTATTTTTTTTTAATTTCTGTTACAAGTAAAGAAAATGGTTAAATGAATAAATATATTTAATTAGAAAATTTAAAATATTATTAAAATTAAGTTATTATGATATCTTATGGTATAATTCTAACAACTTATCCTTGATCAAAAAATTCTAACAAATTATTATTATATTATTATTTATTATTCAATATTAATTTAGTAATTCCAACTACAAACTACATATTTAAGGGACTCACAAAAATTTGATGACCAACAATTGAACATTGAGCACAAAAGAAAATGACCCTAACTAATTCGGTACAAAAAGAAAGACGACCTCAAGATAACAATAAATCCAAAACATATAATCTTAACCTTACACTTGCAATACCACAATGTTATAATAATAATGGTTAGAAACACAAGACATCAGGTTCTTTTTTTAGGAAAAACAAACTCTCAACAAAAGATGAAACCAAAACTTCAGACATTTTTGCAAGTCCCACAGGCTCCACTGATTCCTTGGTTGGATCAACTAAAACTATAGCTCCACCATTAAGTCTCAGGAGCACTTTTCCATTGCTAGTTAGAGCTAATACTTTAAATATGCCCCCATAAAGTTCTCTATCCAAGAAAAATATTTCGATCCATGAATTGGTAATACCATAATCTTTCACCATACCCAAATACAAAATACACGTCGGTTGCTCCTTTTTATAACATGATTTACCACAGCAAGCGAATGGCCTCCTTTCACGGGAAGTAATCTTGATATAACAGCCTTTTCATTCGGTTGTTGTTGCGGTAACGTTAATTCTCTAAATGTTTCTTGAATCATATCAAATGATAAAATGAACCTATAGTGTATTCTACCCCCTTCCTCATCGTAGGCTGCGTAGCGGCAAACAACCCAATGTAATGCGCCACTCAATAACACCAAGGGTAACCACTCATGATCACTGAGGAAAAATTGAGGAACTGTAACAGAGATACTCCTCCAAATATGAGAAGCAAGGGAGTACACTTCAACGTGAGGAGTATTTTTTGTAAATCGGTCATTCATGAGTCTCACTACCTTGTAAACATTATTCCTGGAATCAAAACCAAACCTAAAAAAAATATCATACTTGGGGTCAACATAATTGAATAAATATTAATGGCCACGTTTTTTGCGGGTGGTGATTGGTTTGGGAAGCACAACATATTTTCCAAGCAATGGATTCCATATAATGATAGTTGCGGATTTTAATGGTGAATAGTCGATAGAACATACGAGGCCATTGCATGTGCCAACAAAGAGTGTATCACGATCAGGATCAAATAGATGAGTGGGAACCTCTCAATAGAGAATTGATCAGTTTGTTGATTAACAAAGGAGAACAATGAGTAAGTATCCTCCTGATTGAAAGAACATAAGTCATCAGGCGATATGATTTTTTGAAAGAAGAATTGAAAAAAGAGGGAGCTGTTGTGATTGGGTGCTTGAATTGTGCGATTGAGATTATCATAAATGAATGTTTGATGAGTGATGAGAGAATTCCAAGCTTTGCAAATGGAGGTGCATTTCACAATAGACTGGATGGGAAGTCTGTGAAGAATTTCCTCCACGATTTCTAGAGGCAAATGATTAGACATATTGTGTTTGCTTTGGCTTGCAACTCTGGACTCTCTATCTCTATCCTCAAAGACTCCATGCATTAGCACTTCACCTAAGAAATGAGGGAGAACCGAAAAAAGAGAGAAAAGGAGAGAGACAGGTGAGTGATGAGTCCAAATGGTAAGGCTTATAAAAAGCGATAGACGGGGACATTTTGGGAAGAAAAAAAATATCCACATCTTATTCATTTAAGATTTGTCATAATATCTCCATTAATTAAATCATCAATAAGATAATATTAGGATATAATTTGAATTTAAACGAACACGTTTCTCTGGCATAAAAGTGTATCTTATATTGACTTGTCAAAAAAAAGTATATCTTATATTTAAATTTAAATGTTTTTTTAACCTTTTTGAATTTAAATGTTGAAGGACTTGAATAGATATTATTTAAATAGTTAGAATGATATATATATCTAATTTAAAAGATGGCAATTGTTGTTTAAAAATATAATTTTAAGACTTATATTTCTCTCCTCCCTCTTTCTTCCCAAATCGATCTAGTTCAGTTTTACTTTTATCAGATCCATGTCCTAAATTAACTTAATAACCCTAAATTATATTATATTATAATAGAAATAGAATGATCACGTCAGGAATTAGGTTTAGAAAGGGGGATATACGGAGTACCTGAAAAGGAATAGGGAAGAGGGAAGAGTCCAGGGATTGGATTGGGGTGGAGTTGCTGCTTCTGGTTGATGCAGATATGCCTCTGTCGAACAAATTAAAAGTGTTCATATCTGTCGAACAAATTAGAAGTGTTGGGTTGGGCCCTCTTTTGTTTTGATTTTGTGCATTCACATAAGCCTCCTTTGGATTTTGTGCATAATTTTAAATTCCATTTTGGTGCTTCTAAAATGAGATTAAAAATTGATTGTTGGACTTCGGGTCCAAGTCCGCCCTTGATGGACCAGACTATTTGATTAGGATATAAGTAGCCTAATCAAATAAGAATAAAATCAGCATTAATTGCAAATTGGGGAATAATTCAGCAATAATTATGGATTTGTTAAATGAGGAACAAATCACCATAATTAGAGAATTAATTGAGAATCAATTAATTGCTGTCTTGGAGGGCAAGAAGGAGTGCACACATTTCCTAATTAGTGACCTCCATAAACTACTATAAATAGGGTGTGCCTCCTCAATTGCAATTCACCCCGCCATTGAGTTTTCTGGCAATTCTCTTCTCTCCTACCATCTTTCTGGTTTTGGTGATCTACTGTGCAAATCACAATTGGGCTCTAGTAGTCTAATAATTGTGTGGGTACAATTATAGAGCATTAGAGCTTTAACCCGGATCCAAACATGGATTCGCCCCGCTACGCCAGTCCTCTCTTCTCCCGTTATATTTTTCCTTCATTGGTTTCAGAGCCATTTGATCCTTGAGGTTGTGATTATTCTATGTGAATAAACTATATGATATAATTTGTTTATATCTCCATTTATTTCCGTGGTGCAACCATCTATATGCTGTCATATGATGATTTTATGTGCTATGTCCAAAGCATGATTTCATACTTAATATTAATGTATGTGTGTTCACTCCTTTCCCGTATGTGTATTGCTTTTGCATCGTCTTTGGTTAACTACGATTCCAACGACACCAAGAATGTGAAAAACAGAGCTAAAACGAGGGAGATATGGCCTCCCGAATTTTGAGGGTAGCGATGACCCGCCGAAGCTCCAACCGGGTCGGGTGGACCCGGCTGGAGGTTGAAGATGATGACTGCCACATCATCGGTCAACCCGACCCACGTGGCACCAATGAGAGGTCGCCACGTCAGCTTCAAGTGCCACGTCAGCATCGGTCAACGAAGGCCACGCCAGCCGTTGACTAGCCATGTCGACCGTGACACGTCAGCGCCACATCATCAGTGACGGGGTCAAGGTTGATCGGTTAATGTTGGCCGGTCAACAGTCAACACTGGCCAAAAAAAATGAAGGGAAATTGACAAGTGGCGTGTGGGGCCCACTGGGACCTCCACTTGACACGTGGCAAGCACCGTCTGAGAGAGGACAGTGCATGGAGTCATTTGGGTCTGCGCGTGTTGCCGGCTGACGGCCGTAAGGCGGCACGTAGAGGTCATACGCCACCATCGAGAGTGGCCAAATTGGAATTTTCCAATTTTTCTGGATTTTTTTATCCAGACACCTTCTAGGGGCGCGTGACGGCGCGTGGGACCTCCAATTGAGACACGATTGGTTCCTAAAAATCCCTAAATTTGAATCAAAAAGGTGCTTATATGCACTTAGAGATTCCCAAAAATATTGAAATTGAGTCCATATGGATTCTATTGTTTTTAGGATAGGTTGGCTTACTTATTAAGAGTAGTATTTCAGCTACAACATAAGGTTAATGCTGCAAGATTATTTAAAAGTAAGGAATTATTCAAATGAGTTTTTGAATATAAAATCTTATCCAACCTTGATTCAAACATTTAGAGATAAAACCTGAAAAATTGCAGCAACTTGAAATTATTCGATAATTATTGAATAATGATAAGTCTTCCCATGCTTCTAACCATATTGATCCATTTGAATTGAAGCAATGACTTCTAAAAGTCAATCTTTTATCACAAATGTTGTGACAAAGGATAAAACAGATAGAGATGTTAGAATCATCTCATCAAGTGGGAGTTATGCTGCAATTACATCCAAGTAAGTGGATGTAAACATGGCAAAGAAGAGCTGGACATTGTAGCTAGACGCTACATGAGTTAATATGGTCAGAAGGGCCTATGAGAAGGAAAACATAGTTAAGAGACAATAAAATGAGGCAAAAAGTTTTTTGAATGTTCTTTATCATTGAATTTATTATTAAATTCTCTGTTTTTAGAATTGAATTAAGTATATTCTCTTCTTGTTTTCTTGAACATTCATGTTTATTAGATGATATTGTATTATCTTCTTTGAATAACCATCTTTGATTGAGTGGGGGTTTCTGGAATACGTCTAGAAATCCAAAAGGGAATGTGTTCAAGGAAGACTATGGTTAAAAGGGTGATAAGCTAACTAGCATGATTGAGATGGGAGTCAACATAATTGTCTCCTAAACATGAAACTAGTGAACTTATTATCTAATTATCATTTGTCTAATTTGAACAAATATGATTTGTATACCATAGTCATCTAAGTGACCAATTATGACCAAGTCTATTTGACTGAGCTTATGTAGACAAGCTCAATAGAGATATCTGTGGAGTTAAAAACTCTCAAATCTCTTTCATTCAAGAAGAATGAGATGTCAGGGACATCCTACCAACTAGTCTTCAGCATTTAAAGGTTGAAGCAATCGAAGGATATAAAAGGTTTATGCTATCAAGTATAGAAAGAACAATATTGCTTAAACTTATATTGGTATGAGCAATGTAACCTTATCCAAGCCGTGTGGATAGTGTTGGAAGATAGTGAAATAGGTGATCTTCTTCCATAAAGTTAAAACTAAGTTAAGTTTTAACATAGTGTACTAAGTCCTAACATGTTGTTTAGGCAACACTTGAGGCAGATGTCAAACTAAGAAGTTGAGATAAACTAAATGCCAAGTTCTTTCTAACAAACAACAAGTGTATGTTGTGATAAGACATCTCACAGTGAGTGGGAAGAAGCTATGTCTCCTAGTGAGTGGGAGTGAGCCATGTCTTCCAGTGAGTAGGGTATACGAAAGTAAAGATTGCCTCTGATATGCATATTGTAACCTTCAGCAATGTGATTCGCCACATTGAACTTAAGTGTGAAAGACTGAAGGATTCAAGATCCATCAGTCGGACAAACTTAGCTAAAGAGTGGGAGGATTCATCCTCTAAGCATGAGGGCAAGAAACTTATGAGGTAAACTTGATCTAGAGGAGGTCAAATGGTTTCTACAAAGATGAAAAGCTACATTGATAATCCTTAAGGGTTGTAAAAGTAGCAATCCACATGAGTTGTGGATGTTTCACAGAAGCATATGACTTCATGTCAAATGCAAAGCAATAAAGAGATATAATCAAGGGATTGGAATTTGCACGTTAACTCTGCATAGATAAACTACCCTGATTCACTCCATGCAATTGCAACTAACAGAATCACATCTTTGCTATCTCTTCAGTTAAGGATCGATGGAACTATGATTCTCAAATCCTTTGTTGGATTTTGATGTTTCTTTTAGGGATAAAAGATTCCATTTCTTGCCACATATACACATTGATTAAAAGAAATGATCAAACTAGCAAAAGAGTATTTGTTAAATAACATGTGCTAAAGGGTTAATACCCTTATGAATAAGTTGAGAACTCATTCTACCTGGCAAGAAAGACAAAGAAAATTTTTTTGAGAAAATCCACTGCAATTGGCGAATTATGACATTAGTGAACCAATGAATGTGAGGGCAAAACACAAGAGCTTGGTGTTTCGTTAATGTTGTGGACGTTTACTCGAAATACAGTAAGACTCATCTGTAACATAGAATGCCTAGATTGAGAATAAAGTTTGTTCCCCTTAATTCGGGTCAGATACACCGCTCTGCATAAATCCATAACTCCCATCTCGTTGCAAACTCATATCATAAACTTCAGACTCTGGTGAAGCATAGGGTGAAGTCACCCTATTATACTCACGACCGTGACGATGTGAAATGGAACTATTCCCTCTCTATTTCCTTCCAGACAGACTCAGCTCTCCCTAGACATCCATTTGATCCATCTAGGTTCCTGGATACAAACTTTCTTCTCTTCCCTTGCTTCCTCAATTTTCCATTAAGCCCCTTGTTAGTCAAAGACTCAACTGAGTTAATGCAAGAAGAATTCCCAGAATATGATCCATTTTCCTGATCTGACAAGTCACCTCTCTCAATTTACCCTTCTCTAGAGGACTTACTTCTAAATTTTCTTATGGATGATATGTGAGTTATCTCAGACTCACCTTCTCCAGAGGACCTACCCCTAAAGTTTCTCATGGATGATTCACGAGTTATCTTCCTCACCTCATTACCTGAAACATTCTTGTCAGCATCAGATTCTTAGAACCCCCTCAATAGTATCTAAATCATCAAAATTACTGATTCTCCCATAAGGTCTAATACTATGGACAACCCCTTTGGGGAAAAATTTTGCAGAAGGCAACTCATCCGGGGTTTCAAACAATTGGGGTCTAGCACTCTCAGACCACATATCAAACCCACCAAGTTTCTGAAACCTATCAGCCAACACCTTCAATTCTTCATCTGCTTTAACAGAAAATGAGGTTGGGGCTCTCTCAACAACCTCCCATGCTCTCTTAAGCTCAGAAACCGCAGCCGTCAGCTCTTCCTCTTGGGCATTTCATATATTTGTCACTCACGACATAGCCGAGCCTTTAGCAGCTGTTTGGCTTTCTTGGCCTGCATGGCTGCATTCTCTTCTACTACCATTTTGAAACACCCAAGGCCCTACCCATATGAATGATTGTCCTTCTAGGTTTAACAATGGGAAAGTGAGAAAGGGAAAGATGAGAAAGCTTTTCATGGAGGGAAAGACAGCATGGACTTTTCAAAGATCCAGAGAAATTAAGTTGTTCAGGAAGATTAGGAATTAACATATGCATTAGGTATTTTTTTATGTCCTAAAATGTATAGGGATCCCAATGCAGATACCGATGGTGCACTTCAACTAGGGTTTTGAATTCTGATTCAAAACTCTAGTAACCTCAAAACCAAATACAAAAAAGAAAAAATTATCGTAAAGGATTTTAGCTCATCTAGTGGACAAAGTCTAATTATAAAACTCTTTATGTAAGGCTACATGTTTCATAAAAAAAATTTATCATTCGCTGGACTTTTTTAAATTTTTACGGGCTTATTCCACCTTTTTGTTCTGAAAATTTGAGAACCAACAAATTTATTAGTATATTTTGTGCCCTGGAGTAAAACATAAAAACACTGAGCCTCCAACATAAGCCACTAATCTGATCAAAAGCGTTGATTCTCACTTTCTTTTGAATTTTATGAAAAGGAATGGATAATTGTTTCTGAGGTTGGCGTTGTTAATCATGGAAATCCAGAGATTTGAATTTCCCTCTCTCGGAGTATCCGATTGAGGTTAAAAGGGAAATCAATCAACGATACTTCTAATACCTATCTAAGCGAGCAAACAAATGGTGTGCATTGTAAATTTTCCAACACGAGCAAATCCAATTAGCGACCTGCTTCTTCTTGGGAATGCTAGTTGAATTAGTGCTAGGTTCATGTGGAATGTCTCGACTAGTCAAAAATCTTTGAAACTTAAGGTCGTAATCTTAAACTCTTTTTATAGATAAATCCCCAGTCTGTTTAGGGTAATTGTTCTTGTGAAACATTTTGTTTATACTAATATTATCTTCATAGACCTGATGTGATGCATTAAGTTAATACTAAGTATTGGATGGAGGACAAAGAAGAAAGGATTGGGAGCACTTTCATTATTCGACTGCCCTTTCTGGGTTAGAAAATCGCTATAAACTTGGCAGAAAGTTGCATTTGTAAACTTGAAAAATCCAATTAAATCCATTCAATTGAAATAATTGAAAACGAAATCAAGCTTATTATATTCATGTTCAATTTTCTTTTTTAACTACATAGGGACATTCTAGTCTCTTAACAACATTTATAAATCCCTAATTAGGCCTCTTGGCCCGATTGAATTTATTTAAAGTGTAGGCTTGAATTTGAATTTTTCTATTTCAATTGGATTTAATTACAATTTTTCGCTTTACGAAACTTACCTTACCTCAACATATAGTATAAAGGGAAAATGATAGAAAACTAATTTTGAAGTTACAAAATTCCAAATTAGGTATTTCCCAAAATATGAGTTGTGAATTGTTTATCAAGTTTTGTCATTCTCTTATCAATTCTTGATAACAAACATAATTTGAGATTTTGCTATTTCAAAGTTCTTTTTCTATCATTTTACCTAGTATTATAAATATAAGTCACCAAAAAAAGAGCTAAGTGTTGCTCAAATTATTACATTGCAGCTTCACTCATCACTTATGATAAATTCATATGTGTAGATACATATAAAAGTTGCTTTCAATAAAAAAAGATAATTCTACTTCCATGTGGTATAATAGTTTTCATATGTGATAGTGTGAGTATGTATGTTTAAAGTATTGAAATTTTCATCAATAGTACCTTTTTATTTTAACTCTTTTATTTGTAATTTAATTTCCATAATATTTATGTCTTAAATTAGGAATTTGTTGTTTTAACTTTATTTCTTTAAAATAAAATAAAAATAGTATTTTTTTTTAATGGGAAAATTAATCTTTTAGTCCCTATAATGTTGATTAAGTTGTTACTCAGTCCCTACACTTTGAGTCAGTGTAACTATAATTTTGACTCGGTTGTAACTCAGTCCCTAAAGTTTGAGTCACTGCAACCCAATCCCTATACTTTAAATATTTTATAATTCAATCCCTGACCTTTTCTTGAATTGTTTTAGGAAAAAAAAACTAGGCCATTGATTAAGTGAGGGTGGAGAAAATTCAATTAATTGAGTGAGGGTGTGAGAAATTTACTACACTTCTAACGTGATTAACAACATTTGTCAAGGTATTTGTCATTTCAATAACGTCATCTACTATTATTTTTAACAAGTTCCAACTTGAGAAAATTCTATTGACTTTTGGGGGGGATTTACTAGACTTGTAATGTTTTTAAAGATATTAACCATTGCAATAATGTCATTTAATACTAATTTTAACAAATTCCAAACTTCGGAAAATTCAACAAATTGAGTGTGTGAGAAAATTTTACTACTCTTAGTGCCCGTTTGGTTCTCGGAATTGGAAGTAATGTGATGGAATGTAATACAATGCAATGAAATGTAATGATAATTATATAATTTGTTTGGTTCGTCATTAGGGAAGGATGATGCATATGCATAAAAATGTTTGGTTGGATTATTATCATAATAATGTTTGGTTCATGATAATAATGTACTCATAATAATGTTTGGTTCATGATAATAATGTACTCATAATAATGTTTGGTTCATGATAATAATGTACTCATTTGCATAAAAATTTTGAGAAAATATGGGAATAATATAGCAATGGACAAAATTACCCCTGTCTACACATATAATAATGTACTCATTGAGTTCATGATAATTTTTTTAATTCTATGCAATGTACACATTGGGTTTATGGTAATTTTTTAATATTTAATGGTGAAAATATTATATAATGTATAGGTCGGGTTCATGTTAATTTTTTTAATATTTAATTATGGAAATATTATTTAATGATATATTTTAATATCTTTTTAAGTTGGAATATAATTTTTTAACTTTTTAATGGGGAATATTTCTTAAGTTTCTATATTATTATTAATTTTTTAATATTTAATGGTGATAATTAAAATTATTTAATATTTAACAACATTTATGGGTGGGCACTTTGGTCAATTTAAAAATTATAATGGCAATAATGTCATTTCACTTGATTACAGGATGTCTATATTCTCATTCATCAGTTCTGTAATCCTGATTACATCAAATAATGTAATATATTATATTTATATAAGCGCAACAAAACGCTGTAATCACTCTATTGCATCCGGATTATATGTAATCCTCTTTCATGTAATCAAACCAAATGCACTATTAATGTTCTAAAATTAAACTGAGTAAAATAATAAAATTACCCACATTTCCTCTGGTTTTATAATACATATATACTTCTTCTATGCTAACAATTCATCGTCTAAAGCCATAACACGTTTTACCGTTTTTGTTTGATGCTTTATATGTTTTTCTGGTTTAGTTTTTTTGTGCTATATATGTTGCTTTGGTTTATTTAGTAGGAATATAATAAAATATAAAGTAAAATTCTCTAACCACCCTCCTGTTTTACCTTAATTATACAAACGTCCCCTCTATTTTAAAAACATGAACTTAAATCTAAATCATTGACTTCATTAGGAATATTCTAAAAATATTCTAAAATTATATATTTTCATTAAAATTTATATAAAAATAAAATTTATTTACTAATGTACCCTCAATACTTAATCCAAAATTTAACTTGACAGTTTGTAAATATCACAAACCTTTGAAAATTAGACTAAGTTTTTTAAATATTTGTAGAAAAAAAGTATGAAAATATAAATTTAAATGACTTACATTCTCTCAAACCTATATAGTTTATTATCTTTAATAGAAAAAATGTGTTTGATATATATTTTTAATCATTTAAGAAACCAAAAATAAATAAATTTCAATAAATACAATGAAAATTAAAATTTAAAATTTTATAATCTCAAAATTAATAAATTTTTTTAACATATTAGAATGTTAGAAAATCTATCAGAATTAAATTTTGGTGGTATAAATTTTTTTGGCCCATATATATATATATATATATATATGTGTGTGTGTGTGTGTGTGTGTGTTTAAATAATTATAATGTTAAAAGGGGGCATTGTGGTAATAAAACGGTCAAAAGTCAAACTTAATAGTTAACTTACAGCTTGGCTTGGGTTGATGAAAATAGAATTTCAAAATATAAGGAAAATGTGTGTAACATACATTTTAATTTTGAAGGATGTCTATATGAGTTTTCAAAATAGAAGAGATGTCTGTGTAATTAAGGTAAAACATAGGGGCGATTAGAATATTTTACTTTAAAATATATTAATCTCTCAACTAAATAGACCTACAATATGCTATAAACAAAAATAAAAATAAATGTCCATTGTTTTGTGCCTCATATGGTTTGTAATCATGTTTGTCATGTAAAATTAAAGAAAAAAGGTGATAGATTATAATACTATACATGATGTGATATCATTTAAATATTTAATATTTAATTTAAATCCTTAAATATCTAAATCCTAATAAAATATCCCATTCAAATCCAATCCTAATATATATCTAATAATATTAATCCTAATGTCTTATAATATCAATCATAATATCTTATAACATCTAATATATCAACTCAACATTATAATAGTATGAGCTTGTTTGGTTCAACAGCATTGCAGGTCTGCAATAATAATCATGATTGTATTATCAAGATAAGAGTGTTTAGTTGCTCTTTAGTATGGTAATAGGGTTTACCATGGTAATGATGATCAACAAAAAATTGGTAATCCTCATACATATCTCTCCCCCTATGAATACTCTTTATCACCCAATTGCATGGTTGAAAAAGTCTAATTTATTTTTTAGTTTAATTTTTTTTATTTCACTTATCTCATTTCACCTATCACACCATGCAAAAACCATAGTCGCTACTACCTCCTCCACCACCATCGCTGACACCCCCCCAACCGCCACCGCTGCCACCACCAATCCACCATTGTGGCCGTCGCCACTACCTCCTCCACTTCTGTCGTTGTCACCCCACGCTACCGCCACTACCTCCTCCTCTTCCACCATCATCGTCCGCACCCCCACCATTGCTGCTACTACCTCCTCCTTCTCCATCGCCGTCGTTGCCACCCCAGCTGCTGACACCTTTACCTCCACCATTGCCTTCACCATCATCACTACCTCCTCCTTCACCGCCTTCACTGCCACCCCCTACTGCTGCCACCTCCATCTTTGCTACCACCGCCACTACTACTAGCCCTTCCTCCACTGTTGTAGTTGTCACCACTTACCACCGCCACCACCACATCACTGTTACTGTCGCCTCCACCACTACAACCATCGACATTAAACGATCCTCAGTGAGATAGCGTGATGGTTATTATGAGGCAAATCAATGGCTCTTAACTATTTTTTCTACAAAGATTATATTAGTGGTAAATTAGACTGTGTGATATATTAATTTTAAATAATTATTAAAAAAATAACACATTGCATCTTGCTTAAAAATCAAACCAAACACTAGCCCTATAATTAATATTACATTGCATTATCATTGTATCGCATTGCACTGTATTGCAAGGTGTAATAGGATCGAATCAAACGAGCCCTATACATTATGTGATATTGTTTAAATATCTAATCCAAATCCAATCCTAATCTTTAATAATATTAATCCTAATATCTACTAAGAGATCAAATATAATTTTTATTGTGGGAGATCACATTTGATCAATTGTACTATACATATTTATATACTAATAAAAGACAATGATAAAAATTCAATTAATATTATAGGGGTAAAATAGTCAACTTATTATTAGCTCACCTTTCAAGCCAAACAAGTTACATTCAAAATTCCTCCTCTCCTCTTCTCTCCTCTTCAATCAATTCAAATAAGGAATCATTAAAATCTCTCCTTTCCCTCTCTCCTCCCATATCAACACCCCTCCCCCAAAGAAATTAAAATTTCTCCGATCCATTCCCCTCCTCTCCATCGAACCAAACACAGTGCTTTTTATCTAATAAATGGTAATTTGCTTATTCTCTCTCTTACACTCTCGCCCATAAATAAGGATATTTTAGGGGGGGGAAGTTACATCTTTTATATATTTATTATTTCAAACTAATTTTAATGAACTTTTTTATCGACATAATTTGATTATTTGTCCCTTATAAAAAGGTTTAAAGTGCAATTTTAGCAACAAAGGCTTTTGCCATACACATCTGGCATAATTAAGTTTTGAAGGATGCAAAAATAGACACAATCTTTTAAAATGGTCCAATTTTAGTAAAAGTCTTAAAAGATTGTGTCTACTCATACAGACTTTAAAACTTAATTGTGATAGACACTTGTAGCAAAAAAAATTTGTTGCCAAAACTGCACCTTAACCCTAAAAAGAGACAAAGAGAGTAAATTATAAATTAGAAAGATACTCCCTTTGTTTTTTTTTTTATAATAAGAGACAATTAAACAAATCATGTCGATAAAAAAAGTTTGTTAAAATTAGTTAGAGACATTAAATATGAAAGAAAAATGCGATTTTTATCTCAAAGATGCCCTTATTTTTTTTTGGGGGGAACATAAAATAAAGAATAAGAAAATTACTTAGAAAAAGAGAGATATGTGGAAGGAAGACAATATGTGGTGTTGAGAGAGTGTAAGTGAATGTAATCAATGCAATGATATCAATATTACTAATTAAATATAGGCAAAATAGGAAATTAACAATAAAAATCGTAGACAACACTACACTTCTATTGTAGAAGACACTCCAAGCATAATCTTAGCACTCCAAGTATAAAAGTAATAAACTTGTACATAATCTAAAAGTTCATACCCAAAACTTTTTTTATTGGGGTATAATCTTTTTGATATTTAGAGTGCAAATGGTTTTTGCCCCTTCCAACAAGTGTAGGATTTAAACTTCTGTTCTTCTCCTTATAGTAGTGAGATTACTTACCACCCAAGCCAAGAACTTTGTTTATAAAAGCTTTTAATTACTGTTCACCCCATTATTTTGATGGTCTTTTGATTATGGGGGCCTTCCCACTTTGGAAGGTTAGCTTGAAACATAGGTCCAATAGGAATAATCGGTCTTCTAAGAGAATTCTCACCAACATGAGAACATAAAAACTTTGGTGTAGTTTTTTTCTTCCTGTCTTCCTTTTTGGGTTTCGACTGTGAAGATTCTAATGGATCTTTTGGGAGGTTAGCTTGGAACATTGGTCCGATAGGAATAACGGGTCTCCTAAGAGAATTCTCTCCAACATGAGAGTGTAAAGACTCTTGTGTAGATTTTTTCTTGTCTTCCTTTCTAGGTCTCGATTGTGAATATTTTAATGGATCTTTTAGAAGCTTAGCTTGAGACGTATGTCCAATAGGAATAACATGTCTTCTAACAGAATTCTCACCAATATGACCATGCAAAAATTCTTGTGTAGGTTTTCTCTTTTTGTCTTCCTTTTTGGGCCTCCATTGTGAAGATTTTGATGGATTTCTCAAAATTGTCAACAATTTTGGTTCTTCCAGATCTTCAACCATTGGTTTCTCTTTGAGTTCTTCTAGATCTTCTACCATTAGTTTCTCTTGAACTAATCTCTCAATAGTATGTTCATAATCATTGCCAATAACCAAGTTTTCTTGCTTCACTTGGGTTGACTCTTCTATAGAGTCAATAGAGTCTTTGACCACAATACAATTTGATGTGTCAACATCATCAATGACGAAATTAGGAAAAGCATCAGTTGATTGCTTTCCTTCAAAACTATCGCCTTTAGCATTGATATGAAGTAGACATGAAATGGGAGAGCATTGGACTCTTCTCCTTTTCATGCCATTTTGATGATTAGATTTATCTATATCCATATTGAGTCTAAAAAGACTAGCAAACACACCATCATATAAAAATCGCTCGAGATTGTTCCCCCTCTGAAAAATACAAGCATAACCTCAGCATTACCAAAATTAAATGTAATAGTTAAAATTAACTCAGTAAAATTGAATTAACTGAAACTGATTTTTTTTATTCATACTCTATTACATTCTTTTGCATTTAGTACACTACGTGTATCCCACCCCACTTTTTATCATTTGAGGCAATCCTAAATAACTTGTCAAAAATAAATAATATATCTAATTTGATTGAACTTGAGATCAACAGCATACCTTCGGAGATACGAGTGTCTTTTGTGGAAGCTTCTGAATCAAATATTGAGATGACTCCATATTGTAAGGGTTTAAAGCAAGGCCTTTCATTATGTTTGTTTGTTTTTAATTCCTCATACACCTGCCACCATAAGATAACTAACTGAGAAAAATCCTAAACATTTTGAACATAAAGAAGTAAAAATTCAAATAAAATATCTTAAAACAAATAATCATAATAAAGCAAACTTAAATATCTAATTGGCGGTACAAATTTGGAGATATAACCTATCTCTTATACCTAATTGATGTAAAACAATACAAAGGAGAAGGGGTAAAATGGACGGCACAAACTTGTCTTTGATTCCAAAGGAGTGAAATTGATGGCACATACTTGAAGAGGTAACTTGCGCCTCTTATACCAATTTGGTGTAAAACAAGGATTGGAGAGGTAACTTGCCTCTTATACCAATTTTGTGAAGTATATAGTTAGGGGAGGAAGGGAGGAAGCTGGTGAGGTAACTTGCCTCTGATACAATTTGGTGTGATACAAGAACAAGTGAGGGGGGAAGCATAATAAAAAGGCCCTTAAGGACTAACCAGCAAGGATTGTCAATAGAGCCGGTAATTTGGGCCGGACCCGCCAACCAGCCCAAAATAAACTTAAACGGGCTACCATTTTGGCAGCCGGTTTAAATTCGGGCTCAGCGGGCTAGCCCGCTTTTTTTCCAAGTTTTTTGGTTTTTTAGTTTTTTTTAAATAAAATAAATTCAAATACCCTTATTACCTTTCATTTGATGTCGTGTTTAATTAATTTCTCATACTTTTTATTTGAAATTTTTATTTTTATATTATATTTATTTATTCTACTATTATTAAATTTAAAAGAAATGTGTTTATATGTTTTTGTTATGTGAGTAGATGAAAAAAAAGGAAAGTAAGAATGAAATTGACTTCATAACACAAATGTATAAAAAAAGAAGTGTGATATGAGCGGGTAAAAGAGAAAGAGAATAATTTTTTTTAAAAAAAAGTGAAATTAAAAAAAAAAGAATGGCGGGCTGGCCAGCCCGCCTAAACGGGCTCCCCATCCCACAAAGGGGGCGGGCTACACCAGCCTACCCCTCCAAAGATCCCAACCCGCACGGGCTGGCATTACCAGCACTAATTGTCAATCTTGTAAAGAGAAGAACACATTGTGGGTTTGACTTCCACGCCAAACAACCACGAAGGCAATGCCCTATTTGATAGGTAGGGAGGTTGAGATTGACGTTGGTAATGCTAATATCTTAAGGTAATGTTTTTATTAATTTTATTTTATAAAATAAAGTAAATGTACAAATGACTATACCCAAGCAACCCACCAATCATCATTGTTCTCATCCTTCCACACCCACCACTTCCACTATTTATCCTCCTTCCTTTCATGGAAGGATGGATACATAATATTTTAAAATAAAAATTTCTTAACTTTATATATCTAATATGACAAAGCAAATTAGTTGAGAATGGTTTTACAGGCAAAAGATCATAGGGGTATTTGTGTCCTAAATTTATCATGACTATGTATATGGATAGCTTTGTCCAAAGAGAATATGACTGGAGATGGAGAAGGTTACCGGAGATGGTGGAGATGGGGAAGAAGACGAGCATAGAGATGTGAGAGAGATCCAATGATAATGTGATGAATAGAATGAGGGTACGTCAGTCTGAAAAATTAATTTCATAATCTCAGCACTGCTTCATCAATATTTGGGTTTCCATGAGTTTGGGAAACCATAAACTCGTGGTTTCAAAAACCGCTTTCCGCAAGTCAAAATAAAACTCCTATAACATACTTATCTCATAAATCATAAAAGCTATTCTCCAAAAATTAATCCAATATATAATAAGGGATACCAGTGCCAAGCTCAATACTAACCCCTTCAATACCAACATATATAGGGTTTTGTGTTCTAAGTCTCGAAAAGGAATAGTCTCAAATACAAAGTTCAAATACTTTTGATCAAATTCAAAAGGCCTTAAGGTTCACAGGAAAGGCGTATAAACATGAGTTTTCATAATCAATTTCATGTTTTACGTGAACAGAAGAAACAGCATATAGAATAATATCATATTATACGAAAAGAAAAAAAATAAATTCAAGAAAGAAAACATTGGGACATAAGAATATGAAATAAAGTTAAGAACAGCAAAAACATGCTTATACTATAAGTAGAAGAAAAGAAGAGAGGGCTTACCTTTTGATTCCCTTGTTCATATATTTAGGTTGAACGGCGCAGTGCCTAAACTGGATGGAGGAGGCGATTATTTATAGACAAGGATGAGATATCACAATAGTAGGGTTTCCGTTATGCGGATAGATCTATTGCGGTAGAATAATGATCACAAGATTACAAGGTGGCTCCTGTGTGTGAGGTATTGATTATTTAAATTTAATTTGAATGGCTGAAATTTTATTTGTGTTTATCTTTTCAATTTAATTAACTTTCTTTGGCTAATTGATAGAAGATTAGTATCAATCAACGATTCAAATCCTAGCTAGTTAGTATCAAGATGTGATCTTCAAAGATTTACCACAAATAATTATTCCTATATTTGAAAATAACATTATTTAATTTATCAAATATAAACAATTATTATTTAAATTTCCTACTTAGTATCAAGATGTGATCTTCAAATATTTACTATAAATGATTATTCCTATATTTGAGAATAACATTATTTATCAAATAACTAATCAGATATTTATTATTTTAAATATTTTCTTTTCTAATATTTAGTAATTTATGGATATTGAAATTCAGAGTATTGGTTAGCAAGTTAACTTAATATTTGGTTCCCAGTAAATATGGGAGAGGAGCCTCTCCTTCTTCCCTTCTCATCCTCTTCCTCTTTTAGATGTTGATCTCATGGGTTTAAAAAAAAACAAAAGAAAAGAGAGAAGAGGATGAAAAGAGAAAATGAGAGGTTCCTCCTTATTAACAAAGCTCAATGACTAGTGAGATATGTGTGTGTTTGGTTACCACGTTTGGTCTGCCTTAAGCCCAATTGGAGCTTAAAAAGCCCAACTGCTGGCAACATTTTTTTTTTAAATGTTTGGTTGGTTAAATGATGAATCGGGCTTTTGATAAAATTGGCACTGTACAGGAACGATTGACAAAAGCTAAATGCTGCAGCTTTTGATAAAAGCCCAATGATGTACCATTTTTTTTTTTCGTTCGGCCACGTGCAGACGCATCCACGCATTGGAGCTTGGGAGAGAGGAGTCCCATGCACTTAAAATATATATATATATATTTGCCAGACCCATGCACTTAAAATATTGAATGAGTACCTTTTACTCAAAAACAAAACAAAAAAATCGAATACCTTTGAGTGTAAATATCTGTCTCCTTCTCTACTGTCAGTACTCAGTATAGACTGCATAGAGAAGTGAAAACTTTGTCTTCCCATGCTCCTCTTTAATATTGTTGTATTAATTAATTTAGAAATTAGAAATCAAATTTTACGGAACATGTGATACAATTGGTTATGTAATATTTTTCTAATTAGATTGTACATTTTTTAATTGTCTAATTTCCTAACTTAAACTATTATAAATTTTTTATAATTTTTAATTACATTTCTCTTTTATCATTATCACAAAAGCCCAATTGACAATCGCTGATCCAAACATACCATTTTTTTCATGATTGCAAAAGCCCAATTGACAATCGTCAATCCAAACACAAATCACATCACATAATTTAGCTTTTATCAAAAGTAATATCACAACAAGCCCAATTGAAACAAGCCCAATTGACAATCGCTGTTCCAAACACACCCATATATAGCTAATCTCACAAAGTGAGATAAGGTTATCGATATATGTTGATCCTCTTCCTCATGTGGATCTCATGGTATTTTTTAAACAAAAAAAAAAAAAGAATAGAGGGAAGAGGATAATAAGAAGGAATAAGAAGGGGTTCCTCTTTGTTTAGTTGTTTATAAAGCCCAACGACTGGCCCGAAAGAGATAGTTCACAAATGTATTTATCATCTCTCGGAAGGTGTGCAGAACGGCAAATTTCGGCATCATATATTCCAAATCCCAGAACGGGGAGTGCTTCACTAGCAACCTCCTGATCCGGGTGTTTATCGTTTAGATGTTGATGGTTCAGTTGTCGGGGACGGTCAGGCTGCTTGTGGAGGTGTTATCCGTGATTACCAGGGTAATTGGATTCGTGAATTTCAACAGAAGTTAGGACATACTTTCCCAACTGCTGCAGAAATCCATGCAATCCGATGTGGTCTCCTTCTGTGTAAACAGTTGGGGCTAAAGAAAATCAGGATATTCACAGACTCAATACAGGCAGTCCATCTATTATCCACTCATTGTGATTCGGATCATCCATTATATGATGTTATCTTACAAACCAGATCCCTCGTTTATAGTGACTGGGAGGTAGAAATTTCCCATGCTCACAGGGAAAGCCTTCGCTGTGCGGATTATCTTGCAAGGAAGGCACACATGATTCCGCAGGATCACGAGGAACTTGAGTTTTCCCCAATTAAATGTTTTCATTTTTTTGCTTTGGATTGTGGCTTTTTAGCTTAAGAACATCCTGTAGGGCCTAGCCTATAGTGATTGCCATTTCCAAGCTTTGCTTGCCTTTGTATCAAAAAAAAAAAAAAAAAGCCCAACGACTAGTGAGATACGTATAGCTGACCTCATAGATGAAGCTTGTTATTGTTGTGGACTAAAAACAAAAGTAAACCAACAAGCCATTGGTAGTACGTGACCTTGACCTCGTCTTGTAAGGTGAAACTCTAAGCCTGGACAAAGTCACTAGGGGATTAACCTCACATTCAAACCTAGGGTGGGTGATTGTCGGGTTACACTACCCTTTAGATAACCTCGATGTATCATTGGTTAAGATAAAGCATTAATCACATGAGAATTAACTCCAAATTCCATGTTTTATGTAGATATTGGATGCTTCCCCAGGTCTTAGGGGTGGAACTCGCTCCCTTAAGTGAGCTTAGCCAAAACCCTTCAATCATTGAATTCACGTATAGGGTATCACAATTTTAGTTTTTTTTTTTTACCTGAACAATTTGTGATTTTGAATACATAGATAAATACCAAAATCAACATTTAATAATTAATTCCTAAAGTCGGTTCAGCCCAAAGAACTAAGGGCCCATTTGGTGCAAGGAAAATTTGAGAAAGGAAAGGAACTTAGTATGAAGGGAAGGGAAGATTGTGAGGGATGATAATAGGTCGAGGGAAAATGAATTGTTTGGTATGAAAAAAATTGAGGGGTGGAACTTGGGAAAAAAGGGGAAATACCCATTTAACCCTCAAAATAAATTAATAATTATCTATTAATTAAATTTATATTTCAATTCATAAATTCAATAATTAGTAGTACAATAATTTAAAAATTAAATAAAATGAATAAATTATAAATTATAAATAAATATAAATAGTTTAAAAAATAACGTAGATATTAAATGAATTAAATAATTAAATAATATAAAAAATATATAAATAATAACACAAAGAAGTTAAGATACTAAATCAAATTATTTTTATTTTAACACTCATGACCTTGTATAACAACTATATTAACAATAATAAAATGAAATAAATAGTTAAATTAAATAGTAACTTGTCAAGAATTTAACTCATACACATCTTACGGCTTCAATTACTCGAATTAATCCCAAAGATTTCACTCCCATATTCTCTTGCAACAACTCTCTACCCACATTGCAACGGCTCAAAGATTTTAAATAATTAAAAATAATTAAATAAATGTGAATATTCAATATAAATATCAAAATAGCTACACATAATAAATAATTAAGAGTGAGTTTATCACAAAGATATTTTTCCCATATTCTTGTGTTGTAACTTCATCCTTCAAATTCAAAAACCCATTTTGCAACTACTTCCACAGATATCGTTTCAGATCAACGCTGTTATGCAAGTTTGAAATTGAAAGATCACATCTTATAGAGACATTTAAGGATTAAATTAATTAAATAAAAATAATCAATAAATAATATAAATAAGAATGTGAAAATTGGGTTTTATTAAGATATTGAATCAAATTTATTTTATTTATTAATAAAATTGAAATTTTTCTATAGATAGAAATTCAAATTTCAATTTACTTAGGTTGTAAAAATTTGAATTTGCTAAGCAAATTCAAATGTGATAATCAAATTGTGTTTGACTCTGTTTTATGGGCTCTAAAATAGAGCAAACTCTCTGTCGCAAATTCTGTTAACCTTTCTCACCTTCTACTTTCTTGGCCTTTCTCTAATCACTACTACAAAAAACACCATAAATGACACTTATTTTTATGAATACTGTGACGCTTCCTTATTTTTATTATTATCTTTTTTAAATAGCTTTCAGTGACACTTCCTTGAGGAAGGGCCACAATAAGTATGACACGTCCTATGACCCATCCTTAAGGAAGGGCCATAGGAAGTGTGTACGTGCTTCCTCAAGGAAAAGCCACACACTTCCTATGACCCTTCCCTAAAGAAGCGCCATAGGAAGTTTTTTTTTAAAAAAAAAATAATTTTTCATAATTTTTTCATTTTCCTAATGAACTCTGTATTTTACAGTATAAATTCACAGCTAAATGAATAAAACCAAACCAAAATGAAATAACTCCAAACAAATAACTAATTCATAAAATCACTACATATCATAGTTAAATTAATTGGTTGCATTACAAGCCAACAAAAATACAAGTGTTATAATTATTTCACTTATGCAACTCATCAATAACAATTACTATAGCAGCTAAAAATTATAACTAATACGCATATCTTCACATATACAACCTATATATAGTAATATGTAATATTATCTCAATTAATTTTCAACATATATAGTTGAGAATAATTTTTTCAGATTTTATAATAAATTAAATATAAAAAACATTGAGCAAATTAAACTAGTAACAACTAATAAAATTATATTTGTAAGTTCAAAATTTTTTTTAAAAAAAACTTACAATATATAGGAAGTTTAATAAGAGAGAGTTGTAACTTTAAGCAAATACCTGGGGGAAAAAAGGGCTAAGGTGCAAATCCACCCCGGAAGTATTCACGAAGGAGAAATGTTACCCTGAAAGTTTTTTTAATCTCAATGTTACCCCAGAAATCTTAAAACGTAGTAATGTCACCCTTTTTTTAACCATTGTTTATGTTAATTGTTAATTTTGACTATAGTTTCTTATCAAGCTACCACATGTATTTTGATTTGTCCACCTCATCATGATAGCTCATCCCCTCTCTCCTCCTTTCTCTCTCCCTCCTTCACACCTCTTCCTCTCTCCCTCCCTCTTTCTTGCTCCCTCCATCGGTCTTTCTGCAGAAAAAAAGTTCCTTCCCTCTCCTCTTCTTCTCCAACTATCCTCACCAGTTCTTCTCCAATCATCCTCACCGTCGTCTATTCCCTTGCTGCAGCTGGCGAAATCTAATCCCTACAAGATTCTGAACAGGTTTGACATCCTATTAGATCTAGAGCCCGCCGACGATGATGGCGCCGACAAGCATGGGGATGACAAGGGCTATGTCAGTGAGGCCCAGGAGGTAGAGGCCCATGTCGGCAATGCCGCATCTGGTGCTGATTTTTTTGGCGCCTTTGCATCGAAAGTTGAGGAGGTCGGAGTAAGGGTTGGGAGTGTTGAGGTCTGAATCTAAGGGAAGGGGTGAGGCCCAGTGTTCGACGAATTTGATGAGGACAAGAGAACAAGGCCAAACGGAGGTGGTTCTTGATTGTCCATACTTGTTGATTCTGATGATGGTTCCTGATTTTTTTTAGAGTGTTTTAGTGGTTAGAGTATTTCTCTTGTCCATACTTGTTGATTCTGACAGTGGTTCCTGATTTTTTTTAGAGTGTTTTAGTGATTAGCGTATTTCTCTTGTATTTCCTTTGATTTTCATTGTGCTAACAATCTTAGAAATTTAGGATTGTGCTCATTTAGTAGGAAATGCAGGTTAAGTTTTGCTTTTCCCTACTGTATTTTGTTTGCCTTTGATGATTGTAGCATACTGTAATTTTAAGTGATTTAGCTTCAATTGCTTCTAGAGGGAGAGAGGGAGGGTCAGCCATGAACATTGAAAGAGAGGGAGAGAGAAAGAGGTCAAGAGATGATGAAATGGCTCAGGGAGAAGAAGGATGGTGATGAGGTGGCATTCTGACTACCACGTGGCAGTGACATGTCTTTTAACGGTTAAAGTTAATTTTGTTAACGGGCAAGGGCAACAATGCTATGTTTTTTATACTTACGGGGCAACATTGAGACAAAAAAAACTTTCAAGGCAACATTGCTCCTTCGCGAATACTTTCAAGGTGGATTTGCACATAAAACGGAAACTAAGATTCATAGTAGATTTTAAAGTTTAAAAAAAGGAAACTATAATGCCGATCGACAAAAGCTTCTATATTAAAAAATAAAGAACTAACAAGGGAGTTTCTGTAGGAGGACACAAGAAGGGAAAAAAAGTGGGAGACCAAACTTTGTAGTGCCCACGGAAGTGAGGACCAAATGGTGAAGAAATATGGAGGAGGAGGAGACAAGAAACCAAAAAAAGTGGGGGACCAAGGAAACTTCTACACTTACCGCCATAAAAATAGAGAATAGGGTAGGGGTGAGCAAATTAGAACCGAAACCGAAAACTGAACTGAACCGAACTCAATTCGTTTTTTTCAGTTCGGTTAATTTGGTTTTCGGTAAAATTTCAGTTTTTATTATTTGGTTAATTCAGTTTTCGGTTCGGTTATTAGAAAAAAAATTCGGTTAAAACCGAAATATATATAATATATTTATATTTAATATATATTATTTTATAAATGCATGTTTTTATAATTAAATAGGTGTAAATTTTCAATAATATTAGATAAAATATATAGATATTTTAAATCTAGTTAATTTATTTTATATATTTTACCCCTAAATGTAATCTTAAGGATAAAAAATAATCTTTTTTAAAAATTTAATTATATATATATTATTTTATAGATAATAAATAAAGAAATCGGTTAATTCAGTTATTAACCGAATCTAAATATTTCGGTTACTTCGGTTTGGTTAATTCGGTTAATCGGTTTTCAGTTCGGTTATTAGAATTAACTTAATTCGGTTTTTCGGTTATTTCGGTTTTTATGGAAAATCGAACCGAAAAACCGAATGCTCACCCCTAGAAGAGGGAGTAGGGACAATGCTGCTGGTTGTTGGTGAAAATAGAGAAGAAGGAGTGATGACAAAGTATTATATAGGAAGAGAGGAGTGGGGAGAATGAATAAGGAAAGGTGATAGACCAAAAGAGTGTGGGTCGAAGGGATAAGACAAGATTTGGGATAAGATTCTACTAGAAAATGGGGAGCTCAGGAAGATGATATCGCAGATCTAGATCTAAAGATGAAAAAGGGCTTTGGACAGCTATGATGCTTGCTTACGCAAGTGATGTAGTTGACTCTCTTATTCACACAAGGCCTCAAGGGTAGCTAGGCAAGCGCTATAACTGACCTTTTATTTTTTTTAAAAAAAATAAAGGCCTAGCCTATACGTTAGCATTAACACTTATAATAGCAAGCGTCATAGTTTCTTTTTTTTTTCCTTTTTAAAAAATAATTATCTAAAGAAGTGCCATAAAATGGGAGCTACTAAATCCTTCTTTTGTAGTAGTGAATATTGACATAAAAAAGCCAACTCTACAAACATTTCTCATCAATCTTCACAAATTCTCAAATCTACATGTTCCAAGGAAGACGTTATATCAGCGATGGTAATAAGGAAACAAAACATGGTGGAGTATGAAGGCAATCGACCGAATTTAGTATATTTCTCTTCTCTAATTCTATGTTTCTTTTTTGAAAATTTTTTTGTTGAACTAAGCTAGAGATGCAAGAGTTGCGTTGCCGTGTCTGTTGCACTTAAGTCCACCGTCTTTATTGCGGGTGCGGCACCAAGGAAATAGCTTTTAGGGGGCAAATATGTCCAACAGTTTCACAGTTCACATAGAAAACTTGAATTCCCACCAATTTTGGTGGGATAACTGTTTAGAGGATCAGATCGGACCGGGCGGTCAGACCGGTTGGATTGTCGGCCGGTCATTGAAGCGGGCCGGATTTATGCATTAAGCCGTTTTGGACCGTCGTTTAGCCGGTTTTGAGCCGTCAACCGTTATTGAGCCGGAAACCGGACCGGTTTTTCAAAAACCGTCCGGTCCAATAAAAAAAACTAGAATTTTTTTTTCTACAATTTTTTTATATTTGATGCTGAAAAAAAATTAAAAAATGGCATATAAATTTTAGACATGTTATTTTATTTTATTTATATTATATGTTACTATTTTTTTTGCCAAGTATATTATATGTTACTAATTTTAATAATTTGGTTTGTTGCAAATTATTTTATAAAAATGCTTTTGAAGAAAAAGGCAATGAGGTTTATCTTCAAGCTAAGGATGAAATTAGAAGCATTGATATTGAATTGAAGGTCTTAATTTTAGGTCATTTTCTCAAGATTTTGATGAAATTTACCACTCTAGTCGTATTTATAAGTTCATTTTAACTAAATTTCACATACCAAAGAGAGGTAATTAACTCAATGATTATGGGGTAAATTTATGATTATGCCCTCATTTATGAATGGGTACTTTTCAACTCTTTCTTCTCTATCTATCTTTAAATTATTTCTTCATTTGTACAATAAATAGGGGTAAAATTATCACAATCTCATTTATTACATTGAAACTAGACTGATAAATAGGACCAATTTTTTTTTTTTTTGTAAAAAAAAATTATAAATAGGATCAGAGTGGTATGGTCTAATGCCTTTCAATAAACTCATGCTTGGATCAATCAAGAGCCACCAATATTTAACAAGTCATGAAATCATTATTGTTAATACATTTTGTTAGGTTGATGATTGATTTAATGATCTTCCTTAAATGGTATTTTATGACTTTATTAACTTCATATAAAATTGGATTGAAGATTAATCGTAACATATAATATATATTATTTTTAAATTTAATTATTACATCACCGGTCCAACCGAACGGCTCGATCGTTCTAACCGATTGAGCCATGACCCGTTGATCTTTCTGGCCCGACTTTCGGTCCGGCTTTTAAAACATTGGGCGGGATCTCATTTTCCCTCTTTTAAAAAATATTGGTGGGTCTGAGAGCAAAACTTATATTCCAAACAAGAGAACTTGTTCATGTTTCCATCCCAGTTCTTCCGCGTGCCAAACGGCCCGTAAGAATTTTCCCAAAATAGGGCAGTGAATGGGAAGGCAGTGGCGAGAAGCCGATCTCTCGATCAGTACGTAACATCGCCGAAGAGGAGGAAAGTGAGAGAAGACGACTCCCAAAGAATACAATACAAATCAGATTGAACCAAGATGGTTCTCAGAGCTTGGATGAAGCGACTCATAACCCAATCTTCATTTATCAGAGCTTCGATGGTTGTCTCCTCAAACGCGAGGCAACAGGATAAGCTCCACCTACTTCCTCCACAGCATTTGGCCCGAATGGCTTCCAATCGTTTCCTCGATATCTATCAGGTTCCGTTTCTGTTTTTTTTTTTTTTTGGCCCTTTTTTGCGCTTGGTTTACTCTTTGATTAGTAACCAAGGAAATTCGGGGAATATACTATTTATTTTAAAGAAAAGGAGGAATTTCTGTGTGTTACTAATTATCCACTCACAATTAGGCTTCAGTTCTTTTTAGCTAAGCTCGAGTTTTGTGAAAATTGAATTTGGTTGTAGTTGGCAAGCAAGGCAGCCATCGAGAAGGAGCGTGCTCGAATGTAAGTTCAGGTTTTTTCTTTGCGGGAATTGAAGGAAACCTTATGCTGATCTTTTTGTTGAAGCATAGTCAATGATGTTGTTGATGGAATTTTGGGCAGTGCAGATGAAATGAGTAGGGGTTACTTTGCTGATATGGCTGAGCTAAAAAATCATGGTGGCAAGGTATTGGATTGTTAATGACTAACAATTCTTCGTTGAACATCTTAAATTCTGTGTATAGAATGTGATGAGGTAGAATTAACCTCAAGAAATAAAGATATCCTTCATTATAAACTAGCATAAATGCTTCAAATTCCTTTTTTCCCTCCCTCAAAATTATGTAACTTCTATTAGACTTATGTTCTAAATTTGTTCAGTTAAAGCTGCCTTCATGTTTTGAATTTTCTGCTAAATGAACCTCAAGATGTTTATCACAAAGGTCAAGTTATTGCCTGCTTTCTACTGTAGTTACATCGTTGGACGCATGAGGGATCTATCAGTGATATTTTTGCAGATTGCTATGGCAAATAAAGTGATCATTCCCGCAATGGTAGCTGTTAAGTTTCCTGATTTGGAAGTCATTGACAAAGATGGTATGACAGCAAAGCTTCCCTGTCGTCAATATGAAAATGTTAATGCTGACCAAGCAACGGTACCCAAGGCATCTTTGCTTTCTCTCTCATTTCGTGCAAACTCTCAGGTAGTGAATGATGATAAATGTTTTGTAAATATGTTGCTCTCGTCCTTTACAAAATTGCGTGGTATATCTGAAATAGTTAGAATCTATGATAGTGTTTCATACATTTTTATTATTCAAGTTTTAATAGGCACATTGTTATTGCTGTCCACTAATTGGTATTAAGGGCGTACATGTATCTTCAGGGATTTTTTAGGGTTAATAATAAGACAAGAAGGAATGAGTGGTAGAGAGTGATATGTGAAGTGGAGAGCCTTTATTTTGAGCTTACTAGGCTAAGTTTTATCATACTACTATAAGACCTTTGATACTTTATGGTAGATTGTGATAAGCTTTTGTAATCTAAATGTTTTTAGAATTGGGGATTAGGGTAGAAGAGAAGAAGATTAGAGGGTTGAAGAAGAGAATTTGAGAGATTAGAGAGAGAGAGGAGATAGAGGTAGAAGATGCTGAATAGTACTATGGATTTCATTAACACTGAAAAACTGAGAAATAATAGGAATGCTCTACCATATATATAGGCAGTAGCTAAACAGTAGAGGGGTTCACTAATCAGGGGTTTAATAGTCATTAGACATGGCTAAGGCCATGTTTGACTAATGCCGCTCTTAAACAGCTAGTGCCACTAATGGTTAATCCCGCTCGTCTAGTTAACTAGACTACCTAACTTTTAAAATATCCTTATTACAATATCATATCAATACCCCTGAAACATCCTTGACCTCAAGGATTTGGAACCACAAAAGTAGGATATTACCGTTGAAAAGAGTGAAGGGCCATCCAAGAGGCTTCTTCATCAGGTAAGCCCTTCCATTGAACCAACACTTCTGTAATCATTCTCTTTCGATGCTTCTTTGTCCTTCGGTTCAGAATGCTCTCTGGTTCCATGGCCAGTGGCAACTCTGGAAAGTCAACAGGAGGATACCTAGGCCTAACAATAGGATCTGAACATAGCCTCGATAAGGAAACATGAAAAGCAGAATGAATTCTGGATTCTGGTGGCAATGCTAGCTTATATGCAACAGCTCCAATCTTCTCTACCACCTGATAAGGTCCATAGAACCTAAGGGCTAACTTCTGAGAAACTCTTGCTACTGTAGAGATTTGCCTATATGGCTTGAGCTTCAAGAACACCCATTGCCCTACCTGAAACTAACGATCCGTCCTATGCAAATGAGCCCTTTGCTTCATCAAATTTGCTGCACAGTGCAAATGATGCTTCAAAAGTGCTAGAACTTCCTCTCTAGCCGTGAAGCTATGATCTACCAACTTCAGCACCGAATTGTGGGGTAGATAAGGGGTGTAGTGGAGGCTGTTGCCCATAAAACAACTCATATGGTGTAGCTTTAGTGGCTATGTGGTATGTTGTATTGTACCACCATTCCGCGTGCGAAATCCACTTAACCCAATGTCTAGGCTTTTCCCAACTCATACACCTCAAATACGTCTCCAAACACCTATTAAGGACCTCCAATTGCCCATTTGTTTGAGGGTGATAAGCGGTAGAAAGGTTTTGGTCCACACCCAGCACACAAAGAAATTCCTTCCAAAAACTACTAACAAAAAGGGACTCACGACCACTCACAATTTCAGCTGGGGCACCATGGAGTTTGTAAACCTGATCCATAAAATGTTGTGCTAAGGTAGATGCTGAAAAGGGGTGAGCAAGAGGTATAAAATGGGCATACTTGCTCATTTGGTCGATGACCACCCATATAGTATCCTTCCCTTGTGACTTAGGGAGACTTTCAATAAAGTCCATGGCAATCGACTCCCACACCCTGCTTGGTATAGGTTAAGGCTGCAACAATCCTGGAGAAGCTATAGTCTCATACTTGCGCTTAGAGCATGGATCACATCTTTTAACATACTCCACAACATCATTCATGAACTTTTTCCACCAAAAGAGACCCTTAATACTTGACCCTTAATAGTCTCATACTTGCGCTTAGAGCATGGATCACACTTTTTAACATACTCCACAACATCATTCATGAACTTTTTCCACCAAAAGAGACCCTTAATACGTTGATAAGTAGCTTGGATCCCCAAATGGCCTCCTTGTGGGCTTGAGTGGAGCCACTCAAGAATATATAACCAAAGAGCCTCTACTTTACCTATAACCAATTTACCCTTCCTTCGCAAAAGAATACCATCCCAAGTAAAGTGACTCCACACTCCCTCATGTTGTTGCACCTTTTCAAGTAGAGAGCGAGTGAAGTCATCTACATGCCAACTATCCTTTACCTGGTGCGACAACTCCGGTGAGGTAGTGCTATAAGTCATTTGCATTAGTTGTTGCTTAGGAAAACGGGAAACTACATCGGCCACAGAGTTATTCACCCCCTTCTTGTACACTATATCATAGTCAAGACCGGCAAGTTTTGCTACCCAAAACATCTGAAATGGTATCTTGAGTTGCTGACCCAACGGAAATTTAAGGCTTTGCTGATCTGTACAAATGATAAACTTGCCTCTTTCAAGGTATTTGTGCCAATGTAGCACTGCTAGCACCACCGCGATCAACTCTTTCTCATAAACCAAGAGATTTTGGTGTCATGGAGAGAGACCTTTGCCAAAGAATGCAAGAGGCTGCCCTTGTTGCATTAGAACAACACCTATTCCCACTTCACATGCATCAGACTCAATCGCAAATTGCTTAGTGAAATCGGGAAGAATAAGGACCGAGGCTGAAACTAATGCCTCCTTGAGGTGATGGAAGGCTTCACTAGCAGATTCAGACCACACAAAGGCATTCCTTCTCAACAAAAGAGTCAAGGGTCTTGCAATGATACCATAGCTCTTGATAAAACACCGGTAGTAGCCAGCCAGCCCCAAAAATGCTCTCAATTGCTTGACTGTGGTGGGTTGAGGCCAATTTGCAACCGCTTGAATCTTCTTAGGATTAGTTGCTGCTACTCCATTCCCTAGGATATGCCCTAAATACTCCACACTTGTAGCAACAAAGGTACACTTGCTCTCCTTCACAAAATAGTGATGTTGCCGCAACGTGTGCAAAGTGATCCGCAAGTGCTCCTGATGATCTACAAGTGAAGGGCTATAAATCAGTATATCATCGAAGAAAATTAGAATAAATTTTCTAAGAAAAGGGCAAAAAATATCATTCATAGCTCCCTGAAAAGTTGCCAGTGCATTTGTAAGACCGAAAGGTGTTACAAGCCACTCATAGTGCCCGGAGTGAGTCTTGAAAAGCAGTTTTGTAAGCATCTTCTGGCAACATCCTGATTTGGTGATAACCGGCCCTTAGATCAAGTTTTGTGAACCATCTAGCCTTACTCAACTCATCAAACAAGTTCTCAACTAGAGGAATAGGGTATTGATTCTATATCGTTTTCTTGTTTAACTCTCGATAATCCACACACATACGCCAAGACCCATCCTTCTTCTTTACAAGGACTATAGGAGATGAAATTGGAGAGCAACTCTCTTGCACAACACTTGCTTCAAGTAGCTTAGCCACCAATTTCTCAATAACATCCTTTTGTGCAGCCAGATATCGATATGGTTTCAAGGAAATAGGATTTATGCCCTCTTCTAAGACTAAGGTCATTATGGCCTTCTTGAAAAGGTGGGAGGCTCTTAGGCTCATCAAATACATCTTGAAAAGCCCTTAAGACACCCTGAATCTCTGCTGGCAGCTTAGGATCAGCATCCTTAATGGCAAAACAACTCGTCCTATCACCTTGGACTTCAACCAGCTGCATAAGGTATAATTGCTCCTCCTTGAGGCAGCTTGCTTCCACCCTTTTTGGTGCTACAAATTTCAGGGAATGAGGAATATTGGCTTGTAGTTTCACTAGTTGACCCTCCTTCCAGAAATACATGGAGAGGGATTCATAATCCCAAAAGGCATTCTTTATGCTTTTAAGCCACTGCAAACCCAACACCACGTCATATGTATGCAATTCAATAATTCGCAGATCAAAAGGGAATTCCAAACCTTGTAATATGAATGTTTATAGAATTGGGAATTAGGGTAGAAGAGAAGAGAAAGAGAGGATTGAAGAAGAAGTAGAAGAGATTAGAGAGAAAAGAACAGAGAGAGAGAAGGGACAGGTATACTTCTATCATTCACATTGCAAAAAACCTTGCATTTTCTATTGGAATCCATGCCAAACACCATGAATTTTCAGTCTACCTCCACCTACTATCTCAACATATGCAGGAGGTGTTTCTTGGGACCGCCAACCCAGTTTAATGGCTGTTTCTAAGTTTAAGAAGTCATGTGTGCTCCTGCTGTCAATTAGTATCTGTAGATGGTGTTTCCCAACAGCACCCATGACTCGCATGGCTTCAGTATGATCAGTCCCCTCCATTGCATACAGGGAGATGTGCAGCTGCTCTGTTTCTTGATCAATTGCAGTTTTTGGAATTTCAGAGACAGCATCGGTACTGTCACCTTCTTCGTCCAACAAAACCAAATGGAGCTGCATTTTCTGCCATTGAGAACACTTGTGATCTCTTGAGAATTTCTCATGGCAAAAGAAATAGAGATTATTTGCCCTATGTTTTGCCTCTTCTTCTGTAGTGAGGGCCTTTATTGGGCGTGTAATGGTTTTGGGGATGAAGTTGGAATTTTAAGTGTTTTGTGGGGGTTTTTGATCTTTTCGGTAATATCCATTAGAAAAAGACCGATTCTTGGTGGATGTTGACGTGTTCATTGAAAAGTTTGACCCCAAATTCACTGTGTTTTGTTTTTGCGACTTGTCCGAATTATACTTCGTTGCCCTTTGATTGACTGCAATTTCCTGGGTTCGTGCTAGTAGGCGCTCTTGCAAATTTCTGGGGTTAAGCAACCGAACCAAGTCCACGATTTCATCCTTTAACGCTCCTACATATGCGTCGACAAGATAGGCTTTACTCAAGTCCAATTTCGCCGAGATTTGATCAAATCAAGTATGGAATTTGGCTACGTACCCGGTTTGTCTTAAATGGGTAAAATCTGTCATGGGTGTTTCAAATGGTTGCCCAAAAGTATCTCGGAGTTGCGTCGCATACTCAGCCCATGCTGGAGGTTGATGCCAATGTCACTCGATCGCTCGGTGCCATTGAAACCGGTCATCATCGAGATGCAAAGATGCCATTGTCACCTTCGAAGCTTCTGGGGTCTCATCGATTACAAAGTACCGTTCGACTTTCTCAATCCAGGTATCCATATCTTGTCTCGTATACTTGTGAAATTCCATTTTGGTAAATTGGGTGGGTCGCTTGTATTGGGGCTGACCGTTTCCTTCCCTTTCTTGATTTTCCGGTACTCTCTATGGGCCATTTTGGTTAATTCTTTGGACTGCCGCTGCCAAGGTTCCGAGTTCTCGAGTCACGGCATGAAAATTATCCTACATTCCTCACTAAACCATTTAGAGCTCGTCTCGGTACCCTTGGACCGATTTATGGAGTGTTTCAACTGAGTCTTCGAAGGTTCCTAATTTCTGTTCAATAGCTTGAATTCTTTCATCCATAATTCTTGAATTTTCTTGGGACCTTGTTTCCACCATTCAACACAGTGAGTGACGACGAGCCAATAACCAAGGCCAAGAACCGAAAGCTCTGATGCCACTGATAAGCTTTTGTAGTCTTAATGGTTTTAGAATTGGGGATTAGGGTAGAAGAGAAGAAGATTAGAGGGTTGAAGAAGAGAATTAGAGAGAGAAGATAGAGGTAGAAGATGTTGAATAATACTCTGGATTTCATTAACACTGCAAAACTGAGAAATAATAGGAATGCTCTACCATATATATAGGCAGTAGCTAAACAGTAGAGGGGTTCACTAATCAAGGGTTTAATAGTCATTAGACACGGTTAAGGTCATGTTTGGCTAATGCTGCTCTTAAAAAGGTTAGTCCCACTAATGGTTAATCCCACTCATCTAATTAACTAAACTACCTAACTTTTAAAATATCTTTATTACAATATCATATCAGATTGGTAGTTAATGCTAGGTATTAAAGGGAGAACCCAAAAAAAAAAAAAGTGGAGTACCTGAGATGATGTTGATTTAGATATATGATCATGTAAGATAAGATCCGTTACAATCATATATGAGGAAAAGTCGAAGTGGCATTTGTTGGGAAGTTGGTTAAAATTGTTTAAGCAAAGGAGGTGTCAATGAGGAGAGTTGAACAAATGGTGTTGAATCCTTTAAGAGAGGTAGTGGAAGACCAAGAAAAACATTAAAAAAAGTTGTCGAAGGGGACCTTTTGGTTAATGAAATATCTAAAGAATGGGTTGTTGATAGAGTGCATTGGCGTATTATGATCATGGTTCTATAAACTAGACTGGACCGGCTAGGGTTATCCCGGCAAACAACTACCCAGCCACGTTTTTGGTCTCGTGGATAGACAGTCCCAAAAGAAATTTGACCCGGGGTGACGTAGGATAAATAGGTGCAACCTAGAAGCAATTTGGGTAACCCATTGGGTTGGGTGGGTTACTTGGGTCATTATTTTGGAACGATGCACCTAAAATGATTGGACGCTAGAGAGCTAGATCTACGAGGGAGGGAAGAAAGGGAGATGGACTAGACACCAGATAGCCAGATCCACAAGGGATGACTGATAGGGAGAAGGAATGTAAATCACAATGATTGAAGAAGGGGAAGCCTAGGACGGAGCCGATCAATTTCGCTGACTACAGGTGATGGGAGATGGTGGAGGTTGAAGAAAAAAGGCGGCAGCGAAACGCATGAAACTGAGTTTGAAGAATTCTTGAAACTAAAGACTCATTATACGTGGTTGATGGCTCTTCAATCTAAGAGGCTCTCAATGCACAAACTCCAGGCACATTTTAAGTTTCATTAAAAATATATTTACTTTTATTATGAAATATGAATATTGTTAAACGAACTATATTATTTTAATTATGACTGGAACCGCTCCAATTTGACCCTGATTTGGCCCACTAGTCACTGACTCTTGAACTACCACCTCAATCTATTTATTGTCCGATTCGGCTTTTAGTACCTTGATTATGATCCACATAGCTAACCTCAACTAGTGGGATGAGGCTTCTTGTTGTCGTCGTCGTTGTTGTAGTAGTAGTAGTTGTCATCATCTTCTTACTAGGCTAAGTTTGAAATTCAGCCTTAATGCTGCTATCATTTCCTTGTAGAATTTCAACTGCTAGGAGGGGAGCGAAGTAACTTTTCAACCTTTGTAAATGAATCATGTAAAGGGGGCTATGTGTATAAATATTTTATGTATTTTTGTTGCTTTTTTCTTTAGATGCTTTTTGGCCCGCTGCTGTTACTATATAATTCTGTACTTTATCCTTCACAGGCAATGATCAATTCTTGGAGCTCGCCATTTATTGAAGCATTTAGTAAATCAGAAAATGTCCACGTCTGTGAGGTATGTTTCTAAATGTTTTTGTTTCTTTGCATTTTTCCCCATTGCTTGCTAGAGGCTCTTCCTTAAAGCATGCAGCTGTAAGCACCTCCCCTCAGATAATGGTCTCATGTTGAAGCTTGGAATCATATTGATGAAGCAGAGATAACTATAGCATCTGCTAATCTCTAACTCTTATATACTACGATAATTGGCTTATAGTGCTTACTGCTCAGATACTTATCTGAACTTCTGTAAATAAGGGATACTGGCTGCCGGAGTCGTGCTTTAGATTTTTCTCAATGTGTCTGTTTAGGTACTTCTGCCTGTGCAAGGAATGTTACTAAAGAAGTGGACTTGTACCCACAAATCTGTTTTAGATATTTTCATACACGCCACCATGTTGGTGGTCGCATATCAACCACTACCACATAGCCTAGCTTGGCTTGTTGAAAGGAGCAGTTTTATCACCTCCCTATCCCTAGCCCTCCGGTTATGCTTCTTGTAACATGAAAATTATATTATGATTGTGTTATTTTGCATTTTTTGTGAGTGTTCACACCTCCGGAAAATAATTCATGTTTATAGTTGTGAGGTTGGGCCTTGTCATTTCTCTCTCTCTCTCTCTGGTTAAATTATGGTGCAAGCGAGTCTGTCAATTTAATGTGGGGAACAAGTCAGTCACTTTAATCTAGGCATTTATCTTACAGATTCAGTGTATGGAGATAATACACTCTTGTTTTTTCCGCTTCCATATTATGAATGAAACCTGCCAAATTTACAATGAAATATTCATGTTGTCCAACAGGTGTCATTTATAGACTCATGGCTCTTGCGCCGAAATCCTATCAAGCGTTTGCTTCTGTGGTATATAAGGAAATCTAATCGTGATGAAAGCAAGAATACACTTCAGAAGAAGACGGTGTACTCATTTGGTGATCATTATTACTTCAGAAAAGAACTGAAGATACTGAATCTCCTTACGGGGTATAGAAGTTTTTCTTTGCTTATCCAATCCATGGTCAGTCAGTAAATTTGATCAAGTCGATTACTGTGTTTATCATGTTATTTTCATTAGGTACATCTTTCTACTTGATAAATTTGGTAGAATAAGATGGCAAGGCTTTGGAATGGCATCAGAAGATGAGCTAGCTTCCCTTTTTTCTTGCACGTCAGCTCTTCTTAAAGAGGAATCAGGTAAAAGCTCTCCTCTATCTTTGGATGCTAGCTAACTAGAGTGGAGTTCTTTTGTGTTGAGTTTTATCTGTGTACTTATATTCCGGGGAAGAAATTCTTGATTGTTGTTATACTATGTAATTTTTTGGGGTTAAGGTATAAAAATACCCATGAGTTTTTACTAAAAATACGTCTAACACCATATGCTTGTCAGAAATTCAAAAATATCATGAACATTCAAAATGGGATAAAAAAAGCTAGGATTGTTAAATATAACTTAACACCGTTACATATGCATATGCAAAAATAACGTGTGCCCCACCACGAAAAGTAACAGTCTCGGCATTTTTACTCTCATTGAATGTTCATGGGTATTTTTATACCTTAATTCTAATTTTTTTTGAAAAAGAACTTTGGTCTTCCTATTAATTCTGTAGTCAGATTTTTAATCTGCACTAGCAGAGAATTTGGGGATGATAAGCTCAATCAGAAGAAATTGCTCTACTAATTGGAATAATTAGATCAATCGAGTTTTTAGTTGCCCTCTGATTCATATATCGCTCACCTACAATATGATCCTCTAGTAGGTTTTTTAAATAAAAATTCAAAGAACTCCTCAGCCTGAAACTTAAAAAAGCCCTGTGATTGATTAGTCCAACTAATTTATATCGAAGACGTCCCGGAATAAGTAGTGGGCTCGTATTTGGTATTCCTGCTAATGAAATGCAATTCAGTGATGATAACCTATGAATATAGATATTGATAAATCCATTTTTTGGGTTTTTCTTTTTCCCCCTGTTGTAGATGTTGGGCAATGCCAAGAGCAGCAAAGAGCGAAAAGTACAAAATGTGAAGTTCATCTTGAAAAAGAATCGGATAAAAGCTCTCCTCAATCTTTGGCTGCTAGATAACTAGCCTGAAGTTCCCGTGGGGTCTTATTTATGTGTGCCCCTTCTTCCTGGGGGAAAATCTTGATTGCTTCTATGTATAAATTTTTCAAAACTTGGGTTATTTTTTTTAACTCCTTATCCTATTTGCTCTTTGGTCAAATTTTAATCTGCATTGGCCGATATTTAGGTATTACAAGCTTGATCAGAGGTCAATTTTTTATGGACCACTTATTTTGTGATTTGACCAATATTGTAACCCAAGGGAATCTCCGGGTGGGAATAATTACAAGTCATGGAGTTTGAGTTGTTTGAGGTCAAAGATAATTTGCAAAATTACGATTTAAGTTGCTGCCCATTTCATCTTTTTTTATTTGACCAAGGATTTTTCCTTTCAATACTTGAAGCGTAAAGGGTTTTCACATCTCACAGTAAGTGCGCTTTCTAGATTTGAATTTGTGTTCTTTTGACAGGAGGGAAATTGCTTACCATATCATCCAACAACTTGTCAGTCCCTATTTCATGTTTTACTCAACTATATTATGCAAAAAAAAGAAAGAAAAAAATTACAAGTAATAAAAGAAAGTCATGGTCATTATCATGTCGGGAGTTTCACGATACTCTTAGGAGTGAATTTCTTAGCGTCTCTTAGCTGTGGTGAATCATTTCCTTCCAGATAAATCAAAAGGCTCAAATTGTGCGGCCTCATCTCACTATTAAAAATTAAAAGCAAATCCGACTCTTTTTTTTTTGCATGGAGCATCAAGTTTTCTAAAGCCATCTCACTTCAGCTGGAAAATTGATATGGGTCTAAGACTAACGTGACTGCAAAGAGCAGCAACATTCTATCACCAAGTATTTACAATTTTGTGAAACTATCATTTCAAGTGGAGAATTTATGCGAGTACAGACTATACCAAACTCTATAGAAATGGCAGATTTATTCAAGTCCAGACCCCAATAAATCTTTCAGTTGGAGTGAGATAGGTTCAAGAAACTGTATGCTGCAAAATATAATATATATTGTTCAAAGATGGTTCAATTTTATTTTAAATTTTTAATAGCATGATGATGTGGCGTACTATGAGCTCTTGGATTGATCTGGATGAATAAAATTCAACCCGGATAAGGGATGCTGATGAGAATTAACCCAACCCCAAAAGCTTCTTGTTTTGAAGGAAATAAAGTGCAAAATGAAGCCAAAATAGCAATTTTTAGGCTGGGGCATGAGGTTTTTTTAAAAAAAATATTTATATAATACTTTTTTATAGACACATGCATCCTTCCATTAATGTTGAGCATGGCTCGGCACCAATGTTGGGCATTATTGGGGACCAGCCTATTCCCCAAACCCAACCCTATTGATTAATGCAATAGTTTTTTTTTTTTGGTACAAAATGGAATATTAATTGTGGGCAAAAAAAAAAAACAAAATGGAATATTAATTTGTAGTCTGAATCTTTTTGCCCCGTCAAAATAATCTAATAGTTCAGTCGTGGGCCTCGAACTGAAATATGGTGGTTGGTCTAATTAAATTAAGGCGGTTTGGACTTTGGAAAAAGTTATGGTCTCATATTTGGAATTCCTTCAATTAAATTCAAGGGTCAATGTGTAAAAATATACATGTGATTTTTCTCAAAGTACACCCAATACCAAATGCTTTTTTTAGGTGCAACAGTGACTATCTGGTTACAAAATAGGTGCAAAACTATCCTTTGACTGTTAGTTTGACTTTTTGACCCTGAAAGTGATGATGTATACGATGACATGGACGCTGGAGCAACATTCTAGAAAAAAAAACTTGCTGACTGATGAAGCTTTGTAATTAATATTACCCACATTTCACTATTTTTGTACCACATTCGCTGAAGTAGATTCAAATCTGAGTGCAGAGTGCCTAACTCACTCAGCAGAGCTGCTACCCTAAAAAACATACTGATTGCTCAATTTTGTCCTAACCCTAAATTCCCAATATTATTAAATTAAAATCATTATAATACATATATTATATTACTAATTTTTATTAAATTATATGATTTATTAGGAAAATTTGATTTTCAGCAAGTTTTTTTTTTCCAGAATGTCATTCTAGCATTCATGTCATCATACATGTCATCACTTTCAGGATAAAAAAGTCAAACTAATGGTCAAAGAGTAGTTTTGCACCTATTTTATAACCACATAGTCACTGTTGCACCTAAAAAAAGTATTTGGTGTTGGGTGCAGTTTGAAAAAAATCACATATGTATTTTTACACCTTAACCCTAAATTCAATCATATCAACCCACGAATATGGATATTGCTCAAAGAAGTTGGGCTATGCCTACAACAACAAACAGCAGAAGTTACAAAATGAGTTTTTATTTTTTATTTTTTGCGTGCTCTTTTAGTTCTTATCACATGGCATCTCTAACCACTTCATCAAAACTAAGAACAAATGGTTAAATTATTAACTTTGTCTGAAAATGAAAGAAGCTTCCAAATTTATCCATATTTAATACTATGGATTACATCCAAAAAGTTAAAGAAGTAACAATTAATGAGATTTTAAGTATGGGCTATATTGGAAAATGTAATTAATACTTCACTTGGTGACTGATAAGAATAACCATCTATATCTATTGCTTTTAGAATGTTCCTTAAAATAAGGATAAGAGTGTGAGTGAGAGAGAGAGAGAGAAGCTATAAATGTATGTTGTTAAGGAGAGTGAATGAGTAAAATAATCAACAGAATAGACAAAAATCAAAGAACTCCCTCCATTTCTTTTTCTTTTTTTGGTAAAAAGTAAAATGATATTACGAAAATAAAGTTTAAACAGTTAGAAGAACAGAAGGTAAAATATAATTACAACCAAGATTATGAAAGAAATTAAAATCAACGACTCTAGATGAAACTGGAGAGAATGATAGAAGGGGAAAAAAATATCAACCCTAATGATACAACTTGATGACTTTTGAAGCTCTAGAAGGTTAATCATTAATTTCCCGCAAAAATAGACTTGCGCCCTACAAGCTAGTGTAACATCCCTACACCTCGGCCCCTCACGGTTTGCCCTTAGTTGACTCACGTTTTCGATATTGTATGTTTTGGGGCCCATCACCTTTCACAGTTTTAAAACGTATTAAGTGGGGAGGTAACCAAACTCTTATAAAACGTTTGTCGTTCTTCTTCCTAACTAATATGGGACATCACTGCTAGAAAAGAAAAGGAACATATTTCCTTTAAAATAATGGTAAGAGGAACATATTGCCATGTGATGAAGGGCAATATTATATTCCTATCATGCCATAGAGTAGTAAGAAGAACACAGATGCCTTTAACCTGGTCATGAAGGCCATCTATATGCGATTGGAGTAAAGAGTACTTAAGCCAACGTATCATGCTAGAAAAATCAGTGCTAGGAGGTCTCAAGGAAAAGCATCCAAATCAAATTGAGCATGAGTAAGGACACTTAAACAGTAAATGTTCAAGAGATTTATGTTCCAAACAATTAAAAAGACATTGACCTTCTACATTCAGATTATGATGTTCAAGAACAACAACAGTAGGAAGAGCATGGTGAAAAATTCTCCAAACCAACAAGAGATATTTAAAAAGAAGTGAAATAGACCAGAGAAACTTTCAGAATGGATCATATCATTATTGAACTCCCCCCATTTCTAAATAGACTTTTTATCAAGTACGATGCTTTGTTTAATATTAGTCATTGCCAAAGAGTATGATTTGTGAAAGAACTAAGGTTATTAACAAATTTTGACTATACATATCATATAATATATACTAGATTCAATTTAAAAAAAAAAAAAAGTCCTATATTCAGAATAGAAAGAAGTATTAAATATGGTTACAAAACTCTCTCATCAACTTAGCTGAGGGGGGGGGGGGACAAGAAGAAGAAGCCAGATGGGTCATGCAAATATTTATCAAGAAGTGACAACCTAAACACACATCGTTGACTTTTTGCGGAAACAAAATGATGTATAGTTAGCTGTATATGTGAACATGGAAAGAAGGCAAAGGACAAGGTCCAAGGAATAAACAAAGGAGAATAGTGTGAAAGCAAGAAACTTATTCTTCAAGTCAAATATTAAGCATGTATGAAATGAAGATGTCTCTTCACATTTAGTTGTGAAGAACGTGATGGGTTTGAAATTCAAATAATTCAATAGTTAAGTCAATCGTCCAAATCTTCCATCTATGGCCTTATAATAAAATCTGAATCTTAGATTCGTGAATTTCGTTTGCTTTTCTTCACTCTACGTATGTATGACCCAAATTGGCATATCTTTTGAACTGGTCCATGCATTTATTATTACAAGTGTCTCCATGTGGACCAAAAATTAGATTATGGACCGTATCCTCACATAGAATTTGACAGGAGCGAGTCATATTGTTCATGATTTATTAATAGCATTGTTGTCTATAGATTTTTTAAGCTATTTTCCTATAGATTCTTTTTGGATTAAAGGTTGTTTTTGTTTAGGTAGTACGCGCAAATGAGACTTGGGTATCCAAGACTTTCTTTTCTTTTTTGCTCAATATTATTTCTCAGGAAATGTTGAAAAAGATACAATGTTGTCTTGGCCCGTTAAAAAATATTAATGATCAATATTAATTTTTTAATAGTTAAAACAAAATTGCTCATTTTTTAACACTTCCCTATATGATAGTGATCCTAAAAAAACTCCCAAATACGGATAACTCATTCCTAAATGCTTACAAAACAAAATGACCCTTAAACTGATTCTTATTCATAGATAGAATAGAAATTGATATTGATTTGTATCATTTGTAATTGTTAGATTGAATGTTTTCTTTCAAATTATAAAACTTAATTATATTTTATAAAATTCATTAGGTTTATAATGGAACTATTATCAAGATAAGATATTAGTATTAATAACAAAATGAAAATTACACAAAGGAACTAAAAGTCATCACAATTTTTTAAAGAATTGCTCTATGCTAGCTGTTGGAGGATGCACTTGGTAAGAAAAATAATATAGGTCATTATTCTTTGAAGTTCAAATTTAGTTTAAAAGAATATGAATACTAATCTAAAAGATAATGTAAGTGATAGTTTATTCTTTTAATCCCTTATATTTTCTAAAAAGTTTTAGTGTTATTTTTACTAATTACGTTTATTGTGTGAAACTCTTTTGCCAAATACTATAGTCCACTCAAGACTCTAGGATCAGAGTGATATACTTTTAATTTTAGAATAGTAAAAATGTAAAGCAAACCCAAAAAAGAATATTAAACTAATTTCTGTCCCTTTCAACTGTAAATATGCAAATCCTGAATGGTACTTTCACTAGTTACAGCTTTTTGAGGGGGGCGGCTAAAAAAGAGCAGTGATATATTAAAAAATTATGTTAATGGGCGTTGGTTGTGGAAATAAACATAAATATAATATAACAAAGAAAAAAGAAAGTTATTGGTTTAAGTCATGAGTTTGACTTAGTAATTCTATTAACTAACACGTGGTATTAAAACATGAAATAAATAATGTTTAAATAAAATTGATGATAACCAATTAGCCACTTATTTTCTGGGGCAAAAAAAAAAATAATTTGGATCAATATAAAAATAAATAACTGGTGTGGTTGAAACAAGTCTTGTCGTTAGTGAAGTGTGAACCCTTGCTGGAAAATTGTACAACATGGATGAGCACGTGTGAGAAAAGTATTTGTAATATTTTATTAGACTTGACTTCGATCTTTTTTGCCTGCGACTTGACTTCGATCTAAATAAGTTAGAAGGTTAATTTTGATCTTTAAGTATAAGATGATTTCAATTCATTTTATTTATAATATTTATAATTTTTTAAAAACTAGTTTATCTAATTTAATAACAGATATATAACATAATATTATATAGGGATGTTTTAAGAAAATCGAATCACGTTTACCATAATTAATTTAGTAGCTCTTGTATTAGAACGAGAGGAGTACACAACACTATTAGTTTATTATTGTTTAATTAATAATTGTTTTTAATTTGTAGTATGGTTTGTGACAAAACAATGCCTTGTGGTGCAAGGTGGGAGATGACGCAAATAACATTTTCATCACCTAATTTGGCTTTTTTTCTCTACTTCTTGTCCCCCCCCCCCCCTCTCTTCTTTCAAATTTATATGTTTTAGATCATATTTTAATATTAGAATATTATAGCTCAAATAACATCAAACATTTCTCTTAAGGCTTTCTTAAATGTAAGTCTTAGTTAGTTGAGATAATTACAGCTATTCAACAAATTCAACACTTGGACCCATCATAATTAATTACATGTTTTGCATCTATTTTTCCTTCTAATTAATCTATTGGAATCAAAGCTCAGTCTGCTGACTTTGCAATGTACTCCATCCGGTCTTTAATATAAGACATATTTTAGAAATTAATCTTGATCCTAAATATAAAACAAAGTTTTCATATTTATCATTTTTTTCCTAATTTACCTCTGTTAATGCTCCCTCAACAATAATCAAGGAGGAGGGAGAAGGAAGGAATTAAGGAAGGTGGCTAAGGTATTTTAAAAAATATATGTTACATTAACTAACTTAACCTACTTTATTAATCTAATCAAATTAGATAAATATGTCTTGTATTAAAAACCGAAGGAGAATTAGTTAACTACTAGTCACCAGACCAAGTACTTTTGGGCAGACTATTGTAGGTTTTATATGTTATATATGGTGTTGGAAAAATAAGCTATGTTATTTAAATATTATAAAATAATAAAAATGATTAAAAATTTTACATTATAAATAAAAGGGTTAAAATAAAAATTTACCGATAAAGACCAACATTAGTCTAGCAGTGTAAAACCCCGCTAGATTCCTTTGGGTCCCAACTTTGAGTCATAAAGGAGGCATTTGCGTTGGAAGGGGCAACCCCGAACCCCGAACCCCAAACCGGATACTAGATGATAATATAAAAAAAAAATACTCATGGAGTATTCTACTAGGAGCACCAAACACCTACTACTACTACAAATTTGGGCAGTTATAACGTTTAATACATAATGGTTACAGCTAATAAACATAATGTATGTTGAGATGGAGGACGTGCAAGAATACATAACGCTTAAAAGTAATAGTTAATTATGTACACCGTCATGTATTGTGAGGTGAAATTTGTGAAAACACAAAAATAACGATTGTAATTAATAACCATCATTTATTTAGTGTCAAACATGACGATTCTTTTGAAACAATCGTTATATAGCACTTACAAATGATTCGTCTTCCAACCTTACATAAATGAAAACACAAATATAACGGTTATGCCAATTGACTATAAAGTATGAATGACAAAAACAAAATTTCATAATAAAGAACCATCATATAAAGTATAAATTTAAAAAGTACATTTTCAAAGCCTCATTCTGTTCGACACAAATTACTAGTTCTCTTAAAGTTAAATACTTTAGAAAGAAGTATTCGTTTTGTTCATAGTACTTTTCTAAAAAAACACATTTTTATAACCTCGTTGTTCTCTCTCTTATCATGGTCAGAGCATACCCATTTCGCCCTCTATTGTAGGGATACTTATCATTCTTCACCCTCCTCCTATTCACCCAACTTAATTGCTACGAAGACACACAACGCTTGAGTTAATATTAAACGGATACATGTAAGTCTAATGAACTACGAATAACAATTACCTGAAATATTGACTCGTGACATGAGATGACAAAATTTTTCCAATCATCCATTTTGATGGTGGACTAAAGATCCACATGAACTTCTGTCTCATTAGCCTCTTCAGGATTCTACAAATTGTCAGCACCTGTTTCCATTTTGATAATCAAAGAGTAATAAAGAAGGAATTCCATGGGCATACAAAAAAGTACAATTATATTGATAAAGTATTCGTTTACAACCCAAGATTGTTCGTCGACAAAAATACAGCAGAAATTATAATATTTACAGGATATCCCAAAAAGGTCTTAATCATAAACTAATTATAACCACCAACTTTGACCTTGCCTCGCAAAACGTGCCAATCACTTTTCTATATTTGCACATTTGCCTTTCGCCCCACTGGCACTCGCTCAGATGTTTATTTTAAAAAAAAGGTGAGATTCTGAAAAATCCCCGTAGAGACATACGATCGACATATAAAATGTGAAAATTAAATATGCAATGCACTATATTAAGCAAAAATGAAAGTTTGATTTGATTCACATATAATTACCTCAGTCGATTCATCGACTACAACTAGGATTTTCGATATACCTTGGCTGGACACTGAACCACATATAATTACTTCAGTCGATTCATCGACTACAACTAGGATTTTCGATATACCTTAGCTGGAAACCGAACTACAGCTAGGATTTTCCGATATACCTATGTTGGACACCGAACCACAACTAGGATTTTTCGATATACCTTCGTTGGGCACCAAACCACAACTACGTACTGTGCCTTTAGCACGCAATCATATCACGAAATATAGTAACAAATACATATAATTATTCACATAGTGTATGAAGGATGCTAGTCCCTACCTCAAAGTCTTAACAATCCCTCTTAGTGTGCCTCGTAAAACATGTCGCTTTCGGCATCCGACTCTATTCTAAAATATTAAATGTACAAGAAATAGGTCATAACCTATCCAAGTATCATTTTAGACACTTCTATAGTATTTTTTGTGGTTATATTAGTCTATAGTAAAATTTTACCAAAATACCCCTGGAACCCCGACTCGGCTCGATAGTACGATTTCCCAAAATTTTGACTAGAGCTATCCTGACATATTTTTGCCCAATAAATCCATTTTTGGGCTCAAAATTACCAAATTCAGTGTCAAATTATGAAAATACCCTTGACAACCCCGATTTAGGGATTTTATGGGCGTTTTCGTAATTACACTTTTTTGACCTTTTCTGAAAAAGTGACCAACTGTAACCCCACCTATTTTTGCCCACTTAATCCAATGGAACCATATATTTTATGAAAATACAGCTCCTTTCTCCAGAATAGTGCTGGCCAAAACTTTTGAAGGAAAATGGAAAAATGTAGTTTTGTGTTTTAGCTTCCAAAACTTATACTTTTCCACTTCTAATCCTTTATTAACTCATTTAAACACTTCTTAATCATGATTCAAAAAAATTTGGGCAGAATAACCCCTTAGGATTAGGGCTTTTCCAAATTTACAACTCAACCAAAAATTACCAAATTAACAACAAACTTCAATATCAACTTCATATAAGTACAGATTTGAGTTTGATGTAGTTACATCTTAAACTTCTTGAATCCTCTCACTTTAAGCTCCTCCTCCCTCTCTTCTTGATCTCAAAGTGTGTCTTCACCACCATGGATTCATGAGGAATAAGAGTTTAAAGAATGATTTTTCATGCATGCTTACAAGAAAAGACTTTAAGAGACAACACTTACCTTAATCTTCTTCCTCCTTCTCTCTAATTCTCAAGACCTCCTCAAAGCTCTTTCTCTCTCTTCTCTCCCTTGCTTGGCCGAAATGAACAAAGGAAGAGGAAAGGAAATGGCTTCATAAAAGTGCTCCCTTCATCCTACACCATTGATTTCATCAAGGGGTGTTATGGTGACACTTGTCTCCAACCATACCTCCACCCATGCTTACTCCCATACTTCCTTCATAATTACTCCATTTGGTTTCCCTTAACATTGAACTAGCTTTTTCTCCTTGGTTAGCCTACAAAAAAACATGCTCCCCCTCTTGCTCCAACCAAACCAAATGTCCTTCCAACTAGACCGATCTTCATACTCCATCAAATACTCATGTCATCCAACCCTTCACTCAAGCTATTCCCTTACCTTCACTTATCATGATCACCATGTTCATGCCTTCATGTAGTGTACACTCCACCATTGTAATCATTACCATGTTTGTAACACCCCAAAATTTATATTCACAAAAAATATTGTAAATATTTGGGAAATTAAATAAAATGGTGAATATTCATAAATTTGGAATTTATGAATTTTATAAATGTTCATTTTCATGCGAAAATGGGTAAAATAATTATGGAATTAATTTGGGTAATTTAAAAAGCCCAATATTAAGGTCCAAAAATGAAGGAATATTAGAGAAAATATTTGGTCCAAAGATATATGGAAATTTTCCAAAGAAAAATAAGAGAAGAAATTGGATTAGAAAGGTATTAGCAAAATCGTAATTTTGCCAAATTATCACAAAATTAATTATTTTCCAATTAATTAAAGTTAATTTAAATTAATTAAGGAAAATAAAGGTGAAAAATATATTTATAATATTTTGGTCAATTTAATATGAATTTATGGAAAATTTGAGCAAAAAGTGCAAATTTGACCAAAATTGAAATTTTACGTGTATACGTAACCGAAACAAGTTGTGAAGCCAACTAAGACCATAGGGAGGGACCTCTAGGTGTCTCCTACATGTGAAATAAATAAGAAAATATTGGTTATGCTTAATGAGCTTGGTTACATGTGCATAGGGTTTATGTATATAAAATTGATTTTGGAATTTTTGGAAAATAAAACAAATGCATAAAATAATGCAAAATATATGATAAATACATCATCATCTTTCTCTTCATCCCATTTTCACGTTGCAACAGACCTGTCTAGAGAGAGAGGATGTGTGGAATTCTTGTGAGAGAAACAAGAAGAAAAATTGCAAGGTAAGTCGATTTCTCCGACGATTTAGCTCTTAACGCGTATATCTCCAATCATAAGCTACTCCTCTTTGTTCTTTAAGATTTGAAAGCTCAAAATATGTTGTTGAGAATTTAGGGTTTTCAGCCATATTTGGGAACAACTTGTGGGAGCTTGAGGTAACTTCCAAACCTTCGCATATTAACTATCCTGGCTGTTGTTGGCAATTTAATCGGTGAAATTTCGTCGGATTGCTATTGGTTTTAAATTTTGGAAATGGGTGTGCCTAAGGGTTATGTTGCCCAATTTTAGTTCAAATTGTTATTATAACTCAATTAGATGGTTAATAAAGTGGTTAGGAGTAGAAAGGAACACGTTTACAGAGCCGAAATCGTAAAACCTTGATTTTTCTCAGAGAACATCATAATTTCGGTCAGGGATGTTTGAGGGCCTTAGGGTTGGATTTTCAATGATTTGATGGTTCCATTGGATTCAGAAGGGAAAATTAGGTGGAGTTACAGTTGGGCACTTTTTTGGAAAAGGCCAAGAAAGCATAATTATGGAAACGCCTCTAAAACCCTAAAAGTAGGGCTGCCAAGGGCAATTTCATAATTAAACATTGAATTTGGTAATTTTGAGCCTGGAAATGGATTTCTTGGATGAAAATATGTTAGGATAGCCTTAGTCAAAAATTTGGGAAAACGTGCCATCGGGGCCGGGTCGGGGTCCCGGGGCATTTTGGTAAATTTTCACCATAGGCTAATATAACCACAAGAAACACTATGAAAAATTCTAAAATGATACTTGGATAAGTTATGATATATTTCTTATACATTTAATATTTTAGAACCAAATCGGGAGCCGAAAGTCAACACGTTTCACAAGACACACAAAAAGGGGTCGATAGAACTTTGAGGTAGGGACATTATTGTTCATATATTATGTCATAGTTATATGATTATATGGATGCCAATGTTTGTAAATTCACTTTATTAATTAACATGAATTGCCTAGAGAGAGACTGTTAGTGCCAGTGTGCACTTACACTGGGAATTGGTGAATGACCAACCGGTGTAGATTATGGGGCTGGGCCCTACTCATGTATACATGACGATGATGTGTTTATATTGTTCATTAATTGGTGCATACATGGCGCATATCATATTTACTTTTCGCATTTTGTATGAACGATAGTATGTTTCTACTGTGATTCTTCGGAATCTCACCCCTTTTTCTAAATAAAACATTTTAGCGGGCGCCAGTAGATCAAAAGGCAAGGCTGTAGACCAAGGGAAGTGACTGGCATGTGCCTCAAGGCAAATACAAAGTTCGTGGTTATAGATAGTCTATGTCTAAAATACTTTTTGATATTTTGTAATAGTGGTGTATATTGTCGCATTCTGTATGGTTGACTTTGTACTGTAAATAAATACTTTTATTAGGGGTGTACATGGGCAGGGCTGGACAGGGCGAAGACCTTGCCCGATGCCCTGCCCAAAAAATCATTGGGCTGTATTTTACAGCCCGATGCCCAGCCCTGCCTGTAGAAGCCTAGACATTTTTGGCCTGGGCGTGAGCGAGCTGGCCGAGGGTGGGCTTCGCCTTGCCCAACATTTATCAATCCAACTTTGAAGTTACTTTTCAAGGGAGTACAAACAGGTTCACAACCAAAGATGCCCTACGCACACCTTATGTGGGAAAAAAAATAGCTTCCATGACAATAATCAATATGGAGAGCTCAGAAAAAAAAAAACCTCTTCAATCACCATTAGCCGATCATACCCATTACATTCTTCCTTCTCCAACTGCTGAAAACAAAACCCTCGACCTTAACAGAACCAAGCTCAGGAAAAAAAAAGAAAATCATATGGAGAGAAATCACAAGCTTTACACAACAAATAAATGCTGAAAACAAAACATTCGATCTTCTGTTGTCTAGAGAAAAAAACAGAACCAAGCTTCGGAAAAAAAAGAAGAAAAGAAAATGAGAATTAAGTTCTAAAACTACCCCAGATAGAACCCTCGAACCTTAAGGATCTAAACCAAGCTGAAAAAGAAAGGATCTAGACAAAGAAAGAAAAATAAAACCATAAATAATGATATAATACCAAATGAGCCTAATAAAATAAAACATATAATATAATATAATTATATAAAGTTATAAACTGTTATACAAAAAAATATTTACATCACATATTTTAATATATATAATTATATACCTACTGGGCAGGGCTAAATGGGTAGGGCGGCATACCCTGCCCGATGCCCGGCCCTGCCCGCTAAAATGCCCAGCCCAATTTTTTTCAGGCTGCTTTTTTTTGAGCTGGACAGGACAATTTTTTATTGGGTCGGGGTAGGCGTACCGGGCTCTGGGCTTCATGAACACCCCTAACTTTTATCATTATATATGTATTCTTCTGTATGCCTGTGGAACTTGATCTCTATTACTCTGTATATATCGAAATGGAAACGGGTGTTGACAATGTTTATGTAGCATTTTGACATGTGCTCTTGGAATAAATTATGATTTAGTCCCTTCCTCATATGATCATAACACTTGGCATATCAAATTTCATCAATCAATTTTTCCCTCCATACACCTCATGCTAGGCGAAATTATGGAAGAGAAGGGAAAATAAAATGTATTTCAATAATTCTATAATTCAATTAATTGAATTATGTACAATTCCCTCTAATTTCACAATTCTTGATTTATTCTATCAAGAATAATCCAATTATACATCTTCCTTTATTTTCCTTGATTAATTGAAATGAACTCCAATTAATTGAAAAATAATTAATCTTAGGCTAAATTGACAAAATTATGATTTTGCTATCACCTTTGTAATTTAATTCCGTTCTTGAATTAATTTACCCGTTTCATGATGAATATGAATATTTCAAAATTCATAAAATTCAAATTCCATGAATATTCAGCATTTTATTGAATTTCTCAAATAATTACAATATATTTTTAGTGAATATAAAATTTGGGGTGTTACACAAATACACTTGCGTCAATGCATGACATAATGTGCGTAGTGAATTGCCAGCCTTCTTGACAACAAATTCCCTAATATAATCTCCGTCTACATGATATGCAGACTGTAAAGAACACAATTCAAGTTAACATTTTTTTTATAAGTACATAACAAGTAATTAGCAGTCATATATACCTTATCCTGATAGTGTCCTACATAACACAACAACCTTACATTCGAGGGTGGAAACATCATTAACTCTGCTTCGATTGCCCTAGCTCAAGAAGTGACACTTACTTCTTGAAAGGGGTTCCAAAGATGAGACTATACATGCAAGAGACTTTCAACCAATAAGTTATTCATTCATCATCTCTTGTAATTCAATTCATCTTACATGTTTATGTATATATCATTTTATATTGTATCTTCTCAGAGCTATCTACACTTATCGCACTTAAAATAGTCTCGAGTGCAACAAAAACAAGCTCACTGATGACAACTACAGATGCTTCTACCAATGGTTGTGTCCGAGTAATATATATTATTTACCAATGACTATAATATTAATAAATTAATGAAGCACACAATATAGTTTATATATATATATGACTGATTGACAAATTTTTCTTCTCATTTCTTTATAGTGCCTAAAGTAACTGGACAAGAGCAACGATTGTGGGTACTGCATGATACAGTATATGAAGGACATTATCACCCACGGTCCTAAAAATATTAATTCAACAAAGGTATATTATTTGCTCAATTTTTTTCATATATACATTCAGTCAGCTATATATTACAACATCTAACTTCCATCTTATTTACTTTTATGCATAGTATTTTGATGCCTCCTGCACAATGTTTAGCAACTCACAAATAGAAGAAAGAGTTGGCAACATTTGTACAACATCATTGGAAGAGTAAATACATATAGAATTACTGTAAATTTCTAGATACTGATAATTTGTTTGTTTTAAATTTTTGGTTTTATAGTGTATATATGTATATGATTGACTGTAAATATATTTTGATTTGTTGTATTGTTCTGTATATGAATGAATGTAAATATATATTATGATTCGTTTGTATAAATGTATATGTAGGGGGATATCGAAAGCAGAAACCTCCCCCCCCCCCCCCCCCGATTTTTTTTAAAATTTAGTTACAATAAATCACAATTGTTTTCTAACAACCGTTATATATAGTGACTATATATAACGGTTGTTAAAGCGAAATTGCTATCTGTGACATCATAAATCACGGTTGTTATCTAACAACCGTTATTTATGTCAACTATGTACAATAGTTGTTAAAGCAAAACCGTTATATATGATGCAAGCATTATTATATATTATGACGGCTATTGACGTATACCCGTTAATTATTATCACAGCAATGAGTATATTAGAACCTCACCAAGGTCCAATACATAACGGATGTTATATTATAACCGTTATAATAAGTTCAAAATAAATAACAATTCCGAACTATAATGTATCTGTGCCAACTTTTATCGTGCTCACATATATAATGATTGGGAACCGTGATATATGACAGTTAATAACCGTCATATATCACAATTTCTATATTAATGACTATAAACTTTCTTTAAGTGCAAAAATATAAGTGAATTTTTCAAAATGGTGCAAAACTGTCACACTTGTTAAGTCAACTAACGTTAGTCATTTAATAAACATGTCAACTAAGGAAATTGTGCAAAAATACACATGAAGTTACCAATGACCATTGCATTTTTGCACTATTTTGGGAACTTTGTGTGCATTGTTGCACCATTATCTTAACCCACATGCATGCATGTTCACTAAACGATCAACGTTAGTTGACTTAATAACTGTGATATTTTTGCACCATTTTTAAAACTTAATATGTACTTTTTCATCCAAGAAAAGTCTATGTTGTTAGATGTCCATGGGTAAATACTTCATGGGTAGATTTGCACTTGACCGTAAAAGAAATATATAGATCAATATATATATATATATATATATATTACATTATAGATCAATATATTGTTGATGGACAAGTGAAACAGAACCTAAAGAAGCCACATGCAAATTCTTTTCTCTGAAGAATGTGATATAGAATAAGGGTAACTGCACCCACTTTATCTAATCCCTCATTAGTCACTTCACAGTAATTTCTAATTACCAATTAACTTAGCTTGAGATTAAGGTTAATAAATGAGATTTTGGCTAAAGATTTGAGATTCTTGCACTGAAATTATAATGACGTCAGCAAACAATAATTGAAAGGAGGAGAAATTTTCTTCCCCTTGGCAACTTGCCTTCTTGGGTCAACAAAGAAAAGTCCTAATTTGCCTGCGAGGCCAATGAAAAAACACAACTAGGATTAGACACATCTCACATATTGTCTCTATTAAAATAATTGTCGCTACTATTTTTTTATTTTTTATTACAACTAAGAGATATTCATATTATTAAATTAAATTTCAGCATTATCAAGTTCAGTTAAACAGTATTTTTACGCCATAATTATTACCTTGAATCCTTAATATAAAATCCAGTTGATTTTTTTTAGAGGGATTAAGAAAGCTAAATAAATTATTTTAAAGTATTCAGATTTATCATTTTTATACCAAACTAAATTATCTAACTTATAGACTAATATATAATTTAATTATATACAACATATGTTATGATTAAGTTACTTATTTAGCTTACTTAATCTGTCCAAAAAAAAAAAATCAATTGTATCTTACATTAAAGATGGAGATGAGTATTTTACAAGGAGATGTGAGTATCCTAATTAAACTTATTAGAACAATGTCGTCGGTTAACTTTAGATTAACTTTATTTTAAAGAGCATTTTTGCTCCTAAAGTATTTATGCTGGGAAGAATAATTAATTAGCACCTTCAAATTTAATAATATGGAGTAGTAAAGTACCATCGCTTTGTGGCTTCATTGAAACAAATAGCACCGTGTTTCAAGTAGCACATATTTTGCCAATTAAGTATTCATCAATTTAAAAAAAAAAAAAAAAAAAGCTCAATAAACCTGAATTACCGGTCAATTAACAACATGATCGAAAGTTATATATATGTTTATCTTTTTTTTTGCCAGCATATATATATGTTTATCATAACTTCATAATTGGGCGCTCATCTTAACCTATACTAATGGTAAACATCAAAAGACAATGCACACATGTTGGTTAAAAATAGGAGGATGAAATGAATGTCATTTGGCTTGCTAACTGAAGAGTCATTGATAACAAAATGTTTGTTAGCTCTAGAGCCGGGAATTCGCGCAGAACCCGTCGGGCCGGCCTGTTTAGGCCCGAGCCCGTCAAGGGCCGGGCCTATGATTTGAAGGCTGAAAATAGAAGCGGGCCTAAAAGGGCCGGCCCTGTAGGGCCACAAACCCTGTAGGGCCGGCCCTTTTAAGCCCGTTTAACTTTTTTTTTTTTTAAATAGGCACAAGACAATGGGCAGTAAGCATTAGTCAGAGGTAGAGTTAACCTAACCTAACCCTCATATCAAAAATGCTCTCACATTGATTCAGATATCATTTGAAGCTTCTCTTTTTTTATTTTCTTTTTTCTTTTTTTGCATGTATACGCTAAAATTCAAATCAGGTGTTATATTATTACTGACATTTGAAGCTTATAGGCTTGTTTGATTGTGGCTGTGAACTTATTTAATTGGTTATGAACATTAATTATGGTTTGGACTTAAGTTTTAGTATTTGTGTTCTATTAAACTTAGATAATATTTATGTTTTAAATTAGTGTTGATGATATTTATGTTTTAAATTAGGTATTTTAGTCTTTATGAAAATAAGAAACAAAAATAAGAATGGCAAAATAAAAATAAAAAAAATTGTAAACAGGCTAAAAGCCCGCGGGCCTAACTTAAACAAGCCGAGCCACCCTAAAAGGGTACAGATTTGGATTCGGGCCTAAACGAGCCGCCCCATTTAGGCCCGAGCCAGTCACAGGCTAGGCCGGGCCGTTTTCCCAACACTAGTCAGCTCCCCCACTAATTATAAGTCGATAGTATAAATAATAATAATAATAATAAATAAATAAATAAATAAATCGATAGCATGGTCACATATTATTTATGTATCATAGCTAGTTCTAACAGTGACTGATGATGCCTATATAACCTATTATACATAGATAGATATAATATGTGACCCTACTGCCAGGTGATCATTAATATAGAGAGATAAACTTTTTAAACTGATGGATACAGACCAGACATAGTTGGCTTAACATATAAAAAGCTCAAATATGATGTGACATGTTTGGATAGAAAAATATCAATTCCTCAACATTATTAAATTTGCCGCGCTCATCTGTAAATACTTTAGGGGTAAAAAGATCCTCTAACTCAGTCAATTTGAGATTAACACGTTAATCTATATACTAATTATTAATTACCTATCACACCATATTATTTATAATTATTATATATTGCACAGATGAATTCATTTATACTTAATTAATATTAATACATTAAATTTGTAATTTTTATTTATATACTACTCTATTGTAAATTTAGTTTATTTAACGTATTTTTTCCCCACTGGCACTCAAACACAACTTATGGTCAAAGAGAAACTTGAGGTAAAGTAGCCACCGAACTATTTAACAAGTTGTCTCTCATTTGATGTCCATAGAATATGCATGCTTCCTCAATAATCCAAATGTTTTTATTAAATAGTTCGCATATCATTTATTTAGACATATTATTTTTAAGTTACTATTCCATCTGCTTGTGGGTAACAAATCAAAAATGTTGATTAAGCACTAAAGTAATTTGTTAAAAAGAAATTTAAAAATTATAAAGTCACAGTGTGTTTGAAATTTTCTACGTTGGCAAAAAAAGAAAAAGAAATTTTCTACAACTCCTTGTCCATGACAATGAAAGATAAAGGCCGTGATGTTGACAGGGATACATATCCAGAAGACGATTTCTAATTATTTTCTAAACAGCAACCCATATATATATATATATATATATATAGATCAATATAACTCGGTTGCACCAAAAAGTAAGAATTTATGACTGGAAAAATCTGTCACTGAACAATCAGTAGTTGATTTTGTGCAGCGGGGGAAAAATCTTCATTAAATTAATATAAACACTGCAAAGTTGTTCACGACAATAAATAAATAAATGAAATACAATTTACAGATGGAAAATAGAATACCAACTACTTATCAAAAATAATGATCGAACCATCACAAAAAAATAATGATCTAAATTAAAGTGTGATTTTTCTTTTAAAAAAGGAATAATAAGATTCAAATAGTTTATCATTAAGAGTGTAAAGAGCAAATTTATTCTCAAAATTTTCAGCAAAGGTACACACTTCACACGGTTTATAAAAAGAGAGTACACACTAATTATGGATCCTATATCCTCTAATGAAGCCGAAGACCTGTATATAATGTTTCAAGGACACATGGAGCTTAATTAAGCTTACAACTAACCTAGTATATGTATGGGGCCAAAAAAAAAAAAAAAGATTCAAAATAGAGTACTTGATCAAACAAAATCAAACAAGAGATCTTCAATCCCAATTAGAGGATCATAAAATGCAGCAGAATTAAACACATCAACTTCATCATAATCTCCAGATCCAAAAGCAGGAAGAACAGCTTCTTCTTCATGAGGATGAGACACAAGGCAATCATTATTGGATGAACATGAAGCAACAACATTAATAATCTCATCATTATTGAAATTATTGTTCTTCTCTTGTTTGACGTTGTTGTTACAGTGCTCCTCTTTTTTCACAGAACTAGAAGATGGAAATAAAGAGCCAGACGAGACAAAGAAGGAGCTAGTGTTGTTGTTGTTGTTGTTGTTTGGGTCGAAGGTGGTAACAAAATTATTATTGTTGTTATTGTGATTATTGTTTTCGAAGCTGATAGTAAAAGCTGAAGTTGAATTGATGAGGTCATGAGAATCAAGAAAGATATGAGGATTGAGAAGATTGGTGCAAGTGTGGAGGCCAAAATAAGTGGTTCTGAAAAGAGGAGGATCGTCTTGGATTTTCTGAACATGTTTTATTGCTGCACATCCTTGGTCGTACTTGTGAGTGCATCTGTAATAGTTCCTGCATGCATTTATATATATTCATGATTAATTTAATCATTCTTGAAGAAAATTAGTGAATACAATGGTCTAATCTTAAAGGAACGATTAAATCATAGATAACCTATATATATTTCCTTATTTGGAAAAAAATAAAAAACCTTTGAAAGGTTGTGACTGGTGATAAGAGGGGAAAAACTATGTTATTAGATGTCTCTTTCGAACTCAGATCGAATTAGATATATAAAAATCATTATAAATAAGGGGACTTGCTCTTTAGGTTCTGTGTATCATATGAACTTCGAAATAATTCTTTATTATAATCAGATTATAAATAAGAGGATGATGATCTGTATGTAACTTTGAAGTTTAGATGAGTAGGATTCAAATAAACTATATGAAAATTAATTTTATTTTTCTGAAAAAAATAAAAGTGCATGGAAAAGATGGAAAATTAATTAACATATACCTGGGATGTTTAGCCTTGAGGATGATTTTTTGGCCATATTTTCTCCATGCATGCCCATCTTCTTTTGGACTCATCTTGGATTCCTCCACCCCTGTTTGTATCTGTCCACTTTTCCTGCCACAAAAAAGAAATTTTCAAAATTCATTAATTAATCATTAGCAACTTGAGTGATTAATTAACTTCATTAATTAGCTCCTTACTCTATAGAATAACATAAACTCCAGCATTAAACTTATCCAAATACTGACAACAAACAAAGATATATATATATATATATATAGTATACGGTAAAGCATAACCCTTTATCCTTTCACCTAAATACTAACGAAATCTGAGACTTGAAGATGATTGGTATGAAATCTAATATATGTATCAAAAAGTTAAATAAATAGTTGGTTAGAGAGAAAGAAAGAAATGTTTATATTTAATAAAAGATCTTTCAATTAATAATTTATCTCAAAATTTAGTTTTTGACCGAACTCAATAATATTATTTGATTTATATAATCGATCTCATCTACTTAGATAATGCTTTATTGTTATTGTTCCTGTGGTAGAAAAAGAAATAGATGCAGTACATATGTGGCTATGGTGGTTCATGTATGTATGTATGTGAAAGTGTATATATATACACACACCTTTTCTTGGGAGAGGATCTTGTTCGATCTTTAATGGTGGTGGGGCTTTTGGTCTTAGGGCTCTCATGAGATTCGTCGGAGGGAGCAGGCAAGTGAGAGAAGGAAGAAGTAGTAATGGAGGAATCTGCAGAATGGTGATTGAAGAGAGAGAGTGTGCTGGTGAAAGAATCCAACACTTTAGCCACCAGATCCTCAGCGGACGGTGTCGTTAAGCCCTTAACCTTATCATCATCTTCCTCATCCACACCCGTAAACATCAATCTCCGAAGCTCGTTCGCATACTCTCTCCCTCTCTCTAGCACCTTCTGAGCCGTCAGATTCTCCATGACCACAAAAAACCAATCAATAAAACAAAAATTTAGCTTTATAATAGAAGATGAGAGTGAAGACCAACACCGAACACTGAGTTGATGTAAGGACCCGCTGGATCTGTCTGGATCTCGCCTTCAAATCTTAGAATAAACACCTGTGTGAGAGGGGCAAACACGAGCCCTTGACCGAATAACAGATGATAATATCAGAAAGAGAAGTGAGAGTGAAGTATTGTGTGTTGAAGAAGAGGAGAGTGCATTAGACTGTGTGTACGTTGTGAGTTGGGAGAGGGGGGATGTATTGTAGAAGATGAGCAGGAGGAGAAGGGTAAATATACGATGGTATTTATATTAGCGGGTAGCGACTAGGGCGACCCACTTTTGGTTTTGGATGGTTCTTTGCTTCTTTTATTATTTTTTTATTACGAGTATTTTCTATTTTTTAATTTTTTTAAAAAAAAAATTAGTGATTGGGCATATTCGTGGGAACGTGGAGGAAGCGCGGAAGAAAATTCCAGGGTGGATTAATTATCATGGTTTCACGAGCTTTTATGTGCGTGAGAAACACCGAGGGTTGCGATTTGTGGAGGGTGTGGGCCTGGAGTAACGTCATTATCACTTGCCGGGCAGGGGGGGATGTATTTGGGTGGTATGAGGGAGGGTGACGTCATTATGGTTATGTCATGATGACGCGTTAGCCAATGACATGAAGAAACGTGGCACTACCGCGTTGCATGGACTTCAAAGCATCCTAAATTTAAAATTTTTTTTTTTGCCATATGCTAATTTTAAAAATTAAACCATAGGAAAGGCGTCATTGATTGATCATTTTGTTTAAAATTCATAATTTACATATTTTGTTATTAATGTATTTTTACCCCTCTAGTGCAATTTATAAGTCCAATTGGGAAAAATTTTGATATTTATTATAAGTCCACTATGAGAGTGATATAATTTTATTCCTATTAAAGGTGGAGAGAAAAGAAAAAAGTGAAAAATTAATAAAGGGCAAAATTGAAAAAAAGTTATTAATTTAGTTCATATTTATTGAATTAACTAACTTTTCTTGTATGTAAAAGTTAGTTAATTTAAACTTATAAATATAATCAAGTGATACTTCAAATTTCACCAACAAATTTTGGTGTGTAGTTCTTTTTTTAATTTAATCAAAGTTTTCCTTTTTGAAACTTAGAGCGCAAAAAATTTTTATCTCTTCTAACAAATATGCTTCCCAAAATTCGAACTCGTATTCTTTTTATAAAAATGAGACCGCCTATCATCTCAACCAATAATTTATTGATTTTGTATGCACTTCTAATTACCGACATCATCCATATTTCTCCTGCTATTTAAACTAGAGCCGGTAATATGGGTCCAACCAGCAAGCCCGTGGGTTTTGAGGGGTTAGGGTTGGGATTCTCCCAACCCACAAAAATGCGGGCCAGTAGCCCGCAGGTTGATGCGAGCCAGCCCTTGGGTTGGTGGGTTGGCCCGCAAATTTTTTTTTTTTACATATAATAATTTTACAAAACTTATAAGTTTTCTACTCCTATCTTGATACCTCCCAATCCAAAGAGAAAAAATCTTAGCCTCCTCCCTTCTTCTTTAAACAAAATTATTATATCTTGGTTGCTTGAGGATGGATTTATGTTTTGTTTATAAACTTTGGCAAATTTGATAATTTTATTTCTTGAATTGTAGATTATTTTTTAAAATTTTTATAATAGAAATGATTGATGATAGGAAAATAAATTTAATGACTCATATATATATGTCTCATATTTTCGACCTTCTTTAAAAAATAGGAATTTTTTTTCAAAAAAAAAATGTGGGCCCGCGGGCTTGCCCGCAACCGGCACACTGCTAGTTAGGGTTGGCATTTTGCTAGCCCACAGAAGTGCGAGCCGCACAGGCTTGCACCGCATGGCCCGCGGGTTGGTACGGGCCAGCCCGCTACCCATGAGTTAGCCCGCATTCCCAGCTCTAATTTAAACTCTATCTAAATGAGCTTGGCAAATATGTAATTTGGTAAACCATTTTTTACCAATTTATTTAGGAAAAATTCCATAAAAAGTACATTTAAAAATGGAAAAAGACAAATTGGTACTGCTAGAATCCTATGTCAGAACTGAAGTAGGAATATGGGATTTTTAATTCTAACCAAATTGCACTTAGTTCAGTTGTGAAACATGCAAGTGAAGTCGTTAATGTAAAATATGATAATATAGAGACAGATGTTACCATTGAAACTTGTACCTTCAAAATTAAAGTTGTGAAACATGAAAGTAAAGTTGTTAATGTAAAATATGTTGTTGTTAATATAGATATAGATGTTATTATTGACTCCTGAAATTTGTGTTCTCAAAATTATCGTTGATTTTTAGGATATGAAGTTGTAAAATATGAAAGTAAAGTTGTTAATATAAAATCTGATATTGTTACTATAGATACAGATATTATTATTGACCCTTTAAACTTGTAAACTGAACTAAGGGCATTTTGGTCATTTAGTCAGAATTGGAAATCTCATATTCCTACTTCAGTTATGACTTAGGATTTGATAAATTTGCAACACCAATTTTTATTTTTCCCATTTTTAATTGTATTTTTCCAAAATTTTCCCATTTATTTAGGAGTTGTGAATTGATAAACTATATTGAAGCTTATAATTTTTTCCTTTGCTGAAACTAAAATGATGTTTTGATATTAAAAAAAACGCTATGCTTTTTCTTTTTTGGCCAAAAGAGTCCATTTTATTAATCACAAAAAAGTAATTAATACACACATTAATAGTCGAAGCCAACAAAAACACTAAAAAAAATACCTAACAATACAACCTATCACAACAAAACTCAAAAAAAAAAATATCAACTACTAAAAGAACTACAAACATTTAAAACTTGCATGAATATACTTATTGAGAATTAACTAACCAATGCCATCCTTCTCCTTTGTATCATTATTAGAAACTGTCTATGTAATGCCCCAAATTTTAATTAAGGACTAATGATACTTATTGAGAATATTATGTGAAATAAAGTTGATTTGATATCTGAATTAATTATTAGAAATGTCCAACACCTTGTATTTTAATATAATTATATGACAAATAATTAATTGTGCTAAATATGAGGGAAATGGCACATGAAGAAGAGGAAAAGAATTTAAATATGTGTTATGTGGCAATTTAAGTCAATATGCCAAAATCAGTGGGAAAATTAGAAAGAATGAAAAATTGTCGGTTAATTAGATAGTGATTAATGAAGAAATTAATTACTAACTAGGAAGAAATGAGATGTGTGACTAAATGGCTAATAAAGTGGTTAGAGTAACTAATTGGTTACTTACTTTATGAGAGCTAATGGAATTAGGACATGTGGCAGGTGGTATGAGGAAAGAGTGTAGAGAAAGTCAAAACTCAATATTTTATCATTTCTTCTCTCTCTCTCTCTCTTCCCTCATTTTCTCTGAAGAGTATGGGGCAAGGGGAAAGTCATCATTTCATCTTCATCCTCACTCATCTCTCTCTTCTCTCTCTCCTATTTTCGGTAGCCATTGTTGATCAAGTGAGAGGAAGAAGCTTTGTGAAAAAGGTAAGCATTTGATCCTCTAAATGACTCCAAATGCAAAAACTCCTTTCTTTAATCTTGCTCCTTGGATTGAGAGCTTTGATTCTATGGTTTTAAATTGTCCATTGGAGTTGATTTGAGCACTCAAGTAAATCTAAGAGTTGGAGAACCAAAGAGCACTTTGAGAAAGTTGTTAAGGTGAGTAAAAGAGATCATTCTATCTATGTCTTATGCCATTTGATGAAGCTTGAAATTTCTGGGATTTTGGGCCTTATTTTCGAAAATTAGGGTCTTAAAGAGTATGGCATGATATGGTTATGGAAATGGTGTCTTGTAGTGTATTTGGAATAGATAGAATTGGTTTGGATTTGAAATGTTAAGTTTGAAGATTTTGGGATTTTTGTGTTGAATGTGGCATAAAACAAAGCATAATAATGGAATAGGAATTTGGTAATTTTGATGTTTCCATTGGATTCCTTATGCAAATTTATGTAGGAGTAGCCTTGGTTAAGAATTTTGGATAATTGAAAACACTTGGGTAAAGTTTGGAAAGTGTTGTCAACTCTGCTGCGTTTTTTGCTTCTAATATGCATCACTCGAGTGATCTAGGATCTCACTTGAGTGAAGCATTGCATATTCATTTTTCCTTCAAGTTTTCGGGTGCACTTCGGTGCAAAAAGCCAAAAGTGTTGTCTCACTTACGAGTGTTGTGGGTTCTCACTCGAGTGAACCTTGTCTCACTCAAGTATAGGTGTATTTAACATTATGAACTCGCGTCTCAGGTTGTCACTCATTATCCATTTCCAAGAGTGTGTCTTAACACTTGCTAGTGTTAAGTCATCACTCGAGTGCCAAGGTCCCTTCTCGAGTGATGTTCTCTTTTGAAAGTTTCTATTGCTCTCAGGTGATCACTTTCTGCACCTCACTTTGTAGGACTCGAGCGAGAATTTGGCTATCACTCGAGTGTTGCGAGCATTTCCTGTCTCTGTATGTGCTTTCTTCCAAGCACTCGTACAAGTAAGCTTTCATGCTCTAGTGCAATTCCATCATCACTCGAGTAAGGCCTTCTTCACTAAAGTGAAACAGTGAAAAATCTACATTTGTACTTCTAAAAGGGAATCTTTGGTATAGTTCTTCCAACCCTATAGGGCTTTCGTTAGAAGCATTTGTAACTTCCTGAAAGACATTAATGATAACCAAATATAAGTGGTGAAGTCATTAAGTATTGGAATAAAGAATAACACTTCTTCCCTAATTATGAATTATAGGATTCGATATTTGCCCTACTCGGGAGAGACCAATGCCAGAGCACTCACGGAAGGACCAAGGTAGTGACTTTTCTCTCATGTTATGTATGATGCTTGGTATGCATGACTTATCATTGTGTCATTGTGAAATATTTCGTGTGAAAACTTGATGTTGCAAAATTGTGGGCATGAGGCCATTGTGATCTTGTGAATGTGTTTTCTGCCGTAGGGCATTACAACGGGAGCAGTTCAGCGTGAGCAATCATAGGGGGTGATGATTATCATACTTACCCCTGTCGTTGTATCTGCCGTTGTAATTACCGAGGCTGTGTTGTGGAATCGTGGATTCCTGCTTTGAGAATATGCCAATATGGTTTTGATGTAATGTGAAATATTTTATATGGATCCCAGCTGTGGTGATATATGTGATATGAACTTGTGGTTGTGCAATACAGTGTAAGCACTTCAGCGTGAGCAGACGTAAGGATGACGTAGGTCACACCTGCCTCTGCCGCTCTAACCGCCGTTGTAGTTGCTATGTGTTGTGTTGTGATTTGCTTACATGCTTTTGTGATTGTGCATACTATGAGTGATTTGATACTACGGGGATTCCTTAGAATCTCACTCTCCCAAACAAATTTCAGATAGGGTTGGTGATTCTAAAGAGAAGCAGGTGACGAAGGGCGATTAGAGCTCCGGGATAGGAGTTTATTTTGGATTTTGGTTATCATTTTGGATAATTGTACATGATATTTTGGATTATAAAATAGTAATTGTGTAATCCCCTAGAATGGGAAACTGATTATGGGCATTTGTGCCTTGTAAACCCTTTATTGATTAACGAAACCCGAGTGTGTCGGGAATTTATATTGTACTCTGATATTTATAAATGAAATCAATTTGTACAGGCCTTTTGTATGTTCGAAATGTGAATATGAGACCGTGTTAAGCAGTCTTTTGAAAAGTTTTTGTAAACCCTGGTTTTGGGAGGTTTAATTTTAAATAAGTCCCAAATTATCTTATGGTTGCTAATTTCACATAATCACGTATTTATTAACTTAATCTCGGCCTTGGATGAGAAGGGGATTATCGTCTAGGAGTCCCTAGATCCAGAGATATTAGCGAGTAGGATATCAGATAGAGGAGATGATGCTTCAGCAAGCCATCCCTTAGGACACATCTCCTTTACACCCAAAGCTACCAAATAATTTGCAACCCTACTACCTTGACGACACACCAAGGATACTATAGGAAAACCTGTCTGAGTTCTTTAAGTTCTAAAGCTCCATAACCAAATCCAAACATCTCCAATCCCCAACCTGTCTTTTATTCCCATTCACCAGATATACAACTCCTAACAATCAGTTTCTAGAACAACATTAGAGAATTCAGGTCTACTAGCTACATTGAAACCTTCCTTTAACACCAAACACTCTACCATAAAAGGTGACGAAGCATAAGCCTTCGTACTCAATCTATCTATCATTTCTCTACTATTGTTTCTGCAAATAATTCCCACACCAGCAAAATCTAAGTCATAGATGATGGAACCATCTACATTAATCTTTACTTTTCCATTCTTATATGCCATCTATTTCAAGCCTCTTTCCTCTTTTCTGAAAGCTGCAAAATCAAAATTTTCACCAATGACCTTTGATTTAAAGCATTCTTGCACTAGCCTATGTGTATTCCTAATAACCCTTTCCACCCCCACCTCTTCTCCTTTGAAAACCCAATTACACCTCCCTTTCCAAATACCCCAACATATAGTATCAACAGTGGCTTTGCCCTTATCATCCAAACCACAGACTTTACTAAAAACTTCCAAAAACCAATACAGAGTTTCTAAAACCATGCTTTGAGAATTTTAAATTCAATCGATATCCAAACCAGCATGCTTGAGCCCATGGACACAAGAATAATAGATTATCTACATTCTCTACTTCATCCAGACAAATAGGACAAATAGGAGAGACATTAATTTTCTTTTAAACGATGCCTCTTTAGTAGGCAAAACCCCCATAATACTTCTCCACAGAAAATGTTTAATCTTCTCAGGAATATTCAATTTCCATACTTGCTTCCATAAAAAGTCTGGCACCTAAAGAGAGGTTTCAGGCCCCCTTTTCATCCTCATCTTCAACTCATCCCTTGCTATTTTATATCCATATTTCATAATATATTGCCCAGGCCTGCAAGGAACCCAAAAAAACACAATCATCACTACTATTATTACATAACTGGATTTTCAATATCTCTTTTTTCTCCTCTACTGAGATAAACCCTTCAATTGCATTCAAATTCCATCTATTCCCTTTAATAAATTCATGCACTATCATTTTAGAAAAATCCCTCTTCCAGGACTACTATTTAGCATAGTACCCAGTAGTCTTGGCACCCATTTGTCCTTCCAAACCTTCACTTCTGATCCTCTTCCAATTTTCCATCACAAATTCTTCATCAGAAAATCTGTTCCCACTATAATACTACCCCAGCACCAAGAAGCATGCTTACCCTTCTTCGCTTCAAGAGAATTGACCTTAAGAAAATATTTTCCCTTTAAAATCCTGTACCAAAAGTCATTATGATTTTGAATAATTCACCATGCTGTTTTAGCTAGCATGGCCTTATTAAGGTCCTTAAAATCTTGAAACCCCAATCCTCCCTCCATTTTAGAAGCGGTGAGGTAATCCCATCTCTTCTAATGGATTTTATTGCTCTCGTCACTGTTATTTCCCCACAAGAAATTGGCTATTAGTATATCCAACTCTTTACAGGTTTTCTTGGGGGAAAAACAAGCCATTGAATATATAGGGATGGAGTTTACCACTGCCTTGACAAGACTTCCTTCCCTATAAAGGTAAGTAACTTCTGTTTCCATCCTTGAATCTTCAACCCAACTTTATTTCTAACGAAGGCAAGAGCCGAAGATTTAGATCTACTCGATATCATTGGCAGCCCAAGTATTTCCCAGACCGGTTTATTTCTCTTACCTAAAATATCTCAACCACTCCATCCCTCAATTCTGGAGTAGCATTCTCAAAGAATAGACAAGATTTATCAAAATTGATTTCTTGCCTAAAAGCCTCACAATAACTTTGCAAAATCCTTTTCAAAATTAAACAATTTCATCTATTTGCATGTATAAAGAATAAAGAGTTATCACCAAACAAGCAATATGAAAGGACTAGATAGCTACCAGCTAACTTGATGCCTCTCAATTCATGTTTCTCAACATGGTACTGAATTATTTGTAAGAGCATATCTACCACTATAATGAAAAGATAAGGTGAAAAAGGATCACCTTGTCTTATACCCCTTCCAGGAGCAAAATTTGAGACACACATCCCACCAATAGTTGATTCAAACTCTATAGATATGACACATTCCATTATCCATTACACTCAAATCACACATAAAGCCATTCTAAAGAGAACTTGGCTCAAAATATTCTACTCCACCTGGTCATAGGCTTTACTCATATCTACCTTCAAAGCCACTTCAACTCTAGAGCCCTTCTTCCTTCCCTTCAAATAATGAAAGGCCTCCTGAACTCCCACAAAATTGTCATGGGCCATCATATCCAAAATAAAGCTTCTCTGTTGTGGCGAAATACATTTTTGCACAAGACCTCTCATCCTATTCATCATGATCTTAGAGATTATCTTATATATCACATTGCATAATCCAGTAGGCCTAAAATGGTTTACAGTTTCCAGTTTATCAATCTTGGGAACCAAGACAATATTATTTTTATTAATCCCCTTTAGACTACAACCAACCCCAAAAAATTCCCAAATCACTTTACAGACTTCATCTTTAATATAAAGCCAAGAGGGTTGAAAAAACAGTCTTGAGAAACCATTTGGCTCAGGAGCCTTGTTTACACCAAGATGGAATATTTCTTGCTTTATTTGCTCTTCATCAACAGGCAGCATTAAACATTGATTATCCTCATAAAAAATAACTCTTTTTTACATATTTCAAGACTTCCTCTTCTTTTTGTGTCCTTGATACTGTGAAAAGATTTTTATAGAAGTTAGAAAATTCTAAATCAATCTCCATAGAATTTTCCAACCTAGTACCTTCACCAGATCATAACCTTAATAGCTTATTTCTAGCTCTTCTTTGAATAATAGTATTGTGAAAGAATCTTGAATTCTTATCACCAAATTTAATCCAGTTTAATTGAGCCCTTTGCCACTAATACATCTCCTCTCGATCCCACAGTTTTTCAATTTTTTCAACAATTTCCTCAATCATCAGCTTCTTAGCTTCAATCAACCTTCCTTCCCTACACATTCTCAACTCTATTAACAGCTCATTAATTGCATTCTTGTTATTAGGAAATTCTACTTTACTCCAATGTTTCAACTCACATCTACATGCATTCAACTTCTTTCTTACCTTCTGAACCTCCCAACCTTCTTCACTATATACTGAATTCCACCCTTTACGCACCACTTCCTTATAACCATTGTGTTTAATTCACACAGCCTTAAACTTGTATCTCTTTGGCAATCTCAAATCATCATGACAACAATCTAACAAGAGTAAATAATGATCTAAACTGAATGGCTCTATATGGAAAACAAGAGCCTTCTCAAATTCCTCCCCAAACTCTACATTTTCTACACATCTATCCATCCTTTCTTTGACATGATCATCACCTATCCTCCCATTATTCCAAGTGAATATGGCCCCCTTAAATTCCAAATCTAGAAGGTTGCAATCTGACAATAACTTCTGAAAATTTAGGATTCTTTTAACCACCCCAGGATTACCTTTTTCCTTCTCAGTTAGTGAGGTCAAATCATTGAAATTACCAATACAACACCAAGATTCTGTTATTTCTCCTGCCAATATCCTCAGTTTATCCCAAATAATATGTCTTTCTTTTTCTTTTCCATACATAAAAAGTCATACACTGAGGGGTATTTATCACTGCTGAGGTTACATGTACATGAATAATGTTTTCTAAACTATACAGAATATCAAAAAACCACCTCCTCCTTCCACCATAACGCCAATCTACCAAATAACCCCTTTGGTTCAACATTTATATCCAACTCAAACCCACATCTCCTACAAAGTCTTTTTATATTTTTCTCTTTCATTTTGTCTCCATAAGAAAAACCATTGAGGGGTTATACTTACAGTTCACATCCGGCATATTTTTAACTGTTAAGGCCCTACCTAGATCTTGATAGTTCCAAGATAAGACCTTCATACCTCCTTAGTGGCTATTAAAGGCCAGCCACCACTACCTTCAGCCATCAATCTTTTTGCTTCCTCCAAAAATTCACTCACTCGCCCCTCCTCTTGAACTATATTTATAGATATTTCCTTCAGAGCTTCCCTACTCATAATCCACCTTCCCCTTTTACCTTCACTTAATATTGACTTTCTTGCAAGCCTTTTCTTTTTCAACTCTTCCTTTTTCAATTGATCCGACAAAATAGAAATAGTCATTTTACTATTCTCCGCCCACTCTCTAACTTTCCTCCGCTTCACCTTCTCGGTAACCAGATCATCTTATGCATTTCGTTTAAGTTGAATTCCCTTCAACTTCTCGGCCATTTCAGAAATAATTTCCTTTTTAACATAAGGAACGATAGCCTTATCTGCATGTTTAACTTCCTTAGGAGAATCCTTCTCACATTCCTCCATAATATTATGTCCACCACTTGATTCTCCTTCACAAATCAACCTTTTAGCTTTGAAATTATGCCTAAGCCCCTCCAAATTTCTAGACCTTATTTCTTCACTTAAACCAGCCCAAACTTTGTTAATTCCCAGCTTTACTTGATCCATTAACTTTGCAATATCAGCTGATTTCTAGGCATTAACTACTAAATTCACATTTAATACACAGTCAGTTTCCTTCTTCTTCCATCTAACTAAGGAATTCTTAGCACTGTCCTTGCTAATTTCCTTTGTGAAATCAGAATCAAACTCATTCCTCCTACTTAACTCCTCCTCTACTATCAATTTACCCTTACTCTACCTTAAATCGTCCCCCTTATCCTTCCCTCTATCCCTCCTCTCACTACTAATCACCACCTCCTCCCATCCCTCCTTACACAACAATAATTTCATCTATCCTTCTCACAGCTTGCACACACAACCAGTTACCATATGCTCGTTCCCCTGTTTCTTCAACCTCCTTATACACACAAGCCCTCATCTCATGTCCCAGTCTACCACAAGCAAAAATAAATTCTATAAATGCCCATACCTGACCTTAATATGAATTGGATCTTTCTTAGGCCTCTGTGTCCATAAAGCAGTCGCCAAGGGATTACTCAGGTCAATAAAAACCCAAGCACGCAAGAAGCTACAAGCAGTCATACCTCCACAAATTGGATCTTCAACCAGAACTACTTCACCAATCATAACTCCAAGTCTTTTAGCATTCTCTACATCCATTACAGCTGGTGGAAGATCATGGAATTGTATCCATACAGGACACTTATCAAAACTAACTTCACCAACCACCATGTCTTTCTCCCACAACTGAATATTCAGGAGCCAACTGTTGATTAACCATGGCCTACCACGCAATATTCTCTGGTATTCCTCTTCACTGTGAAATTCAAACAAAAATATTTTCTAATCTATCTCCATAATCTCTAGATCTTTGCTTTTCTCTAGGTTCCATCCCTTCCTAATCATCTGTTTCATAGTAGCAGCATTTAGGTTTTTTCCGGTAATCAATTTCACAATTAACAATCCTCTACCAAACCTTCGATCCTCTTTCTTCCTCCATACTAGATCAACCTCTAATTCACCCTTCCTTGGCTTTGAACCCTCACCGATTAGCTTGCTTGGACCTCCATCGTCAATATCACCTCCTTGCACACAAATCTCACCACCACTCCATCACAATGAACGACGAAGAAGCCACTCTATTTCTTCCCTCCGTCGTAGTAGGCGACAGAGATAGCTCTGTCTTTCCTTCTTCTCCATCACAATGAGCGACAATCTAGCCACTACGACCTCAACGACCAATCATCATAACTACGCTCTCACATATGAGAGAAAACCCTCACTCCCTTAAGGAGAGAAAACAATAAAAGCGCTATGTTATATTTGTTCTTTTGTAAAGGCAAAAAAAAAGTGCTTTAGAGTCTCGTTTTTGTTAGTATTAAGTAGAGTTTACACATGATTATTATTATTCTTTTTAAAATTATATATGAATATTGTTAGGGAGAATGACAGAAAAATATCATTTAAACTTCAAAATCTCGCTGACAAGAATGGTAATGGGATTGACAAGAATAATAATGAGATTGACAACGCAAATCTTTGTCAAAGGACTAATTGGGGTTTTTGAAGTTCAAGTGGTATTTTTTTATCAGTCTCCCATATTATTATATGTTAAATAAATTATATTATTTTAATTGTGTTTGAGGTGACTCTGGTTTAAGTATGGTTTGATCACATACCCTCAAATCACTATTTACATCGGTTGAAGGAACAATCTGATTTTTCAGTAAGTTTATATTTTTCAAAACCATAAAGTACGTGCCACCTTATATTCTTACAAACATAAATGTAATTGCGTAAGCGTAGTATGGAACAATCATTATTTTCTTTAGAAGCCTATGAGATCAAAAGGATTCTAGAAGAGCGAATCCAAAATGAAATATAAAATTAATTTAGGAATTTTATTTTCTTAAGATAGAATGAAATAAAAACAAATAGATATTTGTTATTAAACCAGTCAAACATGAACTGACACAAAATAGATAAAACAAGAATAAGTACAACTTTGAAGTCAGGATGCCGTTCGAGGGATTTACATTATCACAATAATTAATAGAAAATGTTTGGTATTGAGACTTACTTGGGAAAATTGGACTGAGGGCCTAAATAAAACAAATTATTGTAAGGTCCTTTTGAATCTCCAAATTACTATCAAATCCCAAGGGACCTAAAGTCAAGAGATTCCAATTGTAAAAAGACGTCATTGCCCTTTCCCTCATTCAGTTATCATTAACTGCTTCATACTCTTTCATTGGTGTCACACCCCGCAGAAACCCAATCCCAGGCCTACGGGCGTGGACTCACAAAGATATCCCCGGCCCAGTGGCTCATATGGTATTAAAGTATCGGTGAAATTGGTACTTATGCCCTCAGGTCGCAGCTTCGAGACTCAAAAGGCGAAAGAACCCGGCTGCATTGGAGGGGCCGGGGATAGCTTTGTGAGTCCATGCCCGTAGGCACTCAAATGGTACTAGAGTCTCTGTGAAGCACGTACTTATGCCCTCAGGTCGTGGCTTCAAAACTCGAAAGGCGAAAGAAACCAGGCTGAGTTGGAGGGGTCGGGGATAGCTTTGTGAGTTCACGCCCGTAGGCCTGGGATTGGGTTTCATGCGGGGTGTGACAATTGGGATGAGCAAAAAACCCAGTGGTATAGGGAACCTGATCTAGACTGAGGAAACCCGGTCCAGTCCAACCCGAAGAAAAGTAGTCCAAACACAAAATCAGACTAGATTGGACTAGGTTAGACATCGAGCTAGACTGGGTTTTGGGCTGGCTCTTCAAATTAGATAATCTGGTCTAACCTTATGCCTGTTTTTATTGTTTTAAAATTTTATATTCCTTTTTTAACCTAACGTGTCATACTACATTTAGTTTAGATGGGTTCATTTTCCATTGATGATTTGTGAAGTTTTGTTGCGTTCAAAGCTAAGTTTTCCCTGCCAGTCATCTTCTTATGGAGGGGAGAGAGGAGTGGAAGAGAAGGTGGGGTAAGGGGAGGGATCTAGTGAGTACAAAGTAAGGAGGGCTTTTGTGGGATGTGTTTTATAATATTGAGATCAATATAGAGGGGAAGAACGAGCTGGATGTTGAATATAAGGCGAGAGGGAGTGTATGTATTCCTCTAAAGCTTTTTTCCTCTTTAATTGGGTGAAACCCTTGTAAGTTTTTTCTTAAAATTTCTTAAGAAAAAAAAAATCAATTGGTCTGGCAAACCGGTTTCTAGTCAAGGAGACCAAAATCGGTCTGGTCTACCCTCGAGTTTCTCCCAGACTGGACCAGGCCTCGAACAGCAAAGACTTGCCCAAAGAGATTTTACACTAGACGTTAAGGTAAGGGTAAACCTAGTTTGGTCTTTGTGCAACCCTACCCTTTCACTTGTCAACAAATACAAAATTATATGGTAGTCATGAATCAAGATATGATAGAAACCTACCATATAATTTTGTTTTGGTTTATATATTCTAAGCACACATGAGCCCAAATTAAGACAAAGTAATTACAACATATACTATATTTTAATTAGTTGACAAGTGAAAGAGCATGAATTGACAAGTGAGGGACAAGGTAATGATAACTGATTGAGGGCAAGGGCAACTACATCATTTTAGAATTGGAATTTCTTACTCTCACATCCTTTAGGACTTGTTAGTAATTTAGAGATTTCAAGGGACGTTAAAGTAATAATTTGTCTTACTTGAAACCCAAATGCAACTTTCCCTTACTTCTATTGGTTCCAAAATTTAATCTCGCGTTCAGTTACGAATATATCAAAATTATAATTCTAAAACTTTGCAATATTAATTATATATATTGCAAATTTAAAGAGCATCTCCTTTCTAAAGGAGTATCAACTATATAAAATAAAATCAAAATCAAAATTTTAAAAATATTATCCGATTTCTATTTTAAAATAACAGAAATAATACAGTCATATTAAAATCAGGAAAAAAAATTGTATGACCAGTAATGGTGAGTTGCCATTGTTGATTCTTTCCAAAAGTGAGTAGGATTCATCACACAGTGAAAGCAACCAAAAAAAAATGTTAATTTATGAGGAAATGAAACATGTGCACAAAGTGCGTTAGTGTTACTTTAATATTATGGGATCTTAAGTCATTATGTTTGTTTTTATCATTATACTTGTCTTTGTTCATAAAGAATCTTTAAAAAAAGAAAAAGATATGTTTGTTAATCCAATTAAGGTGTGAGTGCATGAATAGACTCTTTCATTAGTTTCTTCTGTTTCCAGGTAATTTTTTTTTTTTGATACAATAAATTTTAGGAAGGGGTTCAGGCTTAACCCAATCCAAGGGCAGGGCCCCTAACTCATGATCCACTGGAGGCCTGTCCAGGTAATTTTTATACTCCCTGGGTCTTTAACACTCCTTCCGATCTTTAATATATATAAGACATATTCATCTAATTTGATTAGATTATTAAAGTTAGTTAAGTTAATTAATATGACATGTATTTTTTAAAATATCATAATTGTCTTCTTTAATTTCCTCCTTCCCTCTTCTCATTGATTATTTTTGAGGGAACACTTACATGGACAAATTAGGAAGAGATTGTCAGACATAAAAACTAGGGAGAATTACACTTAGGTCCCAAAGAAGAAGAGAAATGAAAAAATGGTCTTATGAAATTGTCAATGCAAACTCCTGGAGTTATTATTTGTCAATGATCTGCTCCTGGAGTTATTAATGGGACCATTTTTTTCATTTTACAATTTCAATGGACTATTTCTTCATTTTCCTTTTTCTTTGGGACCTGAGTGTAATTCTCCCTAAAAACTATATCTTCTATTTATAATTAAGATTAACTCCCTAAATATGTCTTATACTAAGGACTTGAAGGAGTATAAGATCTACTCAACTAATTTTAATAGATTAAGAAAATGAAATAAATTAGTTAAGTATAACATGTGCGATTTGATCTCCCTAAAATAATTTATTAAGCTAGTTAAATTAATTTAGGAAAAAATATAAATTTAGAGAGAGATAAAATGGATTGATAATATTATATTTTAGATCAAATTCAACCTCCAAACTAGCTCATGAGGGAGTATTTATTAAATTCTTTTGTCATAGGAAATGATGTTGAGAGATTTTTTGGCTGCTACTTGAAGAAGATCTACTTGTAACCGGCTAATCTTTGGTTGACCCAAGTCAACCAAGCAGAGGAATCTCTAGAGAATGTGAATGTGTTTATTGATCTTTTCCCCTGAGACTGTCTGCTTGGAGGCATTTCTAATAAATCAGTCATATCTTTTTTTGATTAAAGTGGCAGGCATTAACATCTTGAAGTTAGTAGTAAGATCAAACTCGTGACCTCATATTTATAGAGGAGTTTTCATACCATTAAGTTACAAAATCTTTGACGCACATCTTTCCTTTAATGCAACAACGACATTCTTCGGCTTCTTTGATAGAGCTAAACACCCCTTCTTTCTCAGAGAAGACGTTTTCATAGTTCATAATATAATTACATATTGGTTAGTTGCTTGGACCAAGGAAACTAAACACGCTTTTATAAGAAAAACTCCCATAATAATTATATTTCTTAATTTGTGTATTAAACTTCTTATAAAACAGAATTGTAAACAACCAGTACGCGGAGTGAAGTAGGTAATAAGCTAAATAATTTGACTTGTTTTGGACCGCGTGCGCATTAGTATGAAAACGAATAATTATAAAAGAAATGGAAATCTATTTCTCAACACGTCATCAATCTATAATATAAAAATCTCAATAGGCTCCTTTATTTAATTAAGAACAATGTAACATACTATACGTTTCGGGGACAGTGTTCGAGATTAAAATCCACACCAATCAAGTATATAAAATGCAATCAAATGCATTCTCTGTCTTATACAAAAACTTTAAAAAATAAAAATAAATTATTTATTTATGGGCAATTACTTGCTATAAATTTTATATGTAAATATCAATTCGTCCATTTTCTATGTAATTCTAAGAGTTACATTTAACACCTGAAATTATTTTTTTTTTAGCAACATCCAATGTCTTTAATTAATTTTGGTGAATTTAGCACTCTAAAACATTTTTCCAACAACACTCAGTGTACTATAAAAATCTCGTGTATCCGGTACCTCAGCACTTTTCCAGTAGCACTTATTATCCTAAGTTTGGAATGCTCGTTGTTGCTAAGAAAAAATACTTTAAAAGCAATACTAAAGAAATACTTTAGGATATGAATCTACCAAAAACTAATTTAGAATACTAAATGCTACTGGAAAAATATTTCAAAGTGCATGTAATTCTCATTCAATGATGTATTATTTTGCCCGAAATTCAATAATATATATATATATATATATAATCCCATTATATGTTTTCCACTAAAACCAAGAATGGCATTAGTGATCCAATGTCATGTACTCCTTCTCTCCTTGGTACATCTCTGAAGAATAAACATTGCCTGTGAACATTTGGAATAATGGCTTCGCGCTTGTTTTCCTCCACCTTGAAAGCTTTTTAACGCTTCGCGAAACAAAATGCTTTTCACATATTTTTGTACAACACAGTCACCTAAAATCAATAAAACCAAGCTACCCCTTAGAAGGAAAATGGGTAAGGTACGTTGGCAAGTGAGGTCAATCCATGAAGCAATCGAAACCAGGTCAGATCAAAGGCAGATAACTAAAGTTTACCTTTTTTTCATTTCAACCTTTTTTTAAAGAAAGAAAAGATAATTTTTCCTTTGAAAGAGAGTGCCTGATTTTTTACACCACTAATATACACTTTAGTAACGTACCGTGTCTCCCAATCTCCCCTTGGCACCCCTACTTCATATTTCTGTGCTCTTCCCCTTGTGCCCTCTATATCTATATAAAGGAAAACATCCCTTTCTCTCTCTTCCTCACTGTCTCTCCCTCGCTGAGACTCTAAAGAAAACATTCCTTCCCGACGGGAGGCATTTGAAACAAACCAGAGAGATTAGCTTCCATGACTTGCCTGTGATCCCCATCCATCACCACATCACATTACATTCTTGGTTTACCGTGTTACACGCTCTGCCATTTTGTCTCGCATCAATGCACTCTGCCTCTGCAACTCATCTGAGAATCAAATGAACAAGAGATCACATAAGGAGGCACAAACAAACAGATCATGACATGTTACAACAATACAATATCATCTCAAGGTTTCCTTTGGACCCCCTGAATTTGTGCTTTAAATTCATCCTTTAACTTAGTTTGTATCATAAACCTTTGGCTTTGCTAGACGAAACTACTAGTTTAAGAAAAAAGAAGGAACTGGGGAAAAGACCCCACATTGAAAATTTTATTGGTGAGGACTTGAATCAGAGTACCAATGCTCTATGTATGCAAAATTTGCAGAATCCTAGTACTTTCAATGTAAAAAAATTTATCAAGTACTTCTCACCAATTAAAATATCAATGGGGGATTTTTCAGCAATTTTCCCAAGAAAATATATCATTGACAGTCAACTCAGTGGACAAAACTACTAGTTCGGGATAAGCATACCGATTAGAGGACCAATTTGCCACAAAATAAAGAACCAAATTGAAACTATAAACTAAATCAAGGGGCCACTAATATTGGCTTGACCTATTTGGTGTGAGCAGAACATATTCAGACCGCTTCAACGTCAACATATCAACAAATACAATACCCACTAGCAGTAGCATGACCATGAAACAATAATGAAGAACAGAATAAATTTTGGCAAGCGATGGTTATCACTTGTCTCCTAAACATGTTAACACATCCACAACTATAAACCCACTTTTAACTGCGATAAAACCTGAGAAGGCTATCTCTCTGCCCATATGATCATTTACTTGTCTCCTTAACATGCCCACCACTTGTTTCTAAAACTACCAAAAAGAAGTCCTATTTAATTGAAGTTCTTTTTTATATTTTAAAATAACATGTGAATGCAATTAAAACAATTTTGTTGACAATTGAACTTTCTATTATGTCTTCTTTTGTACTAAAGTATCAGTCTCAACTCCACCAATCACCTCCATCACCCCATATTTTTCTTTTTCATATTTCTGCTCAATGCCCATTATCAAGCAGAGAAATAAAAATGAGAGCGAAAGCACACAATTAATACCCTATACAGCAAAGTTAACCTCATGTTTCAATTGTGTAGCTCAATTACAACAATGAAACGTAGTAATGCCTCTTGAATTTCTATTAGTTGATCTATATTCAGGACCACAACCTCCAATTCCAACTTAATAGCAATAAAACTACCATTGCAAAAGCATCCATGGCATAGACCCTCAATACCCGTGACATCACGCCTGATATTTTCTACACATTTAAGGTCTGTTTGGCATGATAGTATAAGCTAATGCATTAAGGGCTTATCATTTGTTTGGTGCATGTAATGTATTATATAAGTTTATATCAAACATCCCCATTGTCCCTAGCAGCCGCCGCCGCCATCACCACTTATCATCCCTATCATCCCTAACAACCAACAATACCATCACCATCACTAACCACATCAATATCCATCACCACTATCACCACCACCTTTGGCTACACCACTGTCACAGGTCATCACCACTTCCATCACTAGCTGCTGCTGCAGGCGCCACCATCAACCACAGTCACCACCACCAGCCAGCCACCACCATCACCGGCCTTCATCATCACCAAACCTCAGTGTCACCACAACCATCACCGCTGCCACTGGTCTTCACCACTACCACCATCATCATCGGCAACCACCATTGTCACTTGTCATCACCACGATCATAACTAGCCACCACCATCTCTGGCCACTGTTGTCACCATCATTATCGTCACTAGTCATCATGACCATCACCACCAGCCACCAGCATCATTGTAACATTAAAAAGAATTTTGTCCTCTTAAAATGAATATAGTATAGCAGTTTTAAATGAATTTATTTAAATTTTAAATAAGAGGTATTTTTGTAAAACAATTTACTTCTGTCTAATATCATACCATATATCAACAAGCATACGATATTAATTTATACACTACATTATGTTATACATTGTGATGCCAAACAAGGCATATAATTGAAACTTTATCAACCCTTATTATCCTATCAGGCCCTATCCTATAGAGTATGCCAAACGAGCCTTTAGTCATCCAAATAACAAATATGGAAGTTCTCTTTAGCTTTAGACCACAATTTAGTCCAAGAAAAGCAATTCAAGTACCAAATGGAAATTGGCCAAAAAACTAGTACCAAATGGAAAAACAGACGTAAAAGGAAAATCATAAATAAATAATGAAAAACTATGTCCTTACCAGATGACCTTTACAACCAACAGCCACAAGAAAGCAATGTGATGGTCAAATACAAGGGATGCCAGTCGATCAAGATCACACTGGTTTCTAGAAGACAGACACAAGTTAACTAGAAACTTCTTGCCTTGGCCCCAGATCACCATGATGTTTTTTCATTATCTCAGCTTCTCTTGCTATCTGGATATCAGACGGCCAAAATACTTGATAAACAACTTTACAGACAAATCGAGGGAGCATTGCCACAATAATTATAAGCAAAATTGTGATCCAATATGTAGGGGACTTGGCCACATGATAAAAAGTCCTGCAATAGTTCAGGGAATATTAGTTATCTGCTAGGCATTGATTCAAAGACAACAACGCATAATATACATATTGGCTGACATAAATGTAACTAACCAGTAGTTGGGCAGGACAGGAAAAGAATCCAATATCACCATGCAACCAAATGTGATGATTATTGACCCCCATACAGCAACATGTGTAATTAATACCCAATGCCTAATGTCCATAGCCAAATGCACATTTACAAGGACAACAACTGCAATTGTCCACAAACTGCCCATGCTCCATATATCAATTGTGCTATCCTTATAGGTGAACAAGGGTATGTAGAAGAGAACAAGACTCTGCCATAGTGTGTCAATCATTGTGATCCAAAATAAATGCATATTGTAAGCCTCATGCCGGTGACCTGCACCATACAGTTTTGGATGCTGCAAGAGTGTTTTATGACTCAAGTCTTTGTCCAGAACACCTACAACAATAGTAGGGACCGAAGTGTATATCACAGAATAGAATACACTGCTCCAATCCGTCAATGCAGAAGTTGTTGAAAAAGCAGTGCATAATATATACCTACAGACAAATTAAACAATAAATTAGAATCAATGAAGAATTATAAATCTGCTACTATCACCAAAGGATAGCCTATACACTCAAGAATTTAATCCAATTTTTTAGGCCAAAAATTTATTGCACCCTGCATACAAGTTTCAATAAAGATAGTATACGGAGGAAAATGAACATGAGATTTTCAGAGTTGATGGCATTGCAGCACTACAATTTAACATCAAGGAACAAGTCATCGCCAATTATTTATGTCAATGTCAGTATGTCCATAGCGTATCTAACAGGCAGAGATAATGAAAAATCATAGTTTTATAATTAACATTGATACCCAAATGACTGAATTAAAAGAAACAAGAACAGGCATTTGGTAAGTGAACATCTTGAAAGTTGAAAATATATTTATCTCCAATTAACAATGAATATTCATAAATATATAACATTCATGATGTCGTTGTCATGTCCAACACAAATTTTGAATTTTTCCATCATATCTGACATGCAAATGTCGTTGTAGTGACACAAATTTGTTGCTTAACAGTTTATAGATTCAGGGAACAAATAACACTTGAAAAGATTAAAAACTTTCAAAAATATAATATTTGATATGGTGTCAATTGTCAAATCTTGGATGGTAATTTATACAAAAAGTTATTTCATTAAGTATTTTCTTAATAACAGAATTTCGAAGATACTTTTATCAAAAATAAATATATAATTATATCATATTATTAGCTAAAGATATTTGTATTTATTTATTATAATATGATTATAAGTATAAAATCCAAACATTCACAAGTATATGCATTAAATAAAAGGTAGGACAACCCTTTTGTCGGCCTACTTGCTATTCAACAGCTGTTACAAAGTTCAAGCCCTGGTATCATCCCATATTAATGGAATTTCCCTAAGTAATTAATAAGAAAACTCATAAGCTGCCATTTCTAGGTTTACCGGTCATATTTTATACAGAACTGATCCTTTGAAAAAAAGGCTTTTTGCCCTGTCTGGTAAAGCCATCTGTAGTTAACAGTTTGTCTGGACTGGTTTGCCAGTTCTACTGGACAAACAAGCCAATTTAATTCTCAGAATAACAGATAGAACACAAAGAGGCCTTCAGTTTGTAATATATGATGGAAACTATACATACCAGAATAACATCAAGACAAAGACAGCATTGCGGTAGAAATTGTAGAGAACTAAATAGCCAACACGCTGATAATTCCAGTGTCCATGCACCAGAAGCAATCTTTTCAAAAATCGAAACTGTCCCATAGCAAAATCAGATGCCATCACTGCTTGGCGCCCTTCCTGCCCACATATTCCAACACCGACATCTGCCATTTGGATCATTGACACATCATTGGCCCCTGTAAAAATGGGAAGGGTTATAGTTTCAAATTGAATCATGCCTTGTTTTATAAGTTCATCTAGTCACACCAGCTTGCCTCAAACAATCTTAATCGCTTCAGCATGCAAAGGCTATTTATAGTAGAACCAAAAATGCCAATTGGCATAGTTGTATTTCATACAACCCAAAAGCAAAGGGCATCCCACATCAACAATTTAAAATTTTGCTGGCTTACAAAATTTCTAGAGTTCGTTCATTCTTTGACAACTTTCCATTATGATACCAGATATGGAAATTTTAAATAACATAAAATCTTGTAGAAATATAATGATATCTAAGATGCAAGAGAGTGTAAACATCAATATATCAAACACGTAAATATCAATGTGTCAACCAGCCCAAAAATAAACCCCTTGACACCCAAGTCCTGAATAAAAACAAAATGTAAGTTATAGCATTCCCAGTTTCATAATCATGAGGAATATACCATCACCAATAGCTAGTGTCATATCAACGGTGCGGCTCTTTATCAAATCAACAATTCCTGCTTTTTGCAGGGGTGCAACACGACAGCATAGCACAACTCTACAAGAAGTCGCAAGGTCGAAAAGCTGCTGACATGGAAACAAAATAAAAAATGTTCACTGATAAGTTGAATGGTACTGCTCCAACATATAAAAAAACTGTATGTGCACCTACAACTCTGATTTAAAATCAAGCTTTAGCATTCCAATACATAAAAAAAATCAAATGAAGAGAAATAATCTTGCCTCTGACTCCAGTTCCTTCTCCAAGATGTAAACCAAACTGTTTCCATCAATTACAAGTGCCAGTGGAGCATTAGTTCCTTCTTCCCTTAGATCACATTTAGGCATATTGCATGACTTTACATTATTGGCAGTCTCAAGATCACCATGACCGTCATTTGTTTTGTGCCTCATATTCTGGTTTCTTATACACACAGATTTTATACCAAATTTGGCTTTAGCACCAGCCAAGAGATTTCTGCATTCATTTTCTGATGTACCATTTATAATTATCATCTGCATATCTGGAGTCAAAAGTTTGCAGGAAAGACCAATTGAAATTGCTGTCTCCTGCTTATCACCAGTAAGAACCCAGACCTTAATTCCAGCTTGCCGCAGGGACTCAATAGCTTCTGGTACACCCTCTTGCAGTTTGTCCTCAATCCCAGTTGCTCCAAGTAGCTTTAAGTTGCATTCTATTAGAGCTGCTGTTTGGCGTAGTTTTGCACCTCTATCAGTTAATGAAGTGCTTGCTTCTTCATACATGCTCTGCCACTGCTCAAGTTCTGCATCTGAGAGATTCCTGGAAGCAACTACAAGTGTGCGTAAACCTTGCAAAGAATATTCATTCAAATGAACCTGAGTTCCAAGCAGTATACTATCACTGCTGTCAATTTCATCAGCTAAGATGCTAAACATTGAGGTATCAGCTCCTTTAACCAACACCTTTACTGTATTGTCAGGAAATCGAATAACAACGGACATTCTTTTCCGAACACTATCAAACTCGTGCAGACCCAACACATCCAACCTGTAATGCATAAAAATAATTATATTACTGAACAACACAAACCACAGACAAATTACAAGAATAAAACAAATTAGCAAGAAGGCAAAAAATGAAAATCCCAGGTTTTGCAAGTACAAGATTCTAATAAAGAAAAGAAGGGGGGAAATGTAGTCTCGTGCCAAATGGAATTCCATATCTACCTGAGTTTCTCACCATTGACATCAATAACAATATGTCCTGATGTCCGCTCAAAAAGTGTATATCCATAAGCACAGGCCGCAGCAACTAAAGCTTGTTCATCAGGAGATTCTCCCTGGTATTCAACACATTCTACACCCTGATTTGACTCGCTTGTTCCACAACTAACAATAGGGATCACAGTATTACAAGCAGCCAATGTAAGGAAAAATTCGTGTGCAGCAATCCTTTCATCTCTATCTGAGTCTGTGTGCAACAGTGTTATGAGTTCTGAATCAACAGCAATTTCAGATTTGAGCTTCCATCTCCCTCTGCCACTAACTGTTGCTGCCGCTGTTGTGAAAGAACACAAAAAGCAGTCGTGTCATAAATATACACCAGAAAATTTGCCAATTCATAAGCTTAAAGTAAGACAACTGATAAGCACCGTTAAGAACTCATTTGAACACCCCTTGAGACTCAAATCAAGAGATTTGACTGAATCATGAACTTTATAATAGAAAATCTAAGAATAAGCAAAGAAGAATGGTGGGAGAAGGGGCAAAAAAAACCATTAGATAGATCAGTTATCCATATTTTTCTCATTGCCTAATACAATAACTACAAAACCTTGCAGGGCAAAACATAATCACAAGGCCAAATCCAGGTTCAGATCTAGAGCATGGGTTGAATATAACAATCTAAGACAGTATAATGATACTGAGATGCAATAAAATTAGGTGCATACCTAAAACTTTCACAAGAAATCAATTATTTCTATTATCTTAGTAGTTAGTACCATATAAAAAGGGGCAAAAATTGGGAAATCTTAGTATCATAACAAGAGATATTGGCAATATGCCACATTCTCAAGCAGTCTAGAATTTCACAATCATCTTGGAGAAAACTAAATACCTATTGTATTATCGCCCATAGGTAATGAACTGCCATAATTCCTTCCATGTATACTAGCTCTTCGAAATTCCATCTTATTTTCTGTAAGTGTTCCTGTCTTGTCTGAAAAAACATAACGTATTTGACCCAAATCTTCATTGATATTTAATGACCTACACTGAAACCTTGATCCAGAGTTGGCATCATACATATCCATGTCCTCAATCATGAAATATGACTGGCCCAATCGAACCAACTCCATAGTTATGTAAAGAGATATGGGTATCATTATCTGGAAAACTATAATAGAGCTCAAAAATGAGAAAAAGATTTCCATTGGTAACCCATAATATCTGTATCTTTTTCCATTATCAGGGCCATTTGTGAAGAATCTTTTTCTGTAGTATGGCAAGGTGTCAAGCTGGTGCTTATGACGCATCAGCCAAAGACCCATCCCAACGGCCACAACCAAACACATGGTAAAGAGAAATATTGACAGCCAAAGGGTTTCTCTGTTCATATAACCCTCTAGCCTGCTTCTCTTTGAAGGGGAAGCTGCACTGTTCAACATTGCCTTTGTTTCCTGCCCTGCATAAACCACAACACCGATTATCCAATCTGTGTTCTTCAGTTGGCAACCCCGCAGAACAATATTTGATTGGCTAAGGGGAAACCTATGCCCATTGAACTCCATGTTGGCTGTGAACTCATAAATATTCCTGTTTGGTTGCTCACATCTAATGATCCCAGAAACCACACAACAATCTGGTGATACTGCTGAAGCCATTTCCTGGCGAGCATACCTTGTCTTTAAATTTGATTCACCATCCAAGTTCATTGTCTGAATATATGCAAGCCCACTCTGATCGCTTGTCCCCAATAAGACCATATCAACGGGTATAGTCTCATCAGCTAAGATTTTAACAACCTCACCAACTTCAATATTCTTCCATTTTTTGGGCTGGAAATCACCACATTGAAGTACCAAAGACTCTCGGTTGTTCTCATTGCGGTCTGACCTGTGCCTTCGCCAATCCTCATAACCATCCTTAATAGCTGTGACACAAAGAACAAACAAGAGGGGGAAAAGAGACACAGTCCTACCAAATACAGCCAGTGGAGGGAGCTGATTTAGAGCCGCAATAGCAAGGAAATACAAGTAAGCAACCCGATGAAACTGTATGAAAAGATTCTTAGGGAGGAAGGTGATAACTGTGTATTTACTAGTTCGGATCTCATTCCCCGTGAACTCATATTTGTCATTTGTCTTCTTGGGATTGTTGATGTATATTGACCTTGAATTGTCATCATGTAAGAGGTTATCTTCAAATTGCACACTTTTGTGGCGAATTCTCTGTGATTTATTCTTTTCCTGCACTCGAGATGGAGCACCTGATATTTCAAATGGCACAGTATGCCTGTTCATATCACGCTGTTCCATTGCACCCCACGATGTCAGGCGCCTCCTCTCCCGAGTGGAGCATTCCAAAGGTAGCTGCTGCTGGCAAAACTCGGATTCAGCTGATTGAGAGTCCTTTTCTGTCACAGAAGCGCAATGTTCAAGTGCACTACGAAAACTAGAGCCTCCAGCAGATACAACTTCTTCGTCCTTCACATCAAACCTACCACTTTGAGTTTCATCAAAAATGGTAGACGGGAAGGAGACATAGCGGCTGAGAGATCCTGATTTCCGAGAACGGCGATGAATCCCCAGAGAGCAATCTGATTCTGAAAGGAGTGACTTATCAGGACTCATAAAAAGTTCTTCATCTGCATTGGATGGTTGGATGATCACATAGAGCAGTACCAGCCACCATCACCAACGATTAACAACCCAGAACAGATGTACATAACCATGTATAATGTGGCCCAGATCTCCGGTCGGGCAGTTAATGTTTTCATGTTTCCTCCCAATCTTCCTTCATACTCACCAGATGTTTGCAGCATCTAGTGCGCAAAATATTTGATTCCAGACCTCAGTCATCCCACGGTCATTAAAGTGCTGATTCTGTTGAGTATTATGCCAGTAGGAGGATGAAAATTCAAAAATAAATGTAGCTCCACAGCACCTTTAATGCCCGGATCCAAAGAAGGCCCTTATGAACCAAAGGGGATCAGAAGGCCTTCAAATGCACGCAAAGCTGCGAATTGGATCAAACAAACAACGGAGTCACGAAATGAACATCAATAAATGCTTCAACAAACCCAAAAATAACTAAAACAGGGAAAACGCCCACATTACATCCTAAGACATATCAATCACAGAGACCACTTCCCTCCATAACCTAATCAAATGCCACCGCCATAATACGAACAAAATATGATATACGCTTCGGGAAAATTCGCATCGCAGACAGATCAAAAATCACGAAAAAAGAGAAATACAGAGAGATAAACAAACCTGTGCACTTAGAGAGATTACAGAAACGAGAATGAAAATGAAAATCCCTAAACGCAAATGAGAGGGCAGGGGAGGTAGAGACTGCGAGGCGACGGACGACCCAGGGAATCGGATCTAAGCCCAGAAGGAACTTAGTGCAGCGTGAACCCGATCGGATCGGCCAGCGCGGAAATCAAAAGAAACAATAAAAGGGGAAGGTTCGATTGGGAGAAAAACGTTCAGGGCTCGATGAAGGGGAAGAAATCCCAGAGGATAGATTCAGCTGTGTTTTGCCAAAACGGAGAGACGACGATGGCATTGGGAAGAGAGAGAAAGAGAGGAGGAGGGAGAGGCACGATGAGCGAGAAAATCGCAGGCTGAGAATTTGGCAGTGAGAGAAAGGAGCGGTAAACCACGAATCCTTTTGGCTTTGCCGGCTCACTTCATCACATTGAATTAACAATTACACTCCTCTCTCTCTCTCTCTCTATCTCCATATCCATCTCTCTTCTCCAACCTTCTTCTTCTAGCCTCTCTCTTCTGTATTTTTTCCCCACCTAACTAATGCCACGTACTACTTACCTTTATTATTTTCAGTGAGTTCTCAATTTTCTCTCTCTGCTACCTTCTTCATTCATAGATCGTACGGATCATCAGATTACCTTTCCAATTTTTACCATTGGTAACTACTGGTGTACAATTTTTGTTCATTATACACGCAAAATACTCTGGTTTTAGTATTTGTCATTATTTCTTATTTTGCATTAATGGGAAAAGACGGAAAAGAACTTTAAAAATAAAAATAGATAAATAGGTATTTCAAATATTTATAATATTAGAGAGGTGTTAAGTTAGATTTATCCTTTTTTTTTAAATAAAAAATGATAAGAATGGCCTTAGCTTCCACATTTTTTAAAAAAAAAAATAACCCCCACCCCACCTTTATTAGCGACTACCAGTGACATACCAATGCAAGTCGTTGGCATTAGAGCTCTCGTAGAAATAATTATTGATAAAGTAATAAGATTTTTTAAAAAATTCATGACATTTTATTAGGTTTTAACAATTTTTGATTACCAAATAATAAATCCACATTATCAAACTTTTTATAAAAATTGTTAAAGAATTCACAATATTTTATTATATTTTAATAACTTTCGTTTACCAAATAACAAATCTATACTATCAGGTTTTTTCACAAGTTTTGTTTAGGAATTCACAAGGTAATTAAACCAGGATCAGTCATTAAACTAGCCAGGGTACTGGGTCAAGGGTCGGTGGGTTATCTGGAATCAAACCGGAGCTAACCCGAGACCAAACTGATGAGAAATTAAAGATTTTATACTTATTAATATGAAATTCTAAAGAAAAAATGATTTTTTTAAAAAAATAAAAAATTCCAGACCGGTTTCCGGTCCGGTCCTAGTTCTATTATCATGGTGTCATGAATTCCTTAACAAAATTTATAAAAAAAACCTGAGACTTGTCGTGAATTCCTTAACAAAACTTGTGAAAAAACCTAATAGTGTAGATTTATTACTTGGTAAACGAAAGTTGTTAAAACATAATGAAATATTGTGAGAAGTGTGGTAGCTTGCAATGAGAGAGGAGATTGGGTTGAAAGTTGGTATCAAGGAACTAAAGAGGAGGGATTCACAACTTCAAATAAGGTTTTAATGACTTCTAATAAAATTTTCATAAATTCTCACTTAATATTGAACATTTGCAACGATAACAAGGTATTGATGCCCACTTCTAATAAGAGATTTACTAGTTTATATAAGGTTTTAATAAGTTCTAATAAGATTTTCATAAATTCTCATTTAACATTAAACACTTGCCACCTTGACATTAATACCTTGTTAAAACTAACCCCAGAGCCATAAAACAATATGCAACAGAGTTCTAACCCTTGCATTTTGCTGATATGGTGAACTCTTATTTGAAACAACATTCTCCAGATATGCAAACTATGTACTTTAAACTCATGCTTGCAATGAATGAGAGTGCCATATCGGAAAATTTGCAAAATGAAATGGTCAGAACTCGCCAGAAGAATCTCGTTTTTGACAAGTTTAAGAGGAGGAGGGGAGGAGAATAGTTGCAATTGGAGAAGAAGTCAAGCTCGTCAAAGGGGAGGCGTGAGTCGAGGGGTGGCAGAGGGGCAAGAGAGATTGACGGGGAAGCTTAAGGAGGGAAGCATGTCGTGGGTGAGAGAATTGAGAGCAATACGCATCATATGGGCTGAGAAGAAGAAGGAAGAGCAAGAGACAAGTCTCCTGAGGAGTGAAACAAGGGAGGATTATGACTTATGAAAGGAGGAGAATTGCTAAAAAAAGATTTCATTGACAACTTATTTATTAAATGAGACCTGGGAAGATATCTTGCACATGAAAGGAAGATATTTGCATACGGAGGGAAGATTTCTGCACACGTAGGGAATATTTCTGCATACGCATAGAGAAGAATTTTGCACACAGGAAAGATCATCTGCACACCAGAGAAGATATTCTGTACACGGGGAAGATAATCTGTACGTGAATGTCCCATTTGACAAATAAGTTACTAAAGAGGGATTTTTTTCACAATTTTACTAAGAGAATATGCATTTTAAAACAAATCACATCCTTAACAGTGAGCGATATATGAGCGATATAGGATTTTTTTTTTTTTTTTTTGGGACCTGGAGCGATATAGGATTTAATTCTTTATCAAGTTTACACCCACGGACAACTGAATATATAATAACATATATCGTGTTAGTTCTCAATATACACACCTGAGATTAATTATATTTTTCTAAGATTAATCTAATAAATTAATAGAGGTATATATCATGTATAAATTAATAAAAAATTTCGATAATAAAATATGGAAAAATATATTCGAATCAACACCAAAAAAACTTGCTATATGCATAAAGGCTCACGTTCATGTGGATCTATCTCGATTTGAGGTTTTTAATCCAATTTTGTCGCAAAAGATTAATTGTCATCACGTTCGGGGTCCCACATAAATTACAAGATAAAGATATAGCCACTTATTTTAGCCCGGGGAATAAAACATAAAATGAAAAATGTTAATGACAGTATTGTGTTGGAAATTCGAGACATAGTTATATACTACTGTACTTACTTTGTACGAACACCGCCCAAATTAAATCATTTATAGCTTTTTACCCCAAAAAAAACCATTTCTAGCTATTCTATACACTAAATGTCAAGAAAGTGTTTGGCAAAAAAAATAATGTCAAGAAAGTGAACATGTTTGCCCTTTTTTATATAATTTTTATTTATATCATGAAAGTTAAAAACTTAAAATTATGAACATCTGTGCAGAATAAAGAAGCGAGCAATTCGGTTTTTTGAGTGTATTTTCAATACCAAACCAAAAAAAAAAGGCCAAGGAGAAAATAACTGAATCGAATTAATGGAATTATTTCGATTCTCTTTTAGTTTTATTGGTTTTCTAGGAGCTTATTAAGCATGAAAATATTGTCATGGACTTCGACATAAACTGAAAAGTTTTCTTATCTTTCTCAACGTTTTTTTTTTTTAAAAGTATGATTGTCCTTCCCAAATATATAAATGAGACACTAGGATTTTTTTTAAAAAAAGTAGTAGTACAAGAGTTAAGAAGTTGCAATTAACACCCTGAATATTTTTCTTTTTAAATAATCCAACACCCTAACATAATTCGTGGTATAATTATTTAACTCTTAGGGTCCGTTAGGTTCAATCCCATTACACCCTGCAGTGCAGTGCAGTGCGATACAATGGTAATTCAATAAAATATTAATTATAAGTGTAGTGTTTGGTTTGATTTTTAAGTAAGGTACAATGAGTTACTATTTTAACAATTATTTAAAATTAATATATTACACAAAGTTTATTTTACCTTTAACAAAATCTTTGTAGAAAAAATAGTTAAGAGCCGGTGGCGGCAGGGATGGAGGAGAAGGTAGTGGAGGCGGCAACGATGGGGGTGGTGGTAGAGGAGGAGGTGGTGGCGGCGGCGGCGGGCCGGTGGCACGGGCGGGGGTGGCGAAGGAGGAGGAGGTAATGGTGGGGCAGGTGGCGGGGGTGGTAGCGGTAGAGGAAGAGGTGGCGGCAGGCAGTGGCGGCAGAGGAGGAGGTAATGGTAGTGGCTGTTGGGGGGTGATGGAAGCGGCAGCGGAGGAGGAGGAGGTGGTGGCGGCGGGGGGCTGGTGGAGGCGGAAGTGGAGGAGATGGCGGGCAACTGCGGCGGAGGTAGTGGCGGTGGCGGTGGGCAACGGTGGGCATAGAGGAGGAGGCGTTGGCAGCGGCAGCGGCAAGGGGTGGTGGTGGCTGTAGCGGGGTGGAGGTGATGGCGATGGAGGAGGTAGTGGTGGTGACATAGGGTGGAGGAGGAGGAGGAGGAGGTTGTGGCGGTGGTAGTTGTGGTGTGATGTTGCAAGTGAAATGAGATAAGTGAAACAAAGAAATGAGAAACTAAAGGGTAAATTGGAATTTTTAAACTATGTAATGAGATGGTAATGAGGATTCATAGGGGGAGGTATGAATGAGGATTACCAATTTTTTGGTAATCATCATTACCATGGTAAACCCTATTATCATGCTAAAGAGCAACCAAACATTTTTCTCTTGATAATGCAATCATGATTAATATTATAGGCATCCAATGGGGTTGAACCAAACGGGCTCTTAATGTTTTATAAATGGAGCGATTTTCACCCCCATATTAACGGTCCATTTATTAGCACCTTTTTCTTTTAATAAAAGTTCCCCCCTTAAAATGCTTTCCATCTCATCTCCTCCCACCATTAAAGCTTCAACATGGACCTCACCATTTATATTATCATAAAGTCATAATGGTGGGAGGAGATAAGATGGAAAGCATTTCAACAAAGAAGCTTTTGTGTTTGTGCGCGCGCTGTTATCACATGAGTGAAATTGCTCAACCTTAAAACTTTTGGGGTTAAATTGCACCACAAATTACTTTTTTTTTTAAATAGAAATTGGAATACATTAACGCCTAGAGCATATTACAATCAAAAGTCCTAGTAAGAGACTATCATCGTTCATCATCAACTAACTCCTAGTAAGAAGGTGGTGGATGATTAAGAAGAACAAAATTCTCAACAATGTTATGGCAAACTTTGATAAATAGTATATAAGAATATTGCAATCCCTAGGTATATGACAAACCAACACCTACCAGCTCCTAGATAACCACAGTTTGGCATCAACAATAAGATCATAGAAAGGATGTGTAGAATCACACCCTCTCATTAGCAAATTGACAGCTTTAATACAATCATTAAGCAATACAATATTTCTAAACCCTTTATTCCAGCAAATTTGAAGATTCTGGATAATGACAATGACTTCTGCCATAATTGGGGGAACTAAGGTTAGCTTGTACATGTAGTGTGTGTTTGGTGGAGGCGGTTGGGCCCCCATAAGCTCAGTAGCCCACCTAAAAGCTGATAGCCAATTGAGAAAAAAAAAACGTGTGTTTGGTGGGCTCAATTGCTGATTGAGGTTGGGATTGAAAGTTGAGCGTTTACCTTAAGCTCACAATTGGAGCTTTTTTCCATCCGGTTGGGCGAGCTTTTATTATTACTGTTAGGGGTAAAATATTTTTTCAGTTGTGTCCAGTGTACTATCAGACTTATTGCAATTTTACCCTCAATGTACTTTTTCTGCTACAAAAATTAATTTAAACTATTATTTGGTGCTTGTAACCCTTAAAATATTTTTTCACCTGTACCCAGTGTGTTATCAGACTGATTGCAATTTTATCTTTAATGTACTTTTTTAGTTCCAAAAATTATTTTAAAATATTTTTTTGTGTTTTTAACCCTTTAAAATATTTTTCCACCCACTCTCTCTTACCATTATCACAAAAGTCACTTGTACTTAAGTCAATCCCAACTTTAAATTTGTTATGTACTATTTTTTGGACAAATTGTGTTAATTTTAAATTCCAATTTTCCCAACTTTAACTTTTATAAATTTTTTTTCAATTTCAAATTTAATTTCTTTCTTACTATTCTCTCTAAAATCACTTATGCTTAAGCCAATCCAAACAAGGTTGTAAAAGCTAAATTGACAAACTCCATTTTTTCAATCGCCAATCCAAACATAAATCACATTACACAATCGGGCTTTTACCAAAAACAAGATTATCAAAAGCTAAATGGACAAACTCCATTTTTCCTACCGCTGTTCCAAACACACCCGTAGTCACCAATCCATCCTCCAGTATCTCCATGAATAAAAAATCAAAATTCGATTAAATTGTAGGGGTTAATAATACTATCCACCCAAAAAATCATTTGGAGGTAAACCACTGATTATTTTAACCTTAAATTTCACACCTTGAGGTTAAGAATTCAACGCTTATAATGTTTAATAGAATTTTGGCATTTTTTTAATTTAAAAGACAATTTATTAAAAAGATAACACGAGTTGCATAAAAAACCAAAATCTATTTAGAGCTTCCGAGAATTAATCTAAGAATTACCAGATAAATCACGGGCCCAGTCTATTATACAATAAAAAAAAACTAATAACAAAATAAACAACAAAAGATGGAAGAGTCATGTACAGTAGTAACGTATTTGAACTCAACACCAGGTTCAGCAACTAAAATTCAAGCTCTCCGTCTGATTGTAAAAAGTAAGGTAATCACACTCAGACCAGGCATTGAATAGGCTGGGGTATTGATTCAAGAATTAGTGGGTCAGATTAGAGTCAAACCAAAACTAATTTGGGACCAAACTAGTGAGAAATTAAAAACTTTAGGCTTATTAATATAAAATTTTAAAGAACATATTAAAAAAGCGATTTAAAAAAAATAAAAAAATCCAGACTAGTTCACCGGATCAGACCGGTCTATCGGCCGGTTTCTTATCCGAACTGTCCAATCTGATCTAGATTCTATTCCCATGGTGAAAAGTAAAATACGTTTAAGAGAATCTAACCAATGTTAGATTCTCATGTTGTTGTAGGGAGCAGGAGAGTAAATATTTGGGGGTAATTTCTCCAACACTGAATTTAGGATTGGATGACCAATCTATAGGCCAAACAAACAACCAATTTATAGAAAATAAAAAAATTAATTAAAGCTGTTATTTATTAAAAAAATGTGTGCTAACATTTTAAAATGGGGAGAATGACAGAAAAATATTACTTAAATTTTAAAATCATAAATTAGTTCTTTGATAAAAATTTACGTTATTAATACTATTATTATTTTTGTCAGCAAGATTTTGAAATTCAAATGATATTTTTCTGTCATTCTCTCTCTAACACATCTATTTTAATAATCTGCATTGAAATTTATTTCAGAAATAAAGTTTTTTTTTTTTTAATGTTTAGGACTGGAGGAAGGATACCGTACGGGTGGGAAAGACAAGAGAGGAACACGTGCGCATGAAACCCGTTTGTCGGGTACTTATGAGTTACTGCTACGATGGTGATGAGAGGTATTTCCATTTTGCCGTTTGCGTCTCCCCGTAACTTGTGGAGATTTGACCGCTTCTTGTGAATTTACACTTACGCCCTTGTCTTATTTTTGTCTCCATCTCTTGCTTTTACGTTTTACCTTTTGTCTTTTTTGCCTGCCTTTTACGTTTTACCTTGTACGTACGGGCTCAGTTGTTTTGGAAGCAGAGCGGAGCGGAACGCAGGACTGCATTTACGGAAATGCCAAGATTTTTTTACGTTACCGATTTGGGATAGGGACTTATTGGGTTATGTCAGTATCATTTTTCTTTTTCTTTTTTTATAATCTCTCCTCTACTCTTATATTTAAAAAAATGGATAGTTTATATTTAATATTTTATAAAATTATTATTTTAAGCATATATAAATAAATTTAAATTATTAAAACATAATCTACATAATTCATAACTATAATACAAATAAAATTAATTTACAAAACACTATAATCATAGTTTTAGAAAATATTAAATTTGAATTATTCATTTTTTATCTAAGGGTGAAGATGAGATTTTAAGAAGAGGAGGAGGAAAAAAATTATGAGAGTATCATCTTTTAACCCTATAGGCTGAAGATTGAGATTGGCCACTTCAATTTTTTTTTTGTATGCCTGCGTTAGTAAACATAGTTTTCAGTCTCCAACTAAAATCAATATACAATGAAGGAGGAAAAATCAATGGATTAAGGTGCAAATCTGCCCTTTAAGTATTTCAAAAATCTCATTGTGGTCCTAGAAGGTTTTTTAGTCTCTGTCACTCCGAAAATCTTAAAACGTAGCAACTTTGCCCTGGTGTTAACAAAAGTTAAGTTTGACCATTTTATTTGACTAAAAGTTCTGCATGGCACTATGACGTGACACTTAATGATCCAACTCAGCGCCACCTCAGCTAATCCTTTACCTTCCCCCCTCTCCCATTGTTTGCTTTACATCTCAACGGTGTCTTTTTGAGAAACAAAACTCGAAAAAAAATCCAGAGTTCAACATATCTAGGATAAAGACAAAAAAATTCAAAATCAAAATGCAAAATCAACCCCAGAAAATCATCAAACTTCATGCCAAACTCAAGAAACAATCAGATTTCATGTCAATCTAGAAATCTAAACCAAAAAAGATCTAACTTTACACTTCGAGCAAATGACAAAAAATCAACTACAAATAACAAATCATCTTTGTAAAGAAAGAAACCATGTATTATTAATCAAACATAAGTTTTACAAAGTGATCCACTGGGCCATCACGCACTGTCACAATACACTAACCAAGTCTTCTTATAAATAGGCACATTCAAGTGACTAACTGTACCTACTTGCTAACCTATAACAGTATATAAGAATAATACAATAAGAATAACGCCCTCTCAAGTTGGGGGCTATACACATTAATAGTTCCTAACTTGCCCATGATTCGTTCATGACTTTCTTTCCTAAGACCCTTAGAAGTATATCAGCTTGCTGGTCTTTACTTTTCACATGCTCTAGAGTGATAATTCCTTGTTGCAACTTTTCTCTTGTAAAGTGATAATCTATTTCGATGTGTTTGATCCTTTCATGGAAGACTGGATTTATGGCAATATGGATGGCATCTTTGCTATAACAAAAAACTTGTATAGGGTTGAGTCTCTTGACATGCAAATCTGCCAGTAACCTCCTAATCCATACTACTTCTAAGACAGGTGCTCCAAGTGCCCTGTATTCGGCTTTGGCTAAAGATTTGAACATAGTATTTTGTTTCTCTGACTTCCAGGAGATTGGGGATCCTCCAAACTTGACTATATATCCTATCATTGACCTCTTGTTATCTAGACATGTCCCCCAATCTGAATCTACATAGCATTGCAGCTAACCATCTCCTGCTGCCAAAAGCAAAATCCCTTGACTTAGTGTTATCTTGAAGTATCTAACCACCCTTTGTGCAGCTTGGATGTGCAACCTCCTTGGTGTTTGCAAATATTGACTTAAGACCTACACAATAAAACTTATATCAGGTCTAGTTATTGTCAAATAAAACAACCTACCTATCAATATTCTGTAGACAATCGGTTCTCGCAGCCTTGGATCATCCGCCTCCATCTTAGGATTCATTCATAATTTAGTATGTGGCTCAACTGGCACTGTAAGGGGTCTTGCTACACTAAAACGCATATCAGAAATTATGTCAAGTGCATATTTTCTTTGATTAAGCACTATACCTTCATTAGTTCTCACCACCTCTATTCCAAGAAAATATTTAAGTTGACCAAATCCTCAATTCTAAATTTATTGTGCAAGTATTCCTTAACCTCATTAATTCATTATATATTGTCTCCTGTAATTACAAAGTCATCAATATATGCTAAAACAAAAATAGTTTTAGTACTAGACTTCCTGATGAACAAGGAATAACAATATTTACTCTGCATGAACCCCCCTCTATTAGTGCTTGTGTAAGCTTAGCATTCCGTTACCGCGATGATTGTTTGAGGCCATACAAGGATATGGTAAGTTTACAAACTTTATTTTCAGGATTACCAAACCCTTGAGGGACTTTCATGTACACATCTTCATTTAAATCACCTTGAAGGAAGGCATTGTATACATCTATTTGAACTAATTCCCAATGATTCATTGCAACAATGGTAAATACTATTCTTACCGTTGCCATTTTGACAATAGGGGAGAATGTTTTAAAATAGTTTATTCCTTCACGTTGACTATATCCCTTAGTGACAAACCTTGCCTTATATTTCTCAACATTGCAATTTGCATTATATTTTACCTTATAGACCCATTTGCAACCTATGAATCTCTTACCTTTAGGGAGCTCCACAAGTTTCCATGTGCCATTCTCCTCTAATGCTTTAATTTCAGCCTTCACTGCATCAACCCACTTAGGATCCTTTACTGCTTCTTCAAAAACACTCGGTTCAACATTAGCATCAATACTAAAGAGAACAAATTTGTATTCAGGAGACATATTAGAGTAAGACAAGTAAGATTGAATAGGTATTTTACCTTTCCTTTACCTACCTCTATAATGTCATTGCAATTGATAGTGTACACATAACCTACCAATAATTTGTATGAGAGGTCACCTCCACACACAGTCCTTAAGCCAAGATGGGGTTTTTCTCTCATGAATGGGTTTAGGCACATTAGATTTTGCGTGTGTATCTCTAGTATCATCATTATTTGTGTTTAGTTGAGGATCCCCATCGAATGGTGGATTCGGAGCATGCTCTTGGGTGATAGGAATGGGGCTGAAAGCTTCTATCTCATACTTAAAGGGATCAATCACATCATTAGAAGGATTAGTCACAGTATTAGAACCCCCTTGATTGATACCAAACATATCTTTGAATGGAATTCGAGTTTCATAAAAGGAGACATGTCTAAAGATACAAAATGTTTTGGTATGAATATTATAAAGCAAATACCCTTTTTGATTAAGGGATAGCCTAAAAACAATACATGGTTCAGCCCTTGATTGAAACTTATCATAAACCGGTGAAGTGATAGCAAAAGCTAAATAACCAAAGACCTTTAAAAATGACAAGTTAGTAGAAAAGCCAAACAAAATATTGAAGGGAGCGTGGTCTTTTAAAACTTGAGAAGGCATACGATTAATTAAATAAGCAGTGGTTTTCACGGCCTCTCCCCAGGATGGAAGTGGCACACCGGAGTGAAAGAGAAGGCAACGAGCAACCTCTAAGAGGCATCGATGCTTCTGTTCTACAACTCTATTTTGCTGCGGTATATAGGGGCAAGAAAGTTGGTAAAGAATACCATTAGCAATGAAGAATTGTTTAAGATCAGCATTAGTAAATTCAAGTCTGTTGTCACTACATACAGATTTAATAGAAACAGAAAACTGATCATGCACATAGCCAGTGAAGTTCTTAAGATGTTGAGAAGTTTCTCCTTTATTGATAATCAAGAAAATCCATACATATCGAGAAAAATCATCAACAACGGAAAGAAAAAATCTATGACCTTTATAGGTAGGTCGTCTATAAAGGACCCATATATCAATATGGACTAGTTCAAAGCAACATTTGGTCTTTGAATCACTAGAGGGAAATGGTAACCTAGTTTGTTTAGCACGTCTATAGACATCACAATTATGAATACTGAAAACAGAGCAATAAGCTTTAATCAAATCCAAATGTCTAAATTTTTCTAGAGAAGCATGTCCTAGACGGTGATGCCAAATATCTTATTTAGCATTCAAAATTGTGTGTGACGCCTTAGGTTTGTCAACTAGGTATAACCCATTATGTATTCTGCCATTGGGTCTAGTCATCCTATTGGAGATTTCCTGCATTAGACAAATTTCATGATAAAACAATATGGCAGATCGGGTATCTTTAGAAGGCCTAGAGACTGAAATTATATTAAAATAGCAGCCAGGAGCATAAAATACATTAGTTAATATAAGATTATTAGAAATTTTAATAGTGCCAGTATGTGTCACATGTATTTGCTCACCATTGGGCATTTTAATCTTTTTAGGATATTTTAACTGAATCTAACATATGTAGACTACTAGCCATGTGACATGTTGCACCAGAATCAATAATCCAATGTAATTGAGACACAGAAGGAGGTAAAGCAGTGATATGAACTGAAACACTCTCTTCAAGGTGGTTAACTGCCCTAACAGCTATGTCATTGTGCTCTCACCTGAGAATTTGGAGAATTTGATCATATTATTCCTTGGTTATAGGAGGCTGATTGGTGCTGTGTCAAGGACTGCTCTAGGGTGAATTTGAGGAGAGGAGGTTCCCAGAGAAAGATTGTTAAGAGAAAGTTCCTGTGGTGATTTCCCTTTGAGAGTCATGGGGAAACCAACCAATTGATAGCAGTTGTCTCGCTTATGGCCATGTCGATGACAATATGTGCACTGATCTTGCTAGGTCCTTCCTCTTCCTTTGTTAGGATGCCCACCTCTTGTAGCCATAGTGACCCCCTCCATCGGTCTAGGTGAGTTATATGATGCCAACCTCTATGATTCATCTTGAGAGACAATGGAGCATGCCTGATTAAGAGTTGAAAGGGAATTTTGGAGCAAAATTTGTGTTCTAGCATAATGGTGACTATCATTAAGCCCCATAAGAAATTGCAAAAGGTGTTGTTGCTAAATCATTTTGGTGTATTCTTGTATGGTTGAGCACTAACATGAAGGAAATGGAATTAGGGAGTCATGCTCATCCCAGAGGTCCTTCAATTATGTGAAATATTCAGAGACGTTCAGGGCCCTTAGAGTTAGTCCTGCAATGGCCTTATAAAGTGAAAAAATCCTTGTCCTGTCTGCCTTGTGGAAACGTTCCTTTAGTTTTAACCAGTAGAATGAGCACTAGTGAAAAAAACGATCCCTGTGGTGATTTGTTTGTCTACAGAGTTAATCATCCAAGTGAGAATTATTGAGTTACAAATATCCCATAAATCTCAGAGGCCTGAAGGTTGTACATCTTAGGTACATGTCCCGTCAATGATTCCTAACTTATTCTTATTAGCCGAAAGCAATTCGTATAGATCTTGACCAAACTTCATAATTTTTGCATCCACATAGAACTTGGGTAACCAAAGTCGTCGCTTGTGTGTCAGAAGCATGTAAGTATAGGGGATGAGAGAAATCAATGGTTGAAGGTACGGACGGGGAAGTCTCATTGTCTTTTGCCATTTGTGGTCAAAGAGACTAAGTGCAGAGGAAGAATTGAACGATAAAGAAAATAGAACTAAAGAACAATAATCACACCAAACCTCAAAACAAGGAGGCCTTAAATCAGATGAAATGATGTTGAAGCAGACAAACTTAGAGAGGAAATCAGTGAGAAGAAACACAAGATCGTCGATTGTCCCTAAAAAAATGAGAACAACGACCACTGCAACCACCGATCTTTGATGTTCTTTGATAAAAAAGAGGGCAAGGTCATCAATCTTGGAAGAAAATCAAGAGCCCAAAGATTGTCGATCTCACTTTAAATGACCACAACCACAATGACGAACGCTGTGTTCTCCAATTTCGACCTTGAGAAACTTGCGACATGTCAAAAGTGACTTGCGAGGGTTGGTGCTTTCAGCTTTGCAACGCAAAGACAAAAGAGGGAAACCCTTTTTCTCAGAATCAAAATTTGGGAAAGATTTGTCAGAACCCTTCTTTTCTGAATCGGATGGAGTTTCTCTGGATCAGGTAAAGAAGTTTTGATCCAATATGAGGAATTGTTCTTGATTGAATAGGGTTAGGCCCACAAACTTGATCTAATTCCCAACCTAGGGTCCTGATACCATGTAAAGAAAGAAACCCTGTGTTATTAATCAAACATAAGTTTTACAAAGTGACCCACTGGGCCATCACGCACTGTCACGATACACTATCCAAGTCTTCTTATATATAGGCACAGTCAAGTGACTAACTGTACCTACTTGCTAACCTATAATAGTATATACGAATAATACAATATTCTTCACAATCATCAAGCACCAACAGATAATGAAAAACCCACAAAAATGAACAAGGAATGAGAAAAATCAAGTAAAAGAAATAACAAAAGTTCAAAACTTGTTCAAACAATAAGAAGGTTTTAGACATTTAGGTGAAGAAGATAAAAAATTCAGAATTGAAAAACATGGGTGATTCATATGCAAATCTAAAAAATATTGACGGTGGTTTCAGAGGCATAGCTTACAAGTCAAGAGAGGAGAGGTTGAGACGTTCGATATCTAACAAAGATGAGAGGTTGCTGGCTACTAAGAAGTGAGATTTGAGGAAGACAAGCCACGAATCAAGAGGGGAGAGCCCGAGAGTGAGATCTGACGAAGACAGCAGCCAAAAGTGAGGGGATGTGGATGCTACACTAGCAAGCCACATCAGAAAAATAGGGTCAACAAACGTTCAAATGTTTGGGCTGTTAAAGAAGAGGTGACATTGATACGTTTTAACACTTTCGGGGCGATATTGAGACAAAAAAGACTTCTAAGGACACATTGAAATTTTTGGAATACTTACGGGCGGATTTGCACCTTAACCCAAAATCAATCTTGAGGTATATGTAATTTCCTTTAATTTAAAATTTGATACCTATATATTTTTAATTTTTGTTCTTATTAAATCTTTTAATTTGACTTTTTTAGCATTATTAGCCCTTATAATTTTGTATTAGTAAAATTTGATCATTTGATAATGGCCAAAAAAGCACACAAAAACCAAATTGAAAATTGAAAAAAAAAACTATATGTACTTCAAGAACGGTTGATTCCTACTTTCCTTATGATAAATCATATTTTTAAAGAAATAAATGTTCTTTATTATAATTCATGAAGTGAGGTATTTATAACTCCTTTTGCCCCTGTTATAAAGCACCTTCTCTAATCCTTTTTATCAGGTATTTGCAAGTTGTAAGGGTATTAAATATTTTTTTTCATATATGTCCATATTTAATAAGAGGTGAGAGAGAGTGAAAATTAATTCTAGTAATCTAATAGGATGATATGGTGGAGAGGGCGAGAGAGGAAGCAAGTGATGATGAGCACATTAAGTGGCATGTGTCATTTTAATAGTTAAACTTTACCTTAAATGAAGGAGGAGGTGAAATTGCCACATTTTGGAAACTTTCATGGTAACACTGAACCAAAAAAACTTCTAGATACTTAGGCACTGTTTGGTATGTGGTACTGAATTTTGATGGATTAGGATTGAGATTGAGACTGGGATTGATGTTTTAAAAATATGTTTAGTGCAAAGTAATAGTTGGAGGGAATAATTTAATTTATCTTATTTAATAAATATTCAATAATAATAAAAAGACCGAAATGCCCTGGGCGAAGAAACAGAAGCTATATCATTAGCCTGCAAACTATCAATGTAATTCCTAACCTCCTCTGATATCACGCACTTCATCATCCTCATCAAGTACGGTTCTTCCTCTTTGTTTCGCTTCCTGTTCTCACTCCCTTCACCTTCATGTTCCTCATTCTCTTCTTTCACCTTGTTATCCACTCTCTCTCCTGGAGGTAACAAACTCAACGACGTTGTCACAAGGCCCACCATTAGATCCTTATAACTATTATTTTCTGATGAAATCCTCTCGAGGCACTGCCTCTTCAATCGCTGCTCCAACTCCCTCATTCCCGATGAATTCGGGGCATCACAAGGCTCCAGCCGCTTCTTCATTACCATGATAGATTCCGACTCCAACGATCCGGACACATATGACATTTTCGGCCCTCGGTGGCGGCGCAGGGTGGAGTTCCAGTAATTCTTGATGGAGTTGTCCGTTCGGCCGGACAAGAGACTGGAAATGGTGGCCTACTTATTTATGTGGATGGCATGAGCCTGGATGATGCTGGCGTCTTCGTCGGGAGTGAAAGGTGGTGTTGTATGTTGAGGCTAAGCTGATTGCACCATTAGAGCCTGCAGAACAACCGTGGGAGAGATGATGAAAGATGAAATAAAGGTAAGAGTTATAATTTAGGGTAAAATTAATAGAAGGTATTTTTGTTAAGAGAATATTATAAATAGGGATATTTTTGCTTCTAAAATTTGTAATACCAGGGGGGAGGTGGCTTTGCAGCATTCCCGTTTTCATGGTACTCCCAATCCCTAGGTATCCGTACTCCCTCAAACCAAACGATGTATTCTAGCCCAATCCCAATCCCTACCCCCAAATACCTCATACCAAATAGGGCCTTAGTGCTTCAGAATGAAAACTTTCGGAGTAAATTTATACCTTAATCCCTCTGTAAATAAAGTGGCCAAGAAAGTTTGAACACATGATGAACTTAGTTGCTTAATTTACATGCTAATATTATTTGGTAAGAAATTTATAGTCGGACATAAATATTTTATGGGGACCAATAATAATAAAATTCACAAGCGTACATATGAAAACTTTCAATTCCCAATTTACATTATAAGGGCTTATGATAGAAATTGAATTTACAAGTATATATAAACATTTTAACAATTAACAAATGTAAAATGTACAAGTGTACATACATAAATTTACAACTCCTAATATATAATATAAGAGCTTCTAACAGAGAACTTTATAAGTTTTATAGATGAATTTACAAGTGCACGTAGGTGGATTTACAAGTACACAAAAACATTTTAATAATTAAAAATGACCAAATTTACAATTATTCATATGTGAATTTACAACTCCCAATTTCTAAATTTACCTCTATTTGAGACCATAAATTTCATCTTAATGCAAAAAAGAAAAATTATGTCAAATTTTAAGCAGGGGCAATCTAAAAAAAAATTATTATCAATAACTACCTTAGTGATTATAACAAACATCACATTTTTTTTAAAAAAAGACTTGTATTAAGGGGGGAAAATGACTTGTAATAGAGACTAGAGCCGTGTATAAGATTGGAGCAGTATACTACTCCCTTCTATCCTTAATATAAGACTTATTTAACTAACCAGATGGATTACCCCATGTAATGCACGGGCTCTTTCATTAGAAAGGGAAATGGAAATGATTTTTAAATTTGAAAAATAATTTTAGTTAGTGATTACAAAAGGGCACTATTTTTCTAAAACACCCTAATTATCTTCATTAATTTCTTTTATTTCTCTTTTATTTGATTATTGTTGAAGGAATATAAATATGGGTAGATTAGGATCATATTAATAAATATAAAAAAAAATGTAATATATTTTAGGGAAAATCCCTAATAAAGAACTTTACAAATCCTAAAAGACAAAAAGATGTTTCGAATATTCATAATCCCAGAAAAGTGTTAGTACCTAATCTTGTTAAATGTGATTAGTTTTGATGATGTCAAATATAGATGTCAAATGTTAAGAGCAAAAAGTTTGTATAATATATTTATCTTATACTTTGACTAACTATTATGTTTAATGTAAAATATATTGTAGATTAGTCAAGAAAAGAGATAAGATATTAAGTTGGATAAGGGTGAATGGTCAAGTAGAAGATTAAAAAGCTATTGAACAAGGAAGTTATTAAATATGGGGAGAAATCAAGAAAAGAAAGGAGTTATTGAGTTTGATTATTGGGAATGATCAAGGAGGATAAAAAGGAAGAAGAGAAGAGATTGAAGAAAGAAGAACTTACAAAATATAATAGGAATATCAAGTTTTAAGTTCTTAGATTTGGTATTGGAGGTTGTTATGCTCAAATGGAAGTTGGAATAGCTTAATCAGATGTTGAAGTGCCTTGTATCGAAGTCATATCAACTTCACTCGAGTGATACTTTATTATCACTCGAGTGACACCTCCAGAAGTGATTTTCACACATTTCACTAGAGTGAAGGAAGCATCACTCGAGTGATTATTCAATTTCAGCATACTCTGCTCAGCTCTGTTTTTGTTTAGTATAAGAGAGGTCTCCGATAGTTTGTTCATATATCCTAAACCACAAGTCTGATTGATTTGAAACTTATTTCCTATGAAACTAGACTTCAAATTCAACACACAGATATCAAAATCAAGTTCAAAATAGTTTAGATGAAAGAGGTATGAATTTTGGAAGTTGACATGGGAATTTCTCTCGTTATTCCAAAGCAAGTTCGGTAATTTGGTTTAATATCCGAAACCGTAAATCCGATTGAGCTGAAACTTGCTTCATATGAAACTATACTTCAAATGAAACACATAAAAACAAAGATCAAGCTCAATGATTTTCGACAAAAGAGATATAGATCTTAGAAATTGACACTAGAATTTCTTGAGTTATTCCGAAATATACTCAATAATTTGAACATATCTCCTATACCACAACTTCGATTAAGGTTAAACTTGTTTCATAAGAAACTAGACTCTAAATGTGGTTTATGAACATTTACTTCATCCTCAAAGAGTTTTAAATGGAAGCGATATGAACTTCAAAAGTTAGTGCCCAAAATCAACACTATGTTCTAGACCAGTAGCTACTAATTTGATCATATAGTTTGGAAGACAACGAATTTGGAATTCGTTTTTATTGCGTTCGAAAGAAGGCTTAAAGATATTTCTAGGGATAGGTAATTTGATGAATTTAGAGTTATATTCAAAGAGCTATGCCCACTAGAAGTTGACCTCTATACCAAATTATCAATATAGAAGTATTCATTGACAATCCTTCTTCATCACTCAATGATCCGAGAAATCACTCGAGTGATCTCCAAAATCACTTGGAGTGATTGGGGAAATCACTTGAGTGATCCATTATCACTTGCAGTGCACTTGTAAGTGATCTAAAAGTGCTGAAATATCCTAAGTAAAGATCACTTGAGTGATCTCTCATGCACTCAAGTGATTATTCGTCAAAGTTTTTGAATTACTGTCTCAGATTTTTTGATATTCTTTCAAACTCATTTAAATCTTGATTATCTTATTCCTAACTATTCCTAATCATCACTGATCAAATTTACATGAGGATTATAGGTGCTTAAACTTGGATTAGAGCTTAACGGCTAAAAAGCAATTTTGTGTCAGAAGTGCCAACAAACTTCCAACGATCATATTCTAAGAAGCCTAACGGGAAGAAGAAAAAGCTCAGCGGTCATATACCCATCAACTATAAATAGAAGAGCACTTAAAGCCAAAAAGTGAGAGCTTGCGCCATCACTGTGAAAATGCCAAAACTTTGACTCCAACATTCCGATTGTAATACTCTTTGTTTCTCAGTGTTTACATAATCTACTTTAGGGAGAGACATTATTTGTATTGTGCTTCAGTATTCATCTTAATTCACTTTTAAGAATGAAGATCATTGTAATCACTCATCATCAAGGTTGTATTCTTATGAAGTGTAAGGGGGAGTAACTCGGTGTGAGAATTGTAAAAGGCTTCACAAGTGTTCGATTAAACTTGTGGGATTGTAGAAACTTCTCTTGTACCCGGATTAAACAAGAAAATAGTGGATTGAAAATCTCAAGTGGAACTTAGGAACTAGATGTAGGTCATGAAGGATTGGGCAAAACCATGATAAATCACAGTTTGTATATTCTCTTCCCTTATCTCTTATATTTCCAGCATACCTGATTTACTTAATTGATTGTGGTTTTATGGCTCATACTTATTATTTTCTCTAAGATGTGAAAAGATTTTCAAAATTCCTAAGTAATTATCTTACACCCAATTCACCCCCAATTTGAATTATCTTACACCCAATTTACCCCATTTTTGGGTGTCAGCTGATTCTAACATATTTGTCTTTTTTGAAATTTAGAAGAAATGACACAAATGCTTTCATTAAATCTCATTTTTACTTTTTTTGGTCCCCCCTCTCTCTCTCTTCTTATTCTTCTTCAGATTCCATGCAAAGAAGGTTTAGCAACAGCGGTTGAGACAACCTCCTCTAACAACGGCGATGGCAGCCCCGACCTCCTCTAGCAACGATGAAAGGCAATAGCGACCTCCTCTAACAATAAAGAAGAAGAAGAAGGAGCATGAAGATTTGGACGGAGGTGGTATCTTGACTTTTGGAATCTATTATAAGGCACCTTGTCTAATCCTTTTTATAGGCATTTGTTTGTTATAAGGGGTATTAAATATTTTTTTCATATATGTCCATATTTAATAAGACGTGCGAGAGGGTGAAAATTAATTCTAGTAATCTAGTGGGATGATGTGGTGGAGAAGGAGAGAGAGGAAGCACGTGATAATGAGGTGGCATATTAAGTGGCATATGTTATTTTAACCGTTAAACTTGACCTTAAATGATGGTGGAGGCAAAATTGCCATCTTTTGGAAACTTCCATGGTAACATTGAACAAACAAAAAAACTAATGGATACCTAGTGCCCCTGAATGAAAACTTTTAAGGTAAATTTATATCTTAACCCATCTGTAAATAAAGTGGCCAAGGAAGTTTGAACACATGATGAACTTAGTTTATCAATTTACATGGGTAAAAAATTTACAGTTGGACATAAATATTTTATGGGGATCAATAATAATAAAATTTACAAGTGTACATATGAAAACTTTCAATTTCCAATTTACATTAGGAAAAATCAATCTGATAATCCTTATAATTTACTCAAGTTTTGAATCAGGTCCTGGGACTTTTTTTTTTTTTTTTTTTTTTATAACAAGACCCTTTAAGTTAGCATTGTTAGATCACTCGGTCCTTCTGTGAAAACTTCCGTTAACCATCATGAGTTGGCGTATGACTGGAAATATTTTGCCAAGATCTACCCTGACCAAGCATCCAGCTGGCACCATCACCATCTTCATCTTCCCCAGGGAGCTACCAACGCAAAATTTCTTCATCCATCTTCCTTTCTAGAATCTAGACTCTCTCATTGAAAACCGGAAAGCAACGTGAGGGACGTTGTATCCAACAAATCCAGAACAAAAAAAAAAAAAAGCCTATTGAAACAAAATCTAAGAATACCCTTTGATATTGTGAGGAGAGTGATCTTTATTAACCTACGCTAATGAAACGGATGCTTTCTCCAACGAACCTGTCTCTTCCTCAAACTCTACATTCTTGAACATTCTCTCATCCTTCGTCGCAGAAGGTTGAAACCCAATTTCCAAATATCATCTCTCCCTTCTTCCCCACAAACGCGGTATCGTGGCTCTGAATCACAACATCCTCCTTCGCCTTCCCGTACTGGTACTGTATCGGCAGCTCAAGCCTCATCGCCTCCCACACCACCGACTTCACCACCGCCACTTTCTCCGATGCAGCACCGTGAAAGACGCCAACCTTCTTCTTTCATGATGTTTCGGACTTCATCCATGATTGTCTTGTGCGGAAAGGAAGATGGATGAGAGAGAGTTGGACTTGACATTGGGTTTCTGGTTTTTGATGATAGAGTCTAGAAGGGAAGATGAAGACGGTGATGGTGGCAACTGGATGCTTGGTTAGAGTGGATTTTGGTAAAATATTTCCAGCTCAACACCACCTTATACTATTTGACGGAATTTTTAGCAGAAGTACTGATTGATCTAACTGTGTCAACTTAAAAGGGTCTTATAAAAAAAAAAAAAAATTCCAGCAACCTGATTCAAAACTTGAGTAATTTATAAAGACACTTGAGGGCCCGTTTGGTTCGATCCCATTGTACCTTGCATTGTAGTGTAGTACAATGCAATGGTAATGCAATGCAATATTAATTACAAGGCTTGTGTTTGGTTGCTTTTTAAGCAAGATGCAATGAGTTATTATCTTAACAATTATTTAAAATTAATATATCAAGTAAAGTCTATTTTACCCTTAATATAATCTTTGTAGAAAAAATAGTTAAGAGTCATTGATGGAGATGGTAGAGACAGTGGTAGAGGAGGAGGAGGTGGCGGCGGCGGGTGTGATGTCGACTGTGGAGGAGGAGGTAGTGGCGGCTGTGGTGGTGGAAGAGGAGGAGGTGGAGGCGGCGGCGGGTGTGATGGCGACAGTGGCGGTAGAGGAGGAGGAGGTGGGGGCAGCGACGGTGGGTGTGATGACGACTGTGGAGGAGGAGGTAGTGGCGGCTGCGGTGGTGGAGGAGGAGGTGGAGGCGGCGATGGTGGGTGTGATAGCTGTGGTGGAGGAGGAGGAGGTGGCGGCGGCTACTGTAGGTATAACGACGACGGTGGAAGAAGAGGTGGTGGTGGCTATGGCGGTGGAGGAGGTGGTGACGGCGACGACGACGACGACTGTGGGTGTGACAGCGACGGTGGAGGAGGTGGCAACGGCGATGGTGGGGGAGGAGGAGGCGACGGTGACGGCGGTGGAGGTGAAGCCAGCGACCGCGGGGGTGACGATGGGGGTAGAGGAGAAGGTGGTGGAGTTGGCAGCAATGATGGAGGTGGCAGTGGCGGAGGAGGAAGTAGTGGCTGGTGCAGGGGTGGCGGAGGAGGTAGTGGCGCCGGCGCTGGGTCGAGGTGACGGCGGTGGCAGTTGTGGTGTGATGTGCCAAGTGAAACAAAGACAAGTGAAACTAAAGGGTAAATTGGACCTTTGTAACCATGCAATGGGATAGTAATGAGGATTTATAGGGGGAGGTATGAATGAGGATTACCAAATTTTTGGTAATCATCATTACCATGGTAAACCTATTACTATGCTAAAAAGTAACCAAACACTCTTCTCTTTGTAATGCAATCATGATTACTATTACATGCATGCAATGAGGTTGAACCAAATGGGCCCTGAGTAAATTATAAGGACTGTCAGATTAATTTTTCCTTTTTTTAAAACAAGATTTGTGCTAAGGGAGCAAAAAACGACTTGTAATACAAACCAGAGCTGTGTATAAGATTGGAGCAATATACTGCTCCTTTTATTTTTAATATAAGATTTATTTAACTAACTAGGTGGATTATCTCTTGCGATGCACTGACCCTTTAATTAGAGAGGGAAATGGAAATGATTTTTAAATTTGAAAAATAATTTTAGTTAGTGATTACAAAAAGGCATTATTTTTCTAAAATATAATTATCTTTCTTAATTTCCTCTATCTCTCTTTTATTTAATTATTATTAAAGAAAAATAAATATGGATAAATTAAGATGAGATTAATAAATATAAAAAATATGTAAGATATCTTATATTTAGCATGAAAGATCAATTCCATTACTACATTAAGGACGATTGCTCGTGATGGTCTTGTTGACACGTGCATTCCTAATCCCTTCTGCTTTTCCTTTCAAAGCTTCGGCTTCGGGTAAGGTCCCTTTGGCGCTGAGATCCTCACTTGAAGTATCCAGGAGGTGGGCAATTAATGATCCCCATCATTTTTATTTTTTTAAAAAGAAAAAAGATAGCGAAATCACTCTTACGTCCCAAACAAATAAGATATTATCATAAAGGTTCCTAGAGGTTGTAAAACACACTCAACAGGTTGTAAATACACACACTTTTAGGGTTATAACCAAGAACCTTTCTGATAATATCTTACTTGTTTGGAACCTAGGAGTGATTTTCCCTAACAGATATTGCAACCACAAAAAAATTTCATACAACTTCAAACAAAATCCTATTATGCATTCTTGTATATTTTTTTTATCCTTTGGCCAGTATTTATTATATTTAATTTCTTCAAAGCAAGACTAAACGTTTGATTTTTTTTTAATGAAAAAAATCAAGTAAAAATTATATCTAATTATTCCCAAAAAAATCAAGGGAGAATGATAAAAAAAAACTTTGAAATTATAAAATTTTAAATCAGATATTTCTTATAAAATGATGTATGAATTGCTTATCAAGTCTCGTCACCACTTTATCAATTCTTGGTAATAAACCTGATTTGGAATTTTACAATTTCAAAATTATTTTTCTGTCATTTTCCCTAAAATCAAATGTCAAATAACTATACAAGAAATGAATTTATAATTACAATACATCTAAAACATAAAATCAGTTATATAATTTTATTAACATTAATGATACGCAAGCATGCTGTAATTTTGATTTTGCTTTTCAGAAATCAATTAAAAAAAAGGGGTGAGTTGCAATTTTGCACCAGAAATAACAAAACATAAGTGTTAGATGTATGAAAGTGTTTTTGAGGAATAATTCGGTTTTTGAAAATAACTAAAATTTAGTAATTTTACCCATTGTCGTTAAAAATATGAATACTAAACATTATTAGAGGGAAATTCCTTATTTTTAACATTTTCAGATTGCTCCTGAGCTGTTATTTCTATGATAAAATTACACCTTAATCCATTAAAAGACTATAAAAATTTAACAAAAATATGATGATGCGTAGTTTATTTCTTTCAAAATCAAAATTGAATCTTGAGCAATGCATGAATGGATCTCTTGAAAATGAAAACCAACGACCAGCGGATCTCTTAAAATATTTTTCAAGTTGCACCTAGTGTGTTATCAAACTTATTATAATTTTACTTTTAATGTACTTTTTCAGCTCTAAAGATTACTTTAAAATATTTTTTTTTGTGCTTTTAGCTCTTTAAAATAATTTTTCAGTTGTACCTAGTCTTAGGAGACCACTACAATTTTATCTTTAATGTATTTTTTTTTAGTAGTAAAGAGCACCCAAAACTTAGAATATTGATTTATTGATTTCCACCCACTCTAAAATATTTTTCCAGTAGCACCTAATATTTTAAAGTAATTTTTAAATATTTATTTGATTTTTTAAATATTTTTTCACCCACTCTCTCTTACCATTATCACAAAAGCCTTTATACTTAAGCCAATCCAAACAAGTTTTATTTTTGCAAAAGCTCAATCGCTAATCACCAATCCAAACATAAATTATATTACATAATTTAGCTTTTACCAAAAGTAATATCACAACAAGCCCAATTATCAATTGTTGTTCCAAACACACTCAATATTTTTGACAAATAGGCATAGGCTGGCAAATCCTGCCTCTCTCTGACAAATAATGGAATTCTCATGCTTGTCTACTTGTCCTACACAATCATACAAAGCTCGGAATCCATCTTGTCTCGTGTCGCATTTCACTAATTTTTTTATTTACAGATTACAGATTTGGTACAAAGGATGTAGCCTAGATTTGTTTGTTGTTCGTATTTCTTAATCACATCGTTGTTCTCTGATTGGTTATTTTAAAAAACAATGTATCATCAACATTTGTTTAATGTTTTGGCCCCAAAAAAAAAAATTATACATTTAATATAAAATCTGTAAAAGCTGCACAAATAACGTACTCCTTCTTGTTTACGATACAGGGCATCTTCTTGATAACAAAGAGTTTTTTTTTTTTAATATATACACAAAACAAAGAGCATTATTTATGAGCTATGAACAACACAGTTCATTTTCTAGATTTTGTGAATGCACCAAACCCACAACAGTTAACATAGTTGACAAGGAGTTGGCTCATAACACACAAGATTGTGAGATTAAATCCCGCTACTAACAGTAACATATGGATTAGAGCTAAAAATGCGGGCCAGCTTGAACATTCATGAGCTGACAAAAACATCAACCCCAACGCGCACTTTTTTTTTTTGCTACGCAAGGTATCCATAGGAGTGAGCCCGATAACTAATCCCTCGGGCACTGTTGGACCCAAGATAGAGGCGACTCTCCCAGATAGATTTTCTCCATACACGCTGCTCTAAAAATCAAACCCAGGACTAGAGCGCTTAAAGAAATGTAAGCCCTTTACCACTTACGCCAGCCCACGTTTGATAACTCACACATTATTATTATTTTTTTCTTTGGTTGAAACAAGGGACCAGCCCTGTTATCAAAATAAAAAGGGGGGATACAACCAATTACACTCCTTTTGTCCCTTTTTTTAGTGATATATAAAAGGATTGGACCCATTACACTCCCTTAGTCTCCTTTTATTCATTGATATAAAAGAATCAGACCCATTACACCCCGTTAATCCCTTTTGTTCGACACTCCAATTTATTTTTTTTATAAAAATTTTTTGTGGGCCAGTTCGCAGGTAGCCTGGTGCATCACACATTTTTGCGGGCTGCAAACTCCCAACCCTAACCCTACCCAATTTGCAACTGATTAGTGGAAGATATGCAAGTATCTTTATAAGCACTTTTTAAGCCTAGATGCATATGTTGTTTTGGTGAATTCCTGGACCCAACTGATATATAAAAAAGAAACCTGAGGAAAAAAAATTCTACAAGACCAAGTATAAAAATGCAAGCCAGTATACTTGGTTGGCTTATGAATGTTGTTGGACTTTATTCATTTATACAGAGACGTGCTTCCATGAGAGTTCCCAGAGAATCATCGAATGCCAGTTAGAGGTAATCCATAGGAAGTTCCAAATCTTCCTCATTATCCCAATCTCTAGGATTGCCTTTCTTTCTCCTAAAACTTCTCCTTGACCTTGAAGATCTTTCAGAGTCTGAATATTCTTCAACGTCATCCACAGTCCCCACGTTCTGGTTGCCTAATAAACCCTGGTGTCAGAAAAATAGTTAGTTCTGTTACCAAAAGACTATAGGAGTCGTTTGGTTACAGTGTTAAAAACTGATTCCACGCAGATAGAGAGCCACACTATTTGCAAGTTATGAATAGCGTAATTTATCTTAAATTTCATGCAAAAATGCGGAGTCACAACAGTTGAAAAGAATATGAATAAATGAACCGATGCTTGAAGTAGGTGTGCAGAAAGCAAGAATAATGAAATGGATAAATTTTATGTTTTTTTTTTAATGTTTGCTATAAAGTACTCTGACAAAAACAAGACACTTGTTTTTTTACAGTTCAGTAACACATAATTAATTGTTGAGGGACCTCATAACAGACAATCATTCCACCCCAGGTCTTGTCCAAATCAAATCAAAATGAAGATCAAAAGTCAAAACCATCTCAATTCATGTGATTCCATGCATAAACCAGAATGAGCAAGAGGTTATAATCTTGAGTTGGAAAGCCAACAGAAACCTACTACCAGGAAACTGATAGCGCTGCAGATTTTATCAAGACCTAAAGAAGATGCTCAAGAAGGAAAATGAAGTTCAAAGGTTACTACAACTGATCAAGAAGCTTGTCTTCAGGTTTACAACTGTAGAGCAAACAAAGTGATAGACAAGTAGAGTTTAAGGGCTGTCACGAGACATGGGCGGTGTTGGGGGTAGTTGATGATAACATTTTGGGGTATATAACCTCCATTCCAGTAGAAGGGAGTGTGATCTGTTTTGTTAGAAATTGAAGAGACCGGAGAGGAGAGATCTGGCCTCTCGAGAGCCAGAACTGCTGCCCATATTTTGCTGCAACGAATTCATTCTACTCCCTCCGGTTCTTAATATAAGACATATTTGGGGAGTTGATCTTTGACTTAAATATAAGACATAGTTTTCATATTTATCAATCTTTTCCTAATTTACCCTTATTGATGCTCCCTCCACAATAATAAAAAAAGTGAGGGAATGACGGAATTAAGAAAGATGTCTAGGTTGTTTTAGAATATACATGTCATATTAACTAACTTAACTAATTTTTTTAATCTAATCGAATTAGGTAAATATGTCTCATATTAAGGACTGAAGGGAGAATATTTTTTTCTATCTTTGCGACTGTTGGTGTATTGGGGGAACAGGGTTTTGGTCAGGACCAGTATTTTATTAGGTTGTAAAACTGATTCAGTACTTCCATCCATTAATATTAAAAAGATTCCCCAGTTGTTCAGTGCGAGTTGTTATTTCAGTGTCCTTTTGGCGAATATTCTCGCAGGTCTCTAACAGAAACTCAACAGCTAAAATACACAAGCACTACATCCCCAAGCGAGCCTGGCAACTAATATCGCGATTCCTGACCTAAAGGTACCTTTGAAAGTCTTTGTATGCGTGAAGCAGCAGCTTCATGTACAACAACTGCATCAGATACAACTTCCAGTACGTCCTCAACCATCAAAGAGTAGGTAGTCACCTAAAATATAACAAGCAAATATTCTAAATTTGTAAACTAAAACTAAGAACTGAATCTAATAAAATATTGGACACTGATGGAACTACTACAAGACCAAAAGTAACTGCAATCTATTTTAATTTTGTTAACCTTGGTAAGAGACAGCCCACTTACCAAACTTGATGGGATGATGGAGAGTCCAAATGAATCAAGCTCAAGCTCTTCAACTGTCCCAGAATTTATGTTGAAAGTGTACCCACGCACCTATGCCAATTAAGATTTCCAAAAAACAATAAATAAAGATGAATAAAATTTCTAAATAGATATGATGCAATCGTGAGAGAAACATATTATCACCTTTCCGATGTTCTGCTGAGAGGGTGTTACAACCTTGCATCCCACCTAAAAAATATGAATAAAAAGTTAAAGGCTATGAGCAGCTGCTTTAGCCAATATCTCGAGTTAGTTACACAAATTGAGGAGAAAAATAAAAATGGAAGTTCTATGTAGTACTAGTATTTTTTTAATAGGAACGGCAAGAAGGTCAAATGTTAACATCACAAAATCCCAGAAGAAAGAAAGGAAGTGAATTTGTTTCAATGATGATGGATAAAAGTGTTTGGCAATTAGTCAAACCTAGGTTTGCGTAACCTGAGACAAAACCTCTCTCACACACTTACCTCATAAATCGTAAAAGCTATTCTCAAAAACTAATCCAAACACACACTAAAAAGATGAAGTTAGAAGCAAAAAGATTATACAAAACCGCAACTCCATAGAGTGGAAAACAAGTATTTTTCAATAGAAATAACATTCCACAATTCTATCATACAAGCAATCACAACTAGAATCCCAAGTCAAATAGCAAATTCGTGCAAAGAAAAGAAACAAAGTCACAATTGAAAATCTACCCCAACAGAAATAAGGAAACATTCCCTTTGCATCATCATCTAACAAAAGTACAAAAGAAGGAAGTTCAAACAAAAGTGGTGCACATATTGTTTACACAGAAGTGTCTTCATTACACAAGTTCGAAGGGAAGCATCTGATATGAACAGGAAAAATAAATTATCTGCATTCTTGGAGCAAAAAATCAGAGTTCAAGTATTACATAACACGAGCAGACTTTTTAATCAGTGTGCCATGCCCATGCAATAACAATTACAAATCTCATAAAAATGAAACGGTTCACATTTCTAAGTCTTATTAAACAGTATGACATACCAGAGTCTCCAGTCCAACCATTCGATATTCATTCTCTATAACGCTTTCATCTTGGACAAGGACAACATCCCCAACCTGAGAAATAAACAAGAGGAACACTGACTATTTTTAATCAAGAAGTCACTTACAGCAAAAGCAGCAAGGTACACCAATACGTTGTTTTAGAAATTAAATATGACTGAAGAGAAAAGTTACAAAACCCTGCTTCAAATATTACATCAGAACTAACAAGCAGAAATTATCAGCCACAATTTGGCATTGTCATAAATAGAGTTGGAAGCACCACCACAATCTTCATATTCAGCCAGTAATCTAGCCTAAGTGATTATCTCTTAAAATTAATGCAGGCAGAAGGACTGAAAAAATGCAAAGTTAAAGAGTAAATGCAAGAGGAAAATATGTTTGAATTAGCATATGCACATTCATCTCAACAGTGCTAGTTCCCAAGAAGGAATGCATCTCTAGAATTTGAATTTTTTATACCTGGCTAATATCCTCCAGAAGGAACCTTTCTGATTCCCCGGAAAGCAAGTTTGGCCTCACCTCTACAAATAATACCACCCACTGAAGAAATGAAAATTTCAACAAACGACTTAGTGCTGGTTTGGATAGCTTATTGTTAGACAATAAGTACTTATAAATCGGGATTTACAGTATACGAGGTAAGTATGTGAGGTAAGTATGTGAGAGGAGTAATAAGTACTTATTGACCCCAATCAGCAATACCAAACACTAGCTTAGTCGCATGAATATATATCAGTAACAGACGAATTTATACGTGAAATCTCCAAAAAAAAAAAAAAAAACTTGCTTACAAAGTAATTCATTGGGGTTGAAGTGACAAAACCCGAGTGCTAAAATAACTCGGATGATAAATTAAACACTCACAGAAGTGGTATCCACCCAAAGCTGCGAGACGAATCCCAAGCTAATAGCAGAGCGAATGCTGATTACTTGTTTAGCCAACAAGTTCGACCTTCTGATCACCTGTTTAGCTCTTCTAATTCCGAGTTTACCGCTAAATCTCTCAAATTGCTCGTCCTTTTCTAAATCAACACCATTTGTATCTCTCTGAACTGGAACCAAATCTTCTTCCCTTGAAGTATTCTCTTCCTTTCTGCTTCGCTCATCGACGTTTGAACCAGAATTCAACTCAACAAAATCCTCCGATCCCGATGAAGCTGTAGTATCATCCCTGAAACCCAGATTTTTAGCTGGGGCTCTGGCGGAGGACCCGCGTTTTGGGAAATTAACCGCATCCGCATCGACCCGATTTCTCTCTAGACCGAATATCTTGTCCCCTTTATCCTCAAATTCAAGTTCATTATAGAAGCGATAATTCCCCGACCCCATCCTGCGAGAGCGTCCATTCGCCAGTGAAGCACTCTTAAGGAACTGTGTGTTGCCATTGTTATCATTTGCAGGGTCTAAATAACGGGCATTGAATAAATTAACACAGAAGGGGGCATGGAATCTGGGTTTAAGTTCGTTTCCAGGTCTTAGATTGAGAAAAGCTAGTCTTCGAGCTTCGGCCACTGAAATGGCGAGAGAATTTGAAGCAAGAAAATCACACATAGTCTTGGAAAACCTTTTGAGGCTTTAACTAGGGGAGTAACATAGCTTCTTGTTGCGCGCGAAGCAAATTTTGTCCGGTCACACTTGCTTACTGGATTTGAATGCCAATGGATTGATCGATCGATAAGAAGAACGAGACCGGGGAATGGGTCGGTTAGGTGTTCTCGGATTTTTTGGTTTGGGCCAATTATATTCTCAGATGCTGTGGGGGAGTAAAAGTAAAAACGATTCCTTTTTCCCCATTTTGTTTTTTTTTTTACCTGGATCCCCATTTTGTTTTGATAGAATATAACTTTGCATTCGAAACGAAAAAAAAAAGATAATCAACGGGTTGGTCCATCGAAAACGGTTAATTTATCGTAACGTGCTGAATTAAAATTTGAATCATAGTTGTTCATATCTAATATCCGACATTTTTTTTTTTTAACTTGACTTTTTTCATTTTCTTTTACAGTCATTTTCATTTTTCTCCCCACATATTCTAGTGAAGAAATTATGAAGGGGCAAGGCGGGAGAGTTCTTGGCTATGGCGGCAACTTCCTCTCACATATTTTAGAACTAGGTTATTTTTAGAGTTTCTTTGCATGGGATCAAAATCTAATGGTTTATATTTAATATTTTATAAAAATATTATTACACTGAAGAGAATGATGAGAAGGAAATATTAAATGTTACAATGGCGATAGATCTTTTGAGATAGTTTTTCGAACAACCACTTTGTATAATGGCTTTGTTGCCGGTGATGGCATTTTTCTACCCCCAGATTCCAATGAAGGAATTATGAAAGCGCAAGGTGAGAGAGTTTTTGGCTTTGACGGCGACTCCCTATCACATATTTTAGGACTATGTTATTTTAGAGTTTCCTTGCATTATTATGTATTTGGGCTTTCTTTTGGCAATCATTTTTATTTTAGGCTTGTATTTCTCATTGGGTAGAGAGGTCAGGCCCCTATACGACCTAACCTACATGATGTCTAGCCTAGCCTATTTATTAAATAGGCTCGGTTCAGACTCAGGCCTGTTGCTAGACCTATTATGATAAACAGGTCAGACCTATTTTCATAAGTCCTAACCTATAGGTTTGGCCTATGTAACTTTTTTTTTTAATTTATACTATTATATAAGTATATATAATATCATCTAAATAATTTTATAAATTATTTATAAATTTACCAACTTAACCTTAATACTAAGTTTTACATCTCATCATCATTACACTTAATCATTGCTTTTACATCAATCATTTATCTTACCTCTTTTCTCTTCGATCGCTTGAAATGGCGATGCTAACTCATTCACACTCCCCTGATTGGGTCGTCCACTAAAACATAATAACTGCTATGAGTTTATTTTAATGCCAAATAAAATATTATAATCTTAGTAAACAGAGTTTGTGCAATTTATGTAAGAAGAGTAAAAGAGGTAAATTCTAGTTTTACATGTTGATTGTCATACTTTATCGATTTTAAAAAATATATCTCATTAGTCAACAGACGATCAGTTTTTCTTCTTTTTATTTGCTCGAACAATTGTTGTCACTAGATATTCTTTTCTTTCTCTTAGTAAGCCCTAATATAACGACAATAATAAATGTTAAGCTTTTAAGATATAATATATGATTGTAAATAAGTATGAAGGGTTATATATAAATTTGGTTGCATATGCTTTAAAGGCTATTATAAGGCATACATTCTAAGTAGGCCTTTAAACAGGCTTCAGGCCTTGTCAAGCCTCTTGAAGGCCTAGGCTCAGGTCTAAAAAAAAGCCTACGTATAGCTCAAGCTTTGAATATCTGTTACAGGCTCAAGCCTATTTAGGTAAAGCCTAATTTATTTCCACCCCCATCGTTGGGTTAATTTTAATGAAATACTATTTTCTACAAAAAAAAAATAACATGATTTATATTTAGATTGGTTTTTATAATAATAAAAAGGTTAGTTTCACCAATTAAAAGTTGTTTGGATGACATGATTAAAAAAATAAGTTTCCTTGGAAAATTACTTAAAGGGCATAAATTATATATAGAGTGTAAATGTGATAATTTTGAAAGACATATTTTAAAAATAAAAAGAATCAATGTATTAGTGGGGAAGATTTTAAAAAAATACTAAAACACTTAATTAGATATATTTAATGGATACACACACATTTATAGGTATGTTTTTAAGCAGGACTCGTCATGATCTTAACAAAGTTCCTAGAATCTAACTTTTAAAAATAAGAAAAGGAAAGGGGGAAAAAATTGAATTGATGGAGTCTGCAGATAGATACCCACATGCAGGAATGGGGCAGGTGGGGGACACGCGCAATACCAAACAAGAGTCCCTATAGATTTTGATTTTTTAAGTTTTATTTTATTTAAAATATTGATCAATATAATTCAATAAAAATCTGAATCACTTTATCATTATAATAATCAATACTAAAATGAGGGTAAATTTAAGAGAATAAAAATAATATTACTTCATATAAATTTTTTGGAAGGATGATAGAAAAATCCCCCAAAAATATAAATCATTTTAAACAAAGCGATAGAGGTTAAAAAAGTCTGATATTTTTAAAAGGCATTTTATTAGATAAATCTCCCCGTATATTCTTTAAAAGACAATATACTCCCTTCGATCCTAAATATAAGATAGAGTTGAATTTTTTTGAGATATGAAAAAAGCTAATTAAATTACTTTAAAATATTTATATTTATTGTTTTTTCTCCAAATTATGTTTCCTAACTTATAAATTGATATATAATCTAATGATATATAACATATGGTATGATTAAATAACTTATTTAACTTTCTTAATCTCTCTAAAAAAATTAATTATATCTTATATTTAGAACCATAAGAAGTATTACATAAAACAATACAAGTTAAAATCTCCCAGTATATGTCTTACATTTAAAAGACAAATTATTAGGTAAGACGATCAAGTTACAAGAAAAAAAAAAGCATGATGAGATTAGATTTTGACCTTAATGATAAGGTAGCATCATATATAAAATAAGATTTATTCATATATGGCTAAAGAAAATATTAAACTTTTGATCAAATAAAATATTAAAATTAGGTAGGATTTAAGATGAGTATTATATGCTTGAAAGAATAAAAATAATCATATTACATGAAAGAGTATGGGAAAATCCCCAAAAACTACTTTAAAAATAGGGAAATCTTAAATCAGTGAGCTGAAATTGCAAAATCTCATGTCAGTATTGTGTCAGTACGGAAGAGGAATATGAGATTTTGAAATCTTGGCAAAAAGACCAATGTGCCCTTCAGCTGTCCTCCCCTCTTAGCTCGGAATAACAACACTTCACTCTTGATTAACAACATTATATTGTACATTAACAACTCCGCCTTTTACTTTCACAATAACAATATCGTATTGTACATTAACAACTCGACTTTCTTGTTCATAATAACAATATCGATATCTATATTAATAACACCGTATTTTATATTAACAACTCCACTTTCTTATTTCACAACTTCATAATTTAAGTTTTAGAGCCAATAATAACACCTAATTCTTTATTTTTTTTTAACAGAAACACCTAATTTTTTATTAATAACACCGTATTTTACATTAACAACACCATATTTTGAGATACGAAAATGTGAAAGAATAAAGCGGAGTTGTCAATATAGAATGCAGTGTTGTTAATTAAGAGAGATGTGTTGTTATTCCGAGCTGAGAGGGGAGACAACTGAAGGGCACATTCGTCTTTTCGCCGAGATTTCAAAATCCCAGATTTCTCTTCTGTACTAACACAACATTGACTTAAAATTTTATAATTTCGGAACATTAATTTGAGATTTCTCTATTGTAAATATATTTTATAGGGATTTTCCCAAATAATATCATCTCATCCTCATGTTTAAACTTTAAAGATAAAATCGTGTATTCAGATTTTAAGAAAAGATAAAATTAATGTGAAACCAAATCCTATAAAAGCATAAGGAATTGGAACCCAAGACGAAATAGCATATTCCACCCTCTTAAGCAATCACCCAATAGTTCAACGCCACGTGTTAGGAATCGAAATCAGCCGCCAAGTGGTTAGAGGGGAAAAAAAAAGGTAAAAAAATAAATAACGCAAACCATCAGTTTTCAACGATCTATAAGTGGCGAGCCGAGTTTGAAGAATTTCCTGAAAAGACGCCATTGCACTTCTTTTTCGCTCTTCTCTGCAACCTTCCCAGGTACTCCTTCCTTCTTCTCTCTCTTTCAATCTCGTTTTCCCTTTGCAATTTCCTTTTCGTTTTCCCAATTTTCGATTTTTCGAGCAAACGCTTGAGTTGCACGACAGAGGTTTTTTTTCTAACTTTGACCTTGTCTTTGAATTTAACGGTTCAATATTGTGGGCGCTGAGTTAACTGTTTAATTGCTGGCATTAGTTATACCTTAACCGACTAAATTTTTTTTCTCTCTAACTGAATATAATTTTTGCCGATGAATTTTGTGTTCTCTCGGAACTTGGGTTGAGTTTTGTGCCATTGGATCCGGATCGAAATTTAAACCTTTCTGGCAAATCTTGGTTACTACTATAATCTGTCTTTTCGTTTTGGTCGATTATTTATTTTAAATAAACAATTCTGCATATATAGCTCTTCTTAATATGTTTCTATGAACTTGAGTTCTCATTCTTTGGAATTTCTTTTTTTAATGGAGTTATGCTAAGTGCTTAAGATGGATGTTAATGGGGGGATAAAAGGGGAATTGAGATAATCTGTAACTGGCCTCAGGTAGTTTCTGATTCTGTTAGGAAAGAGTGGCACCTCTAACGACCCACTGGGAGTTGGTTAGAGGAGGTAGACAGAGAGAAAACGGAGCGGAATGTATTGGACATTTAGTTTTGGAGATTTGTTATGAATTCACTTATATTTGAGAACCATTTTCTTATTGTAATTTCGGTCTCTTATGGACAAAAAAAGACCCTTGTACCAAACTGGTATCCGAAACAGTTTCAGATTTCCTCTATACCAGTTTCAATCCCAGTTGTGCCTGAAACATGTAGGTGGGATGAGATGATCCAAGCGTCTTCATGAGCTCAAGCTTAAACTATCCCAACTCGAACTGAAAACCAGTACACCTACCTTCCTTTTCTACTGGCACCCCTTCTCTAACTAATTCCTAGTCAGGTTGGTAGAGGTCCCACTCTTTCGTAACAGGATTTAAAACTACCTGAGGCCAGCCGCATGTGATCTCAATTCCCTTTATTTCCCGCTGTACACATCTGCTGAATATATCATTTATACCTCCTGGGCCCTATTTCATTCTGTTAACAGCTCATGTCACTTAGCAGTGATATTGTGATTAGTTTATATCTTGAAAATCTTCCCTCCAGAATTGCTTAAAAGAAATACAAAAAAAAAAAAAGCCGAATCAGTTATGCTTGTGCATGTGATGTCTTTCTCATATTTTTCCTTTCCTGGGTTAATATGCAGATTGCTAATTGGATCTTCATGAGTTCAACAACTACTGGACCATACTCCGTTTCCTGTGCATCGGGAAACAAGAACAGCCTCTTCTGCTGGATTTTGCTCTCCTTACTGCCAAACTATTTGGGAACTCCATTTGCACGCTTCAACTTTCTTCTCATTCAGGCAATTGACAGGAGTCCATCAGCAGTTGAGGGAATTAAGTGGTGATTAATTTACAGCGTTGATTAGTTTGGCCATCAGCATATTTGGATCCCTGTGTTAATTGGCGAGATGGTTTCCTCTCAGTTTTCTGATTTGCCTAAGAATGGCGTGTGCAAACCATTCCAGAAACAAGTGCTCTTTCCTTCAAGCCTCACTGACAGTGTAATTACGGACCAAGTTGAGCTTGATTTCTCTGATGTCTTTGGTCCAGTTACAGTGCCTTCTATAGAAGTGAATGATGATGATTCTGCTATCGTTGGGCATGAGGAAGAATCAAGTGAACTCGTTTATGATGATCCAGCTGTCATTTTTACCCGCTCACATTCATTGGTTGGCCCTTCTACTTGTATTAGCCAATCACTCAAGCTTGGCAAACTCACTTTACATGAAACAGAGGATTCATTGGAAGTGTCGGAGCATGTTGCTGGAGAGACCATTAAAGAGGTCGATGAATCTAATGTGAACAATGTCATCATTGAGGAGTCTCTTGAAGGTGATAACGGGCATCTCACGATGATCCAGGGTGTGAATATTGAAGATTTCGAAATTTTGAAGGTTGTGGGACAGGGAGCATTTGCAAAAGTATATCAAGTGAGGAAAAAGGGTACTTCTGAAATATATGCAATGAAGGTAATGAGAAAGGACAAAATTATGGAAAAGAACCATGCTGAATACATGAAAGCCGAGAGGGATATTTTAACCAAAATAGAGCACCCCTTTATTGTTCAACTCAGATACTCTTTTCAGGTACTTATTCTCAAATTAGTAATACTAGGGTTTGCAGATGCTGTTTTGTTTATCATTGTTGTTGTAATAATTTATTTCTATTGACATAATTTCTTACTATTCAACCTTAATTATGCTATATATTGTCTGTATCTTATTTTCAAGTAATTTTTAATTACCATCTTTGATGTTAGTGAAGTGCTTTCTCTTGACGATCACTGACCAATGTGGTGTTATGTTTATTTTGTTCAGACAAAATACAGATTGTATCTTGTGCTGGATTTTGTAAATGGGGGTCATCTCTTCTTTCAGCTTTATCATCAAGGCCTTTTCAGGTGCTTTTGGTTTTGGCCTTTCTTTTTTAAGAAATATTGCATAGAGGGGAGGATAAATACCTGACTTTGTGGTTTTATTCTTGCTTTCGATTTTCAGAGAGGATCTAGCACGCATATATGCTGCTGAGATTGTTTCTGCAGTTTCCCATCTCCATGCAAACGGAATAATGCACAGGGATCTGAAACCTGAAAATATCCTGCTGGATGCTGATGGCCATGTATACCCCCCTTCCTACTTCATGCTTGAATGATTTTTAGCTCTGCTTTAGACTTTAAATAATGAGGTTTTTGTATCGATCACCTAGGTTATGCTGACGGATTTTGGCCTGGCCAAGCAATTTGAAAGTGATACAAGATCTAACTCCATGTGTGGAACAATAGAGTACATGGCACCTGAAATTATTCTTGGCAAGGGCCATGATAAGGCTGCTGATTGGTGGAGTGTTGGAATCCTGCTGTTTGAGATGCTTACAGGAAAGGTTTGTATCCTACTTTTTGTATAATTGTAGTTGTTCATCTGGATCATTGAAGTTTTTGAGAATTTATATCTCATCTCGTCTGGAATTCTTGCAAAAAACAAATGTGGCAACAGATCCTATTTGCTTATTAGTGTATTATATTATATTCTTGTGCAGAACTTTTGTGTTCTTGGGCATTGAGTAGCTAACTATGTGCTTCTGGTTTGGAATAGAAAATGATTGTTTTTGTTGTTTGGTCATCTTCTCTGCAGCCTCCCTTCTGTGGTGGAAACCGTGAGAAGATTCAGCAGAAAATAATTAAAGACAAGATCAAGCTGCCAGCATTTTTGTCTAGTGAAGCTCATTCACTGTTGAAAATGGTAATAATTAGTTCACCAATAACTCATTGCTTTTAAAGAATATTCTAAGCTTGAAATCCGAATTTTCCTCGCTTCGCTTATCATTTGAATTGATAAACGATTATTTGACATGCTCATTGTAAATTTCTCTTACCTTTCTGTCATTGAGCATTGCCATCAATTCAGACATACTGGGGGAGATGACACATCTGGCCCAGATAGAGGGGTTTAAATAGAAGAGTATAGAACTGGGGTACTTTTGTGTCATGTAACATTTCCTTCATTTCTATATGATTTTTGCATGTGTATTTCATAAGTTTTTTGAATGTGACATATGAAATATTCAGAATTTTCATGTTTTGATATATCTATCATACTTAGCATAAGGACCACGACTTCCCCTCCTTACATTCTATAAATAAGCATTCCACTTCTTAATGACTGGATATTTGAATGTTCACCTACCAGACCCTGCCTTGGTTCAAAATTTTCATTTTCTGGAGAATAATAATTTGACCTAACTTTTGCTAGAAATATATAAAACCTTTTTTTTTGGTTTACTCACTGCTACTTGTCCCTGTTACAGCTACTGCAGAAGGATGCGACTAAGCGATTAGGCAGTGGAACGAGGGGTAGCTTGGAAATCAGAGACCACAAGTGGTTTAAACCAATCAAGTGGAGGAAGTTGGATGCTCGTGAGGTCCAACCAAGCTTTCGCCCTGAGGTTGCCGGAAAATATTGTGTTGCCAACTTTGAGAAGCGCTGGACTGATATGCCCATCACGGTTTCGCCGGCTAATAGTCCACATGGTGGCAATCTTTTCAAAGACTTCAGTTATGTGAGACCTGCTGCTTCCTTCCTTCAAAGGAATAGCCCTGCTTGATATAGCTTTAATTGCCTATAATATGCACAAGTTTTCTGCAATACTCTGTTTTATTTATTTAGCTGTGTGAAAATAGTTGTACTATGGTACAATAACATATATTTTCTGTGTCCTTTGTGCTTTGTGAGATTTGCAGCTCGTGTATTATTGCATTGAGCTGACTTGCTCATAAATTATTGTGGTATGGACAAATACTATGTATTTTGGCATCTTATTATTGTCTCTTCTCTCAGGTGCAATTTCATCTCTACTTACCTGAGTTGGATGATTTTGCTGAAGCATTTTTTTTTTCTTAGTATTGTCATGGCGCTACAATCTTTGCCTATTTTCGAAGGAATATTTAAATTTTAGGAAAATTAAAAAAATCGAAGATACACAATAAAATAAAAAAAATGATAATATCATTTAAAAGTCTTGTTTAATGTGGCTCTGTGAATATTAATTTATGAAAAATAATAGTGCCTTTTGTCTTACTTGTATGCATGTAAACTAGATAGAGATAATATAAAAAGTACAGGGGTCAAATGTTCTATTATCCCAAACAAACAATTGACGTGTCAGCATTAACGAGAGCTATTCACTATTCATGATAACCCAAGAAAACAAAACAATAAGGCCCACAATTGTCATTTCTTACGTTTTATCTTATTATATATACTCTGCCGCTCCCCTTAATATAAAATATAATAGTATTTATTTAATTTGATTAGTTTAAAATTAGAGAAAATTGCCTATAAATACCTTAGTAGAAACTTATTTGTCAAATGTGGTCTTTGGGTGCAAACAATATTCCTCGTATGCAAAAGATCTTTTTTTATATTCAAACAATCTTTCTAAGTGTTCAATATATCTTCCTTATGTGATATTCTCTTGTGTTCGAACAATCTTCCCTTATGTGCAAAAGATATTCTCACATGTCCCATTTAACAAATAAATTTCCAATGATATATTTATGGGCAATCTCCCTTAAAAATATTAGTTAAATTAGTTAATATAACATATATTTTTTAAAATATCAGAGTTATGATCAGTTAATATGATATATAGCTTTTAAAATATCTAAGTTATTTTTCTTATATTTATGATAAAGAGTATAGATTTTATCCTAATGATTGGAGAGAGTATATATATTTAAAAAAATTAAAACTGTATGGGTGTATTGGAGTAAAATTTTGGTCCAAGAAAATGTATTTCTGTTGGATAAAGCAAACAAGTTGAAACAGATGGCAAAAGAGTTGCCACTGCCTTGTGCTGACGTTACTCCAAAAGCAACCTCAAGTTCTGAGTGTACTCATCTTCTGTGAGTGGCGCGTTTCTTCATTCATGGCTTCTTTGCTTCGTCTTCCTCCTGCACATAACCTTCTACACAATAATCTCACCACGATATTCTCCTCCTCTCCTCTGAAATCCACTCCTCCAAATAACATTTCTTTCTTAACACACCGTTTCAAGAGTAACCCTGTAAAATGCAAAGCTTTTCTGGACAACATTCCCAGCGATTTGTTGGAGAGCACTATATACCTGAATCAATTCCCTGTTCTTCGAACAGGGTTAGTCCAATTTCAAAGATTAACTGAAGATTTATCCGATTTCCAGAAATGGGGTTACCTTATTTTTGCAGGATTGACTTGGATTTACTTGACTGCGAGGCCTGGTGTTCTTATTGGCGCCATTGATGCTTACCTTCTGGCCCCTCTGCAACTCGGTTTGGATAGTTTATCAGGAAGAAGGAATCTCAAGAGGACTGATTTTATGATTGGAGACAAGATTGGGGAAGGTTCATTTGGTGTTGTTTATTCTGGTGTTGTGGTTCCGAAGAATGGCTATGTTGAAGAGAATGTACAACAGAAGAGGGGAAGAGGCAAGACAACAACAGATTTGAATGTGAAATCTAAGGATAAAGTTATTCTCAAAAAGGTATTCATATTTATATGCATTTGTAGAGAGCTTTACTTATCTCATGATGCATGCTTCATGGTTCAATGAAGCCAATTGTTGGATCAGTTTCTTTCTACAGATAATAATGACAATGTCTTTGTTTGTTTATATCCATTTCCTTTTTTCCTTTGTTTAGCTTGCTTTTTAAACTCCCTCCTCTGGTCTTATATTATAAGAGCACTTAATTAACTTGGATAGATTACGGAAAAGAAATAAATTGGTTAATTTGAACAAATGTGACATAATCTCTCTTAAACATCATTATGTAACATTAAGTTAGATAAATTAGTTTTGGAAAAAATGATAAAATTTAAAGATAAAATTAATTGAGATATCATATTTTGGACCAAATCCAGGTCCAAACTAGCTCTTATATTAGGGACCAGAGGTGGTTCCTTTTATAAGAGTAAGAAGAATGAGACAAGAATTAAAATCTTTTAATTTTGTCACAAGAACTCCAAAGTTAAAGAGAAACCGGTGCACTCTGACATGGAAGCAATCTCTTTTTCAATGCATTCCCTTCTCTTTTAAATAATGATAAACCTGTTAAATGTGTTCAAACGTTGGCTGGATGACATGTGCAGGTGAAGGTTGGAATTGTAGGAGCTGAACAATTTGGTGACTTCGAGGAATGGTTCAATTACAGGCTTTCCAGAGCAGCTCCTGAAACATGTGCTGAATTCCTGGGAAGTTTTGTTGCTGATACTACAAATTCAAAATTCATAAAGGGTGGAAAATGGCTTGTTTGGAAGTTTGAGGTACTCTACCTGATAGTGATACTTTCATTGCATAAACAACATTCATAGATTATTTATTCATCTATGTTTTACAGGGAAAATCGGTGAAAAATCCCTATTTTGAAATTTATTGGCCAGACCTGAATTCGAGTAAGGTTACTTTCTGTGTATGAAATCCTACTAAACTTTATGCGTGTAAAAATATCCATCCTTCTGGTTAATAAAATTTCCAAACTGAAACTTTTCACCGATTTTCCCAAATATTGTTCATCCATGCACCAATTAACTTCCAAAAAACTTGTTTTAGTATGTTTTGGTGGTCTTAATTGTGTTCTTATAAAATAAATAATTATAACTAAAACTATGGTCTAGTCTATACCTTGTTCTATTTGCATTCATTGCATGAAGTAAATCAAGCAAATTTGCTAAAAATGCACACATGTCAGTACCATGATGTTTTTATCTAATTGCTGGTTGTCTTTGACACAGGGAGACCGCACTCTTGCTGATTACATGAAAGATCGCAACTTTCCTTCAAACTTAGAGTCTGTTATGTTTGGAAGTGTCTTGCAAGGTGTAGACTCTTCTAAACGAAATGCTTTGATCATCAAGCAAATTATGCGCCAGATCATTACGTGTCTAAAGAAAATTCACGACACAGGCATTGTTCATAGAGATGTAAAGCCTGCCAACTTAGTAGTCACTAGACGGGGGCAGATTAAACTCATAGATTTTGGTGCAGCAACAGACCTTCGAATTGGAAAGAATTATATTCCTGATAGTACCTTACTGGATCCTGACTACTGTCCCCCAGAATTATACGTTCTCCCAGAAGAAACACCAAATCCTCCTCCAGAACCAATTGCAGCTTTCCTTTCACCAATCTTGTGGCAGGTTCTAATGCTCATTCATACCTTGTTTACAAAGTCAAAATTAGAAGCTATTTTATAAGTTCAAAAAAAAATTAAATTACCAAAGCCAGCCCTTTTGTCAAATTTATTCTGTCTATAAGGTATAGGGTAAGATTTAGGGAAAATCAAGGAAGGAATGTCATCACTAAAAAGTCCCAATAACAAGTGAGCAACAAGAACCTATTGTCATTTCGTGAATCAAAACTTATTATTGTATGCTACTCATTTGTTATTGGACTTTTTGGTAATTACATTCCTTCCTTGGAATTTATTTGTACTCTCTGCACCATAGATTCTTGTTCTGTAGAGGGTAAGACTTTTGCATTGGCTAGAGTCTCCAGATTGTGATGAAATTCGCCATTTCATCTTAATGGAGTTACTCTGTTTGCATTATATTCTCTGCATCCAGCGAGTGCTAAAACTGAAATCATGTGATTACTGTTGCAGCTTAACAGTCCTGATCTGTTTGACATGTACTCTGCTGGGGTTGTACTGCTGCAAATGGCAATACCATCCTTAAGATCTGCAGCTGCTTTAAAGAACTTCAACTTGGAAATCAAAACATGTCAATATGATTTGATCAAATGGAGAGATTATACTCGCCAGAGGCCCGACTTTCAGATTCTTGACAGCGACTCGGGTAGAGGGTGGGACTTAGCAACCAAGCTTGTTTGTGAGAGAGGTCCCTTTAGAAGAGGACGTTTATCTGCTGCAGATGCTTTGAGGCATCCTTATTTTCTTCTGGGCGGTGATCAAGCTGCTGCAGTCCTTTCAAAATTGAGCTTAGCCAGAAAGTGAGATGCTTAATGACGTGAGTATATCCATTCCCTTTTAAATTTTTTTTGCATGGTTTAATTTTTTTGGGAAAATTAATCTTTTTATCTATATAGTTTTGACTCGATTGTGACTTACTGTCTTAATCCCTAAAATTTAATTCGATACAATTCAGTCCCTTTAGTTTTGACTTAGTTGTAACTTAATTCTGAATTTTGATTCAATATAACTTAGTCTTTCTATATTTTAGAAAATAAAATTATATATTTCATAAAGTTTAGGGATTAAAGTTTTAAGTGGTTAAAATTATAACGACTGAATTGCATTGAGTCAAAGTTCAGAGACTAAGTCACAGCTGAGTTAAAATTATAAGAATGAGTTGCATAGATTCAAATTTACAAATTGACTTACAACTTAGTCAAAATTATAGGGACCAAAAGATTTATATTCCCTTAGCGATGTTTTGTGTTTTTGCTGCCAGTTGATTGTCTCTGAAGCTGTACATCAGTTACTCAACTGAGTGAATATTTTCAATATGAACATGAAAAATTTTGTTACACACTAAATGAATTATACAAGGATGAAAGGATGTATACCATCTATGTGGACAGCTTGTGACTTTTCTCTGTTGGGCTCTTCTTCTCCAAGTTTGTGGGCACACAGTAGCCTATAGAGCTTAAGAAAGATTTGAGAGAAAATTTGTTTGCATTTCACAGAAGGATAACTGCCATTGCTTCTGGCCTAGATTTATGTCAAATTCAGGAAAGATCACTCTGTGATGTAGGAGCTAAATCAATCTTGTCCCATGAGTCATAATTTGTAATTCGGTTCTTCAAGTTGTATATCAGAGATGTTTGGTGGGATTTCACCTGTAATGCTTTCTGACTTCTGTGGATTAAAACAAAGATAGAAAGAACAAAGTGAAGCCACAATTTAGGGTTAATATAATATTTAGTCCTTATAGTTTGCTCTCATTTTGGTTTTGATCTCTATGGTTTCAAATAATAGGTTTTGCTCCCTTAAGGGCAAAATGTACCCCCTCCGGTCTTTAAATATAAACTCAGTTGACCTTTTATTTGGAAAAAGTAAGGAATCTAAATAAATTACTTAATCATATCATATGTTGTATATTATTAGATTATATATCAGTTTATAAGGTAGGCCAATTAGTTTGATAATTTAATTGGTTTTCTTAATATTGCCAAAATAGTCAACTGACTCTTATTTTTAGGAACAGTGCAGTTCTAGGTATTTATAGGGATTAATGTTTTAGACAAAAAAAAAAAAAGCTCAAATGATCAAAATCTATGGTTTGAAAGTAAAACTATGGGAACTAAAACCAAAATAAAAGCAAACTATAAAGACAAAACATTGTATTAACCCAATAATTTACTGTCACATTTTGGTATCTGATGTTTCAATTATTTGGAGGAACTGATTATACATTCAAGAGAAATGATATTCAATTGTATATGACACGTTCATTTGAGCTATGTTCTTGTAGATGATGTGATATATGGTAAATAAGGGCAAGGGTTATATTGTAATTGTCTAATAGCTATAAGGTGCATATTTTCTAGTTAGTTAGAAGAAAGAGACAATAGTATGCTGACGTGTCCAGGAAAAAGGGGATATAACATCTGTACTGGCTCATTTTGCGTTTTTGTGAATGAAATTACCTCTTTTCTGATCTATACTAGTATCAAAGGTATCAGAGACATCCTCTCCGGCCCTATGGCGCCACCGCCGGAGACTCGATCCTCCGATCGTCTTAGCGATCTTGAGAATCGTTTTGAAATGCACCAAACGACGTTGGATGCCATTTCTAATCGTATGGAGCAACACTCCCATGACATTTTGGATCTCAGGAACTCGTCTTCTCGGCTTGAGGATTGCTTACAGGATATCAACACCAAGCTTACTCTGCTGACTTCGTCTTCTCCTGGAGGTAAACGGGCTGTATCTGGGAACGGAGGCGATGGGGGCAATGGGGGGAGTTCGTCCCAACCACACTTTCGTTTTCCGGCCTTCGGGTCCTTTACAGAGATCCCCAATTCTTCTTCTTCTTATTCTATTGCTACTAAACAGAGTCGCGTTGAGTTTCCGAAGTTCGATGGCTCTGATTTTCGTGGATGGGCTTATCGGGCTCGGCAGTTTTTTGAGGTAGATGGTACCCCTCTTGACCAGCGAATTCGGCTTCTGAGTATACATTTAGAGGGCCATGCTCTGCGCTGGCACCAAACCTTTATGCGGCATCGCTCTCTCACCGAGATCAACTGGTCTGATTATTTCGCACAGATGGAAACTAAATTTGCCGAGGTACGCGAGGAACATCCTACTATTGCTCTTAAGAAACTTTTCCAAGATGGTTTAGTAGCTGATTATGAGAAACGATTTGATGAACTTCTTTCGGAAGTGGATTTATCGGATGAAGTCGCACGCAATCTGTTTATTGGTGGCTTACGTCCGGATAGCCAACGTGCAGTGCTTAATTTCAATCCATCGACTCTGGCTAGCGCTTCGTGTATGGCTCGAATGCAGGAAGCCACCATTCAAGCATTGCATGATAATGCTCCATCCTTTGCTAGTCGCAAGAACCAGTTGCTGGGATCGGGTCGCTCAGCTGAGATTGGAGGATCCAAGTCTATGTCTCATTTGGGCCCTCAACCCACATCCTCTTTCGGATCTTTTGGATCCAAGCCCATATCCGGTACTCAACATCCTTCATCGTCATACCCGAATCTTCCGAAGACGTCCTTCTCTGTTTCTTCTCCAGCATCGAAACCTACAAAACAATTGTCTAAGAGTGAGATGGATGACCGCCGAAAGAAGGGGCTCTGTTATTGGTGTGATGAGAAATATTCCAACTCTCATCGCTGCAAATCATCACACCTGTTTTCTTTGCTGATTGATGAAGATGATGAAAATTTTGAAGATGCTTTAGCGGATGAACCAGCTGCGGGTCATATTAACGCTATCGAAGGACAAGAGACAGCAACCACTCTGAAGATTTTAGGCCACATTAAAAATCAGCAGGTAATTATTTTAATTGATACGGGCAGCACCCATAATGTCTTGGATGCATCTATGGCCAAGCGGTTAAAGATAAAAGGTCAAACTCGGGAGGCTATTCGTCTTACAGTAGCTGATGATCGACAGATTGTTATTTCTACCCACTGTCCTAACCTTGCTTGGGAGATGGGTGGTTCTGTTTTTAATTCTGATTTTCTTGTCATGAAAATTGGTGGTTATGACATGATTTTGGGCACTAAGTGGCTTCACACTATTGGTCGATTTTCTATGGATATGGCCATTAAAGTGTTTGAGTTTACATTGAATGGGCAGAGGTTTGAACTTCATGGCCTTGGTTCTAACGAGGATTTTTGTTCTGAAGTATTATCCCTTCGTGACTTAACCACTGTCGATCATTTTTATTTGATCCATGTTCCTTCTCACTTGCAAGTTGATTTGAAACTAGAGTCTCCACTGACTGAGAATCAACAAGCTGAGTTGTCACAGCTTCTGGATAATTATAAGGATGTTTTTGCTGAACCCACCTGTCTCCCTCCTCCTCGTGCATTTGATCATTCCATTCCGCTTTCAGTTGATCGACCTATTAGCTGTAGGCCATATCGCTATGGTCCTGTTCAGAAAACAGAAATTGAGAAGCAGGTTCAGCAAATGCTTGATAATGGTATAATCCGTGAAAGTAGTAGTTCCTTTGCAGCTCCAGTAGTTTTGGTACCCAAGAAAGAGGGAACTTGGCGTTTTTGTATCGACTTCAGGAGGCTTAATGAAGCAACAATAAAGAATAAATTCCCCATACCTGTTATTGAAGAGCTGTTAGATGAGTTAACAGGGGCTACATTCTTTTCTAAACTTGATTTGCGGGCTGGTTACCATCAGATTCGTATGAGAGAAGATGACATTGCCAAAACAGCATTTCGAACTCATGAGGGGCTTTATGAATTTATGGTAATGCCGTTTGGTCTTACTAATGCCCCTGCTACTTTCCAAGGTCTCATGAATTCTGTTTTTAAGTCCTTTTTGAGGAAATTCATCTTAGTCTTCTTTGATGACATTTTGGTGTATAGTAAGGATTGGTCTACTCATTTACATCACTTAGCCATAGCCTTATCGACTTTGAGGCAGCATCAACTCTTTGCTAAAGCTTCCAAATGCATTTTTGCAGCCACTCAGATTGACTATCTTGGTCATTTAATTTCTGCAAAAGGGGTTCAGGCAGATCCGCGGAAATTGGAAGCTATCTCTTCTTGGCCAATACCTACTTCTCTACGTGAGCTAAGGGGTTTCCTTGGTCTTACAGGTTATTATCGGCGCTTTATACGACAATATGGTTCCATTAGTCGTCCATTGACTGAGTTATTGAAAAAAGATGTTAAGTTTGTTTGGTCCCCTGAGGCTCATCATGCTTTTCAAACCCTTAAGGAGCTTATGATTTCTCCTCCGGTTCTTGTTCTTCCTAATTTTCATGACACCTTTGTCATTGAAACTGATGCATCAGGATTTGGGTTGGGTGCAATTCTATCCCAAAATGGCCATCCAATTGCTTTTGCTAGCAAAGCACTTGCTTCCTCTAAGAAGCCCTTATCTGCCTATGAGCGGGAACTATTGGCTATTATATTTGCAGTGAAACAATGGAGATCTTACTTGTGGGGCCGTAAGTTTATCATTAAAACTGACCATTTACCTTTGAAGCATTTATTAGAACAGCGGGATCTTAGTCAAGAACAATTCAAGTGGCTTCATAAGTTATGGGGCTTACACTATGAGATTGTTTATAGAAAGGGTAGTGATAATGCTGCTGCCGATGCTCTTTCTAGACGTTCTGATGGCTCTTGCTTGGCTTTATCTGTTCCGGTTTCTTCCCTTTACACTAGGGTACGAGACTCTTGGCTGGTCGATGATCATTTACAGCAACTTATCAGCGATTTGGAGCAAGATCCAGCCACTCATTCTAAGTACACTTGGCAGCATCAATTGCTGAAACGCAATGGTAAATTAGTTGTCGGGGCTGACCTTGGACTTCGTACTGATTTACTTACTTATTTTCATGCTGATGCTATTGGAGGCCATTCAGGTATGCACCCTACTTTTCGCCGTCTTGCTGCATTTTTCTATTGGAAAGGTATGGAACGTGATGTTAGGAATTTTGTGCGCGAATGCATTACTTGTCAGCGTTTTAAACCTGATTTGGCTGCTTCTCCTGGCCTTCTTCAGCCTTTACCCATTCCTGAACATGTTTGGACTGAATTGTCTATGGATTTTATTTGTGGCTTACCTAAATCTTATTCCAAGACTACTATTTTGGTTGTGGTTGATAGATTATCTAAGGCTGCTCATTTTATGGCTTTAAAGCATCCTTTTACAGCGGCAGATGTGGCTCATATATTTATGGACAATGTTGTTAAGTTGCATGGTTTTCCTAAGTCTATTGTGACTGATCGGGATCCTATTTTTTGTGGCAAGTTTTGGAAGGAACTTTTTCGTTTATATGGGGTCAAACTTCACTATTCTTCTGCTTATCATCCTCAATCGGATGGCCAAACTGAGGTTCTTAATCGTTGCCTTGAATGTTATCTTCTCTGCATGACTGGTAATTTCCCTAAACAATGGGTTAAATGGTTGTCTCTAGCTGAGTTATGGTACAACACTACATATCATTCTGCTATAGGTATGTCACCTTTTGAGGCTGTTTATGGTGTCTCGCCTCCTGTCCATTTACCTTATATAACAGGGGATTCTCCTAATGATTTAGTTGATCGTACTTGTCTATCCCGAGAATTGGTTTTACAGTTTTTAAAACAGCACTTGCTGAAAGCTCAGCATAGGATGGTTCAGCAAGCTAATCGGAACAGGTCTGACCGTCAATTTAATATTGGTGACATGGTTTATCTGAAGTTGCATCCTTTTCGTCGGAACCTGATTAATAATTCCTCTCTTCACAAGCTTGCTGCACGCTATTTTGGACCTTTTCAGGTTCTTAAACGCATAGGGTCTGTTGCATATGAGTTAGAATTACCCTCTGGCACTAGAGTTCATCCGGTTTTTCATGTCTCCCTTCTTAAGAAGCATCATGGACCTTCTGCTGTTATTCATCCAACTCTGCCCCCTGTTGATGATCAGGGCCAATTTTTGCTTGAACCAGAGGAAATTCTAGGGCGCAAGGTTATTAAGCGCCACAACTTACCTATCACTCAGGTCTTAATTCGTTGGAAATTTTCCCACCCTGAAGATGCCACTTGGGAGAATCTTGCTGTCATCCAGCAACAATTTCCTCACTTTTCTACTGCTGCACCAACTACCAATACTATCCTTGTGGACAAGGATCTTTTTTAGGGGGGGAGTAAGTTGATATATGGTAAATAAGGGCAAGGGTTATATTGTAATTGTCTAATAGCTATAAGGTGCATATTTTCTAGTTAGTTAGAAGAAAGAGACAATAGTATGCTGACGTGTCCAGGAAAAAGGGGATATAACATCTGTACTGGCTCATTTTGCGTTTTTGTGAATGAAATTACCTCTTTTCTTATCTATACTAGTATCATGATGCCTCTGTTTTGCAACCTTACTTTGCCTATTATAATTCAAGAGAAATGTTTATGTTTTTCATGTAACGCATAGTAGTTGTCCTGTCTCAACATAGACATTAATCCAAATAGAATGAGAATAGGAATCACCGTAGTTATTCCCTAAGTTTTCTCTGTAGTATAACTGGTGGGATCTAGCTTCTTGTTGTTGTAGCATCCCTAACCAACTAGAAAACTTCCTGACTAATTAACCAAACTCACCTAACTAATGACTTTTTTTTATGGTAATTTTGATGCCATCTTTGGTCCATAATATAAGAGCTAGTTCGGGAGTTCGATTTAGTCTTAAATATAAGAGCTCAATTCATTTTATCTCCTGTATTTATTATTTTTTCCCTAATTAATTTAATTATAAACCGATATACAACATAATGTTACACATGAATATTTTCGGGAGATTGTATTACATTTTTTTAAATTAATCAATTTATTTCATTTTCTTATTTACCCAAAATAATTAAGTAGCTTTTATATTAAAGACCAAAGTGGTAGTTTACAAGGAATAACTAATTTTAACTAACTTCATGAATTTATGTAAAGTTATTATCAGGTGCTTATAATAAGGAGCGGAGAAAGTATAATCCCTCATGCAAGAAGCCTGCATTAAACATTCTTTTCACCTTTCAGAATCTTTTTCAGATGACTTCATTTCTATATCTTGGATACACAAGTGATGCTTGTTGAATATGTTTAAGATGTTATAGTTTCAAACAAAACCAAGCAAGTAAATATGTCATGAACAAAATGATTCTATAAAAGGGAAATGACATCAAGATCCTAATTAAGAAAAATAATATTAAAAAAGTCTCATTGCTTGTCAACGGTGGCTCTTTCACTTGTCATTGACAGGCTATGAGACTTTACTGATATTATTTTTCTTATTTGAGACCTTAATGTCAACTTTCCTTCTATAAAGCCCTGTGTGCCTGAAGCTCTCCATATTCCTAATCTCTCTGTGTTCCATTCCCATTATAAGGATAAGGTACATGACATATACATTATACATACGTAGGTACTTGAATAAGGATGTATTCTTGACTAATAACCTTTGTTCATGTACCTACGTGTTTGCAGCACTTTTTATAAGTTTGGTTTTTTGTGTGGAGTAATTTTAAAGGGAAAATCGTACACTCTGTGTGTATGTGTTTGTTTTTCCACTCATACATGATATAATATAGAAATTTTAACTATTCATTCATACTTTCAAAATCTTTTAATAGTATGATTAACTAAAATCGTTGGGCAACATATAATAACAAGTTTTGTTTATAGAAAATGACAACATGTTTATACTGCTTACTTGTTATTGGGACGTTTTGGATTACGATCATTTCTTAGGACATCAAGTTATTCTCCCCTTTAATTTCCAGCCTTTATAAAATTTTATTTATAAAAGTATACGAGGTGTTAAATAAAATGAAGAAAAAATTCATAAAGACCATGCTATTCTAGAAATTGAAATTAATGGTTTTTATACTCAAAGATAAATGCCTATGATGGATCAAAGCGTTTGTGTCTTATTCAGTGCATGTTTGGTATCACGGCAGTTTAAAAAATAAGCCACTTATTACGCAAGCCGAGAAAAAACTCCTCTCACATACTTACCTCGTATATCGTGAATCACGAATTATAAGCACGTTTTGGACAAAAATAAGCCATTCCAAACGCACACTCAAACAAAATGAATTATAAGGATCTGGTTCAAAATTAAGAAAAACTATAAAGGCTTGCTTATTAATTTTCTAAAGGATTTTTTTTGGCCATCATCATAGGGATTTTTATAAGGAAAAATTTCCCAAAAATACCTTTGGGGCAAATTAATTACTAAATGTTACCATGGAAGATCGGTTGCACTTTAACAGAAGATATATTGCACATAACGAAAGATATTTTGCACACAACGGAAGATGGTTTGCACATTTATATGGAAGATTTGTGCACACATGGAAGAGTATCTGCATATAACGGAAGTTCTTTTACACATACGGAAGATAGCTTGCACGCTTAGTAGCATTCAGCAATTAATTTACCAAAAAGGTATTTATTCCCAATTCTCCCTTTTTACAATTTACAAACTATGAATTTCTTATAAAAAGTATATAATACAACTGTTAGGCGTTAATATAAAATTTACTCAGTTAATTTGATTAGGTTAAATAAATTATTTAAATTAATTATTTATAAAAAAATACATATTGATTTTTCTAAAATACTCTCTTAAAACATTTGCAATGAAATGGCCTATTGAAGCAAACTCTTTTGACTTGTGCAATCAACAATGATATTTCAAAACAAAATGTTAAACATAAAAAATAAAGTAGATTGATATCTTATGTTTAAAATTAAATTCAACCTCTCAACTTAAGATTTTAGACTTCATGCAACTTGCTGAATTCATCCTTCTTTCATAAAGTCATTGGAACATGCTGTCCTTCAGAAAACAAAGGCCAGATTGGAACTTGCTTATCAAATTATTATGTGCATACCCAAGTATTAAAACTCGGACCGGGTATTGAACCGGTCGGGGTACTTGGTTAAGGGTTAGTGGATCAGACCGGGGCCAAACCGGAGCTAAACCGGAACCAAACCGGTGAGAAATTGAAGATTTTAGGTTTATAGTATGAAATTCTAAAGGATAAATAAAAAAAATTTAAAAAAAAAAATTGGAACCCAGACCAGACCGATCCACTGGCCAGTTCGTCGGTTTCCGGGCCGGACCGGCTGGTCCGATCCAGGTTCCTAAACCTAGGTGCATACACACACACATGATATATTTATAATTAATTTGGCAGGTGCATTTCTAATTGAAAAAATTAAGAAAAACATAAAGTTTTTACGGAACATAATTGATTCGTTTATTTGGGGAAGCATCACAATCAATAATTGATAAATGAAGTTACCAAACTCGTCATTACAGGGAGGCACACATATAAATGCCTATTGCACTACTGAAAACGCGTGGGGACCACGTCGTCTTTCCCCGTAACTCTGATCTGTCATCACTCGCGAGGGGCTGACCGGAAATATTCCACCGCCGTAAGGTCATAACCGTCATTCCGTCCTCCATAACATCTGTTTCATTAGCTTTTAAGGTAATCAAATCCTTCATTATTTTGATTTTAGGGAAAATTATGTAAAAGGACCCTGAACTTTAAAATAATATACAAATAATTTTTCTATTGTCTGATATCTTACAATGAACTTCCTAAACCCTTCAACTCACACAAATACTCCCTCCACTTCTACTCTCTCTGGTTTTATTTATAAATAATGTTCTCTCTCATAGTTTTGATTCTTTATATAAGCAATAATTTTATTTTATCTAAAAATTTAATAGACTTTTTTTCATTTTTATGCTCAATTAATTGCATATATATCTTATTTATTTTTCCACTCATTTTTTTGGGTATAAATTACAGGTTTTTTCTTTCGAAAATGGTGTTCGCCTTTCCTAACAAATAAGTTTTCAGGACTTTGAATTTGTGTTATTTTCCTTATAGAATAAGGCTGTTTACTACCTCAAGTAATAGCTTCTTGATTTTTTTTCACTCATTATTTTATCTCTCACTCATCATCTTCATAAATAAGGGTATGTTTGGAGGAAAAATTATATCTCTTGCATCTTTATTGCTTTTAACTAATTTTAACTATTAGTTCATTTTACATGACTTGAATATTTATTACTTATAAAAAAAATTGGAGAGAGTAGTTCCTATATTAGTGATTTTGTATCTCACTTATCTACATCTACATATTAGGAGATAATCTAATATCTATTATCAATCAAAATTTAAGAAAGCAATATACGCATATAAAAATAAAATATAAGGGATATACAAATATATAATTGATAGTTGGTGTTTATTTGTACAGATTTAAAAGCTCTCGGATGTTTATTTTTAAGTTTTAAAAGTTAAAGGAGTTTTTTTTTGGGAAAATTCCAAAAAACTACATTGGAAATAGCAAAAGGACAATTCAGTACATTGAAATTGAAAAAGGACAGATCAGGCTGTGTCAGACGGGCAGAGGAATCTGGCATTTTGAAATTTCGGCCAAATGACGAAAATACCCTTCAGCCCTCAGTCGGAATAACAACATAGGAGTTGTTAATGGCGAATCCAGAGTTGTTAATGGCGAGATCGATGGTGTTATTGGCCCTGAAATTTGTTAAGTGCGAAAGAAGAAAATGGAGTTGTTAATATCGAATCCGGAGTTGTTAATGGCGAGATCCGTGGTGTTATTAGCCCTGAAACTTGTGAATTGTAAAAGAAGAATTAAAGTTGTTAATAACGAATCCGGAGGTGTTAATTCCGAGGATCATGTTGTTATTCTGAAGTGGGCCTGAAGTGCTGAAGGACATTTTCGTAATTTGGCCGAAATTTCAAAATGCCAGATTCCTCCTTTTTCTGACACCCGCCTGATTCGTCTTTTTTGAATTTTGATGTACTGATTTATCCTTTTTATATTTTGAGTGTAGTTTTTTGGAATTTTCCCTTTTTTTTTTAGCCAAATTAAAGGAGTTATTTATATATAATCCAAAATTTAGGGATGTGTTGTGTAATATAACATTGGTATTATATGGAAAGCAACTTGAAACAGCTAGCTATCTAGCTAAAAAGATCTGAACCGTTCACATATCATCTAGACGATCAAGACGCGCATTACTAAAGTAACAACTGAAGAGAGTTTCAGTAAATAAGCTCTCATTTTCATTCCCTTTCTGGTTTCTTTCTTTCTGCCATCTTCGTCAAAATCCAAATCCCTGAATGCTTCAGATCTCCCTGGTCTTACTTGTTTCCACAGAGTCTTAAATTGTCTTCATCATTCTGGGTTAGCTTCTTCCCACTCCCTTCTCTGTGGATATATTTTTTTTTTTTGTTAAGTTTGTTAATCTCCTGCTCCTTAAAGATCTGGGAGGATTGTTTCGAATTCAGATTTTGTTGAATTTTTTTTTCCTGATCGTGCGCAACACTGGAAGGCTCTGGGTCATGAGGGACATCAAAGGGTTTCTTCCTTGGATTCTTCTTCTCTTAGCTTTTCAAGTTGTTCAAGCTGCCGATTATGTGCCGTCTGATAAAATCCTCTTGAGCTGTGGGGGTCCTCCAGATTCAACCGATACTGATGGAAGAAAATGGAATTCTGATGTTGGGTCCAAGTTCTTGTCCTCAACGGGAAAATCCAAAACAGCTGCTGCTGCAACACAAGACCCCTCCGTGCCGGCAGTTCCATTTATGACAGCGCGTGTGTTTCAGTCGGAATTCACCTACTCTTTTCCGGTGGCAACTGGTCGGAAATTCATCCGTCTTTACTTTTACCCTTCTTCTTATGGCGTATTTAATGCCTCCGATGCGCTTTTCTCTGTCACTGCTCAATCCCTCACGCTTCTTAGGAACTTCAGTGTTGCTCAAACGGTATTAGCTTTGAACTATGACTTTCTTGTGAAGGAATATTTTGTCAATGTTGAAGGAGATTCGCTGAATGTAACTTTTACTCCATCTCCTAATGCTTCTAATGCATTTGCCTTTGTTAATGGGATTGAGATTGTGTCTATGCCTCCTGATATTTATGGTGCTCCTAGTGATAACCCTATGATGGTGGGTACAAATACTCCTTTCTCTTTTGATAATAGTACTTCCCTTGAGACTGTTTATAGGCTTAATGTTGGTGGGAATGATATTTCGCCTTCCCATGATACTGGTTTGTTCAGATCATGGACTGATGATACTAAGTATCTCTATGGTGCTGCTTATGGAGTCACTGAGCCTGCTGATCCTGAGGTTAACATCACCTACCCTCCAGGCACACCTTCTTATATTGCTCCTCTTGATGTCTACTCTACGGCTAGATCAATGGGGCCGAATGTAAATATCAATGGGAATTACAACTTGACTTGGATTTTCTCTGTTGATTCTGGGTTTTTTTATCTTGTGAGACTCCATTTTTGTGAGGGTTCAACCAATATCACCAAGGTTAATCAAAGGGTGTTCGATGTATTTGTTGCTAATCAAACAGCTGAAGATGGAGCAGATGTTATCGCCTGGGCGCACGAATATGGTCTTCCACATGATAATGGGGTCCCCGTGCATAAGGATTATGTTGCGTTTGTTCCTGTTGGGGAGCCACAACAGGATCTGTGGCTTTCACTACAGCCAGATATGAAGTCAAAGCCTCAGTACTCTGATGCAATATTGAATGGAGTGGAGATATTCAAAATTAATGATACTACTGGTAATCTTGCTGGGCCGAATCCTATTCCTGCTCCTGTGCAAGATGTTATCGATCCATCATTAGCTAGAAGCTCAAGCAAAGGCCATTCGAAGAGTCAGAAAGGAGCAATTGCTGGAGGTGTTAGTGGGGGAGTAGTTTTATTACTTGTTGGAGTCATTGCCTTTGCTGCTTCACGTCGTAGGAGGCATGGCAAGAAGGATTCTGGTACAAGCGAAGGGCCGTCTGGCTGGCTTCCTCTTTCTCTTTATGGCAACTCCCATTCTGCCGGTTCTGCCAGGACCAACACAACAGGAAGCTATGCATCATCACTCCCATCAAATCTCTGTCGGCATTTCTCATTTGCTGATATTCAGGCTGCAACGAACAACTTTGATGAGGCTTTGCTCCTTGGTGTGGGAGGATTCGGTAAGGTTTACAAAGGAGAGATTGATGGTGGAACAACCAAAGTAGCAATTAAACGTGGGAACCCTCTTTCTGAGCAGGGTGTACATGAGTTCCAAACTGAGATTGAAATGCTCTCTAAACTGCGCCACCGGCATCTTGTTTCACTGATTGGCTACTGTGAAGAGAACACTGAAATGATCCTTGTCTATGATTACATGGCCTATGGAACTCTCCGGGAGCATCTCTATAAGACCCAGAAACCTCCACTACCATGGAAGCAAAGGCTTGAGATATGCATTGGAGCTGCTCGAGGTTTACACTATCTACATACAGGTGCCAAGCACACTATCATCCACAGAGATGTGAAGACCACTAACATTTTACTGGATGAGAAGTGGGTAGCAAAGGTTTCTGACTTTGGATTGTCAAAGACTGGTCCAACATTGGATAACACACATGTGAGCACCGTAGTTAAGGGTAGTTTTGGATACTTGGATCCAGAATACTTCAGGAGGCAACAACTGACTGACAAATCCGATGTTTACTCATTCGGGGTGGTTCTTTTCGAGATTCTGTGCGCTCGTCCGGCTTTGAACCCAACCCTTCCAAAAGAGCAAGTGAGCTTAGCAGAGTGGGCTGCTCATTGCTACAAAAAGGGCATTCTTGATCAGCTCGTTGATCCTTACTTGAAGGGCAAGATAGCCCCAGAATGTTTCAAGAAGTTTGCCGAAACTGCAATGAAGTGTGTGGCTGATCAGGGCATCGAGAGGCCATCGATGGGGGATGTGCTGTGGAACCTTGAGTTTGCTTTGCAGCTGCAAGAGAGCGCAGAGGAGAGCGGTAAGGACATTGGAGGAATGCACAACATTGATGAGGAGGAGCCCTTGTATGTGAACTCCAAAGGGAAGGACCCGAACGAGGCATTACCGGGTTTCGACAGCAATGTAACTGATTCCCGAAGCTCAGGGATGAGTATGAGCATCGGTGGCCGGAGCTTGGCCAGTGAAGACTCTGATGGATTAACACCAAGCGCTGTGTTTTCTCAGATCATGAATCCGAAAGGGCGTTAATGTCATTGCAAGAAGCCAACACCACAAGGGTGGGGACTACATATTTACATAATCTCAAGTTGGGTAGTGAAGTCCACTCTACTACTTGAAGCCGTTAATGTTGATGAAGGGAATCATAATTGAATTTTCAAAATTTATTTAATTTCATGTATGTTATATATTCTGCCTGATTTGTTTTGATCTTGTAAGTTGCAATTGTGACCACATTACATGAGGATGAAACATACCGGTTCAGGTTATTAACCATTTCCCTCCCCTGAAACATCTTATATTTATCCTTATAAATATTTTGTTTTTTTTTATTTGATTAAAGGTTTTCCTGAGAAGCATCGACTATAGAGAGACTATAGAGGGTTTTCACTTCTCGGGCTACCAAATAATATTTCTTTTAAGCAATAATAAGTGGTCTATCTCAATTCTCAAATTCCAAAAATTATCCTCATGTAGTATTGTGCTCGGTTGGAATAGTGATTGAAATACTTAAAAATAGCTTTTCAATCGTGATTTATGATATACGAGTTAAATATGTGAGAAAAGTTTTATCTTGATTTATGTAAAAAATAACTTATAAATAATCTCTTCGGTCCAATATTCTTCGTAAATGTGAATGTATAGAACCTTGATGAGACATACAGTTCTCCTTTTTTTTTTTGGGAGGAATAGTGAGACATAGGAAAAGCCATCTAAAATCGTCCAAAAGACAACAAAACAAAATCATATTTGTACTCAAAAAGTATTTTTTTTTTCAGATTTAGAATTTTATTTTAAAAAACTGTGAATTCCTAATAAATTTTCAAGTATTTATGTCGCCCCAGTAAAATTTAACAACTAGGAAATAATTCAGATGCTTTACATAAAATTTAAAATTAAAGCGAGATACAAATCTTTTTAATAAATTTTATATTATAATAAAAACTGAAAAACACGAAAAATACACCACATACCCAAATACGCGTTAGCATGATTTGCGGTGAAATAGATGGTGGATGTGGGTCCCAGTTTAGCTGTGACCATGCGGAGTGGTCTTATGAGAACGACGAGTACTCCTATCTTGCAATAACGGTTCCCAATTTTTTACATTTTTTTGTTGGGGATCATTGCATTAAAATAAATGAAAAATTAATTTTTTTTGGCTTTGACTTAATTATAACTCTGTTTTAATTTTGATACACTCACATCCTTAGCTTTGACTTTTAACTTTGTTGGCGTTTCATCCATATGTTTTACTAACTTACTGCAACTCACTTTTTTATAGTTTTAAACATTTGTTTTTGGCCAATATGGTTTTCAACATTTGAATTTTGAAATATGTGGACTAAAGTTATAAACTGTCAAAATTATAGAATTGAAGTTCGAAAGTTAAGTTACAACGTAATCAAAATTATAAAAAATACTTATATATTTTATGAATGTTACCTCAGTTATATTCTAATTGATTAAAATATAAAAATTTATCTTATTTTAATACTATATAATAAATAAATTATTTAGAGAAATTTAAATTTTATAATTTTAAAAAACATAAACTTCATAATTTAGAAAACTTTAAAAACACAATCCCCTCCCGTGAAAAGTTGTTTTTTAAAATCATAAAATTTAATTTTTTTCAAATGACTCATCTTCTATATAAGATTAAAATAAGATGAGTTGTTATATTTTAATTAAGGTAATTAAACCCGGATTGGTCATTGAACCGGCTGAGATATTAGGTCAAAAGTCAATGGGTCAGACCGAAGTCAAATTGGAACTAACCTGGGACTAAACCGGTGAGAAATTGAAGATTTTAGGATTATTAATATGAAATTTTAAAGAATTTTTTTTAAAAAAATTGATTTTTTTTATAAAATAAATACCGGACCGTCTACCGGCCGGTTCGGGTCTGAGAACATGGATTTTAATTAGTCAGAGTATAGATGAGGTGACGCTATTGGAGTATATAAGTATTTCTCTTGCAATTATAGAGACTAAGTTACTCCCTCCGGTCCTATTTATAAATAACTTTATCTCTCATTGGGCTAATCCCTTTTATAAGCAACTTTCACTTTTTTTCTAAAAATGTAATCTTCTTTTTCCTATTGTACCGTTATTAAATACTCATTCTTTCTCATATCTTATACTCATTATCTCTCATACTTTTTATCTATTCTCTCTAGGGTTATGGAACCCTGACCGGACTTGCCGGTTCGATTCACAGTTCGGTCCGGGTTCCTATTTTTAAAAAAATTAATATTTTCTTTAGAATTTCACATTAATAAGCCTAAAATCTTCAATTGCTCACTGGTTTAGCTTCGGTTGGGTCCCGATCTGACCTACTGACCTTTAACCCAATACCCTGACCGGTTCAATACCCGGTCCGGGTTCATGAACATTGATTCTCTCTCCTATACTTTTTTCATAAATAAGGGCATATATGAAAAAAAAACATGATATTTAAAACACTTATTGTTTTTAACTACCAATTTGTTTTGCACAATTAAGAGGAAAGTTGTTTATAAATAAAACCGGAAGGAGTACATCTTTAAAACCTTAATTGAACTAAGTCAAATTTATAGGGATGAAAAATTTCCCTAAAATATATAATATATAGGGAGAATTGCTTATAAATATCTTTTTGACAAATTAATTGCTGAATGCTACTATGAAATATCTGTTGCACATAAGGAAAATTGTTTGTACATTTATATAGAATATTTTTGCATACACGGAAAATGGTTTGCATAAAATGAAAGATCGCTTACACACAAAAAAAATTACTTGTATGTTTGATAACAATCAGTAATTAATTTAGCCAAGGTATGTTTGAGAATTCTCCCAAATATATATATATATATATATATATATATATATATATATATATTACAAAAAAGGAGGGTCCAGTCTGGCACGAACGCGTGTGTGAGCATATTGTGAGGCCAACTTGATTGATGAGATTCTATGAAAGCTGTATAACAACAGAGGACACCTGTAAGCCACACACACAATATAACGCTCTCTATACCTAACTTGGTTTCTTTATTTATAAAGGCACCGTCTCTGATCTCTTACTTATTTAATCACTAATATAAAACTTTGAAAAATCCTGAAATGACAAGGAATAATGGAATATTACATACTTTATTTTTTTTGACCTTGATTCATACTTTATTTAAAAAGATAGGAAAAATTGCTTTTAATGATCAAATTTGAAAGTTGACATAAACAGGCGGAAGTGGCTGCCACGTATGTGTAGCAATTTTCCCTTGTGTGTGTGAGTGTGTGTCAATCAATATTAATTATCAAATATATCAATCAATAATTCAATATACTCTCTTTTCTTTTCATTTCTTTTTGTAAGATAAAATTAACTAAATTAAAATTGGTTAGGTATAATAAATACTATTCCCGTTTTATTTATAAGTCAAAATTACCTAATTCTCATATATAAGAGAAAATTAGTGAACTCAATAAATATGGATTAAATTGATAAATTTTACTAATTTTATACTCATTTATAAATATGTACTTTTCACCTCTTTTTTCTCTCTCCACCTTTAATAGAGATAGAATTGTAATACTTTCATTTATTATTCTGAAAGTGAATTTATAATAAGGACAAAATTTTTTCTCAATCTAGACTTATAAACAAGACTAGAGTGATATGTTAAAAATGAATTTTGTTCTTTAAAAATGCCCTCATTTATGTTGAAAAGAAAGAATATGTTATATTGAGTGCTTTAGTTAAACACGAGAATTAATTACAATAGTAGTATGAGTAATTTTTTTAATTAAAGAGTAAAATGGGGAGTTTACAAAAAAAACTTTCAGATATCCCCTAATCCTATCTTATAAAAAGGAACAGAGGGAATAATATATAAAATGTATCCATTATTTCTAATTTTATTTTCGTAAATCACTTGTGTTTTTTTCCCCTTATGTTTTAAGAACCAAAAGTCCCACATTTATTGAGAGTAAACTCAACATTCAATGAGCCCATGATTAGTTTATCTGAAAATCAACTCATTAGCAGCAATAATTATTCTCCTAATCCTGTTTTATTTACCATCATCCTGATCACTCATTATGCAAAGACCCTCTTTTGTAAAAGCCAAATCATTGAATGCAAATTACAAAAATTCAACACATCATCATTATCCATCTTCCTTACTTGCCAAACTCTCTTGAAATCTACCAAGCAATTGCAGGCATTTATATTGAACAAGACTTGCGACCCGTGCAACGCATGGATAAGTTTTATCTAGGTGGTGAAAATTACATTCACACACATTTAAACGTAAAAAGTAAATTATCTATTAGGCTATGAACATTGAAATGTGAGTATTTGCAATTTAGCATTAATAAATTTAGCTACATCCATCCAAATGTTTGAATTAGATCAATCTCATAAAATAAGGTTTTGAAACACATCTCTGCAGACAACGTTTGTCGTCATGTTAGTACATTTCTTCTTTGTTTTTCATCCAATATAAGTAATTTAAAGCCATTAAAACTCTTGACTCTTGATTGTACAATTTATAGTTGACCAGGTGAAAAAACTAGATTCAGAAGGTATAAGCCAACATTCGTCATTGATTGACATTGGCTTTTGTTTATTGGGTTGCACTCATCATGGAACAATAGCTCTGATGGTATAGTTATGTCCATCATGAGGAAGTCATATGCTCTCGCCACCAGCTTTTAACAACCACTCTGAAAAAGTCTTACTTTTCTTCTGTTCTTTAGGATCACAGGATGACTGGAGTCTCATGTTCGTTGTCAAACTGAGTATCTTACACTCAAACCTAAAGGGAGAGGTGTTGATGGCAATGTTAACAATTTCAGCTTTGCCACCCTTTGGTATAACTGGCAATATTTGCTTAAAATCACCTTCCAGACTACACATCCCCTAAACATTGAAGCAGATTTTTGTTCGTAACGCTAACCTCAACCCTAGTAAGCTGTTAAAAAAGAAACTATTTCAGGGACGTCATATTTAAGTGTAGTAAACGCATAATGTCCATAAATATTAATTAGAATAAGTTGTCTAGGCCTGAATATGGAAAGTTTCAAATTGAGTTAACCTCTTCTTCCACCGATACCATTCCAATCTTCCAAACGGGATATGGGGAAACCTTCCTCCTAATGACTCACTTTCTCAGGACCTTAACATAGAAGGGCAGACCATGTGTCTTTGGTGTCGTTAAGGTTCCTGAATAAATCCTTCTTCAACATCTGGTAAAAGGTTTAAGACTTAGGTTAGAACTTCAAAAGTATTCAAATACATTGGATTACAAATTCACGAATATAAAGTTGCAAGTAGATGGCTTACTATAACACGAAATGGAATAACAACTAGATGCACCGATTGGAAATGATGATGATACTTGCAGGTTCTGTTCTAGCAACTTCTTCCAATTAAATATACATTATTTGACTGGAATTAGATAAGTGGCAATGTTTTTTAATTTTGGGAAAAAATAATATATTTGAACTGTCCATATGAATAACTATTTACCAACCAGTGCATTGGTAATTTGCGTTAGTCATTAAGTTAATGGGTCGACCTATTAGAGACCTCTAAAATAGGCCAAGTCTGAAAGCCACCTATTGGTACCCCTGTGACTTAAAATCAGGGTTATTGAATCCGGACCGAACCGGCCGGTCAGGCCTAGAAACCAGCGAACCGGCTGGTAAATCGGTCCGGGTCCGGGTTCGTATTTTTTTTTAAAAAAATTTTTAATTTTTCCTTTATAATTTCATATTATATGTTTAAAATTTTCAATTTCTTACCGGTTTGTTCCCGGTTTAACTTTGGTTTGGCCCCGGTTTGACCCACTAACCCTTAACCCTATACCCCGACCAGTTCAATACCCGGTCTGAATTTTAATACCTTGTTTAAAATCGATTGGAAAAAAAACACTACTCATACACAAATAGATGTCCAATCACTTAATTATTCCCTGACTAGTAAGGGAAAAAATTTTTAAAAACAAAATAATGTATGCACACGCGCATGGCAACCGTCAGAGGCGACCATTTAGGTGAAGTTGCAGCTGAGATTATCCTATTCGTTGTTAAGCATTACCTTCATAGACTTTTGAAATATCGGGGACAAACCCGCGTTATACTTCAATTTTTCAATAAAGGGCGTCGGAGCAGATGATATTCCAACTCGTACTTTCAATCCCAATCTATCTATTACTATTATAATAGGAGGAATACTGAAGGGTTTACTGCTTGACATCTAGTATGCCTAAAATCTCGCCACGTGGCACACCCCTTACATAACACCTAGACATCGTGCAGGTTGTTACTCTATTTTTTTCTCAATAATCTTCCATATTTAATATGTAATCTGAATTACCTAATTAAAATTTTAAATTTCTTCCTCAATAATCTAAATGACCTAATATTACCATAATTCCCGTCAGTTTAATTTTTGAATTTGTTTCTCAATTTTCTTTCATATTTAATATACAAATCTGAATTACTTAATTAAAATTTTAAATTTGTTCCTCAATAATCTAAATGACCCAATATTACCATGATTCCCGTCAGTTTAATTTTTAAATTTGTTTCTCAATTTTCTTCTATATTTAATATACAAATCTGAATTACTTAATTAAAATTTTAAATTTGTTCCTCAATAATCTAAATGACCCAATATTACCATGATTCCCGTCAGTTTAATTAATTAATTTTAACAAAGCAATGGTGTCAATGATATTTTCCGTCTAAACATTTGCTATTAAACATTGATTTGGTTTGAGATTAAGTGAGAATAAAATTATCTTTTGTTTTTTTAATTATTAAACTATTAATATTTTACATTATCTACAGTTTATTTTCAATTTCTCTCTCTCTCTCTCTCTCTCTCTCTCTATATATATATATATATATAGACCTAAACTGCTCTGTGTAGTGGCTAGTGGATCAAGCAGTATTTGTATCTCTAAATACCGACTTACTGTCTTCGAGGGTAGTGGGATGGCTTTGTGGCGAGTGGAGCGACTTTTTTTTGGGTGGCTTTCTTACGTGCCTTTGCTAACCGCCATGTTGCTTTCTATATATAGCCTTCCCATTTGTCCTGTTATTCTATCTCTTCTTTCCAGTATTGCTTTTTGGGTTAGTTTATCCTTCTGTCAGTTATGACCTATACCATGTTTGATGCTGTTCGTGCTGTCAATCCTGCGAAGATGCATTGGCGCCTTCGTGTTCAGGTGGTTCGGATGTGGACCATGTGTGCTTGTGATTCTAGACGTGATGTTTCCTCATTGGAGATGATTCTTCGTGACACAGAGGTTAGTTCCATATGCTTCATATAGATTCCATGATTATTTTATTGTTATGATGTCGTTTTTCATTTTCAGACTTTTCTTTATTTCTTTTTTATTATGGGTTTTGTTATGTAGGGTGATCATATTCATGCCACTGTTCGTAGCACCTTTATTGATCGTCATAAAAAGTATTTAGAGGAAGGGAAGACATGCGTTATTTCTCACTTCAATGTCTATCAGAATACGGGTTCTTACCGCACAACAGATCACCCTTACAGAGTCTACTTTATGTACACTACAACTGTAAGGCCTTTCGATGATGATGGTCGTATTCATAAGTATGGTTTTGCTTTCCAATCATTCACGCAGGTGCTTGCACCACAGTTTGATGACCGTTATTTAGTCGGTGAGTGTCATTTGTGACTCTCCTTCCCTTGCTTCTTTCTGTTATTCCTTGCTTCTAATTCTTTTTCAATTTCTTCCTTCATTGCTAGATGTCATTGGGAAGTTAGCTGCTGTGGGTAACCTTAATAACTGCATCGTCAATGCTGAAACACAACATCGTGTTGATGTTGAGTTGTTGGATGAGGAGTACATGTCTTTTGGATTTGATCTATAATTTCTTCCTGCCTTGATCTATAACTCATAATATATAACACACGTGTGATCTGTATCTTATACATGGCTTGTGGAAAAGGATGGAACGCCTTGAGTGCACTCTTTAGGGAAAGTTCGCTGATGAGATTTTAGACTTCATGTCTCATTCGTTTGATGGACCAATCATTGTAATAATCCAGTCATGCAAGGCCAAGGAATTTAAAAGTGTGTTGTCCTTGTATTTCTATTAATTATTAGTTCAATTGTTTCTTCTTCTGTGAGCTTATCTCAATGTATTCCTTTCAATAACATGTTCCTTGCATTCTGTCCTTTTAGGTAGGAAGAAGATTTCCAACTCCATGTTTTCTTCACGGTTGCTTATCAATCCTGCAGTCCCAGAGTTGACCGGTTCATAAAAAAGTATGATTTTTGTCCATGTTTCTTTTCCTTTTTATATTTCTTCCCAGTCTTACATCCATTAACCATTTCTTCTCCTTTACAGATTGCGTGTGGTTGGTGTCATTGTTGACCAGCAGCCTGATCGTATCTCACCTAATGGAACTCTGACAATTGCTGATGAAACTTCATATGGAACTTATATTTAGATTTAAAAATTATTCTATTTTTTATATATTTGATCATTCATAATTTATCATTCTCACTATTCCCGCGCATTGCGCGGGTCCTGAACTAGTTACAATGAAAACCTGTGACGCATAGCAATGCGCTGAACCACGCCTCATCTACTACTGGTTGTCATGACGATTTAGTCAAGTGATAATCTGGCCTGGATAGTTACACACACAAAATTGGTGATGTATTAAATTATTTCAAAGGCATGCTCTGGACATTTAGGTTAAAATAATAACATCGTTTATATGTAAAATTAATTACTCCCTCAAGTCTTTTTTATAAACAATTTTTTTCTGATTGCGTAAAATGAACTGACAATTAAAATTAGTTAAAAACAATAAATATTTAAAAAATGTCGTGTATTTGTCATGTATTTCTAAATACACCCCTATATATATATAAATATATATGAGAGAGAATGAGTAGAATATATGAAAGAGAATAGGTAATAAATGATTAAATGAAAGAGAATTAGTAGTGACATGGTAAGTGGGGGATAATTAATATAAATTAAAGTTATGTATTCAATAAAGGTAGAAAAAAAATAGAGTTTAAATTTTGAAACCCAAAAGAAAGTTGCTTATATTAAGGATTAATTCCAAAAAAGAGAAAGTTATTTATAAAAAGGAGCCGGCTTAGTAATAGGTAGTGTCAATTGGGTTGTAAGTTACAACAAATTTTTTAAATACGCTGCAAGTAGAAAGTTATTTCAATTTTTTCAACATCGTTATTGCGACATGACTTCACCATTATCCTGCTTAAATTAAGTAATAATTGATTGTAATTCCAGTGCTACATTTGCTTATTATTAGGGTTCTTCTGCTGATGTTTATTATGTATAAATGGACGATGTCGATGAAAGTAGAGTTAAAATCCATGTAACATACAAATGTTAATAATACGAAATCTTAATAGTTATATGGAAAGATAAGATCAAGGAGGGGAGGGGTGTCTCCACTGATTTCCCTCTCTATTTACTCTCTATTGAGTGCATCTATCATTAGATCAACTTTCAATAGTTAAGATTTAATAATATGTAAAGAATATCATTATAATAAAAATCAACCATGATAAATCTGAAAAAAAAAACATTCATTAATCTGTTGTTGCCTTCATGTTAATGCATTTTTTAATATATGCGGCGAACTTCCTTATTCATTTGTGCTACTCATCTATTATCTCAAAGTTGAACTGAAACAACTAATGGAAGTTGGCGTAGATGGGTAGGCATCTGCGCCACACCAATCCGTTCCTGGGTTCGATCCCAGGAAACAGAAGGTGTAAAGAATTTTCATTGGGAGCTCTCTCCCTTGGGGCGCCTCAAAGAGGTGAATTCCTGTCGGACCTATCAGATTGGGGGCGCCAGGACTAGTCGGTTGCCTGGGGCCCATGTCGGTAAATCCGGCGTTGGCCTTCAGGTTAACGCCTGATACCTGGAAGGTGGCTGCACCGAAGGCCAAAAATGATCCATTGCATAAACCATAAAAAAAAAAAGTTGAACTGAAACAGCATCTCCCTATCGACACGTACTTCACTCACTCTGAAAACCCCAGACACAAGTCCTACAACATATGCGACATAAAGCAAACGATTAGAAGATGAAAGCGAACCCAGGGACCAGCACAACACAGAACCTCTTGATCATGTCTCGATGTTGCACAACTGCCAGCACGACATAACCCTGGAGTACATATAAAAGAACCACATTTGGGTAATCATAAGTAGTTTCAAAAGTCAAGATGTAAAAATGATACACCGACTGTACCAAAAAATGACAGAATACCTTGGCATCGGCTAGCACAGCGTTGCACGTAACTGATAATGACTTACAGCATGAGGGACGTCCAAAAAAGACCCAATGACCTTGGTGAAAATGATCTAGTTGCTGTAAGAATCATCTACTTTGGTGAAAGATGACACCGTCCATGACACCATTGTTACATGAGGAATTGATTATCTGGAAGGGAATTTTGATGAAGGACGAGTGAGAGAGGAATATTTCTCCAGATGATTTATATAGGACTAGGTATTCATTCCTGAAAATGGAAGGGTTCCATGGAAAAACTCTGACCACCATTGAAAACCAAATCAGAGATAGCCGTGCCTATTCTCAATGACATGGATTATGCAAATGTTGACTAGTGTATTGGAAAAAAGAGGGGGACGCAAGGAATGTGTAGAGCAATAAATGTTGTTGCATGATACGCATGTGTAAGCCCAATTTGGTTTAAATTATCTATTACTGGATTGGGGAGAGCAGATATGAGAAATTGATGAGGGGACATGAATTAGTGACCATTAATTGTAGCTTGGTGAAAAAAAATTAATAGACCAATGAAATGACAAATATAGAGATTTTTTGTGTCATTACATCAGTGTAAGGCGACTTGAATTGATGAAATGTCATATTTGGAGACGTTCCATGTATGAAACTATGATATTAGTTTATTTGTCCAAGTCAGATGCTTAGTAGGACCAATGAATGATTAGCTACAAGGTTTAGAAGGATATAGTTGATGATTGTATATTAATTCTACATTAAAGTAACATTTTTAATTTGTAAGCGATAATTAATGCAACTCATGTTTAAAAAAATTAGAAGAGCAAACACTAACAATATAAAATTATAAACAAGACCCAATCCAAAACCTCCTATTTAGAGGGAAGAATTTTGATAATTTGCATTGAAAAATGTGTCGAACTAGCAAACAGGAAAAGAAAAATCCCATCTCACTCCATTATTTTCTTTATACATTTTTTAAATATATAATCTGAGACAAAAATTTATAGAAAATTGCTAAAATGGACATTCCAATGCATCTCACCATCTTGAAGCATCCATTCTAGGATGCTTCTTTTGATTCTTTGTTCCTATTTTTTAGTACAAGCATGGGATAATTCCGCGCTTTTGTTGGTTGTTCAAAATCTTTGACTTCCTCTCTCTTTTTTGCTCTCACCAGCTCAACCACAGGAATATAATATCATCTCACCAGCTCATGTGCAACCAGAGATTTTAAAAAGAGAAGCAAAAAGGCTATACACATGTTTGTTTTAGCGATCAGATTGCTTATAAGTTGCTTTTCACGTAAATTGAGACACAACTCCTCTCACATACTTACCTCGTATACCGTAAGTTACGATTGAAAAGTTACTTTTAAGCATTTCAATCGCTCATCTAAACGAACACTATATGTGTGTGTGTGTATATTTATATATGGGTTAAAGTATAAAAATACCTACCGACGTGTACCAAAAATACGCTCAATACCATAAATTCTTATTGGATACAAAGGTAACCCATAAACATTTAAAATTAAAGCGAAAGTGACACATTTGTTAAAATAGGCTAACTTCCATTACTTTTTGTAGTGGGCCGATACTATTTTACAGAAAGTATTAAAATGCCCTAGCTCAAATATGATAAAGGTGTAAAAATACCCATAAACTTTTACATAAAGTGCATCAAATATCATGTTTTTCATATGTATAAAAATACCTTTGAATATTCAAAATAGATATGAAAGTATTAAAATACCCCAACTCAAACAAAAATTTATCTAACTATTCAAATTCTATTATCTATGAACATAGCCTGAAATTTTATACATCAACTTTAAATTAACAAAAAAATTACTATTATCTACTCACCTACTTTTTATAATTCACTTCTAAAATGTTTTATCATAACTAAGAAAAATTTTAAACTTCATTAATGCTATCTTTAAACTTAATAACTTTCTAATTTTATCCTTAATTAATATACAGTCAACCCCAATAATTGGATGTGATAATGTACATTATGCCAAATGGAGTACATGTTATTAAATTTTCTATTATTTTTTTATTTCAATTTTTTCTAGATTTTCTTAAGAAATTAACTTACAATTAACACACTTAAATTTTCTATTTCATTTTTTTTATAAATAAATATAAATAATTTTCATAAAACATATTCACCATGTGAGTGTTTTTTACTTGGGGATATTTTGGTACTTTCTTATCTATTTTGAATGTTTATTGGTATTTTTGCACCTCCAAAAACAGTGTTTGACACACTGAGTAAAAATTTATGTGCATTTTGGTACTTAGTTAAAAATAGCGTGGGCCCCCCACAAAAATCAACATAACATGTGTCATTTTCACTTTGATTTTAAATGTTTATGAGTACTTTTACACTCAATAAGAGTTTATGGTGTTGGGTACATTTTTTATATAAGTTGGTGGGTATTTTTATACCTTAATCCTACCTATATATATGTGTGTATCTTTTTCTCTTTCTTCATATCACCATCATGTCACAAGTGAAAATCCAAATTCATGACTTCACATCATGAGACAGCAAGATAACAACTTTTCATATTTCCAAAACAAACAAATTTAAATACAACAGCAACTTTCAATTCCTACATTGATCCATGTTCATAAAAAATTCAAGAGTTTTATGCTGTTTGTCAAGAGCCTAACACAAACCTCCTCCACATGCGGAGTTCCCCAAAAAATACATTGATCACAAATTGCATGGAACACATCAAATGCAAAATGTCATATTTACATCCGAGGCAAAACACAAATACAAAGTTTACAGATAATCCACCAGTCGCCAAACAAGGAGAAAACCCATGAGTTCTTGCTATTAAGAAGTTAATAGCAATCACCATTAACTCTGTGGTTCAACAATGGCATTGATCTTTTTCTGCAGCTCTGGCTTGTTGGCTCCAACAAGTTTGTCAATCTGTTGTCCATTTTTGAGAAAGAAGAAAGTTGGAGTGGCTTTGATGTCCCATGAAGTGCTAAAGTCCTGCAACATACAAAACCATGTCAAAGACTTGCAAGTCTTCACTCACAACAGGAGTCTACAAGGTCATCTCAGAAATTTACTTCTCTTATTGGGTTAATACCATTGTAAGTCTTTAAAGTTTGGTCAAATTTTGGTTTTGGTTGCATGGTTTCAAATTGTTGGTTTTGATCTCTATAGTTTCATAAGGATTTGGTCTGACTTTAACGAATGATCCTTATACATTTAATGAATTTTGGTTTTGGTCCCTACACTTAAACTCAGATTAAATCCTTATGAAACTATAGGGACTAAAACCAATGATTTGAAATTACAAGGGCCAGAACCAAAATCCAATCAAACTATAAAGATCAACAATAATATTAACCCCTAATTTCTAAAAGATATCTTCGTCACCTAGCTGATATTTGAGGAATTCCTTAACTCACGGGGTTAAGTTGGAAAGAATTTATGTCCACATTAACTGTGTGTACTAGAGTAATAATATGTCAAGTAAAAATTATAATTAGGAAGTCATGATATTGAAGAATAACATCTGTAGCTTCACTACTTACAGCTAGTTCATCCACGTCAATTAACAAGAACATCAAAGATGGGTATTTCTCAGATAACTCGCTGTAAAATGGCGCAATTGTCTTGCAAGGACCACACCATACGGCACTGAAATTTGCAATCACCTGTCAAACATACAATTTTAGAGTTTATTATGGTATCCAAAGAAAAATGTAAAGGATTAATGAAGAAACCCAAAACGAGTCTAAAGAAAATATAATTGAAAGCCTGGGTGCAACTGAATGGTCTTACATTTCGTATGGAGCAAGATGGCCCAACTTACAAGTTAGAAAGTTTCTCTATGGTGTATGCACACTAGTACATGCGTGTTTAGATAGTTCATAATTTGTACATTTAAAGTTTTTATCAAACCCAGTAAGAATAGATCAGCGGATTACCCCATGCCAATTTTGAAAAGATCATTTTATAACTTTAGTCTTTTAAAGAAACTTCTTTTTAAGCTTCTAGTTGTATCAATTAGCAGGAGATCCATACTATATATGATTCGGAATTAGAGCACATGCTATGTAGGTCAGGTAGTTCCAAAGAAAATACAATAATCAGATCTAATTATATTCATTATGAAAATAATAGCCAGGCCTTAAATGACATGCAAAAGGAAATAAAAGACATTAACATGTTCAATAGCTTCTGCATATGATTGAGCTGGAATCACATAACACGAACGATTGTAAACTAAAGGCAACAAAATTTGTGGGGGGAGCAGGAACTAAGGTGCATCTCACTGAAATGGACTCTCAGATGCAGTTATACCATCAAAGTTTGTACAGTAACATCAGATTGTCAAGAGTGAGAGACAAAGATTACTAAGGCTACCAAAAATAGAAATGCAAGGTAAGATATTGTGAGGTTCATCCAAACACACAGGGAAAAAATGGCAATGGGCCTTCAAATATCCTACTGCGTTGGAAAAATCTTTAGGATGGAAAACTTACAGTTCTGCCATCCCTTGTTGCTTCTGCCAACTTTTGATCCCATGACTCTTTGCTGGTAATAAGTTGTACGTTTCCAGAAGCCAACTCCACATGATGATCAGAATCATCATCCCTATCTTGGGACTACAAGCATTGCAAACAATAAACTTAGAAGAAAACCACAATGAAATTCGCAGACTGATGCACAGTGAATTTAAGAAACATTAAGGTTCCACTAGTCATGCTGAACTATCAAAAACTATATCCTTTTTCATTTTTATTCTTCTAGGAAGCATGTATTGGAGAGGATGAAAAATGGTCAGGACTCAGGAGGATAATATATCGGCAGATAACCAAAGTTTTAAGCTACGAGTGGCATACTATTGAATCATACCAATTCAGCAGGTTTCCTGCAATCACTGAAACATCACATATGCGTAAAGTTTCCGGTTGGGGAAGGAAGAATGTATGAGTCAAGCCAAAATTCTATCCATGGGCCCCCACTAACCATAGCTAAGTAGACTCAGATTGGTTTGAGCAAGGAATCAGAACATCCCTTTATCAAAGATTAGAGGCTTTCACTATTGTAATAGGGATACCGAAAGCTGCTAGAAGAACTCATCCTTTAACTGGCCACTATTTCTCATTCTTCAGTATTTCATACACGTGGATTAATACAAATTTACAACTTGTGTTCAATTTGAAATCTATTCAATCATTAATTATTGTGGAAGCATGAAGGAGCTGATCTAAACAATACCAAAGTTGGAAGTTTCATGTGCATTGAAGAATAATTTCAATATATTGAGCACTCTCACAATATGTATGTCGTTTGCCTCTGTCATATTGTCAAATTGAGCAGCAAGTATAAGCTGCCTAACTCATATTGGCAACTCCTTTTCTTAGTCGCCAAGGGTGCCATTTGAACTGAGACCATTGGATGATATTGAAAAACTTCAGTGTAATATCAGATGCCTAAGATAATTAATAGCTGTTCATTATCACCAACAGCTAATTGTGACATCCAGTAAAATTTGTCTGTCTGTTCTTTATTATCCTTGCCTAATCTACCTGTTACTGAATGAACACCTACAATGGAGTTCACATAAGTGGGTTGAAGATGTAAAGCTCCATCCAATTGAGGCTGACGAAAATAGAAACTTTCAGCCAATGAGAAAAGCACATACACACAATGCAAAGCAAACCCATTCTTGAGTTACAGACTAAGCTTAGCTCTAGCACTCAGAATTCACAGCCACATTCTAAATTCATGACATCCACAGCAAAAATACGTAGTTTAAGTTCACCATCAGAATTGAAAGAGAGGTGCAAAAGCCATTAGCTCTTCAAATTATGGTTTTGATCGACTTTTTTTTAATGCTCACCTTACAGAGGCAAAGCCCCATACTTAGTTTCAGATGAATGAAATTGTAACCTTGAACGTTGAATTGCTAAAAATAGCAGCTGAAGCCTGAAATCAGAAAAATCACCAATCTTAGAGAACTCATTTTCAAAGTCGTTCAAAATAAAGGATGGAGTACAGCAAGCAACAGAAATGTTATAGATCGAATATTCAACCCATGCAATACAGGACAAGAGAAATAAAACTTTGGGAGAATTCTAGAAAAATACCGTTTGAACTTTAAAATCCTAAATTAGTGATTTGACAAGAACTTGCGTTGTCAATCTCATTACTCTTTTTGTCAATCCCATTACACTTCTTATCAACGGGATTTTGAAGTTCAAATGGTATTTTTTTAGAATTCTCCCTGAAACTTTTTAACTGCAAGGTGTTAATCAGAAATCTTAGAGGCCTCGTAGACATACATCAAAACAGGAATTTTAGCAGAGTTAAATTCATGCAATTTTCAACACTTGTCAAGTAGAAAACAAGTGAAACAGCGCCTTCCAAGTATTGAAAAAAGATAGAAGAGTACGGAAGGTGAAAGGGGAACAAGTGAAAGGAGACCGATGAAAACATGAAAAACGTATTCATGCCTAATTCTGTCTAATTCGCCATACATGTTTAGTAACATAATAATGACCTTTGAAGTGTTCTCCAAAATCGCACAGTAAAAGATTTTAGATGGGTGGGCTATTCTATCCATCCCTTCTCCAATCCAGTCTGAAAATCGTCAAAATCAATAAAAGAATTGACAATAATAACAAAATTTCCATTCCACGTTAGGAACCTAAAGTTGCATGCTATCTATCGATTTTGAGCGACAATTCAACGAAACACTGAAGAAAACAAACGACACATTTCGATGGGTAAGAAAATGCACTAAAGAATTACCGGTAAAATAAGATGGGTAAACGCGAAAACCTAATTAGAAGACTCGAAGCAGAATTCCAGCAAAATCTGAAACTAAACTAGCTCGGTCGAAGAAGGAAAAGAAGACCAGTTCCTTTAATAGCTTCCGAGACCAAAAAAGAAAAGAATAATTACTCCATCGGGTCTTAATTACTCCGTTCAGAACTTCAGTCTAGGATAAAATTAACTTTTTTAGAGAAATTAAAAAATCAATTAAATTATTTTAGAGTAATTATATTTTTAGTATTTTTAGATTATATATCAGTTTATTAGTCAAATTAATTAGTTTGAAGAAAAAAATATAAATATTCTAAAGTGATTTAATTGGCTTTCTTAATTTCTCTAAAAAAGTCAACTTTATCTTATAATTAGGATCGGACGGAGTACAAGACAAAATTAACTTTTTTGGAGAAATTAAGGAAGCCAATTAAATCATTTTAGAGTATTTATATTTTTAATATGCTTAGATTATATATCAGTTTATTGGTCAAATTAATTAGTTTAAAGAAAAAAATAAAAATAAAAATATTCTAAAATAATTTAATTAACTTCTTTAATTTATCTAAAAATATTAATTTTATCTTATAATTAAAACCGATAATAATAACTACGGTGTCTTGGATAATTCATATCAATAACATGAGAATCATTAAAGGCGTTGAATGGAGACCACTTCTTACAAAGAGGCTTGGCACCTACCGCACACAGATAATCTTGGGATGACCAAAGTACCCTTGGAGTTTGCATGATGGGAAAGGGGATCAGAGGGTATTTTGGGAAAGTGGAGATCGTGATGTCAAAGAAGTGGTGTGATTAATTAATTGGGACCAAGTATGAACGAAAGACCAAGACGTTGACGGGGAAGCCGATGCGGTGAGTTCCACGATGGTTCTTTTTTCCGTGTTCTTCTTGGTCCGGAAGGTACTTTTTCTTAAGAAACCATTGTGAAGTTTTTTATATTTATTTTAATTCAGGTTTTTTCTTGGGAGAATTCTTAAAAAAAGAGCTTAAAAATTGTAAAATGACAAATCAAATATTTCCTAAAAATAAGTTGCGAATCACTTATCAAATTTTGATATTTTTTAATCAATTTTTGATAAAAAAATTTGATTTATCATTGTATAATTTTTAAATTCTTTTTTAAGGATTCTTCCTTTTTTTTTTTTAAGTTTAGAGTGTAAAGAGTCTTTGACTCATCCAATAAATATATATTTTGTAATTTAAATTTGCGTTGTTACATGTCATCTCAATAAACAACTGTTTGGTAAATCACAATGAAGTTTTTAAGAAGGAACGTGATAAATCATATTTGAACCATGATAAGTTAAGATGTAGAAAAAGGTATCATGTCTTACTCGTTATTGACAGTTTTTTGTGATGTTATATTCCTTCCTCGTGACCTCAACTTCTCCTTTATTTTTATTTATTCAGGATAATTATATTGAAAGACTGAATTCATAAGTTTATGATTAAGTGTGCATTTAGATTAGTTTTTGAAAAATAGTTTTTATGATTTATAAGGTAAGTTTGTAAGAGGAGTTTTATCTCTACTTATAAAAAAAGGGCTTCTGAAACTATAATTTGGTGCTTTCCCAAACACTCACTAAAAAGATCTTAAAATGTACTCCAAATCACTCATATTTGGGCCAAAGCTAGTAATATTGAATTTTAGTTTGGGAGCATATGGAGTGAAAGAACATTTACTCAACTTTAGTGTGTGTTTGGTTGGGCTTATTTTTGGACAATAAATCTTTATTATGCAAGCCGAGATAAAACCCCTCTCACATACTGACCTCGTATACCGTGAATCACGAATTATAATCACTTATTACCTAAAAATAAGCTATTCCAAACTAACACTTATAAAAATTAACTCAATTGACAAACATACATTTATATCCCACAAAAGGGCACAACTTAATCTCATTATTGATTATGCAAGGACATATTCACATTTCACAAGCAACTTATATGTATTTTTCAAAGCATTTTTTTTTAATTTTAAGGCCTATTTTAATTTTGATAAGCTTTTAAAATTCAATTCATCTGAAATTTGTATAATAATAAAAATTCGTCCCCCGATCAAATCAAAAGTTTTTTCTCCCGAGATTTAAATTCATAAATAGTATGTTCTGGCAAAAAAAAAGAAAAAAGAAAAATCAAAATGGTGGTTGTATGTGGGTATATGCGGGCAGGCTATGTAAATGACCTCTTGGGTAAAAAACCAATTCGGATGCAAAATACAAATCACTTCTAAAATAATTAATGTTTATTTTTTTTTAATTTTATCTATTTAAATATAACTCCTTATATTTCTCTCTCTTTCAATATCTCGTTTTATATTGGTAAAGTTAAAAACTTCTTTTAGTTTATGGTAAGTTTAATAAGTTAACTATCATTTTTTAATTTTGATAAATTAATTAAAGTGACTTATATTATACTTTTTTTTTTAGTCTAATTTATTCATTCCAAGGGAACCAGGTTCTTGAACCCGGACCGGACCGGCCGGTCTGGCCCAGAAACCGACGAACCGGCCGGTAAACTGGTCCGGTTCCCGGTCCGGTCCGGGTTCATATTTTAAAAAAAAAAAATTAATTTTTCCTTTAGAATTTCATACTATAAGTCTAAAATTTTCAATTTCTCACCGGTTTGGTTCCGGTTTGGCCCCAATCTGACCCACTGACCCTTAACCCAGTACCCCGACCAGTTTAATACCCAATCCAAATTGTAATACCTTGGTTTGGAATTTGGGAAGCCGTTTGAGAATGTATTGAAGAATAAGAAAATGACAAAAACACGACACTCAGTGGAATCACGTGGAATTTGTGCTCAAATATGTTCATACCAATGAACCTACCACCTAGTTTTTAATTTGATTAAAAAAAAAAAAAACCACCTAGTTGCTTCATCAAACTACGCCAAAAGTTTGAAAAAAAAAAAAACAGAGAGACCAAGTTGCTTTCAGTTTTGCTCTGATGTCAAATATCACATTGCTGTATTAAGAACTTGTCAATGAAAATTAAAGTAGAAAAACACGCATTCTAAACAAGTTATAATTAGTAGGAGTATAATTTATTTCAAACCTTAACCACACTTTAGTTATATTTTTAAGGATTAAGGAGCAAAAATACTCATAAATCTTTCTCAAAAGTGCATTCACCACCATAAACCTTTTTTAGGTGTAAAAGTAATCACGAATTTTAAAAAAGGGGTAAAAATGACACTTCCATTAAAACTAACTAACGGTCATTAATTCCAATGTAAAAATACCAAAATACCCTATCTAAAAAAAGATGTTATGGTGGTAAATGCACTTTTGAAAAAAAAATTTATAGGTATTTTTGCATTTTTGAAAAAAGTTTATGAATATTTTTGAACTTAATCTTTTTTTAGATAGGGGTATTTTGATACTTTTATACTGGAGTTAATGGTCATTTGTTAGTTTTAGTAGAAATGTCACTTTTGCCTCCTCTTTTAAAAATTCATAATTATTTTTACACCTAAAAAAACTTATAATAATTGATGCACTTTTAAAAAAAATTTATGAATATTCTTACCCAAAACCCTATTTTCAACCAAACCCTTGCTTGTAAAGAATATTTTATCATTCTACCTGAAAAGGAATATTTTATTATCACTCCGTGGGGTATTACCGAACCCATCCAGACCATCCTGATCCTCCATCGTTATGAGGCACCCGCTCCGAGTTCTTTTATAAAAGATGAATACATAATTTTTAATAAAAAAATGATAAAGTTGGTTGCGTCAATCAACTTGTTTTTTTGGTTAAAAGTACAAATTTCAATTCAGAAATATCATTATTTAATCATTTGTTTATGAATTTTTTTGATAAAATTGGCCGATGGCTTTTAATAAGCGGTCTTATTAATAAATACTTCTTTTTAATGAGTACTCCCTCCGATTCTATTTATAAATAATTTTTTCTTTGATTGCGCAAAACAAACTGGTAATTAAAAATAATAAATGTATAAAAAATGTCATATTTTTTTCATATATGCCCCTATTTATGAAAAAAGTATAGAAGAGAAAATAGATAAAAAGTATGAGAGATAATGAGTATAAGATATAAGAGAGAAAGAATATTTAATAAAGGTAAAATAGGAAAAAGAAGCTTATATTTTCAGACAAAAAATGAAAGTTACTTATAAAACAAATAAGCCCTATGAGAGAGAAAATTACTTATAAATAGGACCGGAGGAAGTATAAGCTAAGTCATTGTTTCTTATATTTAAAACCAAAAAAATCCTAAAAATATTCACTTGCAAAAGTAATCCTGAGTACAATTTTTTGAATTTTGTGCCCAAAAATACAAGACACTATAAGATTTAAAAAATAATTAATAGATTTTTGGAAAATGGGGGGAAAACTCCCATTATAAATTTTATTAGCGAGAAAGACCTCAATCAAAGTATTAATATAAAAACATATCATGTCATTATCATCCATAAAACTTTTAATGAGGAACTTTTCCCCAAATTTTTCTAAATGATTTTGCAAAAATACCCCTTGTAAATTATTAAAAAGACTGAGAATTTAATTTTTGAAAACATTTGAAGTTGACAAAATGACAGCATTTATTTAAGGGCCAAAGACGCCAACTAGACTGACCATATTGTTTTCTTAGCATCTGTGATTAGATAATTAGGAAAGGACGAGAGTAAGTTAAGAGAAATCATCCAACATCAAAAGCATAGTTAGAGATGAAATATATTCCACAATAACAAGGTTTACAATAGCATATCACTATATCTACATTGATTCAACAAAAGACAAGGCAAGCACTTCTAGTTTGAGTCTTTGTATCATGACATAGCATCACAGAAGTTAAACAAAAGTAGATTGTCAGGATTAAGACACCACCATTCACCATGCCTCCCCCCAGAAAACAATAAAACAGCTCCCCCCCAGAGAAACTGGAAGAGACAAAACACAAGCCCACAAGAGTTTTTTCCCCCCTCCATAGATGCCATTCAATGTACAAGGACTAAGATGCTACCAAATCAGCCCATGGCATACTTCTGAGTCCAGCTGCGAGCAGTGGCTTCGTACTTGGCCCGGTCAGTTTTGTAAATGTGAGCAATCTCGGGTACAAGAGGATCGTCAGGATTCGGATCCGTCAACAGCGAGCAGATTGACAGCAGTACCTGAAATGCCAAGCAAGATATCGTTTGAAATCTCAAGATCTTGATCCAAAACCAGTTCAAACTAAACAAGATTTTGGCAAAAAGAGAAAATCAACCTGTGTCCTGTGAGCAATTGAGCAAGAGTTCTAAAAATTAGCAGATTACTTAAAGAAGAGAGGGGCCAATATTCATACATAAAAAGGCTTTGTTGGGTATTTTCTTCCTCACATATGATAGAGGAAAAAGCCATGAGCAGTAACAATATTGGGAGGGGGGGGGGGATTAATCTACAACTAAAGGACCGCTCCTGAAAAAGAAACTATTCATCCTTGTACCCCCCAACAAATATTAAGCCACAGGTGAGTATTAATGTTCTTTAAGAATTCAGACTACACTTCCTGATCAAGTAATCATACCAAACCAGTATCCAAATTATGTTGGCAGTTTCTATTGAAAAAATCGATTGCAGCAATCAGACCAACTAAGGGCTGCCCTTGTGGATACATGATCACAGCTGAAAATCACTTGTTTCTGGAAGACTACAACCATATCACTAGTTTTCCAGTTATAGGTCACGTTTAGAAGGTAAGCAGTGTGAATTAGTTGTTTCAATGAGTAAAAGGTGACCTTGAGAACTCTGAGAATTTCTAATAAACTCCAGCCGCCCCACAGACACTAATAAAAGGAACTAAGGCCCCATTTGGTTAGCATCAAGAAAAAAGATACACTTTTAGAAGGTAAACAGTGTGAATAAGTTGTTTGAATAAAAAGATTTATTTAATTTTATTATTAATTTGTATCTAATGCCACATATGACATTTGCAATAACAAAAATTCCTTTTTTCTTTTTCAAACCATTCCCTTTTCCATTCCATTCTGCAAATCAAACGAGATCTATTGATCTGGGTTAAGGAAAAGTAATTTTGGTAACTCAAATTTAATCCTTGTGTAGCATAGGTCAGTCAGTTTTCCATCAAAAGATACTTGTACAAATATAGCAGAGAGACTATTAACGATACATTGTTAACTTTTCCGCTCTCTGATAATTAACACAACTTGTTGCAATTCTTTTATGACAAATGTTATAATTAATGCTTTAGTGAAACCACATACTTCATATCCAAGAATTGTATATTTAATGAGGAGAAAGGCAAACCTTAGAGATGGTAAGGGCAGGGCTCCACTGTTCCTTCAGGATATCAAGACAAATACTACCATTGCTATTAATGTTTGGGTGGAAGACCTTAGTCCTAAACGCAACCTGGATGAAAAAGGCATGAGATCCAAAGAACATTTATAAAATTGAATACATCAATGCACAGACATTATACCATTGTGCCTGCAAAATAAAATTTACCTTGGGGGGCTTGAAAGGATAATCTGGAGGAAAATGGATCGTAACTAGAAATACACCTCCGGCGTACGGGCTATCAGCAGGGCCCATGATGGTTGCTTGCCAATGAAACATATCTTCAGCAACTGGACCTGTTTTGAATAGAGTATTGAGAAAACTGACTTTGAAATTCCACATGAACATACCCATAGCTGCAAACGAAGCCAATGTAATAACTGTATTATCTAATCTAAGAAACATTATTTTTCATTAATTATTTTCAGTTTCATTTTTATTAGCAAGAAGGTCATTTTTGTAAAATAGACACACTTTTCCTGGCTACATAGCCTTGAAACAACACTCATGTAAGCAGCTGATTTGGGCTTTGGACTGACAACAAGAAAAAACATTGGAGTCTCCTTAAGTTTTAGCCCCTTCATGCCAGATTATGTATAATTGCCTCAAGCAGTGAGACAACTTATGTTCACAACCCTCCATTAGAAACTTACAGTCATCAATAAGATTAGCATCAGAATGAGAGGATGACCAGTTTAACTGAGACCAATGCACAGCAACCCTTGAAGCTGCTGTCACTAGTTAATTTCCAAAGCAAATTCAACAGATTAAGGATTAAGCCTTCCTTATTCCCCAGAACACAGCTAACAAACTCAAACACAAACAACATCTGCAGTACAATTCGATAATCCCTCTGCCAACTATCTTTGATCAAACCTCTTGAGTGGTTTATACAAGGAATTTAGGGTTTCCCAAAGATGAGCCATGTGCATTAATGTTCAACATATGTAAGAAATAATCTATGTATTTTAGAGATTTACTATTGATACAAGAACAGAACTCGAATGTTTTGTTGGATAGCAAACTTAATTCCAAGAATCCTTCAGCTATCTGTGAAGGGGATACTTATCATTAATAAACCGACAAATATTTATTCATAAACAGGGCCATGAATATGGTTGCCTCTCCGATGACTAGAGCATAACAATCACAAAGATTTCAATTTTTACTCCATAAATTCTCCCTACACCGAATATGTCCCCAAATTATGATTTAGGAGAACCAAAATCCTGATCAAGATAAAATATCTTGGATCCCACTTCACTCTCGATTAACAAGTATGCCAGCCTTTCACAGTTACATTAAATCCAAGTTCAAAATTGGGCTCTGATATGGCAAGCACCCATAAGAGGCGGGATATGCAGAAAACAGTACAAATACATTAGTTATGTAATCAAGATTTTAGTTTAAGAGAACCTAAATGCAAAAGTGCATCTAAGTTCTAAGTATAGGCAGCCAAAATTAAATCTGCAGTACAAATATCAACCTGCAGTGATACATTCATCATCTTCAAATAAATTATCTGACAAGAAGCTATGCATAAATTGACGCCAAGTAGTGATATAATGTAAGGTTATAACTAGTAGTGAACAGCTGAAAACCTGAAGATCAGAAGCTGATCTTTAATAAAACAATCTTTACTGGTAACCAGAATTAGACATACACCTTGTGCTGACAACTGAAGGATGGCCATGAACAAAAAACACAGTGAGTGACACATAAGAGCTTTACATGACACAGAAAGTAAATACCTGCCCTATAATTTGAATCACAAAATGGAAGAGATCGAATTTGCAAACCAATAAGCAAATTCATGTCAACCTGAAACTGAAACTTTTCAGACCATAATTCTTCACAACATAAATATCTAATGACATTAATTCCATATTTAAATAGAAATAAATATAATCAAATGCGTGTTACGGACAAGTCTACAGCATGTTATCAGCTAACTTCCTATATAGTCTAAGCATTATAGGTTCACTAAATCCCCGCAAATGAGTAGAAATGCATGATTAGAAACACCTAAAATCCAGCCATCTTAGAATGTAGAACGCGTCTAAAGAATATGCACACACAAATGGAAGTGCAAAGTGTAAACTAATAATGACGCAAAAGTCACATTGTTTTGGAACCTGCGCTGCATGAAGTTGGTGGATCTTTCTGCAAGTCCTTAAGCTCCTTCAAGATGCGCTTTGAAGCCATGTCCCTTCCTCCAACCGATGGACCGAATCAGAACCTGCAGAAAAGAAAGTGTACACATCCAAAGTCCAACCAAACATCAATTCACCGCAACAAGCCAGATACAAGATATTTTATCACAAGATGTGAAGCGATCGTGCAAAAACGAAACAAGCAACAACCCCAGAATCCACAGATCACAAAAATCAGGGTAAAAAACGAAACAGAGAGAAGGATTCAGATGTGAAAGGAAACGGGGAAGAAACAGGAAGAGGAAAGAGTAATACCTGAAGAAGAGCAAATTGAGAGGCGAAGCTTGAAGAAACAGCTTCGAGGAGCGAGGGATTCACAAGTCCTGTAGCCGCCCAGGCTTCAGAAACCCACCACAGGTTTCTATTACCTCTCAAGAGCCCTCTGTTAGAGATTGCTGATACCAAAACCTCTGTCTCGACAAATATGGAAGCATGGAAAAGTCAAATGACACTGTTATCCATTTCATTTTTTATTATTCCACTATCGTCGCTATGCTTTTTTTTTTTTTCAGGCACCCACGGGGTACTTGGTCATATCGAACCTGGATAGAGAGGCACTTAGGCCTCAAACCCTGTCATCTGCGCCATAGTGCGTTGGCACTATCGTCGCTATGCTGAGTGCGCGTTTGAATTATAAATTTATAATTGAAAAAATACGACTTTTCTCTTGTAAATCAAATTAGTAAAACAATTTTTATGGTTAATCTAAACAGAAATAAATCTTTCTATTTGCCCGGAAAAATTTTGTGAGATTCTTTTTTTTTATGTGTGCATCCGGTAACCTAGGATAAGCCATCTTTCAAGCATATCGACGGCCCCAGACTAATCCGGATCGCCCATGGTAGGCACATCAAAGGGTGAGAGAGCTGGTCAGAAGATTGAACATTTTTTTATGCCCAAGCGGGAATTGAACCCCCAACTTTAATTAAGGGAGGATGGATCCTTATCACTCAACCCCATACCCTGATTTGATATTCTTTCTTTTTAGTCTTTATTCTTCTTCCTTGCTTTCTTTTGTTTTTTAAAAAAGTTTTTACCCTACTTTCAGCTTTGGTTAAAAGTCCACTAACTAGGTATTCTTTATATTTTTATTCCATTATCCAGAGTCTATGTTTTGCCATGAGTTTGATGATTTATAAATAATACGATTTTTACAGCTTTTATGTAGTATTGATATTGAATATTGAACTGATGATTGGTGGATGATGATTAATTGATATTAATTTTAATAGTGGTAATATTTGATTTTAGAACGTAAAACATAATGCAAAAGTTAAAAGAAAAAATAATTAGATTTAATATTTACCAGCCAAACATTCATATTCACGTGTTAGGTACAACTTTCAAGTCAAAATTATACTATATTAAATCTGTGGAGACCTATTAATATTAAATAAATTTGAGAGACCTATTGTATTTGGAGGCCTCTTACATCTTCATCTACTCCACCATTATCAACCTCTTTCCTCTTCATTTCTTATTCCTATACAAAACCAGCAACCACAACAAGATGATTTATTTTTATTACCCAGCTCACCGAGATAGTCATGCCCAGTATTTTGAAATTTGCAGTGGGGCTGAACCCACAGTGTTTAACCCACAAATAGTTATTTGACTTAGAGGATATATTAGTAATTTCACAGTTATTTACTTAGCTTAATATAAAAAAGGTGTTAATATCATTATCGGTCATTTAAAGTTTAATCAAATTTTGATTCTAGCCTTCGTGGTTTCGAATCGTTGGTCTTAATCTCTATAGCATCATAAGAATTTGGTCTAAATTTAAGTATAAGACCAAAATCAAAACTCGTTAAAAGTATAAGGATTATCTGTCAAACTCAGACCAAATCTTTATTTATAGAGACCAAAGCTAATAATTTAAAACTATAGCACCAGGATCAAATTTTGATTAAACTATATGACTAATAGCAGTATTAACCCTATAAAAAATAATGGAAAAATCCCCTTAAAAAGAATTTTAAAAATTTCAAAAAACAAAAATGTGTTTCGAATATTCATAATGCTGAAGAGATATTAGGGCTTGATTCGTCCCTTTCAAAATTAAAAGGAAATGATAGAATTGTCCCTCGGAGTTTAATTTTCACTTTGATAGAATTAATTATAAAAACCTTATTTAAACTTATGAAATCCTTATTAGATCTTATGAATTTTGATTTGCAACTTGTGAAATTTTTTAAAGAAGATGTGAAATTCTTTTAAGAACTTGTGAAAACCTTACCCAAACTTGTAAAACCTTTATCAAAACTTTAGGAAATCCTTATCAAATATTGTGAATCAAAATCTGCATATTGTGAAATTCTTTAGAGAACTTGTAAAAACCTTACCCCGAATTTGTAAAACCTTTATCAAAACTTGTGAAACCCTTATAAGATCTTGTGAATCAAAATTTGCAAATTGTGAAATTCTTTTGAAAAATTGTAAAAACCTGAACTTGTGAAGCCTTTATCAGATATTGTGAATCAAAATTTGTAACTTGTAAAATTCTTTAAGGAAGTTATGAAATTATTTTGAAAATTTGTGAAAACCTTATCCGAACTTGGGAAACCCTTATAAAATATTGTGAAATCAAATTTGCAACTTGTGAAATTTTTTTAAGAACTTGTGAAAATCTTATCCTAACTTATGAAACCCTTATTAGATCTTGTAAATTTTGATTTGCAATTTGTGAAATTCTTATGAGAAATAGTGAAAACCTTATTTAAATCTATAAAAACCTTTATTAGAACTTGTAAAATCACACCTTGCTCTATATTCCTAATTTTAAACTTAGAGGGATAATTATGTTATTTCAATTTAATTATGAAAAGAAAGAATTAGGCCCTAATGCCTCTTTAGTATTATAAATATTCAGAATTCCTTTTTGTTTGTTAATATTTTTAAAGTTCTTTTTAAGGTATTTTCCCAAAAATAAATCTGTTACCAACCTTCTTAATATCGCAGTATCATACCAAACATCCATGTAATAAGGCTTGCATTGTGATGCATTATTAAGCAAGCCAGCTGACTAAAACAATTTGTAATGGTCTTTACTTTTGATCCTGTAACTTCACGAAAGATTTTAGTTTGATCCCTTAAATTTATAAAATTCTATCTTTTTGGTCCTCTAACCATAATATAGTTAAATTTATAAAATTCTATCTTTTTGGTCCTCTAACCATAATATAGTTAGTTTTCTTCCTTCATTATATAGCGAGTCATAAACTAAAAAGATGTTAAAAATATTGCATTTGACACCAAAAAAAGATATATCAATTCGTAATCACTGCCATGGTTTTCTTGTTGTAAAAATAGGTGTGGAATGAAAACAAGAATGGTACAAGCAATGAAAATAACAAACTTTTAGTTACTATTCATCCCATTATGATAGTAATTATTCTTAGTATTTTTACCAACATGACCGCATAAAAACTCACGGCAATTGTTATTCTCTAGAAATTATTATATTTCATCACATTTTTTATATATATTTGTTGATTTTGAACTCAAATTATACATAAAGTTTATACATATAAAGAAAAATGTGATGTGATGAAAATACTTTGAAAATTTTTAAATTTTGAGCTAAGTGTATAAAAGTTTTGATTAAATTGAAGAAATTAGAAAGCTTATAAACTCCTTCTCTTTGTAGGAAGATGAGAACAAGATATAGAAGCCTACATGGATCATTGGAAGTGGAGAAAAGAATAACAAAATTCAAAAAAAGAATATAAAAGAAGTAGCCTAAAGATACTCCTAATCACTTTTGCTTCGCCACAGCAGTGCAAAAGTGAAAACACCAAAATAGGCCTTTCTGACCGCATTTGTTGTTGCTACGCCACAGTGAAGCAGAAGCGAAAATAACCAAAAGAATAGGCCTTTTTGACAGTGTTCACTGTAGCTTCACTAGAGCGAAGCAAAAGCGAAGTTGTGAAACTGATGCTGTGCGTTTTGGAAAAATGATGATTCTGGCGGCCTTTTAACCTAAGAGAGGCAACGAAACTGAGCATTCTGATTTCTGCACTGAGAAAAGGCTTAGGACAAGAGGAGGCTACTTGGGAGAGAGCTCTCGAAGAGTTTGGGATTCTTGGAGAAGATTTTTGAAGAAATTTAAAGGTCTTCCTTACTTTTTCTGGGTTTTCCATCTTTTTTTCCCATTTTGCTGATATGAATATGAGTTTTAAGTTTAATTGTTGGTTTATATTGATTATGAGTAGCTAGAACTCTCATTTAGGATTGCTTTTACCCATTATATGGATGAAACTACTAGATTATCTTGTTTTTGCTAGTTATTGAAAATATATGCTGATTTTTCTCTATGTGTAATGTTATCTTGTTCTTGATCACCACATGATTAGATTAGCTCAATTGAATGATCTTGAGAGAGCTATTTTGGTTGTAGAACTTGAGAAAAATTATGTTAGACTTGAAATTTGTTGATTAAATAGATGGTTTGTTGTTAGAATAGATATATATCTAACAACCTAACATAGTCTATCAAAGAATTATTTTGGAAAGATAGTTTTCATTAATTATAAACAAGAGATTGAATATTTTTAATAAAGATTAAAAATCAATCTTGACTTGAGAGAACTTGGTTGATAATTTTAGAATCTATGACTAGCATATAGACTCATTTAACTAGCATAAGTGATTTAATTGCATAATTTCATGAAATACAATAGGAAGAAGTAATCCTAAGCCTTTAAGTCTTGAAGTAGAATCAATTTTATAGTTACCATTATTTTACCTTATTGTTTTCAGCAAAAATTCCTTAATTCACCTACTCAATTTCAAATAATTTCATTCAACCTAGTTAAAAACATGGTTACAATAATTAACTCACTTTCGTCATAATCCTTATGGAATGACACTTTTTTTCTCACTATACTATTACTTGTGACTTATACGCTTGCGGTAAGTTAAATGGCGCACAGCAATGTGTTTCCTTCTCATCTTTCTTAATGTGGCTCATGATTGTGAAGATTTTAATGGATTCTTTAGAATTGTTATTGACTTTAGTACTCAGATCTTCTATCCTTGGTTTCTCTTTACTAATTTATTGGTGGTTTGTTCATAATCATTACTTTATTTCCAATATGGTCTTGTCTGAGCACCGCATCTATAAAAATGGCTCGAAATTGTTCTCCTACAAAAAATATATATAACCATAATCTCAAAATTATTAAAATTCAATGCAAATGTTAAAATTATTCATTTTATTTTATTCTCAATTTCTTAATATAACTAAAGCAAGGGTCTAATTAAGTTCATATTAGAAGGTTCTAAAGCAAGGACTTTCATACAAAGGAGAGTAAAATAAAGATGGTAAAAAAAATAACTTATTTTCTCTAACTAAACTTCAGTTAATCAAAATATCTTTTTATCTTGATGCAGTGCTGGTTCATTTTAATTCCTACATAATCACCACCATAACATAATTAATTGAAAAAAATCCTAATCATTTTAAACATAAAGCTATAAATATAGCTGTATATATGCATTAAATAAGCACTGCAAAATTTTTTTTAACATTCTCCCAAGTAAATATTGAATAAATTAAGTGAGGTAAACTCAGGGAGGAAGATAAGAAAAAAAGGGAGAAGGCAGGGGAAATACCGTAACTATTCTTTAGTTGATGAGAAGACCACAAAAATCAAGTTTTGTGTGTGTATATATATTACATATATTAGGTGAAGTGCTCAAGTTAGTTAATTTTATAAGAGCATTTTAATAACTAACCATAGGAAAATAACAAGTGTCCATGTTTCAGGGATAAATTTACAAGTAAATACATACACATTTTAATAACAAACTATAACAAAATAACAAGTATCCCTATAAAATTTTACAGATATGTAAATAGCTTATACAAAAATTTACAAGTGTTCTATAGATGAATTTACAAATAACAAGTATCCATATGAAATTTTATAAATATATAAATAGCTTATACAAAAATTTATCAAATGTTCTATGGGTAAATTTATAAATGTACATATGTATTTTAACAACTAATAATAACAAAATGATAAGTATTGAAGAAGTTCGAGTAAGTTTGGCCTCTTTATTTATGGTTTACAGAACCTAGGCACATTTATTTATAAATAAAAGGGTTAATATAACTTTTTATCCTTGAAGTTTGATTCAATTTTGGTTTTGATCCCTCAAGTTTGAAATTGGTGATTTTGGTCCATGAAGTTTCACCCGATTTTGGTTTTGGTTCCTTAAGTTTGAAATAAGTGGTTTTGATCCTTGAAGTTTCACCCGGTTTTGATTTTAATCCCTCAAATTTGAAAAGGATTTGATTTTTTTCTGGGTTGGGTCGAGTTTCATAATCGGGTCACCAAGTCCTTTTCAAATTTGAGAGACTAAAACCAAAATCGGGTGAAACTTCAGGGATCAAAACCGCTGTTTTCAAACTTAAGGGATCAAAATCAAAATCGGGTGAAACTTTAGGGACTAAAACCACCGATTTCAAACTTGAGGAACCAAAACCAAAATTAGATCAAACTTCAGAGACTAAAAGTTATATTAACCCTAAACAAAATCTAAAATAGAGTTTGAAAGACAATGAAAAGAAAATCACAATAATTTTAATTAGCTCACCTAAAAGATATTTGAAATGTTCTTGTTCAAATAAAATATTTAAAAACAAATAATTATAAACCATGGTTTTAAATATTTAATAGGGTATTTTTAGTACTTTAACATTTGATTTACTTAATTCTCTCCCTGAGACTCGATGCGACTCATTCTTAAATTTTTGATTCGCTTGTGACTTGGTCATTCATCTTTTCATTTTTCTCTCACCTCTCAAAGAGTTCTTTGTAACACCCCAAATTTTATTCACCAAGAGATTATTGTGATTATTTTATATATTTAATAAAATGGTGAATATTTAAGGCCAAATGAATTAAATATTAAAAATTGAAAATTGAATGGTGTTTTCAGTGAAATCGCCTGCGAGGCAGTGAGTTCGTCATGTGGTTTTGGAAGACCCAATGATGAGCAAAAATTATGAAATTTTACAAAGTGAAAGTAGACATCCTAAGATTTAATTTGATAGGTCATATGAATCAATTAAAGCTATGTACAAAAAGATATGAATTTTGAAGTTAGTCCAGAAAATCTGGAAAGTCTCTGGAGCAGCAGTCAAAGAAATAAAATCTGGGAATAATATGCTTTCGATGGCTAAAGTCTATATTTTTTCTTAAAACTAGGCTCAATAAGGGTTCCATAGCCTTTGAAATCACTCCAAAATAATATCTACAAAATTAGTTATAATTTTTCAAATTTATGGCAGAAAATCTGCCAGAATTGGCATTATTCCAAAAATTGAAAATAAAATGTGTTAGAAATTGATTAATGGAATTAAAATGCCAAGTGTCATGATCATATAAGGAGGGGATTAGATTATAATGGATTTGTATGAGTACATATCAAATTGCATTAAAATAATGCTACATAGACAAATAATGATGAAATGGTATGCTACCTTGAGTACAAGAATTGATCTAGTTGGAAGAGTAATGGCTTAGTTGGAACAAGAGGAAGAGGGAGCAAGTTTTTTTTAAAAGCTAACCAAGGGAGAAGGCTAGTTCAATGTTAAGAGAAGTCAAAGGGAATAATTAGGAAGGGAGTAAGGGTGGAAGTATGGTGGTTGGCAAGTGTCATCATGACACCCCTTGATGAGATCAATGGTGTAGAATGAAGAGAGAAAAATTTATGAAGCCATTCCTTCCTCTTCCTTTGTGTATTTTCGTCCCACATAGAGAGAGAGAGAGAGAGAGAGAGAGATCTTGGAGAAACTCTTGAGAGCTAGAGAGAAGAAGAAGAAGAAACTTAAGGTAAGAAGCTAATCTGATCTCTTAAGGTTTTCTTGTGGTTTTGTCATGGAATCCTTCTCTAAATCTTATTTCTTCATAAATCCATAATCTTGAAGACACATTGTTAGCTCAAGGAGAAGAGAGAGAGGACGCATAGGGAGGGAGGAACCAAGAAGCCTAAGAGGTAATTACACCAAACTCAAATCTATACTTGTATGAAGTTGGTTTTAAGTTTGTTGTTAGTTTGGTGATTTTTGGTTGAGTTGAAAAATTGGAAAAGCTATAACCCTAAGGGGTTATGCTACCCAAATTTCTTTGAATCATGGTTAAGAAGTGTTTAAATGAGTTAATAAATGATTAAAAGTGGAAAAGTATAAGTTTTGGAAGCTAAAACACAAAAGGACAATTTTTTCATTTTCTTTCAATATTTTGGCCAGCACTGTTTCAGGGGGTTGGAGCTGGATTTTCTTGAAATAAATGGTTCCATTGAATTCAATGGGCAAAAATAGGTGGGGTTATAGTTGGTCACTTTTTCGGAAAAGACCAAAAAGGCATAATTACAAAAATGCCCTTAAAACCCTAAATCGGGGCTGTCAAGGGTATTTTTATAATTTAACAGTGAATTTGGTGATGTTGAGTCTAGAAATGGATTCCTTAGGCGAAAATACGTCAGGATAGCCTTAGTCAAAATTTTGGGAAAACGTGCCATCGGGCCGAGTACTGTGGGGCCGGGTGGGGGTCTCGGGGGAATTTTGGTAAATTTTCACCATAAACTAATATAACCACAAGGAATACTATGAAAGAGTCTAAAATGATACTTAGATAGGTTATGACCTATTTCTTGTACATTTAATATTTTTGAACCGAGTCGGAAGCCAGAACGACACGTTTTACGAGACACATATAAAGAGAAGTTTATAAAACTTTGAGGTAGAGACATTATCCTTCATACATCATGCCATAGTTATATGCTTGTGTGGATGCCAATGTTTGTAAATACGCTTTATTAATTAACATGGTCAAAGGGCATTTAGTGCCGGTGTGCACTTACACTGGGAATTGGCGGAAGACTGTATCATCCTCATTTTTATTTTCATAATAAAATTATAAATTAGAATTAATTAATTAAAAATATGTATAATATATATATATATATAAAGGGAAAGGGATAGAGACGACCGAAAGCTTTCGGTGGAAAGTAAGGACATTATCATTGTCCTTATATAAAAATAAAATAAAATAAAATAAAAAGAAAAGGCAATGATTATATTTCAAAAAAAATAAAATTTTGAAAAAATAAATAAATAAATTGAAAGCGGCGCCAGGTTTGGCGCTACATGAATGAGGAGGGGTATATTATAAATACCCCCCTCAATAACCATTTCACGCCTTGCGTGAAGTGTTCCGGTAGGCTTGCGTGAAGTGGTTCCAGAAGGATGAGGGTGAGGTTCTAACAGGGATATTTGTGGTTCTTCAGAGATCAATAAGGTACTCAAATTCTCTTCTGATCACAAATCTTTTTACATGAAAAATGTTCTAAATAATTTTATCTTTCTTATGATAGTGATTTTCTTACTGATTAAAGAATAATCTAGAATTAGAATTTTGGACAGACGATGGATAAAATGAGTAAGAAGACTCTCAATGTTTTTTTTAACTGTGATTTGAAATGTTCGTTAAATCCCCTACAAGATGCTGAAAAATCCCTCCAAGATTATATTTAAATTTTCCCTCATTTTATATCAGCGATTCAGCAGCCAGAAAATCAGTTTCAACGGAGGGAGACGGTGATTTTCGGATTTTTAGATTAAACTGTCATTTTAAAACTTCAGGGTATTTTCCGTAATTTCTGTTGATATATTCCTCGGTGAAAGACGGTGGTTTTCCCATTTTTGGATCAAACTGGCTTTTTGGAAATTCGGGGTAATTTTATGTAATTTCTGCTGATATGCTTTCACTGAAAGTAGGCGATAATATTACAGAACAAGACCCCAAATTTCTGTCACAATTACCATTACCCACATGCAGAATTTCCTTTTCTTCTTTAGTCCTTATGCATCTTTACTTTTTGGTCTTTTATCTCCAACTTTCCAAAATGACCTATAATTCAAATCCATATTTTATAATATCTTTATTCAAAATTCAACTTTTAAAGAGCAAGACTATAGAAATGTAGAGGATGATTAATAGTGAATTTTAATCGGTTTAGATTTTTTTTAGATGAAGATTTATAATTTAGTATTTTAGATCTTAAACTTAAAATTTGGGGATTTTCATGTATTGAAATGAAATTAACAATAATTGATTACTTGAATAGGTTATTTGAATTAAGAAAAATATTTAAATTTTATATTTGGAATTTTAGTGTGAAATTGGAATTTTAGGAGTAATTAATTCAAAATTTAGAAATTTTAGAATTGAGTTAAATAAATTAATTTTTCCAATAACTTAATGAGTTATTAATGTTTAATAAATTAATTGTTGTAGCTTTGATTTTTTGCGTGTATTTGAGCTCTTGGATTAGGAACTTGTGGTTATAATTTTGCTTTGGCGAGAGGTAACCACTTTCCTCTTATTGTGCATATTTGTATGATGTTTGTGAGTGATTTTTAATTACATAGAATTATAAATTTGGCTATTGATATGTGATGTGGACTTTGAAAATATGTTGTTAATGAAATAGTCTTGTGGGACTTATTTTCGCTGAGAAAATGAGTAATGATATTTTTTTATATGAATTGGTATGTATTTATAAGATTGAAAATATCCTTTTGATAATTGAGAATTGATAATGATTTGTTATAATCACACGTATTGATATGAGAGGGGATGGTGGTGTTGATTTGATGGGTTGTTACTTAAAGAGGAAATAAGGGGGTGAACTTTTGTACAAAAAGGGGTAATAAGGTGGTGGACTTCCATGTGTATACTGGTTAGTCCTTTGGCCCAATTATGTTCAGTAGAGCTTTGACACCCCACTAATATATTTAGAGGGGGAACCCATGATCCAATCTCGTGCTCTGTGGATTTTGGCCGGTCCATATCAGTTGGTTGGTGAGCTTGTTAAGTTAAACTACCAGTCATATGGGTCAGTGCTAGCCCATGGGTTCAGTCAGAGGAAATAAGGGAGGAGAGGAAATAAGGGAGGACAAAGAATAAATTATTGTATATTGATTCTTATAAACTTATGTGATAAATATAAGAATGAGATTATGATATGGTAAATTAATGTGTGTGTATACATGTGGACATGTGACATTTTAATAATGATATGATTTTATAACTGTCCTACTTGGCGGCTCATGGGCACTTACTCCTATGCCCAATGAGATGGATTGTTGGTTGCTGACGCTTTTGTCTCACCCCGTTGATTTAACATTTTTCCAGGTGATAGTTGTCGTGCGGGTCCATCAGGGAAGACTCCGGAAGCTTAAACTATTTCTGCTAAAAGTAGTGCTTCTATCTTTATAATATATGTTGAATTATTGTATATTGCCACGTTAAGGCTCATTTTGCACACTCTGATTTATTTTAGAGATTTGATATTTTAACTATATATTTTTTAATTACTCTTGATGAAGTTGGATGGCTTGCGGGCCATATGATGTGTTTTGAATTGTTGGAACCATAATTTGTTTTGATATGGATATTTTAATATATGATGAGATATTATTTAGTTAAAGAGTTTTCAAATAGTTAGTTGAACTCTTTTCTACCATGGTAATCTTTTGAAAGATGAATTGTAATCTTTTTATTACCATGGTAGAGTTTGTAAATGATTATAATAATGTATAAAAAAATGGTTTTATCAAGTCCATAGTTAATTATTGTGTATAAGAAAAGGATTTTACAAAGACCAACTAGAGTAGATCGTTGGGCTGTGCCCTACTCATATATACATGACGATGACGTGTTTATATTGTTCATTAATTAGTGCATACCTTGGTGCATGTCATATTTACTTTTCACATTTTCTATGAACGATAGCATGTTTCTTCGGAATCTTACCCTATTTTTAAATAAACTTTTCAACGGGTGCTAGTGGGTCAAAGGGCAAAGGCGTAGACGTTGGGAAGTAATTGGCACATGTCACGTGGCAAGGACATGATCATGGTTATAATTAGTTTATGTTTGGATATTTTGGAGAATTTTATAAATATTAAGTTTCCGCTGTATTTTCTGTATTTCGTTGACGAACTACGTGAGATTGTAAACAAATATTTTTATTAGTATAATTGTACTTTTATGTATGCCTATTGAACTCCATCTTCATTACTCTTCGATTATCGAAATAAAAATGGGTGTTGACATTCTTTATGCGAGTTTGACATTCTTTATGCGAGTTTGCTGATGCCACCTTTCAGCCAGATTGCTGACATTCAAATGACACCCTTATTCATTTCAATTTTTATCATTCCACTGCTTGTTCGGTTATGCTGAATCTTTTCTATTTGTCCGAACAAAATCTTGTGTGATTCTTTCTTTTTAGTTTTTACCCTACCTTTCAACCTTGGTTGATAATCACATAGCAAGACATACCCTTTATATTTTTATCCCATTATCTAGAGTTTTGCATTCTAAAACGTAAAACATAATGCAAAACTTAAAAGAAAAAAAAATAGATCTCAGTAGGAAAATAATGTAAATAGAGGTCCTCTGAGTGTTATTTAATATTAATTCTAAGTATTAAGGTATTTAATATTTACTAGTCAAATATTCATATTATCACTTGCATTATTTACAAGTCAAAATTATAAAAATAAAATTTGAAAATCCTGTTGCATTTGATTTTGGAAAATTTCTAGATAAATACCTTCAAAATATGAAAATCTCAAATTAATGATTTCTTATTAAAATGATTTGTGAATTGCTAATTAAATGTAGTCAATACTTAATTTACTGGAGGATACAAAATATGCATTTGATATTTTGAAGGTATTTTTCTAAAATTTTTCATTAATTTTTTTTTTACTCAAACTGATTGGTAATCTTTCCAAAATAAAAGGATTACAACTATTTAATAAAAAAAATTGGTTTTTGTGCTATGTGGCCATGAAAATAACTAGGGAAAAACTCACTCAGGTCCCAATGACCAGAAAAAATATAAAAAACGTACCAATGTAGATTCCTCTATTAAAAATGTCCTTAGGGACTTTAGTGACAAAGATGAGCTTGTCAATAACTATTCTAAGACTTATCAATATAGTCACATAGGAAACTATTTTTTTTTATACATAAAGTAGAAAACTCTAAAGACTCAGCCTACATCAGTAGGAATACAGTGATCCAGCTCTAAAACAGCTGTTAATTCAGGCGTGGAATATAAAATAGGATGAAACCCCGTTACACAAGAAATTGCCTTTTTCGCAAGGAAGTCGGCAACCCTGTTTGCGTTTCTTGGAACAAATCTCAATTCTATCCTCCAATCTCGTTGCAACATGGAACGAACTTCTGCTATTGTAATAGCATCCGGATGATTCTGGCAATCCACACAATTGATTAGATAAATAACTTCTTTCGCATCAGATTCTAATACCACTCTACGCTTTCCTTGATCCCAAGCTGTCTTCAATCTTAGAAGAATACCCCATATTTCAGCTGTGACATGATCACCCAACTCCAATCTGTGCATAAAAGCCATAATAAAATTCCCGTTAGCCTCTCGAATAACTCCTCCGCAACCAGCACCGGTTTTCCCTGCAAATGCTCCGTCTACGTTAACTTTAGTCCAACCTTCTTCAGGCGGCATCCATGTGGCCCCCCTATCCGTAACTAATGTGCCTTGTAAGTTGATTCCGACAAGTTTTTTACTTGCCTTTTGAATGCTAGATATAATAGCATGGGCATGATTCTGTATACTCTCATTATTCTGATTCTTCTGCTCAAAAAGACGTTCATTTCTCCTTTTCCAGAATAACCAGCATAAAGTTACAAACTAGTCACCCCAATCCAAGCGTCGAATATTAAAGTTCAACCACTCCTTGAGATTAAGCTCAAAGAAGAAACGATCTCTTGGCAAAGTTATCTTTTCCATCCACAAACGTTTAGCTTCAGTGCAGTCCCGGAGTACATGCAGCACCGTTTTTGGACCTTTCTTACACCAACCGCACACATCATCAGTACACATGCCTCTTCTATATCTCTCCACGTTGGTAAGAAGCTTGTTATGAGCAACGAGCCACATAAAAGTTTTACACCTTGGGATAGTGTTCAGCTTCCAGATTTTCTGCCATAATACATCCTGGTTCTCTTCTTCATTTGCAATAACTTTATATGCAGATTTCACCGTGAATTGTCCATTTCTTGTGTGTTTCCATCGAACAATCTGTCTCCCATGCTCAACTTCGGAACCCTCTTGCACAAATCTCCATGCCTCCTTGATCCCTGCCCATGTATTCGAACCTCTCCTCTGCATATCAATTTGAGGCATCAAATCATTACCACATTTATACTTGCTTCTAATAATTCTTACCCATAAGTCATCCTTTTTCTTGATAAGATTCCATCCTAATTTGGCCATAAATGCATGGTTCTGGGTTTTAACATGCTTCAATCCCAAACCACCATTACCCTTTGACTTGCACACCGTTTCCCATGGAACAAGATGAATTTTCTGCTTTTCCTGCGTTGTACCCCACATAAAGCTTCGATTTTTACTCTCCATCATATCACAGGAACCAAGAGGTATTGATGCTGTTTGCATTGTATAAGTTGGAATAGCTGATGTGACAGCCCCTACCAAAGTAGCACGTCCAGCAAGAGATAATGAATTGACTTTCCAATTAGATAGCCTCTTCTTCACTTTATCGACAACCTCACTGAAGCTCTCCTTAGTTACCTTTTTATGATGCAGAGGAACTCCCAAGTATTTACCAAGATCTGCTGCCATTTGGAACCCCAGGATATTGCTCACCTCAGTGCGTCGATTGTGATTCACATTCCTGGAGAAGAAAACTCTAGTCTTCGTATCATTGACTTTTAAACTTGAGCTTGCACAGAATTCATCCAGACAAGCCTTAACTTCATTTGCCTGGAAAACAGAAGCTTGACTAAACAAAACAATATCATCAGCAAAAAATAAATGAGAAATAGGAGGGCCATTCTTGCATAACCTTATTGGGAGCCAGTTCGTTGTCTCCATTCTATGTTGAATCATGTGAGCCAGCCGTTCCATGCAAATTACGAATAAATACGGAGATAAAGGATCCCCTTGTCTCACACCACGGGAAGTTTTAAATAAATCACCTTTTTCTCCATTCCATAATAATTGCATTGAAGGCGTCGTAACACAATGTGAAATAATTCTGACCAGATTGGGAGGAAATGAAAGATCATTCAAACATTGTTCCAAAAAACTCCAGTTCAGCCTGTCATAAGCCTTTTCCATATCAATCTTAATAGCCATGTATCCACGTTTGCCCTGCATAATCCTCATAGAGTGAAAACTATTTTAGTTAACATAGATGAGATTGTCAATGATTACTCTATGACTTATCAATATGGTGACATACACTTGTCAAAGGGAGCTAGTTTAGTTAACATAGATAGACTTGTCAATGGCCACTCTATGACTTGTTAATATAGTCACATACACTTATCAACGAGAGCTGATTTAGTTAACATATATGAACTTACCAATATAATTATATATACTTATTAACGGAGAGTTTGAATAAACTAACAAAAAATAAAAAGTTATGTGGATGAAGGATTTGCTGCATTGTCAACACCCGTTTCCATTTTGATAATTAGAGAGTAATAAAAACGGAATTCAATAGGCATACAGAAAAGTACAATTATACTGATAAAAATATTCGTTTACAATTCTGATATTGTTCGTTGACGGAAACAGAAAATACAGCGAAAGTTTTAATATTTACAAATTTCACCAAAATATCACAAAATAGACTAATTATGCCCACAATCTTATCCTCGCCTTGAGACACGTGCCGTTCACTTTTTGGTGTCTACGTCTTTCCCTTTTGCCCCACTGGTACCCGTTGAGGTGTTTGTTTAAAAATAGGGTGAGATTCCGAAGAATCCTCGTAGAGACATAATATCGTTCATAAAGAATGCGAAAAGTAAATATGACATGCGCCAATGTATACACAAATTAATGAACAATATAAACATATCATCTTCATGTATATATGAGTAGGGCCCAGCCCCACAATCTACACCGGTTGGACTTCTGCCAACTCCCAGTGTAAGTACACCTGTGGCACTAACTGCCCCTCTCTAGGTAAATCATGTTGATTAATTAAGTGCATTTACAAAACAATGGCATCCACACAATCACATAACTTATGGCATAGTATATGAAGGATAATGTCCCTACCTCAAAGCTTTATAATCCTCTATTTAATAGTGTCTCTTAAAGCGTGCTGTCCCGACGTCTGACTAGGTCCTAAAATATTAAATGTACCATAAATATGTCATAACCTATCCAAGTATCATTTTAGACTCTTCCATAGTATTTATTGTGATTATATTAGTCTATGGTGAAAATTTACAAAAATGCCCCCGGAAACCCGGCTCGGCCCCGCTGTACTCGACCCGATGGCATGTTTTCCCAAAATTTTGACCAAAGCTATTTTAACTTATTTTCGCCCAATGAATCCATTTCAGGGCTCGAAATCACCAAATTCAGTGTCAAATTACGAAAATGCCCTTGACAGTGGTGTTTTCGTAATTATGCTTTTTCGGCCTTTACCAAAAAAATGTCCAACTGTAACCCCACCTATTTTTACCCACTGAGTCCAATGGAACCATTTATTTCATAAAAATCCAACTCCTAATACTAGTTCTGGTCTAGCCAAAATATGAAGGAAAAATAGAAAAATGGAGTTTTGTGTTTTAGCTTCCAAAACTTGTACTTTTCCACTTCTAATCCCTTATTAACTTGCTTAAGCACATCTTAACCATGATTCAAAGAAATTTAGGCAGCATAACCCCTTAGGATTAGGACTTTCTAAATTTACAAACTCAACAAAATAACCAAATCCAACCATAATCATCAACAACAACCACATACTAGCAAAATTTTAGGATTTGTGAAGTTATCTTCTTGAGTTTTTTTTCCACTCTCTAGGAGTCCTCCTCTCTCTCTCTCTCTCTTTGGGCTCAAGATTTGCTTGCTAAACCATGGAGTTTATGGAAAAGAAGAGATTAGAGAAGAGTTTTATGGAAGATTAGAAGAAGAAACCTTAAGAAATCATAACTTACTTTAGTCTTTCTCTTCTTCCTTCTCTCTAGAACATGAAGCTTCTCAAGCTCTCTCTCTCTCTCTCTCTCTCCTTTCTTTAGCTTTGAACGAAAATGGCAAGGAAAGATGAAGGAAGTGGCTTAGTAAATTATCTCACCTTTTCTCTTCATTTAATAAATGGTGGTAATTTAGTTTATGACATCACTTTGGTACTTAGGCCTTATCTCCTTCAAACTTATGTCATAGAGTCCAATTATATTTGAATCAATTTCTTCTCCTTTCCTTCTAGCCCATCACGCATAAAGGGCCCTTAAGAAACCGAATGAACTTTCATTCCATTTGTCTTAAGCTTCTTGGTCCAAGAAACATTATCTTAAGGTATTAACCCATATGCTCATATTGAAGAATCATTGTTTATTCCTCTTAGCTTAGATTAATGACACTTGGCATATCTTGATCTCAACAATTGTTTTTCCCTTAAATTTCCATAAGCTAGGAAAAATTATCAAGGAAAAAGGGAAATAAGAATTGTTCCAACATTTTCTATAGTTCCTTTAATTGTTTTATGCACAAATTCCTCCCAAGAATATTCAATTTATACATTTTCTTTTATTTTCCTTGATTAATTGAAATTAAATCCAATTAATTGGAAAATAATTAATCTTGGGCAAAATTATGATTTTGCTATCACTTTTGTAATTTAATTCAATTCTTGAATTAATTTGCCTATTTCCTTATGAATATGAATATTTCCAAAATTCACAATATCCAAATTCATGAATATTCACCATTTTATTGAATTATTCAAATGATTACAATATATTTTTGGTGAATAAAATTTGGGGTGTTACATGTATCATCAGATCCATATCCTTCTCTAGTAATTTGTCCACCTTCTCGATCAAAGAGCGAACGAGAGAGGTCAGTTCCTTCAAGCACTTGTTCATGCATCCTTGCTCTCCAATGTAATCAATGAAGAACAAAAGTCAGAAGTTGGATATGAGAAGTTGGAATAAATCGAAGTGGATAGATAAATTGAGTTCATTTTTCAGACATTTAAATGAAAAGGCTTTCGTGGGTTATCCAAAAGAACATGTCATTTGGAATGAAAAGGGTTAGGTTATAGAGCCTTGTAAAATGCCCAAATTAGTAATGGTTGTTTATTAATAACTTTCAAGAGACAATTGTTTTTTTTAAAATATTTTTGGGCTACATTTCCCTAATGATTTTTTTTAATATTCAAAATATAAAAAAAATAGTTGTGGTTTTTAGTCACTACCACCACTGTCGTCCTCCACCTCCTCATACCCCTCCCTCCCACTCGGCACATCATCGACGTCTGAGGAAGGAGATGATGGGCCTGACTGAAAGTGATCATAATATCATATATAACCTGATTGTGATGAAGGATGAGGTCCAACTTCCTGTTCAGACTGTAGGTGTGTCTATTGAGACGCTTTATGGAGCAGTCAAGGCTGGCCAACATTTGCAACAGAGCCTCTATTTGAGGAGGAGGCAGAGGAGGAGGAGGTGGTGGAGGGGGAGGAGCTTGTGGAGGTTGTGATGGTGGTGGAGGAGGAGGAGGGTGAGGATGGGGATGAAGAGGAGGGCTAATGGAAAGAGCTCTTTGACGTCTGACCATGATAAGGAAAAGAAGGATGAGGTTATGAAAAAGGTGTGTTTTAGAAAAGTACTATGAACAAAATGAATACTTTGTTCTAAAGTATTTAACTTTGGGAGAATTGGTAGTTGGTGTTAGACCGAATGAGATTTTGAAATGATGCTTTTTAGATTTGTACTTTACATGACAGTTGTTTATTATGAAATGTTATTTTTTTTGTTTATACTTTACGGTCAATTGACATAACCGTTATATTTGTGTGTAAGATTGGAAGACGTATTGTTTGTGAGTGTTACATGATGGTTGTTTCAAAAGAACCGTCATTTTTGTCATTAAATAAATTATAGTTATTAACTACAACCGTTAATTTTGTATTTTCGCAAATTCCGCCTCGCAATACTTGATGGTAACCATAATTAACCATTACTTTTAAGTGTTATGTATTCTTGTGCGACTGCCGCCCTAACATGCATGACATTTATTAGTTGGAACCATTATGTATTAAGTGTTAAAATACTCAAAACTGTAGTAGTGATTAAATGAAAACTACTATAAAAAATTTTGAATATTCTTCCATGAAATTATTTAGTAAATTAAGTGGGGTAAAACTAGAAGAGAGAGTGAGAGGAGGAGGAGGAGGGAGGGGAGAAAATTTGGGAAGGCATGAGAAACACTGTAACTTTTATTCCATCAATGAGAAGAACACAAAAAATATGTTGCTTATATTTATTAAGTCAAGTTAGATAATTTTATAAAGACATTTTAATAATGAATAATAGTAAAATAAGAAGTGTCTATGTTTCATAAATGAATTTACAAGTGTACATACCCATTTTAATAACTAACCAAAGCAAAATAAAAGTATACATATAAAATCTTACAAATATGTAAATAGCTTATACAAAAATTTACAAGTGTTCCATTGATGAATTTTCAAGTGAACATATGCAATTTAACAACTGATAATAGTAAAATAATAAGAGTTATTAGAGAACTTGACATAAGTTTTGTATTTATTTATAAAACCTTAGGTACATTTATTAATAAATAAAATCTAAAATAGTCTTTAGAAGATAATGATAAGAATATCACAGTAATTCTACAAATAATTATTAAAAATGATTTTAAATATGAAATATAACCCAAATTATCTCGACATACACCTGTATTCCATACTTTCTCGCCTGCGCAAAATTCTCCTTTGAGGGGTAAAGTTGGTGGCACTAATTTGGGGAGAAAACTTGCCTCAAAGAAGAACAAGGAGGGAGGAGGGAGCAAGATTTTATTCATTCAAAGGCTAATAAACGAGAGGAACTTAATGTATCTATATTTGTATAAAAATAAATAAAATATGAAATAGTCCTATAATAATAATAATAATAATAATAAGGAAATCATCCTAAATCATTTTTTTTTCTTTTTAGTAGAAAATGAGGCAATCTACTCTATCAATCTTTATTCATCATCTATACAAGAAAGTGAGCACGAAACACCCACAAAACCTATGAGTAATAAACCATATAGGCTTAGGAGGCACATCAAAACCGCACAGTTCATCTCCACAGTCCAGACTAAAGTTTGGAAGTCAATCAGCCGCAAAATTACCTTCCCTATAAGAATGAGAGAAGTGTGCATTGATGTTTTTTTTTTTTTTTGAAGTTTTTCTATGCCACGAACACATAATCATGTTTCTTACCTTACCCTCGTTCCAAGCTTGCAAAAGTATTTGGATCACATAAAAGGAACCACCCTTCCCAGTTAGCTTTGTGACTCCTAGTTCCTGCACAATTTTGAAACCATACGCTGCACCCCACAAATGGGGCGCAAGAGTTGTACGTTCCCAAACATGTTTTTTCACTAACTATCCTTCTTAAAATAAAATATCTTAAAACATAATACTAGATATTTTATAAAAACACAATATAAAAATAAAGGATAAAGGTGCATCTGATATCCTAAAATATGACATCCTAAAATATCATGAGTGCAATTTTGCCCCATATATAATAAATATGGAGCAATCTCACCCTTAATCTAACATCTCTTTTAATGCTGTTTTCTCTCTCATGACAATTGGACACTAATTTTTTTTAATGACACTGTTCATCAGCTTCCTCCTGGGCTGAAGCAGGGATGGAGGTGCGATTGAGGAACGTGAACCATTGGCGTCGAGGTTGGTGTGCTTTTTCTCAACAAGCGGAGAAAAGACTAACTGAAACTGTGCAACTATGTAGCCTTAGATGTGGTGGGATGAATGAAGAAGGGAGCTGTTGAGGCACCTTGCTTTTAATCTGCAGCAGTGGGGGCAGCGAGGTAATTGGAGGGAGACTGTGAGGGAAGTTTAGGGAGATAACGGTGTTAAGAAAGATGTTAGAGTGGGTCGGTAAGGATGGGATTGCTCCATTTTTATTTCGGAGTATATAATAAGGGGTAAAATTTCACCCATAAATATTTTATGATACCGGATGCTGCACCGAAAAATTTTCAAAGTGCCATGAGCACCTTTATCATTTTGGGAAAACTTCGCTGCATACCACTGTTGACATTTAATCTTAAAAAGCTCTCAAAACTTTTTGAAACTTCGCTATAACCCACAACTAAACTGAAATTAAGTTTTTTGGCTAAAAAGATATTTTTGCTTTTGTCTTGTATATGATTGAGATGGTCTAATAAATTCCTACATATGTATTGTAAATACGCATATTTAACTTGTAAATTCTCACACGTGTCTTGTAAATAACATGTGTTCTTATGAATATACTCCTTGTTTTGTACATAGCTAAAATAATTTTGGAATTTCATTTATTTGTTTTGTAAATAAACATATTTGACTTATAATTTTCTACACGTGTCTTACAAATAATCATATTTGACTTGTAAAGTGAGGAATAATTGTATTTTCATCCACAAATTTTAATTTCAGTCTAGACCTAGGGGATGCAATGAAATTTTATAAAGTTTTGGGGCTGTGTGGTATTATATAGCTAAAGAGAGGGTGCAATGAAATTTTTCCAAATATAAATGTATGGAAACACTGTTTGGATTTTTATTTAGAAAATAAATATAAGGCTTAATATAACTTTTGGTCCCTGAAGTTTGATTCGATTTTGGTTTTGGTCCTTCAAGTTTGAAATTGGTGGTATCGGTCCCTGAAGTTTGACACGATTTTAGTTTTGGTCCCTCAAGTTTGAAATTGGTGGTTTTGGTTTCTGAAGTTTGACCCAATTTTGGTTTTGGTCCCTTAAGTTTGAAAAGGACTTAGTAATTCGGTTATGAAACCCGAACCGGACTGGAAAAAAACCAAGTCTTTTTCAAACTTGAGGGACCAAAATCAAAATCGGATCAAACTTTAGGGATCTAAACCACCGATTTCAAACTTAATGTACCAAAACTAAAATCGGGTCAAACTTCAGGAACCAAAACCACCAATTTCAAATTTGAGGGACCAAAACCAAAATTGGTTCAAACTTCAGGGATCAAAAGTTATATTAACCCTAAATATAATTAAACATTTTTGGCCAAAAATATATCATTAAATATAAAAAATGATGCTGGAAATATAATAAATATTATAAAAAATCTATTTTCTTAGTTTTCCATCCTGTCAAATAAAATAGGAGAATTGGAAATAAATACTTTTTGGCAAATTAATTGCTAAATGCTACCAAATGTGCAAGCCATCTTCCGTGTGTGCAAAAGAACTTCTGTTGTGTGCAAATACTCTTCCGTGTATGCACAAATCTTTTATATAAATGTGTAAATCATTTCCCGTTATGTGCAAAATATTTTCCGTTGTGTGCAACATATCTTCTGTTAAAGTTCAACCGATCTTCCATGGTAGTATTTAACAATTAATTTACCCCAAAAGTATTTTTAAGCAATTTTTCCAATTATATCACACACACAAACGTGTGTGAGTGTGTGTAGTTAAAATGGTTACCGTTAGTTTTTTTTTTATTGAAACGTAATATATATATATATAAATCTCTTATACAAAATTAATATATGCATGCCTTTGTTTGTAATTATACAATTATTGATAATACAATAAAAATAATATCTATTATATTACCATTAAAAAAGTTTACAACTAAAATATCTAATGTGTTAATGAAATTATACAACCAAAACATCAATATTAATTGTAGGTAAAATTCCAAAAAAAAAAATCTCTTCAAAATTTAAAAACCCCAAATAAGTTATTTTCTATTAAAATAAGTTGTGAATTGTTAAATAAATTTTTTTTTGCATCCTAAACAAGTATAGTCAATACGACAATAACCAATGTATTGTAGGAAACAAAACTAATTTAGGATTTTGATATTTTGAAAGTATTTTTCAGAAAATTTTTCAAATATTTTTTTTTTAAAAAAAATATGCAGAGTTTAAACTGGCGGCTTTCCAGATTCACCGTTAACAGTCATGGTGGGTGCAGGATGGAGGAGATGGGGTTCAAATCTGGAAGCTCTTAGGCTTTTTTACTAATATGCTGCAAACAGTAAAACTTATATACCAATATACTACATCGTGAAAAATATATATCAAAATGCTACACTGAAAATCGTTATTCAGGTGATAAATTTTAGAAATCGTTCACCTGAAGAACGAGTTCTTCAATAACACAGCATTGGCGCGAGATTTGGTGCAAATGAAAATCATTCTTCCAATGAACGATTTCTAAACTTCATCACATGAAGAACGATTTCAATGTATTTTCTCTTTCCTGCCTCCCTCTCTCCTCATTATTGCCTAATGATTAATTTACATTAAAAAACTCCATCCCTCCTAATCATATGCCTAATGATTAACTTACATTAAAAAACAATGATTGATGATGATGATGATGATAGTAATAATACTAATAGTAATTACATAATAAAAGAAATAATAATTGCAAAAATAGGATAAAGAGTATATTGACCAATAAAGTATTAAAAAATTAATACTAAATAATAATTAAGTGTATATGATTGAAAAATGAAAATGAAATAACTTTATAAATAGTGACTTCCTGTACCACATCTAGGTCTTCTCCATATGCGTTGTGGTCGTTGTTGTTGTTGTACATCAAGTTCTTGAGATTCAAGCGTTTCATTGATTTGTGTCGTTGACGTATTTAAATCAAACAACAGCGATTTATTTAAAGAAATGGATTGTCTAGGAGTAACAAATGATTCATTTGACGGCCCACCATGCTCAAAAGTAGAAGGATTGTATTCAGTCGAAAATAATGCATGATCATCTAATAAAGATGTAAATGACTGAGATTGAACAATATTGGGTGGGTTGGAAGGGGAAGATAATGGTGACATGTAATGAGGTTTTTGTTGCGTAGGGTTAGAAGAAGTGAAATGGGATGACGACAACGTTGGCATGTAATGAGGCTGACTAAAATTTGGAAGGTCTTGTTCCAAAACATTTTCATTTTCAACTGGTGGTTGTGTTGACAAGTAACCACTACGTCGCTTGCTCGGTCTATCATGAGGAATTTGTGGTCAAGGCAACTCAATTGTTAGGGGAGTATGTTGACGACTCAAGTTAAATTGTTGTTCTTTAAGTGTAAGTAAACTGTTTCGTTGGTCTTGAGCAACTCTATCTCGATAATCAATACAATCTGAGCATGTGGAACGAGTATTAATTGTTAGCCTATATAACTCCACTACTATGTCAGACTGAAATAAATAAAAGAGATTGTGTTATAACACTTATTATACAAAGGAAAAAATGGTATTGATGGAAAAAAGAAGAAAAACTTACCACATAACCAATATCACCACTGATATGTTGAATCCATCGTCTTGTATGTCTCCAGTACCATTACATATATTGAGATGTTCTATCAAGTTCATCATGTGTCATTAGAGCACTAACAACAGCATGTGACCAAGTATCCTATGCTTGAATAAAGGTTGAGTATTGGTTAATCCAATTTGTAGTTGTTCTACCTCATAGTTGCATTGTGTGGTAATTTCCCAAATGAACAGGTTGGGCAGGAATTGGTTTTTGATGACCAAACTGCCTTAGCACACGATCAGGGTGGTGCCATTCTATGATATTAAAGCATATCAAAGGAACAGAAGTGAGTCAATGACAAATCCTTATTTTATTATATATTTTTATACTTTAATTGGGGATTTTGTCATAGTTATTGAGCCTAAAATACCTTTCTTAAGATAAATTGAGATTAAGAGTAAATAGATTAAATTAGGAGTAAAAAGGGCAAAATTGTCAATAAAATTATAATTACTCTTAATCATTGATTTTTCTGAGAATATTTGATGTTGATATAATTATAGGTACTTGAAAAATGGGATTAAAACTGAAAATGACAATTTGGGGCTTGAATTTCAGAAATGACATTTTGGTACCACAAATGTGAAAATGACAGTTTAATCTGAGTTAAACACACCGTTTCAGCAGCCCTTAGGTCATCCGTTTCTGATTTAATAGCAGGGAGGCAGATGCGAAAGAGAGAAACGAAAGACGCCGCAACGCCTTCAGACCTTCACCTTGATTCTTCACCTTCGTCCTTCTTTGTCGCCGGCGACTTTCGCTTTCTCATTCACCATCGCCGGCGACCACCACTCCATCCTCACCACCGCAGAAAATGCCGTGAACCAGAACCAGCAAGCAGAGCTCAGATTCGAACACCCAGAGTTGACCATTGAAGAAAGCTTGAAGGGGCCGAGCATTCACCATCTCTCCATTTCTCCAACCACACACCGCATCACCTTTCACGTTTTACCACCGTCAACCATCATCATCTCCGGTTCCCTCTCATCTTCAACCACCGTCAGCTTGGATTGTTCGATCTGGGAAGAGGAGCAGAGCAGAGAGAAACAGAGGACGAGCATCTACCATCATCGGTGCCAATCCTTTTCTATCTTCGGTGTTTACTATCACTCCGTCAATCTTCACCGATCTCGCTTCCTGCAGTGTTGTCAACATTCAGCTCTGTTTCTGAATTCTGAGCCATACCGTGACTTTCCCTGTGTTCCTGAGTTCAATTTCAGATTTAATTCCATGTGTCTTATGGCTGAAACTGTGGATACATTCGGGAATTTGTTGATGGTTGGCAGTGGCTAATTTCCATAATCCCTTGTAGCAAGAGGCAATGGCATGAACTTGAAGCTTCAATAGGGGAGTTTTGCTCTTTCATTTCTCTAATTCTACATTGTAATTGTAATTCCTAGGTCTTAGGATGAATTTTATAATGTTGAATTGATTTATGTTGATATATTTAGAGAATTGGATGTGGCTTGTACCTTTGTTAGACACTTGACATTGTGATTAATTAGCTTAATTATCATTTCTTTGTGCTGGTTAGTCATTGAATTGATAATTTTGTGAACATTTTGTGCTAATTTCAAGGTGGCTTGATTAGTGGATCAATGGTGTCTTGTGTTTGCATTGGTTAATTGAATGTGAATTTATTAATTATATTTAGCATTGGGTTTTAGCATCATTAATCTTGATTTTTCATATGGGTGGCCATTGTTAAATTAAGATTAATGAGAAAATCAAGTGGTAATGCGAGGTGGCTCGGTTATTGGATCAAAAGCTAAATATGATTTGTAGGTTCATTTAATTGCTAGAGTGCTTAATCAACCTAATTTAGAGAGATTAATATACAAGGTGGCTTGGTATTAATCAATCTAAGTTAGGCCTAATCTAAGGGGTGGCCCTTAGAGTTATTTTGGAATTAGCATGATTAAATCTCCCATAATCATTTGAAGTGAGGATTGCTTGCGCCATTGCTATGAGGGATTGCTTATTCCATTGTTTTCTTTCATTTCATTAAATCCATTGTCCTTCCATTTCATATTTTCAAGAAAAATCCTAAAAAGAATTAGTTTAGAACGATTTAATTCTTAATTGCAAAAAGTAGTTGATAGTTAAAGAAAAACCAAAATTTTCCCTTTTTAATCATTTCATGCCAATTATTGCACTTAGTTCCTAGGTAATTAATAAAAGGCTCTTCGAGAGACGATCCGAGATTGTACCCTATATTGCAATCCTTGGTTTAATTTTGAAGAAGGTTACCAAGGCACAAAGCCGACAAGCCTTATGTTCTTCAAGTGGCGCCGTTGCCGGGGAGCCAAGTAATTGGTTCTCTAGTAGCTAAGTGTCAATTTTTGATTGATTAGTACCTTGAGCCTTTAGGTTGCATTTTAGTTAGTTTACGTAGTTTTGCATGTTTTTCATAGCATATTGCATCTTTCCATAGAAAATTTTGAAAAAAATATCAACAAATATCCTGATTTTCCTTTGTTTTTGCATTTGCATTTTTAGGACTTAGGATTCATTGGGATTTAATTGATTGTAATTTGAATGGCTTGGTTTAATGAGAATCATAAGTTTCGAGTTTACACTAATCCTCCTATGCATTCTTGTTTAAGGAATGAAAGAACCTCAAGTTCTCAATTCTCGGATGAATCTTATGGCACTTGGAGACGTGAAGAATTTTCTGATCTTACATATTCTCAAAAGCTTGATTTGCTTCAATATGAATTGGATTCCCTCCATGCAGACATAAAACGAAGAGGAGCCTCTGAATCTCAACATCCTCAATATCTCCATACATATTTGGAACCATCTTGTCCACAACCCTCCTATTTTGACCATAAACCTACCTTTCAACCACCTCAATCTCACTTCAACCGTACTTCTTCACCCTACCCATTTCATCAAGAATCACCCACTCCACTCTATCAAGAACCATCATATCCATTTTATCCTCCCCCATTTCCCCCTACTTCCATGCCATATAGAACTCCCTATGAACCACCTTCTCCATCATTCTATGAACCTCCACCACAATCTCCTACACCTCAACCTAGTGGACTTGATGTTTTCCTCACATTGCCAAACATGGATGATAGAACTCGTGCATTGAGAAGAATGTATGATGAACTTCAGGTTGAATACTTTAAGTTGTTCGTGTTTAATGAGGAAAATGTGATTTCCAAGGAGCAGAAAGAGTGAATGGAGGAGATTGAAGGCTTTATCAAGGCATTTGTCGACCATGTGCTGTGGATAAAGACCGAAGGAGAAGAAGGAGCTCCATGGACCAATGACTTTGATGATGAGGGAACCAAAGAGCAAGAGCCAAATGCCACTTCAAAAGTGGAAGATTTCATACCTCCAATGCCTACTCCCACAAATGATGTCAGGACGAAGCAAGTGCATTTTCAACTACCAGAGGAGCCACTTCCAAACAATGGTACTATTCCTTCTCTTCTTGAAGAGGTTGACTCTCTTCTTACTACTATTCTTAATGTTGTGAGTGATGATGAGGTGGATGAAGAAATTGTGGTTGAATCCCCTCAAATGTTTGATGTTGATAATGCTCACTGTGATATCTCTAATAGTAGTTGTGTAGTTGATGATGTTGCTTGCACTGTCAATTCTTCTATAAGTGATGAACATATTAAGCTTGACATTGTGGAGAATGATGAATTATGCTTGGATGATCATATTGTGGTGAAGTGTGAACCTGATGATAGCTCAAATAATTGTCTAAATGATGATTGTTTACATGATTCTTCCTCTATTTCAAGTGTTGGCAAGCATGATTTGGAATTTTTCAACGCTATTGAACAAGATGAAGAATTTATTTTTCCCTCTTCCCTACATTCTACTTTTGTTTGTTCATGTGAGGGTGAAATGTCATGTGCTATTTGTGCGGAAATTAATAATTGGATTTTTACTTCTCATGATCTTGATTCTTCATCTAGTTCAATTGATAACATCAAAGTGAATGCTACACTTGATCAAGGCCTTGAAAATTTTGCACCTTTGGATCCCTTTGAATTACATAATTTAAATAATTCAATAAAGAAAGATTCAATGATTTTGAATGATAAAATTGTGAATGAAAATGAATCTTTTCATTTAGTTCTTTCTTGCGATTTGCCACCTGATATAGCAAATGAAAATACATGTTTTGAATTTCTAGGTGGTGATAGCTTGATCAATTCTCTTTCTTCTTCCACTCTTTTACCTCCCAACTCTTGTGATTGCAAAAGTGATGTAATACACTCCAACATTAAGTTGGATTCCGCATTTTCCCCATTGCAAGCTCAAGAGAATTTTGAAACTGTGACAGCTTGTTTGGTTCCTACTGAAGGGAACCAAATTGATTTCCTTGGGTGTGATTTCTACTTGGAGAGTTTTTCTCTTAATATGTTTGCATCATCCTCTAAGTCTCTCCATGTTTATATCTTTGGATTCGGTACTGCTTCTGGCTTGTCTTCTTTGCAGGCATACACTTGGAAGGGTCCTTTGCAGTACCAACCTCCACCTTATATTCTCGGACCTCTTCCAATTGATCCTGAACCGCCTCCACCTAAGAGAATCAAGCAAAGAGAAGTATGCACTATAAAGACCATCATGTTCCTCATATTGGATGAGAACTTCTCTTTCAAGTGCCTTAAAAGATTCTAACAAAGGTTGTCTCTTTCCTCACTTGTTCTCTTCCTAATCTTTATGATTCTTTGAGCTTAGTTGTTGTATGAGGAAGATAAGTGTGGGGGAGAGACATAATCCAGTAGTAAAAGGTAGATTTCTTTTGTTCTTCACCCCCTTGGCTTTGAGTTTTTGTTATTCTTTTGCTCTTAGGTTTTGCATTGAGGATAATGCAAGATTTAAGTGTGGGGGAGGGATTAGGATTGAGCCTTTTGTGCTTCATTGTGCTTAATTTCAAAAACGTGTCATTTTCACACAAAAAAAAAAAAAAAAAAATCTTGATCCAAACCGCACTTTTGAATTTTTGTCACTCCTTGATTTGGAAATTTGTCTAAATACTTATAGAAATTGCATATGTTCTTGGTTGATTTTTAATGAATTGATTATTGCTTAGAGTTAGCATTTGGATTAGTTGAGTTAATGCATTTTGATTAGGCTAATGTTCAATTAATCTTTGTGAATGTGCATTTGAGAAGAAAACCTTTGTTGGAAGGATTTTGAGCCTAATTTTCATTCTTTAATGTGTGTTCACCACCTATTCTAGTGTACCTCTAGAACTTGTTTAAATTCTTTTTCAAAATCATTTGTATTTAGATTAATGAATATGATAGGGGCATTCATTTCATCACCCTTTATCCCAAACACAAACCCTACACACTAATCCATTGTTAACCCACTTTGAGCCATTCACATTCTAAAATCCATCATTTATTAACAAGCACTATGTATATATCCCACTTGCATTAGATTGACATCCAAATGTCATTGAATTGTCATAAATAGCATAGGTATAAAGAAATGCCATTCACATACATTATATATTGAAAAAAAAATTGAAGAAAAAGAAAGAAAAAAATAATATCATAAAGAAAAAAAAAGAGAGAGAAGTAAAAAAAAAAAAAAAAAAAAGAGGAAATAAAAAAAATAAGGCATTTGTTTTTATTGGCAAGGAGATGTGGTTATTTGAGCCTAAAGAAAAAAAAAATGGATGTCATTGTATACATTTTTGCAATCATAGTACTCGTTATTTCATTATTCCTTCCATGAGACCATTTCCATCATTTCAACCCTTTTAAAAGTCCCCTTGATTCATGAGTCTAGGTGCTACATAGTGGTAGAGAGAGTAGAATTTCTACAAGCATATGGTAGGACCTAGTCTAGGTGGTGTTGAGCGAAATTTTCCATTCTTGTGAGAGGAGTTAAACACTTGAATCCTTGAGTGTTCTCTTGTGTACATTTCTTTAATTAATTGTACATTAATTTAGTCCATTTGCATTATCTCATGCTAAAACTTATGTTAGCTTCATTAGTGATTATTGATTAATTCATTGACTCCAACCTTGACCATTTGAAGTTTTTATTTGTGTTTAGTTTTGAATTGATTAATGTTTTGCTCAGGAGTGCAAAAGTTTAAGTGTGGGGGAATTGACAAATCCTTATTTTATTATATATTTTTATACTTTAATTGGGGATTTTGTCATAGTTATTGAGCCTAAAATACCTTTCTTAAGATAAATTGAGATTAAGAGTAAATAGATTAAATTAGGAGTAAAAAGGGCAAAATTGTCAATAAAATTATAATTACTCTTAATCATTGATTTTTCTGAGAATATTTGATGTTGATATAATTATAGGTACTTGAAAAATGGGATTAAAACTGAAAATGACAATTTGGGGCTTGAATTTCAGAAATGACATTTTGGTACCACAAATGTGAAAATGACAGTTTAATCTGAGTTAAACACACCGTTTCAGCAGCCCTTAGGTCATCCGTTTCTGATTTAATAGCAGGGAGGCAGATGCGAAAGAGAGAAACGAAAGACGCCGCAACGCCTTCAGACCTTCACCTTGATTCTTCACCTTCGTCCTTCTTTGTCGCCGGCGACTTTCGCTTTCTCATTCACCATCGCCGGCGACCACCACTCCATCCTCACCACCGCAGAAAATGCCGTGAACCAGAACCAGCAAGCAGAGCTCAGATTCGAACACCCAGAGTTGACCATTGAAGAAAGCTTGAAGGGGCCGAGCATTCACCATCTCTCCATTTCTCCAACCACACACCGCATCACCTTTCACGTTTTACCACCGTCAACCATCATCATCTCCGGTTCCCTCTCATCTTCAACCGCCGTCAGCTTGGATTGTTCGATCTGGGAAGAGGAGCAGAGCAGAGAGAAACAGAGGACGAGCATCTACCATCATCGGTGCCAATCCTTTTCTATCTTCGGTGTTTACTATCACTCCGTCAATCTTCACCGATCTCGCTTCCTGCAGTGTTGTCAACATTCAGCTCTGTTTCTGAATTCTGAGCCATACCGTGACTTTCCCTGTGTTCCTGAGTTCAATTTCAGATTTAATTCCATGTGTCTTATGGCTGAAACTGTGGATACATTCGGGAATTTGTTGATGGTTGGCAGTGGCTAATTTCCATAATCCCTTGTAGCAAGAGGCAATGGCATGAACTTGAAGCTTCAATAGGGGAGTTTTGCTCTTTCATTTCTCTAATTCTACATTGTAATTGTAATTCCTAGGTCTTAGGATGAATTTTATAATGTTGAATTGATTTATGTTGATATATTTAGAGAATTGGATGTGGTTTGTACCTTTGTTAGACACTTGACATTGTGATTAATTAGCTTAATTATCATTTCTTTGTGCTGGTTAGTCATTGAATTGATAATTTTGTGAACATTTTGTGCTAATTTCAAGGTGGCTTGATTAGTGGATCAATGGTGTCTTGTGTTTGCATTGGTTAATTGAATGTGAATTTATTAATTATATTTAGCATTGGGTTTTAGCATCATTAATCTTGATTTTTCATATGGGTGGCCATTGTTAAATTAAGATTAATGAGAAAATCAAGTGGTAATGCGAGGTGGCTCGGTTATTGGATCAAAAGCTAAATATGATTTGTAGGTTCATTTAATTGCTAGAGTGCTTAATCAACCTAATTTAGAGAGATTAATATACAAGGTGGCTTGGTATTAATCAATCTAAGTTAGGCCTAATCTAAGGGGTGGCCCTTAGAGTTATTTTGGAATTAGCATGATTAAATCTCCCATAATCATTTGAAGTGAGGATTGCTTGCGCCATTGCTATGAGGGATTGCTTATTCCATTGTTTTCTTTCATTTCATTAAATCCATTGTCCTTCCATTTCATATTTTCAAGAAAAATCCTAAAAAGAATTAGTTTAGAACGATTTAATTCTTAATTGCAAAAAGTAGTTGATAGTTAAAGAAAAACCAAAATTTTCCCTTTTTAATCATTTCATGCCAATCATTGCACTTAGTTCCTAGGTAATTAATAAAAGGCTCTTCGAGAGACGATCCGGGATTGTACCCTATATTGCAATCCTTGGTTTAATTTTGAAGAAGGTTACCAAGGCACAAAGCCGACAAGCCTTATGTTCTTCAGTCAAATTTCAGGTGTTTGTAAGCAAAACTCTGGAATTAATTGGCTGACTTTATAAGATTCATATGGTTGCCAAATTATCTCATCATCAATCATTTTATCCAGGAAACTTCTATAGCGGAGCAAAGTCATGGCACTTGGACGAGGGTTTTGTCTAACTTGTACAATGGGCTTTAGGTATGGAAATGCGTCTATACATGGTTTGAATGCCCAGAACACACGATGAAACATTTCAACTGGTTGACCATTTGAATCGACTTCAGAGCATTGTTTATGTGAAAATTGTATGCATGACCCAGGCATAAAATGTTGAATTGCAACTAACCACCTTGGGAGTAAGGAATAAGATGTCTCCCAATTCCCAAAAACAGTGGCAACAGCTAATTGTTTTGCCTTCCATTCTTTCCTGTATGATACAGTATAATCAAACATTGATTGCATTCTCTCGATAATTTGTGAGATCTGCACATCTGACTTATCAGTTACTATTGCCACAATACAATATGATATAATATCAGTATCCAACTTTGGATGGTATTGAGTTAATGATTTTCTCAAGCACGTGTGGGCCCCACAATATTTTGTTATCTCCCAAAAGTTTCTATTTTATTTCCTGCATGCTCTTACTCTCAAATTGCAATTTGACCATAGTTAACACATCGATACTCTTCATATTTTTTACATGAATAATAAACCTTAAATGTGTGATGAATTCAAACGGAGTATAGCTTGATTGCACGTCTTAGAACCCGGACACTGTTAAACACCTTTCCGATATATAACTCATCCGTATCGCTTAGATTCAGAATTTCTTCTAAATCATCAACCTCATAAGTCACATCTGGCTCAACATTAATTTGTGATAAAAAAGCAGTTGCAAGATCATTGTGCTCGTTCCCCTCTTCATGGTCATTATCGTTGTCTTTATTATCATTCTCACCACCAACATTTAAATAAGAATCATATTCATCTTCTTCCTTGATTTCATCCATGAAGTCTTCTACATGAGGAAGTGAACATGGTGCTTCATTGTTGCCACCATATAATAGAGGTTCAAATAAGTGGAAATTTTCCATGTCACTGATAAACATGGATTCTTATCCCACAATGTTAACCTCATTGGTACTTGCTGGAAGTGTATTTCCAACATCATTGATTATTGGTTATGATTCAATGTGGTCATCATATGGTAAATCACATATGTTGGCATACAACTCTGCACATGTCAATTGAGTTGAAAATCTTCTAGTCACTTGCCATATTTGTTGTATGTCTGAGTCATCTTCCAAATTGCATGCCTAGTACTGTGGTGGATTTATGCATGTAGGATATCTGTATACCATATTTGTCACAATTTGATTGGGAGGAAGTTGTAGCTTTCGTCCGATAACTTGCTTCAATTTACTCAAGGTAATATTTGGGTCAACTTTGATTATTTTCACACTATCAGACTCAAATGTTACATCAGATGGGCCGTTACAAATTCGTCCATTTGAAAATACACACACGAACTCCTTTCTATGATTCATCCTACTTCCTAAATATTACATTACAATTATTAATGAAATTAAATGAAATTTTCAAAACAATTTAAATTCACAATATCACATTTTTAAAAAAATCATCATAAAAAATATTCATGATTGTCTCACCACATTATGCATAACACCAACAAATAATCATAATAAAATATAAAATATTATTCTTCATTTACCTTTCACTACTTTTTTTTATAAATTTTTGTGCAACGTATTTCAAAATATATTTTATTTCTTATTATATTTTTGGTTAATTAAAAATTAATATATATTATCATTGAAATATACAAAATTGACGATCATAAATTTGGCACACTAAAAAACTATATTTATTTTATTTATTAATATTTTTTATAAAACAATAAATATTTATAAGGACTGAAACATAAAATAAAATTCTGTGTGTGGCTACAAGGGAATTCTGATAGAAATAAGGGTATTTTTCTGTAACATTATCTGTCACTTTCAGCTGAAAAAAATATCAGAGAAAATTACAAAAATACCCCGAATTTACAAAATTCCAATTGGGTCCCAAAATCCGAACCGCTGGAACTGATTCTTTTGGCTGCAAAAATATCAAAGAAAACTACAAAAAAATACCCATAATTTCCAAAATATCATTTTGGTCCAAAAGTCCGAAAAACAATGTCTTTTATCAATGATATTATGTATAAATAATATAAAATCACTGCCACTGTATAAATATAACAAAAATATATACTTACTAAAATCTATCGTTTTCTCTTGTGGTAAAAATATCTTTTTTCTAAATATTTTAACTACACACTTATATTCTAAATATTTTATATATTCTAAAATTTTAATCTATAACTATATTTTAGATATTATATACCTTTTTTTATAATAGAAGGAAAATAAAACAAACAAATTAAGTCATAGCAGACAATCCTTCATGATAAGTAAAATATTTACATATTTATTTTCCCTTATATGATGATTTTATGGACGATATTTGCGTTTAATATAATAAATTTGGGTGTGATTGATAAATAAATATTGTTTTTGGAATAAACAGCATTTACAAAAAATAAAAAAAAAACAAAAAAAATAAAAGTACTGTAGCAGCCACCGGGCACTGTAGCAGTCAACGGCACTGTAGCAAGCCGCCAGCACTGTAGCAGCCACCAGGGGGCACTGTAGCAGGTCAACGTCACTGTAGCAGTACTGTAGCACACGTTTTTTTCCCCTATAAATAGAGATCAATGCCAAGCTCAAAAGAGGAGGAGAGGAAGAGAAGCAGAGGCCCTTCTCCGACCGGGAGAGGTCCTTCTCTGAGCGGGAAAGATCTTTCTCTAACATTTATGAGTTCTTTGTGTTGTTTTTGAGATTTAATTTCATGTATTGCATGCCTCCATCTTGGAAGGCTTAGGATTGTATTACTTTTTGCATGCCTCCATCTTGGAAGGCTTAGGATTTTATTACATTTTGCATACCGCCTACATGGAAGGTTTTACCTCCTAAATGGACGGATAGATTTCTTCATGCCTCTATCTTGGAAGGCTTAGGATTTTATTTTGCATACCGCCTACATGGAAGGTTTTACCTCCTAAATGGACGGCTAGATTTCTTCATTTTTCATTCATCTTTTGGTTGTATATTTGTGTTTGAGAATTTAATATTCAAGTTTATGCAGTATTTCTGAAGATTTCATTCTAGTTTTATATAATGTCAATTTATTTTGGTTTTGTTTTTAATTTCATCATGTGCTAAACTTTCATTTTCCTAGGGTGATGACGTAGCTTACTAATGACGGATTGAATCTTAACTTATTAAATCTAGTTTGAATTTCTCCTTCATGATTGAGTTTTAATTATTATTCTTAATGCTTTTGATTGATTGGCCATCTTTTAAATGATTTCAATATACATGTTGAGACCGGAAGGAGATACATGTGTGTAGACCCTATAATTAAAACCATGATTTGCATATGAAATAGGAATATATTCATATGAGTTGTGTAGTCTTACTGAGTTCCATAAATCTTAATGCATAATTAATTGCTTAAATCCATATAGGAATATATTGGATTAGCAATTGATTATAGAATTGCTTGACCTTGGAAGAGGCTAGTAATTAAATTAGGGAAACTCGACTATTAATCATGTGGAATAAATTGGGCTAGAATAGATAAGTGGTTCAATCCGGAAATTGTTAAGTGAAATCTAATCCCTAGGGCTTTTTCTCATATTTACTTTCATATAATCTGCATTCATATTTAATTGTTTTTGTTTTATTTTGTATTCTCAATCACCAACTAATCGATCGGCTAAATAGAATTAAAATTACCTATTTTGGTACTTAGTGCTCAATCCTCGTGGGAACGATACTCTACTCATTTCTATATTACTTGATTACGACAGTGTATACTTGCACTATTTAATTGATCATCTGAACACGTATCACTTCCGACTCCAAACGCAACACATCCCGTATGCAATCAGGTGATGTACTGAAGATCTGTATATCCATTGCCATACTCCTCGCGTTAGCAGCCAAGGCATCGACCACTGAATTGGCATCACAACTACAGTGCCGAAGCTCAACGTTCCACGTCTGTCCTAGTAGCTACTATATCTCTACAAAAACCGCATAATCAGGATGATCCTCAGAAACCGTGGACATAGCAACATCAATGACCTCCTGGCAATCACTCTCTACAATAACATAAAGACACCCATGGTCCCATGCAAGCTTTAAAGCCCATAAAACTCCCCAAGCTTCTGCTGTAATCACGGAACTATGGCCTACCCGAAATCCGAACCCTAGGATAAAGTTCCTTTGACAATCCCTCATAATACCACTATAGGTGCATAGGCCAGAAATAGCATCATGAGAGCCATCGACATTATACTTCATTGCGATTAAAGGAGGTGGGCACCAGTGAGAACGAGAGCTTCCCTCCTTCAGTGAACCTGTTGGGACCTCAGCTCCCCAAGAAAGACATGCACGTGATCGCGCCAAAATCATCTCTAGGCTCCATATCTTATCATTAAAGATGTGCTCATTTCGCCCAAGCCAGATATGCCGTGTAACAACTGCAAACTATAGTCTAAATTCGAAACCCTAAACTACCTCCTTTAACTGAAGGCACCATCTAATCCAGCTCTCCGGATCTAGCAGAGTAAAGAACCAGAGATTCCTGATCAGAAGAGCAAAGCTCGCAGAAGCCCGTAGAATGAAACCCACGTGCATTCTGAGCCACGTTCGTAAGCAAGCGATTATGGCAACAAGGCCAAAGAAAAATGCAATATCGCTGGGGAACTCGGAGCTTCCAAACCATCTTCCACACTGGATCCTGTAGCGACGACCCTTGTTCGGATAGATACCCATAGGCCAATCTTAAGCTGAACAAACCGTTAGAAGACCATCACCAAACAGGGTTGTCCCTCCTGGTAGATGAAACTGGTTGCACCCGACGAATAGCATTAACAACAGAAGAGGGGAGAAGCTCCTCAAATTTTGCCCAGTTCCAAGTACCCGATGGTGTTAATCAATTAGCAACCTTCCAATCCAAGCTTGCATCTGTTATGTGACCGGTAGCCAGGGATTGAAGTGGTCCATGGTGTGGGACCCATGCGTCACGTCAAAAGGAAGTAAATCTCCCACTCTGTATGCGCCAAGCAAACCTGCTTGTACTTGGTCCCAAGTAGAGCAAATCCATTTCCATGTACGTGACTCTGATCTATGTCGCTCAACCTTGAGAAGTAAATCTTGCCCACATTTATACTTCTCCCGAATGAATCTCACCCACAACAAATCTGGTCGTGTCAACAGAGACCAACCTAACTTCATCATATAAGCGTTATTCTGAATATGCACGTATCGCAAACCCAAGCATCTGTCTTCCTTTTAATGGCACACATTGCCCCATAAGACCAGATGGACCTTTCATCGTGTATTGGTGCTTCCCCACAAAAACTTTCGACACTTCTTATCAATTTTCTCACATGTAAACATAGGTAAGGGTGTAGTTTGCATAGCATATGTGGGCATAGCTGAAGCCATTGATGCAACTAATGTATGTCTTCCTACCAACGAAAGAGTGTTGGCCTTCCAATTGGCTAGCCTGGAATCCATCTTATCCAACACAAAATTGTAAGTATTCTGAGATACCTTTTTATGAAGTAAAGGCATTCCCAAATATTTTCCTAGATTTGAGCACGGTACAAAATTCAGAAAATCACAAATTTCTTTACTTCTATTGTGATTCATGTTCTAGGAAAAGAAAATTCGTGACTTGGCCGTATTAATTCTTTGCCCCGATAGCTCACAAAAATCATCAAGAGTAGCTTTAACAATAGCTACTTGGTCCATGTCTGCTTTCACAAACAACAATAAATCATCAGCAAAAAATAAATGAGAGATAGGTGTACCTCGTTTAGAAAGTCGGAAAGAAAGCTAATCCCCACTAGTCACGGCATTCTGGATTAAATGACCCAAGCGCTCAATAGCTAGCACAAATAAATATGGAGAAATATGATCCCCTTGGGGCACTCCTTTAGTCAGACAGAACTCCTTCGTCGTCGAACTATTACAGAGGATTCTCATACGAGACGTAGATACACAATGCTCAATAACTCTTCTGATATTAACTGGAATATCAAATTCCCTTAGACAATCAAACACAAAGCTCTACCGAACACGATCATAGGCTTTTTCAAGATCAATCTTAATGGCCATAAAACCTGTACGCTTCCTCAAACCGTGCATATAGTGAATGATCTCCTGAGCCAAAATTATATTATCAGAGCTCTGTCTCCCTTTCACGAAGCTATACTGATTCGGGGCTATTATCAAAGGCATAATAGGCTTCAAACGATTTGAGATAATTTTCGTCACAATTTTATATACTACATTACATAAGCTAATTGGACGAAAATCACGAATGGTTTGGGGATTGTCAATTTTCAGAATTAAAACAATCTAGGTACCATTAATTTCCTGCATTACATGGGGGTCTTGAAATACCTTTTGCACCTACACAATCACTGAACTACCAACAGTGTCCCATTGACTCTGAAAGAATAATGGATTCAAACTATTCGGACCAGGTGCCTTAAGAGGCCCTATAGCAAACAATGCCTGTTTAATTTCAATACTAGAAACTATGGAGCCAAGAACACATAACTGGGAGTCACTTAAGGATGGATAAGTACACCCAAAACGTAAAGAATCCGGACCTAAGCTATCCTCCATATATAACTGTTCAAAAAACTTAGTACTCATCTCCATAATTTCCTTTTCATTATAGGACCACTCACCCGAGTCCAATTTTAATGCCTTGATTTTATTTTGTCTCTTCCTGCCATTGGCAACCGAATAGAAGAAGAAAGTATTCCTATCACCATTAACAAAACACTGTGACCTCGAATACTATCTCCACATCAGCTCTTCTTGCATCAAGAGGTCCTCCAACTCACACTATAGATCAATTCATAATTTCTCAAGTCAATTAGAAGAACCAGAAGATGCAATTTTATTGTTCACCCCTTCTATTCTACGATACAATCTATCCTTCCTCTGCCTTATATCACCAAATACCTCATTATTCCATACCTTAACCTGCTGTTGAAAATTTGAAACCAAGTCACTCCACTCCCTATTTACATCCCAACTTTCCTTGACGAACTTTGGGAAGCCTTCATGCATGGTCCATGGAGCAAAAAATCTAAAAGGTCTCTGTTGACGATCAGAGTGGGTTAAACTATCAGTGTCAAGCAACAATGGGCAGTGATTAGATTTAAATTTAGGCAAGTGAAGAACAGAGGCATTCGGAAAGGACTCATGCCACTTATCGTTGACCAAGAACCTATCTATACGACTCTGGCTCCCAGCACGACCCCAAGTATAACGAGGGCCATTGAAACCAATATCCATCATTCCATTCTCAAATATCCAGTCCACAAAAGCGCGTTCCACCCCCGTACCTTCTCGCAAGATTATGCTCCTTTGATCATCCACATGAGCTATGGCATTAAAGTCACTTGCCACTACCCACTTCCTATGTATTGAGTTACTAATCTCTTTCAACACTAACCACAAATTCCGACGAGCAGCGAAATTTGGATTCCCATACACCACCGTTAAAAACCACTCATCACTTCTTCCAACACTAATCACACCGTGCACAAATTAGTACCCAGAAGAAACTATATTGAAATCAAGAGTAGAATCCCAAAAAAGCCAAATACCACCGCTAAAACCCTGAGCTTCAACCACATGCCTATTTGGCCATCCTAGTTTTTGACTTATTCTCTTTTCTTTCTCCCCACCTTGCTGAGGTTCTAGAAGTGCAAAGATATTAATTCTGTATCTAACCATCATATCACAAAGCAAACGACAAAATGAGGCTCCAACAGCGCCTCTGGTATTTCATATTGTTATAATCATAATTTACAAAGGGGAATGAGAAAAAACAACAAACCGTTGAAAACCGCTACAGCATCTGGTTGGCCCCAAGAGGGCCACCGTCATCGCCATTCATCTCAAACTCGACATCTTTATCCACTACTAAAGGATTAATATGAGAGCTATAAGTACCACCGTGAGCTACTCCTGGATCATGCGGGTTTGAGCTTGTGGACCCAAGACGTAAAGGACGTCTCGGCTCAACTTGCCCTCCTTGATGTAACATACTCACATGATCCAAATGTGAAACAATAAAGGACACAAGCATAGTCTCACTACCGGGTTGCCGCAAAAGTTGATTTTGACTATTACTATGCTCTATTTGAGATTTATGTTCCATAGAGCTGGGCCCCACCAATTTCAAAAGGCCTTGACTTGCCATGCGAGTCCTCACATTAAGATATGCATCTATCGGCCCAAAACCCTTTCCAGCTTGGCCTACTCCATTGCTCTTACTAAAGGTATGTGACTCAGCATGAATCTTTCTCCCAACATTTAAATCTCTCAATTTCTGCTTTTCTTGGACAGGATCTGTATTAACACTCAAGAATCGTTGACTGTTCCGTGGGATTTCGATAACCACTTCCTCCCCATAATCTTTGTGATTCATATAGTGTAATGCCATAAATCGCGATCCCCCAAATCTCGCAATCCCATCAACCTCCTTAACCCTGTCATTACGCCTAGAATCACGCACTCAGAAATCTCCCGATGATTGTGCACTACGCTATGAGCGTTGGCGTCTGGGCGCCACCATCCATTCCCTGAACTCTGGTGACTATGCGCCGGCATGCAATGTCAAGCTTTCTCCATTGTTCCCTTAGTTCTTTGGATTACTGGTGCCATTGCACTGATCCTCACATGTTTTTCGACTAGTTTTGTTTGGACAGTGTTCCACATCATGACCACACTTTCCACACGAAAAGCATATCAAGTGTAACCCCTCATACATAATTTTCTTCTCCCTCCCATTTATCCAGATTGTTGACATCAAAAGAGCACTTAGATCAAGCTCCACACATAATCTAGCAAAACATCCTTTAACTTGGCCTAGCGTATTCATGTCAACCTTCAAGACCCTACCAATTTGGCTTCCCACTACAAACAAAAAACCCTTATCGTAGTAGTTTACAGGTAGTTTCGGAATTCGTACCCAAGCTTCAATTCTAGTCACAGATTCTGAATTAGGGTCAAAGTCAGGCTTCCACGGTTGCACTGCAAGATAATGGTCCATATATAACCACGGCCCTCCTATTAAGGCAAAATCATAATCTTCCTTACTACTCAAACAGACCAAGAAATAACCAAATCCAATCTCTATTGTATCCACTTCACCACGTCTACCCCACAGCAGTTGCAATTTCCTTACCAACCGATCTTCGCGTACCATCCTTCCCAATAATTGAACAAAGAGCGAAGTCCCCCAACGTGAAGCCAACTTCTTAAGATACTTAGGTAAAGCAGACACATTAGTTCCTTTCTCATACTTTTCCACCTTTATAAGCGACATCCAGCCATCATCATGCCACTAGTCCTCTTCCACCTCATCTGCATCTGGCACTGCCGGTTCATCATCATCCGTTATCCAATCCTCAACCCGAGGAATCACCACCCGGTCATTCGTTGTAACAGCATCTCCCACCCGGACCTTCTTTTTACTATGCCATAAAACATCCGCCTCCTCCATAGAGACGAGAGCACTCTTGGAGTTTCCTTCCGCTGCCATTCAGCTCTCCCCACTGAGAAAAACAAGTATTTCAAACACTAACAAAAAGGTTTTTAGATATTATATACCACTACATATGTTGGGACATATGGGAGGTTTTTTTTAAGTTTTATCCCACCAACATTAAAGTTTTTGGGTGAGCCAATCTTTTGGTAAATATCGTAAATATACAAACAAGGTTCTCCGAAATAAAAACATATTTGCTAATATCATGATACAAGGTTCACATAGGCAAAATCACATGCTTAAAAATAGAGATCAAATTTAAATTTTGAAGTTTCAAAACTGACCTATATTATCATATAATACAGGATAATACTTACAGTTAAAATAAGAGGCATCTATTTTGATTTTCCAAGTTGTCGAACCAACCACTGACCACCTAAAAATAAGAAATAGTCAAATAATAGTTATCAAGTGCAACAAAATAAAATTCAAATTACATATTACAAACTACCAAAATTAAGAGAAAAAACTAGAGAAACAATTTACCCATAACAACAATAAGAAAAACAACCGATGCAAATAACCAAGGATCAACAAAGCAAAGGAGGAGGAGAGAACTTAGTAAGAGGAAACTCTTGGAGAAAAATGAGATGAGAGAAAAGAAGCGCAGAGTGAGAACACATGAATGAAGAGTGGATGCAGGAATTGAGCAAACTATAAAACCCTCTACTATTGTGTGTTCACGAGCTGACATGGAGAAATGGATGATATGACTAAGGAGGAGGGCATTAGGGGGAACACACATGCAGTGCCTTTTGTACGAAGAATATTCCTGACAAGTTCTATTTTAATTATTTTAAAAAAAGTCACATCATTTAGAAATCGTTCATGCGAAGAACAATTTCTAAAATCGTTCTCGCTAAGAACGATTTTTAGATTTTGTCAGACTGAAAGTCGTTCTTTGCAAGAACGACTTCTTCACAAATTTGAAATTGTTCTTCACAAGAACAATTTTAAGTGTAGCATTATGGTAAATAGTTTCAACTTTATAGCATTTTGGTATTATATTTTACTGTTTACAGCATTCCGATAAAAAAGCCAAGATCTTATTTGCCAAAAAAGATATATTGTTGTCTTTTGTTTTTTTCATTTTCAAAACATTTTTACAAGTTTTTTTTTTTAAAAAAGTTTTGAAAATAAAAAAAAATTGTTTGGATAGTTTTTTTTTAAAAAAATATGTTTTCGAAGTGATGTGGCAGCGGTCATTGCTGGCTGTGACGTGGAAGTAATTAGTGTTGGCGGTGTAAGGTCGATAGTGGACATGTAGCGGCCTCAAAAAATAAAAAAGTAGAAAACAAAAATATGAAAACACCTAAAATTTATTTTAATTTTTTAGTAGAAACAACTTTCTATTTTTTTTTTTGTTTTTAAAAACAGCATATTGAAAATAATTTTATAAATGAGTTTTATTATATTTTTGTTTTTAAAAGCAGAAACAAACAGGGCCATAGCTATTCCCTTCTTCCCCTGCAACACATTTCACAGCTTCATGGAAATTGATCCTTTTACATAGTAAGGATTGAGGTAGAAGAAGAAAAAATGAGAAGACAAATGATGATTTTAGGAGAGTAGGTGCAAAGGTGCGGTAGAGACTAAAATAAAGGAGAATAAGGCATATTAGGGGTGTCCTCGAGACAGGACGGGATCGAAAAATCCCATTCTTGATCCCGATTCCAAAAAGGGCTCTGAAAAGCTTTTCATTCCTGATCTTGAGAATTTCTCGTCCCAACGGGACGGGAGTTGGGACGGGAAATTCTCAGAACTGGAATTGAGAATTTCCCGAAAAGGTTCCTTTTCTTTTTATTTTTTCAATTAATCCCTGTATTGAATTTTTTCCTGTATTTCCTTTAGTCTAGCACAAATATATAATTTGTCCAATATCATACTATACCAAATTAATCCAATAAAAATATATAATTAGTCCAATACAATATTTAAAGTAAATTAAAATTAAAAATTCATTAATAATTTAATATTCCAAATCTTTCAATATTTTACTCCCTGTGACATAGACCATAGATGCACTTATACTACCATTTTCTGGAGAATATGCCCACTTGCACCATAATTTAAAGTTGGCAACAAGAACATTAGGGTCATTGTATGGCAAGATTGAATGATAATCCCTAAGATTAAATTAAACTAAATGAAGGAACAAGAAAAGTATTTAGAGGATACTCTTAATATGGGTGAATAAGGTGGTATTAACACACACACACAAAAAGAGAAAAAATTATGAGAGGCTACAATAGAAGTTAATCTTTTTCATTTTGGGGTACCACAAGAGACAAAGGTAGCTCTAAAATATTATGGAAATCCAGTGAGAAATGGGGGTCGAAGGTTGATTCTTTGGTAGATGCAATTCATTCCAAGAAGAGGCTCGCAAACGAGAAAGAAGGTAATAAATCTTTGTGAAAATTGGAAGCAACAAAAGCTCTTGCTATGAAAAGAAAGAAATAAAATACAATCATTTGCGTAACAGCTTGAAATTGGTCTTCCCTTGCACCATAGAGATGCCCAAATCTATTATTAAAATTTGTCTCAACATCTGACAAACTTGATTAAATAGTGGTTTATTTTGATTAAAAAGCACAACTTGATTAAAAAAAATTCAAACAGACTAACCATTGTTCTTATTTTAAAGGTGCTTCACTTCACTTAGTATTTTAGAGAATATATATGTAACACTCCAAATTTTATATTCATCAAATATATTATAATTAGTTGAGAAATTCAATAAAATGGTGAATATTCATGAATTTGGAATTTATAAATTTTATAAATGTCATATTCATGAGAAAATGGGCAAAATAATTATGGAATTAATCTGGGTAATTTAAAAAGCCCAATATTAAGGTCCAAAAATGGAGAAAATATTTGGTCCAAAAATATATGGGAATTGGCCAAAGAAAAATGAGAAAAGAAATTGGATTAAAAAGGTAATGGCAAAATCGTAATTTTGTCAAATTATCACAAAATTAATTATTTTCTGATTAATTGAATTTAATTTCAATTAATTAAGGAAAATATATATTTAGAATATTTTGGTTAATTTAATATGAATTTATGAAAAATTTGGGCAAAAAGTGCAATTTTGACCAAATTTGAGACTTTACTCATATACGTAATCGGAACAAGTTGTGAAGCCAATTGAGACTATAGAGAGGGACCCCTAGGTGCCTCCTACATATTGCAAGAGGAAGGAAATATTGGTTGGGCTTAATGAGCTTGGTTACATGTACATAGAGTTTATTTACGTAAAATTGATTTTGGAATTTTTGGAAATTGATTAAATAAATGAAATAACATATGATAAATTATTATATATCATTATCTCCTTCTTCCTTCAGCCCAATTCGTCCCAAACAGATCTGAACCTAGGGAGAGGATGTGAGAAATTCTATAGAGAGAGAGAGAGAAAGAGGAAGAAAAGCTTACAAAGGTAGGTACTCCAATCTCTTCATTTTCATGTGATTTAAGGTTTGTAGGCTCAAATTTGGTGTTGGAGGACATAGGGTTTCAGCCTTGTCGAGAAAAGCCAGAGGGAAGCTAAAGGTAACTTTCAAATCTTCATATATTGTCTATTCTGGCTGCTGTAGACAATTTAATCAGTTAAATTTTGTCGGATTGTCATTGATTTTAAATTTTGGAAATTGAGTTGCCTAAGGGTTATGCTACCCAATTTTGGTTCAAATGGTAGTTATAACCTAATATACTAGTTAATAAAGTGGTTAAGAGTATAAAGGAATGCGTTTACGGAGCTGAAATCGCAAAACTCCGATTTTCCCCGGAGAACCCATATATTTTGGCTAGGGCTATAAATGGGCTTTAGAGTTGGGTTTTCAATGATTTGATGATTCTATTGAGTTCAGGAGGGAAAATTATGTGGGGTTACAGTTGGTCACTTTTTCGGAAAAGGTTGAAAAAACATAATTACGAAAAAGCTTTTGAAACCCTTAAAGCGAGGTTGCCAAGGGCAATTTTGTCTTTTGACAGTGAATTTGGTAATTCTGATTCCAAAAATGAATTTCTTGGGCAAAAATAAGTTAGAATAGCCCATGTCAAAATTTGGGAAAAAGTGCAGCCCGGTACGGCGGGGCCGGGCCAGGTCCCCAGGGGTATTTTAGTAATTTTTCAATATAGCCTCATATAACCTCTAGAAACACCATGGAAGTTCTAAATGGTACATTTGGAATTGTAGGATCGAATATGGAGCCCGAGCTATTGGCACGTTTTATGATGCACATGTTTCGAGGCGGAAAAGGGTTAAGGTAGGGGACTTACCTTATTTGCATGTATTTGATCTCTCTACTTATAGTGTGATGTATGTGATTACTTTACTTGATTGTGTAGAGAATATTTGAATAAATGAAGCTCTGTTTCTGTTTTCGTTGTGGCCATAGTTTTGTTACATAAACATTGAGCATGCAGAAATATCATTATGGGGCATACATTTAGTTAAAGCTAACATTTCGTACACACAGCATCTATCATGCATGCATTATGGTATCTGTTTCCTACTGAGATTCTCTTGAACCTTACCCTCCCCTACCAACATAGACAGGTGAATACGGAAAGTACGCAGAGATCAGCAAAGAAAACTATGCAAGAAGATTGCAGTGGTGGAACGAAGACGAGAAGAAGTCTCCGTTTCACTGGGACGAGTTTAGACACCCTAGTAGCCCTGTGCGGCTACATTAATGGTAATTATCAGGTACGAATCCCTATGGGGAATTTCTGTAATCATGTACATATTATTAGTATAATTATGTTTCCTGTGTTGCCCACCGAACCACACATTAATATTCCGCTGCAAGTTAAAATAAGATAAGGGGTTGACAATATATATATATATATATTTACGCACACACATAATTTGATAATACATGACATATCCTCTTTTTGGTTTCTTCGGGATTCTTCATTTTATTCATCTTTATTTTATCATACCATTGTAGGAAGAATCTTGCTTGTCTGTTTACTCATTCTCTGAGTATATACATGTAGTTGGGCCTGTAAAATAAACCCATTAAGCTTCTTTGGAAGTTATAGTCCTGCTAATCTCTTAGAATATAATGTTGTGATTCTGGGCTCTTATGGCAGATACCCGATACTGGAATTCTTCATCATCTTCAATGTCTTCTTTAACCTCTGGATCATATTACATGGGCTTCTTAGTAGTCCCAAGCCTTATTAGATTTATAGTAGGATAAAATTTATCTAGAGTTAATTCAGCTAAAGTTGAATAACATCTAATGAATACAATATATTGGGTTACAATTCCAAAATAATGCTTTACTGAGTCTCTAATATATTTTGGTAATTCGACTATCTCTTCCATAGTTGGTGAGGGATATATGATTGGGATACATATGTGATGGTTTTAGTGGCTAAAGATAAATGGCTTAATTTTTGAATAAGGGCTTTCAGGAATTTATATTGCTGAGGGGTTTGAAAAGAGGTTTCATATACTGAGAGTTTTGAGGTTGAAGGTGTTTTTGGAGTTTTTTGGGCTTTGATTATTTCTGATAAGGGTGTAATTCTTTGTTGGACTGAGTTTTCAAAATTCCCATATATTGGTCTTTGGACTGAAGCATCTGCTCCAGATATATATGTTGTACTACATCATTAGCTACAGATATATTTCTTGTTGTGGTTCTTTCAATTGACTCCACCTTTTTCGTTGATTCTTCAATTTGTGAATATACATCCGCAACAGAACTTGATAAGTTCTAGATACTTGTACTTACTTAGCTGTTTAGAATATTTATATTCATTTCCAGAATATTTATCTTCATTATAACTTGTTCAAGAGCTGGTGATCCTCTAGGAGAATCATCTTTATTGATCATTCTTGGTTCCATCTGCTTAAATAATCAGCAACAAGATTATTCTTTCCTTTAATTAGCTCAATATCATAATATGACAAATCACTTTGCCATTTAATCAGCATTTTATTGCTCAATTTATTTGTTGTTGTTTGTAACACTCTAAATTTTATATTCACCAAAAATATATTATAATTAATTGAGAAATTCAATAAAATGGTGAATATTCATGAATTTGGATCTTGTGAATTTTGAAATATTCGTATTCATAAGGAAATGGGCAAATTAATTCATGAAAGGAATTAAATTACAAAAGTGATAGCAAAATCATAATTTTACCAATTTAACCCAAAATTAATTATTTTCCAATTAATTGGAGTTAATTTTAATTAATCAAGGAAAATAAAGAAAAATGTATAATTGGATTATTCTTGATGGAATAAATCAAGAATTTATTCCATCAAGAATAAATGTATAATCGGTTTCCATCCGATTACCTCTCAAGCTGCTGTCAGGGCGTTGACTGATGAAATCACGTAGATAGAGTCTATTGCTCTGTTTTAGTTTTTTTGGTGTTTGGTATTTTGCTTTTCTTGCTGCTGTTTGTTCTGTCATTTCCTTTCATATGTATCGAAAAAAATAAATCAAGAATTTTGAAGTTAGAGGGAATTATACATAATTCATTTAATTGAATTATAGAATTATTAAAACACATATTATTCCCTTTCTCTTCCATAATTTTCGTCCAACATATAAAAAGAGGGGCGAAAATAAGTGTTAGTTGGTTAGTTGGGAGAGAAAATTGGTTGGTTAGAGTAAGGGAGAAGGGAACGGTTTTATGGACCAAATCAAGGGGAGAATTTGGTTCAATCGTAAGTAAAAGTTAATAGAGCAAGAAGGTCAAATTATGGTGGAAGCATGGAGGCAAGTAAGGCATAAAGTGAGTCAAAGTATGGGTGAAGGTATGGAGGGAGGTATGGTGGGAAATATGTGTGATCATAACAACCCTTGATGAGATCAATGGTGTAGGATCAAGGGAGCATTTTTATGAAGCTTTTCTCTTCCCTTCCCTTCATTCATTTCATCCAAGCCATAAGAGAAAGAGAGAGAGAAAGTGCCTTGGAGACTTTGAGAGCTAGAGAGAAGAGGAAGAAGAAATCTTAAGGTGAGAAACTAAACACTTGTGTTTTTTGTGATTTTGTCCTAGATCCTTCTCTAAACATTTCTTTTTCATGGAATCCATGAATTTGAAGACACATTCTTAGCTCAAGGAGAGAGAGAGGAGACACCTAGAGAGAAAGGATTCAACATCTCAAGAGGTAACTTCACAAACCTTAGATCTAAACTAGTATGGTGTTGTTGTTGAAGTTTGTTGTTAATTGGTGATTTTTTGGTTGAGTTGGAAAATTGGAAAAGCTATAACCCTAAGGGGTTATGCTGCCCAAATTTCTTTAAATCATGATTAGAAAGTGATTAAATAATTTAATAAGGGATTAGAAGTGGAAAAGTACAAGTTTTGGAAGTTAAAACACAAAAGCTCCATTTTTCCATTTTCTTGACCAATATTTTGGTCAAGACCAGATCTGAGGGAAGGATCAGGATTTTCATAAAATAGATGGTTTTATTGGATTCAGTGGGCAAAAATATGTGGGGTTACAGTTGAGCACTTTTTCGGTAGAGGCCGAAAAAGCATAATTACGAAAACGCAATTAAAACTGGAAATATGGGCTGTCAAGGGTATTTTTGTAATTTCACAGTGAATTTGGTAATTTCGAGCATGGAAATAGATTCCTTGGGAGAAAATAAGTCAGGATAGCCCTAGTCAAAATTTTGGGAAAACGTGCCATCGGGCCGGGTATGGCGGGGTCCCGGGGCATTTTGATAAATTTCCACCATAGACTAATATAACCACCAGAAATACTATGGAAGTGTCTAAATGGTACGTTTGACGTTTTAGGACCAAGTAGAGAGCCTGAGGGATTGGCACGTAAATCGAGGCACGCTATTCGAAGATCAAGGAAGGGCGAATAAGGTAGGGAACTTACCTCTCCTGCATGTATTTGATATTTATGCTGGTGTATTGATGCATGTTATTGTTTTGCCTGGTTATGTGAAACATATATGAATAATTGAAGCTCTGTTTCTGTTTATGCTATGACCATACGTATGTTGATTGAAACATTGAACACGTAGATATGTCATTGTGTGAGCATGAGTTATGTAATGTAAGAATGTCATGCATTAAACACTTATCTTGCATGCATATTGGTATTGCTTTTCTACTGAGATTCCCCAGAATCTCACCCTCCCCTACCAACAATTTAGACAGGAGAAGAGAGAACGTATGCTGAGAACAAAAAAGAGAACCGTACAATGGAATTGCAGTGGTGGAACGAAGACTGGAAGATGTCTCCGTTTCACTGAGACGGGTGTAGACACCCATGTAGCGCTGCGATGCTACATTAATTGTAATAATCAAGTACGAACCCCTATGGGGAATTTTCGTAATCGTGCACATAATATCAGTATGTTTATGTTATTTCTGTGTTGCCCACTGAACTGCGTATCGTTTTCCGCATATACTTTAAAATAGGTGAAAATAAGATAATGGTGTGACATTGTCCCTTTAGTTTAAATCCTTTTCTGACTTATATTCTTGATAATAATTCTAATTTTGGTTTAGAATATTTTCTAAGAAATTTCCTATTATGTATATTTCTGATAGTTTGATTATAAAATAAGGGTAATTTTTCTATATTATTTTGTATGATTTCTTTTAATCTATCTTTATCCTTTTAGTTCATCTTATCTATTCTATTTATTATAAATTTTATAAAGCTTCTATCTGCACTTGCACTTGGTATGATTGCTCTTTGGTTTTCTTTTACATAATAATTAGTCATAATTATCCCAATTCTATTGTCCATTTGACTTTTGGAATTAATATTGTTTGATCATTTATTTTAAATATTATTTTGTCTTCTTATATTCTATAAGATTTTACCTGTTATAAAAAATCTTTTGCTAATACTATCCTATATTCATTTTTGCTATTATCTTCTACCCATAATCTAACATCTATTACATCTCTTTTATTAAATCTTAATATAGAATTCATTTTAGTTCCTTCTTTTGTTATTTCTAAATTACTTTCAATATAATTCAATTCAATAGAACTTTTTTCTTTTTTCTGATCTATTAATGCTATTATATCTACCCATATTGCATCTTTTTTTTACTTCTAATCTCATATAATTACCAAGTTGGGTTAAATCTATTAGTTGTGTTCTTGGTCTTATTTGTATTAAGTTTGAATTTATTTATATTTCTGCTAATAAGTTTCTTTGATAATTATCATTTATATTATTCCTTAAACTTAAAGTTCTAGATAATCCTCTTCTAGTTATTGGCCTAGGATGGTCTATACTATGCCTTTGTCGATTTATATTTATATTCGAAAGTGTATTTATTCTTAATAATCTTTCTCCTATATTATTATTATTTTGTATTCTTTTTGGAGTATTTTCATAATAATTTATTGTATTATCTAATTTTATTTGTAATTGTTGTGGAATAATTATATTTATAGGATCTATTGGGATTTCTTGTAATACTGGCATAAAATATTTGTCTAGAGTTTTTTTTTTTTTTTTGAGACTTTTTATATATTTTATTTTCATTAGTAAATACTAATCCTACCATAATTGTTATACTTATTATTCCTGCTTCTGGTAGTAATCTTACTCCTCCTAATTTATGATATATTATAATGGATTTATTCATATGTTCATTTGCTCTTGATATTACAAAATCATTATTTAATGTAAACTTTAATTTTTGATACATTAAATATTCTGTTAATATTCCTAATATAATATCTTATACACTATTTATTATTCTTCTATTTGTTATTAATAATTCTATAGGTGGATCTATTCTTTCTTTAAAATAAGCTTTTACTCATAATTGAATTTCTGCAATATATATTTCTGTAACTTCATCTTTAAATGATAATTTAGATATTTCATTTTCTATTAATGTTTTACTTATTAATGGTATTCGCAATACTCCTTCTGTTAATGTTGATTATATGGGGGGTTTCTTTTCTAATACTACACAATGGCTTTTCTCATTTTTCTTTGATTTTAATATTCTACTTACTTTATTCATAAAATTCTCATTTTGGATTTCTTCTGGTTTCATATCTAATTTTGTATCTTTTATCTTATTATACTGTTTTTGATTAAAAGTCATTCTTCCCTCTATTATTCCTTCTGAAGCATTTCTATATTCTTCTAATTAAAGGTGGAAACAGGCCAAGCCAAATCAAGCCTGTTTTGTAATAAGATAGCCTGAGTGTGGCCAGTGGCCTATTAGAGGGCTTTTTTTTTTTTTGCTTAAGTTTGGCCTGTATACAAGCCTAGCCTAGCCTGAGGCTTATAAGGAGACTTAGATTTTTAAAACTTTTTAAATAGACTAACAGGCCATAGGCCTTAGCGCAAAACAGGCTTACGTTAAACAGGCTGAAAACAGGCCGAATTACATATGTTAATACTAATGATCCAAAATACATCATAATTACAATTTTATCCTTATATATTTTTTTAAAAAATCTTAACTAACTAGCCTTGTAAGCCTAAAGGCTTATTAGTAGGCCTAGATCTGACCTATTAAGAAAAACAGGCTTTGAAACAAGGCCTTAGCTTGGCCTTTTATATTGACAAGTTAGATCACAGGCCGCCTGACCTATTTCCACCCCTACTTCTAATTCATCATATTCTATATTATTGATCCTTCTCCATTATTTACTATATTCATCATATAGAATTGACGTTCTTCTTCAATAGATGAATATTCAAATTCATCATCTAAAAAATCACTTACATTTTTTAAATTTATATATTTCTATTTTCGAACTATCTATTTCAATATATATAGTTTCATCAAATTCTAAGGGCTCTAAATCATATTCATAAGTTTGTTCTAATATATTCATTCTCTTTTTATTTTTTGGTTCTGGACAATTATTAGATATATGACCAATTTTTCCACAATTATAACATTCATATTTAATTGGCTTTTTGCTATAATTTATTTTCTTGAAATATTTTCTAGATTTATATTTCTGGTAAAATTTTTCTTTAGGATTTTTTTAAACCTATATTTAATTTTACCTTTTCTTTTTCCTTTTAATTTTTCTGGTATACATCCCTATTTATTAGGTGTTTCTAATTCTCCAAATTTTAATATTGTTTTATTAGTTTTGTAATATTTTACATTTCTCCATGCTTGTTTACATTTATTTGATAAATATTCTCTTAGAAATTCTTCTCTTATTCTCATAATATCAATAAATGGCATTAAATCATTTCTTTGTCTAAAAATTTTATTATAATCTTCTATTATAGGTTCCGATATTAATCTTGGTAATTTTCTATATAATAGTTCCATATAAAATCTTTGTGATTCATAATTTTGTAATCTTGCTTCACAATGATATTTTTTATATTCACAAACATACTGATTCAGATATTTAGGATATAAAGAACATATTTCTATTTGATGTAATTTTGTAATAGCTTTTTCTATTTTTGTTGTTTCATTGGCCATTACACTCTTCCTATAAATTCATTTCTTAATAATTGTTCATACTATCTTATTAATAATGCATAACATTCTTTTTTATTTTGACATGGTTCTGTTATTGTTCTTGCTTGTTTTCTAAATTCATGTGTTTTACTTGTCTACCAATTTTGTACATTTCCTACAAACCTATTTCTTCTAACACACTAGCTATATTAATATTCGTTTGAGATAGCTTATTTTTTACTTATAAGTGCTTTATAAATTGTGATTTACAGTACACGAGGTAAGTATGTGATAGGAGTTTTATCTCGACTTATATAATAAGCATTTATATCTAAAAAAAAACTATCCCAAACATAGCTTTAGTTTCAATATTTCTTCCTATTAATGCTATTAATTGAGATTTTGTCCATTCTTCTAATCTTTTTTCATTATCTAAATTACAATCCAAATCTAGCCATAAACTTGAATTAGGTATTTGCGTAGTTTCATATTATTCTATAGGTGTTGGTACAAATCCTGAATTACTAGGTGTTTTAAATGTTGTTTCAAATGATATATTAGAAGATTTTAATGGTTCTTTATGATATAAATTATCTACTTCTACTACTTCTTCTCTACTTATTCCATTTATTACAGTACTTGTCGAAGCATCATTTATATTATAATCTTGACTATTTATACTCAGAACATTAAAAGTTTGTTGATTATTTGTTTCTTGTCTTTGTTGCATATTTATTTGTCCTACTGAGTTTCCTATATTTGTTATATGTGCAAATTCTTTTCTTACTTCTTCTAAAGTCTCTTGTTCTTCTTGTCCCATAATTTATTCTATTTCATCTTCATTCAATTCTTCTCATTCTTGTAATGCATTCATCATATTTGTGGAAGTTTTGTTTTGATTTTGTTCTTTTCCTACAAAAGATCTTAGTATTCTAAATAAATAATCAGTTTTTGAACCTATGTAACAGGCTATTTCTGAAATTTTATTATTTTCTCTTTGAGTTCCTTCTTTTATTTCTTCTTGTTTATAAATTATTTGTCTAGTTCTTTCTTGTTGTCTTTTTAAATCTATTTTTTGTATTTCTTCAAATATAGTTCATAAGTTTCTATTAATAACTTCTTGTCCTTTATGAATTTCTTCTGTTATAATTCTTCTTTGTTTCATACTCTCATCTAATGCTTGAGATCTTACTTGTTGCTTGGTTGTTTTCATTTTCTTGTTCTAATATTTTCATCATATTTATTTGTGGATGATTTTGAATTGGTTCTATTTTCTATTCTACTCCTAAACTTTTCATTATTTGTTTAAAATTTCGTATTATATAAGCTAATTCATTTGTATTATTTCTTGTTCTATCTTCATATAATTTTTTTTTGTTCTATTGGTTTTGCTAATTCTAATATCTATCCAATCTATATTGAGGATGTTTTTTTTTTCTATAATTATTTTTGCATCTTTAGATAATTTTTCTATTATTTCCTCTAAAGTATATACTTTTAATAAATCTTCAATATTCATATTCATATTCATATAACATCCTAATTGTTTCATTAAATACATATTCGTCCAATTTACTTGGTTATAAGTACTATCTCCATCTCTTCCTAAGATATATGGAGAAAACATACATGTATCTTCATTTATAGGCATATAAGAACTTTCTGGGAGTTTATTACATTCTATATCATATATTATTGGTTCTATTGTTTTTATTGTATCCATTATTAGAATTTTATAATGCTTCTAGATTCTTAACTTCAACAATATAAAATGTTCAACAGTATAAGAATTATAAATTTAAACACAACACGGTAAACTAATTAAAATGTAACAACTAAACTAGTTACCAACGGATAAGTACAAATATAAGAAATTTGTATTAACTAGGGATAAAGGATTTGTGTTTATCCTTCCTCCTCAAGTTCTGATACCATGACAAGGGCAGACTGGCTATATGTTCATAGAGGTAGTCGATATGAACATAAGGATAGTGATCCAATGATTGACCGTTAATGATCTAGGTGATAGAAGGATCTTTGTTCTTTTTCATACAAAGATACTGTCATAGAGCCTTCTCTCTTTGGAGCTCAAAACTTCCCCTTTCAGATCATCACAGCACAACCTTCCTTCATTTTCTATTAGTGCTATAACTGGATTCCTATCTTTATGGACATATATCCTATCTATATGGACATATAACCAGTGATTTCCTTACAGGATCATTACTTTTCGGATTAAGATAAACATTACCTCCCTGACCCCTATAAAGAGTTTAGCTGCACATACCTTATATTTTTGCTTCTTTGATTATTGATATACTTCAAGAAAAGTAAAGAACACTGTATGTAAGAATATAGATTTCTTATTCAAGAATGATACTTTTACAGAGAGAAATGTTTCTCTTTATCTCCTGATTGATGATTTCAAGAGAGTTTACATGACTTTATATAGAGCTGAGCATTTCCAACTCTAGTTACATTTATTCACAACTCTAATTACTTTTCCTAACTCTGATCAGGTTACTTTGCAGGGAATCTTATCTTCTTTGTCTTCTCCTCCTTTGTCTTACTCCACCTTCTTTTGTCAGGTCTTATTTTGCTTTTGGTTCTTTATATTCTCTTTCTTACTTTACTACACCTACTCTTATCTTTACTCCACCTACTTCTTGTCATGTCTTCTTTTGCTTTTGCTTTTCATTTATTCACCTTATCTTGTCGGCCTTCTTTTTCTCTTTTTCTTTGTCGGCAGATACACCTACCCTTTATTGCAAGATATTCGTATCTATAATTGGGAAGTCTCATTCCCGATCTCGAATATATTTTTCCTGATTTTGAATTTTTCTCATCCTAATTTGCTCAGGATCGGAATGGGAAGATTAGGACGGGAAAATGTTAAACACCCCTAAGGCACTTAAATTTAATCTTTCTTCTTGGTAGCTTTGAGCACAACTCAATTCTTATAGCTTTAACTTAACTAAAATTTGGTCTTGAACTTTAACTCATTATAAATCAATTTTCATATCTTTAACCATTTAAAACTTTAGTGCCTAAGTTTAATGAAATATATAATTTTACTTTCCAAAATATAGGTTCTTCATAGGGATAGCATTGCATCGAGTCAAATATTAAGGACAGAGTTACAACTATTATATATGTTGATGGATTAAATTTCAATTATTGGATTTAGAATATATATAAACCAAATTTTTGTATTTTTATATATTTATTATTTCGTATCATATATTCTTAATAACTATCTATTGATAAAAAAAATTCTCACTTATCATACGAGTTTATGTTCGTGTCATGAATTCGCTCAAACTCATGAGTTAGATAACCTTAATTATAACCAAATCAAAATTATAAGGATTAGATTACACTGAATTAAAATCTAGGCCTAGCTCAAAATGAAGTCAAGATTGTCAAGATTATCAACCCATTTAGTTAAATCCCATTACAGCTCATAGAAGTGCAATGCATTCCATTATTAATTACAAGGACAATTGTTTTGAGTTATGTTTTTAATAATTATTAAAATTAATACATAATAGAAAAACTATTTTACCCTTATCATAATTTTTGTAGAAAAAGAATTTCAAATAGCAATGGCTAAGGGTGAGCAAAACACCAGCAACTTGTCCGTCTGCTCGCAGCCTAGAGATTTTTGCCCGAAATGAGTACGGGTTGCCTATACTCGTATTTGTTAAACAGGAAAGGCAACGGGTGCACTCACAGGGCACCCGTACCCGCCTGTTACCCGTAAATATAAATATAAATATATATATATATATATATATTAAAATTATTTTCTTCTTCTGCTTCTCTCTAAAACGACAAAACCTAAGTCCTTCCTTCATAACCTGGGTTAGTTTGGTTGGAGGTTTTTGGAGGAGACGTTAGAGTAGGTGAGGGTAGTAGGGGATATAGGGGTGGAAACAGGCCAGGCGGCCTGTTAGGGGCCTGTGGCCTGGCCTGTTTCCGGCCTGATCAGGCCTGGCCTGTTAGAATAAAAGGCCAGGCCTAGGCCTATTTCAAAGCCTGTTTTACTAAACAGGCCAGGCCTAGGCCTATTGATAGGCCTTTTAGGCCTATCAGGCCGGCCTGTTAATATATATATATATATATAAAAAAAAACTTTTTTTTGAGCCATTTGTTTCAACCCAACAGCCCAACAGCGTCAGCCCAATATCTTTAGGTTTTTAATTTCTCCACCGACCTCCCCCTTCAAACCTTCGCTCTCGCTCTCGCTCTCGCTCCCTCTCCCGTTCCCGCTGCCCCTCCGCCTCTCCTCGCCTCGCCTCTTCCTCTCATCGCCAGTCTTCCGTCTCTGTCTTGAAGCTCGCTGAGTTCTGTCCATTCTTCATTCTAGTAAGTTCCTCTCACTCTCTTCCTCTTCTCCCTCGCTATTTCCTCTTTTTCAAAGAAAAGAAACTGATTTGGGGATTAGGGTTTTGTTTGAACTTGGAGATGGAAGGCACTACTCACGCTCGACATCCTCTTGCTCTTAATCGGTGGGAAGTTCGTGGATGCAGCTTCTGGTGAGTTCTCTTGCTTTTTTTTTTGGGTCAAAACACTCAGGCTGAGATTTTCTGTCTTTTTTTCTTGGCTTTTGTTCTGAAGTTCTTTGCGGTATGAACAAAATTGGTCCCAGTGAACTGTGTCTAAAACTCCCTATCTGACTCTCTGTCTCGATCTCTCACTCACAAGCCACTGCAGGTACCTTCGAATGCTTAACTCTAAATCTCTCACTCTTAATCAATCGCAAAGTATGCCTCTAAAATTCATTGTATTTGATTTCTTCTTTTCCAGGTCTTTGAACTAGAAGAAGAAATTACATTGATGGGTTGTGGTTGGTGGCCATACTGATTTGGTTTAAATTGTAATTGAAGGCTCTCTGTTTGCAAGAAAAATAGTGATTTTTTTATTGTTCATATCCATGGTTTAGGTATTTCTTCAGAACTCCATTAGGTGCATCCTTGAATTCTTTTCCATAAGGAAGCCCATTTACACTTTGATGCTTTATTGTGAATTACAATGCTTAAAATTCTGCGTGTATGCGTGCTTTTCCTTTTTTATTTCCATTCTACTTAGGTGCAAGTGACTGTGGCAGGAAGAAAAAGAAATGTTAATGTATCTGTTAATGAATCTGTTCTGAAAACGTTCATTTTATCATCAATGTGATGTATAAAGTGAAATTATTTAGTATATGTTGCATCTAGCTCTAGAAAATCTGGAACTCATAAAAAAATTTCCTATAAAATGGATTAGCATTTGATCTTATCATAACAGCTTTAAAAGCCAGTAAACATGGATATTGACAGGGACATGTGATACAATACTAACATAAACATAGACATGGGCAAAGCTCTTTCTTAACGTGTATGTTTCATATTTAAAAGGCTTCTTATTGTTCTGTGTGACTAATTAATGGTGGATGCTCTCTTAAGTACATGTTAGTGTGCTCATATCCCCTTTTTCTTAGAATATATTGTATTAAAAATTTCTTTTTAGGGCTTGATTCCTTTTGACAAACTAAGTGATGCTTGCATCTTCTTTTCAGATGAGTTCAAAAGAAATCATGAAGAACGCTGGATAGGTTGTGGTGTGTTTGATAATGTTAAGTACAGCCACTGGTTGTAATTGGTGTTGTAAATTGTCACTTGTTGATGATTTGGTCTGTAATTGTAATAAAAATTATTATATTGTTGTATTTGGTGTTGTATAGTTTGTTTATTTACTGTAATTTTGGATTGATTAAGTTATTTTGATTAATTTAAAAATACAGGCTTCTTAACAGGCCACAGGCCAGGCCAGGCCTTTGTACAGGCCAGGCTCAGGCTGAAAGAAAGGCCTATGACAGGCCACAGGCCAGGCTCAGGCCTGTTTGTTACAAAACAGGCCTGGCCTGTTAAGGGCCAAGTCTGGCCTGGCCTGACCTGTTTCCACCCCTAAGGGGATATAAATGTGTTTGATTGGAAAGAGGGGAGGGGAGGTGAGGTTAAAATTTTTGTCTTTTTCGGCTTCACTCACTTCCTCTCTCTACCCTCCAAAATTGGGGGTTGTTTGAGGGAAGAGAAACATTATGTCACACTTTAACTAAAATACTCATGCCTATTTTGAATATTCCAAGCTTGTCCCTTGATTTAAAACACTTGCCCGCGCTTTTTTTCCCTCTTCCACCTAGCAGTATGCTCTTTTTTTTTCGTTTTGAAAGAAATGCATAAAAAATTTATCCTAACAAGTCTACATCAAGTACAGAAGAAATAAGCTCCCAGCATTGTGCTGATTGATGCCAATCCCTAGGCAGTAGAAAGGGATCCGGCTCCTCTCCCTTGTGGTTCCCGTTCATTTCCCATCTTTTGTACAAATTACAAAACTACACCATTTTTGGTGTAAAATAGGGAGTTGGTTCTATTTTTTTTATTTTAGAATATTGGGAGCCACTGAAAAAATACTCTAGAATATTGGATTTTTTTTCTCAAAAAAAAAATTCAATATTCTGGAGTATTTTTTCAGTGGCGTCTGATATTCTAAAATAATTTTTGATGCACTATCATTAATTTCAAGGACATTTGATTGTGTTTCACTTTAAGCAGTAGGTTCAAGTAGTCAAATAATCACAACCTCCATAAAAAATCATACTCTATTAGGCAGAATAGTATATAATATGATTTTAGTCTAAATAGGCAAAATAATATACTCAAAAATCACATTATGATTCAATTAGACAAAACAATATACTCAAAAATCACAATATGATTCAATTAAACAAAACAATATACTCAAAAATCATACTCTATATAATATGAGGACAGAGTGACATATAGATTCAATAAGGTAATTCAAAAATGTAATATGGTTCCTTTCCAAGTAAAAAAAAAAAAAAAAAAAAATGGGCCTAACGGGCCGGCCCTTTTAAGCCCGAGGCCCTACAGGGCCGGCCCTTTTAGGCTCGACTTTCTTTTAAGGCTATAATTTATAAACCCGACCCTTAAAGGATCAGGACCTAAAAGGGCCGACCCTACGGGTTCAGCCCGTTTTCCCGACTCTAGTCTCTTTCGACTACGCCAGTCAACATGTGCACGACCAAGCATTCTGTGATGATGATCACAACGGAAACTCTCTTCTCTTTTCTTTTTTTAACATTAAACTATTATCATTTATTTATTCTTTTACCCATTCAACTATATCTAATTTAATAAATTCCTTTACTTTAGTATTGATTAATCTCTAAATATATTAAAATATATCTTAAATTTACTAAAAATGAGAGTTATTTAAAGCATATTAGAATATTTTATCATATTAAAATTAATAAAATAACATGTAAAAATCAATAAAATCATACTTTAAAATGTATATAGTTTTTGTATCATATATATATACGAGGTAATAGGCTTTCTGAGATTAGGAAATAATAATTCTAATATAAATATTATAAAGAGGAGGAATATATATTTATATATATAAATAAAAAATGGTATATTTATTAATTTATAATTAATTCCCTTCCTTTACTCTTAGGCGTGCGTTTAGATTAATTTTTTTTTAATAATTTTTACGACTCACGAGATAAGTGTGTGAGTGGAGTTTTATCCCGGATTACACAAACCATGATTTAAAACCATAGTTTGGGATGTTACTAAACACACACTAAATCAAATAAGAAAATAAACCCCCAGACACCTTTTTCTTAAACCAAACAAAATTCTTAACATTCTCCCACATAGCTTTAATAAATCTCACCGCACCCGTGACCCAAACACACCCTAATCTTCATTCTTCAGACGTCAATCTTCATCGCCGCGGCGGCTCGCCAGTCCCCACCACCCGCCACACCACGCCACCACTCGCCGCGACTTTTCCCAATTTCCCTCTCGTCTATCGCTCTCCAGCCTCTCCCTTGTCTCAATCTTCATCGTCGACGCGTGATCCAGATTCCAGAGTCGGTTACTTCTCCGTCCCCAACCGGCCAACCTCTGCTCTCCTCGCCGTCGCAGACCTCAACTTGGGAGCCTTGGAGTCGCGGCGTGATCCAGAGTCGGCTACTTCAGTCTTCATCTGTTCCTCTCGATTCTCGAAGTCCCCAGCCAGCCATTCCAACGCCGCCGGGAGTTTCAACCAACAACAGGAAGGGACCACCGTCCACCGGTAAGGAGTACACCAACCATTCCGTCAATTCCTCAGTTCTTCTTCTTCATCCTTCGTCGTTTTTCTTCATTCTAGCAGGCAGCAGCAACGAACCAACGGTACTGTTCTTATCTCCTTCGCCTGCATAGTTTTCCAATCTGCAATTTCCTTACCGAAAACTGTGTTTAGATTATCGAATCAAGCTTGTGTCAGTTGCTTTTCTTGCATGTACGTTGATTTGAACTGAAGGAAGGGAAATTTCAAATCTGGAATTTTGTTTGAAGGATTGTTGTTCATATTTATTTGAATTTCTTTGATAAACATCTCAGAATGCTTAAATGCTAAAATAGTAATAGGTGTACTTTCCATTTGGTTGATTAAGGTTTGCTTGTTGATTGTTGATTTGGGAAGATGACTCTTAAAGTTGTCAGAATACTTCTGACATTTTTGAAACTGAAATTTAATAAGAATACAGAATACTTTGGAACAAGGAACGAAAAATCAGACTGGACAATGAACCGGGTTTAAGGGTTAATGGGTTAACCGAAGTCTAATCGATAGTTGAACCGGTGATAACCGGTGATATTAAAATATTATAATTTATTAGTGATAATATATATGAATATATTTTTAAACTTCTATAGATAAAAATAAAGATTTTTAGAAAAAAAAATGTTTAAAATCTATTAGTATTAATTATAATACCTATACTTATGCAAAGATATCTCATTTCCTATAATTATTATATCTTTTTAAATAATTTTTTTCATTATTTTCTTCATTTTTTTAGATTTGTTCTTTCTTTATCTATTTATCTCTTTATTTTATTCTTCAACTTTCCATTTTACCCTCAAAAAACACAAAATAAAAATTTGAAAAAAAAAAAAGAAACCGGGTCAACCGGTTGGACCACCGGTTTTAACTGGTTCTGGCCGGTCAAACTGGTTTGCTGATCAAACCGGACCAGGGACCGGTTCCCGGTTCGACCGGTTGAACCGGCCGGTCCGGTCCGGTTTTTTGTACTCTGCTTCGGAAATAAAAAATGAATATTAAAGTGTAGCCCCACCCGTATAACCCATACCTGTATAATTTAAACGGCGGGCAACGGGTTTGCCAATGGGGCAGCCTCGCCAGCCCCTTGCACACCCCTGCCGATGGCTCTGCCAGATCACTATAGCCATTGTATTGCGCCGTGAAGATCCTCTCACAAAGCTCGCTACCGCTGCGGCCACTTATAGTTCTCTCTACCTACACTGCCATCGTCCTCTTGCAGCTTGTTTGGTATGAGGGGAGGGGAGGGGAAGGAAAGTGGGTGAGGGTAAAATTTTTTTGAGTTGAATTTAAAAAAATTAGAGTGGGGGTTAAACATTTTAATTAATTTTTCTTACTCTTTCATTTTATATATTCTTTTTATTAAAATTTTATTATCCCATTTCTTCAATCTTTTAAAATTCTACTTATAAAAATTTCTCTTCCCCTCCCCACCCCTCCAAATCTCTCACACCAAACAGATCCTTAAGCTCCAGTACTTTAGGTTTACCTAATTTGCTTATATTAAGAAAACTGTTTAAGTTACTTAATATTACATGTATTTTTTAAAATATCATAATCATCTCCTTTAATTGCCTTCTTCCCTCTCTTTCTTAATTACAATTGAAGGAGTATCAATAGAAATAAATTAGAAAAAGAATAATAAATTTAAAAACTATGTTTTATGCTTAGGATTAAAATCAACTCTCCAAATATATTTTATCCAGCACTTCTGTTTTTGGAAGCCACGTGTTGTCTTTTCACATACTCCCTCTGGTTCTTATTATAAGGTACCAACTAACAAGTGTTTTTGATCCTTTTTATAAGGCACTTGCAAGTTTCCAAGAAGCATTTAATTTATTTTTCCATCTATGCTCATATTTAATAAGGATAGTGGGATAGAGTAATAATTAATGGATATTTAAATTTAGTGTATTGGTAAAGATAATATTGGAAACTACTTGAATTTTAGGACAATTTTAATACTTTTAACTATTTTTATTAATGTGTAAGAATTGATAGTTGATGCCTTATAATAAAGAAAAGAGAGGGAATACGTTATTGAGGGAAAAACCGACATTTTTGTAAAGGATTGCGTGCCTGAGTATTCAGAATAATCCATAAGGATCACCGTTAAATCAGGATGAAAACCCTTGTTTTATAAGTAAAACGACGCGTTTTGGCTATATGGTGACGAGGTGGAGGAAGGGTTAAAGTGGAAACTGGAGGGTGGAGACATTCCGCGCGACGTTTCTCCTTTGTCTAATTGACGGTCAGGTCTGCTTTCTCTTTGGTGACTGGGGGTTCGGTAAGGAATAAGGATTATTAATGGACTCCAACTTATTGAGCAAAGTGAAGAGCTTCCTCTCTTCTTGTTCTCTTGTCACGGCCTAATGAGTCCATTTTTTGCCGGCCTTGCTGACGAGTCGAACATTGTCTTCACCCCCTTCATGCCCAAGTGACCTTATTTGTTTGGCTTGGTACGCGGAATTTGCTCATATAATAATGAAATATGTATAATGGTTAGCAAGTTTCCTGGTTGCAATGGAAATCGTGTAAGAGATGAGGGTTCGTTTCTGAGCGAGAAAATTCTTCTTCTCGGTGCAATTTTTATCGTACGGGTTAGAGATTTTGTGATGAATGCTGGTTCTTTGCAGCTGTGTTTTTGTGGATTGAGATTAGATGGGAATGACAGATTTTTCAGATTTAGTGTTTTTTTGTTTTAAGATTTCGTGTTAATTGAGGGTTGCTGGTTAGATTATAGATGTGTTAAAAAGGGTAATGTAAGTTTTATCGTTTTGAAAAGACATTGCATGATGTTTTGTGTGCAATTGCTTGGTGTCAACTATGATGGTCTAAAGAAACTTTGGATTTTATAATCCACTATCTCATTTCTGTGGGCTTGATACCTGGTTGATGGGTAATCTATTGAATTTCTTATTGTGCCTGACAACTATCTAGAAGTGCTTCACAATTCTTCACTTCCATTTGGTCCATTTGTTCATTGCCTCTTAATAGAAACAAATTGTTCAACTTTCATGGAATGCTGCAACCTGCAAAGGTATTGATTTTCTAAGGTTATTGAGGAATGCCAATTAAATGACTTAATATTAAAAATGGGAAAGTTAATTCTGGCAGTGGACTGCTAAATTTGTATGTTCCATATTCTCAAGAGTTCTGCTTGGAAATTATCATTCACAATTTTTATAGTGACAAATTTTTGAATTTACAGTGTTCTCATAGAAGGCTCCTCATCATGAAGAGAGTTACTAGAGGGGCTGACAGATGTGAACGTTTTCTCCCATTGGGGTTGATTTATCAGAATGTTTCCCTTGGATATTGGCTCCTTAACATAATTCACTCTTCTTCATTCAAATCTGCTAACTAATCCTATAACCAAATGCTTGGTTTGGTGTAGAGCTAGTAGCAGCAAAGCAAATCCAAATTGTTGCTTACAAAAAAAAAAAAATAATGGCTTCTGTTTTGATCTCTCGTGTTTCACGTAGATCTATTAAATCTTATCTCCCTTCTTCTGGCTCTTCAGTGTCTCAATGGCTCTCAATATTTGATCCTTCAGTCCCCACTCAATCATCTGTTAATCTAAACCCCACTCTGAAACCTTGCCTTTCAAATTTTCCATTCAGTCCACTCAGTCAATCCCTCCCTCAGATATTAAATTTTGAATTGTGTAGAAATATTAGACTTCATCCAGATTTCCGTTTTGTCGCACGCATCTCTACATCTTCTGGTGTGGGAGGGGATTCTAAGGAACAGAAGAATTTAAGTGGTAATGAAAATGACATGAGATTTTCAGCAGCCAACTTCTCCTGGATTGATTTGTACCTTCCGAGGCAGGTTCAGCCCTACGCTCGACTTGCTCGGCTTGACAAGCCAATTGGAACATGGTTGCTTTTATGGCCCTGTATGTGGTAAGAATCTTTATTTTGATTTCCCCCCTTTCTCTTTGTGAAGGAGTTCTTCATTGTTGAGGAAGCGTGGTGAGCTGTAATAATTTTGATGGGAACTTGACAACTAGTTACACATGCACACATGCACGGGTTTGTGTATGTAGATTATGGCATTTTTATCAAATTTCAAACTGGAATTCTTATTTATGAATTGTCAATTATACCAAACTGTAAATTCTGTTACAACTGAAAAGCAACTTGATAGATATATAATATGATTTGACAAAATACTCAGTATTATGTGTTAAGTTAATGTTTTTTTTTTTAAGTTTTAAGCATTTATGTCTTCACAGAAACTTCTTTATTACTTATCACTTTGTTTACTTTCCTATTTGAAGTTTCTTCTTCTTACCTCATTCATTTTTACCAGTGTTTCTGATTTTATATGCTCTATGTTGCAGGTCAATTACCTTGGCGGCACCTCCAGGACATCTTCCTGATTTTAAAATGTTAGCATTGTTTGGATGTGGTGCATTGCTTTTAAGGGGTGCTGGTTGTACTGTTAATGATCTTCTTGATCGGGATATTGATACAAAGGTACTTTAGTTGTTTTTATCCTTGGTTCTACTTCTAATGGGAGATGGGGATTTTGTGCTTTAAATTATTATACCTTGAGTGTGTTAGTTTATCTAAGCATGCACCTACTTATCTTTTTCAGAATTATCCTCTAAAAATGTTATTCCTCGGTTGGGTGTGATAAACATCTGAATAACTGACAAAATTATTCCAGACATATGTTTAGTTTATTCAGCAATTAATACAGAATATAAATTCAATTTGCGAACCATCTACATTCACTCTTTGGATTTCAATTTTGTCACAGTCAACTACTTTTTCCCCCATTAAAAGGAATACAATCATTGATAGAAAACCAGACAAGAGGAACAACCAAGTCTAAACAACCCGAAGAGTTACAATGTGAAAATTGAAAGAAAACAACTAAGAGTAGGAAGACACTAGACATCAACTGACACCAGCTCGATCACCTGATCTGTCTTCACTAAGAAAGTCTGCAAGGGAGTTGGAGGTCGTAAAACCCAACTAAAATCCTATACTTCTGATCAATTCACTCAGTCATCAACAGCTATAGAGGTGTATTCTGTGACTCAATACCTTTGAAATACAAAGAAATAGCACTCTGTTGTGCCTCTTGAGCACTATGTGTTTTGATGACCATACATAGTCATACTCATGCACAAGCGGCCAAAATGGATAAGCAAATGGAAGAAGATGGTGGATTAAGAATTTGTATTTGCCAGTTTCTGATTGCCTCCTAACCCTTAGCATAACCCTGGGGATTTTTGTTTCCTAATTCGTTTTTTACAGTATTGTTTCATTACTGATTTTCATTTGAAGTTCTGAATAAATTTTTATGTGAACATATAATGCAGGTAGAACGTACAAAGGTCAGACCAGTTGCAAGTGGTCTTCTGACACCATTTCAGGGACTTTGTTTTCTTGGTTTTCAATTGCTTTTGGGTCTTGGGATTCTTCTACAACTAAATAATTATAGGTTAGTGCTAATTATGAACCTCATATTTTGTATTTAAGGTCCAATATGGAAATAAAATCCAGGTTGACTGGGTTTAAGATATTCCCTGTAATTCTGCATTGGTGAAAATGAATATTACATTAAGTCCTAAGTTCTCATCTTGTAATCCGGAACTGCCTTCTGCAATTCATGAAAGATTTCTTTGCCTAGTGGCTTCCTTACCTTGCAGCAAGTTTTTTTGAATTGTATTCTATTAGCACTGTTACTCTAGTACATCACCAAGGTGTACAATTAGTGCCTGTTTCTATTATTCATGGAATCAGAGTAAAATTTTGATTGAGTTTTTGAACAGAATATACTCTTAGGTTGATAGAGGCTGAGCTAGCCACTCTATATGAACTATCTATATGATGAAGATGATCACGGTCAGAATAATGCTTTGGTCTTGCTGAGACTTTAGGCGAACAATTTGCCCCGATCTGCTTTATTGATTCTGGAAAACTTGAAATGATTTTTCTCCTCATGGTTTACTAGTACATGCAATCTTCATAAAGTTTTTCTTTATCATTATTCAGTTTGTATACATAATTTTGATCAATACTCAATATTCAATGGCATGCGATTCCTCTTATAAATTTTAAATAATTATGGCTCGTGTTCTTTTGGCAGCCGTGTCTTGGGAGCTTCATCTTTGTTGCTTGTCTTCTCCTATCCCCTCATGAAGAGGTTTACATTTTGGGTAATGCAGTTTCCTTATTTCTAGTTTCCATTAATAGATCTTAATTCTATCTTTGATGAATGATCTCACAAAGCCTTTTATCTCTTGTGACTTCATCTTTTAGCCTCAAGCCTATCTTGGGTTGACCTTCAACTGGGGGGCTCTATTGGGATGGGCTGCGGTTAAGGGAAGCCTGGATCCAGCTATTGTGCTTCCACTTTACGCCTCTGGAGTTTTCTGGACTCTTGTGTATGATACAATATATGCTCATCAGGTACAAACAGCTGTGCTTCTTGTGAGATGCCAAGATCCGTTTTTCTGACTTTTCTTTTCTCTTCATTTTTTCCAATCTCTTCATATTATTTAGTTCCTATTTCCTAGATAGCAAGAGTCACCTTGGTCCATGCAAGATGTTTTGTCTTCCAAGAAAATGTGTTGCGCTAAACTATGTTGCTGTAGCCAATGTAAAATTCTAGTTGTAGGAGCATATATGGGATTTGACAAGGTGTGCTTACCTTTGTTACACAGTCTTCTAAATAGTCACTAAACCTCAGAAGCTTAAGCTGTTTGGAGAAGACCCAATATCTGTTTTGTTAAATATCCTTACCAAATCTGATCACATAAATCCCATTGGTACTTGAATTGTGAGGGCAGGTTCTATTTGCACAAAACAATATATGGAATGTAGTTATATTTGGAAGAAAGAGGGAGAAAGGGCTGGCCCTAATTTAACCAAAGAAAATGAGACACTGATCTAGTAAAACAGAAAAGGAAAAGGAAGTATGTGGGAATAGCGAACTCTGACACATGATGATTTTGAGGTAGTGTTCTGGCGGAGAGAAGAAGTTGAGCTAGAAATTGAGAGACCTTGGAGACTAGAGGAACATTGTGCTCATTCTGATCAAGGCTTTCCTGGAGAGAATTCAGCATCTCAAAAGCTAGAGCCTATCTTTATTTTCTGAATGTTCTTTCTTTGTTGCTGGGCTGAGTTCTGTTTTGCTGTTGTTCTTATGGTTCTTCTGGTTTGTGATTTCTACCCACAATTCTACCTATTTCCCCATATTGGTAGGGGTTTTTCTCTGTTGTTTTTACTTGAATAATGCTTGAGCAGCAGAGTACCATTACACTAAAAATTCATATGGATCGATGTTTTAAGGCCTTGGTGCCAATATAGCAGAAAGAATTACTTCTCTGGATTCCTCCCACTCTCTAGAGGTTACTATTTGGACTTCAAATTTGTTGGTATTCTGGTACCTCTTTCCCGACACTATTGTGTCTTCAAATTTAATGGGCAACTTAATAATTATGGTTTTAGGTTTCCACTTCGTGCCTGCAGGGGGCAATATTGTCCGCTCCTTCAGCTATGCTACGTTTACGTGTTAAGATATAGTTATTCACCAGTTCAGATGACTTTCTTGTCTAATTTGGGTATTATAAAACAGAGAGTACAATGACTATAAGAAGAAGCCTAAATCCTAAAAATTTTGGCTAAGCTTCATGGGGAATAAAATAACACTGCTTGAGGCCCTTCTGCTGAAGTTTGTTACTGAAGCCATGTAATTGAGTTTCTTATGCTGTCTAGAAAAAATATTGGCAATCAGGATAAAGAAGACGATGTGAAAGTGGGAGTTAAATCAACAGCTTTGCGCTTTGGTGAGTCAACAAAAGAGTGGATTTCTGGGTTTGCCATCGCATGCATTGGTAGTCTTGCCTTGAGCGGATTTAACGCTGAACTTGGTAGGTTTTATGACTTTCTGTTCTCCATTTTTTTATGGCTGTGCCTGTTAGCAGTTGAATTGCAATAATTGTTTTCTGTTTCATGATTATAATATATGTGCAGGCTGGCCATATTATCCATTTCTGGGAGCTGCATCTGGGCACCTAATCTGGCAAATTTGGACAGTTGACCTTTCATCACGTTCTGATTGCAACAAGAAGTATGTTTCTTGAGGATATCACCTTTCTGTTTTTTAGGCATAATATTTCTGTTATTTAATTATTTTCTGATCTAGAAGTCCAACGTTTACTGTGTTCAACTGATTTTCCACAGTTCCTTGGCAATTTATTGGCGCCAAACCTCCATTGGAGCAAAGCTAGTACAAGTCTTGCTAGTTGCACATAGTTTGGAAAATGAGTTGCACTGTTCATGTCTCATAAATAATAAATAGTGTGATTTATATGTTTATATATATATTATATAAATTTGTCTTGAATTTTTATGTATGACTTTATGAATAAATCAGTCTTTGCTACCTACATTTTGCAGCAGAGGGAACTCTCACCAATGACTATCAATTCTATGGATTGACATAAAACCGCCAGAAAATTCAGTGATAACTGCTATAGATTATTTTGAGCGTGCTAATTAATTGATTAGGTGCAACTTGCTATGTATGTTACAGCGAAATGTTTATATAATTTCTGTGTACTTGACGTCACCTAAAATGGAGAACTTAACTATACAACGTGACAAAATGTTATTGGCAGCTATTGAGCATCCACTACTGAGTCTTGAAAAATGAAATCGAGTTGCAGGATGCTTTTATTTATTTTACAATTATATGTCTGTTCTTGTATCTTGCTTATGAACATAATGAACTCCATCTTGGCACTGAAATTTTTCTTCCAGATTTGTCTCAAATAAGTGGTTTGGAGCCATAATATTTGGTGGAATCCTCGCTGGCAGGCTTGCATCATAGCGGTAAAGTTTTCCTTGCCAAATAATTTATCTATTTTCTTCTGATAATATCAGTTTGTCATAGACGTATGGATACCAAAATTGACCTTATGCCTATGGATTTGATGTCATCTTATACTGTGGCCATTAATTTTCTACTGAACAAGACTGTCAGTCACTTGTTTTGATGACATTCAGGTGAAAGGTGGAAAAAAAGATATTCAAGTTTTTTCAGTTGGCCTATACATCTCATTTTGCAGGGCTAGGAAGTTTTTAGACTCAATTCATCAAGACCAAGGTTTATCGACTAGTTCCCAACATAACATTTATGCAAAACGAATTAGCCATGGGCACTCTTGGTTCTTTTTCTATTTATGATTATCTGTCTTTTAGGGGGTAAAAGATGTTCTGGGCGCTTCATTTAGTTAAGGTGAACTAAAAGGGTTGGAGGTTCACTCTGATGGAAAATTAGGTTTCTCAATTGTTTGCTTAGTTTAATAATCACTTGGCATTTGGTAGCGCTGACTAGCTAGATAGTTTATTCGACTTCAATCTCGGTGCCTATTTTGCATCATGAGTGGGAAAAAAAAAGATTCTCTTTTCAATACAAACAAAAAATGAGATATATATGATGTCTATTGTGAGTTATAATAATTTAAACAGTGACTATCTCTTTGTATTTGTTCCTTTTCTATGAAGAATAGTAGTCTCATTTTTCATGCTTGACTTTGTGGAGAGTTTGAATTATATGGTGCAGATCTTGCTCTTCTTATTTGTTTTCTAGAAAAAAACAACCTTGTTGTTTCCTGTAGTGGAGGGTATTCTTGACAATGAAAAAGAGAAAGGTGGGTTTTCCTTGGTGGGTAATAGCTTTAAGACAGGTCACAGAAGTTTAAAATGGGGCATCATTATGATATTATGTGATATGAATCAAGAAAAGGAATCTGACGGTGTATTATTGTAAGAATTTTCCACATATCAAACAAGTTCTTTTTATCTCTATCCTTTTTTTGCCAGGCAATGTCTAATAAGCCTAACAGTTTGTTCTTTGTAGTATGAGAACATCACTGTCAACACTTTGTTTGTTTGGCTCCAGTTTTTTATGTCTATTAGTTGGCCTTATATTAAGAACAAGACAAGACTCACAATATTTGGTTCAAATGGTCAAGGATTTAACATTCTAGATGAAGTTTTTAGATTAAAATTTGTGAATAGGAAAATTATATGGGAAAGCCTTATTATTAGACTGGAGCATGACTTGATATGAATCTAAATTACTTGGAAGTATTAGAATATCAAATACGTTATTTTAAAATTTTAAAATAATAATGAAAAACTGCTTAAGAAGTTCAGTTATGGAGTAAGTCTAACCAAGAGGAGCCTGTCTTTTATTCTTCATGCTTAAACGAAGATTGGTAGTATTTAGCATTTCAAATCAAAAAATAGTATTTAGCATTGGCAGGAGATACTCTTCATGTTTTTTTTAAAAAAAAAAACTAAATTACACAATAGTCCCCCACAAATAACTCCGTTAATATTTAAAACTTAATAATAAACTACTATAAACTTTTAAATTTGTGCAACTAACTCTCAACGTTTTTTCCTGGTTCAATCTCGACCATTAATTATATACCCCCTTAAACTTTATTTTTATGCATATGTGACTCTCGTGAACTTTGAATTATAAGCATATAACTCCTTTAAGTTATGTGCATATGTTTAATGAGCAAAACTGATGATGTAGGAGTTATCTATATAAATATAAGAATTTTGGGGATTTATTGTAAAGTTTCAGAGATACGAGAAATTAATGTACATGGCATATAAAATTCAGAAGAGTTGTGTGGAATTTAGGGGATAAAAAAAGTTGGACCAAGATAGTGGCTTTTAATGGTCAGTGAGTGTAAAGCAGAGACGATGATGAAGATTGAAAATGGCCATTCGGCATTTCATAGAGGAGAAGTGGATGCTTTCGACATCTTATCATAATCAATGGAAGACATTTTCATATTGACGGATCTAGAAATGTTATGCTATTTTATTCCAATCAATGCATAGATATGCCACGATGACATCAAATATTGGGAGAGTCACTGGAAGATCCTAAGAAAAGAACGTAATCTAACAAGTGAGTGCCGTATGGCGAGAAGTTTTGGTCAGTAGACCGGTTCAGTTCCCGGTCCGATCTGGGTCCCAATTTTCAAAAAATAATTTTGTTTTTAAACTTTTTCCTTTAGAATTTCATATTATAAGCCTAAAATCTTCAATTACTCACCGGTTTAGCTCCGGTTTGACCTACTAACCCTTAACCCAGTATCCCGACCGGTTCAATACCCGGTCCGGGTTTTAATACCTTGGAAAATGACGAAAGTTTTATGCTACTCATTTATTATTTGGACTTGTTTAAAAAATATATGTTTTTTCATTTTGTTTTAAGCACAAAGAATCTACTTAGTAAAGTCTCAAAACCAACACAGAGTTGATTTAGCGATGTAAGACCTTACTATATCTTTTTAGGTCTTGAGTGTGAGTCATAGAGGAGACACCTATATTGAGAGAAACAGTCTATTTCTAGCGGTATAAGTGTTATGCTGTTTATTTGTTATTTGGACTTTGGTTAAATTTAGTCATTTGAAAAAATAATATTTTTTTCTTTCATTTTGTTTCAAGCACAGAATCTAGTTTCAAAACCAATACAGAGTTGATCTAACGGTATATAACCTCACTATATCTCTTTGAGTCTCGAGTTTGAGTCCTAGAGAAAACACATATATTGAGAGGAGCATCAACGAACCCTAAAACTAGAATAGTTGATTGTCCGCATACCTGGTAATAAGATTTAGAAAAAATATCTAATACCAGTTGGAGGAGGCCAGCCCTACTGCTTACAAAATGCTTACAACGTGATTACAAAGAGTGTTTGAGTTGCTTTTTTCAAAAATCATAATTTTCTCACCAGAACTATGGTGTTGGAGGCCATCTAAACACACAAGAATTTTAGACAGCAATAAAAAATTAAAATATAATGACATTATTTAGTTTTATTAAAATCATGGAGACCTCCCCACTTATTTCAAATTTAAAGTTTACTCCAATTTTCAATATCGTTATGAATATTTCATTAAACACTTTAAAATATTTAATTAGCTAATTATATTAATTGAAAATATATTTAAAAACCTGAAATTATTAGTTTTCCCCATAATTTAATTATCTACAGTTTATCTCCCCTAAATTTAATGAAAAAAAGTATAGGATTTTTCAAAATAACTTAGATGTAACGTAGCGTGTTGTAGTATGCGCCAGTTAAGTTTAATGTAATACCCCGAATTTTGAGATTTGAGGCTAGAGAATAAGCCTAAAATAAATGGACTACTAAGTTCCAGTTTAGTAGGAGCCCAAATTTATTCCCTAATGATTCTTATATCTTTGGTGTTTTAAAGAAAGTAAAATGGTGAATTTTTGAGAAAGTAATTATGTTTTTGGTGAAATTGCCTATGAGGTAGTGAGCTTGTCATGCGATTTTGTATGACCAGATGATGAGAAAAAATTATAAAATTTTACAGGATGAAAGTAGACATCCTAAGCTTTAATTTGATATGTCATATGACTCAATTAGAGTTATATACAAAACGTTATGAATTTTTGAAGTCAGTACAGAAAAACTGTGAAATTTTTGGAACAGTATGCAAAGATTGAAATTCTGGGAATTTTGTGATTCCATCTAGCAAAAGTATATATTTTTCCTTGAAAATAGACTCAATAAGGGTTCTATAGGCTTTAGAATCACTCCAATTTTATTTTTCTAGAATTAGTTATGATTTTTCAAAGATTAAGCAAAAATCTACCCGAATTTCCAATTAATCCGAATTTTGGAAAATGATTACATAATTAAAATATAATATCATATATGATAAAATAAATCACCTCCTTCCTCCATCAGGCCAGAAATGACGTCCTTTTTGCTGGAAATAGAGAGAGAAAGCTTGAGAGGGTTTAGAGACAGAAGGAGAAGAGAACTCGTAAGGTAAGCCGATTTCTCCGACGATCTAACTACTAACGCGTATAACTCCGCTCCTAAGCCACTCCTCTATCTTTAAGGTTTGGAAGCTCAAAATCTTTTGTTGAACACCTAGGGTTTTCATCCAAGTCAAGGAAAAGCTATTGGGAGTTTGAGGTAACTTCCAAACTCTTGTATATTGACTATTCTGGCTATTGGGGACAATTTAATCGATGAAATTTCATCGGATTGTCATTGGTTTCAAAAATGGAAAATGGGTGTGTGGGGCTGTTATGCTGCATAAATTGGTACTAAATGATAGTTGTAACCTAATGGAATAGTCAATAAAGTGGTTAGAAGTAAAAAGGAACGCATTTACACAGCCGAAACCGAAAAACCCCAATTTTTCCTGGGCAACTGAGAATTTTGCTCAAGGCTAGTTTGGAGGGGTTAGAGTTGGATTTTTAATAATTTGATGGTTCCATTGAGTTCAGGAGCGAAAATTAGGTAGGGTTACAGTTAGTCACTTTTTCAAAAAAGGCCAAAAAAGATAATTACTAAAACGTCCCTAAAACCTTTAAAGTGGGGCTGCCAAGGGTAAATTTGTAATTTGACAATAAATTTGATAATTCTAAGTCCGAAAATGGATTCCTTAGATGAAAATATGTTAGGATAGCCCAGGATAAAATTTCGAGAAAAGTACAATCGGACCGGGTCCCTGGGGGCATTTTTGCAAATTTTCATAGTAGGCTCATATAACCCCCAGAAACACTATGGAAGTGTCTAAATGATACATTTGGAATTGTAGAATCGAATATGGAGCCTAAGCTGTTGTCAAGCTTTACAAGGCACACGTTTCGAGGAGAAAAAGGGTTAAGGTAGGGAACTTGCCTCTCCTGCATGTATTTGAATTTGTTCTGGTGTATTAATGCACGCTATTGCTTTGCTTGATTATGTTAAACATATATGAATGATTGAAGCTCTGTTTCTGTTTATACTGTGGCTATAGCCTTGTTGCATGAAACATTGAGCACGCAGATATGTTATTGTGTGAACATGAGTTATGTAATGCAAGCATGTCATGCATTAAGCACTTATACTACTTACATATTGGTATTGTTTTGCTACTGAGATTCTCTCGAAACTCACCCTCCCCTACCAACAATTTAGACAGGTAAAGACAAAAGGTATGCTGAGAACAAAGAAGAGAACCGTACGAGGGGAATGCAGTGGTGGAACGTAGACAATAAGATGTCTTCGTTTCATTGGAATGAGTTTAGACACCCAAGTAGCCTTGTGTGGCTACACTGATAGTAATTATTATGTACGAACCCCTATGGAGAATTTTAGTAATCATGCACATAATATTAGTATATTTACGTTATTCATGTGTTGCCCACTGAACCGCATATCGTTTTTCGCGAATACTCTGATAAAGGTGAAATGAAAATAAGGGAGTGACATTTAACACACAACGCCTTTAATCAGTTGTTTCCCATCAATCTTAAAGGTCACATTAACCTCTCAACATTGAATAAGAAATTTCAAATCTATAATCAAAATCATATTATATATATATATATATATATACAAGTACGTATACGTACTACATACGTACTGCCTCCTGTTCAAAATATAAGAATCAAACAACTAAATTAAGCAATTTAAAAAGATAATTAAAATTGGTTAAAGATAATAAATATTAAAAAAAATATAACCTACTTTTCTAAAAAATCCCTATTTATGAAGAGGGTGAGTGGGAAAAAGAATGAGTGAAAAGAGAGTTAAGAGAGTCATATAATTAATTGAAGGTAAAATGTAAAAAAAAACATTAAATAATAAGACAAAAGCAAAGTGACTCTTGTAGGAAAAAAACATACCCCTCACAAATTGGGCTATTTATTCTGAACTAGAGGAAGTATATAACAAAGTCATTTTCACTATTAAAAGTTCCATGACTTTTTGCCTTTTTTATTTCTGTACTATTTTTTTTATCTCCATCCTAAATAACCCAACAAACTAAATAATTAAACCAAAATAATCCAATTTTCAATTAAGTCATTACTTTCAATTCGGTTTCAGTTTGGTTATCGGTGTGTAATTTAGAGAAAATTCAATTATTTCAGTTAATGTGATTATCTTACAGGGTGTTTGGCAAACATTCAAACCTAAGTTTCAAACTTATATTTGCATAATTCGAGATAAAACTTCTCTCACACACTTACCTCTTAAATCATAAAAGCTATTAAAAAAAACTAATCCAAACACACACTTAATAGTCGTTGATGTTTAATAGTTTCAATTGAATCAGCCACTCACTTCGTCCCCTCCACCTAGCAAACTTAGACCTTGTAGGAATACTATTTTAAATAATGATAATGGTAATGACAATAATGATTATTAAGAAGCATAATAGACATTAAATGAAAAATAATATTCCTTTTTGTTTTTGGAGTAACCACTAAACCAACCCAATAATAATCTTAGTTGTTTTGACTAACAAGTTAACTAACTTGGTGGCTATTGTTTCTCACTTTGTCTCGAACACATTTCGTGCACTCAATTGTGTTTTTTCTCTCTAAGCTTTTCCAATCTTATAATAATAACAACAATAATTAGTATTTTGATTCGATTATAATTTAGTCTTTAAATTTTAACTCAATGTCACTTAATATATACATGGTTTTTAACTGTTTGAAACATTGGTTCTTAATGCTCAACAAGACCCTTAATCCTTATAGTTTTACTTTTTAAAAAATTTTAGTGATTAATATATTTTAAATAGTTAAAATTATATGGACTAAATTCTGATGAGTCAAAATTTAGGGAAATTTTTTTTATAACAAAAAAAATTTGGGCGAATTGGGATCTGGGGGCTTATTAGGGCAATGTTATTCCTCTAAGTTCAAAGAGTGCTTATAGAAGTACTTACAGATTACCACCAACAAAATTTCCTGATGGTTTTAATTGAATAAAAAATATAAAGACCAAATGATTAGTTTTTCCAATTTTTTATATAATTTTATCACTCAATTAATTAAAACAATCCATATTTTCCATTGAAAACTGAGCAAAATCTAGTCCTCAATTCAAAAGCAATAATAAATGGGGTTGAGTCACAAGCTAGACAATGCCATCTTTGTTTGGATCTGAATAATACTAAATTTAATTTAATACTATAATACTTCTTCGGCGGGTTGCCAGATAAATAATTTATGAATAATAACAAAAAATTAGTTAAGTTAAATATTTATAATAATTATATATTAGTTTTCTAAAATACCTTCTTTAATCAGCGACTTAGAACTAGCCACTAAATGAATATTCCCTTAATAACATTTGCAATCAATTGGATATTTTGAAGAAAAAAAGAATCTGGGAGGCAAACAAAGTGAAGTCTAATACTCTAATATTTATAATCGAAGCAAACTTCCTATATTTTGGAATGGGAGGGAGTATTAAATACTCCTTCCATCCATCCGATCCTAAATATAAGATAGATTTCACTTTTTTTTTGAAGAGATTAAGGAAACTAAATAAGGTACTTAATCATATCATATGTTGTGTATCATTAGATTATATATCAGTTTATATGTTAGGCAAAATAGTTTGGAGAAAAAATGATAAATATAAATATTTTAAAATAATTTAATTAAAATTTTTAATATCTCTAAAAAAATCAACTTTGTCTTATACTATCTTCAGTTCTAAATATAAGACCTAGCTAATTTTTTTTTTGGAGAGATTAAGAAAATTAAACAAATTACTTAATCATATCATATGTTTCGTATGATTGAATTATATACTATCAGTTTATAAGTTAGACAAATTATTTTGGTGAAAAAACAATAAATATATATATTTTAAAGTAAATTAATTAGTATCCTTAATCTTTTTAAAATAAAGTTAACTGAATCTTATATTTAGGACCGAAAATAATATTTTGAACCAGAGAAAGTACAGAACAAGAAAAGAGCATACAGTTTGTTACGATCCAACTAAAGAAATTTAAGTGGAGGGAATTGAAAAAGAAAAGATTTGGCGTGTAGAAAATTAATGAAGTGAAAGATTAGAACTAGAACAAGAGAAACTTTTTTTGTGTTGGGTCGTTATATGAATAGTGGACACGCACGCAGTTTAATTAAGGGCATAGTCATACAATGTCATCATCAACCTTTAGCAACAATAATAACAACACATGTATTTATTGGCCCAAAAAAAAACAACATATATATGAGCCTATATATATATATATATATATCAGTCTGTTGGGTGCGTCGGCAACCAAACTTCAAGTTCATATGTGTGTGTGTGTGGCGTCCTCCAAACTAATTAAAGTGATACAGTCAAATGTGGCTCCCAATTGTGTTCATATTTCATTATGGAAAAAAAAAGCGTATATTTGTGTAAAAAAAAAGCGTATTTTAGCTTTGAGCTGTCTTCTAACTTTATAATATTTGAGTTTGATCTCTTAATTTTATAAAATATCTTTTCAAATATGTAATCTTAAAATCATTTGTTTTCAATGATGATTTTTTTTGCTAATCATTATTATTTTTTAAATAAAATTAAGACTAATATGTCAGCATTTGAGAATATTTATTAAAAAATTAAACCTTCAATGTTGATATATATATTTTTTGTTAACAAAACTAATAGTGGATTATAAGACTGAAAAAACAAAATGCACTTAATCTTTTGTAATTAGGTTAAAGCATAGTTTGGTCCTCTAAATTTAAATCAAATTTCACTTTAGTATCTTAAGTTTATAAAATGTATTTTCAATCTTTTAAAAATCCTTATTAACGGAAAATGATAACCCATCAAGTGAATTTAATGCAAAATCGGCAATAGAATGCTAACATATTAATATTTAATTCACAACTTGCATTATGAAAAATATTTATCATTAACTCTTGCTCCCTCCTATCAATGTTGTTTGAAACCATGACTATGTGGCGAGAAATTTATTCCTATCAACTAACCAATATGAGATTTGAACATTAACTATTTACCATTAACTCTTCATGGCTGAAGATGCTAACTCAATAATAAAAGAGAAAATTGCAATAAGGTCCCAATGAACAGAATTAATTACAATCAGATATTTTAAAATCATCAAATTGCAGTAAAGTCCTAAGAGACCTAAGTACTATTAATTATAAATGTGAAAGTATAATTTTGGCTCAATGACAAATTTAGAACATCCAATAAAAACTTTGCAACAACCAATGACAAGTTAAATGACAATCAATGATAAATTTAGAGTAGTCAATGACAAGTTGCATGACAACCAATGACAAGTTATATGGCAACAAGTGACTACATAAAATATTAGTTCAAAAAACAAATATAACTTACACATGTTCTTCTCTTGCATCATCCTATGTTGGTTGTATATTATCATTTGCATTCTCTTATACATACACATTATCACTTTCTCCATTGAACTTAATAAAATGTTCTACTCCTTCATCATCTAAAGGTTCACAAAGGTTGTATTATCAAAGGTCAATGTGAATTTCATGCTACTTCCACTACTTTCTTTTCTAACAATTGATGCTAAAACTATTCTCAACTCTTCATATGTAGTATATTCCTTTATAGTTTTTGTTCTAACGCTGCCTCCCACATTTTGGAAATCACCTACTTCTCCATTTAGAAATTGTCCCCCCTATATGTAAGAAATATAATATATGCTTTCCAATCGTACTCATCAGCTTTTTTGTCACCCTACAAAACACATTTGTTATTGACAACTTCATGAACAACATTGACAACTTTAGAGCACTGATTGACAGCGTGTTTTGAAATTGTATAACAAGAGTTATAACACATAAAGCTGCATCCTTTCCATTCATCCCTATTTGCAAACACAAAAATATAGCACAATCTCCACAAGAACAAAGCAAAAATCCAAGCCGTCCTTCACACTCCATGAAACAACAACATAAATCATAAAGACAACATACAGTTAACAATCTTTACATGACTATGGTATTTATTTATAAAACTTATGTTGTTGTCATGTAACTTGTTGCTGGTTGCTCTAAACTTGTCATTAATTACCATGTAACTTGCCATTAGTTACTCAAAACTTGTTGGTTTCCATGAATTTGTCATTGGTTGCTCTAAACTTGTTATTGGGGCAAAATTGTACTTTTACGTTAGGAATTAATAGCGCCCTGGTCCCTTAGAACTTCACTGCAATTTGATGATTTTAAGGGATTTGATTGTACTTAATTATGTTAATTGGGACTTGGTTGTAATTATTCCATAATAAAATGCTAATAGCCCACTTAAGGGCACTAATTTAATCAATTCAAATGCAGGCTTGTTTGAGCTACATTGATTGATATTGTCATAATTTATAACAGAATGCTAATATATTAACACAAATAATTTAAAATGTGTATCTTAAAAATATTTTTAAATGCATATTTTGAATGAAACATTTATTTACATGTCAATATTTGTTGTTAGTAATTAACAATCTTAACATTAAAGGATTAAAAATATATTTTATAAACTTAATATAAATTTAAAAATTAAATGTATATTTTAGCCTTTATAATCACTTGTATCTTATTGATAAGATTATACTCATATAATACAATACTCCTTATAAAATTGGAAAAATTGCTCATAAATCTCTATTTAAAAATTTATTTGTAAAATGAGACCTGAGAACATGTAAAGGTGTGAGGTTCCTGAGTGTGAATAATTGTGATAAGAGAAAGATAAAATTGCCCTTAAGGAAAACATTCCCTTTGTGCAATCTCTCCCTTGGAATCAAACATTCATAATAAAACAATTTTCCTCCAACAGTGCTGATTTCATTAGCTAGAGAGCCCTCAATGACATTTAACTTAAAGAACTATGGAAACAGATCATCATCTTTAAATACAACATAATTCAATATAAAAACAATCAATCTCAATAATATCAAACTCCTATTATCAATTAAACTAAAAACAAAAAATCATGTCTTATATCCATCAAAAACCCACGACAACAAAAGCCACTGTCGAACTGAAGGCTCTATTCTTTAGATCTGCAAGAAGATCTATAGAATAAGCCACCATTGAGCAAAGCCATTGTAATACCCCGAATTTGGGATTTGAGGCTTAGGAATAAGCCTAAATTAAGTAGACTACTAAGCCCCAATTTAGTAGGAGCCCAAATTTATCCCCTAATAATTCTTATATTTTTGGGGTATTAAGAAAGTAAAATGGTGAACTTTGAAGAATATAATTATGTTTTCGGTGAAATCACCTATGAGGTAGTGAGCTTGTCATGTGATTTTGAATGAACAAATGATGAGAAAAAATTATGAGATTTAATAGGATGAAAGTATACATTCTAAGCTTTAATTTGATAGGTCATATAACTCAATTAGAGCTATATACTAAAAGATATGAATTTTTGAAGTTAGCCCAGAAAAACTGAAAATTTTCTAGAACAACATGCAAAGATTGAAATTCTAGGAATTTTGTGATTCCAGCTAGCAAAATTCTATATTTTTCCTTGAAACTAGACTCAATAAGGGTTCTATAGGATTTGGAATCACTTCAATTCGATTTTTCTAGAATTAGTTATGATTTTTCAAATTTTAGATAGAAATCTGCCAGAATTTTATAAAAAAAATCCGAAATTGTCGGAAATTAATTTAATAATTAAATATCATATGATATATCATCTTCCTCATATCTTCAGCCCAAAACTGACGTGAAGCTCATCTGAAAAATAGAGAGAAGAGTTAAGAGAGTTTAGAGAGAGAAAGAGAAGAGAACTCGTAAGGTAAACCAATTTCTCCTATAAATCCTTACATAACGTGTATAACTCTACTCCTAAGCTTCTCTTTTATGTTCTTTAAGGTTGTAAAGCTTATATTTTGGTGTGGAGGAGTTAGGGTTTTCAGCCATATTTGGGAAAAGCCAGAAGAAGCTTGAGGTCAAGCTTTCGTATATTGCTTATTCTAGCTGTTGTGGGCAATTTAATCGGTGAAATTTCACAGGATTGCCATTGGTTTTAAAGTTTGGAAATTAAGTTGCCTAGGGGTTATGCTGCCGAAATTGGGTCTAAAAGGTAGTTTTAACCTAATTAAATAATTGATAAAGTGATTAGGAGTAGAGAGGAACACGTCTGCGAAGTCAAAACTCAAAAACCCCGATCTTCCCCGGAGAATCCATAAGTTTCAGCCAACTCTAGTTAAGGGTCTTAGAGTTGGATTTTCAATGATTTGATGATTCCATTGTGTTCAGGGTGGAAAATTAGGTGGGGTTACAGTTGGTCACTTTTTCGGAAAAGGCCAAAAAAATATAATTACGAAAACGCCCCTGAAACCCTTAAAGTGGGGCTGCCAAGGGTAATTTTGTAATTTAACATTGAATTTGATAATTTCGAGTTCAGAAATGGATTCCTTGGGCAAAAATATGTTAAACTAGCCCATGTCAAAATTTCAGGAAAAGTACAGCCTGACCGGGTACGGCAGGGCCGGGAGGGTCCTCGGGGGCATTTTAGTAAATTTTCATAATAGGCTCATATAACCCCCAAAAACACTATGGAAGTGTCTGAACGGTATCTTTGGCATTATAGGATCGAATATGTAGCCTGAGCTGTTGCACGCTTTACAAGGCACACGTTTCAAGGCGAAAAAGGGTTAAGGTAGGGAACTTACCTCTCCTGCATGTATATGATATTTGTGTTAGTGTGTTGATGCATGTTATTGCTTTACTTGATCATGTGAAACATGTATGAATGATTTGAAGCTATGTTTCAATTTATGCTATGACCATAAGTATATTGTTCGAAGCATTGAGCTTACAGATTTGTCATTATGTGAGCATGAGTTATGTGATGCAAGCATGTCATGCATTAAACATTTATCGTATATGCAAATTGGTATTATTTTCCACTGAGATTCTCTCGAATCTCACCCTCCCCTACCAACAATTAAAATAAGGGCGTGACAGCCATCATCTTGGTTCAAAAAGATGATGAGAAGTAGGGAGATAATGAAAAAGATTGAAGAGGACCCAGATTTGTGAAGGTGGAGGTGCAAGTGTCAATTAGAACTTGATCTCGAGGTAGAGTTGGAGAAGATGGAAGAAGTAAAGGTCACTTAGTGAAGAAGATGGAGGTGGTCGTTGATGATGGTGACAGTGCCGCTAATGATTGGTGTCACGCCCTTATCTTATTTTCACCTTTTTCAGAGTATTCGCGGAAAACGATATGCGGTTCGGTAGGCAACACAGGAATAGCATAACTAGAGCCGTCAAAACGGGTCCAACTCGCAGGCCCGCGGGTTGGGACAGGGTTAGGGTTGGCAAAATGCCAACCCGCAAAAGTGCGGGCCGCACGAGCCCGACCCGCGGGGTGGCCCGCCAATTTTTTTTTTTTTACATATAATAATTTCACAATATTTATAAGTTGTCCACTCCTATCTTGATACTTCCCAATTCAAAGAGAAAAAATCTTAGCATCTTCCCTTCTTTTTTAAACAAAATTATTATATTTTGGTTGTTTGAGGATAAGTTTATATTTTGCTTATAAACTTTGACAAATTTAATAACTTTATCTCTTAAATTGTGAATTATATTTTAAATTTTTATAAGAGGAATGATTAATGTTAAAAAAATAAATTTAATAATTCATATATGTGTGTCTCGTATTTTCGACTACCTTTAAAAAATAGGATTTTTTTTTGAAAAAAATATGCTGGCCCGCAACCCGCACACTGCGGGTTAGGGTTGGCAAAATGCCAACCCGCAGAAGTGCGGGCCGCACGAGCCCGACCCGCGTAGCCCGCGGGTTGGTGCGGGCCAGCCCGCGAGTAGCTCTAAGCATAACTATACTGATAATATGTACATGATTACATAAATTTCCTATAGGGGTTTGTACATGATACTTACGATTAAGGTAGCCGTACAAGGCTACTAGGGTGTCTAAATTCATCCCAGTGAAACGGAGACTTCTTCCCATCTTCGTTCCACTACTGTAATCCTCTCATACGGTACTCTGCATTGTTGTTTGCATATCTTCTGTCGTCTCTTGTCTAAATTGTTGATAGGGGAGGGTGAGATTTGAGAGAATCTCAGTAGGAAACAGATACCATAATGCATGCATGATTGATGCTATGTGTATGACATGTTAGCTTTATCTAGTTGTATGCCCTATAATAACATTTCTGCATGCTCAATGTTTCATACAACAAGACTATGGCCACAGCGAAAACAGAAACAGAGCTTCATTTATTCAAATATGCTCTACACAATCAAGTAAAGCAATCACATACATCATTACACAAAGCAGAGATATTAAATACATGCAAGTAAGGTAAGTCCCCTACCTCCAATCTTTCTCATCGATTTGCGTGCCAACAGCTCAGGGCTCCATATTCAATCCTACAATGTCAAATGTACTATTTAGACACTTCCATAGTGTTTCTGGGGGTTATATGAGTCTATCTTGAAAAATTACTAAAATACCCTCGGGGACCCGGCCCCATCGTACCCGGTTCGGCTGTACTTTTCTCAAAATTCTAACATAGGCTATCCTGATACATTTTCACCCAAGGAATCCATTTTCGGACTCAGAATTACCAAATTCACTTCCAAAAGACGAAATTACCCTTGGCAGCCCTTATTTCAGTGTTTTAGGGGCATTTCGTAATTATGTTTTCTCGGCTTTTTCTGAAAAAGTGCCCAACTGTAACCCCACCTAATTTTCCCTCTTGAACTCAATGGAATCATCAAATCATTGAAAATCCAACTCTATGACCCATTTACAGCCCTGGCCGAATTATATGGGTTTTCCGGGAAAAATTGGGGTCTTTCGGTTTCAACTGCGTAAACGCGTTCCTTTCTGCTTCTAACCATTTTATTGACTATTCCATTAGGTTACAACTACCATTTAGTACCAATTTTAGCAGCATAACAGCCCCATAAACCCATTTTCCATTTTTAGAACTAAAGACAATCCGGCGAAATTTCACCGATTAAATTGTCCACAGCAGCCAGAATAGTCAATATACAAGAGTTTGGAAATTATCTCAAGCTCCTACTAGCTTTTCTCAAGAGTGGCTGAAACCCTAGCTTCCCTAACATCAAATTGAGCTTCACAACCTTAAATCACATGAATAGGAAGCTTAGGAACGGAATTATACGCATTAGGAACCGATTTACTGAAGAAAACACTTACATTTGCAAGTTTTTCCTCCCTTTCTCTCTCTAAGAAAATCTCACACTTCCTCTCTCTTGTTGCAGCAAAACTGACGAAAATGGGAGGAGGAAGATGATAAAATATGATTTTATAAAATATTATAATTATCCAATAATTATTTTTCCATTTTCGGATTGTTACAAAATTCTGGCAGATTTCTGTCCAATCTTTGAAAAATCATAACTAATTCTAGAAAAATTGAAATCAAGTGATTCCAAATCCTATAGAACCCTTATTGAGTCTAGTTTCATGGAAAAATATAGAATTTTTCTAGATGGAATTACAAAATTCCCAGAATTTTAATCGTTGCCTGCTGTTCCAGAAACTTTACAGTTTTTCTGTGCTGAATTCAAAAATTCATATCTTTTTGTATATAGCTCTAATTGAGTCATATGACCTATCAGATTAAAACTTAGGATGTCTAATTTCATCCTGTAAAATATCATAATTTTTACCCATCATTTGATCATTTAAAATCACATGACAAGCTTACTACCTCATAGGCGATTTCACCAAAAACATAATTACTTTCTCCAAAATTCATCATTTTACTTTCTTAATACCCCAAAGATATTAGAATAATTAGGGGATAAATTTGGGCTCTTTCTAAATTGGGGCTTAACAGTCTACTTAATTTAGGCTTATTCCCAAGCCTCCAATCCCAAATTTCGGGGTATTACAATTGGAGAGGTCGATGGTGGCAACTAGGGGTGAGTATGGTGCCAAGGAGCCTGGTATGCCAACCCGAGCCCGGTCAAAAATCGCCTTGCCCTGCCCAGCCCAGCCTAAAAAATGTGGCCTGAAGAAAATTTGGGCATCTTTGGGCTAGGCTAACTATGGGCAGGGGATACCACCGTGCCCGGAAAAGTATATACAATTTATTTAAAATATATATTCTTTTATATAAAATAAATAGTATTCTATACATATTATTTTATATATATATTGTTTCAATTTTATAAAAAAATTTATATTATTATTTAATATACATCCACTATAATTTACATATAACTTATTGCTTTTTGGATGGGCGTGTTGATTTGGATGGATAATACAAAGCATTAAAAAGTTAAGATTAAAGACAAAAAATTTTATTTCTTTGAAGTCTTTATTACAAATGCACATATTCATGTCAATCGATATTCATACATAAACACATATTACTTCATAATTTGGCATGTAATTATTAAGATATATGGTAGTTTTTTTTTAATATCAAGACTTAAGCTATAGATTTATTTTGAGATATCTCAAGGTGTGAAATTATGGAATGTATTTGAAGTTTTTAATAATATTTATTAGATATAATTGAAGTTTTTGTACATATGGTATTGTTTAGGGAATTACCACTTGAACAGAGAAGCCCGCCCTTGCCCTACCTGAAATGTTTAGGACTTCTACTGGGCAAGGCTGGGCATTAGGCTACAAAATGCAACTCATTCATCCTTTGGGCTGGGCATCGAGCATAGGTCTTGGCCTACCCATGCCCACCCACCCCTAGTGGCAACGACATCAATGAGTGGGGTGGTTAATGACAGTCACGTATCTGTTGTAGTTATGAAAGTAGAAGGACCACAATAGTGAAGAAGAGGAGGCGCAAAAATGAACTGTGGGTCAAGGAATTGAAAATCTTGGATTTTTAATAGAAGATGAATTGCACATAAGGGTGATGAATTGCATATAGAGAAGATGGATTGCACATAAGCAAAGATTGATTGCACAAAGGGAAGATGGTTTACATATAAGAAGATGGATTACACATAGGAAAAATCATTTGCAGATAAGGGAAGATGGTTTGCACAAAATGTAATTGCACATCAGAGACTAATTTTGCATATGGAAGATGGATTGCACATAAGAAAAGATCATTTATATTAAAGGAAGGTTATTTGCACATAACATAATTTGCACATCAAACTAATTTTGCAACTCAAAGGAAGATGAATCAATATATATATAAATACTCTTCCACCATCAATACTGTTCACAATTAATGAATGGTTTAGATCTTCTCTCCCACCCATTTTCACTGTTCATAAGGAATGAACGGATCAGATCTTACTTGCTTATGCCTATCAACCTGACATAGATTCAGCGAATTTCACGTGCCTGACAGCCCTCAATTTGAATTTTAAATCCCATTCTTTCATATCAAGATTCTTCGGTGCCGTCTGTCAAATGTCTCCCCACACCCTCTCTTCTCCATCGATTTCTTCAACCTCTTCAATGTCTACCTGTTTGTCTCTCTTCTCCTTCATTTTCTTCGGTGCCGTCCCTCAAATATCTCTTGATATTCCTTCATTTTCTTCTGGCTCTCTTCTCTTTATTCTTTGCGCTTCACAAAATCGACTCATCCCTTCCCATTCTTCTTTTTCAATCGGCACAAAGACCCTTTTTTTTAGATCTCCTCATCCCTTCCATTCTTCTTTGAGAAAAAAAATTGCAGAGAAGGCAGTCCGATGTGATAGTGAGGCTTCCGATATGTTCGTTGATCTTGTCACTGACACCCAGTCTTCTTCTCAACGAATTTGAGAAAAAATGGCCAACATCCAGGTAAAGACCGTTTTTCTTATTCTTCATGCACTGCTATTGCTTTGCTTATTCTTGGATGTTTTGGTAGGATTAATGGGGTTCTAGATTAGGGCTTGATTTTATTTTTTTAGTAATGCTCCAGTGGCAGTGAGGACGGTGAGGAGGCAGAGGAGAGGATGTGATAGTGAGGCTTCCGATAGCATCGTCGATCTTGTCAAAGCAAGCCATCCTTTTGCAGAATCTCTTCTCTGCCTCAGGTTGTTAATCTTTTTCCCAAACCAGCAAACGATAAGTTGTTAATCTTTTTTAATGTGTGTTAGCAGATCGGAGAAATCTGTGGATCACAGAACAAATGCGACGCCGCCCTCAGCTGTCAAATGTGCCCTGCGAATGGGAATACCCGATCCAGATGTGCCCGGATCCAGCCTATGAGTCCCGCTACCAAGATCAATCACATTTCCCATTTTCATTTTATTAAATTGTTTTTTAAGTTTTTTGTTCTACTCAAATCATTATGTCCTGTCGTTATAAAGGCCCTTTCATGCATTTTCAAATATTCCTGCCTTATTAAAGTCTCTTTTGCAGATACCTTAGACATGTTAAAACTAAATTATGCAGTCATTACAATTACATAAGGCCTGGAGCTCCGTGTAGTTTGAAATTAGTTTTGGCAATTGAATTAGTTTGCATATTTAAGGTTCTCTTGTATCTTTAAGGCTCTTTTTACTTCTTAGCATTGCAGTTTACTTGGAAAGGTCAACTTTCATTTAGATTACCCCAAGCATGTTAAATCCAAGTCTTAACTTTCAAAATGTTGCTACTGTCATTACTATTACATGCTGGTGTTAATTTGTTTTTCCCAAGCTGCTTTATGCTTTATCTTATGTCCTATACATGTTCATTTGCCTATAGAACTATGTATTTGCTTTCCATCTTTGTGGCTTCTATTGACCTGCCCATGGGAATGCATTCCAATTTTTCCTTTTGTCTATAACTTCCTCTGATAAATTTGCCTATAGCCAACCTTAAACATTAATATATTACAGAGTCTTCGTTCCTTTTTTGCTACACTGCATCAAGGCCATACAGTCAATACAAATCTTGACATGCATAGCCACAAAGTTCTTACTTTAATGTAGACACGATTCTTGGCATGCATACCAACATTAATCTGTTTTTTTAAATCAGGGATGCCATGTTTTTACTTGTATTTTCCTCTGCTTCACAATAAAAAAAAGTCCAAACCATTGCAAAGGTAAGTGAATCCGTCATATCTTTACCACAAGTCACAAACTTCCCTTTTGTAGCCATATATTATATTATTTACAAAAATGCAAATGTTTCCATTCACTTTCAAGTTAAAGAATCTTATTTTCAAACCCTTCACATGTTCCTGCATCTACTTCTTTTTCAATATTTGTCAAACTTTTTTCATCATTTTCTGCCTTCTCACACCTGCATCCCCTACCTTATTGATTAGAGTTACAGCTACACGTCCCTAATCTTGAACATTGTGAAATTATTGCTTCCCATCAATGAACGTTTTGCTACAATTGTGAAAATTCAATTTACATTTCTTGCCTCTTCCAAAATGCAGCCAACTTGCTTTCCTAATTAAGGATACACATACACTTCCATAATATTGGATTTTCTTCTACCACCTGGTCAACAAATTAATTCCTTCTTCCTGGACACCCACAGTAATCACAGCATCTGCCATGGCAATGGTTGACTAATGCTTTTCCCAAATTTGTGAAACATCTAACTTCAGGTACAACTCCTCTAAATCACACTGTCATACTACTTACTGTCATACTACTTACTGTCATACTACCCTTTTATCCTATATTATTGAAACATCTTACTGTCATACTACTTACCTCTTGCTGCATCTAGGTATATGTAGAAATTTGAACGACACGTCCAAAAGTTTAAAAGGCAAGTCTGTAGCTTAACAGAGTAAGTTGAAAGTTTATAGCCTATAGTGTTTTATTGATTCATTCAACATGGGAAAGGTAGTCTGACCAATTTAATATTATGCATAAAATATTTAAAATGTAGCTTTATGTTTCTACATTTAATGCAAGGCAGCAGAAAAACACTATATCTGGATGCAAAATGATGCATAAAGATAATGACTAGGCAGCATTATAGCATTATAGACATTATCTCTTTCCTAAATGGATAAGCCGTTTCTACCTTTGGTCAATGTGTCTATCATAATTTCTGAAAAAGCATAAGATGACAAGTTAACATTTTTATGCTTGCATTAAATAGGCCCACAAAAAGCTTATTCATCCATATCCTTTTTTCAGTCACTCCTTTTTTTCCATCTATAAGAACAATATCGTTTGGTGCTGCACCACTTTTCTTTTATGTGTATGTTTTCTTTTTATTCTTCAATAGTTAATTTTGATTGGACACGCCCTTTTTCAGCACCAGCCTCAGCACAGCCTGCAAAGGGCCTGGTATATGGCTCAAAATTGTCTTTCATTTTCTTTTATTATCCTGGAAGGCTTACAATTTGTCCTTATGAATTGAATCCGGCAATGTTCCATCCGAGGTTGTTTACTGTTCTTCTTCAGTCTCCAAACAGGGTCTCACTCTCATGGCAACATCCGGCAATGCTATTCCTCTTGCAGACTTGCATGAAGGAAAATGTGATGGTTCAGCAGAGGGCATTTGTGCAAGGGAAATTGTGATGGTGCATGAGGGAAATTGTTATGGTGCTGCTGCTGTTGCTGTTTAGTCTCTTTTATTTAGCCAATGTATATAACTTATTCTCATGGTTAATGTACTGTGGAAAGAATGGTGGATGTAACTTAATTACGTTTTTTTCCTACAAGAGTTTAGGTCTATGGAATTGGTCACTGCTTTTTGACTCAAGTTAGCCCCTGTTGTTATCTTTGTTCTTTTAATATGACATGTTAAATTATGAAGTGTCAATTTAAATTTCTATGAAGTCTTCATGTCAGCTGACCATAACAATTTTTTGGTTTCTTCAACTTTAGTCAGTTCATCAATTCTCAAGTGGGTCTATGTAGTGGGTCAATGTTTTTTGACTCAGGTTAGCCACTGTTGTGATCTTTGTTGTTTTATATATGGGTTTAACTAATATCAAGCCTTCATATAGCACTAAATACAAACTTCAGAATTTTACATGACATATTAATATATTAGTTCTATATTATACAGAATTCTTCTTGTATATTAGTTCATGTGAATGACGCAGAAATGGAGGGTATATTAGTTCCCACTACAAAACAACAGGGGTTCAACATTTAAACACAATATTGAACTCTAAAAAATATGTGGGTTCGGATATTAAAAAGGAAAAAATCGAAACAATGACAAAAGACAAGCAAATGGATGAGTTCAACCATATGGGACCCTAAAGCAAGTGTCACGCGTTTTTATATATGGGGTGAAGTCTTTCCAAAAGCAATTTGATAAAGCTAATTATATAGGGTGAAGACTTTCCAAAAGCAACTTGATAAAGCTACGACATATTAATAAAGCTACGACATATTAATGGCTCATAAAAAACACTCAAAAGCAAGTGACACGCGTTTCATTCAGTTTCATCATTATCCTCACTCACAAAGCCAAGTTCTAAACCTAGTGCAGCACTTGTCGGCAAGTTCAGGCTCTCTCCGATCCTGGGGACTTGAATTACTTCGCGTCGTCGATATATGGCGACAACGCGACGAGGACGACGTCTTAGTGCTACCGGTGTTATCCTCATGTAAGCATGGCACCATAAATTCAGAAATATTATACGTTCGATTTCCCCCTCTTCAATCTGAACCCTCATGTATGGATTGTAGGATTCAATTATCCTCCGGTATTCACTGTTGAATCTGAAATGGTGGTCGTCCGCTGATTCCCATTGGCGATTAGTGAGTCCGTGATTCCTGATAATACCATACAAGCAGCGGAAAAGTAAGTACCTTGAGTCATAAAAACGATAAGTACCTGCCCTTACCACACCTCTTTCTACTGACACTAAATTAACTTCGTCTTCTTCAGTGGTGATTTCTTCAAACAACTCCAGGGGACCACATGTTATGCGCAGATAAGTAACCTCACCCTCCCTCCAACGCCGAAGAGTCCTATATAATGTGGTGTTTGAGAATTCAACGAAGTCACTCATGTTTCTTAACGTTATACAACGTTTGGTGGTTATGTTGTCTTAAGACCCCTGAATATTGTGTTTAGTTGGTTTATATAATGCTTTGTGGTTACAAGGGGCTGTTTTTCAAGTCTGCTTTTCTCAGTTTTTTTTTTTGTCAACTTGGTTATATAAGTTTTAGCCGGATTCAGAAGTTCCATACCAGTTATGCAGAAGTTACATACCAATAAGGAATGTTATACACACACTTTTTAAGATTCTTTAATTTTATCCATATTATCATGAAAGCGGTAGACTAATGGCTTTTTTGTTTGAAACCTCAGCAGCTGGGATTGCAGACAAGGTGTCATTGTTTTTGGTTCTCTTGATTTGATATTTCAAGGTCCATTTTCCGCTAAAACTTTTCTTCTTTGATGTATGAATGTCACTGTTTGAAAATCTAATGACAGTAGACTTAGCCCATTTTATGCATCTTCAGATTTCCCTTGGAAAAAAATTAGCCTGCACCACTTTGCAATTCTTGACATGTGACGTATTATTATAGTTTTCAAAAAGCACCTCCCCTGATTAAATGCTAAAAAAATAAATGACCTTGGATAATACATCCTTACACAATTAATAGTGATGTGACATCAATATGGTATTTTGTTGACTTACTTTTCAAAATTCTTTCATTGTAAACCTTTTTAAAGATAAGCATTGGACTTTGGGATTTTTGTTTTGATGTACCAACAAATCTTACGTATCGTATGAAGTAAACATTTCATGTACAGTCAAAAGTCGGCCTATGCACAGCATAATCATCATGTTGGAGCATAGGTCATCAATATTTTCCTACTCTCGTGTTTCAAGTTTTCCTGCTACCGAAAAAGAAAAAAGCTGACTACGCCCACTTAAGCTTTCTTCAACTTTGGGCAGTTAAAAAGTTTGCCTGCATATCACTTTCGCATTTAAGGTTTCTGTATCCTTTAGCTTTGGTTTTGTGAAGTTTCTGCCAACATCATATGATATGTGGGTCAAGCTTTTGGGTCAATGTTTTTTGACTCAACTTTGCCCATGTTGTTATATTTGTTCTGTTAATATGTCATGCTACATTATGAAGTTCATATTTCGTTTTTCCTGATATAACCATATAAGCCAGACCCATATAAGACAGTTCTACATTAGGAATATTAAAACAGGGTTTTCAAATCGTTTTATTTAGTAGGAACATGACTTTGTATATAAGTTCATGACAAGGATGAAGATAACGGGGTATATTAGTAAAAAGCTGCTGAACAGTCAAAAAGTGGCATGTGATCAGTAAGATAATCAAGCTGGGTTGTTCAACAAAATTTTCCTGCTTTTGTGTTTCAACTTTACCTGCTGAAAAGAAAAATTTCTGACTTCACCTATTTAATGATTCTTTAGCTTTGGGCAGTTAAAAAGCTTGAATGAGCATCACTATCCCATTTAAGGTCTCTGTATCCTTCAGCTTTAATTATGTTCAGCTACTGCTAACATCTTAGTAGGGATGAGGTCAATTGTTGACTGCGAATTTAACCCTTTCTGCGTTTTGCCATTAGCCTGACAATATTCTGCCCACTATTTTGTCTGCTAACAACTTCTGCATATGCAGATAAGTATTTCCCATTTTTCTCTCTTATTATTTTGTTCACAGATGCCTTTTGACTTCTAATATTTGACTTCTGAACAGATTTATAAATCATTTCACTCAATTCAATGGAAGATTTCCTCCTATAAGAATTGCACATCCGTCTCTAACTTCACCCACATCTCTTCATCTTCTATTTTTCCATCCAGTTGGCCCCTCATTTCCACCACAACAATGTCTCGTCGTTCCCTCTTGAGAGAAGTCCATGATGGTACAGATCGCTGGTCGATTGTTGTTCGTGTTTGGAGGAAGTGGAATGTGTACCAGAAATCATCCCCTACTGAATTATTTTGTACTACCATGATATTAGTTGATGAGGAGGTATTTCTTCATTGCATTGCTGTGCCTACACCAATTAGTACCACATTTTGCCTGTATCATGTTGAAATAGTTATGTCTGATAACTTATGCTTTTGTTGTCCTTCATTCTATTTGTTGCAGGGTACCAAGATCCAAGCCACTATCATTCCTAGAAATCCTCATGATATATTCCGCCAAAATTTGAGTGAAGGGAAGGTTTACTTTCTTGCTAACTTTGTTGTCTCCCATAACTCAAATCAGTACAGGGCCACCATGCATCAATTCAAACTCATTTTAACTCAACAGACTTTTTCACGTGAGGAAGCTGCTAATATTCCACTAGATGCATACACTTTCTTGCCTATTCCAGATATTATCAAGTCCCAAGAACGAAACTTCACTGACTACTTGATCGGTGACAACCTAATGATATGTTATATATTAGTACATTCTATGTTGTCTGAGACTATCATGCTTAACTTATCAGTGTCTGCGTTTTTCCAGATGTTGTTGCTTTTGTCAAAACTATGGGCACACTCGAGGAATATCGCAGAGAGAATGAGACAAAAAACAAGCTTCGGATGATACTTACAGACTTGGAGTACCCCATTTCTTTCTTATTTTTATATTCACATTCCTTATACTTTTGTGCCAAACACTTTCTTTTATGCTAATCATTTTTTTCCTGTCAATATATATATAACTCCACAGTGATAATGACATTGAATGTGTACTATTTGATGAATGCTCCACCAATGCTTACATGGCTCAGTTGGAGAACATGGACTCACCGGTTGTTGTTGTGTTAAACCTGGCCAGAATTGCATTTGCTGATGATGGTTACATTGTTTCCTTTATTCATTAAATCTGTTTTTCGTCTCTTCTTTTCCTTTTCACTTTGACATACATTATTGACTGTCAATTATAGGTCGACCACAAGTCTGTAGTTCATTTAGTGCTACACGGGTTCTTTTCAATCCCCCTATTCAAGAAGTGAAGGATTTAGTTGAAAGGTTGTATAAATAATATCTTATTTTACTCACTCCAACAAATTTGCCTTTCTATCACTCTTCCAGTTACCTAATCCTCTTAATGTTCAATAAATACTATGCCAGGGCAAAAGATCGAGCTTCCCCAATCACAACAGGTTTAAGCCAAATCATGCCATCACAATCAACCCAACAATCTTCATCCCGCATCTTGCTTAATAATTATAGGATTCCTATTTCAGAGATCCCCCAACAGAAAATTGTAAGCCATCTTAGCATTTATTCTCTTATACATTCTTTTTTTGAAATATTTATATTTCAAGTTACATGCTGCCACAGGGAGCGAATTTTGTTGTGAACTGTTTGGTGCAAAAACTTGAGACTCGACATGGCTGGACATACGATGGCTGTGGTAAGTGTGCCACAAAGCCTAGGGATGAGGGTACCACATTGGTTTGCCCTACTTGTAAGAAGAAGCCTGAAATTATTGAACCAAAGTAAGGTTATATATGTTCCAAATATCATTTCAACTTAGTGCTATTTACCAAGAAACAACCTGAACACATTCTTCCTGCAGGCTTAAGGTCCACTATACAATTGGTGATGACACTGGGACTGCCTCTATAGTTTTTTGGGACAAACTTGCTTCCCAATTACTTAAAAAATCTGCTGCCGAGCTCAAACAGCTCCTCATAACTGTACGATATCTAATTTTTTTTATTCCAGGGCTTTAACCATAGTATTCCCCTTGTCACTCTTAGTATTTACTTTGCTTCATGCATCCTGTACCAGTCAGAACGTGAATATGATTTTCCGGACGAATGTGATTTAATTGTCGGCAAAAGGATGCTTCTTAAGCTCAAGCGTAATGCGTTTAATGCCAAGCATGCCGGTTCTAGCATTAGTGTCCAACAGTTTACACTCTGCGAGGACTTAAATGATCAGTTTAATGAAGCTTCTTGTAATGAGGTCACTAATCTGTTCTTATACTATAATATATCAATTAGTTTTTTTCCAGTGCTCCTATACTCACTCCTTCCATAATTTTTCAGTCTGCTGCAACGAACTTAACCTCCCCTGCTGTCATGTCTGAGGTAAGCTACAAGTAATAATTCCTGTAATAGAATGTTAATAATTCTGAATGCCACCTACTCATGATTTATATCTTCAAATACAGCCTCCAAATGAAGTTGAACCTACTGCAAGCGCTGATCAAGTTATACAGGGAAACTCTTCTGAAGAGCCTTCAAGTGAACTTATTGCTGCTTCTGACCATGTCCTCAAATCCCTACCTCCACAGCCTGCCACTATTGCTCCAACCAAAGGGAAAAGGAAGGCTTACATGAAAAGAAGTAATGTTGATCATGAACGTGCGACTGAATCCAGCAATGCAGCTGTGCCACCTCCTACTGATCGCTTGCTGAAGGCTGTGAAACAAGAGAAGAATTAGATTATGGTTCTTGCATGTTTTCTTTTGAACTGGTCACTGTTTGGCCTGTTGCTTTATTGTTTAACTTGTGTGTTGTCAACACCTTCTTCACATCCACCAGTAATTTTCAGTTTCTTCTTAATTCCAGTTGTGTCGTTTAAGTTTTATGTTTAGGTGTTGTTGCTGTTGTTTTTGACTTCCCGTGCAATCTTATCAATTGAATGAGAAAAGTTTATTTTGTTCATATGTTTTTTCATGGTTACAAAATGATATGTAAAAACATATCTAAAATTCAGCTGTTTCGGCCTCTTGTGTAAAGTTCTGTAATGGCATTACGAAGATGAGCATGAGACAATCAATTCATGTGTGTCTGCGGGTTCAAAAATTTCCCTTTTTTATAAGTATATAATATGTGCCTTTGGTTTTCCAAACGAACTTTTAAGACTTTCAAGGCATCAAAGTCCCACTTTCATCATTTAAACCAGCGAGCTGTTGCATGTTGCATTATTATCGAGTTGGCCAAAGTCTTCCACCATTTTAGATCATCACTTTCACAGTAGAAGCAAGCACGCATGTCCCACTACATAACAGAACCAATATTACTGTGAAGTTATTTAATCAAAACCAGATACAATATAACACACAAGTGGGAGTTATAAGAGCCAATGATTATTTCACAAACAAAAAGCACAAACACGTGTAAGAATTCTACTTCTCCCCCCCCCTTCCCTCCCTCTGAAAATACAATTTATTACAAAAAATGCCAAACATAAGTTCTCACCTGGATGGAGAGCCAGATTGCTTCCAGGACCATTATGTCCTCAAGCTCAATATCAAATTCATCATCCCTGCAATATTCCCCAATTCAAAGTTAAATACACGAAAATCATGAATAATGAGGCATTATTGCACAGTTGAAGACTATAATCTGTGAAGCATGTGGAATGCCAGAACGGTAACACAGTAGCAGACAATAATCGCAATGGCAAATGATGCTCCAATATTAAACCAATAATGCCTCAGTGATAAGTTAGCATCATTTAACATACAAAACTACAACTTTTGTCATCTATCATACTCATAAATCATCATTCAACCTGTGGCAAAGATTGCTGACCTTTAAAACAGTTTACTTGAGCAGCTGAAATTTAAAATAGCAGTCATCATATGCTGCAAGTTTCTGCGAAGGTGAGCTCAATGCTATATTGTTCTGACATCCACCACTTTAACATAGTTTTCTTTGCTGATGGATAACATAGTGTTCTGAAATTTAAAATATCATTCAACCTATGTTGTTCGAGTTCCGACAGAAGACGTCTACAAGGCAAACGAAAAGTGCATTGTTATGAAAAAAAAATTCCAATCTTCCACATCGGGATACGGGTCATTGGCAGGCCATTTGTCGTTGCACAAAACCATCTTTATATCTGCATATTTCCCTGCTGGTCAACGGATATGGCAGAGGGAAACCCATAAAAAAAATATATGAATTTCATTATTTAGTTATTTTCCATCATATTAGCTGGCACAAAGATAACTTCCCCCTTGACAACCGAACTTGAAATACCATGGATGCCTGGTAATCTTTCTTTATATAAAACTTCATCAGAAAACGGAATTCCCTCCTTCTGCGTATAACTACTGCCCACACCCCAATCTCTATATCATCTTATATAAGTTTAACTCCTGCCCTTGATTTATACTCCAAACTGACAGCAATCATGCTTCTTATTCTGATAAATCATATATGATTTCCTCTCTGATGGAAGAGAACAGCAAAAACAAAACGCAACTTCCCATCTTCAGAAACAGTCAATATATTCCTCCTCCCACATCCATGAAACATGAAGAGAATCTTCTACCAGGTCTGTCTCAGACGCATACTGTTATACACAATGTTTGCCTGGTACATGGACAACCATTATTAGTTTTTCCACCTTCTCATATTATAAATGTCTTCCATTTGCAGGAACAAACAAGCATGCGTCATTGTTCAAATGTGGTCAGACCGAAGCTCCGAACATGGCTTCTTTCTCACCTACAACATACTTATCAAATGCTAATAGTCCTTCTGCTCAGTCAGCAACTGAAATACACGTGGATGCCTTCACCCAACCTTCTGATGTTGCTACTCCTGCTGAGACGAACATGAAAAGGAAACATCCAAGAAAAAGGATGATTTTGCAGGACTTATCAAATGTATCTTCAGACTTGTCAAACCGCTTTGGCCATGACTCTCTTTCAGGTTAACCTACATATTAATCTCTTTGTGTTGATTGCTTTCTGCAAGTATATATATGTTAACCTTCTGACTACCATTTTATTAAATGTGTGGCTATAGAACCTGGTTTTAAGGATGACCTCCGTCCCATTGAGGAAGTCTTCAAAAGGAAAAGTGCTCGGTTGAAGGCCATCCTTGATAACTCATCAACGATTAGCAGGGCAACCAATGCAACCATTAGACAAGATTGTAACTTGAATATTCATGGGTTGAAAGAAAACTCCACATTCACAGGTTTAACCATTTTATTATAGATAGAAAAATGTTTGTACTCTTAAAACCCATATGTATTGATTGTAACTTCTTCTCCTTTGATTTATTTTAGCTCACAATCAAACACCTTTTGTGGAAAGAAACACTCCAGCCCACCTTAACAATTCAAGCAATACATGCTTTCCCAACAAGGAATTCAATAAATCAACTGTACATGCCTCTCAAGGAAAAACAACTTCAGGTTGGCAACAGAAAAAAATATGGTCTACTCCAGATCCAACAAGATCATGTACTTATTTTAACATGTGACCATTTATTTTGCCCACCTTAATATTACTACAATTAATATCTTATCTTCAACACTGTTAGAAGCATAACCATATTTATTAATGGTAACATTTTCTCCCTTGGTTTTTTTCAGCTCAATATCAATCACCTTTGAATAATGAATTCAGTCCTTCAACCTTACATACATCTCAGATGTCACCAGCTTCAGGTGGACAACAATCTAAAATGTGGTCTACTTTAGCTCCAATAGTATCAGGTAATTTTTTTGTATTGGTACACCCTTCCCTATCACACTCACACACCTCATGTGTACACAAAGTGGATTTTGCTTTCATTCCCATAACCTCAGGCTTCCGTAAACAACTAATCTTTTTCCCTTGCCATTAAACACATTTTTATGCATTACATAACTTTAAAATGAGTGGTGCTGTTACTATTGATGAACTGCTACTCATAAGAGTTTGCTTAAATTCTAAATATAAGAACTCAAATAATTTTTAATCTCCTAAATTAATTTGCTGAACTATTAATATTAAATAAAGGAGGAGTTGTCATCAGTAAGGGTAATTTCAATGTAAATTATTAAACTTGCTCTTAGTGACAACATCACCCGCCGCTCTTAGATGAAGTCGCAAACTCGAGCCTAGCATTAACATGTTTGTGTGCACACACTTTTAAATGGTATAAAGTAAAAAAAAAAATATGTGAAAAATCATAGGGGTATTTTAGAAACACTAACCTACATTGTTTTTATAAATAACTAAATTAATTAGTTTAATATCTATGAATTAAGTATCTAACTCTTACATTTAGCAAAGGAAGGAGGTCCTTTTTTTTTTTTTGCCAAAGTACCATTTATGAATAATAAATTATTCAATTTGTTAATATATTTATATTTTTTTTTATGATGATATTAATTTCTTCTTATAAAATAAATCGCCGTAATAAAAATCTCTATTCACATTTCTTTTACCACTGAACCTGGCAATGTATTATTTATATAACTATCTTATTGCTAATATTATTGTATTATATTTGCGCATTATCAAATCTAATTTTAAGTACTTTCTTCAAGATAATGTTTTCTATTCAAAATTTTTAATTAAATCAAATTAGGGACCAAATTAGCACTGGAATTCCATTGTTAAGTCAAATTAGTGACCAAATTTTTTTGTCAGGTTTCTTCGCTAATTAACTTCTTTTTTGTATGGAACATACAGCACATCAAGTTACTCATAGATTGCAAACCTTCCGTTGAATTGTCAAGTTCAACTCTTTATGACATACACACGTAGGGCATTTCTAATTCTCAATTGTAGTGTATAAAATTTGTTTGAATGATATAAAATTTGTTTGAATGATATATATAACATATTCTCAATAATTTTTTAAATAAAATGAAAATAATTTAATATATATTCTGATTATTTAAAAATATTTCAATCGATGTTATGTATAGCAATAAAATTAGCCGTGATTGTTGGCTTACTATTGATCCACACAAGTATTATTTTTTAAGGGGTTGCTATTTTTGATTTGGATGCTACTTTACCACCCACTAACAATATAAGCATGTTGTTGTTGTTGTTTTTTTTTTTTGAGGAAAACCGAAGGACATGCAACGTTTGTATGATTTATCAAGTAATAATTTGCTAAAGTCTATTTCCATGGTTTTCCAAGATATGGAGGAATTATCACTGTTTGTAACAATTGGATTTCACATTTATTATCATGCTTGCCATGTTAAGTTTATTGTTTCATCTTATGACAGTTGACGGACTTAACTATAAAGACATCCATTTTAACCTGGACTACCACGATGGTAATTGTAATGATGGTTTGTCATCAAGCTCAGATGAGGACGAAGGTAATTCGATTCTGAGTCCAATTACTCATTAGCTTTAAAAGTGTTCCTCCTACTACATTTGAAAACTACAATGACTTCAATTTCAGATCAATACTCACATGTTGTAAATTCCAACGAGGATACAAACCAAAACGTTCTTGAATTCCCTCGACATAATGACACAGAAGTTGAAGGTATTTTTTATGTATGCAAATTTGAACTTAAATTGCATAAACGTTAGGTTATTTATAACTTGCATAAATTAATTTCATTATATTTTACAAACTATTAGATTATTTGGATGAAGGAGATCCAATACATGAATGTCAACATTGCGGTGCATTATTCTGGTACAATGAAAGAGCTCGAAAAGACACAAAGAAAAGGAATGCAAATACATTCTCAATGTGCTGCCTCAAAGGGAAGGTACAGTTGCCTTCTATGAAGACACCTCCATCACTTTTGCATTCATTATTCTTTGACAAGAATTCAATTGCTTCAAAGAACTTCCATGCAAACATACGACAATACAACAATATGTTTTCTTTCACTTCTATGGGCGGTAGCATTGATCACTCAAAGAATAAAGGTGGAGGCCCATACAGTTTTGTCCTTTCTGGTATGAACTATCATAGCATTGGTAGTTTATTACCACCTCAAGGTGCAAGACCAGTCTACTCTCAATTATATGTTTATGATACTGAAAATGAAGTCAAGAATAGAATAGATGCTGTCAGGTAATTTTTTGACTGAGATTTACATGTTTTTAGTACTTCCCTTATAGTTCACAAGTAACACTATGTTTACCTAATTATGTTTCTCTACTTATGTTTTTACTCAGTAAACATCAACAAGAGTCTACGATTGACCCTAAAATTGTTGAAGCAATTAAACGATTGCTTGATGACATCAACCCTTTTGTTCAACAATATCGCTTCGCCTCATCTCAAATAATGCACCAATATTCAAGTAGCATGAAGTTATGCTTGATCAGCACTAGACACCATGATGGGCGTACACATAATCTACCAACTGCTTCAGAAGTTGCAGCTTTAGTAGTTGGTGACATAGATATGACCTTCAATGTGAGAGACATCATTGTTGAGAAGCAATCTGGAACCCCTAAACGAATCAATGAATTACATGCTTCTTATTTACCACTACAATATCCGCTTTTATTCCCTTTCGGTGAAGATGGTTATAGAGATGACATTGAACATAGACAAGAGACCCTCTCTTCAACGAAAAAACGGAAGAAACTTAGCATCAGGGAATTTTTTGCATTCAGATTGATGACAAGGGATAATGAAGTCTCAATGTTGCTTCATGCCAACAGATTACTACAACAGTTTATTGTTGATGGTTACACAATGATGGAAGCCCAAAGACTTCTTTGGATTCGAACACACCAGAAGGAACTCAGGGTTGATTTGTACCAAGGCTTATCTGATGCACTAACAAGAGGTGAAACCGATGCTTCAACAACTGGAAAGAGGATAATACTGCCAGCAACTTTTACTGGTGGGGCTAGGTATATGCTACAGAATTATCAAGATGCAATGGCGATCTGCCGATGGGCAGGCTATCCAGATATCTTCTTAACTTTCACTTGTAATCCTGCATGGCCAGAAATCTCAAGGTTCTGCAAGAAACACTCTTTAAATCCTGCAGACAGGCCAGACATTCTTTGCAGGATATTCAAAATCAAATTGCAATCTCTCATGAGGACGTTAAGAAAGAAGAAAATTTTTGGGACTATACGCGCAGGTACTTGGCATATATAATTTTGAATATATTTATAGCTGTCAATTATTGCATACTTTATTCGTCAAACTTACAAATTAACTCATATTAATGCAGAGGTGTATACCATAGAATTCCAAAAGCGAGGTCTTCCACATGCTCATATACTTTTATTCCTTGAACCATATGACAAGATAACAAGTCCAGAAGCTATTGATCGAGTAATCACTGCAGAAATTCCAGACAAGAGTTCATCACCTGAGCTATATGAATTGGTAAGAAAATTTATGGTCCATGGTCCATGCGGAGCGTACAATCCTAAAGCACAGTGCATGAAAGATAAAAAATGTGGCAAGCACTTCCCAAAAAAATTTAACGACTTCACAACCATGGATGATGATGGCTACCCTACATATCGAAGGAGAGATGATGGTAGAACGATTGAAGTTAAAGGTACCCCGTTGGACAATCGTTTTGTTGTTCCATACAATCCATCACTGCTTCGTATGTTTCAGGCACATATTAATGTTGAGAAATGCAATCAATCCACGGCTATTAAGTACTTATTTAAATATATTAGCAAGGGAAATGACAGAGTTGTGGCTGGACTTTTTGATAGTACGAAGAAGAGAGATGGTCAGGTACTGCTTGATGAGATACAACATTACTACAATTGTAGATATATATCTGCATGTGAAGGTTCATGGCGGATATTTGGCTTTGATATCCATCATAGATCACCTGCTGTTGAACGATTAAGCTTCCACTTACCAAACCAACAATATGTGATCTATTCTAATACTGATGATGTTTCTGATTTGTTGGATAAACCTAGAGTATGTGAGTCCCAATTCTTGGCATGGATGAAAATGAATGCAGAGGATGATTTTGCTGCAGGGCTAACCTATGTTGAGTTTCCACATCATTATGTTTATCAGAAGGATAAACGATTGTGGAAGAAGAGGCAGAGAGGTTTCTCAGTGGGCAGGATAGCAAATGCTTCACCAAGCTCTGGTGAATTATACTACTTGCGTATATTGTTAACCAAAGTTAGAGGTCCAAAATCATTTGAAGACATAAGAACAGTACATGGAACCATGTATGAATCATTTAGAGCTGCTTGTGATGCTCTAGGATTGTTAGATGATGATCAAGAATTTGTTAGTGCTATTAAGGAAGCTTCCATATGGGCAACCGGTGTTTCATTGCGTAAATTGTTCGTTAGCATGCTATTGTCTAATTGCTTGCAACGACCAGACATGCTGTGGAGCCAGTGTTGCAAGATCTTATCCGAGGACTTACTATATATACCACACAATCACCCCCAATATTCATGTAAGTCCATATATTATACTTTTCATTTATTGCTTAGTTGTGTTTTTTCAATATTGATACAATTGATAAGTTCGTTTTGATTCTTATATGAGCAGGTTTGACTATCTCAGACAATGATAAGGCGAATGCTGCTTTGATAGAGATTAACAACTTACTAAAACAAAATGGTAAGTCCTTACATGATTACCCAATGTTACCATTTCCTACAACATCACCCACTTTTGATGTTACAAACAATCTCATGCTACAAGAGATGAGCTATGATCGAGATGCCCTCTATGAAGAAGCGACAAAGCTAATAAAGTCATTGAATACAGAGCAAAAGGTGATATTTGATGAGGTCATTTCCTCAGTAAATTCAAATTCATCAGCATTCTTCTTTGTTCATGGTTATGGAGGCACTGGCAAAACTTTCTTGTGGAATGCCCTGACTTCATCTATAAGAGCAAAAGGAGATATTGTCCTGACTGTTGCATCAAGTGGCATTGCAGCTACTTTACTACCTTCTGGTAGAACTGCTCATTCACGCTTTGCAATTCCTATACAAATAAATGAGTATTCAGTATGTTCCATAAGACAAAATACAGAACTTGCAGAGTTGATCATCAATACAAAGTTAATTATTTGGGATGAAGCTCCTATGGTTCAACGATACTGCATTGAAGCTTTTGATCGTAGTCTCAAAGACATCATGCATTCCAATAAGGTTTTCGGGGGGAAATGCATACTTATGGGTGGTGATTTTCGTCAGATTCTTCCAATTGTTCCTAAAGGTTCTAGAGCAACAATTGTCAATGCAGCAATAAGTTCCTCACGTATTTGGGCCCACTGCAACATCTTTCACCTGACAAAAAACATGAGACTAACTTCAGGAAGATCAACAGAGGAAATTCAAAAAATACAATGGTTTAGTCAATGGCTGCTAGATATTGGTGATGGTAAATTAGGTGAACCGCATGATGGAGTTGCTGATATTGAGATTCCACCTGAATTGTTAGTCCATGACAATGGAAATCCAATTGAATCTATTGTGGCAGAAACTTACAACCATTTGGAAGCTAATCTAGACAACAATCAATACTTCAATGATAGAGCAATACTAGCACCAACCATTGAGCTGGTTAGTCAGATAAATGAATACATGTGCTCCAAGTTGCCTGGTGAATCACATGACTTTCTAAGTTGTGACTCTGTATGCAAGTCCACAGATGATAGTGACTGTTACGAGCATCTTTACACAACAGAATTCCTAAACACCATTACTAGCTCAGGATTGCCACCTCATAAGCTGACATTAAAGGTTGGAGCCCCAGTCATGTTGTTAAGGAATGTAGATCAATCAAGTGGCCTGTGCAATGGGACAAGATTACGTATATCAAAGCTCGGGACGAATGTTATTGAGGCTATAACATTGAATGGTTCAAGTCCTAATAAAAAGGTACTGATTCACAGGATGGATATGAATCCTTCAGAAAGTAGATGGCCATTTCATATGAGAAGAAGACAATTCCCAATCCAATTAAGCTTTGCAATGACCATCAACAAAAGTCAGGGGCAATCACTCCGTCACGTAGGGATATATCTCTCAAAGCCCGTATTCACACATGGACAATTATATGTTGCACTATCTCGAGTTCGAAGCATGGATGGGTTAAAATTATATGTTCCTTTCAATGGACAAGATGCCAGGAGGACAACAAAAAATGTTGTTTACAAGGAGATCTTCCATAATTTGAATTGATGATTTTGTGGTTTTACTTTTGAAATGTGTGTTGTTAATGTATGACATCTTTGTACGATTGGGTAAGGAACATGTTTGTTTATTTTTTGGGAAGAACATTTGAGTATGGTTATTTTAAAATAGTTAGTTGTTGAAGAGGTGATGTTGTAAATTTTGCTCCCCGCGCAACGCGCGGGGGAGGAGTTGCTAGTTGCACATAAAAAAGATAAATTACTCACAAAGGAAGATATATTGCATATAAAGGAAAGATATATTGAGCAAAAGAATGTTTTCATTAAAAGTAATTTTGTCTTTCTCATATCACAATCATATACACTCAAGGACCCCACACCTATACAAGATTCTAGTCTAGGTCCCAATTAATAAATAAATTTTCAAATAGGGATTTATGGGCAATTTTCCCTATAAAATTTAATGAAACATTAATGAGGCCTTTTTTTTTTTTAATATCCTTATATGTTTATCTCTTTCCTTTTTAGCTTAATGACTTTATCATACTAATTTTCTTAATTTTTGTAAGGGTTAGCTAAGCCTGATAATAAGAAATGAATGGGAGTATTTTCCTTATTTTTTTATTTTATCTCTCTTCCAATACATCACATATAAATATAACAAGTATTGCTAACGTATGGAGAAGTTCATATATAACATTTTGAGCTTCCGAAACTTATGGAAACAATAAGGATTGTTTTTAATTGTAAAACATTACTCTAGAAGGTATGTAATATTTATTATATAATTTAGTGTTTATGGTTGGACAATTTTTTTAATGTAAGTATAATAAGCAATATTTATTTGTAATCATAATCAATTATTTAATTATTTTATAATAATCTATTTTAAATAACCCATATATTTTTATATTGAAAATTCTAAATGTATTGCTTGTGAATCAATGTTTGGTATCATAATTAAAAATTATGTTCATAAATCAAAGAGTTATCATAATTCAAAATTTTAGTTTTTTGTTTTGCCAAAAAAACATAAGAAATACTAGGGGATTAAGTTTTGGTCCATTAATCAGTAAATATAATTTATTGACGATTATTTTATAATTTTTTTATATTTCTTCAACATTGATTGATTAAGTAATCATACTTAAAAATCATTCGATTATTTCTTAAATTTAATTTATAATTGATGTGAATTATTGATTTGATTATTTGATTTAGAAATAGTGACATCATCACCCCACATTATAGATGATTATTTCCTAATTCCCTTTTTTATATTTCTTCAAAATTGATTGATTAAGTAATCATATTTGAAAATAATTTGATTGTTTCTTAAATTTTCTTTATTATTGATGCAAATATGGATACTGATTTGATTTAGAAATAGTGACATCATCATCCAACATTATAATTTATAGATGAATATTTCCTACTATTTTCTTGTTTCCTTTATTTATATTTTTTCATATTAGATTGATTAAGAAATTATATTAGTTCATGCCCCCCATATTGATAATCTACTTAATTATATAGAAAATTCATGCCCCCTCTCTTTACTTTTTTTCCCCATGAAATTCTAACTTTAACATTTTGATTGTGGTGGGCTTTCGTATTTACATTACATTTTTTTATTTATTTTGGTGATTTTTTCCTTTTGCACAAAGCATCCGATTTCTCATTTAAAAGTCAAGAATAGTGCCGCACACGTCCTTGTATTTGACCAAATCAATTTTCATTAAATATTCACATAATTGCATTTTAATTAACATACAGCGTACAGTTAGAATTATTAATCAATAAAACTTCAACTAAAAAAGAATTATTCATCAATATAATATAACTAATGGTAGCTAACGTGAAAACACCGAATACAATTAAAAGTAAAGTAGACTCAAAACCTAAGCGGCTAAAATGACGCATTCGAAAACTCAAAACAACACATGAGCACTCATTTTTCTATTTTTATGTTCTTGATGACTGCTTTGTTGGCCTTGAAGGTACAGGTGAACATATCAGACAACCTCACATTCCAATTATCAGCCAATGGAGAGTCGTCTCTCTTTTTTCTCTTTTAAGGAGTGGTTGGAGATCCTGACAACTGCACTATTAGAAGGTCATCTTTATTTTGAACTTTTTTTTGACATCAATGTCGTAAGGAGCTCTAGGCATGAGTTTCTACCTCGGAGGGTTGAAAGAAAGAGCCAAGTAATAAATGGAACGGTAAACAGATGAATATATAATAAACTGCTGCAAAAAAATCTCCCTTCTCAGAAAGTTGCAAAATGCCCAAACTACTAGATGTGTATTTGATGTTGCTCCATTTGACTTTAAACCTAATAATAATTTCTCTTCCAACACAACGCTCTAATTGTTTAATCTTAAGAAAGTCATGTATGGAGGAATATATAAAAAAAGAAAAGAAATTTAAATTCAAAAATTAACATAATATAAGGAATAAAATATCAAACAAAAGGAGGAAAAGAAATGATTAATGTAAGTGCAGCAGTTAACTTTTCATGAAAAGGTGATGTCTTTTTAGTCATCGTTTAGTTCTTGATAACCCAAGTAATGATAGCCCAGGTATCCTTGCGGTTATCAATATCCCTAATGAGTTCATAAGATCGCCTTGTCAAATTAAGGATGAAAAATTGAGAACTCTAACAATAAAGAATCGAGAACAAAGAACGGAATAAATTAGTGAGAATAATATATATAAGCATTACTATAATTATGTGGCCAACTATATTTCTTGAAAATTAAACTTCTTATAGATTTAGTTTGAATTATGATTATGATAACTCCTTCATTTATGGGCTAAATTATTATTATAATAACTCTTTGAATAATGGGGGCCAACTAATAATTTATGGATATCAAATGTAAAATATTGATATGGAATTGTAAAAGAGAGCGATAAATAATTATGATAGTAAAAAATGGATGATAAATATATATTTTTATTTTTATTAGTGTCAAAGTAAACGGGATACACTAACAACATTAATATAAATACAGTTATTTTCTCAAAAAACGGTTGCTCACCGAACAGTTTTTTATAATGTTAGTATGAGTATTATAGAATATATAGATAACGATGATTTGGTAAAGTAAAAGGATCCCAACAAGGGAAATGGGTGTTTGCACTAGCCCCTTTCTTAACTTCTCTACCTAATTTCTTTATCATCATATTAATTTTTAATGGTGGATATTTTACATTATATTAAAAATATTATTATAATATTAAGTATTAAACGAATAATTAATAGTCAATACATTGATAAAGAAATTAAATGAAGATGAAGAGGAGAGACTCCTCCCCAGACAAAGTCGACAGTCAGTAGTGCTATGACTTATGAGTGAGTTGGCATCCATATCTTATCTACATTTTTATTTTTTTCCCCGCAAACGTGTCAAACCGATCCTGTACGATTGGTTTCATTTACACTAATTCTTCCGTATTCTATGTGCTTTCTCTATAATTCATTATTTAACATTCAACATTCCATTCTTCTCTCATTTTTAATAATTTTACATAATATATTTAATCATAAATAGAGAGAAAAATCTAATTGAATGTTGAGACAGTATGGTGACTGAATTAATTTTATACAAGCTCTCACTCTAAAACGTATTGTTTATTCATAAAATTTAATTTCAAAATCTTATTTTGACAAAATTGAAGTCTCTATTACTCGGATCCACAAGTGTTTATTTTTTTTATTGCTTACCTCTTTAATTTTTTTTGACCAAGAAATTGACAAAACAAAAATCCAAACCCGTGATACATATACGACTCAATTTTCTCTCCATCACTTTCTTTCAATATTCTCAAATATATTGTGTGTGCGTCTCTTCTTTTTCCTTTTTTTTTTCCTTTTTGGAAAGACACAACCCATTAAAGATAGACTAAGAAAATGAGAGGGATAGAGTGCAAATTCAATTATTGATAATATTTAGATGATTTTATACTTAATAATTTAATTAAATAAGATTTTGAATTTAAGTCTTTAGATTGAATTATATTGAAAGAAATTTAATTTATCTTATATATTCAAATGTTATCCTTTAAAAAAAATGTCCCTGGCAAGTTATTTTATGTTTTTTCAAAGAAAATGGGGCAATCTGCCCAAACATCTTTATTTATCATCTAGGCATAAGCGTAAGTACTAAACACCAACTAAATCTTTGAGAAGTACATATCAATTATTTTATATTTTTTTTTAGTGAAAAATGGAATCACATTAATGAAAACTCGAAAGAGTAAATACAAATATAAATACAAGCAGAAGAGACAAACCTCAAATACCAACACTATATCCTAATACGAAAGTGGTGGATGGTCAAGAATGTAAAAATTTCCTTCGATATTATGGGCAGACTTAGCTAAATAATCAGCTAAGCTGTTTTGCTCCTCAGGAATATGACTGACCAACACTTGCAGGTTCTTAGATATCCACAACCTTGCATCATTTATAATATCTCTAAAGGGGTGAGTAATATCACAACCCCTAGTCAAAACATTCACAGCCTCTGTACAATCCGATAATACGACAACCTTTTTGTAATGTCTATTCCAGCAACTCTGAAGACCTTGGGTAACCGCAATTATTTCTGCTATTGTCGAGGGAACTGTTGTAAGTTTACACATGAATCCACATATCCAGCGGCCATATTCTCCACTGATAGTGCCCCCACAGCCGCTTCTCCCAAACTCAAGAACTAAAGCATCCACAACTAGGGTGATATAACCCTGTTGACGATCTTGGCTACTCCTTCCTACACTTGCACTTTTCTAGTTAGTATAAAATTTGCAATTAACTCATAAATCCTTATCCCAGCTTGCCCTGAAAAGACTGTCATACGCATTTATGTTGTCTGTAGTGATCTCCTCTCTGAAGAGTTTTTGCACCGATCTATCTAAATATCCCAGCAGATATAGCCGAATAGCGATGCCCATTGAATCTTTTTGGTGAAATCCATTCCTGCTTCATTATTAAGGTTCCACTGCAGCCATTATTTTATGTTTTAATTAAGAGGGAGTGGTGGTTTAGTCTTTTACTTTGAATTATCTCAAAACATAGTCTCTCTCTTTTTTAATGTTACCAAACATCCCTAAGCAAGATATTTTGTTTTCCTTTTTAAACATATTAAACATATTTTTTTTCTTATGCCAATATTTTGTTTGCATGGAGCCCACTTATCTAGTTTCTTTTTTAAAGAGGTGGGAGAAAACCAAAACAAGATAATTGGCTTTTTTAACATTTTCTCCTTTTAAACTTGCGTTCCCGCCTTTTTTAATTTGTTTTCCAGTGACTTTGATGGTTAAACGCAAGTAGAACTGTAATCCAATCCTAAAAGCATACGAGAAATACATCACAAAATTTAATATTATTTTTTGTCCTTAATATAAGATTTTGTTCAAACAAAATATTATATTAAGGATTGAGGTAGTATTAAATTTTACAATAAAATTATGAAATAAAAATTTAAAACTTTCAAAGATAACTTACAAAATACATTAGATGCTTATTGCCTTCACATGGGCAATGGGTTATGCTTATAAGCCAGCACGACGTAGCTCAACAACTTTCCAAATATATTATTTTTAGAGTTAAAAAGACAAATTTGTCATGAAAGCTTACCCATATGCAATTGATATCCTTAAATTTCAATTGATACAGTGTGTTTAAACATTTACAAAACAGTGCTATGTTATCTTATATTAATGTTTATCAATGTTAGCCATTAATTGAACAATTCTAACCCGTGTTGAGGGCAAATTCGTCCCAAGATTTTGACAGTTGTAAATACAAAAGCTGTCACGCCCTTATCTAATTTTCACCTTTTTCAGAGTATTCGCGGAAGATGATATATGGTTCGGTGGGCAATATAGGAATAACATGAATATACTGATAATAAGTGCATGATTACATAAATTCCCCATAAGGGTTTGTACATGATACTTACGATTAAGATAGCCGCATAAGGCTACTAGGGTGTCTAAACTCATTTCAGTGAAACGGAGACTTCTTCCCGTCTTCGTTCCACTACTGTAATCCCCTTGTACGGTACTTTGCATTGTTGTTTGCTTATCTTCTGTCGTCTCCTGTCTGAATTGTTGGTAGGGGAGGGTGAGATTCGAGAGAATCTCAGTAGGAAACAGATACCATAATGCATGCATGATTGATGCTATGTGTATGACATGTTAGCTTTATCTAGTTGTATGCCCCATAATGACATTTTTGCATGTTTAATGTTTCATACAACAAGACTATGGCCACAGCGAAAACAGAAACAGAGCTTCATTTATTCAAATATGCTCTACACAATCAAGTAAAGCAATCACATACATCATTACACAAGCAAAGATATCAAATACATGCAAGTAAGGTAAGTCCCCTACCTCCAATCTTTCTCCTCGATTTGCATGCCAACAGCTCGGGGCTCCATATTCGATCCTACAATGTCAAATGTACTATTTAGACACTTCCATAGTGTTTCTGGGGGTTATATAAGTCTATCTTGAAAAATAACTAAAATACTCTCGGGGATCCGGCCCGGCCCTGATGTACCCGATCCGGCTGTACTTTTCCCGAAATTTTGACATGGGCTATTCTTACATATTTTCACCCAAGGAATCAATTTCCGGACTCGGAATTATCAAATTCAATGTCAAATTACGAAATTGCCCTTGGCAGCCCTACTTTTAGGATTTTATAGGCGTTTCCGTAATTATGCTTTCTCGGTCTTTTTCGAAAAAGTGCCCAACCGTAACCCCACCTAATTTTCCCTCTTGAATCCAATGGAACCATCAAATCATTGAAAATCCAACTCTAAGACCCATTTAGAGCCTTGACCAAAATATATGGGTTTTCCGGGGAAAATTGGGTTTTTCGGTTTCGATTCCGTAAACACGTTCCTTTCTACTCCTAACTACTTTATTGACTATTCCATTAGGTTACAACTATCATTTAGTATCAATTTGGGCAGCATAACCCCTAGGGAAACCCATTTTCCATTTTTACAACCAATGGCAATCCGGCGAAATTTCACCGATTAAATTGCCCACAGCAGCTAGAATAGTCAATATACGAAGGTTTGGAAGTTACCTCAAGCTCGTTCTGGCTTTTCTTGACTTGGCTGAAACCCTAGCTACTCCAACAAGAGATTTTGAGCTTCCAACCCTTGAATCACATAGAAGAATAGCTTAGGAGCGGAGTTATACGCATTAGGAACCGATTTACCGAAGAAATCACTTACCTTTGTAAGCTTTTTCCTCCCCTTTTCTCTCTCTAAAATTTCACACTTCCTCTCTCTTGTTGCAGCAAAACTGACGAAAATGGAAGGAGGAAGATGATAAAATATGATTTTAAAAGATATTATAATTATCCAATAATTATTTTTCCATTTTCGGATTTTTACAAAATTCTGGCAGATTTCTGCCTAAACTTTGAAAAATCATACTCCCTCCGGTCCTAATTATAAGACAAAGTTGACTTTTTTGGAGAAATTAAGAAAGCCAATTAAATCACTTTAGAATATTTATATTTATATTTTTTTCTTCAAACTAATTAATTTGACTAATAAACTGATATATAATCTGAAGATACTAAAAATATAAATACTCTAAAGTGATTTAATTGGCTTCCTTAATTTCTCTAAAAAAGTTAACTTTGTCTTATAACTAGGACCGGAGGGAGTAACTAATTATAGAAAAATCGAATTAGAGTGATTCCAAAGCCTATAGAACCCTTATTGAGTCTAGTTTCAAGGAAAAATATAGACTTTTGTTGAATGGAATCACAAAATTCTCAGAATTTCAATCTTTGCATGTTGTTCCAGAAACTTCACAGTTTTTCTGTGCTGACTTCAAAAATTCATATCTTTTTGTGTATAGCTCTAATTGATTCATATGACCTATCAAATTAAAGCTTAGGATGTATGCTTTCATACCGTAAACTTTCATAATTTTTGATCATCATTTGATTATTCAAAATCACATGACAAGCTTACTACCTCATAGGCGATTTCACCGAAAACATAATTATATTATCTAGAATTCACCATTTTACTTTATTAATACTCTAAAGATACAAGAAACATTAGAGAATATATTTGGGACACTTGTTAAACTGGGGCTTAGCAGTCCGCTTAATTTAGGCTTATTCTCAAGCCTCAAATCCCAAATTTTGGGATATTACAAAAACCTTAGTCGTAAATCAAGAACTAAAGAGAGTTAAACATCGTAATTATATTTGCTATTAAAACTTCCATACTTACAATTGTATGAATTGTTATATGCAACTTAGCTCTTAATAACATTCTTCAATGGTCATTAAATTGATGTTCTAGAACCTAACTATCATTCTCCCTTGTATTAAATTAATTAAAAATGCGAAAAAAAATTGAGAACTAATAATTTAAAATTTCTTTAAAAAAATTGTAACATTCATTAGTGGTGCCAAGCAGACACGTTTTATTCCGCTTGGAAAAGTTGGTTATTTGTTGTCATTTTTTGGGCTAGGGTATCTCATGTCAAACTCATATGATCATATATATGCCAAATCATTCATATCGATATGTCAGTATAAAATATATATTCCTTCCGGTCTTAAAAATAAAATAAAATTAATTTTTTTTAGAGATTAAAGAAATTAATAAAATTATTTCAAAGTATTTATATTTATCATTTTTTTCTCTAAACTATTTTGTCTAACTTACAAACTGATATATAATCTAAAGATATACAGCATATGATATGATTAAATAAATTATTTAATTTCTTTAATCTCTCAAAAAAAAATTATATCTTATATTTAAGAGCGGAGGTAATACTAAAATAAACTTATATAATTAAGAGAAAAAAAAAAAAGAATCCTTTGGCTGTTGATAGGAAGCTTCCCAAGAATTTACAACGGTTAATGATAATGTCACCATAGACTTCGTCATTCACTTTGCAGCGGCATCGTCACCAAGGACTGGAATGAAAAGTCTCCTTTATTTTTCCATGTTTCTCAATTACAACCGAACCGGCTCTTGTCCTTTTCTTTAAAAGAAAAGGATGATCCTTTTTTTATCAGAACCGTCAGATTAAGATCTCAACGATCCATATTTAATATATTATTAAAATATTATTTTTATAATAATATTTTTTTAAAAAATATTATAATAATATATTAAATCTGAATCATTAAGATCTTAATCCGACGGCCCCAATGAAGAAAAAGACCATCCTTTTCTTTTAGCCAATTCCAATCGCGCAACTCTCAACTCTATATTCTTCTTTCAATAAATCAAACCAACTAGATGGACACGTTTGTATACTAATATCTTATAAATGAATTGGTTCCTCTCTATTTCTAATAAAGGTAAGTAGGTGAAATATAAGAAAGTTGTTACAAAGATATTGAGTTGGAGTCTTATAAATAAACTAGAGAAAAGACTTTTATCTATTTACTTATATCCGTAACAACTAATTTTACAATCAAATCTTAACATTTAGGCCCTTTTTTCTTTTCACTTCATAGTTATTATCATTTACTTAAATATAATAGAATTTAAATTTCATTTGCGAATGTGTGGGGTTATCCTTTTTTAAAGAAAAGTTGTTGAAACATTCTTCATTAGGAAATCTATTGCTCAAAGGTATTTAAGGACTTTGTTCCTTAACCGAGTGCTACATATCTTCAATTGTATGCAAATTTTTTTTAGCTATACGCACCTACATGTATGTAATATATATTTGATTGTGTGTAACATATTTTTAACTACATAAAAATATTTTTTTTGCATAATAATTAAAAATCAATTACAACTAACGGGGTTGAGTCAAGTGGAAGGGGCTAGCTCCTCACATCACAATATGACGAAATAAGGTTGAATTCCTGATGGGGGAAGCGTCCAACAATACCTCGAACAGAATTGTCTTTAATAGAAGAATACATGTGTCGAGCAAAAAATAAAAAATATTACACACAATTGAAAAAAATTGCACCCGCTAAAATAGGTATAAAAAATTGCACCCGCTAAAATAGGTTATACCTGGTCCTTTAACAAATTTTAGATACTTTAATTTGAATAATATATTTTGTAATGGGAGATTTTTTTAGCCTTGTTTTTTTTAATACTCAATTGATACTCATCAATGAATCAGATTCAAGCGTTGTTATGCTTGATTAGGGTTAATTATTCGCTTAAAAAGGTTTTTCTTCCATTCACATATATTAAAAAATTTAAGAGTTTGGCCAATAAAAATAAAAGGGGTTGACTATAAGGTTGTGAATTAGAATTTTACTGATATAAAAATCTTATTGATAAACAATATAAGCACTCTTCAAACCTAAAGACATACCCGACCATGTGTGCGTTTGGAATGGCTTATTTTTGTCCAAAACGTGCTTATAATTCGTGATTCACGGTATACGAGGTAAGTATGTGAGAGGAGTTTTTTCTCGGCTTGCGTAATAAGTGCGTTTTTCCTGTAGAAAAAGCTTAAACAAACAAGCCCCATGATGAATTCTAAAGATCCAACTCACCAAAAATTTTTGTTATAAAAAAAATTAAGAGCTTGTTTTCAAATGCACAGCGGCATCTTATTCTATCTGCCAAGTGGGTCCCACACATTCTGGCACGGTTCATTCAATGAGGAAATTCAAAAATCAAAATTGTACATTTCTTCTTTTCGGCAGAAGATTAGCTTCACGAAATTAACTACATGTCTATATAAATTATAACCAAAACACCCAACTCTGACTCGAGAGATATATCAAAACCACCATGGTACAACGAGCGGTGGAAGGTCTAACGTTGCTTGTGACTAAGATATTGAACACCATCGTGGTGCCGGTGAAGAAGCACAGCACGTCGTTGCCGTCGTGGCCGTCGTCGTCGTCCTTGTCGTCGGAGACGGAGGACGATGATGATAATGGGTATGGTCTGAGCTGGAGGTTAGCTGTGGAAGCAAACAATGTGGGTCCATGGCGAACAGTTCCAGCAAGATGTTACAAACATGTGCAGAGTTACATCATGGGAGGACAGTACCAGAATGATGTCCAATTCATCACCGACCAAATTCTCGCGTATGCCCTCCACATCCCTCTCTCCTCCGACGGCTTCGACGCCTGGGTTTTCGACGTCGACGATACCTGTATCTCTAACATCAACTATTACAAAGCTCACCAATTCGGGTTCGTTTTCCTTCCCCTCTCTCTCTCTCTCTCAATCTCATATCCATATCTCTTCCAAAACCTTCATTTATCTTTGTTTGAGATGAATATGCTATGATTATAAGTTTAAAGAAAGAACCCATTTCAAAAGATTAGATTTTTGTGCGGGAGAATCTCTTAAATTTATAAATTATGCTTTAACGGCAAAACCTCCCGACGTGAGATTTATAACAGAGGATTCTTAGCACTCAGTTATATTAAACTTACTCTCTCTAAATATATATTTCTCTTCCAAAATCCTGCTATGTTTGGATTGATAGAAAAGTGAAAGAAAAATAAGGGAAAGAAATATTAGGAATTAGAAAGGAAGACTTTCAAAAAAAATAGTAAAAAGAAATTTACTATTTTTTTGGGAGTTTTTTCTTCTAATTTTTTTGGGGGTGTATGTGTAGGTGTGATCCATTTGATTCAGGGAAGTTCAAGGAATGGATAATGAGGGGAGCATGCCCTGCAATTCCATCTGTGTTAGGACTGTTCAAGGAGCTGATAGAGAGAGGCTTTAAAGTGTTTTTGCTCACTGGGAGAGACCAAGCCATTCTTGGCCAAATCACTACTCTCAACTTGCATTCCCAAGGTTTCTTTGGTTACCATCGTCTCATTTTGAGGTACTCATCATTACTTTTTTTATTTTTGTTTAATTTTATTAAGTTCTAGCTAGATGGAGATAGAGATGGAGAAAATAAAGCTTTTTCTTTTTTGTGCTCAAATGAAAATAAAGCTTTTTCAGCATAACCTGATTCCTTACTTTATTTATACTTTCATAGTTATGTGTGTTTATTGCCCCTAGCTTTGTCCTTTAATTACAGAAAAAGAACCATATAAAGAGGATGAAAATATGAAAATTTTAAAGTAGTTTCTCAAGATAGTTTAATTCTTATGAAATCCTTTTAGGTTATGTTTGGACGGGAGAAAAGTAAGGATAAAAAATGGGAGAAAATAGTAAGAAGAATAACTTTTAAAAATGATAAAAAAAATTACTATTTTTAAGAATTTTCCATCTTAATATTTTTTTCTCCCCTAATTTTCTATCCATAAAAAATAGTGTTGAAAATAGTTGTCATCTATCTTAATGTCATCATCTGATAAGTTAAGAGTGTTAGTTGTTAAATTATTACCGTTATTTCCTTTTTTTTTAAAAAAATAAACAGTATTAAGGTGAATTTGTTATGCAATTTAAAGAAAAACCATTTCTGAGGTACCCCTATAATTTCATTCAATTTTTAATTCAGTACTTATGTGTTTTTCTCTCCTTATTAAATTCTTCAATTTTACTCTATTATGACAATTGGATTTTGTACAAGGGCTAACAATGTTGATACAACAAAGTTACACGGGCTAGATGTATTATAAGAGTAAAATTAAAATTTTAATTAAAATAAATATACAAATACTAAATTAAAAAGTGAAGGAAATTACATTTACATGAGGAATGGTTTTCCCTTGAGCCATTTCAGGATCTGAATTAGGATTTGAGGACTTTTGCGTCTTTCTCCTCTTTGTTTCATGGTTGGTTTTAATCAAGAGAAGACAAAATTGAGACTACATATCATTATCTATGCGTGTGTATATAATATTTTATGACTATTTAAATAAAGAATATAGAATATATATAATAAGGGCGTAAACATAAGGACAAAGCATACAGACAATATATAATTTGTTATTGCATGCGTACTTCTTACTCAAGAAGTAGATAGAGACTAGAAATACTTGCATAAAACAAAATTGAGACTATATATATATCATTATTGTTTTTTGCCAATTATATATATATCATTAGGATCTATGCGTGTGAATATAATATTTTATGACACATTAAATCAAGAATATAGAATATATAATAAATGCGTAAATATAAGGACAAAGTTTACAAACAATATATAGTTTGTTATTGCACGCATACCTCTTACTCAAGGGTATCATTTATATGTATTTTAGCTAAAGAAAACATAACAACTCATATCATTTTAATTTTAGTTAGCTGATGACTTATCTTAAAACATTTACATTTTATCTTGTTTTTAATAAAAATATTGGTTGATTGTTTTGTTTTAGTTTTTTTTAATTAAGATTTTTTTTCTTAAGAATATGATAAAATTTGAATTTTTTTTAAATGAGTCATTAGCCAATTAAGATTAAAATAATATAAGTTATTATATTTTCATTAGAAATATTTTAGATGACATGATACTCTTGAAATATGAAAAATATTTCTTGATAGAGACTACCTATTTCATTTACATACACATAAAAGTTTTAACATAATGATAATATAATTTAGGATGGTACAATAGCTTCTTAGATTGAGCTTCTACTCTTATGTCTGGCCTCGCCTAGATAAGATCAAGATAATGTATGTTTGAACTTAACTCTATATCTAAATATAAATTAAATTGATTAAATTTTCTATATTTATCTTTATTGATTTTTTTATTTCTCTCTCCTTTACAAGTGATTTTTACAACTCTCTCATATCTTTCTCTCTTTTCCAAAAGAAATTTGATAGAGATAAAATTGAGAAAATGTCATTAATTACTCTACAAGCAACTTATATTTTGAACCAAACTTTTTCCTTATAAGTAACTCTTTTTTTTATATTATCATCTAGTATCCGCTTCAGGGTTTGTGACTGTCTTTTCCAACATAAGTAACTCCTCTAAAATTCGAACTCGATACCCATAGGTATCTAGCTAGGCCTTATACCTCTAGCTAGACTATCTCTATGTTGGTCTTTATAAGTAACTTATATTAAAGCACAGAGTGGTATAGTGTGTGAATAATATAAAATTTATCATAAATCATAGTATTTATAAGTGATAAACAATATTATCGATTATGATCCATGTCGAGCCTATTCTAATTTATTATGTTATTTTTTAAACTTTACAATAAACCTTTTTAAATTTTTGGGTTTATGCATATAACTCTTTATAATATTAGTTTTATTCATTTTTTATCTACAAATGACTTAAAAGTTTATAAAGATTATCTACATATAACTCAGGTTAATGAGATTATATAGCTATATATATGCATACAAAAATAAAACTTAAAATGATATAAAATTAATTAGTTTAGAGTTTAGCTAGGAGGGTTTATTATTAAACCCTAAAGATTAAAAAAGTTATCTACATGCTGTCATAAGTTTAGGGAAGTTTGCAATTTAAGCTTTAATATGACACGATGGTTTGAACTTTGAATCTCAACATTTTAATTATCATTTAAAATATTCTGACCTTTCATGTGCCACGGGTTTGATATTTAAATTATTAATTAGTATCCACGAAATGCGCATGAGAGAGAGGGAGAGAGCGAGGAAAACAGGGTGGCGTAATTGTAATCCCACTGGAAAGTACTGCCTCCTACCTTAGTGGTCTCTGTCTTCCACACCATTTCATCGAAAAATGCCATCCATGTGTCTTTTGTTTCAAACCCGACCAAACATCTCACATTGGACAATCCATCAATGTACACTTATTTTGAGGTTTGACTTCTTTTTTTTTTGGACAAAGGTTTGACTTGTTCAAAGATCGTAAAAACATAGAGTTGATTTAATAGTGTAAGTTGACCCGGTAAATTCCTTTTGGACCTCGAATTTAAGGTTTAAAAGAGACACCTATGTTGAGATGAGAAGCCATAGATTCCAAAAATAGAGTAGTTGATTGCTCAGATACATGATAATATGATTCAGAAAAAGCGTCGGTTACTAATTTAAAAAAAAAAAAGACGTGTTCAAAGATTGTAACCCTTCTAATTTTAATATAAAACTAATACAAAAAGAAGTTGTATTACAATTGATAAATTATATAAACAACACCAATAACCTTCGTGAGTGTTTGGAATAGCTTTTTCTTAGGAAATAAGTACTTATTACATAAATCGAGATAAAACTCCTCTCATATACTTACCTCGTATACCGTGAATCACGAATTATAAGTACTTATTACCAAAAAAATAGCTATCCCAAACAAATAAGAAGTAGCAAGTTAGATTTCACTTGTATCATCATGTCGATAGCAACTGCCCCTCACAATCTCTATAGTACATATAAGAAACGTGTCCACATTAATCACCTTCACAATCAAAAACTCTCACACACACGATGTTAGGTCATACCTAGAATTTTTTTTTTCTTGTTTTTTAAGGTTTCACCTAGAGGCTTCCACTTTTTTTTTATGTCATTTTTCATGGCCACATGTACTGTCGTGTAATGCGCATTTATATATATATATATATATATATTGCCGACTTCGTTCACTAGTGGGAACTTCGACAATTGGATTGTTGATGACATACATGTTTTACATCTAGATAGGTATAAATTTGTTCTTTTCATATTTTGATACGACTCTTATATTCCTTTTTGTCCACTTTGAACGGTTCAATCTGTATGTTCATATTCTATTTTTTCCTATATGAATCGCCTTGGTATCATCAATGTGTGTGTATATATTAATTAGTTGGTGGGAGAATTATAAAATATAGTATGTGGAGATTTGAAAATGATGCATATTTTCAAATTTAGTTAATTTTGGTGGATCAGAAAATGTGTGCCCTTGAATCTTTTGCTCGTCAACCCACTAGTTTAATCTAGGTGCCCATGTTGTTTGAAAATGGAAAGCTATATGAGATTCTACCCATTTAATCAATTGTTTGCATTTTTCAACCAAGTAATGCGACCGATGTCACATAATTTCATATTGCTATCTGACTGGGTCAGATTTAACTATTATCGGTCTAATTAGAGCTACGGACCCAAACAAATTATATCATACATGATTAAAGTATAGTGTGATTTTTTACATTTGTTTTATAAGTGTGACATGATTAGTGTATGAAATTTTTTAGAGCTTCAATTATTTGAGTGATATTTATTTTACTTTTAAAACTTAATAACCAATTAATGCAACAGAACTCATTGTATTGTTTTTTTTTATTAAAGTTTTCTCTTTTACACCGGAAGAATTTGAAGACCTCTACTCTCATATTTTACCTTATTCTGATCCTGTGAAGAAGCCTCAGGGGGCTCTTTATTATTAGTTAGTGATGAAGTGATAAAATTTTTTATTGACATGAATTTTTATACACTATTTTTTGTCAAACATTTTCATGTAAATTTAAACATTTAGAAAAGCTTTCTTGCTACTATAAAATTCTAAAAGTAAGAAACTTTTACCAAAGCAAAAAGTTTAAGAAATCATCTGCCGTCAAAGAAGTATGTGTGTGATTTGAAATGTTGGGTGCATGGTCTATTCTATGACCAAGTGTCATTGGCCTCTTTCCGAAGGCATTTCATAATTTTAAGGGGTATTAATTAAACAATTTTTTTTTCATATGATCCCATATTTAATAAGGGCAGCCACCGAAGAATAGAAATTAATATAACAGAGTTTATTAGTGTAATTAATAAGGATAATATTAAAAATCACTTGAATTCTAAAATACATTTATTAATTTTAACTATTTTTATTAGTATATGTGAATTAGCTAGAAGTAACATATATATTTTCACATCAGAATAGTATTATATTTTTTATATACTCTCTTTCGTTCTTTTTATAGGCTATAATTTTTGAATAAATGTGTGTTTGGTATTGTTTATTGGGGTCAATAAGCATTTATTACATAAATCGAGATAAAACTCCTCTTACATACTTATCTCGTATACCGTAAATTACTATTCATAAGTACTTATTACCCAAAAATAAGCTATTTCAAACGAGCACTAGGTATTATATAGCCATCGACCACTCATAATGAGTGGTGGATAAGGTTAAGGGGGCAATTCATAATTGACATATTAATGTCGTAAGTTTTAATTCATTTACCTACACACTTATTTACATTTTTAATCATAGCCACATGTGCTGTGATTTTTTTGGTTAATCATTGCCCTAATGTTATAATTAAGTTTTGACAAGTTTGGCACAAGAAGTCAATGCAATGGGAACAAACGAATAAGTCTTATTCTTCGTCTCTAATTAATTAATTTAGCAGCTTTTGTCAATCATTCATGTCGATCGATCATATCCTTTGTCTTTCTTGTTTTGCCATCTGTTATGACATTTCAGATTCAACCCAAAGTAATAGTAACATTAATTAATAATGTGTAATTAATTTTTAAAAAAAATTAAATTAAATTAAATTTGGTCCATTATCAAGACAAAGCAAAATTTGTTGTTGTGCCAGCTGCCTCACGCGTTGTCCCATTCAACTTCCACATTCTCTTCTATTGACAGTGCACCTTATAATCAATCAATCAATCAAATAATTAATTAACAAGTTTGTTTTTCATACATATTACCTTGATTTACTGTGTCAGTTAATAATGTAATCAGTAGTTTTAGCAATGATTAGAATTGTGATCAGGATTAACTTTATTATGATGGTGATGATTGTCTAGTCATGATTTTGCATACCCTCTATATAGTTGTAGCAATAATATAGTTAGATTAGGTGTTAATATAACTTTTGGTCTTTAAAGTTTGATCTAATTTTGGTTTTGGTCCCTCAAGTTTGAAATCTGTGGTTTTGGTCTCTAAAGTTTTACCCGATTTTGGTTTTTGTCCCTGAAGTTTGAAATCGGTGGTTTTGGTCCCTGAAGTTTCACCCGATTTTGGTTTTGATCCCTCAAGTTTGAAAAGGACTTGGCGACCCAATTAAAAAACCCAACCCGACCCAGGAAAAAAAACCAAGTCTTTTTCAAACTTGAGAAACCAAAACCAAAATCGGGTGAAACTTCAGGGACCAAAACCACCGATTTCAAACTTCAGGGACCAAAACCAAAATCGGGTGAAACTTCAGGAACTAAAACCACAGATTTCAAACTTGAGGGACTAAAACCAAAATTGGATCAAACTTCAGGAACCAAAAGTTATATTAACCCTTAGATTAGTTGCCTCAATGTATGTGTTTTCACACATTAAACAAGTTCTTCACATATTACTCCGAATAATGTGTGGAAAAATTATTATTTATTCGTTGTAAATAGTATTACTCATCATTAGATTTATAATACATTGGAAGAAAATAAATGAAAAAGCCCATGTTTATATATTGTATTGCCCAATAATGAATTGATGTGTTTTAATACACAAAAAGTTATAATCAGAGACTTTTCACCATCTTTCTCACATTGCTAATGAAATGGTGCTTGTGTAGGCGAGGAGAGTACAAAGGAGAGAGTGCATCAAAGTACAAATCGGAGAAGAGGAAGGAGATAGAAAGTGAAGGATTCAGAATTTGGGGCAATGTTGGAGATCAATGGAGTGATCTTCAAGGCTTCTCTTTGGGCAATCGTATTTTCAAGCTTCCTAATCCTATGTATTTCATCCGTTAATTAATATTTGCTCTATTAATTAATTACCCTACCTACTACTCTAATTAACAATTTCAATTAGCTAGTTACCAGATAATTAACCTGGCTAGCTTAGTCAGTTTGTCTTAATTGTAATATTCCCTAATTAGTATTTTGATTGATCTCCCGATTTTATGCACTCACATGCATCATCAACAAATTGTGATAAGTGCTAATATAATATTTAACTCATTATGTCTTCAAATGAGCTAGCCAGGCTGCTTCATTTGATCTACACCTCCTCCTCCTTTTTACCTACGAAGATATCTTTTTGTCTTTAATGTAAGAGCTATTTAACTAATTTGAATATATTAAGGAAGTTAGGTAAATTAGTTAATTATAATAAATGTGACTTGATCTTTCCAAAATATATATCTTTAATTTTTGAAATAAATGTCTTCTAACTCTGTGAATTTTTCTCGCAAAAAAAAAAAGACTTTGAATTTGATTATTGCTACTATTGTTAAAGGGAGTATGAAGTGAATAAAGGTCTTACATCATTGTTAAAAAAAAAAAAAATCAGGGTCTTACATCAAAATCAACCCCCAACTACTAGTTCCTATATTTAGAATTAGAGCAGCATGATTCATATATTTGGACATGGATAAAGAGTCTAATATAATTCAAAAAGATCATATTATATCAAATTTCTTATATCCATTTCATCAAGTTCCTAATCATATAAGAATATATGTCCTATTTTTTTATGAGTTTATAGTGAAATGATAATAATTTAAAAATAAGACATATAGTCACATGTAATTAAAGAATTTGATGAAATAGATATAAAAAATTTGATCCAAGTATTTTCCAATTCAAAATGTGTGCGTGTGTGTGTTTTTTTTTGAATGGGTCAACGGAGAGGAGTAAGAGTAATAGTAAAAGAGAGAATAATAGAAAAGGGGGTGAAATTCCAAGAAGAAACAAGCAAGCAATAAGTCACAAGATATTTAACATTTAATTAAAGGAGTAAATATAATTAATTGAAGGGAGGGGGCCATGATCTATATATATATATATATGAAAAAATAATAAGAGAGGGCATGAAATTAAATATATTGTATATACAATATATAAACAAAAAAGTGAAATTTCCAGGAAGGGAGAAGGCCATGTGGGTTGGAAAGTTTCAAAAACATTATTTGATGAGAAACAGATAGGGTGAGGTACCCTTTTGACCCTCTCAACTAGGAAAAAGGCCTTCCTGCCTATTTGCCATCCACTATTTGTCAGCATTTTAAAAGTTTTATATATATATATATATATTCCCCCAGCTAAATTATTAATGGGCCTAAAAAGATGCTCCTTATTTACCTTAATTATGATTATATGGACAAAAGCACCAAAACATGCGACTTATCGGCCTCCACTGCCCCACACACTTTGTTTGGGCAAAAGTACACCTTTGAGGGTTTATTTGGATTAATGTTTTATAGAGGTAAACTTTATCCTACATGTATTTTTTAAATTAAAATTAATATAATATAATTTATGTTTAAATACCGATTTGACTTTTGTAACTCTAAATATGGCTTTAGGTCTAACTTAGCTTTTGAAAAAATTCATTAGAATCCAATGTCAATATATTAAAAAAAAAAACAGAAAAGTCAATTGAAACATAATTTTGGGGCTCCAACTGGCTTTTGGGAATCAATCCAAGTGAGTCTTAAGTAATCTAACTTCATCAAAAATTTCCTACTTACGATATCACATAAAAATTAATTAATTAATTAATGTTTCTTTTGGGTTAAAATTAATTAATGGTTTGATCATATTAGCAATCTGGGTGAGCCGACTTTGATTATGTCTACAAGGTGATGATGTTAAGAAGGAATCTTGATTTGATAGATGCTTTCATCATTGAAAATTAATTATTATTTTAAAATTTTAGTCAAATATTATGAAACTTTCCATTCTAATAGAGAATAGACATAGAAACACGTGCAGTTAAAAGTTAAATAATGTCCCATCCCCACTTTTTTTTTTTTTTGTCTAATTAGAACAAGTATACATTAATTAGTTAATTAATTGAAAACACAGATTAGCTGTATTTATTATCCTTACCATGAAAACTTTCCAAAGTTATGAATTTATTCTTAAAAAATTCTTTGTACTAAGTCTTCTTTTATGTATTATTTGATTGACTAAACAAAATCAACTTGTAGTTCGTGTGTTAAATTTTATATTTTATAGTTGAACTTGAGTTTTGGCATATTCTTTCTTAGTGCTCGAATAACTTATTTTTGGGTAATAAGTGTTTATAATTCGTGATTCACGGTATACGAGGTAAGTATGTGAGTTGAGTTTTTTCTCGGCTTGCGTAATAAGGACTTATTTCCCAGATATGTGCTCGTTTGGAATAGCTTATTTTTGGGCAATAAGTGCTTATAAATCGTGATTCACAGTATACGAGATAAGTATGTGAGAAGAGTTTTATCTCGGCTTGCGTAATAAGGACTTATTCTCTAAAATTAAGTGTTCCCAAACACACACTAAGCTCTTCCAAACGCGCACTTAATTGTTATGCACTTTTTATTCTCCACGATTAGTCTCCTTTTTATATTAATTTATCTTTCTACTTTTGATTTTTTGGAAAATGTTCTTTGAATTATCTAAATTGGGCATTGGATTATTTGAGGTAGTTTCCAATTCTTTAGTATTCATCGTCAATGTTAGTCCAAATTTAATATTTAATAAATAAATATGACCTCCAAGAATATAATTTGTCTGACAAACTACTAATCTACTCTCACATTTAAGTTGCAAAAATAAAATAAATTTGGGCTGGGCTTTTGATTGTAGATTTAAGAAACCATGCTGGGCTGGGCTTTATGAGCACTTTATTGATCTGGGCCTCAGAAACGATGTAGGCAATGAATTTGGGCCAAACTAAAATGCTTTACAATCCTCAAATAAATTGAAAAGCATTAATTGATGTGAAGATGTGAATCCAAAACAATAAACCATATCACGTCTTGCAAATTACACATATTAAAATTTAGGGTTAAGGTGCTTAAATAACCATGAAGTATTTTCAAAAGTGCTATAATAACCATGAACAATTTTTTGGAGTAAAAATAATCATAACGTTTGGAAAATAAAGCAAAATCGTTAACACCGTTATTTAAACAAGACATCTGCTAATCTAAAGTTGTTGCTTGTGCCAGGGTGGAATATGCAGCAGAGTGGACAATGAGGAGGTGGCAGGTGTGTGAAGAATTTATTTGTTTTGCTTTTAAACCTTGAACAACCAGAAGACCAAAATTAATTTGTCATCCCTCCACCACGAGGCAGCGAACCAGAGCAGCGACGAGAGTAAGGTTGAGGCAGATTGGAAGAGGAAGGGGAAGGTTTGATGCAAGTGAATTTGCCTTACTCGTAAATTAGGCTTCAGTAATTGGATTAGACTTGAGGCTTCTGGCTTTGCCGGGGGTATTTAGATTCTATGGAACGACACTAGCACTCAAGTAGATTACATTCTCTCTACCACCCAACTTATTCACTGTAGGCTTGTTGACAAGAATAGTAAGGATACATTTCTTGTCACTGTGGTCTATGGTGAACCTGTTCTCAATAGAAGAGAGAGTTTGTGGCACTCCCTTCAGGCTATTGCGGATAATACTAATGAGCCATGGCTGGTCTTTAAGGATTTTAATACCTTCATGGAGCCAGCTGATAAGATGGGAGGTCCCAGCCCCTCAATTTGTGCTATGAAGCAATTTGCTGATTGCATCAAAGCCTTAGACTTATTGGAAATTCCTTTTGTGGGGGAGAGATTTACTTGGGAAAAAACAGGAGTAAAGGAAAAACTGGACTGGGTTTTTGGTAACTTGGCATGGGAACTGAGGCACCCTGGCTATAAAGTTTTCCACAAACTAAGATACAAATATGATCACCGAATCATCCTAGTTTCTAATAAGACAAGTAGCGCCCGTGACAAACAAAACCGTCGTTTTAACTATAATGCTGCATGGGCTCTAGAAGATAGCTTCCCCAATGTCGTGACTCAGGCTTGGGATGGCGTTGACTGGTATGAAGGGAAGCGAAGGTTCGATATTGGGGCCACCAAATGGAACTCTAGCGTCCTTGGTACTATCCCAAAAAAACGAGTGAACCTCCTTTGGAGATTGGAAGGCATAGATAGAGCTCGTCAAAACAACCTATTTAGTGGGCTCCACAAACTTGAGGCTAAACTTTGGAAAGAGTTTGGCAGACTAAATGCCCAAGAAGAGCTCATTTGGTACCAAAAATCTAGATGTAAATGGCTAGCTTGAGGAGATAAGAACACTAAATTTTTCCATGCCTCCACCGTGATCCAGAGGAAAACGTAAAAGATTGACGCCATTCAGGATGTGAATGGAACTTGGATCACGGATCCAAAGCAGCTAAGTCTAATGGCTAGGACATTCTTCAAGGACCTATATACTAGTTACGGCAATTTTCAGGATTCCTCTCATTGGATTGCAAAGTTCCCCCCACTTACAAGTCAGGATGTCCAGCTTATCCATAAAGACGTCACTAACCTTGAGATTAAAAATACTGCATTTTCAATGGGTGCCCTTAAAGCCCCTGGCCTGGATGGCTTGCAGGCTCATTTCTTCCACACTCAATGGAATCATGTTGGTGGTAGAGTCTGCGATCTTATTCACGAAATTTGGCAGTACCCAGAAAAGGTCAAGGACATCAACCATACCCACGTCATTCTTATACCAAAAGTTGATCATCCTGTATGCCTCAAAGACTTTCGACCTATCTCTCTCTGCAATGTCATTTTCAAGATTAATACAAAAATCATTACTGAGAGATTAAAGGGAGCGATGTCTTATCTGATCCAACCGCAACAATGTAGTTTCCTTGCTGGGCGACATAGTAGTGACAATGTCATTATTGCTCAGGAGGCCATTCATTCGATGCGCAACAAACATCGAAAGAAAGGATTTGTTGCTGTTAAAGTGGATATGGAAAAGACCTTTGATCGATTAGATTGGAATTTTATTCGCTCTACGCTTATTAAGGTTGGCATCGAAGATGCAATGGTGAATCTCATCATGTCATGCATCTCTTCGGCATCCATGATGGTTACGTGGAATAGGGAGGAATCCTCCACATTTCAACCTACGCGTGGAATTCGCCAGGGTGATCCTTTCAGCCTCTTCCTTTTCATCCTCTATATGGAAAAGCTAGGTTAGCAAATCACCAAAGAAGTTGCTCAGGGACGATGGAGGACTCTTAAATTCAATCGTCATTCTCCCGCTACATCTAACCTTTTCTTCGCTGATGACCTTCTTCTGTTTGGGGAAGCCAATAAATCTCAGATTGCATTAATGAGGGACACCATAAAAGATTTCTGTGCAGTCTCCAGACATAGAGTTAATCTAGCCAAATCTAAGGCTTTCTTCTCTAGGAATATCAACTTTAACAGGGCATTACTTCTTAGCCGAGAGTTAGGGGTTGGGATTACAGGAGACTTGGGTAAATATCTGGGTATCCCTCTCTTACATAGTTGTGTCACCAAGCTCACATTCTACCCCATTATCCAAAAAGCCAAGAAGCGTCTTACAAACTGGAAAGGTAGATTTCTGACTATGGCCAGGAGAACAGTCCTTATAAAATCTGTACTCTCGGCTCTTCCCAGTTATCTGATGCAAACCATGCTACTTCAGAAGGGAGTTTTAGGTGAATTGGAGAAGATTAGTCGAAGTTTCCTATGGAATCAAGGGCAAACAGGAAGGAAAATGCATCTCATTGCATGGGACCAGATTAAACTTAGCAAAGATTTTGGTGGCTTAGGCATTAAAGATTTACAAATTTAGAATATTGCCTTCATCATGAAGTTATGCTGGGGTCTGTTAACAAACCCTAAAGCTCTTTGGGTGCAATGTCTTAGAAGCAAGTATGGGTGTGGAGATGGTGACTATCCTGTTATCTATAGAAAGCACAACTCCTCTAATGTCTGGCGTAGCATCACTGCAGTATGGGAAAAATTTTACCAGGGTGTAGGGAGAAGATTATCAAGTGGGAGAACGTGCAATTTATGGTGGGATCTCTTGACTCCGATCGATGCACCTCTCATTCATCTAGTTGACAGAAACATCCACCTTTTGAACCCGTGTGCGACTGTTAATGATTTTGTACTTGACAATGGGATGTGGAATATTCCAAAGTTGACAGAATTCCTTCCACAATGGGTGATTGGCATTATTTGTCAAATTCGACCACCATATGGGAGTGGAATTGATAACTTCTGCTAGAGGAGTGTTTCAAATGGCAACTTCAGTGTCTATGCTGCTTATAAATTTATATCGGCCCAGTGAGAATGGACTGGTCCAAGCCTGTGGAAAAAGGTGTGGAAAGTCCCGGTGCCAGAGAAAGTTAAGATGTTTTTGTGGCAAGTTCTTCACGAGAGACTTCCTACCAATTCACTCAGAGCTATGAGAGGTTTATCTGCTAATGATGAGCGTCCATTTCATTGCCAGAGAGTGGAGAGCGTCCTTCATATCCTTCGTGACTGTGAGATAGCTAGAGAGGTGTGGTTACATTTCATTACTCCTCACCATCGCTTTAGTTTTTTTCGCTCTGATTTGCAGGTATGGCTCACAGATAACATGTCCAAGAATATGGCCATGGCTCGGTTTCACCAATCGCCGTGGCCTAAGACGTACAGCCTCATCTGTTGGATCCTATGGAAGACTAGGTGTCGGAGACTTATGGAAGGCACACATGCCCAGCCGAATGACATCATCCATGGGGTTATGTACATGTTGTTGGAGTCTGGCATGTATGATACTTTCAAGCATCAGATATTCCATCTCCATGGCGGGAGTGAGGAGGCATTGAATAATGTCTCATCCCCACTTTTTTTTTCTCTAATTAGAACAAGTACACATTAATTAGTTAATTGATTGAAAACACAGATTAGCTGTATTTATTATCCTTACCATGAAAACTTTCCAAAGTCATGAATTTATTCTTAAAAAATTCTTTGTACTAAGTCTTCTTTTATGTATTATTTGATTGACTAAACAAAATCAACCTGTAGTTCTTGTGTGTTAAATTTTATATTTTATAGTTGAACTTGAGTTTTGGCATATTCCTTCTTAATTGTTATGCACTTTTTATTCTCAATGATTAGTCTCCTTTTTTATATTAATTTATCTTTCTACTTTTGATTTTTTGGAAAATGTTCTTTGAATTATCTAAATTGGGCATTGGATTATTTGAGGTAGTTTCCAATTCTTTAGTATTCATCGTCAATGTTAGTCCAGATTTAATATTTAATAAATAAATATGACCTCCAAGAATATAATTTGGCTGACAAACCACTAATCTACTCTCACATTTAAGTTGCAAAAATAAAATAAATTTGGGCTGGGCTTTTGATTGTCGATTTAAGAAACCATGCTGGGCTGGGCTTTATGAGCACTTTATTGATCTGGGCCTCAGAAACGATGTAGTCAATGAATTTGGGCCAAACTAAAATGCTTTACAATCCTCAAATAAATTGAAAAGCATTAATTGATGTGAAGATGTGAATCCAAAACAATAAACCATATCACGTCTTGCAAATTACACATATTAAAATTTAAGGTTAAGGTGCTTAAATAACCATGAAGTATTTTCAAAAGTGCTATAATAACCATGAACAATTTTTTGGAGTAAAAATAATCATAACGTTTGGAAAATAAAGCAAAATCGTTAACACCGTTATTTAAACAAGACATCTGCTAATCTAAAGTTGTTGCTTGTGCCAGGGTGGAATATGCAGCAGAGTGGACAATGAGGAGGTGGCAGGTGTGTGAAGAATTTATTTGTTTTGCTTTTAAACCTTGAACGACCAGAAGACCAAAATTAATTTGTCATCCCTCCACCACGAGGCAGCGAACCAGAGCAGCGACGAGAGTAGGGTCGAGGCAGATTGGAAGAGGAAGGGGGAAGGTTTGATGCAAGTGAAGGTGGATGGCTTCATCGTCGAATTCAACGTTAGGAAGAAGCAAAAGAAGGGTGGCTATGGTTAGGCAGCATAATCGGGAGGACACGTATGAAGGTTCGATGAGATATTGCCACCACAAGTTGTTGGCACCTCGATGGTCGTCTTGGAGCGAAGAAAATCCAGGAAGGAGGTTTTACGGCTGTAGATACTATTTTCAAGTAAGATCCGTAAGGTTTTGAGGTGGTTTGAGGCGGGTTGACGGCTGTAGATAGTATTTTCCTTATTTGCGTGCCTTTGCTGCAACATCAATCTCCTTCGTCTTAATCTCTTTCTTCATTATTTCTGCCATTAATGTTCTTGCAGTTACTTATTCATTGTTTCCTTTGTGGGATATGAGTTATTTTCGTTGGTGATTAAAATTTTCAGGATGGGGGTTGTGGGTACTTCACGTGGCAGGACAAAAAGTATGGGGAATGAGAGAATATTGTGATAAAAGAGCTACTTGATGACATTGACAAGCTTTATGATGAGAACATGAAGCTTCGAAGAGGAAAGGAAGCCGAGAGGGTCTGTGATGAGGTTGCTACAATTCATAGTGAAATGAGAAAGCTGAAACAAAAGCAAGAGAGGAATGAAAATGAACAATGGAAGTTGAGACTTGCTATGGGATCATTGTTGATAACATGGGTGTGGTTGTTGGATTTGTACATGAGAGACTAACGAGGGAGGCAAATGAGAGGGAACTGTTGATAACATGGGTGTGGTAGTTGTATTTGTAAAATAGTGTCTTGAAATGAAAATGTTATCCCTGTATGAAAATCAACGAAGGAAGGAGGAGTTAAAGTTGAAACTTGCTATCCCTATATCATATTCACCATTTGCACTTTAGTATATTAGCTTTCAATTATTGTGTAAATTGATTTACAGATTTACACATGTGTAAATCGATTTACACCCATTGTCATTTAAATATATTAAATTATGCTAATCTTCTAGGAGTTTTTCTGATATTACAGGGATTTTCATCTTTCATCTATTTTTATTATATACACAAAATTTCCTTAAAAATAGAAATAAATTACGTTAATGTAATAAAGTTCAGTAAATATGCTTCTTAATATTTTAAAAGTAAAACAGTCATCTTTTATTTTCATAGGAGATATGAATAAGCTTTTTAAAATAAAGAGAATATCCATATAACTTCAATGAAACTAGGAGATATTCATGAAAACAATCACTCCATTTTATCCCTGACTGTCGTGCGCCACGCAGCGTAAGCTTCGGGCAAACAATCTATCCGACGGCGCAATATAAAGGAGCTCGCTCCCCCCGCGATGAATTTCGAAAAACCATCACTCTCTATCACCTCTTCTTCTCTACCTCCAACCGTTCAGCTTTCCATCCCAGCACTTGTCAACTTCACCATGGCGGCTCTCACTGGCTGCACCACTTTTGACAACGCCGACATTGTCGAAACGATCCAGTCGTTCTGGGCAACCTATGGCGAAGCCGAGGAGCCTGAGGTCAGCTACACCTATCTGATCCTCGGCCCCGGCAATGTCGGCCTTTCGCTCGCCTGCTGGCTTGAGAAGCAGGGCCACAAGGCCATCCTTTACGTCCCCTCGGACCGCCGCGCCAACTTCGACAAGGTCTGGGCTGCCGGCTCTGGCGCCCTCAAGGCCAAGGGAAAGATCCTGGGCGACGACCAACTGTACCACCCCGAAGTCACCCACGATCTAGCGGCCGGTCTCAAGAAGGCTCGCGTTATCGCGCAGACAATCCCGTCTCACGCTCGCGAGGGCATCGAGAAGGAGCTCAGCCGCCACCAGATGTCAAAGAAGACCATGGTGACCATCCCCGACAAAGGCTCGTCGCTCAAGGAGGAGCAGCGCAAGCTCTTCAAGCCCCAGTTCATGGTTGGCTTCAGCTCCTCCCCGTTTGGCTGCCGCATCGAAGATGGTCAGGTCTTCCTCAAGGCCGAAAAACTCTTCTATGAGGTCTCGATCTTCCAGACCATGCGCGCCGACCGCGCGGCGTCCAACTCGGCCCTCGAAGCGGACTTGAAGCAGTTCCCTGTCAACGAGGTCCGCGCGCTCGTCGGCAACGCCAAGATAGACGAACGTCCCAACGCCCTTGTCGTCGACCTCTCCAACCCCGGTCCCCAGAACCACCTGCCTCCCGCCGTCTTCAACATCGGCTCCATCGAGAACCCCAACATCCGCTTCAACTTCTACGCCGAAGGCATGAGCGATGGCGTGCTCGGCAACACCCAGAAAGCCGATGATGCCACCATCGCTATCGGCGCGGCCCTCGATTTCGAGATCCGCTCCCTGCTCCTGTCCGTCAATCTTTACTACGGCACCAACTTCAAGACGCTCAAGGAGTTCGCGACCTTGTCCATCTCCCACAACGCGACGAAGGGGGATCCTCAGAACTTGGAGCACAGGTATTTCGTGGAGGATGGCGAGAGAGCGAAGTTCCGTGCAGCGCTTGCCGTCAGGCTGGGCGTCGATGAGGAGCATGTCGACAACCTCAAGATCCTCTACAAGTCCGTCGAGAATGCCAGAGGCAAGGAATTCCCCCCCTTCCATCAGCTTCTTGCGATGCATGGCCTGGATCTCGAGGGAGAGGACATCATAGCCAAGTATGGACGGACCGGCTACCTCAACGCCCCGTGCAAGCTCCTTACCTAAGGGGATGGAGAAGTTGGACTTCATTTCTCAGCAATCGGAACTCAGGCGCTATCGCCAGCAGGATGGGAGAAGTTGGTGGTCGCTTGCATGGTTTTGCATTCATTATCCTGCATGCAGTTTTTTGATCTCTTGCTTTTGTAATCCTGTTTGATACAGGACTAGCTAAATTATGATGTTATAATTAAAATCTAAAAACAATATGATGTTAGAATTTATTATAAAGATAATAATGAAAATATTAATTTTTAACAAATTAAATAATTTAACCAACTTCCAATTCATTTTAATTCTTCTTCTTCTTCTGATAATAGCTATATATTAGTGGAAGTTAAATTTGAGCATTATCAAGTTTAATTGGATAGCTCATAAAAAAAATAGTTTTATACATTCATACAAATTTAAACTTAGGACCTCGTATTTAAATGAGAGTGTTTAGATGTTATGATCAGAATAGATTTTTTTTATGGTCAAATTACAAAAAGATACATTAGCTTTTGTGATAATTACATATAAATAATAAGATAATATTTTATGTATTATTTAAGGGTTAAAGTGAAAATTTAACAATCAAATTTTTCTTGAAGGGCGTCTGACACAAATAAGTTTTGTAATATGCAAAAATAATATTAAAAATTAAAAAGGGTGTAAATTTAAGAGAAGAAATCTCCTAACAGCGTTAGGCCAACTTTGACAGTTTTTTTAAATTTGCACCATTTTTATTTGTTCAATATTATTTTTATACCTTTCAAAACTTATTTATATCAGACGCCCCTAAAAAAACTTGTTAGTTAAATTTACACCTTAACCTATTATTTAACATTTTAAATTTCATAACATTAAAAAAAAAAAAAAGACATATGCAATAGCCAACAGATGCACTTGTTTTTTTTTTGTGGCCAGCGAATACAATACAATAATATTTAAGAAAGAGAAAGGAAGGAATGAGAAATTTCAGAAATATGAGAAAGCTAAAAAAATTGGATTTGGTCAAAACCATGGTTTGGGATCCCAAACCATAGTTTTGTGCAAAAAAGTGCTTTTGATTCAAGTGTTCGGATGAAAATATCCCAAACCATGGTTTTCTTTGAAAAAATGCTTTTGAAATGATATCCGAACACATTTAAAAAAAGTGGCTTTTGATAGAAGCCACTTTTTTCATCTTCTAGCTTCCATTCATTCAATGTTTTTTAATTATTTTAATAATAATTTAAAATTTTTTAAATTTAAATTTTTAAAAAAATTATCACATAATATACAACTAATATATATATATATATATATATAGTATTCAACAAGATTCATGTCATTTTTCATCTCAACTGACTTTTCAAATAATCATCCAAATAACTCATTAAAGTTAGAAAAAAAGCTACCTCTGCCACCACCAATCCAAACATAAATCACATCTACAATCTGACTTTTTTAAAAGCTCATCTGCAAAAAAAAAAAAAAAAAACCCCTTCTCCACCGCTGATCCAAATAGGACTTCCACTAAAATGATGTCCTACTTTCAACTCATTTTTTTTAAACATGATTAAGCATGATTAAATTTTAGTAGTAAAGCTAAGACATGATGTGGTGGCCATATATCTAAAAGGATATACAAGTGTTGAACAACCATTTGCCATTCATATTTGGTGATGAATAGTCTTAGACCAACGTGAAAGGCATATTTATGAATAATTAATTAGCGGCTAATTCTCTTCCCAATACCTCTTGTGTTCTTAGCATATACTCCCAAGGACACTGTATCGAATCTATTCTCCGGAAGAAATCTCATGAACAGGCATTCCTTGTTCTGATTTGTTTTAGGGCATTTCTTCATTGGAAACTTAAATGCCCATTGTTTAATATATTCATCCATCAACAAAAACATGCAAATCATTTCTATTAAGAAGCAGCACTACTATAGAATTATGATATAACCATCCTAATGGATGTCCCAATTTTAAAATTGGGTGATTGAAAAGGAAGGTGGTGGCATTTTCGTAATTATGTGTACGTAGAGAAACTTTTATACGTCCCAAATTTAAATTTGGAATGCCTAAAATAGAGTTTAGACGTCCCAAATTTTATTTGGGACGCCTAAAGATTTCCACTGACACCAAAAAAATAAATTAAAAAAATTTAACTTACTTTAGACGTCCCAAATGGGATTTGGGATGCCTAAAGTATTGACTTTAGGCGTCCCAAATGGTTTTGGGACGCCTAAAGTCTTACTTTAGGAGTCCCAAAGGCGTCCCAAATTTTTTTGGGACTCCTAAAGTCATGTCAGAAATTCTGACATGCGTGAGACTTTTCTTCCATTTTCTTCATTCCCATGTCAGAAACTCATTTCTCCTTTTCCATCTTTCCCATCCCCCATGACTTCTCTTCCCTTTTTTCTGCATGTCCTTTTTTCTTTCATTCCCATGACTTCATTTTCTCTATCTACACCATGGGTATGCTTTTTCATTATTTTCTTTTCTTCATTACACTTCGTTTTCCTCTCTTCCTTTTCTTCATTCTCTTTTCCTCCACCTCCTTCCATTCTCATAGCACCTTCTTTGTTCTCACCCTCCGGCATACGTCTCCTCCACCTTTTTTGCCCCCTCCACCCTCCGGCGTAGACCTCCCACTTTCATCGTTGCTTTCAGCCTCCGGTGTACCTCTCCTCTCCATTGTGCATACACAACTCCTCCAATGTCTTCTATCCACCTTGGAAGCACATAAATACCGTTGGCTGCCCTCTCCCCTACTTTCATCAGGTTTGTTTTTCTTAAATATAAATTTACATAAAGAATTAAGTTAAACTTGCAATGTAAAATTATTATAATGCTTTCAATTTATTTACATGATTCTAGTTATTGGAGTGTTTTTCCCTTGTTTGTTTTTTTTGCCAGAATCATAAACTAGTTGTTAGTAGTTATGCAATAATAATAATATTTTTTTTATACGTTTGGAGCTTGGAAATAGAGGGAAATATATATATGTATATTTATTTTGATGAAATGAACAACAATTAGTTTGTAGTTGTGTGGTGACAAACATTTTGACACTTTCTGGTTGTTGTTATACATATATAATATTAGGTTGTATGAGTTGTTGTTGTTATACATATATATATATATATATATATATAGTAAAAAGATTGCAGTGCTAGATGTCTTTACCATTTTATAAGGGACATTTTATGGTTTATGAATCTATCTTCAATTCTGTTTCTGCGATTTTAATTTACTGGATAATAAAGAATATAAATAATAATTTTAAAAAATAAAACACTTTAGACGTCCCAAATTGAGATTTGGGACGTCTAAAGTCCTCCACGGGGGGACTTTAGACTTCCCAAATTGAGAATTGGAAGGTCTAAAGTCCTGACTTTAGACGTCCCAATTCTTAATTTGGGACGTCTTTTTTTAAAACATATTACGCCCCATACATAGACGTCCCCCAGTTTTTGGACATTAAAAGTGTCAAAATAAGAACATTAAAACCCTTTTTTATAGTAGTGCAGTTTGTTGCCAAAGGAGGGTACAGAGCAATTTTCTTCTCACAGTTTGTATGCAAATATCTACAATTTTCTTACTCTATTCTCTTTGAATAATTTCATTTGGGTGCAAGATATCCACTGTAATACTTTCAATTCTTTGAAATCATATCCTATGATGATTGTAGAATCATGATGTGTAATCTTTTTATTGAATGGAATTGATTTTTTTTTTTTTTAGTATATACTCCCACATCATTCCAATGTAGTCCTTCCATTCTTTATTATAAGTTTAAAATTTGTAAATGTGTGTGTTTCAAAATACAAGTTTCATTTTACGTTTGCTTTAAGTATTTTTATTACATTTTTCTAACTTTATTCCTTATTGATTGTATTTAAGGCATTTCTAACTTTTTCATAAATTTGATTGTCTAAATCAAATCTAGACAATGTATATATAATAATGTTTGAGTACACATCAAAATGACAAACACCCACGTCGGTAAATAAAGTTGTTAGTATAACTACAATAGTGAAAAATTATTACAAGTACTAGCCTATGTTATTATCTTCCAATTAAAATAAACATGCTGAATTGCTTTTTAATTTTTATTTTGCATAATTTATCTCTACAATAAATTTAGGAAGAGCATTTGTTAAAAAAGAATAATTAATTTTATTAACTTGTTGAAGTGATTTATATTTAGGTCATACATTTTTTTTTAGAAAATACCTTATGTCCTTATATGAAGGACAAGAGTGGTACGCTCATGTTGCAAGAAAATGAATAGAATAAAATGATTATATATATATATATATATATATGCGCGTGCACATACAAATCAACTTCTATTATATATGTAATGTGTGTTTGGTAAACCTCCAAATCATGGTTTTAAATTATGGTTTGCGTAACTCAAGACAAAACTCCTCTGACACACTTAACTCATAAGTTATAAAAGCTATTAAAAAAAGCTAATCCAAACACACACGTACACTTGCCGGTCAAAAACAAACAAGCTATTTTTATTTCTGTTATAAAAAAGTATTACTATTAGATTAGTATAATAACTTTTAGGGAAAATTCTTAATATAGAACTTTAAAAATGCTAAAAGAAAAAATTATGTTTTGAATATTCATAATCTCATAAAGATGTTAAGTTCACTTTGTCTTTTTAAAATTAGAAGGAAAAAACCAATTTGCCTTACATACATACATACATACATGTATATATTATTTAAAAAAATTACCCCCACCAACCGCCAGTGCCCACCTCTTTGGCGGCCAGCAGCCGGAGCTCTAGTTGTAACATCCTTATTTTATTAGTACTCAGAATTGGTTGTGGCTTAGGATTTATATATTTAAAGAGTAAGTAACAAATTAATAATTTTAAAGAAATATTAAGTTATAAATAGTTATTTTATAAAAAAAAAAATAATCATGCAAATGAAATACATCCTTAAAATAAATATTCTAAATATATGGGCATTTATGTGCAAATATATATGGTTGTTGGAATAAATAATATAAAAACCAAATATTGTCAAAAACATTACTTTTACTATTATTTTCTAAAAAAAACAATACTACTTTAATGAATTAAACCCTAGAATTACTATTATATAAAACCATCGTCTTCTCACCCACATATTCCATCAGCGCCGCACCCCCTACTTTCTTGGATTAGTATTCTTCTTCTCTTCTGTGTGTTTTTTCTCTTGTCGAACATCTCTTGCTTTATTTCTACTGCACATTATCTTGTCATGATTTTCACCTTCCTGACCTTTTTCTTCATTTCTTTACTATTTAGCACTACATCATGTCTTGTCTCATTGTCTTTTCATGTTTCCTTCACCACGTGTTCTTAGAAGGTTCTTCAGCCATGTTTGTAATTTTTTAGATATATTTTCATTTTATTCATTGATTTCTTCATTACCCACCATCGGAACTTTTCTTTCTCTCATGTATACCAACCCACACTCACATATATTAAAAATTATCCCTTGTACGATCTGCCACGTAATATACACTAAACCGGTTTCTTAAACTTAATTGAAGAAGGTAGCTTTAATGCTCTAGACTAGCGTGGATTGGGTTTAGAATATCCTTAGAGTAACTCGTGAGTAATGTGCATAATATATTGATAAGTTTATGTGTTTGTGATTTTGCAGGCTTTATAACACCTCAAATTTTATATTCATAAAAAATATATTGTAATTATTTGAGTAATTCAATAAAATGGTGAATATTCATGGAAATTAGACCTTGTGAATTTTGAAATATTCATATTCATAAGGAAATGAGCAAATTAATTCAAGAAAGGAATTAAATTACAAAGGTGATAGCAAAATCATAATTTTACCAATTTAGCCCAAGATTTATTATTCTCTAATTAATTGAAGTTAATTTCAATTAATCAAAGAAAATAAAGGAAAACGTATAATTGGATTATTCTTGATGGCATAAATCAAGAATTGTGAAATTAGAGGGAATTATACATAATTCATTTAATTAAATTATGGAATTAATAAAATATATATTATTTCCTTTCTCTTCCATAATCTCGCCCAACCAAGAAACGAAAAATCGGACCGGGCAATGAACCGGTCACAGCACAAGTTCAAGGGTTAATGGGTCAACCGGGGTCTAACCGATAGTTGAACCGGTAGTGAACTGGTCATATTAAAATATTATAATTTATTAGTGGCAATATATTTTAATATATTTTTAAACTTCTATAGATAAAAATGAAGATTTTTAAGAAAAAAATACTTAAAATCTATTAGTATGAGTTATAATGCCTATACTTATGCAATGATATCTCATTTTCTATAATTATTATATTCTTTTAAATAATTTTTTTCATTATCTTCTTCATTTTTTTAGATTTGTTCTTTCTTTACCTATTTTTCTTTACATTTTGGTCTTCAACTTCCAATTTTCCCCTAAAAAAATAAAAAAAAATAAAAAAAAAAAGGATAAAATCGATTCAACTGATTGAACCACCGATTTTACCGGTTCGACTGGTTCCCCGGTTTAACCATCAAACCAGACTAGACCACTGGCCGGTTCCCGGTTCAACCGGTCGAACCGGCCGGTCCGGTCCGATTTTTTGTTCAGTGCGCCCAACACATGAAAATAAGGGAGAAAAATTAAATTCCAAGAGCACATGCTAAAATGTTACATGAATTTAAGTGCTATTTTGGTTAGTTGGATGAAGAAAAGGGTTTGGTTAGAGTAAAGAGGAAGGGGGACGGTTTGTGTAATAAGAAGGGAAGCTAGTCCAAATCCAATTGAAACCAAATGATGAGGGGGTATGGTATAAAGTGAAGAAGGCATGGTTGGAGGTATGGGAGGAGGAATGGTGCAAGACAAGTGTTGAAATCTCAACCCTTGATGAGATCAAAGGCTAGGAAGAAAGAAGACCAAATTAATAAACACATTCTCCTTCCTCTTTCATGCAACATTTCGGCCAAGCAAGGAGCAAAAAGAGAGAGAGTGAGCTTGAGAGTTCTTTAGAGAATTTGAGAGAAGGAAGAAGAAGAGGTTAAGGTAAGAAGTTAAACTCTTAAGATTTCTTGTGATGTTATCTTGGAATTCTTCTCTAAACTCTCCTTCTTCAATGGAATCCATGTGTTGAAGACACATTTCTAGCTCAAGGAAAAAGGAGAGAGGACGCATAGGGAGAGAGAAACCAAGAAGTCAAAGAGAGTAACTTCATGAACTTGTTTCCTTGTGTTGTTGTTGTTGTTTCTTGACTTTTCAAGTTTCTTGGTTGAGTTGAAGAATGGGAAAAGCTATAACCCTAAGGGGTTATGTAATACCCCAAATTTTGAGACTCGAGGCCAGAGAATAAGCCTAAAATAAGTGGATTGCTAAGCTCCGATTTAGCAAGATCCTAAATTATGATTAAGGGTTAATGACTCCAAAAGTAGATGTGGTTAGTGATAAATAACCCTTTTGGAGAATATGATGTGATTTGGGATTAGAATGTGATTCGTATGTTTTGTGAGCTGTCCCCAAACCCTGTATTTGAGTTTAATTATGGGTTAACATCTAAATTGAATGAAAATAACTGACTTGTCTCCTCTCCCTCTCTTTAGGTCAGTTTTGGGCACAAAAAAACTGACTTGTCTCATCTTCATCATTGTTAGGAAATATTGTAAATATCCCACATAATCAGGGATAGTTAGTATCCCACAAAATTAGGAATTATGATTAGTATCAATCACTATAATGAGCCATTAATCCTGAGGCTCCTACTTTGTATATAAATACCCTAGTGTATATATGAATAATACATCTTCAGAGAGTATTCCAATTATATGGTATCAGAGACTTGGTGCTCTCTGTTTTTTGTGTTTTACGGCGCTGTTCCACCTCTATTTTTCTTCTGCCCGTCACTGTTCACTGTGTACGGTGTTCCGGTGGCTGGGAGCTTTTGTCCACACACCCCCCACCGCTGGACACGCCGTCGCCCAATCGGTCTATCACCAGAGTTTCGCCGACATTCGACCTGTGCGTGGCCTTTACGTGCCACCCCCATTCTCACTGGACTTCCACGTGCCGGCGCGTGATTCCGGCGACTTTGCCACCGCTGTTTGCTGCTTTGTGATCGACTAAGTGCTGTCGTCCTTCCCCTTATGGTTTCGTGTTGTGGGTACCCACATTTTGTCGTTTCGTTGTTAATTTCACCCTTTGCTACTGTTGGGAGTGCGTTGTTGCTTTTGTTTCTGGTTCGTTTCTGTCACCTTTGCTCTATTAGCCACCTTTGGGAGTGTTTTTGGTTATTACTTCAGCTTATTTGGTTATTACTTCTGCGGTGTTTGGCTTTGCTTGCTTCTTATTGGGGCTATTTTTTGTTAGTGTGATTGTGAGGCCACTTTGATCGATTGTGTGTGCTCTTTACTTGTATTGATGGCGGATTCCAAGGCTATAGTAACTACTGAAATTGTTCCTGTGACTAACAAAATCACTGAGCACAACTTGACCTGGACAAATTATATGGATTGGAGTAAAACTGTTCGCATATACTTACTTAGTATTAAGCAAGAAGGTCATTTGACTGATACGCCTCCTACGAATGATCTTAAGATGGCTTAGGCCTGCACTGATGCCCATTTATTCTTACAAATCCAGAATTCTATTGGCAGCGAAATCCTTCCCTCGGTTAGTCACTGTAATACTGTTAAGGAACTTATGAGTTGCTTGGAATTTCTGTATTTTAGAAAAGGAAACATTACCCGCATTCATGATGTCTGCAAGGGATTCTATCATGCTAAACAACAGGGACGTTCTTTAAAGAATTTTTATGTGGAGTTTAAGAAATGTATGAAGAATTGAAGATGTTAATGTCGCCTACCACTGACCTTAAGGTACAAGTTGATAATCTCAAGAAATTGGCAATTATCAGCTTCCTTACTGCTCTTGACCCGGCTTATGAGACAGTTCATTCTTAGGTTCTGTCCAGTTTTGAACTTCCTTCGCTTCAGGATGTGTACTCTCGTGTGCTACGTGCAGATAGTCTCTTACACCTGACTTTTACTCCTAATGCTAGTGCATTAGCTGGCCGTAGTCCCACTGATAACCGCCACCAGAGCATCTTGAACTCTGGAAATAGTACACCATCCTCGACCTCTGTTGATTCGCGGAACTAAGGTCCTCCACGCTCAAGCAACAATCCTCCGACTCCTGGTTCTATTGTCTACTACTATTGTAAGGAACCTGGTCATACCAAGCGTTATTGTCGTAAGTTGCAAAACAAGCTGCAACGTACTGGAGCTGCTCATATGGCCCAATCCATAAATTAATCTAACAATGTTCCATCCATTCCGAGTGCACTTGCTACAGGTAATGGTGACTTATGCCTTGCTACTTCTTCCTCAAGGTGGATCATCGATTCCGGTGCCACTGATCACATGACAGGTAACCATCATTTGTTCTCTACGTATGCACCTTATGCCAACCCCTCTTCCATAACTATTGCCAATAGTTCTGCTTCTCATGTCCTTGGATCTAGCACTGTTACACCTACCTCCTCTGTTTCTTTATCATCGATCCTTAATGTTCTTGACCTTGCTTTTAACCTTCTATCTCCTAGCAAGCTTACACGTCAATTGAACTATTTTATCTCACTTTTTCCTGACCATTGTGTGATTCAGGATCTTACAAAGAAGCAGATTATTGGTAGGGGATATGAATCTGGCAGCCATTACTTTCTTGACGATTAGGTACCGCGTTCTGTTGCTTGCTCTGGTGGTTCCTCTCCTTTTGACGTTTATTGTCGTTTAGGTTATGTGTCATTATCATCCTTGAAGAGGTTGTATCCTCAATTTCATCATTTTTCGTCCTTAAAGTGTGAGTCATGTCAGTTTACCAAACACTACCGTGTTCACCTAGCACCTGACGTCAATAAACGGGATGCGTCCCCCTTTGATTTGGTTCATTCGGATATTTGGGGTCTTTGTCCTATCATGTCCACGTCTGATTTTAAGTACTTTGTTACTTTCTTTGATGATTTTTCTCGAACCACCTGGCTTTATTTAATGAAAAGTCGTTCCAAACTATTTTCTCACTTTTGCAATTTTTGTGTTGAGATCAAAACTCAATTTGGTGTCTCTGTGAAAACCTTATGCAGTGATAATGCTAAAGAGTATTTTTCTACCCAGTTTCACGACTATATGCTTACACATGGCATGCTTCATCAGTCCTCGTGTGTAGATACACCTGCTCAGAATGGTGTTGCCGAAAGAAAAAATCGGCACTTATTAGAAGTTGCACATGCTCTAATGTTTCAAATGCATGTTCCTAAATCCTTTTGGGCTGATCTGTGTCAACCGCCTGCTTTCTTATTAATCGTATGCCATCTCCTGTTCTTCGCGGTGACATTCCATACACCACTTTGTTTCCTTCAAAACCCTTGTTTCCTATTGATCCAAAAATTTTTGGTTGTGTCTGTTTTGTTTGAGACATTCATCTCAGTGTCACTAAACTTGATCCCAAATCTCTCAAGTGTGTCTTCCTTGGCTATTCTAGGGTTCAGAAGGGTTATCAATGCTACTCTCTCGATCTTCAGCGTTATCTTGTGTCTACAGATATCACCTTCCATGAGTCCACTTCGTTCTTCTCTGTTCCTGCTCTGCCTCCATCTTTTGCCCCTAACCCAGATCTTGATCATCTATTAGTGTATGAGGTTTGTTCCCCACCAGTGCAAGCATCTGTGCCGGCCCCTGCTCCACCTCCTATCCACCATGTTTATCAGAGATGTCATAAGGAAAGTAATGCTACTACTCATCTTTCTGACCTACCAATGTCCGCCTCAGCGCTTGATCTGCATTTAGCCCCCTCGCCTTCCCGTGCCTCTGACCCTGAACCAGTACTTGAACTAGTGCTTGAACAAGTACCTACTAATCTAGACCCTACTGCCCTTTCTGCTGACCTGTCCATTGCCCTCCGTAAAGGTAAACACACTTGTATGTACCCTATTTCCTCTTTTGTTTCCTATAATCACTTGTTGCCCACATCTTGTTCCTTCATAGCCTCCTTAGACTCTCTTACCATTCCCATCAACCTCTTCCAAGCCTTGCCCTCCCCAGTTGGTGTGCTACGATGGCCGAGGAAATGATGGCCCTTGATAAGGCTGGTACCTAGAATCTCATTGATTTACTTCCTGGAAAGAAGGCTATTGGCTATAAGTAGGTGTTTGCAGTTAAGACCAAAGCTGATGGCACCTTGGAATGATTGAAAGCTCGATTGGTGGCTAAGGGTTATGCTCAGACGTATGGTGTTGACTATTCAGAAACTTTCTCTCCTGTGGGCAAGTTGTCCTCTGTTCGTCTCTTCATCTCTATGACAGCTACCCATGGTTGGGATCTTCATCAGCTGGATGTTAAGAATGCATTTTTAAATGGTGATCTTCTTGAGGAAGTTTACATGGAGCAACCGCCTGGCTTTGTTGTTCAGGGGGAGCATGGCAAGGTATGCTACCTTCAGAAGTCTTTATATGGTTTGAAACAGAGCCATCGTGCTTGGTTTGACAAATTTAGTTCTGTGGTTAAAAAATTTGGTTTGCATCAAAGTAAATGTGATCATTCTATGTTTTATCAACGGACGGATGCTGGCATGATTCTCTTAGTAGTCTATGTCAATGAGATTGTTATTACAGGCAGTGATATGTCAGGGATCTCATCACTCAAGGCCTTTCTAAATTCTCATTTTCAAACAAAGGATTTGGGTCCGTTAAAGTACTTTCTTAGAATTGAAGTTATGAGAAGCAAGAAAGGCATTCTCCTAACCCAGCGGAAATATGTCCTTGATCTACTGAAAGAAATCGAGAAACTTGGAGCAACACCCAGTAGCTATCCCATGATTCCTAATCCCTTTTTGGATATTGATGATGGTATGCCATTTGATGAGCTACCCGAGGATGTGAAAAAACCGATTGATCCTGAGAAGATTAAACCGTTTGCCTACCCTGAGCGATACCGAAGGCTGATTGGAAAATTGAACTATCTCACGGTAACTCACCCTGATGTAACCTTTCCTGTTAGTAGGCTTAGCCAATTCATGGTATCACCAACCATCGCTCAGTGGGAAGCTTTGGAGCATGTCCTACATTATTTGAAGGGCTTACTTAGTCATGGTATACTCTATACGAATCATAGTCACACAAAGATTGAGTGTTACTGTGATGCAGATCATGCAAGGTCAAAGACGACTAGGAGGTCCACTACGGGCTATTACGTTCTTATAGGTGGAAACTTGGTATCTTGGAGGAGTAAGAAGCAGGATGTGGTGGCAAAGTCTAGTGCAGAGGCTGAGTATCGAGCCATGTCTCAGTCCGTCCAGGAGATTTTGTGTATCCACCAATTAATGAAGGAGGTCGGTCTTGCCATGTCATTGCCTGTCAAACTGTGGTGTGATAAAAAAGCCGCCTTACACATAGCCTCCAACTCCGTGTTCCATGAACGTACGAAACATATTAAGATTGATTGTTACTTTGTACGTGATAAGATCAAGGAGAATTTTATCTCTACAGGACATGTACTGTCTAGTGATTAGTTAGGTGATTTTTTAACTAAGGCCTTGGACAGCATTCGGGTTGACTATCTTTATAACAAGTTGGGCCTGATTAACATCTATGCTCCAACTTGAGGGGGAGTGTTAGGAAATATTGTAAATATCCCACATAATCAGGGATAGTTAGTATCCCACAAAATTAGGGATTGTGATTAGTATCAATCACCATAATGAGCCATTAATCCTGAGGCTCCTACTTTGTATATAAATACCCTAGTGTAATATGAATAATACATCTTTCAGAGAGTATTTCAATTACAATCATCATCTCTCATCTCTCTCCTTCATCTCTATGGACGTCTAGCTCAAGAGGAAGAAAGAGAAAGCTTTAGGTGAGTTTTTAGCTTGGTAGATGTCCTCTATTGCTTAGATACCCTTCTATAATTTTGTTCATAGTGATGAGAGCTTCATCTCTATGATTTTAGATTCTTGATTGATGGTTTTTGATAGCTTGAGGAAAATTGGAAAGATGAAGAATCAAGGAATTGGTTTGAGAAAGAGGAAAAGGTGAGTATTTGAAGCCTTTTGATCTAAGTTTTATGATTTGTGGATGAGCTTTATGAATTTTGAATTTTGCCCTGATTTTCTTATGATTTTGGATTGAATGAATTGGGTTGTGTTTTATGTTGAAAATGGTGTCATGTTGTGATATTTAGTCATTGGAATTGGTTTGGATTGGATTGGACACATTGATTGCAAAACTGGAAATGTTGTCCATTGAAAGTTTGTTCTAGGAAGTCCATTTGTGTTGACGTTTTGAATGGGTAAATGATGTTAGAAAATTGTGAAACTTTTCAGTCTTAAATTTCACATCCCGAGCTTCAAAATGGACATATAATTTGCACCATTTCGTTTTGTGAGCTGGGAGATATGACTGTCCAAAGTTTGATGTCAAAAATGGACTCTGTTTTGGGGCAGTGTTGGATTTTGGGCAATTCTATATTTTTGTGGTGATTTCTAGTAATGGTACATATTTTTCCTATGAAGAGGACTTAAATATCTTTCATTTGGCTTTAGAATCACCTCATTTAGATTTTTATGGAATAAGTTATGATTTTTGGAAGTTCAGCCAAGAAACATGATTTTCTTGGCCGTGGCCCAAATGTTTTTGACCTGTTTTTGGCCGTGGCCAACCCCCAAAAATGACATTTTGGACTTTCAAAGATGGTCTTTGGTCAAGTGTTTTCCCAAGCCTTTAGGCATATGTTTAGGCTTTGATTAGCCACCTAAAGGTCATGAATGGTAACGAACTTTAAGTGTTATGAAAGTAAAGATTTGGAATAGAGAATAACCCTATGTCCTTGATTTAGTTATAGGGTTTGAAGTTTTCCCTGATCGTGAGTAAGTGGTGCTGGAGCATATGTGGAAAGAATAAGTGTAGGAAACTTATCTCTTCTGCATGTTTTTGATATTTGTGTTGGTGTATTAATGCATGTATTGCTTTGCTTGATTATGTGAAACATATATGAATGATTGTAGCTCTGTTTCGATTTATGCTAAGGCCATGAGCATGTTATTGAAACATTGAGCATGCAGATATGTCATTGTGTGAGCATGAGTTATGTATTGCAAGCATGTCATGCATTAAACACTTATCTTACATGCATACTGGTATTTGTTTCCTACTGAGATTCTCTAGAATCTCACCCTCCCTACTAACAGTTAGACAGGGCAAGCGGATCGAGGAGAGAGCAAGCAGCCGAGGGTGGCAATGACTCCTTCGGGATGTGATTTTGGTTGTTGGTTATCATAGTTGGGAAGTATTCTACATTTGGTATTTGTATTTGGATTTAAATATGGGAATGTATATTCAGATATGTATTTGAAAGGATACTATGTAATCCCCGTATGAGAATTTTTAAAAGGACGTTTACGCCCTGTGAGGCTATGATTTATGTATGGGACCTGGGGTTGCCGGGATTTTTGTTGTGCACTCTGATGTGTAGATATAAAAGTGATTTATCTGTATAAAGTAATTGTATTCAAAATGTGAATTTGAAACCAGATTAATTGTATTCAAAAAGTATTTGTGAAAACCCTATCTTATAGATGGGTTTGAAAAATATTTTTTGATAATTATTGGTCTCTATTTCACTTTAATCGCGTATTTCGGATATAATTACGGAAGGGGGTTACAGGTTATGCTGCCCAAATTTCTTTGAATCATATTTAAGAAGCTTTTAAATGATTTAATAAAGGATTAGAAGTGGAAATGTACAAGTTTTGGAAGCTAAAACACAAAACTATTTTTTCCCATTTTTTCTTCAATATTTTGGCCAGCACTGTTTCAAGGGGTAGGAGTTGAATTTTCATGAAATAAATGGTTCCATTGGATTCAGTGGGCAAAAATAGATGGGGTTACAGTTGGTCACTTTTTCGGTAGAGGCCGAAAACGCCTAATTATGAAAACGCCACTAAAATCCCTAAACCAGGGCTGTCAAGGGTATTTTCATAATTTGATAGTGAATTTGGTAATTTCGAGCCCGAAAGTGGATTCCTTAGGGGAAAATAAGTTAGAATAGCCTTAGTCAAAATTTTGGGAAAACGTGCAATCAGGCCGAGTACCACGGGGCCGGGTTGGGATCCCAGGGGCATTTCGATAAATTTTCACCATAGACTAATATATTCACAAGAAACATTATGGAATAGTCTAAAATGATATTTGGATAGGTTATGACTTATTTCTTGTACATTTAATATTTTAGGACCGAGTCGGAGGCTAGACACAACACGTATTTCGAGACACATTTAAAAAGGAGATTTTAAAGCTTTGAGGTAAGAACATTATCTTTCATACATTATGCCATAGTTATATGATTGTGTGGATGTCATTGTTTGTAAATGCACTTTATTAATTACATGAATTGCCTAGAGAGGGGCTGCTAGTGTCGATGTGCAATTACACTAGGAGTTGGCGGAAGACCAACCGGTGTAGATTGTGGGGCTGAGCCCTACTCATGTATACATGACGATGATGTGTTTATTAATAATTGGTGCATACCTTGGCGCATGTTATATTTATTTTTCACATTTTCTATAAACGATAGTATATTTCTACTGGAATTCTTCGGAATCTCGCCCTATTTTTAAATAAACATCTCAGCGGGTGCCAGTAGATCGAAAGGAAAGAGCGTAGACGCTGGGAAATAATTGGCATGTGTCTCGAGGTGAGGACAAGATAGTGGTTATAATTAGTTATGCCTTAGATATTTTGGAAAATTCTGTAAATATTAAGGTTACCGCTGTATTTTCCGTGTTTCGTCGACGAACGATATCAATATTGTAAACGAATATTTTTATCAGTATAATTGTACTTTTTTGTATGCCCATTGAATTCCGTATTTATTACTCTTCGATTATCGAAATGGAAACAGGTGTTGACAGGCTTTCTTTGAGAGTTGTGGAGTAACTTTTGGTAATTGTTTATAAGTTGAGGAGTAGCAGGTAACTTTGAATATTCTTCCATATACTTGTGAATTGTGCATGATTGTGAATGACTATCTTTTATAAAAAAAAAATAGACTGAATTATATGTGCATATGTATTTATTATAAATTTCCAAGTAAGTAATGTTACAAGTAAATTTCTTCATAACTCACTTTATTCACATAGTTAATAGTTTAATTATAATTAATGTATTATTGGATTATTGTTTCCTTTTAGGCATGTTTGAATATGTGATAATATTTTATACGAATAAAAGCACAATTTATTGTACATTGTCTTTTAATTATGTTATTAGTGATTGAATATAACTGTCATGGCGGTTGCATTTGTGATGGGTTGGAATAAGGAGCAATTTGTATATTGAGATCTTTTACCACGTGGTATGCCATCACTCGGTGCACAGTGGATGGCACTTGTCAGGGTCCCTTTTTCCATGTGTTCCTTTGGCCGAGATTGCATTGGAGCTGTGGGATATGTGACACCTCCTTAGTTTTGCTGTTTTAAGGAGGGGAGCCTTAGTCCAGACTTGAGCTCTACACCTTTGGCCGAGTGTATCTTAAGAACTGGTGAGCTTGGGACAATCCAGTCAAATGGATGGGTTTCTGTTAGACTATGTGTTAGCCTATGACTCTAGTCAGTGGAATAAGGATGGACGCTGATATAAGGGAAACTGTATATTACATACTGCATAATTATATATTACCTGTTATGATGAAAATAGAGGTTGGCATAATGATGATTAAATGTGACCTCATTTTGTATGACGATTATGATATATGCAAATATATGTGTAATCAGTTCCTTCTTTTAAATCATATATAGTTTGCTTGTGTACGGTAGAAGCTTTCAATAGTTATTGAGACATAGAATCTCATCCCTATATATTAACATTTTTCAGGTGTTTGTTCAAGTAGGAAACAAGGGAAGGCACCTATGAAGTGAGTCTTAAAGGATCCTTTGTGCTCCTAGAGCATGTAATATCCCGAATTTTGGAACTGGAGGCTTTGGAATAAGCCTAAATTAAGGGACCGCTAAGCCCCGATTTAGCAGGTGTCTTGAACTTATTCCCTAACGTTTCTTATAATTGTGAGGTATTAAAGGGAATAAAATGGTGAATTAAATAGTATGAGAAATTTGGTGAATTAAAGAGTATGAGAAATTTGTATACAAAAATGCAATTAACTCTTAGGTTTTCTAGAAACCCCAATATTGAGGTCCAAAGTAGAAGAATATAAGAAAATAATATTTGGCCAATACTAATGTTAATTTTGGTCATGAGATATTAGAAATTAAAGGTAAACAATGTTTTCGGTGAAATCGCCTATGAGGCAGTGACATTATCATGTGATTTTGTATGACCAAATGATAAGCAAAAATTATAAAATTTTACAGGGTGAAATCAAACATCTTAAGCTTTAATTTGATAGTCATATTAATCAATTAAAACTATATATAAAAAGTTATTAATTTTTGAAATTTACTCAATGAAATTGATTATTTTCTGGAACAGCATGTAAAGATTCAAACTCTAGGAATGATATGCTTCTAGCTAGCAAAAGGCTATATTTTTCCTTGAAACTAGACTCAGTAAGGGTTCTATAGCCTTTAGAATCACTCCAATTCAATTTTCCTAGAATTAGTCATGATTTTTCAAAGTTTGGGTAGAAATCTGCCAAAATTTTGTAAAAATCCGAAATTTGGAAAATGGTTAAAATACCATAAAGTAAAATAATAAAAGCTTCATCCTCTTCCCTTGGCTGGCATAAACTGACTCCATATCAGTTTTAGAGAGGGAGGAAGAGCTCAACATTGTAGAGAGAGAAAGGAGAAGAGATCTTGTACGGTAAGCCGATTTCTTCGATGATTTAGCTCCTAACGCGTATAACTCCGATTCTAAGCTACTCCTATATGTTTCTTAAGATTTGGAAGCTCATATTTTGGTGTTATGACAGCTAGGGTTTCATCCATATCAAGGAAAAAGCTAGTGGGAGCATGAGGTAACTTCTAAACTTTGTATATTAACTATTCTGGCTATTGTGAGCAATTTAATTGGTGAAATTTCACTGGATTGCCGTTGGTTTTAAATTTTAGAAATTGAGTTGCCTAAGGGTTGTGCTGCCCAATTTTGGTTCAAATGGTAGTTATAACCTAATGTAATAGTTAATAAAGTGGTTAGGAGTATAAATGAACGCGTTTACAGAGCCGAAATCGTAAAATCCCGATTTTTCCAGAAGGATACTGTAATTTCCGCCAGCTATAGAAATGGGTCTTAGAGTTGGATTTTCAACGATTTGATGATTTCATTGGATTCATGAGGGAAAATTAGGTGGGGTTACAATTGGTCACTTTTACGAAAAAATCTGAAAAAGCATAATTACGAAAATGCCCCTGAAACCCTTAAAGTATGACTGTCAAGGGCAATTTTGTCTTTTGGCAGTGAATTTAGTAATTCTGAATCCGGAAATGTATTTCTTGGACGGAAATATATCAAGATAGCCCAGGTTAGAATTTCAAAAAAAGTATAATCGGACCAAGTATGGCGAGGCTGGGCCGAGTCCTTGGGGGTATTTTAGTAATTTTTTAATATAGACTCATATAACTCCCAGAAACACTATAGAAGTGTCTAAATGGTATATTTGGAATTGTATGATCGAGTGGAGAGCCGAGCTGCGACACGCTTTACGAGGCACGCGTTTCGAGGCTGAAAAGGGTTAAGGTAGAGGACTCACCTTATTTACATGTATTTGATATCTCTGCTTGTGTAGTGATGTATGCGATTGCTTTACTTGATTGTGTAGAGCATATTTGAATAAATGAAGCTCTGTTTCTGTGTTCGCTGTGGTCATAGTCTTGTTGAATGAAACATTGAGCATACAGAAATGTCATTATAAGGCATACATCTAGTTAAAGCTAACATGTCATACACATAGCATTTATCATGCATACATTATTGGTATCTATTTCCTACTGAGATTCTCCTGACTCTCACCCTCCCCTACCAACAAATTAGACAGGTGAAAACAAGAGGTGTACTGAAATCAAAGAAGAGAACTGCACGAGAGAGGGTTGCAGTGGTGGAGCGAAGATAGGAAGAAGTTCTCTGTTTCACTGGGATGGGTTTAGACACCCAGTAACCTTATGCAACTACATTAATCGTAAGTATCATGTACGAACCCTTATGGGGAATTTTTGTAATCATGTACATATTTTCAGTATAATTATGCTATTCCTGTGTTGCCCACCGAACCGCATATCATTTTCTATGAATACTCTAGTAAAGGTGAAATTAAAATAAGGGTGTGACAGAGCACATGTAATGTCGTTTTATTTGTCATGACCCTAAGACTTTCACATATTATTTTATTTACTAAAATAGTCTGAGGATTTGATTTAACACTAAGATATGGGCTTTATATGAACTGATTTTGATTATTAGGATGTTAAACATCTTTATTGATGATATTTAAAATACTTTGGTTAAATACTTGGTTGTTTGGTTTGAGATGTTACACTGGTGGGAATATTTTAGCAGAATATTCCCCTTAGGAATAAATATTCCTAAAGTGGTGGGGTTGCACAAAATGTTGGTGACCATTGGGCCACCAATGTGGAATATTCCTCTTAAGAATAAATATTCCTAAAGTGGTGGGGGTTGCACAAAATGTTGGTGACCATTGGGCCACCAATGCCATTTAATATAAATAATGCAATATATATATATATATATATATATTATCATCCTTTAATCTTTAACCTAAGTCCATTAACAAGTTCAGATAAATAATTGATAAGTTTAGATAAGGAATTCACAATTGTTGTTTTTTAAGTAAAAAATTCAATTACTCTCTCAAGCCACTCATAAGTTTAGATAAGGAATTCGTAACTTTCGTCTAAGTAAAAAATTCACTTATTTTCTTAGACCATTCACAATTTCAGATAACGACTTTTCAATTTTTTTTTAAGTAAAAAATTCACTTACTCTCTCAAGCCATTCACAAGTTCAGATAAAGAATTTACAACTTTAAAAAACCCTAAACCCTAAATAGTTGTGAGTTACTTATCTAAAATTGTCAATTTCTTATTTAAATTTATCAACAGCCTAATAGTATGAATTTTGAACTTTGTAAACGAAAATTGTGAATTCTTTATTTAAATTTGTGAATAGTCTAAGAGAATAAGTGAAATTTTTACTTAAAAAATGAAAGTTGTGAATTCTTTATATAAACTTGTCAATTCCTTATTTGAACTTGTTAATGGGTTTAGATTAAAAATCAAATGTTAATATATATATATATATATATATATAGCATTGTTTGTATTGAATGGCACTGGTGGCTCAATGATCATTAACATTTTGTGCAAACAAAGTGGTGGGAGTTCAAAACCCACCCCACCACTATTTATTCCCAAGGGAATATTCTGTCCCACATGAGCTTTGGCGGCAACGGCGGCCCATGGAAGTAAGGTTTTTAAATGAAAAAATATATGTTAGGATAAATTGGTCTTTTCCTTTTAATTAAAATAAATAAATGGAGCCTAACATCTCTATAGGATTATGAATAGTCAAAATACCTGTTTGTCTTTTAGTATTTTTAATGTTCTTTATTAAGAGTTTTCCCTAAATGTTAGTGCAAAATTGAAAGAAATAATTTCTTTTCCCAATGTTGGAATTAAATTAAATATTTTAAACATTAAATATTCTGTCGCAAGAGCCAAGAGCTGCAAAAACTACACAATATACTTAAAATTAATACTTTGTTATGAATATTAATTATATGGACATTTATAGACTTTTGACCTCTTATATCTTAATCATCATTTATGAATATAATTGGGAAACTAGAAGGCTACTTAATATACATTCATATGGCATGAATGTAGCAAAGGGTTACATGGTGTAGATTCATGTGTATTAATTATACGATTCATTGTATGTGGCTCTTAATAGTGACCATGGTTGTCAAACTCACGCATTTAAATAAATCCGTGATAGTAACATAAACTCATATTGGAAACTCTAATCTTAAACTTGTAAAAATTTACTTTTATTAATAAAAAACGATTGTTGGAATATAATTAAATAATTAAAATATTAAAAATGACCACAATTTGTTTTTTTAAAGAAATAAATCATGATAATTGAAATTAAATCAATTAACATTTATAATTTCTTATAATAAAGAAATTTCTATAAACTCCATATATAAATATATTGAGTATAATTAAAGCAAAAAAGTTAACACGTGTCAACAATGAATTAACACGATTTTGTAATATAAAAATGAAAAAAATGGTAAATTCGTTATTTGAACTTTCAAGTTTAATCAAGTTTACCACTAGTATAAGTTTGAAAGCGACTTGACATGATTTTGTAAGATAAAAATATAAAAATAGTAAACTTTGAGAGTTAACTCGTGAGTTTGACAATAGTGATGGTGACTCTTGAAAGTCTATAAATAGAGGTCATGTACAAAACATTATAATGTACAAAGAACACAAATAGTACACAAGTGAATGAGAATTGCTCTCCCTTTTTCGATTTTTCCCTCCTCTTGCTCTTCTCTCTTATCCCAAATCTCTTTTATTTTTACAACAATTTATCAACACAAAACTCTAATGAAGGTATGTTTTTCTCATTGTTGCCTTGATGATTTCATCCACCTTCTTGTACTGTATCTTTATGTGATCTATCTGGGATAATATAAGTCACTATATGGAATTAAAGAGACCTTTTTACTAATTATTTTAGACATCGGATTTCATGACTAAAATTAAACATTGTTATTATTTTTCTATCTCATTTTAATCTCGTTTATAAGTTATTCAATATTAGTGACGTTGTTACTTTTTAGTATGGCTAGAAGCCATTTTTTAAGAAATAAAGGGTATTAAGGTAAATTTGTTATGTAATTTAAAGGTAGAGCCGGGAAAACGGGCCGAGCCCGTCGGGCCGGCCCTTTTAGGCCCTGGCCCTTCAAGGGCCGGGCTTGTAAATTGTAGCCTCAAAAGGAAGTCGGGCCTAAAAGGGCCGGCCCTGTAGGGCCTCGGGTTTAAAAGGGCCGGCCCTGGAGGGCCTCGGGCCGGCCCTTTAGGCCCGTTTATTTTTTATTTTTTTTACTTGAAAAGGAACCATGTTACATTTTTGAATTACCTTATTGAATCTATATGTCACTCTGTCCTCATATTGTATAGAGTATGATTTTTGAGTATATTGTTTTGTCTAATTGAATCATATTGTGATTTTTGAGTATGATTTTTGAGTATATTGTTCTGCCTATTTAGACTAAAATCATATTATATACCATTCTGCTTGATAGAGTGTGATTTTTTATGGAGGTTGTGATTATTTGACTACTTGAACCTACTGCTCAAAGTGAAAAACAATCAAATGTCATTGAAATTGATGGTAGTGGTGAAGAAGGTGAAAATGATTGTCGTCATACTCATGTTGTTTAGATGTTAGGTATTTAGCTTCTTGCCTTCTTATACTTTGGCCTTTGTGTGAGTTATTTATGGACATGATTTTACCTTTGATTATACATTAGTAACTGTGTTTGTTTGTTGCAAGAGACGTGTTATTTAAACATTAATGTTGACAACATTTATGTATTAAATTAGAACTTTAATCGTTGTTATTTACTAATTATATCTCTTTGGGGAAAATACGCAGGAAAAATAATTAAATATTGTGAAAAGAATTTCCAGGCCCTGCGGGCCGGCCCTGGCCCTGATGCTCTCGGGCCGGGCCTTGAAAAACTGCAATTTTCCTGACCCCGAGCCCTTTAGGGCCGGCCCTGTTAGGCCCTGGCCCGTCAAGGGCCGGCCCTGTAGGGCCGGGCCGGCCCTGATTCCCAGCTCTATTTAAAGGAAAACCATATATGAGGTATCTATAGTTTCATTCAGTTTTTAATTTGATATCTGTGTGTTTTTTCCTCCTTATTAAATTTTTTAATTTTACACTGTTAGGAGAATTGGATTTTGGACAAGGGCTGACAACGCTGATACAACAAAGTTATATGAGTTAACTATATTAAAAGATTACAATTAAAAATTTAATAAGAAAAAATATACAAATTCCAAATTAAAAATTGAAGGAAACTACGTTTACATGAAGAATGGTTTTCCCTTAAGCCATTTCAGGATCTGAATTAGGATTTGCATATTTGAGGACTTTTGTGTCTTTCTCCTTTTATTTTTCGTGGTTGGTTTTAATCAAGGGAAGACAAAATCGAGACTATATATCATTAGGATCCATGCGTGTGAATATAATATTTTATGACAAATTAAATCAAGAATATAGAATTATATAATAAGTGCGAAAATATAAGGACAAAGTTTACAAACAAGGGTTAAAGTGCAAAAATATCCATGAATTTTCTTCAAAAGCGTACCCACCACCATAAACTTTTAAAAAGGGGGAAAAAGTAACACAACCGTCAAAACTAACTGATGGAGATTACCTACGCTATGAAAATACCAAAATACCCCTAGTACAAAAAAGGAAAAAAAAACTTCCTCTGAACCTAATCCATCGTTGCCCATATTAAGTCTATTATTAAGGAGGCATTTTTGAACTGATGCTCCTCAGAAACATTAGGTGATGGAATCTGCAAAACAATAGTAGAAAATAATTCCACCACTTTCTTCTATCCAGGCATCAGATTCAACAAAAACCGAACATAATGGGACCATCTCCAGAATCAATAGAGAAAATGGCTAGCTAAAAAAAGTCTCCCTCTAAACCTCATATCCATCTTCTTCCCAGTGAAGCACCCAACAAACATAGATGAACAAAAACAAAATATTCTTACACAATTGGCTTCTGAATTAACTCCAAAAAATAGTAAGAACCCTAAGAAGGAGTGGGAAATTCCTATCTGCTAAACAAACTAGATATAGGAAGCAAAAGAGAGAGCACTCACCTCTTGATTTTGCAAAAAGAAAAGCAGAACCTTCAAGACCAGGGGAGATGAACAGCAATTCTTCTTCAAACACAGAAGTACTGGATGTTGATTCTTCTTCCCATTGTTTGGATTTAGTGAGGAGGGTGGAAAAACGAAGAGGTCAACGGCGCCATGAATGGAGTGGCTGAGATCGACGGCTAGCTGAGAGAGGCAAAATGCAAGAGTGAAGAAGAAAAACAACGAAACAGGATAGAAAGAAGAGAGAAATTGAGGGGGGAGGGAGGTTGCCGCCTTATCTTCTCCCCACCACGCCTTCGATCTTGCAGCCTCCGATGAAGATGACATAGCCATTCTCCTCTCATTGAGTTGCAACGATAACGGGGTAGGATCGGTGAAGATGCGGAAGAGGAAACCAAACATTCGCCATGCTTGATTCTTCGCTGTCATCGGTAGAAGATTTCGCCGCCACAGTCACCTAGAATTGAGAAGGAAAACATGGAGTTTAAAGGAGGAGGGGTGAGTCTGATAAGAGAGGAATGGAAGGGGTAAGAGGAAGGGTAGTAATGAAAATAAAACAAATTAGGCTTTCTAATTTTTAATAACGTGGGGCCCACAAAGATATTTACCAGAAGTTATGTGATTTTAACTGTAACATCATTTTTGCCCTTATTTTAAAAGTTTATGGTTACTTTTGCCCCCCAAAAAAAGTTTATGGTGGTGAGTGCACTTTTTAAGAATGTTCGTGGGTATATTTGCACCTTAACCCTACAAACAATATATAATTTGTTATTGCATGCATACTTTTTACTCAAGAAGTAGGTAGAGACGAGAAATATTTATATACTCTCAGAGTGTCATGTTATTTAAATAGTCGTTAAAAATATAATAACTCATATTATTTTAATCTTAGTTGGCTGATGAGTCATCTTAAAAAATTTAATTTTTATCTTGTTTTTAAGAAAAATATTGGTTGATCATTTTGTTTTAGTTTGTTTTTAAAATTAAGATGGTTTTTCTTAAAAATATGATAAAATTTGAATTTTTTCAGATGATTCATTAACCAACTAGGATTAAAATGATATGAGTTGTTATGTTTTTATTGGACAAATTTCAGATGACGTGATACTCTTATAGTATAAAAGTATTTATCAATAAAGACTACTTATTTCATTATACACACACATAAAAGTTTTAACATAATGATAATACAATTTAGGGAGAATTGCATTTAGGTCCCGCACAAGAGAAAAAATGAGAAATAATCCCATTAACAAGTCCAGGGGATTCAATTGATAAGTCTAGGTGTTACACCCTTATCTTATTTCTATATTTTTCATAGTGCTTGCACGCAGTTTGGGGAACAACACAAGAATAGCACAAATATACTGATATATTGATACAAGGTACTTGATTACAGCACAGGTTTCTTCCTCTCAAGGTTTGAAAGTATATATACAAATTATCCCAAAATATCCAAATATTCAAAAATACACAACATATAACCAAATAATTCCTATCTCGGGATCCACACCCTTCAATGACCTGTATCTGCTGTTTTGCCCTTGAAGCCACTAGATCCCACTAGCATATTTATTAATTTGAAAAAGGGTGAGATTCAAACGAATCTCAATATTAACTTACAATCGTTCATATAAAATGTGAAAAGCAAATATGTCGTGCTCCATGTTATGCACAAAATAAAATGATGTCCTACTTTCAACTCATTTTCTTAATATGACTAAGTATTTTTGTTATGATGATTAAATTTTAGTGGTAAAGACATGATGTGGTGGCCATATATCTAAAAGGATATAGAAGTGTTAAACAACCATTTGCCATTCATATTTGGTGATGAATAGTCTTAGACCAACGTGAAAGGCATATTTATGAATAATTAATTAGCAGCTAATTCTCTTACTAGTACGTATTGAGTTCTTAGTATGTACTCCCAAGGATAACATATTGAATCTATTCTCCGGAAGGAATCTCATGGACAGACATTCCTTGTTCTAATTTGTTTTAGGGCATCTCTTCATTGGATACTTAAATGCCTATTGTTTAATTCATCCATCGACAAAAACCTTCAATGTAAAAAGAACATAAATAATAGTCAAGTGAATGAGAATTACTCCCCCTTTTCTCTCTCGAATTTTCCATCCTCTTGCTCCTCTCTCTTATCCCAAATCTCTTTTATTTTTATAACACTTTATGATTTCACGAAACTCTAATGAAGATAAGTTTCTCTCATTGTTGCCTTGGTATCATCAATGTGTGTGTGTGCGCGTGTATATTAATTAGTTGGTTGGGGGAATTAGAACATATAGTATGTGGAGACTTAAAAATGATGCATATTTTTAAATTTAGTTAATTTTGGTGGATTAGAAAATGTGTGCCCTTGAATCATTTGTTCGCCAAACCCACTAGTTTAATCTAGGTGCCCATGTTGTTTTGGGTTAAAATTAATTAATGGTTTGATCATAGTCGTAATCTGGGTGAGCCCACTTTGATTGTGTTTAAAAGGTAATGATGTTAAGAAGGAATCTTGATTTGATAGATGCTTTCTTAATTGAAAATTAATTATTATTTTCAAATTTTGGTCCAATATTATGAATCTTTTCATTCCAACAGAGAATAGATATAGAAACACTTGCAGCTCAAAGCTGAATAATGTCCCATCCCCATGTTTTTTTGTCTAATTAGAACAAGTACACGGTAATTAATTAATTAATTTAAAACACAAATTAGCTGTATTTATTATCCTTACCATTATAAGTTTCCAAAGTCATGAATTTATTCTTAAAAAATTCTTTCTACTAAGTCTTATTTCATGTATTATTTGATTGACTAAACAAAATCAAGTTGTAGTTCTTATGTGTTAAATTTTATATTTTATAGTTGAACTTGATTTTTGGCATATTCCTTCTTAATTGTTATGCACTTTTTATTCTCCATGATTAGTCTCCTTTTTATATTAATTTGTCTTTCTACTTTTGATTTTTTGGAAAATGTACTTTGAATTATCTAAATTGGACATTGGATTATTTGAGATAGTTTCCAATTCTTTACCGTTCATCTTCAATGTTAGTCCAACTTTAATACTGTATTTAATTAATAAATATGACCTCCAAGAAAATAATTTGGATGACAAACTACTAATCTACTATGACATTAAAGTTGCAAAAGTGAAATAAATTTGGGCTGGGCTTTTGATTATCGACTTAAGAAACCATGCTGGGCTGGGCTTTGTAAAAGAATATGTTAGTCCAACTATTACATAAATAACATTGGCAAAAAAACAAAAAGAAGTATTACATAAATAAACCATGCTGACAAACGATGAATCTACTATTACATTCGTCGTCAATGTTAGTCCAACTTTAATATTTAATAAATAAATATGACGTCCAAGAATATAATTTGGCTGACAAACTACTAATCTACCGTTACCTTTAAGTTGCAAAAGTCAAATTTGGGCTGGGCTTTTGACTGTCGACTTAAGAAACTATACTGGGCTGGGCTTTGTAAAAGAGTTTGGGGCTCAGTAACGATGGAGTAAATGAGTTTGGGCCAAGCTAAAATACTCCCTCCGGTCTTAATTATAAGATAAAGTTGACTTTTTTGGAGAAATTAAGGAAGCCAATTAAATTATTCTAGAGTATTTATATTTTTATTTTTTTCTCCAAACTGATTAATTTGACTAATAAACTAATATATAATCTAAGGATGCTAAAAATATAAACACTCTAAAGTAATTTAATTGGCTTCCTTAATTTCTCCAAAAAAATCAACTTTATCTTATAATTAGGACCGGAGTGAGTACTTTACAATCCTCAAATAAAGTGAAATCCATTAATTGATGTGAAGATGTGAATCCCAAACAATAAAGTGAATAAACCATATCACGTCTTGTAAGTTACACGTATTAAAATTTATATGGATGTCATCTATCTATCTATCTATTGTATCTTTAGAAAACGTGTAGTAACAGTGCTTTCAACCAATTCTGTTAACAGCACCCACTGATCTCACTTTGCTGCTTAAATTCATTTCACGGTGTGAGATAACCCAATCCAAATGCATCAAACCATTTCCCTTAACGATGAATTGTCTTCCATTAAAACGCCCGTTTGGAACTGACTTTAATACGCACTCAAGAACATAAAACTGATTCCCAACAAAATATCATAAAAGGCAACCCAATCGCATTAATTATTACTATTAGGATTTATAACTGATTTCCATCATAATCCCATAAAAGGCAACTTCCAGTACTATCAGGATTTAAAACTGATTCCCGTCATAATCCCATAAAAGGCGACTGCATAAAAAAAGTTTTATAAAAAATGGACCCAATTAAATTAATTAATGTTAGGATTTAAAATTGATTCATAATCCCATAAAAGAGGACTTTAATTAATATTAGGACTTAAAGCTGATAACGGCATCTGCATGAAAAATGGACCTCATTAAATTAATTAATATTAGATTTTTAATATTCTATCAGTTGACACTCCTAATTAAGACGCCACATTCAATGATGGACCAACCTCAGCTTAAATATAATAGGATTTAGAACGGAGTGGCTTCGGGTTAAAAATATTAGGGTTTTAAATTTAAATATGAAATATGAATTTAGAATAATAACAAATACTTATAGATAATTGGATCTTAAAATTAAAAAAGGACTATGAATTTGGACTAACAACAACTTTAAATAATGGGAAAAAAATAACGTGAGTAAAGCCCCATTACTCCACCCAATTTTTTTTTTTTTAATACAAATAAGGAATATGAATTTGGAGTAAGAACAACTTTAAATAATAAAAAAAATAATGTGAGCAAAACCCAATTAATCCATCCAATTATTTTTGTCAAACAAATATTCCATCCAATTATTGAAAACCCTTAGGGCCCGTTTGGTATGTTGGAATTGATTTTGATGGAAATGGATATGGATATGGATATGGAAATGGAAATGGGGACTAAAAGTATGTTTGGTATGTCATGGAAATGAAATCTAATTTTTGTATAAAAATACCAAAATGTCCTTCAATTTTTTATTTTTTATTTTTTTTTAAGGTAGTGGAGAGTAATAGATGGAAATGATCATATGAAATTATAAATCTTAAGGGTAAAATAAGAATTCCATGGAATTTGTTACAATTCCATGGGGTATATGATGGAAGCTTAATTCCATCAATTTGATGGAATTGGCTCTTCCATGGAGGCCAATTCCGTCATACCAAACATACTGCAGCATGGAAATGAATTCCATTTCCATTTCCAACCACCTCAATTCAAACGTACCAAACAGGCCGTTAATAAACCAGAGCTAAACCTATGGGCCTCATACGGTTTTTATCATGTTTTTTAATTATGTACGAATTTTACGATTTTTTACTAATAAAAAATTCATAAAGAATCTTTAAGAATATCAAGACATCCCAAGTAAACCCAATTGAATTCATTCACCAATTTCATTAAAAAAAAAAAAAAACCCCTCCCCCCCCCCTTAACCCCACAAGATCGTTCACACTAAGAACAACTTTAAATAATGAAAAAACATAATGTGAGCAAAACCCAATTAATCCATCCAATTATTTTTGTTAAACAAATATTCCATCCAATTATTGAAAACCCTTAATAAAGCCAAAGCTAAAACTATGGGCCTCATACGGTTTTTATCATGTTTTTTAATTATGTACGAATTTTACGATTTTTCACTAATAAAAAATTCATAAAGAATCTTTAAGAATATCAAGACATCCCAAGCAAACCCAATTGAATTCATTCACCAATTTCATTAAAAAAAAAAAACCCCCGTTAACCCCACAAGACCTTTCACATTCCATGGAGAATAACAAATTGGATAAAGATTAGAGTTACGGATTGGGTATAGATTAGAGTTGGGAATCAAGGCCGGTCCTAAAGAGTTCGGAATCAGGAAAATTACAATTTTTTAAAGCCTGGCCCAAGAGCATCAGGGTCAGGGCCGGGAAATCATTTTCACAATATTTAACTATTTTTCCTGCGTATTTTCCCCAGAGAGATATAATTAATAAATAACAATGATTAAAGTTCTAATTTAATACATAAATGTTGTCAACATTAAGGTTTAAATAACACGTCTCTTGCAACAAACAAACACAGTTACTAATGTATAATCAAAGGTAAAATCATGTCCATAAATAACTCACACAAATGCCAAAGTATAAGAAAGCAAGAAGCTCAATACTCTAACCTCTAAACAACATGAGTATGAAGACTATCATTTTCACCTTCTTCGCGACTATCATCAATTTCAAGGACATTTGATTGTATTTCACTTTGAGGAGTAGGTTCAAGTAGTCAAATAATCACAACCTCCATAAAAAATCATACTCTGTCAGGCAGAATAGTATATAATATAATTTTATTCTAAATAGGCAGAACAATATACTCAAAAATCATACTCTATACAATATAAGGATAGAGTGGCATATAGATTCAATAAGGTAATTTAAAAATGTAACATGGTTCTTATGTAAGCAAACAAAAAATAAAAAATAAACGGGATTAAAGGGCCAGTCCTTTTAGGCCCGACTTCTTTTTAAGACTATAATTTATAAACCCGGCTCTTGAAGGATCAGGGCCTAAAAAAGTCAGTCCGACAGGCTCAACCCGTTTTCCCGATTCTAGTGTAGATGACAGCGCCGCCCCATAAGGCATGCCACCAGCATTCAAAGATACCTAATATGTCAAATCATTGACAGTAAAGAAGCATGGGTTATCATTGCCCTGCACGTGTTCTACGAAAGATCATCGGACAAAAAAGTATTCCACCATATGATACAGGGGAGGTGGGCATGATCATTGTGGATGAATAAGTTTGTCAACGGTATTAATTATCTGGAATAGTTTAATTTTAGATAATAAGTGTTTATAAATCATGATTCACGATATATAAGGTAAGTATGTGAGAGAAATTTTATCTCAGCTTGCATAATAAACACTTATATTCAAAAAATAAGTATTCCCAAATATGCATATAAAATCCTTCTCATTATGCACTAACTTGTACAATATCATTTACACAAGTTTAAGAAAAAAAATGTAAGGAACTACTATTGAATATTTTGTCACTCCAAAGCGATTAGATAAGCGTTACATGAAGGAACTCTAAGTGGATAAGGTTTATTACTTTCAAAACTTTAACATTTTTCCAAACATCATATTTGCAAATTCCGATAGAAGCATTTAACTTTGTCACTGTTAAAAATATTGCAGATTACATACCACACATAATGAAGAATTAATTGTTTAGTGCTTGTCAGTAAGATATTTTTAGCAGCATAAATCTCTGGAAGGTACTGCACATGTTAGTTCTTTGTACTATCTATTATCTATCTATCCATTATATTACAAGAAATGTTGTAGAAACAGTGGAGTAATGGTGTTCATTTAGGTAGGTAAAAACGGCCGTGCTTATTTAGAGAACAGAAAGGTGTTTATTTAGAAAATTCCATTACGGTGAATTCCATGAGGATCATTGTCCATTATTTTTTGTGGCTAAATTTGCAAATCCGTTATTAACCATTTATTAATAATCAAATGATTTTCTCACAAATATGCATTTCCGTTATTAATCATTAATTAACAATCAATTAATTTCGCCACAAATCTGCAGATAGCACTGTTAATTTGGGGTTGCTGAATGCTATTATGTTATCATTAGATTGCAAATGTAATGTGATGTTACGTACAGAAGTAAAATCTAGAAATTTGGGTACTGCATTGACCCAATGGCAAGCCGGAAACTATTATAGTGTATGTTTGGTAATATCTCAAACCGTGGTTTTAAATCATAGTTTACGTAATCCGAGATAAAACTCCTTTCACACACTTACCTCGTAAGTCGTAAAAGCTATTAAAAAAAGTTAATCCAAACACACACTTACTCTACGGTCTCGAAAGTGTGTCAGCGACAAAGTGAGCCACATGTTTCAAAAAACCTTGCTCTTCATTTTTCTGCAATGCTTACTTCTCAAATACAATTTACTCTCCATTTTCTTATCCATCTTTCTCTAACTAATTACTTCTTTGAAGTTCAGGAAAAAACGCAATTTAAATTGAAATTGAGAATGCATTTATTTAAGGAGTGAGGCATTTAAAAAGACGACATAATGTGTGCATTGATTATGAAAGTAACAGTAAGTACTTAATAATAAGTTATAATACCATTATTTATTTATTAATGTACAAGCATAAGGAAACAAAATGAAACCATATGCTTTAAATGAAACAAACTGAAACCTATTTTTATTTAATTGGAATTGGAATTTGATTGGAATACATGCTTATTTGCATAAATAAGAAACCATGCATACATCCTAAATATTTGCTGACTCCGGAAGAATATAGACACTAAATCAAAGCAAATCTCCCGAATAATACCGTACACCCTACCGGGCAACGCATAGGGAGATATATATAACTTTATTATTGTGTATATTGTTAATAGGGGTAAAGTTGGAAAGCTCTTAACTTTAAGGTTAATGAAGTTTAAGGTTCTTTTAGATTGTAAAATATACTAAAAGTGTATTATGAATAGGAGTAGAGGAGTAATTTCTAACTAATAAAAATAATATTATTTAATAAATGAAATAATTCCATATATTTATGACAATATAAATACAAATAATTAGAAACCCTCTCTAAAGATCGAAAATGCCATAATAATTAATTAGGGCTATAATAATTACGTTGCTTTATTGGTTTCACCTTAGGAATGGAAGGAGGCTAATGGTTTCTTTAAATTTGAGACCCATTTCATCACCAATAACCGTTAAGGGTGCTAAATCAGTATGAAAATATTCCATTATTTTCTTCAATTGTATAACATCCACCTTTAAAGTTGTAATTGTATAATGAAGCACAAGGGAAGAAACTCATGGATTACTATAAACATTTGTGAGGACCAATATTGTGGCACGCTATTATGGTATAATATTCTGCTTCTGAATACCTACTTGACTCATTAGAATGGTTGTTGTACCTTTTTTAAAACCAGCCCCACAAAATCTCAGCAAACTCTTCTTTGGCAAGGATGATGTACAATCGAATAAGTTATTGTCACTTAGAAGAGATCGATGGAACATTCATGAAGGAGCTCCAGGAGCGTGAGGTTTATCACTTTCAAAGCTTCGAGGTGCTTGACAATAATGACAACTATAAAGTGTATCTACACTTGTGGAGAAACAGATTCCACAACATGACATTTTTTCAAGACTCCAATTTGCAAATTCCTACAAATATATTCAACTTTGTCCATGTTAAAAACATTAAAGATTACGCAACAGAGAATGAAGAACTAATTGGTTTAGGCTTCTTAATAAGATATTTTGTATAATTCACATCTCTGAAAGGTAATTGTCTTCTTTTTTGCATTATCGAGTTTAAAATTATAGCCAAACCAATTTTTAGATGTCATAAGGTTCTTTCAAGCTTTTAGAAATTTGGAAGATCAACAAAGAGAATCTTAGACTTTAAAGTGGCTAAATCTCACTCTTGCAAATAAAGAATAATATTCCATTCCCATCTCATGTCTCACTGTTGTTAAATTAATGGCAATAGTAGAGGCCCTTAATCATTAGAAATTCATGGACAAAAACATGATGTTATGGGTAGCTTATTGCCACATGACAGATGTGTTACAGTGTAATCACAGCTACACGTAAATGATATGAAGAACAAAAAAACCAAACCAAATTGTTGTCCTTGGGTCAATATAAAATATAGAAATCCCAAAAAATGCCACTGTTCGTATAATTAATAAATAAAGAAATACTGCTGCAATATCGTATATCTTGAAGTTTACACCACCCGTGCAATGAAGCCCCTAGTTTTCTTTAATTTCAAAATATATTAAATTATGCTAATCTTCTTTGAGTTTTTCTGATATTACAGGGATTTTCATCTTTCATCTATTTTTATTATAAACACCAGCTTCGGGGAAACAATCTATCCGACGGCGCGATATCCCTGCTCTCTGCTTAATAGACGCCGCCAATGAAACCGGGGTTGCGTTTCACTCCTGCACGGAAGGCGGCCATGACGCAAAGTTGGAAAAAATGCCTCAGCTGCGCCGTCATCCGACGGCGCAATATCCATCCGCTTCAGCCCATAAAAGAGCTCGCTCCCCCCGCAATGAATTTCGAAAAACCATCACTCTCAATCACCATTTCTTCTCTACCTGATCTCATCACTTTAGCATCCAACCGTTCAGCTTTCCAGCACTCATGAACTTCATCATGGCGGCTCTCACCTGCCACACCACTTTTGACAACGCCGACATTGTCGAAACGATCCAGTCGTTCTGGGCAACCTATGGCGAGGCCGAGGAGCCTAAGGTCAGCTACACCTATCTGATCCTCGGCCCCGGCAATGTCGGCCTTTCGCTCGCCTGCTGGCTTGAGAAGCAGGGCCACAAGGCCATCCTTTACGTCCCCTCGGACCGCCGCGCCAACTTCGACAAGGTCTGGGCGGCCGGCTCTGGCGCCCTCAAGGCCAAGGGAAAGATCCTGGGCGACGACCAACTGTACCACCCCGAAGTCACCCACGATCTAGCGGCCGGTCTCAAGAAGGCTCGCGTTATCGCCCAGACAATCCCGGCTCACGCTCGCGAGGGCATCGAGAAGGAGCTCAGCCGCCACCAGATGTCGAAGAAGACCATGGTGACCATCCCCGACAACGGCTCGTCGCTCAAGGAGGAGCAGCGCAAGCTCTTTAAGCCCCAGTTCATGGTTGGCTTCAGCACCTCCCCGTTTGGCTGCCGCATCGAAGATGGCCAGGTCTTCCTCAAGGCCGAAAAACTCTTCTATGAGGTCTCGATCTTCCAGACCATGCGCGCCGACCGCGCCGTGTCCAACTCGGCCCTCGAAGCGGACTTGAAGCAGTTCCCCGCCAATGAGGTTCGCGCGCTCCTCGGCAACGCCAAGATCGACGAACGTCCCAACGCCCTTGTCGTCGACCTCTCCAACCCCAATCCCCAGACCCACCTGCCTCCCGCCGTCTTCAACATCGGCGCCATCGAGAACCCCAACATCCGCTTCAACTTCTACGCCGAAGGCATGAGCGATGGAGTGCTCGGCAACACCCAGAAAGCCGATGATGCCACCATCGCTATCGGCGCGGCCCTCGATTTCGATATCCGATCCCAGCTCCTGGCCATCAATCTTTACTACGGCACCAACTTCAAGACGTTCAAGGAGCTCGCGACCTTGTCCATCTCCCACAACGCGACGAAGGGGGATCCTCAGAACTTGGAGCACAGGTATTTCGTGGAGGATGGCGAGAGAGCGAAGTTCCGTGCAGCTCTTGCCGTCAGGCTGGGCGTCGATGAGGAGCATGTCGACAACCTCAAGATCCTCTACAAGTCTGTCGAGAATGCCAGAGGCAAGGAATTCCCCCCCTTCCATCAGCTTCTTGCGATGCATGGCCTGGATCTCGAGGAAGAGGACATCATCGCCAAGTATGGACCGACCGGCTACCTCAACACACCGCGCAAGCTCCTTACCTAAGGGGATGGAGAAGTTGGACTTCTTTTCTCAGCAATCGGAACTCAGGCGCTATCGCCAGCAGGGTGGGAGAAGTTGGTGGTCGCCTGCATGGTTTTGCATTCATTCATTATCCTGCATGCAGTTTTTTCATCTCTTGCTTTTGTAATCCTGTTTGATACAGGACTAGCTAAATAATGATGTTATAATTAAAATCTAAAAAAAAAAAATGATGTTAGAATTTATTATAAAGATAATAATGAAAACATTAATTTTTATCAAATTAAATAATTTAACCAACTTCCAATTCATTTTAATTCTTCTTCTCTTGATAATAGCTATATATTAGTCAAAGTTAAATTCTAGCCTTGTCAGGTTTAATTGGATAGCTCATCAAAAAAATAATTTTTATACATTCGTATGAATTTAAACTTAATACCTCTTATTTAAGCACATGAAGTTACTTCCACTAAAATGATGTCCTACTTTCAACTCATTTTCTTAACATGACTAAGCATTGTTGTTATGATGATTAAATTTTAGTGGTAAAGACACGATGCGGTGGCCATATATCTAAAAGGATATACAAGTGTTCAACAACCATTTGCCGTTCATATTTGGTGAGATTAATAGTCTTAGACTAACGTGAAATGCATATTTATGAATAATTAATTAGCAGCTATTCCCTTTGATCCTAATTATAGGACAATATTTGGGAGTTGATCTTGATCCTAATTATGGGACAAAGTTCTAATTTTTGTCAATTTATTCCCAAACTACCACCTATTGATACTTTCTCAATAATAATTAAACACAATAATTAATTTAATAACACGTTTATATTCTATCAAGTGAGATATTCTACTTTCTTTTTTTATTTTTAAAAGAAATAATTTTAAGATTTCTTTAAAAATATGTTCCTTTAACTAACCCTCCAAAGTGATTGATTTTGTCCCTAAAAATAACCTAATAAAATATTAATTTTATTATCTTTTTCCCTTAGCTAAAAAAGACCTTGCATTTGTATTATGCCCAATTAAATAGATGTCCTCTTGGTAGAAAAATTTGAGAGGCAGGAGAGGTACGATGAAGAACAGAGGTACAACGTTACTGATGTCATTTTAAATTTTAAATTTTAAATAAAGGCATTTTAGGAAATTAAATATGATTAACTAATTTAACTACTATATTTAATTTCTCCAAAATTAGGTAACTATGTTCTATAATTAGGACCGGAGGGAGTACTTCTCAAACAATACCTCTTGTGTTCTTAGCATATACTCCCAAGGACACTATCGAATCCATTCTCCGGAAGAAATCTCATGAACAGGCATTCCTTGTTCTTATTTGTTTTAGGGCATCTCTTCATTGGATACTTAAATGCCCATTGTTTAATTCATCCATCAACCAAAACCTTCAAATCATTTCTATTAAGAAGCAGTTTAATTTGCTGCCAAAGGAGGGTATAGAGCAATTTTCTTCTCACATTTTGTATGCAAATATCTACAATTTTCTTACTCTATTCTCTTTGAATAATTTCATTTGGGTGCAAGATATCCACTGTAATACTTTCAATTCTTTGAAATCATGTCCTGTGATGATTGTAGAATCATGATGTGTAATCTTTTTATTGAATGGAATTGATTTTTTTTTTTAGTATATACTCCCATATCATTCCAATGTAGTCCTTCCATTCTTTATTATAAGTTTAAAATTTGTGAATGTCTGTGTTTCAAAATACAAGCTTCATTTTACATTTGCTTTAAGTATTTTTATTACATTTTTCTAGCTTTACTCCTTATTGATTGTATTTAAGGCATTTCTAACTTTTCATAAGTTTGATTGTCTAAATTTGATCTAGAAAGTGTATATATGATAATGTTTGAGTCCACATCAAAATGACAAACACCCACGTCCGTAAATAAAGTTGTTTGTATAATTACAATAGTGAAAAATTATTACAAGTACTAGCCTATGTTATTATCTTCCAATTAAAATAAACATGCTTAATTGCTTTTTAATTTTTATTTTGCATAATTTATCTCTACAATAAATTTAGTAAGAGCATTTGTTAAAAAAGAATAATTAATTTTATTAACTTTTTGAAGAGATTTATATTTAGGGTCATACATTTTATTTTATTTTTAGAAAATACCTTATATGAAGGACAAGAGTGGTACGCACATATTTCAAGAAAATGAATAGAATAAAATGATATATATATATATATATACCATGAGGGGGGTGCAGACCTGGGCAGCATGTAAGGTTTCTTGGTGCGGAATTAAATAAAGAAATTAAGAGACACAGACATACTTGTAAAAATCATAAAGTATTTATTCAGAGTTAATATGTAAAAATAGGAATGAACTTTGACCGATAGTAATCCGGGTTATGGAAAGAACCATGTCCTCTTTCATGCATGGACCATTTACAGAGAATCCCCCATTTGGATCTCAACCTTCCTCCTTCAGATTACCTCAGCACAGCCTGCCTTCATTTCCTACAGGAGGCGTAATTATTCTACTTTCGCATATCTCCTCTGGATTTTTTTTTTTACATTCTGCCTAGTAGCATTTCTCAAGATAACATTCCCATGAATCTTGAATAAAATTTCCCCCTAGATCCCCATAAGAAGTTTAGCCGATCATACCTTACTGTTCTTTAATAGTTTTTTATTAAAGATAATGTTGCACGCTATCACTGAGGAGAACTGGTCGCAAAGCTCCGCAATAGACAAGAGAGAATTTGCAAAAGTGTTTTGCATTCAAGATTGAAATGTTGTGTGTCCAACTGAGGGACTTACAGGAGTTTATATAGAGTCGAGAAAACTCAACCCTGATTACATGACTTGAGTTAAAATAACTCTAGTAGCCTCAACTGAGGTTACTTTTTACATGATTTGAAACTTACATCAACTTTTACATGACAGCCTAACTTACAGATAAGATTCTATTGCTTTCTGACTCAGCTTCATCAACTTTGTCAGGCATCTTCAGCTTTTCTTCTTTTGTTTGCTTCTGCCAACAATTATAGTTGTCATCTTCTGCCGACGATCTTAGAGTAAACTTGGGTCCAGCGTGATAGATGGGCTTTTGTCGCTTCCTCTAATTTCATGGCAAAATTTACAGTCATGATTAAGGTAATCCCCTATTATTTGGCATATCTTTCTTTGTGTTTCTTCAGTATTCTCCATCTCATTTTTCTTAATCTTGTTATACCACAATCCAAATTGTTTTTCATTATGAGGCTTCTGTCCAAGGGAGTAAATACATGTCTTATCTGTAGAATAATATACCCATGGTTGCTCTTTTTCTCTAGCACATTTTACACGATTCATTTCTTAGAAAATTATATGGTAATCTTGGGCTCTTATATTGGATACACTAAACTGGAAGTCTTCATCATCAGTTATTTCTTCTTTAATCTCAGGTTCATATTCCAAAGGGCTGTTAGTCGTTCCAAGCCTTATAAGATTAATCGGCATATAGAATTTGTCTGGAGTGATCTCTACTATAGTTGAATAGCACCTTATAAAGACTTGATTTTTTGTTACAATATCAAAATATTCTTCAACTGCTTTGGTTATAATCTGGGGTAACTTGGAGATTTCTGTCATGGCTCTAGATGGATATATACTTTGGATCAGGCCATATTGGTATAAGGTTCTTACATATTGGGAGGTATTCTAGGATATACGATGGCTTTGTTGAAGGCATAATGGGAGACATATTTAATGGTTTTGTGAGATAAAGACAATTGGTTTAATTTCTTAATGATGATTTTATAGAAATTATAGTGACCTGAGAGATCAAAGATATTATTGGTATTTGGTTTTTGGGTTGGATTATTCTTTCTTGGTCTTTCTTTTTCTTTTTCTTGGAGGGCTAATATTTGGGAAAAAGATACAGGTTCTGGTTGGCTTACAGGTGTTTGGGTTATAAGTGATTTGGATGACTGGATTTCAGGCATGAGAGATTCAAGTCCTAATGACTCGATTAAATTTTTGGGTATTGTGAGTGGATGACTCACCAAGAGTGGATGACTCTTTTATAGGTAGTTGAGCATCAGTAACAAGTACATGTTTGCCTTTATTGGTCTCATTATCCATTCGTACATCTATACTTATAAGTGGATTGGCATCAGCCTTACAGAGCTTCAAATTCTCAAGCTGAATATAGATATCATTAAGAGAGTCATTAATACTAGATATAGAGCTTGTAATCCCTTGTATACTGGTACTAACTTGACTGCTTAATAGACTCATATTCATCTCAAGGATATTCATCTTCATTACAAGTTGATTTATCATTAGAGAGGAATCTTCCTCTTTATTCGTTTGGCTTACAGGACTTTGTCTTCCAAACCTGTTTACTGATTCCATCTGCTCAAATAGTCAGCTATTAGATTATTTTTTCCCTTAATATATTCAACTTCATAATCATAATAAGCTAAATCAGATTGCCACTTAATCAACATTTTACTACTCAATTTATTTTGCTTAACTCCTCTAGATAACCAATGCTTTACTTGAGTATTATCTATTCTTATTATAAATGTGTTATTTACTATAAATAATTCCAATTTTTCCACAGCTTTTACAACGGCTAATAATTCTTTCCAGTTAGAGTGATATATATTCTGAGATTCATTAAATTTTTCACTTGTATATCTAGTTATTTTTTCAATTCCATTTTCATCTTCATGATATAAGGCAGTACCCCAATAATTATTTGAGGCATCAGTATATATTATCCATTTTATATTTTCTTTCAAAGGTATGGTTAATTTAGGTAAATCTTTACATAGTAATTTTATATTTTCTATTATCTTTTTTATATTGCTATCCCATTTCCATGTAGTTTTTTGTCCTGCTAACTTAGATATCTTAGAGGTTAATTTTGACAAATTAGGCATATAATTTCTAGCTTGATTTACTAATCCTAAGAATGATTGTAATTCTTTTTTGTTTGTTATTTTCTTAAATTGAAATATCTTTTGGCTTATATGATCTTGTAACTCTATTCCATCTTTTGTTAAAATTTGTCCTAAGAAGTTTATCTTTTCTTTTCTTAGTTCCATCTTAGAGGGTGATATATTTAAACCTTTTTCTTCAATTATTCTTACAAATTGTTCTAAGTGTTCTTCATGTTCTTTTTCATCTTTTGAGAATATTAATATATCATCTATGTAAATTACTGCAAAGTCTCTTATAGGTAATAACATTTTCGATACATATTCTTGAAATATACTAGGGCTATTATGAAATCCCATAGGTAATACATTCCATTCATATAATCTTTCTGATATACTAAAGGTAGTATATTTTTTACTATCTTCTTCTAATTTTATTTGAAAGAATCATGATTTACAGTCAAACTTACTCAATATTGTTTTTCCTCTTATAATATTAAATAATAAATCCATCTTAGGTATAAGATATCTATTTCTTATAGCTAATTCATTTAATTTTTGATAATTAATTACCATTCTAGTTTTTCCTCTCTTTTTTTCACTATGTTTTGATACTATTATAGCTGGTGATGAATACTCAGATCTACTTTCTCTTGTAAGATTATATTTCTTCATTTCTTCAATGTGCATTATAAATTCTTTCCTATCATTTTCTGTCCATGCGTATGGTTTACAGTTAATTTCTTTACTATAATCTTTTAATTCTATTTTTGCCATAGACTTAGATTTTTCCCAATTTACTAAAGGATTATCACTATAATTATCTATAATTCTTTATTCTATAGTTTTTATTTCTACTATATTTAATGTTGCTAACATATGTTGTATTTCTACTGGATTATTATTATGTAAGAATTGTACTTCATGTTCGTTATTCTTTTTCTGGAATTTTTCATCTTTTCTTTTATATGGTCTAGTTATTCTTATTCCCCAAGCTTCATGTTTACATGGTGTTGTTAATATTAAAGCTCTACTAATCATATGCATAGGAAAATATTGTTCTAAGAAATCCAATCCTAAAATAACATCACATGATGGCTCATTATATTGGTTTAATTCTTTTATTAATAGTTCATAATTTCCTATTTGTACATTTATATCTTGGGAAAATTCTAAAAAACTACATTGGAAAATGGAAAAGGACATTTCAGTACAACGAAAATGGGAAAGGACAATTCAGGCGGTGTCAGATTTTTAAAGGAATATGTCATTTTGAAATTTCGGCCAAATTACGAAAATGCCCTTCAGGCCTCAGTCGAAATAACAATATGGGAGTTGTTAATGGCGAATCCGGAGTTGTTAACGGCGAGATATGTGTTGTTATTAGCCCTGAAACTTATTAATTGTGAAAGAAAAAATTGGAGTTGTTAATGGTGAGATAGGTGTTGTTATTTGCCCTTAAACTTGTTTAGTGTGAAAGAAGAAATTGAAGTTGTTAATATCGAATTCGAAGTTGTTAATGGCGAGATAGTTGTTGTTGTTGGCCCTGAAACTTGTCTAATGTGAAAGAAGAAATTGGAGTTGTTAATTAAGAGATAGGTGTTGTTATTGGCCTGAAACTTTTTAATTGTCAAAAAAGAATTGAAGTTGTTAATGGCGAATCTGGAGTTGTTAATTACGATGATCATGTTGTTATTCTGAAGTGGGGAATGAAGGGGTGAAGGGCATTTTCATAATTTGGCCGAGATTTCAAAATGACAGATTCCTCCGAAAATCTGATACCCGCCTGAATTGTCCTTTCCCATTTTTGTTGTACTGAAATGTCCTTTTCCATTTTTCAATGTAGTTTTTTGAAATTTTCCCTTATATCTTTTGCTTCTAGTTCTATCATATGTATTTCTTTTCCAGCACTTTCCATTCTAAGCATTTTATTCTTTTTCTTCCATAATTCTGGTGGTAATACATTATATTTTGCTATAGATAAATTTGCTCCAATATCAATCAAAGCATGATATTTTCTTGCTCTATATTTTTTATAATTAAATTTTATCAAAATGTAATAAAGTGGTCTATTCATATCCTAGACAATAATTCTAAACGTTTTTTTCAAGATTTTCTTTATATCTCTTCTATCTTTTCTTTGTCTCATAATTCTACTATATTCTTCTTCATATAATAAATAATATTGATCATGAATATAATTTAATCTATTATTTTCCCATATATGTGTTTTTGTCATCTTTTTTAATATCATTCTTAAGAAACTTTTATTATTTTTTGGTATAACAGTTAGATATTCTTTCTTCTTATATCTCCAATCATCTCCTTCTATTATTAACCTATCTTTATTTCTTATTTGTTCATTCAGCATTTCAATTCCACTAATCATATCATACTCTTGATATTAATTCAAGTTGTTTTTTAATTTCTTTTTTAATCTTTCTTCTTTCTCTTTTTCTTGATATTACTTGATTTACTATTTGTATATACAAAGGAGTATTATTCTGAGTTATTTCTAACATTTGTCTTGTTACTGTATCTTCAATTTTATCTGTTTTTGTTGTTCTATTAATTAAACTTCTTAATAATCCTATATCTACTTTAGGTATTCTTATATCTGTTTCATTTTTACTATAATACCATATATTGTCATTGTACAATGTTACTTTCCTATCCATAAATTAAGCTCTAGATAATAGTTCAAGTTTTTCCTTAAATACTTTTTAAATTTCCTCCCAATTCATCATATTATTTACTACTATATTATACTCTTGTACAAAATTTTGTGAATCTTCAAAATATACTCTTCTTAATTCTTGTCTTTCTTCCTTATTAGCTTTTTCTATATTATGTACTATATGATTCATCATAGCTTTATCAGCTCTTGGAATTATTATTTTTTCTTCATCTATATAATAATAATCTTTTTCTGCTAATACTATTTTTATCATTTTCACTCTCTTATGCATATTTATCATCATATTAACTTAGGTATTACAATTGTTTGATGGTTTATGTTAAATATTATTCTATCCTTTTGATTTCTATAAGGTTTTACTTTGTCTAAAAAATCTTTTGCTAAAATTATTTTATAGGTTCTATTTGTATCTTGTTCTACCCATAATGTTAATTGTATTACATCTCTTTTATTAAATCTAACCATTATATTTGTTTTTAATCCTTTATCACTTTCTTCATAATCATTTTCTGTATATCCTAATTCAATTTTATTTCTTTCTTCATTTTCATTTACTAATGTTATCATTTCTTACCATATACCATTTTTCTTTATTTCCATGATAATTTTATTTTCTTCATCTTCTTTGGTTATATCTAAGGTTGTTATCTTTTTACTTATCTCCACTAAATCTGTGTTTATGTGATTATTTATTAAAGACATTTCTGCTAATTTACTACTACTTCCTATATCTATACTTCTCCTTGGATTTATATTTATTTGTAACAGTTCGTTTAGTGTATTAATTCTCAATGATCTATTTCCTAAATTATTATTAGCTATTAGTCTTTTTCCTCTATTATCATTTATACTTACAGTTTTATCTAATTCAATTTCTAATAATTTTGGTAAAGTTATATTTGTAGGAACTACTTTAATTTCCTTTAATATAGGCATAAATTGCTTTTCTATACTAATTCTTCCTATTGATTTATTAAATATTTTATGTTCGTTTGTAAATACTAGTCCTATTATAGCTGTTATACTTATAGTTTTTGCTCCTTGTAATAATTTTATTCCATTTAATTTATGATATATCATTATTGATTGGTCTATATGTTCATCATTTCTTGATATTGCAAAGTTTGTATTTAAAGTAAATTTTAATTTCTGATATATTAGATTTCCTGCTAACATTCCTAATACACTATCTTCTACACAACTAATTATTCTTCTATCTGTTATTAATAATTCTATAGGTGAATCTATTCCTTCTCTAAAATATGCTTTTACTAATAATTGTACTCCTGCTATATATATTTCAGTTACTTCTTCTTTAAATGGTAATTTAGCTATTTCATTTTCTATTAATCCTTTGCTTATTAATGGTATTCTTAATATTCCTTCTGTTAATGACGATTCTATTGGATGTTTCTTTAGAGTATTACACATTGACTTTTTACATTCTTTTTAGATTTTAATATTTTACTTACTTTTCCCATAAAATTTTCATTTGTTAAATGATCTGGTTTTAAATTCAACTTTATATCTTTTATCTTTGCATATTGCTTTTCATTAAATGTCATTCTTTTTTCTACGACTCCTTCTGACACATCTCTATATTCTTCATATTCTTTATCTTCTTTTACTTCTTCTACTTCTTTTCCTTGCATCATATATAATCTAATTTCTTCTTCTGAATCATCTAAATATTCTATATCTGATTCTAACAATTCTTCTTCTGGTTCACTTAAATCTAAGTCACTTAATAATTTTATTTTATATATTTCTATTTCTGGATTTTCTATATCACTATATATTTCTTCATCAAATTCTAAAGGTTCTAATTCATATTCTTTTGCTTGCTCTAATATATTCATAGTCTTCTTATCTCTTGGTTCTTTACATTCTGTTGATATATGTTCTATTTTTTCACAGTTATAACATCTACATTTTCTTGGTTTTTTACTGTAATCTATTTTTCTTCCTTTCTTAAAATATTTTCTTGGTTTATATTTTCTATAGAATTTTTATTTTGGGTATTTCTTAAATTTGTATCTATATTTATTATATCTTTTCATTGGTTTTCTATATTTTTTATATTTATATTTATTCTTTTTATATTCTCTTTTTACCTTATTTTTATCCTTACAACCCTATCTATGTGGTCTTTCAAGTTCTGCACATTTTAATATTATTTTATTTTGTTTATAATATTTCATATTTCTCCATGCTTGCTTACATTTGTCCGACAAATAATTTCTTAAATAATCTATTATCCTTCCTAAATAATCTATATAAGGCATTAGTTCTGGATTTTCTTTATATATTTTCAAATAATCTTCAATTATTTCATCTCCTATTAATTTTGGTAATTATCTATAAAACAATTCTAAATATTTTATTCTTTTTACTTCAGGGTTTTCTTTTATTTCGTAATAATATTTTTGGAATTCACATATATATTGATTCAAATATTTTGGTTCTAATGAGCATATTTCAATTTGGTATAATCTTTTTATAGCTTCATTACTGGTTATATGTTCTTCTAAGGTATGACTTCTTCCTACAAATTCTGTTCTTAAAACATATTCATATCTTCTTACTAATTTGACATAATATTCTGTTCTGTCATTATATTCTTCTTTTCTTAGATATCTTACTTGATTTCTCCAATTTTCTTCTTGACTTCTCCACCAATAATATACATTTCCTAAAAAGCTTGATTCTATTAATAAATTAGTTCATTGAAAATCTAAATTTCTTCCTATTAATGCAATTACTTGTGCTCTCGCCCATTCTTCTATTATGTTTTCTGGTTCCAAAGTACAATCTAAATCTAACCATATTCCTGATGTTGGTATACTTCTACTCTCATATTGTTCTATAGGAGGTGGTATAAATCCTTTCCTTTTTTGTGTAAATTCGGAGTTATTGGGAGTTTCAAATCTCATTTCAAATTCTTGTTCTACTTTTTTATTATGTCCTAATTCTTCTTTACTTATATATATTTATATATAAGAATGTATGTATATATATATATATATATGCATACAAATCAATTTCAATCATATATGTACACTTGCCGGTCAAAAATAAACAAGCTATTTCTATTTTTGTTATAAAAAATTATTACTATTAGATTAGTATCATAAATTTTAGGGAAAATTTCTAATAAAGAGCTTTAAAAATGCTAAAAGAGAAAAATATGTTTCAAATATTCATAATCTTATATAAAGATGTTAAACTTAATTTGTCTTTTTTAAAATTAGAAGAGGAAAAGACCAATTGCCTTGTATAAAAAATTACCCCTACCAACCGCCAGTGCCCACCCTTTTGGTAGCCAGCAACTGGAGCTCTAGTGGGAATATTTCAACGGAATATTCCCCTTAGGAATAAATATTCCTAAAGTGGTGGGGGTTGCATAAAATGTTGGTAACCATTGGGTCACCAATGCCATTTAATATAAATAATGTAATATATATATATTATCCTTTAATTTTTAACCCAAGTCCATTAACAAGTTCAGATAAAGAATTGATAAGTTTAGATAAGGAATTCACAACTTTCATTTTTTAAGTTAAAAATGTAATTACTCTCTCAGGCCACTCACAAGTTTAAATAAGGAATTAACAAGTTTAGATAAGGAATTCGTAACTTTCGTCTAAGTAAAAAATTCACTTACTCTCTTAGACCATTCACAAATTCAGATAAACACTTTCGTTTTTTAACAAGTAAACACGATTTTGTAATATGAAAATGTAAAAATGGTAAATTTATTATTTATTTGAACTCGCGAGTTTAATCAAATTTACCACTAGAATGAGTTTGAGGGCAACTTGACATGATTTTGTGAGATAGAAACGTAAAAACAGTAAGCTTTGAGAGTTAACTCACAAGTTTGATAACAATGATGATGACTCTTGAAAGGCTATAAATAGAGGTTATGTACAAAATATTGTAATGTACAAAGAACACAAATAGCAGACAAGTGAATGAGAATCACTCTCCCTTTCTCGATTTTTCCCTCTTCTTGCTCTTCACTCTTATCCCAAACCTCTTTTATTTTTACAACACTTTATCAACACGAAACTCTAATGAAGGTATGTTTCTCTCATTGTTGCCTTGATGATTTCACCCACCTTCTTGTAATGTATCTTTATGTGATCTATTTGGGATAACGTAAGTCACTATACGGAATTAAAGAGACCTTTTTACTAATTGTTTTAGATATCGGATTCCATGACTAAAATTAGAGATTGTTATTACTTTTCTATCTCATTTTAATCTCCTTTACAACTTATTCAATATTATTGACATTGTTACTTTTTAGTATGGCTAGAAGCCTTTTTTTTTTTTTAGAAATAAAGGGTATTATGGTAAATTTGTTATGCAATTTAAAGGAAAACCATATCTGAGGTACCTATAGTTTCATTCAATTTTTAATTTAGTATCTGTGTGTTTTTTCCTCCTTATTAAATTTTTTAATTTTACACTGTTAGGAGAATTGGATTTTGTACAAGGGCTAACAACGCTGATACAACAAAGTTACATGAGCTAACTGTATTAAAAGATTACAATTTAAAATTTAATAAGAAAAAAAAATATAAATTCTAAATTAAAAATGGAAGGAAACTACGTTTACATGAATAATGGTTTTCCCTTAAGCCATTTCAGGATCTGAAATATTAGGATTTACATATTTGAGGACTTTTGTGTCTTTCTCCTTTTATTTTTCGTGGTTGGTTTTAATCAAGAGAAGACAAAATTGAGACTACATATCATTAGGATCTATGCGTGTGAATATAATATTTTATGACAAATTAAATCAAGAATATATAATATATAATAAGTGCGTAAATATAAGGACAAAGTTTACAAACAATATATAATTTGTTACTGCATGCGTACTTTTTACTCAAGAAGTAGGTAGAGACGTGAAATATTCATAGACTGGCAGAGTATCATGTTTTTTTCATAGCTATTGAAAATATAACAACTCATATTATTTTAATTTTAGTTAGTTGATGATTTATCTTAAAAAATTTAATTTTTATCTTGTTTTTAAGAAAAATATTGGTTGATCGTTTTGTTTTATTTTTTTTAAATTAAGATGGTTTTTCTTAAAAATATGATAAAATTTGAATTTTTTCGGATGATTCATTAACCAACTAGGATTAAAATGATACGATTTATTATGTTTTTATTAGAAAAATTTTAAATGACGTGGTACTCTTATAGTATAAAAGTATTAGTGAGAGTTTGGATCACTTTTTTGATCCAATAAGCCCGTTTATACACCAAAAGGCCCAAATGTTTTTGCAATACGTTTTAATGGTGTTTGGTCCAGCGTTTTATAAAAAAAAAAAAAGCCCGATTTACACCCCGTTTTAACAAGCTCGAAGAAGAAGCTTTTTGAATTGCGTTTTGGTGTTAACCCCTGCAACAGCATCTGAAAGCGTACGAAATGCATCAGTCCCCCCTTTCACCTTTTTTTTTTTTTTGAACAAATTCCCCCCTAAACGAGTATCTTTTTGTTAAGATATATTTAGGATTTATATATAGACTCAACGAGAATAGACTTTGTAGCTTTTTATATACACCTGACTCTGCATTATCCTTGAAACCATTTGTTCTTCGGTGGGATAATATATATTTATATCCATAGTGAATCTGCATTCAAAAAATGCTTCCGCTCTGATTATTATAAAAAATTTATCCTTCATCATTACTAATTTTCTAATTTTGACTCAAATTATTTAAGTAATTTAAGAGTTTTTTTTTTTATTTTTCTTACCTTATTGTTTACTTTTGTAAATAGTTATATGTTAAATGAATTGTTTACTTTTACCTATAATTGCACTTCATTTTACGATTTACAAGTTTGCATTTTAGATATCTTCCAGGTCCAAATGATATGTTACTGTTGGATATCGCATATATGATCTATCTAAAATTTGAAGACTATACAAATGCCCTTCAACTTTTTATTTTTAAAAATGCACTTATACAATCGCTAATCCAAACATGTTTTCACTTATGAAAAAGCACGTTTTCAATTGCATATCCAAACATAAATCACGAATCAAAAATTCACTTTTCTTTTAAGTCATTTTTAATAAGTCAGAATCACAATAAGTCATTTTTCCTACCGCTATCCCAAACACACACTTAATCGATAGAGACTGCTTATTTCATTATGCACACACATAAAAGTTTTAACATAATAATAATAATATAATTTAGGGAAAATTACATGTAGGTCCCACACAAAAGAAAAAAATGAGAAATAATCTCATTAACAAGTCCAGGGGATTCAATTGACAAATCCAGGTGTCATACCCTTATCTTATTTCCATTATTTTCAGAATGCTTACGCGCAATTCGATGATCAACATAGGAATAGTACAAATATATTGATATATTGATAATAGGTATTTGATTACAACACAGGTTTCTTCCTCTCAGGGTTTGAAAGTACATATACAAATTGGATCATACTTACATCAAGTTCCTTATATCCATTACATCAAGTTCTCCAATCATATATGACCATGTGTCCTACTTTTTGCATTTGGATTTATAGTTCATTGATAATAATTCAAAAATAGAACACATAGTCACATGTGATTGGAGAACTTGACGAAATGGATATAAGGAACTTGATGTAAGTATTTTCCATACAAATTATCCCAAAATATCCAAATATTCAAAAATAGATCACATATAACCAAATAACTCTAATCTCGGGATCCGCACCCTTCAATTACCCATATCTGCTGCTTCAGTTCAAAGCTGAATAATGTCCCATCCCCACTTTTATATGTCTAATTAGAACAAGTACACGTTAATTAATTAATTAATTAATTGAAAACACAGATTATCTGTATTTATTATCCTTACCATGATAACTTTCCAAAGTCATGAATTTATTCTTAAAAAATTCTTTGTAGTAAGTCTTGTTTTATGTATTATTTGATTGAGTAAACAAATTTAATTTGTAGTTCTTGTGTGTTAAATTTTATATTTTATCTTTGAACTTGATTTTTGGCATATTCCTTCTTAATTGTTATGCACTTTTTATTCTCCATGATTAGGCTCCTTTTTATATTAATTTATCTTTGTACTTTTGATTTTTCGGAAAATGTACTTTGAATTATCTAAATTGGGCATTGGATTATTTGTGATAGTTTCAATTCTTTACCATTCATCGTCACTGTTAGTCCAACTCTAATATTTAATAAATAAATATGACCTCCAAGAATGTAATTTGGCTGACAAACTACTGATCTACTATTACATTTTAATTGGGCTGGGCTTTTGATTGTCGACTTAAGAAACCATGCTGGGCTGGGCTTGTAAAAGAGTTTGGGGCTCAGAAACAATGGAGTAAATGAGTTTGGGCCAAGATAAAATACGTTGCAATTCCCAAATAAATTGAAATCCATTAATTGATGTGAAGATGCGGATCCAAAACAATAAACCATATCACGTCCTGTAAGTTACACGTATTAAAATTTATATGGATGTCATTTTCTTCAATTTCAAAATATATTAAATTATGCTAATCTTCTTGGATTTTTTCTGGTATTACAGGGATTTTCATCTTTCATCTATTTTTATTATATACACCAAATTTCCTTAAAAATAGAAATAAATTTCTTTAATGTAATAAAGTTCAGTAAATATGCTTCTTAATATTTTAAAAATAAAACAGCCATCTTTTATTGTCATAGGAGATATGAATAAGCTTTTTAAAATAAAGAGAATATCCATATAATGTCAATGAAATTAGGAGATATTCATGAAAATTGAAACAATCACTCCATTTCATCCCTGACTGTCGTGCGCCAGGCAGCGTCAGCTTCGGGGAAACAATCTATCCGACGGCGCAATATAAAAGAGCTCGCTCCCCCCGCGATGAATTTCGAAAAACCTTCACTCTCAATCACCTCGGACCGCGGCGCCAACTTCGACCATCGCTATCGGCGCGGCCCTCGATTTCGAGATCTGCTCCCTGCTCCTGGCCGTCAATCTTTACTACGGCACCAACTTCAAGACGCTCAAGGAGTTCGCGACCTTGTCCACCTCCCACAACGCGACGAAGGGGGATCCTCAGAACTTGGAGCACAGGTATTTCGTGGAGGATGGCGAGAGAGCGAAGTTCCGTGCAGCGCTTGCCGTCAGGCTGGGCGTCGATGAGGAGCATGTCGACAACCTCAAGATCCTCTACAAGTCCGTCGAGAATGCCAGGGGCAAGGAATTCCCCTCCTTCCATCAGCTTCTTGCGATGCATGGCCTGGATCTCAAGGGAGAGGACATCATCGCCAAGTATGGACGGCCCGGCTACCTCAACACCCCGCGCAAGCTCCTTACCTAAGAGGATGGAGATGTTGGACTTCTTTTCTCTGCAATCGGAACTCAGGCGCTATCGCCAGCAGGGTGGGAGAAGTTGGTGGTCGCTTGCATGATTTTGCATTCATTCATTATCCTGCATGCAGTTTTTTGATCTCTTGCTTTTGTAATCCTTTTTGATACAGCACTAACTAAATTATGATGTTATAATTAAAATCTAAAAAAAATATGATGTTAGAATTTATTATAATTAAAATCATATCATCATATATGTACCAAATCATTCATATCGATATGTCAATATAAAATATATACTTAAAAAAACTAATATAATAATAATAATAATAAAAAAAAGAATCATTTGGCTGTTGATAGGAAGCTTCCCAAGAATTTACCAAAAGAATGGCTAATGATAATGTCACCACAGAGTTCGTCATTCATTATGCATCAGCATCGTCACCAGGACTAAAATGAAAAGTTTCGTTTATTTTTTGGGAAAATTACACTCAAGTCCCAAGAAAAAAGGAAAAATAAAAAGTGGTCCTTTGAAATTGCAAAATGAAAAAATGGTCTCATAAAGTTGTTAATACCAAGGTATAAAAACCCAGACCGGGTACTGAACCAGTCAGGGTACTGGGTTAAGGGTTAGTGGGTCAGACCGGGGCCAAATCGGAGCTAAACCGGGGCCAAACCGATGAGAAATTGAAGATTTTAGACTTACTGATATGATAATCAAGAATCCGGAGTTGTTAATTAAGAGCCTCGTGTTGTTATTCTGAAGTGGTGAGAATGAGGATTAAAGGGCAAAATCGACTTTTGGCGCCTCCACCACTGTTCATCCGTACTAACACGATACTGATCCGGGATTTTGGAATTCGAAGTATTGAATTGACATTTCCATATTTCGGAGGTATTTTTCTGAGATTTTTCCTACATACAAATACATTTTTTTTGTTACATAATTGAAAATCAGTTACAACTAACGGGCTTGAGTCAAATCAAGAAACTAGCTCCTCACAATATGACGAATCAATGTTGAATTCTTGGTGGGAGAAAAGCCCAACAGTGTTTTGGACAGAATATTATCTCCAATAGAAAGATAATTATGCTAAACAAAAAAAAAAAGGGAAAGAAAATATATTACACACAACTGATGAAAGTTGCACCAGCTAAAATAGGTTATACCTGGTCCTTTAACAAATTTTGGGTACTTAAATTTGAATAATACATTTTGTAATGGGAGATTTTTTTTGCCTTGTTTTCCCCCTTTTTTACAACCAGTTGATACTCATCAATGAATCAGATTCAAGCGTTATTATGCTTGATTAGGGTTAATTATTCGCTTAAAAAGGTTTTTCTCCCATTCATATATATTAAAAAAAATTAAGAGTTTGGCGAATAAAAATAAAAACGGTTGACTCATATCTATAATATTGTGAGTTAGAATCTCACTTATGTGAGAACCTTATTGACAAGCGATATAATCGCTCTTCAAACTCAAAAATATAACCTAACCATAGTGAAATCTTAGAACCCAACTCACCAAAAGTTTTTGTTATAAACAAAATTAAGAGTTTGTTTTTAAATAATCATAATCAACCAACAAATGCGTATCGGCATCTCTATATGCCAAGTGGGTCCCACACATTCTGGCACGGTTCATTAACTATATGTCTATGGGTGTGTTTGTTTTGGCGATTGGATAAGTAACTTATTTTTACTTAAACTTATGGAATCTTAAGATTGGAAAAAAGTTAGATTGGGTAAAATGATGAGTGTTTGGATTAGTGATTGAATAAGTAACTTAAAGTAACTTATATAAAAGTGAATGATATTTGGTTTAACTTTTACATAAGTGACTTTTGTATTAATTAAGAGAAAAAAAATTGAAAACATTATGAAAAATGAAAAAATGAAGGACTAATTGTGGAAAAAGAACTCATTGGCAACTTAATTGCCAAATGAGACTTGGGAAGATATCTACACACGAAGGGATTTTTTCACAATTTTCTCAAAAATTAAATTTGAAAATTTGGCAATGGTACAATTTTAAATAAAATTATATCAAACTCTAATTTAAATTGGTACACTTCAAAAATCTTTTCTATTGTGCACCTCAAACTTAAATTTTATAAATTATATCAAACTCTAATTTTTTTTTTTGAATTTCAGAGACAAGAGAAAAACTCTTGAGACCACTACGGGTCATTACACTAGGTTCCATACATAGAAATACTACAGAAATCAAATACTAGCTAGATCAGCTAACATTTGAAAAGCACAAAAATCTGGCGGTTGTGCCAAAATAGACAGTTCGTTGGCCGAATCGAGGCCCGTCTTAGCCATGAAATCAGCACATGAAATGGCTTCTCGGTGACAATGATGTATCTCTAAGTCCCAATCCCTGTATATTAGCTGTCTGACTTCTTCTATTTCATTCTGGAGCGGATGATAGTTGCCCCCTGGCTGGAATAGCAGTTGAATTGCTTCTGTTGAGTCGGTATGCAATCTGACCTTCCTGAAATTCCTGCTTCTGCATGTTAGAAGACCTAATCTTATGGCTTGGATCTCTGAAGCTGTCGAGCCGAAAGTGAATCCCAGGTTCTGTTGAAATCCGCAAATCCATGCTCCTGAGCTATCACGAATTACACCACCCACCGCAGAGTTCCTGTACTCGTCTACTGCTGCATCTACATCGACCCGAACAAAACCCACTGGAGGAACATTCCATCTGGCTGCGTCTCTATCGGGAACTCTGAATATCTTGTGTCTGAGTCGCCCCTCTTCGATGCCTTCGTGGAGAAAGTGTAGACTTTTGTGAAGTATCTGTTGAGGAAGGTCGCTAGTCCCTTCAAAAACTCTTCTGCATCTGTTCTTCCAGATTAACCAGCATATAGAACCAAATACCCTAGACCAGGGCCATTGAGACATCTTACGATCACCCGGTGAGTGCTGAGCATTCCAATTTAGCCAAACCTGTAAATCACCAGAAAAAAATGCAGAGTAATAAATAGGGTTAATACAGGAAAGCCACACTGAACTTGCATATTCACAATCTCTCAAAATATGAATTGCTGTTTCCTCACGGTGACACTCGAATGGACACTCAGGGTTAACTCTCGCATCCCTCTTGGCGCGAATAGAGTTTGTAGGAACTCTTTCTTGGTACAATTGCCACATAAAGAACTTGACTTTCTCAGGAATGGGCCACCTCCAGATACGTTGCCAGAAAGAATCGCGGGATTCCCCAAGTGACGAGTAGATCATAGAATAGGCAGATTTGACGCTGAAATTTCCATCAGTAGATTTCCTCCACCAGAAAGTATCGTCACCTGATTGAGAAGGAGGAGAGACTTTTTTGATCCTTTCAATAACCCACCATGGTAAAAACATGGCCCATTTATGCAAGTCCCACCCCCCGTCAGTGCTAATGAAATTATTAACTGTCTCATCCGGATTTATTAAGCTCTGGTTTCTATCGACATAATAAATGAGAGGCTGGTCAAGGTTGGCCCATAAATCCCACCAAGCATTTGTTGTTTGTCCGCTTTGTAGCTTTCTTCCCACTGCTGCCCTAAATGAATCCCAAACGGTAGTGATTGCGTTCCAGACTGCGGATTGATTCCTTTTCCTCTCGACTTTTGGGAGCTGACCATGACCACAGCCGTATTTCGATTTGAGAACTTTAACCCACAAGGCATCTGGTCTAGTGATAAGATTCCAACATAGCTTCATAACGAGTGCCTTGTTTTGACTAATGAGATCTTTAATTCCAAGGCCACCGTCCTTTTTATCCATCTTAATTTTCTCCCAAGCAATTAAATGCATCTTCCTTCTATCCAACCCTTGATTCCAGAAAAAATCTCTGTTAAGTTTCTCAAGGTCCTGTAAAACACCTTTAGGTAGAAGAGTGGTTTGCATCTGATAGAAAGGAAGAGTGGAGAGAATAGAATTTATGAGGACGGTTCTCCCAGCCATATTCAGAAGTTTGCCTTTCCAGGTGGAAAGTTTCTTCCTGACTTTTGATACCAGGGGGGCATACGTCATCCTGGTGGTTCTTTTATGGAGAAGAGGGACACCCAAGTATTTTCCCAGATCTCCTGAAATATGAATTCCTATAATATGGCCAAGCTGCATAGCTCTGTGAAACTGGACATTCCTCGAGACAAATAACTTGGATTTAGAGAGGTTGATTTTGTGACCCGAGACTCTGCAGAAGAAATCCATGACGTCTCTAATATTCTCCATCTGATTTGAGGAAGCCTCATTGAAAAGGAGTAGGTCATCCGCGAAAAAGAGATGGGAGAGCTTCGGCCCCGAGTTGCTAAGCTTTAGAGGTTTCCATCTACCTTCCACCACTTCTCGATTTATCAATTGGCTCAAGCGCTCCATACATAGGATGAAAAGGTAGGGACTCAAGGGATCCCCCTGCCTCACACCTCTTGTTGGTTTAAATTCGCTTGATAGAGATCCATTCCAAACTACTTTCATGGTAGTAGAAGAGACACACGTCAACAACAACCTTGCAAAATGATCGCTTAAACCCAGACTGAGAAGATTGAATTGAAGAAAGTTTCAGTCCAGTCTGTCAAAAGCTTTCTCCATGTCCACTTTAATAGCTACGTAACCTTTTTTCTTTCTGATCGTTCTCATTGTGTGAATCGCTTCTTGTGCCAGAATTATATTGTCGCAGCTTTGTCTACCACTTATGAAACTGCACTGGGTTGGGTGTATCAAACTCTAATTTAAACATTAAATCCTAACTCATATTTTCACATAACTCAAAATCTAACAAAATAAATTGATTAAAACCTCAATAATACCTCCAATAAGCCAAATAAATTATTTAAACTAAATTTAATGGGTAAAAACACTATATATAAATTAATTTATGACATGTTTATAAAAAAATTGATTATAAAATCATAAAACAACTAAATAATAAATCTAAACTAATTAAAATTAATTATTAATTATTCTCTACATTTCTACAGTCATATATTAACAAAACTTAAAACTTTCCTAAACTCTTATCCCAAAGTATTCTCTAATTAGTAGAAGATTACTATCTAAAGAAAGAAAAAATTATTTAGAACATTTTTCATAAAAGAAACTTTGCAATTAAAAGTGATTTTGAGTACTTCATTGATCCCCAAAAATATGAAAATACTCCTATCAATATTTTTTTATACACACAGGCACATAAGCTCCAATAAGCTTCATTTTGAGACTTATGACTTTTTCCAACTTATGACTTTTTTCAGCTTAAATCTCATCGCTCAAACAAACATATCAAAAAACCAAAATACTGTTCAAGCCTAATTACAACACTATTGAAGTCGAATTGCAAGGCAAATCACGGAAACAAACACGTTATCAGAAAACCAAAACACTATTTAAGCCCAATAACAACACTATTGAAGTCCAATTGCAGGGCAAATCACGGAAACAAACACGCTACAAGCCATTCTTGGCCAAATCACTACTCTCAACTTGCATTCCCAAGGTTTCTTTGGTGACCATCGTCTCATTTTGAGGTACTCATCATTACTTTTTTCATTTTTGTTTAATTTTATTAAGTTCTTCGCTTCATTTGTACTTTCGTAGTTATGTGTGTTTATTTCCCCTGATTTTATCCTTTTATTATAGAAAAAGAACCATATAAAGAGGATGAAAATATGAAAATTTTAAAGTAGTTTCTCAAAATAGTTTAATTCTAATGAAATCCTTATTAATTAAACCTTAAACTATTCCGAAATTACGTTTTCTGTGAAACCATCTGATTATTTTTAGGTTAAAGGGCTAACAATACTGATACAACAAAGTTAAATGGGCTAAATGTGTTAAAAGAGTAAAATTAAAAATTTAATAAGAAAAAAAAATACATGCATTAAATTAAAAATTGAAAGAAATTACGTTTACATGAAGAATGGTTTTCCCTTGAGCCATTTCAGGATCTGAATTAGGGTTTGAGGACTTTTGTGTCTTTCTCCTTTTTTTTTCATGGTTGGTTTTAATCAAGAGAATACAAAATTGAAACTATATATCATTAGAATCTATGCGTGTGAATATAATATTTTATGACAAATTAAATCAAGAATATAGAATATATAATAAGTGCGTAAATATAAAGACAAAGTTTACAGACAATATATAATTTGTTATTGCATGCGTGCTTCTTACTCAAGAAGCAGATAGAGACGGGAAATGCTTATATACTCTAAGATACCATGTTAACTATATTTTAGCCGATGAAAATGTAATAACTCATGTCATTTTAATTTTAGCTGGCTGATGACCCATCTTAAAAAATTATTTTATATCTTGTTTTCAAAAAAAACTATTGGTTGACCATTTTGTTTTGTTTTTTTTAAATTAATATTTTTTTTCTTAAAAATATGATAAAATTTAAATTTTTTCAGATGAATCATTAACCAACTAAGATTAAAATGATATGAGTTTTTATATTTTCATTAAACAGATTTCAGATAATATGGGTATTGTTGAAGTATGTAAGTATTTCTCGATAGAGACTACTTGCTTCATTATACACACATAAAAGTGTTAACATAATGATAATATAATTTAGGATGGAACAATATAGCTTCTTAGATTGAGTTTCTACTCTTATTTCTAGCCTCGCCTAGATAAGATCAACATAATGATAATAAAGTATTTCCACTCTAATTAAGCATGTTTGGGATCGCTTTTGAAAAGCTTATAAGTATTTTTTACGTAAATTGAGATAAAACTTCTTTTACATACATATCACGTATATTATAAATCACGATTGAAAAGCTACTTTTGAAAGCTCCAATCGTGATTCGAAACGCACACAATGATGTTTTAACTTGACATTATATCTAAATATAATAAGTCACTTGTATTCTATTCTTGCATACCAATAAATACATTAAATTGATTAATTTTTTTATAGTTGTCTTTATTAAATTTTTTTTCCTCTCCACTTTACAAATGGTTTTCACAACTCTATGATATCTTTCTCTCTTTAATTTCCAATATAAATTTGATAGAGGTAAAATTGAGAAAATGTCATTAATTACCCTATAAGTAACTTATATATATATTGAACCAAATTTTTTCCTTATAAGTAACTTTTTTTTTAATATTATCATCTAGTATACGCTTCAAAGTTCATAATTGCCCTTTTCAATACAAGTGACTCCTGTAAGACTCGAACTTGAGAATCAGAAGGATCTAGCGGAGTCTTTCACTACTAGACCAACTCTATATTAATCCTTGTAAGAAACTTAATTATATTCAAGCACAAAGTGGTATAGTGTGTGAATAATATAAAATTTATCATAAGTCATAGTATTTAAAAGTGATAAACAATATTATCGATTATGATCCACATGTCTAGCCTATTCTAATTAATTTTGTCAATTTTTAAACGTTACAATAAACCTTTTTGAATTTTTGTGTTTATGCATAATAACTTTATAATAATAGTTTTATTCATTTTTTTATCTACAAATGACTTAAAAGTTTATAAAGATTATCTACATATAACTCAGTTTAATGAGATTACACATACATATACATATATAGCGCGCACAAAAATAAAGCTTAAAATGATATAAAATTAATTAGTTTAGAGTTTAGCTAGGACGGTTTGTTATTAAACCCTAAAGAGTAAAAAAGTTATCTACATGCTGTCATAAGTTTAGGGAAATTTCATGTAATTTAAGCTTTAATATGATATGATTATGATGGTTTGAACTTTGAGCTTTGAATCTCACCCTTTTAATTATCATTTAAAATATTCTGACCTTTCATAGGCCACGGGTTTGATATTTAAATTATTAATTAGTATCCATGAAATGCACATCAGCACATGTGAGAGAGAGAGAGGGAGGGAGGGAGAGGAAAAACAGAAGGTACTGACTCCTACCTTAGTAGTCAAAAAATGCCATGCACGTGTCTTTTGTTTCAAACCCGCCATGCACGTGTCTTTTGTTTCAAACCCGACCAAACATCTCACATTCGAGGATCCATCGATGTACACTTGTTTGAGGTTTGATTTGTTCTTCAGATATTGTTCTAATATAGAGTTGATCTAGTAGTATAAGTTGGCCCAGCTAAATCCTTCTGGATCTCGAATTTAAGTCTTAGAGGAGGCACATATATTATGATGGGAAGTCGCAGATTTTGAAAATAGAGTAGTTGGTTGTTCGATACCTGATAATATAATTCAGAAAAAGTGTCAGATACTAGTTAAAAAATAAAAAAAATTAAAAAGACTTGTTTAAAGATTGTAAACCATTCTAATTTTAATATAAAACTAATACAAAAAGAAGTTGTATTACGTTTGATAAATTATAAACAACACCAATAGTCTGATAACCTAATAGCATGCAATTAAGTTCTTTTATAAGTGGGAAGTAGCAAAGTTAGATTTCAATTGTATCATCAGGTCGATAGCAACTGCCCCTCACAATCTCTACAGTACATATAAGAAAGGGAAAAAGATAGAAAAATACAACTTAAACTTCAAAATTTCAAATTAGTCCATTGACAAAGATTTGCATTGTCAATCTCATTACCATTCTTATCAATCCCATTACCATTCTTGTCAGCGGGATTTTGAAGTTCAAATGATATTTTTCTGTCTTTTTCCCTGTAAGAAACGAGTCCACTTAATTTAATCACCTTCACAATCAAAAACTCTAACACACACGATGTTGGGTCATACCTAAAATTTTTTGTTCTCTTGTTTTTTAAGGTTTCACCTAGCAAGCAAGCAATAAGTTACAAGATATTTAACATTTGATTAAAGGAGTAAATATAATTAATTGAAGGGAGGGGGCCATGATATATATATATATATATATGAAAAAATAATAAGAGAGGGCATGAAATTAAATATATTGTATATACAATATATAAACAAACAAAAAAAAGTGGAATTTCCAGGAAGTGAGAAGGCCATGTGGGTTCACTGAGTTGGAAAGTTTCAAAAACATTATTTGATGAGAAACAGATAGGGTGAGGTACCCTTTTGACCCTCTCAACTAGGAAAAAGGCCTTCCTACCTATTTGCCATCCACTATTTGTCAGCATTTTAAAAGTGTTATATATATATACATATATATATATATATTCACCCAACTAAATTATTAATGGGCCTAAAAAGATGCTCCTTATTTACCTTATATTATTTTGAACAATACTTACCTTATATTATGATTACACTGGGTCTATTAAGTACCAAAGCATGTGACTCACCTGCCCCACACACATTGTATGGGCAAAAGTACACCTTTAAGGGCCTGTTTGGTTTAAAGGGAGGGGATGGAATGGGAGGGGCTCATTATCCATCCCCTCCAAAACCCCCCAATTTGGGAGGAACAAAAATGAGGGGATGGGAGGGATTGGGAGCCCTTCCTTTGGAGATCCCCTCTCCAATTTTTTAAACCAAACAAGGGGAGGGGCTCATTTTTCATCCCCTCCCATCAAACCAAACACACCCTAAGGGTTTATTTGGATTAATGTTTTATGGAGATAAATATTATCTTACATATATTTTTTAAATTAAAATTAGGATAATATGATTTATGTTTAAATGCCAATTTAACTTTTGTAACTCTAAATGTAGATCTAACTTAGCTTTCGAAAAAATTCATTAGAACCCAATGTCAATATATCCAAAAACAAAAATAAATTCAAACATAATTTTGGGGCTCCAACTGGTTTTTGGGCATCCATCCAAGTAAGTCTTAAGTCATCTGACTTTATCAAAAATTTCCTACTTACGATATCACATATTAATTAATTAATGTTTCTTTTGGGTTAAAATTAATTAATGCTTTGATTATAGTAGCAATTTGGGTGAGCCCACCTTGATTGTGTCTAAAAGGTAAGTTAAGAAGGAATCTTGATTTGATAGATGCTTTCATCATTGATAATTAATTATTATTTTTAAATTTTAGTACAATATCATGAAACTTTCATTCCAATAGAGAATTGATACAAAAACACTTGCAGTTCAAAACTGAATAATGTCCCATTTCACATTTATTTGTTTAATTAGAACAAGTACACGTTAATTAATTAATTAATTGAAAACACTGATTAGCTGTATTTATTATCCTTAAAGCCATGATAACATTCCCAAGTCATGAATTTATTCTTGAAAAATTATTTTTCACTAAGTCTTATTTTATGTATTATTTGATTGACTAAACAAAATCAACTTGCAGTTCTTGTGTGTTAAATTTATATTTTATAGTTGAACTTGATTTTTGGCATATTCCTTCTTAATTGGTGTGCACTTTTTATTCTCCATGATTAGTCTCCTTTCTATATTAATTTATCTTTCTATTTTTTATTTTTTGGAAAATGTACTTTGAATTATCTAAATTGGGCATTGGATTATTTGAGATAGTTTCCAATTCTTTACTATTCATCGTCAATGTTAGCCCAACTTTAATATTTAATAAATAAATATGACCTTCAAGAATATAATTTGGCTGATAAACTACTAATCTACTATTACATTAAAGTTGCAAAAGTAAAATAAATTTGGGCTGGGCTTTTGATTGTCGAATTAAGAAACCATGCTGGGCTGGGCTTTGTAAAAGAGTTTGGGGGCTCAGAAACGATGGAGTAAATGAGCTGGGGCCAAGCTAAAATACCATACAATCCTCAAATAAATTGAAATCCATTAATTGATGTGAAGATGTGAATCCAAAACAATAAACCATATCACGTCTTTGAAAGTTACACGTATTAAAACTTAGGTTAAATTATACAAAACTTTTCTAAATTTTGGGATAGTTGCATATAATCCCCTGATATTTTGACGTTTAAATTTAACCACCCTGAACTTTGGCTCTTTTAATTTGGACCCCCTGCTGTTAATATGCCGTTATCTTTTTGACAGAATTTGTCATGTTAGATTAATAGAAGACACATCTCATCACATTTTATGTAACATCCTATTAATCTTATTGTTGTATAAAAGCCCTTTGAACTTTAGTCTAATTGTATATAACCTCATCGACATTTTAAACTTTAAACTAACCTATTTGAAGTTTTATTTTTTTAATAGTAAACCCCGGCCTTTATTTTTTTTATCTAATTTTTATCAGAGCGAGCTCATTACTTTTAATTGATCTTATCGACTTCTTCATATATTAAAATAGCATTTTTACAATTTCATTGTCTTAATTTTTAATGTTAATAAATTCATTAATTTTTGTTGGCTGTATATCATTTGTTAATTATAATAGTATTTTTTGGATAGAGAAAAATAGAAAAATAATATTTCAAAGTTTGCATTAACAAGAAACATAAGGATAGAAATTCAACCTCTAATTTAACAAAAAAAATTAACAAATATGATATATAGCAAAAAAAATTTAATGAATTTATTAATATTATAAATTAAGACAATAAAATTGTAAAAGTGTTATTTTAATATATGAAGAAGCCGATAAGATCATTTGAAAGTAATGAGCTCGCTTTGATAAAAATTAGATAAAAAAATAAAGGCATGGGTTTAATATTAAAAAAAAATTTCAAGGGAGTTAAATTTAAAGTTTAAAATATCGAGGGGTTTATATGTAACTAGAATAAAGTTCAGAAGGATTTTACAGAACTATAAACTTAATAGAATACCACGTACGATATTATGATGCGTCTTCTATTAATTTGACGTGGCAAATTTTGTCAAAAAGATAATGACATGTTAACGGCTGGGGTTCAAAATTAAAAAACCAAAGTTTAAGGGGCCTATATTTAAATATCGAATCGTCAGGGAGGTTATATACAACTACCCTAAAGTTCAGGCGGGTTTTGTATAATTTAGCTTAAAATTTGTATGGATGTCATTTTCTTTAATTTCAAAATATATTAAATTATGCTAATCTTCTTGGAGTTTTTCTAATATTACAGGGATTTTCATCTTTCATCTATTTTAATTATATACACCAAACTTCCTTTAAAATAGAAATAAATTACTTTAATGTAATAAAGTTGAGTAAATATGTTTCTTAATATTTAAAAAGTAAAAGAGTTGTCCATATCTTTCTTGAGAAATACTTACATCTTCCAGAGCACCATCTCATCTATACTCTTCTAACTAATTAAAATATAACAACTCATTGTATTTTAATTCTACATGGCAGATGAGTCATCTAGAGAAAGTCAAATTTTATAATTTTAAAAAACATAAACTTTATAATTTAAAAAAACAAAAGACGCAATTTTCTTTCATAAGTTATTGTTTTTTAAAAATCATAAAATTTGAATTTTTTTAAATGAATGATATGTGATGTGCGACTAAAATAAAATAAAATATTATATTTTAATTAATTAGAGTATAAATCAAACCACACACCTATGTAAGTATTTCTCAATCTTTTATTTTCATAGGAGATATGAATAAGCTTATACCGTCAATGAAATCGGCGATGACCGGTGCATGCATGTAGAGCATATATCTTATCCCGGACTGCCGTGCGCAGCCATCCGGCGGCGCAATAGCCGTCCGCTTCAGCCCATAAAAGAGCTCGCTCCCCCCGCGATGAATTTCGAAAAACCATAATTCTCAATCACCTTTTCTTCTCTACCTGATCGCATCGCTTTTGCATCCAACCGTTCAGCTTTCCAGCACTCATATCAACTTCATCATGGTGGCTCTCACCGGCTACACCACTTTTGACGCCGACATTGTCGAAACGATCCAGTCTTTCTGGGCAACCTATGGCGAAGCCGAGGAGCCTGAGGTCAGCTACACCTATCTGATCCTTGGCCCCGGCAATGTCGGCCTTTCGCTCGCCTGCTGGCTTGAGAAGCAGGGCCACAAGGCCATCCTTTACGTCCCCTCGGACCGCCGCGCCAACTTCGACAAGGTCTGGGCGGCCGGCTCTGGCGCCCTCAAGGCCAAGGGAAAGATCCTGGGCGACGACCAACTCTACCACCCCGAAGTCACCCACGATCTAGCGGCCGGTCTCAAGAAGGCTCGCGTTATCGCCCAGACAATCCCGGCTCACGCTCGCGAGGGCATCGAGAAGGAGCTCAGCCGCCACCAGATGTCGAAGAACACCATGGTGACCATCCCCGACAACGGCTCGTCGCTCAAGGAGGAGCAGCGCAAGCTCTTCAAGCCCCAGTTCATGGTTGGCTTCAGCACCTCCCCGTTTGGCTGCCGCATCGAAGATGGCCAGGTCTTCCTCAAGGCCGAAAAACTCTTCTATGAGGTCTCGATCTTCCAGACCATGCGAGCCGACCGCGCCGTGTCCAACTCGGCCCTCGAGGCGGACTTGAAGCAGTTCCCCGCCAACGAGGTTCGCGCGCTCCTCGGCAGCGCCAAGATCGACGAACGTCCCAACGCCCTTGTCGTCGACCTCTCCAACCCCAATCCTCAGACCCACCTGCCTCCCGCCGTCTTCAACATCGGCGCCATCGAGAACCCCAACATCCGCTTCAACTTCTACGCCGAAGGCATGAGCGATGGCGTGCTCGGCAACACCCAGAAAGCCGATGATGCCACCATTGCTATCGGCGCGGCCCTCGATTTCGAGATCAACTCCCTGCTCCTGACCTGCAATATTAACTACGGCACCAACTTCAAGACACTCAAGGAGTTCGCGACCTTGTCCATCTCCCACAACGCGACGAAGGGGGATCCTCAGAACTTGGAGCACAGGTATTTCGTCGAGGATGGCGAGAGAGGGAAGTTCCGTGCAGCGCTTGCCGTCAGGCTGGGTGTCGATGAGGAGCATGTCGACAACCTCAAGATCCTCTACAAGTCCGTCGAGAATGCCAGAGGCAAGGAATTTCCCCCCTTCCATCAGCTTCTTGCGATGCATTGCCTGGATCTCGAGGGAGAGGACATCATCGCCAAGTATGGACGGAGCGGCTACCTCAACACCCCACGCAAGCTCCTTACCTAAGGGGATGGAGATGTTGGACTTCTTTTCTCAACAATCGGAACTCAGGCGCTATCGCCAGCAGGGTGGGAGAAGTTGGTGGTCGCTTGCATGGTTTTGCATTCATTCATATATCCTGCATGCAGTTTTTCACTTTTTTGATCTCTTGCTTTTGTAATCCTGTTTGATACAGGACTAGCTAAATTATGATGTTATAATTAAAATCTAAAAACAATATGATGTTAGAATTTATTATAAAGATAATAATGAAAATATTAATTTTTAATAAATTAAATAATTTAACCAACTTCCAATTCATTTTAATTCTTCTTCTTCTTCTTCTGATAATAGCTATATATTAGTCAAAGTTAAATTCAAGCATTATCAGGTTTAATTGGATAGCTCATGAAAAAAATAGTTTTATACATTCGTACGAATTTAAACTTAGGACTTCGTATTTAAACGTATAACGTTTCGTCCACTAAAATGATGTCCTACTTTCAACTCATTTTCTGAACATGACCAAGCATTGTTGTTGTGATGATTAAATTTTAGTGGTAAAGACACGATGTGGTGGCCATATATCTAAAAGGATATACAAGTGTTAAACAACCATTTGCCATTCATATTTAGTGATGAATAGTCATAGACCAACGTGAAAGGCATATTTATGAATAATTAATTAGCAGCTAATTCTCTTACCAATACCTCTTGTGTTCTTAGCATATACTCCCAAGGACACTGTATCGAATCTATTCTCCGGAAGAAATCTCATGAACAGGCATTCCTTGTTCTGATTTGTTTTAGGGCATCTCTTCATTGGATACTTAAATGCCCATTGTTTAATTCAACCATCAACAAAAACCTTCAAATCATTTCTATTAAGAAGCAGTTTGCTGCCAAAGGAGGGTACAGAGCAATTTTCTTCTCACATTTTGTATGCAAATATCTACAATTTTCTTACTCTATTCTCTTTGAATAATTTCATTTGGGTGCAAGATATCCACTGTAATACTTTCAATTCTTTGAAATCATGTCCTATGATGATTGTAGAATCATGATGTGTAATCTTTTTATTGAATGGAATTGATATTTTTTTAGTATATACTCCCACATCATTCCAATGTAGTCCTTCCATTCTTTCTTTATTATAAGTTTAAAATTTGTGAATGTGTGTGATTCAAAATACAAGCTTCATTTTACATTTGCTTTAAGTATTTTTATTACATTTTTCTAGCTTTACTCCTTATTGATTGTATTTAAGGCATTTCTAACTTTTCATAAGTTTGATTGTCTAAATTTGATCTAGACAGTGTATATATGATAATGTTTGAGTCCACATCAAAATGACAAACACCCACGTCCGTAAATAAAGTTGTTTGTATAATTACAATAGTGAAAAACTATTACAAGTACTAGCCTATGTTATTATCTTCCAATTAAAATAAACATGCTTAATTGCTTTTTAATTTTTATTTTGCATAATTTATCTCTACAATAAATTTAGTAAGAGCATTTGTTAAAAAAGAATAATTAATTTTATTAACTTTTTGAAGAGATTTATATTTAGGGTCATACATTTTTTTTTAGAAAATACCTTATATGAAGGACAAGAGTGGTACGCACATATTTCAATAAAATGAAGAAAATAAAATGATATATATATATATATATATATATATATATGCATACAAATCAATTTCAATCATATATGTACACTTGCCGGTCAAAAATAAACAAGCTATTTCTATTTTTGTAATAAAAAATTATTACTATGAGATTAGTATAATAAATTTTAGGGAAAATTCCTAATAAAGAGCTTTAAAAATGCTAAAGAGAAAAATATGTTTCACATATTCATAATCTCATATAAAGATGTTAAGCTCAATTTGTCTTTTTTAAAATTAGAAGAGGAAAAAACCAATTTGCCTTACATATATAAATATATATATATATAATTTAAAAAATTACCCCTACCAACCGCCAGTGCCCACCCTTTTGGTAGGCAGCAACTAGAGCTCTAGTGGGAATATTTCAACGGAATATTCCCCTTAGGAATAAATATTCCTAAAGTGGTGGGGGTTGCATAAAATGTTGGTAACCATTGGGCCACCAATGCCATTTAATATAAATAATGTAATATATATATTATCTTTTAATTTTTAACCTAAGTCCATTACCAAGTTCAGATAAAGAATTGGTAAGTTTAGATAAGGAATTCGCAACTTTCATTTTGTAAGTTAAAAATTTAATTACTCTCTCATGCCACTCACAAGTTTAAATAAGGAATTAACAAGTTTAGATAAGGAATTCACAACTTTCGTCTAAGTAAAAAATTTACTTACTCTCTCATCAGACCATTCACAAATTCAGATAAACACTTTCATTTTTTAACAAGTTAACACGATTTTGTAATATGAAAACGTAAAAATGGTAAATTCATTATTTGAACTCGCGAGTTTAATCAAGTTTACCACTAGAATGAGTTTGAGGGCAACTTGACATGATTTTGTGAGATAGAAACGTAAAAATAGTAAGCTTTGAGAGTTCACTCACAAGTTTGATAACAATGATGATGACTCTTGAAAGGCTATAAATAAAGGTTATGTATAAAACATTGTAATGTACAAAGAACACAAATAGCATACAAGTGAATGAGAATTACTCTCCCTTTCTCGATTTTTCCCTCCTCCTGCTCCTCACTCTTATCCCAAATCTCTTTTATTTTTACTCGAGCAATGACCAAGGCTTACTCGAGTGATCACTCGAGTAATGCTTCCCAGGAAGACACAGCAATGTTCTGAAGCTTTCAAAAATCATGGGATTAATTATGTAACTCAGTCTTCTTGCTTCCAATCACTCTTACACTTCATTATATTAGTGTTTAATGTATTTCTCTAGGAATACAATGAAGAGATGATGCGAAGAGACAAAACTTGACTTTACGGAAGCGGAGCGTCAACGTTCATAACGGCGAGTTTTCAAATTCAAGCAAATGGACGAACGAAGCAACGGGACTCAACGGATAAGTTGAAATACTCACAACGGTCATATCCTACTCAACTATAAATATAGAAGATTCAAGCAGACAACACCAACGCAGAACATGATAAGATATGAATCATCCACTTCTACCCGAATACTCTCTGTTCTTATCTATTTTCCACATCATGTATATTTGAGAGAGAGTTTTTGTATTGTACTTCTGTATTCATTATATATACTCTGTGAGAGAGTCTGTAAACACTTTCACTTATATTTCTGAATTGATCTCAAGGTAGAGGGACCTTGAGTGGGTTGATTTCCTTACAGGAAGCTGTAGAGAGAATCGTCGGTAAAACTTTCTACTTGTAAGACTTATAAGGTGTAAGCAGTAGAGAACGTTGCTGCTCGTAAGACTTACAGAGGTGTAAGCAGGAGAGAACGTTACTGCTAGTAAGACTTGCAAGGGTAAGCAGGAAGGAAAGATCTTCAGGATTGCTCTGCTCTTAAAACTTGCTGTAAGGGGGAGTATCTTGGTGAGAACTTTGTAAAGGCTTTTCTTGTGCCTGCATTAAACAAGAAAATAGTGGATTTGAAAATCTCATGAGGAGCCTGGGGACTGGATGTAGGCCATCACAGATTGGACCGAACCAGGATAAATCACAGTTTGCATACTCTCTTCCTTAAACTCTTATATTTCCAGCATATATTAACTGTTGATTTATGATTCATTATTTTCATATTTATTGCTTCCTCTAAGATGCAAAAAGATTTTCAAAGTTCTTAAGATTTTTATCTTACACCCAATTCACCCCCCTCTTGGGTGTCAGCCGGTTCTAACATTTGGTATCAAAGCTGGACTCTTGTTTAAAGGACTTAACGTCTTAAGAGATTATAATGGCTAATTTTGGGTGTTATATGCTTTCTGAAGGTTTTGACTATATAATTCCACCTATTTTTAAAGATATTGATTTTTGGTTTTGGAAAGCTAGAATGACATCTTTTATAAATTGCTTTGATTATGATATGTGGGATGTTTTTACAAATATCTTTGATTTCCAACCGAGAAAGGATTGGACAGAAAGAGAAAAGAAAATGCTTTCGTTAAACATTAGAGCAATGAAAATTTTGTATAGTGCTTTAACTGAAAATAATTTTGAGAAAATTAGATTTTGCTCTACTGCAAGAGATAGTTGGGATACTCTTGATTCTATGTATACTTCTAACAAGTGTGTTGAAGTTGAGAGTGTTGACAGTTCATGTGAAATTACAAGCTGCATATCTACATTCATGAACAAGTGGAAGTTGACAATGAAGAAGGAGAAATCATAGAACACTTCCATGATCTTGTCAACATAGAAGAACAAGAGGAAGATAATTTTCAAGAAGAGCTCATTACAGACGAATTAGATGGATCATCCTCCAGAGCTCAAGATGCACGTATGGTAAACAATTCCAATTCCTCTAGAGTTATTTAAAAAACTGATTTTCAAAGTTTTCATAAAAGTATTTTTCAACCAAGTATTGATTCTATTGAGAAAAACGAAAAGGTTTTCAATCATGCTGGAAATTCATGTAGGAAGAAAGAACTTAGGCAAACTGATCATTTGAGATCATCTTTTCTTGATCGACACAATACTTGCATAGAATCTCATAATACATATCATCATATTATTTACAATTATTGTGGTAAATCAGGTCATATTTCTCACACATGCTATATTAGGAGAAATTCTAATGTGAGAAATAAATTTGGTTGGATTCCTAAAACGCAAGTGAGTTCAAATGCTAACGTTCAAGGACCCAGAGCAAAGTGGGTACCAAAATATCCATTTAGTGTTTCATGTGTGCAGATTAATTCTAGAAAGAATGGACAAAAGGGTACTAAGAAAATGAAGAAGATTCCAAGAGTTCCTGATGCACCTAAATGGAGATTCAGATCAATTAGGAAAACTCTCGGATCACCTATTGCTGGAACTATAAAGTTTAACCACAAAGAAAGGCAATGGAGAAAAGGAATACGTTCCACCTCAAGAATGGGCTACCATAGAGTACCATTTAACTATAATGAGGAGAACAAGAAGAGGAGGATCTCTCAAGCATCAAGTAGAAGACTCTTGGAGTCTATATGTTTTGAGAGAAGGTTGCCAATACCCAAAGCAAGATATTCAAAGTATCAACATCATAGAAAGATGCAAGGGGTAAGCAAAAGCAATCCTCTTATCTAAGGCAAAGGTATACAATGATAAAACCTCCTATGCTATTGTCTGTAATATTTATTAAGGTTTTATATTTTGAAACTTAGGAATGAGCATTGCAAATGATTTTGAAATTATGTTTTAGCATCCCTTAAAAAGCCATTTAATATATTTATTTATAAAAGGATTGTAATGCTCAACAAGTTAATTCTTTATGCATGTATAATGATCTAAAAAGAAAAAATCTCTCTTATGCATAAAGACATGTTTAATTCATTATGCTTAACTGTCTCAAATTAATTATATTCTTAGAGCATGTGAATTATGATTCCTACAAGGTAACCATGAGTGGATCCAAGTAAAACTGGATACCAAAGGAAGAAAAAGATCTATATGGTTTTATAAGAAGAAGAAAGGAAGAGCTTTATCTCAAGATTATGTATACATACGATTTAATTCAAATCTTGGGGAAGTTGGACATTGAAGTTGCATTTTTGAATGTGCAAACAAAAGGAGGCTTTACTTGAGGCAACACTGCAAGTGCCTAGCTAGCAATGAAGGAAGAAAAGATGCACAGTGAAGCATCACTCAAGTAATCAGTCAAGTGATCATCATCACTGCGTGACAACTAGGAGTGAATGTTCAAGTGATAACACCAACTGGAAGATTGGAAGGTAAAAGTCAAGGAATTATGCACAAATGAACTTCAAAGGATAATTTCTCAAGTAATTACGAGATTACTTGAGCATGGTACTGTCTTCTTTATTCTTACCCGATATTATGCTTATATAAATTATTTATTTGGGTAATGAATAACTTGCTCATTATTGCATACCATTAGCAATTAATCATTTATGGGTTTTAAATTGTTTTTAGATTGTTAAATGGACTGAAAGTGAAATTGTGAATAAGCATTCTATGTATTTCAAAATGCACATTTCAAAAATATATTTAGATTCCAATTTATCTTGTTTATAAAAATGCATACACATTATTTGAAAATTATTCATAACTTGTTTGCATTTAAATCAGTTTCAAAATTAGAAGTTAATATTTATGTATATTGAAAATCAGAAATGCTTCAAATTCATCCATCAGAGTATTTCCCCATCGTTGACATATTGATCATTGATCTTAAATGTGTTATCCAATGCTTGAACTCCCCAACTGTTATTTTCTAACAAGTTAGACCTTATGTTTAACAAGTTAACTATCTATATGAGTTTCAAGTGTATTTCCTAGAAAAGAATCCAATATGTGAAAGCTTTATGCCTAATGCGTAAATCATTGGTTGTCCATGTTATTCCAAGCATTATGAATGTTCATATTAGTGCATTAAATCTTAATGCATTAACCATTATAGTAGAATAACTTACTAGGATAATATTCTACAACTCTAATCATTTAGATCAATGAGTTTGTGCTTCATCATCTATAAATTCTTATACTCATCTTGTTGCTCAAATGCATTACCATTTGTCCTCATCCATTTTTCGAGTTACTAGAGCCTTCTATTCAAATTCTTGAGTTGAATATCCCTATTCTTCAAGGCACATCTCTAAGAGTCAAGTTTATCTCTTGGTTAATAGCAAAGTCATTGTGTTTATATTCATCCTTGAAGCAAGCCTTTTTGGCTAATTCATCTTCAATATGACTTTTGCTCTTGGGAAAATTCTCAAACATGTTAAACTCAATGTCTAACATGTTATCTTAGTTATTCTCTAAAATGGAAGCTTTCTGATATATGTATATTTAAATTGTTAACTTCCACCATTTTCAACATGAACATTGATTATAAATATATTTCAAAGATGAGTTTTGCATATATTCAAAATCTCTATTTCACAATGCACTATTATGATTTGAAATCACATATGAGATTTGAAACAATTTGCATATCTCATTATCATTCTTGGAAAACTTGATTTCATTCATGATTTATCATTTCATAACAGTTGGTCATTATGAATAGATTTTCAACTCTCTTTGATCTAACTTACATCGATTGCATGAAAATCTGATTAATGACATATTTTTCTATACAAAGCATATTTGCATACTGATATTGTGAAAATATCATTCTTGGTATTATTTGTTTGTTACCCTTTATGATTCAATGGCTTGAATTTATTTAATTGGGTAAAATTATATTCGGGTCTTTGTTGATTATTATACTCTTTGCTCAAATATCATATGATTCAGTTGTATAAGAGTATAAGAGTTATAATATTTGATACTGTATGGACCCAAGAGAAAGTTGGGTACCAAAGAGCATATACTTTTGCAGGAATTAATCAAAATGCTCTACTTTTAGATACAAAGATCAGAGACTAATAGAGGAGGCGTGACTGACAGCGTTGCAATATGAGCAGAAGCAAAATCTGTGGTATCACTCAAGCAACACCATATCACTAGCAAGTAACTAGCTAGTGATGCAGCCAGAGAAAGAGAAAGAGAAGGAAAATCTCTTAAGTGAACCTATACGAGATTCATCTTAAAGCAGCTCAAGGCCAAGAACAAGTTTTGCCAATATGAATCTTTGTTGTCTACCCACCTTCGTTATCGTTCCAAGGTGATCAGACATTTTCACTGCGATATGGACCCAACAGAGATGTTCAGAGGAAGATGTTAAGATGCATAGAATCATCAAGCTTGGAGAGCCTATAGGGATTCTCAATTTCAATCTTAGCTCTATGTGAGATCTTCATAGCATTATCTGATATACATACACTAGAGCTATGGTAAACAAGGCCAATAACTTCACTTACTTTATCGAGAAGAATTACCACATAATGGCCTATATTATAAGCAAGAAGGAGAGAAATACTGGAAAGATCATGTCTGTCAGAGAACAAGAGGTCTATATATAATTTTACAAGACTTACTCCAAGTAATATGAAATTACTTCAAGTGATCTGCAATTACTTCAAGTAAGACCTTCAAGTAATCAGCAATTACTTCAAGTGGACCTTCAAGTAATATGCAATTACTTCAAGTAGACCTTCAAGTAATTCGTAATTACTCCAAGTAAATCTGAAACTCACTCCAAGTTAACACAACTGGCATAGAGGATGAGAGCTGAGACTTCAAGAATAAATGAGAGACAACACTTTGCTAGAGTTGGTCTCCCTGATCCTTCATTCTTTGGTCCATTTGTCCAAGGCTTTTTGAGAGAGGAGCTTCAACAATCATACAGAGCTTGCTACAAACATGCTAAGTTCATCACTTCTGTGAATGGCAAGATTAGACAACTCTGTGACTTGATCAACTAGAATCCTATGGCCTTATTCTGAGCTCATCTTGGTATTCTTAAGTGATCACAGAAATTATGCTTCAGAATCCCTCCATACTGATCACATCGACAGACAATGACTAGCCAACGATGCATTAATGGACTTCAGAGGATTATGGCTCGAGTAATTACGATATTACTCGAGTGAGGTATTGTATTCTTACTTAATTAAAATTTTCTGAGTTGCATCACTCAAGTGATGGTTGAGTGGAATTACTCAAGGGATACAGGGTTACAAGCTTAAAACCTTGACTAGCATCATCATTCTCAAAACTTGATTTCTCTCTAATCTTCATATTTTCATACTCATCCTCTCTACAAAATTTTCAATGGTTTTACAAATCTAGGAGAATTATCAACAATATTTCCCATAATGCTTTTCTTTTAAGCCATGCATTCATTAAGGGGGAGCTTTACATACACATTTGTTTTATATCTTAAAAGCTCATCTCATTTATTGAAATAAAATCCTTTTAACATACTCATTTGAATTCACTATCTTTTAATTAGTTTTGATGATGAGTTACTCTTATATTTTCCTTTCATGATCTTAATTTTTAACATATCATATAGAAAGGATAACTTTGATTTGTGCAATAAATTTGATAACTTGATAGCACTAATCATTCTTTATGGAAGAAAAGATTTGTACTTGAGGCAGGAGAATTTATGTTGTGCAATAACATTCTTCAATATGCTACAAGAAGAGGAACGATGTTTTAACGCTCAATCAAGGAAACTATATTAGCTGCAACATTCAGAGCAACAAATACATATGCCAATACAAATGAGCATTGATCATGCTAATCAGAAGCTCAACTCAATTGGAAAATCTTGGCAACAACATGAACATCTTTCAGAGTTGTACATAACACAACATCATGAACCAGCATTGCCATAGAAGCAACAGACTTCATGAAGCGCTTCATCATTTTCCAAAAACTACATGAGCATTTCTAAACCCTCTCTTTATTGTTCAAGAATACTTTTTCTTTGATTTTAATTTGCCTTAATTATGAAAGCTGTTTTCCACGAAAATCATTTTTCATTTTCATCAAATTATAAATGAAATTACCTTCAAATCGAGGAAGAGAAAATTGTTTTCATGAAACATTTATTTTGATTAATGAGGAGAAAATTTTCATGACATATTTACTCTTCTACAAGTCTTTCTTCTTTATACTTCAAACTTTTTGCTGATGTCAAATAGGGGGAGAGAGAGGCAAGAAAAATATGTTGCATTCAAAATTGTTGTCATATTCATACATATTTTTCTTAAAGGATTTTCCATCATCAAAAAGGGGGAGAATGTTATATATGAATAGTTTTGATGATGTCAAATATAGATGTCAAGTATTAAGAGAAAAAAGTTTGTATGATATACTTATTCTCTACATTGACTAACTACTATATTTAATATTGTATATCTTGTAGATTAGTCATAAACCCGATGGTGGGTTGATGTTATAATGCCTCATATGTGGAGAATGATCATCAAGAAGAAAGTCAAGAGGCAAGGGTTGAAGAAAGAAGGCATTGCAAGAACTAATGGGAATATCAAGCAAAGATTGAAGAAGATTGAAGATATTCAAGAAGATATCTAGTTGGGTTATGAAGAATGATCGTCAAGTGGCAAAACAAGAAGAAAGAGATTGAAGAAAGAAGAAGAAAGAAGAACTTGTAAGATCAAATGAGAATATCAAGATTCAAGCTCTTAGAAGTGATACCGGTGGTTGGAATGGGTCAATACGAAGCTAAAATGATGTATACCGAAGTTATGGTACCTTAGGGGATGATTACTCGAGTAATATAGTATTGCCACATTTTGGAGGTGATTACTCGAGTAGCTACTCGAGTAATCTGCAGAGTTACTTGAAGCTCACTCGAGTGATAACACTCTGTTTTTCGTGAGTCAGGATAGAGGTTCGGTATTTTAGGCATATCTCTCTAAAAACATATCGGATTGATCTGAAACTGGTGGCATATGCAACTAGACTCTCAACACGAACTATGGACACCCAGATCACATTCAAAAGAGTTCAGATGAGAGAGATATGATCTGTTGAAGTTGACACATACATCAGAGTCTTTCACCAGAACAAGGTTCGATATTTTGGACATAAATCTCAAACGACATATCGGATTGAGATGAAACTGGTTCCATATGAAAGTAAACTTAAAGATATTTCCATGAACATATAATTTGATATATTTCAAGTTATACACTAAGAGCTATGCCTTCTGGAAATTGATGCTCGAGATTTAAGACTTTGTCTAAATACAGAAGATATTCTTTGGATGATAACTTTCTGTGCAAAATGAGTTTGGAGGTTATTCTTGTTGCATTGGGATGTAGATGATGAGGGCTTTCCGATGATATATAATTTGCCATGTTTCGAATCAAAATCAAGAATTCACTTGAAGAGCTTACTCGAGTAATATGCAGAATTATTTGAAATCCACTCGAGGGAGCACCCGAGTAACATGCGAAGAAAAGGAAAGGCCACTCGAGTAACCACTCAAGTAATGCAGTTGGAAATGCTCTCAGCTAGATTTTGAACGGGATGACTCGAGGGCTCACTCGAGTAATGACCAAGGCTTACTCGAGTGACCACTCGAGTAATGCTTCCCAGGAAGACACAACAATGTTCTGAAGCTTTCGAAAATCATGGGATTAATTATGTAACTCAGTCTTCTTGCTTCCAATCACTCTTACACTTCATTATATTAGTGTTTAATGTATTTCTCCAGGAATACAATGAAGAGATGATGCGAAGAGATAAAAGTTGACTTTACGGAAGCGGAGCGTCAACGTTCATAATGACTAGTTTTCAAATTCAAGCAAATGGACGAACGAAGCAACGGGACTCAACGGATAAGTTGAAATACTCACAACGGTTATATCCTACTCAACTATAAATATAGAAGATTCAAGCAGACAACATCAACACAGAACATGATAAGATATGAATCATCCACTTCTACCCGAATACTCTCTGTTCTTATCTATTTTCCACATCATGTATATTTGAGAGAGAGTTTTTGTATTGTACTTCTGTATTCATTATATCTACTCTGTGAGAGAGTCTGTAAACACTTTCACTTATATTTCTGAATTGATCTCAAGGTAGAGGGACCTTGAGTGCGTTGATTTCCTTACGGAAAGCTGTAGAGAGAATCGCTGGTAAAACTTTCTACTCGTAAGACTTATAAGGTGCAAGCAATAGAGAACGTTGCTACTCGTAAGACTTACAGAGGTGTAAGCAGGAGAGAACGTTGCTGCTCGTAAGACTTGCACGGGTAAGCAGGAAGGAAAGATCTTCGGGATTGCTCTACTCGTAAGACTTGCTGTAAGGAGGAGTATCTTGGTGAGAACTTTGTAAAGGCTTTTCTTGTGCCTACATTAAACAAGAAAATAGTGGATTTAAAAATCTCAGGAGGAGCCTGGGGACTGGATGTAGGCCATCACATATTGGACCGAACTAGGATAAATCACAGTTTGCGTACTCTCTTCCTTAAACTCTTATATTTTCAGCATATATTAACTGTTGATTTATGATTCATTATTTTCATATTTATTGCTTCCTCTAAGATGCAAAAAGATTTTCAAAGTTCTTAAGATTTTTATCTTACACCCAATTCACCCCCCTCTTGGGTGTCAGCCAGTTCTAACACCCAGGGCCATTTTCCAAACCACTCTGACCATTCGATCGGCCAAAGACGAAATCAGCATCATTGGCCGCCTCCTTCACCTTCTCCTGCTCCCTTCCACCTTCTCGATCTCCACTCTCCCTACTGTTAGATATGATTAGTTTTGATGATGTCAAATATAGATGTGAAGTGATAAGAGCAAAAAGTTTATATAATGTATTTCTTTGACTAACTACTATATTTAATGTTACATATTTTGTAGATTAGTCAAGCAAAGAATGAAGAAGATTGAATTAAAGAAAATGAACAAGAGGAAGAAGAAGAAAGAAATTGAAGATAGTCAAAGAGATGCTTACTTGGATTATGAAGAATGAAGAACTTGGTAGATCTATCATGAATATCAAGATTTAAGTTATTAGATGTGATATTGGAGGTTTCTATAATGTTACCGGAGGTTTCTATGATCAAAAAATGGTTGGAATATGTTAATATGAAGCTAAGATGATTTATATATGAGTTTTGGCACTTCTAGAGGAGTTATGCTCGAGCACAAGGTGTTATGCTCGAGCACAGGAAGAACATGCTCGAGCACAGCTGATTTCACTCGAGCACGAGAGAATACTCTGTTCTACTCTGTTTTACGTTCAGCTTGAGCGAAATCTGGTATTTTGATCATATCTCTCAAACCACACGTCGGATTGACCCGAAACTGGTGGCATATGAAAGAAGACTCCCAACACGTAAAATTGGCACCAGAATCACATTGAAAAAAGATCAAATGAAGTAGATATGACTCATCGAAAATGAAATTGAAATCACCGTCTTTTTCTGACACAGGTTCGGTATTTTGAGTATAACTCACAAACCACAGATCGGATTGAGACGAGACCAGTGCCAAATGAAAGTAGACTCAAATAGCTTTCCATGGATAGCTAATTTGCCTAATTTGAACGTATATTCTAGGAGCTATGCCTTCTGGAAGTTGATGCTTGTGCAGACTAGCGAAATATACACTCCTTCGATCATAACTTGCAGAATACAAGGAGTTTGGAGCTGATTCTTGTTGCATTGGAATGCATATGATAAGAGCATTCTTATGATACATCATTTGAATCAAATGAATCAAATTTTTCTAAAGTGGCCCCACATCACCCGCGAGTGTAAAAACTGACTCTCTGAAAAATGTCGTGCGAGTGATGTCCAGAAGCATATGAAACGTGAAGAAAGTTGCAACACTCGAGCACTAGGATTCATGCTCGAGCATTGGATGATTTCTCACTCGAGCAGAAGGTGTGTGCTCGAGTGAAGGCTCATATCACCTGCGAGTGATAAATTCATCCCTCTGAGATCCTGATGCGAGTATTGATTTTGAGAGCATATTCCTTGAGAATATGCGTCTCACTCGAGCAGAGGTATGTGTGCTCGAGTGAGGGACCATATCACTCGCGATCACAAAATCTCACTCTTGTAAAATGATGTGCGAGTGACAACCCGAGAAGAAGTATGCACGTGAAAACTTGAGGCGCACTCGAGCAGAAGGTGTGTGCTCGAGTGAGAGACCATATCACCCGCGAGTGAGAATTCTGTCTCTCTAAAATCCTATGCAAGCACAGACCGTGAACTGAAGCATATGAAGGAAAATAAGGAGATCACTCGAAGTGAGCCATTCATGCTCGAGTGATACTCTGCAGAAGACCAAAAACACCACGTCTCACAGCGACCAATCCGAACATGATTACATGTTATTAAATCAGTGTGTTTTCACTTGTTATTGATTCTAAATGTTAGCTAACATATTTTTCAAGTGTGAAACAGGATATTGAACGTTCGGATTACAAATTCAAATTTAAAGTCAATTGTGGTGAACGGCATCATTACGCACTGAGCATCGGCTACCTACCACGACAAGCAACTGACACACCACGAAAGACTGTCGAATATTCAAACATCCCACTACAGCTCACAATGAAACATTCCACTCTTCAACGGGATGCTCCACTCTGCAACGGACAGAAGCTCATTTTCAAATATGCTCAACGGTCAAATGAAGCAATGAGACTCCAACGGACGAATGCTTACAACGGTCATCATCTTCATCAACTATAAATGAGATGGCATTCAACTTTGATGGGTAACTGAGAAAGATAGAGGAAACAGAGAAAAACGGAGAAAAACTGAGATAGCGTGCAACTACATAGAAATGTGAATCCTCTGCTTCTATCTATACACTCTCTATTTTCAGTTTCTGTATTACTTATCATTGAGAGAGTGATTATTTGTATTGTACTTCAGTGAGTATTATATCCACTCTGTGAGAGAGTCTGTAAACACCTTCAACTATATTTCTGAGTTGATCTCAAGGTAGAGGGACCTTGAGAGGGTTGATTTTCTTACGGGGAAGCAGTAGAAAGAATTGCCGTAAGACATTCTGCTCGTAAGACTTACAAGGTGCAAGCAGTAGAGAACGTTGCTGCTCATAAGACTTACAGGGGTGTAAGCAGGAGAGAACGTTGCTGCTCGTAAGACTTGCATGAGTAAGCAGGAGAGGAAGATCTTCGGGATTGCTCTGCTCGTAAGACTTACCGTAAGGGGGAGTATATTGATGAGAGATTTGTAAAAGGTTTCACAAGTACCCGGCTAAACTTGTGGGATTGTAAAGGCTTTTCTTGTGCCCGGATTAAACAAGAAGATAGTGGATTTGAAAATCTCAGGAGGAGCCTGGGGACTGGACGTAGGCCATCACAGATTGGACCGAACCAGGATAAATCACAGTTTGCATATTCTCTTCCCTAAACTCTTATATTTCCAGCATATATTATTTAATCTAACTGTTGATTTATAAACCTTCATATTTACTGTTTTCGTTAAGATACGAAAAGATTTCTAAAGTTCTTAAGTTTTTATTATACACCCAATTCACCCCCCCTCTTGGGTAATAGCCGGTTCTAACACCTACTGCCGCCGCCACCTCCATTCGCACTTTCACCACTCGCACTCATCACACTCCTAAAATAATGCATATTTTTAAATTTAGTTAATTTTGGTAAATCAGAAAATGTGTGCCCTTGAATCTTTTGTTCGCCAACCCACTAGTTTAATCTAGGTGCCCATATGGTTTTGGGTTAAAATTAATTACTGGTTTGATCATAGTCGCAATTTGGGTGAGCTCACTTTGATTGTGTTTAAAAGGCATGGTTCAAAAAATCAGACCAGACCGGATGGTCGGATTGGAAAACTAGTGAACAGGTCTCTAGTCCGGTCGATTTCACTTCTTGAGAGGGAGGGAGAGTTGACCCAGTGGAAATCATTGAACTGATACAAAATGAGTCAAAACCGGTGGGTTGACTGATTCAACCGGTTTGCTTTTTTTCTTTTTTTGAAAAATGAGATCTCTAGTTCAACAAAGAGGCTAAAAAAAAAAGAAAACTATGGATCTAGACCGATATACATACAATCTATAATATTTTAATAAATTATAAGAAAAAATTTTAATTTCAAGGCCACGAAAATTAAAAAAACAAAAAGAATAAATAAAAAATTATATATTATATACATATAATATATAATATTTTAGTCAATTAATTTGATATGATTCAAGTAATCAAATCTAACATAATCAATTTATTTTATCTATAGAAGTTTAAAAATATATTAATATATATATATATATATATATAAATATTGTTATTAATAAATTGTAATATTTTAATATGACCAGTTCGATCACCGGTTAGACTCCGGTTGACCCATTAACCCTTAAACGAGTTCCATGACCGATTCACTGCCTGATCTAATTTTTTATTCCTTGTTAAAAGGTAATGATGTTAAGAAGGAATCTTGATTTGATAGATGCTTTCTTAATTGAAAATTAATTATTATTTTTAAATTTTAGTCCAATATTATAAAACTTTCCATTCCAACAGAGAATAGACATAGAAACACTTGCAGTTCAAAGCTGAATAATGTCCCATCCCCACTTTTATATGTCTAATTAGAATAAGTACACGTTAATTAATTAATTAATTAATTGAAAACACAGATTATCTGTATTTATTATCCTTACCATGATAACTTTCCAAAGTCATGAATTTATTCTTAAAAAATTCTTTGTAGTAAGTCTTATTTTATGTATTATTTGATTGAGTAAACAAAGTCAATTTGTAGTTCTTGTGTGTTAAATTTTATATTTTATCTTTGAACTTGATTTTTGGCATATTCCTTCTTAATTGTTATGCACTTTTTATTCTCCATGATTAGGCTCCTTTTTATATTAATTTATCATGCTGGAATTCGGTGGATCTTTTAATGGATCGGCTAAATCTTTTCCCTTTTGAAATTTATTAATTTCTAAAGGTAAGCTTTCTAAATCATCTAGGCTCAAATCTTCCATTCCACAAGTGATAGACATACATTCACACTTTCTTTTATTGGTTATTTCGATTTTTCCATAATCAGTATTAGATTCTGGAAATAAAGGATTTAATTGTCTTCCTGTACTTATTTTTCTAAGTTTAGAAGCTTCTTAGGCTATCGCATGATCAACTATACACTGACTCATTGCTTTATAAACATAATGTTTTACTTGAACAAAATTTCTTAAGCTAAACAACCTGAAATTTCTTACTAGATACTCGTCTAAATAGTCGAATGAACATCCAAAGTGTTCAATGAATTCGGCTACTATAGAATGCAAGCTATTTTTAAATATAGCTTTCTGAATAGTCGGATATTGCCTAATTAACGCCATTTCATTCATAAAAATATATATTTTTTGGAAAATGTACTTTGAATTATCTAAATTGGGCATTGGATTATTTGTGATAGTTTCAATTCTTTACCATTCATCGTCACTGTTAGTCCAACTCTAATATTTAATAAATAAATATGACCTCCAAGAATGTAATTTGGCTGACAAACTACTAATCTACTATTACATTTAAGTTGCACAAGTAAAACAAATTTGGGCTGGGCTTTTGATTGTCGACTTAAGAAACCATGCTGGGCTGGGCTTGTAAAAGAGTTTGGGGCTCAGAAACAATGGAGTAAATGAGTTTGGGCCAAGATAAAATACGTTTCAATTCCCAAATAAATTGAAATCCATTAATTGATGTGAAGATGCGGATCCAAAACAATAAACCATATCACGTCTTGTAAGTTACACGTATTAAAATTTATATGCTATAAAATTATGCGGATCCATCACTTTCGCATCCAACGGTTCAGCTTTCCAGCACTCTTGAACTTCATCATGGCGGCTCTCACCGGCTACACCACTTTTGACAACGCCGACATTGTCGAAACGATCCAGTCGTTCTGGGCAACCTATGGCGAAGCCGAGGAGCCTGAGGTCAGCTACACCTATCTGATCCTGGGCCCCAGCAATGTCGGCCTTTCTCTCGCCTGCTGGCTTGAGAAGCAGGGCCACAAGGCCATCCTTTACGTCCCCTCGGACCGCCGCGCCAACTTCGACCATCGCTATCGGCGCGGCCATCGATTTCGAGATCTGCTCCCTGCTCCTGGCCGTCAATCTTTACTACGGCACCAACTTCAAGACGCTCAAGGAGTTCGCGACCTTGTCCACCTCCCACAACGCGACGAAGGGGGATCCTCAGAACTTGGAGCACAGGTATTTCGTGGAGGATGGCGAGAGAGCGAAGTTCCGTGCAGCGCTTGCCGTCAGGCTGGGCGTCGATGAGGAGCATGTCGACAACCTCAAGATCCTCTACAAGTCCGTCGAGAATGCCAGGGGCAAGGAATTCCCCTCCTTCCATCAGCTTCTTGCGATGCATGGCCTGGATCTCAAGGGAGAGGACATCATCGCCAAGTATGGACGGACCGGCTATCTCAACACCCCGCGCAAGCTCCTTACCTAAGGGGATGGAGATGTTGGACTTCTTTTCTCTGCAATCGGAACTCAGGCGCTATCGCCCGCAGGGTGGGAGAAGTTGGTGGTCGCTTGCATGATTTTGCATTCATTCATTATCCTGCATGCAGTTTTTTGATCTCTTACTTTTGTAATCCTTTTTGATACAGCACTAACTAAATTATGATGTTATAATTAAAATCTAAAAAAATATGATGTTAGAATTTATTATAATTAAAATCATATCATCATATATGTACCAAATCATTCATATCGATATGTCAATATAAAATATATACTTAAAAAAACTAATATAATTAAAAACAAAGAAAAAAAAGAATCCTTTGGCTGTTGATAGGAAGCTTCCCAAGAATTTACCAAAAGAATGGCTAATGATAATGTCACCACAGAGTTCGTCATTCATTATGCATCAGCATCGTCACCAACGACTAAAATGAAAAGCTTCCTTTATTTTTTGGGAAAATTACACTCAAGTCCCAAGAAAAAAGAAAAAAATAAAAAGTGGTCTTTTGAAATTGCAAAATGAAAAAATGGTCTCATGAAGTTGTTAATACTAAGGTATTAAAACCCACACCGGGTACTGAACCAATCAAGGTACTGGGTTAAGGGTCAGTGGATCAAACTGAGGCCAAACCGATGAGAAATTGAAGATTTTAGATTTACTGGTATGATAATCAAGAATCCGGAGTTGTTAATTAAGAGCCTCGTGGTGTTATTCTGAAGTGGCGAGAATGAGGACTAAAGGGCAAAATCGTCTTTTGGCGCCCCCACCACGTACTGTTCATCTGTACTGACACGATACTGATCCGGAATTTTGGAATTCAAAGTATTGAATTGACATTTCCCTATTTCGGAGGTATTTTTCTGAAATTTTTCATACATACAAATACGTTTTTTTTGTTACATAATTGAAAAGGAGTTACAACTAACGGGCTTGAGTCAAATCAAAGAAACTAGCTCCTCACATGACAAACCAATGTTGAATTCTTGGTGGGAGAAAAGCCCAACAGTATTTTGGACAGAATTATCTCCAATAGGAAGATAATTATGCTGAACAAAAAAAGAAAAGGGAAAGAAAATAGATTACACACAACTGATGAAAGGTGCATCAGCTAAAATAGGTTATACCCGGTCCTTTAACAAATTTTGGGTACTTAAATTTGAATAATACATTTTGTAATAAACAAAACTTAACTTAACCATAGTGAAATCTTAGAACCCAACCCACCAAAAGTTTTTGTTATAAACAAAATTAAGAGTTTGTTTTTAAATAATCATAATCAACCAACAAATGCGTATCGGCATCTCTATATGCCAAGTGGGTCCCACACATTCTGGCACGGTTCATTAACTATATGTCTATATAACCAAAAAAACGCAACTCCGACTCGAGAGACATATCAAAACCACCATGGTACAACGAGCGGTGGAAGGTCTAACGTTGTTTGTGACTTAGATACTGAACACCATCGTGGTGCTGGTGAAGAAGCACAGCACGCCGTTGCCGTCGTCGTCGTCCTTGTCCTCGGAAACGGAGGACGATGATGATAATGGGTATGGTCTGGCTGGAGGTTAGCTGTGGAAGCAAACAATGTAGGTCCATGGCGAACAGTTCCAGCAAGATGCTACAAACATGTTCGGAGTTACATCATTGGAGGACAGTACCAGAATGATGTCCAACTCATCACCGACCAAATTCTCGCTTATACCCTCCACATCCCTCTCTCCTCCGACGGCTTCGACGCCTGGGTTTTCGACGTCGACGATACCTGTATCTCTAAGATCAACTATTACAAAGCTCACCGATTTGGGTTCGTTTTCCTTCCTCTCTCTCTCTCTCTCTCTCTCTCTCCATATCTACATCTATATCTCTTCCAAAACCCTCATTTTTCTTTGTTTGAGGTGAACATGCTATGATTATAGTTTATAGAAAGAAACCATTTCAAAAGATTAGATTTTTATGTGGGAGAATCTCTGAAACTCATAAATTATGCTTTAACGGCAAAACTTCCCGGCGTGATACTTATAACATAGGACTCTTAGCATTCAGTTATATTAAACTTCCTCTCTAAATATATATTTCTCTTCCAAAACCCTGCTATGTTTGGCTGGGCAGAAAAGAGAAAGAAAAATAAGGGAAAGAAATATTAGGAACTAGAAGGAAAATTTTAAAAAATAGTAAAAAAAAAAATTTACTATTTTTCGGAAAATTTTCACTCTAATTCCCCCCCCCCCCAAAAACTAATTTTCTCGACATGGGGGTCAGTTTTCTTTGTCAAGAATGAATATGATATGGTCACAAATTTAAATGAAGAACCCATCTCGAAAAATTAGATTTTGGGTTGGAAAGCCTCTTAAACTAATAAATCACACTTAACTCATAAAACTTTCCAATGTGAAACTCATAACAGAAGACTCTATGCAATACACAAGGCTAGAATGTTTAGGTGATTTTTTTTTTTTTTGGGGTGTATGTGTAGGTGTGATCCATTTGATTCAGGGAAGTTCAAGGAATGGATAATGAGGGGAGCATGCCCTGCAATTCCATCTGTGTTAGGACTGTTCAAGGAGCTGATATAGAGAGAGGCTTTAAAGTGTTTTTGCTCACTGGGAGAGACCAAGCCATTCTTGGCCAAATCACTACTCTCAACTTGCATTCCCAAGGTTTCTTTGGTTACCATCGTCTCATTTTGAGGTACTCATCATTACTTTTTTTATTTTTGTTTAATTTTATTAAGTTCTTTGCTTTATTTGTACTTTCGTAGTTATGTGTGTTTATTTCCCCTGGCTTTTGTCCTTTTATTATAGAAAAAGAACCATATAAAGAGGATGAAAATATGAAAATTTTAAAGAAGTTTCTCAAAGTAGTTTAATTCTAATGAAATCCTTATTAATTAAACCTTAAACTATTCCGAAATTACGTTTTCTGTGAAACCACCTAGAGCCGGGAAAACGGGCCGAGCCCGTTGGGCCGGCCCTTTTAGGCCCTGGCCCTTCAAGGGCCGGGCTTGTAAATTGTAGTCTCAAAAGGAAGTCGGGCCTAAAAGGGCCAGCCCTGTAGGGCCTCGGGCTTAAAAGGGCCGGCCCTGGAGGGCCTCGGGCCAGCCCTTTAGGCCCGTTTATTTTTTATTTTTTTACTTGGAAAGGAACCATGTTACATTTTTGAATTACCTTATTGAATCTATATGTCACTCTGTCCTCATATTGTATAGAGTATGATTTTTGAGTATATTGTTTTGTCTAATTGAATCATATTTGTGATTTTTGAGTATATTGTTCTGCCTATTTAGACTAAATTCATATTATATATTATTCTGCCTGATAGAATATGATTTTTTATGGAGGTTGTAATTATTTTATTACTTGAACCTATTGCTCAAAGTGAAACACAATCAAATATCCTTGAAATTGATGATAGTGACGAAGAAGGTGAAAATGATAGTCGTCATACTCATGTTGTTTAAAGGTTATAGTATTTAGCTTCTTGCCTTCTTATACTTTGACCTTTGTGTAAGTTATTTATGGACATGATTTTACCTTTGATTATACATTAGTAACTGTGTTTGTTTGTTGCAAGAGACGTGTTATTTAAACCTTAATGTTGATAACATTTATGTATTAAATTAGAGCTTTAATCGTTGTTATTTACTAATTATATCTCTCTGAGGAAAATATGCAAGAAAAATAGTTAAATATTGTGAAAAGGATTTTCCGGCCCTGCGGGCCGGCCCTGGCCCTGATGCTCTCGGGCCGGGCCTTGGAAAACTGTAATTTTTCTGACCCCGAGCCCTTTAGGGCCGGCCCTGTTAGGCCCTGGCCCGTCAAGGGCCAGCCCTGTAGGGCCGGGCCGGCCCTGATTCCCAGCCACCTGATTATTTTTTAGGTTAAAGGGCTAACAATACTGATACAACAAAGTTAAATGGGCAAAATGTGTTAAAAGAGTAAAATTAAAAATTTAATAAGAAAAAAAATATACATGCATTAAATTAAAAATTGAAAGAAATTACGTTTACATGAAGAATGGTTTTCCCTTAAGCCATTTCAGGATCTGAATTAGGGTTTGAGGACTTTTGTGTCTTTCTCCTTTTTTTTTCATGGTTGGTTTTAATCAAGAGAATACAAAATTGAAACTATATATCATTAGAATCTATGCGTGTGAATATAATATTTTATGACAAATTAAATCAAGAATATAGAATATATAATAAGTGCGTAAATATAAAGACAAAGTTTACTGACAATATATAATTTGTTATTGCATGCGTGCTTCTTACTCAAGAAGCAGATAGGGACGGGAAATGCTTATATACTCTAAGATACCATGTTAACTATATTTTAGCCGATGAAAATGTAATAACTCATGTCTTTTTAATCTTAGTTGGCTGATGTCCCATCTTAAAAAATTATTTTATATCTTGTTTTCAAAAAAAACTATTGGTTGACCATTTTGTTTTGTTTTTTTTTTAAATTAATATTTTTTTCCTTAAAAATATGATAAAATTTAAATTTTTTCAGATGAATCATTAACCAACTAAGATTAAAATGATATGAGTTTTTATATTTTTATTAAACAGATTTCAGATAATATGGGTATTGTTGAAGTATGTAAGTATTTCTCGATAGAAACTACTTGCTTCATTATACACACATAAAAGTGTTAACATAATGATAATATAATTTAGGATGGAACAATAGCTTCTTAGATTGAGTTTCTACTCTTATTTCTAGCCTCGCCTAGATAAGATCAACATAATGATAATATAAGTATTTGCACTCTAATTAAGCATGTTTGGGATCGTTTTTGAAGAGCTTATAAATATTTTTTACGTAAATTGAGATAAAACTCCTCTCACAAACATATCACGTATATTATAAATCACGATTGAAAAGCTACTTTTGAAAACTCCAATCGTGATTCAAAACACACACAATGATGTTTCAACTTGACATTATATCTAAATATAATAAGTCACTTGTATTCTATTCTTGCATACCAACAAATACATTAAATTGATTAATTTTTTTATATTTGTCTTTATTAAATTTTTTTTTTCCTCTCCACTTTACAAATGGTTTTCACAACTCTCTCATATCTTTCTCTATTTAATTTCCAATATAAATTTGATAGAGGTAAAATTAAGAAAATGTCATTAATTACCCTATAAGTAATTTATATATTGAACCAAACTTTTTCCTTATAAGTAACCTTTTTTTTTATATTATCATCTAGTATACGCTTCAGAGTTCGTAATTGCCCTTTCCAACACAAGTAACTCCTCTAAGACTTGAACTTGAGAAACAGAAGGATCTAGCGGAGCCTTTCACACTACAAAAAACTGGATATTAGAGACGGAATTTAGCGACGGAAATTCCGTCGCTAAACATATTAGAGACGGAATTTCTGTCGCTAATTCCGTCTCTAATCTGTTAGTGACGAATTAGCGATGGAAAATGGTCCGTCCCTAAAAAGGGCATTACTAATTCTATTAGTGACGGAATTTTAATTCCGTCGCAAATTTAGAGACGGATTAGCGACGGAAATTCCGTCTCTAATTTACGACGGAAATTTCGTCCCTAAGGACAAATTCCGTCTTTAAATTTTGAGACGGATTTACAACGAAAATTCCGTCGCTAATTTTTAAGACGACTTAACGATGGAATTTCCATCTCTAATTTGTCCAAGATTAGAGATGGAATTTCCGTCTCTAATCCGTCACAAAATTTTAAAAAAAAAATTAATTCCGTTATTAATTTTTGAGACAGATTAGCGACGGAATTTTCGTCTCTAATTTATTCAAGATTAGCGACGGAATTCCCGTCCCTAATCTGCACAAAGTTAAAAAAAATTAATTTAGTTATTAATTTCTGAGACGGAATTTCAGTCTCTAATCCGTTGCAAAGTAAAATCTTTTTTTAAAAAATACTCCCTCCGATCCTAATTATAGAACAACATTTGGAAACTGATCTTGGTCCTAATTATAAGGCAAAATTTTAATTTTTGTCAATTTATTCCCAAAATACCCCCATTGCTTTAGATAATGGTTGGATTACTTCATGCCAAACTCATGTAGTATTCCTAAATCACCCCTATTAAATAAGGACATTTTTGAAAAATAAATAAAATTAACTAATTTAACTACTATCCTTAATTTCTTCAAAGTTCAGTAAATATGTCATATAATTAAGACCGGAGGGAGTAATTTAATTTTATGACAGAATTTTCGTCTCTAATTTCCTGTTTTTTTGCAATAAATCCATCCCTGAACATTTTTTATTTTCGTTTAAAAATTTTCTATAATTTTTATTTTCATTGTTTTTTTTTAAAGTCAACCTTAATAATGATTGAATGACCAAAAATGAAATTAAATGAATTACAAATAAAACCAATATAAAAACAAATTATAAAAATATAGTAATGTAATATATCAAACAAGTTCAAGCAACAAAAGTACTCAATTGAAACTGTCTATAATGTCTCAAACAAGCCAGAAATGTCATAATGTAACCAAACAACTAGTAAATATCCTATTTTTTGGCATGCCATCATTAGGATCATCAGCTTCCATATTTGAATTGTAGGCAACCCAAGACAATTGTTGCTTAAGAGCTTGCAACCCAATTAAGATAATTTCATTCTCTTGCTGTACGAATAAAGTGTGCTATCAATATCTTGGGCATTAGATCCTAAGCCATAGATGTAACCCTTCTTGTTCTTGCCACACATAGCCTCTAAATATAGGTTGATTTTTTCTTCATCTAGCTGATTTCATTGCACACTTGGAGAATCCATATTAGAACATGCCTTGATTCTCATGTATTAAACCTATTAAAGAAAATAATGAGCACAAAAAGTCAAAATATATGAATAGATAAAAATTAAAGGATGATACACAACGAAATTGCTTTGGCAAATGTACAACAAACTCAAATAAATTTTATCAAGACAGCAAAATAATAACACATTTAGATTTTCAACAAACATGAAACTGAAGTCATACATGAGGTAGCTAGTCCTTGACACACTTAAAAAACTGGTTCCATAGAATGTGCATAGTCAAGTAGCTCAAGGGAAATGAAATTGGTAGCTCAAATTAACACGGCACCCAAAAGATTATAAAAATCACAAATTGAACTTAAACCGCAGCTTGGTAATGCAGCAAGCAATCACTCTCTTTCACTCAAATTCCTTCCAACTGGCTTACGCACCTTCATTCACTCATCAATAACAAATTGCATGAGGATTGGACTTGCTGCATGAAACTATTCCTTCATAATGCACAATTTCCAGAATTCAATTGATTAAACAAGTACTTCAAGTTAAACAAACTTTAACACTACTCAAACTAATGTGTTCAAAGTTCAATTAAATTCCATAACAACAAAACAAAGCACAAAAACCGAATGGTATAGGAGAACAATGACAGAAAAGCAATCATATTGATCCACTACACTTAACCCTTGCATTGTCCATAATGCGAGCATAAACAAAAGATTAGGCAATAGGACCCAAACATATGGCAAGAGATAAGGTACAAGGATGGCATAGGGAGCATACTCATCAAAAAGTTCATAAAAAGTTCATAAAGCAATTAATCTTAATTCAACTAATGTGAAGTGAGGGAAAGGGACAACCAAGTGATGTATGATGGAATCAGTGAGACAGGAGAAGTCGGATCTCAGAATCATGTTTGATGAAATCAATAAGACCAAGTGATCAAGTGCAATATACTCCCTGATGCAATGAAGGGTGGATCCAAAACAAATCAGCTTTGTAACCCCCTAGGCATCTAGAGAAACCAATAAAATCAGTGTGACTATCATGGGTAATAGAACTTCCAACATCTGCAATCATAAATTAAAAGAAAACTACAAAACAAACACTACCCTAAGAAGAGTAGTGGATCTGATTAAATCTGCAAGATCAAATGCATTAGATTAACACAGTGGAATCAAAAATTACAAAGATAGCATTGACCGATAACCACCATGTATTATTCAGCAAGACCATAATCTCAGTCTAATCAAATCTAAAAGCACGATCTAATTTGGACACGAAACTGAAACACAACCAATCATCAATCCAAAATCGAGATTAAGATGCACTCCCTGTTAAGCTCGATAACTTTGGTTGATTATTCTTCTCAGGGAGGTGTAGACCATCATATATATATTATAAGTTCCATCGGACCAGAAGCTTAGTTAGTGATGCTTTTGTAATACCTTTGTAGCCACTGTACATATTAGATCAAATATCATCATTCATTCAAAAAATGTATAAATATGTAAAAGGGCACAATTTCAAGGTCTGCGCAAATGGGTGGAGGTGCTCTTTAAACCAGTCTGTGAGGGAAATGCTGAAAAATGAGTGCTAGAACCGATTAGCGATGATGAGGCTCCAGCACGAGGTGGCAAAACTGTAGCTTCTCAAAACGCGGTTCTCTATTAGTAGATATAAGCAATTTTTGATAAGGGAATACAGTACCCTCTAAAATTTTCAAGTTTACAAAAGGAAGAAGGAAAAGAGCTCCAGAGAAAGTGTATAAACTTAGGAACCAACAAATGTAAAGAAAAAGGAAAAAAAGTCGTCACCTTGAGCCTTCAGTTTTGTCTTCAATTGATGGAGAATCTGCAACGCTCGAGCATGGATGATCTAAGACTTAGAGGAGGAGTAACTTCGCCCAAGATGGAGAGACAAGAGAGATGAACAGAGGCGATAGTGCGCTGTGTGTGAGAGAAAGAGGAGGTGTATGTAAACCTAGGGCTCTTCATTCTTCTATTTTCAAACCAAGAATGTTTAACAGCTTTTTTTTTTTGGGAAAAAATATCTTTTCCACTTATGTGACCTCATTTTTAATAGATTTAGGATCTATTTTTATATATTTTAAGAGTTATTAATGCTAAATTAAAGGGATTTATTGAGATTTTAATAAGATATCAATTTTACTCATTATTTGGAATTTCATTGTAAATATTTTATTTTTAAATTAAAATATAAATAGTTAAATCTAAGTAAAGTAATAAATAAATAATATTAATTAAATTTTTCTAAAAGAATAATAAAAAAAGAAAGAAAAGAGCCTCACCAACACAGACTTTGTCTAACAGTATAAGGCCTCACTAGATCCCTATTTGAGTATTGCGTTCTTAGGCCTATTAACCACTTGAGAATTGAAATATTTGAATTTGGGAAAAAAATTTTGGAGCCAAAATTTTCATGTGGGAGGGATTTATTTAATGGCTAACTTTTATTTTCAAACCATACAAGAACTAAGGTTTTTTTAAGTACTAGGATTACCTCATGTACTTAATATAAGATCCAGTTGACTAATTAGGTTATATATAATTAGATTATATATCAATTTATAAGTCAAATAAATTAATTTAGAGAAAAATGATAAATATAAAAACTTTAAAGTTATTTATTTAGTTTTTTTAATTTTGTCAAATTAGTCAATTGGGTCTTACAATAGTGAATTATGAAGCGAATGAAATACCAATCTTTTTAAGTTGAAATGACTTATGTGCTTACAGGTTCCTTCAGCTAGTAAGCGTGACACATATACTTCATAATTACCGAGTTGTTTTTTTGATATAAAGTACAATTAAGTTATTTTCTAAGTTGAAATGACTTATTACATATTTATTTATAAATTATTAGATGACTGAAATAAGAACCATATGGAGATTAAGTGAGGAATGTTTGACTTCAAAAATAGAGAAGGTGGAGCTTGGGGTTTTGGAAGGAAATGCTAAGGCAACTTAGATCGGAGAAGCTAAATCTTGCCGTTTCCATGGAGAAGTTGACATTTGAAGGTTGAAGAAGGTGAAGATTGGCGATTGTTGGGGAGCCGCAAACAAAGGAAAAGTGTGTGTAGAGAAAGAGGTTCTGAGGGAAAATGGAAGGTTTTACAAAATTTTTGGAGGGGAAATATGTAAACTATAAAATATTTGCACCATGGTCACATATATCTATAAAATCTAATGAAACAGATTTTTTAATACAAAACTATAACTTGAATAATATAACTTCAATAAATTTAAGAAAAATAATGTGAAGCACATAACAATGAAGCTATCAACTCAAAATCAAATTGGTTAGAGCTATAGTTCTAATTTTAATTTTTGACTAATTAAATATATTTTACTTTATTTTTCTAAATTATAGTGAATTTTCAAATTGTATAACTTAAATATTGAGAGTCTTAGTCCAAAATATAACAAATCATTATAGTGAATTTTCAAATTGTACTCTAACTAATTATTTACTTTGGCCTATTGACTACCACTTTAATCCTACTTATTAGTCTCAATTAACAAATCAAATGAGTATTTAACATTAAACTAAACAAACCAGCCAAGGAAGAGAAACTTTGAGAGAGGAGAGCTGTAATGAGATTTGGCAAAAAAAAAAAAAACGCTCAAATATGGAGGGAATTTGCAAAAATTTGGAGGGGAAATTTTTTTAGTCTTGTAAGTGAAGGGAATGATATGTACAATTGTTTATATCAACCCTAGAAATTATTGTATCAATCTGGTCTGTCATGAGTTGTTATGAATTTTAACTTTTATATATTAGTGTTCTTTGTTTGTATTTTTTTTTAATTTTTATCTACGGATTTCATAACTATATATAGCTTCCAAAACAACTATTGTATTTTTATTTTGTTAAAGAAATCATATTAGTAACACTAATAAATAAGTGTACGAATAAATTGATTAGCAGTCTAATTAATTTCAAGAAATTAGCACTACAACTATTTTTTCTTCATTTATTATGTTAATTTCTAAAAGAGAGTAGTTCATATATTATTTTATTGTTTGTTTAGCAAATACGAAGTCACATGACGATGCCATTTTTATGATATATGAATGTGTTTCATAAGAATTACTCTCCATGATGTCTCAACAAGTTTTATATAATTATATTATCATTTATTCTTTAAATGGTGAAAATTTGAAATTTTCAAATTTTTATCGAAATTAGTGATGGAATAGTGATGAAACTTAGATACGGAACAATTTTTGTCGCTAATTTTTGTCAAAAAATAAGATTAAATTACCCCTTAAATTAGTGACGGAATAGCGACGGAATTGGTGACTGAATTTAGTGACAGAATTTAGAGACGGAATCAGAGATGAAATTTAGAGACGGAATAATTCCATCGCTAATTTCCGTCCCTAAAAATTTTAGGGACGGAAATTAGCGACGGAATTATTCTATTTCTAAATTCCAATTTTTTTGTAGTGTCACTACTGGACCAACTCTATATTAATCCTTGTAAGCAACTTAATTATATTCAAGCACAAAGTGGTATAGGGTGTGAATAATATAAAATTTATCATAAGTCATAATATTTAAAAGTGATAAACAATATTATCGATTATGATCCATGTCTAGCCTATTCTAATTAATTTTGTCAATTTTTAAACGTTACAATAAACCTTTTTGAATTTTTGTGTTTATGCATAATAACTTTATAATAATAGTTTTATTCATTTTTTATCTACAAATGACTTAAAAATTTATAAAGATTATCTACATATAACTCAGTTTAATGAGATTACACATACATATACATATATAGCGCACAAAAATAAAGCTTAAAATGATATAAAATTAATTAGTTTAGAGTTTAGCTAGGACGGTTTGTTATTAAACCCTAAAGAGTAAAAAAGTTACCAACGGAAGTTGGCGCAGATGGGTAGGCATCTGCGCCACACCAATCCGTTCCTGGGTTCGATCCCAGGAAACGGAAGGTGTAAAGAATTTTCATTGGGAGCTTTCTCCCCTGGGGCGCCTCAAAGAGGTGAATTCCTGTCGGGCCTATCAGATTGGGGGCGCCAGAATTAATCTGTTGTCGGGGGCTCATGTCGGTAAATCCGGCGTTGGCCTTCAGGTTAACGCCGGATTAATAAAAAAAAAAAAGAGAGTAAAAAAGTTATCTACATGCTGTCATAAGTTTAGGGAAATTTCATGTAATTTAAGCTTTAATATGATATGATTATGATGGTTTGAACTTTGAGCTTTGAATCTATCACCCTTTTTTTTTTTTGGGAATGCCAGCTTTCGAACCCGTGCCTTGAAGTTATAAAGCATGGCTTTAGCGCCATCAAGGCGAGGCAGCTAGCTGAATCTATCACCCTTTTAATTATCGTTTAAAAATATTCTGGCCTTTCATAGGCCACGGGTTTGATATTTAAATTTCATGGATACTTATTAATAATTTAATAATTTAAATTATTAATTAGTATCCATAAAATGCACATGAGAGAGAGGGAGAGAGGGAGGGAGAGGGAGAGGGAGAGGGAGAGGAAAAACAGAAGGTACTGACTCCTACCTTAGTAGTCAAAAAATGCCATCCACGTGTCTTTTGTTTCAAACCCGCCATCCACGTGTCTTTTGTTTCAAACCGACCAAACATCTCACATTCGAGGATCCATCGATGTACACTTGTTTGAGGTTTGATTTGTTCTTCAGATATTGTCCTAATATAGAGTTGATCTAGTAGTATAAATTGGTCAAACTAAATCCTTTTGGATCTCGAATTTAAGTCTTAGAGGAAGCACATATGTTATGATAAGAAGTTACAGATTCTGAAAATAGAGTGGTTGGTTGTTCGGTACCTGATAATATGATTTAGAAAAAGCGTCAGATACTAGTTAAAAAATAAAAAAAAATTAAAAAGACTTGTTTAAAGATTGTAAACCATTCTAATTTTAATATAAAACTAATACAAAAAGAAGTTGTATTACGTTTGATAAATTATAAACAACACCAATAGTCTGATAACCTAATAGCATGAAATTAAGTTCTTTTATAAGTGGGAAGTAGCAAAGTTAGATTTCAACCCTCACAATCTCTACAATACATATAAGAAAGGGAAAAAGATAGAAAAATACCACTTGAACTTCAAAATCCTAAATTAGTCCATTGACAAAGATTTGCATTGTCAATCTCATTATCATTCTTGTCAATCCCATTACCATTCTTGTCAGTGGGATTTTGAAATTCAAATGGTATTTTTCTGTCTTTTTCCCTCTAAGAAACGAGTCCACTTGATTTAATCACCTTCACAATCAAAAACTCTCACACACACGATGTTGGGTCATACCTAAAATTTTTTTCTCTCTTGTTTTTTAAGGTTTCACCTAGCAAGCAAGCCATAAGTTACAAGATATTTAACATTTAATTAAAGAAGTAAATATAATTAATTGAAGGGAGGGGGCCATGATATATATATATATATATATATGAAAAAATAATAAGAGAGGGCAAGAAATTAAATATATTGTATATACAATATATAAACAAAAAAAAAAAAAGTGGAATTTCCAGGAAGTCAGACGGCCATGTGGGTTCACTGAGTTGGAAAGTTTCAAAAACATTATTTGATGAGAAACAGATAGGGTGAGGCACCCTTTTGACCCTCTCAACTAGGAAAAAGGCCTTCCTACCTATTTGCCATCCACTATTTGTCAGCATTTTAAAAGTTTTATATATATATATATATATATATATATATATATTCACCCAACTAAATTATTAATGGGCCTAAAAAGATGCTCCTTATTTACCTTATATTATTTTGAACAATATTTACCTTATATTATGATTACGTATATATTTGGTATCACTTATTTTTGAATAATAAGTCCTTATTACGCAAACCGAGATAAAACTCCTCTCACATACTTACCTCGTATACCGTAAATCACGATTTATAAACACTTATTGCTCAAAAATAAGTTATTCCAAACAAGCACTACACTGAGTCTATTAAGTACCTAAGCATGTGACTCACCTGCCCCACACACATTTTATGGGCAAAAGTACACCTTTAAGGGTTTATTTGGATTAATGTTTTATGGAGATAAACATTATCTTACATATATTTTTTAAATTAAAATTAGGATAATATGATTTAACTTTTGTAACTCTAAATGTAGATCTAACTTAGCTTTTGAAAAAATTCATTAGAACCCAATGTCAATATATCCAAAAACAAAAATAAATTCAAACATAATTTTGGGGCTCCAACTGGTTTTTGGCAATCCATCCAAGTAAGTCTTAAGTCATCTGACTTTATCAAAAATTTCCTACTTACGATATCACATACAAATTAATTAATTAATTAATGTTTCTTTTGGGTTAAAATTAATTAATGGTTTGATTATAGTAGCAATTTGGGTGAGCCCACCTTGATTGTGTCTAAAAGGAAAGAATCTTGATTTGATAGATGCTTTCATCATTGATAATTAATTATTATTTTTAAATTTTAGTCCAATATTATGAAACTTTCCATCCCAACAGAGAATTGATACAAAAACACTTGCAGTTCAAAACTGAATAATGTCCCATTTCACATTTATTTGTTTAATTAGAACAAGTACACGTTAATTAATTAATTAATTGAAAACACTGATTAGCTGTATTTATTATCCTTAAAGCCATGATAACATTCCAAAGTCATGAATTTATTCTTGAAAAATTATTTTTCACTAAGTCTTATTTTATGTATTATTTGATTGACAAAACAAAATCAACTTGCAGTTCTTGTGTGTTAAATTTATATTTTATAGTTGAACTTGATTTTTGGCATATTCCTTCTTAATTGGTGTGCACTTTTTATTCTCCATGATTAGTCTCCTTTTTATATTAATTTATCTTTCTATTTTTTATTTTTTGGAAAATGTACTTTGAATTATCTAAATTGGGCATTGGATTATTTGAGAGAGTTTCCAATTCTTTACTATTCATCGTCAATGTTAGCCCAACTTTAATATTTAATAAATAAATATGACCTTCAAGAATATAATTTGGCTGATAAACTACTAATCTACTATTACATTAAAGTTGCAAAAGTAAAATAAATTTGGGCTGGGCTTTTGATTGTCGACTTAAGAAACCATGCTGGGCTGGGCTTTGTAAAAGAGTTTGGGGGCTCAGAAACGATGGAGTAAATGAGCTGGGGCCAAGCTAAAATACCATACAATCCTCAAATAAATTGAAATCCATTAATTGATGTGAAGATGTCAATCCAAAACAATAAACCATATCACGTCTTTGAAAGTTACACGTATTAAAACTTAGGTTAAATTATACAAAACTTTTCTAAATTTTGGGACAGTTGCATATAACCCCCTGATATTTTGACGTTTAAATTTAACCACCCTAAACTTTAGCTCTTTTAATTTGGACCCCCTGCTGTTAATATGCCGTTATCTTTTTGACAGAATTTATCATGTTAGATTAATAGAAGACACATCTCATCACATTTTACGTAACATCCTATTAATCTTATTGTTGTATAAAAGCCCTTTGAATTTTAGTCTAATTGTATATAACCTCATCGACATTTTAAACTTTAAACCTAACCTATTTGAAGTTTTATTTTTTTAATAGTAAACCCCGGCCTTTATTTTTTTTATCTAATTTTTATCAGAGCGAGCTCATTACTTTTAATTGATCCTATCGACTTCTTCATATATTAAAATAGCATTTTTACAATTTCATTGTCTTAATTTTTAATGTTAATAAATTCATTAATTTTTGTTGGCTGTATATCATTTGTTAATTATAATAGTATTTTTTGGATAGAGAAAAATAGAAAAATAATATTTCAAAGTTCGCATTAACAAGAAACATAAGGATAGAAATTCAACCTCTAATTTAACAAAAAAATTAACAAATATGATATATAGCAACAAAAATTTAATGAATTTATTAATGTTATAAATTAAGACAATAAAATTTTAAAAGTGTTATTTTAATATATGAAGAAGCCGATAAGATCATTTGAAAGTAATGAGCTCGCTTTGATAAAAATTAGATAAAAAAATAAAGGCATGGGTTTAATATTAAAAAAAAATTTCAAGGGAGTTAAATTTAAAGTTTAAAATGTCGAGGGGTTTATATGCAACTAGACTAAAGTTCAGAAGGATTTTACAGAACTATAAACTTAATAGGATGCCACGTAAGATATGATGATGCGTCTTCTATTAATTTGATGTGGCAAATTTTGTCAAAAAGATAATGACATGTTAACGGCTGGGGTTCAAAATAAAAAAACCAAAGTTTAGGGGGCCTATATTTAAATATCGAATCGTCAGGAAGGTTATATACAACTACCCTAAAATTCAGGCGGGTTTTGTATAATTTAGCTTAAAATTTGTATGGATGTCATTTTCTTTAATTTCAAAATATATTAAATTATGCTAATCTTCTTGGAGTTTTTCTAATATTACAGGGATTTTCATCTTTCATCTATTTTAATTATATACACCAAACTTCCTTTAAAATAGAAATAAATTACTTTAATGTAATAAAGTTGAGTAAATATGCTTCTTAATATTTAAAAAGTAAAAGAGTCGTCCATATCTTTCTTGAGAAATACTTACATCTTCCATAGCACCATCTCATCTATACTCTTCTAACTAATTAAAATATAACAACTCATTGTATTTTAATTCTACATGGCAGATGAGTCATCTAGAGAAAGTCAAATTTTATAATTTTGAAAAACATAAACTTTATAATTTAGAAAAATAAAAGACGCAATTTCCTTTCATAAGTTGTTGTTTTTTTAAAAATCATAAAATTTAAATTTTTTCAAATGACTCATATGTAATGTGCGATTAAAATGAAATGAATTATTATATTTTAATTAATTAGAGTATAAATCAAACGACACACCTAAAATATGTAAGCATTTCTCAATCTTTTATTTTCATAGGAGATATGAATAAGCTTATACCGTCAATGAAATCGGCGATGACCGGTGCATGCATGTAGAGCATATATCTTATCCCGGACTGCCGTGCGCAGCCATCCGGCGGCGCAATAGCCGTCCGCTTCAGCCCATAAAAGAGCTCGCTCCCCCCGCGATGAATTTCGAAAAACCATAATTCTCAATCACCTTTTCTTCTCTACCTGATCTCATCTCTTTCGCTTCCAACCGTTCAGCTTTCCAGCACTCATATCAACTTCATCATGGTGGTTCTCACCGGCTACACCACTTTTGACGCCGACATTGTAGAAACGATCCAGTCTTTCTGGGCAACCTATGGCGAAGCCGAGGAGCCTGAGGTCAGCTACACCTATCTGATCCTTGGCCCCGGCAATGTCGGCCTTTCGCTCGCCTGCTGGCTTGAGAAGCAGGGCCACAAGGCCATCCTTTACGTCCCCTCGGACCGCCGCGCCAACTTCGACAAGGTCTGGGCAGCCGGTTCTGGCGCCCTCAAGGCCAAGGGAAAGATCCTGGGCGACAACCAACTGTACCACCCCGAAGTCACCCACGATCTAGCGGCCGGTCTCAAGAAGGCTCGCGTTATCGCCCAGACAATCCCGGCTCACGCTCGCGAGGGCATCGAGAAGGAGCTCAACCGCCACCAGATGTCGAAGAAGACCATGGTGACCATCCCCGACAACGGCTCGTCGCTCAAGGAGGAGCAGCGCAAGCTCTTCAAGCCCCAGTTCATGGTTGGCTTCAGCACCTCCCCTTTTGGCTGCCGCATCGAAGATGGCCAGGTCTTCCTCAAGGCCGAAAAACTCTTCTATGAGGTCTCGATCTTCCAGACCATGCGAGCCGACCGCGCCGTGTCCAACTCGGCCCTCGAGGCGGACTTGAAGCAGTTCCCCGCCAACGAGGTTCGCGCGCTCCTCGGCAGCGCCAAGATCGACGAACGTCCCAACGCCCTTGTCGTCGACCTCTCCAACCCCAATCCTCAGACCCACCTGCCTCCCGCCGTCTTCAACATCGGCGCCATCGAGAACCCCAACATCCGCTTCAACTTCTACGCCGAAGGCATGAGCGATGGCGTGCTCGGCAACACCCAGAAAGCCGATGATGCCACCATCGTTATCGGCGCGGCCCTCGATTTCGAGATCAACTCCCTGCTCCTGACCTGCAATATTAACTACGGCACCAACTTCAAGACGCTCAAGGAGTTCGCGACCTTGTCCATCTCCCACAACGCGACGAAGGGGGATCCTCAGAACTTGGAGCACAGGTATTTCGTGGAGGATGGCGAGAGAGGGAAGTTCCGTGCAGCGCTTGCCGTCAGGCTGGGTGTCGATGAGGAGCATGTCGACAACCTCAAGATCCTCTACAAGTCCGTCGAGAATGCCAGAGGCAGGAATTTCCCTCCTTCCATCAGCTTCTTGCGATGCATGGCCTGGATCTCGAGGGAGAGGACATCATCGCCAAGTATGGACGGACCGGCTACCTCAACACCCCACGCAAGCTCCTTACCTAAGGGGATGGAGATGTTGGACTTCTTTTCTCAACAATCGGAACTCAGGCGCTATCGCCAGCAGGGTGGGAGAAGTTGGTGGTCGCTTGCATGGTTTTGAATTCATTCATTATCCTGCATGCAGTTTTTCACTTTTTTGATCTCTTGCTTTTGTAATCCTGTTTGATACAGGACTAGCTAAATTATGATGTTATAATTAAAATCTAAAAACAATATGATGTTAGAATTTATTATAAAGATAATAATGAAAATATTAATTTTTAATAAATTAAATAATTTAACCAACTTCCAATTCATTTTAATTCTTCTTCTTCTTCTTCTGATAATAGCTATATATTAGTCAAAGTTAAATTCGAGCATTATCAGGTTTAATTGGATAGCTCATGAAAAAAATAGTTTAATACATTCGTACGAATTTAAACTTAGGACTTCGTATTTAAACGTATAACGTTTCGTCCACTAAAATGATGCCCTACTTTCAACTCATTTTCTTAACATGACCAAGCATTGTTGTTATGATGATTAAATTTTAGTGGTAAAGACACGATGTGGTGGCCATATATCTAAAAGGATATACAAGTGTTAAACAACCATTTGCCATTCATATTTAGTGATGAATAGTCATAGACCAACGTGAAAGGCATATTTATGAATAATTAATTAGCAGCTAATTCTCTTACCAATACCTCTTGTGTTCTTAGCATATACTCCCAAGGACACTATCGAATCTATTCTCCGGAAGAAATCTCATGAACGGGCATTCCTTGTTCTGATTTGTTTTAGGGCGTCTCTTCATTGGATACTTAAATGCCCATTGTTTAATTCAACCATCAACAAAATCCTTCAAATCATTTCTATTAAGAAGCAGTTTGCTGCCAAAGGAGGGTACAGAGCAATTTTCTTCTCACATTTTGTATGCAAATATCTACAATTTTCTTACTCTATATATTCTCTTTGAATAATTTCATTTGGGTGCAAGATATCCACTGTAATACTTTCAATTCTTTGAAATCATATCCTATGATGATTGTAGAATCATGATGTGTAATCTTTTTATTGAATGGAATTGATTTTTTTTAGTATATACTCCCACATCATTCCAATGTAGTAGTCCTTCCATTCTTTCTTTATTATAAGTTTAAAATTTGTGAATGTGTGTGATTCAAAATACAAGCTTCATTTTACGTTTGCTTTAAGTTTTTTTATTACATTTTTCTAGCTTTACTCCTTATTGATTGTATTTAAGGCATTTCTAACTTTTTCGTAAATTTGATTGTCCAAATCTGATATAGATAGTGTATATATGATAATGTTTGAGTACACATCAAAATGACAAACACCCACGTCGGTAAATAAAGCTGTTTGTATAATTACAATAGTGAAAAATTATTACAAGTACTAGCCTATGTTATTATCTTTCAATTAAAATAAACATGCTTAATTGCTTTTTAATTTTTCTTTTGCATAATTTATCTCTACAATAAATTTAGTAAGAGCATTTGTTAAAAAAGAATAATTAATTTTATTAACCTTTTGAAGTGGCACTAGTGGAAAATTGACTTTTTAGACCGGTTGTGTATTAGGTCTTATTACAACAGATCTAAAAAGTCTGTTATATTTTAGACCGGTTATTGCAACCAGTCTTAAAAGTCATACTTTTAAGTGACTTTTAAGACCGGTTGTTCCTAAAATCGGTCTTAAAGATCACCTTTAAGACCTATTCTGCCTACAACAGGCCTTAAAGATCAGACCTTTAAAGATCGATTGTGCCTACAACTGGTCTTAAAAGTCTACCTTTAAGATCAGTTGTAGGCACAACTGGTCTTAAAGGTCTAACCTTTAAGACCGATTGTAGCTACAACCGGTCTTAAACAGTTGTGGCTACAACCGGTCTTAAAGATTCTATTTTTTTTTTCAAAAAAAGGTCCTTTTTATATATATACACAGTGGATGTTCAAAAAATCTTATCTACGCAGTGGATACTTTCACAAATTTCACGGTAGTTGAATTCAAATCATGCACAGGTGAATATATATTATCAATATCAGGTTAACAAGCAAAAGGTTAGAATGATAACAGAAATAGAACCCAACTCCAGCAGCATGTTCAATGAACTAATTTTAACAGCAATACAGAACAATCACATATTTCAATTTCAATCTTCAAAGGCAGCAGTCTATAGCAGCAACAAATTTTCAGACAAGCTAGTCACACATTGATTATTCATTTGCAGCACCTTAATTACAGTATAGAAGAATATGGCAGCAAGTAATGTATACTTCATTGGCTCAATTTCAGCAAAAATGCACTTTTAGTTTCAGTCTCTCACTCAACAGATTGGGAAAGTATTTCACAGATTTAATTTACTATGACAGCCTTCCAAAGACTCAATTTTGTTCCAGCAAGGTAAATGAAGTGCAAATGCACAATTTCACCAAGTTTCAAACAACATCCACTTCAAACAGAGGCTAGAAACAGGGAAAAACTAGGAATGAGTTCATATAATGTTAACAGTATACCAGTGCAATAGAATGTGCAGCAAAACTCAGATGAAGATAATGCTTGACCTAATCTAACCTGCAGAAACAAAAAGTAGACAAGAAATTCATATCAAATGCACAGAAAATGCCAAACAGATTTGCTCAATTTTAGCAAAGGCTTCATAATGATGCAGAAATTTATTTAAATCCCAGACTTCAGGGAATTATGCATGATAGCTTAATGCACAACTTTTACAGTAATTCCAGTTACAGTAGAGTGCAAGCAAATTTGTCAAGAATTTAGCCAAAGGTAATGACCAACCTTAGTTTAGCACTAAATAACACCAACAGTGCAATTAGACAGTAAGGAGGACCAAATGACAGCATTAATGAATCTTAAAGCAATAGAGAACAATGCAAAATACAACGGATGCAATGGAGTGCATGTATGAAGTAAGTAACAGATTGGACAGAAGCAACGTAATAGATTTCATAAAAGCAATGACAGCAGCAAGATCAACAATAAGCACAAATGAAGGTGTAAGTCAGGTGACTTTAAATAAACTTCCAACAAATGGTAATTAGTGTAGAACAAGGTTCAAGATCAAATATCACAATTTAAGCAACAAGCTAAAATCAGATTCTAGGAACTCCAAATTCACTCAATATCTTGCAATTTCAATGTGCATTATGAAGTTGTCTGAAACTAAAAACATGAAGGAATCTCCAAATAGACGAATTTGCTCAGAAACGGATGCAAAACTTTGAAATGACAATGGTTAATTATCTTCCAATTAAAATAAACTTGCTTAATTGTTTTTTAATTTTTCTTTTGCATAATTTATCTCTACAATAAATTTAGTAAGAGCATTTGTTAAAAAAGAATAATTAATTTTATTAACTTTTTGAAGAGATTTATATTTAGGGTCATACATTTTTTTTTAGAAAATACCTTATATGAAGGACAAGAGTGGTACGCACATATTTCAATAAAATGAAGAAAATAAAATGATATATATATATATATATGTGTGTGTGTGTGTGTATATATGCATACAAATCAATTTCAATCATATATGTACACTTGCCGGTCAAAAATAAACAAGCTATTTCTATTTTTGTAATAAAAAATTATTACTGTGAGATTAGTATCATAAATTTTAGGGAAAATTCCTAATAAAGAGCTTTAAAAATGCTAAAAGAGAAAAATATGTTTCACATATTCATAATCTCATATAAAGATGTTAAGCTCAATTTGTCTTTTTTAAAATTAGAAGAGGAAAAAACCAATTTGCCTTACATATATAAATATATATATATATATATAATTTAAAAAATTACCCCTACCAACCGCCAGTGCCCACCCTTTTGGTAGCCAGCAACTGGAGCTCTAGTGGGAATATTTCAACGGAATATTCCCCTTAGGAATAAATATTCCTAAAGTGATGGGGGTTGCATAAAATGTTGGTAACTATTGGGCCACCAATGCCATTTAATATAAATAATGTAATATATATATATTATCTTTTAATTTTTAACCTAAGTCCATTACCAAGTTCAGATAAAGAATTGGTAAGTTTAGATAAGCAATTCGCAACTTTCATTTTGTAAGTTAAAAATTTAATTACTCTCTCATGCCACTCACAAGTTTAAATAAGGAATTAACAAGTTTAGATAAGGAATTCACAACTTTCGTCTAAGTAAAAAATTTACTTACTCTCTCAGACCATTCACAAATTCAGATAAACACTTTCATTTTTTTAACAAGTTAACACGATTTTGTAATATGAAAACGTAAAAATGGTAAATTCATTATTTGAACTCGCTAGTTTAATCAAGTTTACCACTAGAATGAGTTTGAGGGCAACTTGACATGATTTTGTGAGATAGAAACGTAAAAACAGTAAGCTTTGAGAGTTCACTCACAAGTTTGATAACAATGATGATGACTCTTGAAAGGCTATAAATAAAGGTTATGTATAAAACATTGTAATGTACAAAGAACACAAATAGCATACAAGTGAATGAGAATTACTCTCCCTTTCTCGATTTTTCCCTCCTCTTGCTCTTCACTCTTATCCCAAATCTCTTTTATTTTTACTCGAGTAATGACCAAGGCTTACTCGAGTGACCACTCGAGTAATGCTTCCCAGGAAGACATAGCAATGTTCTGAAGCTTTCGAAAATCATGGGATTAATTATGTAACTCAGTCTTCTTGCTTCCAATCACTCTTACACTTCATTATATTAGTGTTTAATGTGTGTCTCTAGGAATACAATGAAGAGATGATGCGAAGAGACAAAACTTGACTTTACGGAAGCGGAGCGTCAACGTTCATAACGGCGAGTTTTCAAATTCAAGCAAATGGACGAACGAAGCAACGGGACTCAACGGATAAGTTGAAATACTCACAACGGTTATATCCTACTCAACTATAAATATAGAAGATTCAAGCAGACAACAGCAACATAGAACATGATAAGATATGAATCATCCACTTCTACCCGAATACTCTCTGTTCTTATCTATTTTCTACATCATGTATATTTGAGAGAGAGTTTTTGTATTGTACTTCTGTATTCATTATATCTACTCTATGAGAGAGTCTGTAAACACTTTCACTTATATTTCTGAATTGATCTCAAGGTAGAGGGACCTTGAGTGGGTTGATTTCCTTACGGAAAGCTGTAGAGAGAATCGCTGGTAAAACTTTCTACTCGTAAGACTTATAAGGTGTAAGCAGTAGAGAACGTTGCTGCTCGTAAAACTTACAGAGGTGTAAGCAGGAGAGAACGTTGCTGCTAGTAAGACTTGCATGGGTAAGCAGGAAGGAAAGATCTTCGGGATTGTTCTGCTCGTAAAACTTGCTGTAAGGGGGAGTATCTTGGTGAGAACTTTGTAAAGGCTTTTCTTGTGCCTGCATTAAACAAGAAAATAGTGGATTTGAAAATCTCATGAGGAGCCTGGAGACTGGACGTAGGCCATCACAGATTGGACCGAACCAGGATAAATCACAGTTTGCATACTCTCTTCCTTAAACTCTTATATTTCCAGCATATATTAACTGTTGATTTATGATTCATTATTTTCATATTTATTGCTTCCTCTAAGATGCAAAAAGATTTTCAAAGTTCTTAAGATTTTTATCTTACACCCAATTCACCCCCCCTCTTGAGTGTCAGCCGGTTCTAACATTTGGTATCAAAGCTGTGTTAGAACTGGCTGACACCCAAGAGGGGGGTGAATTGGGTGTAAGATAAAATACTCAAGAAATTTAAAAATCTTTTTGCATTTTAGAGGAAGCAATAAATATGAAAGTAATGAATTATAAATCAACAGTTTATATATATGCTGGAAATATAAGAGTTTAAGGAAGAGAGTGTGCAAACTGTGATTTATCCTGGTTCGGTCCAAACTGTGATGGCCTACGTCCAGTCCCCAGGCTCCTCCTGAGATTTTCAAATCCACTATCTTCTTGTTTAATCCAGGCACAAGAAAAGCCTTTACAAAGTTCTCACCAAGTACTCCCCTTTACAACAAGTCTTACGAGCAGAGCAATCCCGAAGACCTTTCTCTCCTGGTTACCTATGCAAGTCTAACGAGCAGCAACGTTCTCTTCTGCTTACACCACTGTAAGTCTTACGAGCAGCAACGTTCTCTACTGCTTGCACCTTGTAAGTCTTACAAGTAGAAAATCTTACTGGCGATTCTCTCTACACTTGCCCGTAAGGAAATCAACCCACTCAAGGTCCCTCTACCTTGAGATCAATTCAAAAATACAATTGAAAGGGTTTACAAACTCTCTCACAGAGTGGATATGATGAACACTGAAGTACAATACAAAAACTCTCTCTCAAATATACATGATATAGAAAATAGATAAGAACAGGGAGAAGTTGGATTGAAGTAGATGATTCATGATCTTTGCATGTTTCTCGTTGTAGAGTTTTCGTTGGTGTTCTGAACTCTAAATGCTCTTCTATTTATAGTTGATGAAGGTTGATGACCGTTTGAGCATTTCAATATATCCGTTGGAGTTTGGCTTCTTCAATTTGAAAACTAGCCGTTGTGAACGTTGACGCTCCGCTTCCGTAAATTCACCTTTTGACTCTTCACATCATATCTTCATTGTATTCCTGGAGAAATACATTAAACACTAATATAATGAAGTATTAGAGTGATTAGAAGCAAGAATAATGAGTTATATGATCATTCCATTGATTTCCAGAATTTTCGGGACGTTGTTCTGTTTTTCTGGGAAGCATTACTCGAGTGCTTACTCGAGTAAACATCAAGTTTCTTCACAGCTTACTCGAGTGGCTACTCGAGTGACCTTCTATTTTCTGCATAGCTTACTCGGGTAGTGACTTGAAGTTCTCTCTTCATGCACAGTGCTTTACTCCAGTAGTGACTTGAAGTTTTCGTCTAAACAGTGCTTTACTCCAGTAATGACTTGAAGTTTTCGTTGAAAATATTTCTGCATACTGGGATACTTACTCGAGGAATCCACTTCAAGTTTTCACTTACTTCAGTGTGTTACTCGAGTAGCTCCTCGAGTATCATTGGGAAAACTGGAAGGCAACTGGAAGTTTTCACATGGTTACTCGAGTACCTCCTCGAGTAACATTAGCAGTCGTACAAAATGCCGAGAGCAACTGCAAGTGACCTACATGGTTACTGGAGTACTTACTCGAGTAACGTTGGCAGGCCGAGAGCAACTGGAAGTTTTCTATCTGATTACTCGAGTACCTACTTGAGTAAAGTCTTTTGTTTTCAACCAGTTACTCGAGTAGTACCTTCAAGTGAATTCTTGATTTTGACTCGAAACATGGCAAATTATATATCATCGGAAAGCCCTCATTATCTACGTTCCAATGCAACAATAATCAACTCCAAACTCGTTGTGTACAGAAAGTTATGATCCAAAGAGTATCTCCTGTACTTAGACAATCCTGAAATCACGAGCAGCAACTTCCAGAAGTCATAGCTCTTAGGATATAGCTTCAAATGTGACAAATTATATATCCATGGAAAGCTCTTTGAGTCTTATTTCATATGGAACCAGTTTTGTCTCAATCCGATATGTATTTTGAGAGTTATGTCCAAAATACCAAAACTGTCTAGGAATATGACGGTGATTCATGAGTCAACTTCAACAGATCATATCTCCCTCATCTGAACTCCTTTGAATGTGATCTTGGTGTCAAAAGTTCGTGTTGGAAGTCTAGTTTCATATGCCACCGGTTTCAGTTCGATCCGACATATGGTTGGAGAGATATCATTAAAATACCGAACCTCTATTCTGCCGCACGAAAAACAGAGTCCTATTTACTTCAAGTGCCGCCTCGAGTAATTCATCAAATAACCCGGCAGATTACTCGAGTAAGGCCTCGAGTAAACACCTCCAAAATCAGACAATGCCATATTACTCGAGTGATTACTCGGGTAATCATCCCCAAAGGTATCATAGCTTCCGTATACATCATTTTAGCTTCGTATTGACCCATTCTAACTTCCGTATGATCATAGAAACCTCCGGTATCACTTCTAGGAGCTTGAATCTTGATATTCTCATGTGATTTTGCAAGTTCTTCCTTCTTCAATCAATTTCTTCTTCTTTCTTCAATCTCTTTCTTCTTGTATTGCCACTTGATGATCATTCTTCATAACCCAACTAGATATCTTCTTGAATATTTTCAATCTTCTTCAATCTTTGCTTGATATCCAATTAGCTGTTGTAATGCCTTCTTTCTTCAATCCTTTGTCTCTTGATTTTCTTCTTGATGATCATTCTCCACATATGAGGCATAATAACATCAACCCACAATCGGGTTTATGACTAATCTACAAAATATGCAACATAAAATATAGTAGTCAGTCAATGTAGAAGATAATTACATTATACAAACTTTTTGCTCATATTTAACATCTATATTTGACATCATCAAAACTATTCATATCTAACAAGCTGGACTCTTGTTTAAAGGACTTAACCATCTTAAGAGCTTATAATGGCTAATGTTGGGTGTTATATGCTTTCTGAAGGTTTTGACTATATAATTCCACCTATTTTTAAAGATATTGATTTTTGGTTTTGGAAAGCTAGAATGACATCTTTTATAAAATGCTTTGATTATGATATGTGGGATGTTTTTACAAATGTCTTTGATTTACAACCAAGAAAGGATTGGACAGAAAGAGAAAAGAAAATGTTTTTGTTAAACATTAGAGCAATGAAAATTTTGTATAGTGCTTTAACTGAAAATGATTTTGAGAAAATTAGATTTTGCTCTACTGCAAGAGATATTTGGGATACTCTTGATTCTATGTATACTTCTAACAAGTGTGTTGAAGTTGAGAGTGTTGACAGTTCATGTGAAATTACAAGCTACATATTTACGATTCATAAACAAGTGGAAGTTGACAATGAAGAAGGAGAAATCATAGAACACTTCCATGATCTTGTCAACATAGAAGAACAAGAGGAAGATAATTTTCAAGAAGAGCTCATTACAGACGAATTAGATGGATCATCCTCCAGAGCTCAAAATGCACGTATGGTAAACAATTCCAATTCCTCTAGAGTTATTTTAAAAACTGATTTTTAAAGTTTGCATAAAAGTATTTTTCAACCAAGTATTGATTCTATTGAGAAAAACGAAAAGGTTTTCAATCATGCTGGAAATTCATGTGGGAAGAAAGAACTTAGGCAAACTGATCATTTGAGATCATCTTTTCTTGATCGACACAATACTTGCATAGAATCTCATAATGCATATCATCATATTATTTGCAATTATTGTGGTAAATCAAGTCATATTTCTCACACATGCTATATTAGGAGAAATTCTAATATGAGAAATAAATTTGGTTGGATTCCTAAAACGCAAGTGAGTTCAAATGCTAACGTTCAAGGACCCAGAGCAAAGTGGGTACCAAAATGTCCATTTAGTGTTTCATGTGTGCAGATTAATTCTAGAAAGAATGGACAAAAGGGTACTAAGAAAATGAAGAAGATTCCAAGAGTTCCTGATGCACCTAAATGAAGATTCAGATCAATTAGGAAAACTCTCGGATCACCTATTGCTGGAACTATAAAGTTTAACCACAAAGAAAGGCAATTGAAAAAAGGAATACGTTCCACCTCAAGAATGGGCTACCATAGAGTACCATTTAACTATAATGAGGAGAACAAGAAGAGGAGGATCTCTCAAGCATCAAGTAGAAGACTCTTGGAGTCTATATGTTTTGAGAGAAGGTTGCCAATACCCAAAGCAAGATATTCAAAGTATCAACATCATAGAAAGATGCAAGGGGTAAGCAAAAGCAATCCTCTTATCTAAGGAAAAGGTATACAATGATAAAACCTCCTATGCTATTGTCTGTAATATTTATTAAGGTTTTATATTTTGAAACTTAGGAATGAGCATTGCAAATGATTTTGAAATTATGTTTTAGCATCCCTTAAAAAGTCATTTAATATATTTATTTATAAAAGGATTGTAATGCTCAACAAGTTAATTCTTTATGCATGTATAATGATTTAAAAAGAAAAAATTTCTCTTATGCATAAAGACATGTTTAATTCATTATGCTTAATTGTCTCAAATTAATTATATTCTTAGAGCATGTGAATTATGATTCCTACAAGGTAACCATGAGTGGATCCAAGTAAAACTGGATACCAAAGGAAGAAAAAGATCTATATGGTTTTATAGGAAGAAGAAAGGAAGAGTTTTATCTCAAGATTATGTATACATACGATTTAATTCAAATCTTGGGGAAGTTGGACATTGAAGTTGCATTTTTGAATGTGCAAACAAAAGGAGGCTTTACTTGAGGCAACACTGCAAGTGCCTAGCTAGCAATGAAGGAAGAAAAGATGCACAGTGAAGCATCACTCAAGTAATCAATCAAGTGATCATCATCACTGCGTGACAACTAGGAGTGAATGTTCAAATGATAACACCAACTGGAAGATTGGAAGGTAAAAGTCAAGGAATTATGCACAAATGAACTTCAAAGGATAATTTCTCAAGTAATTATGAGATTACTTGAGCACGGTACTGTTTTCTTTATTCTTACCCGATATTATGCTTATATAAATTATTTATTTGGGTAATGAATAACTTGCTCATTATTGCATACCATTAGCAATCAATCATTTATGGGTTTTAAATTGTTTTTAGATTGTTAAATGGACTGAAAGTGAAATTGTGAATAATCATTCTATGTATTTCAAAATGCACATTTCAAAAATATATTTAGATTCCAATTCATATTGTTTATAAAAATGCATACACATTATTTGAAAATTATTCATAACTTGTTTGCATTTAAATCAGTTTCAAAATTAGAAGTTAATATTTATGTATATTGAAAATCAGAAATGCTTCAAATTCATCCATCAGAGTATTTCCCCATCGTTGACATATTGATCATTGATCTTAAATGTGTTATCCAATGCTTGAACTCCCCAACTGTTATTTTCTAACAAGTTAGACCTTATGTTTAACAAGTTAACTATCTATATGAGTTTCAAGTGTATTTCCTAGAAAAGAATCCAATATGTGAAAGCTTTATGCCTAATGCGTAAATCATTGGTTGTCCATGTTATTCCAAGCATTATGAATGTTCATATTAGTGCATTAAATCTTAATGCATTAAATCTTAATGCTGGAATAACTTACTAGGATAATATTCTAGAACTCTAATCATTTAGATCAATGAGTTTGTGCGTCATCATCCATAAATTCTTATACTCATCTTGTTTCTCAAATGCATTACCATTTGTCCTCATCCATTTTTCGAGTTACTAGAGCCTTCTATTCAAATTCTTGAGTTGAATATCCCTATTCTTCAAGGCACATCTCTAAGAGTCAAGTTTATCTCTTAGTTAATAGCAAAGTCATTATGTTTATATTCATCCTTGAAGCAAGCCTTTTTGCCTAATTCATCTTTAATATGACTTTTGCTCTTGGGAAAATTCTCAAACATGTTAAACTCAATGTCTAACATGTTATCTTAGTTGTTCTCTAAAATGGAAGCTTTCTGATATATGTATATTTAAATTGTTAACTTCCACCATTTTCAACATGAACATTGATTATAAATATATTTCAAAGATGAGTTTTGCATATATTCAAAATCTCTATTTCACAATGCACTATTATGATTTGAAATCACATATGAGATTTGAAACAATTTGCATATCTCATTATCATTCTTGGAAAACTTGATTTCATTCATGATTTATCATTTCATAACAATTGGTCATTATGAATAGATTTTCAACTCTCTTTGATCTAACTTACATCGATTGCATGAAAATCTGATTAATGACATATTTTTCTATACAAAGCATATTTGCATACTGATATTGTGAAAATATCATTCTTGGTATTATTTGTTTGTTGCCCTTTATGATTCAATGGCTTGAATTTATTTAATTGGGTAAAATTATATTCGGGTCTTTGTTGATTATTATACTCTTTGCTCAAATATCATATGATTCAGTTGTATAAGAGCATAAGAGTTATAATATTTGATACTGTATAGACCCAAGAGAAAGTTCGGTACCAAAGAGCATATACTTTTGCAGGAATTAATCAAAATGCTCTATTTTTGGATACAAAGATCAGAGGCTAATAGAGGAGGCGTGACTGACAGCGTTGCAATATGAGCAGAAGCAAAATCTGTGGTATCACTCAAGTAACACCACATCACTAGCAAGTAACTAGCTAGTGATGCAGCCAGAGAAAGAGAAAGAGAAGGAAAATCTCTTAAGTGAACCTAGACGAGATTCATCTTAAAGCAGCTCAAAGCCAAGAACAAGTTTTGCCAATATATCTTTGTTGTCTACCCACCTTCGTTATCGTTCCAAGGTGATCAGACATTTTCACTGCGATATGGACCCAACAGAGATGTTCAGAGGAAGATGTTAAGATGCATAGAATCATCAAGCTTGGAGAGCCTATAGGGATTCTCAATTTCAATCTTAGCTCTATGTGAGATCTTCATAGCATTATCTGATATACATACACTAAAGCTATGGTGAACAAGGCCATAACTTCACTTACTTTATCGAGAAGAATTACCACATAATGGCCTATATTATAAGCAAGGAGGAGAGAAATACTGGAAAGATCATGTCTGTCAGAGAACAAGAGGTCTATATATAATTCTACAAGACTTACTCCAAGTAATATGAAATTACTTCAAGTGATCTGCAATTACTTCAAGTAAGACCTTCAAGTAATCAGCAATTACTTTAAGTGGACCTTCAAGTAATATGCAATTACTTCAAGTAGACCTTCAAGTAATTCGCAATTACTCCAAGTAAATCTGAAACTCACTCCAAGTTAACACAACTGGCATAGAGGATGAGAGCTGAGACTTCAAGAATAAATGAGAGACAACACTTTGCTAGAGTTGGTCTCCCTGATCCTTCATTCTTTGGTCCATTTGTCTAAGGCTTTTTGAGAGAGGAACTTCAACAATCACACAGAGCTTGCTACAAACATGCTAAGTTCATCACTTCTGTGAATGGTAAGATTAGACAACTCTGTGACTTGATCAACTAGAATCCTAAGGCCTTATTCTGAGCTCATCTTGGTATTCTTAAGTGATCACAGAAATTATGCTTCAGAATCCCTCCATACTGATCACATCGACAGACAATGACTCGCCAACGATGCATTAATGGACTTCAGAGGATTATGGCTCGAGTAATTACGATATTACTCGAGTGAGGTATTGTATTCTTACTTAATTAAAATTTTCTGAGTTGCATCACTCAAGTGGTTGAGTGGAATTACTCAAGGGATACAGGGTTACAAGCTTAAAACCTTGACTAGCATCATCATTCTCAAAACTTGATTTCTCTCTAATCTTCATGTTTTCATACTCATCCTCTCTACAAAATTTTCAATGGTTTTACAAATCTAGGAGAATTATCAACTATATTTCCCACAATGCTTTTCTTTTAAGCCATGCATTCATTAAAGGGGAGCTTTACATACACATGTGTTTTATATCTTAAAAGCTCTTCTCATTTATTGAAATAAAATCCTTTTAACATACTCATTTGAATTCACTATCTTTTAATTAGTTTTGATGATGAGTTACTCTTATATTTTCCTTTCATGATCTTAATTTTTAACATATCATATAGAAAGGATAACTTTGATCTGTGCAATAAATTTGATAACTTGATAGCACTAATCATTCTTTATGGAAGAAAAGATTTGTACTTGAGGCAGGAAAATTTGTGTTGTGCAATAACATTCTTCAATATGCTACAAGAAGAGGAACGATGTTTTAACGCTCAATCAAGGAAACTATATTGGCTGCAATATTCAGAGCAATAAATACATATGCCAATACAAATGAGCATTGATCATGCTAATCAGAAGCTCAACTCAATTGGAAAATCTTGGCAACAACATGAACATTTGTTAGAGTTGTACATAACACAACATCATGAACCAGCATTGCCATAGAAGCAACAGACTTCATGAAGCGCTTCATCATTTTCCAAAAACTACATGAGCATTTCTAAACCCTCTCTTTATTGTTCAAGAATACTTTTTCTTTGATTTTAATTTGGCTTAATTATGAAAGTTGTTTTCCACGAAAATCATTTTTCATTTTCATCAAATTATAAATGAAATTACCTTCAAATCGAGGAAGAGAAAATTGTTTTCATGAAACATTTATTTTGATTAATGAGGAGAAAATTTTCATGACATATTTACTCTTCTACAAGTCTTTCTTCTTTATACTTCAAACTCTTTGCTGATGTCAAATAGGGGGAGAGAGGCAAGAAAAATATGTTGCATTCAAAATTGTTGTCATATTCATACATATTTTTCTTAAAGGATTTTCCATCATCAAAAAGGGGAGAATGTTATATATGAATAGTTTTGATGATGTCAAATATAGATGTCAAGTATTAAGAGCAAAAAGTTTGTATGATATACTTATTCTCTACATTGACTAACTACTATATTTAATGTTGTATATCTTGTAGATTAGTCATAAACCCGATGGTGGGTTGATGTTATAATGCCTCATATGTGGAGAATGATCATCAAGAAGAAAGTCAAGAGGCAAGGGTTGAAGAAAGAAGGCATTGCAAGAACTAATGGGAATATCAAGCAAAGATTGAAGAAGATTGAAGATATTCAAGAAGATATCTAGTTGGGTTATGAAGAATGATCGTCAAGTGGCAAAACAAGAAGAAAGAGATTGAAGAAAGAAGAAGAAAGAAGAACTTGTAAGATCAAATGAGAATATCAAGATTCAAGCTCTTAGAAGTGATACCGGTGGTTGGAATGGGTCAATACGAAGCTAAAATGATGTATACCGAAGTTATGGTACCTTCGGGGATGATTACTCGAGTAATATAGCACTGCCACATTTTGGAGGTGATTACTCGAGTGGCTACTCGAGTAATCTGCAGAGTTACTTGAAGCTCACTCAAGTGATAACACTCTATTTTTCGCGAGTCAGGATAGAGGTTCGGTATTTTAGGCATATCTCTCTAAAAACATATCGGATTGATCTGAAACCGGTGGCATATGCAACTAGACTCTCAACACGAACTATGGACACCCAGATCACATTCAAAAGAGTTTAGATGAGAGAGATATGATCTGTTGAAGTTGACACATACATCAATGTCTTTTATCAGAACAAGGTTCGATATTTTGGACATAAATCTCAAACGACATATCAGATTAAGATGAAACTAGTTCCATATGAAAGTAGACTTAAAGATATTTCCATGAACATATAATTTGATATATTTCAAGTTATACACTAAGAGCTATGCCTTCTAGAAATTGATGCTCGAGATTTAAGACTTTGTCTAAATGCAGAAGATATTCTTTGGATGATAACTTTTTGTACAAAATGAGTTTGGAGGTTATTCTTGTTGCATTGGAATGTAGATGATGAGGGCTTTCCGATGATATATAATTTACCATGTTTCGAATCAAAATCAAGAATTCACTTAAAGGGCTTACTCGAGTAATATGCAGAATTATTTGAAATCCACTCGAGGGAGCACCCGAGTAACATGTGAAGAAAAGGAAAGGCCATTCAAGTAACCACTCAAGTAATGCAGTTGGAAATGCTCTCAGCTAGATTTTGAATGGGATTACTCAAGGGCTCACTCGAGTAATGACCAAGGCTTACTCGAGTGACCACTCGAGTAATGCTTCCCAGGAAGACACAACAATGTTTTGAAGCTTTCGAAAATCATGGGATTAATTATGTAACTCAGTCTTCTTGCTTCCAATCACTCTTACACTTCATTATATTAGTGTTTAATGTATTTCTCCAGGAATACAATGAAGAGATGATGCGAAGAGACAAAAGTTGACTTTACGGAAGCGGAGCGTCAACGTTCATAACGACTAGTTTTCAAATTCAAGCAAATGGACGAACGAAGCAACGGGACTCAACGGATAAGTTGAAATACTCACAACGGTTATATCCTACTCAACTATAAATATAGAAGATTCAAGCAGACAACATCAACACAGAACATGATAAGATATGAATCATCCACTTCTACCCGAATACTCTCTGTTCTTATCTATTTTCCACATCATGTATATTTGAGAGAGTTTTTGTATTGTACTTCTGTATTCATTATATCTACTCTGTGAGAGAGTCTGTAAACACTTTCACTTATATTCCTGAATTGATCTCAAGGTAGAGGGACCTTGAGTGGGTTGATTTCCTTACGGAAAGCTGTAGAGAGAATCGCTGGTAAAGCTTTCTGCTCGTAAGACTTATAAGGTGAAAGCAGTAGAGAACGTTGCTGCTCGTAAGACTTGCACAGGTAAGCAGGAAGGAAAAATCTTTGGGATTGCTCTGCTCGTAAGACTTGCTGTAAGGAGGAGTATCTTGGTGAGATCTTTGTAAAGGCTTTTCTTGTGCCTACATTAAACAAGAAAATAGTGGATTTGAAAATCTCAGGAGGAGCCTGGGGACTGGACGTAGGCCATCACATATTGGACCGAACCAGGATAAATCACAATTTGCATACTCTCTTCCTTAAACTCTTATATTTTCAGCATATATTAACTGTTGATTTATGATTCATTATTTTCATATTTATTGCTTCCTCTAAGATGCAAAAAGATTTTCAAAGTTCTTAAGATTTTTATCTTATACCTAATTCACCCCCCTCTTAGGTGTCAACCAGTTCTAACACCCAGGGCCATTTTCCAAACCACTCTGACCATTCGATCGGCCAAAGACGAAATCAGCATCATTGGCCGCCTCCTTCGCCTTCTCCTGCTCCCTTCCACCTTCTCGATCTCCACTCTCCCTACTGCCGCCGCCACCTCCATTCCACTTTCACCACTCGCACTCATCGCACTCCTAAAATAATGCATATTTTTAAATTTAGTTAATTTTGGTAAATCAGAAAATGTGTGCCCTTGAATCTTTTGTTCGCCAACCCACTAGTTTAATCTAGGTGCCCATATGGTTTTGGGTTAAAATTAATTACTGGTTTGATCATAGTCGCAATTTGGGTGAGCTCACTTTGATTGTGTTTAAAAGGCATGGTTCAAAAAATCAGACCAGACCGGGCGGTCGGACTAGAAAACTGGTGAACAAGTCTCTAGTCCGGTCGATTTCACTTCTTGAGAGGGAGGGAGAGTTGACCCAATGGAAATCAATTGAACTGATACAAAATGAGTCAAAACCGGTGGGTTGACTGATTCAACCGGTTTGCTTTTTTTTCTTTTTTTGAAAAATGAGATCTCTAGTTCAACAAAGAGGCTAAAAAAAAAAAGAAAACCATGGATCTAGACCGATATACATACAATCTATAATATTTTAATAAATTATAAGAAAAAATTTTAATTTCAAGGCCACGAAAATTAAAAAAACATTATATATTATATACATATAATATATAATATTTTAGTCAATTAATTTGATATGATTCAAGTAATCAAATCTAACATAATCAATTTATTTTATCTATAGAAGTTTAAAAATATATTAATATATATATATATATATATATATGTTGTTATTAATAAATTGTAATATTTTAATATGACCAGTTCGATCACCGGTTAGACCCCGGTTGACCCATTAACCCTTAAACGAGTTCCATGACCGATTCACTGCCTGGTCCAATTTTTTATTCCTTGTTAAAAGATAATGATGTTAAGAAGGAATCTTGATTTGATAGATGCTTTCTTAATTGAAAATTAATTATTATTTTTAAATTTTAGTCCAATATTATGAAACTTTCCATTCCAACAGAGAATAGACATAGAAACACTTGCAGTTCAAAGCTGAATAATGTCCCATCCCCACTTTTATATGTCTAATTAGAATAAGTACACGTTAATTAATTAATTAATTAATTAATTGAAAACACAGATTATCTGTATTTATTAGCCTTACCATGATAACTTTCCAAAGTCATGAATTTATTCTTAAAAAGTTCTTTGTAGTAAGTCTTATTTTATGTATTATTTGATTGAGTAAACAAAGTCAATTTGTAGTTCTTGTGTGTTAAATTTTATATTTTATCTTTGAACTTGATTTTTGGCATATTCCTTCTTAATTGTTATGCACTTTTTATTCTCCATGATTAGGCTCCTTTTTATATTAATTTATCATGCTGGAATTCGGTGGATCTTTTAATGGATCGGCTAAATCTTTTCCCTTTTGAAATTTATTAATTTCTAAAGGTAAGCTTTCTAAATCATCTAGGCTCAAATCTTCCATTCCACAAGTGATAGACATACATTCACACTTTCTTTTATTGGCTATTTCGATTTTTCCATAATCAGTATTAGATTCTGGAAATAAAGGATCTAATTGCCTTCCTGTACTTATTTTTCTAAGTTTAGAAGCTTCTTAGGCTATCGCATGATCAACTATACACTGACTCATTGCTTTATAAACATAATGTTTTACTTGAACAAAATCTTTTAAGCTAAACAACCAGAAATTTCTTACTAGATACTCGTCTGAATAGTCGAATGAACATCCAAAGTATTCAATGAATTCGGCTACTGCAGAATGCAATCTATTTTTAAATATAGCTTTCTGAATACTCGGATATTGTCTAATTAACGCCATTTCATTCATAAAAATATATATGTTTTGGAAAATGTACTTTGAATTATCTAAATTGGGCATTGGATTATTTGTGATAGTTTCAATTCTTTACCATTCATGGTCACTGTTAGTCCAACTTTAATATTTAATAAATAAATATGAACTCCAAGAATGTAATTTGGCTGACAAACTACTAATCTACTATTACATTTAAGAAACCATGCATGGCCTGGATCTCAAGGGAGAGGACATCATCGCTAAATATGGACGGACCGGCTACCTCAACACCCCGCGCAAGCTCCTTACCTAAGAGGATGGAGATGTTGGACTTCTTTTCTCTGCAATCGGAACTCAGGCGCTATCGCCAGCAGGGTGGGAGAAGTTGGTGGTCGCTTGCATGATTTTGCATTCATTCATTATCCTGCATGCAGTTTTTTTATCTCTTGCTTTTGTAATCCTTTTTGATACAGCACTAACTAAATTATGATGTTATAATTAAAATCTAAAAAAATATGATGTTAGAATTTATTATAATTAAAATCATATCATCATATATGTACCAAATCATTCATATCGATATGTCAATATAAAATATATACTTAAAAAAACTAATATAATAATAATAATTAAAAAAAAAAAAGAATCCTTTGGCTGTTGATAGGAAGCTTCCCAAGAATTTACCAAAAGAATGGCTAATGATAATGTCACCAGAGAGTTCGTCATTCATTATGCATCAGCATCGTCACCAAGGACTAAAATGAAAAGTTTCCTTTATTTTTTGGGAAAATTACACTCAAGTCCCGAGAAAAAAGGAAAAATAAAAAGTAGTCTTTTGAAATTGCAAAATGAAAAAATGGTCTCATGAAGTTGTTAATACCAAGGTATTAAAACCCACACCGGGTACTGAACCAGTCAAGATACTGGGTTAAGGGTCAGTGAATCAAACCGAGGCCAAACCGATGAGAAATTGAAGATTTTAGATTTACTGGTATGATAATCAAGAATCCGGAGTTGTTAATTAAGAGCCTCGTGTTGTTATTCTGAAGTGGCGAGAATGAGGACTAAAGGGCAAAATCGTCTTTTGGCGCCCCCACCACGTACTGTTCATCCGTACTGACACGATACTGATCCGGAATTTTGGAATTCAAAGTATTGAATTGACATTTTCCTATTTCGGAGGTATTTTTCTGGGATTTTTCCTACATACAAATACATTTTTTTTGTTACATAATTGAAAAGGAGTTACAACTAACGGGCTTGAGTCAAATCAAAGAAACTAGCTCCTCACATGACAAACCAATGTTGAATTCTTGGTGGGAGAAAAGCCCAACAGTGTTTTGGATAGAATTATCTCTAATAGGAAGATAATTATGCTGAACAAAAAAAGAAAAGGGAAAGAAAATAGATTACACACAACTGATGAAAGGTGCACCAGCTAAAATAGATTATACCCGGTTCTTTAACAAATTTTGGGTACTTAAATTTGAATAATACATTTTGTAATAAACAAATCTGAATCATAGTGAAATCTTAGAACCCAACTCACCAAAAGTTTTTGTTATAAACAAAATTAAGAGTTTGTTTTTAAATAATCATAATCAACCAACAAATGCGTATCGGCATCTCTATATGCCAAGTGGGTCCCACACATTCTGGCACGGTTCATTAACTATGTGTCTATATAACCTAAAAACCCAACTCCGACTCGAGAGATATATCAAAACCACCATGGTACAACGAGCGGTGGAAGGTCTAACGTTGCTTGTGACTAAGATACTGAACACAATCGTGGTGCCGGTGAAGAAGCACAGCACGTCGTTGCCGTCGTGGCCGTCGTCGTCGTCCTTGTCGTCGGAGACGGAGGACGATGATGATAATGGGTATGGTCTGAGCTGGAGGTTAGCTGTGGAAGCAAACAATGTGGGTCCATGGCGAACAGTTCCAGCAAGATGTTACAAACATGTTTGGAGTTACATCATTGGAGGACAGTACCAGAATGATGTCCAACTCATCACCGACCAAATTCTCGCTTATACCCTCCACATCCCTCTCTCCTCCGACGGCTTCGACGCCTGGGTTTTCGACGTCGACGATACCTGTATCTCTAACATCAACTATTACAAAGCTCACCGATTCGGGTTCGTTTTCCTCTCTCTCTCTCTCTCTCTCATATCCATATCTCTTCCAAAACCTTCATTTTTCTTTGTTTGAGATGAATGTGCTATGATTATAAGTTTAAAGAAAGAACCCATTTCAAAAGATTAGATTTTTGTGCGGGAGAATCTCTTAAACTTATAAATTATGCTTTAACGGCAAAACCTCCCGACGTGAGATTTATAACAGAGGACTCTTAGCACTCAGTTATATTAAACTTACTCTCTCTAAATATATATTTCTCTTCCAAAATCCTGCTATGTTTGGATTGATAGAAAAGTGAAAGAAAAATAAGGGAAAGAAATATTAGGAATTAGAAAGGAAAACTTTCAAAAAAAATAGTAAAAAGAAATTTACTATTTTTTTGGGAGTTTTTTCTTCTAATTTTTTTGGGGGTGTATGTGTAGGTGTGATCCATTTGATTCAGGGAAGTTCAAGGAATGGATAATGAGGGGAGCATGCCCTGCAATTCCATCTGTGTTAGGACTGTTCAAGGAGCTGATAGAGAGAGGCTTTAAAGTGTTTTTGCTCACTGGGAGAGACCAAGCCATTCTTGGCCAAATCACTACTCTCAACTTGCATTCCCAAGGTTTCTTTGGTTACCATCGTCTCATTTTGAGGTACTCATCATTACTTTTTTTATTTTTGTTTAATTTTATTAAGTTCTTTGCTTTATTTGTACTTTCGTAGTTATGTGTGTTTATTTCCCCTGGCATTTGTCCTTTTATTATAGAAAAAGAACCATATAAAGAGGATGAAAATATGAAAATTTTAAAGAAGTTTCTCAAAGTAGTTTAATTCTAATGAAATCCTTATTAATTAAACCTTAAACTATTCCGAAATTAAGTTTTCTGTGAAACCACCTGATTATTTTTTAGGTTAAAGGGCTAACAATACTAATACAACAAAGTTAAATGGGCTAAATGTGTTAAAAGAGTAAAATTAAAAATTTAATAAGAAAAAAAATATACATGCATTAAATTAAAAATTGAAAGAAATTACGTTTACATGAAGAATGGTTTTCCCTTAAGCCATTTCAGGATCTGAATTAGGGTTTGAGGACTTTTGTGTCTTTCTCCTTTTTTTTTTCATGGTTGGTTTTAATCAAGAGAATACAAAATTGAAACTATATATCATTAGAATCTATGCGTGTGAATATAATATTTTATGACAAATTAAATCAAGAATATATAATATATAATAAGTGCGTAAATATAAAGACAAAGTTTACAGACAATATATAATTTGTTATTGCATGCGTGCTTCTTACTCAAGAAGCAGATAGAGACGGGAAATGCTTATATACTCTAAGATACCATGTTAACTATATTTTAGCCGATGAAAATGTAATAACTCATGTCTTTTTAATCTTAGCTGGCTGATGACCCATCTTAAAAAATTATTTTATATCTTGTTTTCAAAAAAAACTATTGGTTGACCATTTTGTTTTGTTTTTTTTAAATTAATATTTTTTTCCTTAAAAATATGATAAAATTTAAATTTTTTCAGATGAATCATTAACCAACTAAGATTAAAATGATATGAGTTTTTATATTTTTATTAAACAGATTTCAGATAATATGGGTATTGTTGAAGTATGTAAGTATTTCTCGATAGAAACTACTTGCTTCATTATACACACATAAAAGTGTTAACATAATGATAATATAATTTAGGATGGAACAATAGCTTCTTAGATTGAGTTTCTACTCTTATTTCTAGCCTCGCCTAGATAAGATCAACATAATGATAATATAAGTATTTCCACTCTAATTAAGCATGTTTGGGATCGCTTTTGAAGAGCTTATAAATATTTTTTACGTAAATTGAGATAAAACTCCTCTCACATACATATCACGTATATTATAAATCACGATTGAAAAGCTACTTTTGAAAACTCCAATCGTGATTCAAAACACACACAATGATGTTTCAACTTGACATTATATCTAAATATAATAAGTCACTTGTATTCTATTCTTGCATACCAACAAATACATTCAATTGATTAATTTTTTTATATTTGTCTTTATTAAATTTTTTTTTCCTCTCCACTTTACAAATGGTTTTCACAACTCTCTCATATCTTTCTCTATTTAATTTCCAATATAAATTTGATAGAGGTAAAATTAAGAAAATGTCATTAATTACCCTATAAGTAATTTATATATTGAACCAAACTTTTTCCTTATAAGTAACCTTTTTTTTTTATATTATCATCTAGTATATGCTTCAGAGTTCGTAATTGCCCTTTCCAACACAAGTAACTCCTCTAAGACTCGAACTTGAGAATCAGAAGGATCTAGCGGAGCCTTTCACACTACAAAAAACTGGATATTAGAGACGGAATTTAGCGACGGAAATTCCGTCGCTAAACATATTAGAGACAGAATTTCTGTCGCTAATTCCGTCTCTAATCTGTTAGTGACGAATTAGCGACGGAAAATGGTCCGTCCCTAAAAAGGGCGTTACTAATTCTGTTAGTGACGGAATTTTAATTCCGTCGCAAATTTAGAGACGGATTAGCGACGAAAATTCCGTCTCTAATTTACGACAGAAATTCCGTCCCTAAGGACAAATTCCGTCTTTAAATTTTGAGACGGATTTGCGATGGAAATTCCGTCGCTAATTTTTGAGACGGCTTAGCGACGGAATTTCCATATCTAATTTGTCCAAGATTAGAGATGGAATTTCCGTCTCTAATCCGTCACAAAATTTAAAAAAAAAATAATTCCGTTATTAATTTTTAAGACAGATTAGCGACGGAATTTTCGTCTCTAATTTATTCAAGATTAGCGACGGAATTCCCGTCCCTAATCTGCACAAAGTTAAAAAAAATTAATTTAGTTATTAATTTCTGAAACGGAATTTCAGTCTCTAATCCGTTGCAAAGTAAAATCTTTTTTTAAAAAATACTCCCTCCGATCCTAATTATAGGACAACATTTGGAAACTGATCTTGATCCTAATTATAAGGCAAAATTTTAATTTTTGTCAATTTGTTCCCAAAATACTCCCATTGCTTTAGATAATGGTTGGATTACTTCATGCCAAACTCATGTAGTATTCCTAAATCACCCCTATTAAATAAGGGCATTTTTTAAAAATAAATAAAATTAACTAATTTAACTACTATCCTTAATTTCTTCAAAGCTAAGTAAATATGTCATATAATTAGGACTGGAGGGAGTAATTTAATTTTATGACAGAATTTTCGTCTCTAATTTCCTGTTTTTTTACAATAAATCCATCCCTGAACATTTTTTATTTTCGTTTAAAAATTTTCTATAATTTTTATTTTCATTGTTTTTTTTAAGTCAACCTTAATAATGGTTGAATGACCAAAAATGAAATTAAATGAATTACAAACAAAACCAATATAAAAACAAATTATAAAAATATAGTAATGTAATATATCAAACAAGTTCAAGCAACAAAAGTACTCAATTGAAACTGTCTATAATGTCTCAAACAAGCCAGAAATGTCATAATGTAACCAAACAACTAGTAAATATCCTATTTTTTGGCATGCCATCATTAGGATCATCAGCTTCCATATTTGAATTGTAGGCAACCCAAGACAATTGTTGCTTAAGAGCTTGCAACCCAATTAAGATAATTTCATTCTCTTGCTGTACGAATAAAGTGTGCTATCAATATCTTGGGCATTAGATCCTAAGCCATAGATGCAACCCTTCTTGTTCTTGCCACACGTAGCCTCTAAATATAGGTTGATTTTTTCTTCATCTAGCTGATTTAATTGCACACTTGGAGAATCCATATTAGAACCTGCCTTGATTCTCATGTATTAAACCTATTAAAGAAAATAATGAGCACAAAAAGTCAAAATATATGAATAGATAAAAATTAAAGGATGATACACAACGAAATTTCTTTGGCAAATGTACAACAAACTCAAATAAATTTTATCAAGACAGCAAAATAATAACACATTTAGATTTTCAACAAACATGAAACTGAAGTCATACATGAGGTAGCTAGTCCTTGACACACTTAAAAAACTGGTTCCATAGAATGTGCATAGTCAAGTAGCTCAAGGGAAATGAAATTGGTAGCTCAAATTAACACGGCACCCAAAAGATTATAAAAATCACAAATTGAACTTAAACCGCAGCTTGGTAATGCAGCAAGCAATCACTCTCTTTCACTCAAATTCCTTCCAACTGGCTTACTCACCTTCATTCACTCATCAATAACAAATTGCATGAGGATTGGACTTGCTGCATGAAACTATTCCTTCATAATGCACAATTTCCAGAATTCAATTGATTAAACAAGTACTTCAAGTTAAACAAACTTTAACACTACTCAAACTAATGTGTTCAAAGTTCAATTAAATTCCATAACAACAAAACAAAGCACAAAAACCGAATGGTATAGGAGAACAATGACAGAAAAGCAATCATATTGATCCACTACACTTAACCCTTGCATTGTCCATAATGCGAGTATAAACAAAAGATTAGGCAATAGGACCCAAACATATGGCAAGAGATAAGGTACAAGGATGGCATAGGGAGCATACTCATCAAAAAGTTCATAAAAAGTTCATAAAGCAATTAATCTTAATTCAACTAATGTGAAGTGAGGGAAAGGGACAACCAAGTGATGTCTGATGGAATCAGTGAGACAGGAGAAGTCGGATCTCAGAATCATGTTTGATGAAATCAATAAGACCAAGTGATCAAGTGCAATATACTCCCTGATGCAATGAAGGGTGGATCCAAAACAAATCAGCTTTGTAACCCCCTAGGCATCTAGAGAAACCAATAAAATCAGTGTGACTATCATGGGTAATAGAACTTCCAACATCTGCAATCATAAATTAAAAGAAAACTACAAAACAAACACTACCCTAAGAAGAGTAGTGGATCTGATTAAATCTGCAAGATCAAATGCATTAGATTAACACAGTGGAATCAAAAATTACAAAGATAGCATTGACCGATAACTACCATGTATTATTCAGCAAGACCATAATCTCAGTCTAATCAAATCTAAAAGCACGATCTAATTTGGACACAAAACTGAAACACAACCAATCATCAATCCAAAATCGAGATTAAGATGCACTCCCTGTTAAGCTCGATAACTTTGGTTGATTATTCTTCTCAGGGAGGTGTAGACCATCATACATATATTATAAGTTCCATGGGACCAGAAGCTTAGCTAGTGATGCTTTTGTAATACCTTTGTAGCCACTGTACATATTAGATCAAATATCATCATTCATTCAAAAAATGTATAAATATGTAAAAGGGCACAATTTCAAGGTCTGCGCAAATGGGTGGAGGTGCTCTTTAAACCAGTCTGTGAGGGAAATGCTGAAAAATGAGTGCTAGAACCGATTGGCGATGATGAGGCTCCAGCACGAGGTGGCAAAACTGTAGCTTCTCAAAACGCGGTTCTCTATTAGTAGATATAAGCAATTTTTGAGAAGGGAATACAGTACCCTCTAAAATTTTCAAGTTTACAAAAGGAAGAAGGAAAAGAGCTCCAGAGAAAGTGTATAAACTTAGGAACCAACAAATGTAAAGAAAAAGGAAAAAAAGTCGTCACCTTGAGCCTTCAGTTTTGTCTTCAATTGATGGAGAATCTGCAACGCTCGAGCATGGATGATCTAAGACTTAGAGGAGGAGTAACTTCGCCCAAGATGGAGAGACAAGAGAGATGAACATAGGCGATAGTGCGCTGTGTGTGAGAGAAAGAGGAGGTGTATGTAAACCTAGGGCTCTTCATTCTTCTATTGGAGAAGAAGGAGGTGTGTAACAGGGGACCTATATTTGGACGGCGATTGCAAGTGATTGTGACAGAGGGTGTGTTTGGAACAGCGATTATCAATTGGGCTTGTTTTAATTGGGCTTGTTATGATATTACTTTTGATAAAAGCTAAATTATATAATATGATTTGTGTTTGGATTGGCAATTGTCAATTGGGCTTCTGCAAAAATGAAAAAAAAAATGGTGTGTTTGGAACAGCGATTATCAATTGAGCTTTTGTGATAATGATAAAAGAGAAATGTAATTAAAAATTATAAAAAATTTATAATAGTTAAGTTGGGAAATTAGACAATTAAAAAATACACAATCTAATTAGAAAAATATTATATAACCAATTGTATGGTGCTCCAATTCCAAGCCTTTGATTTCATAGTGCATAATCAACACTCCTTGCTATGGGGCGGTGATGAATTTAGGCAAGGTAAAATTAGCAATGATTTGTTTTTACTCCAATTAATTTTGATTTGATAAAAACTATCCTTCATGTCTGTACTGGGAACATGTTTTGAACAAAAGAATGGAATAGGATACAGTTCGATTTATAATACAACTATACACTAAAATAAGAATGGTCGCTGCATTGCAATCCGTTCCCCAGTTTACATGCCTATAAATTACATCAAAACAATAAGATTTGATTTAGACGTCGTGTCGTAATATGGCATTGGAAATAATAGTTTCAGTACCCCAAAACAATCAAATCGCAAATTTTTTAAATACAGAAAAATAACCTAGACAAATTGAGTAGCAAAATTATCACTAGGTAGAGTCAACAGCTCCCCAACGTTAAATTTTAATTTTTAAGTAAGAAAAATAAATAAATAAAGGATCACTGATCACCGAAAAGGAAAAAAGAACAAACACTTCATTAGTTTCATATCGTCAAAAACTACGCAATCCCTTAAACTGTAGACTTGTTTGCATTGATATACACAAGAATGGAGATTTCTATTAATTCCCCTTCCTGATAATTATGCTGCCCAAACACCGACATTGATGGTTCAAGATGCAAGAAGGATGGCATGTCATGCAGCAAAATGAATTAAACGCGTGAATCCGAAAACACAAACCGAATCCCTCCAGAAATTATTAATCCATCAACGCTGGAAGCAGGAAAGAGGCAAGTTCGGTAATTTACCGCAAGCAACCTCGGATCAGAAGTCAAACCTGGTACTATTAGAAATAATGAAAGAGCCCAGATTCAATAAGAAAGCTCACCTCAGACACTTGGTAATCGTCGTTGCCGTCCGCCTCATCACTGCCGCAGGTGATTAATTTGAAGCAGGAAATCGATTTTCCCATGTTTCTCTATCCGTCTCCCTCGCAGTTGGTTTCTCAATATCTGATCGAGCTTTTGATTAAAGCTCCAGTATTGAGCTTGTTCCAAACGTGCATGTACAGTGGATATTTTATCAAAAGCCCAATATCTAATCTGATCAATCAAATATGGAAAAAAAAAATCACAACTAACAATTGGGCTTTTGTATGCTCAATTAGGCTTAAGGGTGTCCAAAAGCTGCACCCAAACATACACAGAATTTAGGGCAAAGTGGGAGGTGAAATTTTTGAATTTGGGGAAAAAATTGGAGCCAAAATTTTCAGGTGGAGGGATTTATTTATTCATTGGTATTTGTTTTCAAACCAAGAATGTTTAACAGCTTTTTTTTTTTTTGGGAAGAAATATCTTTTCCACTCATGTGACCTCATTTTTAATAGATTTAGGATCTATTTTTATATATTTTAAGAGTTATTAATGCTAAATTAAAGGGATTTATTGAGATTTTAATAAGATATCAATTTTACTCATTATTTGGAATTTCATTGTAAATATTTTATTTTTAAATTAAAATATAAATAGTTAAATCTAAGTAAAGTAATAAATAAATAATATTAATTAAATTTTTCTAAAAGAATAATAAAAAAAGAAAGAAAAGAGCCTCACCAACACAGACTTTGTCTAACAGTATAAGGCCTCACTAGATCCCTATTTGAGTATTGCGTTCTTAGGCCTATTAACCACTTGAGAATTGAAATATTTGAATTTGGGAAAAAAATTTTGGAGCCAAAATTTTCATGTGGGAGGGATTTATTTAATGGCTAACTTTTATTTTCAAACCATACAAGAACTAAGGTTTTTTTAAGTACTAGGATTACCTCATGTACTTAATATAAGATCCAGTTGACTAATTAGGTTATATATAATTAGATTATATATCAATTTATAAGTCAAATAAATTAATTTAGAGAAAAATGATAAATATAAAAACTTTAAAGTTATTTATTTAGGTTTTTTAATTTTGTCAAATTAGTCAATTGGGTCTTACAATAGTGAATTATGAAGCGAATGAAATACCAATCTTTTTAAGTTGAAATGACTTATGTGCTTACAGGTTCCTTCAGCTAGTAAGCGTGACACATATACTTCATAATTACCGAGTTGTTTTTTTGATATAAAGTACAATTAAGTTATTTTCTAAGTTGAAATGACTTATTGCATATTTATTTATAAATTATTAGATTAGTGAAATAAGAACCATATGGAGATTAAGTGAGGAATGTTCGACTTCAAAAATAGAGAAGGTGGAGCTTGGGGTTTTGGAAGGAAATGCTAATGCAACTTAGGTCGGAGAAGCTAAATCTTGCCGTTTCCATGGAGAAGTTGACATTTGAAGGTTGAAGAAGGTGAAGATTGGCGATTGTTGGGGAGCCGAAAACAAAGGAAAAGTGTGTGTAGAGAAAGAGGTTCTGAGGGAAAATGGAGGGTTTTGCAAAATTTTTGGAGGGGAAATATGTAAACTATAAAATTTTTGCACCATGGTCACATACATCTATAAAAACTAATGAAACAGATTTTTTAATACAAAACTATAACTTGAATAATATAACTTCAATAAATTTAAGAAAAATAATGTGAAGCACATAACAATGAAGCTATCAACTCAAAATCTGTTATAGTGAATTTTCAAATTGTATAACTTAATTTTAATTTTTGACTAATTAAATATAGTTCTAATTTTAATTTTTGACTAATTAAATATAGTTCTAATTTTAATTTTTGACTAATTAAATATATTTTACTTTATTTTTCTAAATTATAGTGAATTTTTAAATTGTATAACTTAAATATTGAGAGTCTTAGTCCAAAATATAACAAATCATTATAGTGAATTTTCAAATTGTACTCTAACTAATTATTTACTTTGGCCTATTGACTACCACTTTAATCCTACTTATTAGTCTCAATTAACAAATCAAATGAGTATTTAACATTAAACTAAACAAACCAGCCAAGGAAGAGAAACTTTGAGAGAGGAGAACTGTAATGGGATTTGGCAAAAAAAAAAAAACGCTCAAATATGGAGAAAATTTGCAAAAATTTGGAGGGGAAATTTTTTTAGTCTTGTAAGTGAAGGGAATGATATGTACAATTGTTTATATCAACCCTAGAAATTATTGTATCAATCTGGTCCGTCATGAGTTGTTATGAATTTTAACTTTTATATATTAGTGTTCTTTGTTTGTATTTTTTTTAATTTTTATCTACGGATTTCATAACTATATATAGCTTCCAAAACAACTATTGTATTTTTATTTTGTTAAAGAAATCATATTAGTAATACTAATAAATAAGTGTACGAATAAATTGATTAGCAGTCTAATTAATTTCAAGAAATTAGCACTACAACTATTTTTTCTTCATTTATTATGTTAATTTCTAAAAGAGAGTAGTTCATATATTATTTCATTGTTTGTTTAGCAAATACGAAGTCACATGACGATGCCATTTTTATGATATATGAATGTGTTTCATAAGAATTACTCTCCATGATGTCTCAACAAGTTTTATATAATTATATTATCATTTATTCTTTAAATGGTGAAATTTTGAAATTTTGAAATTTTTATCGAAATTAGTGATGGAATAGTGATGAAACTTAGATACGGAACAATTTTTGTCGCTAATTTTTGTCAAAAAATAAGATTAAATTACCCCTTAAATTAGTGATGGAATTTGTGACGAAATAATGACGGAATAGCGATGGAATTGGTGACTGAATTTAGTGACGGAATTTAGAGACGGAATCAGAGATGGAATTTAGAGACGGAATAATTCCGTCGCTAATTTCCGTCCCTAAAAATTTTAGGGACGGAAATTAGCGACGGAATTATTCCATTTCAAATTTTCTATTTTTTTGTAGTGCTGGACCAACTTTATATTAATCCTTGTAAGCAACTTAATTATATTCAAGCACAAAGTGGTATAGTGTGTGAATAATATAAAATTTATCATAAGTCATAGTATTTAAAAGTGATAAACAATATTATCGATTATGATCCATGTCTAGCCTATTCTAATTAATTTTGTCAATTTTTAAACGTTACAATAAACCTTTTTGAATTTTTGTGTTTATGCATAATAACTTTATAATAATAGTTTCTCAAAATAGTTTAATTCTAATGAAATCCTTATTAATTAAACCTTAAACTATTCCGAAATTACGTTTTCTGTGAAACCACCTGATTATTTTTAGGTTAAAGGGCTAACAATACTGATACAACAAAGTTAAATGGGCTAAATGTGTTAAAAGAGTAAAATTAAAAATTTAATAAGAAAAAGAGTAAAATTAAAAATTTAATAAGAAAAAAAATATACATGCATTAAATTAAAAAGAACCATATAAAGAGGATGAAAATATGAAAATTTTAAAGTAGTTTCTCAAAATAGTTTAATTCTAATGAAATCCTTATTAATTAAACCTTAAACTATTCCGAAATTACGTTTTCTGTGAAACCACACCTGATTATTTTTAGGTTAAAGGGCTAACAATACTGATACAACAAAGTTAAATGGGCTAAATGTGTTAAAAGAGTAAAATTAAAAATTTAATAAGAAAAAGAGTAAAATTAAAAATTTAATAAGAAAAAAAATATACATGCATTAAATTAAAAATTGAAAGAAATTACGTTTACATGAAGAATGATTTTCCCTTAAGCCATTTCAGGATCTGAATTAGGGTTTGAGGACTTTTGTGTCTTTCTCCTTTTTTTTTCATGGTTGGTTTTAATCAAGTCAAGAGAATACAAAATTGAAACTATATATCATTAGAATCTATGCGTGTGAATATAATATTTTATGACAAATTAAATCAAGAATATATAATATATAATAAGTGCGTAAATATAAAGACAAAGTTTACAGACAATATATAATTTGTTATTGCATGCGTGCTTCTTACTCAAGAAGCAGATAGAGACGGGAAATGCTTATATACTCTAAGATACCATGTTAACTATATTTTAGCCAATGAAAATGTAATAACTCATGTCATTTTAATCTTAGCTGGCTGATGACCCATCTTAAAAAATTATTTTATATCTTGTTTTCAAAAAAAAAAACTATTGATTGACTATTTTGTTTTGTTTTTTTTAAATTAATATTTTTTTCTTAAAAATATGATAAAATTTAAATTTTTTCAGATGAATCATTAACTAACTAAGATTAAAATGATATGAGTTTTTATATTTTCATTAAACAGATTTCAGATAATATGGGTATTGTTGAAGTATGTAAGTATTTCTCGATAGAAACTACTTGCTTCATTATACACACATAAAAGTGTTAACATAATGATAATATAATTTAGGATGGAACAATAGCTTCTTAGATTGAGTTTCTACTCTTATTTCTAGCCTCGCCTAGATAAGATCAACATAATGATAATATAAGTATATCCACTCTAATTAAGCATGTCTGGGATCGCTTTTGAAGAGTTTATAAGTATTTTTTACGTAAATTGAGATAAAACTCCTCTCACATACATATCACGTATATTATAAATCATAATTGAAAATCTACTTTTAAAAGCTCCAATCGTGATTCGAAACACACACAATGATGTTTCAACTTGACATTATTTCTAAATATAATAAGTCACTTGTATTCTATTCTTGCATACCAACAAATACATTAAATTGATTAATTTTTTTATATTTGTCTTTATTAAATTTTTTTTTCCTCTCCACTTTACAAATGGTTTTAACAACTCTCTCATATCTTTCTCTCTTTAATTTCCAATATAAATTTGATAGAGGTAAAATTGAGAAAATGTCATTAATTACCCTATAAGTAACTTATATACTGAACCAAACTTTTTCCTTATAAGTAACTTTTTTTTTATATTATCATCTAGTATACACTTCAGAGTTTGTAATTGCCCTTTCCAACACAAGTGACTCTTCTAAGACTCAAACTTGAGAATCAGAAGGATCTAGCGGAGCCTTTCACTACTAAACCAACTCTATATTAATCCTTGTAAGCAACTTAATTATATTCAAGCACAAAGTGGTATAGTGTGTGAATAATATAAAATTTATCATAAGTCATAGTATTTAAAAGTGATAAACAATATTATCGATTATGATCCATGTCTAGCCTATTCTAATTAATTTTGTCAATTTTTAAACGTTACAATAAACCTTTTTGAATTTTTGTGTTTATGCATAATAACTTTATAATAATAGTTTTATTCATTTTTTATCTACAAATGACTTAAAAGTTTATAAAGATTATCTACATATAACTCAGTTTAATGAGATTACACATACATATACATATATAGCGCGCACAAAAATAAAGCTTAAAATGATATAAAATTAATTAGTTTAGAGTTTAGCTAGGACGGTTTGTTATTAAACCCTAAAGAGTAAAAAAGTTATCTACATGCTGTCATAAGTTTAGGGAAATTTCATGTAATTTAAGCTTTAATATGATATGATTATGATGGTTTGAACTTTGAGCTTTGAATCTCACCCTTTTAATTATCATTTAAAATATTTTGACCTTTCATAGGTCACGGGTTTGATATTTAAATTATTACTTCCGGTTCTAAATATAGGACATAATTTTTAGTGTAAATTGTACTATAAACTATGTCCTATAATTAAGACCGGAGGGACTATTAATTAATATCTATGAAATGCACATGAGAGAGGGAGAGCGAGAGGGAGAGGAAAAACAGAAGGTACTGCCTCCTACCTTAGTAGTCAAAAAATGCCATCCACGTGTCTTTTGTTTCAAACCCGCCATGCACGCGTCTTTTGTTTCAAACCGGCCATCCACGTGTCTTTTGTTTCAAACCCGACCAAACATCTCACATCCGAGGATCCATCGATGTACACTTGTTTGAGGTTTGATTTGTTCTTCAGATATTGTTACAATATAGAGTTGATCTAGTAGTATAAGTTGGCCCAGCTAAATCCTTCTGGATCTCGAATTTAAATTTTAGAGGAGGCACATATGTTATGATGAGAAGTCACAGATTCTGAAAATAGAGTAGTTGGTTGTTCGGTACCTAATAATATGATTCAGAAAAAGCTTCAGATACTAATTAAAAAATAAAAAAGAATTAAAAAGACTTGTTTAAAGATTGTAAACCATTCTAATTTTAATATAAAACTAATACAAAAAGAAGGTGTATTACGTTTGATAAATTATAAACAACACCAATAGTCTGATAACCTAATAGCATGAAATTAAGTTCTTTTATAAGTGGGAAGTAGCAAAGTTAGATTTCAATTGTATCATCAGGTGGATAGCAACTGCCCCTCACAATCTCTACAGTACATATAAGAAAGGAAAAAAGACAGAAAAATACCACTTGAACTTCAAAATCCCAAATTAGTTCATTAACAAAGATTTGCATTGTCAATCTCATTACCATTCTTGTCAATCCCATTATCATTCTTGTTAGCGGGATTTTGAAGTTCAAATGGTATTTTTCTGTCTTTTTCCCTGTAAGAAACGAGTCCACTTAATTTAATCACCTTCACAATCAAAAACTCTCACACACACGATGTTGGGTCATACCTAAAATTTTTTTTTTCTCTTGTTTTTTAAGGTTTCACCTAGCAAGCAAGCAATAAGTCACAAGATATTTAACATTTAATTAAAGGAGTAAATATAATTAATTGAAGGGAGGGGGCCATGATCTATATATATATATATATATATGAAAAAATAATAAGAGAGGGCATGAAATTAAATATATTGTATATACAATATATAAACAAACAAACAAAAAGTGGAATTTCCAGGAAGTGAGACGGCCATGTGGGTTCACTGAGTTGGAAAGTTTCAAAACCATTATTGGATGAGAAACAGATAGGGTGATGAGGTACCCTTTTGACCCTCTCAACTAGGAAAAAGGCCTTCCTACCTATTTGCCATCCACTATTTGTCAGCATTTTAAAAGTGTGTTATATATATATATATATATATATATATATTCACCGAACTAAATTATTAATGGGCCTAAAAGGATGCTCCTTATTTACCTTATTTTGAACAATATTTACCTTATATTATGATTACACTGGGTCTATTAAGTACTAAAGCATGTGACTCACCTGCCCCACACACATTGTATGGGCAAAAGTACACCTTTAAGGGTTTATTTGGATTAATGTTTTATGGAGATAAACATTATCTTACATATATTTTTTAAATTAAAATTAGGATAAGATGATTTAACTTTTGTAACTCTAAATGTAGATCTAACTTAGCTTTTGAAAAAATTCATTAGAACCCAATGTCAATATATCCAAAAACAAAAATAAATTCAAACATAATTTTGGGGCTCCAACTGGTTTTTGGGAATCCATCCAAGTAAGTCTTAAGTCATCTGACTTTATCAAAAATTTCCTACTTACGATATCACATACAAATTAATTAATTAATGTTTCTTTTGGGTTAAAATTAATTAATGGTTTGATTATAGTAGCAATTTGGGTGAGCCCACCTTGATTGTGTCTAAAAGGAAGGAATCTTGATTTGATAGATGCTTTCATCATTGATAATTAATTATTATTTTTAAATTTTAATCCAATATTATGAAACTTTCCATTCCAATAGAGAATTGATACAAAAACACTTGCAGTTCAAAACTGAATAATGTCCCATTTCACATTTATTTGTTTAATTAGAACAAGTACACGTTAATTAATTAATTAATTGAAAACACTGATTAGCTGTATTTATTATCCTTAAAGCCATGATAACATTCCAAAGTCATGAATTTATTCTTGAAAAATTATTTTTCACTAAGTCTTATTTTATGTATTATTTGATTGACTAAACAAAATCAACTTGCAGTTCTTGTGTGTTAAATTTATATTTTATAGTTGAACTTGATTTTTGGCATATTCCTTCTTAATTGGTGTGCACTTTTTATTCTCCATGATTAGTCTCCTTTTTATATTAATTTATCTTTCTATTTTTTATTTTTTGGAAAATGTACTTTGAATTATCTAAATTGGGCATTGGATTATTTGAGATAGTTTCCAATTCTTTACTATTCATCGTCAATGTTAGCCCAACTTTAATATTTAATAAATAAATATGACCTTCAAGAATATAATTTGGCTGATAAACTACTAATCTACTATTACATTAAAGTTGCAAAAGTAAAATAAATTTGGGCTGGGCTTTTGATTGTCGACTTAAGAAACCATGCTGGGCTGGGTTTTGTAAAAGAGTTTGGGGGCTCAGAAACGATGGAGTAAATGAGCTGGGGCCTAGCTAAAATACCATACAATCCTCAAATAAATTGAAATCCATTAATTGATGTGAAGATGTGAATCCAAAACAATAAACCATGTCACGTCTTTGAAAGTTACACGTATTAAAACTTAGGTTAAATTATACAAAATCTTTCTAAATTTTGGGACAGTTGCATATAACCCCCTGATATTTTGACGTTTAAATTTAACCACCCTGAACTTTGACTCTTTTAATTTGGACCCCCTGCTGTTAATATGCCGTTATCTTTTTGACAGAATTTGTCATGTTAGATTAATAGAAGACACATCTCATCACATTTTACGTAACATCCTATTAATCTTATTGTTGTATAAAAGCCCTTTGAACTTTAGTCTAATTGTATATAACCTCATTGACATTTTAAACTTTAAACCTAACTCATTTGAAGTTTTATTTTTTTAATAGTAAACCCCGGCCTTTAATACATCATATACGTACAACTTGTCATTTATCTTCCGGCAAAATGATCCCAACAATCCTCAATGAGGATAATGCTGCATGTATCGCTCAACTTAAAGAAGGCTATATCAAGGGCGATAGAACGAAGCATATTTCACCAAAATTCTTCTTCACTCGCGATCTTCAAAAGGATGGTGAAATAGATATCCAGCAAATCAGTTCAAGTGAAAATCTAGCAGATTTATTCACCAAGTCACTTCCAGGTACAATCTTTGAAAAACTTGTTCATGATATTGGTCTTCGGAGATTCAAAGATTTCAACTGATATTATCAAGAGGGGGAGTCGATACACGCTGTACTCTTTTTCCCTTATCTAGGTTTTGTCCCACTGGGTTTTCCTAGAAAGGTTTTTAATGAGGCAGCACTCGACGGTGTATCAATGAATGATGTACTCTTTTCTTTAGCTAGGTTTTTATCCCACTGGGTTTTTCCTAGTTAAAGTTTTTAATGAGGCACATTCATAATGGACATCCAAGGGGGAGTGTTATGAATATTAAATACGTGGATGTCCATTGACTCATATTAATCTTCCAGTCAACTTGACATAAAGAAGAAAAGAAGACATGACACAAAGCAAAAGCAAAAAAAGACAAGGACATAAAGAAAAGAAGACAAGGACATAAAGACGATATAAAGTAACCATGGTCATTTAAATATAACCATGGTAATACAACCAGGGTTAGATTTCTGCCTCTATATAAAGGGCTGTAATCGATTGTTTCAATTGAACTGAATGAGAACATCTCTCTAACTTCTCTCTAGAAATTCTATCAATTTTCTTTGAATCCTATCAATCTTCTTTCTTATAACATATACTTTTATAACAAAATCCATTAATTGATGTGAAGATGTGAATCCAAAACAATAAACCATATCACGTCTTTGAAAGTTACACGTATTCTACTTAGGTTAAATTATACAAAACCTTTTTAAATTTTGGGACAGTTGCATATAACCCCCTGATATTTTGACGTTTAAATTTAACCACCCTGAACTTTGGCTATTTTAATTTGGACCCCCTGCTGTTAATATGCCGTTATCTTTTTGACAAAATTTGTCATGTTAGATTAATAAAAGACACATCTCATCACATTTTACGTAACATCCTATTAATCTTATTGTTGTATAAAAGCCCTTTGAACTTTAGTCTAATTGTATATAACCTCATCAACATTTTAAACTTTAAACCTAACCCATTTGAAGTTTTATTTTTTTAATAGTAAACCACGGCCTTTATTTTTTTTTTATCTAATTTTTATCAGAGCAAGCTCATTACTTTTAATTGATCCTATCGACTTCTTCATATATTAAAATAGCATTTTTACAATTTCATTGTCTTAATTTTTAATGTTAATAAATTCATTAATTTTTGTTGGCTGTATATCATTTGTTAATTATAATAGTATTTTTTTGGATAGAGAAAAATAGAAAAATAATATTTCAAAGTTCTCATTAACAAGAAACATAAGGATAGAAATTCAACCTCTAATTTAACAAAAAAATTAACAAATATGATATATAGCAACAAAAATTTAATGAATTTATTAATATTATAAATTAAGACAATAAAATTTTAAAAGTGTTATTTTAATATATGAAGAAGCCGATAAGATCATTTGAAAGTAATGAGTTCGCTTTGATAAAAATTAGATAAAAAAATAAAGGCATGGGTTTAATATTAAAAAAAAAAATTCAAGGGAGTTAAATTTAAAGTTTAAAATGTCGAGGGGTTTATATGCAACTAGACTAAAGTTCAGAAGGATTTTACAGAACTATAAACTTAATAGAATGCCACGTAAGATATGATGATGCGTCTTCTATTAATTTGACGTGGCAAATTTTGTCAAAAAGATAATGACATGTTAACGGCTGGGGTTCAAAATAAAAAAACCAAAGTTTAGGGGGCCTATATTTAAATATCGAATCGTCAGGGAGGTTATATACAACTACCCTAAAGTTCAGGCGGGTTTTATATAATTTAGCTTAAAATTTATATGGATGTCATTTTCTTTAATTTCAAAATATATTAAATTATGCTAATCTTCTTAGAGTTTTTCTAATATTACAGGGATTTTCATCTTTCATCTATTTTAATTATATACACCAAACTTCCTTTAAAATAGAAATAAATTACTTTAATGTAATAAAGTTGAGTAAATATGCTTCTTAATATTTAAAAAGTAAAAGAGTCGTCCATATCTTTCTTGAGAAATACTTGCATACTTCCAGAGCACCATCTCATCTATACTCTAACTAATTAAAATATAATAACTCATTGTATTTTAATTCTACATGGCAGATGAGTCATCTAGAGAAAGTCAAATTTTATAATTTTTGAAAAACATAAACTTTATAATTTAGAAAAACAAAAGACGCAATTTTCTTTTATAAGTTATTGTTTTTTAAAAATCATAAAATTTGAATTTTTTTAAATGATTTATATGTGATGTGCGATTAAAATGAAATGAATTATTATATTTTAATTAATTAGAGTATAAATCAAATCACACACCTAAAATATGTAAGTATTTCTCAATCTTTTATTTTCATAGGAGATATGAATAAGCTTATACCGTCAATGAAATCGGCGATGACCGGTGCATGCATGTAGAGCATTTATCTTATCCCGGACTGCCGTGCGCAGCCATCCGGCGGCGCAATAGCCGTCCGCTTCAGCCCATAAAAGAGCTCGCTCCCCCCGCGATGAATTTCGAAAAACCATAATTCTCAATCACCTTTTCTTCTCTACCTGATCTCATCGCTTTTGCATCCAACCGTTCAGCTTTCCAGCACTCATATCAACTTCATCATGGTGGCTCTCACCGGCTACACCACTTTTGACGCCGACATTGTCAAAACGATCCAGTCTTTCTGGGCAACCTATGGCGAAGCCGAGGAGCCTGAGGTCAGCTACACCTATCTGATCCTTGGCCCCGGCAATGTCGGCCTTTCGCTCGCCTGCTGGCTTGAGAAGCAGGGCCACAAGGCCATCCTTTACGTCCCCTCGGACCGCCGCGCCAACTTCGACAAGGTCTGGGCAGCCGGCTCTGGCGCCCTCAAGGCCAAGGGAAGGATCCTGGGCGACGACCAACTGTACCACCCCGAAGTCACCCACGATCTAGCGGCCGGTCTCAAGAAGGCTCGCGTTATCGCCCAGACAATCCCGGCTCACGCTCGCGAGGGCATCGAGAAGGAGCTCAGCCGCCACCAGATGTCGAAGAAGACCATGGTGACCATCCCCGACAACGGCTCGTCGCTCAAGGAGGAGCAGCGCAAGCTCTTCAAGCCCCAGTTCATGGTTGGCTTCAGCACCTCCCCGTTTGGCTGCCGCATCGAAGATGGCCAGGTCTTCCTCAAGGCCGAAAAACTCTTCTATGAGGTCTCGATCTTCCAGACCATGCGAGCCGACCGCGCCGTGTCCAACTCGGCCCTCGAGGCGGACTTGAAGCAGTTCCCCGCCAACGAGGTTCGCGCGCTCCTCGGCAGCGCCAAGATCGACGAACGTCCCAACGCCCTTGTCGTCGACCTCTCCAACCCCAATCCTCAGACCCACCTGCCTCCCGCCGTCTTCAACATCGGCGCCATCGAGAACCCCAACATCCGCTTCAACTTCTACGCCGAAGGCATGAGCGATGGCGTGCTCGGCAACACCCAGAAAGCCGATGATGCCACCATCGCTATCGGCGCGGCCCTCGATTTCGAGATCAACTCCCTGCTCCTGACCTGCAATATTAACTACGGCACCAACTTCAAGACGCTCAAGGAGTTCGCGACCTTGTCCATCTCCCACAACGCGACGAAGGGGGATCCTCAGAACTTGGAGCACAGGTATTTCGTGGAGGATGGCGAGAGAGGGAAGTTCCGTGCAGCGCTTGCCGTCAGGCTGGGTGTCGATGACGAGCATGTCGACAACCTCAAGATCCTCTACAAGTCCGTCGAGAATGCCAGAGGCAAGGAATTTCCCGCCTTCCATCAGCTTCTTGCGATGCATGGCCTGGATCTCGAGGGAGAGGACATCATCGCCAAGTATGGACGGACCGGCTACCTCAACACCCCACGCAAGCTCCTTACCTAAGGGGATGGAGATGTTGGACTTCTTTTCTCAACAATCGGAACTCAGGCGCTATCGCCAGCAGGGTGGGAGAAGTTGGTGGTCGCTTGCATGGTTTTGCATTCATTCATATATCCTGCATGCAGTTTTTCACTTTTTTGATCTCTTGCTTTTGTAATCCTGTTTGATACAGGACTAGCTAAATTATGATGTTATAATTAAAATCTAAAAACAATATGATGTTAGAATTTATTATAAAGATAATAATGAAAATATTAATTTTTAATAAATTAAATAATTTAACCAACTTCCAATTCATTTTAATTCTTCTTCTTCTTCTTCTGATAATAGCTATATATTAGTCAAAGTTAAATTCAAGCATTATCAGGTTTAATTGGATAGCTCATGAAAAAAATAGTTTTATACATTCGTACGAATTTAAACTTAGGACTTCGTATTTAAACGTATAACGTTTCGTCCACTAAAATGATGTCCTACTTTCAACTCATTTTCTGAACATGACCAAGCATTGTTGTTGTGATGATTAAATTTTAGTGGTAAAGACACGATGTGGTGGCCATATATCTAAAAGGATATACAAGTGTTAAACAACCATTTGCCATTCATATTTAGTGATGAATAGTCATAGACCAACGTGAAAGGCATATTTATGAATAATTAATTAGCAGCTAATTCTCTTACCAATACCTCTTGTGTTCTTAGCATATACTCCCAAGGACACTGTATCGAATCTATTCTCCGGAAGAAATCTCATGAACAGGCATTCCTTGTTCTGATTTGTTTTAGGGCATCTCTTCATTGGATACTTAAATGCCCATTGTTTAATTCAACCATCAACAAAAACCTTCAAATCATTTCTATTAAGAAGCAGTTTGCTGCCAAAGGAGGGTACAGAGCAATTTTCTTCTCACATTTTGTATGCAAATATCTACAATTTTCTTACTCTATATATTCTCTTTGAATAATTTCATTTGGGTGCAAGATATCCACTGTAATACTTTCAATTCTTTGAAATCATATCCTATGATGATTGTAGAATCATGATGTGTAATCTTTTTATTGAATGGAATTGATTTTTTTTAGTATATACTCCCACATCATTCCAATGTAGTAGTCCTTCCATTCTTTCTTTATTATAAGTTTAAAATTTGTGAATGTGTGTGATTCAAAATACAAGCTTCATTTTACGTTTGCTTTAAGTTTTTTTATTACATTTTTCTAGCTTTACTCCTTATTGATTGTATTTAAGGCATTTCTAACTTTTTCATAAATTTGATTGTCCAAATCTGATATAGATAGTGTATATATGATAATGTTTGAGTACACATCAAAATGACAAACACCCACGTCGGTAAATAAAGCCTATGTTATTATCTTCCAATTAAAATAAACTTGCTTAATTGTTTTTTAATTTTTCTTTTGCATAATTTATCTCTACAATAAATTTAGTAAGAGCATTTGTTAAAAAAGAATAATTAATTTTATTAACTTTTTGAAGAGATTTATATTTAGGGTCATACATTTTTTTTTAGAAAATACCTTATATGAAGGACAAGAGTGGTACGCACATATTTCAATAAAATGAAGAAAATAAAATGATATATATATATATATATATATATGTGTGTGTGTGTATATGCATACAAATCAATTTCAATCATATATGTACACTTGCCGGTCAAAAATAAACAAGCTATTTCTATTTTTGTTATAAAAAATTATTACTATTAGATTAGTATCATAAATTTTAGGGAAAATTCCTAATAAAGAGCTTTAAAAATGCTAAAAGAGAAAAATATGTTTCACATATTCATAATCTCATATAAAGATGTTAAGCTCAATTTGTCTTTTTTAAAATTAGAAGAGGAAAAAACCAATTTGCCTTACATATATAAATATATATATATATATATAATTTAAAAAATTACCCCTACCAACCGCCTGTGCCCACCCTTTTGGCAGCCAGCAACTGGAGCTCTAGTGGGAATATTTCAACGGAATATTCCCCTTAGGAATAAATATTCCTAAAGTGGTGGGGGTTGCATAAAATGTTGGTAACCATTGGGCCACCAATGCCATTTAATATAAATAATGTAATATATATATATATATATATATATTATCCTTTAATTTTTAACCCAAGTCCATTAACAAGTTCAGATAAAGAATTGATAAGTTTAGATAAGGAATTTGCAACTTTCATTTTTTAAGTTAAAAATTTAATTACTCTTTCAGGCCACTCACAAGTTTAAATAAGGAATTAAAAAGTTTAGATAAGGAATTCGCAACTTTCGTCTAAGTAAAAAATTCACTTATTCTCTCAGACCATTCACAAATTCAGATAAACACTTTCGTTTTTTAACAAGTTAACACGATTTTGTAATATGAAAACATAAAAATGGTAAATTTATTATTTGAACTATCAACTATCAAAATAAAAAAAATATCAAATATTTTCAAAAAAAGATTCAAGAATTTTTTCGAGTTTAATCAAGTTTACCATTAGAATGAGTTTGAGGGCAACTTGACATGATTCTGTGAGATAGAAATGTAAAAACAGTAAGCTTTGAAAGTTAACTCACAAGTTTAATAACAATGATAATGACTCTTGAAAGATTATAAATAGAGGTTATGTACAAAACATTGTAATGTACAAAGAACACAAATAGCATACATCAAGTGAATCAGAATTACTCTCCCTTTCTCGATTTTTCCCTCCTCTTGCTCTTCACTCTTATCCCAAATCTCTTTTATTTTTACAACACTTTATCAACACGAAACTCTAATGAAGTTATGTTTCTCTCATTGTTGCCTTGATGATTTCACCCACCTTCTTGTAATGTATCTTTATGTGATCTATTTGGGATAACGTAAGTCACTGTACGAAATTAAAGAGACCTTTTTACTAATTGTTTTAGACATCGGATTCCATGACTAAAATTAGATATTGTTATTACTTTTCTATCTCATTTTAATCTCCTTTACAAGTTATTCAATATTATTGACGTTGTTACTTTTTAGTATGGCTAGAAGCCATTTTTTTTAGAAATAAAGGGTATTATGGTAAATTTGTTATGCAATTTAAAGGAAAACCATATCTGTGGTACCTATAGTTTCATTCAATTTTTAATCTAGTATCTGTGTGTTTTGTCCTCCTTATTAAATTTTTTAATTTTACACTGTTAGGAGAATTGGATTTTGTACAAGGGCTAACAACGCTGATACAACAAAGTTACATGAGCTAACTGTATTAAAAGATTACAATTTAAAATTTAATAAGAAAAAAATATATAAATTCTAAATTAAAAATTGAAGGAAACTACGTTTACATGAATAATGGTTTTCCCTTAAGCCATTTCAGGATCTGAAATATTAGGATTTGCATATTTGAGGACTTTTGTGTCTTTCTCCTTTTATTTTTCGTGGTTGCATGGTTTTAATCAAGAGAAGACAAAATTGAGACTGCATATCATTAGGATCTATGCGTGTGAATATAATATTTTATGACAAATTAAATCAAGAATATAGAATATATAATAAGTGCGTAAATATTAGGACAAAGTTTACAAACAATATATAATTTGTTACTGCATGCGTACTTTTTACTCAAGAAGTAGGTAGAGACGTGAAATATTCATATACTCTAAGAGTATCATGTTTTTTTCATAGCTATTGAAAATATAATAACTCATTATTTTAATTTTAGTTGGCTAATGACTTATCTTAAAAAATTTAATTTTTATCTTGTTTTTAAGAAAAATATTGGTTGATCATTTTGTTTTATTTTTTTTAAATTAAGATGGTTTTTCTTAAAAATATGATAAAATTTGAATTTTTTCAGATGATTCATTAACTAACTAGGATTAAAATGATATAATTTATTATGTTTTTATTAGAAAAATTTTAAATGCAATGGTACTCTTATAGTATAAAAGTATTTATCGATAGAGACTGCTTATTTCATTATACACACACATAAAAGTTTTAACATAATGATAATATAATTTAGGGAAAATTACATGCAGGTCCCGCACAAAAGAAAAAAAATGAGAAATAGTCTCATTAACAAGTCTAGGGGATTCAATTGACAAGTCCAGGTGTCACACCCTTATCTTATTTCCATATTTTTTAGAGTGCTTACGCGCAATTCGATGATTAACACAGGAATAGTACAAATATACTGATATATTGATAATAGGTACTTGATTACAACACAGGTTTCTTCCTCTCAGGGTTTGAAAGTATATATACAAATTATCCCAAAATATCCAAATATTCAAAAATAGACCACATATAACCAAATAACTCCAATTAAAATAAACATGCTTAATTGCAATAGTGAAAAATTATTACAAGTACTAGCCTATGTTATTATCTTCCAATTAAAATAAACATGCTTAATTGCTTTTTAATTTTTCTTTTGCATAATTTATCTCTACAATAAATTTAGTAAGAGCATTTGTTAACAAAGAATAATTAATTTTATTAACTTTTTGAAGTGGCACTAGTGGAAAATTGAGTTTTTAGACCGGTTAAAAAAGATTTTTTAGACCGGTTAAAAAAGACTTTTTAGACCGGTTGTGTATTAGGTCTTATTACAGCATGTCTAAAAAGTCTGTTATTTTTTAGACCGGTTGGTGCAACCGGTCGTAAAATTCATACTTTTAAGACCGGTTGTTCCTAAAATCGGTCTTAAAGGTCACTTTTAAGACCTGTTCTGCCTACAACAGGCCTTAAAGATCAGACCTTTGAAGATCGATTGTGCCTACAACCAATCTTAAAAGTCTAACTTTAAGACCGGTTGTAGGCACAACTAGTCTTAAAGGTCTGACCTTTAAGACCGGTTGTAGCTACAACCGGTCTTAAACAATTGTAGATACAACCAGCTTAAAGATTCTATTTTTTTTAAAAAAAGGTCCTTTTTATATATATATACATAGTAGATGTTCAAAAAATCTTATCTACACAATGGATACTTTCACAAATTTCACGGTGGTTGAATTCAAGTCATGCACAGGTGAATATATATTCTCAATATCAGGTTAACAAGCAAAAGGTCAGAATGATAACAGAAATAGAATCCAACTCCAGCAGCATGTTCAATGAACCAATTTTAACAGCAATACAGAACAATCACATATTTCAATTTCAATCTTCAAAGGCAGCAGTTTATAGCAGCAACAAATTTTCAGACAAGCCAGTCACACATTGATGATTCATTTGCAGCACCTTAATTACAGTATAGAAGAATATGGCAGCAAGTAATGTATACTTCATTGGCTCAATTTCAGCGCAAATGCACTTATAGTTTTAGTCTCTAACTCAACAAATTGGGAAAGTATTTCACAGATTTAATTTACTATGACAGCCTTCCAAAGACTCAATTTTGTTCCAGCAAGGTAAATGAAGTGTAAATGCACAATTTCACCAAGTTTCAAACAACATCCACTTCAAACAGAAGCTAGAAACTGGGAAAAACTAGGAATGAGTTCAGACAATGTTAACAATATACCAGTGCAATATAATGTGCAGCAAAACTCAGATGAAGATAATGCTTGGCCTAACCTAACCTGCAGAAACAAAAAGTAGACAAGAAATTCATATCAAATGCACAGAAAATACCAAACAGATTTGCTCAATTTCAGTAAAGGCTTCATAATGATGCAGAAATTTATTTAAATCCCAGACTTCAGGAAACTATGCATGACAGCTTAATGCACAACTTTTACAGTAATTCCAGTTACAGTAGAGTGCAAGCAAATTTGTCAAGAATTTAGCCAAAGGTAATGACCAACCTTAGTTTAGCACTAAATAACACCAACAGTGCAATTAGACAGTAAGGAGGACCAAATGACAGCATTAATTAATCTTAAAGCAATAGAGAACAATGTAAAATGCAACGGATGCAATGGAGTGCATGTATGAAGTAAGTAACAGATTGCACAGAAGCAACGTAATAGATTTCATAAAAGCAATGACAGCAACAAGATCAACAACAAGCACAAATGAAGTTGTAAGCCAGGCGGCTTTAAATAAACTTCCAATAAATGGTAATTAGTGTAGAACAAGGTTCAAGATCAAATGTTACAATTTAAGCAACAAGCTAAAATCAGATTTTAGGAACTCTAAATTCACTCAATTTCTTGCAATTTCAATGTGCATTATGAAGTTGTCTGAAACTAAAAACATGAAGGAATGTCCAATAGACGAATTTGCTTAGAAATGGATGCAAAACTTTGAAATGACAATGGTAGCAATAAAATTCAAGTATTGATACAAGCAACAACAGAAATTCCTCAGTTTTACAGAATACAAAGGGAAGAAAAGTTACAAAGGCCAGTCCCTCAAATCTCATGCCTCTTGTATCACCCATATAACAGAAATTGTCCTACACAGATACATAAGCCTTGTTAGCAATACAAATGAGAACAATGTACAATGTAACATTTGATCTAAAAACTCACTATTTTTGTAATATAGCTCATAGATGAATTCAGCACAACATATGCGAATAAAATCAATATCTTCTTCAGGAAAGGGATCGGCGAGATCAAACATCTGTAACACCAAAACCAGATAAAACATTAACTTAGTAACTTAAAAACAATAAAGTAATACAAAAGTTCTGAAATATAAATTTACCTCTTGAGTAAAATCAGTCGTGCTTAGAGTGGTAATATTGTAAATGTGTTTCAAAACATAAAAACCACATAAGTTGGACCCCTGTGGTTGCCTACGGTTCTGAGAAAAAACATGATATCATTAAAACAAATATAGAGGCATGGCTTATTACTTTCTTTAAACAAATCAATATGTACTAAGCTTTGGCATAATCCATGTAGGGTCCTTTAAATCACGAACATGCTTACCACAAGCAGTGTGTAGGAATGTCCGCATAGCCCTATGATTATCAAAATCACAAAGGTTATTTATTTTACACAAATTCCATAAACTTTGCACACAAAAGGTAATAATGCAAGAAAACTAATAAGTTCATGGTCTTTTTCAAATCATTCCCAAACTAACGAGTTCATGGTCTTTTTCAAATCATTCCCTGGTTTGAAGTGGAGGGAGCATAAGGGGATGACAGTGTAACTACTCTTGCATAGAAGAACCAACTGCCAATGATCACTGAAAAACAGAGAAGAATATTAAGCAAACATAAAACATGATATAAATTATAAAATATAAGTTTGTTTCTTACCTATGCACATATGGAGCCAAGAAACACTCAGTTCCAGAATTCACTATCATTATTATATAGCTTTGCTTGTAAGTCAGGCGGAAAGCAAGAAATGGAATAAAATTGATCTTTTGTGTCAACACCCGTTTCCATTTTGATATGCGCAGGGCAATAATGAACAAGTTCCATAGGCAAACAGAAAAGTACAGTTATACTGATAATAAGTATTTGTTTACAGACAGACATTAACAGAGCAAAATTCACTAATAATTACAAATATATACAGAATATCCCAAAATATTCCAAGTACAGGCTAAATGTAACCACCAACTGTGTCTCGAGAAATATGCCCGTCAGTTTCTCGGAACTATGTCCTTGCCTTTTGATCCGCTGGCACCCGCTGAGACATTTGGATTAGAAAAAGGGGTGAGATTCCGAGGAATCTCAGTAGAAACATACGATCAACATATAAAATGCGAAAATTAAATATGCAATGCACCGTATCGAGTAAAATGAAAATTCATATCATCCGTGTGTGTACACAAAATTCAGGGCCAACTAACCCGTTGAAACCCCTACATGTACCTCAGCCGAGTCCTTGACTACAGCTAGGTAAGACCAGTGTACCTCAGCTAGGTCCTAGACCACAGCTAGGTAATGTGCCTCCAGCACGTGTTCAGATCACAAAATACAGTAACACACATCATACAAATAGTCACATAATATATGAGAGATAGTAGTCCCTACCTTAACCTCTTTCCTGTCTCAAAGGGTTTGCCTCGTAAAACGTGTCGACTATAGGCGTCCAACTCGGTCCTAAAACATCAAATATACAAGAAATAGGTCATAACCTATCCAAATATCATTTTAGACACTTCCATAGTGTTTCTTGTGGTTATATTAGCCTATGGTGAAAATTTACCAAAATGCCCCCGGGACCCCGGCCCCGCCGTACCCGGCCCGATGGCGCGTTTTTCCAAATTTTTGACTAGGGCTATCCTGACGTATTTTCGTCCAAGGAATCCATTTCCAGACTCAAAATTACCAAATTCAATGTCAAATTACGAAATTGCCCTTGGCAGCCCTACTTTTAGGGGCGTTCCCGTAATTATGCTTTCTCAGCCTTTTCTGAAAAAGTGCCCAACTGTAACCCCACCTATTTTCGCCCACTGAATCCAATGGAACCATAAAATCATTGAAAATCCAACTCTAAGGCCCTCAAACATCCCTGGCCGAAATAGTTGTGTTCTCCGGGAGAAATCGGGGTTTTACGATTTCGGCTCCGTAAACACGTTCCTTTCTACTCCTAACCACTTTATTAACAATCTAATTGAGTTATAACAACCATTTGAACTAAAATTGGGCAGCATAACCCTTAGATATACAACTTTCCAAAATTTAAAACCAATGGCAATCCGGCGAAATTTCACCGATTAAATTGCCCACAGCAGCCAGAATAGTTAATATACGAAGGTTTGGAAGTTACCTCAAGCTCCAACAAGCTTTTCCCAAAAATGGCAGCAAACCCTAACTTTTAAAACACCCAATTTGAGCTTTCCAAACCTTAAAGAACAAAGAGGAGTAGTTTAGAATCGGAGTTATACGCGTTAGGAGCGAAATCGCTGGAGAAATCGGCTTACCTTGTGATTTTTCTTCTATTTCTCTCTCTAAACTCTCTCAACCTTCTCTCTCTATGGTTCAGGTTGCTGAGCACGAAAATGGGCTGAAGATGATGATGATGTATTTATTTATCACATATTTTGCAATATTTTATTTATTTGTTTTAGTTTCCAAAATTTCAAAAATGAACTTGTGTACATAAATCCTTATGTACATATAACCATGCTCATTAGACCCAATCAATATTTTCTTCTTTATGCCACATGTAGGAGACACCTAGGGGTCCCTCCCTATGGTCTCAATTGGCTTCACAACTTGTTTCGGTTACGTATACACGTAAAGTCTCAATTTTGGTCAAAATTGCACTTTTTGCTCAAATTTTCCATAAATTCATATTAAATTGACCAAAATATTCTAAATATATTTTTAACCTTTATTTTCCTTAATTAATTGAAATTAAATTCAATTAATTGAAAAATAATTAATTTTGTGATATTTTGGCAAAATTACGATTTTGCCATTACCTTTCTAATCCAATTTCTTCTCTTATTTTTCTTTCACCAATTTTCATCTATTTTTGGACCAAATATTTTCTCTAATATTCCTTCACTTTTGGACCTTAATATTGGGCTTTTTAAATTACCCAAATTAATTCCATAATTATTTTTGCCCAATTTCCCATGAAATTGAACATTTATAAATTCATAAATTCCAAATTCATGAATATTCACCATTTTATTGAATTTCCCAAATAATTACAATATATATTTGGTGAATATAAAATTTGGGGTGTTACATTTTGCCCAAGTCCACTTGAAGCAATTTATTAATTTATAAATTATAAATCGGTTTTCCACAGAAAAATTACCAGCTTATGTTGCTTAGTGATTTCCAGATTCACTCTCTCTCATACCAATTCCTAGCATCTACCAGCAAAAAGATGAATGAACACCTCACTTGGTTGATGTTCCAAGGACACCTAAGGGAGAAAAACAAGCGTGTTATTATGTTTTTAACTTCATCCCACTGAACCGCACTTTGGAAATCCTAACAAAACAACCAGTTCTTCATTTGAATTAAGGCTTTCAAAGTTCAAACTAAGTTTATTCATGAAAACTAATTCTAAAAATCGGAATCCCAAGTAGGGCATAGTTTCAAAATATTCTTTTCAAAGGGCTAAGAAAATGGTACAATTAGTCTATGGAACACATGAAAACCAAGAGTAAAATTCTATAAAACTGAACTTTGCAAGGAAAAAACATTAATTGCTATGGTATCTAGTTAAGGGAATAAGAAAGTGAAGGCCAAAGCCCGGGGGGCTTGGTCCGGTAGTTGAGACAAGGGAGGCAAAGATTCCCTCCCGCCACCTGGGCTCGATCCCTGGGAAGTCCCTCCCAAGGGGTGACTCCAGATTAGTCTGCACCTTCGGGTGTGGGATACCGGAGGAAGAAATTCAAAAAAAAAAAAGAAAAGAAAGTGAAGGCCAAAAAACAGTCAAATTAACTGCAGATGTTAAATTTATGGTAAGGCACTGATCAGCATTGGCATTCAATAAATTCACTAATTACACAGTAGTTTGTAATACACTAAACCGAATCCTGCCTGAACAACTATTCAGTTTTCACTAAAACTTCTGCTCATACAATCATTGGCAGAACTAAGCAAGATTTTTGTGAGAGGGTTTTAAACACCAAACACACTAGAAAATTTATATTAAGCTAATGTTTAGTTGATCCCCTTGCTAGCCTAGGTCGATGACATTTTTTGTGAAGGACAACTGGAATTCCAAATCTGAAGGCAACAACTTCTATATAGTAATTGTAGAGGACAAGGAAGCATACCTTAAAAAGGAGGATGAAGCTAGAAGACTTCCCTGAAACGCAGTGATTAATGGATGGAGCTGACCACCTGAAGCAAAGGATGATAGCGACCCACGAGCGACAACCATGAGCAGCTCGACCGGATTCGATTGTTCCAATTCAAAGATCGGGTAAGAGACGGGGAGTCGCGGGCTAAGGAGATAAAAGCTTATTCAAAATGGAAGAGGGATTTCAGAATGGAAAAGGGTGGGGAGCTAAGGCGCGAAAATATTGGGGAAAACTTTTAAGACCGGTTAATAGGATAACCGGTCTTAAAAGCTTTTTAAGACCGGTTCTCTAAGACCGGTTGTTAGAAGAACCGGTCTTAAAAATCTTTATTTTAGACCAGTTATCCTATTAACCGGTCTAATTTTAGACCGGTTCTTTCAGTAACCAGTCTAAAAAATAAAAGGATTAATCTTTTTAGACCGGTTAGTATAGAACCGATTTAAATAATATTTTGTAGACCGGTTAATATAATAACTGGTCTCCCACCTTGTTTATAATTACGAAAATGCCACCGCGCATTTCTTTTAAACCTCATCCACTACAACCGGTCTAAAACACATTTTTTGTACTAGTGTGGTTTATATTTAGGGTCATACCTTTTTTTAGAAAATACCTTATATGAAGGACAAGAGTGCCAGTGGTACGCACATATTTCAAGAAAATGAATAGAATAAAATGTTTATATATATATATATATACATACGCATACTAATCAATTTCAATCATATATGAACACTTGCCGGTCAAAAACAAACAAGCTATTTCTATTTTTGTTATAAAAAATTATTACTATTTGATTAGTATCATAAATTTTAGGGGAAATTCTTAATAAAGAACTTTAAAAATGCTAAAAGAAAAAACTATATTTTGAATATTCATAAGCTCATGAAGATGTTAAACTCAATTTGTCTTTTTTAAAATTAGAAGGAAAAGACTAATTTGCCTTACACACACACACACACATATATATAATTTAAAAAAATTACCCCCACCAACCGCCAGTGCCCGGCCCACCCCTTCGGCGGCCAGCAGCTGAAACTCTAGTGGGAATATTCCCCTTAGGAATAAATATTCCTAAAGTGGTGGGGATTGCACAAAATATTGGTGACCATTAGGCCACCAATGCAGAATATTCCTCTTAAGAATAAATATTCCTAAAGTGGTGGGGGTTGCACAAAATGTTAGTGACCATTGGGCCACCAATGCCATTTAATATAAATAATGCAAAAAAATATATATACATATTATCCTTTAATCTTTAACCCAAGTCCATTAACAAGTTCAGATAAAGAATTGACAAGTTTAGATAAGGAATTCACAACTTTCGTTTTTTAAGTAAAACATTCAATTACTCTCTTAGGCCACTCACAAGTTTAGATAAGGAATTCGCAATTTTCATCTAAATAAAAAATCACTTACTCTATCAAGCCATTCACAAGCTCATATAAGGAATTCACAACTTTAAAAAACCTAAACCCTAAATAGTTGTGAGTTACTTATCTAAAATTTTCAATTGCTTATTTAAATTTATCAATAGCCTGATAGTATGAATTTTTAACTCTGTAAATGAAAGTTGTGAATTCTTTATTTAAATTTGTGAATAGTCTAAGAGAATAAGTGAAATTTTTACTTAAAAAATGAAAATTATGAATTCCTTATATAAACTTGTCAATTCCTTATCTGAACTTGTTAATGAGTTTGAGTTAAAGATCAAATGTTAATATATATATATATATATATTGCATTGTTTGTATTGAATGGCATTGGTGGCTTAATGATCATTGGCATTTTGTGCAAACAAAGTGGTGGGAGTTCAAACCCCACCCCCAACACTATTTATTCCCAAGGGAATATTATGTCCCACCGAAGCTTCGGCGTCAACGGTGGCCCATGGAGGTAATTTTTTTTTTAAATGAAAAAATATATATGTAAGGATAAATTGATCTTTTCCTTTTAATTAAAAAAAATAAATTGAGCCTAACATCTTTATAGGATTATGAATAGTCAAAATACCTTTTTGTCTTTTAGTATTTTTAATGTTCTTTATTAAGGGTTTTCCCTAAATTTTAGTACAAAATTGAAAGAAATAATTTCTTTTCCCAACGTTGGAATTAAATTAAATATTTTAAACATTAAATATTTCGTCGCAGGAGCCAAGAGCTGCAAAAACTACACGATATACTTAAAATTAATACTTTATTATGAATATTAATTATGTGGATATCTATAGACTTTTAGACCTCTTATATCTTAGTCACCATTTATGAATAGTAATTGGGAAACTAGAAGGCTACTTAATATACATTGATATGGCGTAAATGTAGCAAATGGTTACATGGTGTACATTCATGTGTATTAATTATACTATTCATTGTATGTAGCTCTTAATAGTGATCATGGTTGTCAAACTCACGCATTTAAATAAACCCGTGATAGTGATATAAACTCGTATTAGGAACTCAAATCTTAAACTCATGAGAATTTACTTTTATTAATAAATAAGGATTGTTGGAATATAATTAAATAATTAAAATATTAAAAATGACTACAATTTGTTTTTTTAAAGAAATAAATCATGATAATTGAAATTAAATCAATTAACATTTATAATTTCTTGTAATAAAGAAATTTCTATAAACTCCATATATAAATCTTTTGAGTATAATTAAAGCAAAAAAGTTAACATGTGTTAACACGATTTTGTAATATGAAAACATAAAAATGGTAAATTCGTTATTTAAACTCGCGAGTTTAATCAAGTTTACCATTAGTAGGAGTTGAAGGCGACTTGACATGATTTTGTGAGATAAAAACATAAAAACAGTAAACTTTGAGAGTCAACTCGCGAGTTTGATAACAATAATGGCGACTTTTGAAAGTCTTCGAATAGAGGTTATATACAAAACGTTGTAATGTACAAAGAACATAAATAGCATACAAATGAATGAGAATTGCTCTCCCTTTCTCGATTTTCCCCTCCTCTTGCTCTTCTCTCTTATCCCAAATCTCTTTTATTTTTACAACACTTTATCAACACAAAACTCTAATGAAGGTATGTTTCTCTCATTGTTGCCTTGATGATTTCATCCACCTTCTTGTACTGTATCTTTATGTGAATTATCTGGGATAACGTAAGTCACTATATGGAATTAAAGAGACATGTTTACTAATTGTTTTAGACATCAGATTCCATAACTAAAATTGGAAATTGTTATTACTTTTCTATCTTATTTTAATCTCCTTTACAAGTTATTCAATTTTATTTACGTTGTTAATTTTTACTATGGCTAGAAGCCATTTTTTTTATAAATAAAGGGTATTATGGTAAATTTGTTATGCAATTTAAAGGAAAACCATATCTGAGGTACCTATAGTTTCATTCAATTTTTAATTTGGTATCCATGTATTTTTTCCTCCTTATTAAATTTTTTAATTTTACACTGTTAGGAGAATTGGATTTTGTATAAGGGCTAACAACGCTGATACAACCACTACTACAAAAAGATTGAAAGGTGGCGCATATTTTGTGGCACTTCTTTAAAGAAGTGCCACAGCTGCCCATTTTTTTTTTTTTTTAATTTTTTTTTTAATTTTTGGGACCAGCTGTGGCGCCTGGTCCACCAGGCGCCACAGTTGGCAGGGACAATTGTGGCGCCTGGCTGACCAGGCGCCACAATTGGCCAGCTGTGGCGCCTGGTGGACCAGGCGCCACAGCTGGTCACACCCAATTGTGGCGCCTGGCTGACCAGGCGCCACAATTGGCCCTGCCAGCTGTGGCGCCTGGTCCACCAGGCGCCACAGCTGGTCCCAAAAATTTAAAAAAAAAATTAAAAAAAAAAAAATGGGCAGCTGTGGCACTTCTTTAAAGAAGTGCCACAATTGGCTGAATAATGAATTTTTTCAACTCTCCCGCCAATCAGATTTCCCTACTTTAACTTTACTTTTTATCTTTTCCCTCCCTTTTTCCTTTTTATTCCCTCTTCCTTAGCTCATGTTGATGCCTCTCCCCCGTAAAAGATATCACTTTCTCTTGCACAACAAAAACACACATTCGTCTTCTTCATTAAATTCTCTTGTCCCTTTTTCCATTTTGTTTCGTCTGTCCCCACTTTTGTTTCTAGTTGTTCCCTTTTCTTCATACTCTCTGTCTCTCTTCCTCTTTTGAACCCCACTACAGTTTATCCCTACTCCACTCCACAGCTCACATTTGCTCATCCTCGTCACTCAAGCTAGCGTCACCAACGTAAGAAGAAGATTGTTTCATTCTAGCTTGCTTTGTTTAAATTTTTTTAGTAATCTTTTAATTTACTTAATCATTTGTTGATGTACTGTGTTCACATATCAAGTTCTTGTATTGTGATATTTTTTATGTTAGCTTTGGAGAGTATTAATGTAAGAACATTATTGTTGAGGAAATGACAATAAATATATTGTTGTGTAAGAAAATTATTGTTGGGGAACTTGAATTTTAAATGTGAAAATTATATATATATATATATATAATAGGTTGAAATATAAAATAGGAAGATTGAAAATTTGAGAGATGATAAACATGAAAGCAACTCATAAAATAAAGCTTCACAATCAGGAAGCAAAAAAAAGGGCCATAGGAAAGAAAAGAAAAAGAAAACGTAAAAAAAAAAAAAAAAAAAAAAAAAAAAAAAAAAAAAAAAAAAAAAAAAAAAAAAAAAAAGGCCTTCTGTGGCGCCTGGCTGACCAGGCGCCACAGAAAGGTGGCCTCCTGTGGCGCCTGGCTGGCCAGGCGCCACAGAAGGCTATTTAAAAAAAAAAAAAAAATTAAATAGCTGTGGCGCTTCCAAGCGCCACAGCTTTTTTTAGTGGCGTTAAGATAGGTGGCATTTCGCAAGCGCCACAGCTAATGTAATTATAAGCGCCACAGATTTGGTTTTTTGTAGTAGTGAACAAAGTTACATTAGCTAACTGTATTAAAAGATTACAATTAAAAATTTAATAAGAAAAAAATATACAAATTGCAAATTAAAAATTGAAGGAAACTACGTTTACATGAAGAATGGTTTTCCCTTGAGCCATTTCAGGATCTGAATTAGGATTTGCATATTTGAGGACTTTTGTGTCTTTCGGCTTTTATTTTTCGTGGTTGGTTTTAATCAAGGGAAGACAAAATTGAGATTATATATCATTAGGATCTATGCGTGTGAATATAATATTTTATGACAAATTAAATCAAGAATATATAATATATAATAAGTGCGTAGATATAAGGACAAAGTTTACAAACAATATATAATTTGTTATTGCATGCGTACTTTTTATTAGGGATGTTTAAGGTATCCCGGTCCCGGTTGTCCTGGCCCGGTCCCGGATTTTTTATCCCGGGAATTTCCCGTCCCGGCCAGGACCGGGACCGGGATCACACCTTGTGGTCCCGGGAATTCCCGGTCCCGGGTTTTTTTTTCTTTTTTTTTCTTTTTTCCTTAAAAAATAAGTTATTATTTTATTTTTGTATTTTTTACCCCATAAATTAAGTTATCATTTGATAAAATGTATATCACATATTTAGTTAGAGTTAAATTGTATATATCATGATACAAATCCTAACTATATAATGTATAAAGATAATAACAAAAATGATGAATGTGATAATAATATGTTATTTTTCAATTCTAACTCAATTTATGTGATTTTTATGACCTTATTAGGTATTAAATAATTACTTTAAACATTAGATTATAAAAAAATTTAACTAATATAATTATATTATTAAGACCGGGAATTCCCGATCCCGGTCCTGGGAATTCCCGGTCCCGATCCCAGGAATTCCCGGTCCCGGTTGTCCCGGGAATTTCCCGGGACCGGGACAGGGAATGAGATCCCAGTCCCGGGAAATCCCGGGACGGGAACCGGGAATGGGTATTCCCGGTCCCGTCCCAGGATTTGAACACCCCTACTTTTTACTCAAGAAGTAGGTAGAGACGGGAAATATTTATATACTCTCAGAGTATCATGGTATTTTCAGGTAAAAAAAAAAAAGAGTATCATGTTATTTAAATAGCCATTGAAAATATAATAACTCATATTATTTTAATTTTACTTGGTTGATGAATCATCTTAAAAAATTTAATTTTTATCTTGTTTTAAAGAAAAATATTGGTTGATCATTTTGTTTTAGTTTTTTTTTTTAAATTAATATGGTTTTTCTTAAAAATATGATAAAATTTGAATTTTTTCAGATGATTCATTAACCAATTAAAATGATATGAGTTGTTATATTTTCATTGGACAAATTTCAAATAACATGGTACTCTTATAGTATAAAAGTATTTATCCATAAAGACTACTTATTTCATTATACACACACATAAAAACTTTAACATAATGATAATATAATTTAGGGAGAATTGTATTCAGGTCCCGCACAAGAGAAAAAATGAGAAATAGTCCCATTAACAAGTCTAGGGGATTCAATTGACAAGTCCATGAGTCACACCTTTATCTTATTTCCATATTTTTCAGAGTGCTTGTGTGCAGTTCAGTGAGTAACACATGAATAGCACAAATTTACTGATATATTGATATAAGGTATTTGATTACAACACATGTTTCTTCCTCTCAGGGTTTGAAAGTATATATACAAATTATCCCAAAATATCCAAATATCCGAAAATAGACTACATATAACCAAATAACTCCGATCTTGGGATCCGCACCCTTCAATGACCTGTATCTGCTGCTTTACCCCTGGAGCCACTAGATCCCGCTAGCATATTTATTAATTTAAAAAAGGGTGAGATTCAAACAAATCTAAGTAGTAACATACAATAGTTCATATAAAATGTGAAAAGTAAATATGTCATACTCCATGTTATGCACAAAGTAAAATGATGTCCTACTTTCAACTCATTTTCTTAACATGACTAAGCATTTTTGTTATTATGATTAAATTTGTCAACACCCGTTTCCATTTCGATAATCGAAGAGTAATAAAGATAAGATTCCGTAGGCATACAAAAAAGTAAAATTATACTGATAAATGTATTCGTTTACAATCCTAACATCGTTCATCAACAAAATACGAAAAATACAGAAATACAGCGAAAATTTTAACTTTTATAGGATTTCCCAAAAAATCTTAAACATAAACTAATTATAACCACCAGCCTTGACCTTGCCTCGAGACACGTGTCAATCACTTCTCCGTGTCTACGCCTTTGCCTTTCGATCCACTAGCACCCGCTGAGATGTTTATTTAAAAATAAGGTGAGATTCTAAAGAATCCCCATAGAGACATACGATTGACATAAAAAAATGTGAAAATTAAATATGCAATGCACCATATTAGGCAAAAATGAAATTCAATTCGATTCACATATAATTACCTTAACCGAGTCATCGACTACAGCTAGGATTTTCGATATACCTTGGCTGGGTATCGAACCTCAACTAGCATTTTTCGATATACCTTTGTTGGGTACCGAACCACAACTAGGTACTGTGTCTTTAGCATGCAATCATATCACAAAATACAGTAACACATACATACAATTAATCACATAGTATATGAAGGATGGTAGTCCCTACCTCAAAGTCTTATCAATTCCCTTTTAGTGTGCCTCGTAAAACGCGTCGTTTCAGCTTTCGACTCGGTCCTAAAATATTAAATGTACAAGAAATAGGTTATAACCTATCAAAGTATCATTTTAGACTCTTCCATGGTGTTTCTTGTGGTTGTACTAATCTATGGTAAAAATTTATCAAAATATCCTCTGGACCCCGGCCCGGTCTCGCCGTACCCGGCTGATGATATGTTTTCCTAAAAATTTGACTAGGGCTATCCTAACGTATTTTCTCTCAAGAAATCCATTTTTGGGCTCAAAATCACCAAATTCACTGTCAAAAATCTAAAAATACCCATGATAGCCCTGATTTAGGATTTTATAGGCGTTTTCGTAATTACGATTTTTCGGCCTTTTCCGAAAAAGTGACCAACTGTAACTCTACATATTTTTGCCCACTAAATCCAATGGAACCATCTATTTCATGAAAATCCAACTCCTGCCCCTCAGAACAATGCTAGCCGAAATATTAGACAAAAAATGGAACAATGGGGTTTTGTGTTTTAGCTTCCAAAACTTATACTTTTCCACTTCTAATCCTTTATTAACTCATTTAAACACTTCTTAATCATGATTCAAAGAAATTTGGGCAGCATAACCCCTTATGATTAGGGCTTTTCCAAATTTACAAGTCAACCAAAAATCATCAAATCAACAACAAACTTCAATATCAACTTCATACAAGTATAGATTTGAGTTTGGTGTAGTTACCTCTTAGGCTTCTTGATTGCTCTCACTCTATGTGTCCTCTCTCTCTCTCTCTCTCTTCTTCTTGAGCTAACAATGTGTCTTCATGATCATGGTTTCATGAAGAAACAAGGTTTAAAGAAGGATTTCTTAACAAGATCACAAGAAAACCTTAAGAAATTAACTTCTTACCTTAGGATTTCCCTTCTTCCTTCTCCCTAGCACTTGAGACTTCCAAGCTCTCTCTCTCTCTTCTCTTTCTTTGCTTGACCTAAATGAACACATGAAGGGGAAGGAAAGTGTGTTTATTAATTTGACTCCATTCATCCTTCACCATGGGATTTAATCAAGGGACCATAATGTGACACTTGTCACAAGCCATACCTCCACTCATACCTCCTTCATATTATGACACACTTACTCCATTAGCTTTATTTTAGATTTGAACCAATTCTCTTCTCCTTTGGTTGGCCAAAAATACATACTCCTTCTCTTGCTCCTACCAAAACAAGTGTTCTTCCAATTAGACCAACTTCATACTCCACCAAACACTCAAGTTCATCCAACCCTTCACTCAAGCTAATCCTTACCATCATGATCGCTATGTCCATGCCTTCATGTAGTGTAAACTCCACCTTGCATACATGTATTGAAATTCCATACACTCAACTTCTAACCCAACCATGCTCTCATCATCTAATCCAACAATGCACTCCACCATTATCATCATTACTATGTTCATGTAGCAATTAGACATGTGATCTTGGAAATTCAATTTTAAGTTAATCTCTTCTTTATAAATCATAATCTAATCCTCTCTTCATATGATAATGAAACTTGGAATCTTTAATTCCACAATTTACACAATTGCTAACACATTTTATTTTGAATTTTTGGAGTAATGCCAATTCTGGCAAATTTTCTGCCCTAACTTTGAAAAATCATAATTAATTTTGTAGACATCGTTTTAGAGTGATTTCAAAGGCTATGGAACCCTTATTGAGTCTATTTTCAAGAAAAATATGGACTTTAGCCATCTGGAAGCATATCATTCCCAAATTTCATTTCTTTGACCACTGCTCTAGAGACTTTCCAAATTTTTTGGACTAAATTCAAAAATTCATATCTTTTCGTACATAGGTTCAATTGATTCAAATGACCTATCAAATTAAAGCTTAGGATGTCTACTTTCACCTTGTAAAATTTCATAATTTTTTATCATCATTTGTTCTTCCAAAACCACATGAAAAACTCACTATCTCACAAGCGATTTCACTGAAAACACTATTCAACTTTCAATTTTCAATATTTAATTCCTTTGGCTTTAAATATTCACCATTTCATTAAATATATAAAATAATCACAATATACTCTTGGTGAATAAAATTTGAGGTGTCACAAAATTTTAGTGGTAAAGACATGGTGTGGTGGCCATATATCTAAAAGGATATACAAGTGTTGAACAACCATTTGCCATTCATATTTGGTGATGAATAGTCTTAGACCAACGTGACAGGCATATTTATGAATAATTAATTAGCAGCTAATTCTCTTACTAATACTTCTTGAGTTCTTAGTATATACTCCCAAGGATAACATATCGAATCTATTCTCCGGAAGAAATCTCTTCATTGGATACTTAAATGCCTATTATTTAATTCATCCATCGACAAAAACCTTCAATGTACAAAGAACACGAATGGTGAGTGAATGAGAATTACTCCCCCTTTTCTCTCTCAAATTTTCCATCCTCTTGCTCCTCTCTCTTATCCCAAATCTCTTTTATTTTTATAACACTTTATGACTTCGCGAAACTCTAATGAAGGTAAGTTTCTCTCATTGTTGCCTTGGTATCATCAATGTGTGTGTGTGTGTGTATTAATTAGTTGGCAGGGGAATTAGAAAATATAGTATGTGGAGATTTGAAAATGATGCATATTTTTAAATTTAGTTAATTTTGGTGGATCAGAAAATGTGTGCCCTTGAATTATTTGTTTGCCAACCCACTAGTTTAATCCAGGTGCCCATGTTGTTTTAGCTTAAAATTAATTAATGGTTTGATCATAGTCGCAATCTGGATGAGCCCACTTTGATTGTGTTAAAAGGTAATGATGTTAAGAAGGAATCTTGATTTGATAGATGCTTTCTTAATTGTAATTATTGTTTTTAAATTTTAGTCCAATATTATGAAACTTTCCATTCCAACAGAGAATAAACGTAGAAACACTAATTCTACTGCAGAGGGAGACTTAACTAACTCCCAAAATTCAATAACAAGAAAAGTAGGTGGGAGAAAGGAGGTTGGTAAAGAAACACAGATAACTGATATTCTGTGCTCTGAACCTTTCTCTCATGAGTATCGACAATCGGACTGACGGTAAGCCCTTAGCCTCCGGAGGATTAGGGGGTATGTTCGATGGAGGCACAACCTCGCGTGTTTAGAAAAAAGTAAGGTCTGTAAATGATGATTATTCAGAAACACAGAATGCGGGCAAGCAAGAAGAACAAGGGCACTCCTTTAAGGAAAAGCTTCTATATGAGGAAGAGGTGAAGGTAACGAAGGATACTAAGGAAATCGGGGTGTCTGAAGACGATTGGGCTAACTACATAGCTTGCCTCCAGAGTTATTTTATTAGTGCAAACAAGCCTGAGGTTCCTGAAACTAATGGGGAAGATGATGAAGATTGCCCCACTCTCAGGGTCTAGCGTGAGGAATATGAGCTTTAGTGTGCTCCTTAGAAGAAATCACTTATTGTGAAACTGTTGGGCAAGTCTACGCCTTTCTGGGTTATAAGAGATACCCTGAATAGAATATAGAAGACAAAGAAACCGTTTACAACAAGAGACCTTGATAATGGTTCCTTTGTTATCTCTTTCGAAGATGAAGCAAATATGAACTATGTATATCAGGAAGGACCATGGATGGTTGCAGATAGATACTTAGTGGTTCAGAGATAGGGACCCAATTTTGATCCATGGATGGCAGATATTCAAAAGAAGATAGCGGCATGGGTTTTAATTCCTTTGGAATTCTTCAATTTAGTGAGTCTCAAGAAAATAGGTTCCTTAATTCGTACGATTTTAAAGGTTGACTGTATCACATACGCAAGTAAAAGAGGAAGGTATGCACGTATTTGCATTGAAATTGACTTAAGGAAGAGGCTAAAATCAGCGATTAATATTTTTAGGAAAAGGAGGTGCGTTGAATACGAAGGACTACATCTAGTATGCTTTGGATGTGGGAAATACCGCCACTATAAGGACAACTGCCCAGATGAAGTGCAAAAAAGCTCATCCAAACATTGCAAGAGCTTCTCAGACCATAGAAACAGCAAAGTCAGTGAGAACGAAACTTAAAAATAAAAACAGAGTCACAGATGGACTAATGACTGATCAGGCCAATAACCAAGATGAAGCTAATACCTAGAAATGGAACAGGGATGCGGATGGTTTGCAACTGTATGTCGGGGCTAGCGCATCACCGGCGGAGAGCTTTAAAGCTTGGAATCTCGTCCAATGCTATTATCGCCGGCGAGCTACGATTCCTAACCTTTGGAATGTTGCAAATTAGGGGGATGCGATATCTTCTCACATGAATGGCGCTAAGAAATCAGCACAGGATTGTTGTTTCAAGGATGAGGAAGCGGCGCAAAATATGGCGAAGAAGAGGAATGTTGAATCTGCTGGTGCAGGCAATTTCGGAGACAATGGAAAGAAAGAAAATAGTCAGAAGCAGTGGGTCCCAGTGGATAAGGAAAAAGGAAAAAGCTAGGAAAATGATCTGTGAATAGTCAGTCCACCACCTTCCGCAGAGGTGATAAAGGATAATTCAAACGACATTTCTTTCATCTCGAAAGGGAGTAAAGTGAATGGTTACGAGGCCACTAATAGTGCTTGCTTTTAGGTAATTGATTCACCAAATGTTGGCAGAGAAGCCTAGGCTTTCTAACTGCTATTCCTCCCCCGCTCTGTATCATGACTTCTTTTGCTCGCGGGCTTCTATGTATCAGGACTGGCTGGTAAGACAATAGAAATAGGTTACGGCCATCTCAGGCTCTTTTCTCTTTCTAAGGACTGGATTGCCACTAGAGAGTCAGTTACCTCATATACGGATTACGGCTCACTTAAGTAAATACTGACGTTCAGTGGGTCAGAAAGGCACTAAGCCTTTAGACTAACTTCTGATCCTAGCTTTGCTTTCTTCTTCCGGGCCTACCATAAATGAGGCAGGCGGGGATTTTGTACACAAGGAGAACCTGCAAAAGCATCCTCCCGGATCAGTGATTTTGAAGATAAGGGACTAGACTTTAGAGCAGAGGAAACCGGGGATTGAGTCAAATGAGATTGTGACGCTGAAGTAATAACCTGCAACTGCCTATTAGACTATACCTGTAGCATCCTTTAGGAATATATCAAGAGATTTCGTTCTGTTGCCCGCTATAGGACCTTAGAAGGCAGCTTTTCCTCGGGGGATTGGGCATGGGGCACCAAAGCCTTAAGATTAGTTTGATTCCACTAACTTTCTTTCCTCAAGGAGTGAAACAGAACATAGGGCTATATTTAATTAAATAAATACATGAATTAGATCCAGGAACACAAACTAGTTGTCTTCTCAGTACGGGCCGGTACCAAAAGAGAAATCTCGCTTTCTTAAGTCCTTGTAGTACCAACTCTTCTGACTTACGCTTGTTCTTTGATCTCTAGTCCCCTTCTTCTTTGATGTTTAAGGTTACGGTTTTTCAAATCCGTCTCAGTCAAAGAATCGTAGGCGAACTCGGCTTACAGCCTTTAAAGCAGGACTTGCAAAGACTGAGTCTTAGTTTGGCAGCTTGCAGGCGAGCTCTTTCTAAGGTCGTACTACTTACCAAAATAGAAAGATCTATTCCGGACATAGAATAACTTCAATCTTTAGATCATCTTCTATAGTCACCCTGATCCGGCTTAGTAATCGATTCAATGCGAGGGGGACTAGTAACTGCTTCTAACCCTACTTAGACGACTTTAGCAACTAAACCTGGAAGCTAAGCTTTCCTCAGCTAGCAGATCTGTCTAAGGTCAGTAGTGCAATAGAAGTCCGATCTTTAGACTCAAGCCGTGTAACTTAAGAAGCCTATGACGACAAGACAAAGTCTTTCCAGGACTGAATTCTCAGACTTTTCCTCAGTTTGCAATGGAGCCGGAGCTTCCCTGAGGTGAAGACAGGGTAAGAAAGTAGAAAACAAGATCTTTTAATGCCTTATCCCCTCTCTGATTCGTAATACATACCCTTATGGGATGTTTCCAATCCTATTGGATGTTCAAAATCCCCTCTATGATCTGTAATACTTCGGAAGTTGACCTCTTTGACTAAGTTGTAGCCTTTAGCAGCTAGAGTCAAAGGAGTAGCCGAAATATCATAAGATTAGATAGGTTTTTCTTCGACTAGAAATTACGTAGAAAAAGCAGCCTGAGCTTCCTTTAACTACTACTTAGCAGGTAAAGTCAGAAAGAAAGCCCTTAGGCCCAACACCAATTTCATCTTATCCAATGACCTTTTAATCAATTCTTTAGCCCATCTCCTCACCCGTGGGATGTTACTGAGGCTAAGTCATATAAGGTAATCCTCTTCTTTAGCCGCTAATTGCTCTGGGAGCCTTTTCCCCATAAGCCTGAGAATGAGATTGACCTTAGTCAGAAGTTGGAGGTAAGTTCACTCGTCCATCAGAAAGATAAGAAAAAGCAGGGGCAGTATGCAAATTTATGGGTGAAGTTCCCGGGGAAAATGAGGCTCGATCTTTGATATGTAGAGATTGGCGAGTTGTTTTTACTCATATTTATAGGGAGCAGAACCACTCAGCGGACCAGCTAGCTAAAATGTCGCATAACCTTACAGGAAACTTTTGCATTTATGAGCAGCCACCCCCTTCTGCTGCGGAGGGGGTATTAGACGATTTAGGATAAGTAGGACTTTTTGCTTTTGTTTTGAGTTGGTAACTTGATGTATTCAGTATGGTAATAAAAACAAACAAAATGGAGTTGAGCTTAGCTCCGTTACCTAGCCTTGGATCAGCAGATTCCGCTTTGGTCTCTTTTAAGTGGTCTATTGGGGTAAGCGCGGGAGCAGCAATCCAGCAGAAGAACGAGGAGAAAAAGGAAAGCCCTTTCGGACCTTCGGACTTTTGGAGGGGCATCGTCATTGTTAGTTCTGACTCAACCGTGCTATAGGAAGGTTACGGGCGCTAGAGCGGCACTTAACACAATCTTATTCACGAACTGTCGGGTGTCGATTAAGTGCTTGGCGGGCACTACATGGCTCGTAACTCGGAGAGCAGGAGTCAAGCTAGGGTTACATACCTAAGACACTCCTCGACGACTTTGGAGTGACGGACAGACAGGCTACGGGAGCGTAACCTCGCACCTCCTTTATACTTGCGCACCTAGATTCGAGTGTCAGAGCTCATAACTCAGCTTAGGCGGTATCCCCTCTATCTATATGATATGTTTCCTTGCCTAGCGCACTAACTTATTCTAAAAAATCTAAGTTTCTATGTAAGAGAACTTAGTTCGAGTTCGATTCGATTATAGGCTAGATTAGATTCTAGCTATGCTAGTTGCGTATAGAAGTTCCAGATTCAAAGGCTAGCAGCTGAATTGAATCAAATAGTAGGCCCTTACCTTTTGTTTACACCAAAACCTATAGGAGGAATTTAAAGAGAGCTCCATATCCCCATAAGGCCACGCTCTGGTTATTCCACGTGTCCACTTGTTCTCGATTCTACTGAAGAGTAGACTTTATACATTTTTCGTGGGGACTTCGTATATACCATAAGATAAGCCACTAATAAATTAGTTGTTAACGCACAGGGACGAACTCCTTGATGCTTACTTCTAAATTGGATCATATTAGAGCTCACCAGGAAGTACTAGGTACTATAATTATTTGAGATGAGATTACACAAGCTAATAGGCTTAAATTTGTCATATTTTTCTGATCTTTCACTTTTTTAAACAAGAAATATGGGTAAAATGAGAATTCAATTTACGAAAAAGCTCCCCTCCATTAAGGAAATCAAGCACCATTGTTACGACATCCCTTCAATTTGATAGAATATAGCTGGCATTCCATCACGCAAGTCTATGGGACTTAAAATGGTGCATCTGTGACACAACAGAAAGAAAATCCTCACTTCAAAAAGTAACTGAGTAGTTAAAGGGTAAGGGGGATAAGGGAAGGAAGGTTCCAACCACATGGTTATGATGGCATTTACACCGGTTAATTCATTTTCAGTTAGAATGAAAGTCCTCCCTGTTTAGGGAAGCAGAGTTTCAGGAAGCACTCACTCCAGTCACACCAGTATTCGCATTCGGTACCTCTTTAATTTTAATACACTTACACATGTGATCGAGGAAGCACATTGAAAAGGGTGTCATCAAAGAAGGAAACCGTCGTCATAACGAAAGTTAAAAGTAGGTTTAGTTCAAACTCGGCTACTTTCTCGAACCTTATTAAATAAAAGTTAGTTAAATCTCCTCTTCCCACAAAACCTGTATCAAAAAGATCTGGACACATATCAAAAATCTAAGGCCGGGTGCCAAAGAGCTCTTTCGGCTTAACTTTAGGAAGTGTGAATACCTTTTTTTATAGTAGAGAAAACTAGGGGCACAGCAGCAGCAGATACGAGGAAACGGGTTTAGCGGGAGTCAAAACAAGCGCTTTTTCGGGAGCTAATCATTCTCCTATTCCCTATTTCTGAATGCTAGGCTGGAAGCCCAGTTTTTAAAATGACTAGTCAAAAAGAAGTAGCTGCCATCCAAAACTCGCTTTAGGAAAGAGAAAAACTTTAGTCATGACTTCCCCCCTAAATAAAGATGGGAAAGCATAGATTTCAAGCAAAGGGCAACCAAAAGAAACGACTTGAGCTTGAGGCAAGCACTGGTTCCTGCAGTAGCTGCAACGAAAGAAACAAATGAATATTGGTAAGGGACCACACCACGACTTTCGAAGCATGTAAATGGATTAGCGCCGAAAGAATCTTTGGCTCGGGCGATGAAGAATAGCTAGCCTTGACTTTTAGCGAAGGCGGAGAAGGAAAGAGGACAAGCCGATTCGAATGATAAGACGAGATCTTTCTATGATGCTGACAAGCGCCTATCTCAGCATCACACGTTTCTATGAGCGGGCTTAGCCTGGATTTGGATTAGGCTCAAACTTTGTAACAGAAAAGAAAGACTAGGGCTATGATAATGAAACTGGTGTCGGCTACCGTTGACTACTTTGTCGACTCTGTTGATGGAGTACCGTTCACTGCATGGCTAATGGAAGTCTTTATAGATTGTGTTTTCAGAGTAGCTTCTCTTTACAACTCTTCCTTTCCTCAAATCTTGAAATCAGGACGATGAGTGGGATATATAGGTGCGTGCATCATAGCAGGAGTTAGATGAAGTTGAACCTTGCTGTCTTGCGGATCCTATTTTCGGGTTGGTATCTTCATCTGCGGAAGCAAAAGCCAGCCCCTCATGGTTGACCTAGGCTAAAAGAAGCGCTGCTTTTTTTATTTCATCGAGATTGGGTTAGTGTTGCTAATAGTATGCTCCTTTGTCTTTATTCTTGGTTCAACAGTAAGTAAGCTTGACTAATTGTAGGCAAGGGGCTCATCATAAAAATCTAGCTTCTCACAGCTGCATAACCATCATTGAGTCCATCAGAAACTGCAACAGTTTATGGTGTTGATCATGTTCTAAGTAAGCTCTGGAGCTGGGACAATTATACATCTTGGAAGAGTAACAAGTGAGTCATATTCATCCTTATTAAAAAAAGAAGAAAGATTAGCAGTCCCTTGATTTAGTGAGCCAAAAGACCAATAGAATCCTGTGGCGGACTTACTTGTCCCCTCTGTCGTCTCAGGGAGGAAGGAAAATTAGTCATTCTCTTTAGGTGAGAGTTACAGGGCCCTACTTCCCTACTGGCTAGCAGCCCATACAGATAGCTTCCTCACTGTTTACATCGACCTAAAAGCATCTAAAAAGCAATGAAAGGCAGGAGAAAGAGCAGCCACTTTGTCTTAGCTTAGATAAGGTTAGTTGCATCCTCCTGTGCCTTCCTTCTTCACTTGAATGTTGACCATGAATAATTCTTCTGAGGGATTTTGAACACTAGGTGGACTCAAACCTGTCTCCTTCGACATTGCCATCAAAGACAGGGATGGGTCTGCGTTTCGTATGGATCCTAGCCGCTCTGATTCATCCTTTATAGGGGCCATGGTAGCCACTGCAGTACCCTTGCGACGTTCATCCTTCTTCCACTTTTTAGGAAAGAGCTCTAGGTGAAGCTTCCAGCATTTTTCCTTCTCATGCCCTGTGATCTTGCAATGCTCACAAAATTTATCAGTAGTAGTAGAAGAGGTAAAGGATTTACCTTTCTTGGAGGTTTTCTGATTCTTGGGTTTGGACCTATCATCTGATTTCCCTTTCTCATTTTGGGGCTTATTCTTCCTTTCTATTGCCATAACGATTGTACTAGCGCTGGTGATATCATTGACATGAAATAAGCTTAGTTTTGCATTAATAGTCCGATGAAACATAACTGGTGTTGCTTCAATAGTTCAAACACCTGTTGAACATGCACCAAGTGCTCCTCCCATGACTTACTGTAGATCAAAATATCGTCAAGGTAAACAATGACAAAATTATCAATAAAAGGACGTAAGACATCATTCATAAGTCGCATAAAAGTTGCAGCAAGCTCGTCACATGAAGTGGATAACCTATTTACAACAATTCAATTTGGTGATCAAGTACAAGAAAGGTTCTCACAACAAACTTGCTGATATGTTATCACGACCGCTAATAGCTTCCATTTGTTTGGCTATATTTATGCAGATTGAACCATCGTTGCATGAAGAATATATGAGTTGGTATATGGAAGACCCATATTTTCGAGAAGTTTTATTCGACCTTAAGGCAAGCAAACAATCTGAATTTCAGCTACAAGGAGAACTCCTGTACAAAGGCACACTCTTATGTGTACCAAGAGAAGCAGCGCGAGTGCAATGGATACGAGAGGCACATACTTCAAGGGTAGTAGGTCATTTTGGAGTGACAAAAACATTACAAAACCTCCAACGTTACGTCTTTTGGCCACACATGCAACATGATGTGGCCCGATTTGTGAAAGGCTGTGTGTTGTGTAGTACCTCAAAACCTTCCAATCGAAAGTTAGGATTGTATACTCCACTTCCGGTTCCTTCCCATCCTTGGGAAAGCATATCTATGGATTTCTTAGGAGGTCTTCCGAAGACACGTCAAGGTAATGACTATTTGTTTGTGGTTGTTGATCGTTTCTCCAAAATGGTGATACTCATACCATGCAAGAAGACGATCACTGGAAAAGAGGCAGCACAAAAGTTCTTTCAAAATGTCTGGGTGCATTTTGGAATACCTCAGTCTATCATATCTGACCGTGACCATCGTTTCCTTAGTCATTTTTGGCAATCCTTATGGGCCATGATGGACACAAAGCTTAAACGGAGCACTGCTTTCCACCCACAAACAGACGGCCAAACCGAAGTGGTCAACCGTACAGTCATCCATTTGCTAAGAGGCTACAACTCACGTCACCCGAAAACATAGGATGAGAGTGTTCTATATCTACAGTTTACCTTGATACCTATTTGATCCGTGAGGGAACAAGGAAATCATGAGAAGCTCTTCTTTTTATTGAAAACAATAAAAGCTGCTTTCTATCTAATACACCCATCCTTTTTATAATGAAAAAGTATGCATTAAATAATAATTAATAATGACAATTCCCTATCACTCCAGATCCATTATTTGCGGATGGAATTTTGCTAACTATCCGTGCTTTTTGAGTGCCATAATTCCTCTAACAGATCAACGTGCAACTATCCACTTGCTACGTGGTCAAATCCCTCCATGCATGCTCCACGTGTCAAGATCGTCCCGGATCAGAAAAGGTTAATAAGAATCATATTATTTCAAATGAAGTGGCAGGCCCATCAAAAAGTGGGCTGGAATTTGTAACTGTAACTACTGGACATGATCATTTCCTTACCTCGCCCAATCCTTTTGAATACCTTAAATTGGTACTGATGACCATATGGAGGCAGATGTCGCAACAATGGCTAATCATAGGGGTGGAGATCTAGAACAGAACTGTAGTATAGAATATCATACTTCCGAACATAGCCTTGTAATTAGTGAATATAACTCTGATCATCCTTTATGCAACGATATTAATATGCTAAATAATTTTTCTAATGTTGAACAAGAGACACAAACACAACAAGAGGGGTCTATAAGCATTGAATCCCCAGCAGTTATTGTTAAATGATTTATTTCTTGTGGAATTGCAGGGGTACAGTGTCTAAGACTATGCCAGGCCTCATCAAGGAACTCAAGAAAAATACTCTTTTGACTTTTTGGCTTTTTTTGAAACAAAATCTAGTAGTACTACAGCTCAAGATCGTTGTCAAAGTCTGGGTTTTGATCATTACGATATTGTTTATGTAAATGGACTTAGTGGGGGAATCTGGATCGCATGGAATGAAGCTGATTTCAAACTAACTGTGCTCAATAAATCTTCCCAATTTATTCATGCAGTAATTGAGAAAGGTAGTGATAAAACCTTTTTTACATCAGTTTATGCGAGCCCCAATGTGAATTGTAGATAGAAGCTATAGGAGGATTTAAAAGAAATTAAACCAGATGAGGGGTGGCCCTGGGTAATAGGAGGAGATTTCAATGCAACTCTCTACTATAATGAAAGACAATCAACGATACAAAATCCAAGCATGGTAGATAAAGAATTCATAGTCTAGGTTAAAGATATGGATCTACATGATTTAGGCTACAAAGGTCCATTCTACACATGGAAGAGGGAAGGGTGCGAAAGCTGAATTGATCGAGTTGTTGCTAATAATCACTTTATTGACCATTTTAGTGAAGCATTCTTGAAGCACTTGCCTCGGTTTAAATCATATCATAGACTACTACTATTAAACCCAAGAGGCGTCCTCAATAAAAGACCTACTCAAAGAATATTCCGATTTAGTATTACATGATGATTTCAAGAGATTGGTTAAGGACTCATGGAAAACCAAAGCTAGGTGGTAGGACAACATAAAGAAATTCACTGCCGAAGTGGGAAAATAGAGCTATGATGTATATAGACATCTATGGAGGAAAAAGAGTCATCTTATGGGGAGACTCGATGGTCTAACAAAAGTAATAAGCGCTGCAAGTCAAACTTCCTCGTTAGAACAACTCCAAAAACAGCTTTAGCTATAACTTGAAGAAGTACTTCTCCAAGAACATATTTTATGGGCTCAAAAAGCTACGTGTGATTGGTATGCTATGGGAGATAAAAATACCAAATGTTTTCATGCAAAGGAAAATAGAAGAAGGAAAAGAAATAGAATCGAGGCAATAAAAAATAACAGTGATGAATTGACAAATAATCTGGATGAAATTAAGGACCTGGTAACGGGTTTCTTCATGCAACTATTTAGAGAAGAACAAGATGCACCTCTAAGACTACCGAGCGATACTACCTTCCCAAGTAAAGAAGAACCTATGTTGGATGACCTGCAAAGGGAGGTTTATGACGAAGAGATCAAAAAGGCGTTATTTAGTATGGGCACACTAAAATCTCCAGGACCGGATGGTTTGAATGCTCTCTTCTTTCAGAGTCAGTGGGAACTGGTGGGACCTTCAGTTATAGAAGTGGTGAAGCATGCTTTCAAAGACCTGGCATCAATTAAAAGCATCAATCACACTTTTATTGTGCTGATTCCAAAAAAGGAACATCCGGGATTTTTGCCCTATCAGTTTATGCAATGTCATTTACAAAGTAATTACTAAGGTAGTCTCTAACATATTTAAGTGTTTCCTTCATCAGGTTATTGCTCCCAATCAGTGTAGCTTTGTCCCTAGAAGAACAAGTTCAGATAACATCATCGTAGCCCAGGAAGTTATTCACTCGATGAAGAGTAAGGGCTATATGGCCATCAAAATTGACCTCAAAAAAAGCATATGACTATGTATGATGGGACTTTATATCATCATGTCTGGATGAACTTCAACTACCAGTATATCTCTGTGAAGTAATAAGAGCATGTGTATCGACATCATCTATGCAAATCTTGTGGGAAGAAAGTCAAACGGAGGCCTTCTTACCCACTAGGGGACTAAGACAGGGAGACCCTATATCTCCATATCTTTTTGTGATCTGTATGGAGAAGTTAGCACATCTCATCCAAAGTGAAGCCTCAGCAGGACACTGGAAACCTATCAAGCTTGGTAAAAATGGCCCATCTATATCTCATTTATTTTTTGTTGATGATCTTATGCTATTTGCAAAAGCAAATTTGGATCAGGTGGAGATTATCAAACGATGCTTGGATAATTTCTACAACATGTCAGGACAGAAAGTCAACACAACTAAGACACAAGTTTTTTTCTCCAGGAACATCAATCACAACTGCACTAACCAGCTGAGCGAAGCATTAGGCTTTAGTTCCACGACAAACCTCAGGAAGTACCTAGGTGTTCCTTTACAACATAACTGGATTGCATCAAGCACCTATCAGTACATTATCGATAGAGTTTGGAACCGACTGAGGAATTGGCAAATATCAAAATTATCACTAGCAGGGCGAGAGACTCTCATAAAATTAGTCTTGTCTGCTATGCTTACTTACTCAATGCAAATAATAAATCTTCCAACTGCTACTTGTGAGACCATTGAGAAGAAGTCTCATGACTTTCTCTGGGGATCTACGGATAAGAAATGGCGTACGCACCTCATATCCTAGGATGTGGTTTGCAAAGAGAAGACAGCAGGAGGATTAGGCATGAGGCATATTAAGCAACAAAACCAAGCTTTCATGATGAAGCCTGGGTGGGGTCTTGTCATCGATCGACAATCTCTATGGGCACGAGTAATTAGAGGCAAGTATAGGTGTGGAGAAGACTTAATGCCTTGTATTAATACTGAGAAACAGGGCTCAAATACTTTGAGTGGAATAAAGCAAAACTGGAAGGAAGTTCATAATGGTATTCAACTGGTAAGAAACGCCACTGGGCAGGAGAGGCCTCGTTGGAAGTGGGAAAAAAGTGAAATGTTTTCTATTCGCTTGGCCTCTAGGAGTTTAAATACTCAACAGGAAATATCACCTCGTTGCTGGCATACTCTATGGAAGCTAAAAATCCCAAGTAGCTATGCGTCTTTTGCATGGCTATTGTACCATGATAGGTAAATCACAAACAAAGTAAATATAAGAGAGGTCTCCACGCACTACGAGATTGTGAAGAGGTTCGTGCCTGTTGGGAGTCCATCATTCATCCCTCTTATTATTCTAGATTTTTCTCAATCAAGATTGACGTATGGATCCTCCTAAATTTTAAGAATGATGCTAGCAAAAGGAGGTCTAATTGGAAGGATTTATTCATCGTCCTTTGTTGGTTGATATGGAATGACCAAAATGACATCGTACACTCAAATCCTGGCCCACCTATCTCCACTATGCTAGTAAGAGCTTAGGCAATACTTTGTGGCTTTTCTCACGCCGTAGGCAAAATTACAGGAGTAAAAATAGAAAAAAAAAACTTGCAAAATTTAAGCCCACATGTTGCATCAGCTATAGATGATTGGATAATTATTGAAATAGATGGAGCTTTCTCACAAACCACCCACTCCCTTGCATGTGGGGGTGTGATTTGAAACCCAAAAGGTATGGTGATTAAAGGCTTCTTATTAAGACTAAACACGGGAGATGCCTTCACGGCTGAAATTTGGGGCTGTTTGATGGGTATGTGACGAGCTTGGGATAGCGGTTTCAAAAACATCTTAGTCAGATGTGATTCCTACAAGGTTGTTAATTTGTTGCAGACAGAAATTCCAATGTTACATGAGGAATGGCAATTGCTAACAGAGATTAGAGGAATGTTGGGGCGCCGCTAGAGGGTGGAATTCCAACATATTCCCAAGGAAGAAAATAGCATAGCTAACACACTTGCAAAGAGAGGCCTGAGCTCCATATATGGATTTCAGCTCTTGAGACCAAAAGACATAATTCAGTCTACACAAATGGACGACCCGGGCTAATTTTTGTCCCTTTAGTTTTTTTTAGTTTGTCTATTGTTTTTACTTTCTAGTATATATAAAAAAAAAAAAAAAAGACATAGAAACACTTGCAGTTCAAAGCTGAATAATGTCCCATCCCCACTTTTATTTGTCTAATTAGAACAAGTGCACGTTAATTAATTAATTGAAAACACAGATTAGTTGTATTTATTATCCTTACCATGATAACTTTCCAAAGTCATGAATTTATTCTTAAAAAATTCTTTATACTAAGTCTTATTTTATGTATTGTTTGATTAACTAAACAAAATCAAGTTGTAGTTCTTGTGTGTTAAATTTTATATTTTATAGTTGAACTTGGTTTTTGGCATATTCCTTCTTAATTGTTATGCGCTTTTTATTCTCCGTGATTAGTCTCCTTTTTATATTAATTTATCTTTCTACTTTTGATTTTTTGGAAAATACTTTGAATGATCTAAATTGGGCATTGAATTATTTGAGATAGTTTCCAATTCTTTACCATTCATCATCAATGTTACTCCAACTTTAATATTTAATAAATAAATATGACCTTCAAGAATATAATTTGGCTGACAAACTACTATTACATTTAAGTGGAAAAAATAAAATAAATTTGGGCTGGGCTTTTGATTGTCGACTTAAGAAACCATGCTGGGCTGGGCTTTGTGAGCACCTTATTGATCTCGGCCTCAGAAACGATGGAGTAAATGAATTTGGCCCAAGCTAAAATACGTTACAATCCCCAAATAAATTGAAAACCATCATTGATGTGAAGATGTGAATCCAAAACAATAAACCATATCACGTCTTGTAAATTATACGTATTAAAATTTATAGAGGTGTCATTTTTTTGAATTTCAAAATATATTAAATTATGCTAATCTTCTTTGAGTTTTTCTGACATTACAGGGATTTTCATATTTCATCTAGTTTTATTATATACACCAAATTTCCTTAAAAATAGAAATAAATTACTTTAATGTAATAAAGTTCAGTAAATATGCTTCTTAATATTTTAAAAATAAAAGAGCCGTCTATATCTTTTCTTTTCATAGGAGATATGAATAAGCTTTTAAATGTTGGACTTTGGGTCCAAGTCCGCACTTGATGGGCTAGACTATTTAATTAGGATATAAGTAGCATAATCAAATAAGAATCAAGTTATCATAATTCAAGAAATTAATTGAGAATTAATTATCCTGATTACTAACTTTGAAGGCAAGAAGGAGTGCACAAAATTTTTAATTAGTGGCCACCATCAACCACTATAAATAGGATGTGCCTCCTTCAGTTATTTCTCACCCATGCCATTGAGTTTTTTTGGTAATCTCTCTTCTCTCCTACCATCTTTCTTGTTTTGGTGATCTGCTGTGTCAATCCCAATTATGTAGTAGTCTAATAATTGCGTGGTCACTATTATGTTCGATTTATAGAGCATTTGAGCTTTGACCCGAATCCGAACGTGAATTCTGTTGGAAATTGTGCCATAAGGGTCAATCATTGTACTTTAAACATTATTATTTAATGAATTTTCTCCATTCTTTTATCATATTATTTGCATGTTAACTGTGATAATTGTATCCTTAGATAAATCATAAAGATTGTCCTAAAATGTCCCTGGTTGGTCATCAATATGAGAGCAGAGATGTAATAAGACCAGTATAACTTTGATAAGATATGGAGATACGAATCAAAGTCTTAGGCATTAGTAAGAATACAAGATGCTGGACCGACCCACTATAAGAAAGTTACATGGATCATGTAATATACCAAATTTTACAATACTAAAAACGTGTAAATATGGAAATAGTAGAATACAATAATTATCGGTATTTTCAATTAAAGATAGAGTTACTTTTAGAATTCCTAAATATCCATTGTGTCATTCACAGAAATCGAGAAGTTAATATTGTAAAAATACAAGTGTAAGAAGTCGGAGCAAAATTCGTCGGTGGCTGCAGGGTTCAAAGGCGTCAATTGCGAGATCGGAGGAATTCGGGCATTTCGGGATGTGCCTCGATATGCGTGCCATGGTCCCACGTGGAATTCCCGGTAATGCACCGATGGAGCAACTTTATTAAAAAGAACTTCAGTAAAGTATGTAATGACAGCTCATTATGACTCATGATGACACATCTTTCGTATTGGCCAAATAAGGAAATGACAAGTGTCCCGAAATTATTACAAAGTAAAAACATGTTTTTATGTTGGCCAAATGAGGGGGTGACATGTGTCCCTCATCATTACACATCATTACACCCACTTTAAGCCTTTCGTGTTGTCATCTCCGAAGTACGCCACCTAGCGTCTGAGTTCGGGGAATTCACCGGTCTCCGACCGGGTCGCTTACTTTATGAGTCGAGCACCGAACCCAGGAGTCCGGGGAAATTGTCAGGCCTTCCCTTCCCCTGACCATTTATGACCCACCGAAGAAAGAGAAAAGTAGAAGACCAATGGTTGCATGACACGTGGCACTCTTAAGCATTTAACTTGTGACACGTGGCAAGATGAGATGAGATCATTTTATGTGATTAAATCACAACCATCCATGCCTAATTAAATGGCAAAATTTCGTGCAAGCATGGAAAGAGAAAGAGAAATCAGATTTCTTAAGCTTAAGAACACAAGAAGAGAGAAGGAGGAGTGAATAGTGAGTTTTCTTGACTACCGGAGCCGATTTCAACCCTGAATCACCGTTATTGTCCGGTAAGTCCTTCAAGAAACTTCCTCTACTCAATATAAGCTTCAATTCTATGGTCTTAGATTTCTCATCTGAGGTGTTTTGTGCCAATTAGTCTACCAGAGTGCCGCCGGAATACCGAACCACTTGTAGAAATGCGAAGAGGTAAGCGTAGGCTTTCTTTTGAACCGAATACTTTGTGATTTCATTGAGTTTTTCTTAGCTCTTCAACCACCCATGTATTTCATTCAAGGGGTGTTTTTGAAGAAGGAAGATGTTTCAATCATATATATAAGGTGATATATGATGTTTGGAGAAGTATTAGACTTGTTGGTTGTTAAAATCACAAAGTGGAATTTTTGTTGTTTTGGGAGGCAGATTTTGGTTGGGGCTAAATCTGATAGAAATAATTTGATTTTGGTATTTTTGAGCTTTCCATTGGATTCTACACGAAAAATTGTGTGGGAATAGGCTCTGGTTATAATTTTTGACAGACTGGTTTAAAGAATCAAAAATTGGAAATTAAGTCTACTTGTGCAACAAAGTTGCCAGTGTGCGTTTTTGTCTGGCAGTTTTGTTGTGGCGAAACTTTCACTATCCAAAATTCATCTGTTGATTATGAGATTTTCCAGAATTAAATTACACTTATAGACCTTTAATTTGATAGGTATTATGAAGGATTTCGATAAGTATACTAGGAGTTATGAATTTTTGAAGTAGACCATTAAAACTGGTCAGATTTTCTGGCAGCAGGGAGAAAAAGAAAACCTGAGAATTGTGCGCGGTCTTTTAGCTACTGAAAGTATTTTTCACTTAAAATAGACTTAATAAGGGTTATATAGAATTTTGGATCACCTCAATTCGATTTTTCTAGAATTAGTTATGATTTTTCAAAGTTCAGTGAAAAATTTGCCAGCTTTTGGTAATTGTGCGAAAATTCAAAGCAAAGAGTTTTTGTAATAAAATTTGACATTTAAGAGTTAAGTTAAGCATTTGGAGTAGCTTGAGCTCATTAGCTTCATATTGGGCCTAATGTAGTGACCCTAATGGTAACCAACATAAGAGAATAATTTATGAAGAGTTGGACTAAGAAATAACTCATTGCCCGTAAATTATAATTTATAGGATTTGACACTTGCCCAGGATGTTCAAAGCACGTCAATCAAGATCAAGATTCGGAAAAATTGTCAGGTAGTAACTTATCCCTCACATACTATGTGATATGTTATATGCATGTTTGTACCATTGTGAATTTAAAACATTCAGATGAGAAGGGCTAAGGCCCAGTAGAATTTCTCAGCGCTGTAGCAAGGGACGGTTGTCCTTGAATTGGTAACTTTATGCTTTCTGCATATTGTGAATTTATCTCTGAATGTTGAATATGTTGATTGTACTGTAACTTTGATTGACATAGCATGATATATGTGCATTTTATATGAGTGATATTTGTTACCACTGAGATTCATTGAATCTCACCCTATTTTTCCAAAACAAATTTTTAGCTCGGGCAAATAGTTCCTCAGGCAAGAAGGTAAACACGGGCGAATGAAGCAAAGGACTTAGAATTTAATTTTCTGTTAGTTATCTATTTTGGAAATTGTATGTAATTTGTATTTAAGTGTGGTCAGTCTTGTACTGACATGTATGTAAGCGCCTATATATAAGCGAACGCGCAACGACATTCGTACCAGTAGTGGACAGCCGTCCACCTAGGGCCGTTAATTAAACATAGTAGCTTGGGTTTGAGCAGAGAACTTATTAGTAAATACTCTGATATGAAGAAACGAACCTAAAACGGATGGCTTAAAATAAATCATAAAATAATATGAGACCCAATTTGAAAATGGTTTTTGAAAAGATTTTTGAAAACCCATTCAAGTACAGCTCCACACTCTGCTTGAAATTGGGACTTCCGCTGTTTACAAAAGATTACTAGTCTCCTTTTTAAAGATATTACTACACTTATGCCATCTATATGCTTTCAAAACACGGGTGTTACATTTTTGTAGCTCAATGGTAGTGGGGATCGTCATGAGGCGCTACTTACCCCCAGGTAGTGGCTTCGATCCCTGCGGAGGTGGAAAATCTCACTTGGGGAGTGAGGAACTCTTGTGAGTCCACCTCTTACGGGGTCCATGTGTGGCCTGGCTGGAAGTGGGGTGTGACAGATCAAGTCATAAGCTTTTCTCATGTACAACCACGTCACAATGCCCTTTGACTTGAGGTCATCATGGATTCCTACATGAGAGTTGCTAAGCTTTGAACTAGTTAAAAGTCACTTTTGACCGAGTGATGATAAAGGCTATGATCGGGCTTTGTGGTTTTTCATGCAGAGGAATATGAGCGATCAAGATAGAATTTGTCCCTCACATTAATAGAAAGATATTACTAGGCCCCTTAATAAGTGAGTTTGAGAAATGTATGGTCATACTATGATGGAAATGTGTTTTCATTTCTATTGTCAGACTACTCAGGAATCGAGAAAGTAAAGGAACAAGAAGATGATATTATTCATGCCTCATCCTTGACCAATATATCGTATGACAAAAGGGATGTGACATGGTTATATGACAGGTTGCATCGTATTAACGATCCTCATATGAATTGGGCAGTCGTAATGTCTTACTAGAGGCCACTTGCGACTTGTAGGTTAGTACAGTTATTGGCCCACTGCCAATTTCGTATGGGCCTACAGGGTCACACACAAGAATAGCCTAACACGAGATAATGTTTAATCTAGGATAGACGAATTATATATATATAATATAAAATTCGTGAAAATAAAATTAAGAATATTATATATATTTATATATATATATATATATATATGTATATGTATTTTCGAAATACATATTTATATATATGTGTGTGTGTATTATATGATATTATTATATTGTGTTAGTTTTAAATTTAATTTTATTAAGATAAATTAGATTTAATAACTAACATGATAGAGATATAGTATCTCAGATTTAATTTATGAAGATAAATTAAATCTAATGGCTCTTTATTTAGATTAAATAAATAAGTTAAATTAAAACTGTTGGACAGATTTAATTTAAACTGAATTTATTTAATTAGCTCATCAAGCTAATTAATTGTTAATTTGACCAGCCACGTTGAAAGGGACACATCAGCACCACATCAGTAAGGGTCACGGTCAAGGGTTGACCAATCAACTGTTGACAAAAATTAGCTCATCAAGTTTTAAATTTAATTAGCTAATCATGAAGATAAAGTGACCAGCCACGTTGAAAGGCGTTAGCCCCGCCTCGAGAAAGACCACAATTAGCATTTAAACACGTTTAATAATCGAATGAGAGATTCGGGATAATTAAAAAAAACTTTTATAACAACTGTATAAATAGATCTCCATCCATTTTGTTCCTTAAAACAAATGGTCTGCTCGGTCTATTACATGTACAATATCAAAGTATACCACAATTCCCAACATTCACCCAGTATAATAATGTTAATCCAAAATAATAATTAGGGCATCAATGCCCATCTCAGTATCCATATCGAGGATTACACAAAACTATACTTTTATGGTCTATTCAATATGTACATTTATCCAAAATGATAACCAGTTCAGTATAAAACCAAAATATCTAACTAAAACTACCGCCGACAGTCCTAATCATCCTTATTCACTTGCTTGTTCCTCGATCCACTTGCCCTGTTTAAAAATGTTATTTGGAAAGAATGAGATTCTAGAGAATCCCAGTAACAATAATTTACGTATATAATGCATATAAACAAAGCAAGTAAACATATATCATAATGCAGCAATCAATATTCGAGACCGGGTTGCCATGTCCCCTTCACTGTATACAAGGTCGGGCTTACGCCACGTCCTTTACTGTATCTATATTCGAGATCGGGCTTACGCCACGTTCCCTTCACTATATCTATATTCGAGATCGGGCTTATGCCACGTTCCCTTCACTGTATTCAATGATTAATGCAAACAAGCAATGCAATATATATGATATAGGATAAAGTGTCACTACCTTGGTCTTTCCGTTCTTGAGCAAGCACAGGCCTTTTACGCTCCGGGGAAATATCAAATCCTAAAGTCATAATTAAGGACGAAGCATTATTCTCTATTCCAATACTCAATTGACTCTTCAACACTTAGATTTGGTTATCAATAATGACCCTTAAGAAGCTACAAATGCCTATAATAAAACCCCTAAAAGATTGGAAAACAATAGGTTGAAAATCTCTTTTCAAAAACTCAAAGTGCTGGAACACAAGGGTTGGCCGCGGCCAGCCCTCCCTTGGGCCACGGCCAAAATATGGTTAGAAGATCACTAGCCGCGGCCAGCCATCCATGGGCCGTGGCCAGAATCAGGTCAGAAAGGTTTGGGTCGCGGCCAGCCACCTTGGGTTGTGGCCAAGAAATTTCTTGATTCTTGGCTGAACTTCCAGAATTCATAACTAATTCTAGAAAAATCAAAACGAGGTGATTCTAAAGCCAAATGAAAGGTATTTAAGTCCTATTTACTAGAAAAATATGGACCATAACCAGAAATCACTACAAAATTCCATAATTACCCAAAACTCAACACTACTCCAAAACAGAGTCCAGTTTTTGTCCCAAAATTTGGCAAAGCATAACTCTCAATTAACAAAATGAAATGACACAAATTATATGTCCATTTTGAAGCTTGGGATGTGAAATTTAAGACTGGAAAGTTTTATAATTTTCCAATACCATTTGTCATTCAAAACGTTTGTGCAAACTGACTGCCTAGACAGAGTTTACACAAGACAGATTTTCCAACTTTCTACCAAAGTGTCCAATGGCTCCAAAATTAACAATCAAGCCTATTCCCACATAAAATTTCACAAGGAACACAATGGTAACCTCAAAATGATCAAAATCCCAACCTATCACTATGCCCTGTTTTGAACAATACACAACACCAAATACAAAGTTCCCAAACTTCACATTTAAGCTTCAATTCAATTCTATTCATTCAAAACACTAAACAAGGCACTAATTCCATGACAACAACATGCCAATAGCACAATGACCCTCAATTTCAAAATTCAAAGCAAAATTTCCAGAAAATCCAAACTTAACCAATGGCTATAAAACCTATATAGAAAGGTTTATCTTACTCACCTCTATAACTTTGCGAAAGAGACTTCTTGATTTACCACTTCCCAAAATTTCGTGTGGGCATAAACCAACACCAATGGGCACACTATAAACATCAAAATGAAGCTCTCACTCCAAGGATCAACTTTAATGAATGAAGTTTGAGCAATGGAGGCCATTTACTTACCTTGAATCAAGCTTTTCTTTTGCCCCTCTTCTTCAACAATGGCGCTAGAATGCAAGAGAGAGAGAGAACGAGAGATGAGCTTGATGAAGAAGCAAAATGATCACACTCCCTCTAATCTTTCATGTCAGTCGAAAAAATAAGGGAAGAAGAGAGACAAATGAAATAAAATAATGAATTTTTTGACTTCTCACTCACTCTCTTGCTTCCTCTCAAATTGCCATGTGTCATAGTCTCATTGGTTCTCATAAAGCAACCACATAATTAGTCACTTTAATCCTTCCATTAGCTATTTTAATCACACTTCTCATTTTTCTCTGAGTTAGTAATTAATTTCCCATTAATCACCAACTTATGGCTAATAATTCCATTCTTCCAATTTCTCAATAATTATGACATATTAATTAAAATAGCCATAAAACACATAATAATTCCAATTAATTCACCAAATGACAACATTAATCCTCATTAGCCCTTAATCAAAGTAAAGGGTGTTACAAAAGGGACACGTCAGTGCCATGTCAGCAAGGGTCATGGTCAAGGGTTGACCAATCAACCGTTGACAAAAATTAGCTCATCAAGTTTTAAATTTAATTAGCTCATCATGAAGATAAATTGACCAGCCACGTTGAAAGGGACATGTCAGTAAGGGTCACGGTCAAGGGTTGACCAAACAACCATTGACAAAAATTAGCTCATCAAGTTTTCAATTTAATTAGCTCATCATGAAGATAAAGTGACCAACCACGTTGAAAGGGACACGTTAGTGCCATGTCAGCAAGGGCCACGGTCAAGGATTGACCAATCAATCATTGACAAAAATTAGCTTATCAATTTTTAAATTTAATTAGCTCATCATGAAGATAAATTGACCAGCCACGTTGAAAGTGACACGTCAGCACCATTTCAGCAAGGGACACGATCAAGGGTTGACCAATCAACTGTTGACAAAAAAACCCAGAAATTGATAAGTGGCACGTGGTGCCCATAGGGGCCACTATTTGACATATGGTAGGCACCGTCAGCAAGAGGACGGCCCGTGAAGCTTGGTGGGCCCATGAGTGTTGCTGGCTGATGGCCATATGGCGGCGTGTGGCATACACGCACCTCCGCTGAGAGTGGGCCTTGTTAGATTTTTCCAATTTTTTAGGATTTTTTGATCCAGACATCTTCGAGGGGCGCATGTTGGCTCGTAGGACCTCCGATTGAGATACGATTTGTTCCTAAAAATCCCTAAATTTGAAATCTTCAATTTGATATATAATTTGCATATATTTGAAGCATGTTTGGATCTAATTTGAGTTAAAAAGGCATTTATAGACACTTAAAAATTCCCAAAAAGGTCAAAATTGAGTCTATGTTGATTCTATTGTTTTTGGAATAAGTTGGCTTACTTATTAAGAGTATTTCAACTGTAACATAAGGTTAATGCTGAAAGATTCTTTAAAGTGTGAAATTATTTAAATGTGTTTTTGAATATAAGTCTCAATCTAACCTTGACTCAAATTCTTAGAAATAAAACCTAAAACTTGCAACAACTTAAAATTATTAAATAATAATAAGTCTTCCTATGCTTCTAACCACATTGAATCAATTGGGATTGAAGCAGTGACTTCTAAGTCAACCCTTTTTCACAAGTATTGTGACAAAGGACAAGACAGATAGAGATGTAAGAATCATCTCATCAAGTGAGAGATATGCTGCAAATACATCCAAGTAAGTGGATGTAGACATGGCTAAGAGGAGCTTGATATTGTAGCTAGATGTTACATAAGTTCATATGGTCAGAAGGGCATATAAGAGGAAGAACCTAGTTAAGAAACAACAATATGAGGCAAACTTTTCACAAATTTTGAATGTTCTTTTTCATTGAATTTATTATTAAATTCTTTATTTTTAGAATTGAATTTAGCATATTCTCTTCTTTTCATGAACATTCATGTTGATTAGATAATATTATGTTATTATTTTTTTATTATAATTGTCTTTGATTGAGTGGGAGCTTCTGGAATGTATCTAGAAATCTAAAAGGGAATGTGTTCAATAAAGGCTATGGTTAAAAGGATGATGAGCTAGCTAGCATGATTGGGATGGGAGTCAACATATTTGTCTCATGAACATGAAACTAGTGAACTTATTATCTAATTATCCTATGTCTTGTTTGGAGAAAAGAATATGATTTGTATGCCATAATCGTCTAAGTGACCAATTATGACCAAGTCTATTTAACTAATCTTATGAAGACAAGCTCAATAACGATATCTATGGAGTTAGAAACTCCTAAATCTCTTGTATTCAGAAAAAAATGAGATGTCAAGGACATTCTGCTAACTAGTATTCAGCATCTGGAGTCTGAAGCAACCGAAGGATATAAAACGTTTATGCTATCAAGCATAAAAGAACTAGATTGCTCATATTTATGATAGTACAAGAAATATAACCTTATCCAAGTTGTGTTGATAGTGTTAGAAAAGAGTGGAATTGATAATCTTTTTCCATAAAGTTAAAACTAAGTTAAGTTTTAATATAGTATACTGAGCCCTAACTTGTCGTTTAGGCAACACTTAAGGCAAATGTCAAACCAAGAAGGTGAGACAAATAAACTGTCAAGCTCTTTCTAACAAACAACAAGTGTATGTTGTGACAATAAGCCACGTCTTCCTGTGAGTAGGTGTATACGAAAGCAAATACTATTCCTGATATGCATATTGTGATCTTTGGCAATGTGATTCACCACATTGAACTTAAGTATGAAAGACTGAAGGATCCAAGATCCATAAGTCAGATGAACTTAGCTAAAGAGTGGGAGGAAGCAATCTATATGAGTAGTGGATGTTTCATAGAAGCATATGGCTTCATGTCGAATGCAAAGTAAGAAAGAGAAAGAATCAAAGAATTGGAACTTGCACGTTAACTCTGCATAGATAAACCACCCTGATTCACTCCATGCAATTGTAACCGACAAAAAAACATCTTTGTTATCTCTTTAGTTAAAGATCGATGGTGTAACCCCTTTCCAACCATAGGCCAAGATTACGTTTATAATCAAGTAATTAAGTGAAATTAGAGACCTTAGCCGATTTAGGACTTAAACAAAATTAAACTTCCCAAAATCAGAGTCTATAAAACTTTTCAAAAACCTGCTCACAAGGTCTCATATTCACATTACAAATACAAAATGGCCTGTACAGGTTGATTTCATTCATACATATCAGAGTACAGCATAAATTCCTGATACACTTAGATTCCATTAATTAACAAAGGGATTTTACAAAGGCATAAAGCCAATAATTCATACCCTTAACTTGGGGATTACACAAAACTATTCACACATCTCAATGTACATACATTTGATCCCAAAAGTATCCAAATGATTTACATGATAACGAAATAATCAAAATAACTCCTAAATTGGAGCTCAACCGCTCTTCGTCACCCGCTTTCCTTTCGATCCTTTGGCCTTGTCTAAATATTGTTTTGGAAGAGTGAGATTCTAAAGAATCCCCGTAGTGTCAAATCACTTAGAATGTGCACAACAGTAAAGCATGAAAGCAATCATATCACACAGACATTGCAAATACAATGGCAGTTACAGCTGCAAAGGCAGGTATGACGAACGCCACTCTTACGTTTGCTCACGTTGTATCGCACACATCACAGTTCACAACAATATATATATTTCACCACAGCTAGGTTTCATATAACATTTCATAATGCACAGCCGTACTAGCTGGTTTACAAGTCACAATAGATCCATATCGATTATAACAGTAGTTCAACGGCCGGGGTAGGTGTGATAAGCATTAACCCCCTACGACGGCTCCCGCTAAAATGCTCACGCTGTAATGGACCATGGCACATATTTTCCTTCACATTTCACTAAGCACAAATTCACATTTCACAAACAATATGATAAATCATGCATACCAAATATCGTACACAATATGAGAGAGAAATCACTACCTGCTCATTCCTTTCGTGCACACTCTAGCATTGCTTCCTCCCGAGTAGGGCAAATGTTGTATCCTATCATTCATATTGAGTGACGAAGTATCAATTCTCTATTCCAATTCTCAATGACTTCTTAATACTTAATTGGCTATCATTATTGCTCTTTTAGTACCCATAAACACCTCTATCGATAGCTCTAAGGGGTTGGAAGACTATCCCCAAATATCCCTTTTTGTGAAAGCTCAAAACTGATATTTTTCACTGAGACACTCGAGTAAAGATGGCCTCACTCGAATGATATTGTACGGATACTCGAGTGAAGAAGACCTCACTTAAGTGATGGTATGGCCTACACTCGGGTACTAGAGAGTGAAAGACATCGAGTAAACACCTGATAGCACAAGGACTTTTTAGAGACTACAACACTTGAGCACACTGGACCTCACCTGAGTGATGGCCAAATGCCTCACTCGAGCACTAGAGAGTGATGTCCAGAAAGTGAGGACCCAAGAGCATAAGAGTTTTCCAGGAAGAGGAGTACTCAAGCACAAGACATTGCACTCGAGTGATGGATTAACACTCGCAAGTGAGACTATACACTTTTGAGACTTACCAGAAAGCTCAACAGAAAAGCTGAAAAGAAACAGAATATACACGTAGCACTCGAGTGATATTCAACCTCACCCAAGTGACATTCATCCCACACTCGAGTGAACCCCAGATCAATCGAGTGATCTTATCAGAAACCAGAAAACGCAGAAACACTGACCACATTTCCTAATACTTGCTCAATTGATCCAAATGGACCCAAAACTTCTACTAAAGCTACTCCCACACAAAAACATCCAAGGAATTCAATGGAATCAATAGAATTACCAAAATCCCATTCCATTAGCATGCTTTAGTTCAGGGCAATATAAACATCCAAAATTCCAAAATCATTAAACTCAATCATTCCAATCCCAAATCAATCTATCTATCCAAAACTCATACCAAACACTCATTTTTATACCAATAACATGCCAAAATTTTTCAAATTTAAGGCTATAATTACCAAAAATTTCTAACTTTATCAAATGGCATGAAACATAGATAGAAAGGTTTGGTTCACCTACCTCTTCAACTTTTCCAAAGACACTTCTTAATTCTCCAACTACCAGATTTTCGTAGCTCCTCAATCATCACCAATGGAGAAACTACAACCATCAAAATGAAGCTCTCAACTCTAGGAGCAATATTAGAGAAGAGAGTTTGAGCAATGGAAGCCATTAGCTTACCCAAATCACAAGCTTTTCTTTTCTCTCTTGCCCAACAATGGCGCCGAAAAAATGAGAAGAGAAGAGAGAGAGAAGAGTGTTTAAGGAAGGAGAGAAAATGATGAAGCTACTCCCTCCCTAATTGGTCAGCCAAAACGAAGGAAGAAGAAGAAAGAGAAAATAATAAACAAATGATATTTGACTTTTCTCTCTTCTTCCAAACTTGCCACATGTCCACTTGTCATTGGCTCTTCATACAATAAGCCACTAATTAGCTACTCTAATCCCTCCATTAGACATTTAATTACATATCACATTTTTCTCTTAGCTAGTAATTAATTTCTCTATTAATTACTAAGTAATTGCCCAACAATTTCATTCTTTCAATTTCCACTAATCATGGCATATTAATTAATATTGCCACCAAACACATAATAATTCCACTTTAATTTGATAATTATCCTCAATAATTATCACTAGCACTTAATCAAAAATTGGGGTGTTACAGATGGGATTGTGACTCTTAAATTCTTTGTTGGATTTGATGTTTCCTTTTGAGGATAATAAATTCATTTCTTGCCACATATACACATTGATCAAAAGAAATGATCAAACTAGCAAAAGAGAATTTGCTAAATAAGTATGCTAAAGGGTTAATACCCTTATGAGTAGTTGAGGACTTAGTCTAACTGGCAAGAAAGATAGGGAAACATTTTGAGAAGATATCCTATGTAATTAGCAAACTATGACATTTGTGAACTAATAAATGTGAGGGAAAAACATAGAGCTTGTTGTTTCATTAACGTCATGGATGTTTACTTGAAATACAGTTATGTTTACTTGATTTTTGGCAAGTGTGAAGCTATTAGATAATGGCTAAATCTTATCAGGAATCAGTTAAACTAAAAGGATAAGACCTTTTTGAACTAACAAGGGTTAAGAACACCCACGTGATTAGTTCAAGCTACTTTGTGTACAAGAAATGGATTATTAGGTGGCTATCAATACCTAGAACCCTTCAACATAATAGAGTTGTTGAAACAGAGAGATAAACCTTTCTTTGACATGGTTGAGTAAATAATGGCATAAGTGAAACTATCAGATATATGTTAGCATGTAAACTCACAACTATTATTTTCACACTTAACCAAATGCCCTCTAAGTTAGTTATGACCTTACCCTGTGAATCATGGATAGGACTTAAAACAGGTCGAAGCTCGTTAAGACCACAAGGGTCAGCAACTTCATATCCATAATTCTTCTTATGAGTAAAGAAGATTGGGGCCAAGGTATATAAGGTATCTCTTTGTGAAATTACCAGAGAATTTGATAAGACACGTCTTCATTAGGAAAAATGATGGCGGCTCAATGACTATGAGAGAACTGAGGGACATAATGTTCATAAAGCCCAAATGTCCTATAAGGAAATGAGCATTAATTATACTGAATCTCTCTAAATGGTTCACAGTAACAAGGAATAACCAAGTGTTCCTAAGTTTATCGATCTAAGTGGGAGGGTTGAGACCATTTTCACAAACGAAAGAGGTAAGAGGTAAGTTACAAGAAGATTACCTCACCCATACATAGGAAAAGAATCCTATGAAATCCACCTGGAGTAAATTGTCATCTAGCAAATGACTATAAGGGAATAGATTCCCTAATGGATTAAATGCTCTCTTCATCATTTAGAAGGTGATGATGACTACCTATAAGTTTCTGAAAGACACTAGAAGGACTTGCTAAGAAGAATTGCAAAGTATCATGCAAAAGGATATGGATTCTTTTTGAAATTAGCCAAGGAGATGTTTGGGCTATTTGTCACCTAGCCAAAAGGCTATTTGGAACAAGTAGGTTCTCAAATCTATAAGGGGCACAAAAAACCTAAAATATTTAGAGGCTAAGGGGTACGACAATTGGAAGATTTCCCATTTTGCATTTTAACTCTGAACAACCAATTTTGACTATGACAACAAGCTTAGTCTTGAAATTACATCAAGATTATGTGAAGACCTCTTTCCAATTTGGAAATTTGAAAATTGGATGATGAACTCTACATGAAGTAGCTTAAGGGCTTCGTAGAAAAAATCACCCAGGTAGTAGTATATTTTGAGATAATCGAAGAACACTACATGAGTGCCAAACGGTCTTGAGATGATTCTTTGTGAAGTCATCCTTTGTCAAATGACATATGTTTAGCTGAAACAAGTGTTAAGAGAGTTAAATGGAATAAAGGATAAGAGAATCTTAAATTCTAAGTTGAAAATCATGGGTTGAAAATATAATATCTTGAATGACAAGGTAAATGGAGATTGCACAAGAAAGATAGAGTCTTTTCCACCTAAGACATGTACAAGTGTGATCCTTAGGCATCTTAGTATGCTAAACTATAAACCCATGGATACCCCTAAAGTCAAGGGCACAAACCTAGAGAGGTTACATGTCCTACGAGGAATCCAACATAGAAAAAGTAGATAGAGTCTCATAGTAATACTATGGTTGGTAATATAAATGTACACATTGGTGTGTATAAGACCAAATGTTTTTTGTTGGACTTGAAAGCTAGTTTTGGTCCTACTGTGAAAAATATTATGAGAATTACCATGGATTGAGTTGTCAAGGCAACAACTTACCTTTGAAAGGATACTCCAATACAAGACCTAGACAAACAATAATGGAGTAAAGAAAAATACAATGTATTTCTGTTATCTATGGAATTAGAGCACAGAGCGTGCTCCACCATCATTCAAGGTGCCATATGGCTAGAGAAGTTCCTATGAGTAATTGGGAATGAATGGTGGATAGAAGGATCCAAAGAATAACATCTTATGATGTGGATCCTAAGTATTACAGCAAGGCGAACATACATTTGATGTGTCTCTATGAGAGACATATTTTCAAAGAGGGAAAACAACAATTCAATGATCTTTTGCTAACAGAATATTGGTAGATCCCCTTATTGAGCCCGTAGCTTGATATTCATTAAGTCAGTAGAGATCTTGGGGCATAAATAAAATATAAGGTATATAATTTTGTATGTTGTACAGGTCAGAAGAGGTTGGTTCACTCACACGAATGACCACCTTCCTATGTTTTATAGGGGCATGGGGGAGTAAGACAAGTAAATGATTACCATGAGATGGTTAAAAAGAATCTTTGCGTTTGAGTCGCGTCAGTTAAACTGAGATGAGATCCATATGTATGTATATACACAGAAAATGGATCGAAGTATGAAAACAGACCTATAGCCAGGCAAAGAACTCTTTTTCACAAATGAGATCATAAAAGAGATATTGTGAAAAAGAAAGTTATGGTTCAAATGTTGAGTACATTTTGGAATTAATGTATGTACGATGAAAGAGGAAGAAATCGATGTACACCACAAACCATTCACCGTAGCATTCAATTCATATTGCATGTTCTTGGAAGTTAGACTGCAACATGAGATGTAGGTGAAAGATCCCTAGTTCACTACAGTGTGAGTCCCAGAAAGGAAGAACCCTTCCACGATGCCCTTAAGACTTAGGTGGCATAATGAAAACTTGGTTTGGTGACAGCTACTTTAGCTAAAGCTCTATAATTACACATGATTCGATCAGACAAGTGAAAAATAGGAAAGCAACCAAGTCAAGATGAACTGATATTTAGTCAAAACGGAATATTTACTCCTAGATATATAAGTTGTGCAAGTGTCTGTGGTTGACCCCTTACTAGTTCTATGTGTAGCTTGTAAGTGCGGATACTACGTGCATGGAAGGCAACTTGAGTTAATCAACATATTAACTCGAGAGGGATTAGATATGCCATGAGTGATATATATGGGGAAATCTGGGGCATCTGAGACAATGAATATATAGCTTATAGATATATATATATATATATATATAAAGAGCGTTATTGGATGCTGATCCGATATAAGGGATTTCTAGTATCACAAGCACTAAATGAAGATGTTTTTGCTTACGCGGTCACGGCAAACACCAAGTATGAAATAGGAAAGAGCAACGGACGCACGATGGGAGGTCAATCAAGTGCAAGTGAGAGATGTTAGACTTTGGGTTTAAGTCCGCCCTTAATGGGCTAGACTATTTGATTATGATACAAGTAGCATAATCAAATAAGAATTAAGTCATCATTAATTGTGGGTTGGGAAATAAGTTAGTATTAATTATGAGATTGTTAATTGAGAAACAAGTAATCATAATTCAAGAAATTAATTGAGAATTAATTCTCATGATTACTAACTTGGAAGACAAGAAGGAGTGCACATAATTTCCTAATTAGTGGCCACCATAAACCACTATAAATAAGATGTGCCTCATTCAATTTTTTCTCATCCTTGCCATTGAGCTTTCTAGCAATGTCTTGTCTCTCCTACCATCTTTTTTGTTCTGGTGATATGTTGTGCCAATTCCAATTAGGCTCTAGTAGTTTAATAATTGTGTGGGCACTATTATGTTCGAGTTATGAAGCATTGGAGCTTTGACCCGAATCCGAACGTGGATTTGCCCCAGCACACTAGTCCATCCTCTCTCTCTTTATTTTCTTACATTAAAATAAAGAGAATATCCATATAACGTCAATGAAATTAGGAGATATTCATATAATTTGATTTAATATATCCTACTAAATAATAGTAATACATAGAATGAGTGATATATTTTATTATAATAAGAATGAGTAATGTCTTACCAAAAAGTAAACTTATTTTTTTGGGGCAAGTTCAAAGTCATAGAAAAATGGAAACCATTTTTTCATTTGTATGCTAAATTATATACAGCTCTACTTAAATTTATGTCATTTGCAAAGAACCTCCCATCTTCGAAGCCTAATAAATCCTCATAAACTCTTACATTTTTTATGTAGCTAACTATCCTATTATTAGTTTTATTCATTACTTATGTGTATATAGCTTAAAATTTAAGGAAGTTATGTGTATAATTTAAAGTATATAGAGGTTTATATATACATAAAAATAAAGTTTGACGAAGTACGTAATTAATGGTCAGGGGTTATCCGTACAAACTTAAGAATTTAAGATAGTTTATTTTTGAGTTTTAACTTTTAAATATTAAAACATATGATTCAATGGTTAAAAGAATTTTGTATGATTTAAACTACTCCCCCTATCATTAATACAACACTCAATTAATTTTTTAGATAGATTAAAGAAGCTAAATAAATTAATTAATCATAATATATATCGTATATTATTTAATTATATATCAATTTATAAATCAGACAGATTAGTTAGATATAAAAAAAGATAAATATAAATATTTTAGAACAATTTATTTAATTTTCTTAATCCCTTTAAAAAATCAAATGTGGATATTATATTAAGTATATTTTATTTGTCAGCTTCCACACATGATTGAGTCAGTTGAGTTTGTATTAGCACCATAATCATAATATCAAAGTCCCATCATCAACTGCACCTTTGACTTCTGTAATAGTTCACCAAATTAAGTAATAAGTAATTATTGGATTGCATGGGGAAAAAAGTAATTATTGGATTAATTCATTTATGAAAATTGGTAGTAATAAACTAATAATTTTATGGAAAATTCCATTGAACCCTCTTCTTCTTAAGATATAAGGCAAACTGTTTGTCTAAAAATATTATCGGTGACCCTATTTCATTTTAGCAAGCCTTCCTTTTTAGTGTGTAGAGATTAAACACCAAGTTTCTTAATACTTCTACCTATTTATTTATTTAATTTGAGTAGATTAAAAGAAATTAAATGAATTATTTAATTATAATATATGTGGCATACGTGATGCCTTCAAACTATTTATGTGTAATATTAGGTTATGAATTAATTTATAAGTTAAACAAATTACTTTGAAAAAAAATGATAATATGATCAAAATTTACTCACAAACAATTTCTTATATTTAAAACCTAAGAAATAATAAATTTCAAAAACGTTGATTTAATCAGGTTCATATAATTTGTTCTCCGAGGTCACAAGTTTGTTCCCACTTATAATCTTAGATGATTAATACAAACCTTTTAAATTAAAAAATAAAAAAGGTTCTACACGTTTTAATTTAATGTTGTCATTTTTATCAAGATTAGAAATATATTCCCTGCTGGCAAAAAATAAAAAGGGAAATATATTCCCAAATCCAAATATTTTGGGATCTAGATCTCCTCAGTGGCGAAATTCTCAGCGTCCCTCAGCGGAGTGAACTTCCAGCCATCCAGATCAATCTAACATCTCATAATATACCACATCATCCGCCTTTTTAAAATTAAAAAATTTTAAAAATCTGAGCCAGTTTTAGATAATTTTGAAATAAATATTACTACATACAATCTTAAATATATGACCTAGTTGACTTTTTTTAGGAGATTAAGGAAGAAAAATAAGTTATATAATCATATAATATATTATACATGATTAAATTATATATAAATTTATGAGTCAGCCAAATTAATTTGGAGAGAAAACGATAGATGTAAATATTTTAAAATAATTTAATTAATTTTTTTTAATCTTCCTAAAAAATTTAATTAAGTCATATATTTAGAATCAAAGGCAGTAATGTTTTTCAGGTTAACTCCTAAAAAATATTTTAAATGAGCAGTATGATGCTGAACACATCACAAATTACTTTAAGATGCATTAGACGTATTTGCAAAAATACTTCAGAATATTAGACACACCATTAATTATTTTAAGATATTCGACATACATGAAAAAAAATGTTTTAGTCCACGTAACTTAAACCAAAATTATCTAAAAATGGTTCAGCTTTTTTTAAATTTTAAAAAGCATGATGAGGTGGCACACGATGAGATGTTAGATTGACTTCAATGGCGGAAAATTCACGCCACCGAGGGACGCTGAAAATTTTGCCGCTGAGGAGACCCGGATCCGATATTTTAACAGTCAATGACGCGTAACTTATATTAAAATGGCAATATAAACAGTTGGGGATATCATGTAATTTTATAATATTTTAGTGCCGTAAAAGGAATACATTTTTCTCCAAGTCATAATAATACTTACCGAATGTGAAGAGAATATATGAAACATTGCTTGGATATGTACGTAACCACTCCCATCAAGAGTGAGACATAAGCTAATATTTAATTAATTAAATTCTTTATCTTATCTGATTTATGTTGATATGATATGTTGGCTTCACAGCTACCATAATTAATAATAATATTATATAATTAGATTTGCCACTCTGTATTTTATCATAAAAAATCTGAAAAAAAAAATAATTAAGCTTGAACAAGTAGTCAACATTGTGGACAGTGACATTGAAGAGAATCATGCAAAGGAGATATTTTACTTTTAGCCAATCAGAAAATTGTACTGTTTTCTCTATTTCATTATTTGATAGGTTTGATCTAAAAATTACAAGAAAGATTCATCAATCCACCAATTATCCTATAGGGTGCATAATTATTTGATCTTGTCCTTTATTTTCTTTATGTACTTTTCTTATTTAGATTGATAGCAAATCATATTTAGTTAGTTGAATAAGGTTAGTTGTTGTTGTTGTTGTTGTTACTGGTTATTCAAATTGAGCTAACTCACTAATTTAAATCATAGAAAAGGTTATATAATATTATACATATATGAGAATATTTAAATGCAAAGTAAACAATATGAGGGTTGTGAAATGAGAACTTTTAGGTTGTGAACAACTAAACATATATGTTTGAGTTATGAATTTTGAAGTTTTAGTTGTAGACATGTTCTCATTTTATATGTTAATTTCCTTATCCGTTTTTAAATGCCATTCTCCCTATTCAAATCTTATTTTTTTTAAAAAAATAACTTGAATTGGTATTTAATCTCATATATAAATTTCAGTTCACACACAGAAAACATGGAATCCCTTTTGTTTTTAATTAATACTGCCTCCGGTATTTAATATAAGATCCATTTAATAATTCAATGTCTTTATTAAGGTTGATCTTATATTAATGACTATATTGAGTAGTTATGTTAAGGATGTACACTCTTTGTTTATAATTAAAATCTAAAAAAAAAAAAATATGATGTTAGAATTTATTATAAAGATAATAATGAAAATATTAATTTTTAACAAATTAAATAATTTAACTAACTTCAGACTCATTTTAATTCTTCTTCTTCTTTTGATAATAGCTATTAGTCCAAGTTAAATTTAATCATTGTCAGATTTAATTGGACAACTCATAAAAAAACAATTTTTATACATTTATATAAATTTAAATTTAAGACCTCATATTTAAGCATACGAAGTTCCTTCCACTAAAATGAAGTCCTACTAACACTGTTGTTATGATGATTAAATTTTAGTGGTAAAGACATGATGTGGTGGCCGTATATCTAAAATGGATGCACAAGTGTTGAACAACCATTTGCCATTCATATTTGGTGATGAATAGTCTTAGACCAACGTGAAATGCATGTTTATGAATAATTAATTAGCAGCTAATTCTCTTACTAAAACTTCTTGTGTTCTTAGTATATACTCCCAAGGACAACGTGTCAAATCTATTCTCTAGAAGAAATCTCATGGAAATGTATTCCTTCTTCTGACTTGTTTTAGGGAGAATTGTTAAAAAAGACCTCATGGACAACTTATTTATTAAATGAGACCTGGGAAAATATCTTGCACACAGAGGGAAGATTTCTGCACACGTATAAGGAAGAATTTTACACACGGGGAAAATCATCTACACACCAGGAAAGATATTCTGCACACGTGGAAGATAATCTGCACGCGAATGTCCCATTTGGCAAATAAGTTACCAATAAAGAATTTTTTTCACAATTTTCCCTTTATTTTAGGGCATCTCTTCATTGAATACTTAAATGGCCATTGTTTAATTCATCCATCAACAAAAGCCTTCAAATCATTTCTATTAAGAAGCAGTTTGCTGCCAAAGGAGGGTGCAGAGCAATTTTCTTCTAACATTTTGTATGCAAATATTTACAATTTTCTTACTCTATTCTCTTTGAATAATTTCATTTGGGTGGAAAATAGCCACCGTAATGTTTTCCATTCTTTGCAATCATGTCCTGTGATAATTGTAGACTCACGATGTGTAATCCTTTTTATTGAATGGAATTGATTTGTTTTAGTATACACTCTCACATCATTCCAATGTAGTCCTTCCATTCTTTCTTTATTATAAGTTTAAAATTTGTGAATGTGTGTGTTTCAAAATACAAATTTCATTTTACGTTTGCTTTAGTATTTTTATTATATTTTTCCAGCTTTACTCCTTATTGGTTGTATTTAAGGCTTCTAACTTGTACATAAGTTTGATCGTCCAAATCTAATTTAGACAATGTAGATATGATAATGTTTGGGTGCACGTCCGTAAAGAAAGTTGTTTGTGTAATTAAAATAGTGAAAAATTATTACAAGTTCTAGCGTATGTTATTAACTTCCAATTAAAATAAACATGCTTAATTGCTTTTTAATTTTTCTTTTGCATAATCGATCTCTACAATAAAATTAGTAAGAGTATTTGTTAAAAAATAATAATTAATTTTATTAAATTTTTGAAGTGATTTATATTTAGGGTGATAAAATAATTATATGTGTGTGTGTATATATATGCATATTAAATTATTTAAACAAATCAATTTCAATCATATATGTACACTTGCCGGTCAAAAACAAATAAACAATTACTATTTTTGTTATAAAAAAATTTTACTATTAGATTAGTATCATATATTTAGGGAAAATCCCTAATAAAGAACTTTAAAATTGCTAAAAGATAAAAATGTGTTTCGAATATTCATAATCTTAAAAGGATGTTAGGTTTAATTTATCTTTTTTGAAATTAAAAGAAAAAGACCAATTTGTCTTGCATATATTTTTTTATTTGAAAAAAAAATTACCTCCACCTACTGCTGGCGCCCTCCTATCCAACAAGCGGAGTTCCGGTGGTTGACCAGCCGTCGGATCTCCAGTGGGAATATTCTGGCGGAATATTCCCTTTAGGAATTCTAAATATGATTGACTCCTACTCACTCACATATTTAAAATATTGCAAACATAAATGCATCAAGTCATAATGAGTTTTTGGAAGTATAACCATCTTTTGTTGGTCATACGTTTCTTTTAAATTGTCCCAAAGAACAAGTGGATCTTTTAAAGTCAAATATTTAATTTTGAGACTGATGTCACTTCTATCGCTAAAGCAATGAATTACTCCCTCCGGTCCTAATTATAAGATAAAGTTGACTTTTTTGGAGAAATTAAGGAAGCCAATTAAATTACTTTAGAGTGTTTATAGTTTTAGTATCCTTAGATTATATATTAGTTTATTCGTCAAATTAATTAGTTTGGAGAAAAAAATAAAAATAAAAATACTCTAAATTAATTTAATTAGCTTCCTTAATTTCTCCAAAAAAGTCAACTTTGTCTTATAATTAGGACCGGAGGGAGTAATAATTATGACAACTTACTAATGCAATATAGCGGCAACCTAGGTCATTCTTCTAAGGAGCAATCTATGGGTTTTTCTTTAGGTTGAATTTAGGTGTCGAAAAATGTAATGGAATGAATCTAAACTAAAATGCAAGACACTATTACCTAACTGCAAGATGCAAATGAATCTAAAACCTATATGAAAATGAAACTAACATAAATCAATGCAAATGCAATTTTTAGGGGTTTTTTCTTATGAAAAGGGAAATTAAAATCCTAAGGAAAAGAAATAAACTAATATCTAAGAAAATTAAATAAGAAAAAATAACAAAGGTTTTCTTCAAATACGGTGAAAGGAATAACTTAGAATTTATATGGAGTTAGATTTCTTAGCCAAATTAATTAATTAGACCAAAGGGAGATTGATAAAAGAGAGGAATTAATAAATTTAATCATTTAATTGAAGGATGGGAAACCCTCAAATTCAATAATAGTTACTCCACTAGAAAACTTATAATGAAGTAAGAGCTAGTTAATTAAACTCTTTAAAACCAATTCGAATTAATTTCAAATAAATTCTGGAAATCATGTCATAATTATCTAATTAAACAATTAGATAATTAACCAACCCAATTAAACAATCAAGAAGAAAAACCAAATTGACAATTAAATTAATAATGAAAACTCAATTAATAATTGAATTGACAATTTAAAGATTTGTAAACAAAAATTTCAACAATTGTTTTAGCACAAATCAATCCAATTCAAAACGAAGCATGTCTATAATTTAAAACTAGATTGTTCTCAAGCAATACAACTCAAAATTATTTAAAACCAAATAATCCCAAGTCTTAAAACAAATTGATAAAAGGAAAGGCACTCCTTTGTGGTCTTCACATGCAAGCTTTATAGTCTAACTTCCTCCTTGCTCCTCCTAAGTTATCTCCCAAATAAGTTGACGCTCCCATAGACTCATTACTACAAAAAATACAAGTTGTGACACTTAATTTAAAGAACACTATAGCGCTTGAGAAGCGCCATAACTTTAAGTGCCATTAAAACAAGCTACAGCTCTTCTTAAATATATGGAAGCAACAAAGCTTGATTATTTAATTTTTTTAAAAAAAATATAAAGCTACGGCGCTTTCACAGGGAAGCACCATAGGAAGATGGCACTTCCTATGGCGCTTCCCCAAGAAAGTACCGTAGGAAGTCCTTTTTTAAAAAATAATTTTTGGTAATTATTTTATTTTTTGAAACCTCCATTTACAATCTAAAATCCACATCAATTTACAGTATAATTCATAGCAAAATGAAATAACATAGCACGTATCTTTTGTAATATTGTGTCTTCATATATCAAGTATAAAAGAACTCCAGCATTTAAGTTGCTTAAACTTGAGCCATACACGTTACTTCTACGTAGAATTAAACTAAACATTATTATATTTATAAGCTCAAAAATTTAAAAACTTACAACGTATAGAAAGTTTAAGAAGACAGAATTGATACTTCAGATAAATATCTAGAAAAAAAAATTATGAGCACACATATAAGATTGATGACAGATTTTAACTAAAAAAGAAAACGTGAACCAAATGTTAAAAAAAATACTTACACACAAGAGAGCTTCTGAAAGAGGTCGATATAAGAAAAAAAAATATATGAAAAAGGAAGCTTTGTACTGCAACCAAATTCTGGGAAATGGGGGAGCTAAAGGAAACACAGAAAGATAAAAATGAAAATGAGAATGGTGGGTTGTGAAAATTAAATAAAACCTAATATGACATTTGTTTGTCAAAGCGTCATAGCTTTCTAATATTAAAAAAATTTAATTTTTTTAAAATAAAAAAACGCCCCCAACCTTACAAAAAGCACTAAGCCTTAGTGCTTTGAAAATTCAAAGCACCTAATGCCTTGAATGTTATGAATACACCAAACCCGGTAGCCTTTTATTAAAAAAAAAATTAATTTTTTTTTCTAATAGGGGTGATTCATTTATAACTTTTGACCTCTATTTTTTTTTTAAAATTAACCCACTTTGTATGAATTTTGAAGCCACTTCCCATAGAAAATATTTTTTAAAAAAAATAATTTTACATAATAAATTAAATATAAAAGATGTTAAACAAATTAAATAAGTAATAACTAATAAAATTATATTTGTAAGCTTAAAAATTAATAGGATAAATGTGTTATATTTTAGAACTATTATAATTTCATTATAAATCTAGCTAAAATAAATTGGACACATGGTTAATTTTAGAGGATTTGACATGATGAATTTAAGGAACTTGACTTAAAATTTTTTATTCCTTTAAATCTTTAGAAACTCTTTGTTTTTTAATTAATTTTGACTTCTACTAGTTAGAAAACGTGAACCAAATGTTGAAACAAGAACACTTACACATTAAGGAGCTTCTAAAGAGGTCGAGACAAGAAAAAATATATATATGGAAGAGGAAGCTTTATACTACAACGGGGTTCTGAGAAATGGAAGATCTAGAGGGAATACGGGAAGATTAAAATGAAAATGAGAACGGAGGGTTGTGAAAATTAAATAGAACCTTATATGACGCTTGTTTGTCGAAATGTCATAACTTTATAATCTTAAAAAAATTTAATTTTTTAAAAATAGAAAAACACCCCCAAACTTACAGATTTAAAGCCCCGGTATCTTAAAACTTCAAGGCACTAGGTGCCTTGAATAGCACCACATGGTGCCATATTCAACACCTTGGACGGCGTTTGGTGTGAAAAAACCTTTTATTAGAAAAAAGTTAACATTTTTTCTTAATAAGGGCGATTCATTTATAAATCTTGATCTCTATTTTTTTTTAAATTAGCACACTTTGTATGGCTTTTGAAGCCAATTTCTATAGAAAATATTTTTTTTAAAAAATAATTTTATGTAATGAATTAAATATAAAAGACATTGAACAAATTAAATAAGTAATAATTACTAAAATTATATTTATAAACTTAAAAATTAATAGAACAGATATGTTATATTTTAGAAATATTATAATTTTATTATAAGTTTAGATGAAATAAATTGAACACGTGGTTAATTTTAGAGGACTTAACATGATGAGTTTAAGGAACTCTACTTAAATTTTTTTTCTTTCTTTAAATTTTTAGAAACTCTTTATTTTTTAATTAATTTGGACTCCTACTAATTATTAAAAAATTTTTAAAAATAATTTTATGTAATAAATTAAATATAAAATACCTTAAATAAATTAAACAAGTAAAAACTAATAAAATTATATTTACAAGCTTAAAAATTAAAAACTTACAATGTATAGAAAATTTAATAAGAAATGAAAAAAAAATTATAAACACAAATAAAAAAACAAGCTAAGATCCATGACAAATCTTTTTTTAAAAAAATGAAGGGCCTTTAATGGCGCTTTATAAAGTAAGTGTCATTAAAGGCATATATGATCATATGCCTTTAATGACACTTTCTCTGCAACGTGCCATTAGTGTCATATATGTCTTTAATGGCGCTTTTTAGAGAAAATGCCATTAAAGGCATATATGATTATATTTTTAATGACACTTTCTTTGTAAAATGCCATTAAAGGCCTCAATTTGTTTTTTAAATTAACCCATCTTATATGGCCTTTAAATGCCACTTCCCATGGAAAATATTTTTTTAAAAAAGAAAATAATTTTACCTAATAAATTAAATATGAAAGATATTGAATAAATTAAATAAGTAATAACTAATAAAATCATATTTGTAAGCTTAAAAATAAATATGACACATGTATTATATTTTAGTTATAATTTCACTATAAATCTAGCTAAAATAAATAGAACACATAGTCTTATAAGACTTACATGATAATTCAAGGAACTTGACTTAATTGTTTTTTCTTCCTTTAAATTTTTAGAAAATCTGAGTTTTTTAATTAATTTTGGCTTTTACTAGTTACTACAATTATTTTTTTAAAATAATTTTATGTCATAAATTAAATATAAAAGACATTGAGTAAATTAAACAAGAAACAACTAATAAAATTATACTTGTAAACTTAAAAATTAAAAAACTTACAATATATAGGAAGTTTAACTAGAGATCGAAAAAAATTAAAAGTACAAATAAAACTATAAGCTAAGATTCATGACATATTTAAAAAAAAATTGAAGGGCCTATAATGAAGCCATTAAATGTAGGTAACTCAGTTATGATGCTTATTTGGGTAAGCGCCATACAAGGGGTCTAATTTTTTTTTTTTTAAAAAATAACTCCTTGTTTGATGCTTCCCATATAAGCTACTCGACAGCTATAATGCTTGACATAGAAAGCGTTATAATTTCCACATGTATTTTCTTTTTTTAAAAATAGAAGTCTTCTCCAACATTTATTTAAAAAAATATCATAACATCATTGCCACTAAATCTCTATTGAATGCATCTCTTCGATCTCCTTAAAAGCCACGTACATGATGAACAATGAATGGCCAATGATGTGAGTGAGGGATTTGCACGTGTGAAGAAGAAACTGGAGAGGGAAATATACTAATGGAAAATAAGGGGAAAGTGGAAGATGCCGTGAATGTTATAATGTAGAGGGAGAGTGGGCATCTTCTGCTTCGTTTCAGCATCCTCTCCCCTGTTGTGGCTGTTATTTAAGAAAAGGGGGAGATTTTTGGATATCAACTTAAAGCCATTAAAATTTAAGAAGTTCAATAAAATTTTATCATTAGATTTTTTTTAGCTTTTAAGAAAAATTCTGCACTGTATGACTTCTAATATGTTTTTTCTTGCCCTTGAAAAACCACTTGTTCTTTAAAACAATTTAAAAGAAATATATGATCAATAGAAGATGATTATACTTTCAAAAGTTCGTTATGACTGGATGCATTTGCAATATTTTAAATATGTGAGCGAGTATAAGTCAACCATATGTAGAATTAGTTCTCAATTAAAATTATGTGGAGAAAAAGTTATTGAAGAAGATATGCTTGTGAAAACATTCTCCACATTTTATGCATCTAATTTGCTCTTGTAACATAAACATCAAATGATCACATAGTATATATTCATGTATATTAATTGCACTATTTATTGTATGTGACTCTCTTGAAGGCTAATAAATAAAAGTTATGTCCAAAACATTATAATCTACAAATATACAAATAACACACAAGTAAATAAGAGTTCCTTCCCTCTTTTTCTATTAATTTTTTTTTTCTTTTCTTGCTCTTTTCTTTTATTGCCTATTTCTTTTTCTTTTACAAGGGACTTAGTGCTAGTTTAGAATAGCTTATTTTTGGGCAATAAATGCTTATAAATCGTGATTCACAGTATATGATGTAAGTATATGAGAGGAGTTTTATCTCTGCTTATATAATAAGGACTTATTATCAAAAAATAAGCCTAACCAAACACATACATTTAGTCCTTAAAATATACTCCCTCCGGTCCTAATTATAAGACAAAGTTGGTTTTTTTTTGAGAAATTAAGGAAGCAAATTAAATTACTTTAGAGTGTTTATATTTTTAGTATATTTAGATTATATATTAGTTTATTACTCAAATTAATTAGTTTGTAGAAAAAAAATAAAAATATAAATACCCTAAAGTAATTTAATTGGCTTCCTTAATTTCTCCAAAAAAATTAACTTTATCATATAATTAGAACGGAGGGAGTAATTCAATCAATGATTATCGCATTATCATATGCTCTATGGTTTCCAGACAGACAAGATCACATCGTTGACCCCAGCCTCCGCATCTCAACCGCGTTTTGCTTCAAGCTTCACATTTCTGGCTGCTAAGCCCACGCGCTGGATTGGCGCGTTTTACTCACTCTTTCGCGTACCTTTTGGGATCTGTCTGGTCATTGTGAGTGGAAAGTGTGAGTTCAGAAAAAATCGGATAAAATATCGAAAAGGTGGCTGCCTTCGTTGAAATCTACCTACCGATTGTCTTTTGAATATTCAGAATGGATCAGCTCATCATCATGACGACGTTGCTTGCACCAAAAAATGGAAAAAGAAAAAGGAAAAAAGGGCTTTTTATTCGCGTCCTCATATGTCGTTATAGTGATAATAGGGATAAGAGAGTTTCGTCATGATGGAGAAAATGATTTAGCAAGCAAATTCCTACCCACTCCCTTACCTGCATTGACTTTTGGACTTCAAATTGTTAGGGTTTCAAGCCCCCACTCGGTGATTTTTTCTCATTGTACTCGTCTGAATTTTCCGGTAAGACCTTTTTTGGATTCTGTTCTGTAGACTGGGACTCTGATTTCTTGTTCATTCTTTTTCAGCTCAACATCCATTTTTCTCCACCTTTTTTCTTTCTTCGTTATGGCTCTCTGCAATTTTAAGTTCTTGATTTTCATTCCCCAGCAAGAGAGAATGATTCAAACCAAAATCAACTCAAGTTATTGTATAAAGCATTTTTCAGCTTCTTTTCCATCTTGCATTTGTTAATGTCACTTATAAGCAAATGACATTTCGGTGTTTCTGTTTATATACTTATTTAATTTAATTGTGCTCTGATTGAACAAATTTTAGGCCTACGATATATCTATCTTAATGTTCTTTATGTTCAACACTACAACATGATTGACACTGATCCTTCACATGCCTTGATACTTTATTAGTTTGTTCCATGTGGTGATTCCTTTTTATTCATTTTTACCCTTTGCCCAGGATATTGGGATGCTGGGTCCGAGATTATATGGATTTAGCCTGGTTTTTTCGTTTTTCTGTTTCATCCTCACAGCAGCAGCACAAAAGACACATCCTTCGGAAGGTGAATTTAAAAGTTTTATATGGATTGCCTTTTTCTGTTTCACCTTCTTATCTGTGTTTCTCGTGCTTCATTCTGCTCTGTAGACAAGTACTTCATATTGAATCATGATGCTGCATTGCGTCAAAACATCACTCGAAGTAGGAAAATAGATTGGCAGTTGCCATTTAGAAAATACTAAAATTTCAAAGTTCCTACATAAAGTGTTCTTCGTAAACTCTGCGTACGTGCGTGCGTGCGTGCGTGTGTTGACTCTTAATGCTAATGCCAAAAGAAAGAAAGTCTCCACATTTTGCTTATCCTTACTAGTTTACTCTAAAGGATAAGTAGTCTTCAGTCTTCACTAGCATATTTGACCTTCATGGTAAGCTGAAAAAAGTATTACCTTGAGGTTCCAAGTTCAAATGCTAGTACTAACAAGCAGAAGTAGAAGGATAATTAGTCCTTGTGAAAGTTTTGAGGTTGGAGTTATGGGCCTCCTCTTAGCTCTCGTGGTCATTAAAGAACAGTCTTTGTAGTTTGTCGTCTTATCATTCTTCTTGCTAAGCCAAGTAGAAATGTGCTACATTCTTATCATTTTATCTTACTATATCTCAAGCTGCATCATAATTTGATTTGTTGAATGAAACTTCTAAACCTAATGTATGGTCTATGTTTGTGCTCTGTACCATTTGCAGTGAAAGCACTGGTCCAAATCAAGAAAAGTTTGATTGATCCGAAGAACCATCTGAGGAACTGGAATAAGGGCGACCCTTGTGCATCAAACTGGACTGGTGTCTGGTGTTTTAATGGGATTGAGACTGATGGATACTTCCATGTCCAAGAGCTGTATGGCCCATTTATCTTTCTTTTTCTCCTTTCATTTGGAAGTTTCAATCTGGCATTTTGTATTAGTCAGATATTATAAAGTTAGTGAGGAAAGGTATAGAACTACAGATATAATGACAAAGCTCTAATTATTATTCATCAACTTTACTGAAGTTACTTAATGACTTCGAATCTCTCGGGAAGTCTAGCACCTCAGCTTGGTCAGCTATCGCTTCTTCGAATAATGTGAGTTGTCTCATTGGATAAACTTCGATCTAGAAATTAAACAAGAGATTGAGGTGATACTTTCAGCTATGCTAATGTCTATAATTTTCTTCATGAAGGAATTTCATGTGGAATGATCTCACAGGAACCATACCAAAGGAGATAGGGAATATCAAATGGTTGAGACTCTTGTAAGATGGCTTAAACTCTTTCTAGAGTTTTTTGAGTTATTTCCTTTATACAATATACTGAGATATTGGAATAGATCCTCAAGAGTTAAGACCTTTGTATTGTAAGAAGAAATTTGCTGTCCTGCTAGATGATGATGAGATTTTAATTAGAGATGGCCTCACTTATTTATGTAACTATTCGTTCTTTAGTTTCACTCTGCTGACAGATATATTATAAATTAGTGTATAATATGAGCAAGAGACTTAAATATGAAGTTTGATTAAGGTGTCTTGTTGTCTTAGACTACAAAACAATGAGTTGTGATAAATTGGTTTTTGAATTTTCTGTTGCCCCGGTGTCTGTATCCAAGTGTGCATGGTTGAAAACAAAACATGATAATGCTGCAGCACATGGAATTTTATTATCAATTATGCAACAGAGTATTGATTTAATTCACTCTTATATGCAGTGACATGAAAATAACTATTCTTTTTGTGAACTATCTCTACAGACTCCTGAATGGCAATAAGTTATCTGGTTCTTTGCCTGATGAACTTGGCAATCTCTCAAACTTGAATAGGCTCCAACTTGACCAAAACCAACTGTCAGGTCCAATACCACAATCGTTTGCCAACTTGATCAATGTTAAACACCTGTGAGTGAATATCTGAGCTAAATGCATCACTAACTTGGTTTGGAGCTGGATTTTTTATGTTTACTTTATCTTCCTTATCTGTATCTTTCCAGCCACTTGAACAATAACTCATTTACGGGTCAAATTCCTCGTGAACTTTCAAAACTACACAATCTACTGCATTTGTAAGTATTCAAGGCAGAACACTTTTTTTCATCTACCTTATGGTTTCAAACCTCTATTAGCAGCATGTTTCTCCATTTTCTAGTTCGTATAAAAGTTCTTCAGCATGTTTATTTTTTGAGATGACATTACAGGCTTGTCGACAATAACAATTTTTCCGGCCATCTTCCACTTGAATTTTCCATGCTACTGGCGTTGCGCATACTGTATGTTTCTGTTCCCATATTGTTTAGATTAAATAGCAATTATCAGCTATGGTTGTTGACATATATCTTCTTGATTTCTCTGCTTATTCACTGTCTCCGGGGGTTTCTTTTTCACCGCTCCAATTTTTTCTGTCTTGGAGGATTAGTGAATAATGTAAATGTTATGCTCTTATATGAAATGACAGTCTCATCATGCTTAAAGGATAGTGTTATGATTTATTATAATTATTTGGATTCATACCCCTGCACTACAGAAGCATCAATAACAGGAAATATTGCCATGAGGGACATGACTAAATAGCCTAAAAGAGTTTATGTATGGGTTCCTCTTGTTTCTGCTCAAGGACGGACTCAGCTTATTACAATATCTAGGAGCAAGGCTTGCCGCGTTTGTTGTCTTACTTACATTGACTTGAAAATACATCTACTTATACAAATACAGTTACAGAGATATAGGCTGCTTGTGTAACTTTCATGCTTGAAGGATTTTTAGCACTGACAGGAAATAATTTAAAATAGCTGGGGAGTGCCTGCAAAGAATCAAAAGTGACAAATATTTCATGAGTTTATACAGGATGTTTTGGAATTATAATGCTCTCTCTTCCCCCTTAAAAAGTTTAAGAAACTAATAATGTAACATTAATTTTCTAGAAACCACCTTTCAATTCCCCAGCTGATGTGCTTTTTCATGAGCTATTTTGCCCCCTTTACTTCTAATTGTATCTCTTGGCTCAGTGTGAATGATTCTGACAGAGTACTGTACTCACAAAGGACCATGGGATAGTGGGACGGATCAGTTTGTTAGCATATTTTTAGGAGTTGTTCAGTTATTTTCAGTTGAAAAAAAATGAGACATTATCTATCAAATTCATTGAATAGCATTGTCCGTATAATGACTGAAGCATTTCATTAAAAGTGCAATGAAAATACCATGGGTATATGTTGGACCGAGGAATGTAAAAATAACTCCCACTAGGCCACTGTGGTAGAATGCCTTGTGAATTCTTGTAATTGTGGTTGACCACTAAGTAATTCTGTGATTCCTAAAATACTATAGTCAGCTGCAGGAATAATGAAGAGTGATTAGCATTTTTGTGTTTTAGAAAATCAGGTCTTAAACTCAACGCCACTACCTTACAATTAATATTTGTCCAGTGGCTTTAATGATGTTCCATGCTATGAACTTTTATGAATATATATGGTAGATGCCACCACATGCTCCTCTTTTCTCAGTATTTTCCAGCATCTTATTTGTATTCTTTCTTATTGTAAACTATAGAACCCTTGTTTGATTAAAAAAAAAAGGATGCCACCAAATGCTAGCTTTCTGTTATGGATGCTTATAAATCTTTATATTGGGAAGAAAAAGTGATGTTGCTATAACCATGTCCTCATTTTTTTGTATTTTTCTTGTTACTCGTTGCAGCCAAGTCGATAACAATAATTTCAGTGGAACAGAAATTCCTTCTACATATGCAAACTTTCCCAACCTAGTAAAACTGTAAGTATTCCTATTGATAACTCTCTTTATTTTTTCCTAGGATGTTAGATAATTTAATTTTAAACCACCATCATTTGGGTCTCATCTTATGGCTTTAACCATTATGCCAGAAGGTTCTTTGACATTATTTCTAATCCTTGCCAATCATGAAGCCAAGAGTTCTATCTATCCTTCTCTTTTGCAAACTTAATTTGCCATTGAAGATAGAAGAGAGTCTATCTTTACGTCCTTCAAGGACAAAAGGCTTCTATATATGAGTGCATGTGGGACATGGAAATATCCTTTGGGCTTCAAGTGACAGCTCAAACCGCATCCAAGGAATTTGCATGCCCTTTGTGCTGGGGATACCGCATTTCCTTTAGAAACCGTGACTAAAAGATTCTGTTGCGACTAAAATTACTTAGAAAGGGCAAAAAATTATGTGGGAGTTTTCAATTGTAATTTTGAGAATATAATCAAGACTGATTTGTTTTCCTGAGCTAACATGTCCTCTTTGACTTAACAGAAGTCTTAGAAACTGCAGTTTGCAAGGAGCTGTTCCTGATCTGAGTTTGATAACCGAGCTTACCTATTTGTATGTTGAAACAAATCCTGTGGTTTGCCTGATGACACACCTCTACTCCATTCTCTCCAGACCACCTATTAACTTGTGTCGGGTTCCTGTTTCAGGGATCTCAGCTGGAATCATCTTACTGGACCCATACCATCAAAGAAACTTTCAGATAATATGACAACTATGTATGTATTTGTCTAATTTAATTCTTTGTATTCTGTAGCTTTAACGCCCCAAATTGCCCTATCTACTTGCAAAGCATATATTTTTCTCAATGTTAATTATGACCATTTGAGATTGACATCGTAATTTTCTTTTTGTTGCAGTGACCTATCAAATAACTGGATCAACGGATCTATTGCTGGAGGCATCAAATTACTTCCTTTACTTCAAAGATTGTGAGAACATACTCATCAATCTGTAATTTTGGCTGTAGCATATGATGGATTACGTAGTAACATTTCGGAATATATTAAATATAATACTCTTTCAGAAAAAAAGCCAGATGCCATCAAGAATATACTTTACCATAATAACATGGGCATTACCTTTTCTTAGATTTTTTTTTTTTTTTTTTGAATTTGTCAATTGCAGGTCACTAGAGAACAATTCTTTGTCTGGATCCATTCCTGCCAGTATATGGTTGAGCTTCACTAGGAGTGCTAAGCTCACAATGTAAATTCTGAATCAAAATCATGTTTACTAATCTTGTAGTAATTCTCTGCATCAAGCTAACTCTTCTGAGTTGAGTTAGTATAATTGGAGTATAATCAAGTTTTCATTAGCCAGTTAATGGTTTAAGTTGGTGGAATGGATTTTGATAATGCTATTTTCAAATTGAATTTTAATGTTTTGTCCAATCTATGCAGTGATCTCCGCAATAATTCATTTTCAGACATTTCAGGCAGTTCAAGAGTACCAGCAAATGTCACCTTGAGGTATTCTTGTTGTTCATATTCAGTAACACATGGACTTCCATGCATCTGCCATTCTGCATTATATGATTCTCTCTATTGTTCTGTTGCTTGGTTCATGAGCATAACGTGGCAATAATTCTTACTGTATTTTATGTGGATTTCTGATATGTATTCAATTGAAGCTTATAAATCAGATCCACTGTAACAATCTACAGTGGAATAAAGGAGACTAGATAATCACTAAACCTTAGGACAGTCTCAAGGAAGCTGCAATGCAATAGAATACTTATGATTAATATAATAATGATGCCAGAAAACAAGGTGTCCTATTCTCAAGCTTTTGGCATCATGACAGGTTTCTGTATTCTTTGACCTCCTCATGGTATTTGCTCTTGCTTCCTTTAAAGGTGACTATTTGCTGGACATGTAAAGTGATTTTGGGGTCTTTTGGGCTAATATATATTTCAAATAGGATATTTTGTCCTTCAACTAAAGCTGTGCTTGTTTCTTCTGATAATGAATTCTCTTGGGTGGGGCAAAAGAGGTGATATCAAAAGGCTTGTAGTGCATTTATGATTCTACCTAACATGTTAAAAAGTAGGTTCTTTAAAATTGATGGCTATTTGAAAACGATTGGCTCTTGGTATTGCCATTTTCTTATCTATTTCTTTCTTTTTTTTCCTTGAAGGCTTTCTGGCAATCCTATCTGCAAGGATTCTAACGTTCAAAATATTGGTCAATATTGTGCCTCAGAAGGGGTTGAATCGGAAAAATCTATGAATTCAACAACTGCCTGTCCTGCTCAAGCTTGTCCAGCGAATGATTTCTATGAATATGTCCCGTATTCCCCTGTTCCCTGCTATTGTGCAGCACCTCTGAGAATTGGATATCGTCTGAAAAGCCCAAGTTTCTCTTACTTTTCTCCTTATAGAACTTATTTTGAATTATATCTGACTCAGACTTTACATTTGGACCGATACCAAGTATGGATAGACTCAATTGCTTGGGAAGTAGGACCTCGTCTTAGGATGTATTTGAAACTTTATCCTAATTACAATGATTCCCACTCTAATAAGTTCAATACAAGCGAGGTACGGCGCATTCAAGGACAATTTGGATCATGGAGTTTTCCTCGCACTGATTTGTTTGGCCCATATGAACTCCTGAACTTCACTCTCCTTGGACCTTATGAAGAGTGTAAGTTTCTTAATCAGCATAATTTCCTATTTTATGTGATTCTAGACAATGCGTTATCAATTTCTGCTAATTTTTATAATATCATCTTCATTACTTACCACTGTATGCATGTAACGTTTACCACAAATATAGTGACCTTAACTGCTTGCAAAAGTGGTTGGCAGATTTTTATTCATGATTCAAAGAAATTAGCCATTCTCTTTTGGTGTTTTGAACTTTAATCATTTTCACTTTTGGCTCATGTACAAGGAGAAGCCATACACCTATCTATATATTTTGCAGTAATAAATTGTTCAATGCAAAATAAAAGGCATTAATGCACATTCATTCATGAATCCAAATCAATTCTTCCATCAAACTAGAAAAATATAGAAGAATTATTTTGATCCAGCAAAGATTTGAATGTCAATGAAAAAGCAGTTACCTTTTTGTCTACCTAGAATTAACATTGATGTTGGTGAATCAAATTGGATACATCAAATACCTGACCTAAATTTTTTTCAGATTGAATTGAGTTATATTATGTTTTCCTTATTGAGTTTCTATAATTTACTTCTCCTATTGTTGCTGTAGTAATTGTTGAGACAAATAAGGGGAAGATCAGTACAACCGTGTTAGTAGTTGCCATTGTTGCAGCTATTGCTTGTGCTGCCACGATCTCTGCAATTGTCACTCTCGTGATAGCCAAAAGACATATCAAATACCGTCCCAATCCATCCAGGAATCATATGTGTAAGTATTAAATGTATCCAGAGTGGGTTTTGTGCATTTGCATGGGACCTTTGATAAGTTACACTACCTATAGCTTTTAAACCGTTCAGCTCCTTACATTTTTAATATTTTATATTGATACTTTTTGTGGTGAATAATAGCATTCAAAAATTCTAAATCTTATCTCTTTTTGCAGCCTCTAATATTTCCATCAAAATTGATGGTGTGAAAGCATTCACTTTCAAAGAACTGGCTCATGCAACTGACAATTTCAGCAGTTCAACTGTAGTTGGCCAAGGAGGTTATGGGAAGGTTTATAAAGGCATTCTGTTTGATAAAGCAGTTGTGGCTGTAAAGCGAGCAGATGAAGGTTCTTTACAAGGCCAAAAAGAATTTTTGACTGAGATTGAACTTCTATCAAGGTTACATCATCGCAATCTAGTCTCATTGGTCGGATACTGTCATGAAGAAGGAGAGCAGGTAATTGTTCTTACATGGTTCTTCCTTATCTAAACCATCTTGCAATTGGTTCTTTTAAAAACTTTTGACTGTAATTGATAAACCCTTTAGCTTGATTAAACATTCTTCTAGCAAACTAGCCATTGAGTCAAAATTTTTAACATGGCGGAGCCCAATTCCTACTTGTCCTCCTTGAACTCCACACACGCAGCCCATTTGTCTCCTTTGGGTTGTTTAAGCCCTTTGTTATGTTGGTTCTTTAGGTATGTTTTGTTGAGCTTACATATGAACTGGATTTATGGCAACTAAGGCCTCTTGTTATTTAATAAGTGAATTGCGTGGTCTTACTGATTTCTCTTTAAAGCTGTCATTAGATATTGGAGTTACGACACTAAGGGCCGTAGTTATTCTAATTCTACTATTTTAGTATCCAAAATATTTAATGTATTCTAGATGCCAGATTATATTAATGAGTCTCATCTACCATTCTGCTGGTTCAGATTCTGGTTTACGAGTTCATGCCTAATGGTACCTTGCGGGAGTGGATTTCTGGTATGAAAATGTTGAACTTTCAAATTAACAATTTACAATGCTTTCAATGTCATATATTAAATGTGTGTGTCTTTCATTATTTGTTTTGTGCTTCTTTTCTCTTCGTTTTTTAAGTATTCCACTCATCTGTTTTATCCTTCCTTTGCAAAAATATTCTTCATTTGTTTGCAAGAAACTGTCTTGTTTTATTATTATCAATGATCAATGTTAAAGTAATAAACTATAATAGCTTTATAAATCTACACTGATGCATATGGCCATGGTGACTACTGAAAAAAATAAACTTTTTCTGCAGGTTGAAGGAAACAAAATTTGAATATAGTTATGGACTTAATTTGCATGACAAATCTAGGCATGGGAGGAAAAAAAAACAGGGAATAATTAAATAACATATCTAGAAAAGGAATACAGAAATGGGAAAAAAGACAGTAAAACTTATTGAAGCAGAAGGATAAAATACTTGATATGAACACTCAATCACCATAAATCCTTTATGCAGATTATCTCAGAGTCAGGCAATAATTCTGTTTTGACACGTAATGTAAAGTTTTGCTCAAGTAATATTGCTTACAAAGGCTACTGTTGTCATTTCTTGTGGTTCTTAAATACCTTCACCTTGAATGAAATCTGCTGAGCTCTGGTGTTTTTTTGCTTAAGTAGTTATTATGGGTATTGTTATATGATAGGTAAAAGGAAGGGAAACCTAAACTTTGGTACGAGGATGAGGATTGCAATGGGTGCCGCCAAGGGCATACTGTACCTTCATACCGAGGCTAACCCTCCCATATTCCACCGAGATATTAAAGCTAGCAACATACTTCTGGACCGCATGCTGGTTGCTAAAGTGGCTGACTTTGGACTCTCACGACTTGCACCGAATATGGATGACGAAGGAAACACGCCTAAATATGTGTCAACAGTTGTGAAGGGAACACCAGTAAGTTTGCTTCAGAAAATTGCAGGAATGACTTAAATTGTATTATTTAGTACCGGACAGACACACACACACACACATACATGTTTGCACATATGTCCGTACATATGGGAGTTTTGTGCAACATTTGCAGTGTCATGAGGTTGTTCTGGCTGGTAAACTCCTTCCTTTCGTTTTTATTCTACTTGTATGTTTGCAGGGATACTTAGATCCGGAGTATTTTTTGACTCGTAAGTTAACGGACAAAAGTGATGTTTATAGCTTGGGAATTGTGTTTCTGGAGCTTTTGACAGGCATGCATCCGATATCACATGGGAAAAACATTGTTCGTGAGGTACCATGTTTAATAATAGCACCAGATGGTCAAATTTTAGACACTTTTTTTTTCCTTCTTCAATACTTTAGTTGGATTTTATATTAATGTAGGATAAGAAAATTCAACTCCAAGAACATATTGATTAAAAGAAATTAAGAACATCAAATCACTGCTGACCTAATTCATTCTTCAACTATCACAAAGGAAAAATAACTGTCACCACTGGTTTGATTTGATTCGAAGTTTTAAACCATAACCGAGTCAATTAAATCAGTTCTTATGTTGAAAAACTGACCTTTAACTTTGTTTTTTTGTTCAGTTTTAGTGGGTTTGATTTTTTGAAATCAGTTTAGTCAGTATATCCAAAAGATTTAGTTGTTGATAGAGCTCAATGGTTTCATATGATTTATGAAGCCCACTCCATTTAGTGGGATAACGCTTATTGTTATTGTTTAAGTAGTTTGGTTTTGACCTAACAATGCAGAATGTTTTGTCAGGTTAATGAGGCGCTTCAGTGTGGCACGATATCTTCCATTATAGATAGCAATATGGGTTCATATCCATCAGATTGTGTGGACAAGTTTCTAAATCTTTCCCTCAGTTGTTGCCATGAGAATCCAGAGGAGAGACCAGGCATGATAGATGTGGTGAGGGAGCTGGAGATTATTCTCTCAATGTTGCCTGATTCTGAAACTGCTTTCCCAGACAGTGCATATGATTTTTCTGTTGAAATGGCTTCATCATCATCAACATCATCGAAATCATACATGGCAAGGGACAGCCAAAACATGTCCTCTCCTATGTTGTCAGGAAGCAACCTTGTCAGTGATGTTATTCCCACCATTGTTCCTCGTTAATCGATGCCCCACACACTCTTCCTCTTAGACATACAATTTTAGGAGATCAAGTTGGAACTCGATCCTCTCGGTCCAACAATTCTGCTACCCTCTCTTGTTCAAAGTTTCGTTCATCTGAGTGTTTGGATTAGCTTATTTTAAGTGATTTTATGTTGTACAAGGTAAATATATGAAAGGAGTTTTGTCATGTAAACCGCAAAAATGCTTTTTTTTTCCCCTTGGCTTCCAAACACCCACTAATCTAATGGTTTAGAGAACTCAATCCAATAACTGAGTGTATTGCATATATCAATAAGAAACAGATTACTTGGTCAAGTCCCTCTTCTAATATGCTTAGATCAGATCAATGGACCAGATTTCAGAGAGAAGACAGTGAAGGTACGTAGTATGTTGTGTTTTTCTGCATGAAGGAAGCTGATACTGCGGATTTGATTACAAAGGTGGGGGTTGTGAAAGTGGATGGAGTCAATATGTACTATTGAAGATGTAGTGAGGAAATTGTGTGATGTTAAAGGCAAGTTTGTAGGTAGAAACTCTCATATAACTGTGGCACTTGACTGATCCAGAATTTTGATGTATTCTTACATGTATCATATAGAAAGCATAAAATTACACGATATGAATATGGAAACTTTCATATTTTTAGGTCAATTATGAACCAGATTGTCATCTTCTGAATTTGATTTCATTCAAGTCCTTGTAACAATTCGACCAAAAAAACGAAGTCCTTGTAACAACAAAAAGGTGGGAAAGTCGGTGAAAAATCCTTGTTTAAAAATTTTAGCACTTAAAGTTGAGTATTGACACTTTTTATAAAAGTTATGGAACTCGGACCGGACCGGCCGGTCCGGTCCGGGTTCAAATTTGAATTAAAAAAAAATATATTTTTTCTTTAGAATTTTATACTATAAGCTTAAAATTTTCAATTTCTTACCGGTTTGACCCACTGACCCTTAACCCAGTATCCCGACCGGTTCAATACCCGATCCGAGTTTTAATACCTTGCTTTTTATATATAAAATCTTAGAATAATAATATTTTTTACCAATAAAATTTTTAAATATGGACTTTATCCCGATTTTCCAAAAAAAAAAAAGCAATGTAAAATCACTTTGTGCTTTTAATAAAAGAAAATTTTCATAACCTACTCAAGTTAGCAACAATGATGAAGGCTTGCACATATTAAAGAAGAGGTTGAAGGTTCAATTCTCAACTTCTATGTATAGAGCAAGCTTAATTAAAAAAGTTGTATTCTCTCAACCGTATTTTAAAGGAGATTATATTCGCTATTGATTAAAATTATACTTTTGTTTTTTAATTTTGAAGTCAAACCACCCAACTTGGCCAATATGATTTCCAGCTCAGCTTGAATAGTAGGGGACAACAAAACTGGACACAATCTAAATAGCATGATCCTAGACAACTGGACTCAATTTTATCTATTTATTAAATGACTAATTAATTAGTTAATTAAAAGGGCTCAGCTTCTCTCCCATGAATTTTCCGTCCCTTGCGCCTCCATTGCGGATACACGACATGCGTTTGAAGAAATGGTGAAACGCAAATGTGGTGGGTGTGGCCTCTAAAATGAAATGATATTAAATGGCCCACAAAATTTTAACAGCACAGTGACATATTTATCCAAAACAAAGAAACGTTATTTACAAATAATTAAACACTATTGTTTTTCATACTAAAATTATTCTATCAAATATAAAACACCTTCTTAAAAAATTATTACTCCTTCCGATCCTAGATATAAGATAGAATTGCCTATTTTAGAGATATTAAGAAAACTAATTAAATTACTTTAAAATATTTATATTTGTCATTTTTTTTCCAAACTATTTTGCCTAACTTATAAACTGATATATAATTTAATGATACACAACATATAATATGGGTTAAGTAATTTATTTAGCTTATTTAATCTTTTTTAAAAAAAGTTAACCCTGTCTTATATTTAGGACTAGAGGGATTACTTCTTTGTTATATATATATATATATATATATAACAAAAAATATTATTCTCTCTTCCTTATAAATAGAACCAAAGAAGTAATCCTTTTAGTCCTAAATATAAGATATGGTTAACTTTTTTTTAAGAGATTAAAAAAACTAAATAAGTTACTTAACTCATATCATATGTTGTATATTCTTATATTATATATTAATTTAAAAATTAGGCAAAATAGTTTGGAGAAAAAATGATAAATTTAAATATTTTAAAGTAATTTAATTAGTTTTCTTAATATCTCCAAAATAGACAACTCTATCTTATATCTAGAATCAGAAGAAGTAATAATTTTTTAAGAAGGTGTTTTATATTTGATAGAATAATTTTAGTATGAAAAACAATAGTGTTTAATTATTTGTAAATAACGTTTCTTTGTTTTGGATAAATATGTCACTGTGCTGTTAAAATTTTGTGGGCCATTTAATATCATTTCATTTTAGAGGCCACACCCACCACATGTGCGTTTCACTATTTCTTCAAACGCATGTCGTGTACCCGCAATGGAGGCGCAAAGGACGGTAAATTCATGGGAGAGAAGCTGAGCCCTAATTAAAAACATGGTGATAGGCTTTTGACTATTCCCACTAAGGCACTAGTCCAGATATATCAGATTACATTAGATCACAGATGAAGCCGAAACTGTGGGGGGACTAGAAAATTAAGAAAAACCAAATAAAGCTTGATTAACTAATGGCAACAATTGATTCTTGTGATTTTCTTTAGGTATTATTTTGACTCTTGTATAGAAAATTATGTTACAACCTATTATATGACTTGGTTTAATTCAGATTAATCATACCCCAAATTTCTTCTGAAAATCATTAGACAAAAAATTTGGATTGTCTCCTCATCAATTTTTTCGTTTTTACTCATCATGTCATCCTCACTATTGGATAAAAAATTTGAAGGGTTGGGACACCCAAAAAACAACAAATTGAAGGGTTGAAATTTATTATATTATAAAATAATAATAATAGTTATATTGCATAAACAGAAATAAATATATAAAAAATAAATAAATTTAAATTATTCAAAATTTATATGGAAGGTTCAAAATTGTAGATTACCTGAAAATAAAAAAATTATAATTTTATAAAATATTAAAGATCAACAATTCATTATTTTTGATCTAATAGTAGAAACTAGAGTAATCTCCATGTGCATCACACGGGACGATATTTATTATTCAATGTTGTTTGCAAAATATAAATTATCCAAACACATTATCAAAAGCCATGCATTTTTTTTACCCCTCCGTGCAGTGGAAAAAAAATTAATAAATTAATTATACGCAAAAATTACGTTCATGTTTTGTGTGGTAAATTTAAAGAAAAGATAAAAATTGTGTTACAAAAATTATTCCATTGCATAACCAAGATTTTTTTTTTTGCCCGGCATAACTAAGATTGGTAGTGTTGGCGACATCTCTATAAACATAAGACAATGTATAATTGAAGTTGTGTCCAAACTCCAAACACATTATCTTTAAGAGATATTCTACAACCCTTCAGTAAATCAGAAAGCTGCACTCCCTAAAATTAAATAAGTCATTCCTACAAAAAATACGGTGACAAAACAATATAAAGATAATAGTACAACTCAAGAGAAGAGAGAGGAGGGGAACTCGGGATGAAGCTTAGTGTTACATGTCCTCGGTGCATCTTAACTATACACCAAACATTGCTTTCTATATGCAGAGGACATTTGATCATTGAAGAGTCTTGATGGTCATTGAAGAAGGCCTTGTGACAATTAAATTAGCAATTCCGAAATACTCCCTCCGGTCCTAATTATAAGGCAATTTTGATTTTTTTTAGAAAAATTAAGGAAGCTAATTAAATTATTTTAGAGTATTTATATTTATATTTTTTTCTCAAATTAATTAGTTTGACTAATAAACTAATATATAATCTAATAATACATAATATATGATATGATTAAGTAAATTATTTAGCTTCCTTAATTTTTTCAAAAAAAATCAACTTTGTCTTATAATTAGAACTGAATGTAGTATTGTCTAATGGTGGTGTAAAGCAATTTTTTTTTTTTTTGGTGGTGTAAAGCAATTGAAGCTATTAAAACTAGTTAACAATGTAATGAAAACGATAAAATAAAACACATAAACGTTTCATAATCAGTTTCTGTGTTCATCGCAATATGATAAGAACCAAGTCCAAGAGCTCAGGGTAAGATTTGCACAATTCAAATAGTTTTTTAATGATACAAATTTAAGAATTTTTAACTAATGATTTTTAAATAAAAAAATCATTTTTATGAAAAACTGACGGTTAATTAGAGAATATGTTATTTTAGATTCTGTACATATTAAAATATTTTTTAAAAATTTATAGTAAAAATATTTAATTTGAATCATTCAAATTAAATTTCAGTGGTGTGTGGTGCTTAAAATTGGTTCCTAAGCACGTTTGGTTCGATTCCACGAGAGAGAATTACATATAATATAGATGCAACAAATTGATTATAGCATTTGATTGTACTTATATAATATAAAGAGGATTATATTTATTAATCCTAATTACATCATTTGGTGTAATTAGAATTACACTACTATGACTGATAAATGTTGATACATACATTATGTAATCAAATGAAAAAGACATTATTGCCATTATAATTTTTTAAATTAACCAAAGAGCCACCCATAAATGCCATTATAATGTTCTTGAATTAAAATAACACTTCATGCATCAAGTTATTGTCTCAGTAGATAGCATGGTTTAACCAAAATTGGCCGTAAAACAAAACCAATACATCGCTCCCATATTTATTTTTCCTTTACAGTATCTTTATGCTTTTGGTTATGCTGAATTTTGTTTGATGTTTTCATGGTCATTGTTAGAATGAGTTTTGGGCATTTTGACTTGAGGAATCTTAACACCGTTTATGTCCAACATATGCCTTTTTTAATACAGTTTTCAATATTGTTTCAACATCTTTTCTATAGCCGGGTCAAAAAAAAAAAAAAAATCTTTTCTATAGATATAATAGATAAGTATATAATTAGAAAAAAAAAAATTCTTACACATTTATTACTTTTAACTAATTTTAACAAACATTTTTTTTTTTGTTGCCTACCCGGTTCACTAGAGCTTTACCCCGACTACATCCGGATCCGACCTGCATCGCGCTCCTGGCTATGGTGGGAGAGTCTACCAATAGGAATTTTCTGCATACACAAGGCTCAAACCCGAGACCTTACTTAAGCGGAATCAAGTCGCTTATCACTTGGACCAACTCCCATTGGTTTTAACAAACATTTTAATTTGCTTGATTTTGGTAGTTATTAATTATAAAAAATAGTGGAGGAGTAGCTTATTGGTTTTCAAACTAATAGCCATATTAAGTCTTCCTGACTGCCTAATTTTTTAATAATGAATTGAATCAAGAATTGTAATTGAAACCTTAGTGCCATTAGGTATATTAAGGGTATATTTGCTGGAATCTTCCTCAACTGCATTTAACGCTACTCTTTTACTTGAATTTAACACTGTTATTACATCTGTTTCTACGAGCTTTCTTATGATATAATAGATGGGATGATGAGAAGAAAGGATGAAAGAGAGGATTAAATCCGATTTTTGCCATGATATTCTTAACTGAGTAATAAACAACTTCTAATCTTTTTTGTCCCAAATAAACAACTTCTCCTCAAGGTTAAAATTAACTATCTTTAATAAAGTTATTAGAGTAAAATACATCAATACTATCTTTAAAAAGCTATATGAGTCTCCCTTAAAATCAAAATATATATTACATAAACGTCCCTTCTAGTTTTGATAGCTTTGAGATTTTTAGTTGAATATTAAATTATATCATTGAGCTATTATTTGACCAAAACACCCCTCATTAACAAAAATATTACTAATCAGTAATCACACGTATACGTATTATATTATAGAATATATAGATATAGGGGGAGTTTATGATAACTTATTTTTGGGTAATAAGTGTTTATTACGTAAGTCGAGATAAAACTCCTCTCACATACTTATCTCGTATACCGTAAATCATGATTTATAATTACTTATAAGTAAAAAATAAACTATTCCAAATAAACACATAGATATAGCCTGTGTTTGGTATCACTTAGTGTATGTTTGACATTGCTTATTGGGGGTCAATAAGCACTTATTACGTAAGTCGAGATAAAACTCCTCTTACATACTTACCTCGTATACCGTAAATCATGATTTTTAATCACTTATTGTCTAAAAATAAGCTAGCTCAAACGAACACTTATTGTTGGACAATAAGTCCTTATTACGCAAGCCGAGATAAAACCCCTCTCACATACTTACCTCGTATACTATGAATCATGATTTATAAACACTTATTACCTAAAAATAAACTATTTCAAACAAGCACATACATATCATAAGAAAGAAAGAAATAATGTATTATACGGTGCTAGTACCTTATATTAATATCAACAAGTATTGCAAAGTTCATCTCATCAAAAAAAAAAGTATTGCAAAGTTCAAAAAGAATATCCCTAAAAAAAAAAAACAAACAAACAAAAGAGAATATCTCCCACCACGGTTAGTTTCCCGCGGGGCCCACCAGAAGGAAGCTGATTGTGTCATTGTGCAGAGTTTCCAGTTTGTCCTTTGTACATTCCCTTTTTCTTTATTACGAGTATTACTGTATTTTCTATATACGCTGCGTACGAAACGGTGACCTATATCCTACGAAACTGCTTCCCCATTTCTTTATCTATTAGTTGCAAACAAAACAATGGGCTCTCTTTCTCTTTCCTTCTCACTGATCAGCTCCATTTCACATTTGCAACTCCCATAAAAATATCTGTTGGCGCTTCCATCCTCTCCGCGGTTCTTTTCTGTTTAGGTGCGTCTCTTCTTAATTCCCCTCTAGGGTTTTCGGGAATCGTTGCTATCCTCTGTAATTTGCCGGATCTTTGGGTAATGATCTTTATCTTCAATTACCCTTCTGGAACTGATTGTTTATTGTAGGGCATTATACTATGATAACCCATTTATATTTGATTGCCGCGGTTATCTTTCCTGTCGGACATTGGTTCTCTATTCCGATTTTGGAGATTGCCCTTGCCTTGTAATTGAGTACAGAAAGTCGCTTCTACTAAGTATTTCTCACGAGGCCAGATTGAGATTCTGAATATTATGCGAAATTGAGTTTTGAATTTGTTCCCTTTTTTTCCTTGTTGTGGGGGGGGGGGGGGGTTTAGCGGAGATTCATTAGTCATTCATTTTAGATTAGAAAAGAATCTCTTCTTTTTATGATCAAAGTACTGCGTGCTTTGATGTGTTTTGGGAGTGTCAATTAGGAAGGCACAGGTAACTATATCTAGGTGCTAATCTTTTTCTCATAATTATTTATTTGCAGGGACGTTGACCAAGAGGTCCAAACTTTGTTGGAAATGTTTGACTTGTGATTGCTGTGTCTAGACTGCCTTTTGGATGCGTTTGTCTTGTGGATGTTATTGACTATCTGATTGGGCTCATAGCATCATCTTCATGCTATGAGCTTCTGTCCTGCATCCTTGATTGATCATGGAGCACTAGCTTCTAAAGATTTCATTTGGGGCTGGTGACGTTAAGAAAGCCCTTTGTCTGTTTACATCTGAAAGTAGAATTTGATTCACATGGCTTGGAATCCAAAGCTGCTGCTACATGTTGCTGTCCTGTTTCTACTGTCCTTCATTATCTTATTTGGTAACTCAAAAGCTGAAGTTGAACATGAAGTTATACAAAAAATTAGATCTGCTCCACATAAGAATGTAGGAAGCAAGGTCATTGATGGTACTGGTCTAGAGAATTCCCTTGCTTTTGAAGAAACCACTAATGTGCTGAGTGATAGGAAAGGTGGAAGTAGTAAAGTTTCTATTTCAACAGTTGCATTATTCACTTTGGCAATGGCAGCTGCAACTGGTTTAGGTGCTGTACCTTTCTTCTTTGTGGAGCTTGACCCACAGTGGGCTGGATTATGCAACGGAATGGCAGCAGGTGTCATGTTGGCTGCAAGTTTTGATCTTGTACAGGAAGGGCAGGAACATGGATCAGGAAGCTGGGTGGTGATTGGGATTCTAGCTGGTGGCATTTTTATTTGGCTATGCAAGAAGGTGATGAAGTTCTGGCCTGTTCTCTGTACCAAAAATCATAATTTGTCTTGCTTTGAAGAAAGTAGTTGAACCTGTATGTGTGTGTGTTTTGAAATAGTTTTTCTGTTCTGTACATGAACTTTTCTTCATTGTTGTTGTGACCATGGACATTTGAAATGCTTCTCAGCTTTTCTTAAACTTTGTATGATAATGCCATAAAGGGTGACTTTGGCTTCAAAACTATCATTTTAAGAACATAAGTATTTATACTTGGGGATCATGTCAGTAATGCCCCACATGTTCTTTTAACTGAATGCGGACTATATAAAATGTTTTCCCCCCTCAAAATTTTAAAAACTTTTAAACTGAAAAGAACGAAGTTATTTATCTTTGGCATATCTTTTAGGGGCAAACCAATCTACTCCAAGAATTTTGCCAATTTGGTGATTCGGTCATTTGATGAAAGAATTCAATGTTTGTTGATATGTTGTGTGATTCTTTTCTTTTTCATATCTTTTGGGACGCACTTGGTCATATAAATTTTTTATCTACCTTTATAATTTCACTTTTGGGTTCATTACATTCTTATTTCAGTCTACATTATCTGCTTGGTTTCAGTATCTTGAGCAATATGGGGAAGTAAGCATGTTGGATATAAAGGGTGCTGATGCAGCCAAAGTGGTTCTAGTTATTGGAATAATGACACTTCATTCTTTTGGAGAGGGTTCTGGGGTTGGGGTCTCCTTTGCTGGCTCAAAAGGTTTCTCTCAAGGTCTGTTGGTTACATTGGCTATTGCTGTACACAACATACCAGAGGGATTAGCTGTGAGCATGGTGCTAGCATCAAGAGGTGTCTCCCCACAGAATGCTATGTTATGGAGCGTAATAACTTCTTTACCTCAGGTATTATTATTGTTGTTGGTGTTGTTATTATTGTTGTTGTTGTTGTTACAAGCTGAATCATCGTACCTCATAAAGGGATAAAACTTAAGCCAGCCCTATAGAGAAACTGTCATGCAACAATATCAAACTATGGCTTATATACAGCCATTTAACATTGTCAAGGTACAATGATGATCTATTCAGATACAATAGCAAATGATGTGATACAAATTAATGGTTCTTTGGCACAACTCAATAATCAATATTGTTTGTATACTTCAGATACTATTCATTGTTGTGAGATTGTTAATGCTTGGGTATGTTTTCATTGTTATAATGATTTTGGGCAAGTGGTATGCTTGAGTCTGCTTTGCTTTGAGTGAGGTATTTCTTGTACGGTTTCTCCTCTCAATTCTAATTTTCAGTTTCTTGTATTAACTTGTATGTTTCTTCAACATAAAGCACTACGACTATGAAGTTGCTGAATTATTTCTAGTTGGGTTTGCACTGAGGCAGTACTGTCTAACCTGAAAGGATTAGTTTCTCTTCTCAACCATTACATTGAACTATGAAAGATTTGGTAGTGTCTTCAATGTTATCTTATCTACTGAAGTCACATCCTGTGTGAGTTTGCCTATACCATGCAGATTAGTTGCATGGGCAGTTAATTTCTGCTCAAGTTCATGAAATATTAGTGTCCATCATTTGGACCGTTAATATGATCATTAATTGTAGTAGTTAACATTTTTACCAAAATTGTTACAATTTGAATCTTACACTCCATGAGTGAGCCTAGAACAATTTGAATCAAGGATTGAATTTGAAGTAGTCCTAAATTGACCAAAAATTGTATGAAAGGACAATTCGAGCCAATGTGGCAGAATTTCATGTTTCTTAAACATAGACATGAGTGAAAACAATGAATTGGTATGGGTATTATTGTTTTGTTTGTTTTTGCCACTTAACAAGGAAGATCGTTCGAGAATTAATTACTCACATTTAATTTAATGAATAATGGCTTTGTACATTTAACTCATGCTAAATTTATTGCCTTATTTTATGCATATAGTATTGCAAGAATATATATTCATATTATATTGGATAAATTGCACAGCCCCGGGATGCTGGTGCATAAAGAGAAGCTCTCAAACTTTCAAAATTCATTCCCTCTAAACTTTTAAATTTTAAATGCACATGACCTAAAGTTCGTTAGATTTTGCAACTAAGTATAAATTTTAAGGGTGTTATTTGCACAAATTTGAAAGTTTATGGTGACTCCTCAAGTTTAAAGTCAGAGGAGTATCTGTACATGACTTAAAACTCATGACACCCTTTGCAATTTAGTCTTTTTATGTTTCAAGAAGTTTTCTATTTGTTTCTAAATTTTAGGATTTTATACTATTTATGATTCAAAATTTTGAAATACGCAGTTGAAATATTGATTCTTGTTGCACATTGCAATTTGATAATTAATAATTGTTAAGTGGTTGGGTTCTGTGGTAGCATAATATCATAACCGTATTATAGGTTCATCCAGCGGTGGCTAAAATATTATTGTTAGGGTTGAGCTAAACTGATAACCTCTAACAAGTGGTTGTTGAAATTGTAGTTTTTGGCCATGGTCTCTAACTGTGTTATGCTTGATTTGATGCAGCCAATCGTAGCAGTTCCTTCATTTATGTGTGCTGATGCATTTAGTAAGTTCCTTCCTTTCTGCACGGGATTTGCAGCTGGGTGTATGATCTGGATGGTTGTTGCAGAAGTGCTCCCTGATGCATTCAAGGTGACATACTTTGCATGAGTGATGGATCTTCTGATCTTAAAGTTTCTTTTTCATAATTATATTATCTTTATTTTCTTTTTTAATATTTTAATGGATGGTAGCAGCGTGGTGGCCAAATTTGGGACGCACTCCACCATGAGCATCATTCTCATCATGGCATGACCTTTTCTTGTCATTCTCTGAATTGATTCCTACTTTCTCTTGCATTCACTAGACTTCAAATTGGATGATCCCACTTGTTCACATTTTATGTTATATGTAAAGATTAGAACTTCATTGATATCACAAGAAACTGTTCCCCTGGATCCATAATGCATTTCTTATGTTATTTTCGTCCAGATTTTTCTCTTTTAATGTATAATAGTTTTTTGTGCTTTGGATTACAGGAAGCCTCTGCTTCACAGGTTGCATCAGCAGCAACCCTTTCTGTAGCATTTATGGAAGCTCTCAGCACCCTCTTTCAAAATTTCAGCCACGACTACAAGTGAGTTTATGAGAAGGAATCAATTGAATTTTTGTTGTCCACATCACCATATCACAGAAGTAACACTTTCTAGTTTTCTTTTCTTGATGCCTCCTGAAAGTTTGATTTCTTTTACAGCTCCGAGGATGCTTCTGGCTTCTTTGTTTCATTACTTTTTGGCCTTGGCCCATTACTTGGGGGCATCATTCTGCTTGCATTTGCTCTCGCCTTTCATCTTCGGCATGCTCTTCTCATGGGCACAGCTTGTGGGATTGCTTTTGTTCTTGGTGCTTGGCGACCGGTGCAGCTTATTTTGTCTTCAAAGTTGGGATTTTTTCCTGTTATATTCCTCCTTGCTGCAGGGGCTGCTTTCGTCCATGTTTCTAGCTCCAGCATGTTGAAGGTTGCATATCGCAAAAAGACCTCAGCCAGTGACTTACCTGCAATCACTGGGTTCCCACTGAGCGTTCACACCCTTCAATCATTCATCTCATGTGGAACAGTTGCTTTTCATGCTTTGGCCGAAGGACTCGCGTTGGGAGTGGCCGCACCAAAAGCGTACGGACTTGGCCGTCACATGGTGCTACCAGTCTCTCTACATGGACTCCCACGAGGAGCAGCGGTGGCTAGCTGCATCTTTGGCGCAACCGATAGTTGGCACGCTTCCCTTGCATCAGCTGCCATAATCGGATTCATGGGCCCGATGTCAGCAATCGGGGCAATCCTCGCCGGTATCGATTACAGCGGTCTAGACCATGTTATGGTCTTTGCATGTGGTGGATTAATCCCAGGTTTTGGAAATATGGTTAAGAGGGCACTAAGTTTGGAAAAAAGTAAAAGCACCTTTGGCCTCACTATGGGTATGGGTTTTGCTATTTTATGTCTGACATTCACCAGGTTGGTTTGCTTGCATACACCTTACTGCAATTCTGCACCAGAAGCTGTAAGATAGGGATGATTGTGGTGCATCATCATCATCTATATATATACTGTTAATGTTATACAATAGAGACATATAGAGAACTCTCTGAATTGATGACCCAAGTCCCCAGAGCCATGAAAGTGTTTAGTTTTATTGACCAACTGAGACTGCAGAGATTCGTGCGCCATTTATAGCGGGGGATTTAAAGAGGCTAACAGGTTATACTTCTTTGGGTCCTGAGGCAGAGATTTAATACAGGCGCTAAGAGTTGCCATTCAGAATCTGATGTTTGTCATGTTTAGCTTTTTCTTTGTATATAGTTTTTTATTTTATTGAACCCTAATCTCTTACACTGTGATGAACGTAGCAAAACGTGGATATAAATCAGCAGATTCTGATTCTTTTTCCGCTCGTTGGTTTTGGTTTTGGGTTTGGGTCAGTGCATGATTTTAACTGGGTTAAATTAATATATTGTTTGTATAACTAAAAACAACGATACATTTTAAGAATATGATAGTACATAGATTTATGTGATATTTACAATTTTATCATAATATATTAGAATTATTTTTAACATAATTAAATGTCAGTTTGGTTGAATTAATGTTGTCACTAATTTATTGATTTATTTGATTCGGTCAAATTTTTATATTCACCCGGTTTCATATTTCGATTGATATATAATTAAAACAAGTAAAATTTATCGGCATGCTTTTGATCATTTATTGTTTGACTACATAAATTAAAAGAGAGTAAAGCTAAAATTAAAGATCTTAAACTACAAGTTTTTCATCTTGAGTTCTCGAATTTTAAATTCAGTTTGTTTTAGTGTAAACGCACAACAATAACAATAAAACCTTTATCCCACTAAGTGGGATCGGTTACATGGATTGCATGACGCCATCATGTTATGTTGAAATCCATATCTTTAGGTATATTATTAATCAAAATGTATCTCTCTATGACCTTGTTAAGTGTTCACTTCGGTCTTCCACGATCTCGTTTTACAAGACTTCATACTGTTTGATCAACTCTCCTCACCGGTGTATTCAACAGCCTTCGTTGAACATGTCCAAACCACTTCATACGACTTTTGCGGGGCAATCACATAAAAAATCAATAAACAATATTTTTCAAACTAATAGCTGTAGAAAATTGTGTCTTTTTAATACACCTACTCTTGTGTGCATATAATTTAATATTGTATTAATATATTAGCAAAATGTCAACCATGAAAACTCTCAGCCCTGTTGACTTTGTTTTGCAGAGATTAATAAAATAAAAGAAGTTATATCAAAATATTTATATTTATCACACTTCTCTAAACTTATTTATTTAACTAATAAATTGATATATGATATAATAATATACTATATGTTATATTTAGATGACTTATTTAACTTCTTCAACCTTGCCAAAAAAAAAAAAAAAAATCAACCGGACCGGGAGAGAATATATTAACTAGATGTAATATTATTTTTAATGACATCTAATTTTAAAATTATTTAATTCTTCCTGGAAAAGATTTTAATTCATAAGCGTGCTAGGCTGCTAGCTACAAAATAAATTCATTCATCCACAGTCAAGCGTATGGGTGAACTACTCACTCTAGCTAGTTCATCTGCAATGCCCAGAAACCAAAGCCTCACAAACAAGTTCTAATCTTTGATCCTTCTTCTTCTCCCTCACTTTGAAATCGACTCTTTATTGCCCTGCAAATCCTCTTCTCTGCTCTCCACTGCTAATGGCTTCTGCTGTTTTTGTTCTGACACACTCTGTGAACCAGTCACCCTGGCCAGCATCACAAACGTCATGCCTCCAACAATATTGTTCAAGCATCTCAATACAACCACAGATGATTTGAATCCCAATGGAGGAAGCGCTTTCTCCAACACAAACTCAATCCCATTCAAAGTTTGGTACCTCAGATTGCTGCCAAATCCCATGTGAGCCGCCCATGTCAGAGAATTCAACAGTGTTGGAGGTGGCTTGTTTGGTGTCTCAAAGTTTGGATCCATCTTCTTCCTGATCTTGATCAACCCATTTGAAATTGCAGTTCCTGCAAGCCCAGCTCCAAATCCAACAGCTGCAAACAATGTTCCTTTGTACACAAGGGTTCCAAATCGATCAAGGATCCCATAAGCACCTGGTTCGAACATGTGGCTACGCGGGCAACTTGCAAAGATTGAAGGTAGATTTGAGGATGCTGAAGAAGAAGCCATGGTGGGTGCTAATAGATACATGAGGGTGAAATTCAGAATTGATCCGACGACAAGTGTGCAGAAAACGAAATCGAGCTCGTTCAATCCGAAATTTGGACGAGAAGCCATGTCTCCGATGATGCAAGCGCTCACTCCCACCAATTCTTCCATCAGAACCTTGAAAGGGAATTGGGGATCGGCGGCAACCCTCGATCTCCATCCCGCCAGAAACATGCCCAAAATGCCCTGTCCCTGAGATGACGACGATGAAGATGAATCGTCCGAATTCCCGTCGTTGTTGCCCCAATCTCCGCTGCCGCCATCATCACCTCCTCCGCGCCCAACTCCGTCGCTACCATCACCGCCGGCGAATGAAATTTGCAGATTCTCCGGCAGATTAGGCTCGTAGACCTTTGGGCTGATGAGAGGGAGAGATCGATTTCCAGAATGTAAGGAAGATGGAAACGAAATAACGGCACGGTGATTGAGTGCGCGAGCGTCTGAAACAGTGTGGTAGAAGCCAGAGAGAGGAGAAGAACGAAGCTGAGCCATGGCCGCCATGTAGTCCGGCTTAACCCCACACGATCTGGAACAGAGCTAAAGATTTAAGAATCAACACTCGTGAATAGCTACAACATACAGATTTTGAAAAATTTAGCGCATGAACATCGTTCTCAGATCATGAACAGAAACAAAAACTAGACAATAATCAGAAAGATTCATAATTAAACAGAGAAACTAAGAAGATTGGGAAAAGGGAAAGAACCTGAAAATGAGAATGACAGTAGGGAATAGCAAAGGAGAAGAAGGAAGAGTGCAGCGGATTTGGGCGAAAATGTGAGCAGAAAATTCTGAAACGGAAGCTAAAATCTCAAAACCCTTATAAAGTGACAGGTTTCTGGTCACTAGAACCCTACGCTGGAGAGTGAAAAGGACCTTTCCAACAAAAAAAAACAGAATAAAGATTCTTTTTATTTTCTTTTTGATATTTCTCCCCCATACCAAAATATAGGGATAATCCTTATAAAATACCTTTGAAATAGGAAAATCCCTAATCAGTACATTAAAATCAAAAAATCCGGATCAGTCACGTGTCAGTACGGATGAACAGTGCGGGTGGCGCCAAAAGACGATTTTGCTCTTCAATCCTCATTCTCGCCACTTCAAAAATAACAACACGCGTTTTTTAATTAACAACTCCGGATTCTTGATTAACAACTTCGTATTCTTATTTCACAACTTCCTCATCTAAGTTTCAAGGCCAATAACAACACCTCTTTTTTTTATTAACATGCCCTCTTAATTAACAACTCCGTATTCTTGATTAACAACTCTATTTTATCTTTTTACTTTCACAATAACAACACCGGTGTTGTTATTTTTTTTTTTTTGGATTTACACCGGTGTTGTTATTAACAATACCATATTTTACATTTACAACTCTCATTTCTTATTTCACAACTTCGTAATTTAAGTTTCAGGGTCAATAATAACACCTCTTTCTTTATTTACAACACCTTTTTTTACATTAACAACACTATATTTTTGAGATGCGAATATGTGAAAGAATAAAGCGGAGTTGTTAATCAAGAATTCGGAGTTGCTAATAATAAGACCGGTGTTGTTATTATGAAAGTAAAAAGATGAAACTAGAGTTGTTAATCAAGAATACGGAGTTGTTAATTAAGAACCGCGTGTTGTTATTTTTAAAGTGGCGAGAATGAGGGCTAAAGGGCAAAATCGTCTTTTGGCGCCACCCGCACTATTCATCCGTACTGACGTGTGACTGATCCGGATTTTTTTGATTTTAATGTACTGATTAGGGATTTCCCTATTTTAAGGGTATTTTATAGGAATTTTCCCTAAAATATAAGGCCTAATTAACAGTTAAATTATTCAAATTCTAATTTAGATTGTTTAATTCAATAAATTCTAAATTAAGTCATATGTCCTAAAGTGGGATTTTAAAATTCAATAATTTTACCTTGTTACCCCAACTTTGAGTTTGGGAAAATCCTATATAAAGTTGTTTGAAATAGAAAAATTCTAAATTAGGCTGCTAAATTTAATAAATTCTTAATTAAGTTATCGACCCGATTTAGGATTTCATAATGTGTATCAAATGACTTTACTGCCCTGTCCAATTCCTTCTCTCCTATTAAAAGAGTTTCATTGCTTTATAAATTATTTTTTTTGACAAGTATATATATATACACATAGATAAACATTAACATCTAATAAAATAAAATATGACTTGCTTGAATCAAAATTTTTTTTTTGGTGGTCCAGAAGGATAATCAAGAACAATTCAAGTTAAAAAAGGAAGATTTAACCCCAATATCAATTAAACGATTTTAAGTTCAATATTAAGAATAAAAAAATTTATTTTTGAGTTGAATTTTTTTACTAGAAAAAAATCAAGCTATGTTAATCCCAAGAAAAAAAAATCTGATATATGTGTGATTCATCACAATATATATTAAAGAGTTTATTAACTACATATTATAAAAATAAGTTTCATTAACAACTTAACAACGTAAAAAAAGTGTTTCATCATCGTTAAAAAAAGTAACATATATATCACACAAGTCAAAATTGTGTGATTAATGTAGTTTGATTTTCTTTTTTTAAAAAAATAATTCAAGTTCTTCCAAAAATAAAATTTACAATTCACAATATTTAACTAAAAATCATTTAATTAATATTTGGGGTTATGGTTTTCTTTTTACTTTTTGGCTTTAATTATTCATAATGATTCTTCTAAAACACAAAAAATTCCTTTAATTTAAGCAAATTATATTTGTTTTATTATGTGTTAGTGTTGATATATATATTTATTTATTGAAAAACTAAGTTATGGAGAAAAAAAACTCTTTTAAGAGAATAGAGAAGATAATTTTATATAAGATTTTTCCTTTGAGGTAAGTATCCATCTCTCCTAATCTTTTTAACAAAAATACGGACTAATTGATTACACACACTCCGATCTTCAACAATTTTCCTTTTACAAAAAGCTCTACCTCCCAAATAACGTTAGAGTATTAACAAAATTAAATTTGAGTCTATATAAATAAAGAGAACATTTTTTTTATACAATCCTTCACCTCTGGATATAATTTCAGGTAAAAAATAAAAAATAAAAGCTTTGGATATAAGCGAATCTAAGGCAATGCAGTGAGTGTCAGAAACATGGCTTTGTTTCATCGGAGGTTTTATTAAATTAGGTTGGGTTGGGATGATGTTGGAGATTAAAAATAGGTGTTTGATTGGGATGATGTTGGAGATTAAAAATAGATGTTTGATTAGAAAGATGTTAGATTAGGTATGTGAGGTTTTTTTATCCTTTAGTGGTAACCCCTTTACAAAACCTTCAAGTTTAGGGTTTTTTTTAGATGAAAGAATTTTTATATTCGTGACTAAATTATCCATGACAATTTTTTAAAATTCTAACACCGCCCTCCTTCCCTGTAAAAGTCGTCTCCTGCTCGATATCCTGTTTTTCCCTGCCAGTGAGGACTGTGCTTGTCGCATATGGGGAATGGATGGTGAACAGCTTCAGATCATTAGGGAGGACGTGTAAGTCGTTAGCATGAAATATTGGCTTCTGATATGAGTTTCTATATCTTGAATTTTTGGGATATTCTATATCTTGAATTAATTAATCATAAATGGTCATTGATGGTCCAGATTCTGTCTTTTTTTAAGAATTGAATTTCTTTTTTTTTTTTCTTTTTTTTTTTTGATACAAAAAAACACAAAACTAGGGAACGGTTACATCAGCAATAAGACAATCAACTAAAAAGGAAGGAGAGCTTAAAAAACCGACCAGTCCCAAGCCAACACTGTGAGCTTCTCGTGCTAACCGATCAGCAACTCCGTTACTCTCACGACAGCACCAAATCACACTTACTTGCCAGTCTTGATCCAACCTACTTTGAATCTCAGCAAGGAGGTGTCCCTGTGGGTGAGACTCTGTCCATCCAGAGGAAAGTAGCTCCACTAATTCCCAGCAATCCGTCTCGACAACAAACTGGATCCACTGCCTCTCCCATCCTCGTTTCAGCGCCCACAAGACTGCCCATACTTCTGCCAGCAAACTGTCACCATTACCAATATTAAACATAAACCCCTCCTGGACCTGACCCTCATGATCCCGCGCTATTCCTCCACAAGAAGCTAAGGATCCTCTGCATGAACCGTCGACATTATACTTAATAACACCCACCCGAGGAGGTTGCCAACGTGGGTTTTTCTCTAACGTCATAGCCTTTCGACAGAGGTCCTTGCTCGAACCCGACACCACTGCCTTTACCTGATAAATCACATTCAAAAAGCTCTGCAGGTTCCCTTCAAACACACCCATATTTCGATTCAACCAGACTTGTCGCGCTGTCACTGCAAACCACACCGACCAGGGAATATCCTCCACCTGACACCGTTGGTTTAGGTTCCATATAACCCAGTCATGATGCTGTCTGAGGGAAAAAAACTTCACCCGCAGCTGTGGTGGCAATAAAACATGCCAAACCGAAGAAGCAAATTTGCAATCCCGAACCGCATGTAACGTATCCTCAGCTGCCTCTGCGCATAAACCACAGATAGCATCGTGATGCATACCTCTCAAAAATCTAGACTGATTCGTCAACAACCGGCCTTGAGAGCAAATCCAGAGGAACATTTTATATCTCTGAGGAGCGGAGACCTTCCAGATCTTCCTCCATTCTCCATTAATTCGCGGTCCCGTATGCGGACAAAGGAGGGAATATGCTGAGCGCACAGTAAAATCCCCATGAGACGTCGGTCGCCACACTGGTATGTCCGGCACATCATTATGCCACTGAATCCGCTCCTGCTCCAAACATTGAAGAATATGCCCTGGTAATAGATCCCGACACATCTCCCAGTTCCAATCCCCTGCTTCCGTCCTTGCCTCTGCGACGGACATGTCCCGTATGCTTTCCTCAATGCGCCCAGTCACGTAAGTACTTAGCTTTCTATGGTTAGGCAGCCAAGCATCCTCCCAAAACCGCACTCTAGCTCCGTCCCCCACCTTCCATCCAAGCCCTTTCTCCACGTCACCCCATGCGTACCTAATGCCTTTCCAAACCTGAGATTCCTCTCGTCTTTTTGTGATCTTAGGGATTACATCCTCCCCACAATTATACTTTTCCCTCATAAACTTCACCCATAAAGCTTCTCGTCGTCGTATTAGGCCCCACCCAAGTTTCATCATGAAAGCAGTATTTTGCTTCCTTGCACCCCGAAGGCCGAGTCCCCCATCCTCCTTACGACGACACACGGTATCCCATGACACTAGATGAGCCTTTCTAGAGGCCCCACAACTCCCCCACAAAAATCCCCGACATTTTTTGTCAATTTCATTACACGTTCCAACGGGCAACAATGTAGATTGCATTGTGTAGGTAGGAATAGCAGAAGCCACAGACGAGATAAGAGTATGCCTTGCAGCCATTGACAAATTATTAACCTTCCAGTTCGCCAAACGAGCATCCATCTTACGCAAAATATACTCATATGTGTGAGATGTCACTCGCTTGTGGTGCAGTGGCACCCCCAGATACTTTCCTAAGTCTGCAGTTGGGGTAAATCCCAAGAATTGGCTTATCTCCTGTCGACGAAGGTGATTCACATTCTTGGAGAAGAAAATCCTGGACTTCCCAGCATTAACCTTCTGTCCAGAAGCTGAGCAAAAATCATCTAGGCACGCCTTTATCAGTCCCGTTTGCTCAAGATCTGCCTCAGCAAACAGAAATAAATCATCCGCAAAGAATAAATGAGACACAGGCGTGCCATTTGTCTTCATGGAATTCATGGAGCTCCAACCTTAATTTCGGCAAAGAGTGAATTCCAAGAAAGAGAAAGATTCACGGCAAGCTTTTTTTTTTTTTTTTTGGCACCCTTTCTTTGATAAAATAAAATCTTTCTTCTAAATTTTTAAATATCAAAAGAAGAGGGAAAACATTAAATATGAAAAGCATTTACTGATCAGAAAAAAATATTCTTTTCATTTTCTTTAATCTTTTTTATTGTCTTAAGTCTTAAAATGACAAATGTGTGAAAGAAGGGTATATAATTGTTAGAATAATTATTTTATAAATAAATATTATTAATAAATACATTATAAAAAAAAGAAAAATATGTAGAAGGATATTTTTGTCCACTTATAATTAACTCCCCTAATTTACCTCCTGAACCAAACAAGATATTAAACCTTACCTACCCTGTTCTTGAACCAAACAACATTATAGTCTCTCCTAACTTAACTTAAATAAACCTCACTTAATCTAACCTCCGTTGAATCAAACACACCCATAGAGACTTTTTCTTATTGGTATGCATAAAACAAAAGGGAAGGAACAAAATTTGGAGCAAAGGCACCAAAATGAATCAACCCATTCTCCAATCACATTGTTTTGAGCAAAACACAGAATCCGGCAGTATTCTTTGTTGCAAAACTGAAAACTTGAGGAAACGTAGTCCTTTCAGCATTCAATTTGTGCTTCTTATAACCCGAAACCAACGTTAAAAATTGAGGAAAGGTTTTTGACTTATAAAAATGTTTTCTTGTAATTTTTTGTGAATATTTATATATGATCCAAATCACGATCCTGACTTGCCCCTATTGCCTTCTTCATCTACTAGCAACTTTCATCAGGCAATGTATATATAGATCTGTCGTGACTGGCTTGAGCCCAGATGAATCCAATCAATTATTTAACCGAACTTTTACGGTATTCTCAACAAATTTTGTTTTAGAGTGACTTAGATTTGAGTAGTGTGAGTGACTGTTATTGGGTAGCAAATGTGGAGGGATCGAGGGAGAGCTTTTTTGGAAAAGGAAAACTGTTGAGGAGAGGGTGTAATCAATGAACCTGTATTTTTGTAAAAAAATTAAAATAATATAGATGGATATACATAGAATTATTTTTTAATTAAGTTAGAATCAAATGAAGGTAGTAAGATAAAATTATCGAATTTTAAAATACTATCTTAGGTCATATGACCTGATTTATAATTTATTGAATTTAACGACCCATTTTTAAATTTAAATAATTTAACTATTTTTTATTGAGATTTTCCCTTAAATTAGTTACTATCTTAATCGGTTGCTATTTACAAGGTCTCATTTTTTAACAAGCTTGTCCCATTTTATAAGGTTTTTCTTGAGTTTGTCTTTTTTTTTTTTTTTTTGCCGACTGAGTTCGTGCATTTTTACTCCTTTTCCTTTTAATTAATTTCATACTTTACATTAATTAAAATATTGATACATTCTCTTTATTATACCTTTCCTCTCATTTATAAATAACGGCTAAAAAAAATATGCGTCTAACATGTTTATTACTTAGCTTGTGAAAATTAGGTGTCATTTTTCCAAAAATACCCCTAATACAATGGTAAAATAACAGAACATACTGTCAAAATACGTAAAAAATAAATAAGGGTGATGAATTTCAATAATTTCAGATTTACTGATTTGGAATTTTGAAATATTAATAAATGTGTGAAATTAAATAAATGCCCTCACTTTTTTTTTTTACAAAAAAAAAAAAATCCTTAAAACCTCTTGCCAGTTGCTTGAGCTCCAGCCCCCGTGATTATTGATGGTGGCCAATCATTAGAGCTCCGGTGTCCTTGCTGGTAACTAGCCGACGGAGCTCCATCAACCTAATATATATATATATATTTTTACTTTCTCAAGCAAAAGTTGTCAATATAAATATTTGAATTGTTAATAGTGATACTAAAGTTGTAAACAATGACATAATATGTATTTTTTGAATTTCTCAAACAAAAGTTATCAATATGAATACCCGAGTTGTTAATACTTAATAGCAATACTAAAATTGTAAACGGCAGCCTAATATATATTTTTTGAATTTCTAAGGCAAAAGTTGTTAATATGGATACCTGAGTTGTTAATAGTGATACTAAAGTTGTAAACGGGATATTTGTTAATAACTTTCACTGGAACTCCCTTGGTCTTTTTTTTTTTTTTTGAATTTCTCAACAAATACCCTATTTACAACTCTAGTATCACTATTAACAACTCAAATATCTATATTGACAACATGTGTTTGAGAAATTTAAAAAATATATATATATATATATATATTAGCCGTTGGACATGGAGCTTTGGTGACCGGCCTCCGCCAGAGCTTTGGCAGTCGGCAAGGGGTTTTAGGGGTTTTTTAAAAAAAAATAAAAATAAGGGCACTTATGTAATTTCATACATTTGTTAACATTTCAAAATTTTAAATCAGTCAATTTGAAATTATTGAAATTTGCTACCCTTATCTGTCTTTTACATATTTTAACATTATTTTTCTGTTATTTTTCCTATTACAATAGAATAATGGTATTAATTATTAAATGCAAGAGAGATTGAGAAAAACTTAAAATTGATGAGGATATTGTTAGAAAAAAATGAGAGGGTGAATAATGTCGTAAAATTAGAATCAAATCATGTTTATAAACTAAATTCTATATTTAGGATCAAAAGATATGTGAAGTAATTGGAAATATTTTATATTTAGAATTAGAGGGAGTATCAAATAGTTCTATACAACGACTAATTACGTCCATATTTTGCCAGCTGCATCCATTTTATTCAATTTCCAATGGACTAGCTTAAGACTTTAGACAACAGAAGAAAAAACGCATTGGATTTATAATAAATTAAGGACAGTTTTAAAACAAAATAGAAAATTAAACAACAAAATCTATGGAAGGGAGGGGATATAAAATAAAAATATTTTTTTTATATGGTTAGGGCATGTTTGTTTTGGTGTTGAGATTGCTTATAAGCTATTTTTCATGTAAATCGAGACAAAACTCCTCTCACATACTTATCTCATATACTATAAATCACAATTGAAGAATTATTTTTAAGTGTTTTAATCACTGTTTCAAACGAGCATTTTAGACTCAAATACCATTTGATATAATTTAGGGTAGTTTTCTCCAAGGCATTTTTTGCATTCATGCGAAATAGATGAATTTAACTCATGGGCAAACTTGAGAAAAAATTAAAAATAAAAATGAATTTAACTCTGAAGGTGTCAAATGATGATATTTTAACTTGGAAAAAAAATCAATTTGATGTAAAATAATGGAAATCTCATTGCTCAAACCACATTGGACAAGACTCCGGGCAGGGGACCAATATTCCCGGGCAAATAATTACCTAACCAGTCTCATATTTTTCCTTAAAAAAGGATAATAATATGAGATTATACATTAAATATGTACAAAAAAATCTTGCCTGCTAAATAATGGTGGTCCATTCATTCTCTCTCTCCGTGTAAATATCTAGTTAACACTCTCTGCTTATCTTTTCATATAAAATAAATAATCATATCATAAGAATCTTTAAAAAAAAATTTAGATTAATAAATATATTTTAGATTTTTCTGAAAATGCTTTTATTGATTTTATACCACGGAGATAGTGTATTTAATGATACTTATTTAATGAGAGTGAAAATTTTAAAAAATACAAGAGACAATAAGTAATTGATTCTTCTATTTAGACCTAAACACATTGTTTATTTTTACTAATGGATTTCGAGGGAATATATCCAAATGCGAAGAACACAAAGTTTTACAAGCATGGGATAATCAAAGGAGAGACATTTTTTAAGATAGATATTGATAGTTTCAAGGCTTTGTTCACCTTTATCACTATATGATCATAACTCTTAACTTTTTGCCCTTTATAACTCCTATCCTTGTAGGAAGATACAAAGGCTAAGACATCAAAGCACACAAGAAAAGAAAGCATTACTGACCATGAGAATAGAAAGCTCGTTGCATAAATGAAGGGGCAATGTGTATCCCCTTATGATGATTAATATAAAATATATTTATCTAATTTGATTAAATTAAGAAAGTTAGTTAAGTTAGTTCATATGACATGTATTTTCTGAAATACCCTAATTATATTCCTTAGTTCCTTCTCATCCTTGATTATTGTTAAAAGAGTACTAATGGGGTAAATTAGGAAAAAGATTGATCAATATTGTAAATAGGTACTCCTTTGGTTAGAGGTGTTCAAGATTTTCCCGTCCCAATCTCAGGCAAATTGGGGAGGGAAAATTCGGAATTGGAAAAAAATTATATTTGGGATCGGGATCGGGAATGAGACTTTCTGATCCCGAATATATATTATATTTTTTTAAAGGGTTAAGATGCAAATTTGTTCCGGAAGTTTTTGCTGAAGAGTAATATTGCCTTGAAAGTTTTTTCAGGTTCAATGTTATCCCTAAAGTTTCAAAACATAACAATATTACTCCATACAGTTAAAAAACCAACATTGGCCGTTAAACAATTGATGTTGACCGTTAACTTTTAATGGAAAAAGGGCAACATTGCTCCATTTTAACATTTTTCGAGACAATATTCAACTTAAAAAAACTTTCAGGGTAATATTGCTCCTTAACGAAAACTTTCAGAGCAAATTTATATCTTAACCGTACCATTTTTTAAATTCCCTAATATCTAAAACTATCTCAAGTATATATTATATTTTTTCAGAATTTGGATGAATCTGTAATTTTAATTTGATTTAAATATTTGTATTGAACTAATTGGTACAGTATGATATTTATATCTTAGTTATTCTAAAGGAACTACAGCAAATTGGGCCTAATTCAGGTCAAAATTGGGCCAAAGTCGTTAGAAGGAAAAAAAAAGGTGAAAATTTTTGGAAAATACTAGTCCTGATCGAACAAAAAATTTTCAGGATTGGGAATTATTTTCCTTCCCGAGCCCTTTTTCGGGACGGGACCAGGAATGAGAACAGGGTTTTCCGATCCCATCCTGAGAACACCCCTACCTTCGGTCCTAATTATATGATAACATTTGAGAGTTGATATTGATATTAAACATAAGACATAGTTTACATATTTGTTAATCTTTTCCTAATTTACCCCTATTGATACTCCCGCAACAATAATCAAGGAGGAAAGGAAATGATGGAATTAAGGAGATGCATAGGGTATTTTAGAAAATTCATGTCATATTAACCAGTATTTTAGAAAATTCATATCATATTAGCCAACCTCCATAATCTAATCAAATTAGGTAAATATCTTATATTAAGGACCGGAAGAGTATTATATTTAGGTAAATTTCCCATTGACTCTGATAAAACAATGGGTTAAGACCATCAGGACAGGACTTGGAGGTTTCAACGTCCCCATGCTGAAAATAGCTTGCTTAACTTCAGTGGGGTCAAAACTCCATGTAAAACTCTCCAGGGTATCATCATCAATCTCGGGGAACCTCACTGCAAAATTAATGTTATCACTAAACTCCAAATCAGCAGTATATAATTCATAAAAATATTGCATACCTGCTCTTTGAAGTACACCCCGGTCATAACACCATTCACCATTAACGTCTGCAGTTTGTCATAGTATGAAAATACCCTGTATTCTTGTCACCATTATTATACCAATCACATGGAGATCTCTGGAGCCACATAATTTCCTCCCGACGTGATCCCTTAACAGAAGCCGCCGCCTTCGACCAACTTATCGGATAAAGTTAGACTGTACATAGAAACCTCCTTTCCCTCCGGCAACTGGGTCCGGTGGCTCACTGTCTTCTTCCATACTATAGCTTCGGGGAACATTCGACTTACCTCACTCACATGTAGTAGCAGGCTTGTCACCCACACCTTTCGTGGGACACTTCTCAACATTTAGTAACCCAAAAGCTCAAGGCGCTCTGGGGGCCCAACCTGTCTCTCACAACCTTCTTTGGCACAATTGGTCCTGATTTTCGCATATCCGTATGAAATGTAGTGCTTTTAAAATAATAACGTCCCATTAATTAACTTATAGGGAAATTTAAAATTGGCAACATTATGCAACTCAAGAACCTTGAAAAAGCTGTCCTTAAAAATTGAAATACAAGAGGACTTTCATCAAAGCCAAAATGAACACTCCACGCTGATGGCAAAAACAAAAAAGTAGAGGCCATATCATTATTCATTAGTACGCTAATAAAAGATGATAAAAAGGATTGAAAGCTAAAATATTATGGTTCTTTGTACAAAATAACATTGAAAATACACAGTTCCAACTATATTTATGTATTTTTTCGATCTGACTGAAATAGGGCGTGAAAGGGTCATAGTAAAGAACTCTAAGAAAATAAAACCAAAGTTGAATTAATAAGCTGCTTAACCAAGAATTGAAGTGTTGTTAATTTTTTTTTTGTATTCTACGATATTAATTTTCTTAAACAAATGAAAGCCATAATATTGATATATATATATATATATAAATCATCATTAATTAATTTATGAACAGATTTTTTTTTTTTTTGAGTACAAAGGCAAGCATAGCTTATAGTTTACAAAAAAGTGCTAGGAAATATGCATCATAAGTTGATCCTGTAGTATACCACCACATTCTATCACAAAAAGCTCGTTGCATTCCACTGGGGAAGTTCCTAATTCCAAGTACTCTTGATTGCTCAACTGAGCCCTCCTTGCTAGATAATCAGCACATCGAACACTCTCCCTATAAGCATGTAAGATCTTCAGATCCTAGTCCATGAAGATAAGCGACCCAGTGTCTAAGATGACGTCATATAGTGGATGAGTAGACCCACAATCAATCGATAACAAATGAATAGTTTGTAGGGAGTCTGTATACAACTTGATCCTGATAAGTCCCATCTGCTTACATGTAAGATCTACAGATCCCAGTCCATGAAGATTTTTGATTAGCGGTCATGACCACTTTCACCCTCTCCGTCCATCAATCATCACTCCACCAATCTTCCTCCTCCTCCATACACTCCCTCTCTGTTCGTTCTTCAAGTTTCTTCGGTTCCTCTACATGAATGAATGGGAGATGAAAGTGAAAATTATATATACTACCCCGTAATTTTATAAGTTTGTAACCATAAAAGTATATAATTGGTCCTTGCAGTTTGGTTCTTTAATTTTTTAAAATATATTTTCAATCTTGTAACTAGCACCAATACGATTAGTCTCAAATGATAATTTTTTGTCATAGCTTATAATCATTGTTATTTTTCAAAATTAAACTTAATATGTCTGCATTTCATAGTACTTGGTCAATATTAAAAATTTTAAAAGTCACATTTTTTTAACAGTGTGAGAATTAATTAAAAAAGAAACTTTAAGTCAAAATGAACTTATATAAAATTAAAAGAAATAAAAGAAAAAGAACAATGTCAAAGCCACTACATGTGTGCGGGCAGATCCAAGCTTCTATTATCGCCCCTAAAGAATAGCTTCTGAGAAATTTCGGTGTATGCTTCGACGACAAACCTCAATTTCGACTGTCTAGTTTGGGCAATTAAAGACAATATAACCATTGATAAAACAATAAATAGCAAATATTTTGAAAATTAAGATACAACCAACGCAACCAGTTAGCGAAGAACTTCTTCAAACAGTATTTCTCAGATTTATAGAAGCCTTTCAATTTAACCTTCAGATCATAATGTCTCCAACATTTTATGAGAACATCATGGCACGCAGCATTTTCCCACCTTCAAGTTTTCCAGTTTTTTACCATAATATTCAAACTGCAACATTTTCAAATTAACATTAAAATTTATAGCACCTAGTCGGGAGCACCTACTAATGCGCATAATCATAACCGTTTAATTCATCCAGCGGCTAGAAACATTTCACTTATCAAAACAACATTGAAATAAGAAATATAAACGGCCGTCACTTGAGTGTATAAAGGAGCGGTCAAGATTTGCTCAATTAAAACGACGTCATGCTGAGAAGTAAAATGTTTCTAGCCGAAGGATGAACAAGCATCAGACATGGTGCACTATATATACCCCTCTCTCTCCCCACTTAGTCATAGGACATTCGAAGAATTTTGGGAAGAAGATACTTTAATACTGCTTGAACTTTAAAATCTTAAATTGGTTTTGTTGACAATAAAAGTAATAAGATTGATAAAAAGAATATAATAATTGATAATTCAGGTTTTTGAAAAATCACTGATTTATTGAAGTTCAAGTGGTATTTAAGTGTATTTTCCTTAAAAAATTTTCTACCAACAAGAATAAATTTAGGTAAATACAAATCAAGCATATATGATTAAAAGATAATAGAAACATACCTTCAAGGTGTGAGTTTCCCTTGTGATTTGGGAGTATAATGTTATAGTCCAGGGTTTGGGCATCAACCAGTGCAAACTTTCCAAAAGTTCGGTCAATGCTGGACCACTTGGTAATGGCCGATCCCTAGCTTCTAATTTTAGATGCTTCAAATTATTCAGCTGCATTTCATATCTTGGAACGATCATATCCTTCAAAATAGACCAAATCAAATATAATATATGTCAGACTTGAAACAATTGAGCAGAAGGCCAATGAGCTATATATTTTTGGGGGAAATGGTGCCTGTTGCGCAACAACGTGATGTGCTCCCTACTGCCCCTCAATTTTTGGGTAATTCCCAAATGTGTTTTTTATATTTTTTTTATTATTAGATTCTACATAAAATAAGTGATATTTTGAAATTTTACAGGAGAAAAAATGGAAATGTTTTTAATTTTTTACGATTTTTCAAAAATTTAAGACTCTAAATGATAAAAAGGAGACTACACAATTTTGGAGTTATAAATCTTTAAAAAATTATAAAAAAAAAATTGAAAACAGCTCCGTTTTTTTACTTATAAGATATTAAAATGTCACTTATTTCAGTTAGAATCTAATAATCATAAGAACCATTAAGACCATATTTGGGAAGTGCCCTAAAATTGAGGGGCAGTAGGGTCACAGCAGGCATATTTTTGGGTTTGTGTAAACAATTACGTAAGACAGGATTTAATTTACCATGTGTCAATACGATGTGGCCCTTGCATTTGGCGGATGAAATGCAAATCGTGTAGTTTATACGTCCAAGGAAGTTGAACTCAAGTAAGTTGGGAACATCAGCAACTACCTCCATCTGTTTCAAAGAACCCCACAATGTGAACTTTTTAAGGCTGTAGTTTTCAAATTCAGTCTTCTCCAACAGTTTGCAATCTCATATATGTAGCTCTTCCAAATAAGATAAGTTCCGAATCCGAATTGTCTGGTTCAACCACTCGTCGGTTATGGCCGTTGCCTCCTTCAGTTTCAAAACACTAAGAGCAAGACAATCTGAGATATCCAAAGTACATGGTGGGAGTTCACAACGAGAACCCTCAAACTCGAAACTTTGCAAACTTTTTCCCTCCAATATCTGAAATGCGCGCAACCCTTTGCAGCATTTTACTTCAACTTGCTTCGGGGATGAAGACGATGAAACATTTATAATTCGAAAACCATCACAGGAATTGATTAGTAGTTGTGTCAATTCTGGGCATTTTATACAAGCGTCCACAGGTGGAATCTCATCAATACCAGTAAGCTTGAGTACAGTCAAGAATTGAGAGGAAAATAGTGGAAGTAGTGTGTTCGGAGTCAATTTAATGTTATTAATGTTTTTCCGTTCATTAAACACTTTCAGATAAGAATCGGAATAGGATATGGTATCAAAGTTTATCTCTTTGACTTTGTTTTCTTCCGCAAAGTTTAGTAACACATCAAACACTTGCCGATAAGAATCGGAATAGGATCTTCCCATTTTCCTCAATGAAGAGGGAAAGCGATTGGATATGTCAACGTAAGATAAGCTTAGGCTGTGCAATGAACCTTTTATATAAGGGCCACGAAGTTGAAGGGTTTTCTGAACAGTGTTGAAGAAGGTCTGATATGAAACATCGTCTGAATCACTGGATTTGTAACTGAAGTTTAGGGTTGGGAATGAAAGCCAATAAGAACAGAAGGATTTGGATAAGACACTAAACTTGGCTGCTTCCTCATAAGGAAGCAAATGCATGATCTTATGGATGAGATGATCAGGCAAATCTTCCATCTTCATGTTATTCTTTATACCGCTGTTTTGTTGCTTCAATCTCCTCAATTTCCTTATCTATATATAAATATATATATCAAATGTCAGAAGCCTTATTTATAGGTACATGTACACACATATATATATTCATGTCTAACAAAACAAAAAACCATATAAGGAGTAGTCGTCAATAATAAACCTATGAGTGTCGAAAAGGAAAATTTTCAAATAGATATAAATTTCACAAAATGTAGAATTCCATGAATCAGTTAATGCAACTGAGTTTGAAGAGTATACCGAAGAAATCATCCGCTATGTCTAAATACTTCTCCAGTTCACATCTCTTCTTCTCATATTTTTTTTGGCTTTCTTTATTATTAATATATGGTATTATTTAGCTACATGAGTTGCTAGTCCTCTTTGTTCTTGAGGATGGATGGCTTGATTCCCATGTAAATATAAATTTTATGATTTTTCTAACTAATTTACCTAATTTATAAACTAATATATAATCTAACATTATACATAAGTATTTTAAAGATAAATGAAATGATGAATTGAAACTTAAGAGAGATGATTGTGTGTGTATACAAACCTTTGTTCTGCCGATTCTGCTTTAGGTTAAAAACCCAGGGGAAGAAATACTGAAGAAGAAGAAGAACAACAACACAGGCCCTTCGTCTTCCTCACCAAATCCGTTGATGGTTTTTTATGATGAGGAGCGTGATTTGCAAAATCTTAAATCTTAAAATCAATGAAAATATTTGAAAAATCCACTAATCCTTAGTTTTTCAATTGTTTTTGGATTTTTTTTAAGGGCCAAGGTGCATCCAGCATGCTTTTAGTTGGCTTATTTTAATTTTCCAGTATAAAAACGATTGGATCAATATTTAAGGATAAAATTGTGATGGAATATGGGGTAAGTGACAATTTAGGTTTAATTAAGATATTTAGGGTTATCCACGGGTGATATTAAATGAAGATATTTATTTTTTAATATTTTGGAATATCTCAATAAAATATAATATCTAAGTTATCTTATAATTATATTTGTTATTTTAGCATCAGAATTTAGATTTAAATTATTATTATTATTATTATTGTTATTATTAGACCTCTATAGATTTAGAGTTTCTCATTTAATTTATGTTCAACTTTGATTGATTATAGTATTAATAAACAAACACCCTAATCTCAGTCCAAAAAAAAAACAAACAAACAAACACCCTAATCAAAAGAGCAGTAGTGGCTAATAGTAAAAGTAGGAGGGGAATTGGATGTCTAACAACAACAAATTTTCAAAACTTTACTTTTTCTTTTTCTCAATCATATAGATGGTGTCCTTAATTAACTAATTTGAGTAGACTAAGTATGTTAATTAAGATAATTAATATAATACATTATTTCTGAAACACCCTAATCATCTTCCTTAATTCCCTTTGTCCCTCTCTTAATTGTTAAGGGAATATCAATAGAGTTAATTTAGGAAAAAATTGATAAACATATGAAATATGAACCAACGTTAACTCCCCAATTAAGTCTTATGGGAGTAGAAAATAAACTCTGGAATGAGATGGGAAGGAGTTAAAAGAAAGTGGATACAAAAAAAAAAAAAATTGTACTAGTTAATTCATCCAAACCACTTAATTTAATTAATTACTTCTTTGTCCTCAAGTAAACCCCTTCAGATTTTCAATCTCATTGTAAGACTAATGCCATATTGATTTCTCTTCTCAACCCTAAGAAATTGTTGTCCCCAACAATCACACCCAAGGAATTAGGGTTTCAAGCAAACTAACATCTCGATTTGACGTTGGTTTATGGATCAAGTAATTAACACACACATAATCATGTGAATCTATACTATCTGTCTATGTAGTGCACATGTAAATCATCATCGGCTATCTCTACTTGGTCCACATATATATTATCTTAAAGATTATGCTTTCAAACTAAATCAAAACAATGACACATGATATGAACTGAAACATGACTAAGAGATGATGATTGTGTACCTGAGGAATATTATCTCAGAGATTATCCTTTACGCCAAGAGTATTATAGCCAACCTTATATTCCTAGGGAAAATAATTGAAGATGAATTCTGCCGCGTTCTCTTCCTCTCTCTAATATGGAGCTACTAGCACCACAAACAATTTTTAGGTTAAAAAATACCTATATATATTTTAAAAAAGTCTCTTAAATGCCACAGTTGTTAGTTTCATGTATGTTGACCTTGTTTCTTAAAATATTGACCAAATCAGATGACGTGGATGGTGAGTTGGCAAGGTGTGTTTGGAAAAGATGAACACATGCGCTGACGTGTATGATGATGCGGACACTGAGGTGGATAGCTAAAGTTAGGACCAAATCAAACAAGACAACAGCAAAAAAATCAAACAAGCTATCAGAATAAAAGATCAAACCAGATCTTTATTTTTTGGGTCAGAAATCGAACTAGATTATTGATTGTGAAAGTTGAAGATTTAATAACTGAACCAGGATTAAGTTTCAAAGTTAAGTACTCTGTAAATTCCACATGATCCATAAAGCTAGCATCAAGGTTTACCTTTGAAAGTGTTAATTCCTGGGCCAACAAAGTGACTGAATAATACACCTATCTCATTAACTGAAACTTGAAGTTATATGTACAATCAGTACCATCTGTCCATCACTCTAATATATATACCTAAACTATCTATATGTCAGCCAACAAGCACATTGGCCCAACACTCCTACGTGTACATATTTATATTGTCGACCACAACAAGATGATACAACATAACTGTCTGCTACTACAATCTTTATATATTATCTGTGTGCTACTTATACTCCCCCTCAAGTTAGGGACCTTATATGCACAAGTGCTCAGCTTGCCAACAATATAATCATGATGACCACCCCCTCAAGCTTTAGTCAGCACATTAGCGTATTGCTCCTCTGATCTCTCATGCTTAAATTCTATCATACCAACCAAGAGTTTGTCCCTTACAAAATGGCTGTTCACCTTAATATATTTGGTATGTTCATGAAAAATGGGATTGGTCGCTATGTGAATAGTTGATTTGTTATCACAAGACACTTGAACAGGCTCCACCTTATTAATATGTAGTTCTTTCATCAACCTAACTATCCAAATAAGCTCTGCCACAGCCATTTGAGGTCCTCTATATTCCGCTTCAGCTGAGGAAATAGAAGCAACACTTCGTTTCTTAGACTTCTAACATATAAGCGAACAATCAAACTATACATATTTAAGAAAACCCTTACAGTCATTTTGTCACCGTCTTCATTCACTCCGCTCTCTCTCGGTCTCTCTTACACCTACTCACCTAATTATCTACAAAATATTATAAATATTTATGATCATCGCTCTTATTAAGTTTAAGTTTTAATTATTTCCTTTTTTTTATTAAGCTTTCAATTAAAAATGGTAAAAAAGGATAATTACATATTTGTATTATATATTTTTAATTCATCTAGGTTCAGCGTCCAACTCATACACATACATTTTAATTTTTACAAGTTTAGAAAAAGGGAAAAATTGATGGTCTAGATTCTCAAAAAATATATATATGGGACATTCTGTTCTCATCAGGACATGGAACAATTTTGTTGTTCGTACCTTTTGTGGGACGAGACACGGAATAGCCCTATCCCGTTCTTGTCCCATCTCATGAATACCCCTATCAAAAATAGGAAATTTAGAAGCTTACCCAAATCCCCAAATTCGTATCAAGTCTTAATAATCCATCACTCATAATCATACCAATTCCTATTTTTGCCCAAAAAGATAATTTTATTACTAAGATAACCATAAAATATCAATTTAGGAACAGAAACAGTCATAAAATAGAAAACCCAATCTAAACAACTAGGAATTCAACAAGCAAACACAATTAACCATGATCATCTACTATAATAGAAGCAGCTCTATCCAAAAGTCTGTGTAAAATAGATGGAGGTCTCCACATCCAATTAATCCACAGGGCACGACCTCTTCAACAAAGATTTAGCAACCCAGTCGGCAACTAAATTCATTTCCCTGGAAATCCACAAAAGAGAGTGGTTTTGAACAAGGTTCCTTTTGAAAAGTATATTCTCAATGATGATTTCACACCTCCAATCAGGAGAGGTGCTCATATTCTTAATGCAATTCACTAGAGAGAGATTATCAGACTCAAAAACAACATCATCAAGTTGATTCTCAATGGCATAGTCATATCACTCAGAGCATACATTCCGTCATAAACGGAGACCCTTCCATTTACATTACAACAAATGCAGTGGCAGCAATTCCAGTATCACTAGAGAAAGCTCCATCTCTTACTCCTTGACATATTCTGCTAACCGGCATCATCAGAAGTCTGGTGCTTTAATTTTCACCCCAGCCATGTACCGCCCAGAACTCCTTAAGCAGATCTCCTGCTTGATTAGAGATAAATACAGGATCAAATCTGATATCTTGATACATAAAATTACATCTGCTTTTCCAAATTTGCCATAACAACGTAGCAATGAGAACCCTAAACCATTCAGAAAGATTTGCTTTTGTTAAATCCACATGTTCATCATCAGAAAATTTGAAACAGAAAACACTACCAAACCTGACGCCACATAACCCTATTTGAAGAAGAAGATTCAGGGACATCATTACCACAAGTACCCAGTAATTTCTGAGCTACTCTATAACCCTCCTTTACCGTATACCCACTTCTAGAACCCCCAGTCCAGACCCAAGAGTCTTCCCTACTCGACACAGCATATCTAACATTAAGAATAGTTGCACGCTCCTCAGCTAAATATGGCGGCATCAAAGATAAAATGTTCTTTGCTAACAAAGCTAGATGAAATGCTTCAAAATCTTTAAAACCCAACCCCACATGTAGCTTATCGTACTTCATCCCTTCTCATGAAACCCAATAAATTTTTCTTTTATTATCTGTTTCCTTCCACCAAAAATAATAAATTAATTGGTCCAATCAAGACAAGGCTGCTTTTGGAAAAAGAACACAAGACATGGGATAACCAGGATTAGAATTGAACATAGATTTAATAAGTATCTCTCTGCCAGCCTTCGATAAGAAATTTCTCTACCAACCCTGGACCCATTTCTTGACACAATCAATCACAAAATTCATAGTTTGCATCTTTGATCTACCCCAAGTGATAGGTAGACCTAAATAATTACCAGGAACATAATCTGCAGGTATCTAAAAAATATGCCCAATTTCTTCTTTCAGAACAAGGGGATGTTATTAGAAAAATACAGACAGGATTTATTCATGTTAACCATTTGCCCGGAAGCTTGACAGTACAAATCAAGAAGATATGTCATATTTCTGCAATTCTCAACACTAGCTTTCAGGGGAAAAACACAGAATCATCTGCAAATAAAGAATAAGTGATATTTGGGCACCCTCTTGCCACTTTTATACCTTTAATCGTCCCATGATGCAACTCCCAGTTTTCCAACATTTTAGATAAAACATTACTAACAAGGATAAATAAATACGGGGAAAGAGGGTCCTCCTATCTTAAGCGCCTTCCTGGCAACAATTGAGACATGCGCTTCGTAGCCAGTATGATAGAGAAATTAACTGAGTTGAAACACCAATAAATCCTTTTGACCCACTCATCACAAAAACCCATTTTCAGCAATAAGGCAATCAAAAAGTCCTACTCCACTCTATCATATGCTTTGTTCATATTAAGTTTAAGCGCAAGGTCAGAGACATTCTTCTTAACCTTTAAATGATGGAAACATTCATGTACAATGACAATATTATCCGGAATCAGCCGACCCAGAACAAATGCTCTCTGACTTTCCCATATAATGTGTCATAGTAAAGGCTTAAGCCTATTGGCCATTACTTTGGAAAAAAATTTTGCAAACAAAATTATACAAACTGATCGGTCTATAGTCACTAATAGTTTCAGGTCAATCTACCTTAGAAATCATACCCAAATCAGTATTGTTAATATCATTTAATTCAAATCCAACAGAGAAAAATTTGCGGATTAAAGCACAAACCTGTTTGCCCATAACATGCCATTCTTTATGAAAGAAGGCACCAGTGAAACCATCATGTCCTGGGGCTTTTGATCCTCCCAATTCAAAAACAGCTTTTTTGATTTCCTCATCAGAGATCTCTTCCATCAGCTTCAAATTCTCTTGTTCAGACACATCACAATCCATATGATTAAGGCACTCGCTGAAATCCCTGTGACTTGAGGCAGCAAATAGATTTGAATAAAAATTACCAAAGCATTTTCCAATTTCTTCCTCTCCTTCCACCCAAACATCTCCATCAGCTTTCAGTCTTGTAATCTTGTTTCTACTTCTTCTCTAAAGTGTTGCCATGTGGAAAAATCTTGCGTTTTTGACGCCACATTTCAGCCACTGCACTCTCGACTTCTGAGCCCAATGCACTTCCTCCTGTTCCCAAATTGTATTAACTTTCTCCTTCAACTCTGCTAGTTCCTTCGCTGCACAGTCATTCCATTCTCTTTCAAGGCAGCCACTAACATATGAATTCTCATTTACTACACATTAACTCACAAATATATTTCATTTGATGCCCCTCTCACCTATCAATAACGATCTGATAAAGATGTAAATTTTGGCCTGAAAATGTCTGTGAATGAGTCATTGCTAGCTCGATGTCACCTTCGAAAGGTAAGAACGGGTGATACCCCTGTTGTAGAAAAATGTTAATTCTGACGATTAAATACTTGGAAAAATCAATCTATGGGTCCCTACAATTTTACCAAATTTTGAATCACATTCCTCTTACTTATAAGAAACATATGGAGAATGTCTTTTTTTTTTTGTTAATTTCCTACTTTGCCTCCATTTAATTATTCATTTTAATATTAATATATTTATGATCATATCCCCAAAGTATCTCTTCCCACCACACATTCTTTCTCTTCCACAATTCTTTCTAGGTTAAGGTGCAAAAATACACATGTGATTTTTCTCAAAGTGCACCCAACATTAAATATTCTTTTTAGGTGTAACAATGACTATGTGGTTTCAAAATAGGTGTAAAACTATCCTTTGACCATTAGTTTGACTTTTTGACCGTTAATTTGACTTTTTTATCTTGAAAGTGATGACGTGTACAATGACAAGTTTGACAACACTGGAGTGACATTCTGAAGAAAAAAAAAACCTTGCTGACTGGTGAAGCTTTGCGATTAATATTACCCACATTTCACTATTTCAATACCACCTTTGCCGAAGTAGATTCAAATTTGAATGCAGAGTGCTTAACTCACTCAGCAGAGCTGCTGCCCTAAAAAACATATTGATTGTTCAATTTTTTTTTCAACCCTAGATTCCCAATATTATTAAATTAAAATCATTATAATACATATAGTATATTACTAATTTTTATTAAATTATATGATTTATTAGGAAATTTGATTTTCAGCAAGTTTTTTTTTAGAATGTCACTCCAACGTCCATGTCGTCATACATGTCATCACTTTCAGGATAAAAAAGTCAAACTAACGGTCAAAGGGTCGTTTTACACCTATTTTGAAACCACATAGTCACTGTTGCTCCTAAAAAAAATATTTGGTGTTGGGTACACTTTGAGGAAAATCACATGTGTATTTTTGCACCTTAACCCTTCTTTCTATTATAATAACAAGCATGTGCTTCCCCTGCGTTGCACGAGGAACTTTTACATATTGATATATTTTTTCCCTTTATTTCATATTTTGTTAATAATACTATTTTCTTTATGCACTATTATTTTAACCATAAATATTATAGCTACATCATAATTACTAATTAGAATGACTAATTCTTCTTCAAAAAATTTAGTAATTAGTACAACTCAATGAGATATGCATCAAGATTTCTGAATAACTCTTTGTATTACAAACAATATTTGTGTGCTTCCTCGCTCTAACAAATTATAAATTTGGAGTTAATTCATTTTAATTCCAATAAAAAAACAACTCACTCCTAGCCTACGAAATAAATATATCAAAATCAAAGATATTTCAAAAAACCACTATACCATCCCAACAACATGTCCTTGCTTGCATGCTTACCCTCACATGATACATTAAAATCTCATGACTGATGCAGATTTTTTAGACCCACCTTAAGAAACATTTTATTACTACCATAACTTATAATTAAGTTCTTCCCCAAGAACATAAAGTCTTAAAATTAATAATGTTTTATTGATGATGATGATCATAATTCACTCCTTAACAATGTATGGATATGATATTTGATAAAAAATACAAATTGAAATACTTGACATTTTTTATGGATAATTGATATTTAGTTTTATTTTTTGAACTCATTTTGTTTTGTGAGGTTAAGTTAAATCTATTTATTCCCCCAAAATGTGTTCATATTTAAAAATATTACCCAATCTTCATATTTTAAAATATAATACTCCCTCAATTCCTTTTGTTTTGGGAGGTTAAGTTAAATCTATTTATTTTTTCATGGTGCGTGCGTGCGTGCATACATCTATGTGTGTGTACATATGTATACATATCTATATATATCTATATGCATATGTGTATACACACACAGATATATACATATATACACACACCTATATATATGAAACTGTTGCCCCAACATTATAACATGATCCAATGCTTTATCAAGATATGTTAAGTTCTGGTTTGGCTAAATCATCATAAATAAAGTTTTTTTTTTTTTTGAATATCTACTGATGTCCATTAAACCAGATGCAATTGAAACTGTTTTAACAAAAATAATGTTTTGATAATGATAAGTAGTTAAAATAAACTTGTATAGAAAACAAAAAATGACCAAATAATTCAAGCAGCCAACAAAATACGAAAGTGGCTAAATAGCTTCACAGCAATGCTAGCAAATTTGATACCTTAGTAGGTTTTAAATTGCACCATGCCAAAGTTGGCTCAGTTACAAAGGACAAACCTGTAGATATTTAGTCTACTTTGGAAGGGAATAATATGAGCATAAATAAGTCATTTATATTGTATTTATTCATCACAGTAGCATACATATAACCACACACTAAATGAGTAATTCATACTACATGAGCATAATTTAAACTTTTGATGCTATGTTCTTGTATAACTTCTTGTCCACATACGTGTCACTTTTTCTAAATATGGAAATGGTGTAGTGCTATTTTTTCTTTTTGACCAACTAAGCTCATGATCTTGTCTTTCTCTCAAGTATCCATGCTACACTCACACCACCAACTTTACAACCTCCAAGTCTCCAACACCTTTGGCATATACCTAGGTTGAGTAAGCTCCTATCATTTTAATTGACTTCCTGTATTTCTGCAAGGTGACATAATAAAAGCAAAGACCTGTTCACAAAATAAGTAATGAAACCACCATGTATAGGTTCAAACTTGTCAGCTTTCTTAAATGCGGATAAATAAACTTACCTTAACAATGAAACTTGTAGAGATGTCTAGTAAAACGTGAACTTTTAACCTGTGGATGTGTATCATGCAAATATTATAGGGCATTAGTGTAATGGATGCTTATGCATTGATTAAAGCGCAAATAAGCAAAGCACGTTTTCATGAAACATCTGTTGAAGAATTTGTCTTACATCTAGTAAACAATAGCCATCATAACATTCTCCAATGGAATAATGTATTAGGATTTTTTTTTCACATGCCTTTTTATCTAGTAAATTTTCTGTCATTTTATTCCATCCTCAGCCTAAATAGTGAGCAAATGACCCCTTAACTATAACATCTTCCGTACCTTCTAAAACAACAAATGAAAGTTATAAAATATAGAACATTCATACCTTATATGAGATCTATCATTTCCAGAGCTAATTGAAATTGACAATGTGTATCTTATCTTCTAACACAATTTCCACAATTAAAAATAACTTGATAGTAGGAAACTTGTCTTTAAGATACCTTATAATCATATATAAATTTTCTTCATATGCCTTTTAACATTTCCTACCTGCTTTTATAACTACTTTAATTTAAAAAAGGTTAAAAGGTATGACATAATTTAAGATGTGTGATTTGTAAAATGTCCAATAACTACTCTTATTATAAGATGCATGACTTAATTTTTTGAGCATACCTTCTAATGCTAATGCTCTATTATATTCAATTGGAAGGGTAAAAGAAAGCACTACTGTAGCCAACATTTGCTAGAGTTTTATAAGAAAAGAAGGAAGAATTTCATATTTATACCCAAATCAATACTATTTAACGTAGATCAAGAAGCTTCCACTAGGTTGCTGCTGATATATATAGTTTGTTAAGTAATATGCATCAGTTGAATCAGAAATATACTAGAAACAAACTACCCAATTACGACATATGACATTAGGCAACCATGAATCAAGTGTAATCGAAAAGATACCTCATGCTAACACCTAATGCCCCTAAGACTGAAACTTTTAAAAATGAATCTCTAGTCAATCCAAAACATGATTGAATATTCAATTTCATGTTCTAGAGTATAGTACAGTGGATAGATAAAAAATAATGATAATTTAAACTAAAACATGGAATATATTGATTTTTTAACAATAATATGCTAAATGCAAATAGTATTAGATAATTAATCTGAAGATAGCCATATATTCATCATACTAATATCTATTACTCTGCTATCCAGTGTAATTCCTAGCACCTTCATTCAAGAGGCATGATCAATTTTCAAGCTCACATCATCACAATAGCATGGTTAAGAAAAGACCATAAATAAATTCAAATGCAATCATTTTTAAATTACAATATGGCTAAGGGAGGAAATGAGTTCTAACATAACAATAACATTAAGGATCACTTGCAAATAGAATTTCAAGAAAAAGCAATAAGTTAAGAAGGATTAAATCTCTGACCCAGGAAATCCAATATAAACTTATATGGAAAGTCTACACTTTTGGACTTGCTAATTACATTAATAGAAAAGAAGTATAAAAGTATAGGAGCTTGTTAAAGAAGCAAAATTTTCTTCTGAGGAAAAAAATGTAAACAAAAGCATCAAAGATACAGACAACACAATCACATCTAACATTATGATCTAGTTAAAGAAAATAAACCCTTCATAACCTAACGGCTAAAGTTAGAAAGGAGGAGAAGCCAAAAAGGGGGAGAAGCCAGAAAAGGAACACTAGTCACATCAAATAAAAAAGGAATAGTACCACAAATCTTACCACCGTTTTCCAGCAATGAAAAAGGAAGGTAGAAATTGTGTAGAGCCAATTTGAGAGAAGATGTGAAAACCCAAGAAAATATAAAACAAAGTGGTTATTTTTTTGGTATCCACCTCAAAAAGGAAAATATAAAATCAACTTTAACTATACAACTTTGCAAATTTACCACGAAAGAAGTCAAAATATCAATATGTTGAAAGACAACTAAAGCTACTAAGCCGAGAAATGAAATTTCGTAGAATAAGAAATTTCCTTAGCGATGCAACAAATGACAAAAATATACTTCTTTTAATATATACCTCTTTTGCTCATTACATTGTTTCTGCCCTACAAATGTGTCGTTATGATAGCAGCCTAACAAAAACTCCCGTGTTACCCCTTTAGTTGAAGAATGTATGCCTGCATAATTTATAAAAATAAAAATTAACATCAGTAATAAAGCATGGAAAAAAGTAAATTGTAAGTTTTTCAACATGGAAGAGCACCAGTGATGCAGTTAGCAAAATAAAGAGAGAAATTCCTGGATCGATTGACTGGATACAACTGTTAAATGCTATCATTACCCAAGGGATGAGTCAATTAGTCAAAGATATCTCCTTACCTTTTCAACCAAAAAAATGGATTTCAATTTCAATTAAGAGAAGAAAAAGGAGAGAAGCCAAAGGGAGAATGCTAATGGCATACCATAAAAATGGATGTAAATTTTGAACCATTAGAAACTTAGGTTTAAAAGTTGCAAGATTTGGTTAGTGAAAACTCTATGTAGGTAGTCAGTTTTCCTGGCCATTTTGAATGAGTGAATGGTGTCTAAAAATTCTGAAACTTTTTATTCTAATAGTGTACATATCAAGCTTTAAATTGATATATTATGGTGGTTATTCTGATGTGTGTGCTGGGAATTATGAATTTCCAAAGTTTGATGTCAAAACTGGGATCAATTCTAAAACAACGAGAATTGTTGAATTCTGTATTTTGTGGTTATAGACAGCAATGATTCATATTTTTCCTGTAAAGAGGGCTTAAAAATATTTAAGTAGGACTTGGGATCACCTCATTTCGATTTTTCTATATTTAGTTATGATTTTTAGAAGTTCAGCCAAGAAACAGAAATTGTCTTGGAAGCAGCCAAAGGTTCTTAGCTGCAGCCCAAAAGCTTCTGTCCTGCTTTTGGCCACAGCCAGAGGATTCTTGGTTGTAGCCAAAAAAATTTGGACCTCTTTTTGGCTGCAGCCATAGATTTATTGGCTGCAACCAGCCCCTATTTTCAACATTTTGTAATTTTTAAAAGTGATTTCTAACCTAGTACTTCCCAATCCTTTTAGGCTATTGTTAGAGACTTTCACAGCTACCAAAGGACTTTAATTATAACCAAATCTAAGTGCTTTGAAGTCATTTGAGTATTGAGATAAGTGATAACTTGTCGTCCTTAATTATGATTATAGGATTTGATATTTGCCCCGAACGTAGGAGGCCTGTGCCTGAACAAGAACAGAAAGAACAAGGTAGTGACGCTTTCTCCTATATTATGTTTAATGCATTGTATATTTGTACTTATCATTGAATGAATGATTGAGTCATGGTGAATGTCCCGAATTTGAATGAACTATTAAGTCATGGCGAATGTCCCGGCTTTGAATGAACGATTAAGTCATGGCGAATGTCCCGGCATTGAATATGACGAAGGTCACGAAAGTGCTGTTAGTAATTGTCATGCCTATCACGTAAGTGATCATAGTAATGATTGAATGCTGCTGTTAGTGATTGTCATGCTTATCACGTTTGTCATCATAGTCATGATTGAATGTTGCTGCAAGTGCTATGCTAATTAAATGCTGTTGTGTTGCTGTATTGTAATATTTACTTACATACTTTGTTAGATTATGCATCATATACGTGAAATGTTACTTCTGAAATTCTTTTGAATCTCACTCTTTCTATTAACCAAATTTTAGTTAGGGCAAGTGGATCAAGGGACAAGCAAGTACACAAGGGTGATTAGGATTGCCAGTGGTAGTCTTTAGCTTTTGGTTTTTGGTTATCACCTTTGGATAAATGTATATATATTGCTCACAGAATAGTATTTTATTGTAATCCCCAACAAGGGAAACTGAGATGGGCAATGATGCCCTGTAAAACCCTTTTAGTTAATGAATATATCCCGGGTGAATGTCGGGAATTTTTGCTAAGCACTCTGATATTGATGTATGTAACAGAGCCGAATAGGCCAAATAGTTTTTAAAAGTGAATAGAGATCGTATTATACGGGTTTTGGAAAAAAAATTTATTTATTCTCAATCTCTTAATTAATTTATGACACGTGTTCAAACACTATTACGATCTGGTAAGTGCGGGGGTTACAAAAGGAATTTCTGTGAGAGAACCTTTGTGAAAACATAGGCAAGCCATGCAAGAAAGATGAGTTCACCATGAAGAAAGGCCCCAGCTTTTTTGCCGTTGCTTCTTCACTGCCGCCGTTCTCGCCATCTCTCCAAGAGGTATGAAATCAACATCTCATACTAGAGAGGAGAAGAGGAAATGGAACTAAAAAAATGAAGAAGAAAAAAGCTCAAATCATGAAATCCCTAACAGATCACTGTCCTCTACTTTCACGCCAGCAATGATGGAGGCCATTATAAAGGAGTGCAGATGACTAAGAGAGAGGATAAGTAAGAAGAAATTTGATGTGGGTAGAAAGGAGTCATTCAAATTTTGAAACCCTGGCTATAGAGATGAGATGCTATAAGAGTTGAGAGGAAAAAACTAAGAGGAGAAGAGGGCCTTGGGGAAGGTAAAGAAGGAGAGGGAGAGGGAGAAAGAGAGAGGAGGAAGAGAAAAGAAGTGCAAAGAGAAATTAACAATGGCAAAGGGGTTACCTGTATGAAGATGGCTATTGCCACCATCACTGCTCTAACAAATGACCGGAACTTTTGGAACATGCCTCGAATAAGATGAGTAGGCTTTTATTTGAAGAAAGGAAAGTGCCACGAAGGCAGAGGGATGTCTTTGGCTGAAATAGCTGGCGCGGAGCCCGATGGAGTGGGGCGGCTTATGAACAGTAACTTTTGCTGAGTGTATGGTGGAAGAGTATTTAATGATATATTGATTTTCTTATTCTCTCTCCCACATCTCCCACAATTGTCTTTATTACAATAATTTTCAAATTCTCTCTCTTATTCCCTTTCTCCCTAGGGATGGAAATAGGCTAGGTTGGGCTAGGCTTTACCTAAATAGGCATGGGCCTGCAACAGAAGTTTAAAGCCTGAGTCTGTATGTAGGCTATTTTTTAGGCCTGGGCCTTCAAAAGGCCTGAAGCCTGTTTAAAAGCCTACTTAAAATATAGGCCTTTAAATAGCCTTTAAAACTTTTGCATCTAAATTCATATATAACGTCTTCACACTTATTTAAAACATTACATTATGTCTTGAAAGCTTAGCATCCATTCTTGTTGTAATATAAATGCTTAGTAAGGAAAAGAAAAAAAAAATCTCTAATGACAACAATTGTTCGAGCAAATATGAATAAGAAAAACTAATGTCTGCTAACTAATGTGATATATTTTTTAAAACTAACCAAGCATAACAAGTAACATGTAAAACTAGATTTTATCTCTTTTACTGTTCCCACATAAATTGGGACAAACTCCTGTTACTAAGATTATAATATTTCATTTGGCATTAAAATAAACTCATAAATTATTATGCTTTAGTGGACGGCGCAAATCAAGGAGAGAGAATGAGCTAGCATTGTCATCTCGAGCGATAGGAGAGAAGAGAGGTGGGGTTAATAATTGATACGAAAGTAAGGTTTGAGAGTAATAAAGATGAAACGTGAAACTTAGAATTAAGATTAAGTTGGTAAATTTATAAATAATTTATACAATTATTTAGATCACATTGTATATTCTTATGTTATAGAATATACTAAAAAAGTTAAATAGGTCAGGCCTGGAGGCTTGTAGCTAGGTTTTAGGAAAATAAGCCTGGCCTGTTTATCTAAATAGGCTTAACAATAAGCCTGAGCCTAGCTTATTTAATCCTATTTACTAAATAGGCTAGGCTTTATGTAAGCTAGGCCGTAGGCCCTTGTTAGAGGCCTAGCCTATTTCCATCCCTATCTCTCCCCATGAATAATGGTATTTTTGAGAAAAAATTTACAATTGTTACATATTTATTGTCTTTAACCAACTTTTTTTCACCTGATTTGATCAAGTGTTTCTCATAAAAAAGAATAGAGTATTGTTTAAGAAAATAGTTAGAATTAGTTAAAATAAATAAATATGCAGAAAATATTTTTTTTAAAAACATACTCTTATTTATGAGTAGGCAAAGGAGAGAGAGTATGGGTAATAATTAATACAATATATGAAATTAATGAAGGGTAAAATAGGTAATCAGCATGTATTATTAAGACAACTCCAAGGAGTATTTTAAAGAGAAAATGATAGATAGATACCACTTGAACTTAGAAAACCCTAAAAAGTCTATTAACACATGAAAATAACATAAAGATGATGTGGTAGGAATATGAGATTTTGAAGTTTGTGTGTTTTTATCAAAATGCCCCTCACATAGTATAAACCCTTTTCTCTGGTGAGTTCCTTCTCCCCCGTGAAAATCCAAATTCTCTCCCCTTATGTAGCTTTTATCAATGTCTCCGCCTCTGCAGCTTTCGACAAGCGTCGAAAGCAGATGTTGCCATTGAGGAGGCGTCGCTACTTGAGTTGCCGCCGAGGCAGCGTCGTTGCTCATGTGGTTGCGATGATACCAAGAGTCAGATTCACCCGAACTACATCCTGGACCTGTCATCGCTAGATGTAGATAAGGAGCTACAACAACTGGAGAAGGAGATGTGGGAAAGGTTTTACGGTGTTGGTTTCTGGTGGAGTCAGTCCTAGAGAGAATCGTCCGACCTGATTGGCTCCAAACCCTTAAGAAATCCCAATATTTTGTTTTTTTGGTCTGGAAGGGTGTGACCTCCGGCAGATTTTTGATGGTGGTGCTGTGTGACCTCTGGCGTTGGTCATGGTGGATCTGATGGTGAATGTGAGATTTCTAATGGCGGTGGCAGTAAACTCTTATCCCTTCTCCCTCTCTGTTCTCAACGTCTTCCCTTTCTCTCATTCCCCTTTTGTCTCTTTCCACCACCATACTTGAGCTAACTCCTCAGGGATCCTAAAAATTCAAAGGAATAAACCATTAAAGTGAAAGACTCAATTAAAATCATGACAATGAAATTCATTATTTTGTTGGGAAGCTGAAGCTCCGTGCTGTCAACAAAATTTGTTGTTTTGATTGACTCTTTAAGCAGAGCAATACATAATTTCTAGAAAAATCACCGTGTTGTTTCTAGATCCCATTTATTTGAACCTTCTATCTGTTTTTCCTACATTTCTCCTTCGAGCTTATTTTTTCTTGTTGCAATGGTAATTGATGCATGGACGCCCATTATCTTCTTTGATTGTTTTGAAATTGGATTACTTCCTACAATATTAACTAAAAGAGTAATGGTTTTAACAAAATTTGTAATTGTTTTAACAAAATCAATAAATAATGACAATATGTGTAAAAAGATTGAAAAAGAGTTTTAAAAAAGAGTTTTAGGTTATCACCCATAGAGTAATGTGAATGACAAAATAAATTGTGGTATTGATGAAATTCGTAATGGTTTTGACAAAATCAATTAATACTGACAAAATGTGTAAAAGGATTCACAAAGAGTTTTGGGTTGTGACCAATTGAGTAATGAGGTTAACGAAAAGAATAATGATTTTTAAAAAATTCATAATGGTTTTGACAAAATCAATAAGTATGGGATTGACGAAATGAATAGTAGTGTTGACGAAATTTGTAATGGTTTTAACAAGATCAATAAGTACTGATAAAATATATAAAAGGATTGACAAAGAGTTTTAAATTGTGACCAATTAAGTAATGAAATTAACTAAAAGAGTAATGGTTTTGACAAAATCCATAATGGTTTTAACAAAATTAATAGGTATGGAATTGACAAAAAAGAATAGTGGTCTTGACCAAATCTGTAATGGTTTTTAAAAAATCAATAAGTACTGACCAAATGTATAAAATGATTGACAAAGGTTTTTTGATTGTGACCAATTGAGTAATGAGATTAATTAAAAGAATAATGGTTTTGACAAAATCAATAAGTATGGACAATATGTATAAAAAGATTGAATAAGGGGACTTTTTAGTCTTTTCTTGCAAACATGAAAAACCCATATTCTCACCCCAACCTCTCTTTGTCCTTTGCATGTGTTAAAAGACTTTTCTTAGTTTTGGAAGTTGACATGGTATTTATGTCTTTTTCCCTATTTTAAAAAAATAACGATTTCAAAAAAGATGACCTTGTAGAAAACAAGGACAGAGATGGCACATAAAGGTGCAAGTCCTTCTGTTATAAATCCTCTAACCCCGTTAACACGATCTGGTGGAGACAATGGCCATCACAACTTCCCCATGATGTTTCTTACTTTCTTGGGCGGTGGCAACTGGGTTTGTCCCAAACATCACCAAAGTGCTATTTCTAGTTTTAGAAGAAACATCCCCTTAGTATATAGAGCGTATATATGTACATGTATGTTGAATTTCGTCAACATTTGAAACATTTACGCTAACTTTATTCACCTAAAAAGAGTTCAATTAGGTGTTCTAAAATAGTTTGATGTGCTTATAACTCTAACAAAAAAAATTATGGATCAGAATGAGGCATATCTCTTCCATGATCAAATGTAAGGAACAAACAACCCCTTCAAGTAGTTTATTTTTAGATTCTTCAAAACCCTAAATGTCTACTTTGGGCGCATAGTGCCTCCAACACTTTGTGGGAATCCCTACGCAACATTTCTCGTCCACCATCATCCTCTTCACTTCCGTATCATATTCAAACTGCAATAGTTTTTGAATTCATTACAATGCATGTGATTGTCAAACTATTTGTAAGACTGTGTAGTGTGTGTTTGAATTAACTTTTGGAAAATAGCTTTTACGATTTACGAGATAAGCATCCACATTTGCCTCTATTAAATTGTAACATCTCTTCAATGTCAAAATCTCAAGATTGCCATGTTTCAGCTCCATCTTCTCTAACCCATCACAATTACTTACTGTCAATTCTTTCAAACAACCTAAGTTTGACATTGTGCTCCTCACGCACTCATCTGTTATAGCTAGCCCTATTAATATCAAACTTTTGAGAGCCATACACTCAAAGATATTCATCATACATTTTTTTCCAAGGGAAAACTTATAACAAAAATGTTCTAGCTCACAACCTAGGAGGAACAAGTTGATAGGGACCAAGGTAATATGAGCTGTCAAAGTCCCACATCGAGTAGTATGGGCTGCTTGATGGGGTACTTAAGTGCCTTGGCTCTTCCACCTCAACATCTAGCTTTTGGGGTGTGGCTCATCAAGGTGCTTGGGTGCTTATCATTTGGTATCAGAGCCGGTGGCTGGCGGACCAGAAAGGATTCTGATTGGAGGGGCTGATTAGTAAGTGGCTAAGTAAAGCGCCTAGTGAAGTGCCGTAGAGTGAATCCCTCCCCTGAAAGTCAATGTTTCGACAACTCCACTCTACGGAACTTCACTCAGTGCTTCACTCAGCCGCTTGCTGGTCAGCTGTAGCCCTTTCAAGTCCGTTAACCACTGGCTCTGATACCAAATGATGGGCACCCAAATACCAAGGTGCTTGGGTGCCTATCACAAGTCCTCTAACTCATAATTACCCACACATCCAACTCTTTGATGTGAGGCTACCCTTTCGGTTAGAACCATCCATAGGTAGCCCTCTTTGGTCCGTCCTCCAGCTCATAATTACCCACCACATCCAACTCTTTGATGATTTAAACCCTCCATAGGTAGCCCTCTTCAGTCCATCAGCCACCGACTCTGATACCAAATGATAGGTACCCAAGCAACTTGAAAAACCACACCCTAAGGTGATGGGTGCCTATCACAAGTCCTCCAACTCATAATTACCCACCACATCCAACTCTTTGATGTGAGGATTATGAACTCTCTAGCTGCCAGGTAACATTTACTGACAAACAAACTTCCCGTGACTATTTCCATTAAATCCTTTAAGAAGTCCTCCAGCTCATAATTACCCATAAAATGATAGGCAACCCTTTCGGTTAGAACCCTCCATAGATAGCCCCCACCACATCCAACTTTTTAACTGTTAGAACCCTCCGTAGGTCTCTGATACCAAATAATAGGCACTCAAAAATCTTTAAGAACCACACCCCAAGGTGCTTGGGTGCCTTTCACAAGTCCTCCAATTCATAATTACCCACCACATCCAACTCTTTGACGTGAGGCTACCCTTTCGGTTAGAACCCTCCCTAGGATGGACCGAAGCACCACATCCAACTCTTTGACGGTTAGAACCCTCCGTAGGTAGCCCTCTCCAGTCCATCAACCACTGACTCTGATACCAATTGATAGGCACCCAAGCACCTTGAAGAACCACACTCTAAGGTGCTTGGGTGCCTATCACAAGTCCTCCAACTCATAATTACCCACCACATCCAACTCTTTGACGTGAGGCTACCCTTTCGGTTAGAACCCTCCCTAAGTAGCCCTTTTCGGTCCGTCCTCCAGCTTATAATTACCTACCACATCCAACTCTTTGACGGTTATGAATCCTCCGTAGGTAGCCCTCTCCGGTTCATCAGTCACCGACTCTGATACCAAATGATAGGCACCCAAGCACCTTGAAGAACCACACCCCAAGCTGCTTGGGTGCCTATCACAAGTCCTCCAACTCATAATTACCCACCACATCTAACTCTTTGATGTAAGGATTATGAACTCTCAGGCTACCAGGCAAGTAACATTCACTAACAAACAAACTTCTCGTTACTATTTCCATTAAATCCTTTAAGACCTTTACACCCTCTAGGTGCATTTTTTTTATGGACTGACAAGCAATTTTACATTGAATGAATTCACCCGTTTCACTTTCAACACCAATAATATGGCAAGACAATGTATTCTTTCCCTCCAATTCAACTCTTTCTAACTTGTCACAAAAACTAATGTAAACTGATACCACAAGCAAAGATGAGGCTATTACAATTTGTAATCCTTCACAATGTTTGATCACTAGTTCTTTCAAGTTTGGGCATTTTATGACAGAATCAGCAAATTGAAATCTAAGCCCTCTAAGGTAGAGCACATTCAAAAACTGTGATGAAAATAGGTGAAGAAGAGAGTCATCTCTTACTAGAACCATGACGCTAGACATACAAAACATTATCTCTTTACTTTTGTTCTCTAATGCAAAGGTTAGCAATGCATCAAATACAACCTTGAAGGGAAAATTCCCAGTGTCACTGTCAAGGTAAGTTATGCTTAACCTTTGCAAAGACTTGTTGAAGCGATGATGACAATGAAAGTGGAGACTTTTGAGTACGAAAGACATGAAGCTGTGATGTAGGTCTTTCTCTTTGCCAAAGAATTTGTAGTCAAAGTCAAGTACAGGAAAGGAAAGCCACAAAGAATGGAAGGTTTTGGATAAAACACTAAACTTGGCCACGTCATTGGAGGGGAGAAAATTCATAATATGGTGGATGATGTGTTGAGGAAGATCTTGAAACTTAGTATTGTTTATGGGATTTCCAACTATGCGTTTGGTTGTCTCTTCCATCTCCTCAGAGTCCTTATTGTTTTCCTATCAGTTACATCAAATAATAAAAGTATCATAAATATAAGGTATACATACTTAGGAACAATTTAAAATACATATGCCGAGAAGGGAACAAATGAGTACAAACAACTTATGCTTATATGTAAGACAACTTCATGATAAACAATAAATTTTACCTCAAAACCTATAGAGTATAGACAACTATTTGATAATTTTTTTATAATGACCATTTTAAAATATTTATATTTAAATTTAGAATTTAAAATATAAGACATCTTAACATTTATCTCTACTTCAAAATATAGGATAAATATCATAATAATAAAATAATTTGAAGTAAACATATGCCAATAATATAATCTTGAAAAACGAGCAAAGAGAGAAACTATAACTCTTCTATATGTAATTTGAATGGCCCAATCAATGACAAAATAGCAACCCTTTATTTTCACATCCCAAAATTTAAAATAGATGCACAACATTAACCTTGTATTTTATCCATCATGAACATTTAAAATTTGACCAAGTAAGGTGTATAAAAGATGAAGAAGGCAACGTTTTGGTTACTGATGGAAATATTAGGAATAGGTGGGAAGCCTACTTTTATAAGTTGTTCAATGATGGAGGGGGAGGGTCGCCTTGTGATTGGGAAGATTTGATAACTTGAGAATGTGATCTTAATTTGTCATTTTACCATAGGATTCGAGTTGACGAGGTTAGGGAAGCTCTTAAGAAAATGGAAAAGGTAAAGCTGTTGGACCTGATGGTATTCCTATTGAAGTTTGGAAATGTTTGGGTAAAGAGGATGTGTTGTGGCTCACAAAATTATTTAATGAGATTTTACAATTCAAGAAAATGCCGGATGAGTGGAGGAAAAGTACTTTGATTCCTATTTATAAAAATAAAGGGGATATTCAAAATTGTGCAAACTATAGAGGAATCAAGCTTATGAGTCATACAATGAAATTGTGGGAAAAGGTGATTGAACACAGGTTGAGGTTGGAGACTGACATTGCTGAAAACCAATTTGGACTCATGCCAGGAAGGTCTACAACAGAAGCGATTTATTTATTAAGGGGGCTAATGGAAAAATATAGGAGCAAATGAAGAGATTTGCATATGGTTTTCATTGATTTGGAAAAAGCATATGACTGTGTGCCAAGAGAGGTACTCTGGAAAGCCTTGGAAAAGAAGGGGGTGCGGATTGCATATATCAAAACCATTCAGGATATGTATGACGGGGTTACAACCAAAGCTAGAATGCCTGGAGGTGTAACAAAGGACTTTCCTATAAAGATTGGCCTACATCAGGGATCAGCTTTAAGTCCTTATTTGTTTAACTTAGTGGTAGATGTTCTAACTAAGCCTATAAAAAAGGAGATCCCTAAATGCATGCTTTTTGCGGATAATTATTTATGTTGGCTGAATCCAGGGAGAAAATTAATTCTAAACTTGAGATATGGAGACAGACTTTGGAAGTAATGGGTTTTTGTCTGAGTAGAAGCAAAACTAAATATATGCATTGCAAGTATGATAAGAGACAAGGTCGAAGCAAAGTGGAAGTTAAATTGGGGGGGCAAGTCATTCCGCAACTGACATTAGGTATTTGGAATCAACTATACAACAAGATGGTGAAATTGATGGAGATGTCAATCACTGAATTCAAGCTGGATGGTATAAATGGAGAAAAGTCACTGGAGTTATTTGTGATTGGAAAGTACCTAATAAGGTTAAAGAGAAGTTCTACCGCACTGCTATAAAACCAGCAATTCTATATGGTAGTGAGTGTTGGGCTTTAAAGGGACAACATGAACATAAAATTGGGGTGGTTGAGATGAGGATGTTGAGATGGACGTGTGGTCATACAAGAAAAGATAAGATTCGTAATAATCATATACGTAAACGAGTTGGAGTGGCCTCTATTGAAGTAAAAATAGTAGAAATTCGTTTGAGGTGGTTTGGATATGTTCAACAAAGGCCATTGAATGCACCGGTGAAGAGGATTGATCGAGCAGTATGGAGTCCTGTAAAACGAGGTCGCGGAAAGCTGAAGCAAACACTCAATGAGGTCATAGAGAGAGACCTTTTAATTAATAATATACCTAAAGATATGGTTTTCGACAGAGTACAATGGCATCGTGCAATCCATATAGCCGACACCACCTAATGGGATAAAAGGCTTTGTTGTTGTTTTTGTTGTTGAACATTTAAAATTTGGTAATTTGGGCCTATATGCATGATGTGTGAGTTTGGATTTCAAGCTGTGTTGTTTATTAATTTTTAATCTGACTAGATATTTTTCTGCCAGCTATATGGGTAAAATCATCACTAGTTACAATCTTGAAATTGAGCTGAATTGACAAATATGAACAGAGATGGATTTGGCAGATATTGGATGAGATGGCAATAATCGAAGGTATGTGTTTGCACCAATGATGGTAACCAACGTTACTTCTTTATCAGCTGTTCTTTTCTTTCTTTCTTTGTGTGTGTGTGCTGTGTTTTCCTGACAAAAGAAAAAACATATATAACTACTGTGACAAGATAGATCCCATGTAAACATTATTTTCTGAATTAAGGGTGAAGGTATTTTGAATATTTATTTGAATATAACAGCCAATACTTCCTCTCTTCACAACTTGACAAATCAGTTTAAAGAAATATCAGTTCTTAGATTGCTGTTTCATTTAACTCTGTTTCTTTATCAATGCTTCTTGTCCCAATCCCTCATAGAAGGAGAAATTTTTTATTCATGAAGATTCATTCTGAAATCTAATTTATGATGCATTTTGAATTTTGAACAGCTTAGAGTTTCATCATTCTATCACCCAAAAAAAAATGCAGGACGTTCGGAACAAGACATAGGATCAAGAATCAACAAATGATGTAAATACAGATAATAGGCGAAATAGGGAGAAAATGGAGTACAGTCACAGCAATAGGAGAGCAGAGCAAGCAGCAAAACCAGACAAAATTGAGAAAGTAGCAATATGATAGACACTTGATTCAAGCAAACTCCAACAAGATCACTCAATAAACGAAATGCGACGATAAAAGAAGTTGACACTTACCTGAAAATCTGAACTAACAGCAAACAGAGCCATCAGACCGGGATAGAAGATGATTGACGATGAATCACGCCGCTGCGAGCGAGGAAGGAGCAGAATCTTGAAAGAAAAATCGAAGCTATGAGGTTGAAGGCGGAAGAAGGAGCTCACGAGTTGAGAGGGAGACTTGGAAGCAGAGAAAAGGAGGGAAGGGTTTAGCTGAACGGAAATGGAGGGAGAACTTGAGAAAACGGTTATGGATTTTCAGAGCCAATCCTGAGCCCAAAAAAAATAGAGGGAAAGTATCACCAACAGGCAAAAAAAACGAAATGGAGGGAAATGAAAGTTAGGGGGAACATGCATTCCTTCTAAAATCCCTCTTCTTTGTTTGGTTGGGTCGTGAATGTTTGCGGATGGACCGTTAAGTGGTCTGTTTGGGAGTGTAAGGAATTTAACGCCGTTTTGTGAGAAGAGAAACTATTTTCATATCATGACAAAATTGCCCATGATAAGCTTTTAATATTTCAGTATTACCCCTCTTTGAAGTTTGTGGTTTTCTCTGCATGGTCTCGTCTCTGCTTCACATTTTAATTTTATAATGCATCCTATTATGATATATTGATTAATGGACAGATGTAAATTGAGAGGTAAAATATACTCCTCTAGTGTTTAACATCAAAACTAAATTGATTAGATTAAAAAAACTAGTTAAAATAGTTAATATAACATTTTTTTTCTTATTTATATTTACTTTATTTCTCTTTCTTACTTACCCTCTTATAAATAAAGACAGACTTTAAAAAATTTTATTTCAGACATGCTTATTATTTTTAACTAATTTTAACATTTTTATTAAACCGTCTAATTTAGTTATCGAGCTCTTATAAAAAAATCTGGAGAACGTGTACATTAACACACAAATATATTTCATTTGCTGCCCCTCTCCCCTATCAATAACTATTTGATAAAGATGTAAGTTTTGCCCTGAAAATATACATTAACACACAAATATATTTCATTCTATATTTTTATTATACATCAAATCATTTATAAAAAAAAACTCTTGGCGTTTGACCTATAATTTTAAGTATATTATACTTTCTTATTTAACAATGACAAGGTCAAAAAAATATTTAAAAATATTTTTTTAAGTATTTTATACCGTAAAGACATTTTAATTTGAAAAGGCAGGGTCAAATAAATTATTCAAATTATTTTGTAATTGTTTTAAAATTAGTTAAGAGCAATAAATATGAATTCAAACAACCAATTTGCGCTAATCAAGAAGTCTTTAAATACTTGACAATGCTTCAAATAACTGATTAGCGTTTATCAAGAAAATGGTTAAAATTAGTTAAGAGCAATAGATATGTTTTTTTTTTTTTGCCAACTATGTCCTTATTGTAACGAAAATAAATGAGAGAGGAACAATAAATGCAACAAGTACAATTAACGGGTAAAATTGGGGAAAACACAATAAATGCTTTGACAAAAATAAAATGAAGCTCATATTTTGAGACAAGCCTATACACAAATTTAAGGCTTAAGAACCCAGCGAGTATGTATCATTTAACTTTGAAGCCCTTAAAACCATGAAAATAAAATTTCATTAGAACATACTTCTTTAGACAACAATTAAATTAGTTAATTTTTCTATCAAATGTAATTAGTTAATAAAAAAAATCTTATTATACTCCCTTTCCATGAAAATTTCATACAAATAAAAAATATTCATACTTTGTTATGTATTATTAAAAATATCATTTTCCCACATCTTGATCACAAAAAAGAATGGGTGAAGGTGCAATTCTGCCCATAAACATTCTTTAGAAGAGCTACTAGCACAGTAAACATTTTTCAAGTGCAAAAATACCTATGAACATTGAAAAATAAATCAATAATGTCAATTCCGTTAACTTGGGCTAACAGCGTTACTTTCTTGTTTATATGGGCCCCACCTATTTTTTACCAGAAAACTAACGCCGTTAAGCAAAGTTAACGGAATTGGCATTTTTAGTCTACTTTGTAATGTTCATGGGTATTTTTGCACCAAAAAAATGTTTACTTTGCTAATAGCTCTTCCAATAAATGTTTATGGGCAGAATTGCACCTTCGCCCAAAAAGAATTGTATCCTTCTTATCCTATGACCTATGTCAACACCCGTTTCCATTTCGATAATCAAAGAGTAATAACGACGGAATTCAATGGGCATACAGAAAGTACAATTATACTAATAAAAATATTCGTTTACGATCCCAACGTCGTTCGTTTACAATTCTGATATTGTTCGTCGACGGAAAACGGAAAATACAGCGGAAATTTTAATATTTACAAATTTCACCAAAATATGAAGGCATAGACTAAGGCATAACCACGTTCATATCCTCGCCTCGAGACACGCACTGCTCATTTTCCGACATCAATGTCTTTGCCCTTTGGCCCACTGGTACCCGCTGAGGTATTTGTTTAAAAATAGGGTGAGATTCCGAAGAATCCCCGTAGAGACATAATATCGTTCATAGAAAATGCGAAAAGTAAATATGTCATGCGCCAAGGTATGCACAAATTAATGAACAACATAAACACATAATCATCATCATGTATACATGAGTAGGGCCCAGCCCCACAATCTACACCGGTTGGACTTCTGCCAACTCCCAGTGTAAGTGCACCTCTGGCACTAACAGCCTCTCTCTAGGCAAATCATGTTATTAATAAAGTGCATTTACAAAACAATGGCATCCACACAATCACATAACTTATGGCATAGTGTATGAAGGATAATGTCCCTACCTCAAAGCTGTGATATTCCCTATTTAATAGTGTCTCGTAAAGCGTGCTGTCCCGGCGTCCGACTCGGTCCTAAAATATTAAATGTACCAGAAATAGGTCATAACCTATCCAAGTATCATTTTAGACTATTCCATAGTGTTTATTGTGGTTATATTAGTCTATGGTGAAAATTTACAAAAATGCCCCCGGAAACCCGGCCCGGCCCGGCCCCGCCGTACCCGGCCCGATGGCACGTTTTTCCAAAATTTTGACTAAGGCTATTCTGACTTATTTTCGCCCAAGGAATCCATTTCCGGCCTCGAAATTGCCAAATTCATGGTCAAATTACGAAAATACCCTTACAGCCCCTATTTAGTGATTTCAGTGGCATTTTCGTAATTATGCTTTTTCGGCCTCTACCGAAAAAGTGCCCAACTGTAACCCCACCTATTTTTGCCCACTGAGTCCAATGGAACCATTTATTTCATGAAAATCCAACCCCTACTACCAGATCTGGTCTGGCCGAAATATTGGTCAAAATTTGGAAAAAATGGAGTTTTGTGTTTTAGCTTCTAAAACTTGTACTTTTCCACTTCTAATCCTTAATCAACTCACTTAAACACTTCTTAACCATGATTCAAAGAAATTTGGGCAGCATAACCCCTTAGGATTAGGACTTTCCAAATTTACAAACTTAACAAAATAACAAAATCCAACTATAATCATCAACAACAACCACATCTAACATAATCTTAGAATTTGTGAAGTTACCTTCTTGAGTTCTTTTCTTTTCTCTAGAAGTCTTCCTCTCTCTTTCTCTTTGAGCTCAAGATTTGCTTGCTAAACATAGTGTTTCATGGAGAAGAAGAGATTAGAGAGGAGATTATACAAATTGGAAGCCTTAAAACTTGGATCCACAAGGTCTTACCTTAAGATTTCTCCTCCTTCTCTCTAGATTTTCCCAAGCTCTCCCTCTCTCTCTATCTTTGTTGCAAGTGATGAAAATGAAGGTAAGAGAAAGATGAAGCCTTGCTTCATAAATATCTCACCTAATTTCTCTTAATTAACAAATGGAAAGGAAATTACTTTATGACCTCATCTTGTACTCACCCTTATCTACTTCTAATGAGTGTCATAAAGTCCATTTAGGTTTGGACTAATCTTCCTCTCTTTTCCCTCTAGCCCAAACATCCTCTAGGTCCTTAAGAAACCAAGTGGACCTTCATTCAATTATCTTAAGATTCTTGGTCCAAGATACATTATCTTAAGGTATTAACCCATGTGCTCATATTTAAAAATCATTGTTTATTCCTCTTAGCTTAGATTAATGACACTTCATCTTATCCACTTCCAACTTGTGCTTATCTACTTCAAACTTGTGTCATAAGTCTCATTGTAATTGAACCAATTCCCTTCAATTAACAATTGGGTTTTCTACAATTATCTCATTCCTTTAGTCAACATAATATATTTTATTGCAATTTAAACATGTGCTCCAACTTTAGCCATTATAATTTAATCTCTTGGCTTTAGATGATGCCACTTGGCATATTTACCTTCCAAGTAAATATTTCCCTTCTACTAAATATCCACCAATAAAAGAAAAATATGGGCTTTTACTTTATTCCACAAATCTCAATTTATTCCACCAAGAATATTCAATTCTTGAATTTATTTGCCCATTTCCTTATGAATATGAATATTTCAAAATTCACAAGATCCAATTTCCATGAATATTCACCATTCTATTGAATTACTCAAATAATTACAATATATTTTTGGTGAATATAAAATTTGGGATGTTACAACCTATACCATTCTTTTGTCTTCTTTATATGATTGTCTGTTAGCTAATGCTAAGGAGTTAAATTTACGTATTGTGGAACAAATTTGGGGAAACTTTCCTAACGTGTGTGTGTGTGTATTCCATCTACAATATTCGAACCCTCAACCTTACTTCAGAAAAATTAAGTGTCTTTTACTTAACACAGCCACCATTAATTGAATGGCTTTATTTTTCACAATATTGACTTGTAAACAATCACACAAGCAACTTCCTGAGAAATGTTTTGGTCTTCTCATTTGTAAGCCACCTCTACATCTGTCCAGTCCAGCTGAGTTATTCTTTTTAGGCTGCTTTAATAGAAAACCTCCATCCATCATTTGCACATCTCCAACGTATCCTTTTCTCTAATTGGGCCCAGAGATTTAACTAGGATGATTTGTTTGATCTCCTCAAGGGAATGTGGGAGTTCTCAAATCAATTACCACCTCAAATAAATATATAAATATATCTTATTTTCTTAAATATCAGATATTTACTAAGTAAGGATAAATAATCGTATCAGCTAATATCAATCAATCCATCATGCAATCCAATCCAACAAGACACCGCTGTCAACCCTGTATAAAATTCTATTTTCAAGAATGTCCTGCTTAAAGTAACATGATCTGCATAAAGCCTCAGACTCGTGGGGGGCACAAGATATATAATCAACCAAAAATCATGAGCACGTTTCTGAAAAGTTTACCAGCATCTGCAATATTAGCTTTGATTTCAATCATCATCACCGGCAGAACCACCTGCTTTTCCTTTTCAGGCAATACCAGAATCATCATTGTTCTATTTTCTAAGCTTCTATATCTGGCTAGTGCTTTATTTCCTTAATGTCTCAATATGATGATGAGACAATGAAAATGGCAAAGGCATTATTTTTTCCGCAGCCAAAAGTCTATGCATATGATAACTCTGTCTCATACACAGAAGAGGAGAGAAAACACAAATCACTATTCACTACCATCAGGCAATGCAATTACTTCAAATCCTCCTGCTTCTAGAATTGGATGCTACAATGTACAATGATTTCCAAAGGGCTCTCAACAATAAATGCTTAAATTTGTACAATTGTCCTCCAGACTGCTCCTGAAAAAATTCTTTGCAGACAATCAATTTTTGGGAGCCCTTACAATAACTGGAAGATAGAAGCAATGGAATTCTCGACACGCATTGTAATTTGCAGGCATGCCTCTAAGATTCGCCTCCATTAGGAGATACAATTGTCATTCAAAAATAAAATTTACATGTTACACACTACTACAAATAATTCGGTTCATAGGGTTCAAAGGGGGCAATACTTTTCTACAATTATTTGGGCTAACATGCTTGATTCAAATATCAGAACTATATGACAGTTAAACAATAACCACACAACTTTTTTACATGCTACTGACCGCAGCAGACCATCATCTTGGCTAATTAAACGTGGTATCAGTGACCACAATGGTTATATTGCCATTTCTTCAATCACTATATAACCGATGTTCTGCAGAACTATTTATGCTAAGTACATTAATGGGCACAACCGTACCTTAATCATTAACTTCCCTGCTTACCATTTAACAATCTTATTTTCCCCCTTGAATGGCAGGCATGGAAATCCGGGGTTGATGACTTAGATGTTGTTCCCTATTTATTTTATTGCTCTTCCGGATTCAAAAGATTAGCGCAATCTACTTGATTGTGATATAGCGGTTTGTGCCATGTTTGGCCCAGTTGTCCTTCAGGTCAACTGGGTTTGACAGATCATGGCCCTCTGCTGCAAGCCGGCTAAGCAGCTTGTTGAAAGCGCCTCCACTCATCTTCCGTCCACCAACCCTAGCATGTCTCTTGTTGGGTACTGCTGGAAGAGGATACATTGATAGAGTTGTTGTGCAACAAGCAGACTGCCAGCCCCCATTCCCCCATTTGTAGCACTGTCTTAGAACACCAGTACAAGAGCACACAGGTGCTGGCATTGTTGACTCATCATATACTACCTGGTTCAACCCCAAGTCTTGACCTTTCCAATCTGCCTTTGATGACCCTAACTGCTTGTTAAGATCATCACCTCCATTAACCATTTCCTGACCACTCTTCCACTCATGCGCCTTGCCAAACATCATCTTGTTCAAGTCTTCACCCTCCCTCTTGACTTTTTTTGCAGCTCTTGGAGTCTTCTTGCTAGGTGAAACTGACTTACCATCCTTCGGTCGCTTGGCCCGCCGTGATTTCCCGGCTTCATTAGGCATGGATGCTGTTGGAAGGTCATCACCAGTGTGCATTTCCCGTGTGCCATAAGAAGTATCACCCATATGAGGTAAATGGTGTACTTGTTGCTGAGGATGATGCACGTGCTTGACACCTCGGGCAATTTGACATCCTGGAGGACAAGAAGACATGCTACCATTGGCTAAGGAGTTCTCTCGATACTGAAGGGTAGCAATTGCATTATCTCGTTCCATAATGGCATTATTCCGTTCTGCAATGGCAGTGTCTCGTTGCAAGAATGCCATATCACGCTCTGCAAGGGCTGCCTTTTTTTCAGAAAGGGCTAGATTTCTCTCTTGCATGGCTGCATCTCTTTCAGCCATGATTGCCATAATTTGCTTCATGGAAGGTTGATGTTGCATCAACCACTGGGACAAGAATATTGAGACCAATATAATTATAAAGACAATTTTTTGGCAGGAAATGCATGCCACACTAAGCAAAATTTACTTCATGCAAACTTCAACAGTTGAGTATGTCAATGAGCAGAAAGCTATTTCAATATACCTGCCCCTGAGCTGATTTATATTGGTCGGCTTTGTGCCTTCCATTTTCACGATGCCCAGCATCATCCATCAGAAACCCACAAATGGACACAAAAGATCAATACTTTTAGGCCTCCTCAGCCAGTATAGAACTTGGTCAATTAAGCAATAATATGCTACAAGTCCTGCATATAAAAAAATATATATTATCATTACTCACATAATTTAAGCGTCTCTTTACTGCTTCAATTTTCTTGGGGTCATGGGGTTTGAGAAAGAATGAATTTCCCTTTCAACAAGTCTACACCTCTAGAGTTCTACCAAAAAATGACTGCCTCAAGGGATGAATAACTTACCATGATTATAAGTGGATATTATAAATGCAAAAGATGACTGCACAACTGATTAAAATCTCCCCTGCGTATAAGAATACAACATACATAAGAAAAAAATGAAGCAAAAGGATTCCAACTTGCAAATGATGCTACCTATATAGCAATGCAACATGCAAAGGAGGGCAGAGACATTACAGTGATATCTATATATGGTGTGGTATGTTACTTCCATCTAATCTAAGCATTATAGTGCAAGAGTTGTCAAACAACATTTCCATGTTTCAATTCTCATGTATTGGACACAATGCGTAAATGAAGATTGCAAATTGTATAACTAAGGAGTGTAAACAATTAATAAACAAATGTCCCCGTTGTGTGTTACTTACAACTTGCTAGTCCAAAAAGGTCAAATTATGCTTTTAAACTTCACTTTTTGACAGGAAAGAGAGTTTCAAATGATACATCATAATTTCAGGGCAGTGACTAGTGATTTTTCTATTTCAGAGATTAGTTTGAGGTCTTGATTGAAAATTAAATTGCAAATCAATAATAAACAGTTGGAAGGGTGACATAAAAGCATGTCATGGAATAAAAAGAGTAATCATGGTTTGAAGGAGTTTAAGGAGATGAATAGGATAAAAATAAATCAGTACAAGAAGAAGAGGGAAAGGAACAAGGGAAGAGAAGAAAAAACTAAGTAGTTAAAGGACCAGGTACCATCGCCTTACTTCTTCATCCACTATAAGTGAATATTTGGTAAGCAACATAAACTTGCTGTAAATGATCAGATTTATAATTGAAGATCAATAACGAAGTAGACCAAGCAAAGCTACTTGTTGAGTTCCATGAATCTTAACGAATTTCCTCTTTCTATGAATGTCAACGGTGACCCTATCAAAGTCAAATGCATTTCAATTTTCCCAATTTGACCATAAAAATCAAAAATCAGTTTGGATCAGGTGATCCTTCTAGCCCCAGAGCTAAGGAAGGTCAAAAGTCGATGAACATACAACTCAAATTGTTCAAAAACGCCGCATCTGAACAATCTGAAGTTAAGAACCATTCAATTACGTGAAAGTCCAAACTCGATAAACAAAAAATTTGAATTATTTTAAAGCGACGCATCCGAACTACGATAGGAAGCTACGAACCAGTCAACCATGTTCAATGATAGCAATTTGCAAACCGGAAGAGAATCTCGCAGACAATCCGCAAATTAAGCTTTAATTTGCACAATTATATACTTGAAAAACAAAACAAATAAACCAAAGAAGGAAGAAATATAGGATAGCAAACTTATTTATAGTATTAAGTTGTTCAGAGATCAGAATTAAGAGGGGAACGCGAGTCCAGGCAAAGAACTACGGATTCAGAGCTCGAGTGTAATAGGTATCGAAAGAGCAGGAGAAAATCAAAAGACAAAAAGCAAACTATAACAGACAGACAAGAAAAGAGAATAAAAGAAACTTACGAGACGGGCAGGAAGATAGAGAGAAGAATGATTAAAGACACAGACTGAAAACCCTAATCTCCGTGGAAGAAAGGCGACAAAATTTGCTTTCACTTTTCACTTGTTTCTTCTGTATGCGATTTTTCTCCCCATTATTGCTTTTGGTTTTTCATTTTTTTAGTTTTATTCTGTGGGCGTACAGTTTTTCACTCACTTTAAAGCAGGACTATTTAAGAGTTACTTGCAAGTAATTAAATGGCGGGGACTACACGCGCCGGGTCGGATTAAGACAAGCACAGAGAAACCGCACCACAATACAGGAAACAGTAAGAAATGAATACGACTCTGGTGAAGAAGACGACGTCCGATTAAAAAAGAAAAGGAGGAGAAAAAAAAGGAAATTAGGGAGTTTTGACTTGTTCAATTTCTCCGTGCTTTTATCACTTTCTTGTTTTGTTGATAAAATACATCTAGGTTAAAATCATGAAACAGTCTTCACTTGACCATCGGAGCTGAATCGAGCATTTTGTCGAAGAGAAAAATGAACATCCAGGTGAAAGATTGAGAAAGAGATGAATCGAGAGTGAGGAAGGGAAGGATCGAAAATCTCACCGAGCTACATGGATCGAACAGTTTGGCCAGAAAATGGGGAAGTTGAAGGGGTGAGACGACGACGACGACGCGGCGGTGGAAGGTGGGAGGGAGTGAGGCAACGTCTCTGACAAGTGGCTTGTGGACTTGGAAGCCACTAGACCTCGACGGCGGCCGGCAGATGGCGACGGTGCACGGAGCTGTTCAGCCGGGGGAGCTCGACGTCGACGAAGAGAATGGAGGAGATCGAAGACCGATAAGGTATTGAGGAATGAGGTGGAACTGGAGAGACTTGAAACGCAGCGTTTTGCAATGTTCAAGACGGATCCGGGTTGACACTGTCTTTTGGATAAGCACTAAGTGGAAGTATTTAATAACTGGTGGTAGACTGGTAGTAAACTAAGACAGTTTAATGCATTGTATAACATTAAGCACTAATTAGTAAATTAAGCACCCTCAAGATTGAAGTTAAGTAATCAGTAGATTTTGTCAAGAAATAACATTAATTTCCACTTTTATCTTTATTAAATTCAAAGATTTTTTTGACCTGATATTAAATCCTAAGATCTCCCTCACATTTAATTGCAAGTAATGGAATTTAATGGGAGATATTATCATTTTTAAGTCTTGCATCTTAGCAGTACAGAAAAAGCTTAGAAAAAGAGACTTATAATTTGGGATAGAAGGAATAAATAATACTCTATCGTGTTCTTAATATAAGACATATTTACCTAATTTGATTATATTAAAAAAATTGGTGAAGTTAGTTAATATAATAATCTGATAACCGAATTTTGCGGTTTAAGAAAGCATTTAAAATTAGTTAAAACTAATAAATATATCTTGAAATAAACTTTTTTTCTAAGTATGTGGTTATTTATAAGAAGCAAGTAAGAGAGAGAAATAAAATAAAAAATAAGTATGACCAACCCCTTAATTAATTCAATATATATAATTAATGAGAGGCACAAATAAAAAAAACTAATTAAATGTTGAGACAACTCTTATTAAACTCTTATAAAAATGATAAGGACAATTCAATTTGAGTTCTTATAAAAAGAACCGGAGAGAATATATATTTTCTAAACACGCTACCCATCTTCCTAATTCCCTCATTTTCTCACATGTTGTTTATCAGCTCCTAAAGGATTGGAGGGAGTATTTTATATGTTTCATGATAATTGCCTTTTTAGAGTTATCTGTAACGTTGACATTTTAGTGTTCGAGAGTTTGAATAGAATTGGCTTCAGTTAGAAAATACATATGCATAAAATAATTAATAAACCTAATAAACAAGCTAAATTTTTATAAGATGTAATGGAATTTTATTAAAATACCTTTATACAATGTCTTGAAATAAAGACTTCTCATTTACTAAAGGATAAAATTGTTAGGAAAAACTAATTAATGCTTTTTAAAAAAAATCTTAAATTGATAATTATTTTGGACTTGAAAGCTGAGAACATAGTTCATAATTTATTAACATGATTTGTTAAATTTTTTAAATTTTATATTGATTATTTTTTTTAAAAAAAAAAAATCTTAGAAAAAGACCTATAAAATTTCAAAATCTCAAATCAGTTTTCTTTCCCTAACATTGATACATGTTTGACTATACTTAATAAGAAATGCATAACTTATTTTAGTGAAAAAAATGACTAATTTAGGATTTTAAAATGTTGGAGTTGTTTTTCTTAGACTTTTCTTCTTCTTTTTTCCTTTTAACTATTAAAATGAGTCAATACAAATTATTAAGAAATAATTTCCTATACAAATGGTTAAGAAATAGTTTCCACAATAAACTAGAAAGAGTAGAACATCCATCACATAGGTGTATTTGAGACTTTGAATCTTTCTACCTTAAAAGCGACCCTCAAAAGTTAAAACTATCATTTTTTTTCTCATAAAAAAAATTATTAGTATACTAATGACCTTATAGCCTAATAACATATAGTGCTCGTTTAGTATAGTTTATTTTTTACTTACAAGTGTTTATAACTCATAATTTACAATATACGAGATAAGTATATAAGAGGAGTTTTATCTTAACTTATATAATAAGTACTTATATCCAAAAAAAAAAAAAACTATCCCAAACATAGCTATAAATTCCTTTCTAAGCGAGAGGCCGCAGGTTGAATCGAGCTTGTAGCCTCATAATTCGTAATGTAAAATATATGATACTCTTTGACTAATAAACTAATATATAATCTAAGGATACTAAAAATATAAATACTCTAAAGTAATTTAATTGGCTTCCTTAATTTCTCCAAAAAAGTCAACTTTATTTTATAATTAGGACCGGAGAGAATAATATACACCTAGTATATCTTATTCCTTATACTCATAATTCCCCATCACACATAACGTTTTAATAATTATTCGACAATATCAATATTTTATATTATTTTTTATGTAATTTTCCTATTCTTGTAATGCATCTAAATGCAAGCTTATATCCATAATCTGCAATCTATAAATAGATTAAAACCTTTTGACCAGTCCAAATATTAAAAGTAACTTGTTATATTTGTAAGTCATAAAATCAAACCGTTGGCAAAAAAAGAAAAAATGTCATAAAATCAAACCTCCCAACCACAGTACTAGCTCATTAATCAAAACACACATGACTATTTCAATGATTTTGCCTAAATAGAATTATTAAATATTAATAGCAAACAAGGGCACATTTGACTTTAACATCAAAATATCAAAAATAATTGTTAAATATTGATTTGATTTATATGTTTTCAAAATATAAATGGCCCAAGATTGAAACATTCAAAATGCTTTTAAAAACAAATTGTGCATAAAAAATAATATCTATGGTAAATTATACTTTTCACAAATGTACAAACCTTAGGTCAAATTAATTAGGTGAATAAGACCAATTAGCGTTAGCCATTAAAATTATGCCATATGGATTAATTTAACACATCAGCCCTAGCCCCTGTTAAAACCACCATCAATGTTCGTCATGTTCAGTTCTGTATAGTGGTCAACACGCAGCAAGAACAAGTTGTTCTGGTAGTGAATAATGGAACCGACGAAGAAGCAGCAGCAAGAGGGAAGATGAAAATGACATTGACTCTCACAATGAGATAAGACCGTTCCAAAACTTTGAGAAACAACCGGAGTTCACCGTCGGCGGAGTCTTCAACCACATAAGCCACAACAAAATCATTGCTCCGGTTTCTCCCATTCGTTGCAGAGCAGTTGAACGGAAATAATACTTGATCTTTGATGCTTTATATGATTTGGGTTTCACATTCGGGGTAATCGATTAGGGATTTGTAATTGGGAATATTGTCAGTGGTGGAAGGTTTGTGAGATAGGAATTGACGGTAATGGATGTGAAATTGCAGGGAGAAGGATTAGAGAGAGTAAAGAGAAGAATAGTAGCGAGGATGAAGAGCACACAGATTGAAACGGTGGGTTGAGCTTTAGAGAAGGGAAACTGAAATTTCTTCTCCGGAATGAGGAAGCAGGTGATAAAGTGGCTGAAAAAGATGAAGATGTAGAGGGAAAAGCTGGGTTTAGTCAGAGATGGGAGAATCATCTTTGAAGAGGAAGAGTTAACGGTGATTTAACAGAGGTTAAATGGTGATATGTTAAACTAATCTAGATGTCAAAATCTCAATGGCTACCTAGACATAATGGACGGAAGAGGGTATTCTCATTGTCGTATTTCTCATTATCTTCTTATCATCTTATCTTCACCCTTATATTATGAAATGAATGGTTTAGATTTAATGTTTTATAAGATTATTATTATTATATTTTATAAATTAAAATTTATTTATTTTTTATGAATTGCAATTATGAATGGTATATATATCAAATTTTAAGAGTTTAAATTTATTTATTTATATTTATAGAAATAATTTTATAAAAGATTGAATATGAATCATATATTATTTTAATATTATGGTAGACATAAGATGATGAGAAGAAAATGAGAAAGAGGATCATGAGAAAAACCCAACCCCATAATGGACCTAATTAATTTGACCTAGTTTGATCCTTTACAAATCATAAATAACTAGAGGCTTCTTCCCGTGTTATGCACTGGTTAGATATTTTATGATATAAATTTTAAAATATGATCATGAAAAAATGTCTCTATTATTTCAAAATTTGTGCTTGGTTGCCTTTGTAAATAGTTTTGTTTTGTTAGTTCATTTTATTCAGTGGTTGTGCTTTTTGAATAATAATATAAGTGGTTGATGTATAAGGTTTGAAGACAGGTACCACCATTTTATTCCTAGGAAATTTCATCCCCCCTCCAAAAAAAAAAAATTCATTTATTGCTTGTATAAAATTTGATCCACTATGATATTAATAAAATTGAACTTGATTGGACTTAATGTTAAAATTGATTTTAGCCTTCCTCCCCCAAATCTTGATATTTTGTTTCAATCCCACTATGGCTGGTAATTTGGGCTTGCTTGAAGGTTGTAACGAGGTAGGTGGCCCAAATATTCTTATTGTATTTCTTTTGATGTCGTATTTAACTACTTCCTCATATTTTTTATTTGACACTTTTATTTTCGTATTATATTTATTTATTCTACTATTATTAAATTTAAAAGAAATATGTTTATATGTTTTTGTAATGTGAGTAGATGGAAAAAAAAAAAGTAAGAAAGAAACTAGCTTCCTAACATAAATATATATATAAAAAAGTGTAATGTGAATGGGTGAAAGAGAAAGGAAATGTGAATTTTTTTTAAAAAAAAGAGTGAAATAATTTTTTAAAAAATAATAGGAGGACTGGCGGGCTGGTGGTGAGCCCAATACTTTTTACTGCCTCTAAATCCCACCTTCCTCTACCAAAATAGTAATTATTAAGTAAACACTACAAAACAAGGTCTTTTAGCAAGCACTAAAAAGAGGTGGTGACGAGTTTGATTTTTGGAGGAGAGACACTTGAGTTGATAACATTTGGAGGTGATATAGCGCGTGGTGGTGACATGGCACACAAGCAGTAACTAGTCGAAATTTTTCTCTAATGATAGTTTTTGATATAGTTGAAAGCTCTAGAGATAGTTTCTATAATAGTGACTGAAAAATCAATTTATTTGTAGTGAATATTTTTAGTAACACCAAAAGGAAATAAAACAACAGCCAAAAGGAATGGTAATTGAACCAACTATGACGTTGTTTTAGGAAAATTAAAATAGTTATGTTTCAATTAATTAATAATTTAAAATAATTATGTGTGCTCTAAAAAATTAAAAATAACATATTTTGTAACACTATAAGGAAATTGCTTTCATAATAATATTCTAACAACTGGCATTTTCAATCCCAAATAATTTAATACTGAGTTAAGATGCATGTTGGTCCATGAAATATTTTTATGGGCATCTAACACTTTGAAACTTTTTGTGGTACAATTTTACCCCTAATAAAAGTAGATCAATCTCTCCCCTCCCATTAATAGTCCTTTGGAAAATGTTTTTTGAAATATTAACAATAAAATTCTAGCAATGAGTTTTGGTAGAATTTTAAACACCTGAAGAGAAAAAAAAAAGAACACCCAACATGAATATATAGTTAACTTTAAGAGGAAAATCAAAGGTTATAAGCACAATGATTTATTGATAGAAACTTCTTGAATCTCTCTCACTAACCATTATAGATTAGGTATAAGATTAGTGTGGGATGATGTTTTACATTATTAATTATAATCATTGATCAAAAATTAATATCCTTATTAATATAAATTTGGTGTACACATATTAAAAAAATATTTTTTTTGTTATAAAATCAAAAGAGTATAAGAGATTGAGATAAAGGAAATGAAGAAATACAAGAGAGAAATAGAGAGCAAGGAGAGAATGATTCTTATTTCATTTCAAACTTACAATATTTGAAACATGCCTACTATTTATAGGCCACAAATCTTTAACTTCCATTACAAGAGTTACAACAAAAGAGTAAATCTACATAATAGTATAATATAAAGTCTTTGTAGGTTATTTACATTAATAATAGAAAACTCCCATTAAGCTATTCATGTCATGACTCATGAGTTATATGGCTTTAAGTGTAAATTTCCAAAAGACTCATCTTGGAAGGTTATGGACATCCACACCAAATATTGGAATATTTATAACACTCCCCCTTAGATGTCCATAGACAAATATTGTGCCTCATTAAAATATTACTAAGAAAAACCCAATGGGACAAAAAATCAGTGAATGAAAAAGAGTACACAATACATATTGAAGTTGCCTCATTACAAACCTTACCAGGAAAACCCAGTGGGACAAAACCTTGGTTAAGAAAAAGAGTACAACATGATCTTTACTCCCCCTGATAGCAACATCACTCATTTTGATTAGATTATCATATTTTAAGACAATATACTAATTTCTCAATTGCAACAGCAATTAATGATTTTTTTTAAGCAATTGATGTCCTTTTTATCTAAACTATACATAATGCATTGTCATCAAATCATATGCTGAAACATAATTACCTATCATATCTTCTGGATATGTTAAATATTATATTCTCCACTTACCTCTATGCATTGTGGAAATAATAAAAGAAAATTATCCTGAAAATCACCATGATATATCTTCTATCCACATGTTCAATTTGTTATAACCAAAATGTACTTATAGAATAGTTTCATAAAACTACTATACTAAATCTCAGTTTCATAGTATCCATAGTGTACCTGCAGCATCTTGATTCTACTAAAAAGAAAATAATAACTACAATATTAACATGATATAAATATTCATAAATATGTGATACTTATAGATCATTAAATTCAATAAATTTTTGCAAACAATCATAACAAAAATATATGATTTTGAAATCATTAAGGTTTTCAATAACTTGATATGTAAAATTATTCATTTTTCAATATATCTTTCAATTAATTATATATATACTCAAATCATTTTAATCTATGTGACATTTTATATACTGAATATTTTTCTTAGACATGCTTTCAACATTTTGGACCCTTCAAGAATTCTCATGTAATATTCACTATCCATATGCATGTGCTATATATAATTATATCTAATAGACACATTATTCCATTTGCATATACTGCCAGACTAATAATATATGCAACAATTATTGTATCCACCACCAAATGTTGTACCTCATCATAATCATTATTAAATCTTGTGAAAATCTTTATTTTCACATGAATATTCATATATCACAAATAACTTTATATTTCAAATGTTTTGGACTGCAGATCCATAATTTTCACATATTGAAAGAACATTTTTTATCGTGTCTTAACCCATTTTTCAGTTGGCCAATCACCTTTTTTTTTTCTATCGACATATTTATGTATAAGATCCTCATTTGATCACGTGATATTATTACTAAAACTGTTGTTGACAACTTTATTTTTTCAGTTTCATTTTTCTTGTTGTGACATAATTCATTGAGATCTCTTTATTAATTTTAGGTACCTAAACCTCTTTCGAGGGTTTTGCAAATAGTTATGTATTGACCTCTTCTGGAGTGTCTGCCTCCTTAATATGATTATCTTGATTATTTGCTTCTTTTTCTTTTTCTTTTTCTTTTTTTGGAACTGATTATTCTCTCATACTTTTGGTATGTTTCACTTTTATTTATGCTGATTAGAGCATTTATAGCTGGAATATGAAATTTAGTAATTCCCATTTAGATCAGTAATTGCATCTAGCAGATTTTATGCAATATTTCATGGATGCAAAACCAAATGAACTTCTGGTTCATATTGTTATATTCGAGGATTTATACTTGATAATAATAATGCATTTCTTTTATTTTCTTTTCTAGCTATTTAATTTCTCCCCTTCATATTAGGAAAACTTTGTCAAATGACAATCGACTAATCATGCAATATAAGTCTCCTAAATCCATTTGTTTATATTAGAAACATCCTTTTATTTTATTTAGAGATAAACAAGAAGAATGAGGTTCTTATCCAACATTTATCTCAATTTCCTTTAAATATTCATCTATGTGCATTGTAATGAATCAAAATAGGAATGCACATTCAAACTTTTTAAGATGGAATATACCTGGTTCTTGACCAAAAGCCAATTATATCAGGAGAATTTGGTTGGCAAGTATAAGTGTTGCAATATGTCAAATTAAATATGCCAACACTGAAATAGAAATTTTGTTCTCATAATTATTAATCTAGCAATTTTATGGAGGTTTGAATGGATGAATCATATAATCTAGAAATCGCACTTAACATAATAAGTTATTCAACATTCTTGCAAACTTCAGATTGCAAACAAATAGTAATATCACATGTAACTATCTTATAGATGTATCTATCAAAATTATTGAACATTAATATGGTTTATATGATATTTTAATGGGCCCATACATGAGTTTATTTATTTCCAGAAATATAGAGATCCATTCCAAATCATAACTTGTGATACTCTCATAATCAAATTTCTTTGAGAACAAGCAACACATGATAATTCTTGAATTATATAATATGTTGGCTATTCATGAAGAATCTTCTGGTTCTTCAATGGATATCATACGTAATCTTTTATATATGACTCGGATGATCAAACAAGTCATGCCAACAATAAATTTGTTTGGATCAGTAAACTGCTAGTTTATTATGACATGTTGCTTAACCAACAACAAAACTTTTCAATTTCCATAAGTATTGATATAAAACGTCAATATGACATCCATTTTTGGGATATCAATAAGTTTTGTGAGGAAGTATATGAGTAGAACTTTTTAATATTAACTCACACTTATATTCTAACAATCTCCCTATCAAGTGTGAATCATATAAATATACTTTTTTTTTATTTCAAAGACAAATCAGTATATATTAACTATTAAGCCAATAATATACCTTTTATTTAAAAACTCAAATGCCTCATAATTCACAACTAATATAATCATGGATTTCAGTTAATTAGGCTATCACTTAGACCCTGTAATAGAGTGAAACTCTAATATAAATCTATGGGTCATAACTTTTCATAATCAATTCTTCTTCTGCCCATAGAATTTAAGAAAAATCTATATTAGTTTTCCATGAACTATATCAATTTTGTTACATTTATGTTCTTCAGGAACTAACATATATTATCACATATTTATATAATTTTATTACTCATTAATAATAATATGCTTCAATATAATTTGCCACTTTTGATGCATATTCAAAATATGAAATATTTAGAATTTTTCACTATTTAAAGAAAAATATGATAAGATCCATAATCAAAATACCTAAAGATCATATTGCATTGATTTGCGATGTTTAGGGGATAAAATTAATTTGAGAGAAATATAAAGACAAATGCATTATAATATAAAATAATGAATACTTATGATATACATAGTCTTCTTTCAAATATTTCCTACTATTTGATTATCCATGAATTTGACTTGCACTATATATAGTTCACGCACATTATAAAAATGATTTTGTCTAACAAATCATAAACTATTCATAATGAATTTTCTCATTAAATTAAATAAGTTCTCATCTCTTAATTCAAATATGATATATGATTTTTTTTTCACAAATGTCATGTAAAACCAATTTAATTCCAATATATATCATATTATATATTATATCATAATTAATGTATGAAACTTGCACATATCATATGAGAATGCTAAGGAGTAGAAGAAATGACAATACAATGAATTTAGAGATGAGGCAATAACATATCAATACTAAAATAAAATACAAATTGTAGAGTATTTGTATGTCTTTCAATAATGAATGTTTGGAACTAAGAAAAATTGCATATATATATTTAAGGCAAGTAGGCAACATAATAGTGCTCAAGAGGAGAAAAGAGATGGAAGGCAAAGCTAAAATGAAAAATATGATTAATAATGAAAAAAAGTACCTTGATGTTGAGATATATGAGTTGAATGTTTGTTGGAAAATCTTTGGTGTAACAGAGAAATACAAGTCCAGGAAGAAAATAGAGGTGGTAAATTCCATTGATGTATGAATAGTATTCACATACACAATATACTTAAAATTACAAATAAATTGTATAATTATACATAAAAAAGGTAATTAAACAACTTAATTGTATAATTGAAGGTTATATAAATAAATACTGAAAACCATTTGATATAGGAGTTATAGGGATTAACCATGAGATAGTTAGAATCCTAAAAGGCTATGAAATCAAAATATCAATAATTACTAATAATGTTTAAATTTGTAAATAAATTGGCACTATATTGAAATTTTAAAATGACCAATAATTACTTTTTTATCTATTTGATTTCATATATCACTTATGTTGATATCACAATTTTAAATAATAATTTCTCTCTCACAAATTAATCACAATCAATTTAAATTTAAATTTAAACATAAAGAATCAAAATTATATAGCCTTTAGGGCTTATAATTATTTCTTAATCAAAATCATATAGCCTTCAGGGCTTACAATTATTTCTTTTGGCTTTACAAGCTGATCATCTTTTTCCATAACTTATTGCTTTAAACATCATACCTAATTTTGATATTTTTCAAAATATTTCATTGTCTTTTTGGCTTCAGAGCCATTTTGATCTTTATTTTCAATAAATTAGTACATATTAGTCTATATGACTTCTGGTCATATTATACCATTTTTTTTCTATCCATATGACTTCTAGTCATAGTATGATATTTGTTCATAACTTTAATCACCTTAAAAATGTTATTATTTCCATGATTGTAGTTCAATAGCTAAGACAAAGTATTCTTAGCTTTCAACTATAAATTCCCCAGATACAATGTGATCATGTTTATTTTTACTCTTGCATATGTTCTTTACTTTCAATAGCATTATCAATTTCTCCAAATATTGATCTTCAGGACCATAGCAAAAATCTTGCAAAGCTATTTTTTGTTTTGTTTAGCTTGATATTTGAACATTTAGCCTTCAGGGCTTTGATATTTGTAACAATTAAATTATCAAAGTGCCAAAATTTTTCTTGTCAATCTTGCGCTTTAATGAAATCAATAGCGTTCTTTCTTATAAGAGCTATTACAAAATGATGTGACTTCTGACCATCTAATCACGAAATTAAGAATATTATGGCTTCTAGCCTTTCGATAAAATTAAAATACTAAAAAATAAATCAAGTAAATTCAAATTCATAATCAAATATAAATAATAGATAAGTCCATGATCATATAGACCACATTACATGCTCATATATAATACTATTATATATTAATTTAATATAATAAACAAATGAAAATAAAAGATTGACATAATGATATAACAATAATGTATTAACATTGTATTAACATAAATAAATGAAATGTAAATAAAATAACAATAAAAAAAGATGAAATAAATGACATAAAATAAAGAAACAAACAATAATATATAACATAAAATGTAAATAAAATAAAGAAATATAAATGTTAAATAAGTGTAAATAAAATGAAATAACATAATATAATAACATAAAATGTAAAGAATATTAGAATATAAAATAAATAAATATAAATTTTGCATAACAAGAGATTAATGAAAAATGATAAATTCATTGAAAGGAAAGAAAACTTGCGAAAGCTAATATAATCTCAAATCTTAGCTATGAAACCCGATGTATAAAACAATCAGTAAAAGAGTCTATTTAATTTCATATAATGGCTTAGATTATCCCATATATATGTAAAAGATAACAATAGGATGGATAAAAAAAGATAGTGTAAAAGAAAAATAATAAAAATAATATATAACAATAGATTGATAATGTAGACTAGAAAGATAAGATAACATAGAGAATAAACAGTATAAAACATAGTATGAAAATGAGAAAGTTAGAGAGTAGAAGAGATAGAAAACTAGAACATAGGTCTTCTGAGCGAATTCGTGCTGATAACGTGTTATAAAATCAAGAAAATATAAGAGATTGAGATGAAGAAAATGAAGAAATACAAGAGAGAAATAGAGAGCAAGGAGGGAGTGATTCTTATTTCATTTCAAGCTTACAACATTTGATACTTGCCTACTATTTGTAGGCCACAAATCTGTAACTTCCATTACAAGAGTTACAACAAAAGAGTAAATCTACATAATAGTATAATATAAAGTCTTTGTAGATTATTTACATTAATAATAGAAAACTCCCACTAAGCCATTCATGTCATGAGTTATATGGCTTTAAGTGTAGAATTCCAAAAGACTCATCTTAGAAGGTTATGGACATCCACACCAAATATTAGAATATTTATAACATTTTTAAATTAAATTTTAGAATTGGAAAAAATGACAATTATGTTAAGAGTAAAGACTTGCTTAGCCTGATTAAAGGTTTATTAGGCTTTCTAAAAAAGGTTTATACTTTTAATTTGTTAGAATATTAAAATTAATTTTAGGTTACTCTCAAAATTTTCATATATCTTCATAAATAAGGGTATGTTTGGAAGAAATCATATCTCTTATACATTCATGGTTTTTAACTAATTTTGACCTCCAGTTCGTTTTGCAAAATTTATATAGTTATTGCTTATAATTAAAAAGGAACAGGGGAGTATTATATGAGTATTCCTTTAATATCATTTTCAAAATTGCTAGAGAATCCCAATCATACCACCCAATACTTAGAATGTGTTTATAATAAACCTTGGTACTAAGTAAATTATTAATTAGCACTCAAACTCACTTCTTAAGTAATTATTTACCAACCCAAATCCATCAATGAATCCGAACTTCCATCTCTAAGCTTCAAAATCAAACTTTGCTTAGCAGATTTCAGTCTCTCCCAATTCTTCCAAACCCTTCTAGTCTCCTATACTTGGATTTTCGATACCCAACAACTTTTCATTACTATCTTTACCGACGCCCAACCAACACCTACTCCATCCTCCCCCATCGGCCATAGCGGCTCATATTCCTCCATCATCTCTAATTGTGACTTAAATCTCGATAACCCCATAGTTACATGCCTCCCAGCCTCTTCCTTCTTTATTGGTAGACTTGTCATCTCTTCTTTCTTTATTGGTAGACTTGTCATCGATTGAACCCATGTTCTATCAAGCTGTCAAAATCTGCTTGAAAGGTAAAATTGTCTTCCAGATTTTCCACCACCCCCGGAAAATGGGTTCCCACCAAAATAGGTGGGAACCCATTTTTTTATGTATAAAGGAAAATAAGTTGCCACAAGAAAATAGGTTGCTGAATAATTTGGCAACCAATTGCGCCTACCCCGATGGAAAATGCTAATTTTCCTTTTCCATCACCTCATTTTTCATGTAGCAAACGGGCCCTAATAGTAGTATAACTCAAGAGGAGAGAGGAGGGATGTCTAAGGATAGAGCTCAGTATACATTGACTACACACCACGTATTGTCTTTTATAAGTACGGAACATAATATGACCGTTGATGACCCATAATGTTGGTGGCTTAATGATGATTAAATACGACAATTTTTAATCATTGACAATTATGGTGATTTATGGTAATTCAATATGGTTAATGAAGAAAATAAAACCAAGTAATCAAAATGCATAAATGCTCCAATGGTTAGTTCTAAATACTTCTCTTTTCCACTCTTTTATTTTGTTGTTTTAAATGTTGCCAACACAATTAAAAATTAAATGTATTTTCATTTTTCGATCGATTTATAATTAACACTCAAGTAGCTTTTTTTAGCAGACATGTGAAAGATGTATAGTTGAATACTAAATGTACTTACTTTACAATACATTACATTGATATTTATTATTTCATAGATAATATTTAGGTATCTTTTCATTTTCTAAACGATTCATAATTAACTTTCAAGTAGCATAAAACCATAATTTAATACTATATATATAAAACAGAATAAAATCACACGTCTAATCATCTAACTTTATACTACTTTGGTTCTATTTTGGTCTTTTTTATAAATCTAGTTTCATGATAGTAAATGCATTTTGTTTTTTTTACCCTTATTAATTACAATAAATAAAAATAATTTATTCATGTTGGCTTTTAACACCAATTATAAATAAGAACAAAATTAAAAATTTAACTCATAATTAATGAGTTAACTAACTCTCCATGGTATGTAAAAATTAATTTAAAATAACTTTATAAATACGACCATGATACAAGATTTCAGTTCAATCTAACCATATACAAGACTTCAATTCGATCGCTTACTTTTACAAAGTATCTTTTTTATCCCTCTAATGCTAACATTATTAGTCTCAAATAATTAATTTTTTAGTACCAATCATTATCTTAGGTAATTAAACTTAATGTTAATATTTTTTTGGTGCATTTCTAAACAGATTGTCATCATTTAAAATTTTAATGTTAGGCTTTTTTCTTTTTTTATAAATAGAACTAACAATGTTAGGGTTAGAGGATTAAAACGGCATTTTATAAAATTAAAAAACCAAAATGAAATCCTGTATAAAGTCAAAAGGACCAAATGTACACTTTTACCTTCAATATACTATACATATCAAAACTTTTGGCCAAAAATTATATATACAATAAATAAAAACCACTTTTTTTTTGGTGTTTTCCATCATTTTTGGTACATTCTAAGATATTCACCTGACATGCATTGTTCCAATGTTGACGGAATACAAATGCTGTGTGACAAACAACTAGAAAGAATCCACCCCCCCCCCCCTATGCTATATATATATATATATAAATCATAGACACTTGACATGCCTCACAAAACTTCTCAGACCCTAAACACCTTCACCATCACATGTATTCCCCACACTTCTCAAAGGTAAAAATCTAACACAAGAATAAATCCAATGAATGTATCAAGTTTCTGGGGAGCCAAAAAAAACAGAGAGAGAGAGAGAGAGAGAGAGAGAGAAGAATATAATAAAGACTGATCTGAACAGACCTAGCTTCATCTCAATACGCAACTATATGACTTGTTTTAATATTCTTTTTCCAACTTTGTTCAAAAGGGACCAAAACCACCAGAATGCTAGCCAGCAAGAATTTGAGTTAGCCTGTGCTTTTTGTAGCTTCTGCATCGGTCGAAAAATGTACCAGACGATGACAAGATGAGCATTTTTCAGACAAATAAGTAAGAGAGAGAGAGATTTCTCAGCGACCTGTTTTTGCACGTTTCATCCCACTAGAATTGAATGGAGATACACTACCACTTGGTCCTGGACTCTCTTCTCTGAAATTTGAGTTCAGCATGGCTAGTTCACGCAACTGCTGCCTCTTAATGTAGTCTTGTGACTCATCCTGCATATATATATATATATATGTGGAAGATTCACATCTCAGAGAAAACAGATAAACAACTTTTTCATAAATGAGATCGCTCAGCAATATTCTATCAGAGTAATTTAACCTACAAACAGATGTTCCAGCAAAGAAACAAATTATGGCATCAATGTCCTAAGAAAGCAAAAGGACAAAAGTTAGGTGCGATTTTTGTTGGGAGTATTTTTCCAAGTCCCACATGGGATCCAAGAGTCTGAGAGTAAAATTTCATTTTCAGTAGAAATGTTTGAATAATATTCCTCCTAGTCTCAAATTGATTGAGGATGAAAGTTTCCTAAAAATAGAATCTTTAGGCAACGATTTCTCTCATCACGGGTGAAATCTGGACACTGAGTAGTTCTGATTAAAAGGTTTGGACATCATAGCCAAGCATTGGCTTATGAGGGATGAAGAGGATGTTACAACTTTTTTGGGTTCAAAATTATATGTACAGGGGATTTCATGATTTTCATTGGAAAAACATTATAACAAGTACTTGAGGATTATTACTAAGGTCTTCTCCATAGTAGACGTCTCCAAATAACAAAAACTAAAATAAACTTGTCTTGATATTTGCTTGAAAACATAAAAGCCTTTAAGTTTTAGTGCGACTTTTCCAGATGTAGGTGATCGCAGACAAAGTGAAGCAGAACAAAAGCCCCATTACTCTTCATGTCGCAGAAGGTGACAAGGCTATCGGAGGAGGGTGCTTACCACAGGTTTAAGCAATTCTTCTATAATTTCCTGTGCCTGTCTAAGCCTTAAGTCAACAACACTTGCCGGTAAATCAGCTTCAATCAAAATGTGCAGTGGTTCATTGAGATGTTCATAGCCTGGTCTTCCTCTTAATTTCTCTTCCTGAAGATTGAAAGAGGGAAAAAAAAATGATTAAGCACAAAATAAAGTCATTTTCAGAGCTTAACAACTATGAATAATATATACCCATGCATCAACAAAGGCACCGTCTTTGTCAGCAGTTTCCATTATTAGACTAGGAAAATGATATCTAGTTGTTCATTACCTTGTCTGGATCCTTGATTGATCCTTTTCCTCTGATATACACACGGCATCCTGTACTAACTTCTACACGTTTCAGAGAATTGCCTCTGGGTCCCAGAAGTCTGCCAACAAAGTTGAACTAACACAACGAGCAATATAATTTTAACGCATGTAGATGACTGAACCCCCAGTTTCAGAAGAGGTATAATACAGATGTATGATCAGGTATTAAAAGACAAGTTTGTGCAAATGGAATGCGTAGAAGCTTACATTGGGGTATGTATCTACTGGAATTTCCAATCGCAAGATCTTCTTCACAGTGATTGAGCTAGGACTTGCTGGTGCTCCACCTTGCCAGTCCATTGTCATTCCAGTTGGTCCACAAAATCTCTACTTAGCGAAGAAGGTAATGTCATTCCAGATGTATAGGAGGTCATATAGGGCCACGAGATCAATATGTTGACAAATGATGAGAAACATGACAGCCTTTCGCTATAAAAATGAATTAAGCAATGCTCTTGCAATCCACAAAATCTCTCATTTACAAAGCAGATAATGTCATCTCAAATGTATTGGAGTCGATATAGGACAGAAAATGAACCATCCTAGGAACCCAAAAATAAAATATGACAGCCTTTTGCTACAAAAATGGATTCTGCAATGAACAAGTATTCCAAACCCCGGTGTACCCAAAACGGAATTTCTCAAGGGTTTACTATAAACAATAAGGCAGACAGAAATAAATTGAAATGCAGAGTTTCAATTAAAGAGATAGTGCCAAAGTCTTCTTCAGGTCATATAGCTCACTTTCATGGCTCATAACATGATCAGACGGATAACTCATTTGGCACTTTCTGACCTCATGATGTTGTCAAAATTAAAAACAGTCATGAAAAGGAAAGAGTCAATCTATCAGTATGCTCAAACAATATTCAAATACAGTACTAAGTTAATGAATTAAGAATTTCTTTTTTCAATCTCCACAACCTTTACATTTCTTTTCCCAGACAGAAATATCATTCAGAAATTTAAAACTCAGATGCCATACAAGTATATGCCTCGTCTACTGTGTTAAAGTTATGAACTTATTGAGGACAACTGGAAACAAGAAATACAGATTCAGATATCTCAAATTATTCATCAGACTAAAACATGAGATGGGGTAACAGCTAAAGGAAATCATCATTAAATGATAAAAATTCCTTCATCATGAGGCGCAGGACGTATGAATATGAGAAATGTGAAATAATAAAGTAAATTACACAAACTTATCTTGAACTTTGCTAAAATACTATATACCTCACATATATCAAAAAGTTGTATGTAAAATATGCATATCAGTTAATTAAGTATTTTGGTCAAAAGATTAAAATTAAACCTAAGTGTAGACTTGTTGGATAAGTTTTTGTTTCAAGAAAAGCTTATGTAATTTCAGCAAAAATGAAGGAAGTTACGTGTACCATATTGAAAATAATGTTAATATTAATTTTAAATGTAGGTGCAAAGATCGCCATAGCAAGCAGATAGATCGGCAATGCCCCTTCTCCTGCTCCTCCAGTCCTAAATTATGGTAGTGCAAATTGCACTACAAACTAGGTCCTACATTTAGGACCGGAGGAGTATCATTTATCATTCCTTGCCTTCCAAGAAACTAAACAATCAAAAAGCCCTGCTCAATTCAGTATGAATTGTCATGCAACTGCTTTCAATGACAGAGCAAGACTAGCAAGTAATGTTTCCTCAAACTTTATCTCATGGACTATGGCAAATCATAATTTATTAGAGAATGCTAGGTATAAGGAAGCATAAAATGTCATGAGTTGCATACTTCCATTATATGAACCCATACAGTTGAGCTCCTGTAAACATAAAACTTTAGACATAAATAATGAGAGGACTTATATTAATAAAGATAATTTATGAATAATTGCTAAATATGCACTTATAACACGACAACGACAACGACAAATCAAAGACCTGCTCATTTGTATGTACAATTGATACTATGAGACTCTTGGGTCTCATTCTTACTTAATACATCTCTCAAAGAAGTATTACAATGTGTATATATAGGGAAACTGAATACAGAAAGTCAGAGACAGAATGAGAGAATAGGTGAGTGATAGACGGAGATGTGTGAGTGTCAAACATTGTAGGCTATTCGGTGCTGACTGATATTTAACACTCCCCCTCAAGCTGGAGAGTATATATCAATCATACCCAGCTTGCACAAAAACTTTTCAAACTTAGCTCTGCTTAGTGGTTTTGTCAGCACGTCTGCAATTTGGTTTTCAGATCTGATATAGGACAAATTCATGATGCCTGCTTCAATTTTCTCTTTAACAAAGTGTCTGTCTATCTCAACGTGTTTTGTTCTATCATGATAGACTGGGTTTTTTACCATTTCAATGCTGGCTTTGTTGTCACACCAAATTTGCATTGGTCCCTCATATGGAATTCCCAACTCCTTCAGCAATCTGATGACCCAAAGTCCTTCACGTACTCCATGATTAACAGCTCTCAGTTCGGCTTCTGTACTACTTGGTGATACCACAGTCTGTTTCTTGCTTCTCCATGTAACAAGATTTCCCCACACATATGTGCAATATCCTGAGACTGATCTTCTAGTCTCTCTATCCCTTGCATGGTCTGCATCAGTGAATATTTCGATATCTTTGGTAGTGCATTTCTTAAAGAAGCATTTCTTAAAGAAGATCCCTCTTCCAGGATTAAGCTTTAAATAGCTTAGGATTCTGTATACAGCTGCCATGTGTTCTTCTTGTGGCTGGTGCATGAATTGACTTGCTATTCCAACTGCATAGCTAATGTCTGGACGCGTGTGAGTCAAGTATATGAGCTTCCCGACCAGTCTTCTGTACTGTTCTGTGTTGGCTGGGACACCATCTGGTTTGATTTCCAAATGACAACCTTCTTCCATTGGTGTTTCTTCAGGTTGTGCCCCTAACATCCCAGTTTCATGTAACAGATCTAGGGTATACTTTCGCTGGGATACGTTGATCCCTTTTTTAGTTCTTGCTACTTCCATACCTAAGAAATACCTCATTTGTCCAAGGTCTTTTACCTGGAACTCAGTTGACAAGTTCTGTTTTAAATGAGCAATAGATTCTTCATCATTTCCCGTAATAACCATGTCATCAACATAGACGATCAAGATGGTGACTTTGCTGTTGACACGTTTGATGAACAATGTGTCATCTGCTTGTCCCTGAGTATACCCAAGTCTTTTCATTGTTTTGGTAAATCTGCCAAACCATGCCCGAGGAGATTGCTTGAGTCCGTACAATGACTTGTTGAGTTTACACACAGAGTTGTTAGGAGCGGAAATTCCATCTGGAATCTCCATGTAAACTTCTTCTTCTAAATTTCCATTCAGAAAGGCATTCTTCACGTCTAGTTGGTGCAACGACCAATCCAAGTTGGCTGCGATTGATAGGAGTATTTGGATAGTATTAAGCTTGGCTACTGGAGCAAATGTCTCCTGATAATCAATTCCATATGTCTGGGTGTATCCTTTTGCAACAAGTCTTGCCTTGTATTTGTTGATACTACCATCAGGATTGAATTTTGGGTTGAAAATCCACCTGCATCCTACTGGCTTCTTTCCCTTGGGAAGAGTTGTAATCTCCCACGTTTTATTTTCCTTGAGTGCCCTCAACTCTTCTTCTGCAGCTCGTTTCCAATTCGGATCAGCTATCGCTTGTTGAAACGTGTTTGGAATTTTAATCTGTGCACTATTTACAACAAAGCTTTGCATTTTTGCAGATATGTTCCCATATGAGACAAAACGTTGAATTGGATGCTGAGTACAAGATCTTACCCCTTTTCTCAATGCAATAGGCCAACCCAGTTCTTCAGGATTTAATCCCGAATTGGAGTCATGGTCGTTCCATTGAATGGGAGAGATGGTTCTACCAGTGTTTGATTCATCGTTGGCTTGTAGTCTGGACTCTTCATTTCCTAGTGGTTCTGTATCCATCCCTGAATTGATCTCAACATTTGTTTCCAATTCATTAGGTGTGGCTTCAGATTGTGATGGAAGATGTTCAGATTCATGATCATTAAGGTGGATAGGACTAGGTTGGCTTGTGGAAGGTAGAGAGTCAATGATGGGTATAGGGTTAGGTTGTGTTGGTGATAGTTCAGGTTTATCCAGGTTTAGCCATTCAATATCATTGTACTCCCCCTGAATGGGTAATTTGGGGTAATATGCTTCTTCTTCCGAGAAGACTGTATCACGGGAGACAATAAGTTTCTTGGAAGTAGGGCAGTAGCATTTGTACCCTTTTTGAGTAGGAGAGTAGCCAAGAAATAGGCATTTGTTTGCTCGGGCAGCAAATTTATTACCATCATTGTTGTGAACAAAGACAATACAACCAAACACCTTAGGAGGCACGGAAGTGATTATGGAGCAATTTGGAAAGTTTTCTAGGAGTGTTTGGATAGGGGTGTTGAATTTGAGAACTTTGGATGGCATACGGTTAATGAGATAAGTTGCAGTGAGGAGTGCATCACCCCAAAAAATGGTAGGAACATTTCGTTCCATTAGTAAGGTTCGGGTTACTTCCAACAAGTGACGGTTCTTTCGCTCAGCTACTCCATTTTGTTGAGGTGTGTATGGACAAGAAGTTTGGTGATGAATGCCTTGTTGATCAAGAAAGTTGGTAAAGGTGTTGCTCATGTATTCCTTGGCATTATCACTTCGAAGTACCTTAATGGAGACATTAAATTGGGTTCGCACGAAGGTATAGAAGTTTTGAAATACCTTAGCTACTTCAGATTTGTCTTTCATTAAATAAACCCATGTGGCTCTAGTATGATCATCTATGAAAGTAACAAACCATCTAGCATTGGTAAGGGTTTTTTGTCGTGCAGGGCCCCAAATGTCACTATGGATTAGTGTGAATGGTGAGGAAGGTTTGTAGGGTTGTTTGGGAAAAGAAGACCTAGTTTGTTTTGCAATTTGGCAAGTTTCACAATGAAAAGGTCTAGAATTTTTATTGAATAAATTTGGAAACAAGTGCTTCATATAATCAAAACTAGGGTGGCCTAAACGACAGTGCCACAAGGTTACATCATTATTTTTAGAGTTGAAGCTAACCAGTGCCCTTTTTGCCTTCCTTGCATCTTCTGATTTCAAGTTTGATTCTTCAAGGTAGAACAATCCTTCCCATTCTCTAGAAGTTCCAATCGTCCTCCTCGAATTTAAATCCTGAAAAACACACATATCATTATAAAAAATGATTCGGCACAGTCGATCTTTAGTTAATTTACTCACAGATATAAGATTGACAGTGAGTGCAGGCACAAATAGAACATTTTGAATTTTCAGGGAGTTAGAGAGGATGACTGTGCCAATTCCTTCGACTGTAGTATACAGGCCGTTCGCAATTTTGACTCGAAGATTCTCAGGAATCAATTTAAGAGTTGCAAACAATGTACGATTGCCAGTCATGTGATCAGTTGCTCCTGAGTCAATAATCCAAGCATTCTCACTATCTCGGATAGTATTTAGAGCTATAATAGAGTTACCTGATTGCACAAGGTTGATACCAGGCATGGAGTTAGACTTATTCTGTCTGTCTAGCATCCTGCGAAACATCTGCAGTTCCTCTTTACTCAGGGAATCTTTATTCTCAGTCTCTGGCTCAGTTGCAATAATATGGCTTTGTTTGTTAATTGCTGGCTTTCCATGAAGTTTCCAGCATTCTTCTTTGATGTGGCCCTTCTTCTTGCAATAATTACACCATTTATTTCGTCGTTCGTCTTGTGGTCGTTTTGCTGCCAGGGCTGACCTTTCAGTTGAGCTTGAGTCTAATCTTTCAATTGAGCTTGAGCTGCCTTGATTCAAGAGTTTTCTGCTTTCTTCAAATTGCACATGGTTGACTACTTCAAATAGACGTGGCATGGGTTTGAGTCCCATGATTCGGCCTCTTATCTCTTCAAATGAATCATTGAGTCCTAGCAGAAAGTCATACACTCGTTCTTCTTCTACGATCTTCTTATGTAACTGAGCATCTTTGACCGTATCCCATGGATATGAATCGAAGAGATCTTGTTGTTGCCACAATTTATGCAAGGTATTATAATAATTAGTAACTGTCAAGTTACCTTGTCTCAGATCGCGAAGTTGTCTCTTCAAGTGGATTAGAGCAGCGGTGTTATCAAGGGAAGAGTAAGTTTGTTTTGCTTCATCCCAGATTTCCTTTGCAGTAGTTGCTAGGAGATAACCTTCACTGATCTCATCAGTCATAGAGTTGCACAACCAAGTCATAACTTGATTGTTTTCAGCAAACCACGTATCGAAATTGGGGTCATTAGGAGGAGGCTGAGGAGCCGCTCCATTGATATATTTCTCCATTCGCTTGCCACGAATATATCTTAGCACAGTTTGAGACCACTGAAGATAATTTTTTCCATTGAACCTATGGTTAATGGCCATAATCTGACTATCAGAAAGTCCTGATGTAGTCACTGTGCTACTAATAGTGGAGGAATGAGATGACGAAGATGAATCTTGAGTTTCAGAGTTTGTACCAGACATGAGGGCTATTGGTGTGACTCTGGTTATAGGTTGATTTCTAGGAAGGGAGCCAAACAAAGGAGGAAATTGTGAAGAATCCATGTGTTTTTCTTGAAAAAATGGTGGCCGGAAACACCGTGGGCTATTTTCTGTGAAAAAACATGGACTGAAAAACACTGTGTACGGACGCGCGTGAGAGTCACGCGCCGGTGTACGGACGTGCGCGTGAGATTCACGCGCCGGTGCTTCTGTCGGCGCGTGGATGGCACGCGCGGCTCAGATTGACGGCGCACTTCAGGGTTCCGCCGATCGGCGGTTTCCGATCACTCCTGTGCCGGTGGTGTACGCTCACTCGCCGGTTTTAGGTGCTTTTCGAGCTGTCACCTTCCCTCTCTCTCTGTCGCTCTCTCTCTGTAATTCTCTCTCTGTCGCTCATGGCCTCAGCGGCGATTGTGCCGGCTCTGATACCATATGAGACTCTTGGGTCTCATTCTTACTTAATACATCTCTCAAAGAAGTATTACAATGTGTATATATAGGGAAACTGAATACAGAAAGTCAGAGACAGAATGAGAGAATAGGTGAGTGATAGACGGAGATGTGTGAGTGTCAAACATTGTAGGCTATTCGGTGCTGACTGATATTTAACAGATACTTAGATAGTAGTGCCAAGCATAAGTTGAGGACATATGGTGAAATCTAAGAATTGTTATGTTTTGAAGAAACTTCCTATAAAAGGAAATCTAAATTTTTAATTTTGTTACTTTCTGTTTTTACTTATTTAGCAAGTGGGTTGTTCTTATCAATTCATGGGTGTTTTCTCAAAGGGAAGGAAACCTTAGAAGTGGCTTCTATAAATAGCCACCATGCAGCACATGTAAGGAAGATTTGGATGATAATGAAAATAGATTTTGATATGGTTTAGCTACTTTCTCTCTCCCACTTTTGCTCTCATTTTCCCCTCTAGTTCTTCTTCTTCCCCCTCCTTCTTCTGGTCTCATCCCTCCCTTCAATTCTTTACCAAATCTCCCTCCAAGTTCCAAGTTCCGTCTTCCCCCCCAAAATAATCCCTCTGTTTGCATCTGTCAAAGTGTGCCCGAGTCTGCTTTGCATCAATATAATAAAATACAAATGCAGAAGTTACAAATTTAAGAAGTTCCACCTCCTGGGGATTCCAGCCACCTAATCCAGTCCCAGAGACATTTGACATGAGATTTGAAGAAGCCATGGGACTCGGGCTTCTATTCCGCAGTCTGTCTAAATCACCAAAATTTTGGTTGGACATCATTCCAGAAACTCTCAATATTTCTGCACATAGAAAACCAATTATATCAGAAATTAACAGGTGCTATATGAAATCATACTCAGAGAATGTAGAAGGGCCCAACTTAACAGATAAAGAAAGAGTAGGAAAAAATGAAGAGATATCAGGTGATCTCAGTAAAAGGATCAAGTATAAGTAGACACAAGTAGGGATGGAAATAGGCCAGGCCCCTAACAGAGGCCTACGGCATAGTTTACATAAAGCCTAGCCGAGCCTATTTAGTAAATAGGCCAGGCTCAGGCTTAGACATATTGCTAGGCCTATTTAGATAAATAGGTCAGACCTATTTTTATAACCTATTTTTATAAGGCCTAGCCTACAAGCCTATAGGCCTGGCCTATTTAACTTTTTTTAAAAAAAAATTATACTATTATATAAGTATATATAATATCATCTAAATAATTTTATAAATTATTTATAAATTTACCAACTTAATCTTAATTCTAAGTTTTATATTTCATCATCATTATACTCAACACAGTTTTCGCATAAATCATTCACCCCCACCTCTCTTCTCTTCGATCGCTCGAGATGGCAAGACTAACTCACATTCTCTCCCCCAATTTGTGCCCTCTACTAAAGCATAATAATTGTTATGAGTTTATTTTAGTGTCAAATGAAATATTATAATCTTAATAAGAGGAGTTTGTCCCAATTTACATGAGAAGAGTAAAAGAGGTAAAAGTCTAGTTTTACATGTTATTGTTATGCTTAGTCGATTTTAAAAAATATATCTCATTAGTCAACAGACAATTAGTTTTTCTTATTCCTATTTACTTGGATAAGTGTTGTCACTAAACATTATTTTCTTTTCCTTACTAAGCCTTAATATTAAGACAAGAATAGATGTTAGGTTTTTAAGACATAATGTAGGATAGTATATAAACATGAAGGGTTATATATGAATTTGGCGGTATAGATTTTAAAGGCTATTTAAGGTCCTATATTTTAAGTAGGCCTTTAAACAGGCTTCAGGCCTTCTAAAGGCCTAGGTTCAGGCCTAAAAAAAGGCCTACATCCAGGCTCAGGCCCAGGCCCGGGCTTTGAATCTCTGTTATAGGCCCAGGCCTATTTAGATAAAGCCTAGCCTAGCCTGGCCTATTTCCACCCCTAGACACAAGTCGAACTATGGCCTAAGAGCCTTTCCACTTCATCCCTGATAAAACAGAGAATACTCAACAGAAGCCACTTCACCTATATTTCTGTGAGCTCTTAGGTTTATGGCTGTCAAGTATTCTTATGTTGAAGGCCCCATCAACCTACACTGTATTGAAATGATATTCTTGACCTTTAAACCAGAACTTAAGAATCAAGAGAAAAACTATGTTAAGTCCACAGCCTATACAGAAAGAGTCAAGGAATGCCAAAGCCCTCACGGAAACTTCAAACTACTTGCAGAAACTATCGCAACTTCATGTTTTCCCTTGAAGTCTCTTCTTCCAGCCACCAAAAGAGACCGCACGAAATTTCTTCAAAACCAACCCCAAAAATAAAGACTATTCAGACCATGAAATTGACACAGATCGCATTTTGATAAAGGCAACCGACCAGAGGTAATTCAGATGTTGAGACATGATAGAAATAGGGATTAACAGGGATTTCAAACTAAACTAAAATTGTAGTTCCCCCATAAAGGTGACAATTCAAGAAAGTGATAAGAGAAATGAAGCACCACAATGAATAATGATGGACCCAAGCAGAGCAATCAATGTACGATCGATATGTCAGAAGGTAAGATAAACTACGAAGTAAGATTAACACAGATAAAAGCCATTGATATGCGATCTGAAGAACAGGAAGTGAGAAAACAAAAGGAATGTAGAGATCCACGAAAGGGAGGATTAAGGAAGAAAACCTTGATTTAACAGCCGACTGCATATCGGAAAGACTTGAATGAAGGGTCCAAGCTTCTGATGCTCCCCCAACAACTCCGACAAGTACTGACTGCTAAAAAAAAAAACCAAGAAAGTAAAGAGAAACGTCATCTTTTGGATCAAATGCACAGAATTTTGCGACGAACTGGACCAAAACTGTGTATTTCGTATCCTACTCGATTTTCATCAAACATTCACAAGCAACCTACCTATCCACATCCGGGGTGGTTCTAATCTGAGGAGAAACCGCTCTAGCATGAGAGAAGTTGGGATTATACAAACCAGACATGGATTTTACTCCTCGGTACAGCTTTTATCAGGCGATTGAAGAAACAAGAGAATCAAAAAAAGGGGTTCACTACTTCACTCGATGTCGTAGTTGTTGCTGCTGCTGCTGCAGAGGAATAAGGAGAAACAGAGGACTGCGGAGGAGAAGCAATAAAGGGTTCGAAAGAAATCTGTGAATTTTACAGAGAGAGAGAGAGGGTGGCAAATCATTAATTATTCTTCCTCCTTTTTTTTCTTGTCTGTCACTGTACTGTTTTCCCCTTTTCACATCTTCCTTGACCCCAAGCTGATCGTTGTGAGATAAATATTTATATATAACAAAAAGGAGGAAAAAATTGGGAAGGCGATGGACTGAAAGTGGAAAGTGGAGCCAGAAGATTTGTGAATTTTGCAGAGAGAAATTTTGACAGTGAGCGAAAGACGAGAAAGAAACGAAGGAGAAAAGATTTTACAACGAACAGTGTGGATCGATGAAAGAGGTCAGAGTCTCAGAGAGGGAGAGAGACTGTAGAAAGTTAAAAGACGCGCCGCAGAGCAGAGAATCTAATATGGTTCTATGCTAAATAGACGGCTTAACCATATAAAAAGGATAATATTTAGTTTTAATTTTAATTTAATAATATAAAATCTGATTTTTTTTTTCCTTTTGAGGCATCTTAATGCGTGCTTTACATCCATAAATGGATTGAAATCTTTTGACCAACTTGTTATAATATTTGTGAGTCATAGAACAGTATAATGTATTAGTATATGAGGTTGTTTTATCAATATATTAATATAATTTTTGATATCTCAAATTTATTTTTATCTTGATTTTAGCCCTTCTCTTTTTTTGTTTTGTTCTCATCCGGTTTTGGTCCCTTAAAAAGTAAAATAACCCTTATATTTATTTAATTATAGGAACAAATATTTTAAACAATATAGAACTTAAAGCACAACTTATATTTTAAAACTTGAGAGATGAAAACTAAAATTAGGATAAACTTGAGGGACTAAAAATTACATTAACTCTAAAGCATATCTTTAAAGGAATAAATGAACCTTATTATAATTAATCAAAGCATGAATTACATTTTTTAGATCACCATTATTTGAAGTCTGACATAATTCTTCGTATGCCTTCTTGTGTTATGGAGTAATTTATGATTATGATTATAAATATAAATAACTTAAAACAAAATTGATAAAAAGTAGTATTATGGTGGAAGCAAATATAACTTTTTTTTTTTTTTTTTTGCCAGCAAGAGTCAAATATAACTAAACGAAGTAATATTTGAAAACAAAATGAAACTGGTTGCGGATTGACTTAGTGTGCGTTTGGAATGGCTTATTTTTGTCCAAAACGTGCTTATAATTCGTGATTCACAGTATACGAGGTAAGTATGTGAGAGGAGTTTTTTCTCGGCTTGCGTAATAAGTGCGTTTTTCCTGTAGAAAAAGCTTAAACAAACAAGCCTTTATATATTTAAAACTCAGGATTGAAGATGCGTCCTCCCGTTATTAATATATAAGAACTATTTCCCTTTTTTTCTTTTTTTTAGAATAAGAAAGCTAAATAAGTTACTTAATCATAGTAAAAATTAGTTTGGAGAAAAATTATATGTCAATTTATAAGTCTAACAAATTAGTTTGGAGAAAAATTATAAATATAAATACTTTAAAGTAATTTATTTATTTTTTTTTATTTTTTTTTTAAAAAAAAAAGTCAACATGCTTTCATATGAAGGACAGGAGACAGCAGTATTGAGAGAAAATCTTATAAAAAGACGGTTGAATTAATCAAATTCTAATCTGAGTTGCTGAACTTAATAAATTATAAATTAGGTTATACGATACAATTAGGGAATGAGAAATTAGGTTAAATTACATCCATAACCCCTTAGTTAATATATTCAAACGACTCAAAAAATTGACCTAGAAGCAAAAAAAAAGGACAGAAAAACTCTCACGCTCCTGAAATCATAAGAGGAAAAAAAATTGATATATCCAGGCGACTTATCGCCCTCTTATCTCAAACTCATTTGTGCTGAAGATGACGTCACACCTAAATTCAAATAAAACAACCTTGTGTCCAAATTAAGGTTCGCGATATTGCTATTGCTACTACTATTACTTTGGTCTTCGTTCATCGGGGGATAAATGGTCAATGAAGAAGGAGGACTCGCGTTGCCTTCCTCACCTGATAGTACAAGAGCCACGGATTGAACCAGCTCCAAGCAAAACCTCGATTTGTTTGGTTCAATATGGACAAGCCCTGGACGGCCCCTTTGAACAAAAATATCAGAAATTTGGGTGGTCACAATATTAGATATGTAAGTTACGTTATGTAACGTTGTTCCTTCCTTATGATGATGATGATATTAGAGAAATATCTAATAATTATTTGCATAGGGCTGCGACTGGGATTGTTTTGGGAGGAAGTGCCGAGTTCTATTAAAAAACAAAAGCTTATTTGACTTTATTATCAATTTATTTATTTTTTCGCCCAAGACTTTAATGCCAATTTATGTAGGAATAGATTTGGTTCGCTTGTCGTCACACATTAAATGGTCTAGCATTGGAACTTTAAAAATTATTTCAAATTATAAACAAAATGTTGCATAATATTTATGACGTAATATTATTTACAACACATAAACAATAAAATTTATTTTAAAAATAAATGTATATATAATATAATTTTGTTAAAAAAATCATGCCATTCACAAGGTCATGAGTAGCAGTACCAGTCATTCCTTGCAATGCATTCCTAGGGAGCAAAGCAACATCAAGTTAATAAATCTAACAGGTCATTGGAATGTTTTCACATATCTATGGGTGAGTGTAAAACCATTTGAGGTTTAAAAAAACAAAAGTTTTCTTTTTTTTGTTTTTTTTAATTTTAGGCACATGTATTTTCCAATTAGAAACAATCATGCTCACGGCAATATTGGCACTAAATGTGGCACATCTTCATGTAAAGATTTAAATATTGGTTCGTCACATTATATATGACTAGCCCCTTTCGTTGGACTCGTTTATTTAAAAAAACATAATTAAACATACACATCAAAACTTTTGGCCAAGAATTATCTACATACACAATAAACAAAAAAAAAACAATTTTTTTTTTGTTTTCTTCCTTTTTACTACATCCTGAGATATTCACCTGGCATGCATAGTTCCAGTGTTAACATAATAATACTTGTGATAAACAACTAAAATGAATCCACCCCTATAGATAAATCATAAGCACTTGACATGCCTCACAGAACTTCCCAGACCCCCATAAACATCTTCACCATCACATGTACTCCCCACACTTCTCAAGGGTAAAAATCTAATACAAGAATAAATCCAATGAATGTATCAAGTTTCTGGGGAGCAAAAAGAGAAGAATAAAGGACTGATCTAACCAGACCTAGTTTCATCTCAATACCCAACTATATAACTTGTTTTAATCTTCTTTTCCAAATTTTTCTTTTTTTTCAAAAAGGACCAAAACCACCAGAATGCTAGCCGGCAAGAATTATGTTAACTTGTTCTTTTCATAGCAGCTGCTTCGGTTGAAAATGTACTGGACGACGAAGAGATAACCGTTTTTAGACGAGTAGTAAGAAAGAGAGATTTCTCAGCGACCTGTTTTTGCACGTTTCATTCCACTAGAATTGAATGGAGATACACTACCACTTGGTCCTGGACTCTCTTCTCTGAAATTTGAGTTCAGCAAGGCTAGTTCACGCAACTGCTGCCTCTTAATGTAGTCTTGTGACTCATCCTGCATATACATGGAAGATTCACACCTCAGGGAAAACAGATGAACAACTTTTGCTAAAATAAGATAACTCAGCAAAACTTCTATGATGATAATTTACCCTACGAACTGATGTTCCAACAAAGAAACTAATCATGGCATCAATATCCAAAGAAAGCAAAAGGAAAAACGTTAGGTGCAATTTTTATTGGGTGTATTTTTCCAAGTCCCACATCGGTTTGCTCAAATTGATTGAGAATTTAAGAGAAGGGCAAGAGTTCCCTAAAAATATAATCTTTAGCATGGTATTTAAAACTAGGACCGAGCTGGCTGATTGAACTGGAAAATCGGTGACATGGTCCCCTGACTAGTCCAGAGTTTTTTATTTGTTTTGGATAGAAAATGAGAAGGCATAGCCCTCCGGGCTCTACTCTACTAACTCGGTATAAATATGTTGGTTCACAACATCTTCTATGTGCAGACGTGTAACTTCAGCATGTTCTTTGTCAACTACAAGAAAGTCCACCATCATATGCCATGCTCTTCTTGCCAAGTAATCAGCCACCCTATTCACCTCCCAACAACAATGTAGTAGCTCCACATCCCACTCACATTCCAGCATCGACTGAATTTCCAAGATTACAGTAGCATCATGATGTTCATCAGATACCACTCCTTGAATAAGATCCAATACTTCGCTACAGTCACTTTCAACAATAATATGCCTAAATCCTCCTTCCCAAGCTAATTTCATACCCCACAAAATTCCCCAGGCTTCTGCTGTGATTGCCATCCCGCATCCACTTCGAAACATAAACACCTGGACAAATCCACCGTGTTCATCCCTTATCACCCCACCACATGTACAACACCCCGACGCTTCATTACTAGATCCATCTGTATTAACTTTAACCATCCCAGTAGATGGACAGCGCCATGCCGTACTTGGTGCAATGCAAGACTTCAGTTGCATGGGAGTGAACATACACCAATACAACACCGAACTAGTCCAGAGTTTTGATTCAATTGAGATCTAAGCAAATCTGATTAGCTCAGTCAAGCGAGCTGGCATGTATGCAATTCTTTTCCCTCTAGAACATGTTTTGGCTGAGTTAATAGCCTTTCTTTGTGCATAGAATTTGTGCTAAATTTATGATAAATTTGAGGTAAGAATGTAGCTTGCAGATATAAGTTACTCAAGTCATTGAAAGGGTACAAGAATTTGTATCATTTGGATGAATGTTCCATTCGCTTGATACCCCACCTAGTGAAATGAGGCTTTATTGTTGTTATTCCATTTGCTTGATGATTAATGCCTTGTTTTTTATTAAAATAATACTTTTTCTATGGTTATATACATGAACATTTTTGTATATTTTAATTAAATTATACTATTTTAATCATGGCCGATCTGACCAGAATTCGACCATTAATCCTTGAGCCAGTGCCTTGACTAGTTAAATGACCAGTTTAGTTTTAAATACCTTTAAGCAGCGATTTTTCTTATCACGACCCAGCATAAGGCTATAAATGGGTGTAATCATGGTCCTGGATAGTTGGGATTTGTAAAGAGGATGCAACAACTTGTATTGTTCAAAATCATATGTACAGAATTTTATCAGAAAAAAGAAAAGAAAAGAAAAATCATATGGATAGAGGGTTTCATGATCAGTATGTTTTAACTGAAAAGCATATTAAGAACTGCCTAATGAACTTTACTAAGGCCTGGTCAAGATTCAAAGTCCAAATTACAATAGCTAAAATTAGCTTGTGTCTTAATATTCATGTCACACAACACAAGGCTATAGGAGGGAAGGTGCTTACCACAGGTTTGAGCAATTCTTCTATAATCTCCTGTGCCTGTCTAAGCCTTAAGTCAACAATACTTGCAGGTAAATCGGCCTCGATCAAAATATGCAGTGGTTCATTGAGATGTTCGTAGCCTGGTCTTCCTCTTAATTTCTCTTCCTTAAGAATGACACAGCAAAAAATATGATTGAGCACACAACAAAAGTCATTTGCAGGGCTTAACAACAATGAATAATACAATACCAATTCATCAAGACAAACAGGTACTGTCTGTCAGGAAAATGAAATCTGGTTGTTCATTACCTTGTCTGGATCCTTTATTGACCCTTTTCCTCTAATATACACACGGCATCCTGTAGTAACTTCTACGCGTTTCAGAGAATTGCCTCTAGGCCCCAAAAGTCTTCCAACAAAGTTGAACTAACACAAAAATGAGCAATATACTTTTAAGACATATAGATAATTGAATTCACAGTTTCAGAAGAGATATAGTACTGGTGTATGATCAAGTATTAAAAGACAAGTTTGTGCCATTGGAATTTGTAAAAGCTTACATTAGGATATGTATCTACCGGAATTTCCAATCGCAGTATCCTTTTGACAGTGATTGAACTAGGACTTGCAGGTGCTCCACCTTGCCAGTCCATTGTCATCCCGGCAGGTCCACAAAATCTCTGCCACCAAAGAAGTTAATGTCACTACTTCAGATGTATATGAGTTCACACAAGACGAACACAGCCTTTCACTATAAAAATGGATTCAGCAATGCTCTCGCGATCCACAAAATCTCTGCTTTGCAGAAAATGAACCATTTGAAGAGCCAAGAAAACATGCAGCTTCAGCAAGGAACTAGTAATCCAAACCCTGGTGTCCCTATAATGGAATTTCTTTAGGGTTTGCGATAAACAATAAGGAAAACCGCAATAAATCAGAATGCAGAGCTTCACTGAAGTAGATAGCATCAGAGTCTTCTTCAGGTCATATGGCTCAACCCATCAGCATGCTCAAACTATATGCAATACAACACTAAGTTAACGTATTAAGAATTTCTTCATTCACACACATTTTTCAATCTCTACAACCATTAGATTTCTTTTTTCAGACATAAATATCATACAGAGGTTGAATCTCAGATGTCAAACAAGTATATGCCTCGTCCACTGCATTAATGTTATAAACTTATTGTAGACAATTAAACACATGAAATACAGATATCTCAAATTAACTACTCCCTCCGGTCCTTAATATAAGACATATTTAACTAATTTTGATTAGATTAAGGAAGTTAGTTAATATGACATGTATTATTTAAAATACCCTAGTCATCTTCCTTAATTCTCTCCTTCCATCTCTTCCTTGATTATTGTTGTGGGAGCATTAATAGGAGTAAATTATGAAAAATGTGTCTTATATTTAGGACCAAGATTAACTCCCCAGATATGTCTTATAGTAAGGACTGGAGGGAGTATTACAATACACTTTCACCTTCTTACTTATGATTCTTGTGACACGCTAAACCCAATAACTTATGTAGCTAGAGTCCAATGAGAATAGAGTTCTAGCATAGTATTGTTTTTCTTTTTTTCTTTTTTGGTTAGATGTAAAGCATGTAAGCTAGCAGTACCGCATCAAAATTCAAAATATTGTCTCACAGTAAAATACACTTATTCGATGAGACTAAAAAATTAGACAGAGTAACAGGTAAAGGCAAGCATCAATAGATGATAAAAATTCCCTAATCATGAGGTGTAACAGGTGTAAGTGTGAGAAATGTAAAATAATATGCATAAACTTCTCTTGAACCTTGCTAAAATACCATATGCCTCACCCTTGTTAAAAAGTTATCCATAAAATATGTATTTCAGTTAACTGAAAGAATTTTGGTCAAAAGATTAAAATTTACCAAAGTGTAATGCTTGGAGGATAATTTTTGGTTCCAAGAAGAGTTTGTGTAATTTCTTCAAAAATGAAGATAAGTGCACCTTATTCAAAATAATTAGTGTTAATTTTAAATGTTGATGCAAAGATCACCAAAACAAGCAGATATATCAGTTTATTGAGCTATCCTAGGTTGATTATGGCTTTAGATTTCGGCAGTGCCCTCCTAACATTTATCACTCCTTGGCTTTCAAGAAATTTCACCAAATTAAAGTGACTAACCAAATTTCAGCAACAAAGCAAAACTAGCAGCTAATGTTTCCTCAAAGGCTCAAACTTTATGTTATGTACTACGGAAAATCATTACTACTCCTTCCGGTCCTTAATATAAGACATATTTACCTAATTTAATTACATTAAAGGAGTTAGTTAAACTAATTAATATGACATGTATTTTCTAAAACACCCTGATTACCGTTGAGAAAGTATCAATAAGATTAAATTATGAAAAGATTGACAAATTAGGAAAAGATCAACTCCTCAAATAGATTCTATATTAAGGACCGGAGGGAGTACTATAGAAGGCTGAGTACAACAAAGAAGCACAGCATGTCATGAGTTGTATACTGTTGGGCCCCTATAAACATTAAACATTGGACAATCATAATTGGAGGATTTATGTTAATATGAGAATTTATGAATAATTGCTAGCCATGCACTTATAACACAACCAAAAAAAGAAAGAAAACAGAGACTTCACTCATTTTCATGTACAATTGACACTTACATAGTAGAGGCAAGCATAAGTTGAGGATATTATAAAATAAAAATACAAAAGTTACAAATTGAAGAAGCACCACCTCCTGGGGGTTCCAGCCACCTAATCCAGACCCGGTGACATTTGATATGAGATTTGAAGACGCCATAGGACTTGGGCTTCTATTCCGCAGTCTGTCTAAATCCCCAAAACTTTGGTTGGACATCATTCCAGAAACTCTCAATATTTCTGCACATAGAAAACCAGTTTTATGAGAAATTGACAGGAGCTATATAAAATCATACTCAGAGAATGTATAAGGACCTCACTTGACAGATAAAGAAAGAGGGGAAAAAAGAAATGAAAAGATATTGAGCGATCCCAGAAAAACTATCATGTATAAGTAGACACAATCCTAGCTTATATCAGATTGACAGAAACCTAAGAGTCAGTCCAGTTCCATCAATCTTAGAGAAGATTCCTAGTTGATCATTGACAAAACAGAAAATGATCAGCAGAAGACACGTTTCCGAGATTTCTGCAAGCAAGAAGCTTTATGGCAGTCAAGTATTCTTGTGCTGAAGGCCCCATTAACCTACATTGCATTGAAATGATATTCTTGACCTTTAAGCCCAAAATAAAATTAAAGACAACAACTATGCCGATTCCAAAGCCTGTGCAGAATCAATCAAGGAAACTTCAAACTACTTGCATAAACTATAGCGACTTCATGTTTTTCCTTCAAGTTTCTTCTTTCAGCCACCAAAAGCGACTGCACGAAATTTTTTCAAAACCAACCCCAAAAACAAACACCATTTGGACTCTAAAATTGACATAAATCGCATCTTGGAAATACCTGCCTCACTATCAATTGTTGTACGCGCTAACACATAATTGGACGGTTCCAACAAGATGCGTGCTTTACACACACAGCAAACGAGAGATACATTTCGATGAAGTCTAGCTACTTGGGGTGATTCAGATGTTGAGTAATAATAGAAATGGAGATTAACAGGGATTTCAATTTAAACTAAACTTGTAGTTCCCCCATACAGATGACTATTCAAGAAGGTGATAAGACAATTGGGGCACCAAAATGGATGAATGAAGGGCCATCAGAAAAAGCAATCAATGTACGATCAAAACGTCGGGAAAGTAAGATTTAACACAGATAAAGACCACTGATATGCGATCTGAAGAGGAGGAAGCAAGAAAACAAAACGCAATGTAGAGAGATCCAAGAAAGTGACGATTAAGGGAGAAAAACCTTGATTTAACAGGCGACTACATGTCGGAAGGACTTGAATGAAGGGTCCAAGCTTCTGATGCTCTGCTAACAACTCCGACAAGTACTGACTGCAGAACAAAAAAAAAAACCATGAAAGTAAAAAAGAAATTTGTGACGAACTAAATCAAGACTGTATCTTTCGCAACCCTACTCGATTTCAATCAAACATTCACAAGCAAGTAACTTACCTATCCACATCCGGGGTGGTTCTAATCTGAGGAGAAACCGCTCTAGCATGAGAGAAGTTGGGATTATACAAACCAGACATGGATTTTACTCCTCGGTTCAGCTTTTACCAGGGGATTGAAGAAACAAAGAAAATCGAAAAAGAAGGGGGTTAAGTCGATGTGGTTGTTGATGATGAGTTGTTGCAGAGAGAGACAGTGAAGGAGAAGCAATAAAAGGAGAAGGGGTCGACAAAAATCTGGGAATTTTTTTGCTGCGAGGAAGGCAAATCATTAATTATTTTTCTCGCTTTATTATTTTTCTTTCCTTTTTTTATGTCATGCTTGCCCACACGCCGTGCTTGTTGTTGTAAGCTGTAAGTTGCGAGTGACAACAAATGAAATAGGAATATTAAAATATTGAAAAAGGTCAAAGACGGTGGACTGAAAGTGGAAAATGGAGCCAGAAATATATGAAGGTGGGGGGTGGGAGCGATTTTTTTTTTTTTTTTTTTTTTTGCTTTTTTGCAGAGAGAAAAGGTTTTGACAGTGAGCGAAGGCGAAGGACGAGAAGAAAAGATTTTATGTTTTTTTACAATGGGGATCGATGAATGAGAGAGAACCTGTAGAAAGTTGAGAGAGAACCTGTAGAAAGTTGAGAGAAGACATGTGTTGGCCGGGCAGCAGAGCAGAGAATCTAATGTTCTGTGCTAAATAGACGGCTTACCCCTATAAAAGCAATATATATATATATATATATATTGGTAATTTTTTAATGGTTTATAAAAAGGAGTTATAATTATTAATTTTTTAGTTGACAACAAAATATTACTTATTTTATTAGTAGTTACCCGTATCCTAATTTTATGGGACTCCATTTTTTTAATTATTAGGTTTTATCTAAAATGAATAATATTTTGATATATTATAGATAAAAAATTGTGTTATTTTCAATTTTCTATAATTTTTCAAAATCTTTACAAAAAAATCTGCACAATTTCTTTTTAATTTAAAGTTTTAAATCTTTAAAACTATAGAAAATTTAAAAAAAACATCATTTTTATTTAAAAAATATCAAAATGTCACTTATTTTATATAAAATTTAATAATAAAAAATAAGAAAAATAAATCTAGAAGGAGGGGAAAAAAAGACTTAGCAGAGAGGACATTGAGAAGGAAGAGCAGAAAACCCCTCCCTAATTTTATTTGCTTCTAACCCAACGTACCCGTATATGATGTGTAGGGTTTACGAACCCTAATAGGACCAGCCAGTCCGGCCCTGAAACAAATTGGGAAATCAGTTCGGTTCAAGGTTCAGTCTGAGTCACTATTTTTTAAAAAAAAAAATTTATATAAATAAACTTAAAATCTTCCATTTCTGTTTGACCTTAATCTGACCAAATGACCCTTAATTCAATACATTAACCAGTTGGGGTTTTAATCCCTTGATGACGTATAGTAACAAATAAAATCATATATAATCTTTCTTTTTTTTGTGACGCATAGTACTAATATGAGAGGGTACTGTCTCTTCAGATTCTGAGAGGAAATAGTAGACCCTCTTGTTCTCTAAACGTCAAAGGGTCCCATGATAGGCCCAAAAAATGAGTCTACTATCTCTACTCAAATAAAAAATAAAAAATATATTATCTTTTAATAGCTTAAGTATTCATTATATTTATTTTTTTTTGATAATAAAAAGTTTAGGTAGGTTCGGCACCAGTCCCCTACCAAGGCCAGGGCACGGCCCCAGGGCTCTTCGAGCGCTTACAAGGGACTTACGAGATCGCCTACCAATGAGGTCTCCCCATCAGTCAGAGGGTTCGAACACACTCCCTTGTGATCGGGGTGGCAAGACCTTAACCAACTGTGCCAAACCTCATTGGTAGTATTCATTATACTTTATTGGGTATGTTTGTTATAGTGTTGATATTGTTTATACGTTGTTTTTTACATGAATTGAGATAAAACTCATCTCACATACTTATCTTGTATACAATAAATCATAATTGAAAATCTGTTTTTAAGCATTTAAATCGCTGTTCCAAACGAGCACATAGCAATTGAAAACTTAATTTAATGGGAAATTATTGATTTAGAATTTTAATATTTAAAAAATATTTTTCTGAAATTTTTCCTAAACAATATGGTAAGCTCATTAGTCATTGCAATTAAATTTACTCACTCTTTGGTGTTTGCTAGTCATAAACAGTGTAGTTCCTCTCCTGTTTTAATTTTTGGCAATTTTTTTAGTGTATTTTCATGTTTTAAATGTTAAAATGTCTAGTATAACATATAATTAAAAAGGTTTTAGATTTTTTTTCTGTATAAATATCTGTCTAATTTTTTTAAAAAATAACAATAATTTTCAAATCAAATGACTAAAAATTGTCATAATTATTTTTATTTATAATGAGGCTTATTTTTTCGACTTGAACAAGACTTCAATTTGAAATCTTACTGGAAAAAAATAAAAATTGTTTAGCTTTTATTAACCAACCAGTGTCTCCATAATCACCTTAGTTAGTGAACCTCCAAAACCCATAGCTCACTCATATGTACTTAATTTTTTTTTCAAAAGGAAATCATATTTTAATCATTTTTATTTAGTACTATCAGACTTGAACAATATATATATATATATATATATATATTTAAAAAGTAGAGAGACGAGGCTATTCAAACAAACAAGGGCATTAATAGTTTAATACTAATAGAGTATAATGTTTGTTTATATCGGAAGGGTAGACAGTGAGCAGCCAAAATTAGACGTTATGCCAACATGCTGTGAGCTGGACTATGATACCCTCTACACTGTTTTATACATTACATATATATATATATATATAGAGAGAGAGAGAAGCCTAATACTCCCTCCGGTCCTAATTATAAGACAGAGTTGATTTTTTTGGAGAAATTAAGGAAGTCAATTACATTACTTTAGAATGTTTATATTTTTAGTATCTTTAGTTTATATATTAGTTTATTAGTCAAATTAATTAGTTTGGAGAAAAAAATAAAAATACAAATACTCTAAAGTAATCTAATTGGCTTCCTTAATTTCTCAAAAAAAGTCAACTTTGTCTTATAATTAGGACCGGAGAGAGTATATAATTCCTGAGGTAGAGCCTTGCATGGTTTGTATTTGTAGCATCTTAATTGCAAATCAAGAAAGGGCATGACACACACTTGGCTTCTCTCATTTTCCTCTCTCTTTGTATTTGCACAACAAATGTTACTACTATTTGTCTGCTTAATCATGAGGTCTAAAAGTTTGAGTCTGTATATAAGTGTAGAAAATGTCTTTAGATTATTTACCCCAATTGGATGTGATAATACTGGAATTTGACCAAATCAGATAACCATATAAAAAAACAAGTGGAGAGATTTTCTTTAGTCATAAATGTAATACATACATCAATCCATTTAGTCTCACAAATATATAACTAGCTCATGCATTTAGAACTAGAGAGGGTATCTCGGCATACCATACCTAATACTTTCTCCAGTCTTTAATGTAAGACATATTTGGGAAGTTAATTTCGATAATAAATATAAGATATATCTTTAATATTTGTCAATCTTTTTCTAATTTACCCTAATGATGCTCTCTTAACAATAATCAAAGAGGAAGGGGATGAGAGAAATTAAGAAAGATAATTAAAGCATTTTAGAAAATACATATCATATTAACTAACTTAATTAATTTTTTTAATCTAATCAGATTAGATAAATATATCTTATACTAAAGAGTTAAAGAAATATTATAATATTGTATTTAGACCCCTCCGAAAAACGACAAGGTTGTGTTAAGCTGAGGGCATATTTTTTTATATATAATAATTTTAAGCAAACCATTATGGCCAAAAAAAAGAACAACAGAAGGACCAAGGTTGGTGATCCATGCCGATTTTGATTTCGGCGATCTTCTCTCCAGCACGTGCACACACACACGCTAATATGTGTGTGTCTTAAGTTTTATATGTGCACTAATAAACACAAGGTCAAGTTGTTGGTTGTATTGTGTCGTATCAATTGTTTTAAAAAAAAAAATCACTCAAAATCACCAATAATATCAATCGTTATCATCAAATTATATTTAATTACATTAATAATAATTTTATTTGAAAGGTGTTTGTTAGCAACTGAAATTATTATCACCCAGCTCTCTCTAGTTTGTGAAAAACTTACCTACGACCTACAGCTTTGTTGACTGTCCCCCCCCCCCCCCCCCAATTATAGAAGGTTAATTAATTGAGTCACACTCATAGGATTTTATCAAGATTATAACAAATAATTACCAACTCAAAAGTCTACTTATAAGGTTTGTTTGGTATGAGGGGAGGGCAGGGAAAGAGGGCGGAGGGAAAATTTTTTTGAGTTGAATTTAAAAAAATTAGAGAAGTGGGGTTAAAAATTTTTAATTAATTTTTCTTACTTTTTTATCTTATATATTCTCTTTATCAAAATTTTATGACCCCACTTTTTCAATCTTTTAAAATTCAACTCGTAAAAATTTTTCTCCCCTCCATTCCCCTTCAAATCCCTCACACCAAACCAAACAGACCCATAAAGACAAATATACAAATTATTGATTAATAAGATTTTCATCACACACACACACAAAAAAAGAGACTCAAATGTGAAATACTCCTTCTTATTCTTAATATAAGTTATAGTTAATTTTTTTAAAAAGATTAATGAAACTAAATAAATTATTTAATTATAGAATATGTTACGTGTCACTAGATCATATATAAGTTTAAAAGTCAAATAAATCAGTTTAGAGAACAACGATTTATATAAATATTTTAATATAATTTATATATGTAACACTCCAAATTTTATTCACAAAATATACATTGTAATTATTTGAGAAATTCAATAAAATGGTGAATATTCATGAATTCAAATCTTGTAGATTTTGAAATATTCATATTCATAAGGAAATGGGCAAATTAATTCAAGAATTTAATTAAATTGCAAAGGTGATAGAAAAATCACAATTTTGCCAATTTAACCCAAGATTAATTATTTTTCTAATTAATTGAAGTTAGTTTCAATTAATCAAAAAAAAAATAAGAATGTACAAACGGATTATTCTTGATGGAATAAATCAAGAATTGTGAAATTAGGGGGGATTATACATAATACAACTATATGAATTGTGGAATTTATGAAAAACATTTTTCTCTTCTCCTCCCAAAAAATTCGGCTAACACATGGAAATGATGGGGAAAAATTTAATTCCAAGAAGCACAAGTCAAAATTTTGGGATAATGCGCCATCGGGTCGGGGTCCCGGGGGCATTTTGGTAAAATTTCACCATAAACTAATATAACCACGAGAAACACTATAGAAGAGTCTAAAATGATATTTGGATATGTTATGACATATTTCTTGTACATTTAATATTTTAGGACCAAATCGGAGGCCGAAAACAACACGTTTTACGAGGTACACTGAAAAAGGGGTTTAACAAACTTCGATGTAGGGACTACCATCTTTCATACACTATGTGAATAATTATATGTATTTGTTATTGTATTTCGTGATATGATTGCGTGCTAGAGGCACAGTACCTAGTTGTGGTTCGCTACCCAACAACGGTATATCAGAAAATCCTAGTTATGGTTGATGACTCAGTTGAGGTATATTATCGGAAATCCTAGCTGTAGTCGATGACTCGACTGAGGTAAATCTATATGAATCGAATCAAACTTTCATTTTTGCCTAATATAGTGCATTACATATTTAATTTTCACATTTTATATGTCAATCGTATGTCTCTAAGGGAATTCTTCGGAATCTCACCCTTTTTCAAAAACAAATATCTCAACTGATGCCAGTGGATCGAAGGGCAAAGGCGTGGACGCCGAGAAGTAATCAACTCGTGTCTTAAGGCGAGGGCAATATAGTGATTTTGATTAGTTTATGCATTAGATATTTTGGGTTATCCTGTAAATATTAAGTTTTCGCAGTATTTTCTGTATTTCGTTGATGAACGATATCGGTATTATAAATAAATATTTTTATTAGTATAATTATCCTTTTTGTATATCCATTAAATTTTGTTTTTATTATTCTCCGATTATTGTAATAAAAACGGATATTGATAATATAGTTTTCTTAATGGGAAAATCCCAGATAAATACCTTTTGAATTAGCAAAACCCCCAAAAGTCTATTAACACTTTAAAAAAACTTAAAGGTACCAAGGACCAAATTAGGTTTTTCAAGTTTTGACACATTTACCATTTTACCCCTCAAATTTTTTTTTTAAAAATAACAGTGGTGCCCCCGCCGGAGCACCACCGCCGGCCGCCGCCGCCGCCGCCCCGGTGGCCGGCCGACCAGGACCCCCGACCGTCGGAGCTCCGGTCGCCGGTGGTAGGAGCTCCGGCCGGTGGAAGCTTTTTTGGTGGGGAGGGGGGGTTTTTTTTTTGAAAAAAAGTTTCATTGAAATGGCAAGGGGTGGGATCGAACCCATCCCACCCCTTTACAAGGCAAGCATGGTGGCCACTAGGCCACCAAAGCTTCTTTGTTATATATATGCATTATTAAATATGTATAATATAATTAAACGTGTAGTAGCTTTGACAAAGTCAGTAATGACGTTGACAAATTCAATAATGGAAATAACAAGATTCGTAATGGTATTGACAAAACCGTTTGCTGTTGCATGTTTTCATCAGCATTTTTGCACAAAACGTTTTTGTCAAAACCATTACCATTCTTGTCAAAATCATTACTAAACTTGTCAACCTCATTACTAAATTTGTTAAAATCCTTTTATTTATATTATGAATATTTTCATAATGGAATTGTCAAAACTATTATAATTCTTGTCAGTCTCATTACTAAACTTGTCAATCTCATTACTGAATTTGTTAAAATCCTTTTATTTATATTATGAATATTTTCATAATGGAATTGTCAAAACTATTACAATTCTTGTCAATCTCATTACTAAACTTATCAATCTCATTACTAAACTTGTCAATCTCATTACTGAATTTGTTAAAATCCTTTTATTTATATTATGAATATTTTCATAATGGAATTGTCAAGTTTAGTAATGAGATTGACAAGTTTAGTAATGAGATTGACAAGTTCAGTAATGAGATTGACAAGTTTAGTAATGAGATTGACAAGAATTGTAATAGTTTTGATAATTCCATTATGAAAATATTCATAATATAAATAAAAGGATTTTAACAAATTCAGTAATGAGATTGACAAGTTTAGTAATGAGATTGACAAGAATTATAATAGTTTTGACAATTCCATTATGACAATATTCATAATATAAATAAAAGGATTTTAACAAATTCAGTAATGAGATTGATAAGTTTAGTAATGAGATTGACAAGAATTGTAATAGTTTTGACAATTCCATTATGAAAATATTCATAATATAAATAAAAGGATTTTAACAAATTCAGTAATGAGATTGACAAGTTTAGTAATGAGATTGACAAGAATTGTAATAGTTTTGACAATTCCATTATGAAAATATTCATAATATAAATAAAAGGATTTTAACAAATTCAGTAATGAGATTGACAAGTTTAGTAATGAGATTGACAAGAATTGTAATAGTTTTGACAATTCCATTATGAAAATATTCATAATATAAATAAAAGGATTTTAACAAATTCAGTAATGAGATTGACAAATTTAGTAATGAGATTGACAAGTTTAGTAATGAGATTGACAAGAATTGTAATAGTTTTGACAATTCCATTATGAAAATATTCATAATATAAATAAAAGGATTTTAACAAATTCAGTAATGAGATTGACAAGTTTAGTAATGAGATTGACAAGAATTGTAATAGTTTTGACAATTCCATTATGAAAATATTCATAATATAAATAAAAAGATTTTAACAAATTCAGTAATGAGATTGACAAGTTTAGTAATGAGATTGACAAGAATTGTAATAGTTTTGACAATTCCATTATGAAAATATTCATAATATAAATAAAAGGATTTTAACAAATTTAGTAATGAGGTTGACAAGTTTAGTAATGATTTTGACAAGAATGGTAATGGTTTTGACAAAAACGTTTTGTGCAAAAATGCTGATAAAAACATGCAACAGCAAACGGTTTTGTCAATACCATTACGAATCTTGTTATTTCCATTATTGAATTTGTCAACGCCATTACTGACTTTGTTAAAGCTACTACACGTTTAATTATATTATACATATTTAATAATGCATATATATAACAAAGAAGCTTTGGTGGCCTAGTGGCCAGGCCACCATGCTTGCCTTGTAAAGGGGTGGGATGGGTTCGATCCCACCCCTTGCCATTTCAATGAAACTTTTTTTCAAAAAAAACAAACCCCCCTCCCCACCAAAAAAGCTTCCACCGGCCGGAGCTCCTACCACCGACGACCGGAGCTCCGGCCATCGGGGGTCCTGGTCGGCCGGCCACCGGGGCGGCGGCGGCCGGCCGACGGTGGTGCTCCGGCGGGGGCACCACTGTTATTTTAAAAAAAAAAAAATTGAGGGGTAAAATGGTAAATGTGTCAAAACTTGAAAAACTCAATTTGGTCCTTGGTACCTTTAAGTCTTTTTAAAGTGTTAATAGATTTTTGGGGGTTTTGCTAATTCAAAAGGTATTTATCTGGGATTTTCCCTTTCTTAATTTCTATTTTAGAAAAAAATCAACTGGGTCTCGTCCTAAAGACTAGGGGGAGTAAGTAAACGCGTTTGACTTTTTGTTTCACTTGTACCTAAGAAAATATAAAACATATTTCTATATTAGTTTCTGCTAATACCGTTATGATTCTCTCTCTTTCTTTCTCACAATTTTATACTTAAAAAATGTTAAAAAAACATCAACAACTAACGACAACTAGGAAACCGATCAAAAGGAATAAGCAGGGTTCCAGGTTTTCTTCCTCCTCGGCAAAGCTTGGATCTCTACCACTCTCAATTCATTTCCTATAGCCATACACATCTACTTAGAATCCTTTGATTTTGGATATATGAGTTAGATAATTAATTTGTAAAGATTAAAATATTATTAATTTAATTATTTATAAAATGAGTAATTAATCTGCAAGTCCATGTGTTTTAATTAATTTTTAATTATGCGTTTGTATTTTATTATCACGTGTTTTTAATTAGGTCCCTTTAACCTTTTCCGTTTTTTATCATGTTATTATAGTTTCAAATGTTTTTAATTAAATCCCTGTATTTTTTAATTTTCTTTCTTTTCATATCAATTACATGAAACTATTAGATGTGTTCATGGAATGGGATAGTCATATTTCACATCCTATCTCACAAAAGGATACAAAAAGACAAAACTATCATGTGTCCCATTCCATCCCTAAAGGGATGGGACAAGACCGGGATCAGGATAATAAGACCAAGATGGAAACGAGACGTCTTGTTCATTCATTTATTTATTTATTTTGAGGATATAGAGCATCATATTTTTCTTCTTATTTGACTTTTAAAAACTAAAATATATGGGTGTGAGTTGGATGCTGAATCTAAATGATTAAAAATATATAATACAAATATGTAATCATCCTCTTTCATCATTTTTATATCAAAAGCATAATTAACAAATAAGAAATAATTAAAACTTAAACTGAATAAAAGCAATGATAGATTATAAATATTTATCGTATTTTGTAGAGAATTAGGCAAGCATATTCAATAGAGATCAAGAGAGAGCAAAGTGAACGAAGACGCTGACGCCGTATTAGTGATTGTGAGGATTTTTTTAAAAAAATATTTATAGTATTTTATATTAAAGATATAACCAATATATGATAATATCTTTTTATATGACTAAAATTTGTCTAAACAAGATTATATGATAATATTTTTTTTATATAACTAACATCTATCTAAAAAAAGATATTAGTTATATTTTTAATAAAAATATTAGCTATCCTGGTAAAAAAATAAAAATATGTGATATATTATATATATTAAACTAATAATAACATGATTTCGGGATGGAACCAAGCCCGTTCTGCTTCTCGTCTCATCTAGATAATAATTTTATCTCGTCCCGCTTTTGTCCCGTCCCAAAATAACCGGAATTGAAATAGGACAACCATGATAAGATAGAAATGAACACCCCTAGAAACTACTGGGAGTTGATTAAAAATCAAGTCAAATTATATGAACATGAAAAACAAGCTATAAGGACATGAATAAAAATTAGTTAAAGCTATAAAGACTTATATATTAATGATCCCTTTGTATAAAATATGTGTTGCTTTTATGGAAGTGCCCTATTTAATTATTTGAATTGCAACTGCACCTTAATATACGATGTCATGCCCTTATTTTAATTTCATCTTTATCAAAGTATTCACAGAAAACGATATGCGATTCGGTAGGCAACACAAGAATAGCATAAGAATACTGATAAAAATTGCTCAATTATAGAAATACCCCATAGGGTTTCGTGCATAATAATTACCATCAATGTAGCCACATAGGGCTACCAGGGTGTTTGAACCCGTCTGAGTGAAACGAAGACATCTTCTCGTCTTCGTTCCACCACCGCAATCCCCTCATACGGTTCTTTTCTTTATTCTCAGCATATATTCTGTCTTCACCTGTCTAAATTGTTGGTAGGGGAGGGTGAGATTCAAGAAAATCTCAGTAGGAAACAGATACCATAATGCATGCATGATAGATGCTATGTGTATGACATGTTAGCTTTAACTAGATGTATGCCCCATGATGACATTTGTGCATGCTCAATGTTTCATGCAACAAGACTATGGCCACAGCAAAAACAGAAACATGGCTTCATTTATTCAAATATGCTCTACACAATCAAGTAAAACAATTACATACATCATTACGCAAGCAAAGATATCAAATACATGCAAGTAAAGTAAGTTCCCTACCTCCTGTCTCTTCTCCTCGATTTGCGTGCCAGCAACTCAAGCTCTCAACTCGGTCCTGCAATGCCAAAGGTACCATTTAGACATTTTCATAGTGTTTTTAGTGGTACATGAATCTATCTTGAAAAATTACTAAATTTCCCCTGGGGGCCCGGCCCCGCCATACCGGGTCTGACTGTACTTTTCTTGAAATTCTAACATCGGCTATCCTAACATATTTTTTCCCAAGGAATCCATTTCCGAACTCAACATTACCAAATTCAATGTCAAATTACAAAATTACCCTTGACAGCCCCACGTTAAGGGTTTCAAGGGCGTTTTTATAATTATGTTTTTTCGGTCTTTTCCAAAAAAGTAACAAACTGTAACCCCACCTAATTTTCGCTCATGAACTCAATGGAATTATCAAATCATTGAAAATTCAACTCTAAGACCCATTTACAGCCCTGACCGAATTATATGGGTTTTCCGGGGAAAATCGGGGTTTTTCGGTTTCGGCTCCGTAAACGCTTTCCTTTCTACTTCAACTACTTTATTGACTATTCTATTATGTTACAACTACCATTTAGTACCAATTTGGGCAGCATAACCTCTAAGGAAACCCATTTCCAAAATTTAAAACTAACGGAAATCCGATAAAATTTTACTGATTAAATTGCCCACAGCAGCCAGAATAAACAATATACAATGGTTTGGAAGTTACCTCAAGTTCCCTCTGGCTTTTCTCAGAGTGGCTGAACCCTAACCCTTGAAACACCAAGTTTTTGCTTCACAACACCTTCAATAACATAGAAGAGAATCTTAAGAGAAGGATTACACACATTGGGTACGAATTTACTGAAGAAAGCGACCTACCTTGTGAGATTTTCCTCTCCTTCCCTCTCTAAAATCACACAACTCTCTCTCTCTTGGCTATTGAAACACGTCAGTTTTGGGCTAGAGGAAGGAGATAAAATGTTTTAATAACATATCCCAATTTAATTAATTCATTTTCCCAATTTTGGATTTTTACAAAATTTTGGCAGATTTCTACCCAAACTTTGAAAAATCATAACTAATTCTAGAAACATCTAATTAGAGTGATTCTAAAGGTTATGGAACCCTTATTGAGTTTAGTTTCAAGGAAAAATATAGAATTTAGCCATTTAGAAGCACAAAATTTTCAGAAATTTCATCTTTAGATGCTGCCCTAGAAACTTCAATTTTTCTGGGTTAACTTAAAAAATTCATATCTTTTTACATATAACTTCAAATCATTCATATGACCTATCAAATTAAAGATTAGGATGTCTACTTTTATCCTATAAAATCTCATAATTTTTCCTCATCATTTGTTCTTACAAAATCACATGACAAGCTCAATACCACATAGACGATTTTACCCAAAACATAATTATATTCTCCAAAATTCACCATTTTACTTTCTTTAATACCCCAAAGATATAAGAATCATTAGGAAATAAAATTGGGGCTCTTGCTAAATTAGGGCTTAACAATCCACTAATTCAGACTTATTCCCAAACCTCCAATCCTAAAATTCAGGATATTACATATGTCATCAATAAAGTTGGCTTGAGAAAAAAATTATAAATGTAGGAGACAATCTATATTGAAATCTTATGCTTATGATGAAAATAAATCCCTTTAAATAGCTCTTATATTTAATATAGAAAAAAAAATTAGCATTTTTTTGAATTCTCAAATAATGGAGTGAGTAAACATCGTTGTCGTCATAGGCTCGTAGCCACAAACAGCTAGATCACGGGATAAGAGTACGGTGAAATATGATAGTAGCATGATAATTTCGCTAGCTTATATAAGCAAACAAATTCTCCATCATTCTTCGTCTTATCTAGAATATAAATCACCTTCCGAAAATTTTTTTTAGTCCATAACAGAAATGATTTGAAGAGTAATTAATATGGGCACTTATTTATCAATTTTTAGTCTATATATAAATAATATTTAAACATAACTCTTTATATCTTTCTTTTTCAAATTAAAACCTCATTTAATAGAGTAAATTTGAAAAAAAAATTGATCTAAAATATATTTAATGAATTAACCTCTCTTTCTTAGTTAAGAAAAAGAGTACAACATGATCTTTACTCTCCCTGATAACAAAATCACTCATTTTAATTAGATTGTCATATTTCAAGACAATATACTGATTTCTCAATTGCAACTGTCATTAATGATTTTTTCAAGCAATTGATGTCCTTTTTATCTAAACTATGCATAATGCATTGTCATCAAATCATAAACATAATTATTTACCATATCGTCTGGATATGTTAAATATTATATTCTCCACTTGTGTTACACCCTTATCTCAATTTCAACTTTTTTTCAGAGTATTTGCGGAAAACGATATGCGGTTTGGTAGGCCACAGAGGAATAGCATAACTATACCGATAATATATGCATGATTACATAAATTCCCCATAGGGGTTTGTACATGATACTAATATTAAGGTAGCCGCACAAGGCTACTAGGGTATCTAAACTCATCCTAGTGAAACGGAAACTTCTTCCCATCTTCGTTCCACTACTGTAATCCCCTCGTACGGTACTCTGCATTGTTGTTTGCATATCTTCTGTTGTCTCCTGTCTAAATTGTTGGTAAGGGAGGGTGAGATTCAAGAAAATCTCAGTAGGAAACAAATACCATAATGCATGCATGATAGATGTTGTTTATGACATGTTAGCTTTATCTATATGTATGCTCCATAATGACATTTCTGCATGCTCAATGTTTCATACAAGACTATGGCCACAACGAAAATAGAAACAGAGCTTCATTTATTTAAATATGCTCTACACAATCAAGTAAAGCAATCACATACATCATTACACAAGTAAAGATATCAAATACATGCAAGTAAGATAAGTCACATACCTTAACCATTTTTCGCCTCGAAACGCGTGCTTCGATTTACGTCCAAATAGCTCAGGGCTCCATATTCGATCCTACAATGTCAAATGTACTATTTAGACACTTCCATAGTGTTTCTGGGGGTTATATGAGTCTATCTTGAAAAATTACTAAAATACCCCCAGGGACTCGACCCGGCCCCACTGTACCCGGTCCGACTGTACCTTTCTCGAAATTTTGATATGGGCTATTCTTACATATTTTCACCCAATGAATCCATTTCCGGACTCGGAATTATCAAATTCAATGTCAAATTATAAAATTGCCCTTGGCAGCCCTACTTTTAGGGTTTTAGGGGCATTTTCGTAATTATGATTTTTTGGCCTTTTCCGAAAAAGTGCCCAACTGTAACCCCACCTAATTTTCCCATTTTCGGATTTTTCAGAAATTCTAGCAGATTTTCTGCCCTAACTTTGAAAAATTATAACTAATTCTACAAAAATAGAATTGGAGTGATTCCAAAACCTATAGAACCCTTATTGAGTCTAGTTTTAAGGAAAAATATACACTTTTGCTGAATGGAATCACAAAATTCTCAGAATTTCAATCTTTGCATATTGTTCCAGAAATTTTACAGTTTTTCTGTGCTGACTTCAAAAATTCATATCTTTTTATGTACAGCTCTAATTGATTCACATGACCTATGAACTTAAAGCTTAGGATGTCTACTTTCAGCTTGTAAAATCTAATAATTGTTTCTTATCATTTGATCATTCAAAATGACATGACAAGCTCACTACCTCATAGGCGATTTCACCAAAAACATAATTACTTTCTCCAAAATTCACCATTTTACTTTCTTAATACTCCAAAGATATAAGAAACATTAGAGAATATATTTGGGACACCTTCTAAATTGGGGCTTAGCAGTCCACTGAATTTAGGCTTATTCCCAAGCCTCCAATCCCAAAATTCAGGATATTACAACTTGCCTCTATGCATTGTGGAAATAATAAAAGAAAATTAACCTAAAAATCACCATGATATATCTTCTATCCACATGTTCAATTTGTTATAAAACAAAATGTACTTATAGAATAGTTTCATAAAACTATTACACTAAATCTTAGTTTCATAGCATCCATAGTGTTCCTGCAGCATCTTGATTTTACTAGAAAGAACATAATAACAACAATATTAACATGATGTAAATATTCATAAATATGTGATACTTATAGACCATTAAATTCAATAAATTTTTGCAAACAATCATCATAGCAAAAATATATAATTTTGAAATCATTACGGTTTCCAATAACTTGATATGTAAAATTTTTCATTTTTCAATATATCTTTCAATCAATTATATATATATTCAAATCATTTTAATCCATGTGACATTTTATATACTGAATACTTTTCTTAGACATATATGCTTTCAGCATTTTGACCCTTCAAGAATTCTCATATAATATTCATTATCCATAGGCATATGCTATATATAATGATATCTAATAAATGCATTATTTCATTTGTATATACTGCTAGACTAATAATATATGCAACAATTATTGTATCCACCACTAAATGTTGTACCTCATCATAATCATCATTAAACCTTGTGAAAATCTTTATTTTCACATGAATATTTATATATCACAAATAATTTTATATTTCAAATGTTTTGGACTGTATGTCCATAAATTTCACATATTGAAAGAACATTTTTTATCGCGTCTTATACCCTTTTTCAGTTGGCTAATTACCTTTTTTTTCTACCGACATATTTATGTATAAGATCCTCATTTGATCACGTGATATTATTACTAAAACTGTTGTCGACAACTTTATCTTTTCAGTTCCATTTTTCTTGTTGTGACATAATTCATTGAGATCTCTTTATTACTGTCAGGTACCTGAACCTCTTTTGAGGGTTCTGCAAGTAATTATGTATTGATCTCTTCTGGAGTGTCTGCCTTTTTAATATGATTATCTTGATTATTTGCTTCTTTCTTTTGGAACTGATTGTTCTCTCATACTTCGGGCATGTCTCACTTTCATTTATGTTTATTAGATCACTTATAGCTGGAATATGAGATTTAGTAATTCCCATTTAGGTCAATAATTGCATCTGGCAGATTTTATGTAATATTTCATGAATGCAAACCAAATGAACTTTTGGTTCATATTGTTATATTCGAGGATCTATATTTGATAGTAATAATGCATTCCTTTTGTTTTCTTTTCCAGTTATTTAATTTCTCCCCCTCATATTTGGAAAACTTTATCAAATGACAATCGATTAATCATGCAGTATAAGTCTCATAAATCCATTTGTTTCCATTAGAAACATCATTTTGTTTCATTTAGAGACAAACAATAAAAAAAAGGTTCTTACCCAACATTTATCTCAATTTCCTTTAAATATCCATCTATGTGCATTGTGGTGAATCAATAGGAATGCACATTCAAACTTTTTAAGATGGAATATACTTGACTCCTGACCAAAAGCCTATTTTATCGGGAGAATTTGGTTGGCTAGTATAAGTGCTGCAATATGTAAGATCAAATATGCCAACACTGAAATATAAATTTTGTTTTCATAAGTATTAGTCTAGCTATTTATGGAGGCTTCAATGAATGAATCGTATAACCTGAAAATCACGCTTAACATAATAATTTATTCAAACGTTCTTGCAAACTAATAGTAATATCACATGTAACCATTTTATAGATGCATCTGTCAAAATTATTGAACATTGATATGGTTTAAATGATATTTGAATGGGCCCATACATGAATTTATTTATTTCTAGAAATATAGAGATCCATTCCAAATCATAACTTGTGATACTCTCATAATCAAATTTCTTTGAGAACAAGCAGCACATGATAATTCTTGAATTATATAATATGTTGGCTATTCATGAAAAATCTTCTAGTTCTTCAATAGATGTCAAATGTAATCTTTTATATATGACTCGGATGAATCAAACAAGTCACGCCAACATAAATTTATTTGAATTAGTAAACTACTAGTTTACTGTAACATATTACTTAACCAGCAACAAACTTTTCAATTTCTATAAGTATTGATATAAAATGTCAATATGACATCCATTTTTCGGAGATCAATAGGTTTTGTGAGGAAGTATATGAGTAAAACTTTTCAATATTAATAATTCACACTTATATTCTAACAATCTCCCCCTCAAGTGTGAGTCATATAAATATACTTTCTTTATTTCTCTATTTCAAAGACAAATTTGTATATAGCAAACTAATAATATATCTTTCATTTCAAAACTCAAGTACTTCATAACTCACAACTAATCATGGATTTTAGTCAATTGGGCTATCATTTAAACCCTGTAATAAAGTAAAACTTTAATGTAAATTTATGGGTTATAACTTTCCTTAATCAATTCTTCTTCTGCCCATAAAATTTAAGAAAAACTATATTAGTTCTTCAGGAACAATATCGACTTTGTTACATTTATGTTCTTCAGGAACTAACATATATTCTTGCATATTTATATAATTTTGCTACTTATTAATAATAATATGCTTCAATTTACCTCTTTTGATGCATATTTAAAATATGAAATGTTTAGAATTTTCCACTACATAAAGAAATATGAGGAGATCCATAATCAAAATACATAAAGATCTTATTGCAATGAATTCTGATGTTTAGGGGCTAAAATTAATTTGAGAGAAATGCAAAGATAAATGTATTATAATATAAAATAACAAATACTTATGATATACATAATCTTCTTTCAAATATTCCTTACTGTTTGATCATCCATAAATTTGACTCGCACTATATAATTCATGCACATTACGAAAATGATTTTGTCTAACAAATCATAAACTATTCATTATGAATTTTCTCATAAAATTAAATAAATTCTCACTTTTTTAATTCAAATATGACATATGATTTTTTTTCTTCACAAATGTCACATAAAACTAATTTGATTCCAATATATATCATATTATATATTATATCATGATTAATGTATGAAACTTGCACTCATATAAGAATGCTAAGGATAGAAGAAATGACAATACAATGAATTGGGAGGGGAGGAAATAAATTATCAATACTAAAATAAAATACAAATTGAAGAGTATTTGTATGCCTTTCAATAATAAAAGTTTGGAACTAAGAAAAATTGCATATATATGTAAGGCAACATAATAGTGCTCAAGAAGAGAAAAGAGATGGAAGACAAGGCTAAAATGAAAAATATGACTAATAATGAAAGAAAGTACCTTGATGTTGAGGTATATGAGTTGAATGTTTGTTGGAAAATCTTTGGTGCAACGAAGAAATACAAGTCCCAAGAAGAAAATAGAGATGGTAAACTCCATTAATGTATGAATAGTATTCACATATATAATATACTTAAAATTACAAATAAATTGTACAATTATACATAAAGAAGGTAATTAAACAACTTAACTTTATAATTAAAGGTTATATGAATAAATACTGAAAACCATTTGATATGGGAGTTATAAGGATTAACCATGAGGTAGTTAGAATCCTAAAAGACCATGAAATCAAAATATATCAATAATTACTAATAATGTTTAAATTTGTAAATAAATTGGCACTATACTGAAATTTTAAAATGACCAGTCATTACCTTTTTATCTATTTGATTTCATATATCACTCATGTTGATATCACAATGTTAAATAATAATTTCTCTCTCACAAATTAATCACAATCAATTTAAATTTAAACATAAAGAATCAAAATCATATATCCTTCAGGGCTTACAATTATCATATAGTCTTCAGGACTTACAATTATTTCTTTTGGCTATACAAACTGATCATCTTTCTCTGTAACTTATTGCTTTAAGTATCATAACTATTTTTGATATTTTTCACAATATTTCATGGTCTTTTTGGCTTCACAGCCATTTTGATCTTTATTTTCAATAAATTAGTACATATTAGTCTATATGACTTCTGGTCATATTATACCATTTTTTCTATCCATATGACTTATAGTCATAGTATGATATTTGCTCATAATTTTGATCACCTTAGAAATGTTATTATTACCACGATTATAGTTCAATAGCTAAGACTTTCAACTATCAATTCTACAAATGTAATGTGATTATGTTCATTTTCACTCTTACATATTTTCTTTACTTTTAATAGCATCATCAATTTCTCCAAATATTGGTCTTCAGAACCATGGCAAAAATCTTGCAAAGCTTTTTTTTTTAGTTTGATATTTGAACCTTTAGCCTTCAGGGCTTTGATATTTGTAACAATTAAATTATCAAAGTGCCAAAATTTTTCTTGTCAATCTTGCAATTTAATGAAACCAATAGCGTTCTTTCTCATAAGAGCTATTACAAAAGTGATGTGACTTCTGGTCGTCTGATTACGAAATTAAGAATGTTATGGCTTCTAACCTCTCGATAAAATCAAAATACTAGAAAATAAATTAAAGAAATTCAAATTCATAATCAAAAATAAATAATAGATAAGTCCATGATCATATAGACCACATTACATGCTCATATATAATACTATTATATATTAATATAATATAATAAACAAATGAAAATAAAAGATTGACATAATGATATAACAATAATGTATTAACATAAATAAATGAAATGTAAATAAAATAACAGTAAAACAAGATGAAATAAATGACATAAAATAAAGAAACAAACAATAATATATAACATAAAATGTAAATAAAATAAAGAAATATAAATGTTAAATAAGTGTAACTAAAATGAAATAACATAATATAATAACATAAAATGTAAAGAATACTAGAATATAAAACAAATAAATATAAATTTTTCATAATAAGAGATTAACGGAAAACAATAAATAAAAGTGAAAAGAAAGAAAACTTGAGAAGGATAATATAATATCAAATCTTAGCCATGGAACTTGATGTATAAAACAATCGGTAAAAAAGTATATTTAATTCCATGTAATGGCTTAGATTATCCCATATATATGTAAAAGATAACAACAGGATGGATAAAAATAGATAGTGTAAAAGAAAAATAATAAAAATAATATAGAACAATAGATTGATAATGTAGACTAGAAAGATAAAATAACATAGAGAATAAACAATATACAACATTGTATGGAAATGAGAAAGTTAGAGAGTAGAAGAGATAGAAAAATAGACCATAAGTCTTCTGAGTGAATTCGTGCTGATAACGTGTTATAAAATCAATAATCAATAAAGTATAAGAGATTGAGATGAAGGGAATGAAGAAATACAAGAGAGAAATAGAGAGCAAGAAGGGAGTGATTCTTATTTCATTTCAAGCTTATAACATTTGATACATGCCTACTATTTATAGGCCACAACTCCTTAACTTCCATTACAAGAGTTACAACAAAAGAGTGAATCTACATAATGATATAATATAAAGTCTTTGTAGGTTATTTACATTAATAATAGAAAACTCCCACTAAGCCATTCATAGGTTATATGGCTTTAAGTGTAGAATTCCAAAAGACTCATCTTAGAACATTATGGACATCCACACCAAATATTGGAATATTTATAACATTTACCAATTTAATCTTAATCCTAAGTTTCACATCACATCTCATTCACATGCACCCAAACCTTGCATTCACATCAATCATTCACCCCTACCACTTTTTTATTTGATTGCTAGATATGGCAATGTTAACTTACTCCCTCATCTTGATTTGCGTCGTCCACTAAAGTATAATAATTGCTATGAGTTTATTTTAATGCTAAATGAAATATTATAATCTTAGTAGAAAAGTTTGTCCCCATTTACATGAGAAAAATAAAAGATAAAATCCAGTTTTACTTGCTGTTTGTTGTGCTTGGTCGATTTAAAAAAAAATCTCATTAATCAACAAACGATTAGTTTTTCTTATCCCTATTTGCTCGGACAATTATTGTCACTAGACATTCTTTTCTTTTCCTTACTGAGCCCTTATATTATGACGGGAATAGATGTTGGCTTTTAAGATATAATATAGGATTGTAAATAGGCTTGAAAGGCTATATATAAATTTGGAGACATATGCTTTAAAGGCCTATATTTTAAGTGGGCTTTTAAATAAGCTTCAGGCTTTGTCAGGCATTTTGAAGGCCCAGGCCTAAAAAAAAGCTTGCATACAGGCTCAGACTTTAAACCTAGTGTGTGTTCGGGTATTCACTAAAAAAGTGTTTTTTTGCCCAAACCAAGGTTTTGTGATAAAAGTATCCGAACACCTAAAAAATTATGAGAATCCCGTTTTTCGCCCAAACCAAGGTTTTGAGGAAAAAAAGCTATTCTGAGAGGAAGCTATTTTCTATTGCTTTGGCTCAGAAAATTCAGACCGTTGGGAGTAATTATTACCTTCTACGCCCCCTGTCCTTTTCTCTTTCCCTTTCCCGTCTTCTTCCTTCATTCTCGTGTTCTTCAAAATCGGCCAACAGATCCCCTGCGTCTTTCCTTCTCGTGTGAAACTCTGCCGTCTTCTCGCTTCCCTTCTCCGTTTCCCTTCCCGGTCGGCATTCCGTCCTTGGCCCTCAACAAATCCCTCTTCCCCTTCCCATTCCCATTGTCTTGCAGATATGAAAAGTTTGGCTTAGCGAGGCTTCGATCTTGCCTTTGTCCTTTTTCTAGCGGTGAACAGACCGATGGCGCTATTTTCGGCGGCCAGTCCTCTATCCTGTGAGCATTTATCTGTGTTGACGGAAAATCGTCTGCAAAATCTTTTCGGCGACTTCGGTGGCTACTCCGCTGTCTGTGATGGTCGTGAGGTTCAGCAACTTCCTACAGGTAAGAGTTTGTGGTGTCTGGTTTGTGGTGGTAGCTTTTGCTTTGGTGTGTCATTTTCCTCTGCGTCTATGGTGGCCTTGTGTTCTCTGGTATTGGTGCTCTGGTTATGGTGCTATTTTTGGTGATTAACGTGTAGTGGTCTTGTGTTCTCTGGTTTTGGTGCTCTCTTAATAGTAATAATCAAAGGTTTTCTCTTTTCCCTGTGTAATAAGAGTTAGATTTTGCTTCTTTATGTGGGTTGGTTTTATGTATAAGAGAGAGCATTGCGGTAGTTTTCTTAAACAGAGATGAAATTTTGCACTACTACTTCCGACGAAATTATTGCTCTCTCTCTATTAACATAATTTAGTTTCATGCTACTTCTATGGGATTATTTGTGTCTGGACCTACTTAGCTTCACTTAGCCAGCTATGCCTATAAAATGTAAAATCTATTGTATGTTAAAAAATCCTTGTAAAATTTAGAGAATGTTTTTGTATCATTGGCCTTTGATTGAATGCATGTGTAAGTCCAGGAGGGTAATTTCGTTATGTGCATAAAATTTGACTTTATGTATTTTTCATTATCTAGAGTGTTTAGAAGCACCTCGGTCTATATATCTGAACAGATCGAACTTTGTGTTTGCTACTTTTAGTTCTTACGGCAACAAGGGTTTAATATGATTCATGATTTCTCTACATCATTTCATCTTTCTTTGCATGTCTATGTATTGGTGTTATTTCTCTTGCTTCTGTTTTGTCACTGTCTATGTGACAATGCTGATTGATATGGTTTTTTCGGGTCTATAATGAAGTGCCATGCTAAAAAATAGTTGACTCTTGGTCTAGCTTCTTGATTGAGTCTTTAAGCAATCAGGCCTTTATTATTTTGCTTTACCATTTCTGCTTCCTTGTCCATTTCATGTATTAATTGTCAACTTAGCAGCATAATGAGTAAGGTGAAAGCATACTGGGATGTAAAAAGCATGAAAATTTTTATTGACTTGTGCATAGAACAAGTTGAGAAAGGAACAAGAAAATGCACTAAATTCCAAAAGAATGGGTAGAAAGAGATATCGGAAGGCTTCATTGTAAGGACAGGCATATTGTACGAGAAGGGGCAGTTCAAAAATAAATACGATGCCCTTTAAAAGGAGTGGCAAATATGGGATCGGTTGTTAAATGAGACTGGAGTTAGATGGGATGATGAGAAAAAGACTATTGTTGCTTACGATGATTGGTGGGAGAAGAAGCTAGCAGTTAGTGATTCACTTATGTGAACGAGCATTTTTATTTCCCTAACATCATGCTTTTATGAACTTGTGTAATGAATTTGGTAATTCACGTACAGGAAGTTCCTAGTTACGAGAAATTTAGAAATAATGGCCTCCAATTCCAATAAGAATTAACCCACCTATTTTTAAGTGTGGCAGCTACAGGAACAAATAATTGGGCACCTTCCTCCATGTCTCTCCCACACCCTACCAAGACCACCCCTGATGTCGAAATGCAAGAAGGGTCAGGAGACAATGATGAGTTGTTAGGGACAGCGACTGGGTTGAGTGGGGAGTTCAATCCAGTCAATTTCAATAACACCAGTAGAAGTAGTGGAGGGAACAATGACTCCAGTGGAGGTAGTGGAGCTTTCCCACACAGGTTAAAATTGTTTGTGCGACAATGGTCATACACAATTTCATCAGAAGAACTTCTATTTCTGATAATGACTTTCGCCACCATGAACGAGAGGATAGTTTGTTTGATGTTGATGGCCCTAACGCTATATACTCTTCAACAATACCTTCATTACTTGCATCTTCATCTGACATGGTTTCTCTTCGTGATTCGATAAGAGATCAGATCACTTATTATACGCAAGAGCATTAGTCATGTGAATGTTTTCGTATTTTATCGTACTCTCTTTTTGACAATATGTTAAATGGTATTGTATCCATATTTTGATTTACTCTGTTATTGACAATTACTCGGAATTTGTACTTTGGTGTTTTGTAGAAAAGATTTCTTCTTTTAATAATTTGTTAATATACTTATATATATATATATCTTCAGAGACTAGGCAGGAGTGGTAAAAAAAACAAAACAGAAATTAATGACACGGACACACTTACAAAAATCAAAACCATTCCAAAGAATTTAATGAAGAATAATACAGTGGGGTTGGCAAAAGATAACCCAGGTTGTGAAAGAAGATGAAAATTAATATAGTGTATGCCTTCAGTATGTACGTTTGATATAATTTTGTAATTTACTACATAATTGACTAATGTTATAATTTTAAAATTTTTGCATCTATTTTTTTATATTACATAATTGACAAATGTTATAATTTTAAAATTTATTAACAAATTTATTTCATTTTTTGTATTTATTATGTAATTTAATGTGAAATAATACTTAAAATATAATATTATCCTTTATATGTAATTATCATAAAAGTTATTGTCAGTTTTAATTATTTGACCATGAAAAAAACTATTCTGATCAAATCATCCAAACACTCTCATTTTATCAAAATCACTTTTTTCCTATAATCTATTCTCCTCATAATCTATTATCCATTTGTTTTCCAGAAGCTATTCTTCAAAAATTAATAAGAATACACCCCTATAGTGTAGGCCCAGACCTATCAGGTAAGGCTTGACCTAAACTAGCCTATTTCCACCCTTAGATTTGATCACATGAAAAAATTAAGTGCCTCTAGCTTTTTTTTTTTTTTGGTATACAAGCCTTATATTCAATTGTTAAAAACAGAATGTTCTTCTTTTTGGTCAAAAAATAGAATGTTCTTTAAGAGCAATGATTTCTCTCTCCCATAATTCAATCCCTAGATTGAGAGAATCTATGTAAAGCCCGCCTTTTAGGGCCGTGTTTACTTTATTTAAGCATATATTTACTTTTACATTTTAAATTATTACCATGAAAACAACAACACAAGATCACCACCAAGTTCAAAATGAAAACCAGTTGATGTGTCATATGTGTATATATAATTTAATTAGTGAGAAAATTAATGAAAAATTCCTATTTAAAAATAATATTTGATAAAAAGACTTGAATTTAAATATTAGTCCTTTTTTTATATGAAATCTCTTAGAATACCTGTACTTTTTATATACAAAAACATATTAAGTCTTCTTCACCAGCTAATAAAATTTTTAAATGTTGGCTTTTTGCCAATTTTCTCATAACTGATTGATTGAGGAGAACCCGAATGATTCCATCCATGTGAAGAAGAAGAAACGGATATAGATGACAAGGAAAAATGAACAAAAAGAAGAGACATAAAATTTGTGAGTTTTAATTAATTAAAGAGGAATATATATATATATATATATAATTTGAAGACAAGAAAAGAGGAAGAAAAAAACAAGAGAGGTTGGGCAGAGGAAATTCAAAGTTGTGTCCCATTCCCTTCTCTATTCCCCTTGTGAAGAATCCTATGATGTCCTTTTCTTTTTTTAAAAAAAAAATCACACACATAAACACAAAAATACATTATATTTTTTGAATCAAAATCCATCCAATTAATAAAGAATTAGTTTATAAATTATAACTCACAATATCTGAATATCATGAGTTCAAATTTTACTATTAATATAAGAATTTAGTTGGTAGACAATAAATATATATATATAGATATATATATAAATATGTATGTAAATGTTATTTGAGTCTTAAGACATTTTTTAAATTTAATAAGTTTTTGAGACTTAACTCATTTAAACTTTTTATTAGCAAAAAGAAGCATTCCATTTCTTTATCAACCCTACATTTTCATTTGAAGAAATAGCATTTCTCTTTATAATTTGCACCAATAAGCCAAAAAATTAATGATGAGATGATTGTCGCTTGTCAGTTGTCAGGGGTGGGAGGGCAGCCAGCGAGTCTCCTCAAGTTATTCAAGTTGGCAATCTTTTTCTTATTTATATATATATATATTAGATGAGAAGATTAAATATGGCTAAGTTTTACAAATTTCATTTAATACTAGCAATTCATAAGGAATTGAATATTTATAAGTTTATCTGACAAAAAAAAAGAATATTTATAAGTTTAATTTATAAATGACGCTACTTGACTTGAAAATAAGCTATGCTAAATGAAATTTAAAGAATTTATTTATATTTAATTTTCTTACCAGAAAGCTATGAATATTTTTTTTCTATGGGGAATTTTATCCAGCTAGTTTGTTAAGGATAGGGTTTAGACTTTAGAGTAGGCTGATGTTGTGTGGGTCAATCCACAAAACCCATCGCACTTGTTTTCAGAAATTTATATAATTTATTAAAAGAATAATGAAAGGTTATGGTTACTAAAGCATATATATTAAGAGAGAATTGTGAAAAAATACCTCATTCATAAATTAATTATCAAATGGGATTTAGAAAGATCATTTGCACATAGGAGAAAAATCTTCTACATATAGGGGAAGATGTTTTGCACATGCGTAGATAAGAATATTACACACAGGAAAGATTGTTTGTACAAAGGAGAAGATATTCTACACACCAATAAGATTGTTTGCACACCGAGGTCCCATTAGATAAATAAGTTCTCACTCGGGTATTTTTTTCACAATTCTCTCTATATTAATTCACACCTTATAAATGCAGGCCAAAAAAAAAAAATATGGAAGGAAAACGTTAGAGGAAAGGAGCCGCTCATCTTGATAAGTTAAGAGCACTGTTTCTTGCAAGCTAATTGCCTTATTGGCATATTTATTGGTTTAAATATGATGAATACATCAATGTTTCATCCGAGGCAAGACTTGGCCAAAAAAAAAAAAAAAATCCGAGGCAAGAAAACTCCTAATTTATCTTATTAATTGCTCAATTCAAATTGCGTGTAATGATCACATTTTTTATATCCAATTAACATGTTTCAAGACCTTCTAAAACAGCAGGTAATCTTTTCATTCTATTTATAAACCACTTCTAACATATTTCATTAGAATCAATAAAAATCTTAAACTTTATTAACTCTACCTTAAAATTTAATAACTTTTCAATTTTATCCTTATTTAATAAACAATATACTAGAACAAAAGTCTACATAATAATAAATAAAGGGTAAAGTTATGTATTCATATACAAATTTGCACTTTAGTAACTCTATTTTATTAAATTATGTGTAGTTTATAATTTTTTTTCTCATTTGCTTGTAATTAAGACCTTTTAATTAAATATTACCTTTTTTTTAGGTTATATATGATTATTTTAGGATATTTCAATTAAATTATATTGTCTTAATAATGATTGGGTTTGACCCTGTTCAAGCACAGTTGAACAACTGACATTTTAAGTGGTTGTTTGGAATAGCAATTAGAGCCTTGAAAAACAGCTTTTCAATCGTGATTTACAGTATATGAGGTAAGTATGTGAGATGATTTTTATCTCGATTTATGTAAACAAGCACTTTTGAAGACCCTAAACTTGATCCCAAATAAACACTAAGCCACTGCTTCAACCAGTTTAAAGATCAGTCCAGTTTTCAATACATTATTTTTAGATTTTAACCCCTTTTATCTTAAAAAAGTAAAAAAGTTAAAAGAAAGAAAGAAAGAAAAGAAATTTGTTCTTAACTTTGGATTTCACTGGTCGCGCAGATGTATTGAGTTGAGCCCACTAAATATCACTAACATTGGTGGACGGCCCAATAAAAAGCGTATCTGATGAGGCCCATTATGAGATCGCTCAGGAAGCATCTGTAGTTCTGTACTTTTCGAGACTCACCGCAGGCATCGCTGCAAACGAAGAGATCAGAATCGAAGAAGGAGAGAAAAGATGAGTTGGATTTGGTTGGAAGCTACTCTTCCACTAGGAATCATAGCAGGAATGCTTTGTGTTATGGGCAACGCTCAGTATTACATTCACAAAGCCGCTCACGGCCGAGTATTTCTTCTTCTTCTTCTCCGTCTTCTTTTTCGATTTTTATTATCAGTAATATAAGATTCATTTAACAATTTCGGATCTTGCAGCCGAAGCATATTGGGAACGATATGTGGGATGTTGCGATGGAAAGAAGGGATAAGAAGCTCATGGAGCAAGCCTCTTATGCTTCCCCCAATTAACCCGGTATTTACCTTCTTTGTTCATCCCTCTTATTCTATTTCTGCTGTTGAATGACCTTTCTGTTCTCAGGCGACGATTTTTGTTCTCTTGATATTTTGAAGATTTTCTGTCGCAGCTTATAGTTGATTCTTTTTTGTTTTTTTTGGCCCCTAGGGTTTCAAATAGGGTTCTAGTAGTAGTACTTTATTTTCCACTGACTGGTTTATTCAATTCGTGCGCTGTTTGCAATATGAAGAATTCCCCCCGGATGCATCGATTTGATTATTAGCACAGGAATTTAAAACTTTAGTGACTCGTATGAGCAACAAGAAGGCTAAAGAAAATGAATTGACACATAATTCCGCAAACGTAGATTGAAATTGAACTTTAGATTTCGTTGCAGGAGTTATTTTTGTGAGACACGAGGAGATTACATGAATATAAATGGAGTAGTGCACACTAATTTTCCTACGAGGTTCCTCACAGCTATTGTATGTGAACTATGCAACAGCTTTTGTTTGACATATTCTATCGGATGTTTGTGTACGATCAATGATCAAGGGTAATCTATAAGGTTTTGTTTGGTACGCACAATTAAAATAGGAATGGAAAAGGAGAAGAGAATGGACATAGTGATTTTGTGGATGAAAAATGATCAACATATCTTTATTTTAAAAGAACAAATAGAGGGATGGACAACATTAAGTTGATCAATAGTAATACAGAATTACATGTTCCCAAAAAGGAAAAAAACAAAAACAAAAACCTTAAAACATAAAACGCGGCCTTTACCTTTCTTTTTGGGCCCAAGAATCTTAATTCTTAACTCTTGTTGGAGTTGTCTATCTGGTATTATGAACCATTGGTGGCGTTGCAGTCCTATTCTGTTACTGTTAGTGATAAGCTATAAATTAGGTTTTGGATATTTTGCCTATGATGTGCTTGTGTGATTTTGTTGTCAAATATGTGTTCGTTTGGATGAGCGATTGGAATGCTTAAAAGCAGCTTTTCAATCGTAATTTACGGTATACGAAGTAAGTATGTGAGAGGAGTTGTGTCTTGATCTGCGTGAAAAGCAACTTATAAGCAATCTGATCGTTAAAACAAACATGGCAATATGTTAAACAGGCATATCTGTAGTGCTAAGCCTTGATAGGCACAGGCAGTTCTTGTTCGCTACGAATGAGTAACCCCTACCCCAAGTTGCCTGATATTGCTATGATGAAGAAAGCATGACTAGTAGAATTGGATGGCTGTGCATATAAGCAATGAATTTGCTGCTAATTTGATGATCAAACTTCTAAAATGAAATGCTGATTTAAGACTAGTTTCCTCACTTCCTGTGCCACTTGAGATTGAGAGGTTATTTAAAGTTAGATACTTGGAATGACTGCCTTGAGAACGAAAATGATATTGTTTAATGTCGCTGGTAAATATGGCAACCTGTATGTGACTACATTGTTGAATTGATTTGTTTCTCCCCTTTCCTCCATCATGAAGGAAAATCAACAAACTGTGTTTCCATATTCATCTTTTTGTTTGTATTGTGAGAGATTTAGTTTGAAGTGTGCCACAAGATGCTTTGACCCAGAAATTTGATTTTGGTTTGTATAAAACTTGAGGGTCCAATTATGGAGTACAAATTGTAATGCTGATGCTGCAAATTGCAGGTTGTTCCGTCAACATTCTTCTGAAAGAAATAAAATACTCATCTGATGTTCCAGCCGTTCCAAGTTCTGACAAAGCAGGATGGGTGACAAAAGTTACATTTTATCCTATGAATTCTTGTAATATACCTATTGTGTGAATCACTTTCCCATATTTGAATGTGTTGACAGAGGCTTGTTCAAGCTTGTGTTGGGTCTTTGAGATATTTATTGCCTATTAATGTTTGATCATTTTGTACTTGAATATCCTTATATAAATGTAGAGAACAGTAGCTGATTAAATAACTAGTAGAGCAAGCCTCATATCCATAAAACGTGGAGGGAATGTTGGAAAATGAGAAGGGCTGTTTGCAGCACATAACAGCAAGGTATGGTTTCATTGGTTTGTTACATATAGCCCTAGCTAGCCTGCTCATCTCAGTGCTTGTTTGGTTTCACTTATTTTAAGTGATTTTGCTCCGTAAATATATAAAAAGAGTTTTGTCTTATAAAATACAAAAGTTCTATGGTTTATTAAGCTTAAGGTATGTTTGGATTAGTTTTTTGTGAAAGTGAAAAAAGTGATTTTGGAGAATAGCTTTTGGAAAGCTATTTTCAACCTGTACAAAGTAAACTATGGTTTTTTAAGGAAAAATATAGTTTTGAGTGTTTGATTATTGTTTAGACAGCTTAAGCCAAATCATGGTTTTAAGGGTTAAAAGTTATTTTGGGGTTTTTTGGATAATAACTAGAATTCATAATTTCAGAAGAGATGCAATAGTTAAATAAAGTATACCTTATCTTTCATCGACCTCCTCTTATATGAAAAGAAGAGGATGATCAAAAACACAAAAATTCCCATCTGAGCCATGATTTTGGTTTTGAAATGGTGTTTGGCGGCTCTACTTAAATCAAGATTTGGGCTACTATCGTTATTTTAGAAGTATTCCCAACACACTCTAAGCCATACAGTCTCGGAGTCCATGCAGGCTATCCTCAATAGCATCATTATATGAAAAAATATATATTTAATCATCCAAAATTTTTAAAGTCAACTTTGAAAATTTCTGGGATGACATATTCTGCTTATGTGATAATTTTACTTTGTGTAGCCAAACAATTTGTTGACTTTTACATTTATGATTTTTATAGAGAATATGAATAGGAGAAACAATTTGATATGAATCTGCAGACCCAGGCAGATCGATAGTCAGTCTCTGCTTACAACATAAGTTACCTTTCAGAAGCATTATGGATGGCCCCAAAAAAAAAAAACCAAAAAGAAAAGCAAAAATTTCAGCATCACATTTTTAAAATATCTATATTAGGTTTAGATTTCAATAAATAAGCTTCTACAGAAATAAATTCATATATATATATATATATATATATTCCATAAGGTTTCTTAAAACAAGAATTCTTTGTCATTAATGTCCGTGGAATTTGAATCAAAAGTTCTTGAGAAATGACACAATAGATAGAACACTTTTTTATTTTCAAAAATAAAAAATGAAAATGAAAAGAACAGGTGTAGGTGACACTGACCCTTGATCTTGCAAAAATAAATAAATGGGATCAATTATCAAATGTTGCAAGTGACAGCTCAACTGTTCAAATGCTCCTTTATCGTAAGCCAGTCACTCCAAAACTTGAACACCCACTAACTTTGAAATAATGCCCTCTTATTATTATTGCCGACTTATTTATTGCTACAAAAGCAATCTTCTACAATTTCATTTCAATACTTTTAACAATGTATAACAATACTCTAATGCGACCTAATAGTATCATTTTATATCAAATAATTTTTAGTGGCAGGTTACTTGTTTTAAAGTTGAGGACAAAAAGTAAGAGGAGAAAAAATTAGAGGAGAAATACGAAAAATAAATAAATTTTCTTTTATTTAAATAGCAAGAGAAAAAGAAATATGGGGACCATAAGTTTTCTCGACCAATGCCATTTTCTTCAAAAATAGAGAGACTTTGGATTAAAAAAAGAACATATCATCAAAATTGTCTTAAAAGAGTGAAAAAGGTGTATGATATGTTTATATTTTTCATATGGATATTATTGTCATTATGAAATTAGTCGTTCTATTTCCCCCCTACATTTTCTCCTATTTATCAAAATATAAAGGGGGAAAAAACATTTTCACATCCTTCTATTTTCTGTCATCCTATTATATATCTTCTTTATTACTTTCTCTCCTCATTTAAAAGAAAGATAAGTAAATACCCTTCGAACTATTATGAGATGTACCCTCATTCTATTTAAGCTCTAAAGACTCAAAACAAAACTTAATTTAACTTTGATGCACACAAAAGAAAAATTAGAGCTTAAGTGTGTGTTTGGAATAGCGGTAGGAAAAATAACTTATTATGATTCTGACTTATTAAAAATGACTTAATAAAAAAGTCAGTTTTTGTAATGTGATTTATGTTTGAATGAGTGATTTATTTTTGAACAATAAATGCTTATAAATTGTGATTTACGGTATACGAGGTAAGTATGTGAGAAGAGTTTTATCTCAACTTACGTAATAAGTGACTTCATAGAAAAGTTACAGTGGGGGCTTATTTAATAAGTAACTTATTTTACCCGTAATACAATTAAAATAAACTAAACTAAATACTGTAAAAACGCAACACGTTTTTATTTGGGTTTATTACCCAAAACGGGCTTATTTCTTCCCAATAAATGATACCAAACACACCCAAAAACTTATTTCAACCCAAAACATGTTTTATTTTCTGTCATTTTGTGTGTGTATTTCTTGGGATGCTCAATGGGCAATGGCAGAACAAGAAGGTCCTTCTTGTCTTGTCTTCTGCATGTAACACATCTGGCTTTGACAGAACAACAGCCTCACAAATACATGCAGGAGGAGGAGGAGGAGCTGAAGAACAAACTTGACCCCATCCCATACAGCTTTATATGAAAAGTCCTGCCACAGAATCAAGAATAGTAGCTAAAAGTCACACAGAATTACAGAAACAGTAAGTACTTTTGTTTGTAAATTTTTTTGTTTTTATTCTTGTTGGTAAAAGAGAATACATTTTATAATTTTATGATTGAAAATTGGTATAATTGATAATGATACCATTCATTTCCCATAGCAGCATTAGTTTAAATCCTATTGAGGACCTTATTGATTGTTTCTCCTTTTCCTCTTTCTTTGCATTTTTTTAAACGGTAAAGTCTGAGCATATCGGAGCAATATAACTATTTTTTTTAGATATTAAAAAAATTAGTTAAGTTATTTATTAGTAAATAACGTATATTGATTTCTATAAAATATCACTTCTAATTAGGGTGTGTTCGGATTAGCTTTTAAAGAACAGCTTCTGAATAATAGATTATGAGAAAAAAGTAATTTTGATGAAATGAGAGTATTTGGGTATTGTGATTAGAATAACCTTTTTCATTGTGTGGAGCCCACATAATGAGAAAGGATCAATGAGGGGGTGGGGCCCACATTAGGAAAAAAGAAAAAAAAACGGACTTTTCCAAAACCATGGTTGGGCAAAATTTTGGGTGTTTGGCAACCAAATCATAGTTTTGAGAGAGGAGCCGAACACACGCTTACTTGCATTCAATACTACTTCCGTGATGAAACCTCCAATATGTGCAAACAATAAGGAGAGTTTAGAAAAAAATTGTAAATTTAAGAGACAAAATGGATTAATGTCTTAACATTTATGACAAAAAACAAATCTCTTTATTAGTGCTTATGTTTATAATTAGAATAAGTCTATAAATTTTTGTGATATGTTAGGGATAATTAATTTGTACGTCCTTATAGTTTCAGCCAATTTTTTATTAGGACCCTATATATTTTTTTTTCTTTTTGTCAAGTCCTTATGCTTTCAGTCTTTCATCTATATCGTTTTAATTAGGTCCTTATATTTTTTTTTTTCTTTTTATCATGTCCTTATTGTTTCAGCAAAATTTTTAAGCAAGTCCTTGTAGGTTTTTTTGGATTTTAATTATTAATTTAATTCAAATTTAAATAAATGAATAATATTAAAATATTATTTAAGAATAATAAATTTAAATTAATAATAATATAATTCGAAAAATTCGTAATATAAATAATTATTAATCATTAATTAGTTAGTTATAATTCTATTCTATTTTTAGAAACATTTATTATTATAATTCACATTTTATAGTTATAAAAATAAATAATATAAAAAAATTTTTGATTAAAAAATTATGCAGAATATTAAAATAATTCATAAAAAAAATTTAAAATAAAATATCATGATAATTTACTATTTATATAATATAAGCATTTATAAAATAATATTATCAATGGTAATATCATATTTTATATTTATAGAAGAAGGTTATTAGAATTTATTGAGTAAATTATTAAAATGTACAGGGATCTAATTAAAAATGACGTGAAATTATAAGGACTTGATAAAAAGAAAAAAAAAAACTACAATGACTTACTAAAAAACAAGTGAAAGTATAAGGATCTAATTTTTAAAAAAAAAAACTATAAGAACCTAATTAAAAATTGATTGAAACTATAACAACATGTAAATTAATTATCCCTCATCGTGATATTGGTGTATGATTGAACTAAATATGGGGTTGCTTTTGTGTGTAGTTCCACTACACTGGAACATGATCAACCAATTAGAGGACCAAAAAAAAAAAATTGCAATTTAGGGAATGGTTCCTTAAGGTTGTGTTGGTGGGGCTGAGTTGTAATCCCTTGTTCATTTTGGTGAAATATTCTGCTTTCTTGTGTATTGAAACTAAGCACTCACTTATATAATTAATTTGAGCCTTTAGTGATGATAATAATGTGACAATGCTTATTAACTTATATATACAATGCACATAAAGACAAAGATGGGAGCTTTTTTATAGGAAATGACAAGAAATTGAAGACATGTGTGTGTTGTGTTGTGAGTGTTTGTGAAATTGTTGTTGTGAGTGGAAAACAAAAAAAGTACTAAATGTTCACATGTGAGGGTCATCAGTCATCACAGAGAGGAACAAACAAGAATTGGATTCCTGTGCCTTGGCCTTCATGTGCTCTCATATATATATATATATCTCTCTTATTGTCTTCTTCCTCTGTAACTTCTTTGCAACTCTCTTGATATAATTCATATATATATATATATATATATATGCATATATGTTACTCTCTCATTAATTGATCTTTCTTTTTTCTTTGTGTGATTATGTAATCATGCATGCCATTGAGGAGTGAAACCATGGATGGGGTCCACTTTTTCTCTTCATTTTCACTAAACATATATTTCAGCATCTCCTATAGAGTATAATGATGAATGAGTCATATTTTTCTTTTTCTTGTGACAGGTAAAAAATGTAACTCCACTTATTTTATTTATAAGGTATTTTTAACAGGTTTCACACATACTAATAAAAGCCTTAAATGTTACTGTTAACTCTTTCATAAACTTCAATAACTTTCCAACCCTACTCATATTTAGTATACATTATATTTAATGAAAACAAAGTCAATACAATAATAAACAAATAAGTTTGGGTTCTTTCATAATCCTTTGTCTCTTTTTTTCTTCTTCTAAGAATCTCATCTTCACCATCAAATTAAAAAAATTGATAGTTCAAATTTCATATTTTATAAAAGTATTATTTTAAACATAAATGAATAAATTTAAACTATTAAAATCTAATCTATACCATTCATAACTGCAGTATAAACAAAATTTTAAAAAATTAAATTATAAAATACTATAATAATGATTTTAGAAAATATTAAATCTTAAACATTCATTTTTTTTTATTTGAGAGTGGAGATAAAATTCTGAGAAGAAAAGTATTATGAGAGTATCCTCTTCCTAAACAAAGGATAAAGTTATACATTCATATGAATAATTTCTCTTTTTACCCTATAAATAGGATCAGAGGAGTACTAGTACTTGCTAAGAGTTTTATATTTCTCATTTATTGCTACAAATGAGTTTATTTTAATCCTAAATATAATACTTCAATTTATTTTATCTTTTAAATAAGTAGCTTAACTAATTTAGTTAATATTTATAAATTAATTATCTAACTCTTACATCTAAACTAAACCAAATGACATAAATGTGAAGCCGATTGTGCTCCACGAAAATATTAGGGATTACATGGCTTGGTATGAGGGAATGGATATAATGTAGGATTTAAAAATTGATTTTTACAGTTGAAAAGACGGAAAGTTAATTAATACGCATCAAGAAATCCTCATATAAAGTCGAAAATGACCCCTACCAAGTTATTTTTATGATTTAAGAGTGATGGGCAATTTAGTCATTTTATTTTAAATTATTCATAATCCTTCTTTTTGTATATTACCAAACCTTACTCATAAAAATATTTTGTTTACATTCCTTAGCGTGCCAAAAATAATTTCTTTTTATTTTTTTCTCATGCTTGCCTATCTTCATTCCATTAAAAATCTTCCCTCTCAATCAAACCAAACAAAACCTGATTCTTTCTCTCTTAACCTCACTATATATAGTAAATACTCCCCCACTAAAATCAAAGAGTGATGGTTAAGTCATTAAATCTAAAAATAAAAAAATAAAAAAAAAATCAAATTTGCCCATATTTAAAACTGTGAATGACAGTAGAAGGGAAAAGGAAAAATTGCATCAAACTAGAGGCAATTTTAGAAAAATGTAATTAATACCCGACTTGATGAGTTAACTCATTCCTTCTAAAAAAAAAATGTTTTATAACTATCAATTTAAGAGTCAATAAAGAATGTGGATTCATGTTGGATCCTGGAAAGCAACCCCATATAAAAAAATATCAAACGCACACATCTTACAGAATGGTGAAATAAAAAAACAACAGCCTTTTTGTCTTCTTGGGCAAGAGACATTAGACAGATAACACAATACAGACAGACAACAACATATGCAGTGTGTGTGTGTGTATTCACAATGTCGTGTAAAATAGTCAATAGAAGCAGAAAATTTGGATTTCTTTGCCTTGCTGGTTGCTTTATTTCTGTCTTTGAAAATCAAGACTTCAATGTGCAATTGACAGTGGAACAGAGGGTATGAACAGTTCGTTACCTTTTTTCTTTGCCTCATTTATGTCTCTTGACATAGGATTCTTAAAATACAACCTCTTTTAACTGGTCAAACTTATACACCTCTTATGTCCACAAAAAAAAAAATTAAACACCTCACACAATGTCAAAAAGCCCAAAAAAAAAAAACCAGTTTCTTTTTGTTACATGTTAAGAATCATTGAGACACTTCTCGGAACCCGCTTTCCTCCTTCTTTTAAGGAAGAAAAGGAGGGTATTTTGTAGAATCTGAACCATTAGAGGAAGATCTCAACGATCCATATTTAATATATTATAAAAATTTAATATTTTTATAATATATTAAATATGGACCGTTAAAATCTTGATCTAACGATCCAGGTTCTGCAAAGGACCCTCCTTTTCTTCCTAATAAAAGGAGGAAAGCCATTTCCTTTTCTTTTTATACATATGCATGAAAGCTGAAGCGACTAAGCATAGACAGATATTGATTCTAATAAAAAGTGTTTTACCTGTTTAAACATGAAGTCTCGTATCAAAGATAAAAGCAATCCTCAAAATTCAAATGACATTTATAAAAATATTTATGTATTACCTATGAAGAAAATATTTTTTTTTCTTTCGATCTTATTTCAAAGTTACTTTTAGTATTTTTCATCCAAACTAAGAAAAACACTAAAAATTATTAACTCTATTTAAAAGGTAGAGAAATTGTCTACTTAGAGAAATTGTCTACTTTACCCATATTAAATGAGGTTTTATAAGTACTTTCCTACGTCAACATTGAATAGGTGTGAAAAAGAAAAATTATAACAAATAATCAATATGGTGCCTTATGAGTTATGAAGCTGCATTAGACTTGGACTATTCTAGTTTACACCCTGTCCTGCAGACTAGACTTAGGTTCCGATGTCCCTTTCAGGAGAAGATGGTCCCACACAAACGGCAGCCGAAGGACTTGGTATATACCTGTCATCTCTGTACTTTCCCTGTGCCCACTTGTGTGCTTAAAAACAAATCACAAAAAGACTAAGGATTAATTAGCAATTATTGCTCAAATTATTCCAACACTTTTAATTTAATGTCAAAATCCCCTTCCCTTCTTTCCCCCACTTTAATCTTCTTCTACACATAAAACTCATTCATCAGTAATATCATTACCAGTGCAGAGAACTTGAAAGATTTATCAGAGTATGGCTCCTCAGATCTTTGGTCCCCCTTCACCTAAATGAGTGAACACTGAACAGAAAGAACAAGACAAGACAATTGAAAATATAAGATCAAAAAATGTAGAAGCCACATTTTTTTTATTATTCTTTGTCAATGGAACAACTGAATCATCATCATCATCACATATAGAATCAACTCTGGTTGTTTTACTTGCTGCTACATTCACACTGACACCACAATGAATCAACAAAGAGGATAGCAGAGATATACATAAAAATCCTATATTACCAACAATTTATAATAAAACCCAAGAGCCCTAATAAGCAAACGATGGGGGAGGGCGGGGAAAAAGAAACACAACACCACCAAAAAAAATGGAGTGAGTGAGAGTGATCAGAAGAATTCCTGAATACAGTGGAAGAAGAACATCCCAAGACTCTGCAAAAATAGTGTTTTTTCCTTTCTTTCATGGTGCATATTCATGTTCAAGGGTCGGTTGTGTTCGAGTACCGGATGCAGCAGGAGCTTTCGTGTCCCCAACAGGGGCCATATGAAGAGCTTCTCCCACATCTGCTTCCCTTTCCATCAGTTGCCTTTTCTTCTTTTGCTTGAACCTCTGAACCCACAAAACCAGTAATGACAACACCACCAGAAAGGCCAATCCACCGAGAACAGACCCGACAATAATCCACACTTTTCGGTTACTCTTCTTCTCTGCTTTCTCACTAGGAGCCGGGGGAACCACAGGACCCGGTGCAGGCGATGGAGAGGGACCAATGGACTCGGTCACAATAGAGAAATGGCCCTGTTGGGAAGCTGAACATGTGTTGCCTTCTGTGACATTGCTGAACTTGAATGAACCCTGTAAGTCAAACAAAACACATCTTGCGACAGCGCCATCAGGAACCAGACTTGCACCTTCAAACTTAATCGAAATGGGGTGACCGGATGCTGTTAAATTCAGTTCTTGGAGGTTTGTAGCAGACAAATCAGTGCCATCATAAGCAAGAAGCCCCAGCACAGGAGCCAAGAAAGTATAATTTGGCAACTGAGTGCGGTAGTACGTACTTGACCAATTGCCCAAATTTTGGTACACCAAAACAAGCCTTATTACATATGGTGTTGCAACAAGTCCCATAGGAATCTCAAACTCTTTGTACATATCCACACCCCTTCTCCTTAAACTGCCACTTCTTAGCCTCAATGCTGCAATATTAATTCCAGTCAAATTGGAAGGTACAGTCCCATCATAAATTTTACCTGTCACTGGTCTCACCAAAGCCCTGTAAGCATAGTCTTGAAGAAGTGCATCTAGGGCTCTTGAAGACCCATTTGTGGCAGAAGACTGAGCTTTCACATAAGGAAAACTTTCAAAGTATAGCAGCAGAACAAGCACAGGCATCGCGAGACTTCGACGAAGTCCCATCGATGCTTTGGGAATTTTGGCAATTCAGCTCAATGTCAGCTCTGTAATGTTGAGGATGTGCAGCTATCAGCTTGGAGATTCCCAGATGTGTCAACCCCAGTATTATAATTGACAGCCTCAAATCTCAGAGAATTATAACGGAACAGTAAAGTTATACGCAATAAATTTTGTTCCAGGACGCTTCAAAGTCTATAATTGGCAGGCACGTTTTGCTCAAATAAATGGAAGAAAATAACATGAAACGGACGGTGAGTAAAGAGAAATATTCTCCTTCCAGAGAGAGACTATTAAAGCAGCTTTGAAGGTTTCAACCGTTACAGCTCTTGGTTTCCTTTCAGGATTAGCTTTTGCTTTCAGAAATAGAATCCCTTTAAAAGAAGCTCTCAAAGGCAATGCCAAAGATAAGAACGACTTGGGAATCTTCTGGGCATTTCATTTCATTCCCCAACAAAAAAAATCAAAACCCTCCCTTATTGTTCGCCATTATGCAATAATTGAGTCAGAAGTAGGTTTTAATGCAAGGCAACAAAACCTTTTTAATCCTCCTCCCCCAAGTTCAAACCAGTGAATATGGCGATTTCTGAATTCAAAATCAAGCAAAATAACACAGATTCAGAAGCAAGATCCTCGACTCACAAACTAAATACCTGATAATTGCAGGAAAGGGTTTTCAGATGAAAGCCCTAAAGTAATCTTGCCGAAGCTGAACACACAAGAAACCCTCAAAACCGACGGCAATGATTACCCAGATACAGTAGAAACTCCAAATTTCAGGATCGTTTGGAAGCCAAGAATCTTCAAGAAAATCATAACTGCTTATCAGAGGAGTAATGTGAGCACCAAAAGGGCACCAATAAAAAAATTGAAGAATCAGGGGGCTAAAACAGCCCCCCAAACAGCCTGCATTTCAGCCAAATCTGGAGGATGATGATTCGATGACTGAGGAAGACGATGAGAACGATGGTGCTTTGTGGTAAAAGAGGCAAGGATGGCGGTGGAATTTCTATATTTGGAGGATGAAGATGAAACAAATGAATGACAGAAGGAATAAGGGCTGTGTTGGGGTAAACACCAAGAGGATTAGAAACAATTCTGTGAGAGAGAGAAAGAGAGAGGAGATAAGTTTCTAGAGTTGCAGATGCATAGATGGCCACTGGAGAGATGGACTTGTGTGGGAAAGAAGAAAAAAGACAGAAAGGCAGTGAGAGAGGAGAGAGAAGAGAGAGAGAGAGAGGACGAGAGTGAAATGGAAAATTGTTTGGTTGCTGTATGTATAAAACGCTTTTTTGGGCTTTGATGATGATGATGAACAAAGGGAGTGAAGTGTAATGTAATAAAATATTAGGACAATCAACCTAAATAAAATATAATATACGAGTTGTTGAGATACAACAAGTATGAATAAACTATAATTGAGATCCCTCACCAACTTTATGTTTGTTTTCACAATATCATTGTTTTTTTTTTTTTGGTTAAAATAGTCATTTTATTAATATCAGAAAAACATGATACAACCACCAATAGCCACAGCCAAATAAAATCACTCGAAAAAACCTAGAATTACAACCTAACACACAGAAATCTTACCATAAAATCTATAAGCTAACTAGCCAAAGTATTATATTTCAAACAATCTGCTGAATACACCTACCTGCTACTCAGCCTATACCCATCCTCCTCTGCACCTCATTCTGCAGAATCTCCATGTCTCTCGCCATCAATGAGTTCAGAGAGAGTGGTGGCTTGAACAGCCATCCTTCCGGTACCACACCCCTCATTACCTCAGCTGCCACCCAATCCGCAGCTTTATTACCAGTCCGGCTAACCAATGATAATTCCCAGCAATCAAATTGAGCTTGATCCAATAACTGTATACATTTCAATACAATGTCCACACTCTCCCATTCACAACCACTGACCTCTTTCCTTCTAATTTTTTCATATAATACCTGACAATCCGTTTCCACAATCACTTTATCTCCCCCCCACAAATCTCTATTATTCAACACTTCTAATAAGGCTAAACTTTCAGCTTGAAAAGCCGAAGAGGCATCCACCAATTTCCCTATACCTCCCTGAAATCTACCTCCCCAATCTCTCCCAACTATACCAATAGCCGCTCTGTTCGTTCTTGGGCAATATGCAGCATCAAAATTAATTTTCTGCTGTCCCCAATCTGGTTTTTCCCATCTCACAGCCCGGTTTTTGATAGCTTCAACTCTCCCCAGTTTTTCTCTCTTCCCTAACATTGTTTATAAACTATTTTTTATGTAAATTAAGATATAATCTTTTTACATATTTATTTTGTATATCGTAAATCTGAAAAACTAATTTTAAGTATTTTACTCGTTAATCCAAACAAGCACTTTAAATTGAACCGAGTCTTTAATTTTTTTTATTAATCATATATTTTTAATCTAAATGGTTTGATTTTTTGGGGTCTTTGGAATAAATCAACTAAAGTTTTGAGAAAAAATTGTATTTTAAAATGTTAATGTTCTTAATTTGAATACCTGGTTACATTTAAATCCATATAATTGAAGGAAATAAAATACGTAAAAAAATTATGAGAATATGTTAGGTTGATTTTTTTTTTTCAAAATATGTTATATTTGATAATCATAAGAAATATACTCTTTGCATGTGATATTTTTATGTCCATGGTAGAAATATCTTACCGATTTCTTTTTATTGAAAATGAAAAAAAAAAAGATAAATTAAATTTTATTTTTAATGTGATGATGAAGACAATTACATCAATATTCAACCTTATAATTTATGTTTAATATTGCCAATTGGATATCTACTTTATGACACAATTTCAGGTTTATAAAAACCGGTTTTTTATTAATAACAATTTTTTTAAAAAAAAAATCTTAATATCAATTGAAATAATGAATTAAAAAATAATTATTGATGGAAGTGTATATTAAGAATTAGTGAATTACCAACAAACTAGAGAGTCATAAGCAAGTTTTTTTTTCCGGAAGGTGATGACTGACTGAGAAATTAAATGGTTTAGTATGTGGAATGCTCACATACAATTGATCCAAGATAAATTCATTCCCGGAATGTCTCTTTATTTAATTGCATTATTCAAAATTTAATACTCCCTCCGGTCCTAATTATAAGACAAAGTTGACTTTTTTGGAGAAATTAAGAAAACCAATTAAATTACTTTAGAGTATTTTATTTTTATTTTTTTCTCTAAACTAATTAATTTGACGAATAAACTAATATATAATCTAAGGATACTAAAAATATAAACACTTTAAAGTAATTTAATTGGCTTCCTTAATTTCTCCAAAAAATTCAACTCTGTCTTATAATTAGGACCGGAAGTAATTTGTTTCTTACAGCTCAAGAGATTTTTTTTTTTATCAACAAAAATTTGGAGAAGTTAAGGTACAAGGAATTGTTCAAATTTGATTTGGTTCTCTGTTAGTTAATGTTGGTAGGCGTTTGTATTTTAAAGGGAAACTCTCAAAATCCCATATTGCTTCTGGGAAAGAATCAAAATTTTTACTAACTTCTTGTGTCAACGGTATTTTTAGTTTATAATTTTGTGTAATTAATTCATTTTTCTATTTTTAAACATAAGAATGAGAGAAAGAAATTGGGTAAATAATGTTGTTTTATACACATTTTATACACTTACAGGACAGAATTATTATAAGAGCATCAATCAAAAGTAACATGGTCATAAGTTTTAAGCTGTACGATTTACTTTAAATTACTGCCAAAAATAAAGATTTACTTTAAATCTCATGTCAAAACTAAAATCTACAATCTAATTCGAAAAAAGTTCACTTAGAGATTTTCATGATAAATTTATATATATAATAGTATAAATATATGAGAAATCGCATTATTGATAAATATTAAATACTAATACAAATTAATAGTTTAATTAAGTTCAAAATCTGTGCAAAACATGAGCAAATAACCAACTTACTCTAAAACGACCTTAAAAAGTAAAATGAATGTGGAGATTTAACCCTATCGATATACTTTATAAAATTATTTTGTGTGTTTCTTAAAGTGGTTGCTAAATCATTTTAATTTTACTCAAATTTTGCCACTTTGTAAAATGTCAAAGGGATTTCAAAATTTTTAAAATATTTTCTAAAATATAATTAATCATTTCATATGACACTATTTAAAAAAAAAATGAACGTGCCGACAACAACTGTGTGGGGGGGGGGGGGTGTGAACTTTGTGAAGAATGAGAAATGGGAATGACTTGAAAAAAATAATGAGGGGGGAGAGAGAGAGGGAGAGAGAGAGAGAGAGAGAGAGAGAGGCATGAGATTGCAATGATAGAGGCAAAAGCAAAAGGGTAGTTAGGTGGAGTTTATTAATTAATCATTCATCGATGCTCAATATCAATTCAATACAAAAACATTTACTATTTGTCTTATACGTAATATAAGAACTATATATCTAATTAAAAAAATTAAAAAAATTATTTAATTATAATATTATATGTGATAAGATGATCTCTCTGTTTTTTTAATAAAGATGACCTAATCTTTCTAAATTATTTTTATATAACATTAAATTGTATATCATTTTATAAGTTAGGTAAATTAATTTAAAAATAATAATAAATATTAAATAGAGAAAGATTTTACATTTAGGATGAAAATTCATCCATAAACTAAATCTTATATTTAAGATCGGTGGAATATCAACCAATTTATGTTGGTGAAAGTGCTGGGGTCTTTAGTCCTTGAAGATAGCCATAGGTTGAAAAATAATACTCTTGAAATATGCAAATAATAATTTAAGATCTCAAAATGACTTAATTATCATAAAGTGCTTCTAGACTAATAGAAGATTAAATTTTGAAGTCAAATTACATACATGCTTTTCATATGAAATTAAAAAAAAAAGAAACAATAACAATTTAACAAATAACAACTTTAATTTATCTGGTGATAGAAAAAACTACAATGGTGACAATTAATTTTATTGAGAATAATTAAATCATTTCACAAAAGCTTAACTCTAAGGGCCCGTTTGATACACTGGAATTGATTTTGATGGAAATGGAAATGGAAATGGAAATAGATATGGATATGAAAATGAGGTTTAAAAGTATGTTTGGTATGCTATGGAAATGAAATCTAATTTTTATACAACAATACCAAAATGCCCATCTAAATAAAAAAAAAATCTTCCACATCGTTGCAAATCTCACAGAAACTTCACTCCACGTCTCCATGGCAGTTGCAGGAACTCGTGTGGTTTGAAATATTCATGGCAGATCTGAAATCTTCAACATGGCGGTTTGGAATTCGCCATTTGGCATATCTAAAATGCAGGGACTCGCCTTTTGGAATCAACTCCATGGCAGATCTGAAATCTTCAACATCATGGCACGATCGTTGGCAAAAATGGAGAAGAAGGCGAAGATGAAGATGGGGAGAAGACGAGGCCGAAGATCCGTGGGATGTCACCGTCGCTGTCATGTTTGTGGGCACAAGCCGCGGCGGATCAATGGAAGGACGACGGAGAATGTGGTGGGTGGTAGGTGGTGGGTGGTGGGTGGGGTCATGCAAAGGTTGAAGGGTATGATGGAATTTAATCATGTGGAATTGCAAATCTTTACTTTCTTGATGGAAATCAATTTGATGGAATTAGTGGTTTTGGCTTCCACATGGAAATTATTTCCATGGCTATTTCAACCATACCAAACACACTTAAGATATGGAATTAAATTCCATTTCCAACAGCCTAATTCCAACGTATCAAACGGGCCCTAAAATAGTCCTTGAAGACTTCATAAGAATTCAGTGATTTTAGGGGGGAAATTTGGGAATTCTTATTTCTTTGATTTTATATGTGTTTTTTTCTTTAATATTTAAATATGTAGGATTTAAATTGGTCAATGTAGTAACAAAACTATCTGACATGCTTGGAAAAGGTTCGGGGCTCAAATCCAACCTTGACACGTGTTTTAGATATGGCAACTCAAATTTATGCTACATTGCATTGCGGTTTAGTGTGTGTTTGTTTGGAGAATAACTTTTACGATTTACGAGATAAATATATGAGTAGAAGCTTATATCGATTTATGGAAAAGGAATTTTGAAACCGCGGTTTGAAACTTACCCAAACACACTTAATGCCTAGTAACAAATCATAGAGACAAAGTCCCAGGCTCAAATACAACATTGACGTTTTTGTGTGTGTAGTGTATGCTTCAATTGATTCTATTGATCATAAGTCTAAATGATATTCTATTCGGTTTTAAATATAATATAAAGTTGATTTTTTTTAGAAATTAAGAAAGCTAATTAAATTACTCTAGAGTATTTATATTTATATTTCTTCCTCCAAATTAATTAGTTTGACTAATAAACTAATATATAATCTAAGGATACATAATATATGATATGATTAAGTAACTTATTTAACTTCCTTAATCTAAAAAAAAATCAGCTTTATCTTATAATTAAGACCGGAGGTAGTAATATATTTCTTAAGCAGTTTGTAATGCATTGAAGCCTTATTTAGTTTAAGAAAAAAATACAGGGGAATACATGCATGTCATGGGTTGATTAAAGTGGTACACAGAGCACAATACATTACCTCTGGTCTTAAATATAAAATTCAGTTAATTATTTTAGAGAGATTAATTAAGCTAATTAAATTACTTTAAAGTATTTATATCTATCATTTTTTTTCTAAATTAATTTGTTTGATTTATAAATTGATATATGTCACACCCTCATCTTATTTTCACCTATTTCAGAATATTTACGGAAAACAATACGCAGTTCAGTGGGTAACACAGAAATAACATAGATATACTGATATTATGTGCACGATTACGGAAATTCCCCATAGGGTTTCGTACTTGATAATTACAATTAACGTAACCTCATAGCGCTACGTGAGTGTCTAAATCCATTCCAGTGAAACGGAGACATCTTCCTGTCTTCTTTCCAACACTGCAACCCCTTCGTACGGTTCTCTTCTTTGTTCTCAGAATACGTTCTGTCTTTTCCTGTCTAAATTGTTAGTAGAGGAGGGTGAGATTCTGGGGAATTTTAGTAGGAAAGCAATACCAATATGCATGCAAGATAAGTGCTTAATGCATAACGTGCTTGCATTACACAACTCATGCTAACACAATAACATATCTGCATGCTCAATGTTTCAAACAATATACATATGGCCATAATATAAACAGAAACAGAGCTTCAATTATTCATATATGTTTCACAAAATCAAGCAAAGCAATAACATGCATCAATACACCAGCACAAATATCAAATACATGCAGGAGAGGTAAGTCCCCTACCTTAATCGCCCTTCCCTAATCTTCGAATAAAGTGCCTCGATTTGCATGTCAATCCATCGTGCTCTCTACTTGGTCTTAAAACGTCAAACGTATGATTTAGACACCTCCATCGTGTTTTTTGTGGTTATATTAGTCTATAGTGAAAATTTACCAAAATGCCCCTGGGACTCCGGCCTCACCCCGCCGTACTCTGCTCGTTGTCACGTTTTCCCAAAATTTTGATTAGGGTTATCCTGACTTATTTTCGCCCAAGGAATTCATTTCCGAGTTCGAAATTACCAAATTCAGTGTCAAATTACAAAAATACCCTTGACAGCCCCGGTTTAGGGATTTCAGTGACGTTTTCGTAATTATGTTTTTTCGGCCTCTACCGAAAAAGTGATCAACTGTAACCCCACATATTTTTACCCACTGAATCCAATGAAACCATTTATTTCATGAAAATCTAGCTCCAATTACATATTTACCCCTGACAGCTCCTATGTGAGGGTTTTAAAACTATTTTTGCATGGTTCCCGGACCCGGACCGGCCGGTCCGGACTGGAAACCGCCGAACTGGTCACTAGACCGGTCCGGTTCACGGTCCGGTCCGGGTCCCAAATTAAAAAAAAAAAATTTAACTTTTTCCTTTAGAATTTCATACTATAAGCCTAAAATTTTCAATTACTCACCGGTTTGGTCCCGGTTTGGCCCACTGACCCTTAACCCAGTACCCCGACCGGTTCAATACCCGGTCCGGTCTTTAATACCTTGTATTTTTGTCATTTCACTTTTTAGGGCTTTTTTCACTTCGCACCCAAAATGAACCCTACACAATTTTCTATTCTAAACACAATGAAATCATCAAAAATACCAAAATTCAGTCCCAACACCATCCAACACAGATCTAGACGAAATTCTTTAATGATTAGAGAAAACGGAGTTTTATGATTTCAATTCATAAAACACCTTCTTATAACCTTTAATCACTTGTTTAACCACTTAATCACATTATAAACATGATTAGACTAAATTTGGACAGCACCTCCCCTTAGGGTTTGCCATTTCCAAAATTACAAAATCATGAAAACAAGTCAAACAATATAACCAAACACCAACAACACCACAACCACAAGAGAACATGTTTATGAAATTACCCTCTTGCTTCCAAGCTTAACATCTTAACTCCTTCTCTTCTTGATTTCAAAGTGTGTCTTCACCATCATGAATTCATGAGAAACAAGAGTTTAGAAAAGGATTATAGAGAAATGTCACAAGAAAAACTAAAGAAACCAACACTTACCTTAACTTCTTCTTCCTCCTTCTCTCTAGCTCTCAAAGAACTTTCAAGCTCTCTCTCTCTCTCTTCCTTGTGGCTTGGATGAAATATGGCATGAAAGATGAAGGAGAATGTTTTTATTAACTCGGTCTTCTTTCTTCCTAGCCTTTGATCTCATTAAGGGTTGAGATTTCAACACTTGTTAAAGACATCATCCCTTCTCCCATACCTCCAACCATATCTTCTCCACTTTATGTCATACTCCCTCATCATTTGAGTCTTCTTGCCTCTTAGCCTTGATCTCATCAAGGGATTATAATGTGACACTTGTCACAAGCATACATCCACCAAGAATAATCTAATTATACATTTTTCTTTATTTTCCTTGATTAATTGGAATTAAATCCAATTAATTGGAAAATAATTAATCTTGGGCTAAATTGAAAAAATTATGATTTTGTTATCATCTTTGTAATTTAATTCCTTTATTGAATTAATTTGCCAGTTTCCTTATGAATATGAATATTTTAAAATTCATAAGTTCCAAATTTCATGAATATCCATCATTTTATTGAATTTATCAATTAATTATAATATATTTTTTATGAATATAAAATTTGGGGTGTTACAATATATAATTTAATCATACATACCATACGATATGATTAAATAACTTATTTAGTTTTTTTAATCTCTTTAAAAAAATCAAATAGGTCTTATATTTAAAATAAAAAAAATAGTAAATATAAAATTGTGGGTACATTGTACTACTAATTATATATATATATATATATATATATATAAAAGGCAGTTGACAGCTGTGAGTGTGAGGTATGGTTGTCTGTATGTAAGAGAAGGTGCCACCTTCCAGAACATTCCAACCGCAACGCCCACATATTTCTGCACTTCCTCCTCCTTCCCATGCGCTCTTTTGTTTAACCTTATCCTCTCTCTGTTTTTTTTTTAAAAAAACTGTTTATATATCATAAACTAACCTTAAAAAATTAAATCTAATTTAATATGATAATAGTAAATATCAAATAATTGTAAAAAAAAGTACATTATCAATAAAAAATTATTAATGTGATTTATTATTTAACAGAAAAATGGAAAAAAAAATCCCCCATTAAAAATTTTATTGGGTGTAAGGACTTAAAACATAATAATGGTATTTTGTGTGTACCAAATTTGTAGATTACTGATACTATGTGTAAATCAGAATTTATTAGGTTTCATCGGAAAAAAAAATCATTTATGATATTATTCTTATCAATAAAATTTTAAATATGAGACTTATTTTCATTTTTTCTTTTATTTAAATACCTAATAAGGCTGGTTCCTATAGTAAGAGAGGTTGTGTGGGTAGAAGTAAAGATTTCAATCTTAAATTTCTATTTAAATGATAAGCTCATAATTCAGTTCTTATTAAAAGTACATGTTTGTTTTATACACCTACATTTTATGCATCATATGATCATAAGGGTTTGATACACCTGGTAGTGTTATTTTTATTTCAAATGGTTATCATTTTAATTTTTTTAATAAATTATTAATTACCTTGTAGCATGGGTCCATTCATCAATGAAAATAACATTGAGTGGAACTCAAGTGCCATATTATTGTAATATAAGGATATTTTAGTTAAATATTATTACAGCAAACGTATATTGTGAAAATAACAGAAAAAGAAACTGAAAATTACAAAATCCCAAATAAAATATTTCCCATAAAATAGTTGTAAATCACTAAATAGCTTATTAAGTGTAATCATTACCTTAACAATTTTAGACAACAAGCCCAATTTGAGATTTTTCAATTTTTAGGTTCTTTTTCTATCATTTTCCCAAGTATATTTTTAATTATGTAAAATTTGAGTTTTATCCCTTAATTTTTTTGAAGTATATTTTCATTATTATGATTTCTAAAGCAATAATGATTGGTAAGAAAGATACCATTAAAGATTGCCGGTATTAAAATAATACGGAGTATGTCAATAGTTTTGAGTGTTTGTCAATATTTAAGATTTCAATGATGGTGTTTTTTGAATAAAACTAATGGTACTACCTCCGGTCTAATTATAAGATAGAGTTGATTTTTTTTAGAGAAATTAAGGAAGTTAAATAAATTACTTAATCATATCATTTGTTATGTATCCTTAGATTATATATTAGTTTATTGGTTAAACTAATTAGTTTGGAGAAAAAAATATAAATATAAATACTATAAAGTAATTTAATTGGTTTCCTTAATTTCTCTAAAAAAATTAACTTTATCTTATAATTAAGACCGGAAGAAATATTAATTAACAAATTATTGATTAAGATGGTTGCGGTTATAAAGAATAACGTAAGTTTAAATTTCAAAAAGGGCAATTATAAAGTGTAAGAAATACAAAATGAAGTGACCGTAGGTGTCAAAAATTAATATTCTTTCATTCTTTTTTTAATTTTTGTCATCATGGCCCTTCAATCCAATTATCTGCTTATATATTTTATGAATATGAAAGAATTGAAATAAAAAAATTAGAAAAACGTGGGTCTTTAGATGTGATTTTCAGTAAATGAAGTGGAAGACAAAATTACAGTGTGTCATTTAGTGGGTAGTGATGATTTATAAAAAAAAAAAAGGAGCATGAGAAAAAGAGATGACAGCTAATGAAATCTGAGTGCAATGATATTTGTTGAAGGTCCACACTCCACAGCCACAAGTCCACATGCCACTGCACGTGCACGTGCTCGCTTATGCATCCCTTCACATGTGAACCCTTCTTTTATACAAGTATCTCAATATTTTTTTTGCTAGAATGTCTGCATAATTTTTATTTTTATTTTTTGCCAGAATGTGTGTGTCAATATTGATCCTATACTATATTATATTATTATAATATAAAGCAAGTCACAGAATTTCATGCACAAAAAAGTACACTTGTACTTGAATTCAAGTTTTTCCTGTTAATGAAATTTTCAAATATAGGCTTTTTACTGATTTTTTCAATAACATAATGCTAAAGTATGTGTATAGTACTTTAATTTTATATTAAGTTTTACTTTAACACCTTAAATTTATAAAATGCATTTTGAGTCTCTTAGATTTAACATCTTTAATATTCTTTTCCGTCTTTAATATAAGATACATTTATCTAATTTAGTTAGATTAAAAAAGTTAGTTAAGATAATCAATCTCTCGTATCCGCATTCCCGGCTCACCAGTGTGATGAGAATAAAAGTTCTCATCATTAAAACAACACAATTTTGATTAAGGGAGAGATACGAATCATTGATACAAAAAAAAAAAAAAAATATCAGGGCCGTCTGTGACGTATATAGTATCTTAAAATATTTTTTAAGTCTCTCTTCTCATCCTAAAATAATTTTTGTTACCTTTAACCTTTTAAAATATTTTTTCAGTTGTACCTAGTGTGTTAACAGACTGACTGCAATTTTACCCTTAATGTATTTTTTCAGATCCAAAAATTACTTTAAAATATTATATGCTACTAAAAAATATTTTAGAGTAGATGAAAATCAATAAATCGGTATCCTAAGTTTTGGGTGCTCGTTACTACTAAGAAAAATACATTAACGGTAAAATTGTAGTCAATATCATAAATTACTAGGTACAACTAAAAAAATATTTTAAAAGGTTAAAAGAATTTTTTAGAGCTGAAAAAATACATTAAGAGTAAAATTACAGTCAGTCTATTAACACACTGGGTAAAACTGAAAAAATATTTTAAAGGGTTAAAAGTAGTAAAAATTATTTTAGGATAAGAAGAGAGACTTAAAAAATATTTTAAGATACTAAATACGTCAAAGACAGCCCTGATTATTTTTGTATCAACGGCTCAGATCTCTCCCTTAAGTGCAACTATGTTGTTTTGATTATGAGAAATTTTTTTCTCATCACTCTGATGAGCCGGAAATGCAGACGCCAATCTCTCACATAGCCCTCTAGATAGTTCTTCATGTTTTAAGGGTTAAGGGTACGAGACATGGTATAATCATGGGAAAATCATTTATAGGTCCCAAGCAAGCAAGATATTATCAAAAAGGTCTCTAGAGGTTGTAAAACACACTCAACAGATTGTGAATACACGTTTTTAGGGTTGTAACCAGGGACCTTTCTGATAAGATATTGCTTGCTTGAAACCCAGGAGTGATTTTCCCTATAATCATTCCCTCCTCTGAACCCAAAAAAAAAAAAAAAGGTTAGTTAGCTAAAGTAGTTAATTTAAAATATATTTTCTAAAACACCCTAATTCTATTCATTAGTTCTCTCCTTCCCCTTTCTCCTTGATCATTGTTGAAAAAGCATAAATAGGGGTAAATTAGGGGGGAAATGATAAATATGAAAAAAATATATCTTATATTTAAGATCAAGATTAACTCCTTAAATATATTATATATTGAAAACTAGAGAAGTATTTTTTTTAACATCTCTTATCTTATTTAATGGGAATGTTAACGGAATGAATTTAAATTATGACTTTGCAATTAAATGCGAATAAAGCGTGATTAAATTTTAATCATCTGATATAATAATTTTGCATTTAACATAGTATTATCTCCTATAGTTATCTTTTTTTTTTAAATTGATTTTCCTAACTTATAAACTGATATATAATTTAATGTTAAACATTGTTATTTTTGAAATATCAAATAATTTTGTTATAATGTATCAAAAAAATAATATTTGTTATAGCTAATTAATTTATTGCATTTTCGTAATCTATCTAAATTAATTAAATAACTCTTGTCTAGAGGATCAAATGGAGTATAATATACTAATATATCAAGAATCATATACTCTCCTCACTTTAATTTTATTTTAAAATTTTTTTTAGGATAAAACTTAAGTTAAATTCTTTATAAATATTACCTCTAGTTCTCCAATCATAGCTTTTAAGTAATTTGACATAAATTTTGTACTTATTTTTATTAACTTTGAGTTATGGGTAACTTCATATTATGCACAAACTTAACATCAATAAAAATATTTGCATAAAATTAAAAGTTTGATACAATTATAATTAAATTTAAAAGATCACAGAAATTATCTATATATAATTCAAATTTTCTCCTCTTTATTGCAATTATTATAAGGATGTACTAGTATTATTCTTTTGCCAACATACGAAGATGTTTTACCATCTTTAAATATAGTAAGAAATTTATTTAAGATTAATTAAAATTTTTAAAATTGTTATTGAATGAGATCTTTTGATAAACAATTTAGGTAAAGATTTAGTTGTTAACAGAATATGATGACATCGTATGATTCATTTAGTCAACCACATCTAGTGGGATAAGTTTTATCATCAATCACTGTGTGTTTGGATTAGCGGTAATGTAATTTGTGTTTTAATTAATTTTTCTGAAAAAGTCAGCTTGACTAAATTGTTTAAATAATAATTAATGGAAAAATAAGTCTAAATTGTTTGAATAATAATTAATGGAAAAACAAGTTTAGATGTAAAATAACTAAAAAAACATAAATTTTATTAAAGAATACATATTTACATTATATATATTAGAAATTCAGAGTAGTTATACTTTGTATAAAAATTTATCAAGTTCTTCTCACTAATTAAATTTTTAACTAAGACTTTTCCTCATTTTTCTCTAATTTATTGTTTAATTTTTTTCTTTCTTTTAATACTTTTATGAACATAAAATTATTGGATACTTTGGAGTTATTTTATTTTGTTCATTTATTATGAAGTTGTTTATTCAATTAATTGAATATTAAATAAGTGATTATTATTTAATTTATTAATTGATCATATGCACATGTTGATTTGTTTTTATTTTTTATTCATTAATTTTTTTCCATGTTTAAAATTTTTTAAAAAAAAATGAAAAGGAAAACAACATGATAAGCACTTTTGAGAGTCCCAAACGTGATATCAAATAAGCACTGAGTAATTTTTCTCCAACTACGGCTTTTGATGATTTTTAAAGTAAAAATGCTTGATTTTAAAAGTCATCCCAAACATAAGTAAATGTACCAATCTAACTTTTGGAACAAAAAACTACTTAAAAGCCATCGAAACACACCCGATTCGTATCCATTAATCAATAAATACAATTTATTACTTCTCAGATTCTTTTTAAAAGAGCCCAAAATTTAAATTACCATGGCCCTTTTTATAAGAGCTCGATAAGAGTTGTATTGAACATTTAATGGTTTTTTTTTTTCATTTTTACACCTAACTAAGTATAGAGGAAAAAATAGAAAAAGAACTCTGAAATTGCAAAATTCCAAATTAGGTTTGTTATCAAGAATTGATAAGGGAATGATGAAATTTGATAAGCAATTCACAACTCCTTTTTTGGGAAATATCTTATTTGAAATTTTAGAATTTCAAAGTTCTTTTTATATATTTTTCCCTTAATTATGTATTGCATTAATTAAAGGGTTGGTAATACTTATACCACTCTGATCCTATTTATAAGTCAATCTTAACTAAATCCCACATACCAAGGAGAGGTAATTAACTCAATGATTATGGGGTAAATTTCCAATTATGCCTTCATTTATGAATCAGTACTTTTCAACTTTTTCTTTTCTATCTATCTTTAAATTATTTCTTCATTGGTACAATCAATCTGGGTAGAATTATCACAGTCTCATTTACTACACTGAAGCTAGAATTATAAATAGGACCAATTTTTTTTTGTCAAAAAGGACTTATAAATAGAACCAGAATGATATTTACTTTATTTCTCTCTCTTACTTGCCCCTCATAAATAAGGACATACTTGAAAAATAAAGTTTATTTCAGACATACTTATTATTTTTAACTAATTTTAAATATTTTTTAAACAGCATAATTTGATTATTGAGCACTTATAAATAAGAGATGTAATTTATTTATATCTTTGACTACATTACTTTCTTTATGTGCTTTTTCTTTAGGTAGGCGAGTGTTACAAAATATTATTCCAATTCTATCGTCAATGAATTATATTCATCTTGGATAACGCTTCGAGAGTAAATGCTTGTTGTTGTTGTAAAATTTGAAAAATTACCTTTAAAAAAATTTATTAAGTGGAAAAAACTGTTTAACTACTTATCAATAAAATATTCAAACAAACGATATTAAAAAATAATGCTTTGGACAAATAATACTATTAGATTATGAATTAGTGATAAGAGGCATAGTTCTCTGACCCGGACCGGCCCGGAAACCGGCGACCCGGGCATTAAACCGGTCCGGTTCGGTGACCCGGTCCGGGTCAACTTTTTTATTTTTTTAAAAAAATTTTTTCTTTAGAATTTCATACTATAAACCTAAAATATTCTATTTCTCACCGGTTTGGTCCCGGTTTAGCTTCGGTTTGACTCCGGTCTGACCCACTGACCCTTGACCCAGTATCCCGACCGGTTCACTGACCGGTCCGGGTTTAAAGGGACGACCGGGCTAAAAATAAATTTTTATGAACGCATTCTGGCAATATTTTTTGGTTAAAGCCATATGGCAAATTTGCAAGCTGCGCTTCCATACTCTTCCAATCATCATCATGATATCACTTATTCATAACTTATTCTTCCATTTGTGGGTTTTTGAAAAAACAACATATTTTTCTAAAATAAAAAATAATCCCACACTTTTGATTGTATTAAAAGGAATATTTTAAAATATCGATTTCAGAGTATGTTTAAGGAAAAAAATATTAACTTAATGTTTTTCTCTAAACTCAATATGTTAGCTTGTGTTTAATTTGTCTACATATGTGCCAATAAAAATTAGTCTAATTAATTAGTAAGAATTTGATTTAAAACTCATATATAAGTTTAAATCATACCGACAATATAAGGACTCTTGACATTTCTTAAAACTGCCTTTTTCGGCCTTCTGGCTAAGATTAAGTGTAATATATATTCTTATCAGTTTAACATTTTTTTGGATCCGGAGGCATACTTAAAAAAAAAAAAACATAATCCAACTCTTGTGCTTTTTTTCTTTTTTCAAAAAAGTTGCCCAAATAGAATGTTGACTATTGACCATAGCGGCATAGCCTATGGACCAGGTAAAAGTAAACGGTCCCGAGCGTCCCTTCCCCGTCTTTCCCACCCTCATCACTGCAGAAATTGTTGGGGACAACCTCAGAATTTTTTTTGACAAAATAATTTATTGATGTGATAATTCCAGTATAGTAGTATCATTGCTAAAATATACACACTTTTTATAAGAAAATATTAGTTATTACAAATTATAATAAAATGGAAGATATAATTCCCCATAATACAATGTAAACATGTGGCTACTGTATAAGTTGATATTATTGTAAGAAACCTAATTTATTTAATTCATAATTTTTATTGGAAATATAAACCCTGTGGCCTAAGGTATTAAAACCCGGACCGGGTATTGAACTAGTCGAGGTACTGGGTTAAGGGTCAGTGGGTCAGATTAGGGCCAAACCGGAGCCAAACCGGGACCAAACCGGTGAAAAACTAAAAATTTTAGACTTATAGTATGAAATTCTAAAAAAAAAATTAAATTTTTTTTTTAAAAAAAAAGTAACCCGGACCGGACTGGTTTACCGGCCGATTTCTGGGCTGGACTGGCTGATCCGGTCCGTGTTACATAACCATGCTGTGGCCCGTCAAAAGACATTTAAGTACTCATATTTACACCTAGCCTGTTTATTTTGACGTTAAATTTTGCTTCACACACATGACTATTATGCTAATTGGGTAATTGACAGTATCATTAATGTGAAATTTATAAAAGAAAATCACATAGTTCAAAATTTATGAATAATGTGATACTTCTTTTTTTGTGTGCTATAGAACTTGCGACACACACATGTATATGAATACCTCAATTGAATTCACTTCTAAGTTTTAATACTTTAAATTTTTGAATATTATCCTGATGAACATTTCAGTACTAGTACTATCATTAATTAATATATGAGCCCAATATAAGTTGAATTTTCAAAATTGAATTTAATGCTTAATTAGGTTTGGGAAATTAATTAAACAGAGAAAGTGCAACAATATATGGTGGAGTGTCCTAAGGGCTAACACAGAAAAGATAGGCCCTACAGTGATCCTAAATATGTCTCTTCTCAAAAATAAAGCAGACACTATTTTTAGGTGCACGACCCCTTCAATCTTTATATGTATTTATTGTCATTTCCTTAAATTGAGACCAGTAGCTTTAAAAATTAAGCAACACTCACATCCTCATATGTTCTTACACTTAATGCACCAGATAATGTAAGGCCATCATGACAGGTGATAAAAATTAAATGGTTCATAAAATCAACATGAAGCTCCTCTAATAATAATATCATTTTCTTTCATTCTGAATATAAATCATTTATAATTTATACATGTATACCAATAAAACCTAGGGGTGTTTAAGGTTTTTCGTTCTCTAGTCTCGGACAAATTGGGATGGGAAAATTTGTGATTGGGAAAAATTTGGTTCGGGATGGGATCAAGGTTAGGAATGGGATTTCCTGATCTCTTCCCATCCTGAAAAAATATATATATATATATATATATTGAAAAATCACCCTTAAATCCTAAAAGCTAACAATGTATTATGGTGAAACCTAAATGGTGTTAGGGTTAGAAAATTGCTTTTTGTATGACATATTATTACTAGTATTATTTTTATTATTATTGAATTAAAGTTCATGAAGTTACTTCTTTTATCAAGAGCAATGGCAGTAGAGCCGGGAATTCGGGCCGAGCCCGTCGGGCCTATGATTTGAAGGCTGAAAATGGAAGCGGGCCTAAAAGGGCTGGCCCTTTTAGGCCCGTTTAACCTTTTTTTTTAAATGGGCACAAGACAATGGGCAGTAAGCATTGGTCAGAGGTAGAGTTAACCTAACCTAACCCTCATATTAAAAACGCTCTCACATTGATTCAGACATCGTTTGAAGCTTCTCTTCTTTGATTTTCTTTTTTCTTTTTTTGCATATATACGCCAAAATCTAAATCAGGTGTTATATTATTACTGACATTTGAAGCTTGTAGGCTTGTTTGATTGTGGCTGTGAACTTATTTAATTGGGTATGAACATTAATTATGGTTTGGACTTAAGTTTTAGTGTTTGTGTTCTATTAAACTTGGATAATATTTATGTTTTAAATTAGTATTGATGATATTTATGTTTTAAATTAGGTATTTTAGTCTTTATGAGAATAAGAAACAAAAAAGGAATGGCAAAAAAAAAAATGTAAACGGGCCAAAAGCCGCGGGCCTAACTTAAAAGGGCCGGGCCGCCCTAAAAGGGTACGGATTTGGACTCAGGCCTAAACGGGCCGGCCCGTTTTCCCAGCACTACTCGTTTTATAAGCATTTTCTCGGGTAGGACCGGTCTCAAGCGACATATAATAGCAGGTCAAGGGATAATTTTGTCTTAAAAGTTTTTTACGGTAATTTTATCCTAAAAGTGTCAAAAAGGGGCAATTTTACCCTACCATTATTCTAATTAATTTTAACCGTTATTTGACCAGACATATTAAGCTGATAGTCTACAGGTCATCCATATCATTTTTGTTAAGGTACAAATTTACTTTGAAAGTCTATATGTCATCTACTTCATTTATTTTTTAAAGTTGGATTTAAAACTTTCAGAGTAAATTTACACATTAACAAAAATGACGTGGATGATATGTGGATTGCTAGCTCAACATATTTAGTTAATTAACAGTCAAGGGCCAGGCCTATGATTTGGAGGCTGAAAATGGAAGTGGGCCTAAAAGGGCCGGCCCAGTAGCCCTGAGGGTCGGCCCTTTTAGGCCCGTTTAACTTTTTTTTTTTTGAAATGGGCACAAGACAATGGGCAGTAAGCATTGGTCAGAGGTAGAGTTAACCTAACCTAACCCTCATATAAAAAACGCTCTCACATTGATTCAGACATCGTTTGAAGCTTCTCTTCTTTGATTTTCTTTTTTCTTTTTTTGCATGTATACGCCAAAATCCAAATCAGGTGTTATATTATTACTGACATTTGAAGCTTGTAGGCTTGTTTGATTGTGGCTGTGAACTTATTTAATTGGTTATGAACATTAATTATGGTTTGGACTTAATACCCCAAGGACATGACTCTGAATGGTGTAATACCCCGAAATTTGAGATTTGAGGCTTGGGAATAAGCCTAAATTAAGTGGACTACTAAGCCCCAATTTAGCAAGAGCCCAAATTTATCCCCTAATGATTCTTTTATCTTTGGGGTATTAAGAAAGTAAAATGATGAATTTTGGAGAAAGTAATTATCTTTTTGGTGAAATCGCCTATGAGGTAGTAAGCTTGTCATGTGATTTTGAATGATCAAATGATGATAAAAAATTATGAAATTTTACAGGATGAAATTAGACATCCTAAGCTTTAATGTGATAGGTCATATGAATCAATTAGAGCTATACACAAAAAGATATGAATTTTTAAAGTCAGCACAGAAAAACTGTGAAGTTTCTGGAACAACATGCAAATATTGAAATCCTGAGAATTTTGTGATTCCATTCAACAAAATTCTATATTTTTCCTTGCAACTAGACTCAATAAGGGTTCTATAGGCTTTGGAATCACCTCATTTCTATTTTTCTAGAATTAGTTATGATTTTTTAAAGTTTGGGCAGAAATCTGCCAGAATTTTGTAAAATCCGAAATTTTTGGAAAATTAGTAAATGAATAGAATAGAATATATAATATGATATAAGCATATTCCTTCTTCTTCCTTCAGCTTAAACTGACGCAAATATCAGCTGAACATAGAGAGAGTTTAGAGAGAGAAGGAGAGGAGAAAACTCACGAGATAGGTCGATTTCTCCGGTGAATTCGTACCTAACGTGTATAATCCTTCTCCTAAGCCTCTCTTCTATGTGATGTAAGGTATTTGAAGCACAAATCTTGGTGTTTTGAAGTTAGGGTTTTCAGCCACTTTGAGAAAAGCTAGTGGGAGCTTGAGGTAACTTCCAAACTCTTGTATATTGACTATTCTAGCTGCTGTGGGCAATTTAATCGGTGAAATTTCGCGAGATTGCCATTGGTTTTAATTTTTGGAAATGGGTATGTGGGGCTGTTATGCTGCCCAAATTGGTACTAAATGGTAGTTGTAACCTAATGGAATAGTCAATAAAGTGGTTAGGAGTAGAAAGGAACGTGTTTACGGAGCCGAAACCGAAAAACCCCAATTTTCCCCTTAAAACCTATATATTTCGGTCAGCATTGTAAATGGGTCTTAGAGTTGGATTTTCAATTATTTGATGGTTCCATTGAGTTCAGAAACGAAAATTAGGTGGGGTTATAGTTGGGCACTTTTTCAGAAAAGGCCGAGAAAGCATAATTACGAAAATGCCCCTAAAACACTGAAATAAGGGCTACCAAGGGCAATTTCATCTTTTGGAAGTGAATTTGGTAATTACGAGTCCGGAAATGGATTCCTTGGGCGAAAATATGTCAGGATAGCCCAGGTTAGAATTTCGAGAAAAGTACAGCCGGACCGGGTACAATGGGGCCGGGTCCCCGGGGGTATTTTAGTAAGTTTTCAAGATAGACTCATATAAACCCCAGAAACACTATGGAAGTGTCTAAATAGTACATTTGACATTGTAGGATCGAATATGGAGCTCCGAGCTGTTGGCACGTAAATCAAGGAGAAAGATTTGGAGGTAGGGGACTTACCTTACTTGCATGTATTTGATATCTTTGCTTGTGTAATGATGTATATGATTGCTTTACTTGATTGTGTAGAGCATATTTGAATAAATGAAGCTCTGTTTCTGTTTTTGCTGTGGCCATAGTCTTGTTGTATGAAACATTGAGCATGCAGAAATGTCATTATGGGGCATACATCTAGATAAAGCTAACATGTCATACACATAGCATCAATCATGCATGCATTACGGTATCTGTTTCCTACTGAGATTCTCTCGAATCTCACCCTCCCCTACCAACAATTTAGACAGGAGAAGACAGAAGATATGTAAACAACAATGCAGAGTACTGTACGAGGGGATTATAATAGTAGAACGAAGACGGGAGGACGTCTCCGTTTCACTGGGATGAGTTTAGACACCCTAGTAGCCTTGTGTGGCTACCTTAATCGTAAGTATCATATACAAACCCCTATGGGGAATTTATGTAATCATGCACATATTATCAGTATAGTTGTGCTATTCCTGTGTTGCTTACCAAACCGCATATCGTTTTCCACAAATACTCTGAAAAAGGTTGAAATTGAGATAAGGGCGTGACAAATGGAGTTTCCTGATCCTGTCCTGTCCTAAGAACACCCCTAATAAAAACAATTTAAAATATTAAAATTATCATGAAATTCAAATGATTCTAATATTATGCTTATATGATTATACTAAATTTCAACATCATATTAATTTCTTATGTTTCTCACTGCTTTTATGAAGTACGAGCATAAATTAAAAAAATATTCAATAATTCTTCTTAAATGTAGCAACTGTTGTATGAGAACAACCAATAACGTCTTTTTAGAGGGTGCTGTATAATAAAGATGGGAGGGAGTAAATTTATAACTTTTTTTTATAAAATTATGTTTTTCATGAGTTTCAGATATCTAAGCTAACCCCTCACTATGAGAAAAATGCAATTTAACGTCTAAAAAACATAAATAAATTAGCATGAGAGATTGCAGATTTAATCAATAAAAGAGAGGCACTCCTGTCCAAAAAAAATCAATGAAAGAGAGGCTTATTTTCAATCTAATTTGAATTGGTTTTAATAATGGAGTTATTATTGAATTGCTTTTAACAAAATTAAAGTAAGAGCAACTGGTGTAGTTGTGCCATAAATAAAGGCAGCTTTGTTGGTAAGCCGGCAAGTGCAGAGTCCCACTTATTTGAGTTATTTCCTTGGAAAATTTTTAATAAAGAGCTTTAAAATTGCTAAAAACAAAAAAGTGTTTGGGATATTAATAATTTTAGAGAAGTATTAGGTTCAATTTGTCTTTTGTAAGACTAAAAAGAAATGATCAATTTACCCTTATAAATATTTTTTTTTTCAAAATACATATTACCCCCACCCGACGCCGACACCCACCCCATCGGATGCCGACTATTGGAGCTCCAGCGATTCTGTTAGGAATAAATATTCCCAAAGTGGTGGGGTTGGGGTTTCAACCCCCACCACTTCACTTGTTTGCATAAAATGTTGCAATATAAATAATGAAAACAATATATATACTCCCCCTGATCCTATTTATAAGCAATTTTTTTCTTGATTGCCTAAAATGAACTTGTAGTTAAAAGTAGTAAGTATGTCAAAAATGCTATATTTTTTTTTTCATGTATGCCCATATTTATGAAAAGAGTATAGGAGAGAGAATAGATAAAATGTATGAGAGATAATGAGTATAAGATATGAAAGAGAATGAGTATTTAATAATGGTAAAATAGAAAAAAGAAATTTACATTTTCAGAAAAAAGTGAAAGTTACTTATAAAAGGGACTAGCCCTATGAGAGAGAAAGTTACTTATTATAAATAAAACCGGAAGAAGTATATATTAACATTTGATTTTTAACCTAAGCTCATTAACAAGTTCCTTTATTGTGCCCCACTTTCCTTTCATTTTATTTATTTATTTGTTTATTTTATAACTCCACTCATTTTAATTCTAATGCAATCACTTGTTACTCCATTTCAATTAATTCACACGGATTAAAAAGTAACAGCTAATTTATTTAATATGTCATAAATTAAATTACTTTTCCACTTTTAATGGATCACTACCCATGTGGTTGTATATATAAGTTAGAAAAAGAAGGTTTTATTTTTTATTTATAAGTCATCTTATTAAATTTTTTTATGAATATAATAAGGACAATTTTATTCGACCTTTATTATTTGGTAAGCTTTATACTTTTGAGGCAGAGTATACATTAAATAGGGAGTTAACAAGACTTAATGTTTTGAGAGCCAACAATATCATCCCGAATCAGATTTAATTCAAATATAAAAATATTCATATGTAAGTTTCAAAACCGCATTATTAAAATAAAAAGGCATTATTCCACAATTAAATGAAATATTCATATATTAATCACATATAACCTAACAAATGTGACATCCTGTTATTTCTTAAAATGATATCAAACTCAGAAAGGGCATAAAGAAAATATAAATCTTGTCAATCCGTCTAAAACTTTTTGACCAAATCAATCAAGATACATGTTAATCAATTTATTAATCTGACTAATTTATTAGGATTAAGAATTAATACAATGATTATTTGTTTTTGAAGTGATATTCAATTCAAACTTAAACACAAAACCCAACACCTTTTCATTGATGCTACCTTGCCCTTCTCTATTGTTGGCACTTGGCCTATTAACGTATACTAATTCATATCCGTCACCTACTAACTTTTCATACCAATAATTTGATTGATTTGATTTGCTTGCATGCAATATGATTTAAAAAAAAATCATATATATTATAAAATAATTAGTGATTGTAGAATGACTTCGTCTAATAAAATATCATATAAAAAATTCAAGACAATATTTTTCTCCGCCATTTATGGCAAAAATCTAGTACAAATTTATTTGAGTGTGTTATATAAACTATAATTTTATTCACAAGATGTTAGAATAATATAAATATTCATAAAAAAGAATAATGGAAATATTTGTTTTGAGAAGTTAAACTGATAAATTTATGATAGCCATTTTCCATCGAATTAAAGTCCAAGGGACAACATACTTCTCAGTTCTCAAACAATATATGGATTTTAGTCAAATAAATGCAAACAAATTATGTTGGGAGATATTCTTCCTATTTGATTCATGATGTGACTTGAACATGGATTAATCAATAGATGGTTAAAAGAGGTTGTAAATAAAAAAAAAAAAAAATCAGGTGGGGAAATTTTTTGTGAATAAAAAAAAAATCATTTTAAAAAGTTTTACTTCTCATTTATTTAGGTAGCAGTGTGAATCAAATTGAAATTACTCTCCATCCTTAATATAATATATATTTACTTAATTTGATTAGATTAATGAAGTTAATTAAGTTAGTTAATATGACATTTTTTTTCTTCTAAAACACTCTGATCATCTTCCTTAATTCCATTCATCTCTCTCTTATTTAATTATAGTTGAGGGCTGTGAATAAGAGTAAATTGAAAAAATATTAATAAATTTGAGAAATTGTCTTATTAGGAGAGAAGAAAATCTTTTACTCTTTAAACATTGAAAGGGATACCCTTGACTAAATAAAAAAAAATAGAAAATATAATATTCTTTAATCAACCCAACATCTGAATCAACCTTTGATGTTTCATGTAATCGAATTAAATGGTAATAATAATAATAATAATAAGTAGTCGATGATTTTGTAGAAATACTCTTTGGAGAAAAATGCTCACCAAAATTTTCTTTTTTAATGTTATACGGCATTTGAGCCCATCATAGTAAACGCCTGTAATTAATTAGAATGCAAAAAATGGTGTTTACCAAAAAGCCCAATTAAGTCGGATCAATTGGCTCCGTCTCGTGCTATTCTCCAACCACACCAAATTCCCAATTCCTACAACCTCAAATTCTCAATATACCCATTTCAGTTCACTTTCGTCTACCCCGACCCACAATTCTCCTCCTTCAGCCAGCGCCCTCAATCTCAATCCTTTCCTCTTACTACACTTGTGCTTCCCTCAACGATACGTATCCTTTGATTCCACTCGAGGCCACCCCTCATTTTCATTTTCGCCCTCCTCCAATCCTTTGTGTTGTTTTTTTCTCGACACCTCCTTTGATGTCTGTCATTCTTGCTTCGAATCCCCCCGTTTCATGATTAGGGTTAGGGCAATCACGCGTATGGAAGCGTCCCCCGACCCCGTCACTCCTCCGGTGACTTCCAGCTCGAATCGATACGGTATCCCATCTGCTTCTAATATTATTCAGGCGCCCTTATCGTTGTTGTTGGAGCATTTAGGGGTTATTCGAAGCAGGTCTAATCAACACGAGACTGAGCCCTTAATCAACAACAATCGACTGTCTTCTGGATTCCGTGAGGCCCTTCGGAATCGCCTTGACGAGTCATCGGTCATTCCTAACGATGGGGAGGTGTCGATTAGTATTATTGGGGCCGGGGAACAACGGCTTGACAGGGAAGGCGAAGTGAGGGAAGTTCTGTCCCAGAATGAAGTATCGATACCGGCGCAACCCTTGGCTGGGATGCCGCCCTCTGCGACTCTTCCTCCTGCCTCTGCCAATCAGGAACGTTCTAGGACTGAGCATGTTGTAGAAGAGGGTGTTTCCCAATCTGTGACTGCAAATTCTGATGCTGAGGCAGGTGATGGAGTTGGTGCTAACGCTAGGGATTCTTCATCCCAGAGGTATGATATTCAACAGGCTGCTCGCTGGATTGAGCAGGTCCTGCCTTTTTCCTTACTGTTGCTGGTCGTCTTCATTCGGCAGCATTTGCAAGGTACATTTTGAATTCTCAACTTTATTATACTATCATGGGCCCTTGCTTCATGTAGGAAGTTGCTAACTTTTATTTCTATAGACTGCCATATTGAAACTCCAACGAATGACAATGACAATGGAAAAGGAACCGTTTTCTGTAATTAACACTCCGTGCTAGGGGCACTTTTAGCTGGTGATGGGGGTATTATATGGTTTTTTTTATGGACTAATAATTTTAATATTTCCATGCGATGAAGTCTGATGGAAGTGAGGGCTGTTAAGGATCAAGTCGTTCATTGACCCCGATATCCTATGAACAAATAATTTTAGATGGTGAGAGAAATGAACGAAGATGATTCCTGGTTCTGAGAGATTATTGTTAGGGCTTTTTTTTTTTTTTGATAGTAAAAGAGAAAGTATAGCCCTACAGGCTCTATTGTTAGGGCTTTTTGTGGCGTGTTACTTTGTTGGGCTGGTTCATTGAATTGAAAGTTCAGAGTATTCATCTCTGATAATTGCATTGTAAATTGAAAAGCCTAAAATCAGGGGATACATCCTTTCACTAAGTGAGGATGGGTGCTTTGAAGGAGGTCACTGCCTCTTTCCATGAAACATAGAAATAAATAAAGCCATTAGGGTTTTCAAGTGTGGTAGGCAAGTTCAATCAGCTTTGAAGCTTAGTTTTTATCTGAGGCACTTGGTCCTGCCACCTACTGTGCTAAATTTTTCTTTGTAACTGTACCTTAAAGTTCCCTCTCTGCATATTGCTTCTGTCAAATCAAACTATTGGGTGATTGAGAATATTTATTCATTTTGTTCACGAGTTATCATACTCTGGCAGATAAAAAAATACATGCAATTTATATTGTGTTGAACTGTAGATAGTTCATTCTGTCACATTTTGTGTTCACATGTTGCAGGTTTTTTTGTTACAATTTGGGTCACGGCTGTCCTTTTCAAGTCAAATGACATTTTGCGGAAGCAGACAGCTTTGAAGGTTTGGTAGTCCAAGCATTTGCAATTTTTTTTCCTCAGTGGCCTGTAGAACATTTCTTTGTTGTCAATTGAAGTTTGTCTTGTTTATTAAGTATTCCTGTTATTGGCTGCTGCAGGGAGAGAGGAAAGTTCCTGTATTGATTACCATTTCTGTTGCATTTACGTTGCACGTGGTTGGTGTATATTGGTGGTGTCAGAATAACGATATGCTATACCCATTGGCCATGCTTCCTCCCAAAGTCATACCTCCATTCTGGCATGTCATTTTCATCATCACAGTGAATGGTGTGTTTCTTCCCAAAACCTTTTCTGGCAAAGTCTCCCGGTGTAGCATTGTGCTTTTACATTTTCTTCTGTCAAATGCTTGTGATATGATGCTTTTGTCTTTGAATTGAAATGGACTTTCCGAAGATTTATGTAAGGATTTTTTAAAAGTATTATTTCTTAAAGGCTGCCTTGCCGATTTTATTATTAATCTCTGCAACTAGCTTTTGGTGACTTTTTGAATTTTTTCCTAGTGTTGAATCCGGGGGAAGAATAGTCTACGTTAGTAATGGCAAAGGCATAATTCAAAATAGCTTGTACTCCATGTTCATGCATAATTAGTCATGACTGTTGCTCCTTTTCCATGCTCTTCTATATAATTTTTTTCAAAACATTTAACACAATTATTCTTTTACAAAACATGAGATACAATGCACATTTACCAGGTGACCTGGAACTATTCTTGCCTGTGTGAATTCTAACTAGTTGTGGATTATTCTATTCTTGAAATTTTATTTTGGAGGCTTGTTTCTTCTAATTGTCTTGCTACTGTCTTTCAAACTTCAGATGCTTTGGTCCGCCAGGCAGGAATGGTAGTCAAGTGTATTTTGTTGATGTATTACAAGAATGGCAGAGGCCGAAATTATCGTAAGCAGGTGAGGTAATAAAATATGAAGTACTAGACCCAGTTGAATTGAGCATTTTATAATTCACTGCAAGTAAGGTAGGTGACTGAAACTTCTAAAAATGGATTCTTTCCGAGTCTTTAACTTTACAACCAACACATGCCCAATATCTCCTATATTTCAGGAGTTTTCATTCAGAAATCAGAATTTGGATTACATGTTACATGTTATCAAATTATGACTTATATTTGTCTATTCAATAGGGCCAAATGCTGACTCTAGTTGAGTACCTACTCCTCCTTTACCGTGCCTTGTTGCCAACTCCAGTATGGTATCGGTTCTTCTTGAACAAAGAATACGGAAGTTTCTTTTCTTCATTGATGACAGGATTATATCTAACATTCAAGCTGACATCAGTCATCGAAAAGGTACTTTAGTCCTTTAAAATGTGTTGTAGATTCACATTTTAATTTTTTTGTGCTTGTGAAAAGTAACTTATTGGATTCACACAGCCTACTTCATTCTCTCCTTGAGGATTTGAAGTTGGCTTTTTTGATCCATCGAATCATTCCCCTTTCCCTTTTATCATTTTTAAAGTTGTTTTCCTTTTTAAACTGAAGAAGTATTCTTAATAGATGGCTCTTCCAAATAAACAAGAAGTATGAGTGTGCTTTGGGGTATTTTTCTCTGTTAAATTGCTTGTTTTATGTGAGAAAGTCTTGAACTAATAAGAAATAATGCTGTCTATTAGTTTGCCCTTATTGATGGCCTCTTTATTCTTCTCTTTTTGTAATGTAATCTCCTTTTATCCAATAAATGAGATTAAATGAAGCACTTTTTTTGGGTAATTTATAACTATCTGTGGATTGCATTTCTCTTGGTTGTTATTTTGTCCCAATACTCCCACATTGTTCTTTTCCTTACGTATGTGCCGGTTGTCAGGTGCAATCCTTTTTTGCTTCTGTGAAGGCATTGTCACGTAAAGAAGTGCACTATGGGGCTTATGCAACATCAGAACAGGTAGTCCACTGAATTTGCGAATATCTCAAAAATATGTTGATCTGTTTTCTCTACCCCAAATGATATGAACTTGAAAGAATTGTTTTATTCTGCATTATACTATCTCTATCATCAAAATAGTGGGATAAGGCTCGTCATTTGTTGTTGTATGCTTTCTCTATCATCAAGGTTCTCACTCTGATGAATGATCGCTTGGTTCACCTAATTGTACATGCATTAAGTTCTCTATCTGATGCTTACAGGTGAATGCCGTCGGTGATCTTTGTGCTATTTGCCAGGAAAAGATGCATACCCCAATCTTACTTTCTTGTAATCACATCTTCTGCGAAGAATGTGTATCAGAATGGTGATGCTTTCTTTTCTGTTTTCCTTGTCTATTGCTATTATTCTACCCCATGTTCTGTGTAATTACTTTTTGCTTTAGTTGAATCTGCTCCTCCTGTCTACTTATAGATGACATTGCTGGCATGTGATATTGTTATTGTGGTACACTCGCATTGTCCTGGATTTCGATTGACCTTCCAGCTGGTTTTTCTCATAAAAATTGATATAACATGGATGCTTAATTGAATTTAACAGTCTTGTAGTTGAGAAAATTTTTTCCTTCTCACGGAAAGACCTGTTCACACTGTTAACCAAGTTCAAATGTGGTTTTAACTTCCTAATTGCCGCTTGCTGCTACATGTTTCGTGCTGACTCCTCCTGGTTATCTTATGTTGCCAGGTTTGAGAGGGAAAGGACCTGCCCCTTGTGCAGGGCTTTGGTGAAACCTGCAGATCTTAAATCATTTGGGGATGGCTCTACTAGTTTGTTTTTCCAGTTATTCTAAGTTCATATAATACACAAAAGGTTGCGAGTTATCCAAGGCTGATAGTAGTGTTCTGATCCATCTACATCAGCAAGGGTAACACTCAGTCCTGATCCATCCACGAAAAAAAGAATATCATTGCACCAATTACCAAAAGGAGTTAAAAACTGGTGATCTCTGTTCATATGATGTATTAGTAATATGTTGAAGTGTGTATCTAAACAGGCGCTGTAAGTGTAAGCTTAGAGGAAGCTAATTCAACAATTAATCAAAATGTACACATTCGTGGGGAATGAGAGTCAGCCTTTTCGTCTCCCAATTGTATTGCGTGGTTAATGTAACATATTTCTTGACACAAATTCAAGGCCCCAAAAAAAAAAAAACTCAGAAATTGCGCCTTTTGAACACCTGTGCTTTTGCTCTCCTAGGTCAAGGTGTCTGTTTGGTGCTGCTATTGGGGCTCATAAGCCCGATTGGCAAAATGAATATTTTTTGGTGTTTGGTTCTGCGATCAAGTTTAAGGGCTTGTAGGTTGTTAAGTGGCTTTTACCATAAGCCACAATTTGTTGCTTTTTGCAATTGGCTTGTCTGATTATTACCTTTGAATGCGATGCTGTCCCACCAACTATTCTACTCGCTCCCCCCCCCTCGAATGATCTTTGTCACTAGTCCAGCCTTGAGGTACTTGAAGATGAGAGCTTGGAGTTCAAGCTCCTGCCATTGCGCCACCGTGAACGGTGGTTGGACCACTGTCCACATCGGCGGTGAGTTCATTTCGATGTCCTTGTTCTTGTAGTACGTCGTTATGCCTACTGCTTTCAAGTGTGAGCACATAATAAGAGTATGATTCAACGAAGAAAACAGCCGAAAAATTAAAAACAAGAATTAGAGAAAGGAGTTTCACAGAGAGAGAGAGATAGAGAGAAGAGGGAGGCGGTTACCTCGGAGTGGGAGAGAGCCAGAAGCAGTGCGGCCATGATTGACTGGAAGAGATGAAGGAAGCCGAACAAGAAGGACCTGAGAGAGATGCGAGAGTGAGATCTCTTTTTCGCTTCCTTCCTTCCTTCCTTTCCCTCTCGTTCTTATATTTTTATTGTCCTTTCTCCCACCAGAGACACTTGCCGCACCGAAAGTCGGTTCTTTCTACGGCGAACTGGATTTTAATTTTTTCTTCAAAGGAGATTTTGCAAATTTGCGTCAAAAAAAAAAAGAAAGAAAAAAAAGGAAAAAACCAAGAACGTCTCTCAATCCTTCCTAACGGACTCTCTGACCTCTATTGATCGTGTTGAATCCCTTGGCAGAATCTCTAGTGATAAGTGATGTGAAGAGCCTTCTTCTGTGACAAATTATGTTCAGTGATCTTCTATCTAAATGAATTATATTCATGATTCATTTAGAGACTATATTGTACAGGATAAGGATATGTGATTCAATTAGTCATGTAATATTATTTCATCAAATTATGTAATTTTTTATTGCAAATTTCCCAATTTGGCGTTTTTAATTTTTTTTTTAATTTTTAATTTAATTTTTCTCTTATCATTATCATAAAAGCACTTATGTTATCGCTAATCCAACCAACTGTTAATTTCAGAAAAGTTATTTATACAACCGTCAATCCAAACATAAATCACATAATATAATTTGACTTTTACCAAAAATAAGATTCCAAAAGTCATTATAAAAACGACACTTTTACAATTGCTATTTGCCTATTCCAAACACATTCTTATACTGTGTTGGTGAAGGTGATATGAAACGCACCAAAAAAATATAGGGAGAATTGTTAAAAAAGACCTTATGGACAACTTATTTGCTAAATGGGACCTGGGAAGATATCTTGCACATGGAGGGAAGATATCTGCATACGAAGGGAAGATTTTTGTACACGTAGGGAAGATTTTTGCACACGTATAGGGAAGAATTTTGCACACAGGGAAGATCATTTGCACACCAGGAAAGATATTCTGCACACGTGGAAGATAATCTGCACGCGAAGGTTCCATTTAGCAAATAAGTTGCCAATGAGGGATTTTTTCACAATTTTCCCAAAAATATATTAACGCTGAACACTTGTACTTTTGCTCTCTCTTACACATTGTGTTTGTTTGAGATCCTAAAAGTGTTAATTAACGTAAATTGAGATAAAACTCCTCGTATATATTTATCTTGTACATCGTAAATCACGATTGAAAAATTATTTTTGAAAGTTCCAATCGCTATTATAAATAAAAATATTATCGTTCCATTTCATATACTTCTCCTAGTCTTAAATATAAGACTTAGTTGACTTTTTTTAAAAAGATTAAGAAAGTTAAATAAATTATTTAATTATAGTATATATTGTGTATTATTAGATTATATATTAATTTATTGGTCAGATAATTTAATATTTATTTTAGAGAAAAAACAATATAAATAAATAACTTATTACACTTTATCGATAAAAAGATACTTAAATACATCTAAATTTCCAATACCCGGTGACACTGATAAGACAAAGAAGCGTTTGGGAGGAACATCGGATATTGATGTTTTGAGGGAAAATACTTAAATGCCTTCTCCTCTCTAATTCAGTTGTTGTCTTCCTCCTCTCACTCCTCTCTTTCTTCATCTATCCCACTCCCACTCTCCATCGCCTCCTCCTCCGCTCTCTCACCACCACCGAATTCTCTGCTCATGGTGGTGAAGTTCTAGATAGAGGCAGCTTCAGTACTGGCCGATGGCCACGAACAATGACAATGATCGGTGGGTATGTGTTTTCCAACCACTCCGATAAAGTCGATTTTTTTTGGAGAAATTAAGGAAGCCAATTAAATTACTCTAGAGTATTTATATTTTTATGTTTTTCTCCAAACTGATTAATTTGACTAATAAACTAATATATAATCTAAGGATACTAAAAATATAAATACTCTACAGTAATTTAATTGGCTTTCTTAATTTTTCTAAAAAAGTCAACTTTATCTTATAATTAGGACCAGAGGGAGTATTTCGTAGACGGCCACGGTTAGGGGGGGGAGGAGGAGGCAGCGGCGGAGCTAAGGCGTGGGTTTCGAACCAAAGATGCTCCCAAAGGCTGAGAAGAAGCCTAAGGCTGGAAAGAAACTCCCGAAGGAGGGTGGGGCAGCTGCTGGAGACAAGAAGAAGAAGAGGAACAAGAAAAGCATTCAGACCTACAAGATCCCCACATCTTCAAGTCGGCATCTTTTTCTTGTTTTTTTCTCTGATTCTTGGCTCTTGGGTATGGAGGAGGAGAAGAAGGAGGTTGAAGAAGGGAGGTGAGATTTTCTGAGCTATGATTCTTGGCTCTTGGGTGTGGAGGTGAAGAACAAGAAGGTTGAAGAAGGGAGGTGAGATCTTTTGGGCTCTGATTCTTGGCTCTTGGGTACGTACGGAGGGGAAGAAGAAAAGGGTTGAAGAAGGGAGGTGAGGGAGGACGTAAATGGAGAGAATGAGCTGCTCTTCTTTTTTAAATCTTAACGACAAGTTAAATATAGACACTGATAATTTAAATATAATAATTAATAATTTGTGTTTAGAGATAGATAACTTAGGGAGTTCAAGTTATCAACCTTTATATTTAAGTTGTTAATTGTCTATATTCAAGTTATCAATAATGTTTGTGGTCAAAGTTCTAGTGACAACTTAAGTAATGAGATTAACTACTTGAGTATAGAGATTGATTATTTGAATTCTCTAAATCTTATCAAGCATTGTTGACAACTAAAATAAAAGCAATGACAACTTGAGTATAACCCTTAACAACTTAGAGAGTGCAAGTTGTCATTCTCTATACTCACTCAAGTTGTCATTCCCTTTATTCAAGTTGTTAACGATGCCTGATAAGGCTTAGGGAACTCAAGTAGCTAATCTCTATGCCAAAGTAATTAATCTCATTACTCAAGTTGTCACCGGAGCTTCGGGGGTGGGGTTAGCTGACAAGGCCAGAGCTCTGGCGGGGTGGGACCGGCCGACGGAGCTCTGGCACCGACGTTAGTTCTTTCCTTCAAAAAAAAAAAAAAAAAAGAAGCATTTTGATAAAATGGCAACATTTCAAAATTCCAGATTTCTCCCTTGTGACCTGTGTTTTTTCCAAGTTTTATCAAACTTTTTGGGGTTTTCCTAATTGCGATGGTATTTGTGTCTTTCTTTTTATTTTATTTATCTTCTTTAATCTCTTTAAAAAAATCATTTGAACCTTATATTTAAAAAAATGAGTTAATAATGTCCAAGGGCAAAAAAAAAAATGGCTTTGTACGTAGCCACTTGCCTAAATGAGTCAGCTTGGGGCTGGCAAACATTTTATGTTGGCTGTCCCAGAGGGAGGCCAATATTAAACGAAAATGCAACAAAGAATTGGAAAGACGAAAAACTAGCTTCAACTTCACACTCTTATAGGTTTGGTTTAACGGTTTTCTCTCGTCTGAATATCAGTCCGTCTTCCTTTCTTTCTAATGGGTGATCACAACCACCGGAAACTACCTCCGGATCGGCCTTCTGACATCCTAGCGACGGGTAGCAATAAGAAAAAGAAGAATGCATCTTCTACACAGGAAACACAAGACATTAATATGGCTGAAGAAGTAAATCCAGTGACAGATAACTCCATGGACCATGACGGGTCTCACAAGGAAAGCACAGTTAAGAATCAGAAAACTCTTACCTCCTACAAGGACTCTCTCCTTGGTTTCAATGGGATAGCCAATGGAGGGGACTGTATGGATGATGAAGACTTGCTCTCAGACACCATTAACATGGAATGGGACATGCCAGAGCTAACTGAGGAGATTAAGGATTTAATGAAAATTCATCCTGTTGTTCCTATTTCCACAGAGGAGTATAGCGCCTGGTGTAAACCTTGGAATGCTGCATTGATTATTACAGTGTTGGGTAAGAAGTACAATATTTATACACTGAAAACACATCTCAGTAGAATATGGAACACTCCCCACTTTGATTTAGTTGATATGCCTAATAATTATTTTCTTGTGCGCTTTCTGCAACAAGAAGGGTGGGGGCAATTATATCATAAAATCCTGTATGGAGGTCCCTGGGTTATTCAGCAACATACTTTGTTGGTTCAAAAATGGTCCCCAAATTTTGATCCCTTTAATAATCCATTGGGGAGGGTCATCACTTGGGTCAGAATACCGAACGTGCCAATGCAGTGTTATAATCAGGACTTTATTACTAGATTGGGGAATTATATAGGAAAAACAATGAAAGTAGATTTACTTACCCCATCTACCAATGTCTCTGAATCAGCAAGAATTGAGAGAGGAAAATATGCTCGGATCTGTGTCGAATTGGATCTCCAGAAAAAGCTTGTCTCGCGTGTGATTGCTGCAAACGCTATGTATCAGGTTGAATACGAGGGTCTGGGTTTAATATGCTTTGCTTGCGGACGATATGGGCATCGCAAAGAGAGCTGTCAATGGACGTATACCAGCGCACCGAACTCGGACTCGATGAGGCAGTCGGAATGCCCTCCGCCAGTCGCGCAACCAGCACCGGCCGGTCCTAAGCATGATGTCTCAGAGCAATTTGGGGCATGGATGATTGTAGGTAATAGTCGGCGGAACCGGGTCTCACATCGGAAGCCTCAGGTGGGAAGCTCGTCGGAACAGGGTCATGGGGCTCGGTTTACCAGAATAACCACGGACGGCCGACATACCTCGAGATTCACGGCGCTGGCAGATCTGGAAGACGAAGGTGATCAGTCGATGGGACAAGACCAGGTCACGATGAACCGCACTTCGGTTGACAAGGAAGGTGGAGGCGTGCACGGAGCTCGAGATGGTGGACTAAATTCAAATGCAAGATCACGGGTTGCTCAACGGACTGGGGGAGGAAACCAGATAGGTCACGCCAGAGAAGTGCTGGGCAAAGGAAAAGGAAAGGAACTATCGAAGGAAAGAGCATATGGGCTGAAGGAAGGAAGAAAGGCCCAACTCCAAAGACCTCTCCAAGTGCAGCCCGTATTGGACCAAGCTCAGGGGCAAAAACACGGTGGGCTTCCAAAAAATTCCACAGGCCGACGTACTCATGTTGTAGTGGGTGGATCCATGGACCAAATTGGAGGTAATCAAATAACAAGGCCACAACTTGAGGAAGGACTTGCCAATGGACCGATAATAATGCTAGAAGGGCCAAAGACAAATGAATCCAAATCTCTTGAGGCTTCTAGTAAAGAAAGGTATGAGGTGAATATGAGTGAGACACACCGAACTTCCCTTTTGTCTTCTATGGAGGTCTCTTTGGATGATGACATTGGTGACGACTTTATGGAGCACACCACACGGGTTCCAGAGTCTCTTGGTGATCAGTAAGTGTTGATTTTTTCCAAGTATTTCATCATGATAATTGCTTCTTGGAATTGTAGAGGTGCGGGGAAACGGAATTTTCCTCGCATTGTTAGAGAATTAGTTAGAAATAATAATATAGATATTTTGTGTCTTATTGAGACTCGTATTAGTGGTAGTAGGGCTGATGTTGTGACTCGCAAATTGGGCTTTAATAATTGGCTTAGATTGGAAGCCACAGGTTTTGCGGGGGGCATTTGGATCCTTTGGAATGAGGATGTTACCCGTGTGGATTATCTTTTCTCTAATACCCAATTTGTTCATTGTCAATTGATGGACAAAAAAACAAATGATTCTTTCTATGCTACTTTTGTTTATGGGGAAACGGGGGTGAACAAGAGAGAGAGTTTATGGGGGGCGCTTCAGGGTATAGCCTGTACTACTGAGGAGGCCTGGATGATTATTGGGGATTTTAATGTATTTTTACAACCGGCAGATAAATTAGGGGGATCAAGTCCTTCCTTTCGAGCTATGAAACAATTCTCGGATTGTATTAGTAACTCGAACCTGCTGGAAATTCCCATTGTTGGCGAGCGTTTCACCTGGGAAAAACCGGGGGTGAAAGAGCGGCTTGATTGGGTATTTGGCAACCTTAGGTGGGAGCTTAATCATCCAAACAGTAAGGTCTTTCATAAACTCCGATATAGCTCTGATCATCGGGTTATCCTTGTCACGGATGGTACCAATTCTTCCCCACAACAGCCTAGGCGTCGGTTTAGTTATCATCCTGTGTGGGCTTTAGAAGATAGCTTCTCTCAAGTGGTATGTGAATCTTGGGAAAATATGAATTGGGATCAGGGACGAATCAAATTTGAGTCGGAGGCCACTAGATGGAGTTCTAGTGTTCTTGGCAATATTCCTAAAAGGAAAAAGCATCTTCTTAAGAGGTTAGAGGGTATTGATAGAGCTAGGCATAGTAATGTTTCTAATGGTTTATTTAAGCTTGAGAAAAGACTTTGGAATGAGTATAGCAAACTGGATGCACAAGAGGAGCTCATCTGGTATAAAAAATCTAGATGTAAATGGCTTGCTTGGGGAGACAAGAATACGAGATTCTTCCATACTTCAGCGTTGCTTAAACGGAAGAAACAACGTATAGAGGCTCTCCAAGATGCAGAAGGGAACTGGGTTACTGAGCCAGCTCAATTGAGAGAACAGGCTGTGCAATTTTTCCAAGACCTCTACACTAAAGACAATAGAGTCCTTGATTCCACCCATTGGACTGCACATTTTCCCCCACTGAGAGCCATGGATGACCTTTTGCTGCACAAAGAGTTGGAAGATCATGAGATCAAGAATGCTGCTTTTAAAATGGGGGCGTTAAAAGCTCCTGGGCCAGATGGACTCCAAGCACACTTTTTCCAAACTCAATGGAATCATATTGGGGATAAGGTTTGTGGTCTTATTAGAGATGTTTGGCATTGTCCGGAGCAAATTAGGGATATCAACCATACCCACATTGTTCTTATACCAAAAATTGATAATCCCTTAACTTTGAAAGATTTTCGTCCTATCTCTCTTTGCAATGTCATCTTCAAGATTATTACTAAAATCATTGCGGAGAGAATGAAGGGGGCGATGCAATATCTGGTTCAGCCTCAACAATGTGGTTTTATTGTGGGCCGTCAGAGTAGTGACAATATCATTCTAGCTCAAGAAGCGATTCACACTATGAGGAGTAGGAGGAGAAAGAAAGGCATAGTGGCGATTAAGGTTGACATGGAAAAAGCCTATGATCGTCTTGATTGGCAATTTCTTCAATCAACCCTTCTCAGTATTGGATTGAAAGATGAACTGGTAAAGCTTATCATGGCTTGTACGTCTTTGGTGTCAATGAAAATTCTCTGGAATGGAATTGAATCTCCAGCCTTTCAGCCCACGAGAGGAGTTCGCCAAGGTGATCCCCTGAGTCCGTATTTGTTTGTGCTCTGTATGGAACGACTGGGGCAATTGATCACTAAGGAAGTTCAAGAAGGAACTTGGAAAGGAATTCGTTTCAATAGTCGCACACCAGTTCTTTCTCACTTGTTCTTTGCTGATGATCTTCTATTGTTTGGAGAGGCTACCAAAGACCAAGTGGATCTAATGAGGGATATTATGAAATCCTTTTGTGAAGTTTCCGGTCATCAAATCAGCCTATCCAAATCCAAGGCGTTCTTCTCTAGGAATGTGCATTTTAATAGGGCACTTGAGCTAAGCCGATATCTTGGGATTGGACTTACGAGTGATCTTGGAAAATACCTTGGAGTCCCATTACTCCATCATAGAGCCACGAAGGCCACTTATTTTCAGATCATCCAAAAGGCAAAGAAGAGGCTAACCAATTGGAAAGCTAGACATCTTACCATGGCAGGTAGGACGGTCTTGATTAAATCTGTGCTGTCGGCCTTACCAAGCTATCATATGCAAACTGCGCTTCTGCCCAAAAGCACATTACTTGAATTGGAAAAGGTGAGTCGTACTTTCCTCTGGAATCAAGGCCAAGAAGGGAGGAAAATGCACCTCATATCTTGGGAGGAAATCAAGAAATCTACAGAAGATGGGGGTTTGGGTGTGAAGGATCTACAGCGACAGAATATAGCCTTTATCATGAAACTTTGCTGGGGTATTCTTACTAACAGTGATGCCCTATGGGTTAGGTGCTTGAGAGGCAAATATGGATGTGGAAGTAGTGATTATCCAATTGTCTCCAAGAAAACAAATTCATCCAATGTGTGGCAAAGCATAACCAAAGTTTGGGATAACTTCTATCGAGGAATAGGAAGGAAGTTAATTAGTGGGACTACAGCCAGTGCCTGGTGGGATTTGTGGACTCCATTCGAGGAACCCTTAATTCATTTTGTTGACCGAAATCTTCATGCCTTAGAACCTTGTGCCAAGGTACAGGATTTTGTCTTGGAAAATGGTGGTTGGAACATATCAAAATGGCGAGAGTTTTTACCAGATTGGGTTGTCAATGTTCTTATACAGACCGACCCACCATGTGGAAATGGAGATGACCTGTTCTGTTGGAGAAATGCTTCAGATGGCCAATTTAGTGTCCGTGCTGCCTACAAATTCATATCTACTAAGCGGGATGGGAACGGTCCGACTCTGTGGAAGAAAGTGTGGCGATTACCTGTTCCAGAGAAAGTGAAGATGTTCCTTTGGCAGGTCATTCATGAGAGATTACCGACCAATTCTCTCAGAGCTAGGAGAGGGTTATCAGTCACTGATGAGTGTCCATTTGAGTGTCACCAAACAGAAAATATTTTACATATTCTTCGTGATTGTGAGATGGCGAGGGAAGTGTGGTTATATTTTATCCGTCCTAACACTCGATTTCGATTTTTTTGTACTTCTGATTTGCAGGTATGGCTCAAGGAGAATATGTCTCTTCCTCTGGGAAAGGCCTATTATCGTCGTTGGACATGGATCCAGATTTTCAGTCTCCTATGTTGGTTGTTGTGGAAGAACCGATGTAAGGGAGTCATGGAAGGAGTTCGAGTTCAGGCCAAGGATATCATTCATGGAGGCATGTATCAACTCATGGAGTCCAATTTCTCTGACAGTATGAAGTATCAGCTCTTCTGTTTCACCGACGACGAGGACCGCATTTGGCGACTCCCACCAGAAGGATATGTTCGACTGGATGTCGATGGCTCAGTCAACAGTCAGGGCAATGCAGCATGTGGAGGATTGGTTCGTGATGATCGAGGCAAATGGGTTGTTGGGTTTCAACGTAAGCTAGGGTTTGCTCAGTCAACTACCGCAGAACTTCTCGCCTTGCTCACAGGTCTACGACTGTGTAAACAGTGGGACTTTCTTAAAGTCACTGTGTATACAGATTCGCTAGAGACATACCACTTGGTCATGAGAGATGGTGGGGGCAATCATCCATTACGCACAGAGATTCATGAGATTCGAGACTTGCTATACTCAGATTGGGACGTTGAACTGCGCTATGCTCCGAGAGCTACGATTAGGTGTGCTGATTACCTCGCACGGGATGCTCATTGCTTACTTCAGAACATGGCAATTTTGCCAGTTCCTCACTCAGGCTGTACTTCCTTACTTAGGGCAGATCTTGATTCCTCTTTTGATGTGGGTCATGTAATGTAATTCGTACTTTCCAAGGTAGCTTGGCCATTGCAATATAAAAAAAAAAAAAAAAAAAACTTCACACTCTTATAGCTTCCATTTTTATGAGTTAAATTTTAAAAGATTGAAGAAGTAGGGTAATAAAATTTTAATAAAGAGAATATATAAGATAAAAGAGTAAGAAAAATTAATTAAAAATTTTTAACCCCACTTCTCTAATTTTTTTAAATTCAACTCAAAAAAAATTTCTCTCCGCCCACTTTCCCTCCCCTCCCCTCAGACCAAACAAGCCCTTAAGGTGAATTTGGTTTGAGGGGAGGGAAGGAAAGGGATAGTTGGTAAATTATAATTTTGGATAAAAGAAACTCAAAATTTACTCTTTCATTCTTTTAAATTTTGGGTTCCTATCCAAAATTTACTATCTCATTGCTTTTAAATTTTGGGTTTCCGTATAAAATTTAAATACCTTTGACCCAAAAAGATAATTTTACCCCTCGCTCTCCTCCCCCTCCCCTTACGCTCCCCTCAAACCAAACACACCTTAGTGAAGTATATCTTACACGGATGGATCAAATTCCAAAAAACTTTGTGTGAGTCAAATCAGCTGAACAGACAAGATTTGGGCAAAAAAAAAAAAAAAAAGTACATATTGACAAAATCAACCCAACCCTGATGGAAAAAAAGATACATACAAAAAAAGAATAACAAATACGTATATTCTCAAGCACTCACCCGAAACACCCTCCATCACTGGCTACAAGTGAAAATCTTCCCACGCATATCTTCCATAACCAAACCCCATCTAAAAGCTATAAAGGGAATCATCATTTAAGTGGTTCATCTTACTTCAGATACTGAGATGCTTTGGAGGAGCCTCAGAGTCAGCCCCTGACGTACTAGTATTCATTTTCTCTGGATGCACTGGTACTACTTCCTTTGTGGCCAGTTCACTTTCTTCCTCAGCCAATGAAGAGAGTGAGGAGAGGGACAACACTCGAGGAATTCCGTCGCCATTGATCGGGTAAACTTCAGTCACTTCTTCCATGCCTTCATCAACATACACAACATCTTGCATTGTCAGTTGGTGGTATTCCACTATTTCCCTCAGGAATCTGTTCTCTCGGGCATATGTCTCATTCTCATTAGCCAGACGAGCCTTTTCAGCAAGAAGTGTCTCAAGTTGTTCCCGTATCTGTTGAACACAATTATCTAAGAGTTACTTTAAGCTTGTTTCACTCTGCACACAGAGATCTTCCTTCCAATAAACTTTACTATAAGCAATGCAAGGTTCATATAGTTGCAGGTAGCTAGACAGTTTCAAGGGCATAAAAGAGAAATTTAACATGAACAACATAGGAATAAGGTAAATGAACCAAAAAAATAATACCAGCTCATCATCTGCACGGTCATGTCCCTTCTCACGACCTTCCCGGTCCCGGAGTAACTTATTTTCTTCTTCTAGTTGAGCACAGCGAGCTTTGGCAAATGCTAAATCCGCTTTAACAGTTTTTAGCTCGCGAAGAAGTAATTTTGCTTTGGCAGCTGTTGCCATTGCCACCTGTGGCCGAAGCAAAGGGAAGTTTATGCCAGTCAACTCATGTGAAACTTAAACAATTGATTATAATATGATAAACAAGCATTGGAAACCCAGACAAGCCGATAATTTAAAATACTGAATCACGATCAACATAAGGCAAAAATAATTTTCCCACATGTGAAGCAATAGCGAGAATGTCCTCACAATGAGTATGATATCATATAAGCAGCTTAATCTTGCCTGGGACGCAGTAGGCTAAAGCCTGATGCCAATGTGGTGTGGGGTTTGGACTAAAAATATAAGATAACCATACGACATTAAACTAAACTTTGTGGTTAGCTTCAAATTTATTTATATTAGCAACTGCAGTCATATGTCAATGCATTAACCACAATTACATGTTTGCCACCTTACGTCGCGGGATGCCTTGAGTTGTGTTTCATGATCTGTTAGATTCTCTGCTTGGGGTGGTTGCTTAAATGCACCGCTAATCACTCCAGAAGCTTGATTTGGGTGTCCAGGACTGCTTCCTTTTCGCCTTATTTGAGTCCTCAGATCTGCAGTTTTGGTTTCCACAATCGTCCGACCTTCCTGAGAAATATATATATATATATATATATAGAACACAACTCTCATATGCGTGAGCAATTAAGTACCAACTACTAAAAAGAAAATTGCAGCTATCACTCGAGCTAATAATACAATTTTGAAGCAACAGAACCTCAAATTTAACGGAATAATAGAAGATGCACCTCAAAAGCCTTCTCAAAGGTGTCTCCTAGCTGATTGAGGGAAGAGGTAATAGCATCCAAGCCCTTCCTTAGTCTAGGATTATCCATTTTCAGAAGACCCTCGGGTGATTGATATGATTGTTTGAAGTTGAACTGTTAACGAAAGGGGGAAGCCATGCCAAAGAAACACAAAAATTCAGTCCAATTGAGTAAGCACTAAACAAGGTTCAAATAAAAATATAAGATTGAGTTATGTGCCCTGCATTAAACAAGTAATCCGATTTCTCTGCTCCATTTGAAAAAGCATCACGATATTCTTAGTAATTTAGGAGGGATCACCATTTATTTTTATTTATACACACACACACACATATTATGTATAATTTATAAATGTATATGACAGAATGCACGTGAAAGAAGAGGAACCAGAGAGAATCCACATTAGAGTAGAAAAAGAACAAGGCAAAATCAATCAATCAATCAACCAATCACCTGGCCACCATTCGAGGTATGAAATGACTGCGATCCAAGTCTCTCGCGCATTTCATTTCGCGAATTAAAATTATCTTCATCAAGAATGGATTTGGCTTTCTGCGCCAGAGTTCCCCAGAATCCAGACTTGGAGTCATCCCTGACTGAGGCATCCTCATTTAAATCAAAGCCCTACATTTCCGCAGAGGAATCGGCAAAAGGAAAACGAAAAATAAGGAATTGAGAAAAACCTAATCCGATCATTAAAAAAAAAAAGAAGGGTGGAAATGTAATGCAATGCATAGGAACAAACCTTGGATCTGAGATGATCAGAGGCAAAAGCGGAATCGTTGTAAGCCAAGGAAGGAGTGGAATCGCGACGATTGGCGGAGGCTTTGATGGCCTGAGCGGCGAGAGAGGAAGAAGGAGAAAAAGAATAAGAAGGATTCAAGGTAGGAGAAGAATTAAGGACGGGATCATCGGGAGAAGGATGAAATTCTTCTGTGAAGGTGGAAGATCTGGAGATCCCCTGCCTCCTCCGGTAAGCCATTATTGTATTGTGCGTGGAATTGTATGGCGGAGACAGCCACCTCCAACGACGGACGAAGGACGACGGACTACGACGGCGACAACGGAAGGAGGTAGAAACGGGAGGGATCGATTCAACTGTAAACGAACTCTAATGGGAATAATCCAAATCCAAAGTTGTAACAAATAACAGAAAAGCACACATAGGGCCAAAGAATGGAGGAGAGACACTGTGGGCCCCATAAGAATAAAAGCAAACAATAATAATAATAATAATAATAATAATAATAATAATAATAATTAATAAATAAAAAAAATAGAAAGAGAGCGGCACATACGTCCCCTACGTAACAGGTGGTTGGTGTGTTCCCGGGTTAACGTCCAGCTCCTAGTCCTATCATACGTACAATTTTTTTTTTGGTTAAGAAAGAAGAGATATAAAAAAATGATCTATGAAAAAATGATTCCATAAATTTATCAATACAAATTTCTGGAGTTATTACGGAGTTGTTAATAAAGGTTTTTAGAGTTGTTAATGTGACCATTTTTTCATTTTATAATATAGGGATCATTTTTTTATTTTTTTTGGGACCTAAGTATAATTCTCCTCTTTTTTTTAATTACCAAACCAATCATACGTACAAAAGTTTACGTAAGATTGTAAATTTCTCGTTACCTTGGGATAACTCTCAAGAAATTACATAGATTCTGAAAGTGAGTAGTGTTTGTGTGCACGCGCTTATTTTGATACTAAACGCAGGACTTTAATTTATTTTTTAATATGTTTTTTTTCCTAAATTCTCTATGTTGGTATGTACTCACTCTAATTCTTAATATAAGATATATTTATCTAATTTAATTAAATTAATGAAATTAGTTAAATTAATTAATATGAGATGCATGTATTTTCTAAAACACCTTAATCATTTTTCTTAATTCTCTCATTCTTTCTTTTCCTTAATTATTATTAGGGAGCATTGTCTTAAATTTAATACTAAAATTAACTTCCAAAATATATTTTGTATTAAGAATCAGAGAGAGAAGTATTAAAGTTGGTGACTACATTGGCGGAGGTAGCATTTGACAAATATTTTGCATGCAAACCCTAGCATAATATATTTCAGGCCCAAAAAAAGAACCCCTTGGCATAATCTATGGACAAATTCTAGTATAATATATCTGACTTGACAACGATTTTCCTTATGAGTGAAGCTTTGACCAGAGAGATAATTAATTAAGCATCAAGCATGGCTTTTTTGGAAAAGAAAAGGTCTCGCAGACATTTCATACAAACTTGTGATTATGAATAATGTTGTAAAAGTTCTTCAAATTGATAACCTTGTATAGTTTGAAGTTTTGAATAATACTCTCTCCGGTCTTTAATATAAGATATATTTAGAAAGTTGATCTTGGTTCTAAATATATAAGATATAGTTTTCATATTTGTCAATTTTTTCTTTAATTTATTCCTATTTATGCTCTCTTAATAATAATTAAGCAGGAGAGGGGAATGAGGGAATTAAGGAAGATATTTAGGTTTTTTTTAAGAAAATACATATCATATTAACTAATTTAATTAACTTCCTTAATCTAATTAAATTAGATAAATATATCTTATATTATATTGAGAACTGGAGGGGGCACACGATATGCAATCGCCTACACAATCCAAATCTCAAGATTTGCAATAGAGTTTTGGGAGTAATGGATCTCATGTATATTAATAAAACATTTCTTCTCTCATTTTCTGGCACATGTATCATTTTATTAGAGGTAATTTTATTTAAATACTGTCAGGTACTAAATGTAAGCATATATTTTAGTGGGGATTCAAATATTAATTTATTATTTTATGAGGGACTAGCTCATTCCACTATATTAGACCTATATTGGTTAAAAAACACATTTCTTCTCTAATTTCATCAAAGAATACATATAATTAAAACAAGTGCACATAAAGTAAGCCCATTATATATATATATATAGGGAGGATATTATCATTTTTTTAGGGTAAAGGTGCAAAAATAGTAATAATGTTTTGCACTTTGAGCATCTAACAAAATTAACATTTGATTAGTTAAAATGCGGTGATAAACAATTTTTCAGGAAGTAAAATTGAGAATATCGTTAAGTTGGCGTTACGTCTGTCACTTTCTCTCAAGTGCCATGGCACAAAAAACAGGAGTACGATGACACTATACTAACATTTTTATCATTTTTCATAACCGGTCTAAATAAAATATAGATTTTGTTATTTGTTTGTTTGCTTGTTGGTATATTTATATTACTAGAAAAAAAAAGCTTTTATAACCGCCATATCTAGATTTTCATAGCCGGAGACGGTTTAAAAACTATGATCAATAACATTTTTATAAATATTGATATAAATAACGATAATCAAGAGAGGTCACCGCATTAAAAATTTTAAACTATCTCGACGTCAATAAAATATTTCACAGATTCATTGTATCTAGTTTATATAATTGCAGCATCTGGTTTCCAGTCAAAGTATCAGTTACTTGATTTTCTTACGCACACACTCTGTTCTAAATATAAAAATAGATAACTATTGTTCTGATCTTTAATACTCCCTTCGGTCCTAATTATAAGATAAAGTTGATTTTTTTGGAGAAATTAAGGAAACCAATTAAATCACTTTAGAATATTTATATTTATATTTTTTTTCTTCAAACTAATTAATTTGACTAATAAACTGATATATAATCTAAAGATACTAAAAATATAAATACTCTAAAGTGATTTAATTGGTTTCCTTAATTTCTCCAAAAAAGTCAACTTTGTCTTATAATTAGGACCGGAGGGAGTATAAGATATATTTGAAGAGTTGATCTTGATCCTAAATATAAGACATAATTTTCATATTTATCAACACTTTCCTAATTTACCTCTATTAATATTCATTCAACAATAATCAATGAGAAGGGGGAAGGAAGGAATTAAGGAAGGTGACTAGGATGTTTTAGAAAATACATATCATATTAACTAACTTAGCCAACTTTTTTAATCTAATTAAATTAGATAAATATGTCTTATATTAAAAACTGGAGGAGCAATTTGTATTAAGAATATTAGTTAAGTTAATTATTTATAACATTTATATGTATTGGTTTTCCTAAAACAAAACCTTTAATAATTACCTCCATCAATGAAAGCCCCTCTTTTATGGCAAAAAAAAAAAAGAAAGCCCCTCTTTGATATGTACTACTCCAATAAAGAGGGATGATTTGGGGACAAAATATAAAATTTGGGAGGCAAACTGGATTAAAATTATTATATTGAATATTAAAACAAACCCCGCAATTAACTCCTATTGCACACTAATATGTTAATGTTAGGCTTGAATCTTAGACCTCATCCAAGCATAGCAAGTAGATTTTTTGCAGGACAAGTAGCCGTTGATGGCATAAATATTATTATGACTCATGTGGTTCACGGAATCAGAGATAATATAATAAAATATAATAGAATATAATGTAATGATGATTACATGAATCTGTTTGATTTGTCATTAAGAAAATATGATGCAAATGTATAAAAATCATTTAGTTGAATTACATTCAACATGAGAATAATATAACAAGAGACAAAAAAAAAAAGGACAGACCTATGGCGTTGGTGCTCTCGGACAAAACTAACTCGCTGGTTCCCCCTAACCAGGAGGACGATGATCAAGTGGTAAGAAGCTCTAAGAAAATTAAGAATGGACCTAGAGACAAAGGAGACTTTCTCTCAGAAGACAAGTGGCCGCAACTGGGTGCGAATGCTAAAGGATATCATGCTGGAGGTCCGTCGTTCGTAGAGAAGCTGAAAGGCATTGACAGAAACAATGGGCTTACTGACGATGAAACTGAGGACGGAGGGGAAGATTTCTCTGATGATTCCCTGTCGGATTCGACTCACCAGGAAATGGAACAGGACTCTGAGGATGCGTTTTGTAGGACCATTGAGGATCCACATAGGAACTATCCAACCTTCTGCTTCTCTGGGAAGGTTAAAAGGAGACTGTACAGGGCATGGAGAAGAGCGGTTATAGTTAAGCTATTAGACCGTCCTATCGGCTATAAAGCACTCCTTTCAAGATTACAAACGATGTGGGCAAGGAAGGGTGTCCTGAATCTTATTAATATTGGTCATGGATACTATGTAGTGAAACTTTCAAACAGGGACGATTATATTAATGCATTAACTGGAGGCCCGTGGATGATCTACGATCACTATTTAACAATTAGGCCCTGGGAACCGAATTTCAAGCCAAGTAGGGCGTCCATAGACAAGGTGGCTGTCTGGGTTAGAATGCCGAGAGTTGCTTTGGAATACTATGACAGAGAGGCTCTAACCTTTATTGGAAATCGAATTGGGGAGACAATTAAAGTCGATATGAACACTTCCTGCCAGTTAAGGGGCCATTATGCAAGAATTTGTGTTCTTGTGGATTTGACGAAGCAATTAATGTCTGGGTTCTCATTGGATGGCGAAGATTATTATCTGGAATATGAAGGGCTACATTCCCTTTGTACTACTTGTGGAATTTATGGTCACAGATTTGAGGCATGCCCGGATAAGACAAAAACAGAGCAAGAGAAAAAAAATGCTGCAAACGACCCAGGAGTGCAGCAAGAAGATGAACATATGTTAGTCTCTCAGGAAGATATACGGGAACCAGAGGTTTGGCATGTAGTGCAGAAGAGTCGCCGGCAGCGGAAAACTCCGACGAGCAAAGGGGAGAGTTCTCGCAGGGGAATTCCGGGTACTCGATACGGAGTGCTTGCTGATATGGACAATTCCGTACGATCAGAGGGTGCCATTCCTGGAAATACGGCGCCATTCCAGCAGGTAGTGGAGCAGCAATCATCACAGAATTATGGGAAAGTAGTACGGCAGAGAGGTAGTAACGGGGGAGTGGGGAGTGAAGATTTTGTGAAAGGAGTGGAGCAGCATCCTGACATGTTACAGGTGAGTGCGGGTGTGGAGAAATATAAGGAGGGGCAGAGAAGGAAAGAGAAAAGAACACGTGTGATGGTCCAACAAGAGTGCATGAGTGGGGATATTATAGTATACACCAGGGATGGTGGCTCGGGTGGGCAAATGGAGATTGAAGATATCTGTGAGAATGAAGAAAACATCAAAAGGGGGTTGGAGGAGAGAGTCAAAGAAGTATTGGGCCAGACCCATAATTCCCTGATGGAAGCGGATCCAGTAGGGGCAGCGGACTTGGATCCAGGAGACATGGTAGCTGGGTCGGTGATGATAAGCCCAGATGAGGAAAGGCAGGGAGGAATAGATGATGTGGGTGGTTCGATGGTTCCGGAATCCCAATTCCCTTTGGGGAATTAAGGTGCTGGAAGTTGGGTTTCATAAATAAAATTATTATTTTTTATGGATTGTTTAATTTACTGGAATGTTAGGGGGCGTGCAATAAAGGGCTCCTCAGAAACCTGAAATTGATTTTTAATGGGTCACGACCCAAGTTGGTTATTTTATCAGAAACGAAATGTGATCAGGAGTCTCGCATACAGCATGTGAGGAAATTGGGCTTTGACTTAATGGTTTTTGTGCCGAGTGTGGGCCATTCAGGTGGGTTGGTGGCAGCCTGGTCCAGTTCTGAAATCACAGTACAGTTGATCGAAAAAGATAGACAATTCATTCACCTCAAGTGTGAAGTTCCTGGTTATCGGAAGTTCAACTTAACGGCAGTGTATGCAATTCCACATTCAAATCTAAGGGAAGCTCTATGGGAAAAACTATTGTTGATTTCTTCCACTATTTCCGAACCCTGGACAGTTGTGGGAGATTTCAATGATATTCTTAGTCCTAGTGAGCGGAGAGGTGGGGCGGTGTGCGTTTCTTCCAGACTTCGGTGGTTTCAGGACAGAGTTGATGCTTGCAATCTGACGGATATGGGTTTTATAGGGTCGCGGTTCACTTGGAAGGGTCCACACACCTCTGGTTTTACAAGACTATTTGAGAGGCTAGATCGGGCTTTTGGGAATGGTACCTTCTTAGCGCAATTTCCGGATAGCATTCTAAAGGTACTTCCCAGAATTCAATACTCTGATCATAATCCCATTCAACTGAGATTGGGTAATAATAATGTTCGAGAACAGGTTGTTAAACCTTTTAGGTTTGAAGCTATGTGGCTCCTTCATGATACTTTCAAGGAGCTAGTAAGTAGTTCGTGGGTTGATGATGGAAATATAACACATGCGCAGACTGAATTTAAGCGCGCATTATATGAATGGAATAAGAATGAATTTGGCTTTGTTGAGAAAAGGAAACGCATTCTTTTAGCCAGACTTGCGGGAATCCAGAATTCACAGGCATACCCTTATTCTTCGTTTCTTTGCAATCTGGAAAAAACCCTTCAAATTGAGCTAGAGGAAGTGTTGCGTAATGAAGAAGTTAAATGGTTCCAGAAATCAAGAGCTAACTGGATTTCGAAAGGGGATAGGAATACTCGATTCTACCATTTAAGCACTAGCATGAGGAGAAGGAGAAACAGAATTTTGGCTCTGAAGAATGATGATGGTGATTGGATTGAAACTGAGAAGGATTTGAAATTGCTGGTCACTACATATTTCAGATCCTTGTATAATTTGGAGAGTAGTAACTCTTGCACTCTACATACGGACACTTCCTTCCCTGCTATTGAAGGTGCTACTTCTCTCGATCTTCATCACGTTCCATCAGAGGAGGAAATCAGGAATGCTATGTTCTCAATGGGGGCGTATAAAGCACCGGGGTATGATGGTTTTTCCCCTATTTTCTATCAAGCAAATTGGAGTAAGGTTGGAAATTCAGTATGTAATTTTGTGAAGGCAGCTTTTGAAGGTACGATAGACTTACAGGAAGCCAACAGAACCTTGATATCTCTTATCCCGAAAAGAGATGCTCCTGAGAGTGTGTTTCATTTCAGACCGATTTCCCTATGTACCGTCCATTATAAGTGTATTACTAAGGTCATTACAAATCGATTAAGATCTATTGTTGATGGGTTGATATCTCCGTTTCAGTCAAGTTTTATCAAAGGAAGGCATATACAGGACAATATTGTCATTGGGCAGGAAATAATGCATATAATGAAGAAGACAAAAGGGAAGAAGGGGTTGATGGCAATGAAGATTGATCTAGAGAAGGCGTATGATAGAATACGGTGGGACTTTTTGCATCAAGTCCTATTAGAAGTGGGGCTACATTCTCGTTTTGTTGATCTGATCATGAGTTGTGTAACTACAGTGTCTTATAATGTCTTGTGGAATGGTTCTCAAACAGAATTTTTCCGACCAGCAAGGGGTCTTCGTCAAGGGGATCCTATGTCTCCTCTATTGTTCGTATTGTGCATGGACAAACTATCACATATTATATGTGATGCAGTGAAGTCAGGGCACTGGCGCCCTATTATAGTAAATCGAGGGGGGCCAGCAATTTCGCATCTTATGTTTGCAGATGATCTACTCTTTTTTGGGGAGGCTTCAGAAAAACAGGCGGTATGTATGATGGATTGTCTTGAGAAGTTCTGTACAGCTTCTGGAGAAAAGTTAAGTAAGAGTAAATCCTCTATTTTCTTCTCTCCTAAGGTGCCTAATGTGTTTAGGAGATCAATTAGGGACAGGACTGGTTTAAATATTTCTACTGATATCGGGAAGTACCTGGGATTTCCAATCAACAGAGGGAGAAAGCCAACTGATTCTTTTCACTACATTATTGAGAGAGTCAGGAACAAACTTTCGACATGGAAAGCAAATTATTTATCTTTAGCTGGGAGAATTACACTTGCTAAGTCGGTACTAAGCTCTATTCCCCTCTATCCTATGTTAGTGGCGCAAGTACCATCGGCTGTGTGCAACGAAGTGGAACGTTTACAGAGGAACTTCATATGGGGCTCTGAACAGAAAACACATGCTTACCATCCCATTGGGTGGAACCAGTTGGTGCTGCCAAAACTTTATGGAGGGCTGGGGTTTAAGAGATTATCTACTCTTAATAAGGCATGCGGGACAAAGTTAGCATGGCAGCTGGTGGTAGGCACTTCTGGACTGTGGACAGAGGTTCTAGTTCATAAGTATATCTTGCGGAATGAGAGCAACATGTTTGAAGTACGTGCAGGAGACTCACCTTTATGGAAGTTCATAGGACGACAACATGAACTAGTAGATATGGGATCTAGATGGCATATACGTGATGGGTTATCAACTTCTTTTTTCAAAGATTGTTGGCTTTTTCCAGATAAAAAACTAAGAGATGTTTGCTTGAGACCCTTAAGCCAAGAAGAGGAGGAGAGTAAGGTGGCGGATTGGGTGGCTTTTGGTACATGGGATTTTCAAAGGTTAGCTTCGGTTGTACCTGGAGACGTATTTCAAAGATTGATAGCAACAATTCCTCCAATGTTGGAGGCAGGAAATGATACCCTCTCATGGGGTGCTACGGCGGATGGGAGCTTCACCATTAAGAGTGCCTATTATCTTATGGAGAAACCACCAGCTAATACTTTTTGTCAAACTTACAAAGCTATTTGGCAGTGGAGGGGAGTTGAGCGTGTCAGAGTGTTCATGTGGATAGCATTTAATAATAGATTACCTACCAATGAATGGAGAAGTAAATGGTCAGCGTGCTCTCCCTTATGCTCTTTCTGTGATGAATCTTCTGAAACCATTTTGCATGTTCTAAGAGACTGCACTTATGCTAGAAGGTTATGGGTGAGTATGTTGCATCCACGGTTTCAGGTGCAATTTTACAATTCTAATCTTAGAGACTGGTTTAGCCTTAATCTTAAAAAGGATATCGGTGTTTCGGGTGATGGTAATTGGAATCTGATGTGGGGAGTTGCAATATGGAAACTATGGCTGTGGAGGAATAGAGAAGTCTTCAATCCTGAAGTTCATCGACCTACTGATCCTACTGCTGCAGTAATGAATAGCTGGAGAGAGTACACACAGACTCATGAGAAGCCAGTTCCAGAGCATTCGGACCCAGATATCCAAAGAACATGGCTGCCTCCTCCTTCAGGATGGGTTAAGCTAAATATAGATGGGGCTGTGGCTACTAATTCAGGAGTAGCAGGTTGTGGAGGAGTGATTAGGGACCGAAATGGAAGATGGAAAGTAGGCTTTACTCACTTTCTTGGGAGGTGCAATGCCTAAGAAGCAGAGGAATGGGCTATGTATAAAGGTATTATTCTGGCAAAGGAATATGGGTATACTAAGTTCACCATAGAATCGGATGCAAAAAATCTGGTACTAATGTTGCAGAAAGGTGTGAACACATCAGCCTGTAGCCTCATGCAATTGCAGATACACCGTTTATTGCAACAAACTGATGAGGTTCGGTTAGTACACATATGTCGCGATCAGAACAAGCTAGCAGATGCACTTGCAAAGAAAGGATTGTCCACTTCGGCAGTGATTCGGTCGTGCCCTTCTGAGTTGCAGACTTTGCTGAGCAATGAGTGTTTGGGATTCATTCCCCATTTAGATTAATATTTTAATGTAATTTGGGCCTCGGCCTCTCTTGTATCAAAAAAAAAAAATATATATAACAAGAGACAAAATTAGCCTTGTCTGCACATATATGTAAAATCTACGCGTTGGGTTCATAGTAATTGCTTTTCATATTGTGCAGTGAACAGGTTGGGTTTATAGTAATTTTTAAATATTTAATTATAGAAATATCATGCAACGTATAGGTTAAGTTCATGGTATTTTTTAATATTTAATGGTGGAAATATTATTTAATAGGATATTTTAATATTTTTAAAGGTGAAATATAATTTTTTAAATTTTTAATAGGGAATATTTTTTAAATTTCTATATTAATAATTAATTTTTTAATATTTAATTGTGATAATTATTTAATATTTAACAGTGTTTATGAGTAGGCATTATGGTTAATTTAAAAATTTTTAATAGCAATAATGTTTTTTTTAATTGATTACAGAGGGTCTGCATCTCTATTCATCAGTCCTATTAGTGTAATTCTCTTTATATTATATAAGTCCAACCAAACACTATAATCGATATGTTATATCGTGATTGCATTTAATCACCTCCTATGAAATCGAGCCAAACCGCTATTAACGACAGAACCAATAAGAAATCAAATAAAGAGAGCTAGATCCTCTTTTGTACTTTTTTTTGTTGGAGATCCTCTTTTATACTAAAATATTGTAGTAATATTGATCTTATTGAAAGTCGCTAATTCCATCGATATTAAAAATTGAATATATCCGGCCTCAGAGTTAGAACGTACAATCCAAGTTAAGTTATTTGGAACAAAATTGTGTTCAGCAAAAAAAACAAAATGTAATGTATAAAAAACACATCGATATTTACTAGTGTGTTTATTTCCCTTTGTTAATAGAATATTAGACATCATTTATATTAGCATGAGATTGTTATTTCTGAAATTATTGTCAATGTTTATCACTAAGTAATTCACCCATAAGAATTCAAAAAATTAAAGAAAACTACAATCCTATTAATTTTTTAAGTCGCGCAAGAATACTTCTAATCAAGTGTAAAAAGTTGTCATTAATTCACAGTAAATTCATAATAAAAGCAATAATTATATTTCTCTTTTCCTGGATAAGATCCAGGAAGGAAATATATTCCTCAGTTTCTATTTACATAAATTTAAAACAGGCTAACTTGTAAACTAAATGGAGTCTGGAATCACTAACACATGCCTTTCTTCCATTTTTTTTTTTCTGGGGAGGGAGTGTTTGAATAACAATTTGCAGGCTCTCCTGAAGAATATGTGTGCTTCATTATTTCACATGAATCAGGAGGAGCCCTCATGAATCCCCCGTTAAACGAAGGACAAAATCATTGAGATTATATACCCAAAACAATTTTGAAATCAAGTGAGTTCACTAATGCCGCCTCAGAAAAGAATATTTAGAAACAAAATAATCCATAGCCCCATTGAGATGACAGCAAAAATGTGAACCCAAAAGAGAACAGCAGCTGCTTCCCTTCCACAACCTCTTAAATTAGCAACAGCACCTGTAAACAAGGTCAAGGATTCAGACAAGGAAAAAATAAAAAAAGAACCCCAACATTCAGCTACTAAGAGGTCCAAGCAGAAACAATCTCCAAGCCAAGAACTTGTTTTTATACAAGTGATGTGTCTGATGGATATCACACATTTGGATATTTGAACCCCAAAAGCGTGTTTCGAAAATGTCTTAACAGCGAGAGCTAAGGATTACCGGCAAGAACAGAAGTGGGCATGGAATGCTGCAGGAGAAGGACAAATCGAAACATCTTATCACCAGGAGGCAGGAAACCAAGCTTGTCAGCCAACATGACAATGCCAATCCCAGCGGGAGGTACCAGAACTAACCGCGCAAATACAATAGCAGCAGTTGTCCGAAAACCAAGTTTTGAACTTCCAGGTCCTACAAATTTACATAGCGCGTACAATCAACGATCATTAAGATCGTCAGTCAAAAAGTTTTGACTTGAGAAACAATAGTGCAGATATATTATAAAAAACGAGACTGGCAATATGAGTTTACCATCGACAAGGTTGCCTCCTAATGCCAACAGGATGCAAGGAATCATGGCCTCCCTGATAATAAACGGAACTATTAGACAATGTCACCAATAATAGTTCAAATAGCATAACTGTAGCTACAAGCATCTAGATTCATTAAAAAATGTCAAGATGAATGGAACAATATTTTCAGGTGAATAAGTTGTTCTTTATGCAATATAATATATTTATGTTTAAAAAAAAAAATTTTCCTAGCTCCAACAATGGAATGTTCAGAGTTTTCACTTAATCACACATTAAATAGGCATACCCCAGAATCTTGCAACTGTCAGTGAAGAAGAACAGAGGAGCATCAGGTGTTAGGATCAATCGCTTTAAGAATGGGACTGCGCCAAGTACCATGGCTAGAATCTGCAACATATATAATTTTAGTAGATTAGTTCTAGAACATGGCAAACTTAAGTTTACAGCCTTTTACATATAGAAAGATGAAGCAATACTAGTTCGATATAGAGATGTAGAATGCAGAACAGAAGGTGAGCATATGTAGGTCTATTAAGAAGTTTTCACAAACACTCCAGATGCTTTAAACTTTCTACTTGACCAGGTTGTTTTAGCTTTAAAAAGGAACCGTAACAGTATGCCTATTTCCCACAGGTCAGGCTAATTGTCACTGCACAAAGTTTTGCTACTCAAGTTTCTAGCAGATATTTGAAAAATGACAACCAAGGCAAATTGGATTAGCCTACCAAGACAAGTACATACTGTTTTTCCAACCACGCAAGCAAAACAGAAAAATAATAGGGGGTGAAGGCAGTTCAGTATGTGAAGCTTACTGAAGCGATGATGGGAGGCTGAAGAATTTGCTTAAGCTTCAACTTCTCATACAGGAGTGCAAAGAAGCGTTTAATCTGCATCAACAAGGTGTTACTGAAAAAATCCTATCCATGGGAATGTATTAAATAAAATGATACCATATATAAGCAATTAATAATTGCATTGATGGCTCTCAATGGTGACTCCCAAGTAATGCATGATTCACCGGATAATAGCGTGCTCAATCATTGTCATCTTTCGCCACTAGCTAAACCTCCTCCAACAACACCACCAATTTCCTCTACCTTCATTTCAACTACACCAACATTGTTATTATCTTTTGTGCCACTAAATTATCTTCTATTGATTTTCTTTCTAAACCACACCTTGCATAACCACAGGCTGTGCAAACATCTATGCAAGTTTCAACTTTCTCACTGGATGACATTTGCAATCAAATCACTTTATATTATTGGTCTAACCTGGACAATCAACTAAAACAACTAACTTTTCACATTAATTGTTTCCTGGAGACCATTGAAAATATTCTTCCTTTTGCCCTTCCCCTACTTTTATCAAATTATATAAACGCAGAATAGGTTAAATGCAAGAGATTAATATGAAAATCTGTGTATCAAGATATTCTCACCTTCGGTGTTTTAGAAACATTTGGATCTGTTGAGGCGGCCTCTTTCTCAGTGAGCAAGGGAACTTGTTCAGGTGAGCCATCACTCTTTGGAGCACTCTTTAGGGGAAGACTTTCATTGTTGATGTCAAAGATGCCCTCAGGAGGAGGTGCCAACATATTAAATACATACGTGTATAGGATGATAGCACCAACCTAATACAAATCAAAATGAATAATTCAATAATTCCTGTTGACTAGCATAATTTTGTTTTACTGGAAGTATGGTTTATGAAATAGTATAAACATATAAACTTGCTTGCACCATAGAGAGAGCTTATTTTATTCTTTTCAAATCACTTTTCAATAGAAATATTTGCAAGTAAAAGCACTAAGACAAGAGAAAATAGTGTCAGACAGACACTTAAAACCTACCCACTGGCCAAATGATATATAGGCAGTCCCATCTGTGCTACATTTGTGTGTCTCCCCAAAAGGATTGGATTGGTCTCTGCATAAAGCAGAAAGTAGGACGAGCGGCACATTCCCAATGTTCCCTGTTTCAGAATTTCACAATGACATGATCTGTGAAAAATCAACACAAAGTTCATGACAATTTACTCTTTTCCTGAACTTTTTGCTTTTCATAAGATGGAGGTGTCCAAAAAGTTCAGTTACATGGGAGGGGGCAATGGATGCCAGTGGAATGTATACTCAAGGAAAGGAGAAAGAACTTGTAGGTTTTGGATTTGAGATCCACATGTTCTTGACTCTAATATGCACAACATCAAAGGACGGCAATTTAAGAGTACAAGAAAGTTGCAGATGTAGCTGGCATATTTAGGACTATCAAGTATATAAGCATAACTGTAAATTAAGGCCGCTACTAAGAGGGCTTACCAATTCCGATTTGTACGATCGTGAATTTGAAGAAAGGGTATGGAGGACGGACAATTAAGGCCACAATTAGACCAATCAGTGAGCCTGATATGGAACCCAGAACCACGTTCGCAGGAATGAACCACCTGAAAAAATGACACAAACCATCTGAGCGACCAAGTAATGTAAATTTCACAAATTGGTATAGATAGCAATCAAGGAAAGGAACCAACACAGAGTTGGTCTATGTATTGAGTTCGATTCCTAAAGGTGACACCTGTGTGTTGAGAGGGGCAACCACGAATCACAAACCCAATACCAAATGATAATATTAAGAAAGCAATCAAGAAAAGGAGGAAAGACTCGAGTAAAGTAATTACCATTGAAGCATTTTCTCTAAGGTGACGGCTTGCCCAAGTTCAGAAAATATCAAGCAGGGTAGCAATAGAGAAAAAACCAACTGCAAGAGACGGTCCCAGAAACGATTAGCAACCACAGAAAAGTGAAGGAATTACTTAACAATTACCAAAAGAATGGAGAACAAGAAGTGCTTACCCCATTCAGAAGCTTTCTTCCGTTAGCTGGCAAAATGTTAAAAAACTTGGAAGCCATGAGGAAACCCAGAAAACACATAGTAAATACTTTAGCTATAGGCAACACCGCGATTTTGATAGAGCCCAGAAGGGACTCTCCTCCTGCCCCACTATCGACGGCGGCGGAGAAAAGGCTTCGCACCGTATCCATGTCGGTCGGCAAAAGAGTGGAAAAGCTAAGTCACGGCGATTCCAAGTAAAGCCTGATAGAGAACACCGACGAAGTTTGGGGAAAATTCAGCCCATGAAAGTGGGCAGCGCATAATAAAAAGAAGTAATTAAGTGCGTAATTCACAAGCGTCCCGTGCAGTCAACAAGCTTAAGAAGATGAATGAAACAACGTCACGAACAAATTTTCAGCGAGAAAGTTAGATTCAGATGAGAATGACAGGTGCAGCTAATTGCAACAATTAATGATATAATTAAACTCTAACCGATGAAAAAGTAAGAGAACGAAACTAAATCAGAATCAAAAATCAAACTGAGAGTTCTTGGAAAGAGACGAGCAGAGCAGACTAGCAGTTAGGAAGTACCGTAGGGCTTTCACGTGAACCGGAGGCATATAATACAAATCTCACAGACAAACAAATTAAGCAATCACCCCACCACGTTATGGTGAATTAAGGCGAGAAGGAGAAGACGAAGCGCGGAATCTTAAATATCGGGTTTGGATGCTCTAGATCCGAATCCGATTCAATCACATCAAATAAACTGATTGCGGACAGACTGATAATATTTTACGCTACTGTCATCTTATATTAAGGATTGCTTATATTAAGGATTGGATGAAAATATTATCATATTTTTTCGTGTTATCAAACTTATCATGAAAGATTTGTTTACGAATATTAAAAAAGGAAAATAAGAAAGTTGGCAAAAAAAAAGAAAAAAAAAGAAAAAAAATTAAGGATGAAGCAAGAAGCATGTGGAGACTCTCCGTAGAAGATGCTTTTAGGTTCCAAAACGAAAACTGTCTAATACTTCCCTTGATTAGTTGATTCCATCATCTTAACGTCATTTGCTTGGTAATTAATTCATTATTTAATTAATTGAGTAGACCCCACGAAGTTAATGATAGGACCATTGTTTTAAGTTTTCAAGGAAAATAAAATAAATACTATATTTCATCCAAAAAAGAAAGAAAAGAAAAGAAAAGCCAAATTAGGGAGAAAGACTAAGGAAAACTGATATTCATTGCAAAGGATTAGAAAATGCAATTATTTATAAGGACTAAATTTCAAAATATTAATTTAAAACTACTAAATTTCCTTCAGTCAAACTTCCAGTGCTCTTCATGTTCAAAAAAAAAAAACACTTGGTCTCCCTATTAATCTCTTCCACATCCTATTTTAAAATTAATTTTACCATATGTCTCCGAAGGGACAAAATTAATTTTTAGTCTTAGGTTTTTGGCGGTTTTAGTTTTGGTAGAAAATAAAATTCAAATTAATTTTAAAATAGAATGGGGGAAAATTGATGGATAGACTATAAGAAGTTTGACTAAGGTTTCTAAATTAATATTTTGAAATTTGATCCTCTTAAATAATTATATTTTTAAGAACTTTTATAATAAATATTTTTTTTCTTTAGCCCTTGGCTTCCCCTAATGTTCTCTAAAGAAAAGGAAACAGTATTATTTATTTCAATAGGGTCAAATTTATTAAAAAACAATAAATATAAACCTACTAATTTATTGATTTTTTTGGGTACCAATTCCCAAGGAAATAGTAGGGTAAGCTACTTCTCGTGATATTAATATAAGATATATTTGAGAAGTTTGATCTTAGCCATAAATATAATATATAGTTTTTAAATTTATCAATCTTTAATTTTCTGACTTACCCTTATTGATACTCCCTCAACCATAATCAAGGAGTAGAGGAAATGAGGGGATTAAAAAAGATGACTAGAATGTTTTAAAAAATAAATATCATATTAACTAACTAAATAAACTTCTTTAATCCAATCAAATTAAATAAATATTTTTTATATTAAAAATATGAGTAGCATCAGATAAAGTAAACAACCTTTAGCACCAAAAAAAAAAAAAATGGAGAGTAAACCACCTCAACATTCCGTCCACATGTATCATATCTACCGGTCCACTTTTCATTTTGATAAGCGTGAACAAGGAAAAATTAATATTAAATAATTAACGATAAAATTTTATAAAATGTTTTAATTTTTTCTTACTTTTATAAAATATCTTTCTTTTAGTTGATGGAAGATGTTTTATAACAATCATGGTGCTTTTTGAAAGTTAAATCTAACATGTCATTGTTTAATTTTTTTTTTTTTGGTTCAAAGTCATTGTTTAAAATTTCAGTGTCAACTTTTTCGGCTTCCACAATCGCCGGACCTTGGAAATTTCATCCTAGTGGATGTCTAAATGATTCAAAGAGGAAAGGGTCCCTTAACCCTACTTTATATGATAAAGACTTCCCGACATAAAACACCTTATGAAAAAACACACACACAAACCACTTGAACATTCCATTTGTAATGTACCATTTCTCCCGATCCTATTTGGTTCTATATCAGTTGGAGAGGGAAACAAAAAATGCTTTATAGAGGTGTGTGTATCTTCCCTCTTAACGTATTTTAAAATTATGAGTGATAACAGGGCGGACAACATCGAGAATGAGGCGTTGAGATGTTATAAATAGTATTAGACCTAAACTAGGTTGATGTGGGGTAATGTGAAGGGTGGGGGGAACAAAAAACGTCTTACAACAGTAAAGATGTTTGCACATTTTTAAGTAATATTTATTTTTAGGGGCTATATGAAAATTCATTGTAGGCCTACAATTCTTTATAAATGGACTATTTTGCCCTGAAAAATACCATCTCCCCTTTTATTTTTGGACTAAAGTGTAAAAATACCTATAAACTTTTTTTAAAAGAGCACTTGGCACCCATAAATTTTTTTGGAAAAATTACACTCAGGTCCTAGAGAAGGAAAAATACGAAAAAAATGGTCTCAGAAAATGTCAAAATTATGGTGAAGTCCCATGGGACTTTTTTTTGTAATATATTGCAAATGGTAAAAGTCCAAAATACCCCTTAGATAAATAGAGAGAGGGAAGGAAATATTCTGTCACACTCAGATGGCAATGTTGGCGCAAAAAATTCATGAAGGTCTGATGATAGGAGAAGATTAAAGAGGAAGGTATAGAATTGATGCCAACACCTCTCTTATCTTCATTATTCCATTTGATTCATGTTTTTTGTTGAGTAGGTAAATAGATTTTTAGGTTTTCTTGATTCATCTTCCTTTTGGCCAAAAAAAATGGAAAAAGCTGTTATCTTTTTGTAGGTATTGTCCTCCATTATACTTGTAAACTATAAAGGCAGATTTAGGTAAATGCAATGGATATGCTTTGGCTGTAGTTTCAATGTGTTTGGGTATGGTTTAGTATGCTCTGTTTTTGGGTTTATTGTGTTGTGTTTCTACAATAGAAGGGCTAAGAAATGAAGATGAGAGTGAAAAGTTTGTGGTTACATCATTTGCTATGCGAAGGAAAAATATGTTGTTAATAGGTGCAACGATAGTTGTCAGTATGTATGCTGAACTTGTTTATGACAACTATATGTCATATTTAAATGTCTTACTTGTGGTGTAATGATGTTTGGTAAGGGTTTGAAATATTTGCTATATTTTTTGGTATTTTGAGTGGTTTTTACTCATTAAAAGTGAGAATTAATGAACATGGTGTGAAAGTTGTGTGGCTGGAAATCCTGATGTACAAAGTCAAAATGTCTTGTTAATAGGAGCAGCGATAGTTGTTAATATAGGTGGTAAACTTGTTAATGACAACCGTATTGTGCATGTGAACAGCGATGATAGCTAGCATGTTTAGCAAGAATCTACTATGTTTCCTTCATATAAGGGGGAAGGTTTATAGTTAGTGGAGACGATGATATAACATATGTTGGGGAAATAGTCAGATTAAGAAACATTAGGAAGGGATGAGTTATGAAGAGTTCAAAAGAATGATATCCTCTATTATGGGAAAAGAGAGTGAAGGACTTGTTATGAAGTTCACACTGACGTTTGATAAAATAACATTTGTTCACATGTATGTGCAGCAATCAAATTAGTTCATCGTAGTGTGTACTCATGCTTCAATTATTGCTACAAACTTTCTACCCAAGAAAAGGTTTATGCAACTTCCATTAGACCTGTAGCAATATATAATTGCCCCTGTCCTAAAGCCCTTACAGTGACATAGCTGATAACACAAAATTTGTTACGACCAAAGTCACTAGAAGGCCCCCAGGAAGGCAAAAAAAAAAAAAACAAGAAGAAGAATTGAATCTCAGTTTCAAAACAAAAGGGTTTATTATTATGGCAGGTACAATAAGGCTGGCCACACTATAAAAACTTGCAAGAATCCTAATCCAAGCTGATCAATTATGATGGCTTGGGTTCTTTTGTTTTTGTAAAGTGCATGTCATATTGTTTTTTTTTGTAAATCTCATTAGATAGAAATCCAAACCACTTCCATTGCAAATCTCATCCTTTCACCCTCATCTTTTGGGCATGGTTCTTGTGTTTTTGTAAAGTGCATGCCATACTATTTTTTGTAAATCTCGTTAGATAGGCTAAAAACATTTAAATATGACATATAGTTATTATTAATAAGTTCAGCACACATATTGATAACTATCGTTGCACCTATTAACAACACATTTTTTCCTTCGTATAGCAGGTGATGTAACCACAAACCTTTCACCCTCATCTTCACTCCTTAACCCTTCCATTACAGAAACAAAGCACAATAAAGCCGAATACAGAGCATACTAAACTATACCCAAACAAATTGAAACCATAGTCAAAGCATATCCATTGCATTTACCTAAGTCTGCTTTATAGTTTACAAGTATAATAGAGGACAATACCCACAAAAAGATGATAGCTTTTTCCATTTTTTCTGCCAAAATGAAGATGAATCAAGAAAACCTAAAAATTTGTTTACCTACTCAACAGAAAATATGAATCAAATGGAATAATGAAGATAAGAGAGGTGTTGGCATCAATTCCATAACTTCCTCTTTACCCTTCTCTCATCATTAGATCTTCATGAATTTTTCACGCCAACGTTGCTGTCTGAGTGTGACAGAATATTTCCTTCCTTCTCTTTATTTATCTGATGGGGGTATTTTGGACTTTTGCCATTTGCAATATATTACAAAAAAGTCCCATGGAACTTCACCAAAATTTTGACATTTCCTGTGACCATTTTTTCATATTTTTCCCTCCCTGGGACTTGATTGTAGTTTTTCCAATTTTTTTGTGCAAAAATACCTATAAAACTTTGCTAAACGGGGGTAAAAATGCCATTACCGTTAGAGGAAGGTAACTGCCGTTACTTTTTTGCTGAGTGGACCCTATATGTTACTTTTTGGGTGCAAAAATACCCATTAACTTCAATCGAAAGTTCGTCCAATACCATATACTTTTTGGATATGCATATGCATTTGTAAATTACTGACATTTTTGTCCTTTAACCCTTTAAAAAGCTCTCACTCACTCTCCCCCCAACATCCTTTGTGATTCCTCTCATACAGAACTCTTCCTCTTGGCTTCTCATAACAACACAGGCCAATGCCCCCAATTGTACAACTCAGGAAACTTTTGCAATTTGATTGCAAAAAGTTCAACGTGCATTGAGCTAGAGTATACAAGTTTGACATGCTGAAAAATTCGTTGTTCCGATCGTATACTTTTTCCTCATATTAGGTTTAGTCGCCTCATTTGCCATTTGGTTCATAGTATTATATAGGGGTGTCCATTTTTTCCCGGTCCCGGCAGTCCCGGCCCGGTCCCGGCAAGACAAGGACTAAAAAATCCCGGCCTTACCGGGACCGGGACCGGGAGTAGAAGATACCGGGACCGGGACGGGATCCGGTCAAGGCTTCGGGATTCCCGGTCCCGGTCCCGGTCCCGGTATCTTATGCATACAGTTTTTTTTTTGGTTATGTTAATGTTTAATGGGTTCTTGTTCTAATGGGTTAAACTTGGCCCAAAACTAATAAAAATAACTGTAAAAAAAAACAGAACCCATGATTGAGAATGCAAGCCCAGAACGGTTGTGACTTGTGACAAAAAAAACAATGAAGTGAATGAGCTTGTCACTGTCAGCTTGAGTGGAGTGAGGAGTCTATCACTTTCGTCAGTTCGTGTTTCGTCCGCCACGGCGCCACCAGTCACCACGGTCTCACACTCTCACTCTCACGGTCACGGTCTCAGTCTCGAGTCTCGACGTCGGCATCTCCGTCTCCGTTCTCGCTGGCGGCTTCTCCGTTCTCGCTGTCGGCATCTCCGTTCTCGCTGGGGGCTTCTCCGTTCTCGCTGGCGGCTTCTCCATTCTCGCTGTCGGCATCGGGAGCTTCTCTGTTCTCACTCTCGGCCTCGGCGTTCTCAGTCTCTCGCAAGTCGCATTCTCACTCTCGGCTTCTCCTTCTCGGTCTCCGGTTCTCCTTCTCGGTCATGGCTGAGCGTGAGAGGTATTTCTTTGTGCAAAACAAAAAAAAAAATCAGGTGTTGGTGTCAAACCGGGAATTCCCGGTCTTGGTCCCGGGATAGTCCCGGTTGTTCCGGGACCGGTCACAAATTCTCAATCCCGGCCTCTTGCCGGGACCGGGACCGGGAGTGGTTGATCCCGGTCCCGGTCCCGGATATGAACACCCCTAGTATTATACAATGTTCTCATGAAGCTTACTTGGTAGGAGACATTTCTAGTGTTCAAGATGACCACTCTAGGCCTTGTGTGAGTTGTGTCGATAGTGGAGAAGATGGAAGGCCTATAATAGTGAAGCAAGCACTCGTTGTATTGGATTATTGCCTTCTTCAAAATTCTGTACTCGGTAGATAATCGTTGAGTTGCGTTAGGGACATATTAGTGGCACATCGTGAGGTTGACGTCACCCCTGCACATGAAGGGACAAAAATGCCGACAATTTACCCTAACTCAGTGCACGCTGGACCTTTTGCCATCAAATTATAGAAATTGCCTAAGTGGTACAATTGGGGGCCTTGGCCTGTGTTGTTATAGGAAGCCAGGAGGAAGAGTTTTGTATGAGAGGCATCACGAAGGAGGTGGGGGGGAGAGAGTGAGTTAGAGCTTTTTAAAGGGTTAGGAGATAAAAATGCTGGCAGTTTTCATATGCATATTCAAAAAGTATATGGTGTTAGATGCATTTTTTATAAAAGTTAATGGGTATTTTCTCACTCAAAAACTAACATGTGACGTCTACTCAACTAAAATGTAATGACAGTTACTTTTTGTCCCCATTTAGAATAGTTCATTGGCACTTTTGCACACAAAAAAATTATGAGTGTCAGGTGCTCTTTTGAAATAAGTTTATGGGTATTTTTACACCTTACATCTTTATTTTTTTTAGTGACTTCTCTCTCCTCGTCTGAAAAGCACCCATGCCTGGCATCATCCCACCTCCAGCCAGCCATCTCCAACTACATCTTCGCCATCTCTGTTGTACTGCTAGCCTCTTCCCTCATCTCCGCCACTATCATCCCCTCTCCCCTCATATTCGCCGTCAACATTTCCTGTTATCTTTGCCACCACAGTCGGCGCCTTTGTCTTCTCCACCACCAGCAACCTTTTCGTCTTCTCTACCATCAACAGCATCTTCCCTCCTCATCTCCCTCAACATCATCAACCTCCTCCCTCTTCGTTAAAAACTGTCTTCTCTATTCAAATTCCCTCTGCATCAAAGTCTGTCTTGAAAGATGTTATGGAATTAAAATCTTGATAATCAGTTTAGCGAGTTGGCACAACTTCTTGAAGCAAGGCTCTTTCTGGGAACAAGAATCACTTGCAATAAGAAATTAAGGTGCTGCGAACTTATCTTAGATCACAAAATTGGCACATCTTTAAGTTTCAATATATTTTTCTTAGATGCATTCCTTTATATTTTTTGCCATCAAGTTTCCTTTTTGCCGTGGACGATGAGGGGAAGGCCGGAAGGTTGAGCAAGGAGGAGGGAAGAGAAAGTGAAAGAGGGAATTGGAATGAGGGTGATTTTGTAATTTCATATTTATTTTTATTTAGTTTGATATGAAAAAATATGTTTATTATCAACCTTCTCAATATCATGCCAAACATCCTCATGGTAATGAAGATTACATTGCCTCCTAAACCTCTCCGGAATTTGTCCCAAACAGAGCAAATACCCTTACAGGTTGATGAAGCACTTCTTCTAGGCCTAGGCCCATCCATATTATCCCATTTATACTTCCCTCTTAGAACTTGAACCCATAACTTTTCCTTATTATTCAGCATCTGCCAGCAGAGTTTCATAATGAATGTCTCGTTTTGCTTACACATATCTCGAATCCCCAAGCCACCTTCTTTTTTATCTTTTGTAATCTAGTCCCAAGAAATGAAATGGAGTTTTTTCTTATCATCCTTCTCATCCCAAAGAAATTTCCTGCTTTTTCTTTCCAGATCATTTAGAACACCCTTCAGAATCAATATTGTCTGCATCTGATAAGAAGGCAAGGCCGATAGGACTGCTTTTATGAGAGTTGTTCTTCCTGCAAAGCTCAAGCAACCCCGCTTCCACCCAGAAATCTTTTTCATAGCTTTTTCCATAATGGGCACAAAAGTGAGTTTCGTAACTCTTCTATGAATTAGCGGAATACCCAGGTATTTTCCCAAATCTGCCGTTAAACCAACACCCATCTTTTGACTTAGTTCGAAAGCTCTGGAGAAATGAACTCCCTAGAGAAACATACTTTAGTCTTATCATTATTCATTTTTTGACCCGACATATTACAGAAAGACTGCACACAATTTAGAATTACCTCCACTTGACTCTCTGAGGCCTCTCCAAATAATATAAGGTCATCCGCAAAGAATAAGTGAGAGATTAGTGGACTAGGAGGGAAAGGTGTGTGATTTCACTAATCCTTGGGGCGATTGGGACATAGTTAGAATAAGAAGCTGGTTCCAGGATCACATTGTTCGCAAGATCATTTCCACTAATCCTCCATGTGAGGACAGAGTAGAGGATAAGTATTTTTGGAAACCATCCTCAGATGGTTGTTTTTCTGTTAGTTCTGCGTACAATTTTATTTCTGCAGGTGTTGACAGGTCAAATTCAAATTTATGGAGAACGCTATGGATATGGCAAGTTCCTGAGAAGATCAAAACTTTCATGTGGCTTGCGGCTCACGGAAGAGCTCATATAGCACAACTCCGGACTAGGAGGGGTATAACTGACCTTGCCTCTTGCCCGTTTCAATGTGCGCAGGACGAGGACTTGATGCACCTCCTTAGAGATTGCGTTAACGATCGCGAAATGTGGATCTCAATTGTTAAACCAGGTATGCGGAACAATTTTACAAATTTGCAGGGCGCTGAATGGATTGAGTTGAACCTGAAGAATGCTGTGGGCCGGGATTTCACGAGGAAGGTCAGTTGGCCAACTTTGTTTGGTTATGTTTGCTGAGACATCTGGGTCGATAGATGTCGGAAGCTGTTTGGAGAGGAGGATAACTTTGACTTTCATAATGCCCTATCGAGTTTCTTCCGAGCGAGCTGGGATATGGACTTAAGCGCTCATTGTAACTTTTATAACCAAGCTGTGAATGGGACTAGAGACCAACAAGCGAGGGAGCAGGGTTTCTATACACTTGAAGCAGACGGATCTATTCTCGACTCGGGTTAGAGTGGAAGTGCGGGAGTTATCAGAGGCGAGGATGGAGGTTGGGTGTGTGGGTACATGTGCAGACTTACACAAGTGCCGCCAGTAATTGCCGAAATTATTGCAATCATCCGGGGACTCCAAATCTGCTGGAATAGGAACTTCAAGAAACTTATTCTCTATACTGACTCTATTGAAGCTGTAAATTTACTTACTAGGGGCTGTGAGTATGCATACCCCTTTAGAGAGGTCATAGATGAGTCTAGGCTTTGGTTATTGAGAGATTGACATGTTTGAATTAGACATATCCCTAGGGATCAAAATCGACATGCCGATTACTTAGCTAAGTTATCCCATAGTTGCTTTGAGAATTTTGTCATCTTTGATCACCCACCACCTCATCTTCTGATAGGCGGTGGTTGATAAAAAATTTAGGAGATGTGCCTCTATTTGAGGGGTGTTTTGTATTAACCTTTGATAAATTAATGAAATCCAGTGTTTAAGTAAAAAAAAAAAAAAAAGATTACATTGCATATTACAAAATAAATCTACAATTGAGTCGAATGAGCTCAAAGTTAAAAAGGCTGAAAACACAACTTATAAGATTGAGGGATTAAAATAAAATTTTATAGGGTATAAAATATTGAAATATTTTACTAAATTCTATGCAAACTAAGTTCCTAGATTCTCTTGCTTTCCTTTGTATCTCAAAAGAACAATTTCCAAGATTCTCTTATAAAAAAAAAAAAAAAAAATTCCTAGATTCTAACTACGTTTAAAAACCCAAACTCATTTTGTCCCAAAAAACAAACAAACAAACCCAAACTCATGATTTCATATAAAAATATTTAAATTTTGAGGAGCCAGAATGCAACTGTAATTTGTGAATTAAAAAAATCTCAGTTGAATTTCCCAGTAAATTTTTTTTACTTTCCCTCAATTTTTAATTTGACACTTATGTGTATTTTTTTCTCAATGAAATCATTAATTTTACTATGTCAAGACCATTTCTCATATAATTGTGTTCTGTCAACATAGTTAGCCCATGTATAGGGTATAGAGGCCAACAGTGCTAATAGAGCAAAATTAAAGCATTTTATAATTTGCAGAGAAAATGTATGAAATTAAAAATTGGAGAAAAAGTATAGGAATTAACAAATGGTTTTCCCTAAATTTTATTACCTACAGTTCGTTCCAATAAGTTTGAACACCTGTACAATTCGGAGACGTGATATTGATGGCTTAGAAAAGTCTTATTTATCAGGGAAAAATACATGAAATTTCTCTATCATAATTCAAGGTATATCTACATACACATAAATTATCTCATATTACTAATTAAATTATTTCTGTTAGATTATTGTCAAAATATTTAAATTTAAATTAGTAAGATATAAAATATCTTAAGATTTATCATGATCTAAACTATCTCAAATATGGTACTAATACAAAATTTAATTTGAATTAAAAAATTATAACATGCATCCACCAATAAGTTGTTGATTGAGGTGGTAAGCGGCTTTATTCTCATAAGGAAGAGGACACAAGTTCGAATCTTGAGAAGCGCACTTGTTAAAAGAGGTGAAAACATTTTGCCCTCTAAATTTCAAAAAGAGAAACCTTTCATATTATCAAAAAAACAAATTATAACATGCATATTGCATCCTTTTTATTATGGAAAATTTTAATTAATTTGTTCATGGGAAAAATTAAGTATTTTGATCCTTATTATCAATAATTTTAAAACTTCAAATAATTTATTATAGATTTTTTAAATTTGCATCCAAACTCGATAATTGGAGGAATTTCTTTAAGGGAACATATTCAATTTTATTTATTGATCCAAAGATATCCACATGTATATGCAAAAAATATGCGAAAAAAAAAAAGGCATGCTAATTTATTGTTTACTACGTATGACTTAGAGCCCGTTTGGTTCGACCGCATTGCATGCCTGCAATGGCAATCTTGATTGCATTACCTAGAAAAGAGTGTTTGGTTGCTCTTTAGCATGGTAATAGGGTTTACCATGGTAATGATGATTACCAAAAAATTGGTAATCCACATTCATACCTCCCCCCCTATGAATCCTCATTACCATCCTATTGCATGGTCTAAAAAGTCTAATTTACCCTTTAGTTTTCCTTATCTTTATTTCACTTATCTTATTTCACTTGCTGTATCACGTCACAACTACCACCGCTACAACCTCTTCCTCTTCCACCGTCGTCACCTCCACCTTCTGCTGCCACCACTACCTCTTCCACCGCCGTCACCTCCACCCACCGCCACCCCCGGCCCAGCCACCGGTCCATCGCCACCGTGGCCACCTCCCCCTCCGCCGCAGCCCTCACCCCCGCCGCCGCCGCCGCCACCACCACCTCCTCCTCCACGGCCACCGGCCCACCGCCTATCACCACCTCTTCCACCCCCGCCGCCCACCGCCACCACCACCTCCTCCTCCGTTGCCACTCTCACCCCCGCTGCCGCCACCACCACCACCACTTCCTCCACCCCCGTCGCCTACCGCCACCTCCTCCGCCGCCACAGGCTCACCGCCTACCCCCACCACCGCCACCACCTCCTCCACCACCCTCGCTGCTACCACCACCACCACCTCTTCAGTCGCCGTCGGCGGCGGCCCACCACCCATTGCCACCACCACCACCTCCTTCTCCACCCCCGCCGCCCACTGCCACCACCACCACCTCCTCCTCCCCTGCCCCCCCATCATTGCCACCACCACTACCTCCTCCTCCTCCATCCCCTCCATCATCGGCTTGTAACTATTTTTTCTACAAAGATTATATTAAGGGGTAAAATGGACTTTGTGTAATATATTAATTTTAAATAATTGTTAAAATATTAACTCATTGCATGTTGCTTAAAAATCAAACCAAACACTACCCTTGTAATTAATATTACATTGCATTACCATTGCATCGCATTGCACTGCATCGCAGGGTGTAATGGAATCGAACCAAACGGGCCCTTAATGAATCAAATTCTTGTAGATTCCAATTTGGTAGTTTAATGAATCAATTTTTTCCCCGGAAAAAAGAAAAAGAAAAAGAAACTGTACGGTTGTCCTTTTTTGGGCCCGGAGATATTGCGGGGTTGTCAATCACCATTTAAAAAAATTGGCATAACTTTTTATTTTTTATTTAATTATATGTACATTGTATTTATTTAATTATATTTATCTAATGGGTTAGCGAGTTACATAATGCATGCCACAAACACAAGATTGAATAGTTTTACTTACCCTTCAAATCACATGCAAGAACACGTGGTTTTTTTCACCTGAAACGTGTCCTTTTGGTTGAGATGATGCTTTAATTTGTTGTTTTTATATGCACATGAATCTGACGATTTTTTAAATGACATATTGAATTTATTTATTTTTATGGCCAAATATTGAATTAATTTGCTAACTTATGATATATACAGGAAATAATACTAACAAAAATATATATTTCAAAACAGAAGGCGTGGTAGTTTTACAGAATTGCTTGATTTTGTTGTATACGAACTTGATTTTTGGCTCCAATAATAAATGAAAGTTCATATATATTATACTATATGAAGCAACATCTTTTTCTACATGCCACACTTTAATTATGAAATACTGTAAATTTCATAATTTCATAATATTTTTGAATTTAGTTAAATTAAATATGATATGATCTTTGGAGAATTGCTTAAAAAGACCTCATGGACAAGTTATTTGTTAAATGGGACCTGGGAAGATATCTTGCACATGGAGGGAAGATATCTGCATATGGAGGGAAGATTTCTGCACACGTAGGGAAGAATTTTGCACACATATAGGGAAGAGTTTTGCACATAGGGAAGATCATCTGCACACCAGGGAAGATATTCTGCATACGTGGAAGATAATCTGCACGCGAAGGTCCCATTTGATAAATAAGTTGCTAATGAGGGATTTTTTCACAATTTTCCCTATGATCTTCTCTTTTTTTTTAAAAAAAAAAAAACTTCTACTTATTGCTGTATATATGTATTTTGGATATCCAATCCAATCCAATACTATTCTAGATAAGTTGATAATAGTCAAACCAATTTAACTCTTTCCAGCGCCTTTTACATTCACTTAAACTCGATATTAATCTTTCATACTTAATAAAAAGAATAGAATATTTCATACTTAGGGTGAATGTGCAAAAATGAACAGTTGACAGTGAGAAAGTGAGAAAGGAAGGGAAACGAAGAAGGAAAAAAGGCTACTGGAATAAGATTGTAATTTTATGGTTAGTAGAAGGGTAAATCATACATTAACATCAAATACAAAATTTAAAAAAAGCTCAAAAGTAATTTTATTTGAAAATATAGACATATATTATGGGAAAAATAATCTTATTTACCGACAAAAAATAACTCAAAAGGGGACAGATTCATATTATGATAAACTTGTCATAAATAGAAAGTGGGGGGCGGGGGGGGGGGGGATGTTTAGTCAACCTATGGTCCCACGAGATTAAAAAATATTTTGAAACTAATGCTGAATAATTAATTGCAGGTGTCATAATCTTGACTTAATAATTGAGCAACTATATTATATATGTTGTAAAATACTAATTAAGGTGGATGTCCATGAGTTCCCAACTCTTGACCTTTCATTTCTACATCCCATAACCTCCCCAATGAATGATCTTTAAGAGTTTTCATGCCCATAACTCAAAGGTTACAATGTGTGCACTCATGAGGATTAAAGTTTGCTATTTACTTTGTGTAACTCTTAGTTGTGGTTGAGGGCCTATAAATAGAGTACTATGTACTACACTTTGTTAGCATCCAAATGAGTAAGAATCACTCCCTCCTTGCTCTCTATTTCTCTCTTGTATTTCGTCATTCCCTTTATCTCAATATCTTATACTTTCTTGATTTTATAACACGTTATCAGCACGAACTCGCTTAGAAGGCCTATGGTCTAGTTTTCTATCTCTTCTACTGTCTAACTTTCTCATTTCCATACTATGTTGTATATTGTTTGTTCTCTATTTTATTTTATCTTTCTAGTCTACATTATCAATCTATTGTTCTATATTATTTTTATTATTTTTCTTTTACGCTATCTATTTTTATCCATCCTGTTGTTATCTTTTACATATATCTGGGATAATTTAAGCCATTACATGGAATTAAATAGACTCTTTTACCGATTGTTTTATACATCAGGTTCTATGGCTAAGATTTGAGATTATATTATCCTCCGCAAGTTTTCTTTCTTTTAAATTTTATTTATCGTTTTCCATTAATCTCTTATTATGCAAAATTTATATTTATTTGTTTTATATTCTAGTATTCTTTACATTTTATGTTATTATATTATGTTATTTCATTTTATTTACACTTATTTAACATTTATATTTCTTTATTTTATTTACATTTTATGTTATATATTATTGTTTGTTCCTTTATTTTATGTCTTTTATTTCATCTTGTTTTATTGTTATTTTATTTACATTTCATTTATTTATATTGATACATTATTGTTATATCATTATGTCAATCTTTTATTTTCATTTGTTTATTATATTACATTAATATATAATAGTATTATATATGAGCATGTAATGTGGTCTATATGATTATGGACTTATCTATTATTTATATTTGATTATGAATTTGAATTTATTTAATTTATTTTCTAGTATTTTGATTTTATCGAGAGGCCAGAAGCCATAATATCCTTAATTTCATGATTAGATGACCAGAAGTCACATCACTTTTATACTAGCTCTTATGAGAAAGAACACTATTGGTTTCATTAAATTGCAAGATTGACAAGAAAAATTTTGGCACTTTGATGATTTAATTGTTACAAATATCAAAGCCCTGAAGGCTAAAGGTTCAAATATCAAACTAAACAAAGATTTTTGCTGTGGTCCTGAAGACCAATATTTGGAGAAATTGATGATACTATTGAAAGTAAAGAAAATATGTAAGAGTGAAAATGAACATGATCACATTGCATTTGTAGAATTGATAGTTGAAAGCTGAGAATACTTTGCCTTAGCTATTGAACTACAATCGTGGAAATAATAACATTTCTAAGGTGATCAAAATTATGAGCAAATATCATACTATGACTAGAAGTCATATGGATAGGGAAAAAATGGTATAATATGACCAGAAGTCATATAAACTAATATGTACTAATTTATTGAAAAAAAAGATCAAAATGGCTGTGAAGCCAAAAAGACCATGAAATATTGTGAAAAATATCAAAAATAGTTATGATGCTTAAAGCAATAAGTTACGGAGAAAGATGATCAGCTTGTATAGCCAAAAGAAATAATTGTAAGCCCTAAAGGCTATATGATAATTGTAAGCCCTGAAGGTTATATGATTTTGATTCTTTATGTTTAAATTTAAATTGATTGTGATTAATTTGTGAGAGAGAAATTATTATTTAACATTGTGATATCAACATGAGTGATATATAAAATCAAATAGATAAAAAGGTAATGATTGGTCATTTTAAAATTTCAGTATAGTGCCAATTTATTTACAAATTTAAACATTATTGGTAATTATTGATATATTTTGATTTCATGGCCTTTTAGGATTCTAACTACCTCATGGTTAATCCTTATAACTCCCATATCAAATGGTTTTCAGTATTTATTCATATAACCTTCAATTATAAAGTTAAGTTGTTTAATTACCTTCTTTATGTATAATTGTACGATTTATTTATACTTTTAAGTATATTGTGTATGTGAATACTATTCATATACATCAATGGAGTTTACCATCTCTATTTTCTTCTTGAGACTTGTATTTCTCTGTTGCACCAAAGATTTTCCAACAAATATTCAACTCATATACCTCAACATCAAGGTACTTTCTTTCATTATTAGTTGTATTTTTCATTTTAGCTTTGTCTTTCATATCTTTTCTCCTCTTAAGCACTATTATGTTGCCTTATATATATATATATATGCAATTTTTCTTAGTTCCAAACTTTTATTATTGAAAGGCATACAAATAATTTTTAATTTATATTTTATTTTAGTATTGATAATTTATTGCCTCATCTCCCAATTCATTGTATTGAAATTTCTTCTATTCCTTAACATTCTTATATGATATGTGCAAGTTTTATACATTAATTATGATATAATATGATATATATTGGGATCAAATTAGTTATAATGTGATATATATATTGGAATCAAATTGGTTTTAAGTGACATTTGTGAAAAAAATCCTATATCATATTTGAATTAAGAGAATGAGAAAATTCATTATGAACAGTTTATGATTTGTTAGACAAAATCATTTTCGTAATGTGCATGAACTATATATATAGTGCAAGTCAAATTTATGAATGATCAAACAATAAGAAATATTTGAAAGAAGACTATGTATTATAAAAAATTTATCTTTACATTTCTCTCAAATTAATTTTAGCCCCTAAACATCAGAATTCATTGCAATAAGATATTTATGTATTTTGATTATGGATCTCCTCATATTTTTCTTTATGTAGTGGTAAATTCTAAACATTTCATATTTTAAATATACATCAAAAGAGGCAAATTGAAGCATATTATTATTATTATTATTATTATTATTATTATTATTATTATTATTATTATTATTATTATTATATATAATATGTGATAATATATATTAGTTCCTGAAGAACATAAATGTAACAAAGTCGATATAGTTCCTGAAGAACTAATATAGTTTTTCTTAAATTATATGGGCAGAAGAAGAATTGATTAAGGAAAGTTATAACTCATAGATTTACATTAGAGTTTTACTCTATTACAGGGTTTAAATGATAGTCCAATTGATTGAAATCCATGATTAGTTATGAGTTATGAAATACTTGAGTTTTGAAATGAAAGATATATTATTAGCTTGCTATATACAAATTTGTCTTTGAAATATAAAAATAAAGAAAGCATATTTATATGACTCACACTTAAGGGGAAGATTGTTAGAATATAAGTGAGTTAATATTGAAGAGTTAATATAAGTGTGATTGAAAAGTTTTACTCATATACTTCCTCACAAAACCTATTGATCTCAGAAAAATGGATGTCATATTGACATTTTATATCAATACTTATGGAAATTGAAAAGTTTTGTTGTTGGTTAAGCAACATGTCATAGTAAACCAGCAGTTTACTGATCCAAACAAATATATTGTTGGCATGACTTGTTTGATCCATTCGAGTCATATATAAAAGATTACGTGTGACATCCATTGAAGAACTAGAAGATTCTTCATAAATAGCCAACATATTATATAATTCAAGAGTTATCATATGCTGCTTGTTCTCAAAGAAATTTGATTATGAGAGTATCACAAGTTATGATTTGGAATAGATCTCTATATTTCTGGAAATATATCAAGCTGATATATGGGCCTATTCAAATAACATATAAACCATACAAGTATTCAATGAATTTGATAGATGCATCTATAAGATGGTTACATATAATATTAATATTAGTTTGCAACCTGAAGTTTGCAAGAATATTTGAATAAATTATTATGTTACGCGCAATTTCCAGATTATACGATTCATTCATTGAAGCCTCTATAAATAGTTAGACTAATACTTATGAGAACAAAAATTTATGTTTTAATGTTGGCATATTTGATCTTACATATTGCAGCACTTATACTAGCCAACCAAATTCTCCCGATAAAATTGGCTTTTAGTCAGGAGCCAGGTATATTCCATCTTAAAAGTTTGAATGTGCATTCCTATTAATTCACTATAATGCACATAGATGGATATTTAAATGAAGTTAAGATAAATGTTGGGTAAGAACCTTCTTATTCTTGTTTGTCTCTAAATGAAACAAAGGGATGTTTCTAATGGAAACAAATGAATTTAGGATACTTATACTGCATGATTAGTCGATTGTCATTTGACAAAGTTTTCCTAATATGAGGGGGAGAAATTAAATAGCTGGAAAAGAAAAGAAAAAGAATGCATTATTACTATCAAATATAAATCCTCGAATATAACAATATGAACCAAAAGTTCATTTGGTTTGCATTCATAAAATATTACATAAAATCTGCCAGATGCAATTACTGACCTAAATGGGAATTACTAAATCTCATATTCCAGTTATAAGTGGTCTAATCAGCATAAATGAAAGTGAGACATACCCGAAGTATGAGAGAATAATCAGTTCCAAAAGAAAAAAGAAAGAAGCAAATAATCAAGATAAGCATATTAAGGAGGAAGACACTCTAGAAGAGGTCAATACATAACTACTTGCAGAACCCTCAAAAGAGGTTCAGGTACCTGAAAGTAATAAAGAGATCTCAATTAATTATGTCACAATAAGAAAGATGGAACTGAAAAGATAAAGTTGTCGACAATAGTTTTAGTAATAATATCACGTGATCAAATGAGGATCTTATACATAAATATGTCGGTAGAAAAAAAAGGTGATTGGCCAACTAAAGAAGGGGACAAGAAGCAATGAAAAATGTTCTTTCAGCATATGAAATTTATGAACCTGTAGTCCAAATATGGACCTGTAGCCCAAAACATTTGAAATATTAAGTTATTTGTGATATATGAATATTCATGTGAAAATAAAGATTTTCACAAGGTTTAATAATAATTATGATGAGGTACACATTTGGTAGTGGATACAATAATTGTTGCATATATTATTAGTCTGGCAGTATATGCAAATAAAATAATGCGTCTATTAGATATCATTATATATAGCATATGCAAATGTATAGTGAATATTATATGAGAGTCTTTGAAGGATCTAAAATGCCAGAAGCATATACAAAAAAATGATTCTATATATAAAATGTTGTGCGAGTTTGAAAATAATTCAAGCATATATAATTGATTGAAAAATATATTGAAAAATGAGTAATTTTACATTTTACTTTACTTGTAGATCAAGTTATCAAATGCATCAATGATTTCAAAATCACATATTTTTACCGTGGTGAATTTTCTTGTAAAGATACATTGAATTTAATGGTCCAGAAGTACTTTATACTTTATGAGAATATTTTTGTATTATGCTAATATTGTATCTATTATGATTTTATTGATAAAAATTAGTTCTTGCAAGTGCACAATGGATAACAAAAATGAGATTTGGTGTGATAGTCCTATTAACATATTATATAATATTATTTTGTTCAAAACAAACTGAATATGTGGATGTAAGATATATTTTGATGATTTTCAGAATAATTTTTTTTATTGTTTTCATGATGAATAAGATAAAGGCATAATATACTGATATTTTAGCATATCCAGAAGATATATAAGAGGAATACATTTAGCAGAATATTTGGTGACAATGTATCATTCATAGTTTGATAGCTAAAAGAATGATATGCTCAACAATACATTAGAAGTGATGTTCTTATCAGGGAAGTAAAACTGATGTTATTATCAGGGGGAGTAAATACGACATTATCATCGTGTGAAATAGAAACCATGCTGTACTCTTTTCCTTAACCAAGGTTTTATCCCACGGGGTTTTCCTGGTAAGATTTTTAATGAGGCAGTTTCGATTTGTATTGTGTACTCTTTTTCCTTCACTAGGTTTTTGTCCCATTGGGTTTTTCCTAGTAAGGTTTTAATGAGGCACAATATTTTTTTTATGGACATCCAAGGGGGAGTGTTGTAAAATACTAATTAAGGTGGATGTCCATGAGCTCCCAACTCTTGACCTTTCATTTCTACATCCCATAACCTCCCCAATGAATGATCTTTAAGAGTTTTCATGCCCATAACTCAAAGGTTACAATGTGTGCACTCATGAGGATTAAAGTTTGCTATTTACTTTGTGTAACTCTTAATTGTGGTTGAGGGCCTATAAATAGAGTACTATGTACTACACTTTATTAGCATCCAAATGAATAAGAATCACTCCCTCCTTGCTCTCTATTTCTCTCTTGTATTTCGTCATTCCCTTTATCTCAATCTCTTATACTTTCTTGATTTTATAACAATATATATATATAGAATCGATTTATCTTGAAGCATGGGGTCCTTGATGATGACAAGGCTCTATCTTTTTTATTTGGGCTAAGGTTTATTGAGCAGCCTGAAATATTTTTCCAGCTATGTTAACATATTTTATGGTGTAAATTTACTCTAAAGTATTAATTTTTTCAGAAACAATTTTAATTTTTTTGTTAACTGCACAGAAAGTTCATTAAATGAAGTTGCATCCAGCATCAATAACTATAATGGATGAATCACAAATACATTATGATATTGGCCACACATGAAAATAATACTTCATGCGTTGATAGATCAGCCTTAACCCTTTTTTAAATCTTTCCTTAGTTTGATGAATGATGGAGAAATGTCACCCGCCATATACAATACCAAGCCATCATGAGACTGTATACAATATTACCTCTGATCTTTAATATAAGTGCTAGTTAAAAATATAGAGTAGATTAAAAAAGTTAATTATGTTACTTATTTGTAATAAATATATATTGATTTTTCTAAAATACCATATTTCATCACGGCTTAGAACATCTCCTCTTCCCTTTTCATCCTCTTCTCTCATCTTCTTTTTTCTAACCATTAGATCAACATTTGTATTTGGTTCAAATTGGATCTTTTATAAAATTATTATTAACATGTTAAACTAAAAATAAAAATAATTAATTAAAGACAAATTGCTAAATTTTGATATGAATAATTTAATACTACAATAAAGAAATTAAAAATAATATTATGTAGAAAACTAAATTTGAACCACTCAAATATTGATCTAGTGGTAAGAAAAGGAAGAGGAGGGAAGAGGGGGGATTCTAAACTGCTTTCATCGTTACTATCCCTTAATAAAAACTCCTTAATGTGTAATTATTATCACAACTTTGGAAAAAAAAAATTATAAATTTGAGAGATAAAATGTATTGAGATCTTATATTTATAACCAATTCTAATCCTTAACCAGCTCTTTTATTAAGGATCAGAAGTAGTATATGCCCATACAATACCTTCAATGAGAAATAACGCTAAGTGGTTTTTTTTTTTTTGAACAATACGCTAAGTGGTTAAAATAAGTGGTTTCAAATAATACTGAAGTTTTGGTTGGTTTTTAAAGTGCTGACTGACTTTTAGGCCTCTTCATTAAAGTTTTTTGTTTTAGCTGTTTTAGATGTTGTGTTGGTGTTTAAATGTTATAAGTGTGTTTTTGTTTTTTAACTTTGAACCCCCAATTAGTCCTGATGACTCAGAATCAGTTGGTGGTTTTTTATGTATCTCACTTTGTCGTTTGCATGAATAAACTGGTTTTTATTTAAAACAAAGTAGTTAAAATAAGTGCATTTAAGTATCAAAATATCTCATAATTAATTAAAGATCCAATCCGAATTTTGGGGAAATGAGGATTTGGAAGGTATGATTATTGCTGAAGCTCAACAGGCTTAATTATTTTAGGGAGAATTTTATTAAAAGACCATAGGACTAAATTTATTTCAATCAAGAATCAAAACATTATGAATTTCACTGCAGGACTAATGACTAAAATGAAAATAAGTTTTGTAGATAAAAAGACATTAATAACCCTTGCTTTATTTTTTTAAAAAAAGATTTGATCATCACTGGAGCTTCGACGACCGGTCACCGTCCGAGTAGCCATCGAAGCCTTGGCACCAACTGACTAGAGCTTTGACAATTGAAAATTAATGTGTTATTCATAAAAGGATTCTACTTATTCATGGAGAGTAGAACACTTGCAAATGCGACTTGTTTAATTTGTGTTGTTCATATGTATAATCTACTTGTTTATGAAGAGTTGCACATTTACAAATAGGACTTGTAGAATCTGTTTTGATTATTTGCAAGTGTTAATCTCCTTATGAACAAATGAAATAGGCATATAAACTACACAAATTAATAGGTTAACTGTCAACACTCGTTTCCATTTCGATATACATAGAATAATAGAGACCAAGTTCTACAGGCATACAGAAGAGTACATATATACTGATAAAAGTATTTGTTTACAATCCAAAGTCAACCATATAGAATACGACAATATATACTACTATTACAAAATATCCAAAAATATTTTAGACATAAACTATCTATAACCACGAACTTTGTATTTGCCTCGAGACACATGCCAGTCACTTCCCTTGGTCTACATCCTTGCCTTTTACTCCACTGGCACCCGCTGAGATGTTTTATTTAAAAAAAGGATTCTAAAGAATCCTAGTAGAAACATGCTATCGTTCATAAAAAATATCAAAAGTGAATATGATATATGCCATGTATGCACTAATAAATAAACAATATAAATATATCATCTACATGTACACATGAGTAGGCCCAGCCCCACTAATATGCACCGGTTGGATTCTCACCAACTTCAGTGTAAGTGCCTCTAGCACTATTGCTCCTCTCTGGGAAAATCATGTTGATTAATAAAACGCATTTACAAACAATGACATCCACACAATCATAAAACTATGGCATGATGTAAGAAGGATAATGTCCCTACCTTGAAGTTCTATCGACCCCTTTTTGTGTGCCTCGTGAAACGTGTCGACTTTCGGCTCTCGATTCGGTCCTAAAATATTAAATGTACAAGAAATTGGTCATAACCTATCCAAGTGTCATTTTAGACTCTTCCTTAGTATTTCCTGTGGTTATATTAGCCTATGGTGAAACTTTACCAAAATGCCCCCGGGACCCTGGCCCGGCCTCACCGTATCTGGCCCGATGACACGTTTTCCCAAATTTTTTATTAGGGCTATCCTAACTTATTTTCATCTAAAGAATCCATTTCTGGGCTCAAAATTACCGAATTCAATGTCAAATTTACTAAATTGCCCTTGGCAGCCCTACTTTTAGGGTTTTAAGGGCGTTTCCGTAATTATGCTTTCTCGGCCTTTTCTGAAAAAGTGCCCAACTGTAACCCCACCTAATTTTCCCTTATGAATCCATCGGAACCATAAAATCATTGAAAATCCAACCCTAAGGCCCTCAAACATCCCTAGATGAAATTATGGTGTTCTCTGGGAAAAATTGGGGTTTTACGATTTCGGCTCCGTAAACGCGTTATTTTCTACTCCTAACCACTTTATTAACCATCTAATTGAGTTATAACAATCATTTGAACTAAAATTGGGCAGCATAACCCTTAGGCACACCCATTTCCAAAATTTAAAACCAATGGCAATCCGGCGAAATTTCACCAATTAAATTGCCCACAACAGTCATAATAGTTAATATGCAAAGGTTTGGAAGTTACCTCAAGCTCCCACAAGTTTTTCCCAAATATGGATGAAAACCCTAAGTGCTCAACAACAGATTTTGAGCTTCCAAATCTTAAAGAACAAAGAGGAGTAGCTTAGGATCAGAGATATATGTGTTAAGAGCTAAATCGTCGGAGAAATCGGTTTACTTTGCGATTTTTCTTATCCTTTCTCTCTCTACAAATCCAAACATTCTCACTCTATATTCAGCTGCTGTGTTCGACAGAAATGGGATGAGGATGAAGATGCACATGTGTTTTATAATATATATAACATTATACTTTAATTGTTTAACAATTTCCAAAACTTTCAAAAATCAATTTTATGTACATAAACCCTATGTACATGTAGCCAAGCTCATTAATCCCAACCAATAGTTTCTTCCTCTTGCAACATGTAGGAGACACCTAGGGGTCCCTCTCTATGGTCTCAATTGGCTACGTAACTTGTTTTGGTTACTTATACACGTAAAGTTCTAATTTTGGTCAAATTTGCACTTTTTGCTCAAATTTTTCATAAATTCATATTAAATGGACCAAAATATTCTAAATATATTTTTCATCTTTATTTTCCTTAATTAATTGAAATTAAATTCAATTAATTGGAAAATAATTAATTTTGTGATAATTTAACAAAATTATGATTTTGCCATTACCTTTCTAATCCAATTTCTTTTCTTATTTTCTTTGGCCAATTTCCATCTATTTTTGAACCAAATATTTTCTCTAATATTCCTTCATTTTTGGACCTTAATATTGGGCTGTTTAAATTATCCAAATTAATTCCATAATTATTTTGCCCATTTTCTCATAAAAATGAACATTTATAAAATTCATAAATTCTAAATTTATGAATTTTCACCATTTTATTGAATTTCTCAAATATTTATAATATTTTTGGTGAATCTAAAATTTAGGGTGTTACATTAACAAGAAAATATAGGATCATGAATAAGTCCCATTTGTAAGTGTTCAAGTCTTCATGAACAAGTGGATTATATATATATACAACACAAATTGAACAAGTTGCATTTGCAAGTGTTCTACTTTTCCTAAATAAGTCTTCAACTATCCATGAATAAGCAGAATTGTCCTATGAACAGCAAATTAATTTCTGACGGTCTGAGCTTTGATGGATGGCCGGTAGTGGCCGCTCCAACTTGGAAGTGGCCGGTGACCAATCACTGGAGTTCCAGCGACAATCAAACTTTCCTTTTTTAAAATAAATAAAACAATGGGCATTACTTTTTTTTTACCTACAAAACTTTTTTTCATTTTGGTTCTTGTCATGCAGTAAAATTTCAAAATGTTTTGATTCTTGATTGAAATAAATTTGGTCTTAGGGTGTGTTCGGCAAATGCAAAAAAAGTGCTTTTTTCTCAAAACCATGGTTTTGAGGAAAAAGTATAAGAACACTCAAAAATTTCAAATAAGCTATTTTGACCCCAAACCATGGTTTTGGACCTCAAAACCATGGTTTGGGCATAAGCTATTTTTTTTTACTTTTTGCACTTTATGGGCTCCACCCTCTCATTCTCATTGGTTCTTTTCCTATATGTGGGTCCCATGTCACACCCTCTTTCATCTTTTTTTTTTTAATTTCAGCGTTTTTTCTGTCTTTTTTTTTTTAATTTTTTTTTAAAATTTTAATACTCTCTCTTATCCTTAATATAAGATTTATTTTTTTAATTTAATTATATTAGAAAAATTAGTTAAGTTAATTAACATTACATATAGACAAATTTATTTCATTTTTTGTATTAATTATGAAATTTAATGTTAAATAATGGGTTAAGATACATCATTTTTAATGCCGTTAGGTGTTTTAATTGTTCACTTTTTAATTTTTCATTGTTATTTTTTCATTTTCTAAAATTTAATGAAGAATGAAGAATGATACAGTAGGCTTGGCAAAAGATAACCCATGTTGTGAAAGGAGATGAAAATTAATATAGTGTACGCCTTCAATATGTAAGTTTGATCTAATTTTGTAATTTACTACATAATTGACTAATTTTATAATTTTTGCATCTATTTTTTTATATTACATATTTGACAAATGTTATAATTTAAAAAATTTTGGACAAATTTATTTCATTTATTGTAATTATTATGCAATTTAATGTCAAATAATACTTAAAATATAATCTTATCCTTTATATGTAATTATCATAAAAGTTAATGTCCTTTTTAGTCATTTGACCATAAAAAAAAGCTATTCTAATAAAATCATCCAAACACTCTCATTTTATCAAAATCACTTTTTCCCATAATCTATTTTCCTATAATCTATTCTCCAAAAGCTTATAAGAACACACCCTTATAGCCCTTTAATGAAATTTTCCCATTATTTTACTCATAATTAGCGCATGTCATATATATGTTATATTCTTCAAATTTCATCTAACCTAAATTTTAACTCATTCCTTAAGAAAAGGTCATAATTCTGTTGCCTAAACGGCCAACATCATAGCTTATGTGTTTGTTTGGAATAGCGATAAGAAAAATAACTTATTATAATTCTGACTTATTAAACATGACTTAATAGAAAAGTCAGTTTTTATAATGTGATTTATGTTTGGATGAGCGATTTAGTTTTGGACAATAAGTACTTATAAATCGTGATTTACGGTATATGAGGTAAGTATGTGAGAGAAGTTTTATCTCGACTTATTTTTGACTTATAAGTGCTTATAAATCGTGATTCATATTATACGAGGTAAGTATGTGAGAGGAGTTTTATCTCGACTTACGTAATAAGCACTCATATCCAAAAAATAAGTGATCCCAAACATGCTAAATAAGTGAGGAGCTTATTTAATAAGTAACTTATTCTACCCGTGATACAATTAAAATAAGCCGAATCAAACACTGTAAAAACGCAACACATTTTTATTTGGGCTTATTGCCCAAAAACATGTTTATTTTCGCCCAATAAGCTGAACCAAACACACACATATCTCTCTAGCCTCTAAATTTTGTTTATTTGTTACTCATGTTTTGTTTTTATTCAATAATTACAAATATGTATTGAAGTGTTTTTCCCCCAACAATCATTTTGTCTACAATGTAATGAAGGGTATGTTTGTTTTAATGATTAGATTGCTTATAAGCTGCTTTTAACGTAAATCGAGACACAACTTCTCTGATATACTTACCTTGTACAGCATAAATCACGATTAAAAACTGTTTTTAAACATTCCAATCGCTAATCCAAACAAGCACGATATGTTACATGTGTTTTATAACTTAAAGTTTGATTAAACTTTAATCAACTTTAGTAAAAGGATATATTCTACGGATGGATGAGCACATAAATCAATGTCAGGGTTAATAGGTTAAACCGAAGTTAACTTGAAGGTTGAAGGTGAGATTGATGATTATAAAAAAGTATAATTTAAATAAAAAACATAAAAATACCTATTGAACAACAACACACACATAGTATGTTATAATAATATATTTATATATAATTAATATAAAAAAGAATAAATCAATTCAAAAATTTGAATCTTATGAAAAAAGATAGGAGGAGCATATTTTTATTAATTATCAATATATTTTTATATATTTTATATCTCCTTATTTTCCTTTTATTGTTCCTCTCATTTCTTGTTTTTTTTTTAACCTTAGCAAAGTTCTTCCTTCTCGAAGCTCATGTCTTTTATGTGATTTTCAAACAAATTCTTTTAAAAACATAAAGTGACTGGGGCCAACCGCAACCCAGCGGTTTACCCTAGGTGACACTAGGTCATCTTCGTATTTTTGCTGCCCGCTTAGACGGGATAGTTGACTTGGTTGGTCATTTTGGAGTCAACCAACCAATCTAGTTTGAATTTCATTGCTATGATTTAAATAGAATTCAGTTTGGGCAAATTATTGTAACATATTTTAAAAAAGGTAATAAAAAAGTAATTTTACTCCACTCGTCTTTTTTAATATTTTTTGTGTCCAATATATTATAGGGAGAATCCCTGAAAAGGAAAATAAAAATTGAGAAATGACAGTTGAGATTTTTTATTAAAATTTGATTAAAAAATGTCAAAAAATAATACTACCTCCGGTCTTAAATATGGGACATATTTTGTAGTGTAAATTACACTATAAACTATGTCTTATATTTAGGACCGGAGGGAGTAAGAAATTTTCAAATTTTTTATTACGAAATGATTGATATATCATTTCTCAATTTCTAATTTCTTTTTAGGGATTCTCCTAGTATTTTACAATCACTAGAGAATTAACTGGGATTGGACTCGGCCATGGCCCCCTCTCTCTCACAAACACATAGGAAGCCTAATAAATTTGATTTTTTTAATATTTATTGAAGTGAATATATATAATTATACTATTTGAAGAGAAATAAATAAAAAGTATCGAATATATAACACATAATTAAAATCTTTGGTATCATTCGAGTTAAAATTTACATTCTCCATCCACTTTTGAGCCTACAAAGATAATTCTAAAATATCAATTTTATACCTTTAAACTTTATTTTTTATATGCACATAACCACTGAAATTAAAGGTTCAAAATTTGAATTATACGCCAATAAATCTCTTAAATTTTAAGACATATGCTGCTAAATAATGAATAAAACTAATAGAATGGGGTTATATGTATAAACATGAAAATTTAGGAAGATTTATTATAAAATTTCAAAGTTAAGGATGCCATTTATATATGATGTAAAGTTCTGAGAGACATTGTATAATTTAATTTAATTTTTTTAAAAAATAATAAAAAGATACTCCCTCCGGTCCTAATTATAGGATAACATTTAGGAGTTGATCTTGATCCTAATTATAAAACAAATTTTTAATTTTTATCAATTTCTTCCCAAAATACCCCCTATTGATACTTTCTCAATAATAATTAAACACAATAATAATTTAATAATACACCTATATTTTACAGTTTAAATTGACTTTGCAAACTAAAAATCACACGTATCAATCATCGAAATTAAAATTTTATTAAATGTTTTAAAATAATTTAAAATTCAAAACATTTGAATGTTTTTTTTTATTTTTTAATGTGATATTGAAGATAAGAAAAGAAAACCGAAACCGCAACTTTCTCAAAAGTATGTAAAAAAATGGGTGAAAAACAATTCTTTTGGCATAACATTAGGGAAGTCTACCAAACAAGAGGCAGTCCTTTTGCTTGAAACTGAAGTGCAAAACTACATAATTTAAAAATTGATGATTAATATTTTTTTTGAATAATGATTAATAATTTAAAAATCCAACCTGACTGTAATAAATTTTGCAATAACCATAAGTAATAATACTTTTGACTTTTAAGATAAGGTTTGATATATTCGGAGTCACTTATCTTACTGAGAAAGTAACTGGATGCTATTTCGAAAAAAAAAACCAACTGGATGTTATTTTAAATATTAAATAAGGGTGTTTTTAGAAAATAAATATGATTAATTATTAACTAATTTAACTATTATTTTTAATTTTTTTAAAATTAAATAAATATATCCTATAATTAAGATCGGAGGAAGTACTAACCAAAGATTCCCAGCATCTTCCTACAAGACGGCCGCCAAGAGGAGTGAGAATCCCGCAACTTCGTGATTGCCTGATTTTTTTTTTTTTGGACTGAAATGATTGCCTGATTGGTTGGAGTAAAACAATTCAATTTAACAAATAAAATTTAAAAATCTCAATTGAAAATTGAAATTATTTTAAATGAAAAAAGTTATCATCAAATTTCAAAGAGTTTATTAACATGCTATCAAAATTATTAATAAATTCAATGAAAAAATTGTCAAAATTATTTAAAATCAATTGAACAATATTTTTCTAACTTAATAACAAACCAATGAAAAAATTGTAATAATAATAATTTTAGTCCACCGGAACAATTATAAATTTAATCAATTGAAAAATATTTTTTTTAACTTGATAACAAACCAATGAAAAATTTGTACTAATAATTTTAGTCCACCAGAATAATTATAAATTTCAGGACATTTGTAATTCCTGGGTAATCTAATTTAGATCTGTAATCAGTTAATGAACAAACACAAAAATAAAAATAAAATATAAGGACACGCAACGGAGAATCTTAACGGCGCCAAAGCAACGGAGACTTTCGTGGGTCGCTATCATGTCGGTGGTTGACCTGTCCTCCACAGAGGCAAGGCTAAGCCAACCCTTTTTCATTTGTTTGTATCTGCCTTTCTGTTTTTTTTAATAATATCTCTTCCTCAATGACATAAGCCTAATAATTATTCCTTCCTACCTTTAATAAAAGATTGTAGTGGATTTTTTTTTAGAGAGGTTAAGAAAATTAAATAAATTATTTAATTATAATATATAATATATATTATTAGATTATATATTAAATTATAAATTTAATAAATTAATTTAAAAAAATATGATAAATATAAATATTTTAAAATAATTTATTTTAGTTTCCTTAATTCCTAAAAAAAGACAAGAAATGAAGTAGTATTTTAAATCAGTTTGCAATAAATTAAATTCACTAATTCAAAAAATATTTTTTTAAACACAGCTATCTTGATTGGAACATTATTAGACTCGACTGAAAATGGTTTTCCTAAATATATTTTTTTCATTCACATGAATTTAAGCTCAATACCTCATGTGTTTAAAGGGTGGAAACTCTTTCCATTAAGATTTAAAACCAATTCATTTTGATTAATTTGCAAAAAATTTTAACTTTGTCAATGATTGATCTATAAAAACAACAATATATTTTCTATTAACATTTTCCCAACTTTCAAATAAAAAACACCCTAGATGCATGTGTTCTCTATCATCACTCTTGTTTTTATTGAAACAAAAAAGGTAAATTGGGTATTATGGATTTATTAATGTCAAAAGTATTCACAGGAACATCTTTAGACCAAGGTGTCATATTAGAGCCAAGTAATTTTAAAATATTTATCACATTCTTGTCTATTGAATTTAATTTCATTAGTTATCTCTTTCTTTTTTTAAATGTAAGCTTTTTAGGTCATAAATTATATTTAACCTGTGAATTACACGAATTTTTTTTTTTTAAAAAAATACCATTTAAGTCTGGCTAAAGCGTTGTATATGTATATATTATATCAGTTTTATTTTGAAAAAAAGAAGAAGATAATAGTAGAAGTAATTTCATGATTGGGCCAAGTGGCCCAAAAGCCTCAGATTTAGGCCCAGACTTCACACCGCACAACTGAAATTTTATCACTTCACTGATTTTCATAAATGGTTATAAGGGGAATTAGAGAAGATAACTAGAGTTAACTAGAAAATATATATCATATTAATTAATTTAACTAATTTTATTTATCCAATTAAATTAAGTTAATATATTTTATATTAAAGATCGGGAGTATAAATATCCAAACATGTGATGAAAGTTTCGGCGGTATTATTATAAATAATATCATTAATTATTATATGTATTTATTATTAACCCTCGTTCCCTTGTTATCTGCAGTACCCTACAATATTTGTCTGGCACAATATCTCAAATCATTGTTTCAAACTATGGTTTGCGTAACCTGAGACAAAACTCCTCTCACACACTTACTTCGTAAATCGTAAAAGCTATTAAAAAAAACTAATCCAAACACACACGTAATCTAACTTGACTACATGGTCCCTCGGATTTTATCGCATAAAACCTCCTCCATATTTCTTTTCCGATTAGCGCATAGTTTATAATATCACTTGTGTTATTTGAAATAATAATGTTTTTCATCTAATATTCCTATCAAATTAATAAAACTTCCAAACTAATTAACTAAACTTAATAATAAAGAAGATCTAGTTAATAAAGGGGTTGACTTGTAAACATAAGAATGTAAGCTCAAATCCCATTAATATGAGGATCTTATTGGTGGGAGTAATGATCTAACGTCAGCAGACTTTAGACTAAACTTAACTAAACTTTTTTTTTTTTTTACAAAAAATATAACTAAACTTTCCTAACTAAAACCTTCTATTGAGAGTTACTTAGATATTTTTATTATCTTTAATGTAAGACTTAATTTAAAAGTTGATATTAATTTAAATGTAAGCCCTATTCCAAAAGAAATAACTAATTTTATTAATTTATATGAAATGACTATCAGATACCTATGAGAAAAAAAGGAAGAAAGGAACAAAACAAGAAGAATCTGACATAATCAGACAAGGAGTCAAGCTGCGCTCAATGTAGTACTGGGAAAACGGGCCGGCCCGGCCCTGCAGGGCCGGCCCGTGACGGGCTCGGGCCTAAACGGGCCGGCCCGTTTAGGCCCGAGTTCAAATTCGTACGTTTTTCTGGCGGCCCGGCCCGTTTAAGAAAAGCCCGCGGGCCGGCCCGCGGGCTTTTGGCCCGTTTATGTTTTTTTTTTTTTTTTTTTTTGCCATTCTTTTTTTATTTCTTATTCTCATAAAGACTAAAATACCTAATTTAAAACATAAATATCATCAACACTAATTTAAAACATAAATATTATCTAAGTTTAATAGAATATAAACACTAAAACTTAAGTTCAAACCATAATTAATGTTCATAACCAATTAAATAAGTTCACAGCCACAATCAAACAAGCCTATAAGCTTCAAATATCAATAATAATATAACACCTGATTTGGATTTTAGCGTATACATGCAAAAAAAGAAAAAAGAAAATCAAAGAAGAGAAGCTTCAAATGAGGTCTGAGTCAGTGTGAGAACATTTCTGATATGAGGGTTAGGTTAGGTTAACTTTACCCTCTGATCAATGCTTGCTACCCATTGCCTTATGCACATTTATTAAAAAAAGAAAAAGAAAAAAGTTAAACGGGCCTAAAAGGGCCGGCCCTACAGGGCTACAGGGCCGGCCCTACAGGGCTTGCGGCCCTACAGGGCCGGCCCTTTTAGGCCCGCTTCCATTTTTAGCCTCTAAATCATAGGCCCGGCCCTTGACGGGCTCGGGCCTAAACGGGCCGGCCCGACGGGCTCGGCCCGAATTCCCGGCTCTAGCTCAATGCTTCCCCTGAAACAATACGCATGCAACTTCTCATATACGCATACGTATATGTAAAGTAGATAATCTCATTGTGATTTTATATGATATTCACTCGTTCCTTATACCGAGGGTTAGTTTATTTTTTTCAGAGATTAAGAAAACTAAATAAATTATATTAAAATATTTATATTTGTAGTTTTTCTATAAATTAATTTCTTTAACTTATAATAAACTAATATATAATCTAATGATAATCCACAATATATATTATATATTATATATTATGATTAAATAATTTATTTAGTTTATTTAAAAACTGATATAACTCAATAATGCTGTCGTCTATACTCTATGCACACCAGAAACTACATTATAAAGGTGAAGGCAAGAGAATTAAACAAGTCATGTCCCTAAATGTAATTATTTTATTATGAGAGACAAAGAAACAAACATGAAACACAGTAGATAGAGATAAATTAGAATAACCATCACAATGCTGGTTATTAATCAGAGCTTGGTGACCAGAAGGGGAGCTCCATATTTGGGGAACAAGACGAGTTTGTAGAAAGGAGAGTGACGATAATTAGGCGAAATCGAGAACGAGAAATTGGCGAGAAGAAGAACCAGAGATATCTTGGCTTCTATAAGGGCGAAGTTTTGGCCAGCACAGATTCGAGTCCCAAATCCAAACGGTAAGTAGGCTTGTGGGTACTTGCAGGCTTCTGAGATGCCGCCTTCGAATCTCTCTGGCTTGAACTCATCCGCATCTTCCCCCCAAATCTCTCTGTCTCTGTGCATCGCTGTTATAAAGACAAAAATGTTGGTTCCTTTGGGAACCACCACGTCTCCTACCTTCACTTCTTCTAGTGACTCCCTTAAAGCTGTTATTCCTGGCCCATACAGTCTCAGACTCTCTTGAATCACCATTGATAGCTACACCAGAAAAACAAAATATCATATTAATACTGAGTCAATAACTGTTTTGTCGTAACACATCCGGCCTTCCTGAATATAGAATAAAGACTAAACATGAGAATAAAGGTTACTTGCGGGGTTACGCCTATGAAGGGTAATCTGAAAAAGTCTCAGGTCATGAGGGGTAAATCTGGAAACACACTCGAAATTTTAGAAAATTCTCAAAAATTCAGGAAAAAAATGTCTTGGACAATATATTTGGGGTTTAATTAGGATAAAAGTGAGTAAAATGCATTAAAAAATGGATTTTATTTTCAAGATCACCCTTTTTGACCCAAATCGTTTCAAAATTACTCTTTTGACCCAGTCTAACATAAAAAATTGTCTTGTTTAAGTTTCCACTATTTTAGGTCCATAACTAACCATTATTCTCATGTCTGGTCTTTACTCAGGAATGCTGGACATAATGGTCATAATGAAGGTATAATGCACCTTAGGGAGATATTATAAAGACTGTCTTTTGTTAGTATTCGGGAGTTTTTGTTGGATCCATATCATTTCGGGAGTGTTATAAAATGAACAATGTCACCCCTTATAGTTAAAAATGTCAATGGTTAATGTTCATTTTTTAACAATTAAGGCAATATTGCTCCTTTTGTAACATTTCCAAGGCGATATTAATTTAACAAAAACTTACAGATACCTATATATCATACATATAAAATTTCTAAGCAAAATTGAATCTCAACCCTTGTTTTATAAATAAGTGATGAGATAGTGTGCTAACTTGTTTCATCTTGCGAAGTTTGTCTGTGTCAAGGACATCGTGAGATGATATGTCAGGGAAGGTTTCAAAGATCTCAGCTCGAAGACGATCTTGCCATTGAGGGTGCAATGAGATCTGAATAAGCATCCAAGTGAGTAAAAGAGCAGTGGTATCAGAGCCTGCAAAGTATATGTTTTTGCAGATATCCACAATCAGTTTCTGGGTTTCACTTTTACACTTCATCAGCTTCTTCCATATTCTTCCCCACACACTTCTTCTGCTATCAGCATCAATTGTATTCTCAAGAATCACTTGAAGTAGATCCTTTTCATGATTCTGATATTTACTCATCTGGTTTTCTAACTTATGCTGGTGAACCACTTTCAGAATCAGCTCTTCTATCTCTTTATCCAACCTCCATATCTCTTTGTTCTCCTTGGTGGGAAGAATTCTGAGAGCAACAACATATACACAAGATTGTTAAATTGTTAAATACTAAATTTGATCTTTAATATAAAAATCAATTGACTCTTTTTTAAAGAGATTAAAGAAACTAAATCAATTATATTAAAAGATTTATATTTATTGTTTATCTCCAAACTAAATTGATTGACTTATATACCGATGTTTAATAATCTAATGATATACACAATATATGTCATGATTAAATAATTTATTTAGCTTCATTAATCTCTCTAAAAAAAAGTCAACTAATACTTATGCTAAGGGCCGAAGTTAGTTTATATATACAGACCATCGGTTGATGAAATATAGAAAGGATGAAACCTGAGGTATAAAAAGCCGAAAAGAACACTGGGTTTGGCGAGGAGATTTTGCAAGGCAGTAATTTTAGCAAAAATCTGCTTGCCCAGAGCATAAGAGCCACCAAAACAAGCCTTAGAAATGATATCAGCAGTGAGTTCTTTCATATCATTGTCAATCACAATCTCTGCCGTTTTCCCTCCACTTTCTTCTATAATCCTTTCCCATTTCCTCATTATTTCCCTCGTAGATTCCTCCATGAAATCCACCATGTTCTGCAAATTCCACAACACCAACAACAAACAACTGTAAATATATATAGACCACTACTTGATGATGATACATATAAAATAACATACGGTGCCTAGAAAATAGGTAATAACCTGGATTTTGGAGAGGTAAAATTGAGGAGCAATAAGGTTTCTTTGGAAGGACCAGTGGGGTCCATTAACTCTGAAAATACCAGCACCTAACAATGGCTTTAAAGGCTTGGAAATATAGGTGGGCCTTCCAAGATCCAAGCTCCTTATCCTATTTAGCTCTTTGAGAAGTTTGGGATCTCCCACATATAGATGTTGTCTGTGTCCAGTAGAGTACATGAATGTTGCACCTGTTCATCATCATATATAGAGTTATATTCACTCACACATACTAAGACATTCGGAGTGCTAGGCATAGAATGGCAAAGAAAAAAACTTCTTAACAACAAGGATTGTATGAAGTCAATATAGGGAGAATTATTATAAGGCTATAAGGATTAAGGAATTTAAATCTTCCTAACAACTGAGGAGCACACAGTGATATGTTTCAGTACAAAAAATGATAATAGGTTTTTTCTACTCATAATAATTCTCCCATCAATATAAGCATAATATTAAATAAGCAATAAAAATAATAAACATAGATACTACCAATCTCAACCGCAGGATGAGAACAAATTTTTTCCCATCTCAATACATACATATATATATAGAGAGAGAGAGCTACATAAAGAACAAGTATCTCTTAGACAAAATATACTATCCGCACATGTGCTAGAGATCGGAAACTTGCAATCAGGCTTTAGAGAGAAATGGGAAGAGAATTACCATATTGTTTTCTCCAATGTTGGAGAAAAGGGAAGAGAGAGTGAAACCATTGTTCAGGTTGAGAAGAAGAGGAGATATTTGAGAACTGTGATTGAATGCGTTTAATTTCAGTGAGGTTGCCCAAAAGAAAAGAAGGTTTTGGTCCTTCAATGCCTTGATTCTGCAGAATTAATCTAATTCTTCGAGGCTTCAACCACATATTCTTCCATATTATAACCACCATGAAGCCCACAACAATGGCTGCCACCGACAAAACCATCTCCTTTGTTATTATCTGCCATTGCCATGCCCATTCACCACCTTCCATCTCTCTCTCTCTCTTCTGTAACAACTGAGCCTCCTGAACACTGTTAGGCATTGCTCTTATAAGACATTGGCATGGCATGCATGAACAATAATGACTGCAACTTTGGCATTTTGGGTATATGTTTATGTGTTCACTGTACCTAATAATAAAAAAAATCCATTATTTATGGGAATTTGTGCCGAATTTTGAAATTAAGGATTACATACATTCATACATATTCGTGACAGTGACCCAAATACATTGGAGTTTTAAATGATAATATCTGTGGTGTCATGCTTGATCTGACCCAGATATCTCGAAGGGAAAATTATAATAAAGTCTCAATTAAAAAAAATAATATTAAAAAATTCTTATAATTTGTCAATAACAAATAAAGGAACAATCATTAATAAGTGAATGAAATATCATTGATAAATTATGAGACTTTCCTAATATTATTTTTTTTAATTGGGATCTCATAACCATTTTTCCTATTTTATATTTATAGACGTGTACGTATAACCTTCAAGGAATAAAATGTCATAGATGTACTTAGAATGATGTTCATGTATCTATTTAATATTATTCATGCACTTAGAACTATTCATGAATCTATTTAACATTATTCATGCACTTAGACAGGCAAAAAAAAAAAAAAATTATTCATGCACTTTCATGAATGTATCAAAAATTATATTTAATTTACAAATTTATATGTCAGTATATTACTGTTAAGCACAGCCTCACAGAAAAGTTTCACAGTATTCCATGCCTTAACTTCAACAATGCAACTTCTTGTATACGTTATATGTGAAATAGAATTATTTTTATATTAAAAATATAAAAGTTATAATATGATAAATTCATTTGCTATATCATACAGCTTCATAGGAAAATGGCATACAAAATTAATCTTTTAATGTTTATAGTTTAAAAATTTTTAAAAGTTTCTTGCAGCTGCCATTTAAAACATTAATTTTTAGCATTGTAGTTTGAAAGCTAAGCATGGGTTTAGATTAACATTAATTTGCAGAAGTAAAATTTTCACAAACTGAAGTATTTTTTCCTGATGATATTCACAAACTGGAGTTTGCAATCGAAATCTGGGTAAAAGTTAGAGTCTTCAACATGTACGTATTGCGTATCTTTCTCTTCCGTTTTTTTTTTTAAATAAAGGTCCAGTATGTATTGGAATTTATGCCAGATTTCGGAAATTAAGGATAATTGCATTCATTCATACGTATAACTGTAGAAGTGATACTAATAAGAAAGGATTTTAAAATCAAAATATTGTTATAAATAATACTATTTCCGATCCTTAATATAAAATCCAGTTGACTTTTTTTGGAGAGATTAAGGAAGTTAAATAAGTTAGTTAGTCATAATATATATTATGTATTATTAGGTTATGTATCAGTTTATAAGTCACGCAAAGTAATTTGGTTTAAAAATTACAAATATAAAGACTTTAAAATAATTTATCTAGATTTTTTAATTTTTTTTTTAAAAGTTAACTTAATCTTATATCAAAGACCGGAGGTAGCTATGATTTCCGAGATATTCATGGACTTGTATAACTACCCACAAGGGAAGGGCATACATGTATTTTTTTTTTTTGCGTCACATTATTCATACAATATTAGAAAGACTTATGTATTTTTTTTATAAACAAAAAGACCGATCTATGTATAAAACTAGAGCATTCTTCCCGTGCATCGCACAGGACAATGTTTATTATTCAATGTTGTTTTCAAAATATAGATTATCCAAACACATTATCAAAAGCCATGCCTTTTTTTTTACCCCTACATTTAGTGGAAAAGAATTAATAAATTAATTATACGAAAAAATTACTTTCATGTTTTGAGTAATAAATTTAAAGAAAAGATTAAAATTGTATTACAAAAATTATTCCACTTTATAACCAAGATTTGTTTTTTTTCCTTTAAAAGTTGAGCATATTCCTAAGAAAATTGAACAATTTTCTAAATAAAATTCAAATGAAGATGTGGTTGAAAATTTACAGAAAAGTAAAAGACAAAGAAAAGAAACATCTTTTGGGGATGATTTTTATACATATTTAGCACAAGACAAACCCAAAAATTTTTATGAATCCGTCTCTTTTCTAGATGCAAAGTTTTGGAAAGAAGCTAATAAAGCTAAGATAGACTCTTTAAATCAAAACAAAACTTGGGTTTTAGTAGGCTTGCCATTAGAAGCAAAACCTATTGGGTGTAAGTGCGTGTTTAGGGAAAAATACTTTCCTGATGGGTCCATAGACAAATATTAAGCTAGATTAGTAGCCAAAGGCTTTACCCAGAAGGAAAATCTTGATTATTTTAATACCTTTTCGCCTGTAACCAAGATTTCCTCGGTTAGAGTCCTAATTGTCTTTGCATCAATTCATAATCTTTTTATTCTCCAAATGGATGTCAAAACAACATTTCTAAATGGTGACTTAGAAGAAGAAATTTATATGGTTCAACCTGAATGATGTATTATTCTTGGGTAAGAAAACAAAGTTTGCAAATTAGTTAAGTCATCATATGGTTTGAAACAAACACCCAAATAGTGGCGTGAGAAATTAGATCAAGTTTTGATAAGTGGTGGTTTATCTACAATAATTGAAGTAGAAAGATGTGTTTATATAAAAGTTGTGAATAATGATTGTGTGATTATTTGCTTATACGTGTATGATATGCTTATCTTTGGTACTAGTTTAAATGTTATTCTTGAGATAAAAAGTTTCCTTGCTTCAAACTTTGATATGAAAGATCTTGGAGAAGCAAAGGTAATCTTGGGTGTAAAAATCATAAGGAATGAACATGGTATTCAACTTTCTCAAAAACATTATGTTGAGAAGATTCTGAGAAGGTTTGAACAATGTGATGAATATCCTTTGAGTACTCCTTATGATGGTAGTGTACATTTGACAAAATATGAATGAGATCCAATAGCTCAATCTAAATATGCATAAATCATTAGGAGTTTGTTGCATTTGATGAATTATACTAGGCCAGACATAGCAAATGTTGTGTGTAGATTGAGTAAGTATACTCACTGCCCAGGCAGTAAACATTGGGAGGCTCTCATAAGATTATTACGATACTTGAGAGGTATCATGAATTATGGTATATAATATAGTAGATTTCCAGCTATATTAGAAGGGTATAGTGATGCCAACTAGATCTCAGATTCAGACGAAACAAAATCCACTAGTGACTATATCTTTATTCTTGATGATGGTGCAGTCACATGGAAATTAGCTAAGCAAAACATTATAAAAATAATTTGTGAATGGTTCATACTTGATCTTTTCTAAAATCATGTTAAACTAAAAATAAAAATAATTAATCAAATAAAAATTGCTAAATTTTGATATGAATAATTCAATAGCACAATTAAGAAATTAAAAATAATATTATGTAGAAAACCAAATTTGAACCATTCAAATATTGATCTAGTGGTAAGAAAATGAAGAGGACTAGAGGAGGGAAGAGGATGAGAAGGGAAGAGGGGGGATTCCGAACTGCTTTTATCGTGACTACCCTTAATAAAAACTCCTTAATGTATAATCATTATCAATACTTTAGAGAAAAATTATAAATTTTAAAGACAAAGTGTATTGAGATATTTTATTTAGAACCAACTGCAATCCTCAACTAACTCTTTTATTGAAGATCGGAAGTAGTATATGCCCGTACAGTACCTTCAGTGAGAAATAAGGCTAAGTAGTTAAAATAAGTGGTTTCAAATAATACTGATGGTTTGGTTGGTTTTTAAAGTGCTGACTGACTTTTAGGCCTCTTCATTAAAGTTTCTTGTTTTAGCTATGTTTTTTATGTTGTGCTAGTGTTTAAATGTTATAAATGTGGTTCTGTTTTTTGACTTTGAACCCCCAATTTGTCCTGATGACTCAGAATCAGTTGGTGGTTTTATATGTATCTCACTTTGTCGTTTGCATGAATAAATTGGTTTTTATTTAAAACAAAGTAGTTAAAATAAGTGAATTTAAGTATGAAAGTATCTCATGATTAATTAAAGATCCAATATGAATTTTGGGGAGATGAGGATTAGCTGGAAGGAGTGATTATTGCTGAAGCTCAATAGGCTTAATTATTTTAGGGAGAATTTTATTAAAAGACCATAGGACTAAATTTAGTTCAGTCAAGGACTAAAACATTATGAAATTTTATTGTAGGACCAAGAACTAAAATGAAAATAAGTTTTGTAGATAAAAAGACATTAATACCCCTTGCTTTTTTTTTTTTTTATAAAAAGATTTGATCATCACCGGAGCTCTGGCCATTAGTCATTGACTGGCCAGCCATCGAAGCTTTGACACCGACTGACTAGAGTTCTGATAATTGGAAATTAATATGTTGTTCATAAGAGGATTCCACTTATTTATGAAGAGTGGCACACTTGTTCTTGAAGAGTAGAACACTTGCAAATACAACTTGTTCAATTTGTGCTGTTCATATGTATAATCTACTTGTTCATGAAGAGTTGCACACTTATTCTTGAAGAGTAGAACACTTACAAATACAACTTGTTCAATTTGTATTGTTCGTATGTATAATCTACTTGTTCATTAAGAGTTGCACGTACACTTGCAAATGGGACTTGTAGAATCTGTGTTGTTCATTTACAAGTGTTAAGTTCCTTATGAACAAGTGAAATAGGCATAAGAATAACACAAATTAATATGTTAACAAAAAAACATAGAATCATGAATAAGTCCCATTTGTTAGTGTTCTGTTCTTCATGAATAAGTAGATTATATATATATATAACACAAATTAAACAAGTTGCATTTGTAAGTGTTCTACTCTTCATAAATAAGTCCTCAACTATTCATGAATAAGCGGTGTCCTCCTATGAACAACACATAAATTTCTGACGGTCAGAGCTTTATTTGATGGATGGCTAGTGGTGGCTGCCAGCCTGGAAACGGCCGGTGACCAGTCCTTAGAGCTCTAGCAATAATCAAACCTTTTTTTTAAAAAAAAAAATAATAAAGCAGTGGGCATTATTTTTTTATCTACAAAACTTATTTTTATTTTGATCACTGGTCATGCAGTAAAATTTCAAAATGTTTTGATTCTTAACTGAAATAAATTTGGTCTTATAGTCCTTTAATGAAATTTTCCCATTATTTTACTCATAATTAGCGCTTGTCATTTATGTTATATTCCTCAAAATTCATATAATCTAAATTTTAAAGCATTCCTTAAAAAAAAGGTCATAATTCTGTTGCCTAAACGCCCAACATCATAGCGTAATATCTCTCTAGCCTCTAAGTTTTGTTTATTTGGAACTCATGTTTTGTTTTTATTCAATAATTACAGATATATATTAAAGTGTTTTTCCCCAACCACGTGAAATCATTTTTTTTTGCAATGTAATGATATGTCATCATATTTGTGCACCACATGTTTTTTATAACTTAAAGTTTGATTAAAGTTTAATCAACTTTAGTAAAAGGACAGATTCTACATACGGCTGGGCATATAAATCAATATATGTTCTCATTGGACCAGTCGAGACAATAAAATCAACTGTTAATGAGTCAAACTAAAGTTAACTTGATGGTGACATTGGTGATAATAAAAAAGTATAATTTAAATAAAATGCATAAAAATACCTATTAAACAACAACACACACAGTATATGTTATGATAATATATTTATATATAATTAATATAAAAAAAATAAATCAATTTAAAAATTTGAATCTTATAAAAAAAGATAGGAGGAGCATATTTTTATTAATTATAAATATATTTTTATATATTTTACATCTCCTTATTTTCCTTTTATTGTTTCTCTCATTTTTTTTTTCCCTTAGCAAACTTCTTCCTTCTCGGATCTCATGTCTTTGATGTGATTTCCAAACAAATTCTTTTAAAAACACAAAGTGACCAAATGTGTGTTCGGGAGATGACAAAAAAAAGCGCTTATTTGCTCAAACCAAGGTTTTGTGATAAAATTATCCGAACACACGAAAAAAGATGAGAATCCCGTTTTTGCTCTAAACCGAGGTTTTGAGGGAAAAAAGCTATTCTTCAAAGAAGCTATTTTCCATCACTTTTGAGCCAGATTTATTATCATTGGGAGTAATTATTATCCTGCTACCCCTGTCTTTTTCTCTTTCCCTTTCCCATCTTCTTCCTCATTCTCGTCTTCTCCAATTTCTCGAGCGAAGCCGTCTTCCCTTTTATTCTCCGTTTTCCTTTCCAGTCAGCATTCTCGTCTTCGGCCCTCAATAGATCCCATCTTCCCCTTGCGTTCCCATTCTCTTGCAGATCAGAAAAGTTTGCTTCGCGGCTTCGATCTTTCCTTTGTCCATTTTCTCACGATGAACGGAAGCGGTGAACGGCCCGATGGTGCTATTTTTGGTGGCTATATCTTTGTTGACGGAAAATCACTTGTGAAATCAACGAAAAATCGCTTGCAAAATCTTGCTAGTGACTTCGTGAGGTTCAGCGACCCAGATCTTGCTGGCGACTTCGGTGGCTACTCCTTTGTCTGTGATGGTTGTGAGGTTCGGCAACTTCCTCCAGGTAAGCATGTGTGGTGTTTGGTTTGTAGTAGTAGCTCATAGTTCCGTTTGTGTGTCATTTTCCTTTGCGTCTATGGTGGGCTTCTGTTCTCTGGTTATGGTGCTGTGGTTATGGTGCTTTTTTCGGTGATTGGTCTTGTGTTCTTTGGTTTTGGTGCTCTCTTAATAGTAATAATCAACAAATTTTCTCTTCCCCTATCTAATTAGCTTTAGATTTTGCTTGTTTGGGTGGGTAGGAGAGAGCATTGTGGCAGTTTTGTTAAACTGAGACAAAAATTTGCACTAGGGTCTGTATAAAATTTGAGTATCATTGACCTTTGATTGAATGCATGTGTAATATCGTTATCTGCATAAAATTTGAGTTTATGTATTTTTCATTATCTCTGTGTTGGAAGCACCTCGGTCTCTATATCTGAACAGATCAAACTTTGTATTTGTTGCTTTTGGTTCTTACGGCAACAAGGGTTTAATGTGATTCATGATTTCTCAGCACCATTTCATCTTTCTTTGCATGTCTATGTATTGGGCTGAGAACTGTTTTGTTAATGCAGTTTATAAGCGCCTTATAGAAAAAGAGCTTGAGGGATTTGGCATAAGGTAATATGTGGTGTTATTTCTCTTACTTCTGTTTTGTCACTTTCTATGTGGCAATGTTGATTGATATGGTTTTTTTGGGTCTATAATGAAGTCCAATTCTAAAAGATAGTTGACTTTTGGTCTAGTTTCTTGATTGAGTCTTTAAGCAAGCAGCCCTTTATTATTTTGCTTTACTATTTCTCCTTCCTTATCCATTTCATGTATTAATTGTCAACTTAGTAGCATAATGAGTAAGGTCAACGTATCTTGGGATGTAAAAAGCATGAAAGTTTTTATTGACTTGTGCATAGAACAAGTTGAGAAAGGAACAAGAAAATGCACTAGCTTCCAGAAGAATGGGTGGAAAGAGATATCGGAAGGCTTCACTCCAAGGACAGGCAGATTGTACGAGAAGGGGTAGTTTAAAAACAAATACGATGCCCTTCGAAAGGAGTGGCAACTGTGGGATTGGTTGTTAAATGAGACTGGAGTTGGATGGGACAATGAGAAGAAGACTATTGTTGCTGACGATGATTGGTGGGAGAAAAAACTAGCGGTTAGTAATTCACTTGTGCAAACGAACACATTTATTTCCCTGACATCATGCTTTTATGAACTTGTGTAATAAATTTGGTGATTCACGTACAGGAAGTTCCTGGTTACGATAAATTCAGAAATAATGGCCTCAAATCTAAGAAGAATTAACCCAGCTGTTTTCAAGTGTGGCGGCCATGGGAACATATAAGTTCATTTTTTGTATTTATTATGCAATTTAATGTTAAATAATACTTAAAATATAATATTATCCTTTGTATGTAATTATCACAAAAGTTAATGTCCTTTTTAGTCATTTGACAATGAAAAAAGCTATTTCGATCAAAACATTCAAACACTCCCATTTTATCAAAGTCACTTTTTTCCCATAATCTATTCTCCTCATAATCTATTCTCCAAAAGCTATTCTTCATGTTAACACTCGTTTCCATTTCGATAATTGAAGAGTAATAAAGACGGAATTCAATGGGCATATAGAAAAGTACAATTATACTGATAAAAATATTTGTTTACAATTCCGATATCGTTCGTCGATGGAAACAAAAAATACAACGAAAACTTAATATTTACAATTTTCTCAAAATGACAAAACACAGGCTAAATTATAACCACGTTCTTGACCTCGCCTCGAGACACGTGCCTTTCACTTTCCGATGTCAACATCTTTGCCTTTTGCCCCCACTGGTATCCACTGAGGTATTTGTTTAAAAATAGGGTGAGATTCCGAAAGATCCTCATAGAAACATGCTATTATTCATAGAGAATGCGAAAAGTAAATATGATATATGCCATGTATACACCAATTAATGAACATTATAAACATATCATCTGCATGTATATATGAGAAGAGTCCAGCCCCACTATTCTGCACAGGTTGGGTTTTCACAAACTCCAGTGTAAGTGCCTCTGACACTTCTGGCTCCTCTTTGGGCAAATCGTGTTGATTAATAAAGCGCATTTACAAACATTGACATCCACACAATCATATAACTATGGCATAATGTATGAATAATAATGTCCCTACCTCAACGCTTTATAATCCTCTGTTTAACAGTGTCTCAAAAAGCGTGACGTTTCGACTCTCGCTCGGTCCTAAAATATTAATTGTACAAGAAATATGTCATAACTTATCTAAGTATAATTTTAGACTTTTCCTTAGTGTCTCTTGTGGTTATATTAGTCTATGGCTAAGGCTATTCTGACTTATTTTCGTCCAAGGAATTCATTTCCGGGCTCAAAAATAACCAAATTCACGGTCAAATTACGAAAATACCCTTGACAACCCCTATTTAGGGATTTCAATGGCGTTTTCGTAATTATACTTTTTCAGCCTCTACAGAAAAAGTGCCCAATTGTAACCCCACCTATTTTTGTCCATTGAATCCAGTGGAACCATTTATTTCATGAAAATCAAACTCCTACTACCAGTTCTGGTGCTGGCCGAAAATATTAGGGAAAAATGGAAAAATGAGGTTTTGTGTTTTAACTTCCAAAACTTGTACTTTTCCACTTGTAATTCTTGATTAACTCACTTAAACACTTCTTAATCATGATTTAAAGGATTTTGGGCAGCATAACCCCTTAGGGTTATGGCTTTTCTAATTTTACAATTCAACCAAAAAATCATAAAAACCAAACAACAATTATCAACAACTCAAGAAGGCAAGTTCATGAAGTTGCCCTCTTTGGCTCTTGGTTTCTTCTTACTCTAGGCTCCTCCTCCCTCTCTTCTTGATCTCAAAGTGTGTCTTCACCATCATAGATTCATGAGAAACAAGAGTTTAGAGAAGGATTCTAAAGAAATGCCATAAGAATAATCAAAGAAACCATACTTACATTAGTTTCTTTCTTCCTCTTGCTCTCTAACTCTCCCAAGAACTCAAACTCACTCTCTCTCTTTTTGTTTGTGGTTGGCCGAAATGATGCTTGGAAGAGGAAGGAGTAAGTGTTGTATTATTTTTTTCTCTTGTTGCCTGTTAACCCTTGATTTAATCGATGGCTCCTAATGTGACACTTGTCACAATTCCCTTCTTCATCATAATTTTTTCATTGACTTGCACTAATTGAATCATAGGTCCTTCCCTTTCTTGCTTTTCAAATTTCCGTCCCTCTCCCTTTCTTTTCTCCCACTAGCCAATGCTTCTTTTTCTATGTCCATACTCTTCCATGCAATCATGTCTTTCCTCTTTCAAGCACTCAAGTGTTTCACTCCTTCACTCAAGCTTCTCCCATTCTTACATTCAACATTTAATCTACCAATTCACTCAACCATAGTCTTCATTTCCTTCTTTTTGTGGCATGTGATCATGTATTTAATATTTTTCCCTTTTTATTTCATGCATGGACGAAATTAGAAGAGAAGAAGAGGAGGAAATTTTACATTTCATTAGTCCCATAATTCACATAATTGAATTATGTATAATCCCCCTTAATTTCCCAATTCTAGATTTATTCTACCAAGAATAATCCTATTATGCATTTTCCTTTATTTTCCTTGATTAATTGAAATTAACTCTAATTAATTGGAAAATAATTAATCTTGGGCTAAATTGGCAAAATTATGATTTTGCTTTTCCCTTTGAAATTTAATTCAATTTTTGAATTAATTTGCCCATTTTTTATGAATATGAATATTTCAAAATTCACAAGATCTAAATTCATGAATATTCACCATTTTATTGAATTCCTCAAATAATTACAATATATTTTTGGTGAATAAAATTTGGGGAATTACACTTCACTTTGGATGTAGGTGGAATGAGTAATGTTAAATTTTTTGTTGACAATGTTTTTGGTAGGTGCTGTCAGTAAGAATTTGGTGTTTTGTAAATTTCATTACTGAACTTGTCATTTCTATTAAAACAGTTGTTAAATGTGACAGCTTAAAACCATTTAATTATAGTTGAATGAACACCTTCTTGTGGGTCTATGGCTTGTATGCATTGGGTGTAGGTGGAATGAGTAATGTTAAATTGTCATTTGAACCCTTTACTTGGTAGTTGTTATGATAAACATTGGTGGTTTTTGTCAATGCCATCAGAACTTATTATTACCATTATGAAACTTGTCATTCACATTATCATTCTCATCAAACACATTACAAACTTTGTTAATTCCATTAGTGAATTTGTCAGTGTCCCTCCTTCTGGGCAAACACTTGCCCACATAATGTTTGGAATCATTATGAAACTTGTCATTTCCATTACCATTCTCGTCAAAACCATTACAAATTTTATTAATTCTATTAGTGAATTTGTCAGCGTCTCCCCCTCTGGGCAAACACTTGCCCACATAACGTTTGGAACTATTAAGTTGTCATTCCCATTACCATTCTCGTCAAAACCATTACAAACTTTGTTAATGCCATTAGTGAATTTGTCAGCGTCCCCCCCTCTGGGCAAACATTTGCCCACATAATGTTTGAAACTATTAAGTTGTCATTCCCATTACCATTCTCGTCAAACACATTATAAACTTTGTTAATTCTATTAGTGAATTTGTCAGCGTCCCCCCTTCTAGGCAAACACTTGCCCACATAATGTTTGGAACCATTATGAAACTTGTCATTCCCATTATCATTCTCGTCAAAACTATTACAAACTTTGTTAATTCCATTAGTGAATTTGTCAGCGTCCCCCCCTCTGGGCAAACACTTGCCCACATAATGTTTGGAACTATTAAGTTGTCATTCCCATTACCATTCTCATCAAACACATTATAAACTTTGTTAATTCTATTAGTGAATTTGTCAGCGTCCCCCTCTTCTGGGCAAACACTTGCCCACATAATGTTTGAAACCATTATGAAACTTGTCATTTACATTACCATTCTTGTCAAAACTATTGCAAACTTTGTTAATTCTATTAGTGAATTTGTCAGCGTCCCCCCTTCTGGGCAAACACTTGCTCATATAATGTTTGGAACTATTAAGTTATCATTCCCATTACCATTCTCATCAAAACCATTACAAACTTTGTTAATTCCATTAGTGAATTTGTCAGCTTCCCCCCTCCTTAGGGCAAACGCTTGCCCACATAATGTTTGGAACTATTAAGTTGTCATTCCCATTACCATTCTCGTCAAAACCATTAAAAACCTTATCATTCTCATTATTGAACTTGTCAGAGGCCACCCTTTTTAGCTAATCCACACATAATATTTGGTTGGAATAATTTATCATTCCCATTACCATTCTCGTCAAAACCATTAAAAAGCTTGTCATTCCTATTATTGAACCTGTCAGAGGCCACCCTTTTTGGACAATCCACACGTAATGTTTGGTTAGACTAATTTGTCATTCCCATTATCATTCTCGTCAAAACCATTAAAAACCTTGTCATTCCTATTATTGAACCTGTCAAAGGCCACCCCTTTTAGGCCAACACTTAACACACAATATTTCTTGATTTACTTGCTTCCTGTGCAACAACAGTGCATATTAGCAAACTGTGGGAATAAATGGACTATAGCTTTAGTAAATTTACATACACAGTAACAACACATCACAAAAGGCCACTGCTATGAAGTAGTATACAAGCTCGGTTACCAAAATAACAACTTTACTATGTCACACCTGCAGTGCTTGCTTACTAAGTTAGACAATAGGTTTTGAGCTCTTTACAACAATGATGAATTCTAAAAAAATAATTGTTTCAGGAAGACCAAAAAGTGACATTAATAACAAAATCATGTCAGTTATATCCTCTTAGTCAGGAAGACAAACTATAATTTGTTAATAGAGAAAAAATTGAACCAAGTAATATGTTGCACATTGAAGCATCCCTTCAACAGAAGGAACTAAATACCAATGACAAAACTCGACAGATGTAACAAGAGTTGGAATCTAAATTCCAAATCCTCTCATAGGCTGTAGCATAGGAAAGAAATCTCTCACAACATTTTATACGGAAAAAGAAGAGAAATACACACATTAACTAGATATATTACAGCATAAAATCTTAAAATTTTGAATCATAAGTACATAATAAACAGTCAATGCAACAACATGATCTATTTCAACCGTTATGTTTATCAGAAATTTCTCTATATCATGGAATTGGGGAATAATTAAATTGGATATTCCATATTTGGCTACAATTTGTGAATTAAAGATGCCAAAACGCATTTCAATTAGATAATTTTGAAACAACATAAAAGCAATCTCAGTGTGTTTGGCAAAAAGTAATCAAAGTGCAATATATTCAATTATGACCACTTACATATGTGTTCGTGGTTAACTAAATTCACTTATAAAACATGCTACTTTTGACTAGAAAACTCCCCAAACTCAAAGGCTATAAACTGTATTTATAAAGTATTATCCTGCTCTTTCAAATCTCTACTTCCGTATAGGGAAGGAAAAATTCATAGAACAAGTAACAGTTCTATGTTAGATTCTCGAGTCTAACCATTCCATCAGTGGACAATAGTGAATTAGTACCCTGGTTTTTTGTGCTTCAAAAGGCCAAACAAATCCCCAAAACTGAAACTTCCTCAACAAACTTAGGATTTGAAGAGTAAAAAATGTTACACAGAATAAGACATTGAGCTTCATTAACAAGAAATACTATACTCCTTCCACCAGTGAATGTCCGACGCGGCGTTGGCTTCCACCCATGCTTCCCAATTTGGGGACAACGATGAGTCTACCACCGAATGTGAGGATACCGACAAACCTAGTCGAGCGAAGAAAAGGGTAAGATGCAAGATTAATAGTAGTAAGAAGAGGAACAAAAGGAGAAGGAGAAATAGAAGCATACCAGAGAAGCAACGAAGGGCTGTGGTTCTGAGTTTAGATATGGGTTTGGGTTTGCATGGGAAAATAAGCTTAGGCATGGAAGGGAGGGAGAGAGTACAAAGCATTTGGTCTTGGTCTTGGTCTTGGTTCCTCGTGAGTGTGATAATAAATGAGTTGAAGGGCATCTTGGTCTTTTAAATTAAACTTCAGTAACTCAGATTGATTCTTGAACACCTATCTGTCTTTTTCAAGTTATAAGAGACTTTTGTGGGTTTTGACAATTGAAATGGTATTTAAATGGGATTTTCCCTATATAATATCTCTTCCTCTATGACATAAGCCTAATAATTATTTCCTTCTATCTTTAATATAAGATTTTAGTTAATTTTGTTTTAGAGAAATTAAGGAGATCAAATAAATTATTAAATCATAGTACATAATATGTATTATTAGATTATATATCGATTTATAAGTTTGAAAAATTATTTTAGAGAAAAACAATAAATGTAAATATTTTAAAATAATTTATTTAGCTTCCTTAATTTCTAAAAAAAGGTAAAGACCAGAAGGAGTATTTTAAATCAGATTGTAATAAATTAAATTCACTAATTCATAAAATATTTTTTTAATATAGCTATCTTGGTCAGAACATTATTGGACTCATTGAAAATGATTTTCCTAAATGTATTTGCTGCATTCACATGGATTTAAGTTCAATACCTCATGTTTAAAGGGTGGAAATCCTTTCCATTAAGATTTAAGACCAACTCAATTTGATTAATTTGCAAAACATTTTAACTTTGTCAATGATTGATCTATAAAAACAACAATATATTTTCTATGAACATTTTCCCAACTTTCAAAGCAAAACACCCTAGATGCATGTGTTCTCTATCATCACTCTTGTTTTTATTAAAACAAAAAAGATGAATTGGGTATTATGAATTTACCAAGGTCAAAAGTATTCACAGGAACATCTTTAGACCAAGGTGTCATATTAGAGCCATGTAATTTTAAAATATTTATCACATTCTTGTCTATTGAATTTATTTTCATTAGTTATCTCGTTTTTTTTATATGTAAACTTTTTAGGTCATAAATTATATTTAACCTGTGTATTACACGAAATAAAAAAAAATTATACCATATAAGTCTGGCTAAAGCTTTATATATGTATATATTATATCAGTTTTATTTTGAAAAGAAGAAGAAGAAGAAGATAATAGTAGAAGTAATTTCATAATTGGATTTTGAATCTTAGATGTGCATGGGCTAAATGGCCCAAAAGCCTCAGATTTAGGCCCAGACTTCACACTGCACAACTGAAATTTTATCACTTTATTGATTTTCATAAATGGTTATAAGGGGATTCTTAAAAAAAAAAAAGATTAAAAAATTTTAGATATATATATTTTTCTGCCTAACAGGGCAAAATACTCCTTATGATTCTTAATATAAGATATATTTGAGGAGTTGATTTTAATCCTAAATATAAGATATAGTTTTCATATTTATCAATCTTTTCTTATTTTACCTCTATTGATACTTCTTCAACAATAATCAATGAGGAGAGTTATTTAGATATTTTTATTATTCATAATGTAAGACCTAATTAAGGAATTGATATTAATTTAAATGTAAGACTTATTCCAAAAGAAATAACTATTTTTATTAATTTATATGAAATTATTATCAGATACCTATGAAAAAAAAAAGGAAGAAACAGAGAAAGGAACAAAACAAGAATAATCTGACATAATCAGTCAGATAAGGAGTAAAGCTTCGCTCAATGCTTCCCCCCGAGATAATGGGTGTGTTTGGATTAGTGATTGAATAAATGACTTATTTTTATTTTGATTTATGAAATCTTAAGATTGGAAAAAGTAAGCTTAGATAAAATATGAATGTTTGGATTAACGATTAGATAAGTGACTTATATAAAAGTGAATGATGTTTGGTTTGACTTTTGCATAAGTGGCTTTTGTAAAAAAAAAAAAAAAGATGATAAAATCATAAAACAATTAAATAATAAATCTAAACTGATTAAAATTAATTATTAATTATTCTCTACATTTCTATAGTTATATATTGACAAAACTCAAAACTTGCTTAAACTCTTATCCCAGAGTATTCTCTAATTAACAAAAGATTACTATCTAAAGAAAGAGAAAATTATTTAGAACATTTTTCATAAAAGAAGTTTTATGATTTGAAGTGATTTTGAACACCTCATTGATCCCCAAAGATCCTCAAAACAGAATTCATCGCGTGTGGCTCATTCCTAAACAATTTTAAACTCCAATTCTGAGCTTATCAGGATTGGGACTTTTTTTAACCTTTTCCTTAATGCCCATCGCCTAACCTAATGCACCAAAATGAATAAATCACTGTTCACACACGATTAGCCCACCCAAACATCCGTTTGGCCTCTGGAACGGTAAAACAAACACACTTAATATGCATGCAACTTCTCATATACGCCCACATGTATGTAAAGTAGATAATCTTATTATGATTTCACATGATACTTCTCTGTCCCTTAATATAAAAATTAGTTTACTTTTTTTTTTTAAGTTTAAGAAAATTATATATTATGATTAAATAATTTATTTAATTTCGTCAACTCACTGTTATAACTCAATTATACTACTGCAGACATGTCATTTATACTCTATGCACACCAAAAACTACATTATAAAGGTAAAGGCAAGAGAATTAAACAAGTCATGTCTCTGCATGTAATTATTTTATTATGAGAGACAGAGAAACAAACATGAAACACAGTAGCTAGAGATAAATTACAATTATCATAACAATGCTGGTTATTAATCAGAGCTTGGTGACTAGAAGCGGAGCTCCATATTTGGGGAACAAGACGAATTTGTAGAAAGGAGAGTGACGATAATTAGGCGAAATCGAGAACGAGAAATTGGCGAGAAGAAGAACCAGAGATATCTTGGCTTCTATAAGGGCGAAGTTTTGGCCAGCACAGATTCGAGTCCCAAATCCAAACGGTAAGTAGGCTTGTGGATACTTGCAGGCTTCTGAGATGCCGCCTTCGAATCTCTCTGGCTTGAACTCATCTGCATCTTCCCCCCAAATCTCTCTGTCTCTGTGCATCGCTGTTATAAAGACAAAAATGTTGGTTCCTTTGGGAACCACCACGTCTCCTACCTTCACTTCTTCTAGTGACTCCCTTAAAGCTGTTATTCCTGGCCCATACAGTCTCAGACTCTCTTGAATCACCATTGATAGCTACACCAAAAAAACAAAATATCATATTAATACTGAATCAATAACTATTTTGTTGTAACAACCGGGCTTCCCTAATAAAGAATAAAGGATAAACATGAGAAAAAAGGTTACTTATGGGGTTACACCTACGAAGGGTGATCTGAAAAAGTTCCAGGAGCGTTATAAAATCAACAATTTCACCCTTGACAGTTAAAAATGTCAATGGGCAATGATAGTTTTTAACAATTAGGACAACATTGCTTCTTTTATAACATTTCTGAGGTGATATTGATTCAACGAAAACTCACGGATACCCACATATCCTACGCATAAACTTTTTGGGCAAAATTGAATCTCAACCCCTTTTTTATAACTAAGTGTTGAGATAGCGTGCTGACTTGTTTCATCTTGCGAAGTTTGTCTATGCCAAGGACATCATGAGATGATATGTTAGGGAAGGTTTCAAAGATCTCAGCTCGAAGACGATCTTGCCATTGAGGGTGCAATGAGAGCTGAATAAGCATCCAAGTGAGTAAAAGAGCAGTGGACTCAGAGCCTGCAAAGTATATATTTTTGCAGATATCCACAATCAGTTTTTGGGTTTCACTTTTACAATTCCTCAACTTGTTCCATATTCTTCCCCATGTACTTCTTCTGCTATCATCATCATCAACAACTGTATTCTCAAGAATCACTTGAAGTAGATCCTTCTCATGATTGTGATTGTGATATTTACCCATTTGGTTTTGTAACTTATGCTGGTGAACCACTTTCAGAATCAGCTCTTCTATCTCTTTATCCAACCTCCATATCTCTTTGTTCTCCTTGGTGGGAAGAATTCTGAGAGCATATACACAAGATTGTTAAATTGTTAAATACTACCTCCCATTCTTAATATAAGAGTCAATGGACTTTTTTTTGAAGAGACTAAAGAAAATAAATCAATTATATTAAAATATTTATATTTATCGTTTATCTCCAAACTAAATTGACTGACTTGTATACCAATATATAATCTAATGATATAAACAATATATGTCATGATTAAGTAATTTATCTAGCTTCATTATCTCTTAAAAAAAAAAAAGTCAACTAGCACTTATGTTAAGGGCCGGGTTAGTTTATATATATAGACCATTGGTTTGCTGAATTATATAAAAGATGAAACCTGAGGTATAAAAAGCCGAAAAGAACACTGGGTTTGGCGAGGAGATTTTGCAAGGCAGTAATTTTAGCAAAAATCTGATTGCCCAGAGCATAAGAGCCACCAAAACAAGCCTTAGAAATGATATCAGCAGTGAGTTCTTTCATATCATTGTCAATCACAATCTCTGCCGTTTTCCCTCCACTTTCTTCTATAATCCTTTCCCATTTCCTCATTATTTCCCTCGTAGATTCCTCCATGAAATCCACCATGTTCTGCAAATTCCACAACACCAACAACAAACAACTGTAAATATATATAGACCACTACCTGATGATATAAAACAACAGATGACGACCAGAAAATAGGTAATAACCTGGATTTTGGAGAGGTAAAATTGAGGAGCAATAAGGTTTCTTTGGAAGGACCAGTGGGGTCCATTAGCTCTGAGAATACCAGCACCTAACAATGGCTTTAAAGGCTTGGAAATATAGGTAGGCCTTCCAAGATCCAAGCTCCTTATCCTATTTAGTTCTTTGAGCAGTTTGGGATCTCCCACATATAGATGTTGTCTGTGTCCAATAGAGTACATGAATGTTGCACCTGTTCATCATCATATATAGAGTTATATTCACTCACACATACTAAGCCATTCAGAGTGTTAGGCATATATAGCATGGCAAAGATTAAAACTTCTTAACGACAAAGATTGTATGAAGTCAATATAGGAAGAATTACTATAAGGCTCTAAAGATTAAGGAATTTAAATCTTCCTAACAACTAAGAACTACGCAGTAACAAGTTCCAATATAAAAAATGATAACAGGTTTTTGCTGCTTATAATAATTCTCCCATCAATATAAGAATTATATTAAATGAGCAATAAAAATATTACACATAGATGCAACAATTTAATGTGAAAAAGTCTCCTCCTCAATGTGAGTGAGAGGAAACAAACACATCTCAAAGCCAAAGGTTTTACTATCTTACAAAATAAATAAAACATTCAAGTGCTCTACTACCAATCTCAACCGCAGGATGAGAACAAATTTTTTCCCATCTCAATACATACATACATATATATATATAGAGAGAGAGAGCTACATAAAGAACAAGTATCTCTTAGACAAAAGATACTATCTGCATGTGCTAGAGATCGGAAAATTGCAATCAGGCTTTAGAGAGAAATGGGAAGAGAATTACCATATTGTTTTCTCCAATGTTGGAGAAAAGGGAAGAGAGAGTGAAACCATTGTTCAGGTTGAGAAGAAGAGGAGATATTTGAGAACTGTGATTGAATGCGTTTAATTTCAGTGAGGTTGCCCAAAAGAAAAGAAGGTTTTGGTCCTTCAATGCCTTGATTCTGCAGAATTAATCTAATTCTTTGAGGCTTCAACCACATATTCTTCCATATTATAACCACCATGAAGCTCACAACAATGGCTGCCACCGACAAAACCATCTCCTTTGTTATTATCTGCCATTGCCATACCCATTCACCACCTTCCATCTCTCTCTCTCTCTCTCTCTCTCTATTCTGTAACAACTGAGCCTCCTGAACACTGTTAGGCATTGCTCTTATAAGACATTGGCATGGCATGCATAGACAATAATGACTGCAACTTTGGCATTTTGGGTATATGTTTATTTGTGTTCTCTGCACCTAATAATAAAAAACAAATCCATTAATGGGAATTTGTGCCGAATTTTGAAATTAAGGATTACATACACTCATACATATATGTGACAGTGACCCAAATACATTGGGGTTTTAAATGAAAATATATGGAGTGTTGTGCATGATTTGACCCCCATATTTTATAAGTGCTCGTTTGGAAGAGCTTATTTTTGTCCAAAACGTGCTTAAAATTCGTGATTCACGGTATACGAGGTAAGTATGTGAGAGGAGTTTTTTCTCGGCTTGCGTAATAAGTGCGTTTTGACTGTTCAAAACGCTATCACAAACACCCCTTAAAGAAATCACTTCAAGGCCTTTATTAAAAAAAATAATATCAGAAAAATCTTATAGTTTATCAATGACAAACGAAAGGGTAATTATTGATAAGTGAATAAGGGTTTGTTTGGGAACCCATTTGGAGGTTAAAAAAATCCATTTGGGGGCTAAAAGCCCCAAAAGCTCATTTGGTGTGTTTGGGAGAGCGTTGATGATAGTTGGGCTTCTGTAAAAAATGGAGCTTTTATTAAATGGAGATCAAAGCTGCTTTTACTCAGATGGAGATAAAAAAAGTCACTTTTGCCACCGCCAATCCAAACACAAATCACATCTACAATCTGACTTTTTTTTCTATATGACTTTTTCAAAAGCTCATCTGTAAAAAAGCTCCTTCTCCACCGCTGATCCAAACAGGCACTAAGTTATCATTGATAAGTTATAAAACTTTCTGATATTATTTTTTTTAGTTGGGACTTATCATTTTCTTATTTTTATATTGTTGGACATGTACTTATAACCTCCAAAGAATAATGTCATAGATGTACTTAGAATGATGTTCATGTATCTATTTAACAGTATTCATGCACTTAGAACTATTCATGAATGTATTAAATATAATATTTAATTTACAAATTTATATGTCAGTATATTACTGTTAAGTTCATTCTCACATAAAAGTGTCACACTACTCCATGCTTTGAATACAACATTTCAACTTCTTGTATACGTTTTATGTGAAATAGAATTATTTTTATATTATAAAAATATAAAAGTTATCATATGATTAAAATTCATTTGCTATATGATACAGTTTCATAGGAAAATGCCATTTAAAATATTAATTTTTACAATTATATGTTAGCATTGTAGTTTGAAAGCTAAGCATGGGTTTAGATTAACATTAATTTGCAGAAGTAAAGTTTTCACAAACTAAAGTATTTTTTCCTGATGATATTCACAAACTGGAGTTTGCAAACCGAAATCTGGGTAAAAGTTAGAGTCTTCAACATGTACGTATTGCGTATTTTTCTTTTTTCTTTTTTCTTTTTTTAAAAAGGTCCAGTATGTATTGGAGTTTCTGCTAGATTTTGGAAATTAAGGATAATTACATACATTCATACGTATAAGTGAAACTTCTAAATAGGATTTGAAAATGAAAATATTGTTATAAATAATACTACTTCCTATCTTTAATATAAGATCTAATTGACTTTTCTTGGAGAGATTAAGGAAGCTAAATAAGTTAGTTAGTCATAGCATATATTGTGTATATTATAAGTTATGTATTAGTTTATAAGTTACACAAATTAGTTTGATATAAAAAGCACAAACATAAATATTTTAAAATAATTTATTTAGCTTTATTAATTTTTCTAAAAAAAATTAACCTGATCTTATATTAAAGAGGTAATATGATTATGGAGATATTCATGGACTTGTTGAACTACCCACAAGGGAAGGTCATACGGGTACTTGAATTTTTTTTTTTTTTTTGGGGGTCATCGCACGGGACAATGTTTATTATTCAATGTTGTATTCAAAATATAAATTGTCCAAACACATTATCAAAAGGCATGCCGTTTTTTTACCCCTACATGTAGTGGAAAAGAATTAATAAATTAATTATATGCAAAAATTACTTTCATGTTTTGTGTAATAAATTTGAAGAAAAGATTAAAATTGTATTACAAAAATTATTCCATTGCATAACCAAGATTTTTTTTTTGCCCAGCATAACTAAAATTGGTAGTGTTGGTGACAACTCTATAAACACAACAAAATGTATAGTTCAAGTTGTGTCAAAGACATTATTCTTAAGAGATATTCCACAACCCCTTAATATGTCAGGAAGTCGCACTCCCCAGGATTAAATAAGTCATTCCTACGAAATGTATAGTGATAGAACAACACAAAGATAATTGGTAACTCAATAGAAGAAAGAGGAGGGGAACTTGAGGATGAAGCTCGGTGTCACATGTCCTCGGTACATCTTGACTATACATCAAACATTGTCTTTTATATGTAGAGGACATTCGATCACTGAAGAGTCTTAATGGTCATTGAAGAAGGTTTTGTGACAATTAAGTTAGCAGTTGTGAAATACTGTTTAATGGCAGTTTAATGCAATTTAAGCTATTAAAATAGGTTAACAATGTAATAAAAACGATCAATTAAAACACATAAACATTTTAGAATCAATTTCAGTGTTCGTAATGATGAGAACCAAGAGCTTATTGTTTGGGGTAAGATCTACACAATTCAAATAGTATTTTAAGGATTCAGATTTAAGAATTTTTAACTAGTGATTTTTATATAAAAAAATCATTTTTTATGAAAAACTGACGGTTAATTAGAGAATATCTTTATTTTAGATCATGTACACATTAAAATATTTTTTTGAAAAAGTAAAAGTAAAAATATTTAATTTGAATCGTTTAAAATATTTAATTTACTCACCGAGTTTATCGTTTTTATGTTTTTTAGCTTATAAAACCCTGTCAGAAAATTTGTAGGGGACTAATGCTTATGCCATATACAATGTAATGTTTAAATAACTTGAGATTGATAAACAAAATTAAAATAACACTACTTGCATTAAGTTATTGTCTCAGTAGATAGCATAATTTAATCAAAAGTGGCTGTAAAATATAACTGAATAATCGCTCCCATATTTATTTTTCCTTTATAGTGTCTTTATTCTTTTGGTTATGCTGAATTTTGAACTGGTCATTGTAATGTTTTCATGGTAATTGTTGGAATGAGTTTTGAGCATTTTGATTTGAGGAATCTTAACACCATTAATGTCTAACATATGCCTTTTTTAACACAGTTTTCAAAATTGTTTGAACATCATAGATATAATAGATAAGTATGTAATTAGAAAAAAAATCTCTTCCACAGTTATTAGTTTTAACTAATTTTAACCAACATTTTAATTTGCATGATTTTGGTAGTTATTATTTATAAAAAAGAGTGGAGGAGTAGCTTATTGTTTTCCTAATAATTAATAGTCATATTAAGAGCCTGTTTGGTTCAATCTCATTGAATGTCTGCAATGATAATCATGATTGCATTACCAAAATAAGAGTGTTTAGTTGTTTTTTAGCATGGTAATAGGATTTATCATAGTAATGATGATTACTAAAAAATTGGTAATCCTCATTCATACCTCCCCCTATGAATCCCCATTACCATCCCATTACATAGTTAAAAAAGTCCAATTTACCCTTTAGTTTTTCATATCTTTGTTTCATTTATTTCATTTCACTTGTCACATTACGTTGCAACTGCCACCGCCAGTACCTCCTCCTCCTCCTCCACCTCCACCCCCTGCCGCCACTACTACCTCCTCTTCCACCTCTGTCGTCGCCACTACCTCCTCCTCCTCCACTGCTGCAACAGCCACCTCTATCGTTGCCATCATCACCATTACCTCCTCCTCCACCCCCGTCGTCGCCCACCGCTACCACCACTACCTCTTCCGTCACCACCGTAGTCGCCTACCGCCGCCGCCGCCACCTCCTCTGTCATTGTCACCTCCACCACCACTACCTCCTCTACCGCCGCCGCTACCTCCTCCTCCTTCTCCACGACTGTCACCTCTACCCGCTACCGCCATCACTACCTCCTCCTCCTCCATTGCTGCAGCTGCCACCCCCATTGTTGTTATTGCCGCCATTACCTCCTCCTCCAATCCCGCCACCGCCCACCACCACCGCCGCCACCACTAACTCCTCCTACGCTCTCCCCCTGCCACTCGCCCACTACCACCACACACTACCTCCTCTGCCGCCGCCAGCCCACCGCCACCACCTCCTCCTCTACTGCCACCCCCATTGTTGCCGCCGCCACTACCTCCTCCTCCTCCATCCCCGCCACCGACTCTTAACTATTTTTTCTATAAAAATTATATTAAGGGTAAAATAGACTTTGTGCAATATATTAATTTTAAATAATTTTTAAAATATTAACCCATTGCACCTTGCTTACAAATCAAATCAAACACTACCCCTATAATTAATATCACATTGTATTACTATTGTATCACACTGCACTGCAGGGTGTAATGGAATTGAACCAAAATGGTTCTAAGTCTTCCTAAATGCCTAATTTTTTAATAACAAATTAAATCAAGAATTGTAACTGAAACCTTAGTGCCATTATATGCGACCCAAATGGAGTTATCAGTTTTTTTCTACTTTAAAGGTATATTTGGTGGAGTATTCCTCGGATTTAACGCTACTCCCTTACTTGGATTTAACACTGTTATTAAAATGTTTGGTAATCAAATCATTTGAACTTGACAATGTTATTCAAGCTGTTTCTACAAGCTTTCTTATAATATAATATAATAGATAGATATTTACTGTAGATTTATATGTCATAAAAGTTCAATATCCTCCCTTTTATTTTCACAAGTTTTCCCTTTTATTTATTTATTTATTTTTTTGCATGATAAAAGTTTTATTCTCCCTTTCCCTTACAATTGCTTGTTTTGGATGAGTGTGTACATGAATCTACATCTATATATGTTTAGTGTTAACAAATATTTTCACACACACACACACGCCCTACTCCGAAATTTAATTTCCAACATCTATTTTCTTAGGATAAAATTCTGGAGGGTGTGAAATTGATGCATATCAAGTAAGGTCTGTGATTTTTTTTTTTTTGGAAGAAAGGAAGGAATTTAAATTAATTTAGTTTCAATGTAATTTTGGTCTCTTAAAGTTGTGATAAGAGTTCAAGAATGAAGTTAAATGATACATAGTTTAGGGCTGTTTGATTTTGTTTTCTATTTTTTTTTTCAAATAGTTTTAAAAAATTGTTTTTCAAAACCAGTTTTGAAAATTTTAAAAACAATATGTTTAAATGGTTGTTTTAAAAAATTTCTTTTTGAAGTGACATTCAGTTGTCATCAGCGATGACGTCGTGGTGGTGGTTGCCGATAATGTGGTGTCGATAGTGGATAGGTAGCGGCTTCAAAAAATAAAAAATAGGAAAATAAAAATAAGAAAATATAAAAAAAAAAACTGTTTTTGTTTTTTAGATTTTAAAAACAATTTTTGTTTTCAAAAAAAACAACTCATTGAAAATAGGTTTTTTAGTTTTTCAGTTTTTAAGAATAAAAAAAATTTTTTTGAAAACAAAATCAAACAAGCCTTTAATGTCTTTAAAAATTTATTTTACTCTTAAGAAAAAATGACACTAGTATTAAAAGTTGTTTTGAAATTGAGAAAGGTCATAGAATATGAAACAAATTTTTTAGCCCAAGCTCTAATATTTTTTGTAATTTTTTATTTTAAAATATTTTCATTAATTTTTAGTCCACCCTCTAATATTTTTTGAAATCGAGTTTTCAAAAGAATAATGAATGAAAAGACAAGAAATAAGCTCTACAGATTTTTTTCCTCGTTTAATATTACTTTCTTTCTTTTTGGTTGCATGATCGCATAGACCAACATAGAAAATTGAGTAATATCTCGTTTCAAGCATGAAAATTCTTCAAACATGATTAAAATTAACATTCACAAACTTCACATGATTACTTGTCAAGTTAATTACAAGTACAACATAACCATACATAGAAATATACTGCCTCTAGTCTGTACTACGAACTAGATCTTACATTAAAGACTGGAAGTACTATATAAAAGCTGCACATGTGATTATTATCACAAACCGCTATTATCACCAAATTAAAATCACTACAATAATACTTAATACTACCTTCGGTCCTAAATATAGGACATAGTTTGTAGTGCAATTTGCACTACAAACTATGTCCTATATTTAGGACCGGAGGGAGTAATAATCAAAGCTTGGTGACAAGGAGGGGTGCTTGGGGAGTCAAGGACATTTTGTAGAAAGGAGAATGGCGATAATTAGGTGAAAGTGAGAATGAGAAATTGTGCAAAAGAATAATTAGAGCTATCTTGGCTTCTAAAATGGCAAAATGTTGGCCTACACATATTTGACTTCCCATTCCAAATGGTAAGTATGCTTGTGGATACTTACAAGCATTTGAAACCCCTCCTTCAAACCCCTCCGGCTTGAACTCGTTTGCATCTTCTCCCCAAATCTCCATAGCTCTGTGCATCGCAGCGATGAACACCAAGATGTTGGTTCCTTTTGGCACTGCCAGTTCCCCTATCTTCACGTCTTTAAGTGCCTCCCTTGCTGTCGTTATTCCCGGCCCATACAGACGCAGGCTCTCATGAATCACCATTGACACCTAGCCACCACAAAACAAACAGTGCATCATCTTATTGATGAATCAATCACACCATCACGGTTTCATATTTTATTAGTTTTAAGCCACTTAAAACTGAATTATCTTATTGACCATGTTGTGAAACCCGGACCGGCCGGTCCGGCCCGGTAACCGGCGAACCGGCTGGAAAACCGGTCCGGTTCCCGGTCCGGTCCGGTCCGGGTTGGGGTTTTTACTAAAAAAAAAAAAAAAAAAAAATTTCCTTTAGAATTTTATACTATAAGTCTAAAATTTTTAATTTTTCACCGGTTTGGTCCCGGTTTAGCTCCGGTTTGGTCCCGGTTTGACCCACTGACCCTTAACCCAGTACCCCGACCGGTTCAATGACCGATCCGAGTTTTAGTACCTTGCTTATTGATGAATCAATCACACTATCACAGTTTCATATTTTATTAGTTTTAAGCCACTTAAAACTGAATTATCATTGAACCAGTAGATGAAGAGATTAAAAGATTAGTGATATAACCATGGTTGAAACCAAGGTCAATCCAATTGTAATTAAAATAAAGAAAATACTTATGTCAAGTTTCTTATATTTATTTTGTCAAATTCTCCAATCACATGTGACCATGTGTTTTATTTTTTAATCATTATCATTTAACTATAAATGCATATGAAAAAAAATAAGACACATGGTCATGTGTGATTAGAGAACTTGATGTAATAGATATAAGGAATTTGATATAAGTATGGTCCTTAAAATAATACAGTAATCTAATTAAAATAGAAAAAATTATTCACCCACACACACTTATACAATATATATATATATAGACACACGCACATATAACCTAAAAGTACTAATACTTAAATTACACATAATCTAAACAAAATAGAGATACTAAAAGTAAAATTTAATGGACTGCAAGCTATTTTTTTTTCTTTTTCTAACCCAAAACGATGTCATTTTAAACTAAGAAAACTAGTTAATGAGAGAGAGAGAGAGAGAGAAAATATAAAATCCAACCCAATCTATCTATCCAACCCTTTGACTGAACGGGTCGATCAGGGACTAGTTTAATGATTCACGGGTCTAACCGGGCAGATCTGAATTGGATTTTAATATCTATATAATTGGTTCATCCCATGAATATACTTTAGATTGAGAAAAGAGACAAGTGATTGAGTTAGAGAGCGGACAAACTTGTTTCATATTTCACGAAAGCAATGAGGCGACATGTTGGGGTAGGTTTCAAGAATCTCGGCTCGAAGACGATGTTGCCAACGAGGATGCAAGCATAGAAGAATCAAAGTCCATGTGAGTAAAACAGCGGTTGTCTCTGAACCTGCAAAGTATATGTTTTTGCACATATCCAGTATCACCTTCTGCTTCTTCTTATTATTTGCTTCACCAATATTGTCAAGAATTATCTGTAACAGGTCGTTCTGGTGATTCTCATCTTTATCACTGTTCTGGTTTTGTAACTCACGATGATGAACAACATTAAGTACTAGTTGTTCTATCTCTTTCTCCAATCTCCACACCTCTTTGTTTTCCCTAGTGGGAAGAATTCTGGGCACAGAATATATACAATGTGATTATGTGTAATGTATTGAGTTGATATGAAATAGAACAGCAAGAATGAAAAAAAAAGGGATAAAATAAAACCTGAGGTATAAAAATCCAAAAAGCATGTTGGGTTTGGCAACAAGAGCTTGTAAAGCAGTGAGTTTAGGAAAAATTTGATTGCCTTGGGCATAAGAGCCACCAAAGCAAGCTTTTGAAATGATATTTGCAGTAAGATCCTTCATGTCATCGTCAATCACAATCTCTGCCACTTTACCTCCTCCACTTTTTGCTATAATCCTCTCCCATTTTCTCACTATTTCCTTTGTAGATTCTTCCATATAGTCCACCATGTTCTATAAATCCACAACAATAAGAAATATATATTATAAAGAACCCTCCATGTAAAATACTCTCTCTTCCGTTTAAAGTATAGAGCTAGTTATAAGAGTCCGATATATATTTTGTACACTTTAAAATATTTTTTATAAAAAAAGAAAAGTTAGAACAAATAAATCTATATATACTCCCTTTGGTCATATTTATAACTTATAAGAGTCTGATAACTGAATCACGCAGTATAAGATAGCGGTTAAAGTTAGTTCAAAATAATAATTATGTCTTGAAATAAAAATTTTCCCCAGTACACCCTTATTTATAAGGGTCAATTAAGAGAGAGAAACAGAGTAAACATAAGTATCATCAACTCTTTAATTAATACAACATATATAATTAATGAAAGGCATAAATGGTAAAAAAACTTGTTAAATGTTGAGATAACTCTATGGGGCTTTTATAAAAATGACCAAGACAATTCAAATTTTGGTCTCTTATAAAAAAAATGGAGAGAGTAACATTCAAATCTAATCTAAACAACCAAATATGATTCCAACCACTTTGTCCCCCAGATTTATAACTTCTTTCCAAACTATACTAATTAATTGCATATATAAGGGATTTCTATCCATCGGTAGTTTCAATATAAATGATTAATAAAAAAAGTGTTTTAGGAAAATTGACACACACATTTCTTACTGATAACAAACCTAACAAATTTTTTTAATATTTGTAAATGAGTTATCACAATAAGGACCAGAGGACTAGTAGAGTGTGTGGAAGCTGAGAATAATGAACCTGAATCTTGAAGAGGGAAAACTCAGGAGCTATAAGGTTCCTTTGGAAAGGCCAGGGATCTCCATTGACTGTCAATATTCCAGAACCCAGCAATGGTTTCAAAGGCTTGAAAACAAAGGTGGGCCTACCAAGATCCATGGGCTTTGCCCGATTCAGCTCTTTTATCACTTTCGGATCCCCCACATATACATGTTGCCTATGTCCAGTAGAGAACACGAAGATAGAACCTGATCATCATAATTATATTCATATCAATTATATAATCAGAGACATTAAGAGAGGGGAGAGCTAATCAGATCCATATTTGTTTTTTAAAATTTTATATTTTTTTGAAAAATTATTTTAATGAGTATAGAACCTAAAAAAAATATAACCTTATAACTATTTTTTTAAAAAAAAAATGATTTTTCATTTAAAAAATCATCTTTTTAAAAAACTTAAATTTAGACTGCCCAAGACTAAATCTGGACCTTCCAGATCTAGTTAACTCTCCTTGCTAGGAAAATGTTTGGCTAGAAACCCGATCCATTAAAACTGCAGAGATCTTATAGATATTATCATATTTGAATTCTCTCTACTTCCCATAATCTCATATCAATTGTTAAATTGAAATTAAATAAATCCATATTTAATATTTTATAAAATTATTAATAAAATATTAATTTATTAAAAAATTAAAGAATTGAATAAATAAATTCCAACCGAAACAATTTTAAAAATTAAAAAAAATATTTTATAAAATATTAAATCTAAATTATCGTAAAGTTTTCTCCATTGTTAAAGAAATGGGAAGAAAGAAGAGTCAGTTGTTTAAAGTTGGAGTAGAGGACGATGCTCAATGGCAACCGCCACCACCAGGTTTCATTTGTCTTGACATGGATGGTTCTGTGTGTGGCCAAGGATTTACAACATGTGGAGGTTTGGTCCGGGATTATGGAAATTGGGTTATTGCCTTTCAACGGCGCTGGAGTTTCTCACATCAACGGGTGCTAAATTGTTGGGACTGTTGACTGGGTTACTGATATGTAGGTAGCTTTAACTTCAGAAGGTCTTGGCTTACGTAGATTCTTTAGAGGTTTATCATTTAGGCCCTATTTGGTATGAAGTATTTGAGGATAGGGAGTGGGATTGGATCAGGGATTGAGTCAGAATATATCGTTTGGTATAAGGGACTATGGGTAATCAGGGATTGGGAGTACCACGAAAGTGGGATTGCTGCAAAGCCACCTCCCCTGATATTGTGTTTTGAATTCCAAGATTGCAAAATTATGAAGATAAAAATATCCTTGATTAAAATATTTTCAGACAAAAATAACCTTGATTTTAATCTAGAATCAATCCCTTTCACATAATCACTCCCTCTCTTTTTTTCCCCTCGCCATCGACAATTCATCTTCTTTCTCCAATTTCAACCTTTCTTCATCACAACTTATGACAACCTACAGCGCAGACATGTCAGAAGCTTCAATTTCTCTATGTCCATGAAAAGTAACTAATAGAGACTCTTTTTGTAAGCACAAAACAAATAAGGGCATCAATATGAGGCTGATCATTACAATATTAACAATTAACTACAATTAATGCAGCAAAGCACAAAGCATTTCTTTAATCGCACAGCTATTACCTACTTCGATTGCCCAAAAAAAAGTCAAATAATTGTGAATAGAGATGAATATTAACTTTCAATATCATGAAGGATCCGAATTGAGTTGATCAATCCAATTTTTGCCAAGTGTCTCTCTCTTGGTCCGTTCGTCATCGCATTCGTGATTTAGGGCATGGGTATTTCAGTGTTTTCATAATTAGTGGTTATTTATTAAATAAGATAAATGAAATTATTCCCTCTAATTATTACTTCGTACCAAATATATTTTTAAATCATTAATCTCAATCCCAATCCCTGTCTCAATCCCAATATCAATCACAATCCCAATCCATCAAAATTCAGTGACACGTACCAAACAAGGCCTTAGTGGTGAGGAATGGTGGGCACAATCACCCTCTTCATATGGAGATCGAGGAAGTTCGTGAGCTAATCTTCTCAAATTTGGAAATAGAGCTTCATTGTGTATCGTGTGAGGCTCTCAAGTGTGTTGATTATTTAGTCAGGGATGCGCAGAATTTAATGGGGAGTCTGGTGCTCTTATCAGTGATCCATCATGGATGTAGGAGTTATATAAGGGGCGACCTTACCTAGCATTTCAGATATTTTGTAGTTTAATTATGTGACATTACCAAGTTACTTTGGCCTTATATTTCAAAAAACAAAAGAAAAAGTAAAGAGCTTACTAGACTATTGGTATGTTTGTTTGAGCGATTCGATTGCTTATAAGTTGCTTTTTAATAGTGATTTACGGTATACGAAGTAAGTATGTGAGAGGAGTTGTGTCTCGATTTACGTAAAAAACAACTTATAAGTTTTTTTAAGCTATACCAAACATGCTTTATGTTACATGTATCATAAGTTGCTCTATATGTATATATATGACACGAACATATTTTGATTTCGGGATAGGCATTAATAATATAAAATTATACTCCTCTTTATAAGGAGGGTTTTGAAGGCATCAAAGATTTCTTTGTTGGATATACGGATAAATATATTATAAAAGTTTTATCTTAACTTTAGTGGATATAAGAACTAGTTTCAGTGCTCATGACAATAACGAGCACCAACAGCTCATCAATGTGATAAGATCAACACAATTTAAATACAATTTCAAGCATCCAAATTTGTTGTTTTTAAATAGTAATTTTAAATTAAAAGAATTATCTTTTTTCTTTTAAAAAAACTAACATAATTAAGAAATTATCTTTATCTTAGATTTTCACCCATTAAAATAAATTTATGATTCTAAAACCTGTTGACCAGTGTGCATCCACCCACACATACAATGACCACTAAAACTGGTTCCACCGTTGAAGCTGTTCATAAATGGCGATTCTAAACAAACACTATTGCTAGGTTGTTGACACTTCTGTATACACCCACACATACGTGCACTGGCATGCAGACTCTCATATTTTGCCTGTAACATGAAAATGAAAAGAGTCTGAGAAACGTGAGACTATTTATACAGTTGATAAGTTTATGACTAGAGGCAGAGCTTGGTAACGAGGAGGGGTGCACCATATTTGGGCATCAAGAGCATTTCGACGGAAGGACAATGGCGATAATTGGGGGAAATTGAGAATGAGAAGTTAGAGAGAAGAAGCGAGAGTATGATCTTGGCTTCAATCAAAGCAAAATTCTGCCCTACACAGATCCGACTTCCAACTCCAAATGGTAAATACGCTTGTGGATGCTTGCACGCTTCTAAAATCCCTCCTTCAAATCTCTCAGGCTTGAACTCAGTTACGTCTTCTCCCCAGATCTCTGCGTCTCTATGCATTGCAGGTATGAAAACCCATATGTTTGTTCCTTTTGGCACCACCATTTCACCAATCTTCATATCTTCCAGCGCCTCCCTCGCTGATGTTAATCCGGGTGGATATAGACGCAGGCTCTCCTGAATCACCATCGTCAACTATACCACAAAATTGTGAATCAACAATTATTTATGTTTCAATATTACACAGGTTTTTGAATTTTGGAATGCTCACTTGTTTCAGCTTTCGGAATTTGTCCATGTCTTGGAAGCAATGAGGCGACGAAATGTTGGGGAAGGTATCGAGAATCTCTGATCGGAGACGTTCCTGCCAGTGAGGATGCTTGGCGAGAAGAATCAACGTCCAGGTAACTAAGAGGGCGGTGGTTTCTGATCCGGCGATGTAGATGTTCGAGCACATATCCATAATGATTCTCTTGGTTTCGTCATGTTTGCGCCTCAGATTCTTCAATATTCCCGTTCTACTGATATCGGCGTCAGCAGCACCGTCGATAATTGCCTGTAACAGGTCATTTCGATTCTCATTTACTTGCCTCTGATTTTCTAGATTACGATCTTCGATCACTTTCAGTATAAGCTTCTCCCACTCTTTCCCCAATCTCCATATCTCTCTGTTTGCCTTGGTGGGAAGAAATCTGAACGCAGACATACAGAGATGTGCTCATTTGTTATATTTAGTTTATGAAATAGAAAAGAATGAAAGAAATGGTAGAAGTAATGCAGAAATCAGTGTGTTTCATGTTCACGTTAGCTGCTTACTCTGTTTTTCTTAGTCAAAGGCTGTAAGTCGTCCTAGTTTCTTGGTTTGTTAATATGAGATTCGGTGGTTTTAGGAACTACAAATTTCATGAGTCAGAGGCATGTTGTTCTGCAATAATTAATATCAAAAAAATTTCTGTTGAATCCGATATGTGATTAAATTGTGGCTCTGAATTGATAAACGGTGCTTAATTTTTGAGCTACTTAAAAATAAGTGCCTATAACCTGTTTGATGAAGATCTTGTGTGTATGCTTTGTTATTCTGTTCTATATATACTTCTTGATTTTGCGGTCTTGAGAGAGGATTTGTGAATTATACCACTAGATTATAGGTTAATAGGAAGGAATCTAGAGATGAAACCTGATGTTTGTAAATCCAAAAAGAAGGTTTCGTTGTGCCAGAGCGGCTTGCAAGGCAGAGAGCTTAGCAAAAATTTGATTGCCTTGAGCATAAGAGCTTCCAAAACAAGCTTTGCAAAGGACATCAGCTGTGAGAGCCATCAAATCTTTGTCAATCACAATCTCAGCAACTTTCCCTCCACTTTCTGTTATACAGCTATCCCATTTCCTCGTGATTTCTTTCGTAGATTCTTCCATGAAATCCACCATGTTCTGTAAATTCCACAACAATCAAACGTCCACTTTCTCACACAAAAACTTATCTAGCAAGCCTTTTGAGCTCCATATTTTTGCCATGTTTGAAAAAATTAAAAATATGGTAAAAAATGGAAGTAGAAATTGACCTTAATCTTGGAGAGGAAAAATTGAGGAGCAATAAGGTTTCTTTGGAAAGACCAGTAGTGCCCATTAGCTCTCATGATGCCATATCCCATCATACGTTTCAAAGGCTTGGACAAATAGGAAGGCGTACCAAGATCCAAGCTTCTTATCAGATTCAACTCTTTGACCAATTCTGGATCTCCCACATACAGATGCTGCTTATTTCCAGTGGAGTACAGGAATATTGGACCTGCTCATCATATTCATATTCATATACCTCTACATATACATACACATATTGAAATTAGAAAGTGAGATGTAATATACCATATTGTTTTCTCCATTGATGAAGAAAAGGGAAGAGAGACTGAAACCATTGTTCTGGAAGTGAGGAAGAGGAGAGATTGGAAAACTGTGATTGTATTTTCCGAATCTCAGAGAGATTTCCCAAAAGGAAGGAAGGTGTTGGCCCTGTGATGCCTTGCTTATGAAGAACTGATCGGATCCTTCTGGGCTTCAACCACATTTTCTGCCATATTATCAGCACAGTGCAGCTTATCACTACGGCTGTCACTGACCAAACCATCTTCTTCATCTTCCATTGCCATACCTCTTCACCACCTTCCATCTCTCTCTCTCTCTCTCTCTCTCTCTAGCAGCTGAGTTTAGCAGTACCTTGCTTGTGTTTATTGGCTTCCTAAAATGAAGGAATAACTTTGATTAGTGTTAAGTCTTTCATTGGGTTAAAGAGTTTCAGAGTCATTTGGACGAGCTGAGAATATTTATTTGTTTTCTTATGTTGACCGAAATTTCAGACTCATAAAGAACAAAAAGTGTTCACATTTTGATTGAGGTTATTTTCTTTGGCCCTGGTCATTTAGATTAATTGATTCAGTGGTTTATACTTTCCTTTGCGTCTGTTATGAGTAGATGACCTCACAAATATTTAGCTGTTTTTTATGTAATTTTTTAGTTCAATCATCTGTTAACCAGTGACTGATGATTATATAACAAAAGAGAATCAGATTATAAAATAAAAATTCTCACCTCTCTCTCTCTATTTGTCAGGTTGCATGTGACAAACCTCTTGGCCTCAGATGTGGAAAGTGGAATATGCTTTGCGTGTTTTTATAAAACTTATTTCTATAAACTGTTGTAAAAAATTAAAAAAATGTTGCCCGATATGTATATTACAACTTGTGAATCCACAGTTTCCACTAAACGATGAAAGGATAAGTTTAATGCAATGACTACTTGTCTCAGTTAATAGTAATATATCATTGGGTCTTAAATATAAGAAAAAGTTGACTTTTTTGGATATATTAAAAAAGCTAATTAAATTTTTTTAAAATATTTATATTTGTTATTTTTTCTTCAAAATATTTTACCTAATTTATAAAATAATATATAATCTAAGGATGTACAACATATGATATAATTAAGTAATTTATTTAGCTTCCTCAATTTCTAAAAAAAAAAAAAAGTCAATTTTGTCGACTTGAAAATGACATGATATAATAAAATTTTCCCTTTGCTTCTTCACATTAGTACTTTAAGCAGGGACCACAAAGGTGTGGAAGGAATACTCCATGTGACAGAACTGGCATCTAAGAGTCTCAGGGTAAGATACAAATATAAACATATTATATTAAACCAATATCATTTATCACACAGTAGGAACAAAAATCACTTGTTTATACAAGATTCAAACATAGTATATAATTGAACAAACCTATCAGAAGGAAAAATCAGATGTTTGTCCAAATGAAGTTTTACAATAAGCAATAGCAGCCTGAATGGAGTTATCAGTAGTACAAGTGATAGAAAAGCCTTCATGAATAGGTGAGTTGTCACAAGAAGAAATAGTGGAACAACTTTTCCTCTTATTTGAACTATTGCCTTTCTGGGCAATACCTACTGCACTGAACATGCCTTTGAGTGCACCCAAATCAATCTCCACCACTGATCTGTTCCATGATGATCTTTTGGTGCTTCTAAAAGAGCCCTCATTACTGCTACTAATATTATTAATATTGTTGTTCACATCCCAGTAGGGTTTGCTTAATCTCATGGATGTTGTGGCATCTTCAAGTGGTCTTTTTGACGATGATGATGGTGATCTGTCTTGTTGTGATGAGCCTGATGAGGGATTAACACCCATGTTCTTCTTTTGATGATAGCACTGTAAAATGGTTCTGCAATATTTTCTGGTGTGTCCCTTGTTGTTGTGCTGGTCTTGGCATGGTGGTGGTGGTCTTAGGAGGGATGATATCAGTGTTGACAGCTTTATGCCTCTAAACTTTATCAACATCTTCATTATGGTCCCCCCGTTTCTTCTTCTCATGCTTTCTTCTTTTCCTCAGCTGTGCCTATTCATATACATATATTCACATTTCAGACAATTTGTCAACAGTTATGGTCTTATTTATTTAGAGCTCCTTTGAATTAACGTTTATTAATTTTTTGTATTCATATTTATATATAGGATGAGTAGATATTTTGTTTGAATTAACGTTTATAAAAGTGATTTGTACAATGGGAACACCCCTCCCTTCAAGGTGGATTAGTGTGCTGTAATTTTGACAGTTGTAGTTGTTAATATAGAACATGTGCTATGCTTTTGAGCAATATAAAAGGGGTATTGCTCTGTTTTTGGGCAAGGTACTTTATAGAGGGATTGTTCTATTTTTAGTGGGAATGGTTAAATGTGATAGTGGTTTATTTGATTACAAAATGCTGACAGGATATAAAAAAAAGGTATTGTTACTACGTGCAGTTGTAGTTGTGAAAACAGGCGTCAACTATTATCAAAATTGGTATAATGACTTGAAAAAAACTAGACACAATAAGGTGTTAAAATTCTGATAATTATTTGTAACAGTTGAGACTTGTGAAATTTATAAACTTCTTCGAGAATTACAATTCAGTTGTAAAAATGACTCAATAACTTGTCAAAATAAGCATAAGAAATTTTTAAAATCAAGGTTATGAAACCCGAACCGGTCGGGGTACTGGATCAAGGATCAGTGGGTTATATCAGAGTCAAATCGAGGCTAGATCGGTGAGGAAGGGAAGATTTTATGATTATTTATATAAAATTCGGAATAAAATATTAAGAAAAAACCGGTCAAACCGGGGTCAGTTACTAGACTGGACTGGTCGGACCGTCGGTTCGACAGTTTCAAGGTCAGACCGCCCATTCCAATCCAGTCTTAAGAACCCTGGTTAAAATCTAAATCAGCTATTGTGACAGACCTTTCGAGAATAATTCATATAATTGTAAATATGACTAATGCATTTGTAAAAAAATTCATAAGAAGTTGTTAAAACCAAATCAGATGTTGTGACGTGGGAATTGTCAAGTTCTACACTCCTCCAGGAATAATTCATGCATTTGTAACAATAACTCGAGAAGTTGTCAAAAAATGTAGAAGTGGTTAAAAACCAAATCAAATGTTGTCACATGTGGGAGTTATACACTCCTCCAAAAATAACTCATACTATTGAAATGTGACTCATGCACTTGTAAAACAAGGTAGAAGTTGTTAAAAATTAAATCAGCTGTTGTGATAGACCCTACGAGAATAACTCATGTTATTATGAAAAGGACTTGTGCACGTCCTGAAAAAAGGCAGAAGAAGGTGTTAAATTGGCTGATGAAGATGTTAAACCTCTGAAAAGCAATTGTGAACCTTGGGACTTGTGAAATGTGAAATGCACTCAATGAATGAAAATTGAGTTGTGAAAATGAACGATGAAGTTGTTCAAATGACTGATATAGATGTTAAACATTTGATAATTAGTTATGAGCGTTGGGACTTGTAAAATATGAAATACACTCAATGAATAAAAATGGAGTTGTGAAAATGACTGATTAAGTTGTAAAATGACTTATATAGATGTTAAACTTCTGATAAGCAGTTGTGAGAGTTGGGACTTGTGAAATTTGAAATGCACTCAATGAATGAAAATGGAGTTGTGAAAATGACTAATGAAGTTGTTAAAATGTCTGATGCAGATGCTAAGGGCAACATAGTCATTTCATAATGCTAATTAATCACACAAATGTCCCAAAGACTTTTTTGATTTAGGAATTTGCATTGAGATTTTTTTTTTTTTTGTGGATTTTTTGAATCCTTAAGACCTCGGAGTGATTTTCCTAAGAAAATTTTTGTCCTAATTATAGGAGCCCAGTTGACTCATTAATGAATTTTATCCAAGTTTACCCCTATCTACAAATGCTACTGGAACTCTATTTTTCTCTAGCATGAGAAAGAGAGAGGGGAAGCATAAATGCACGAGATAGATAACTATACATGCAGGAGAGAGAGATGAAACATACTCGTGCTCCTAGTAAAAGAAGTGAGGAGAGAATTACAAATGCAGGAGAGAGATGAAAGAAGCAAGGTAATTAAATCCGGATAAGTCAGTGAACCGGTTGGGGTATTGGGTTAAGGATCATTGGATCAGATCGAAGTCAAACCGGAGCTGAATCGGGACCAAACTGGTGAGAAATGGAATATTTTAGGCTTATAGTATAAAATTTTAAAAAAAAATTTAAAAAAATAAAAATAAACAAACTTGACCCAGACCGGTTTAGCGGCCAGGTTGCCGATTTTCGGTCCGGTTCGGCCGGTCCAATTCGGGTTAGATAACCTGGGAAAGAAGTCAAAGATATGAAAAATATATTTGAAAAAAAATCATTTTATTATTTTCAAAGACAGTTTTCAAAAATATGACTTTCGGATCCTTCATATAAGACATTTAAAAAGTTAATTTTGATTTTAAATATAAAACATAATTTTTATGTTTGTCAAATTTTTTTAATTTACCCATATTGATGATCCCTCAACAATAATTAAGGAAGAGAGAGAAAGAGAGAATTAATGAATATGACTAAAGTGTTTTAGAAAATACATGTTATATTAACTAACTTCCTTAATTTACTAAAATTAGATAAATATGTCTTATATTAAGGATCAAAAGTAGTATAAGAGCCTAAGCTTTGAATTGCCTTGATTATTTTTATAACAGTATGACAAGAGTTGTTTGAACCCTTAATAAGTTTTTTTTTTTCATTTTTGCCCTTTATCTTTTTTTCATATTATATTCTCTTTCCTACTTTCTACTTTTATTACCATATTTCTCTTACTAATTTGACTACTCATAAATAAGGATATGTCACTCTGATCTTATTTATAAGTCTATTTTAACTAAATATTGTGATCCTTATTATATGTCCAATTTTAAAGTAATAAATGCGCTTTTTACATTTTTTCCCCTATTAATTATAATAAACAAAAAGAATTTATTTATATTGATTTTTGGAACCAATCATAGATAAACGCTAAATTAAAATTTAGCCTATAATTAATGAGTTAACTAATACTCTTTGATATATGAGAGTTTGTTAATTTGTACTTATAAATAGGACCATAGTGGTACTTAAAAAAAGAGTTTATTTCAAATACATTTATTATTTTTAACTAGTTTTAACCACTTTCTTAAATCACGTAATTTAATTATTTAATTTTTATAAATAGAACCGAGAACCACGGCAAATTTACTGGCGTACCACTCTGATTCTATTTAGAAGTCCCTTTTAACTAAATCACATATACTAAGGAGAGATAGTTAACTCAATGATTATAGGGTAAATTTTCAACTATGCTCTCGTTTATGAATTAGTACTTTTTAACTCTTTCTTCTCTATCTTTTTTTAAATTATTTCTTTATTGGTATAATAAATCGAGGCAAATTTAATATAATTTCATTTACTATATTGAAAACTGGACTTATAAATAGAATCAAATTTTTTAATAAAAAAGGATTTATAAATAGGATCAAACATAAATGTGATTCTTTGATTCACGTGATTAAAAAAAAAAGAGGCTTTTAAAAGTCAATGAGAATTTTATCATCCAAAATTGACTTTCCAACCTCCCTAAACTATGCCAAACATGCCGTCAATTATTAAATATCAGACTGCGGAAGGATGGCCCCAGAAGGCAATTAACGAACATAGAATGAGGGTTATTAAACGTGGACCGTGCCGGCTGGTTCAAGCTAGAAATCAAAGAAGTGGCCACTCACCTAGTTTAGGCGAACTCGAACCTCGGGCCAGTATTTTTTTTTTTTAAACTTAATTCAATTTTTTAATTTTATTCAAAATTTCATATTAACAATTTTAGAATTTTCGATTCCTTATTAGTTTGGCCTCAGGTAATTTTGGTTTGACTTCGATTTGACCTACTGACCCTTAACCCACTACCTTGATCGGTTCAGAAGCCGGTTCGAATTTAATAACCTTACAAAAAAAACTGACTTTCATATTGGAATCATCTCAGTTTTTTTTTTATTTATTTAAAAGCTTAAAGCCCAGTTCCCGTTATTATAAAAATTATAAAGAAAAAATAAGACCAAGTCAAGGAGTTTATTTTGAATTTTATAATTAAAACCTTCACCACTTTTTTGAGTTTTTTCCCAAAAAAAATTTAGACAAACCTTACCTGACAAAGAGTAGATTAGGAAGTCTTTTTCAGTTTTGTTAAAATTATAAGTATCTCTTTGTATTTTCTTAAAATATACAAAATAAAGAGAACATGAACCTGATTCTGTAGGAGGTATAACGAAACAAAAGTACTGAAGGTGTAATTTCAACAAATTTAGTAGAATGAAGTCCACATAATTTATTTGGAGAAAGATCGAAAAAAAACTTTGAATTTACAAAATTTTAAATTAGGTATTTTTAAAAAAATGAGTTGTGAATTGCTTATTAAATTTCATTATTCTCTTATCATGTCTTGATAATATATCTGATTTGAGATTTTATAATTTTAAAGTTCTTTTTTTATCTTTTTCTCAGAAAAAACAGTGATTGGTCAATGCCATAGACAAAAAGTGACAGAATCAAAAGTAAGAATTATAGTATGGAAATTTAATTTGATTCTAAATATGAGATTTCAATATGCACTATCTTTCAAATTTATTTATTTTTCTATATTTGTATTATTAATTACATATGTTAAGGATAAATTTCATTAAGAGAGAGTAGTTTCCAATACAAATTATTAAAAGAATACATCGGTAAAACTATAACGTGTTATATTTATAAATAATTAATTTAATTAATTTTTTTAATATATGCAAATTAACTATATAGGTGAATCTTCAAGAGCCAAGTAATACTAATGAAAAGGAAAGTGAAAAAAGTAGGAGCAAAATGTGTACCTCGTAGCAGTGGAGTGCAGGTCCGGGTCATGACAGGAGTTGAGAGGCATGGTTGTTTGGAGAGTCCTATGTGTCCGATGATCTGATGAACCATTTTCCCAGAAATCAACGTTCAATCTTCTGCATTCATCTGAGTCTGCAGAATCAGTCTGTCTCAGAGAAGGATGAGGAGCTGGGCCTGAGCCCGAGCCTGAGCCTTCAACGCTTTTCTTAGAGGTAATTGGTATTTATAAGAGTATGAAGGAGGATTACCAAATCTATGGTAATTATCTTATTTTCATGTTAAAGAGTAACAAAACAATTTTTTTTTAATAATACAATCATGATTATCATTATAAATATACGAGTTGAACCAAACAACCTATAAATTAAGTTATTAGGCTGGAAAAACATACACCCACACATACAATGAGCACTAAAATTATCTCCACTGTTAAGGTGTTTATAAATAAGAACAAACACTATTCTTAGGCTGTTGACACTTGTGTATACAAACAGCCACACATACGTGCAGTGGCATGCAGACACTCATATTTTGCCTGTAACATGAAAATGAAACGAGTCTGAGAAACGTGAGATTATTTATACAGTTGATAAGTTTATGACTAGAGGCAGAGCTTGGTAACGAGGAGGGGTGCACCATATTTGGGCATCAAGAGCATTTCGAAGGAAGGACAATGGCGATAATTGGGGGAAATTGAGAATGAGAAGTTAGAGAGAAGAAGCGAGAGTATGATCTTGGCTTCAATCAAAGCAAAATTCTGCCCTACACAGATCCGACTTCCAACTCCAAATGGTAAATACGCTTGTGGATACTTGCACGCCTCTGAAATCCCTCCTTCAAATCTCCCAGGCTTGAACTCAGTTACGTCTTCTCCCCAGATCTCTGCGTCTCTATGCATTGCAGGTATGAAAACCCATATGTTTGTTCCTTTTGGCACCACCATTTCACCAATCTTCATATCTTCCAGCGCCTCCCTCGCTGATGTTAATCCGGGTGGATATAGACGCAGGCTCTCCTGAATCACCATCGTCAACTATACCACAAAATTGTGAATCAACAATTAGTTATGTTTCAATATTACACAGGTTTTTGAATTTTGGAATCCTCACTTGTTTCAGCTTTCGGAATTTGTCCATGTCTTGGAAGCAATGAGGCGACGAAATGTTGGGGAAGGTATCGAGAATCTCTGATCGGAGACGTTCCTGCCAGTGCGGATGCTTGGCGAGAAGAATCAACGTCCAGGTAACTAAGAGGGCGGGGGTTTCTGATCCGGCGATGTAGATGTTCGAGCACATATCCATAATGATTCTCTTGGTTTCGTCATGTTTGCGCCCCAGATTCTTCAATATTCCCGTTCTACCTATATCGGCGTCAGCAGCACCGTCGATAATTGTCTGTAACAGGTCATTTCGATTCTCATTTACTTGCCTCTGATTTTCTAGATTACGATCTTCGATCACTTTCAGTATAAGCTTCTCCCACTCTTTCCCCAATCTCCATATCTCTCTGTTTGCCTTGGTGGGAAGAAATCTGAACGCAGACATACAGAGATGTGCTCATTTGTTATATTTAGTTTATGAAATAGAAAAGAATGAAAGAAATGGTAGAAGTAATGCAGAAATCAGTGTGTTTCAGGTTCACGTTAGCTGCTTACTCTGTTTTTCTTAGTCAAAAGCTGTAAGTCGTCCTAGTTTCTTGGTTTGTTAATATGAGATTCGGTGGTTTTAGGAACTACAAATTTCATGAGTCAGAGGCATGTTGTTCTGCAATAATTAATATCAAAAAAATTTCTGTTGAATCCGATATGTGATTAAATTGTGGCTCAGAATTGATAAAGGGTGCTTAATTTTTGAGCTACTTAAAAAGTGCCTATCACCTGTTTGATGAAGATCTTGTGTGTATGCTTTGTTATTCTGTTCTATATATACTTCTTGATTTTGCAGTCTTGAGAGAGGATTTGTGAATTATACCACTAGATTATAGGTTAATAGGAAGGAATCTAGAGATGAAACCTGATGTTTGTAAATCCAAAAAGAAGGTTTCGTTGTGCGAGAGTGGCTTGCAAGGCAGAGAGCTTAGCAAAAATTTGATTGCCTTGAGCATAAGAGCTTCCAAAACAAGCTTTGCAAAGGACATCAGCTGTGAGAGCCATCAAATCTTTGTCAATCACAATCTCAGCAACTTTCCCTCCACTTTCTGTTATACAGCTATCCCATTTCCTCGTGATTTCTTTCGTAGATTCTTCCATGAAATCCACCATGTTCTGTAAATTCCACAACAATCAAACGTCCACTTTCTCACACAAAAACTTATCTAGCAAGCCTTTTGGGCTCCATATTTTTGCCATGTTTGAAAAAATTAAAAATTTGGTAAAAAATAGAAGTAAAAATTGACCTTAATCTTGGAGAGGAAAAATTCAGGAGCAATAAGGTTTCTTTGGAAAGACCAGTAGTGCCCATTAGCTCTGATGATGCCATATCCCATCATACGTTTCAAAGGCTTGGACAAATAGGAAGGCGTACCAAGATCCAAGCTTCTTATCAGATTCAACTCTTTGACCAAATCTGGATCTCCCACATACAGATGCTGCTTATTTCCAGTGGAGTACAGGAATATTGGACCTGCTCATCATATTCATATTCATATACCTCTACATATACATACACATATTGAAATTAGAAAGTGAGATGTAATATACCATATTGTTTTCTCCATTGATGAAGAAAAGGGAAGAGAGACTGAAACCATTGTTCTGGAAGTGAGGAAGAGGAGAGATTGGAAAACTGTGATTGTATTTTCCGAATCTCAGAGAGATTTCCTAAAAGGAAGGAAGGTGTTGGCCCTGTGATGCCTTGCTTATGAAGAACTGATCGGATCCTTCTGGGCTTCAACCACATTTTCTGCCATATTATCAGCACAGTGCAGCTTATCACTACGGCTGTCACTGACCAAACCATCTTCTTCATCTTCCATTGCCATACCTCTTCACCACCTTCCATCTCTCTCTCTCTCTCTCTCTCTAGCAGCTGAGTTTAGCAGTACCTTTCTTGTGTTTATTGGCTTCCTAAAATGATGGGATGATAACTTTGATTTGTGTTAAGTCTTTCATTGGGTTAAAGAGTTTCTCATTTGGACGAGCTGAGAATATTTATTTGTTTTCATATGTTGACCGAAATTTCAGACTCAAAGAACAAAAAGTGTTCACATTTTGATTGAGGTTATTTCCTTTGGCCCTGGTCATTTAGATTAATTGATTCAGTGGTTTATATTTTCCTTTGCATCTGTTATGAGTAGATGACCTCACAAATATTTAGCAGTTTTTTATGTAATTTTTTAGTTCAATCATCTGTTAACCAGTGACTGATGATTATATAACAAAAGAGAATCAGATTATAAAATAAAAATTCTCACCTCTCTCTCTCTATTTGTCAGGTTGCATGTGACAAACCTCTTGGCCTCAGATGTGGAAAGTGGAATATGCTTTGCGTGTTTTTATAAAACTTATTTCTATAAACTGTTGTAAAAATTTAAAAAAATGTTGCCCGATATGTATATTACAACTTGTGAATCCACAGTTTCCACTAAACGATGAAATGGCAAGTTTAATGCAATGACTACTTGTCTCAGTTAATAGTAATATATCATTGGGTTTTAAACATAAGATAAAGTTGACTTTTTTGGAGATATTAAAAAAACTAATTAAATTTTTTTAAAATATTTATATTTGTTATTTTTTCTTCAAAATATTTTGCCTAACTTATAAAATAATATATAATCTAAGGATGTACAACATATGATATAATTAAGTAATTTATTTAACTTCCTCAATCTCTCTAAAAAAAGTCAATTTTGTCTTACATTTCGGACTTGAAAATGACATGATATAATAAAATTTTCCCTTTGCTTCTTCACATTAGTACTTTAAGGGACCACAAAGGTGTGGAAGGAATACTCCATGTGACAGGACTGGCATCTAAGAGTCTCAGGGTAAGATACAAATATAAACATATTATATTAAACCAATATCATTTATCACACAGTAGGAACAAAAATCACTTGTTTATGCAAGATTCAAACATAGTATATAATTGAACAAACCTATCAGAACAAACCTATCAGAACAGATCCACCACTGATCTGTTCCATGATGATCTTTTGGTGCTTCTAAAAGAGCCCTCATTGCTGCTACTAATATTATTAATATTGTTGTTCACATCCCAGTAGGGTTTGCTTAATCTCATGGATGTTGTGGCATCTTCAAGTGGTCTTTTTGATGATGATGATGGTGATCTGTCTTGTTGTGATGAGCCTGATGAGGGATTAACCACCATGTTCTTCTTTTGATGATAGCACTGTAAAATGGTTCTGCAATATTTTCTGGTGTGTCCCTTATTGTTGTGCTGGTCTTGGCGTGGTGGTGGTGGTCTTAGGAGGGATGATATCAGTGTTGACAGCTTTATGGCTTTATGCCTCTAAACTTTATCAACATCTTCATTATGGTCCCCCCGTTTCTTCTTCTCATGCTTTCTTCTTTTCCTCTGCTGTGCCTATTCATTTACATATATTCACATTTCAGACAATTTGTCAACAGTTATGGTCTTATTTATTTAGACCTCCTTTGAATTAACGTTTATTAATTTTTTTTATTCATATTTATATATAGGATGAGTAGATATTTTGTTTGAATTAACGTTTATAAAAGTGATTTGTACAATGGGAACACCCCTCCCCTCAAGGTGGATTAGTGTGATGTAATTTTGGCAGTTGTAGTTGTTAATATAGAACATGTGCTATGCTTTTGAACAATGTAAAAGGGGGATTGCTCTGTTTTTTGGCAAGGTACTTTATAGAGGGATTGTTCTATTTTAAATGGGAATGATTGAATGTGATGGTGGTTTGTTTGATTACAAAATGCTGACAGAATATAAAAAAAAAGTATTGTTACTACGTGTAGTTGTAGTTGTGAAAACAGGCGTCAACTATTATCAAAATTGGTATAATGACTTGAAAAAAACTAGGCACAAGGTGTTAAAATTATGATAATTATTTGTAACAGTTGAGACTTGTGAAATTTATAAACTTCTTCGAGAATTACAATTCAATTGTAAAAATAACTAAATAACTTGTCAAAATAAGCATAAGAAATTGTTAAAATCAAGGTTATGAAACCCGAACCGGTCGGGATACTGGGTCAAGGGTCAGTAGGTTATATCAGAGTCAAATCGGAGCTAGATCGGTAAGGAAGGGAAGATTTTATGATTATTTATATAAAATTCTGAATAAAATATTAAAACAAAACCGGTCAAACCGGGGTTAGTTACTAGACTGGACTGGTCAGACCGCCGGTTCGACAGTTTCAAGGTCAGACCGGCCGTTCCGGTCCGATCTTAAGAACCCTGGTTAAAATCTAAATCAGCTATTATGACAGACCTTTCGAGAATAACTCATATAGTTGTAAATATGACTAATACATTTGTAAAAAAATTCATAAGAAGTTGTTAAAACCAAATCAAATGTTGTGACGTGGGAGTTGTCAAGTTCTACACTCCTCCAGGAATAATTCATGCATTTGTAACAATAACTCGAGAAGTTGTCAAAAAATGTAGAATTGGTTAAAAACCAAATCAGATGTTGTCACATGTGGGAGTTATACACTCCTCCAAGAATAACTCATACTATTGAAATGTGACTCATGCACTTGTAAAACAAGGTAGAAGAAGTTGTTAAAAATTAAATCAGCTGTTGTGATAGACCCTACGAGAATAACTCATGTTATTATGAAAATGACTCGTGCACGTCTTGAAAAATGGTAGAAGAAGGTGTTAAATTGGCTGATGAAGATGTTAAACCTCTGAAAAATAATTGTGAACGTTGGGACTTGTGAAATGTGAAATGCACTCAATGAATGAAAATTGAGTTGTAAAAATGAACGATGAAGTTGTTCAAATGACTGATATAGATGTTAAACATTTGATAATCAATTATGAGTGTTGGGACTTGTAAAATATGAAATGCACTCAATGAATAAAAATGGAATTGTGAAAATGACTGATAAAGTTGTAAAATGACTTACGTAGATGTTAAACTTCTGATAAGCAGTTGTGAGAGTTGGGACTTGTGAAATTTGAAATGCACTCAATGAATGAAAATGGAGTTGTGAAAATGACTAATGAAGTTGTTAAAATGTCGATGCAGATGCTAAGGGCAACATAGCCATTTCACAATGCTAATTAATCACACAAATGTCCCAAAGACTTTTTTGATTTAGGAATTTGCATTGAGATTTTTTTTATGGTTTTTTTGAATCCTTAAGACCTCCGAGTGATTTTCCTGAGAAAATTTTTGTCCTAATTATAGGAGCCCAGTTGACTCATTAATGAATTTTATCCAAGTTTACCCCTATCTACAAATGCTACTGGAACTCTATTTTTCTCTAGCATGAGAAAGAGAGAGGGGAAGCATAAATGCACGAGATAGATAACTATACATGCAGGAGAGAGAGATGAAACATACTCGTGCTCCTAGTAAAAGAAGTGAGGATAGAATTACAAATGCAGGAGAGAGATGAAAGAAGCAAGGTAATTAAATTCGGATTAGTCAGTGAATTGGTCGGGATATTGGGTTAAGGATCAGTGGATCAAATCGAAGTCAAACCGAAGCTGAATCGGGACCAAACTAGTGAGAAATGGAATATTTTAGGCTTATAGTATGAAATTTTAAAAGAAAAATTTTTAAAAAAATAAAAATAAACAAACTTGACCCAGACCGGTTTAGCAGCCAGGTCGCCGATTTCCAGTCCGGTTCGGCCAGTCCAATCCGGGTTAGATAACCTGGGAAAGAAGTCAAAGATATGAAAAATATATTTGAAAAAAAATCATTTTATTATTTTCAAAGACAGTTTTCAAAAATATGACTTTCGGATCCTTCATATAAGACATTTAAAAAGTTAATTTTGATTTTAAATATAAAACATAATTTTTATGTTTGTCAATTTTTTTTAATTTACCTATATTAATGATCCCTCAACAATAATTAAGGAAGAGAGAGAAAGAGAGAATTAATGAATATGACTAGAGTATTTTAGAAAATACATGTTATATTAACTAACTTCCTTAATTTACTAAAATTAGATAAATATGTCTTATATTAAGGATCAAAAATAGTATAAGAGCCTAAGCTTTAAATTGCCTTGATTATTTTTATAAAAGAATGACAAGAGTTGTTTGAACCCTTAATAAGTTTTTTTTTTTTTTCATTTTTGCCCATTATCTTTTTTTCATATTATATTCTCTTTCCTACTTTCTACTTTTATTACCATATTTCTCTTACTAATTTGACCACTTATAAATAAGGATATGCCACTCTAATCTTATTTATAAGTCTATTTTAACTAAAAATTGTGATCCTTATTATATGTCCAGTTTTAAAGTAATAAATGCGCTTTTTACATTTTTGCCCCTATTAATTACAATAAACAAAAAGAATTTATTTATATTGATTTTTGGAACCAATCATAGATAAGCGCTAAATTAAAATTTAGCCTATAATTAATGAGTTAACTAATACTCTTTGATATATGAGAGTTTGTTAATTTGTACTTACAAGTAGGACCATAGTGGTACTTAAAAAAAGAGTTTATTTCAAATACATTTATTATTTTTAACTAGTTTTAACCACTTTCTTAAATCACGTAATTTAATTATTGAATTTTTATAAATAGAACTGAGAACCACGGCAAATTTACTGGCGTACCACTCTAGTTCTATTTAGAAGTCCCTTTTAGCTAAATCACATATACCAAGGAGAGATAGTTAACTAAATGATTATGGGGTAAATTTTCAACTATGCTCTCATTTATGAATTAGTACTTTTTAACTCTTTCTTCTCTATCTTTTTTTAAATTATTTCTTTATTGGTATAATAAATCGAGGCAAATTTGATATAATTTCATTTAATATATTAAAACTGGACTTATAAATAGAATTAAATTTTTTAATAAAAAAATGATTTATAAATATGATCAAACATAAATATGATTCTTTGATCCACGTGATTCAAAAAAAAAGAGGCTTTTAAAAGTCAATGAGAATTTTATCATCCAAAATTGACTTTCCAACCTCCCTAAACTATGCCAAACATGCCGTCAATTATTAAATATCAGACTGCGGAAGGATGGCCCCAGAAGGCAATTAACGAACATAGAATGAGGGTTATTAAACGTGGACCGTGCCGGCTGGTACAAGCTAGAAATCAAAGAAGTGGCCACCAAGGTATTAAAATTTGGAGCAGGTATTGAACCGGTTGGGGTATTGGGTTAAGGGTCAGTGGGTCAAACCGGAACCAAACCGGAGCTAAACCGGGACCAAACCGGTGAGAAATTGAAAATTTTAGACTTATATGAAATTCTAAAGGAAAAATTTAAAAAAAAAATTTTTAAAAGTGAACCCGGACCGGTTTACCGGCCGGTTCGCCGGTTTCAGGGCCGGACCGGCCGGTCCGGTCCGGATTTAGTAACATTGGTGGCCACTCACCTAGTTTAGGCGAACTCAAACCTAGGGCCAGTATTTTTTTTTTTAAAACTTAATTCGATTTTTTTATTTTATTCAAAATTTCATATTAATAATTTTAAAATTTTTGCTTCCTTATTAGTTTGGCCTCGAGTAATTTTGATTTGACTCCGATTTGACCTACTGACCCTTAACCCACTATCTTAACCAGTTCAGAAGATGGTTCGAATTTAATAACCTTACAAAAAAAATGACTTTCATATTGGAATCATCTCAGTTTTTTTTTTTTAAAGCTTAAAGCCCAGTTCCCGTTATTATAAAAATTATAAAGAAAAATAATACCAAGTCAAGGAGTTTATTTTGAATTTTACAATTAAAACCTTCACCACTTTTTTCCCAAAAAAAATTTAGACAAACCTTACCTGACAAAGAGTAGATTAGGAAGTCTTTTTCAGTTTTGTTAAAATTATAAGTATCTCTTTATATTTTCTTAAAATATACAAAATAAAGAGAACATGAACCTGATTCTGTAGGAGGTATAACGAAACAAAAGTACTGAAGGTGTAATTTCAACAAATTTAGTAGAATGAATTCCACATAATTTATTTGGAGAAAGATCGAAAAAAATTTTGAATTTACAAAATTTTAAATTAGTTATTTTTAAAAAAATGAGTTGTGAATTACTTATTAAATTTCATCATTCTCTTGATAATATATCTGATTTGAGATTTTATAATTTTAAAGTTATTTTTTTCTAATTTATTCTTAATCAGAAAAAACAGTGATTGGTCAATGCCATAGACAAAAAGTGACAGAACCAAAAGTAAGAATTATAGTATGGAAATTTAATTTGATTCTAAATATCATATTTCAATATGCACTATCTTTCAAATTTATTTATTTTTCTATATTTTTATTATTAATTACATATGTTAAGGATAAATTTCATTAAGAGAGAGTAGTTTCCAATACAAATTATTAAAAGAATACATCAGTAAAACTATAACGTGTTATTTTTATAAATAATTAATTTAATTAATTTTTTTAACATATGCAAATTAACTGTATTGGTGAATCTTCAAGAGCCAATTTAGTAATACTAATGAAATGGAAAGTGAAAAAAGGAGGAGCAAAATGTGTACCTCGCAGCAGTGGAATGCAGGTCCAGGTCGTGACAGGAGTTGAGAGGCATGGTTGTTTGGAGAGTCCTATGTGTCCGATGATCTGATGAACCATTTTCCCAGAGATCAACGTTCAATCTTCTGCATTTATCTGAGTCTGCAGAATCAGTCTGTCTCAGAGGAGGATGAAGAGCCAGGTATGAGCCTGAGCCTGAGCCTGAGCCTCAGTCTTCAACACTTTTCTTAGAGTAATCTACAACACTTTGGTGGTAATGGATATTTATAGGGGTATGAATCAGGATTACCAATTTTTTTGGTAATCACCTTATTTTCATGTTAAAGAGCAATAAAATATTCTTTTTTTAGTAATACAATCATGATTATCATTATACACATATGGGTTAAACCAAACAATCTATAAGTTACCAAGCTGCGAATGGATACACCCACACATACAATGAGCACTAAAATTATTTCCACTGTGTTTATAAATAGAAACAAACACTATTCCTAGGCTGTTGACACTTGTGTATACTAACAGCCACACATACGTGCAGTGGCATGCAGACACTCATATTTTGCCTGTGACACGAAAATGAAAAGAGTCTAAGAAACGTGAGATTATTTATACAGTTGATAAGTTTATGACTAGAGGCAGAGCTTGGTAACGAGGAGGGGGGCACCATATTTCGGCACCAAGAGCATTTTGAAGGAAGGACAATGGCGATAATTGGGGGAAATTGAGAATGTGAAGTTAGAGAGAAGAAGCGAGAGTATGATCTTGGCTTCAATCAAAGCAAAATTCTGCCCTACACAGATCCGACTTCCAACTCCAAATGGTAAATACGCTTGTGGATGCTTGCACGCTTCTAAAATCCCTCCTTCAAATCTCTCAGGCTTGAACTCAGTTACGTCTTCTCCCCACATCTCTGCGTCTCTATGCATTGCAGGTATGAAAACCCATATGTTTGTTCCTTTTGGCACCACCATTTCACCAATCTTCATATCTTCCAGCGCCTCCCTCGCTGATGTTAATCCGGGTGGATATAGACGCAGGCTCTCCTGAATCACCATCGTCAACTATACCACAAAATTGTGAATCAACAATTAGTTATGTTTCAATATTACACAGGTTTTTGAATTTTGGAATGCTCACTTGTTTCAGCTTTCGGAATTTGTCCATGTCTTGGAAGCAATGCGGCGACGAAATGTTGGGGAAGGTATCGAGAATCTCTGATCGGAGACGTTCCTGCCAGTGAGGATGCTTGGCGAGAAGAATCAACGTCCAGGTAACTAAGAGGGCGGTGGTTTCTGATCCGGCGATGTAGATGTTCGAGCACATATCCATAATGATTCTCTTGGTTTCGTCATGTTTGCGCCTCAGATTCTTCAATATTCCCGTTCTACTGATATCGGCGTCAACAGCACCGTCGATAATTGCCTGTAACAGGTCATTTCGATTCTCATTTAATTGCCTCTGATTTTCTAGATTACGATCTTCGATCACTTTCAGTATAAGCTTCTCCCACTCTTTCCCCAATCTCCATATCTCTCTGTTTGCCTTGGTGGGAAGAAATCTGAACGCAGACATACAGAGATGTGCTCATTTGTTATATTTAGTTTATGAAATAGAAAAGAATGAAAGAAATGGTAGAAGTAATGCAGAAATCAGTGTGTTTCATGTTCAGGTTAGCTGCTTACTCTGTTTTTCTTAGTCAAAAGCTGTAAGTCGTCCTAGTTTCTTGGTTTGTTAATATGAGATTCGGTGGTTTTAGGAACTACAAATTTCATGAGTCAGAGGCATGTTGTTCTGCAATAATTAATATCAAAAAAATTTCTGTTGAACCGATATGTGATTAAATTGTGGCTCTGAATTGATAAAGGGTGCTTAATTTTTGAGCTACTTAAAAAGTGCCTATAACCTGTTTGATGAAGATCTTGTGTGTATGCTTTGTTATTCTGTTCTATATATACTTCTTGATTTTGCAGTCTTGAGAGAGGATTTGTGAATTATACCACTAGATTATAGGGTAATAGGAAGGAATCTAGAGATGAAACCTGATGTTTGTAAATCCAAACAGAAGGTTTTGTTTTGCGAGAGCGGCTTGCAAGGCAGAGAGCTTAGCAAAAATTTGATTGCCTTGAGCATAAGAGCTTCCAAAACAAGATTTGCAAAGGACATCAGCTGTGGGAGCCATCAAATCTTTGTCAATCACAATCTCAGCAACTTTCCCTCCACTTTCTGTTATACAGTTATCCCATTTCCTCGTGATTTCTTTCGTAGATTCTTCCATGAAATCCACCATGTTCTGTAAATTCCACAACAATCAAACGTCCACTTTCTCACACAAAAACTTATCTAGCAAGCCTTTTGGGCTCCATATTTTTGCCATGTTTGAAAAAATTAAAAATTTGGTAAAAAATGGAAGTAGAAATTGACCTTAATCTTGGAGAGGAAAAATTCAGGAGCAATAAGGTTTCTTTGGAAAGACCAGTAGTGCCCATTAGCTCTGATGATGCCATATCCCATCATACGTTTCAAAGGCTTGGACAAATAGGAAGGCGTACCAAGATCCAAGCTTCTTATCAGATTCAACTCTTTGACCAATTCTGGATCTCCCACATACAGATGCTGCTTATTTCCAGTGGAGTACAGGAATATTGGACCTGCTCATCATATTCATATTCATATACCTCTACATATACATACACATATTGCAATTAGAAAGTGAGATGTATATATATACCATATTGTTTCCTCCATTGATGAAGAAAAGGGAAGAGAGAGTGAAACCATTGGTCTGGAAGTGAGGAAGAGGAGAGATTGGAAAACTGTGATTGTATTTTCCGAATCTCAGAGATTTCCCAAAAGGAAGGAAGGTGTTGGCCCTGTGATGCCTTGCTTATGAAGAACTGATCGGATCCTTCTGGGCTTCAACCACATTTTCTGCCATATTATCAGCACAGTGCAGCTTATCACTACGGCTGTCACTGACCAAACCATCTTCTTCATCTTCCATTGCCATACCTCTTCACCACCTTCCATCTCTCTCTCTCTCTCTCTCTCTAGCAGCTGAGTTTAGCAGTACCTTGCTTGTGTTTATTGGCTTCCTAAAATGATGGAATAACTTTGATTAGTGTTAAGTCTTTCATTGGGTTAAAGAGTTTCAGAGTCATTTGGACGAGCTGAGAATATTTATTTGTTTTCATATGTTGACCGAAATTTCAGACTCACAAAGAACAAAAAGTGTTCACATTTTGATTGAGGTTATTTCCTTTGGCCCTGGTCATTTAGATTAATTGATTCAGTGGTTTATACTTTCCTTTGCATCTGTTATGAGTAGATGACCTCACAAATATTTAGCAGTTTTTTATGTAATTTTTTAGTTCAATCATCTGTTAACCAGTGAGTGACTGATGATTATATAACAAAAGAGAATCAGATTATAAAATAAAAATTCTCACCTCTCTCTCTCTATTTGTCAGGTTGCATGTGACAAACCTCTTGGCCTCAGATGTGGAAAGTGGAATATGCTTTGCGTGTTTTTATAAAACTTATTTCTATAAACTGTTGAAAAAATTTAAAAAAATGTTGCCCGATATGTATATTACAACTTGTGAATCCACAGTTTCCACTAAACGATGAAAGGGTAAGTTTAATGCAATGACTACTTGTCTCAGTTAATAGTACTATATCATTGGGTCTTAAACATAAGATAAAGTTGATTTTTTTGGAGATATTAAAAAAGCTAATTAAATTGTTTTAAAATATTTATATTTGTTATTTTTTCTTCAAAATATTTTGCCTAATTTATAAAATAATATATAATCTAAGGATGTACAACATATGATATAATTAAGTAATTTATTTAGCTTCCTCAATCTCTCTAAAAAAAGTTAATTTTGTCTTATATTTAGGACTTAAAAATGACATGATATAATAAAATTTTCCCTTTGTTTCTTCACATTAGTACTTTAAGGGACCACAAAGGTGTGGAAGGAATACTCCATCTGACAGAACTGGCATCTAAGAGCCTCAGGGTAAGATACAAATATAAACATATTATATTAAACCAATATCATTTATCACACAGTAGGAACAAAAATCACTTGTTTATGCAAGATTCAAACATAGTATATAATTGAACAAACCTATCAGAAGGAAAAATCAGATGTTTGTCCAAATGAAGTTTTACAATAAGCAATAGCAGCCGGAATGGAGTTATCAGTAGTACAAGTGATAGAAAAGCCTTCATGAATAGGTGAGTTGTCACAAGAAGAAATAGTGGAACAACTTTTCCTCTTATTTGAACTATTGCCTTTCTGGGCAATACCTACTGCACTGAACATGCCTTTGAGTGCACCCAAATCAATCTCCACCACTGATCTGTTCCGTGATGATCTTTTGGTGCTTCTAAAAGAGCCCTCATTACTGCTACTAATATTATTAATATTGTTGTTCACATCCCAGTAGGGTTTGCTTGATCTCCTTGATGTTGTGGCATCTTCAAGTGGTCTTTTTGATGATGATCTGTCTTGTCGTGATGAGCCTGATGAGGGATTAACCACCATGTTCTTCTTTTGATGATAGCACTGTAAAATGGTTCTGCAATATTTTCTGGTGTGTCCCTAGTTGTTGTGCTGGTCTTGGCATGGTGGTGGTGGTTTTAGGAGGGATGATATCAGTGTTGACAGCTTTATGCCTCTAAACTTTATCAACATCTTCATTATGGTCCCCCCTTTTCTTCTTCTCATGCTTTCTTCTTTTCCTCTGCTGTGCCTATTCATTTACATATATTCACATTTCAGACAATTTGTCAACAGTTATGGTCTTATTTATTTAGACCTCCTTTGAATTAACGTTTATTAATTTTTTTATTCATATTTATATATAGGATGAGTAGATATTTTGTTTGAATTAACGTTTATAAAAGTGATTTGTACAATGGGAACACCCCTCCCCTCAAGGTGGATTAGTGTGCTGTAATTTTGGCAGTTGTAGTTGTTAATATAGAACATGTGCTATGCTTTTGAGCAATGTAAAAGGGGGATTGCTCTGTTTTTTGGCAAGGTACTTTATAGAGGGATTGTTCTATTTTAAATGGGAATGATTGAATGTGATGGTGGTTTGTTTGATTACAAAATGCTGACAGAATATAAAAAAAAAAAAGTATTGTTACTACGTGTAATTGTAGTTGTGAAAACAGGCATCAACTATTATCAAAATTGGTATAATGACTTGAAAAAAACTAGGCACAATGTGTTAAAATTCTGATAATTATTTGTAACAGTTGAAACTTGTGAAATTTATAAACTTCTTCAAGAATTACAATTCAGTTGTAAAAATAACTAAATAACTTGTCAAAATAAGCATAAGAAATTGTTAAAATCAAGGTTATGAAACCCGAACAGGTTGGGGTACTGGGTCAAGGGTCAGTGGGTTATATCAGAGTCAAATCGGAGCTAGATCGGTAAGGAAGGGAAGATTTTATGATTATTTATATAAAATTCTGAATAAAATATTAAAAAAAACCGGTCAAACCGGGGTTAGTTACTAGACTGGACTGGTCGGACCGCCGGTTCGACAGTTTCAAGGTCAGACCGGCCGTTTCGGTCCGATCTTAAGAACCCTGGTTAAAATCTAAATCAGCTATTATGACAGACCTTTCGAGAATAACTCATATAGTTGTAAATATGACTAATGCATTTGTAAAGAAATTCATAAGAAGTTGTTAAAACCAAATCAAATATTGTGACGTGGGAGTTGTCAAGTTCTACACTCCTCCAGGAATAATTCATGCATTTGTAACAATAACTCGAGAAGTTGTCAAAAAATGTAGAATTGGTTAAAAACCAAATCAGATGTTGTCACATGTGGGAGTTATACACTCCTCCAAGAATAACTCATACTATTGAAATGTGACTCATGCACTTGTAAAACAAGGTAGAAGAAGTTGTTAAAAATTAAATCAGCTGTTGTGATAGACCCTACGAGAATAACTCATGTTATTATGAAAATGACTCGTGCAAGTCTTGAAAAATGGCAGAAGAAGGTGTTAAATTGGCTGATGAAGATGTTAAACCTCTGAAAAATAATTGTGAACGTTGGGACTTGTGAAATGTGAAATGCACTCAATGAATGAAAATTGAGTTGTGAAAATGAACGATGAAGTTGTTCAAATGACTGATATAGATGTTAAACATTTGATAATCAGTTATGAGTGTTGGGACTTGTAAAATATGAAATGCACTCAATGAATAAAAATGAAATTGTGAAAATGACTGATAAAGTTGTAAAATGACTTACGTAGATGTTAAACTTCTGATAAGCAGTTGTGAGAGTTGGGACTTGTGAAATTTGAAATGCACTCAATAAATGAAAATGGAGTTGTGAAAATGACTAATGAAGTTGTTAAAATGTCTGATGCAGATGCTAAGGGCAACATAGTCATTTCACTATGCTAATTAATCACACAAATGTCCCAAAGACTTTTTTGATTTAATTAAGACCTCTGAGTGATTTTCCTAAGAAAATTTTTGTCCTCATTATAGGAGCCCAGTTGACTCATTAATGAATTTTATCCAAGTTTACCCCTATCTACAAATGCTACTGGAACTCTATTTTTCTCCTAGCATGAGAAAGAGAGAGGGGAAGCATAAATGCACGAGATAGATAACTATACATGCAGGAGAGAGAGATGAAACATACTCGTGCTCCTAGTAAAAGAACTGAGGAGAGAATTACAAATGCAGGAGAGAGATGAAAGAAGTAAGGTAATTAAATCCGGATTAGTCAGTGAACTGGTCGGGATATTGGGTTAAGGATCAGTGGATCAGATCGAAGTCAAACCGGAGCTGAATCGGGACCAAACTAGTGAGAAATGGAATATTTTAGGCTTATAGTATGAAATTTTAAAAGAAAAATTTTTAAAAAAATAAAAATAAACAAACTTGACCCAGACCGGTTTAGCAGCCAGGTCGCCGATTTCCGGTCCGGTTCGGCCAGTCCAATCCGGGTTAGATAACCTGGGAAAGAAGTCAAAGATATGAAAAATATATTTGAAAAAAAATCATTTTATTATTTTCAAAGACAGTTTTCAAAAATATGACTTTCGAATCCTTCATATAAGACATTTAAAAAGTTAATTTTGATTTTAAATATAAAACATAATTTTCATGTTTGTCAATTTTTTTTAATTTACCCATATTGATGATCCCTCAACAATAATTAAGGAAGAAAGAGAAAGAGAGAATTAATGAATATGACTAGAGTGTTTTAGAAAATACATGTTATATTAACTAACTTCCTTAATTTACTAAAATTAGATAAATATGTCTTATACTAAGGATCAAAAGTAGTATAAGAGCCTAAGCTTTAAATTGCCTTGATTATTTTTATAACAGAATGACAAGAGTTGTTTGAACCCTTAATAAGTTTTTTTTTTTTTCATTTTTGCCCTTTATCTTTTTTTCATATTATATTCTCTTTCCTACTTTCTACTTTTATTACCATATTTCTCTTACTAATTTGACCACTCATAGATAAGGATATGTCATTCTAATTTTATTTATAAGCCTATTTTAACTAAAAATTGTGATCCTTATTATATGTCCAGTTTTAAAGTAATAAATGAGCTTTTTACATTTTTGCCTCTATTAATTACAATAAACAAAAAGAATTTATTTATATTGATTTTTGGAACCAATCATAGATAAACGCTAAATTAAAATTTAGCATATAATTAATGAGTTAACTAATACTCTTTGATATATGAGAGTTTGTTAATTTGTACTTACAAGTAGGACCATAGTGGTATTTTAAAAAAGAGTTTATTTCAAATACATTTATTATTTTTAACTAGTTTTAACCACTTTCTTAAATCACGTAATTTAATTAGTGAATTTTTATAAATAGAACCGAGAACCATGGCAAATTTAATGGCGTACCACTCTGATTTTATTTATAAGTCCCTTTTAACTAAATCACACATACCAAGGAGAGATAGTTAACTCAATGATTATGGGGTAAATTTTCAACTATGCTCTCATTTATGAATTAGTACTTTTTAACTCTTTCTTCTTTATCTTTTTTTAAATTATTTATTTATTGGTATAATAAATCGAGGCAAATTTGATATAATTTCATTTACTATACTGAAACTGAACTTATAAATAGAATCAAACTTTTTAATAAAAAATAATTTATAAATAGGATCAGACATAAATGTGATTCTTTGATCCACGTGATTCAAAAAAAGAGGCTTTTAAAAGTCAATGAGAATTTTATCATCCAAAATTGACTTTCCAACCTCCCTAAACTATGCCAAACATGCCGTCAATTATTAAATATCGGACTGCGGAAGGATGGCCCCAGAAGGCAATTGACGAACATAGAATGAGGGTTATTAAACGTGGACCGTGCCGGCTGGTTCGAGCTAGAAATCAAAGAAGTGGCCACTCACCTAGATTAGGCGAACTGGAACCTCGGGCCAGTTTTTTTTTTAAAAAAAAACTTAATTCGATTTTTTTATTTTATTCAAAATTTCTTACTAATAATTTTAGAATTTTCGCTTCCTTATTAGTTTGGCCTCGAATAATTTTGGTTTGACTTCGATTTGACTTACTAACCCTTAACCCACTACTTTGACGGGTTCAAAAACCGGTTCGAATTTAATAACCTTACAAAAAAAAAAACTGACTTTCATATTGGAATCATCTCAGTTTTTTTTTTTTAAAAATCTTAAAGCCCAGTTCCCGTTATTATAAAAATTATAAAGAAAAAATAAGACCAAGTCAAGGAGTTTATTTTGAATTTTATAATTAAAACCTTCACCACTTTTTTGCCAAAAAAAATTTAGACAAACCTTACCTGACAAAGAGTAGATTAGGAAGTCTTTTTCAGTTTTGTTAAAATTATAAGTATCCCTTTATATTTTCTTAAAATATACAAAATAAAGAGAACATGAACCTGATTCTGTAGGAGGTATAACGAAACAAAAGTACTGAAGGTGTAATTTCAACAAATTTAGTAGAATGAAGTCCACATAATTTATTTGGAGAAAGATCGAAAAAAAAATTTTGAATTTACAAAATTTTAAATTAGTTATTTTTAAAAAATGAGTTGTGAATTACTTATTAAATTTCATCATTCTCTTGATAATATATCTGATTTGAGATTTTATAATTTTAAAGTTCTTTTTTTCTAATTTATTCTTAATCAGAAAAAACAGTGATTGGTCAATGCCATAGACAAAAAGTGACAGAACCAAAAGTAAGAATTATAGTATGGAAATTTAATTTGATTCTAAATATCAGATTTCAATATGCACTATCTTTCAAATTTATTTATTTTTCTATATTTTTATTATTAATTACATATGTTAAGGATAAATTTCATTAAGAGATAAAGGTGTTCAGAGAAGGAGAGAAAGGTAGATATGAAAGTGAAGTGTTGAATCTTATTAGATCACAGTTACTGTACATAATATATAGAAGTCAGAGAGTGAGCCTTACTAACGAGCCTTACTAACACACGCACGTGCCTAGTGTATAAACAGTTACACATGCTAACAGACTTAGTTACATACTAACTAATGTACTGACTACTTGATTACACTATTATGCCCTCTCAATTTAATGTACTCTCCTACTCTGAGATGTCCCTTGAACTCTGCAAACTGAGAACCCGGAAGTGGTTTAGTCAAACCATCAGCAATTTGACTAGTTGCAGGAATGTGACACACTTGAATTTCCTTGCGAAGGGCCCGCTCTCTAACAAAATAAAGATCTAATTCAAGATGTTTTGTTCGCGCATGTAACACTGGATTGGCAGTGATTAATACTGCTCCTTGATTATCACACAGGAGCTTAGGAGGTGTAGGCAGCTTAACCCGAAGTTCAGAAAACAAAGACTTGAGCCAAAGAACTTCAGAAACTGTGGAAGACATACTACAGTACTCAGATTCAGTACTGGAGGTTGACACAGTTGGTTGCTTCTTGGATGACCATGAAACCAAATTGTGACCAAAATATATACAATAACCACTGGTGCTTCGGCGATCATTACAATCTCCTGCCCAGTCAGCGTCACAATAAGCAACAAGGGAACGAGAAGAGGAAGGACGCAGAAGAAAACCATGAGAGATGGTGCCAGCAAGATAGCGTAAGATTCTCTTTACTGCTGTCCAATGTTCCTTAAGGGGAGACTGCATAAACTGGCACACCTTATGCACAGAGAAGCTGATCTCTGGTCGGGTAATTGTGGCATATTGAAGAGCGCCTTCAACTGATCGGTACAACTCAGGATGACTAAAAACATGGGGACCTTCTTTAAACAACTTCAGACTAGAAACCATAGGAGAAGAAACTCCTTTGGCATTAATCATGCCTGCTTTCTTGAGGATATCCTTGACATATTTGGTTTGAGACAGAACCAAATCACCACCTGGTAACCGATGCACCTCAATACCAAGAAAATAATTGAGATTCCCAAGATCCTTGAGAGAGAATTTTGTATGTAATACTCTAATAAACTCAGAAATCATAGAGGAGGAAGTACCTGTGATGATAATATCATCAACATAGGCTAATGCATAAAAGATATCAGAACCTTGAACCTTGATAAATAAGGACTGATCACACTTGCTACTGACAAAACCAAGCTGTCGAAATGCACCAGCTAATGTTTCAAACCATGCTCGCGGGGCTTGCTTTAAACCATACAATGCTTTGTCCAACTTGCACACCAAGGCTTTGTTAGCATGTTCATACCCTGGAGGTTGAAGCATATATACTTCTTCATGAAGAGACCCATTAAGGAAGGCATTATTGACATCAATCTGCCTAATACACCAACGTTGTGACACAGCAATAGACAAAACAACTCTAATTGTGACTGGTTTGACTACAGGACTGAATGTTTCATTAAAGTCAAAGCCTTCTCGTTGGTGAAACCCCTTTACCACTAATCTGGCTTTATATCTGGCAGTAGAGCCATCAGGATTAGTCTTCCGTTTCCACACCCATTTACAACCTATGGCATGCCTATTTGATGGTAGCTGAACAAGATGCCAAGTCTTGTTTCGAAGAAGAGCTTCATATTCTTCATCCATAGCTTGTTTCCAAACAGAGGAAGCAAGTGCTTCATCAACAGTATGTGGTTCTGTGTCAACACTATAGACCTTAGGTTTAAAAATACCATGCATAGATCTTGTAACCATCCTTCTTGGATGAGCGGCCACAGGAGAAGAAGATGGCAAAGAAGCATCAGCAGTAGATGAAGAGCTGGTAGAACTCGTAGTAGGTGATGAAGAGCTGTCATCAGTACTTGCATTAGTGCTTTCAGTCCTGTTAAGATCAGAAGTATCTATAGGAGATAGAGGAATATTAGTAGCAATGCACTGAGAAGACACAGGACGCACAATTGGTGGGGACGGAAGAAGAGAAGAGGAAGGACTAGTGGAAGGAGAAATGGAAGAAGAGGAAACAAGACTAGAATAAGGAAAGACGCCCTCATTAAACACTACATCCCTTGAAACATACATACGACCAGTAGGATCCCAGCACCGATAGCCTTTATGAGAAGCACTGTAGCCAAGAAAAATACAATGGACAGACCGAAAATCCAATTTGTGCTTATTATAAGGCCTTGTCAAAGGAAAACATGAACAGCCAAAAGTACGAAGATGAGAGTAACTTGGTGTTTGTCCAAATAAAGACTCAAATGGAGAGATATGACCCAACAAGCGATTAGGTAATCGATTGAACAAATAGACAGCAGTGGTAAAAGCCTCTACCCAGAGAAACAAAGGAAGAGATGCGATGGCCAATAAAGTCAATCCAGTTTCAGCAATAGACCTATGTTTCCTTTCAGCTAGGCCATTCTGCTCATGAGTATAAGGGCAGCATAAACGATGCAGAATACCATTGGCCTTTAAGAATGTGCCAAGTTTTAAATACTCAGCACCAGAATCAGACTGAAAAGCTAGGATTTTACGATTCAACTGCAATTCAATCATCCTTTTAAACTCAAGAAATACATCATACAAGTCTGATTTGCGACGTAAAGGATAAAACCAAGTAAACCGAGAGTAAGCATCTGTAAAGTGGACATAATATTTATAGCCATCAAGGGATGTGTGTGGTGAGGGGCCCCAAATATCAGAGTGAATGAGTTCAAGAGGACGGGAGTAAAGAGTTTGAGACAAAGAATAAGGAAGTTTATGAGCTTTGCCAAGACAACATGCACTGCAGAAATTAGAAACAGAATTTTTATTATTGAAAGGCACGTTACAAAGTTTCAGCACTTGAGTAACAATAGGAGAAGCTGGATGGCCTAAGCGCCGATGCCATAGACTAAAAGGAGACTTAGAAAAAATACAAGTATGAGTTGTATCAGAATTACAAGTATGATTTGAGTCTGAGTTACAATTGGTAGACATATAAGCAAATGACTGAGAGGATTGCGGAGGAGACTTGACAGATGAGTGTGAGGCAGACGATGAAATGGACAAAGGAACACCATGAAGACCGGAACAGCGCTGTTTGAGGCGACCTTTGTAGAGAACGCGATTAGTTTGTAGATCCTTAATCATACAAACATCAGAAAAGAACGCAATGAGTATGTCATTATCTAAACAAAGTCTCGGAATACTAAGCAAATTTTTAGATATATCTGGAACATGAAGAATATCTTTCAGTTTGAGTTTATACTGAGAGTGTGGAAGAAAGGACGTAGAGGAACCAGTGCAATGAACTAACAAGCCTGAGCCATCTCCTATAAAGATCTTATCAAAGCATTTATTACCTGACTTGTCAGTGATAAGCTGATCATCACGAGTGATATGACTAGTGGCTCCAGAGTCCAAATACCAGTCAGGATCAGCAACACATTCAGAAGTGGCAACTAACGCTGTGGATTGATCACGCTTGTTAGACAAGGAGAGACCAGTAAAGGACTCATCAAAACGGTACCAGCAGTCACGAACATGATGACCTTTCTTTTCACACAACTGACACTCCAGGCCATTCTTAGAATGAGAAGAGAAGCCAGAGTGAGAAGACGACGAAGAACGTCCTCGGCCACGTTGATGTCGACCACCTTGCGATCGGCCACGGCCTCGAAATGAGGATTGCTGTGAGGATTGCTGTGATTTAGTGTGAGACAAGTTCACAGAAGGCACAGCAACAGAAGATAGCTTCTGGTTTTTATCAATCCGAGCCTCTTGTGAAATTAGCAGAGATTCAATATCATCAATAGTATATGGATCTGACCTCGTGGTAATCGCAGTAATCCACGGATCGTATTCATCAGTGAGACCATCAAAGATGACCTCAATGTGATCGGACTCACTCACAGGATGTCCAATTCCAGCTAGAGCATCAGTAATCCCTTTGATTTTCAAGAGATAGTCATTAGCAGAAAGATTTCCTTTCTTGATACTCTTCAGTTGCGCCTTCAATTGACGAACCTTTGCACGCGTTTGAGACGCAAAATGACTCTGGATCTTGTCCTAAATCTGCAGCGAGGTTTGACAACCAACTACTCTGGTGAGCATCGCATCGGACATGGAGCACGAGATCCAGGATGCCAGCAATTGATCCTGGCGGTCCCAATCACGATAGGCAGGATTGAGACGAAAACCCTCAGAATCTTGATCATCAGGAAGAAATTGCGGTGGTGGTGTCACCGAGCTATCAATGAACGATTGCAGATCATGGCCGCGAATCGCCGAAAGGATCTGGTGTTTCCAGATCAAAAAATTGCTTTCATCGAGCTTGACAGACACAAGATGAGAGAATGTAACAATATCCTTCTTGGACAGAGATGAAGAGGGAAGAATTGAAGAGGTTGAAGACGAAGTCATTTCTCAGAATCGAAAGCTCTGATACCATAAAGGTGTTCAAAGAAGGAGAGAAAGGTAGATATGAAAGTGAAGTGTTGAATCTTATTAGATCACAGTTACTGTACATAATATATAGAAGTCAGAGAGTGAGCCTTACTAACGAGCCTTACTAACACACGCACGTGCCTAGTATATAAACAGTTACACATGCTAACAGACTTAGTTACATACTAACTAATGTACTGACTACTTGATTACACTATTAAGAGAGAGTAGTTTCCAATTCAAATTATTAAAAGAATACATCAGTAAAACTATAACGTGTTGTTTTTATAAATAATTAATTTAATCAATTTTTTTAATATATGCAAATTAACTGTATTGGTGAATCTTCAAGAGCCAATTTAGTAATACTAATGAAATGGAAAGTGAAAAAAGGAGGAGCAAAATGTGCACCTCGCAGCAGTGGAATGCAGGTCCAGGTCGTGACAGGAGTTGAGAGGCATGGTTGTTTGGAGAGTCCTATGTGTCCGATGATCTGATGAACCATTTTCCCGAGATCAACGTTCAATCTTCTGCATTTATCTGAGTCTGCAGAATCAGTCTGTCTCAGAGGAGGATGAAGAGCCGGGTCTGAGCCTGAGCCTGAGCCTGAGCCTTCAACACTTTTCTTAGAGTAATCTACAACACTTTGGTGGTAATGGATATTTATAGGGGTATGAACGAGGATTACCAATTTTTTTGGTAATCACCTTATTTTCATGTTAAAGAGTAACAAAATATTCTTTTTTTAGTAATACAATCATGATTATCATTATAGACATATGGGTTAAACCAAACAATCTATAAGTTACCAAGCTGCGAATGGATACACCCACACATACAATGAGCACTAAAATTATTTCCACTGTTAAGGTGTTTATAAATAGAAACAAACACTATTCCTAGGCTGTTGACACTTGTGTATACTAACAGCCACACATACGTGCAGTGGCATGCAGACACTCATATTTTGCCTGTGACACGAAAATGAAAGGAGTCTGAGAAACGTGAGATATTTATACAGTTGATGAGTTTATGACTAGAGGCAGAGCTTGGTAACGAGGAGGGGTGCACCATATTTGGGCTTCAAGAGCATTTCGAAGGAAGGACAATGGCGATAATTGGGGGAAATTGAGAATGTGAAGTTAGAGAGAAGAAGCGAGAGTATGATCTTGGCTTCAATCAAAGCAAAATTCTGCCCTACACAGATCCGACTTCCAACTCCAAATGGTAAATACGCTTGTGGATGCTTGCACGCTTCTAAAATCCCTCCTTCAAATCTCTCAGGCTTGAACTCAGTTACGTCTTCTCCCCAGATCTCTGCGTCTCTATGCATTGCAGGTATGAAAACCCATACGTTTGTTCCTTTTGGCACCACCATCTCACCAATCTTCATATCTTCTAGCGCCTCCCTCGATGATGCTAATCCCGGTGGATATAGACGCAAGCTCTCCTGAATCACCATCGTCAACTATACCACAAAATTGTTAATCAACAATTAGTCATGTTTCAATATGACACAGGTTTTTGAATTTTGGAATACTCACTTGTTTCAGCTTTCGGAATTTGTCCATGTCTTGGAAGCAATGAGGCGACGAAATGTTGGGGAAGGTATCGAGAATCTCCGATCGGAGACGTTCCAGCCAGTGAGGATGCTTGGCGAGAAGAATCAACGTCCAGGTAACTAAAAGGGCGGTGGTTTCTGATCCGGCTAAGTAGATGTTCGAGCACATATCCATAACGATTCTCTTGGTTTCGTCGTGTTTGCGCCTCAGATTCTTCAATATTCCCGATCTACTGATATCGGCGTCAGCAGCACCGTCGATAATTGTCTGTAACAGGTCATTTCGATTCTCATTTACTTGCCTCTGATTTTCTAGCTTACGATCTTCGATCACTTTCAGAATAAGCTTCTCCCACTCTTTCCCCAACCTCCATATCTCTCTGTTTGCCTTGGTGGGAAGAAATCTGAACGCAGACATACAGAGATGTGCTCATTTGTTATATTTAGTTTATGAAATAGAAAAGAATGAAAGAAATGGTAGAAGTAATGCAGAAATCAGTGTGTTTTCATGTTCACTTTAGCTGCTCACTCTGTTTTTCTTAGTCAAAAGCTGTAAGTCGTCCTAGTTTCTTGGTTTGTTAATATGAGATTCGGTGGTTTTAGGAACTACAAATTCCATGAGTCAGAGGGATGTTGTTCTGCAATAATTAATATCATAAAATTTTCTGTTGAATCCGATATGTGATTAAATTGTGGCTCAGAATTGATAAAGGGTGCTTAATTTTTGAGCTACTTAAAAAGTGCCTATGACCTGTTTGATGAAAATCTTGTGTGTATGCTTTGTTATTCTGTTCTATATATTCTGCTTGATTTTGCAGTCTTGAGAGAGGATTTGTGAATTATACCACTAGATTACAGGTTAATAGGAAGGAATCTAGAGATGAAACCTGATGTTTGTAAATCCAAACAGAAGGTTTTGTTTTGCGAGAGCGACTTGCAAGGCAGAGAGCTTAGCAAAAATTTGATTGCCTTGAGCATAAGAGCTTCCAAAACAAGCTTTGCAAAGGACATCAGCTGTGAGAGCCATCAAATCTTTGTCAATCACAATCTCAGCAACTTTCCCTCCACTTTCTGTTATACAGCTATCCCATTTCCTCGTGATTTCTTTCGTAGATTCTTCCATGAAATTCACCATGTTCTGTAAATTCCACAACAATCAAACGTCCACTTTCTCACACAAAAACTTATATAGCAAGCCTTTTGGGCTCCATATTTTTGCCATGTTTGAAAAAATTAAAAATTTGGTAAAAAATGGAAGTAGAAGTTGACCTTAATCTTGGAGAGGAAAAATTGAGGAGCAATAAGGTTTCTTTGGAAAGACCAGTAGTGCCCATTAGCTCTGATGATGCCATATCCCATCATAGGTTTCAAAGGCTTGGACAAATAGGAAGGCTTACCAAGATCCAAGCTTCTTATCAGATTCAACTCTTTGATCAATTCTGGATCTCCCACATACAGATGCTGCTTATTTCCAGTGGAGTACAGGAATATTGGACCTGCTCATCATATTCATATTCATATACCTCTACATATACATACACATATTGCAATTAGAAAGTGAGATGTATATATATACCATATTGTTTCCTCCATTGATGAAGAAAAGGGAAGAGAAAGTGAAACCATTGGTCTGGAAGTGAGGAAGAGGAGAGATTGGAAAACTGTGATTGTATTTTCCGAATCTCAGAGAGATTTCCCAAAAGGAAGGAAGGTGTTGGCCCTGTGATGCCTTGCTTATGAAGAACTGATCGGATCCTTCTGGGCTTCAACCACATTTTCTGCCATATTATCAGCACAGTGCAGCTTATCACTACGGCTGTCACTGACCAAACCATCTTCTTCATCTTCCATTGCCATACCTCTTCACCACCTTCCATCTCTCTCTCTCTCTCTCTCTCAAGCAGCTGAGTTTAGCAGTACCTTTCTTGTGTTTATTGGCTTCCTAAAATGATGGGATGATAACTTTGATTTGTGTTAAGTCTTTCATTGGGTTAAAGAGTTTCTCATTTGGACGAGCTGAGAATATTTATTTGTTTTCATATGTTGACCGAAATTTCAGACTCATAAAGAACAAAAAGTGTTCACATTTTGATTGAGGTTATTTCCTTTGGCCCTGGTCATTTAGATTAATTGATTCAGTGGTTTATACTTTCCTTTGCGTCTGTTATGAGTAGAAGACCTCACAAATATTTAGCAGTTTTTTATGTAATTTTTTAGTTCAATCATCTGTTTACTAGTGACTGATGATTATATAACATGAATTATATATTATAACAAAAGAGAATCAGATTATAAAATAAAAATTCTCACCTCTTTCTCTCTATTTGTCAGGTTGTATGTGACAATCCTCTTGGCCTCAGATGTGGAAAGGGGAATATGCTTTTCGTGTTTTTATAAAACTTATTTCTAAAACTGTTGTAAAAATTTAAAAAAATGTTGCCCCATATGTATATGTACACCTTGTGAATCTACAGTTTCCACTAAAATATGAAAGGATAAGTTTAATGCAATGACTAGTTGTCTTAGTTTACAATAGTACTTCCCTCGATTCTAAATATATGACAGAGTTAATTTTTTTAGATATATTAAGTAAACTAATTAAATTATTTTAAAATATTTTTTTTTTCCAAACTATTTTGCCTAACTTATAAAATAATATATAATTTAAGGATGTATAGTATATGATATGATTAAGTAATTTATTTAGCTCCGTCAATCTCTCTAAAAAAAATCAACTTTACCTTATATTTAGGACCAAGGGAGTAATTGAAAATGACATGATATATTAAAATTTTCACTTTGTTTCTTCACATTAGTACTTCAAGGGACCACAGAGGTGTGGAAGGAATACTCCGTGTGACAGAACTGGCAGCTAAGAGTCTCAGGGTAAGATACAAATACAAACATAAATATTAAACCAATATCATTTATCACACAGTAGGAACAAAAATCACTTGTTTATGCAAGATTCAAACACAGTATATAATTGAACAAACCTATCAGAAGGAAAAATCAGATGTTTGTCCAAATGAAGTTTTACAATAGGCAATAGCAGCCTGAATGGAGTTATCAGTAGTACAAGTGATAGAAAAGCCTTCATGAATAGGTGAGTTGTCACAAGAAGAAATAGTGGAACAACTTTTCCTCTTATTTGAACTATTGCCTTTCTGGGCAATACCTACTGCACTGAACATGCCTTTGAGTGCACCCAAATCAATCTCCATCACTGATCTGTTCCGTGATGATCTTTTGGTGCTTCTAGAAGAGCCCTCATTACTACTACTAATATTATTAATATTGTTGTTCAAATCCCAATAGGGTTTGCTTAATCTCCTGGATGTTGTGGCATCTTCAAGTGATCTTTTTGACGATGATGATGGTGATCTGTCTTGTTGTGATGAGCCTGATGAGGGATTAACCACCATGTTCTTCTTTTGATGATAGCACTGTAAAATGGTTCTGCAATATTTTCTGGTGTGTCCCTTGTTGTTGTGCTGGTCTTGGCATGGTGGTGGTGGTTTTAGGAGGGATGATATCAGTGTTGACAGCTTTATGCCTCTAAACTTTATCAACATCTTCATTATGGTCCCCCCGTTTCTTCTTCTCATGCTTTCTTCTTTTCCTCTGCTGTGCCTATTCATATACATATATTTACATTTCAGACAATTTATCGACAGTTATGGTTTTATTTATTTAGAGCTCCTTTGAATTAACGTTTATTAAAGTTTTATTATTCATATATAGATATAGAGGATGAGTAGATATTTTTTTGAATTAACGTTTATAAAAGTAATTTGTATACAATGTGAACACCCCCTCCCCTCAAGGTGGATTAGTGTGCTGTAATCTGTAGTTGGATAGACTTCTATAGAAAAAAGCCAGTTTGACAAAATTTTATTTGAATGATAAATTAAAAATTAGTCAGTTCTTCTTTTTGGCCTGGGAGTCATACTTCCTATGGTCCATATCATGGGACCCCTTCTGGAAGAAAATTTTTGTCCTAATTATAGGAGCCCAGTTGACTCATTAATTATTTCATCCAAGTTTATCCCTATCTACAAATGCTACTGGAACTCTATTTTTCTCCTAGCAAGAGAAAGAGAGGGGAGGCATAAATGCCCAAGAGATAACTATGTCTATAAATGCGGAAGAGAGAGATGAAACATACTCGTGCTCCTAGCAAAATAAGTGGGGGGAGGATTACAAATGGAGGAGAGAGATGAAAGAAGTCAAGGATATGAAAAAGGAAAAAGTACATTCAAGTCCTAAAAAGAAAAAAAAAATAAAAAATGATCCTTTAAAATTATAAAATGAAAAAAATGATTCCATTGATAACTCATGAGCGGGTCATTAATAATTTCAGGAGTAGATATAGATAACTTCATGAGACCATTTTTTCATTTTGTAATTTCAATGAACTATTTTTTTTATTTCCCTTTTTCCTTGGAACTTAAATATAATTTTCCCTATAAAAAATATATTTGAAAAAAAAAAATCATTTTATTATTTTCAAAGACACAATTTTCGAAAACATCACTCTCTCGGATCCTTAATATAAGAAATTTGAAAAGTTAATTTTAATCCTAAATATAAGACATAATTTTCATGCTTGTCAATTTTTTTCTAATTTAGTCATATTGATGCTCCCTCAACAATAACCAAGGAGGAGAAAGAAGGAAGGGGTAAGGAATATGGCTAGAGTGTTTTAGAAAATACATGTTATATTAACTAAATTCCTTAATTTACTCAAATTAGATAAATAAATCTTATATTAAGGAGCAAAGGTAGTAAAAGAGCCTAAACTTTGAATTACCTTGATCTTTTTTATAATAGCATGATAAGACTTGTTTGAACATTTAATAAGTTTTTTTTTTTCATTTTTGCCCTTTATTTTTTTTTTCATATTATATTATCTTTCCTACTTTCTACTATTATTACCATATTTCTCTTTCTTATTTGACCTCTCATGAATAAGGATATGCTACTCTAATCTTATTTATAAGTCTATTTTAACTAAAAATTTTGGTTCTTATTATATGTCCATTTTTAGAGTAATATATGTGCTTTTTACATTTCTCCTCCTATTAATTGCAATAAACAAAAAAATTTATTTATATTGGTTTTTAGAATCAATCATAGATAAAAGCTAAATTGAGATTAATGAATTAACTAATTCTCATTAGTGTGTGAGAATTAGTTAAGTTATACTTATAAGTAAGACCATAGTGATACTTAAAAAATGAGTGTATTTTAAATATATTTATCATTTTTAACTAATTTTAACTATTTACTTAAAATACATAATTTAGTTATCAAACTTTTATACTACATAGGACGAAGAACCACGAGCAAATTTAAAGGCGTAAATGTGATTCCTTGGTTCGCGTGATTTAAAAGAGGAGACTTTTAAAAGTCAATGAGAATTTTACCATCCAAAATTGACTTTTCAACTTCCCTAAACTATGCCAAACATGCCGTCAGTTATTAAATATCAGACTGCGGAAGGATGGCCCCAGAAGGCCATTAACGAATATAGAACGAGCTTATTAAACGTGGATCGGATTGACTGGTTCAAACTAAAAACCAAAGAACTGGCAATTTAGCTAAGGATATGTTTGTTTGGGCGTTACGATTGCTTATAAGTTATTTTTTACGTAAATCGAGACATAACTCATCTCACATATTTACTTCGTATACCGTAAATCACTATTGAAAAGTTACTTATAAGCAATCGAATCGCTAAAACAAACATGCTCCGTCTAGATGAACCCCAACCTAAGGTCCGTATTTTTTTTATTTTTTTGAACTTAATTCGATTTTTTTATTTTATTCATAATTTCATATTAATAATCTTAAAATCTTTACTTCCTTATTGGTTTATCCTCAAGTAATTTAGCTTGATTTCGATAGGACCTACTGACCTTTAACCTACTATTTTAGCTAGTCCAGAGGCCAATTCAAATTTAATAACCTTGCAAAAAAAAAAACTCTAGACTTTCATATTGATGTTGGAATTATCTCAGCTTTTTTTTTTTTTTTAGCTTAAAGCACAGTTCCCGTTATTATGCAAATTATAAATGAAAAATAAGACAAGTCAAGGAGTTTATTTTGAATTTTATACTTAAAACCCTCACCACTTTTTACCCAAAAAAAAATTTAGACAAACCTTTACCTGACAAAGAGTAGATTAGGACGTCTTTTTCAGTTTTGTTAAAATTATAAGTATCTCTTTCTATTTTCTTAAAATATACAAAATATAGAGAACATGAACCTGATTCTGTAGGAGGTATAACAAAACAAAAGTGCTGAAGGTGTAATTTCAACAAATTTAGTAGAATGAAGTCCACATAATTTATTTGGATAAAAATCAAAAAAAAAATTTGAATTTACAAAATTTCAAATTAGTTATTTTTTAAAAAATGAGTTATGAATTGTTTATTAAATTTCATCATTCTCTTATCATCGCTTGATAATAAATCTGATTTGAGATTTTATAATTTTAAAGTGTTTTTTCTATCTTTTTCCCTAATTTATTCTTATTCAGGAAAAACAGTGATTGGTCAATGCCATAGACAAAGGGTGACAGAACCAAAAGTAAGAATTAGTATAGAAATTTACTTCGATTCTAAATAATAATATGAGATTTCAATATGCACTATCTTTCAAATTTATTTATTTTTCTATATTTTTATTATTAATTACACATATTAAGGAGAATTTTCATTAAGAGAGAGTAGTTTCTCATACAAATTATTAAAAGAATACATCAGTAAAACTATAACATGTTATTTTTATAAATAATTAATTTAATTAATTTTTTTAATATATGCAAATTAACTATATAGGTGAATCTTCAAGAGCCAAGTAATACCAATGAAATGGAAAGTGAAAAAAGTAGGAGCAAAATGTGTACCTCGTAGCAGTGCAGTGCAGGTCCAGGTCATGACAGGAGTTGAGAGGCGTGGTTGTTTGGAGAGTCATATGTGTCCGATGATCTGTTGAACCATTTTCCCAGAAATCAACGTTCAATCTTCTGCTTTCATCTGAGTCTGCAGAATCAGTCTGACTCATCAGAGGAGGATGAGGAACCGGGTCTGAGCCTGAGCCTTCAACGCTTTTCTCCGAGTAATCTACAACACTTCGTTGATCATCATCATCAACAACATCAGGAAGAGCGATCCTTGATGAAATAGAAATGCGCAATTCATCATCGTACTCCTCACTTTCTTGCCTCTCCTTAAGCTCGCCGCCGCCGTCCTGGTCGATCCTGTCGCCAGTACTCACACCTGTTGTCGGTGCCACCTCCCCCACTGCACATAATGAATCCAGCTCTATTTCTATGTAAGAATCTTCATTCTCTGCCAAACTGTCTTCCATGTTCTCTCCTCTCCTTCTTGCTCGATCTTCACCAACACCTTCCAAACTATAGTTATATAGCTATATATATGTGTGTATGTCTCTCTCTTTCTCTCTGTATATATATATTAACACACGCTCACTCACATGCGGATGTGTGGGTTTAAGGGTTGTGAGTATATATATACGTAATACTGTTCTGCCACGGGGTGTGATCTCCAGAATTTTGGATGATTGTTTTGTGGTTGATTTGATTATGATTTTATGTTTATTTAATTCAATGCTGATGGATGCGTTTCCCTAAAATCAGGTCTGCTAGTTTTGTCTTGGAGTGGTAGTCCATTTGTTTATTTCATAAAGGGCACCCTTTGCACCTGAGAATGAGATTAATTTCTTTCCAGCGTAAAGAGCAAAAGTTTTTTCCTTTCCCTCTTTCAATAACTGTGTTTTTTTTTTCTTTTCCAAAATCAAATTTATTTGAATTTATGAAGTCGATTACCATCTTAATTAATAACTTATTGATTTGAGGTGGCGGTTTTTATTGTAAAGCACTTTCAACTAATGCATGCGAACTGAGGAATGAGAGTTAATTGATTAAATCTGTACTAAATTAATAAAATTTTTTAATTTTACCCTTATTAATGAGATTTTGATTGAGATAGAAAAATAGGAAGAGCCACATAGGAGTGAACATAAGTTAGGCTTTATCTAAATAGATTTGAGTCTGTAACAAAGATTTGAAACATTAGTCTGTACATAAACCTTTTTTAGGGTTAAGCTTGGGGCTTCAAAAGGCATGACAATGCTTAAAGTATTTTTAAAAGCTTACAAAAAATATAAGACTTAAATACAAGGTTATTGAACTCAGACTGGCCACTGAATCGGTTAGAGTAGTGAGTTAAAGGTCAGTAAGTCAGATCAAAATCAAATCAAAGCTAACTTTGGCCAAACTGGTGAGCAAGTGAATTTGAATGACGCAAAAATGGGTTAGTTGCTGATTGCAATACTTAAATTCTCACTTGTAACATCCCAAATTTTAATATTGAGGTTTAGAGTTGAGTAAGATTTAATTATTGAAGTGATTGAGTTAAAGAGGTGGAATTTGAATGTTTGAGACTAAGAAAGATTAAGGACAATGATTAAAAATTATGGCTTTGTTTGATTCTATTTTCTATTTTTTTTATTCTTAGAAGCAGTTTTATAAAACAAGTTTTAAAAGATAAAAAAAAATATGTTTAGATAGTTATTTTGAAAAATATGTTTTTTAAATGGCGTAGTGGTACGGTCGCCGATGGAGACTTGGTGGTGGTCGTCACTGATAGTGTAGCGTTGATAATGAATAAGTGACGGTCTCAAAAAATATAAAATAGGCAAACAAACACAACAAAAAACTATTTTTATTTTTTAGTTTTTAAAAACAGCTTTTTTATTTTTAAAAACAATTTTTTGAAAGCAGTTTACCGAACATATTTTATTGTTGGGAAAACTTTAGAAAAGTACAATTAAAAATGGGAAAAGAGAAATTGGTGTTGCAAATTTATAAAATCTCATGTTAGAATTGAAGTAGGAGTTTGAGATTTCCAATTTTGACCAAATGACCAAATTGTCCTTAGTTTAGTTATAAAACATGAAAGTGAAGTCGTTAATGTAACATCTGATGTTAATATAGATACAGATGTTGTTATTAACCCCTAAAACTTGTGCCTTCAAAACTATCTCTGGTTTTTTGGATATAAAATTGTGAAACATAAGTAGAGTTGTTAATATAAAATATGATGTTATTAATATTGATACAAATGTTATTATTGACCCCTGAAACTTGTGCCCTTAAAATTATCCCTGATTTTTGAGATATGAAATTGTAAAACATGAAAGTAAATTAGTTAATGTAAAATATGATGTTGATGTAGATACAGATGTTGTTATTGACCCCTGAAACTTGTAACTGAACTAAGGGCATTTTGGTCATTTGGTCAGAATAGGAAATCCTAGATTCCTACTTCAGTTTTAACTTGAGATTTAATAAATTCATGGCACTAATTTATCTTTTTTCATTTTTAATTGTATTTTTCTTAAATTTTCCCTTTATTGTTTGTAAAAACAAAAAAAAAATAGTTTTTAAAAACAAAATTAAACACTCCCTATATCTTTAGGCTTTTTGAGGATTAAATGATAATATTTTTGAGTTATTCTTTTTATATTAGAAAGCAATCATCTTAAGCTTTTCATAGAGTTTTAATTTATAATTTTTAGAAATAAGCATAATTAGATATGAATTTGTGAAATCCTCCATACCGGACCAATTTGGTGATTGGTTTGCCGGTTTCGTGATCAAACCGTCTAGTCCAGTCCAATCTTAATAACTATGCTTACATAAATTTTAAATTTTATATCTCCAAATTCATATATAATATCCCTTCAAGTATATTTATAATTTTATATTATATCTTAAAAGCCTAATATCTATTCTTATCGTGATACAAGGGCTTTATGACTTTGTAAGGAAAGGTAAAAATGACTAGTGATAATAGTTATCTAAGTAAGTACTATAAATTAAAAAAAAAAAAAAACAATCGTGTGTATTAACCGATGAGATATACTTCCGAAGAGCCACGCAGCCACATAAATTAATAAATGAGGTTTAGCATGTGTTTGGTGTAACTTAATTTTAGATAATAAGTCTTTATTACGTAAGTTGAGATAAAACTCCTCTCACATACTTACCTCGTATACTGTGAATCACGATTTATAAGTATTTATTGTCAAAAAATAAACTATTCCAAATAAATATTAAGTATCCTCCTAATGATTTATATCACGTCCAATAATTCATTCTGGAAACACCCAATAATAGGAACTTGAGAGAGTAGAAAGAAGAGAATACCGCGAAGAGACAAGAAAAAGATACGGCTGAATTTTTCCAGGAAAACAGCAAAGGAACTGAACCAATCAATCACATCGAATCTAATGATGCGTACATTATATAGGGGAAAACCATATATATATATCAGATACAACGGTTTGGGTGATGAGTTGCTTGATTCTCCCGTGGATTACGACGTGGCTCCTCGCGCTTAATTAACGCTAATCCATAATTAATTAATGTAGCTTCCCGCTAATTAGTCATTACTTTGTCGGTCTGTTTGTTTTGTTATACTTTTCATCCGTCATACTTCATTTTTGTTAATTTTAAGTTTTTTAGTAATTATGGGCCAGGACTATGTATTTGGATCTAAGGCCCATTTGGATCTTGTGGGCTAAAAAGAGAGCTTTTCTCATTTCTGAAAGTCTGGGAATGGCTGTCAAGACCTAAGGCCCATTTGGCTCCTGTGGGCTAAAAAGAGGCCTATTTGGTAATTTTAGGATAAGGGAGCTAATATTTACATATTGTCGCCAATAAAAGTTGGCTTATACTTGTCAAAATGTTCAAATCTTGCAAGCTGCCGATATATGAATCTTGTTGGTGAGTTTACAAATTAAATTGATAAACTTGGGTTAATATCATTTCGGTCTCTCAAGTTTACCCACATTTTTGTTTTAATTCTCAAGTTTCAAACAATTAGTTTTAATCCCTCTAGAGGAAAAATGATCTAGATTTTTATTGAGTTGTAGGGACTGATGTTTTAGATTAAATAAAACTTGAGGGACCAAAATTTTTTATTTAAAACTTGAGGTACTAAAATCAAAATGATGACAAATTTAAGGAACCCAACATTACATTAGCCCTAAAAACTTTATTTTAAAGTCAAAGTTGTAAAAATTTAAATCTTTTTGAACATATTAATATTAAATAAAATTACGAGACCTATTTGTATTTTATCTGTTTATATAAAACATACGGGTAGTTTAAACTTTAAACTCATGTTCCAAAAAAAAAACAAAGGGGAAAACAGTTTTTATGAAAGTTTGATGAGTTGGAGCTCTCATTCTAAAAAGATGGAAGCGGTCATGCGGGATTTGAGGAGCCATCTTTTACTGTAAAGTGCAAAGTGAAAAACTGGAAACTGCCAAAGGGTGATAATTGACAGCCAATAACACGACGCCACGTGGATATTACCTCGTTTAAGGGCTATATATTTCGCATTTGCCACTTTGGCGCTTAGTGGTACTACTCTCCCGCATCAACTCGATCCCTTCCCGGCCGGCTTCTCCTTCCTCTGATCTGGTGCATCGCGCCGCCGACGCCGACAACGAATCCTCCATTGCGGTATTCTCTTTCTCAGGTTCTCTCTTTTTTGTTTTGCTCTCGTTTTATCATTGTTCCGATAGTCAAATCTGAAGTACTCTGTACTGTATGCTGCAATTCTTCCTTCGTTTTCTTGAAAATATCATAGATGTTCGATCTTGTAGATTGTAGACATCTTAACGGCTTTCTTCGGGATTTTTCTTCATTTATATGTCAGATCTCTATTCTTATTTTCAAATATTGCGATGTTTTTCGATGCATTGTTCTTTAAGGTCTGGGGTTTTTTAAGCGTTGAATTAGGGTTTTGTTTTCCGCTCTTATTGCTGTTAGGTTTATTCTTCATCGGCTGGACTGTCTTGTATTTTTAATTTCTTTCGCGATTTCATGCCTTTTTTTTGCTTTCAACTTTCCCTGAGACGCGTACGGAGAACTAAATGAGCTAAACCGAATTGTTTTTCTAGACTCTGAAGAAAGCTGCATTTGCCATCACTTTTTTCGCGCCTATGGATTCTGGAGCTTGCAAGAATCTGTGCGCCGAAGCCAAGGAATCTTGTCTAAGATCTTCACAGAAACAGAACGAGGACATCATTATAATAGGAGCCAATAAAGATGTCTCTGAGCTGCCAGATGCTGCTGAAAGCAACGGTTCTCTAGTGCCTATAACTCCTGATGCAGACAGAGAGAATGGGGATTTTCGCATTGATCTCCAATCACCCCTCACAGTGATGAAGAAACCATTTAAATTACCTGATATTGATTCTAAAAGCAAAGAAAATGGCTGTAAGGTTGTTGGTCTTGTTGATAATGGCAGCCCTAAAACTCCCCAGGATGGTGTTTTCGACCCCTTTGCTCCTGGCCCTGAAATCATGGCACGAGCACCCCTGTGCAAGAAGTATGCTAATGATTTAAGGAGCTGTGTAGCTCGACGACTTAATTTTAATCCCTCCTCTGATGCTGTTCAGCCCAAGAGTTCTGGTTATGATGAGGAATCTCTTTCAGATCAAGAGATGTTTGAATCTGTGTATGAGAATCTCTTGGAGTTTATTTTATCGACACAAGCTGAGGCTATGCTTGCTGAAATCTCTGGTTCTGTAGTATATGATCCTGCTGATTGTAAAACACCTCCTTCAGCAATCTGGCTCAACGGAATTGCTGATGCCTGCCCTGGTGCGCCTGTGAAACCATTGAATAAACCGAGGATCATTCCTGTTGGGCTACGCAGGAAGCTTGAATTTTGATTCAAGGGAGTCTGATTTATTTATATGAACAGAGAGAAACGGCACAGCTCAATCAGTGGGAATCCAATTTTGAGCTGCTGTCTTTGAAATAGTTCATGTTACATGTATCTCTCTGAGTTCTGATTTGATATTTTGTATTTTTACATGGAGAAACTGCAGCTGACCAAGATGATAGTTTAGGGGGGTAACAGTAACGATGTATAGCTAATCTTTGACGGTAGTTTTCTTGACATTGAAATTGTGCCCTGATATTTATCTAATAGATAATTTATTGAGCTATCTAATGTTGCTCTCTTTTCTTTTCCATACCCTCAAGCTAGGTTACTCAAGTTAGTTTCTTTAAATGTTGATTGGTACCTTCAAGGGTATTTTCCCTCCTGTTTATCCATCTCAGAATGTGCATATTTGTCCAGATACCCAGAAGATATTTATGGTCCACAGAATTTCATTTTTGCTGAGTCATAGCTATTTAGTCTTTCTTCTCTATTTTGGCTTAAATGTTACGTCATGTGGAGATTCATGATCATGTCTTGTCGGTTCGGATCTTCTTTAGAGAACGAGGAAATAATGATAATCTGCGAGTTGAACAACCCATATCTCCATAATTTGAAGTTAAAAAAAAAAACGGGGGTATGCAGGGGAAGAAAGAGTTTCTCTCCCTTCCCCATTATCTGTTTCTCTACACAAACGGTTGATGTAGATTACGTTTCCTGTTTAGTTATGAATTATCCCATCCGGCCGTTTATATCAGACTAAGCAAGGCTCTTGATCAATTTACACACACGTACGTACGTAGCAAGCATATATATGAATTGACAGAGATCAACCAGAAGCCGTACAGGGCTTGTTCGGTATGAGGGTATGAGGGGAGGGGTGATGAAGGGATGGAAAAAAATTTTGAGTTAGATTTTAAAAAATAAGAGAAGTAGAATCACAAGTTTTTAATTAATTTTTCTCATTATTTTCTTATATTTTTTCTTTATTAACATTTTGTAATCTCGCTTCCCCAATTTTCTTAAATCCAAATTACAAAAATTTTCCCTCCTTTGCCCTCCCCTCCATATCTCTCATACCAAACAGGCCTTTAATGTTTTCGGTGGTGTGTAGCTCAAACAAGAATGCGATGTTACATTGTCACTACTAGAAAAAAAAACCCATAAGACCATCACATCTAGACCTCTATAGGCTGAGATGATTTAAAAAGTATGACCGGTGGCATTTTTATAAATATTGATAGAACTTAACATCAGTCCTGCCTTTGCACAGTCTAAATAAAGTTTTTAGACCGATTGTAATGTAATGCGGTGTTGATAATTATTAAATATTAAGAAAATTTAAAATTCTTGTTAGATCATACGCTTATACCTTCGTGTAAATGTCCTTTTAGATATTGTCGTTTCTTTATACCTGGTGTTAAATGCTTCAAAGTTTCTTCAGCTTCTAAGGTAAACTTTAAGCCCTAACTACGGGTCTCTTTGAAATCTTCATCTGTCTTGTCTATTTAAACTCCTCATTACTTTTGTTTCTTTAGATTCAGCTCCTCTGTTTCTCCTTTCTAGAATATCAATATGGTACATGTTAGCACTAATTTTGTCTGTCCTCCTTTTCCTTCTCCTCCTCTACAGCCTCCACCGCCACCTTTAGTGAAGCAGCTTTTGGAACACCTCCATGTAGGGGTGGATCGTATCGAAAGACACCTCGGAAGACTCTTGGTGATGCTTCACACTGTCAACAGCAAGCTCAAACTTCTACTCGATGCCAATGACGTCGACTACAATCAGTCAATGACCCCTCTCCTCCCTCTTCTTCCTCCTATTCCTTCGGCGATGAGGGGGAAGATTGAGGGTTTTTTTTATTATGTAAATTAATGTTTTTTTTAAATCAATGTGATGAGGACAGCGTAAAAAATATTATTAGTAATGAAAAAATACTTTTATTTCTAATCTTTGTTATGATCTTGAACTTATTCACGTCTCTTGCATCTTTGTTCCCTTGTTTATGTCTCTAGATTGATAAGTTAATTTTCCTATAGAATATATATACTTTATTAGTAAATTAAATTATAATATAATTTTATTACATTCAAACTAGTTGTAGTAGCACAAAGTCTAAATATGTTAATCTTAACTGTAGTTTAAATCTTTACCGATCTAAATGTCGTTTATTAATTTCTAACATTAAATTTTTTATTTACATCAGATAAGATGTGCATTCGTCTCATAATTATTATTTAGACCACTTTTCAAATACGACTTGTCTAAACACATAACATTTCAACGTCCAACGCCTATTATCATGTCTCGTTAGTATCATTTGAGCAATCTGGGCATCAATCCCGTTTATAAATACCAAGGCATCTTTAGTTCCTAGGTTTAAATTCAAAAGTTCCTTTCTACTTCTCTCTTGTTTGAGCGGCAACACTTCCTACTGATAGCAAGATCAAATAGGCAGCATTCCCCTTTTCCTCCTCTGGCGACAGCTACCGACGGTTCCTTTTTGCAGCCCCCTCCACCTCCAACGATGGAGGAAATTGATGAGGCCATATTTCACCTCCAAGGCACCATTTTGAAGGTTATGGCGAGGCAAAATCACTTCTCTGAATGACTAGAGGAGTTGGAGGTAGTGTTGAACGACATCATCGACCGTTTGCACTAGGCACGACGAGTCTCCTGGAATGATGATGATGATCTTTTGAAGACTTGCGTTTCAAGAACTCCCAATGTTATAATATTTTGATGAAGTTGTTGTTTTATGGCCGATATGATCATCATCATCATCATATATAATATTTTAATGTAATTTTTGATTTCATGCGCATATACTGCCGCCTTTAGGCGATGATTAATGAAAAAGTTTCTGTCTTTTGATAGTTATTGTTGGTGATCATCATCTATTTTGTGTTATTAATTTGTTGTTGATGAAAGCCTTTAGGAAAAAGTTCTTTTATGTTTCTAAAATTTTATACTCTGTTCTAAAAATTATATTTTAGACAGGATGATTTGAAAGATGGTGTTGTTGTGAATTAAAAATATTTTTAGCATATTGACACCGGTCTTTAATGACAACCGGTCTAGAAAAGGTTATGGACACCGGTCATTAATGAGAATTCGTCAAGAAAATGTTGCTCTAAGTATATATACTTACTTCCTCGCTCTGTTTTCATCTCTAGCCTCTCTTAGTCCTGCACACGCGCTCTTCCTCTCTCAGTCTCCTTCGGCTGTCGTGGTGTCTCTTTCTCCACCATCGAGATGGCTTGATATTCCTTTCCTTTGGGCTCTCCCTCTCTGTCATCGCCTTTTTGCTCTCGCGTATGGTAAAAATTGTTGCTTTTCACAAACCCTTGATAGATATTTTGTTGTCGCATTCTATTAGTCTTGTCTTTCGTTGACTTTGCTTGCATAGAAGTTTTAATCATTGTCTTTCACCAACCCTCGATACTTTGTTGAAACCCTAATGCTTACTCCTTTTATTTCTTTGCAAGAACAATGATGCTTGCGCCCTTTCTTTCTTACACCTTTTATCCTCTTAGTAATGTACACACACCTTATGTCCTCTGACCACCACATATATCACAAGGTTGGGCCTACAATGGAAATGGACATACAAGGCGTGCATATATTGCAAAGAGGCTAAATAGACGTACAAGGTATGCTAGATCGATATTCTCTCTGGTTGGATGCAAATACCATATATTCATGAGTTATAAAGTGTCCAATATGTGATACATGCGCTGATGTGGGTAGGCCAGTATATTCATGCTTGCTTCAAGTTCAAAGTAGCTCATGAACATACGGTTTATACATAATACATTGAATTTGAAGCAAGTAGTGATAATTCTGGCCAACCAACACCACCACACATAGCACAAAAGGCAGATGAGTACCAAACAAACCATATTTTCATGAGTGTGGAGAGTTTATGAAGAGGCTAGTATTATTTCATTTGTTGCTTGCTTCAAATGCAATTTAGTTTGTTAACATATGTAGTTCATTACATATGTAGTAATTCTGTTATTTAGTACACATGTTGACAAGCTCAATTACATTTGCATACATAGCACAAAGGTCATAACACAGTTAGAGGTTATAGATAGAAGCAAGCAAGCCCTTCTTGTAGGACTTGAAAAATGAAAAAAAAAAGCCTTCTTTCCATATGTATAAATATGATATTCCTTTTATGCTTGTTGCCTTCTTGTATATTCTTTATAGTTGTTATCATTATCAAAACACTAATTACAAATTTAATTTGCTTATTACCAATTTATTCTTTTTAGTTATAGAAAGGAGTATAAAGAGCGCCGAAAAGACATTGGAAGAGCAACAAGTTGAGTGGTTTTTTGTAGTTGTCACTTATGTTTTTAAACACATGTGAAGAGCATTAAATAATCTAATCTAGTATGTAACTGATTGTAATTGAAAATAAGGGATCAGATGAATACAATTTGAGGTTGCAGATATGTGGAAGCCCTTCCACTAGGACTTGGAAAATGAAAAAAAAGGCCTTACTTCCACAAATATAAATGTGATATTCATTTTGTGATTCTTGTATGTTTCTTAGTGTGATACATGAAAGTTTACATTTTTTTTCTGCTGACAGTTTATTCTTTGTGATTGTTATAGTTAGTGAATGTAAACTTTTGTCCACAGAATTCGTTATGGTTGAAATTGTAAAACTTGTGATTATGATAATAATGTAATTTCATTGTATAATTCTCATAATGGCAAGTTTCATAAATCTAATCATTGCGAATTCCGTGGAAAAAATTTTGCATACAAGTATGCTAATTATATTGAATATTGTTTGTCATGCCTTTGTTCTTTTCAGGTTTTTTTTTGTTTGGGTGCGCCCTCCTTGAAAGGGCTTAGATCATTATTAAGTGTTGGATAGGAGTGTCGATTGTAATTTTAACCTTAACATGTGGGTGCTTTAATGCTTGGCTCGTATCGAGGGATATCATTATAGTCGATTGCTGCAACCCTTGAATTGTGAGCTAAGTTTAATAACCTTTGGCATTTTAACTCTCTTAAGAGTTCAAATAGAATATGGCTCTAGCCTATCTCAGTTTTAGGCAACAAAGGTGAAGTATCTTATTTAATGAAGTTGAGTCTAACATAGTTGATATACAAATTAGAGAATTCTATTTTGTGTGATTGAGTTTGGTTGTGTAATGATGTCTTGGTTGAGACAGAAATCAAAGTGAAGGTTAATAATAAGGAGCTACCCAACTAGGTGGAGTTACTAGTGACAGGTTGATTATTAAGATGTCTAAATCAGACAATGAAAAATGTAAGTCTGGTGATCAATACTTGAAAGGAAAAATTCATTGAATTGGATTACCACCCAGTCTAACAAATTTATCCTTTCAAGTGATGATCATCTATCCAATGTTTTTCATCGTTTAATTTACAGTTATTAATCCTCACCTTATTACTAATATTTCTACCTAGTCGGTTACTTTCTTATTATTGGCCTTCAGTTTGGTTTCATTCTCAACCAAGACCTCCGAAAGAGATCATATTCACACATATAAAATCCAGTTTTCATACTTGTATATTATTTCTGTTATACTTAGCCTCTCTTCTTTATCAACTGAGATTAGGGTAGCATAGAAGCATGTTTCATATTTGAGGTTCAGAAGAGTCAAAATGCATAAGTAGGTAACCTAGCAGCCAATCCATGGATAGCAGCATTCAACTTTAAGGATGCTCACAATATGAATCATGCGTCTATAGCATGCAAATATGGGGTATAAAATTTCATCCACTAAATCTAACACTCAAAAATCATCTCAAGTCCTTTAGGGGTGGGGAAAATGCAAGGAAAAAAAAACACTCAACAAAACAAATGTCAGAATTAAGATTTAATAATTATCTCATAATATAAGGCTTAGATTCTTAATTATGAGTTCTAATTATTTTTTATATCTGTATATAATTTATATTGCATAATATAGTTTTTAGATATAATAATATCCAATAGGGCTTATGCGAAACAAAATAAATCGTACATTTAAAAAAAATGCCCACTTTTTAGACTAGATATGAAATTATTTGGTATAAAGAGTGGACATTGTTTTATTATAAATGGAAACTTTTTAATATCAGTCATCTAATCAACCGATTTGAAAAAGTAATTTTTAAAACCGGTCAAAGGTTTGATCTTATAAGAACAAGTTTTTTAAACCGGTCAATATAAGATCAAACCTAATCTAAAAAGTTAATTTCAACCAGTATATTAAAACTCGGACCAGACCGACTGGTTTGGACTAGAACCTGGCGACCCGTCCACCTTGCCTGTTTGGTTGACCCTTGGAAAAAATTAACTTGGGGTAACTCAGAGGAACTCGGCGTGAACCGGGAATAACCCGGCTAACCTGCCGAGTGGGTGGGTTACCCGGCATCTTTAAAAAGATAAAATAAAAAACAAGAAGAAGAAAAGAAAGGAAGAAAACAAAACATCCATGGCGGCAACTGAAAATCCATCCGCGTTAGTCACGATCGAACTTCGCCAGTGCTTGTTCTTGAGAAGCCTGCATCGACGTCCTCTTCCCTTCTAGCTCCGTCATTGTTGTTGGCACTCCGTGGCTGCTGCTGTCGTCTTCACCGATGCTTGTGGTTGTGGAAGATGAGAGTAGGAATAGAGGAAAGAAAGGAGAGAGGAGAAAAAAGAAGGCCCCATGCGTGCTCCAGTGTTTGCCTTTCAATCTTACCATCTGACAACGCTTTAGTGTGTTATAACTTATAGAGAAAATCACTCATAGGTCTCAAGCAAGCAATATATTATCAGAAAGGTCCCTGTTTACAACTCTTCTGGGTGTATTCACAACCTGTTGATTGAGTGTGTTTTATAACTTCGAGAGACCTTTCTGATAATATTTTCCTTCTTTGGGACCTAGGAGTGATTCTCACTAACTTATAAGAGGGAAGTCAAATAATTCACGTGATTGCATAGGGATTAGCAAAGAAAGGAGGAAAAAAAAAAGAATTATAAATAAATACGATGAATTTAGTGCGTCAATGTGACTGTAGTTGTCCATTAAAAAATGCATATTATTTGTCAATACTCAATAGTGATGTGGGAAAATATCTATTATATTTAAATATTAAATATTTTTTTATAATCAAAATATGAATATTTAAGCTATTTTAATTATTATCAGTCTGATTCTGATTTAACTCCGATCTGACCCACCACTAACCCTCAAATCACCATCTTAATCGATTTAATGATCGATCTGATTTTTAATATCTTGTTTTCAACTTGTCATACAAGTTTTTTTCCCCAAGTAATGTGATGTTCACTCCAAGCGTAAACTATAAAAAATAATAATAATAATAACAATAAGTGACCGAGGGGGGATTGATGTTTTTTTTGGGTATGAAAAGACATTTATTCAAACGAAAAAAGTTCAAACGTTACGTTATAAAGAGCATATGAGAGACATAGGTGGGAGTTAATTCAAGTGATAAGCGGTTTGATTCTGTTTAAATAAAGTTTTGGGTTTAAACCTTGTATATGTAGAAAATTCTTATTGGAAGACTCTCCCATCATAGACAGGTGCGTGATGCCTGTCTAATCCGGATATAGTCGAGGCAAAACTTCGATAAACCGGGTGAAAAAAAAAAAAAAAGCTTATATAAGAGACGGAACTAACAAACACAGAAATATCGGTTTAAAAAAAAGCACAGGACAGAAATACCATACTTTTTTTTTTTTTTTTTTGCCAAAACAGCAATACCATACATGACAACCTGGAGAAAAAAAGATCTAGAGACAATATACCTGAAACAACCAAACGCGCAAGACAAAATTAAAGAAAAGAAAGAAAGAAAACTGGAATGAGCTTCCTTTGAGCTCCTTGCAACTGGGTCATTCATATAGGATCTGGTCGGTTTAGATTTAATTTTTTAATTTTTTTTCAAAAATTATTTTAATGGATACAGAATCTAAAATAAAGATAATATCTTAACTGACATTTTCTCAAAAAATGATTTTTTATTAAAAAATAATCAGTTTAAAAAAATCAAATCTAGATCATCCAGATGGGATTTGGACGATCCAGATGGGATGAGCTTTCGGTGCTTATCAAAGTGTTCCAAGAAAACCTCAAACCAGCGTGGACACTACCATGTGTGAAAGTTGAAAGTTGAAACTGAGAAAACGAATGGTGTCCTGCTTCAAGGGTCTGTTTGAGATGAGGGGTTTAGAGGGGAGGAAAAATTTTTATGAGTTCGATTTTAAAAAAATTAATAAAAATGGAGTTACGAAATTTTAATAAAAAAAAATATAAAATTAAAAAGTAAGAAAAATTAATTAAAAGCTTTTAATTTCACTTCTCTTCTTTTTTTTTTAAATCAAACTTAAAAAGATTGTGCCTCCGACTCTCCCTCCTCTCCCCTTGTACCAATCAAGCCCTTGGTTATGAAGATGGCATGAGGCGCAAACCATTTAGGATTGCCACCAAGGGCAATGCCACAATGGTGTCCCATGATACTAAAAACACTTCTAAAAAAGGGCGGCCCAATGCAATGCACAAGGTTTCAATTAGATGAGGTCTGACCGTCTGAAGAAGGAAAGACAGCTCAGTGCATAAAACTCCCATTAGATAGGGGTTTGGAGAGAGATAGATGTACATCTCTTTACTCATGCTAGCAGAGAAGTTTCCAAAATTGAAACCGTAACCTCCAGGTCATATAGTAATAACCTAAAACGAGGCTCACCCACTCACTGAAAAAACTTATTTGGAATAGAACTCCAGAGGTGTGAAGTCCTTACCATAAGATCAGGAAAGAGCCTCACAGATCTTCAAACCTCATATGCCTTGGCCAGCAAGCACATAAAGACTAGGGATAACAAATCCTAAAACAATCAAAACAAAGAAAATCAGGAACATACTGCCTCTGGATCCACTTTGCAGTTCTCATTATTAAAGACCAAAGTGCGTATAAAGTAACTACAAGCATAGAAACAAAGCCAATCAAATAAAGCTGCAAGTGGGATTGATACAGGTAATCAGAAACTACAGACATGGGCAGCTAAGTCTCTCTCTCTCTCTCTCTCTCTCTCTGTAACTCTATATATATATATGTATATGTATAGACCTCCCCACTAGTACATATGATATAAAATAATAAAAAGGCATACAAAAAGCTCAAATACAACCACACCCACCCTTTATGAATCAACCAACTATTATACAACAGATCCAAAAAATATTTCCCTTTTCCAACATTCAAAACTTGGTCTTATTCTTGCAAGATTGGGATCGAATCTTCCGGTCAGAAACGCCAATAATGAACTGACATTCAGAAACTGCAACAGCATGTCTTTTAATGAATCCAAGGATGGTGACTCTTCCTGGCATCCTAGTAGATGATTCCATAGACAATTCCCCACCCATTAAATCTCCGATCAACCCGGTGATGTCCGACACGGCCTTGTCCAACTGCAGGGTAAGCCGGCTCTGAAGCAACGTGGACCCCTTCGCCGGAATCTCACCGGGAAAGATATCTGTTTCACCAATCTGGTTTCCCTTGTAAAACAAGAGGCTCTTGCCCTGTTCATGCTTGAAGCTGGCAGGGTTTGGATTGTGAACCATGACATTGATGTCAAGAGTGAGGTTGAGATGAACCTGAACGGCCGGGAAAGAGAAGCTCGGCGACACGCCTTTCAGAGATGCTGACACAAGTGAAATTGTTGGGTTCTTGGCCTTAAACACGGTTAAGGCCAGAACCAGAGCAACAATGAAGAACAGTATCAGTAAAAGTAGGAGTATGCCTAGAACAAGGCGATACCTTCTTCTCTTGATGATTCTACTTTGTGAGATCGTGGTCTGGTTTTCGTTATTGTGTATGGTTGTTGATTCTGTCATGGTGTTCGAGTTCTGATCCTGCTGCTTCATACAGAGAGAGAGAGAGAGAGAGATTATGTGAAGATGAAAGATCAAAAAGCAGAGAGATTATAAGGTGCGATGAGTATAATAATTATGTTGAGAGGATGACGATGGTTGGTAGTTGGGAGGTGAGGGTCCTCTTATTTAATGCCGCTCCGTGGTTCAACTGTTACTTGAATGACTCTTTTTTCTTTTGGCTTTCTGTGAATTATTTAAGTTTTTTATTTTTGTTAATATACGATGCCTCCCTAATAACTGTTTGATGTATTGAAGGGACTGTACATACTACATAAGAGTACTGTTTATCAAGTTGACTCTTCTCTCTTCTAAACAAGTTCAGATTTTTATGCGCTTATCTTGTTTAACTTACAAGTAACTTTTAGCATGTTTTAATAACTTTTTATTTTTATCTCTATTAAATATTTCTTATAGTCCTAAATATAAAACTCCTATAATTAAATTATGTGGTTTAAGAAAACGATCAAAATTAATTAAAAAATAAGAAAAATTGCAACTAAATCCCAATCAATAGAATTAATTACAATTAGGCCCAATGAAATTATTAAATTACATTGAAATTCCAAAAAACTTGGATGCTATTAATTAATTCCAAATATAAAAGTATAATTTTTCCCTAACGAGAAATTTAGATCATTTAAATAATAAATTAAGAATAAAATTATACATTATGTGAAAAAGTTTATTATGTACTAACTTATAAATATGATAAAAAAAAATCTCTCCCCCATTATAAATACGATGAAAGGACTTTTCTTATGAATGTGTGAAAAATATTGATTGGAGAAACACAGGTCATGGAAGCTTCCGTTTTCAACATTTAACATTAATGCTGGAAAATATTGATTTTGCGTCTTGGAAAAAAGCGAGAGAAGAATCACATTCTTAATGTTTAACATTTTCTCGCATTTTTAAATGAACACATGCTCTCTTTGATCTTGTATATACTATCTCTTCAAATCTTAAATATAAGATAAATTTGACTTTTTTTAGAAATATTAAGGAAACTAAATAAGTTACTTAATCATATCATATATTATGTATCATTAGATTATATATTAATTTATTAGTTAAACAAATTAGTTTGAAAAAAAATAAAAATAAAAATACTCTAAAATAATTTAATTAGCTTTTTTAATTTATCCAAAAAAATTAATTTTGTTTCATAATTAAGACCAGAGGGAGTATTACAGTTAACTGCCTTATGAATATTGGTAAGAAAAATTGTTACAAGGTAGTTTAACTTTTTGAACTGGTTTTGAATTGTAGCAACTATTTTGCAGATTTGCTATTAATTATTTTTGTTATCTTTAATAACTTACACCATATCTCTCTCTCTCTCTCTCTTACAGTTTACTCCCTCTAGACCGTTATATAAGGTGCCTTCCAAAAAAGAAAAAACTAGTTTAAATTATAAGGTGCCTAATTGAAATATCAAATGATGTTCCATTTTCACTCATAATTTTAATAGTTTTTTATTTTGTAACTTGAAAAGGTATTATGAGGCCTCCTTTTAATTGATTAGGGTACAATTGAAATATTGAAATACTTTTGAACTAATAAAATAATCTAAAAACTTTTCTTAATTTGCATAAAAATTGTTTGAAGCGTCTTATAGAAATGATTGGAAGAAGTATTCATAAAAGGGCATTTACGAAAAATATCATTTAATACTTAGACATTTTAGGACTCTTCACAAAGAAACTAATATTTGAGCCCAGAGGGAGTATATGTTGCTAGGTATGATATTCAAGCAAAGTTTTTGTACACTTGGTTTTACAAAATCATGATTATGGGAGAAAAATATATAAGAAATAATTCAGACTTTTTAGAAGTTGCTTGCAGGCCTCTGTTTGCAAAAAGAATATTAATAAAAGTGGAGTTGGTAAATATCAACTGCCCTAAAAATGAAAAAAGTTTTAATAAGCATTGGACTTGAATTGTAAATCATATAGAAGGAATCTACCGAACTTCTGCTGGATACAAGCCGGATTTTTTTTTTTTACTGGATTTGTTTCATCTGTCTTTACTTTTACTTTTTAATTTTTAATGCTTTTCATTCTATAAAAAAATGAATATGAATAATATGGATTAATTATAGAAGCCAAAAGCTAAAAACATTCTCTGTAGGTTTCTGTTATGATACCACAAGTACAATGGTACTAAATCTGCCAAAAGCTTCCAAATTTGTTGTTGATGGAACTATTTATTTATTTAGTGTTAGATGATTGTTCCTCTACAATTATAATATTATATGTGGTTTTTTTTTTAAAGATTTTCTGGTAATAATACATCGATTTTGTGTTGACCCACAGTACAACCATGCACGAAAAACAACTGAAACAGCCAAAAAGCAGGGGATAGTGTATGATAAAAATCAAAATTAGTCATTTATAATATTAGTTAAAACGCCCGTATACGTCTTGTGCATCCCTCGAAAATTTGTATTATCCATATCAAACTCCGAAATTAAAATTTTAATTAATTTAGCCAGTCAACTCTGTCAATTCACAAATTTATGCAAGCTCAAAAAATAGACTGGATTCATATGCAAGTTTTATTTTAGTGATTGACGTCGATTATATGAATCATACCATATTATTGTATTATACTAACAATTAAATTTTTTTTTAGACATGTGTATTTTTTTATTGGAAGTAATTATATTTGAAGCACATGTGTTTGGATGGAGAGGAAAATAATGGAAAAAATAGAGGAATGGAATATTAGAAAGGAAAATTTCATAAATGGTAAAAAATTACTATGTCTAAGAGTTTTCTTTCATAATTTTTTTTCCTCTAAGTTTTTTCTTCATCCAAACATAAAATAAATGTGGATAATTCTCGTGTAAGGGTCCAAGTCTAACTAGCTCATTATTCTTCTAAATCTAACCTTATGATAATAGTCAAATTTTTAAATAAATTGTTAACGAGAAGATTCTGTTAAGCAATTTCATCAATTTTTTTTTTTTTTTTTGGTTTTTCGCTGCTCATTTTCAGTGCTTCTGACAACCTTATGATGATGACAATATTCTGTGTACTAGTTTAAATCACCTCAAATAATTTTCTAATATTTTATCTTTGTCAAAAATAATAATAAACAATAATTCTATATTATATAGCAAACATAATGAATGATTAACTTTTGAGGATTAATTAAATTAAATTCAAATGAATGTTTATAATATATACGTTGATTTTTTTTTTTTTTGAAAAATAAAAATTAGCCCTCAAATATACGTTGATGTTAAAGAAAACGACAGACAGAAAAAATGCCTGATTCCTACAAATGAATCTGCGTACATATCAAAAAACAATATATACAACAGATGTTTCAAACAGATAAATAGGAAAAAAGAGTGGAAATTGAAGATCTAGAGCACCAAATGAAATCAATTAAGCTTAGTTTTGTAGCGGCACAATTTGTGGTCTATGGTTTTGTTGGAGACATTGAGGGCAAAATCACAGGACGAAGAAGAAACCGCATTCACATGAATCAACCCTAGGATGCTTACTTTCCCAGAAATCGTGATCGATGTGCTCAGAGGCAACGAACCGGAGACATAATCGGAGAAAAGCTGAGAATTAGACAGGAGGCGATTCGCCATAATGGTGAGACTTACATTGATTTTCTCGGTCCCTCCGGCAGAGATTTCGCCGGCCGGAATAGGCGCCTCTCCGACGAGCTGGCCTCTGTAATTGAGGAGAGCGTTGGATTCGGAGTACTTGAAGCCGAAGTGGTTGGGATTTTTTATGGAGACTTCGATTCCGAGGGTGATGTTCAGATCTACGACGAGCTTAGCGACATTGAGACCGACGTGCATCTCCTGAATCGTGATTGAATCGACAGTGTCGACGGGACGCTTGGGTTTGAACACCGTGAAGGCTAAAATCACGACGATTAAGACGACTGCGATCAGCAGAGCCGCCGTGACGGCGAGGCAGAGGTTCCGTCGCTTACGAGATTCTGCCTTCATTTTCCAAAATTGAATCTGGAAAATGGAGACAGATACAGAGAATTGAAGGCGGCTTGCTAGGGATCGCAATCACGAGGAAGAAGACGAAGAAGATGAGAAGAATTGAAGGAAGCGAATGAAACAGTTTAAAGATTTGAGAGAGAAGCTTGAGATTCGCAACAACGGCTTCTCTGGACACCATCCATTAACCGTATCTATTAGCCTGTAATTATTTATTTTGTTTGCTTTTTTATAATTAGATAATAAATATACCTAACTTATTGTTTGGTAAAAAAAAATACTTATTGTTGGCAAAAGAAAATATATACTATTTAGTATTTACCAAATATGTTCCAGTTTTCAGCTAACCAGCTCTGTTAATAACCGAAATATTGCCCAAGAAAAGTTGGAATAATTTCACATTGTTATTGTTAAATTATCCAATAATTAGCACTATAATTTGATCTTTCACAAAGTTTCATGATTTTTTTTTTGTTTTCATTTAAAACTATGGGAATAAAATTTTTGAGAAATTATATAAATTTACTTCAAAAATAAATAGAAAACTATATTATCTATTTCAAATTTTGTTAAAAATTTTAACATAATTTTGAAATATAAAAAAAAATCAGTGGTCTGAAAAATGTTGTTTGTAATTTTGAACTGAAAAATTTTATATATTTTTTATTGATATTTGTACATACACGTTTATGGCCAGGTTCTTGAACCCGTACCGGACCGGCCAGTTTCCGGTCCAGTCCGGGTTCATATTTTAAAAAAAGAAATTAAATTTTTTATTTAGAATTTTATACTATAAGTCTAAAATTTTCAATTTCTCATCGGTTTGGTCCCGGTTTAGCTCCGGTTTAACCTCGATCTAACTCACTGATCCTTAACCTAATACTCCAACCAATTTAATACCCGATTCAAATTTTAATACCTTAGTTCATCTACATGTCAAATAATAAGCCATGTGAAATGATGTGATCCAGACAACACAAGTTGGGTCGAGTTAGGCATCACACCAGCGTGTCGTCCAGGAGTATATATTACCAAGTTAGACAATGTTGAAATCCTACGCACTGCCTTGATGTACTCGGGAACAGTTTCCTACTCATCCTTCCTGCTCATTCAAAGGGAGCGTTTCTCTCATCAGGACTGTCCAGATCGGTCTAGATTAATTTTTTTAATTAATAATTTTTAAATGAAAATATTGTTTTTTTAAAAAAATATTAGTTAAGATATTAGTTTTATTTTAAATTTTCTACCCATTAATTTTCTTTTAGAAAAATAAAAAGTACAAAAATTAAATCTGGACTATCCAAGCGAGAGGAGCTCTCCCTACTCATCCTTTAAATAAGTAGAGAAACTGGTTCCGGTGGTATAGGGAAGAAACAAAGATGAACAATATTCTGACTACATTACTCAACTAAGATGGATGCAATTGACAAAGTTAGTGGGATAAATATTAAGGGAGAATTGCTAATAAATACTTTTTTGGAAAATTAATTGCTGAATGCTACCATGAAAGATCTGTTGCATATAACGGAAGATATTTTGTACACAACGGAAGATTATTTGCACATTTATATGAAAGATGTTTGCACATAACGGAAAATATTTTACACACAACGGAAGATTGTTTGCACATTTATATGGAAGATTTTTGCACATAACGGAAGATATTTTGTAGACAACGGAAGATTGTTTGCACATTTACATGGAAGATTTTTGCATACACGGAAGATAGTTTGCATAAAACGGAAGATCGCTTGCACACAAGAAAGATCGCTTGCACATTTGATAGTAATCAGCAATTAATTTACCCCAAAGATATTTTTAAGCAATTCTGCCAAACATTAATGACCAATTAAAATAGTTGCGTGACATGGATGTTAAAAATATGAAGGGGAAGAATGTTGTTGAAGGTTGATGGGACCTATTCCCACGACACGGATATAGCTGTGTGTGGTGGCTAGCATATTGAGAAATGAAAGCTACTCCCTACTTGAGGGATTCTTACTCAGATTAGAAGGAGGGAACTATCTTACAATTGAACTATAAGGTTCCCGCAAGAGCATGAGACTACAGAGTGAGGGACTTAACCTTAAGAAGTAATTCTATATATAATATTCAGCTGATTCATACTGAGGTTCCCACAAGGCCGCAACACATGAGGATAAGGGATTGATCTTTGAAATCCAGAATATGATCGAGAGAAGCTAGCAGGTTGAATTTCAAGTTCTGAATTTGAATGTTAATCATATTGCAAACTCATCTCTTGCAAAAAGAGCTACTATTAATGAAGCAGTAGGTCGGCCATTTTAAGTTCAAAGGCTCCACCAAAGCTTTGAATTATATCCTTGTTACTTGGGCATAATTTTTGTATGTGCTTTGATTTCTATTTCATTGTATAAAAAGACGAAGAGAAGTACCTTGTATTCTAATAATATGTAAAATCAATCTCCTATAAGTGGGAGCCTAGGAGGTCATTGATACTTTATCTCATAAATTTATAATTTTTTTTTTCAAATTATGATTATTGATTGCACATTTTAAGGCAGTTTTCACATAGAGCTAGTTCCAATACAAATAAATAAATAAATATGTTATTTTAGAAATACCAACACACTTTTATAAATAACTAATTTTTTTAATCTCTTCACATTAATTATATTTAATTCCTACGTTTAGGGACCAGAAGGAGTAATTCTATTAATGAAGAAATATCTTAAATAATTATTAATATTCAATAAAATATATATATATATATATATATCTCTCATATTGTGTTAAGGAAGAAACAGAAAATTTGATTTATAATGATACTATACTACCAAACTAACTATACGTCCTCATGTCTTCTTTCCCAAACTCTTTCAGATTTATTTTTTTAACATTTTCTCTCATGTCATGAATATTATTGCTGATCACATACGAGTATGTTTTATACTGATCTCTTATGGGCTAAGATAAAGAAGATGACGAAGATGGGATATTGGGAGGCTTCATTGTTGATGATGAAGAAGAGGATCAGGAAGAGGAAAACAGTGAAGACGAAGAGGAGGAGGAGGAGGAATTTAAAGAAGATGAAGTGGAGGATTGATATCGAGAGAGTGAACAGACTCCTGGACGGTGAATGCATATGGTAGCTTTGTAAGTCAATACTACTACTACTACTGATATGTACTTTTCTGTATCATTACAGCATTTTGTGTTTTGATGTTTTGGTTTGAAAAGAATAGTGTATTTCAAGTGATATGTTTAATATTATGGCAATATATTTGTTTGGTTTAATGGTGGGCAGCACTTTTTGATATGGAGTTCTATGTCCAATCCCTTTAGTCTAATTGATTTGTTGTGCTACTGAAAGATATATATAATTTTCGCGTGAAAGATTTTCCAAAACCCTCAAGCCTGTATCATTATTTTGATGTTTTGGTTTGAAAAGAATACTGTATCACAAAATGCTCTGACTCTGGTTGCATTGGCATCAGATTTGCCTGAGGTATATCTATCAGATGTGAGAAACAGAAAAATAATTATATGTTGTATAGAAGGATTTTGCTAAGCATGTTTTAAATATCTTTGAATTGCTTGCCTGAGGATGAAAAAGAAACCAGTTGTCAAATCTCACGCAGATATGAAAAAAATAAGTTGTCAAAATGATTCATCAAGTTGTGGAAATAGATAAAATCAGTTGTTAAAATTGTCATATGTAATTGTGAAAGTTAGGACTTGTGAAACTTGTAATCTCACGCAGGTATGAAAAAGAAGTTGTCAAAATGACTCATCAAGTTGTGAAAATAGGCAAAACCAATTGTTAAAAAAGAAATATGCAATTGTTAAAGTTTAGACCTGTGAAACTTATAATCTCAGTCAAGTATGAAAATGAAGTTGTCAAAATGACTAATGCACTTGTGAATATAGACACAAGCAGTTGTGAAAATTCTAATAAGTAGTTATAAAATTTGTGACTTGTGAAATTTCTAAAGTCCTCCGAGTATAAAAATGCTGTTGTCAAAATGACTCACATTTATCAAAATTGATTTGGGCAACATAGTCATTTCACATTCCCAATTAATCACAAAAAAAAATCCCTTTGAGAATTTGAATTGAGATTTTTTGTGATTTTTTTGGGTCATTGCAACCTGTAAGTGATTTTCCCAAAGACTTTTCTTAATATCCTAATAATCAATAATGTAAGGATGATAAGACAAGACACGGCAATATATATATATATATATATATATATATATATTGATTTGCGATGAAACAATGACCCAAAAATATCTTTCACATACGATGACCTTTGTTGATCTTTCGTGGATAGTAGGGCAAAAGAAAGCATGCATGCATGTTGAATATTTAGTGATTTATTTATTAGTTGCAGTTATTCTGTCTGCTTTCACTCAATGCCAAAGAAACAAACGTTGGCCAAATTAGAAATGAGGGGATTTTTCACGTCTTCATTGTAATATTTAGATAACAGGTATAAAAAGTATTTTAAGCTTAAACTTGATTTGATTGGATTCTTTTTCTTATAAAAAAGCCTTAACCAATAGAAAGATATTTTTCTCAATACCAATTGGCTTTTCAAAAGCTAAATTGGACCCACCTCTAGCTAATTGAACCAAGTATAGTCGTACAAGGAAAAATTGATTCCATTTTTTCTCTGTTGACTTTCGTGCCACATATAGCATTATCAGTCTTATAACAATTCCATTAAATTTTTATTTCCATAAACTTATTAGGTACTTTCAATTATATAATTCACGTAATATTCTCCATTTGAACTATCCACCCTATGTTTTATGTGTAACATCCCCATCAATTTCACTATCATCATATATAATAGATCCTAAATATCTAAATTATGTCATTTATGGTATGATACAATCTCTTATTTTAACATCCAAATCACCTCTAACTTACCTCATACTCATCTAGTTATTAATATAAGACATATTTACTTAATTTAATTAGATTAAGGAAGTTGGCTGAATTATTAATATGACATGTATTTTCTAAAACATACTAGTCATCTTTCTTAATTCTCTCATTCTCTTTTCTCCTTAATTATTGTTGAGGTCTATGGCTTGTCTCTCAAGGCCCTGTTTGAAAGGCAATTGCAAGAACCTGTCTGGATTGAGTGGCCCTTGTAACACTCCAAATTTTATTCACCAAAAATATATTGTAATTATTTTAAGTAATTCAATAAAATGGTGAATATTCATGAATTTGGATCTTGTGAATTTTGAAATATTCATATTCATAAGGAAATGAGCAAATTAATTCAAGAAATGAATTAAATTACAAAGGTGATAGCAAAATCATAATTTTTCCAATTTTGCCCAAGATTAATTATTTTCCAATTAATTGGAGTTAATTTCAATTAATCAAGGAAAATAAAGAAAAATGCATAATGGGTTTATTCTTGGTAGAATAAATCAAAAATTGTGAAATTAAGAGGGAATTATACATAAACCAATTATGTGAATTATGGAATTGTGAAAAACAATTTTTCCTTCTCTTCCTCTCTTTAATTTTCGTCCAAGCAAGAAAGTAAAGGGAAAAATATTAAATCCATAATCACATGCTACAAGAAGAATGTGATGATGACTATACTACATGCACATATCAATGATGGCAAAGATGGAGTATACACAACATGGAAAGATAGTGTAATGCATGATAAGAAGAAGCTTGAGTGAAAGAATGAGAAACATGATTGCATGGAAGAGTGTAAGTGTGGACATAGAGAAAGAAGTATGGGCTAATTGGAGAAAAAGTGGGAGAGGACGGATTTTAGGGGAAAGCAAAGGGAGACCATTGATTCAATTTAATGGAAATTAGGTGGAGAAATTATGAGGAAGAAAGGAGTGTGACAAGTGTCACATTGGGAGCTCTTTATTAAATCAATGGTTAGAAAGGAAGAAGACAAATTAATAAAAACATCCTCCTTCCTCTTTCATGCCTCATTTTCATCCAAGACTTGGAGAAAAAAAAAGAGAAGAGGAGAGCTCAAGGAAGAAGCTAAGGTAGGTATGGTTTCTTTGGTTTTTCTTATAGCATTTCCTTAGAATCATTCTCTAAACTCTTGTTTCTCATGAATCCATGGTGGTGAAGTCACACTTTGAGAGCAAGAAGAGAAGGAGGAGGTGCCTAGAGTAAGAGAATCCAAGAAGTTTAAGAGGTAATTATACCAATATCAACTTTATGTTGTATGAAGTTTTTGTTGGTAATTGTTGTTTGGTTTTTGTGATTTTTGGTTGAGTTATGAAATTGGGCAAAGCTCTAATCCTAAGGGGTTATATTGCCCAAAATCCTTTAAATCATGATTAAGAAGTGTTTAAGTGAGTTAATCAAGGATTATAAGTGAAAAAGTACAAGTTTTGGAAGCTAAAACACAAAACTCTAGTTTCCATTTTTTCCTTAAATTTCGGCCAGAACCAGAACTGATATTAGGAGTTGATTTTCATGAAATAAATAGTTCCATTGGATTCAATGGGCAAAAATAGGTGGGATTACAGTTAGACACTTTTTCGGTAGAGGCCGAAAAAACATAATTACGAAAAAGTTACTGAAATCCCTAAATAGGGGCTGTCAAGGGTATTTTCATAATTTGATAGTGAATTTGGTGATTTCGATCCCATAAATGAATTCCTTGGGTGAAAATAAGTCAGAATACCCTTAGTCAAAATTTTGGGAAAACGTGCCATCGGGCCGGGCCTGAGTCCCGGGGGCATTTTAGTAAATTTTTACTATAGACTAATATAACCACAAGAAACACTATGAAAGAGTCTAAAATGATACTTAGATAGGTTATGACCTATATCTTATACATTTAATATTTTAGGACCGAGTCGAGAGCCGGAACGTCACGCTTTTCGAGACACCGTTAAACAAAGGATTATAAAGCGTTGAGGTAGAGACATAATCCTTCATACATTATGCCATAGTTATATGATTGTGTGGATGCTAATGTTTATAAATGCGCTTTATTAATCAACACGATTTGCCCAGAGAGAGGTCAGAAGTGTCAGAGGCACTTACACTGGAGTTGGTGAAAACCCAACCGGTGCAAAATAGTGGGGTTGGGCCCTACTCATGTATACATGCAGATGATATGTTTATAATGTTCATTAATTGGTGCATACATGTCATATATCATATTTACTTTTCGCATTCTCTATGAACGATAGCATGTTTCTACAGGGATTCTTCAGAATCTCACCCTATTTTTAAACAAATACCTCAACGGGTACCAGTGGGGCCAAGGGCAAAGATGTTGACGTCAGAAAGTGAACGACACGTGTCTCGAAGCGAGGTCAAGAACGTGGTTATAATTTAGCTTATGTTTTGTCATTTTGAGGAAATTGTAAATATTAAGTTTCCACTGTATTTTCTGTTTCCGTCGACAAACGATATTGGAATTGTAAACGAATATTTTTATCAGTATAATTGTATTTTTCTGTATGGCTATTGATTTCCCTCTTTATTACTCTTCGATTATCGAAATGGAAACGGGTGTTGACAACCCTTCCTCGAGCAGCTACTGATATATAGGTTGGCCAGAGCTTCCTTACATCAATAGTAGTAAATTAATAAAAACATTAACAAATATGAAAACTATGTCTTATATTCAGGACCAAGATCAACTCTCAAAATATGTATTATATTAAGGATTGGAGGAGTATCAAATTTGCAGTATGCATATGTCATGTCTTTTTCCTATCTTACTCAAGCAAGAACCTATTGACTCTAGCCAAGATCCTTTTCTATAATTCAAGTTTAGGGTTATAATCTCTTCTTTTGACTAAACAATGAGAATTACATCATCGGCGAATAACATTCACTTAAAGATTTCCCCTTATGTATGTTTGGTTATAACGTGTACGACCAAGCCAAACAAGTAAGGGTTAATGTAAGTCAATCCTAAAAAAAAAAATCCTTTGTCTCACATGTAGAAGTTCTAACTAATTTATAGAAATTAAAGATATATTATTAATTATTTATAATAAATGTGAGTTAATTTTTGTAAAATACTTATTTAATCATTTACATTGAAAACTACGCTTCTTGATCAAAACCCTTTTTAGTATGTGCAATCAATATACAGGATTATTTGGAAAAAGATTTATAGATTTGTGAAATAAGATGGATCAAAATTCTATATTTATAATCAAAACAAACTCCTCAACTTAACTCTTGTATTTAGTCACGCATACTCATTCAATAACTATTTTATGTTTATAGTTAGGGTTAAGGTGCAATTTTAGTAATAAAGTTTTTCTTTATAAGCCTCTGACACAAATAAATTTTGGAAAAGGCAAAAATACAAATAAACAATTTAAAATGTTGCAGATTCACCAAGGCTGTTAAATTTCATCAAACATCTGTTAAATTAACCAATGCCAATTTGAAATAAAACCTAACAAACGTTTAGTGAAATTTAACGATCTTGATGAATATGTACTATTTTAAATTGTTTATTATTATTTTTATCTATTCTAAAACTTATTTGTACCAGACATTTTATAGGAAAAATTTGGTTAGTAAAATTACATTTTAACCCTTATAGTTATTTGAAAGGATTAAGTACTCATTTGAAAACAAACTAGAAAGTAGAATGAACAAACTTGTACAATTGCTCACTATCAAATCAAATCAGAGTTTTCTAATACATACATTCAAATACAGAAACTGCTGATATTGAACAGCGTGGTTGTATACGCAGATAAAACCTACATCTGTCCTTTTTTGCCCACTATTTCTTTTTCATTTTTATTTTTCCCTCTCTCTATACTACATGAAGTCACAAAGCTCAAAGCTTGCAATTAACAAAAGGCCTGATCAATTGAAAAAAAAAAAAAAAAAACCCCAGCTGTTATAAGAATGAACAAATTAGTTGGGGGTGAATTTGGGTGGAACTTTACAATCATCAAAACCCACCTGTTTTATTTATGTATCAAGAGGTGGGGGGGAGATTAATTAAAGTCCAAAATTAATGATAAGACTAGTAATTCAATTATTAATATTATTATTATTCAAGTTGAGGGTTTCTTCCTCTCCAAGGTTTGAGAATCTGAAAGGAACACAATAATGTCTCGTCTACACACATGAGAGCTCCTGCGTTGTTGAATTCTCCACAGTAGTTTGGTGCTGAGAATACTGTCACTAGTTGTCTCTCTGCAAAAAATTCAAACCCATCCTCTACCACCTGTCATCAATAACAGAATTTTTATTATTATATAATTCCCTAAATCATTGATTAAATCATAATTCACATAGATATTCTTTCAAGATGAGATTAATTAAATTACACTGACCTTTTTTATGTTTTGCTAAAACTACACATTTTCTTCCTTTTTTTAAGATTCATACCTGCTTTTCCCCTAAACATGATGAGACAATAATGCAGACCCCTGAATTTTGGGTTTTTTTTGGCTAACTCTTGAATTTTATTGAAATCACGCCAATTTGATTGTATATATGTTTTTAAAATAAAAGAGAAGTATATATAATTTTAACAGAACTTCAGAGAAATTTGTATAATTTAGTCTTTGTTTTAAAATATATGTATAAATTCTGAAAAATATAAACTTGAGCATATGTATAAACAATGAATTATTCAGGAACAATACAAAATTTAAAAATAAATTATTGATTTTATAAATAAAATAGAGATATACAAATTTCAAGGGAAACATTTACTATTCATTTTAGTTTTAAACTAGACGAATAACCCATGGGCGGCTGAATTAACCAGTTGAATAGAAATGAATTATTAATATAAACAAAAATTTCAGTTAGTAAAGTTAAATGTTTTAAGATATGACATAAAAGAATAGGTGACATAAGTTATTAAAATCCATGGCAAAAAAAAAAACAAAACAAAAGGGACATGAGTTATTAAAATACACCTAAAGTATGTATGAGCTAGCTATTCAATTAACTTTTTCTCACAAAATTATAATTCCTTTTTCAAACAATCCTAATCGTTGCAGCTTCATCAATGGTGTAGGTAACAATCAAAAGAATGTTTTATGAAAATTAATAGAATAAACTAATTTTCTTAATTTTTATATGGCTATCTAGATTTGAATATTACTAAGCGAAAGATCTCCAAAAGTACTGGTATTTTCCACCTTCACATATCTAGGGCCCGTTTGGATCAAAGAAAAGGTTGGAAATGAATAGAATGGAAATGAATGAAAAATATTTTGCCATAGAGGTATTTGATTGGCATTGGAAAAAAAAAGGGTTGATAGGAAAATTTTTGTTTTGTTGGAAGAAAATGAGACAGGAAAATGAGTCAAAAGATCATTTTGCCTTTAAAGGATACGAGAACCACGCATCCCCTACACTGTTGCTCACCCACTATATAACGCTCGAAACAGGTGCCGCTGGTGGGAGGGAAGACGGCCGACTACTATCGGCAAGTGAACGCTGGCAGGGAGATGGCGGAGGGGAGATGCAGGTTTTTTCTTCTTGATTTCTTTTATCTCTTTCCAATTTTTCTCTCTTATTGCAGTGTAATCAAACCAGGACCGGACCGGTCGATTAGCACTGAAAACCGGCTGGTATACCAGCTCAATTCGGTGAACTGGTCCGGTTTAATTTTTTTTAAAAAAAATTCAATTTTGTTTATTTTTTTCTTTAGAATTTCATAATAGTAGTCCTAAAATCTTCAATTTCTAATCGGTTTAGCCCTTGTTTGACTCCAGTTTGACTCACTGACCCTTCACCCAGTACCTCAATCGGTTTAGTGGCTAGTTTGGGTTTGATTACCTTATCTTATTACCACTTATCAAGCTTTAGAACAATTTGTTTGCTCCTCTATTTGGGTCCAAAATTTTCTTCTGAATGAATGTTATTGGGCAACTTGGGAAACACAAATTTAGTTTGGTTGAAGAAGAAATATATGTGAACTTGGCCTTATATGGCTCACATCAGATAAAGTTTGGTTGAAGAAGAAATATATAAGTTAATATATAAAGAAGAAACATATAAGTGGAGGAACCCACAAATTTATGATCATTAAAGTCACTTATTTATATATATCCTTTTTCACTTTTTTAGGGAAGACCCATATTAAATGTGAGTAAGAACTATGTTTGTCCTTGTTTTCTCATAACGTAATAGAGCAATAACTATGGGATATCCATCAGTCGCTTGTGGTCAATTATAAATGAATGAAAACAACTTTAACCACATATGTATGATGGGTGGCTCATGGTTACGCGCGACTAAAACAACTTTACTCTTAACCATTACATACTCATCACCCACATGTGGTCACACCCACTTTATGTGGTCTAATTTAACTATTGTGGACATTATAGTTATGAGATAGTTTTCTAACTTCGTTGTTAACCGTTGCGTACCCACCAACCGCATATGGGCAAGCCCACTTCTCTTATGTGCGGCATCAAAGACTTAACCCACGTTCACCATATGGGTACTTCTTGACCAATGTCCACTCAACCAAGTTGTCTCCCAACCATGGAGTTTCCACCACCGCCAGCTAATCTGACTCAACTCCGGCGGCTAATGGCATCCTCGCTTAACTCAACACAAAAAACCAGGGATCTTTAGCGCATCACATTCAAAGCAAATAACAAGATAACAACTGAAAAGACGGAGAAGAAGCAACCCACCTGTTCTTCGGGATGCAGCGTCGCCTTTGGAAAAATAAAGTCTCACAATATTGGGGTGTTTAAGCTTTCCGATCACTTCCATGTATTGTTCGAACTCTCTTTGAGCACATGTGCTTGTATCTTTGAGTCTCTTAATTGCGACGATACATCCATCGTCGAGCACTGTCTTATACACTATTCCCAAGCTTTCTTTTCCTAGCATCTCCGCCGATGCTTGCAGCAAATCTTCCAGCTCAAATTCTATCGAAAAAGACAAGCTTGCTTCAGTCTATTCCAATGGTTCTATCACTATCCACACACCCACTTGCGTACACCTTTTTCTCACTTCCATAGCTACTCCCACTTTTCCTCTTCCCAATCTCACTACCCACCATAGAATCAAAGGTTCATCCTCTGGCGCAACAATGAGCAATGATGAAGAGATTTTTACTAGAAATGCCACACAATTCAAGGGCATGAGACTTTCGGCCATTTTCAGTGGGGCTGGAAAATGGGTTCCCACCATTTTTTTTGTGGGAACTCATTTTCATTTAGGGCTTGTTTAGTTTGCTGCAAATTAAGGGAGAGAAAGGAAAATTGGATTTTCTGTTCGGCCATGACCGTTTGGTTCACCATTGTCCCAGGAAAATATTTTCCGGCGGCGGGCAATTTTCCTTCATATATGTGAATATATTTTCCTTCCTTTCTTGGTGGGAACCCATTTTCCAATGGTGGTAAATTCCCAAATAACCCATTTTTTTCTTCTTTAATGGTTGTCACCGCCTCCTCATGTGCAAATCTGTCAGTGACGACAGAGGAAGCAGAAGAAGCCGACTGTGACCTCTTTGCCACTGCCGTCGCCGTCATTGTCGCCACCTCCTACTTCGATCACTGCAGATCTGTCAGTGACAGAGGAGGAAGAAGAAGTGGTGGTGGTGGTGATGACAGAGAGAGAAGATAACAGTGAAGAAGGAAAAAGACTCAATTTGTCGGTGAGGGTGAGAGGAGGAGACACGGACGTCTTTTTTCAACCAGCGACCCCTTTCGTGCCAGAAATGCAATCGGAAGTCGAAGCTAGTCGAAGAAAAAAACACCACACTAGAGAGTTATATGTCCTTGCGTTTTTTCCGATGGTTGGGAAAATGAGGGAGATTTTTCCGATGGTTGAGGGAATGAGGGAGAGGACGCATTTTTTTAGGCTTTTGATTTGAGGATGTTTTTGGATTGTGGTTAGATTTGCATTTATATCTTATTTTTAATAGAGGGGTAAAATGGTCTTTTGACTCATTCTCCTATCTCATTTTCTTCCAATTAAACAAAAGTTTTCCTATCAACCAATTTTTTTTCTAATGTGAACCAAATGCGTCGATAGTAAAATATTTTCCTTTACTTTCCATTCTTTTCTTTTCCTTTCCTTTTTTTTCCTTTCCATTCCCACCTCTTCTTTAATCCAAACGAACCCTTATGGCTCGTTTGGTATGATGGAAGAGTTTTTGATGGAATTAGAAGTGGAAATAGAAATGGAAATGAAAATGGAAGTAGAGGTGGAAGTGGGTTTTAAAGTATGTTTGGTATCATCATGGAAGTGGAATATAAATTATAATTGAAATTTATATTGATAATAGGAAAGTACCAAAATGCCCTTAATAAAAAAAAATCTCCCCTGCCATCATCAAGAAGTGCGATCCAGAAGGTACCAAAGTACCAAAAAAGATGGACATTGTGCACCATCAAGGATAAAAAATGGAGATAGAGAAGTGAGGATCAAAATTCCACTGTGCTTGTTGACAGAGGGAGCGAGAGGCATCACTGTTCTCATTGCCGTCACCGTCGCCGTCGTGATTTGCAGAATCGTCGTCCGCCATCATCACAGAGAAGATCTGATCTTCCAGATCGATGCCGGGAAGACAATATACATGACGGATTTGGAAGTAGAGCTCATGAGATCGTAAGAGCAGCGTCGTCTTGCCTCCTCCATTGCCGTCATCATTGCCCTCACATCGTCTGCCGTCCTACCTCGCCGTCGCAGTGAGAGAGGGAAATGAGGGGTTAGGGTGTAGACGATGATGATGTTGGGTGCCGGTGACGATGACGACGTTGGGAGCCGGCGACTGTGACGTTGATGGGTGCTGGAGATGTGACGGAGATGGGTGCCGGAATGGTGACCGTGAAGGCAATGTCGAGACTAGACTGAAGGGATGAATGTGTTCATGGTTAAAATAGTCAGGAGAGTCATCTTTAATGAAGGAAGTGAGGCCGGAAGTGAGTTCCATGGGCATGAGAAAGGAAGTGACTTCCATCGTTTTTGGTGGAACTGGGTTCTAGAAGGAAGTGACATCTATTATACCAAACAGTCTTATTTTTCAATTCCATTTCTACTTCCACTTCTCTTCCTCCAATTCTATGCTACCAAACGGGGCATTAAAGGTGGGAGAATCGGTGTTGGCGGGAAAAATTTGTCCAGCGAAAATTGTGATCCAAACAACTGCCGTCGGATGGAAAATTGAATTTTCCTTTTCCTGCGTCTGATTTTCCACCATCCAAACCGGCCCCTAGTTTCAATTTTCCTTTTCCCGCGTCTGATTTTCCACCATCCAAACCGGCCCCTAGTTTCAATTTTCCTTTTCCCGCGTCTGATTTTCCACCATCCAAACCGGCCCCTAGTTTCGTCCATAAGCCAAATAGCTTTTCGACCTTCATTGGTACCAACACTGATAACTAATTTTCTTAAATTCTGTAAATTAGTTTTATTTACTTACAGGACATGGAGAGTAGTAATTGTTTTTATCATCAACAAAGATGGACCATAAATTGTTAAGGAGAAGATCACAGAATTGAGAGAAGAGAAAGAAGAAGTAGGGTTACCTGGTGAGCCCTACATATGAGATCCAGATCATTCTTCTTCAAGAACTCTGCAACTTTATCTGCTCCGAATGTGAACGAAACTCCTCTATCATTCTCACCCCAACCTGTGATCTCTTTATCCGGATCTGCCCAAAGCAAATCGCACAACAATCCCTGATCCGGCACATCCACAGGCCTCTCTAGCTCCTTTATCTGATTCATACTCTCCATCTCCGGCGACAAACCGCCGTGCATACACAGGATCTTGTCGTCGATCACCGCCGCCACCGGCAGGCAATTGAAACAATCCGTGAATACCTTCCACAGTCGCACGTTAAATCTCCTCTTGCACTCGTCGTAGAATCCGTAGATCCTGTTTATGGAGGCGCATTCGTGATTCCCTCGGAGAAGGAAAAAATTCTCCGGGTATTTGATCTTGTAGGCCAGCAGCAAACATATGGTTTCAATACTCTGCTTTCCTCTGTCGACGTAATCTCCGAGGAAGAGGTAATTCGATTGCGGCGGAAAACCACCGTACTCGAACAATCGCAACAGATCTGGGTATTGCCCATGTATGTCCCCTGATCAACATTTAAAGTATATACATGAGATAATAGAAATTGATTTTTTTTTTTAATTTTTGAATGCGATTTTTTGGAATTCGGTTAATTTGAGGAAAAATAAAAGAAGTACCACAAACATTGATGGGAGCTTCCAACTCAAGAAGGTTAGGTTGGCTGAGGAAGATTTCTTTAGCAGTGATACAAAGGTTACGAATTTCTGATTCAATTAATTGAACCCTCTTGCCTCTGTTTTTCCTTGCTTCCAAAAGCCTCTGTATCAACCCATCTAATCCTTCCATCACCTTTTTGAGATCACCAAGCCAAGAAAAGATTATCTTATTGTTATTGTTGTTACTATTGTCTTTGTTGTAATCTGTGTTGTGTGTTGAAATGTGTTCTGTGATGGTAGTTAGACAAATGAAGGAAGGAGTTGAAGAAGAAGATTGCACAATGAGGAAGGAAAGAGGTCGGTTGGTGGGTTGAGATGAGATAACAGAGAATAGATAGGCTTGAAACTTTGGATGATAAAAGTATCCCAAAAGAATAGGAGAGAAATATGGGAGATGTTAATTTTGCAGTGTGATTTTTTTGACTCTGTTTTTCATGGCTCAGAAGTTATGAAAAACTCAGTCTAAAATTAGAAAGGATCAACCAATTTTGGTGCCTGTTTAGGAGAAGATGAAGCCTAGTTCATCTCCAAATTCAGTTAACTGTTGAGTAAATATTGTCACGCTTATCATCAACTGCAATATCTATGTTAGTTAATAGAAGTCGCGCATTTCATTGGGTGCTACAAATAGTTCAGCTTCCAATCTCAAATTTCGTGCAATATTCAGTCCAAACTTTAGTTATTAGCCACAAAAAAATGCAAAATTGAAGAGACCAACTTATTATTCAAATTACATGGGATGCATAAGAGGCTTAAGTGTGATAGGACATGATACATGCCACAATAATCTGACTGGCAATGATAACATGATAACTCAAACTGATATTGCACTTTTTTGTTCCTAATAATAATAATGTTATTTGCCTTTAAATTAAAACAGACGCCAGACCAGATCAAGAAATCCTTTTTCTCCATTTCTATTTTAGAATCAATTGGTTCGATGAGTTCTTGAAAGGTTTTTTTATTTTGATGAAATATGAAATTATTTCGACTGGAGTCATGATCCTCAACTCACTCCTATGAATTATGAGAGTCATATTGTTAATGCGTGCCAATGTACAAGACAGACTATGCTTTCTTTTTTATCCATGAGCTGAAATTTCATCATAGGAAAGAACTCGGAGTCTCGGACCATATCATCTGCATACCAATTATGTCCCATCTAAGTCTTGATTTACATTCAGAGCTGCTCGAAATTGATGAGACTATAATATGATCAATAGTATGATAATGCAAGAACATAAAGAGGTCGTCTTGCATGCTAGACGGCCATAAAAACGTAATCCGACTTCATATATTAGAACCAATCAGAGTCTTGACAAAAAGAGCCGCATTCAAAATCGCATTACCAAGTGATCCTGGTTCACCAGCCCAGGCTAATACAGACAATAACTTTAAATGAGGAGATAAAAAACCCACATTAAAGTAGTGGGGCAAGAATTGTCAATTATTTCAATTGAAGGCTAAAACTACTTTCTCTTCCGTAAAAATCAGATATTTTTATCCTTAGTTGTCAACCACTTCTATGAGAGTTGGCTCATAGTCGCTTGGAGCCTTAAATCCATGGAGATTCATCACAGTGGCAGCAACATTGGCAAGCCCGCCTTTAGGGAGATCTTGCCTGAACTTGACTCCAGGAGCCAGACCAGGGCCTCCAATTGCAATAGGCACCTGAGGCACAGAGCAAAAGCACCCATATTTAGAACAAACATTAACCTCAACATCCATCACAATAAGTGCAATTTATGCGCTGATGGGGCAAAGGGTTGGGAAGAATAAGGATTATTATTTTAAACAAACTCTTAAGTTCAGTCAATTTAATAAAAAGACAGCTCAGTGCACAAGACTTCAATCAGGTGGGGTTTGAGGAAAGATAAATGTATGCAGCCTTACCACTACAATCGGAGAGGCTGTTTCCACCAAAAACAATACAAAAAAAGTGATTAAGAATATTTTTAATATTTAGTTAGAGACAAAGTTTTGTCCGCCAAAAACAAGTTTTGATTATCCGTGTTATATGAAAGGCTAAATTTGATCAAAATGACTCATTTCACTACTTAAAATTGAAAGAATTTAGACTCTGTTGGTAGGACAGGAGGAAGCCTGCTACACGTGCATGAACTATTATATTGATAAAGACCACTCTGTTAACAGGCTATAGCTTATAGCAAAGATGTCAATGTTTTCACATTCTGCCAGAGCTATTAATATTAACAAAACTGGTAGGAACCAACAGAATTTATGAAAACTTACAGGCTGAAGAGTGTGGGATGTGAGAATTTGGATCTTTCCATCCTTGTCAAGTTGAGGTTTTCCAGACTTATCCCTCTTCACCATGTCCTCAGCATTTCCATGGTCAGCAGTGACCACATAAATTCCACCCACTTGCTCAATGGCATCAAGGATCATCTGCAATCACCATATATGTTGGCAGAATGAGAACACACCATATCTCTACTTTCTAATTTCCTTATTTCTCACAGCAGTAATCAACACACACAAAAACATGCAAGAAGTGGATTACTTCCTCAGATGCAGGTAGATGTCCAACCACAAATAAATTTTCCTTTTCCCCATATAATCACTAATGATAACTCAAAATAAACATAAACAAATTGAATCACATATAATAAAATAAATCCCAAAACAATCATGGGTTGCCACTGCTAACATTACAACCCCCCCCCCCCCCAAAAAAATCCTGCTGCACATTTTAATGAACTGAAAATAATGAAAGCAGAAAAGATGACGTTTTTTTACCAGCTCAGAACAAATGAGGTTAAATTATTGTTAAATATGTTTCGAAATATACAAATTGTAACATATAAACCTTTTAAAACTGCCCGAAAAGCATGAGTTTCATATATGTCCACTTTCTTGTCCTTTTCTTCTCAATAACTAGATTTTTCCCTCTACAATGCACAGAAGAGATAACTTGAAAACTTTCTTGAAGAAATAAAGCTGCATGAAGTCCATGAAAATGAGAACTTTTTTGTTTCTTCCCTTTTCTTTCTATTTTTTTTTTTTTTTTGAGGGGGGGGGGGGGGGGAGCTGAAATGAGCCATATTGTTTATGATTCAAGAACAAAACAGCCCCCTTGGGGAAAAAACGAATACAGCCACAATTAGTTTGATACCTTATGTTGATCGATAAACCTTGCACCACAGGGATGTGCTTTGTTACAAAAAAGTTCCAGATAAATTTGAAACAAAAAGTTCATACCTTCACAGCAACGTCAGCTGCCTTGCAAGCCACGACAGTTGCTTCGATGTCACCTGTATGCCCCACCATGTCGCTATTTGGTAAATTAACACGTACCTATGCAACATATAAAACAAACAGTTAAGTAAAAGCTATTCCAACCAAACCATCGATCTCAAATATTACCTGGATCACTCTAAATACCTGATCAAATTTTCTGCTGAGAATAGCATCCCTTGCCTTTTCAGCAATCTCCAACGCTTTCATTTTTGGTTTGACATTGAATGTGATCCCAGAGTCACTAGGAATTTCCACATACTCCTCCAATTCTTTGTTAAAATATCCAGAACGGTTTCCATTCCAGAAGAATGTGACGTGTCCAAATTTAACAGTCTCACTATTAAGAAATAAAAGAAAGAAAATTATGTTAATATACGAACCCCATCATTTAACAGAAAATAAGTTCTAGCTGATAGCGGATCAGAATTAAATAGTCACTCAATCCTACGTACCAGAGACCATTTTTATTAACAAGAAACATTTTTAACTTCCCATGTCTATCCAAAGTTATTGACTCCTTATCTCTAGTGCTAAAGGCCAAAAATCTGAATCATTTTCTCATCAGGTTAAGCTAACTGAAGTTGATAAATTGACATTTAAGCATTGCAAAGTTGTAATATGTCAAATCAAGAATAGAATGAACATCTCGAAACACAAATAATTAAAATCAAATTTCAAAAGAAAATGGAAGTCCTGTTATAGATGAAACGAGTGGTAGCTTGCCTGCAAGCAAAAGTCCGGATGCCATTATGCACTAAATATTCACCAGAAGTCCTGTCTATCTCTGGTGGAGAAACAAGGTAATGACTTGGAAGTTTCAATTCACCGTCATATTCAAGCATTCCAGCATAGCGGATCTTAGGGAAACGAACTCTATCAAATTTGTCAAAGTTTTCATATTCAAGAGCCTTAGCAATCATAACCATACGATCTGCCCGGAAGTTAAATGTAACAACAGCATCACCATCAACTATAGGACCAACGGGCTTCCCATTCTCATCAACAATAACAAAAGGGGGCAAATACTGATCATTCACCTTTGGTTCCTCCCTCAGTTTCTTGACAGCGTCAACAGCATTAGTAAACTTATGGGGTGCTTCACCAAGAACTTGGGCATCCCACCCTCGTTTCACAACATTCCAGTCATTCTGCAGCATATCCCGAGATCAATATAAGAACAATATAGCAGAAATATAAAGATAATTGATCTTTAAACAACTTTTTCATATTTCAAATGCAATGTAAAGATATTCATAATAACCCACCAGTTAAAACAGAAGATAAATTCAAACTTCAATTTGTAGTTTAAACTGAACACCAATCCTGACCTTCATTCCTATCATTAAGATTCTTTATAGGCTCTAGAGCTGTTTTGGAACATTTTGAACAAAAATAGACACTCCTTCTTCCCCACAAAAAGGGCCATCTTGACAGTATGCATAAACATTCGTCCCAACAATGGAGGCCAACTACAACTAAACTGCAATGTAGGAGTGATGCATACTAGTTATATTCCTTACCTCATAACGGTCCATTGTAACATACATGCGACCTCCTCCAGATGCAATCCTTGCATCAATACCTTTCTGGCGCAATGCTTCAAGATCTTTTTCTAGAGTTTCCACAAATCCCACACTTGAGCCATCCAAAACATCACGGCCATCAGTAAGGATATGGACACGGATTCTTTTAGCACCTCGTTCAGCAGCCCCTTTGAGCAACAACTGCGGAAAAACAGTTGATATAAAAAATAATTTTTTTAGACATGAAGGAACAGAGAAGCTGTACCCCAAAAGATACCTGTAATTGATCAAGTCGGGAATGAACTCCACCATCACTGAGTAACCCAATGAGATGTAGTGTGCCAGTTTCAAAACATTCCTTTATGTACTTGAAACCTTCTCCCTCAAAAATTTTTTCATTGGCAAGAGCGATATCAACAAGCTTTGCACTGCAATCACAGACCCAAGATATCCCCAATCTCAATCGATAAGCCAATAATTAGAGATAAACAAGAAAATTAAAAGAACAAATAAAGAAACAAGGGGGCAAGTCCACATTATTTTAATAACTCCAGGTGCTTAGTACGCAATAGTAAGTTCTAATACGTCTGAGGATTATTATTAAAATTACAATATGTAGTTGTCCTCCAACATATTAGAGCAATAAAGTTTTGGAGAATAAGAAATGTGATAAGATGAAGACCACTTTTTTTGTAAATAAATTAATTGGATCTTAAATGTATGCAAGCAAATTTAAAACACACACACACACACACACACACACATGTAGCCCTCGCAATAAAATAAGTCCTGTTAGACAATAAAAGAAACAGCGCAGATCTATCAAACTGCAAATCGAATATATTGACAAGAGAAGTCTCATAATACCAAACAACTTCATGTCAAATAAGTTCGATTTCTTAACCATCCAACAGTGTGAAGATAGAGTGGCCATGAAGCTACGAATCTCAGAAATTACAAAGTAGTTCTGTTTATGATAAATCAAGAGGAAGGGTTAATTTTACCCCTGAGCGAATATGCGTCCCGCTCCTAGAGCATTGTGACCGACTTCACTGTTACCCATATCATCCTCAGATGGAAGACCTACTGCAGTTCCATGTGCTTTGACCAATCTCCATTTTTCAGGAGCGCCCTATATATCATCATTAATAAACAAATAGAACACCGGTGAATAGATTAACTGTTAGACTAAATAACATCAAAAAGGTTTTATAAAAACATAGCTACAGAGTATTGAAAAGCATATAGATCTGGATATAAAACAGATCGGAGTATACATACGTTTTTGAGGGAGTCCATGGTAGGTGTTTCAGCGGTATGTATACAGTTATACTCGTTGGGGTTGGCTTCGCCCCATCCGTCGAGAACGACGACGGCCACCGGCTTGCCCTTGGGGAGCTTGGGGTGATCGGGCAATTTCCATGAGAATCCTGGGCTTCCCATTTCGTTAGGCTTCGCTGACGGATTCAGATTCAAACGAATTCTTCAATGCTCAATATCAACAAAGAAAAAAATCATCGCAAGATATATCATGTGAAAAGTGAAAAAGTGAATACGTTAATCGAGGAACGTCAAGATCTGCGTGCAATGGACGAGACTGGAAGGTAAAGCTAACCCACGGCAGCCAACGGGAAAGCGGCAACCCTTGAATCGTGATACGGTTGGCGTGCCTCGCCTGGACCATCGCTATATATAAATCAAAACGGGGGCAAAAATAAAAATAAACTCTTGCATAAAAAAAAACTCAAATATTATTACAACATCAAAAATATTGTTTACATATATTATCTCAAAAAAAAAAATCAAATAAATTAAGACCTCACATTTTGTCCCAAAAAAATAAAAATTCACATAAAATAATTAAAATATATTTGTAAGAAAAAGGGGGAATATTAAACTCAATAATTAAATATAAAGTCATTTAAAAAAAGAATATTTCTTTTTTAAAAAAAAAAAATACCACATCTGTCATTCATTTCAAATTTTATGGCACATTTTTAAATTATATAGTCAAAATTTAGTGCCAAAATTTTTTTATCTCTTTATGGACCGTCATATTTGTTAAACTTTTTGAGCAGATATTGAACCAACAACCAATGTTTTAAAAGCCGGACCGGACGTCGAGCCGGAAAGGTCAGCGGGTCAAGGTTCAACCAGTTAGAACGGTTGGACCGTTCAGTCGGACCGATGACGTAATAATTAAATTTAAAAATATTACATACGTATATATTTATAATTTTATATATATATATATTATACAATTAATCTTTAGTGGTCTAATTTGATAGAAAGTTAACTATATAGGTCACAAAATATGCTTGAAGGAAGAACACTAAGTCAACAATCAACCTAACAAAATGCATTAGACCATAATGATTTCATGACTTATCAAACATTAATGGCTCTTGATTGATCCAGGTATGAGTTTCTTGATAAGAATTTGGATCATAAATATCATTATCTGTTTGAGGAAAAGATCCAAAATTAAGACCATCAACTCCAATCCCAGAGCTTCTAATTCCATCCTTAGCTTAAAGATGAATCTCTTAAATTCATAATAAGTCTAATTATTAACATAATAACACCTTAATATATGAGAGTTATAATAAAATAACACTATATAGCATTAGCAACATTATAAATTTTTTATATATTTTGAAATTAATATTATAAAATTTAAGATAAAAAATCATAAAATTAAATATGGAAAAAATTAATTTTAAATATATAAATATAGTAGTGTTTTTATTTCTAAGAGGTAAATGGAAGATGGATTGGCAAGAAATAATAACTCTTTTTATGTTCAGCTTAAGCAGGAAACACAAAGTCACATCTCACAAAGCACGAAAAAGCTGAAAGCCTGAAATAAATTAATGCAATCTACTATCCTAGTAGCTAAGCTCTTTCATCTTTAAGTTTTTTAGCGATTTTTTATTATTTTAATAGCTTTTCACCCTTCAGAGTTCAGACTACACCTTGCATCACTTTTTCGTTTTCTCGCCCCCTATGTGTTTCTTTTCTCTTTGCTTTTCAAAACATCTCCTCCGATTTCTGTAACTCGTGTTTTGGCTCTCGACAAAGAAGGAGAAACCACAGTATGTTGTTCAGCTCTCTCTTTCTCTCTACGTCTCCTTTCTTCATCTTCTCAAGGATCTTATCTCTCTTCTTCTTGATTTTTCTCTCTCCTTACGCTGCGAGACACTCATTCATGCATCTCTTAGTGATTTTTTTTTTTGAGCCCATTTCTTACCACAAGCTTAGCTATCCGGTTATTGCGTAGCCGTTCCGGCTTCCGGCTAAAAAGCGGGTTCCGGCCAAAAAACGGTTTTTCTCCGGTTTGAAACGGCCTAACATGTAAAACGGCCCTTATGACATAAATGAGCCGTTGCTGACTCCGGGTGACGGTCTGGCTGGCTGGACCGTCCAATCCGGTTTTTAAAAGCATGCCAACAACCAAGTAATTTAAGGGATAAAATTGGAGGGGTACAAATATATATAGGGTTAAGGTGCAAATCTATCAATGAAGTATTGTCCGAGGAGCGTTCACCACAAATATCTTTTAAAAGGGACAAAAATACCAATGAAGTTTTAAAAAAGGACATCCACCACAATTTTCGTTAAATCCGTACTAACGTCGTTAAGGGTTTTCTTCTCTTATGATTTAACTCCATTAGTACGGATTTAACGGAAATTGTGGTGGATGCCCCTTTTTAAAACTTCATTGATATTTTTTCCCATTTTAAAAAATATTTGTAGTAGACACTTCTCGGATAATACTTCATTAGTAGATTTGCACCTTACTTCTAGAAGATTGTAGAGTATTGAATATTGATAAGCAATAGCAATATTATTTTATATTATTACTTGGATTATAGGTTTAGTTTTTGGAATATTCCAGGTCCAATTCAAATAAAAGACCGTGGTCATAGTTGGCAAAAAAAAAAAGACCGTGGTCATAAATATATTAATAAATTATTATAAAATTTATGACACCTGCCATCTAACAAAACTAATGTCCAATTTTGCACGAGCCGTTTACAAATTGAGGTAAAAAAGGTGCATGACAAATGCTAGAAGTGTCTCAATGCAAGTGTTCCAGAGAAGTAGAAAAGGTTTATTTAAAAAAATAAAATAAAATAAAATAACAAGAATGAGAAGAGGCTCTTCCAAACATGACAGATCATGAGCCATCCGATTACATTAGGGGTAGGTGCACTTGACACTTGTCCCATGCCAACTTATAGTGAAGAAATTGCATCACCTTGCACGCTTACTTTATACTTGGAGCATTATATATAAAACCAAACATCATTGTCTCACCTATAAACATCTTTATTCCATGACATTACACTAATTTTCTTTAATACTCTGCTAATACTAATATGCTACCTCATCGGCCAAAAATAATAATCCCTCGTTCCAGTTCTTAAAATAAGACATGTTTAATTTATTTAATTACATTAAGAAAGTTATTTAAGTTCGTTAATTTGACATGTTTTTACTAAAACACCCTAGTCATCTTCCTTAATTCTCCTACTTGATTATTATTAAGGGAGTATTAATAGAGGTAAATCAAGAAAAGATTGATAAATATAGAAATCAGGTTTTATATTAAGACCAATATCAACTCCCAAAATACGTTTTATATTAAAGACGGAAAAAATATATCAATCACATATTAAAAGACTCGGATATTTGGTTTCATTTTGGAAAGGTAAAAATATACTTTTGGTTTTTATCTTTGTATAAGATTTTAATTTTGTCCCTTAATTTTATAAAGTATCTTTTTAGAGAGAGTTTTGTTCAGCGTTTTGGGGGCAATAGGCCCGTTTTTCATTGAAAAAAGCCCGAATGAGTTGGGTTTTTTTTTTTTAATGTTTGGTTTAGTTTTTTAAAATTGCATCATGGGTAGAATAAACTACTTATTAAATAAGCCCCTCACTACAGCTTTTCTATTAAGTCACTTATTACGTAAATCGAGATAAAACTCATCTCACATACTTACCTCGTATACCGTAAATCATGATTTATAAGCATTTATTGTCCAAAAATAAACTATCCCAAAATCGTTTATTTAAACATAAATCACGTTACAAAAACTAACTTTTATATTAAGTCATTTTTAATAAGTCAGAATCATAATAAGTCATTTTTCCTACCACTATCCCAAACACACACTTAATCATTTAGCTCTAATACCGATAGTTAAGCTTAATATGTAAGTAATTGATCATATTTTGTCAACATTTAAAATTTCATTTTTAGCACTTTTGTCAATGTCCGTAGAACTCATAAGTTGACATTTTTACAAAATTAAGAGGCTAAAATAAAATCTTATACACTGTTGTCAAGTTATCAAAACCATATTTTGGTGGAAACAACCTCTAATATAAAACCAAACATATCCTAAGATTAAAATACAACTTATAAGACCTTATTTAACAATTCATGGCCGTGGCAATTTTACACTGTTTTTTAATATTTTTGTGTGTTTGTATACATAAGAAACTTTATTGTGTCATATGCACATCCCTGAATATCTCTTTGGGAATAAATTTGCCCCTTAACCTGTTATTATTAAAACTTTTTGTCAATAATTTATAATATTTTTTGTAAGATATAGATTATGGTCACTTACCATTTCATATACGTGGTCTTAATCAACTAACATTAGATCTTAATCAATTAATATCGGTTTAATATCTCCCACAGTTATGTTCTATGACGAGCACATGAATTTTTTGTTGGTGGAAAACGAGTTAATGGAATTGACAATTGAATAATAATAATAAAAAATAAAAAAGGGGAGGCTCATGTTTCAAAATAAAGAATAAGGAATAAGAATTAAAAAAAAAAAAGGGGATGCAAAATACCAGAGAATCTTTCAACCTTTGGATGAAACCGAGGGCCATGAGCCCGTGATATAAAAAAAATAGTTGAGGGAACCGTTTCTGATGAAGGAATATTCCGAATATTCGTTTTTCATGCGTTTTCTTCATATCCTTGTCTTTAACTGGTGTCTTACTCCGATGGCCCAATAAGACTAGTGCCTTATTCCTACGGGCCCAAAAGCTTCAATCTCTTCGAAGTTTATTTGAATTTAAAGTTTATAAATTATAAGGGAAATGTCTGGATTCTTTTTTTGCAGTGATAAGATTCTGTTCTTAAAAGGAATATACTGTAACAAAAGAAGAAGAAGAAGAGAGTGGTGAGTCATAATTGACATATCAACTTTAGTTATTCTCTTTCCGTTTGATGAATTTTTTTAAAAAAATCTGAAATTAGAGGAAAGTGCCAATTAAAATGGAGTGTGGAGATAGCTTGAACCTCAAGAAATATAAAGGCTTTTTAGGTTTGATTGGAAATTTGGAATACTAGTCAAATAAGATTCCTGATCTCATACTAGAAGCATCCCCACGTGGCCTTGGAATTTATGCAATTAGGTGGGTCCTCATACATTTTTTTTTTAAAAAAAATAAATTACATCTTACCTATATAAAAGCAGAGCAGTAAGCGGCTCTCTGCTTGCCACATCAGCCCCTTCGTTTTGCAGTTACATATATCTTGAAAAAAAAAAATATGCAATCAGCCCCTCCGTTTTGCAGTTGCATATATCTTGAAAAAATAACTGCAGCTTTATTTTGTATCAGCCCCTCCGATTTATCAGCCCATCAGCCCATGAAAGTAATTATTTCTGATTTTCTGCATGCCACATCAGCCCCTTCGTTTTGTAGTTACATATTCCGATTTATCAGCCCCTACGTTTTCCACCTGGAAAAAACACTGCAACTTCATTCTCATTCAAAAAATAAGATTAATAATTAAATGAAATTAATTATTTCAGATTTTCTGCCGGCCTATATCTTGAACAAAAAACTAGCATAAATATTCTGATTCAGAAAATAAAATTAATGATTAAATAAAATTAATTATTTCCGACTTGGTTTGAAATATAGGATTCACGTCAGCCCCTCCGTTTTAAAGTTACATTTATCCTCAACAAAAAACTAATTGCTGCAGGAGAGCAGCCGACGATTGGAAAGACAGCGGCAGCTTCACAGAGCAGCGATCTTCGGCGAACAAGAGCAAGCCGTCGTAAATGGTTCTTCTGCGCTGACGCCGACAACCTCTTCTGTTCTGCGTTTTATGCTTCAGTTTTTTTCCCTGCCCCTTTTAATTTTTGTGGATTCTGCATTATAGTTCCTTTGCCCTCAACAAAAAACTAATTGATGTAGGAGAGCAGCCGACAATTGGAGAGACAGCGGCAGCTTCACAGAGCAGCAATCTTCGGCGAACAAGAGCAAGCCGTCGTGAATGGTTCTTCTGCGCTGACACCGACAACCTCTTCTGTTCTGCGTTCTATGCTTCATCTTTTTTTTCCCTTCCCCTTTTAATTTTTGTGGATTCTGAATTACAGTTCCTTTGCCTAAATTTTATTTATTACTTAATCCTATGGTTCCTTTATCTCTAAATCTGAATCATAGTTCCTTTGTCTTCGCAAGTTGGACTTGATTTCAGTAAATCTATTTATTCAGAAAAACAATTACATAATTATTTTTTCTACCTGATTAATTTGTAGTGGCACACGCACGTCCTCTTTTCATTACAGTTTGTGGTGGAAGTTACTTGGAAGTTACTCACTCTCATCCCGAGGCAGTTACTGACTCACACTAACTTGCAACCCTTCTTGCCTGCCGTTCCTTTAAAAGCTCATACGCACTTATAATCGGTGCTCTGTCTCCTGCGCTTTCATCTTTCTCCTGCGCTTTCATCTATCACTCTTCTTTCCACTTTTCCGACATATAGCCATGGTAACCGTTTTTGATCCAGTTCGTGCCTTGACTCTTAAGCGACACAACTGGCGCATATGTGTCCGCCTTGTCCGCATGTGGAATATGCCCTCTCGGCACGGTTCTAGTGATGCTACGTCCATGGAGCTTGTGATGCAGGATATTCATGTCAGGGGTTCATTTTTGGACAGTCCATTGGCCTTTTTCGCCCTTTCATCTTCCTTCCTTTTGCGTTTGTCCCTTTATTAATTTTTCGTTTCCTTTTTTGTATTTGTTTATGCTCTTTCAGGGTGATCGTGTGCATACATCTGTGCGAAGTGGATTTGTTCGTCGCCATAAGAAACATCTAGAAGAGGGCGCGGTTGTAGAGGTCTCCAATTTCGACGTCGTTGCTGCAACAGGGTTGTACTGGCCAACGGCCCACCCGTATCGTGTTAACTTCCAGTTTTCCACCGTTGTGCAACCTCGCAAGGATGATCATAGCATCCCACGTTATGGTTTCGCTTTCAAGAATTTCTCTGACATACTCTCTACTGACTTGGATGACCGATTCCTGTTTGGTGAGTGACGTTTTAGTGTCTGCGTGTTTTATGCTTCTTAATTAATTTATTGCCAGTAAGCGTGTACTCACTACCAAAACATTTACTAGACGTTGTTGGGAGGGTGTCTGCCATGGGCCAACTAGAAGAGTGCACTGTCCAAGGACGGCGACAACATCGTGTGGACATAGAATTAACAAATGAAGAGTAAGTTGGCATGAGATTTTTTTATTATATCGTGTTGTTAACCTTCAATGGTTGTTCCAATAACCACGCAGATACTTTGCAGTCTAGAATGGCTCCAGTGTACACTTTGGGGGGAATTTGCAGATGACCTTCTGTCATATATGGCTTCTCACAAGTCTGGCCCAGTCGTGATCATCCTCCAGTGGTGCAAGGCGCAAGAATTTAATCGTTAGTGTTTTTCACTTATTTTTAGTATTCCCTTGGTTTGCATTCTTTAAGCCCATGTCATAGACTAATCAAATACTTTATGCCAATTTCTTGCATCCAGGTAGGAATAAGATCTCCAACTCTATGTATACATCCCGTCTGCTCATACACCCTGAACTGCCAGAAGTAAGCGATTTCATTGCAAGGTGCATTCTCTGCCTACGTATTCTTTGGTTTAAAATTCTGCCTATATAAGTTTAACACCAAGCGTGTTTAAATAATTAATTAACGATTTCAATGCACTACTAGATTTGAGGCAGTAGGAGTTGATGTCTCACAGCCACCAGACCGTATTACACCTCAGCGGACTTTAACTCTCGCTGAAGAGTTGCTGGGAAACCCGGACAGACGAAAGATCGCAGGACTACGTAGAGGGCCAGCGGTTTGTGATACTGTTTTAATTCAGTAACCTGTGCAACTTATTTTTTCAATCTCAATAATCATTGGAAAAAACAAACAATTATCTTAACGTTATTCATTTTTCATTAGGAAGGTAATATCCAAAATTACAATATAAATATCTCCCACCATCACGGCATGCACCGTATTTATTTAGTGTTACAATATTTTAATGATTAATTTAATTTTAGTTTCAAAATATCACCCACTATCACGTCATGTTAAATGTGTTATGGTTTTTATTTTTGTTAATATTCACTGTTTGAATGTAACATTCGGATATCTTAATTTTTAAAATATAGTATGCTATTTTTTTATATTTGATTGGTTTGGAAACGTTTAGACAAATCGGAAGTTTGTTCAATAAGTTATGGTAAAAAACATTGTTTAAGGAATGCCTTATATTTTGTAACTCTATTCGTTAGGAATAATTGGTAGTTTGAAGTTCGGTAAGCTGCATCCTCAGAAAAAGATTACTTGGTTTGATTAGGGTATTGAAGAGAGAGTTCAAAGTTATCAAGTCTTGACTTTTTAGATAGATGGCAATCAGGATGGCTTCTTCATCGTAGGGAATTACTAGGTTCTGGAATTAATTGCTTTGCTTTATGTTGTCCTTGAGATGATTTTGGTAAACAAAAGTTTGACATTCTGCTTGGCCTTTGCTGCAAATGTTAACCAAAACTTACTGGGGATAATGAACCTGATGTGCTAAAAACTATCCAGCCACATGGGAAGTATGCCCACTTCCGTCCTTTTAAGGTTGAGAGCATCTGATTTTGCATATTGCAAATTTGCAATAAATCTATTATTGATGGCTAGAATGTTTCTTTGTTGGACTTCAGTTACTGAGTTGCTATCTCTAGAACGAATTAGAACATTTCACATTTTTTTCTTGGTCAAACTGTTTCATCAGTTGACATAGTTTACGTGCATGCATGCATACATATTTGAGAGGGTGAGCCTTGGCGCATCGATAAGGTTTCTCTCATGTCATATCTTAATGTTACCTTTACTTTAAGTAACACAAATTAAATTTATTAATTTCTTGATTTCAAGACTCTATCCAATTAAGAATAGGTTAACGTTGCACGTGTGTAGGTATTTAAGATTTCTGCAACAAAATAATATCTTTAAATATACTCTTGCTTTAGATTAAAAATAATCTCATTCTTTAAAAATCCAAACATTCACATGTGATTAAGATTTACATATATTAGTGTTTATATTAAAAGTATTATCTAACAGCTCTGTTTTTTGGTTTTATGCTCATTTTTTTGCTTATTTAATATCTAGACGGAAATGCCCGTGGTGTTAGCTGAAATTGTTGACGTTCGTTATGAGCATGGCTGGTTTTACAACTCATGTAAGGCGGATGGAAAGAAAGTAGTTCCGGATGGGGATGGTTTTTTTTGTGACAAGTGTGAAGGGATCGTGAAGAATGTGATTCCCAGGTGATATGCTCTCCTTCTCTTACCAATCTGTCAACTCAAAATAAGCATGCTTTAATGGGACCCCTAACTTTGATTGTCTGGTGTGCTAGGTTCTTGGTGAAGTTTGATGCTATGGATGACACCGGCACTTACATCTTTGTGTTGTTTGATAGGGAATTTTCAAAGTTAGCCGGCTGTTCTGCAGTAGAGATGATAGATCAAGTGATTCATCAACCTGTTTACCATGATGTGAGTGTGTGCAATCCATTAAGATGTTATAATTATAACCTACCACTTATGTATTGGAGGTCCATGTTGCTGATTTGAGTCGTGTGTGCGCAAGATGATGTTGAAGATGATAATGTTCTCCTAGCGGATGTTGTGAACAAGATTGTAGGCAAAAAATTCCTTTGCCTGTTAAGAATTCCTGAGTAATATGTGGATGGGTCTTCCAGTTCGTGCATCGTGGCACGCTTGACTGCAGACTCTGAAATCATTGAAGCATTTGAGGCTGAACAGGAAGCTCCAACTGGCTCCCCTACTATGGTGTCTTCCAGCAAGAAGATGACCCTGTGAGTTTGTATCATTTGCTTCATTTGGTCATAGCACTACATATTTCTCTGAACACATTTATGAATTCATAACTGATGTTTGCCTTTTTTGTGGTACTAATATCGTAGGATGTCGACAGCTCCCTTCTTGACTCTGAGGGCGCAAGCTCATTAGTGATTGCGCGTGAAAAAGTGGGTGTCAAAGTAAAAATTGAAAAGGATGAGTCTACTCCTGATGATGATGAATGCTTAGCTGATTATTTGGGTGGTACTTCAAAGAAGCCAAAACGTGAAGATAAAGCTGTTAAAGTGGCCAAGGGAAAGAAGAAACATTAGTTTTTCATTGATGATTGGGGTGGTTTGGTGTTGCTATTTTAGTCTTTTTTCAGTTGTTGTGGACTTTCGTTAGTTTCCTATGTTTATTTATAATTTCAAGATTTCTATGTTGTTGTAGGATTTCCCTTAATGTATCCACCTGTGGTGTGCTATCAGAATTGGACTTCTTTTTCAACTTTTCATTTCAAGTGTCATAGAAAATGGTATCGGTTTCCAATCGTTTAATATATGACATGATGATGTTCCTTTCCAACTCTGTTCTTGTATGACAGATTATCAGTGTTGGTTGTTCTATTAATTTTTTTTTTGGGCATAGTCTTTTGTCTTTTCTCTATAGTCATTCATCTCTTGTAATATTTGTAGATCAAACTCTTTGGGGACAAGGTCATCCTTGAAGATCCAATAGAGAGGTATATTAAATATCAATGGCTGGAAAGTGTTTAAACTGGACAACTTGCCGTGCAACAGTGGTCATTTGTTTGCTTCTTGTAATTCTTAAATGTGAATGTGGCATCTGTTTAACCAATCATTCATTCGTCCTTTCATGCAGTTGTTTTTAACTCTATTCGAACACCATTTTGTTGTAAAATGATGCTCATATTTTATCGGCAAACAGAAAGTGATCATCCTCATTTCTCATGACTCTCAGAACGTGCAGACATTTATGCTGACATGAAGTATTGGTTATTTCAAACTAAGGAAAATTATAATGAAAAGAAAAGTAAAACTATGACTTATAACTCTTTTTTGGTCATATGGTCACATCATTGATGGAAGCCATTTTATGGTGATCAAAAGGAGCTTTTACACTTTGTATGGATTTAATTAAATGTCATAAAAAAAAAAGGAAATCATAATTGTTACACTGCCTGTTATTTTACCATTATGAAAGGAGAAAATAACTTACATATATGCTTCCATTAAATCTAATCTGAATGATTTCAGTAAATACAATTAAGTTAGTTATGCTACCATTAAATCTAATTATTCAGAATTAAAATTCTATTTTTCGACAATGAAGTAGTTATGATTTCTCTATATCTAATTATTGACCTGTTGCATTAGTTATGATTTCGAATTAATCTGCATTATATTTCCTTACCCTTATGCTTTTAGAATTTGTTACAAAAATAGCATTATGATTTTAGTAAATAAAATTAATGATTAAATAAAATTAACGCTTTCAGATTTAACTACGATAGGATTTGGTGGGCAGAAATAACATTAAGATATTCAATCTCATTTTATAATACAAAATCAATCAGGTCAATGCCATGATATAAGGAGATAGGTAAATATTTAACAGCCTTCCTTTTTCTGGGTGAAAGTTAAGATTGCAAAATTAAATATGAGAACACAGTCATGGCTCTTCTTAAAATTTTAAATAGCTCTGTTTATAGTTTGAGGTGAAAGTCTCTGAGGCACATCCAATGCTTTAGCAATGCACATTTAATTTATTTCAATTTGTTATCATTAAATATTATCAAAATCTTTAGAAAAAAAAGATTAGTATCAAAATCTTTGGCCCAAAAAATTACTATCAAAGATAATACAAACACATTATCACGTTAGCTGTAGGCGCAAAACTGTCGGACAAAACGCAGCATATGTGGAGTGATGTACATCGGCCTCAAAACTGTCTAATAACTGCCATCCCCTGTTTAGAATGCCACCACAAACAGTTCAAATGAAGATTTTTCTGTCTGAAAAGGAACAAAAAACTTCTGATTGACCTTCACTTCATTGCGTTTCGGTCTTACCACAAATCCCATGGATTTCTTAGAAATACCAGATCATAGAAAATCCCACACTGCAAAAAGGAAAGAACGCTGTCAAATTGAAATCAACAACACATGCAAAATAATGTCTGGGAAGGAACGTATATATATACATCAAGATGGTTTGGCCATGGTCCTTTTTTTATGTCAGTTTAACATGCAACCTACACAGATAGTTGGTTTTTGTTTCATTTTCTGACTTTTTGCTCACTTACCAGCAAGGGCAAGCGGCTTGAGCATATAAGGCAGCAGAGGAAAATAAACAAGGAGACTTTAACGAGCATCTCACAACCTATGACAACACCACTCAGTTAAGGCTATCAAATCTTGACTTTCCACTTATTCTCCTTACTCCTCTGTATTATTCCTCTAATAGTGTGGTCTTTTTTTTTTGGCAAAATAAAGGTTCTGCTTTGGGCCTTGAAAAGGTTAATTGTATAAACATTACCGCGGTGAGATATTTTCTAATGATAGGTTCCCAACTAAAATCTCGATCAGTCCATGAGGCGGAGTGGAGAGGAGTAGTTTTTAGATTATTAGTTTGGAACCCCCACCTCCAGCCCCTCAAAACACGTCGACCCCGTTTATTTTTTTTTCTTTTTCTGAATTTGTGCTGGAATGGTTACTTAGAAACTTTAAATAATTCTTTTGGTTAATTTGAAAATATCCATGTACATTCTTTTGGTTAATTTGAAAATATCCATATGGTCGGAGTTTTGCTATTGCAATAGGTGCGTTTGGAATGTTCTTAAACGAATCTATTGGTGAAACCCAACTTACATTTGAAAAGATCAGAAGGCTGAACATTTTTCCCTCCTCCTACACCTAACATATTTTCACATGGAATGCGACCTGCAACTGCATACATTTTGGTGAATGTTGTATCAACCATGATGGCGTTCGTTAGAACAAGTGTATACGTAGAATAGTAGTCTCATGTGATACTTAGCCTATTTGAAAAATCCACTACCTATAACTCAAAGGTGAAACATCGATATTTGGCTGTGATGTCAAACGACTTTGAAAGATTAAGGACAGAGCTAGGTTAAAGCACTTTATGGCCTTGATAAAATTTCAAAACATTGTTTACTAGTTTATAGTTTTCTTTTTTCATTGTTATTATTATTTCATTGTTTTTTTATTCGAATTATCTCATTTTCAGACGCATCATCTGACTTTTTGACTTTGTATTGAGTTTTTCCCCCTTTTCGTAATCAATACCTATTTGCTGTTTTGATTTGCTTAATATTTTACTGTTTAAATGTTTGATTTTATATTTAATTGTCAAATATTTTGGAAACTTTTTGAGAGATCATAAATGTGTTGCATGTGTTCCAATATTTTAATTATTAATTTAATTTAGGTTTGCCCAACATAATCATATCTTAATGTTACCTTTACTTTAAGTAACACAAATTAAATTTATTAATTTCTTGATTTCACGTCTCTATCCAATTAAGAATAGGTTAACGTTGCACGTGTGTGGGTATTTAAGATTTATCTTGCAACCAAAAAATATCTTTAAATATAACTATTATCCTACTGTAATGATCATTATGCACAAATTCATAAACTGCTGCATCTTGTCTTATTAAAACTATTATATGTATATGATTCAGGGCATTGTGCCCAGCAGCTGATCAGAGAACAAAGAGAACAATGTAGTGACGTTATTGGCCGCAAACCGCTTGCTGAAATCACTAATGGTTTGATCTACTTACTGTTTAGACAAATTCCTTACTATTTGTCCTCAAAGTATATCTGAATTTTAATCTAATCAGCTTCATGTTTAGGCATGTTTGGGTTACAAAAAAGTGCTGCATGATATGTCTGTGTTCCTTAATATTTGGAATAGTTCATTATTATTCTCATCTTCTACAAAAAAGGCATCGTTATGGCTGCAGTCACCCCTTCGCACATGCTTCCCCTTCCTCTTTTTGTCTACTTTACACATATATAGACAAAATTCAAAAAGTGGATTTATTAACTCATAACATTTTACCTTTTTGGATTAATTACATTAGTGGATATCCTTAGTGTTTTACCATATTCATTATTCTTCCTAGTGACTATATTCAAACCACTAAAGTTTCCTGTTTATCTTTTTATTGAATTTACCTTCCCAACTTTGAAAGCTTGAAATTTGTATCAAGTAATAAAAAGCCACAGGAGAAGGGTTGAAAGGTACTTTGACTTTTTGTTTGCTTCTTTTTTTGCCTCTTTTCATTACTATATGTGAATGAGGCTGCTGACTTTATTCCAACAGAAAACAGTAAGGAAACATAATTGGAACGGGGTAGTTGAAGGCATAAACTTAAAGTATAGTATATTGAATGATGAAAAAATCTAGAGAAATTTTTCTTCCTAGTGCATGAAATCTATGAATTGAGTCACGTTGTTCATTGCTTAGGAATAGTATCCCTTGAAATAGATTTTGTATACTATATTGATGTTCATGTTGATTCTAGCATAGTTGCACATTTAAGGTTTTCATGTATTATGAAGTTTTGGGAAATGGCCATTGAATTACAAGGTTAACAGAGAAAGCATGCATTATATTTATCACTGCTAGCACATTGACAAGTCAGTAACAGTAAGATCACAAACCATTAAAAAATAACAATTATCCAATACTAATGACAGTACCATAATGATTATACAATTATATCGGATGGATTATATACCAACCATAAACTGGTTTAAAATGCCTATCCTGCAAAGTGGATGAGCTTTTTAAATTTTATGAAGTTGCTTATATCCTTGAATCTGGCATTTTATGGCTTCTATTTATTGATTGGGGCACATTCATTGAGAGACAAATTATGTGAATGTCCAACTAAACGGTCATATGAGAAACCAGATCCATTAATTATGTGTTTGTCACATTCCTCTTCCTCTTCTTTTTTCGATAATTCTCTTGCACCTTTTTCTTTTTCTCCCCTGTATCTTTTTAAAATTTTAGACCTGCGTTTTTTTCCTAATAATGCCTTCTTTATCAATTGCTTCAATTTCTAAGCTAATTATGCTTGCAATGTAAACCATATATTAATTCCAGTTCCATCGCCTTTCCCAATCAGGACATATACGTGTGTCATGCTAAAGGACATCAGCTAGAAAACGTAAACCGCATACATCTTGCAATGAGAGACCTGGTAATTATCTTTAAGCTATATTTATTTTACCACGTTAGCTTATAGACAACTTTATTGCAGCCGTTGTGACATGCGACAAATATTAAGTAGTTGCTTATTGCTTTATAAATACTTCATCTTTGTAATTTTGTTTGACAATAGAATTTCCAGAGTATGAAGATCTTGGATATCCAACATATATTTGCAAACACTGTGGAGCTAAATTATGGTATAATGAACGACTAAAGAAGCATTACAATGACAAAAATCCAGATTTTGGCATGTGTTGCCTACAAGGAAAGGTCAAGCTCCTTACCGAACTGGAACCACCACTTGAGTTATCATTGCTTTTATCTGGAGAAAGTTTAGAGAGTAAGCATTTCCGCAGCAATATTAGAACCTATAATTCTATGTACGCCTTTACATCCATGGGAGGAAGAATTGATCGACAAATCAATGATGGACGTGGACCTTATGTATATAGAATGAGTGGCCAGAATATGTACTTGATAGGTAGTATCCTCCCCCCAGATGGACAAGCTCCCAAATTTGCACAGTTGTATATTTATGATACCGAAAACGAAGTATCAAATAGAATTTCAGCTATCAGGTAATTATATAAAACAAACATAATCTTTATTTCTTTGCATTCAATTTAAATAAAGACATTTATATTTTATCATTATTTTAGTGTTTTATGATCATGCAAGTTTTATTATTCTAGTGGGCAAGACAACTCTCTGACTGGCATAAATGCTGATATTGTTCAAAGACTTCAGACCATGCTAGACAATCAAAATAGCTTGGTACAGACGTTTCGAATGGCAAGAGATTTTGTCAACACACATGAAGGCCATGCAATAAAAATCAAGCTTATACATAAAAGGGGCACGGACAGCCGTAGATATAATATGCCGTCGGGACAAAATGAAATAGCTGCATTGATCGTTGGAGATATTGGAGATGCAGATCAGGGCAGAGATATAGTAGTGAACTACAAAACATGGCTACTTGAAAGAATAAAAGAAACCCATCCAGACTTTCTTCCTTTACAATATCCATTACTATTTTCATATGGTACAGGTGGTTATAGAGAGGATATACTTCATCAAAGGATGGCAGGGAATAGCCGAGGTATAGTTAAGAAGGTGACAATGAGAGAATATTTTTCCCATAAGATTCAAGACCGAGACAACGAAATATCGACCATATTATTGGGAGGAAAATTATTCCAGTAATTTATTGTTGATGCATATATGATGGTTGAATCTTATAGGCTTATGTACATAAGAACACACTAGAAACAACTCAGGGTGGAATTATACAAAGGACTTGTAGATGCTGTGCTTGCTGGAGAAATAGCAGCTGCCGCTAGAGGTAAACGAGTTATACTTCCCTCATCATTTACCGGTGGAGCCAGATATACTATAGGAAATTATCAGGATGCAATGACAATATGTGCATGGGCTGGCTATCCAGATCTGTTCATAACATTCACTTGTAATCCAAAGTGGCCTGAAATTACTAGATATTTGGATGAAAAGAATGCAAAGATAGAAGATCATCCTGAAATTATTGCACGGATATTTGAAATGAAGCTATATATGATGATGAAAGACTTAAAAGAAGGCAAGTTGTTTGGTGCTGTTAAAGCAGGTTCGTACTTATTCACTTGAATAAATGTCTTTCTCTATTTTTCATCCCATTTATGTTTACTTTTCTTCCTTCGTGTTTACTCAAGTACACTTCGTATGTAAATCATCAAGGGTCGAGTACTTTTTCAAAATACGTTTACAATTCAATAATAGGCTCCTATATTTAATTAGGATAAGATAGAATCAAATTTTTTCTATTTTAATTTTCCCACTTTGAACATCAATTCTTTAAAAAAAAAAACATAGTGATTATATTATTTTTTTTTCAAAAACATTAGAAAAAATAACATATAAGATAAAATAAAATATCTATTGTCCAAAAAAAAGGTGGTGTGGGGTTCGTTGTTTTAATTTGTCCTAGAAAAGGACGACATGTTTTACTATATGTAATTTGGTGTTTTCATTTTGTCTCCCTCAATAATGGACCTGTTGGGTGAGCCCTTTTATTTTAGCTAAAGATAAAAAATATATTAATTACATTTAGATACCTTTGAATGTCAATATGAGATAAGCATGGTTTAAAACTAGCTTAACAATTTTCTACATGATACCCCGGTTTGTTAAAATTTAATTTAAAATAGTTTGGAGCAACATATTGTGCCGATGTACATGGATTCTAATAAATGAACCGTATTGTGACTTATAAATACTGTTCTCTGTCAAAATATACATTATATATTTTATGATGACTAATTAACTTTGAAGACAGAACATTTTTTCTATTGCGATGATATCTTGTGAGTAACCAATTCAAGGATATATTGCAACTGATATTCAAATAAAGAATATATAACAAATATTATCTTAATCACTAAGCTTTGAATCTTTTTAAAATCTATTTTTCAATTTTATTCAACTAACATTAGCTTTATCATTTGGTTCATTAGTTCACTTTCAAAAAAAATGTTCACAGTACATGTAATACCATAAAAACAAATTCCACATTATAAACTTCAAATTTATTTTATGTGTTAGCAGTCTAATTCAATGCTCTTTTTCATACCTTACAGTGCTATACATGATTGAGTTTCAGAAACGAGATTTGCCACATGCCCATATTGTGTTGTTTTTGGTTAATGACAGCAAAATAAGCACACCTCATGATATTGAAAGAGTTATAAGTGCTGAAATACCTGATAGAGAAATCAACCCATCACTGTACGATGCGGTGGGCAGCTTCATGATGCATGGCCCGTGTGGAATAGTTAGCCCAAATTCGCCCTGTATGAGTAAAGGTGAATGCACAAAGTATTACCCAAAAAGCTTCACTTCCTCTACCACTATCCATGAGGATGGATATCCTCAGTATAAGAGACCAAATAATGGATGGGTAGTCATGAAAAACGAGGTCCCACTGGATAATAGATATGTCATACCTTATAATCCGTATCTGCTTTTAAAGTACCAAGCTCATGTCAATGTTGAGAAATGCAAACATGGTGGCTCAATCAAGTATTTATTCAAGTACGTCAGCAAAGGACATGATCAGGCCACCACAGCTTTTTATGCCGAATCACCATCAGAAGGAATTGATGTCGTACACGATGAGATCAAAATGTATTATGATGTTCGGTATCTCTCACTATGCGAAGCAGTATGGAGGATTCTCGGTTTTGATATTAATTACAGGTTCCCCCCAGTTGAAAGATTGCAATTCCACCTTCCAAATCAACAAATTGTCATATATGAGGATGACACTGAACTAGAAGCTGTTGTTAATCACAATACTACAAAACAATCAATGTTCTTAGCTTGGATGTCAGCAAATGATAAGTATATGGCAGCGAGACAACTAACATATTTAGAGTTCCCCATAAATTTTGTTTTCAAGAAGGATGAGCTAGAGTGGGATCCTAGACAATGTGGATTTGCAATTGGGAGGTTATCTAATGTTCCTCCTGGAACAGGCGAGGCATACTACCTGAGGTTGTTGTTGACCATAGTTAAAGGCCCTAGATCATATGAAGAAATAAGAACTGTCAATGGTGTTCTTTATGAAACTTTCCATGATGCATGCTATGCCCTTGGTTGTTGGATGATGATAGAGAATATCTTGATGCAATTAAAGAATCAAGCCAGTAGGCTTCACCCAGTTACCTGCGGCGTCTATTTTGTATATTGCTAGCGTGTAATTGCTATGGAAGACCTGAAATTGTTTGGCAACAAACATGGAAGTTGATGGCAGATGATATCATCTACAGGCGCCATCAACAAACTGGCCATCCATGTAAGTCTTTCAACCAAATTATCATGTTATTAGTTATAAAAACTCACCAAATTGTACTTTCCAATAACACTTGTACACATTAACAACCTCTTTTTTCATTAGCTCATGAATATAACATTTATTGCCTTCATGTAGACTTCAACTTGTCAGATGATGAGCTGCATAGTTATGCTTTAATAGAATTGGAACATGTCATGATGAAAAATGGAAAGAGTCTCTGTGACTATGAATCAATGCCATCCCCGCAAGATGTCAATATCTTATCACAGGGAAATAAATATCTGCACAATGAGCTGAATTTTGACACTGATGCACTACGTGAACAACTGCAGACCCTACTACCCAACTTAAACCCACAACAACAAGAAATTTATTCAGCAATAATTGATGCTGTCACCAACTCACAGGGTGGTGTATGTATTTTGTTTATGGATATGGTGGAACAGGAAAAACATACTTGTGGCAGACGCTATCTACATCTCTGAGGTCAAATGGTCAAGTAGTTCTTAATGTTGCTTCCAGTGGCATTGCATCACTTCTTTTGCCAAATGGAAAGACAGCTCACTCTCAGTTTGTCATCCCAATTACCATTACAGAGGATTCAGTCTGTAACATAAAGCAAGGATCACATCTAGCTGAACTTCTCCTACATGTGTCTCTTATAATTTGGGATGAGGCTCCTATGGCAAATAAGCATTATTTTGAGGCATTAGATAGAACAATACGTGATATTATCAGCTTAGATTTCCCAGACATGTCTAATAAACCTTTTGGTGGCAAGGTTGTTGTGCTTGGTGGAGATTTCAGACAAATACTGCCAATCATTCCAAGAGGTACACGAGAAGATATAGTGCCTGCTACAATTAACTCATCTTATTTGTGGAAATATTGTAAGCTATTCATGTTGACCACTAATATGAGACTGATGGGCTCTGAAGCATCACGTCATAACCAAGAGGTAATTGATTTTTGTAATTGGATTATATCAATTGGTGACGAAACAGTTGAAACAGAGGAGCATTCTGATAGTTTGATCATCATACCAGAAGAGCTGCTATTAAAGCCCGTCAACAATCCATTAGAATGTATAGTGCAGTCTACATATCCGGATTTGCTACTTCATTTAAATGATAATGCCTACTTCAGAGATCGTGCCATCCTCACTTCTACATTGTCAGTTGTAGATGAGGTCAATAATTATGTGCTTGGATTAATTCCTGGGGAGGAAAAAATCTATTACAGTGCTGACAGTATTTCCAAACAAGATACGGCTCATAGCTCAATATCAGAAATACATTCAGCTGAATTTCTCAATAATATCACAATGTTTGGACTTCCAAACCACCAATTACGTCTGAAAGTGGGTGCTCCTATGCTCCTATCATGCTTATACACAACATAGACAAATCAAATTGGCTATGTAATGGGACACGGCTTATTATCACTAGGTTGGAAAAGCATGTCATTATTGCTAGATTAATGTCATCAAATGCATCACATGGTAACGTGCTAATCCCAAGGATTACTATTACACCTTCTGATGCATCTTTGCCTTTCACATTTTGTCGTAGACAGTTCCCTGTCATGTTATCCTTTGCAATGACCATAAACAAGAGCCAAGGGCAAAGCCTTAAAAATGTGGGCTTGTATCTTCCTCGTCCTGTATTTACACATGGTCAGCTATATGTTGCCGTGTCTCGAGTTCGTAGCAAAGAGGGCTTGAAGATATTAATCCTGGATGAAGATGAAAATCCAACTAACCAGACTTGCAATATTGTGTGCAAAGAAGTCTATTATAATTTGTTCATATGAGGTTAGTAGCATGTACCATTAACATTTTAGGTCCATATGCATCGTTGAACTCAATTTGTTGTTTTAATGTGTCTGTACAAGTAAATACATTCCGGTTAATCTTACGTGACAAGTTGCATTGTATATTGTGCATTATCAAAACACAAAACATCACTTTAGATTACACAGTTAATGAATGACTTTCATACAAGTTGTTTGTGTATTTGCCATGCTTAATCAATTTTATGGACCTTTAGCTCGCGCAACGCGCGGGTCCTGTACTAGTTATTTGTAATATATGAATAATTAAAATGTAGATCTCATGCACATATTTTTTTTATATAATTTATGTACGAGAGTTTAAACTCTCAACTTCACACGTAATAAAATCTTAAGAAAGGCACTTGGTATTATCTATTCTCTAGACTATAAAGCCTTTATGGAGTTTAAGGGGTTGTTTGGTCCAAGAGATTTGGACGTGGGAAAATTTTTGTAGTTGGATGTTTTTTACCCCATCATTTTGTAGTTGAATTTAAAATATTGAAAAATTGAGGTTATAAAATTTTAATAAAAAAAGATGTAAGATAAAAGAGTAAAAAAAAAAAATTAAAACTTTTCATCACACTCTCTAATTTTTTTAAGTTCAATTTAAAAAAAATTTCTGCCCTTGTACCAAACTAATTCCAAGAGAGGCAATTTATAGTTATATTGATATCAATCCAACTTGTTATAAATTTATATTTTGTATTGTTAGACAAAAGCAATATATTTTGTATTTATATTTTCCAAGGACAAAATACCAAGTGTGCAGACAAGAGAGTACTCTTGCTTATGGGCTTGGGGTACGTACGGGTTGTCACCCACATGAAGACAGTCTGGGCTGCATCCTCTTCTGAGCCAGTCCCAAAAAAAACTATTAAATTTAAAATAAGGGTTTATTATGTCCCTGAAAAAAATAAGGGTTTGTTTGAAACCGAGTTCTCATAACATAAAAGCCAGACAATCAGTAACTTTGTAGATGTTCTGATTAAAATGTTTTGGTAGTGTGTGATCTATAAACACTTTCATAAAGACTTTTTAAACCTTAAAGTATGTTATAGCTCTGACGAGCCCCTAAGATCCAACTCAACTAAACTTTCATCCCATCAAGAAAAAATATTGTAAACATTCTTATTAAAATGTTTTGTTGGATCAGCACCCATTGCTTGCCCTCTTTTACTCCCTTTGATCCTTTTCAAGATATAAAAATAACCAAATTCAGAAATTGGTTAAAATTAATTAAATGTAATAAATATATAATACATGTAATTTATTTTATACAAATATCATTATTTATGAAGAGAGCGAATGATTGGATAACATTAACTAAGAATTAATAGGGACAAAAATAAAAAAATACAACTATCTCTTTTTCTAAATATAGGAACTTGATGGGGTTCATTTTGGTCCTAAACTATTAGATTGCATTTCACTTTGAAAAAAAAATAAAGCATTTCACTTTGTCTCCTAAAATTATATATATATATATATATATTTCAACCAACTATGCCCTATCCACTGCCCATGTTAAGTAGTTTTTCATCAAAGGTAGTTTCAAAACAAATGATTAAAAAGGGTATTTTAAGGAAATAAATATGCATTTTTAACGAATAATTAATTCATTAATATATGCATATTAGTTACCTGCCTGTTTTTTTTTTTCCCATGAAGTTATCTGCCTCTAACGCTTAAGACATAAGGAATACTAAAAATTAGACACTCAAGACAGTTGGCCAAAAAAAAAAAAAAAACTCAAGACAACATTATTGAACTAAATACTCCAAAAAACTTGTAGTTGCATAGGAATCAGGTAAGTTTTCCTCCTTATTTTTTTAAAAAACAATGATGTCCAACTCTTTTTTTTTTTTTTTTGCCATACCAACTCAAGAAAATACTCTGGCCGAAAAACTCAAGCAAATACTTAGTAGGCTTGGCCCAATTAAGTCTCTTTGGGCAAGCCAGGCCTTTTTATAACAAACAAAAACAAGGGGATGCCAACAAATTTATTTTATAAAGTGTAAAAAAGATTTTTTTAAAGCTAAACCCAAGACTTGAAAGTGACAAATATTTATTTATTTCTTATACATATGTAATTTTCTATTTGCGGCAATCCTATTAGAAAATTGCGAGACATTAATTGTAGACAACTCTTTTGAAGAGGACTTGAACCTTATTCTCCATATTTTAAGATATTTCTAAATAAAACTAGGAAATAGGGACAGATGTGCATATGGTGTCATCCCTTTTACTGTTTCCGATCTTAATTATAAGATAAAGTTAATTTTTTTTTAGAGAACTTAATGCTCGTTTGGAATAACTTATTTTTAGGCAATAAATACTTATAAATCGTGATTCACGATATACGAGGTAAGTATGTGAGAGGAGTTTTATCTCGGCTTGCGTAATAAAGACTTATTTTTTAAGAAAACGCTGAACCAAACAAGCCTTTAAGGAAGCTAAATAAATTACTTAATCATATCATATGTTATGTATTCTTAGATTATATATTATTTTATTAATCAAACTAATTAGTTTGGAGGAAACAATATAAATATAAATACTCTAAAATAATTTAATTAGCTTTCTTAATTTTTCTAAAAAAAATCAATTTTATCTTATAATTAAAATAAAAAAAATATTTATTTATTTTCCCCATGCTGTTTCTCTTGAATTGAGTCAGTTAAGGTTGGCAAGGGGGAAAAAAAAGAATTGAGTCAGTTAACGTTGGCAGGAAAAAAAAAAAAGAATTGAGTCAGTTAACGTTGGCAGGAAAAAAAAAGAAAAAGAATTGAGTCAGTTAAGATCGTAGAGAAGATCCTCACAGACGTTGTGCTCAGCGCAAAGTCATGGCCGCACGTGATGCGGAAGTTTTTCAACACTGCTCCAAGGTAACAGCTTTTGTCGGCTTTGAACCAAAAAAAAAAAAAAAAAGTTAACAGCTTTTTGCAGATCATTGGTAAAACCCATCCTTATAAAATTCTACCAGTAATATGTATCAAACTACCATGATTTGTTGGGAACGCAATCATATGCTTATTTTATTTTAAACTTAATAATAAATACAAGATTTAGTTAATTTTTTTTTTAAAATTTAAGAAAGTTAATTAAATTTTTTTAAAGTATTTATATCTATTTTTTCTTTTAAACTAATTTATAAGTTGCTGTATAATCTAATCATATATAACATATAATATGATTAAATAATTTATTTAGCTTTCTTAATCACTTTTAAAAAAAATCAATTAAGTCTTATATTTAGACCTGGATGTAGTATACAAGAAAAACACATTTTTTTATATATAACATATGATATATATAAAAGAACATGTTTATAGTTTCACCAAAATGTATATTTTTTTTGGGAAAATTGTGAAAAAATCCCTCATTGGCAACTTATTTGCCAAATGGGACATTTGCGTGCAGATTATTTTCCACGTGTGTAGAATATCTTCCCTAGTATGCAGATGATTTTCCCTGTGTGCAAAATTCTTCCTTACACGTGTGCAAAAATCTTCCCTACGTGTGTAGAAATCGTCCTTCCATGTGCAGATATTTTCCCTCCATGTGCAAGATATCTTCCCAGGTTCCATTTAGCAAATAAGTTGTTTATGAGGTCTTTTTTAGCAATTCTTCCTATTTTTTTAATATTTTTTAAAATTTTAAAAATAAATTTTACGATGAAATGCTTCATTGCAAATGTTATTTGATACATTATGAACCTACGTTCCCATAAATTGGATTAATTGATTCCTAGTGGTGCTGGCTAAAAATAAAATAAAAAAGATTGATTGTGCACATCTATATTTTATTTTGACCATACAAAAGATAAGATTCTTGATTTTAAGTCTCATGCAATTTTTTTAATGTTTAGATTTTTTTTTTTTAAATTTATGTAAATATTTTTCTTGTTAATATTCCAATTATTCTATTAATATAACTATCTGGTTGTGTCGTTAACTTGAAATTACGTGTTATAGAGCCTAATCGGGGATAATTCTCTCAAAAGCTTCTCTGTATTTACATGAACCTGAAGCCAATATCTCATATCTAAGTTGATAAAACTTCTTTCCCCTACTGCCAATGATATTGGTATTATTCCAATTATTTTAATAATGAAGCATAATATTATGTGGGCAGAAAAAAGAAGAAGCAAGATATTATGATATTTTCTAGACCATGATTTTTTTTTTTCCTGAATCCCATTGCTTAGGTAGATTGTTTCCTTAATACACCAGGCTCATTTTAATTTTTTTTAGTTTAAATAAATTGATTATTAAATGCTAAAAATATTATTCTAAAAAAAATAATATTAATTACTTTGCTAAAACCTAACAAATTAAAAATAATTACATTAAAAATAAAATATAAACTAAAGAGTGTATAAAAATACATCAATAATTCAATCCTACCTGACACCCTTTTTTAGAAGTCTGCTCAATTGAGTTGGATTACATGCATGTAAGATTTTTTCAACGACTCTTTTTTCAAATTTGGGACTGACTTTGAAAAAAAAATTTGTAATAGCATTTCAATTTTTTGCCCAATAATAAAAGCACTTCAATTAATCGTTGTTTAGTTGGTTGATATAATTGATAGGACTAATAAAGTATTTGATTAATTATTTTGTTGGAGTATGATGTGAGTGGCATATTATTATTATTAGAAATAATAAATACGGTATTATTGTAACCTTAAAAAAGAAATATATATATATATATATATAAATATATATATATATATAAAAGAAAGAAGAAAGGAAAGGTGCACAGAGGGCGAAGAATGAAATTCTGGGCCTCGGGGATAGCAACATCCCGTGCTTCTCCTTCACCACCAAAACCACTCACTCCCATTGCTACTTCCTCACCAAATCCTTCCCTTCTTCTTCTTCTTCCTTCATCATCTTCTTCTTCACCTCTTCAATGGGCAATTGTGGCACCAGAGAGGAATCGGCTGTTGTCTCCAATGCTCAAGGTTCTTCTTCTTCTTCCTTCTTCCTTCTTTTGTCTTATTCCACTTCCAGATCTAGGGCTCTAGCTTTCACTGTATGATCATCTGTTAACTTCTTTGATTCTGAATTGCTTAAGTTTCTAATTATCTCAACTGTTTTGACCTAATCTAATCGAACTCAGCATCCTCATTTTCAGCTTTGTGCTGTGTTTTAGGCTTCTGAATTGAATGCTTCATGCATTGTAAAATTGAACTCGTGGAATTAAGGTGAATTGACTTACATTTTGAGTAATGTGTGAATTTTGCAGTTCAACAGCCGCACATGTCGTCTTTGACTGCTAAAAGTGCTGCCGGTGAGAAGAAGCATAATCGGTCTGTGTCAGATCTGAGTGACATTTCCACCCCGCGCCATAACTTCGAGGATGCTAGGAAGAATACACTACTTTATACTCATGTGATTGCTTTTACATTGTATGAGCTCGAGACTATTACTAAGAGTTTTCGCTCCGATTATATCCTTGGAGAAGGGGGGTTCGGCACTGTCTATAAAGGTTACATTGACGAGAATGTTAGAGTTGGACTCAAATCCCTTCCTGTCGCTGTCAAGGTTCTAAATAAGGAGGGTCTTCAGGGACATCGCGAGTGGCTTGTATGTTTCGATTCCTTGTTAATGATTTTACTTACGTTTTTTCTTCATTAATCTAATTTAATTCAATTCTTCGTTGTACAACCGCAGACAGAAGTCAATTTCTTGGGACAGCTCAGGCATCCTAATTTGGTTAAGTTGATCGGGTACTGCTGTGAGGACGATCACAGGCTACTTGTATACGAGTTCATGTTTCGAGGAAGTTTAGAAAATCATCTATTCCGAAGTATGCAACATATTTAATCCTTCTTCCACCATTTGCATCTCCTTTTATACTTGTTTCTTTCACTTGTCTGTTTCGCAATAGCATAGTTCAATATTTTCCCTAGAAAGTGAAACAAACTAGAGAGGGGAAATGTTGGGAAGGTTGAGCTCCAAGCTCTTATCTCTTGCTATCCAGAGTATCTTTATCATGACTTCCTCAGCGATCAAACAAGATGATATCCTCAAATCTATGTTATGATCCGAGCTCATATCTTATGGTGAATAATATACTTGCTTAGATTCCATGAATAATATTAATTCATCCAGTTTTTATGTTGAGAAAACTCAATCTGCAAATGAAAAACTCGTTAGAATCTTTTATATTCCTTTCAGATGGTATCTTACCTCATAACATTTTTTGTGTTGCTTGGTTTTATTTCAAGTGTTTCACACTCACTGAAGAAAAATTGGCCGTTATACCCCTCAAATTAATTAAATTGACATCTTATTCAATGTACTGATTACTGATTATGTTGAAACGTTTTCTTTTTTGCTATCTTTGCCTTGTTTTGGTGCAAGATACTTGTTTCACTTCAAATATGTATGGGGGTAAAACCATAGGCCAACATATTGAATATATGTCATGAAACATTTTTATGTTAGCCATGGAAATGTTGCTGGTCAATACAGAAACTAGTGAGGCGGAGGTTCTTAGATTCTTGATGTATTTTGTTAACTCAAGTTGATATGACCTTTCCTGAGGTTTCCAGAGGCAACTGTTCCTTTATCATGGGCTACAAGAATGATGATTGCACTTGGAGCTGCCAAGGGGCTTGCTTTTCTTCATAATGCTGAAAGGCCAGTAATCTATCGAGACTTCAAAACTTCTAATATATTGTTGGACTCTGTAAGTTTCTAGTATTTTAACCTTCATCTGGATATTTTTAATTGACCGTCCAAGAAAGGAATAATTATTCTATTCACTTGATGTTATCAATGACTTCACAGGATTATACAGCCAAGCTTTCTGATTTTGGACTAGCAAAAGCTGGACCACAAGGTGATGAAACCCATGTGTCCACCAGGGTTATGGGTACTTATGGATATGCTGCCCCTGAATATGTAATGACTGGTATGGCCTCCCACTCTTGGAAATGAGTCTTGGTCCATAAACAGAAGCAAAACAAGTAGTTACAAGATTGAATTGAAAATTGTGCTTGAAACATTGACTTTCCCTAAAAAATAATTTCCCTGTAATACAATGCCATTTGTTTTTTTTTTTTTTTGTTTTTTTTTGGCTTTTTTGTGGTTTGGGGTGGGGGGCTGTAAATTGTAATTGGGGTGGAAGACTCCATTTGGTGCTGTTCTCCCATCTCTTGGTTAGGCCTGATGTACGCATTGTGCGTTATGCCTGATCCCGTGTCATTTAGTATTGGGGAACAACTCAGACATATCTTTCTTGCATTCACCAGTAGGGGATAGTAGGTGAGATTATTAAGGAAGAACAAGTAAGGCAAACCCAAAAAGTAATTTGGTTTATACAATGGAACGACTGAAGGGAGGTTGGGTGTCAAATGGTCAAATATCAATTATTATTAAATCACAGTGAAAATCCATCTTGATAATGTAGAAGTTAAGTAATTGCTTGATTGGATACTTAATTGGAGGTGAAGAGTGATTTCCTTTTTTGGTGTTAAGGACTCGTTTCTTTTTAGTATTATTTAATTTTATGTATTCAACCCTACCCTGCATTTTTGGCTGTTAACATGCCTAGAATCTTCCATATGAAAACTCTTTCCTCTTAGTTGTTGGTGCTTTACCATCCTTGTGTGCCTTCCAAACTGTTTACACTAGCTTGCATGCGCTCATGGTTCATGTTACGTGCATTTTGACTTTCATCGTGCATGGGCTCTTTTGCATGCTTGTGTATGTTAGATTGTCTACAAAGGCATGTCTAAACACGCCCTATATGAAATTATCAGGCCACCTGACTGCAAGGAGTGATGTGTATAGCTTTGGAGTTGTTCTTTTGGAACTCTTAACGGGAAGGAAATCTGTTGACAAAACAAGACCGGGTAAGGAACAGAGCTTGGTGGATTGGGCTAGACCAAAGCTTAATGACAAGAGGAAGCTCCTGCAGATAATTGATCCTAGATTGGAAAGCCAATACTCAGTGAGAGCAGCACAGAAAGCATGCAGCTTGGCTTACTACTGTTTGAGTCAAAATCCAAAAGCCAGGCCGCTAATGAGTGATGTAGTCGAGACATTGGAACCTTTACAAAGTTGTAGTGATGGTGCTGGGGAAGTCTTATCATTCGGATCAAGTAATGGAGGTGGTGGTCCCTTTGCCATGAGTGGAATCTCTGACTACCAGATGCGCCAGAGGTTTTCAAACAACGTTGGTCCAGGTGCTACTTGTCGGTCTCCGAACCCAAACTGCTCACCCGGTGCCGCCGCAGCATGCCGGGTCAGATGATAATCTCACCCCAATGTACTTCTATCTGGTGTGCTTCTCAAATCCCAGTTTTCACCTGATCTCATGAAGTAGTATAATTTGCTTGTTAGAATGGGGGAGTCATCGGTGTATTTGCTGGTTTGTACATGGTGTTATGGTTGGCGAAAAAAGCCCTTTTGTGCATTTGTTTTCTTTTGTATCAAATGTTTGGTCTTTGGGTCTAAGTGGGAATTAATTACGTGTGGAAGAGTAGTCTATTGTGTGTAGTTATTATAATCATCAACACCATCAAAACTAACACCACTGATTCCACACATCAGGGGCTCATAAGGAGGCTCTAACTCGTGTGTAACCTCATAATATTTTATGACTCACCAGCAGCCCATTCATACTATAATACTTTTCCTGTGTAGTTTGTTTTTCCAGGAAATTTGAGGAAGAGTGTGTCCCTTTAAGGATGTTATGATTTTCTTTTTTCTTGAAGCCTAACAAGTTTGCCTGCGCCTCCATTTTGATGTTTGATTGCATGTTATGTATATTTTGCAAGGAAGGGAAAAAAATGTAAAATGTCAACTGTCGTTATATAAAATAACAGGTATTTTCTGAATTAAAGTGGCCTTGCTGTTTGAATATTTATCATTTTAATTTTTGCCCCATATGCTAGTATAGATAGCAAAGTATTCCCTCCTCCTTCTTTTGGTTTGATACAACCATATGATAAGATATTATTTTATCAAATCTGAATAATGGAGGACTTTCTCTTAATGAGATTTTTTTTTTGTCATTCACAAAACTCGATTAGTTAATCTTAATAACCAATTAGACTCGAGCACAGTTTCTCTACCAGAGTGTGTTATTTATCTTTATTGGAGCTTACTTGTTTTCTTAATTAGGATTTTCTGTTAAGTAGATTCTAAATGATTTACAACTACACTATTAGTGCATGACAAAACATAAAAAACTACAATGTTAGTGGAGTATTTAGTGTGTCAAAAAGTGATATCCAAAAAGAAAATAGGAAAAATCCTTGAAAAAGAACTTGAAAATTGTAAAATGACAAATCAGGGTTTTTATCAAGAGTTGATTAGAAAATGTTGAAACTTGATAAGCTATTCCTAACTTATTTTTTGAAAAATACCTGATTTATATTTTACAATTTCTAAATTCCTTTTAAAGGATTTTCCCAAGAAAATACTGTAATTTTATGGAGGCATTTTACATTTTATATTGGGCAGGGCTGGGAAGCGTACAAAATTCAACCCATTGGGCATCAAGTAAGGGTAGTATTCTCATTTATGATTTGTCTGGATCCTTTCCCTGTTGGCTGTTGTTAGCTATTAAAGGCTATTCTTACTCTTAATCGTTAGCTATGAAAGGCTATTCTTACTCCTACCACATTCACCATATTAAATCTCCCATGCTCACATCTAGCCACATTTCTCGCGATGGATCCAAATAATTTGCGCACACTCCTATCAGTTATCAAAATAAAGCGAGGATTTTGAAAATGAATAGCAAATATTTCTTTAAAGACTAACAATTGACGACTTAAAAGGAAATATATATATTAATCAAAAAGCATTGAAAGTTGAATATAAACGTACCCACACGACATTACTATATGGGCGAAACATCAAAATGAACCTCTATTTTGCCTTGTTTATAACAGGTATGGCCATAATAACCATAGGCATTATGGTTGATCAAAAACAAACTCTCCACACAATCTTGAGCAAAGGGAATCCAATATTCCTGGAATTCAACATCTCTGACTATTTCCATGTCTGTATCATAATCGAATATAGTTATCCTCCTGCCACAATTTTGTACCACCACTTTTTGAGAGATCATGAGATCCCATACTCTTCTTGTCGAACGAAAAGACAAAACCAGATCCCATGAATCCACAACACCATACTCTTTCATTACACATACATTATATGTGCCTTCATTCGTATAAGCCAAAGCAAGACAACTTCCCCTAACCAAAAGACGTTCATCATAACATGACGACTCATCCCAGAAATTAGGTAGCTCTATTTTTCCGATTGTCTCCTCAGCCAAATCAAATGTTGATATAAAATTACCATGTTTACAATGACCTTCACAAAACATCCAATGTAGTGCACCGTTAACAAACAGTAGCCTACTTTTGGACATCCAATCGAAACAACAAATTGAAGAAGTTTCATGGCTGATGGTTCTCCATTTACCAGTTACAAGAGAGTATACCTCAACTCGTGGGGGATAAAGTCCCCTCTCGGGCCACCTCCTCTGGGCAAGCATGACAACCTTAAAGTCGTTGTTTCTAGAATCAAAACCAAACCCTAAAAAAATATCACACCAAAAAATAAAATCAACGGGTAGTTCTGAATTCAAATAGTCAGGTTGGGGAAGCACGATATATTTTTGAATATGCAGGTTCATAATTATAACTAGATCCAACCCAAATGAGTATGACTCGCTGACAAAACATACTAGCCCATTGCAAGTGCCAACCACGTTCAAGTTATTCGACATATGTCGGTTCTTGGTTACCGTCGTCTTCACTGCGAGGCAATTAACTTCTTCATCATCCGAAAGATAAATTTCTTTCCTTTTGAAAGGAAATGCCTCACCTATAGAACCATAGTTAGGGAGTGAGAGACGTTGGTATTTATGAAAGATAGAGTGATTCTCATCCTTATTGTTGCCTTTGGCTCTTGAATGAGAAAGTATGAAGGCTTGATTTGTGATGATAGACTTCCAAACTCTGCAAACACAGATGCATTTCACCAACGATTTCACTGTCATTTTCTGAAATATTTTCTCCCAGATTTCTGGAGGAAGATATTGAGGCTTTTGGGATCGCCGCAACACACAAAATATAACTGTTCAAAAGAGATTGAACACAACAATAAAACACAGAGAGAGAAAGTTAACAGGATAAAAAGGGATGATCTATTTACGAGAAGAAGATACCTCTTAAGAAATCGCTTACGGAAGAAACAAGGCTGAAAAAGAAGACCAAAATCATCCATACGAGCAAACTCTTGATCCTAGGCGAAAACATAATTAATGTTGATGAATAATGGAAGACTGCGCTTGAGATCCCAGAAGCTTATTTCTAAAGATTCATATGAAAACTAGATGTATTTCTTATCTTTTGGGAATTATATAATTGATCAGCTGAGGAAGAAGGAGTGTGTTGTTCACTCATCAGTGATCACTCTCTTAATTCGAGAATTTTGGTTAAAGTGAGAAGTTGTCCTCCTATTTTGGGATAACAAGCATCACCTTCCCCCACTACGTGCGGGGAGCTTCAACCTTAAGCGGTGACGTGGTTAAAGTTTTCAAACAATAATAAGGGTAGCTTAAGCTCAAGCTTAAATTTGGTTTGAAAAAACAAACAAACACACGTACACACACAAAAATTATCATATATTCTTCATGGAAAAAGATGACCACACCCTATTAATCTTTCCTATCTTCCAAAACTATCGGTAATATAATATATATATATATATATCATTAAATATAATATATTATAGAGTAAAATACTCTAACCACTATTTTTTTTGGAAAACATACAGTTTAATCCAATTCATTAACACCGTTAAAGAATATTGAAAAAAGATTCTTCAAGTATAATTTTTAATTAAAAACATATTAAAACAAATCTTATCTACTAATTTTTCCATCATTATATCAAATCCTTAATTTATTTTTCAACATTAATATCTATTAATGATCTATTTAATATTTTTACTAAATTTAGAAGAGGCATAAATAATTTTTTTATGCAAAATATTAAAACTTGATCGAAAATTTGAGTTATTTATTTTTAAAAACACGTGTTTAATGAAATAAATTTAAAATTTTTAATTATAATATATTAATATAATAATCTCAGAATTATATCATTTTATAATTTTATAATAATATATATATATATATATATATATATGATTGCAAAACATTTTAGTTAAAAGATTGCACGAGTATTTTACAATAAACAAACGAGATTAAATATTTAAATTCATTTAAGAATAAAAATATATAATGATATAATTAATTAAATTTTTCATAGGATAATCAACTTAACATTATGACAAAAATTTAAAAATATATTAATTTTCTTAATTTTGGATAAAAAATTATGATTAAATTATTATGTTTTTTAGCCAATGATTACATGATTGTTAAATAATATTTTTTTTTTGATGGTTTATGCAATGGACCATTTTTGGCCTTCGGTGCACCCACCTTCCAGGTATCCGGCGTTAACCTGAAGGCCAACGCCGGATTTACCGACATGGGCCCCCGACAACCGACTAGTCCTGACGCCCCCAATCTGATAGGCCCGACAGGAATTCACCTCTTTGAGGCTCCCCAGGGGAGAGAGCTTCCAATGAAAATTCTTTATACCTTCCGTTTCCTCGGATCGAACCCAGGAACGGATTGGTATGGCGCAGATGCCTACCCATCTGCGCCAACTTCCATTGGTAAATAATATTTATTTTAAGGACATGCATTTTGGTCAAAATAACAAGTCACTATTGTAATTTAAAGGTTAATTAACAGTTGAGTAGATATTAAAATTTAAAACTAGGTGGTTTATGCAACATATATTTCTATTTTGATTTTAAGGAAAGTCAATTTAATTTTCAAAATAAAAAAGGGTGTCTCTGAAGTTTCAAGTAAATAAAAGGTTAGTTGATGTATTTTTCTCTATAGTATCCTTGTTCAAATTAATTAGTCAACTTGTTATATTATAATAAATTGTAAAACAAATATAAAAGAAATTCCCTAACAAAACAACACATTTTAGTTTCCTCAAAATATATTTCTATTTTTCAAAAAATAGTTAGATAAACTATCTAACCAACAGTCAATATTTGACCTGCAGCAAGGGATTGGGCATCATTTTTCATCACAAATATTTATGTCCAAATTTTGTAAATAAAAAATTGTAGCGGGAAGAGCATGGATATCGATGTGTTGGTATGATATGATTTTTTTAAAATATGATTTGGTAAATTAAATATGATATAATATGTGATTATGTATATATTTCACAATGCATAAAAATAAACAGTATTAACTAAGAATTTAAAAATAAAATAAAAATATGAATAAAAAGAAACCAGAAAAACTAAGGGAATATGCCAATTAAATACCATTTGAAATTGCAAAACCCTAAAAAGTCTATTAACACTTTAAAAAGACTTAAAGGTACCAAGTATCAAATTGGATTTTTCAAGTTTTGACACATTTACCATTGCTCCTTACGAAGCACCGCCGCCGGCTGGCCAGGACCCCCGACGGCCGGAGCTCAGTTTAGTAATGATTTTAACAAATTCATTAATAAAATCGACAAGTTTAGTAATGATTTTGACAAGAATTGTAATGGTTTTGACAATCCCATTATGAAAACATTCATAATATAAATAAAAGGATTTTAACAAATTCAATAATGAGATTGACAAGTTTAGTAATGATTTTGACAAGAATTGTAATGGTTTTGATAATCCCATTATGAGATTCCATTATGAAAATATTCATAATATAAATAAAAGGATTTTAACAAATTTAGTAATAAGATTGACAAGTTTAGTAATGATTTTGAAAAGAATTGTAATGGTTTTAACAATTCCATTATAAGATTCCATTATGAAAACATTCATAATATAAATAAAAGGATTTTAATAAATTCAGTAATGAGATTGACAAGTTTATTAATTATTTTGATAAGAGTTATAATGGTTTTGACAAAAGCGTTTTGTGCAAAAATGATGATGAAAACATATGAGTCAAGGTTCATTAGCAAACAGTTTAATCAATATCATTACGAATTTTGTTATTGCCATTACTGAATTTATCAAAACTATTACTAACTTTGTCAAAACTACTACATCTTTAATTATATTATACATATTTAATAATGCATATATATATCAAAAGAGCTTTGGTGGCCACCATGCTCCTTTGCTAAAAGGGTGGAATGGGTTTGATCCCATCCTTTGCCATTTTTTAACTAATTTTTTTTAAAAAAACCCCGTCCCCACCAAAAAAGCTCCTGCTGACCGGAACTCCTACTGCCGGTGGCCAGAGCTCCGGCCGTCGGGGGTCCTGGGCGGCCGGCTGGCGGTGGTACTTCGGCAGGGGCACCACTATTATTTTTTAAAAAAATCTGAGACTAAAATGACAAATGTGTCAAAACTTGAAAAACTCAATTTAGTACTTGGTATATTTAAGTCTTTTTAAAGTGTTAATAAATTTTTTAGGGTCTTATAATTTCAAATGGTATTTAATTGATATTTTCCCAAAAACTAATGGATCAAGAAATGAGTTTCGAAGGGTTTTGTGTAGAATATTGCCCCCAGTGTAAGTATGGGACCGTTATGATTGAGAATGGAATTTTATAATTGGAGTGCAGATTTCATGCGAAGTAAAACAAGGGTAAACTACCACTTCTTCGGTTCTAACTTCTACCCATAAAATTTTGTGAGCATTTAATACGCGTTTTTAAGCTTTAAAATAAGCCCTATATCACCTTATGAGTTATGGGGGAGGAAGGGGAGGGAGAGACGAAAAAATGAATTAAAAACTGAGCTTTTTATATTATTATTTTAATTTAAATCTGATTTTTTTAAAAAAAAATAAATATTGCTTTATCAGCATTACATAATCACTATTTAACTTTACTTAGTGAGTTTTTTCCTAAACGTGTTAAGTTTAAGGTTTAAAAATATATTTTTAAATATGGAGTTGGTCTAGCGGTGTAAGACCCCATTATATCCTTTTAAATCTCGAGTTCGAATCCTAGAAGAAACACTTATGTTAGAAGGGGCAGCCACGAGCCTTGAACCAGATACCGGACGATAATATACAAAAAAAGTACTTTTTAAATATAAGAAGCTAAAATAAAACTTCATATAAACTTAAAAAATTAAAAGTATACTTTTAACTGACAAGAATTTATGTATATTATGTTTAGGGAAATTTGAAATATCTATAATTCTCCCCTCTTGTCACATTTGCAACACAACTTGAGAAATACTGGTTTGAACCTGTCGTGCCAACTCATTTGTAGTCTGCTTAATAAGAATGGATGAACTCAAATTATTTTAATTTGTGTAAGCCCGCTCATTTTCAATAATTTGTTGTTTTTTAAAAAATAAAAATGTCGAGGTTTGAGAATTTCTAATGCTGCCCCTCTTTACTCCTTTTCATTTCCGCCCCTCTCTTTATTTGCCCTCCGCTTGGATGGGAAAAAAAGTTGGGAGGAAATAAAATGGGAGAAGAGGGGGGGGGGGGGGGGGGGAAAAATGGAGAAAATGTTATCCCCCTACATGCTTAGACATGTAACAAAATTGGGAGAAAAGAAAATGAGTAAATATTTGATAACTAAAATACTCTTACTCATATATTAAATAATTATATTTAAAATTAAATTAAATATCACAATGACATAATATTTAACATTAACATCAAATAATTTAAAATGACAGAGATATATTTAAAACCAAATAATTTAACAAAAATGTTACTTTTTAAAGTAAAAAAATAAGAAGTGAACATTTTTTAGAATTAAATATAATAAAAAATAAATAAATTAAACCTTGTGGAACATTATTAATAGATAAGTTGGCTGAAGCAGAACTAAGAAGTCTTTCTTCTACAATAGATATGTTTGGTGTTGCATCCAATGTGCAGGCAGATAATCTATAATGTGCTAAAAGATACCTAGAATTCTTATATGAATGTGAAAATAGCTTTTAGTCTCAAAGAGCAAAGCTAAAATGGTTTATCAGCAGCTGAAAGAAACACCAAGTTTTTTCATGCTTCTATCTCTTGTAGAAAATCAAAGAATCAAATCAAAAGCATCAAAAAAACTGATGATTCCTAGACAAATAACTCCAATGAGATTTCATCCTTAGCTATTTCGCATTTCGAAAGCATATATCGTGCTGAGGAAAATATGACAGTTCAGGAGTTAATAGCTGCGTTGCAAGACCTCTCTCTTCCTACTTTATCAGGGGAGGATTTTAAATTTTGGGAAAATACCAGTTAGGTCCCAAGCTACAGAATTAATCTTAAAAAAGTCCCTTTACAAATTCCAATGTCAGAAAAGTCCCTAGGGACTTTTCTGATATGGATTCCCAATGACCATTTACCAAAATACTCCCCAAGTAATTTAACTACTGTCATTGGTTACAACATATTATGCTATATTTACAACTTCTTAAGTCATATTAACAACATAGTAAGTTACGTTTACAACATGTATATAAAATGCGTGATTGTGTTGCGTTTACAACCTCTTCAGTTACGTTTACAACTCATTAAATATAACGTAACATGTTGTAAATGTAACTGATTATGTTGTTAATATGACTTACGATGTTGTAAATATAGCATAACATGTTGTAACAAATGATAGTGGTTAAATTGCTTGGGGGGTATTTTGGTAAATGGTCATTGGAAATCCATGTCAGAAAAGTCCCTAGAGACTTTTCTGACATTGGAATTTGTAAAGGGATTTTTTTGAGATTAATTCTGTAGTTTGGGACCTAGCTGGTATTTTCCCATTATATTATTCAGAAACACTTGGGGAAAAAAAACCGGAAGAAGGACAATGAGGTATAAGGATCCAAAGAAAATATCGGTAAAGTCCTATAAAAAAAATAATAATTTGTTAAACATGTTTTATAACTTAACATATTATAAAAATGATTCAATGGGTTGTTATTTTTTTTCGTAAGAACTTTACTGATATTTTGTTCGGTGTCTAGGATTTTACTGTCATTCTCCCAAAAAAAATTTAGATCGGATTTAAGAGAAGTAAAGCCATTCCACCAAAAGAAAACCCAAATGGACAAAAAGAAACCTAAATATTCTCTCACGTGTACTGATTCTTTCTTTGGACCATATGTTGTAGTGTGTAGTCAAAATCTGCAAAGAAACAAAAAAATATTTGATTCAAGTCACGTCCGAGAATACTATCCTTAAGAGATATTCCGCAGCCCCCTCAGTAAATAGGAAGCGGCATCTCCCTAGAATCAAACGAACCCTTCCTGTAAGGATACAGGGCGGCAGAACTGGAGGAAGATAAAGTAACTCAGTGAGAGATTATCGAAGCTTCTATTTCTCTCTTCCAAATGGTATCACAATTGGGGTATTTATAGACACTGAATCGATGCCTTGAAATGGTGCCTCTTGAAGACTACATCTTTTTAATTAAAAGGTCATAACTATCTGTTAATTCCATGAACCATGTTGATCATGAACCAACATAAATCCCTTTAAATTATAAGAATATGACTTCTCACATCGCATCTCTTTATTTAAACATATTCTATAATATTGGAGAGACTTTTTTTTTTTTACACACCCATATGCAATATTTACAACAAAAGAAATGAGATAATTTTTAATTCAAATCTCCGTCTCCTTTTATTTAATTTTTCACTTGTAGAAAATACTTATGAATTACGATCAAGTTTTGATTCAGCAGTTGCCTCTCATAGGTAAATCAATATGAGTAATTTCCTATCAACAATAAGATAATGATTATGAAGTTTTATTTTTTTGTACAAAAGAGGGCAAAGCCCTTATAAAAAAAACTAATAAACTACTGGGGACAAGATCCCAAACACTCTTCATGCATCACTATCCTCAAGCAAGAAGGACAACATTCTAAAAGACAAGACTTTATCAAACCTTCCTTTGCCAGTGAATCGGCTAATCGATTGTGTCTCAGTGGAGCATATTGTATCTTCACTTCCCATGAGTATTCCAACATATTCTCGATTTGCAAAAATAGGAGACTACCAATCACCTTTCGGTTACTCTGTTACAACGACTCTATTAGCTTATTTGCATCAGATTCCACCAAAATTCTTCTAAACCCCATCTCCCATGCCAGCAACATATCTTTATAAATTGCCCATAGCTCAGCCTCGAAAGCACTACAAGGCCCAAGTGTGTGAGTAAAACCTGCAATCCATCTTCCTTCATAGTCCCTCAAAACTCCTTCACATCCAGCTTTAGACTAATTGGAAGTAACTGCACCATCTACATTAACCTTTATCCAATTTCTCGATGGTGCTTCCCAACAATAATTTAAAGGGGGGGTGAAGAGATATCTCACCATTATTTTGGTTCTGCATCTGCACAAAACTTCATATATTGGCCAAAATAACAATCAACGGATCAAGTGGCTTTGCAAAATCATCATCAAACATATCCCTATTCCGCCAGTTCCACAGAGACCATATAGAGACACCCCAAAATAAGCTCCAATTATCTATGTCTCTTATTCCCAATTCTCTACTAAGGTTAAGTGCAAACCAGTTTCTTAGTGATGCAGAGTAGAAACTAGTTAGATGCCTTACAACATGTTACGTTATATTTAATGAGTTGTAAACGTAACTGAAGAGGTTGTAAACGCAACACAATAACGCATTTTATATACATATTGTAAACGTAACTTACTATGTTGTTAATATGACTTAAGAAGTTGTAAATATAACATAACATGTTATAACCAATGACAGTGGTTAAATTACTTGGGGGGTATTTTGGTAAATGGTCATTGGGAATCCATATCAGAAAAGTCTCTAGGGACTTTTCTGACATTGGAATTTGTAAAGGGACTTTTTTGTGATTAATTCTGTAGCTTGGGACCTAGCTGGTATTTTCCCTAATATAATTGAGCCGTTCGGTTTTTTAAAGTGCCTAAAGCCATTAGGTGTGGACAATTTCAGGAAAAGTCATGTTCTCTCGAACTTTCGGCCCCATGTTTTTTTTTTCTCCCAAAATTTTCTCCCCTATTTTCTCCACTAATCCAAACAGGGGAAAATCAGTTTTCCTTCCCATTTACCCCTACGTTTTTTCTCCTCTCCAAATTTTCCCTCTATCCAAAAAAAAAAAAAACTCTCCTCCCTGCCCTCCACTGCCAAACATACAGGACGCGGTCTGGGGAAAGGTCAAGTCAGCGCATCGGTCCGCAAGCAGAAAGACGAAGCGTGATAACATCGACTTGACTCCTCTTTAAAACGGAACTGCGAGCGAGCCTTGCGGTTTCCTTGTGAATCCATCACAACTTCAATTAATTTAGCCATGTCATTTTGTTTGGCTTTTAAGTCCTCCTCCATATCCAAATACGATGAAGTGTTCATAACTCTGAGAGATCCCAAGGGTCGTGTAAAAGCGCTTCTTAGAAACAAATTGAGAGATGTTGGAATCACAACATTCGTTGACAGCGAATTAGGGTATTCCGTACTTTGCACCGTCGCAAGGACAAGAATAGTGATGGTTTTGTTCACACCGGATTTTCTCGAGTATTGGGGGTGTTTTCATGAACTGGTGTGCAGAATTAAGCAGTGGCAGAACAGCTTGTTGTTGTTGCCTGTGTACTGTGGAGTGAGCAGGAAGCAAGTACGTGAGAAGATGCTGGCTTGGTCGCCGACATTAGGGATCGGCGGCGTTGCTTCCCTACCTGGCTTCAAACTTCCCCTTGATTTCCAGTAATAAATCATCCTGTTTTGCTCCTCTTCCCGTCCATTTATTTTGCTTTTTATTATTATTTCAAATTTAATTTCTTTTCACAATCTAGATATTTTTCTAACGTAGAGGGTTTTTTACTTTTCATCAATATGCTTTAAAAGTTGCATCTGATGTCAAAACTTAAGGTTCACAGGTGTCTTCCGATTGTTAAACCAGCAATGTAATAATTAAATGAAAATTCAATATAAATTAATTATTTATATAATATTCTCCTTCGGTTGTTCATAATATAAGTCTCTTCTATTGGAATCACTTAACCCTGGCCAAAAAAAAAAAAAAAAAGGGAATCACTTAACCCACAATATAAATTATTTAGAGAACAATTAATGCTTATTTGTTACTTGTTTGTTAATTTTGCCTTGTAATTAATGTGTAAATATGACTCTTTATATTTTTCTCTTTCCTTCAATATTAATGTTTCATTTATATGGGTAAAGTTGAAATTTTGCTTTTAATTTAGAATAATTTAATGAGTTAACTAGTAGCTCCAGATTTAGATATAGGAGCTAGTTATGCTCTACATTTAAAACTAGAAGAGTGCTAGATTTTACATTTTGGAATAGGAGGAGTACCATTTTTTTTATTTGGATAAATTAGTTGAAGTGATTTATATTATAAATTATAGAGAGTATAAGAAATACATCCATAGGAAAACTAAGTATATGAAATTTTCAATGAAATAACACTATATAGACTTTTTGTTGAGAGGGTTATTTTTTACAAATTTTTTTAACATTTTGAGTCCCAAAGAACTGTCCAGTTTTCAAAAAGCTATTAAAGTTCCGGTGAAATTTGGGTCCCCGCAACTATGAAATTGGTTTTTACAGTCCAAATTGAGTCGTTGATGAGTCCAATCAATGGTTCATCCGGCTCGACACCCCCAGCCCTTCTTAGATCCTCTTTTTTTTGGTGATTGTCATGCCACTTATTGTTACAGTCATGGATAATCAGATTGTTCACTCTACCCAAACCTCAATGCAAGCGGGGAACCAAACCAACAGCGAGTAGCCCATACGTAAAAATAGCACATGTTCTCCTGTCTCCTCTTGCCTGCTACAAATGCTGCAAATGGGGCTCCTTGCACATCTTCTATACAATATTTTCAAGGCACCATTAGCCGCTCTCCAATTACTATCTCACAGCCTCTTAGATGTACTATATGATTCAAGTTGTTCATAGCCACTTTATAACCCATTTTCACATAATAGTTTCCATCTTTGCTTTTGAGCCTTACACATCTATCTTCCTTGTTTATTATTGGGATCCTTACACTCTTGAGCCTTCCAATGTATTCTTCCCTCTTGCCCTCTCTTACCCCACCAAAATTTAGCCACCATGCTATCTAGTTCAGCACATACCTTCTTAGGAAAACTAAAGGATGAGATAGAGAAGACCAGAATTGTATTTGCCATTGCTTTGATTAATACCTCTCTGCCAGCAAGGGTCATAAGTATCTGCTTCCACCCCTGCAATTTTAGACTCATCTTGCTTTTTACAAATGCAAGTGCTTCAGCCTTTGACCGGCCTGCCCCCATAATATAGTATTTTTACCACGATCTTCACTAGTTTTAATTCCCAACACATCATGCAACTCATCCCAAACATTCTTGCAAAAGACTACACAAGATTTATAAAAATAACCGCTTGTCCAAAGGCTTTGTAATGATGACAAATTAGCTCTCTCAACTTCATACAGCATTGCTTCTTTGCACTGATGAAGAACAATGCATCATCTGTAAAGAAGCAATCAAATTAGCTCTCTCAACTTCATACAGTTTTGCAAGCTTAATACTCTTCAATCTACCTCTGTTCACATGCCATTGTATCATTGCAGCTAGGACGTCAGCTGCTAGAATGAATTAGGTAGGTAGAAAGAGGATCTCCCTGGAGAATTCCCCTCTCCATATTCAAGTCACAACAATTTTTTTACACGAGATAACCAGGTTGAGGCTCATTGAACATATACACTCATCACCCAAGCAATCCAGCCATTTCTCCCCAGACCCCATTTTCCTCATCACCTCCCCCACAAACCTCCATTCAAGCTTATCATAGGATTTGTTCATAACAATATTCATTGCCATCTCCTCCTTCTCTCTAATGTCCCATTCTAGCGAATTGCTCTGGCCACATTGTAATCAGTGAAGATTCTAATGCATCAAACAAGTCAACTTAATAACGTATAATTAGATCTCATTAGGGAGATGATCGAGTAGTAGCTCTTACTATAGGGAGAAAACTTCTCAAAAAAGAAATTCAAATGTAGAAGGCCATTAATTCTTTTTTATATATATATATATATATTACTTCATAACACATGCATCTTTATCCATTTGATCTCATATTACCCTGCCTACTGTGACAGGAATAAAAGTATAATTAGATCTCATTAGGGAGGAGGCGATCGAGTAGTAGCTCTTACTATGGGGAGAAAACTTCTCAAAAAAGAAATTCAAATGTAGAAGGCCATTAATTCTTTTATATATATATATATATATATTACTTCATAACACATGCATCTTTATCCATTTGATCTCATATTACCCTGCCTACTTACTGTGACAGGGATAAAAGTAGCCACATGGCAGACTTAGGTCTTTCCATGTTACATGATGAGTCATTTCACGATCTTCCATGCAATCAAGTAGGGTTACCACCTCGTGTGAGAGAATTGCTTGAAAATTTGGGATGGAGATACATTTTGTCGGATGATACAATCATAGTTGGAATATGGGGAGATGGAGGTATTGGTAAAACTATGATTGCCAAAGCTATATATGATAGAATTGGTGGCAATTTTGAGGGTAAGAGTTTCCTTTTGAATATTAAGGAAGCATGGGAGAAATATAATGGTGAAATTCATCTCAAAAAGCAACTTATTTCAGATATTTCTGAAACTGAACTTGATGAGACAAATGATGTCATGCATGTACAAATGGAGCAACTAATCTGTGGAAGAAGAGTCTTAGTAGTGCTTGATAATGTGAATAGTGAGTTTCAACTCAAGAAATTGTGCCAAAATTTGAGATGGTGTGGTAAAGGGAGCTTGATATTCATTACAGCCAGAAATGAGACTATCTTAGATGACTCTGTTGACATATTATATGAAATGAAAAGGTTAAATAGTAAGGAGTCTCTTGAGCTCTTTTGCTTGCACGCATTTAAGAATTTGACTCCAACAAATGATTTTGAGGATTTTTTGTACCGAGTAAATGAATATTGTGAAGGATTACCATTAGCTCTTGAAGTTTTTGGCTCTCTTTTGCATAATAGGACAAAAGAAGAGTGGGAAAAAATAGTGAATGACATGGGAGGAATTCCATGTGGTATAATACAAAATAAGCTCAAAATCAGCTGTGACTGGTTAACTGATATAGAGAAAGATTTATTTTTTAATATAGCTTGTTTTTATGTGGGTCACAGTAATCACCATGTTACACAATTGCTAAATAGCTCAAGACTTCCAGGGGAAATGGGAATGTCGGTGCTCATCCAACGTAACCTTGTAAAGGTCTTGAATGACAAGCTTTATGTTCATGATTTGTTGCGAGAGATAGGAAGGGAAATCAGTCCTCATAAGCGAAAGCTCAATTATATCTATGATGTATTCTTAAGTTTTAGAGGTGATGATACACGTAAAACTATTACTTCTTATCTTTGTGCTGCTCTAAAGCAAGCAGGTGTTGAGGTCTACATGGATGAAGAAAGAATGGAAACAGGAGAAAATATTTCATCTTCACTATTGGAAGCAATTGAAAGTTCGAGAATTTCAATCATTATATTCTCAAAGAATTATGCTGACTCGAGTTGGTGCTTACAAGAGTTAGAGAAAATCATGGAGTGTTATCGAACAAGTTATCAAGAGGTTATACCCATATTTTTTGATGTACGTCCTTTTGAAGTTCGTAAGCAACAAAATGCTTTTGGAAAAGCTTGGAGAAGACTTATCAAGAGAACTTCAAGTAGCAAAAGGAAGAACTTGACAATCAATTTTGAAAGAACCCTCACAGAAGTTGCCAATTTATCTGGATGGGACTTGCAAAACTACAGGTATTTTCAATTTTCTTTTGATTATTTTATGGAATGGTCTAATTCCTTAAGTTCCCTTTTTTATTTTTTTTATAGCAAGTTTGAGTTTCTTTTGGTGATACAAGTTTCATCGAAAACAATGGCTGCTTTTACTAATATATCTTTTAATAGTGCAAAAACCATTAATTAGAGCATTGCATAAAATAGCCCAGGGAAAATTATCTACCGCCACAAGCTGTTTTGTACATCTCTCTTACAAGATTCAAACGGGTAATTTGTATATAATATATAGCTTTTAAAGCAATTTTGATTTAATACTCATAGATCACATGGAATTATAACTAATCATCATTTGTACTCAAGTAATTTTTCAAGATCAGTATATATAAAAGCAAAATTGAAATAAAGCATGAGTAGTACAAAATTTATTTAATTGGCTGAGTTTGTTATATGTCAGTTATCTTCGGTAATTGGCTAAAAGATGAAGAAAGCTGAATAATTGTGATCTCAGCTTCAAATTTTTTTGATAATATTCAGCTGACACAAATGGTAGGAGAACTGGGTTTTTCTACAAAAAAAGAAATAGACCCTAAAATTGTAAATGATAGATATCAGATCTGATCAAATGTGGTTATATTAGACAATATTTAGCTCAAGTTATTTATATCAACTATATCAAGTTCTTCAATCATATATCACCATGTGTCCTATTTTCAAAATATCATCATTTAACTATAAATCTACTTGACATAAAAAAGGCACATGATCATGTGTGATTGGAGAATTTGGTATAATAGATATAAGGAACTTGACCTATTTTTTGTTTTTCATTTTATTTCCCTAACTTACATAAAAGATAAAAATGCAATAATTTTCTTATCAACAACTAATTAATCAGTTAAGTGTGAAACTCATCTAAATGGGCTTTAGTTTGACGCCTTCCAACATCAACTTCAACGTCCAGCAAATATACATATTTATCCTTATATAATCAAATAATTATTTTAATGTTGAATATATTCTGTGCAAATAAATCGTCTTTATATTTGTAGAGGTAAAATTAAATTCATTGATGAAATTCAGTTCATGTTAGACTTGGAACATGTTCTAATTAAAATTATACAAAACTCTTAAACATGTTACTCTACAAGCGTATCATTTTTCTGCTATTATACTATGTACCACACACTTTTAATGATTCTTGGTAGCATTTATTCTTATATAACTTCTTATTGTTGCTAGAACTGAAATTGAGCTGATTGATGAAGTCATTGAAACTGTTACAAAGAAGTTAGGTGACAACAAATGCCTATTTGTTGCTCATCATCCAGTGGGATTAAACTCCCGTATGCAAGATATCATTCAATTGCTACAAAGTAAATCAAAAGATGTTATCTTCGCTGGCATCTGGGGGATGGGGGGGATTGGTAAGACAACTATTGCTAAAGCCATCTACAATCAAGTTGGTCAAAGTTTTGAAGGAAAGTGTTTCCTTGCAAATGTAAGAGAAGTTTGGAAGCAAGATAATGGTCAAGTTTATTTGCAAGAACAACTTCTTTCAGATATCTATAAATCAAGAAGGAGGGCACTATCTAACGTAGAAATGGGGAAAACTCTACTACGGGAAATGCTATGTAAGAAAAAAGTGCTTGTTGTACTTGATGATGTTGACAATGAAAACCAACTCAAAGCATTATGTGGAAGTCGGGAATGGTTTGGCCCAGGTAGTAGAACCATAATTACAACTAGAGATGAACGTTTGCTCAAGATCCTTAGAGTAATTCATCTATACACTATAAAAGAATTGGATGGTAATGAATCTTTTGAACTTTTCTGTTGGCATGCATTTAAGCAAGAAATCCCTAAACAAGATTTCAATGAACTCTCAAGAAGCGTAGTTTCTTACTGCGGGGGGTTGCCGCTAGCTCTTGAAGTGCTTGGCTCCTGTTTATTTGACAGAGAAATATTGATTTGGAAAAGTGTTTTGGAGAAATTACAAAAAATTCCAGATGATCAAGTCTATAAAAAGCTTAAAATAAGCTATGATGGTTTGGGTGATGATACAAAGAAAGAAATATTTCTTGACATATGTTGTTTTTTTATTGGGAAGGACAAAAGCTATGCAACACAAATATTAAATGGATGTGGACTTCATGCGGATATTGGAATTATTTGTCTGATAGAGCGAAGCCTTGTAAGAGTTGGAAACAAAAATAAGCTTGAAATGCATGACTTGTTGCGTGACATGGGAAGAGAAATCATCCGTGAGCAATCACCAATGGAGCCTGAGAAACGAACTAGACTATGGTTTTATGACGATGTGTTGGATGTGTTGAGAAATGAAACTGTAAGAATATTTCTCAATGACTTGATTGCATTATTTTCTTATGTTTCTTCATTAATCAATGTGCTCTTACTATCGTTGTGTCGCCAATTGTGAGCTTAAATTTTGTCTCAATGACTTATTCACTATAAGATTTCACTTTCGTTATTTTCCGTTTCTTTTTATTTCACAGGGAACAATATCTATCAATGGATTGACTTTAAACATGTCAAGGAATAATTCATTATACTTGAGTGCCAGAACGTTTAAGAAGATGAAGAAGCTTCGTTTACTTCAGCTTGATAACGTACAACTTACTGAAGACTATGGTTATTTGTCAACAAATTTGAGATGGCTTTGTTGGCGTGGGTTTCCCTTAGAAGGAATACCAATAAACTTCAATTTAGAAAAAATAGTTTCCATTGACTTAAAGTGGAGTAATCTTGTAAAAGTATGGGAGAAAAGCCAGGTACATACAATGAGATCTTAGAATCAAACATTATTGATAGCATTTATATTTGTTTCCATCTTTTTATTAGTTTATACATATTATTTATTTTATTTTAAACTATTCTATTTGCACAGATGTTGGAAGGGTTAAAAAGTCTCAATCTCAGTCATTCTCATTATTTGACAGAATCACCCAACTTTTCAAAGATACCAAATCTTGAAAGGTTAATATTCAAAGATTGTCCATGTTTGTCTATAATTCACCCTTCCATTGGTGATCTCAAATATATTGTTCTGCTAAATTTAAAGGACTGCAAAAGCCTCAAACACATCCCAAGAAGTATATATAAATTGAAATCCTTGAAGACCCTTAACCTTTGTGGTTGTTCAAAGATTGACAAGCTAGAAGAAGATATTGGGCAAATGGAATCTTTGACAACTTTGGTTGCAACTCAAACTACTATAGCACAAGTGCCATTCTCGTTGTTGAGATTGGAAAGGCTTAAACATGTGTCTTTGTGTGGTTATGAAGGATTACCTCGCGATGTATTCCCATCTCTTGTTTTGTCTTGGATGTCACCAACACACCGTTCGATGTCATTGTCTCGAGCATTTCAGATCATACCATCTTTAATTAGGGGTCTATCACATCCTTCTTTCTCAAGAAGATATGAAATAGTAGAATCAAGACCAAGCACATCTCAAGCTTCATGTCAAAATGCTCTAGTATTACTTGAATTCCCTGAGCAAAAACAAAAGGAAAGGTCAGAAACATCGATGACTTCTCTGACTATTCAAGTAGGGGGGTTCAACAAAACTATTGATGCTCTTCTAAATCATATTTCAAAGGTATTTCTCTTTATCTTAGCTCTTTGCTGCCACATATACATAATAATTTCAATATCAACAAGATGCATTTCTGCCATACATGTCTAAATAGCTATTGAGTAAATGTTTTGGAGAGTTGAAGGTACAATAATATAGAATGTTCTTTCATCAACATCATATCTATGTTATAATGTTAGATCATCCTTTTAGCAATTTCTTGTTTTTGTGCGTGTAAACGCACGTGGTGTAATGAACACTATATTTTTCATTCGTCCCAATAGCAAACATGCTTTCCTAATATTAACCATTATAGTTTTTCTTATTGGTTTAGATTATCATTTTCACTATGTTCTCGATTGAATGGGGTGACTCTTTTCTTGTGTTTATGGAATAGAGATGGAATGATGATGGGCTTGGCTTTTCTCCTCCAATAGACAATTGTTTAGATTGGCTAGTTTTTGCAAATGACGGATCTTCTGTATCATTTAAAGTTCCTCAAGTTGCTGGTCGCTGCTTAAAAGGGGTGGTCCTCTACATTATCTATTCATCTCTTCAAGATAGCATGACATTTGTAAATTCCGTTGGTATTATGATAAATAATTTCACAAAGGGTACCATGGATTTATACAAGCGTGAAGTTGCAACAACTTCTGCAGATGAAGAATGGCTGAGCATGGTATCTAATTTAGAGCCTGGAAATGAGGTGGAAGTTGAAATTAAGCTTGGTCATAAACACATAGTGGTGAAGAAGACTGAAATCTATCTTGTATACGTTGAAGAGACTGACAAGCTGATTACCTCTAAATGACATTAAAGCATATAAGGTACATTTGTTATCTTTTATTTAAATAGCATTTTCATGATATAGGATTCTCTTTTGCTTATTTTTTTAATAATATTGTGTTTTTTTTTGGGTATAAAGGATAATGTTTCAAGTTCACGGCTTCGCTTAAATCAAAGGTAAGTGTTCTACCTAAAAAAAGTAGGTGAAGGGTGATAGGTTGAGGGCTTTCTGACTATTTGTTGTGGAAAGCAAAGAAAACACATATAATGTCCACTTTCATTCCTTATATCATACTACCTCTGATCTTTAACATAAGATCTAACTGACTTTTTTTTTTAGAGATTAAAGAAGCTAAATTAGTTACATTAAAGTATTTATATTTATCATTTTTCTTCAAACTAATTTGCATTACTTATAAACTGATATATAATATAATGATACACAATATATGCTATGATTAAGTAATTTATTTTGTTTCATTATTCTTCATAAGAAAGAGTCAACTGGCTCTTATATTAAGGATTGGAGGTAGTATATAATACTCTCTTCATCACTTTCATCCTCAATGTTATGAATATCTATTTATATATTTTGTCAATAATAGTTATAATGGTTCAACGGCTAAAGACTCATTTGGGAAGAAATTTCTTTCGACAGCTTAGGAATATGCTCCTTATATACTTTGGAATTCAATCTTCTTGTGAAAGAAAAAAAACAGAGGTGGCAAATTGCTTTACAATCTCTATTGTGCAGAGGGTATCTTCAAGAAAGATCAAACTCTTCCAATTGATACCACTTTAACTTCAGCTTCTTGCTTCAATAGCAGTCTGGCCACATGGTAAATACCATTATCCTCATTTTGTCCTCTATTTAACTCTCTATTAGTTGTTCAAAAACAGAGATATAAAACATAGCAGATTCCTCTTAGTTATGCACAATTCGCATTGTAAATGGCATGTCTGATATAATTAGCACACTTCAGTGTTCATGTTCCTCATTTGTAGTATCTCTCTGCAAAGCATAGATACTTCAAAAACAGGGTTATATCATATCTTAAACATATATGATAGTTAGTGGTACAGGCTGGATAGAGAGAGAATCATTTCCTTTTTTCTTTTGGTAAGAGAGAGAATCAGTTCTTTATTCCACACCCCACTGTGTACACACATTATCTAATTGTACTAGCTATCTAATATCTATCCACTTGCTGAGCAACAGAAGTGGTTACAATGTTCCCTATTGCCGATTAAACTGTAACTGAGTAACTAATAGGCCCTATTCCCTAATGTGACGAAAGCATTGTTGTTTTTGGACAAAACATGTGAGTTCTAGTAGAATCTGAAGCCCTGTGACATGACAGATGCTATAAAAATTTATCAAACATGATCTATGCTTCTCTGTCTAGACAATTTTTCTTATTCATAGTGGAATACTCATTTGCGTGTTGGTGATTGATTTGCTAGTGGAATCATCAATCTGGGTGAGGTACAAGTGGCTCAGATTTTAACATTCAACAAGTTTTTTCATGTGCTTTAGTAAGGTCTATAATATTTGTCTGAGGCTCAAAATATGTTGCTCTAATAAGTTGTCAGAAGTTTCCAATACTAGGGAGGCTTTAGTTAGTTAGTCTTTGAGAATGAAGATATTGGAGATAGCTTTTGTAAGGACCCAAAAATTTAAATGAGATAATTATGTCAATAATATGAAAATATGATATCAATGTGAGGTTGTATTGGTTCTAAAATTAATGAAACATTTAATTATCAATATTTATCTATTTGATGTAAACTGAAAACAAAGAACATTTGGTAGCTTGGCGGCACTAGATGTGATGAAATATCTTTGGTGATTTGACTTCACATCTTTACTATATTAAAATGTGCATTTTATTTTTGTTTCAGCGCCATTATAATAACCAAAATGCCCTTCTCATAAGAAAGAAAGAGAACCATCAGATTTTTCCCCTTTTTGCTTCTCTTTTCTCCCGAGAGCACTATAAATAGCAGAGGACTCCTCTAGAGCCTGGGAGGATCTGAAACGCCATCTTAGTCACTCTCTCTATCATTCCCTTAAATGGGGTGCCAATGCTCATATGCCATCATTGTTAATCTAAATCGTTCTCTGTCCTTCTTACAAGTGTAGCTGTGTTTTTATTATCTTCTTCCTCTGTTTTGCTATTGCAAGATGCTATGTGTGGGGGTATGTTTGAAAACTCTCCTTCTATTCTCCTTGTCTTTTGTTGTCACATGGGGTGGGAAACATGGGGTGTTTAGATGGGGGCCAATCGGGGAAAGAAAAAAGAAACAGAAAGGAAGGGAGTATGTTTAATTAAGAAAGTAACTTTATGGAATTGAAAAATGGAAATTGTTATTGAATTATTGATTAACATCACCGTGGCATTTTACATGTGGGAAGTGGAAGTTAAGATCTCTAAAATTCTCCGAACAAACTCATATTGTGGAATTGATTTTGTTTCTTGAGACATTGAAGATTATTGTTAAATAATTTAAGGAATATGAGTTTAAGTTAGAATAATAAGATTGGTTACAAGATAGTTAATATGAAGTAAATGGGTGTATCATTATTACTAAATGGAAGATTATAGTTCTATAAAGCTTTTAGAAGGAATAACAATGATTTTGTTTTGGATGTTAGGGGATTAAGGAATGAATATAAGTTGGAAGATTATTAGTAGGAGTAAGTCATATATTTGGGAGTGGAACAGGTGAGTGTATAATGTCCTATTATAATTTTTATAAGTGATATCTTATTACTTGTTACATTTTTATATTAATTACCACATTTTAAGCAGGACTTCATCAAGGAAAGCTTACTAGATTTATTTCATTGTCTCATTGGTATTGAAATGAATTAAGATTTAAGGATTTTATTTATTGTTATTTATTCTTCTTCAATTGGTTCACAGTACAATTCGCAATCATATATAGAATTGACAATAAAGCTTTCAAGATATGCTTTGTAAAACTTCATGTTGAGACGGTTTATTGTTCCTATACGAGTTTATATTCATGTGAAGGATTCTTTCTTGATTGACGTGTGGAATTTGAAGGAAATCCTTTGAAATTGTGAACCTTCTTGCTGGGGTTTTCTTTTATGATGTATGCTTTATGAGCTTTCAAGCATGCCATGGTTAACTCGAGCTTGCTCGACATTTGTGGGCACATTACTCAAGCTTGATATTCATGGGATTCGTTCTCACGCTTATTTTTCGTGGGTCTTGTATCTACACTTGTTTCGTGGCCTCATGCTATGCTTGTTTGGTTACTTACCCTCGTGGATTGTGTGTTCACACTTGTATTCGTAGCCTTGCGCTGCACTTGGTTAGTTACTCTCATGGACTATGCGTTCACACTTGCTATTTCGTTCTATTGAAGTCCTACTCAAAGATGAAATTTGAGAATTATTGTTTTAATTAATCCAATTCTGTTAGACAAACTATTTTATTACATCTTGGATGAGATTACTGATCCTTTATAAAGTTTTATTTATATTTATGACCATATGCTAAAGAATTTGAATTTATTGTCACGTTGTTATTATTCAAGGTTAAATATATTTAAATTATTTTCTTTAGTATTTTATTAATTTCTATATATGGGACGTTATTCACTGAAAATATTTTGGCTTTAGATAGTGCAGTTGTCCCTCTGTTCCTCCTCTTGATCATTGAAGGTCTACACTGCCGAATTGAAGATATGAAGTATTGTGGTGATCAATGGCTACTTTGATGTAAATTTTAAACTTATGTATTATATTTTAAAAGTCCTGCTTTGGGAGCTCCACATAAACAATAGCTAGGGTCCTTGCCTTATTGTGTATGCTGTAAATATTTTAGTATGGAGCGGAGCTCCTTTATTTGAGCTATTGTTGAATGTGTTGCTGTAGGATTTCCAAGAGGTCCCAACTGCAAGGGGTTCCGTTGAAATCTTTATAGACTATTTGGGTCTTTTGTTTCTATGAATTGTATTAAAACTTTATATGTTGTGTTTTTGTATGCTTACAAGTGTAAAAGAAGAAATATATATGTGCGCGCGCAAGGCTCAAGGGATATGGGTTTTGTCCTATTTTTAATCGGTCACTTCCTAATTATTTTTGGGGCGTGACAACTTTAGTAAGATATTATTTATTATAATTTTCAGTGTGTTTATTTATGTGTTTCTTTCTAACGGAAACACTTCAACAATGGAAGTTGAACGTACAACCTAAAGTGAAGCACTTCAAGAATGGCGTGCTTGTTGCAATAGAGAATTGGTGTAAACACAAATGTACTCACTCGTGGCTCAAGTATGAAAACCGGTGGGCTGTACTTCTGGTTTGGTGGTCAGCTGGGGAATAGAACCCATGTACTATTATATTTAAAAATCATTTTGTTCACAAAGCTTCTTTTAATATGTGGAGAGAGAAAATTTAGGGAAAAATGATGGGTTACATTCATCATTTACTCTCCTATTTTTCTTTCATTTTCTTTCAGTTTTCTCTTCTTTTTTTATCCTTTCCATTTTTTCTTCATATCAAAACAATGGGTAGGAATTTTCATGATAATCTTTTAAAATTTCAAACTTGCAAAAGTGAAAAGAGATATTTTTGTCAATTGATTTTATTTTAATGTCAATAAATGAATCAAGGTCCTTAATCAGTACTATTTTAAACTCTTGTGCTTTGCTTCGATGAGAAGAAAATGAGAGGAAAAAAAAGTGAGATGGAAAATGAGGAGGAGGGGAGTGTTCCCCTGCTTGGATAGGAGAGCAAATGGGAAAAAGAGGAAAGGTGGGGAGGAAACCAAACTCTCTCCACAAGTGGAGAGATTGGGGGGGGGGGGGGATTTGTTGTATTTCATTGAAGTTACAATTCTCTTCTTATAGCAAACGTTGGATTCTATAGGAGAGTATATTAAATTTTTATTAGTTACTCCCTTCGGTCCTAATTATAAGACAACATTTAGGAGTTGATCTTGGTCCTAATTATAGGACAAAGTTTTAATTTTTATCAATTTTTTCCCAAAATACCCCCATTGATATTTTCTCAATAATAATGAAACACTAACAATTTTATAATACACCTATGTATTCTATAAAGTGAGTAATACTTGCAACTCATTAATGTCACATACACCTCAATTCTACTTTTATTTTTTTTAATAAAATAATTTTGAAACCCTAAGAAACTTTAAGTTAATGCCTTTTGATAGTCTTTTAATTTATATAGAGTATATTATGCTTGGAGGCTTTGGATTAAAATAGAGACTAATACACGTTGTTTATGGTTTTTTCTTGGCTCTCAGGCACACTAGCTAGAGAAATTAATTCTCAATCTTTGTAATGAATGGATCAAATCTGACTTTGTTAATCAAACAATGAGTTCTGAGGTCTTTAACTACAATTTCCTCATATACAAGAAGTGCTCCAATTAATACTCCAAAGTTAGGGCATTTTTGGAAAATAAATAAGATTAACTAATTTAACTACTATTCTTAATTTCTCCAAAGTTAAGTCAATATGTCCTATAATTAGGACCGGAGGGAGTATTAACCTTGGATAATGTATAATTTATTTATTTTCTTTCATTATATCTAATTTTAAAAAATTATTCAATTTTTTTGACTTAAAAATAACTTTTTTGTTAAATTATTTGGTTTTAAATATAACTTTATCATCTTAAATTATTTGAGGTTAATATTAAAATATTATGTGGTAATTAATTTAATTTTAAATGTGATTATTTTAATATAGGAGTAAGGGTATTTTAGTCATCAAATATTTACTCATTTTCTTTCCTTCACATTTTCTCTCACTCATCCAAGCAAGTAGAGGGATAACATTCTCTCCTTACTTTTCTTCTCATCCATGCAAATGGTGAGATGGTAAAAGAAGAGAATAATTTTGTGTTATCTGAGAAACTTCAAGCATTATTAGAAAAATGTTTTGAAGAAAATCCAAGAGCTTTTACAAGTCGAAAAAATTATATTGCAAAAATAGAGCTAAAGACTGATAAACCAGTCTATGAAAAGCCAAGAAGATATTCAAAATTAGATTTAGAAGATTTTCCTAAAGTAATGGAAAAGCTTTTAAACCTAAAATTAACAAGACCTTCTAAAAGTCCGTGGAACTGTCCAGGATTTCTAGCAAGGAATTATTCAGAGCAAAAAAGAGGAGAACCTAGATTTGTAATAGACTACAAGCCCTTGAATAAGGTTGTGAAGTCTAATACTTATCCTCTCCCAATAAAAGATGTTTTATTTGATAAAATCAAGGATGCAAATATATATTCAAAATTTGATTGTAAATCATTTTTTCAAATAGAACTTGAAGAAAAGTCTAGAGAGTGCACTGCTTTTAGTGTACCAAATGGACATTACGAATGTAATGTTTTACCAATGGGTTTAAAGACAAGTCCAACAATTTTTCAAGAAAGAATGGACCAAATATTTAATCCATATAGATCTTTCATTCTGGTCTATATAGATGATGTTTTAATATTTTCAAAAAGCCTAGAAGAGCATAGGAAACATTTATTTGTTTTTGTTTGTAAAGTTTTTGAAAATGGATTAGTGTTATCCAAGAAAAAGGATGAGATAGGAAAAGCCCAAATAGAATATTTAGACCTTATCATCAAGTCCAAAGGGATTGTAGAATTACAACCCAATATCATTCGAACTATTTTAACTTTTCCGGATGAACTCTAAGACAAGAAACAGTTTATGTCTTTTTTAGGTCATCTTAATTATGCAATGAACTTTATTCCTTGTGGAGCTTTAGTTCGAGGCAAATTACAGAAGATGCTTAGAAAAGATAAGCCCTTTGTATGGGGAGAAGAAGAAATCCAAGAAATGAGAAAGATTAAGGAGTATGTTAAAAATGAAGTGAAACCTCTACCTTTACCCAAAGATGAGGATGAACTATTTTTACAAACAGATGCTTCTAATCATTATTGGGGAGCAGTACTGCGAAGGCTGGAAGAACCCATAAATCCTATTTTGTCTTATGCTTCAGGTACCTTCAAGGGAGTAGAGATAAATTATGATATAAACGAGAAGGAACTTCTTGCCATAAAATATGGAATAAAGAAGTTTGAAATCTGGATTGTCAGGAAAGAATTTGTTGTTGAAACAGATAATACCCAAGTAAAGGCATTTATTAATAATAAATGTCCAGATTCAATTGTGAGTCAGAGAAGAGCTAAATTATCTGCATGGTTTAGTATATATTCTTTTAAAGTGGTAAGTATTAAAGGAATTCATAATGTTTTTGCAGATTTTCTTAGTCAATATGGAAGTCAATTCCATGACTAGCTTATTGGATCAAATTCAAAATATTCAAGAGGAAGAAGCCGAATAACAAAAGAAGAAACTTTTTTTAAAATTAAAAGAAAAAATATTAGAAGCCGATAGTGATGATAAGTCAGAAACTTCATCAAAGTCAAGTTATAAAGAAGAAAATATTTTAATAAATGAGACTAAAAATCTTGAAATTTCTTTAGAAGAATATTTAGAAGTTGAATCTTCTTACAGCTTAAGAGAAGAAGAGATAAGTCAAGAATTAACCAATAAGTTAATTGAAGAAACCCAAGTAGTAGATGTGAAGAAAGAAACAGGTGAATCTTCACAAAGAAATCAGCCGAGAGATGATAAAGAATTTCTTTATAAATATTATCATTATGAAGTATGAACCAAGTGATAACCCCATAGAGTTTGTAAGACCCAATGGAGTTATTTTAAATTTAGATTGCGAAAGAGATCTAGAATCAAAGATAAATTCATGGATAAAAGAAAATACAGTTGTAGCAATAGCTAAACAATTTAGTGTTTCACAAGCACTAGATTATTTAACTATGACTACCCGAGGACAGACTGATAAATATCTTCAATCTTTAAATCAAGATGTTAGAAATAATCTAAGGTCAAATGCGAGTATCCAATAATTAGCAACCAAGATAGAAAGCCTCATACTTTGGAAATGGGTAGGTGACCCAAAAACCGAATCTATTGAGGAATAGACTAATAGAAAGAGTCAAGAATCCATAAGACAATTAAATCAATTACAATTATGTTCTCCATGTTATTTGGAACAATATATTTGTAATTTCCAAGATATCTTCTATGAAGGAAGATTTGGAGGCCCTGAAATACAAGAGTATGATATATACTTGAAATTGTTTTTGCAGAAAATATCTGAGCCATGGGGGTCTCAGATGGAAAAAGACTATTATACTTATTATAATAATAAGTATCCAACATCCGAAAATGACACTTTAGGTCAAAAGATAAAGTTTAGTCGAGAATGGTTCAAAGATGTTTGTTTAAAACATTTAATGAGCAGAAAGATAGAAAAATGGAAGCAGACAAAAGGATTGTGCTATGACCGAAGATTAGAACCCCGATGGGGATGCAAGCCTAGATTCTATGAACATAGAAAAAAGAAAAAATGGAAACCTAAGAAAGTGTCTAAAAAAGAAATATCCGAAATACGGATATTGGAGAAAAAAGACTAGTAAATATAAACCTAAAAAACAGTGTACCTATTATATTTGTCAAGCAAAGGGTTATTATGCAAATGAATGCCCAAATAAAGACAAGAAAAAGAAAGAAGTTAAAGTTTTTGAAACTTTAAAAGAACAAGGATTTCACCCTTGTGAAGAATCCGAGTATAATACTTCAGATAAAGAATTATCTTTTTATGAAGTAGAAAGTGAAAGTGAATCTGAGTTTGAATTTGACTATTATGGATAGTGAAACCCATATTTTTGATAGTCAGCTAGCATCAAGAATAGAAAGAGAAGAGTTCGATTTAGAACCAACAAATATCTTTAAAACCAGAATTTTAAAAGATATTTTCAAGAAGAATAAATCACATTATTTTGAGATAAGAAAAATCCAAGAACCAATAGGAGTAGATCAAGTTACCTCTGGAATAGCTAATATACCTCTCTTGATGAATGAAATCGTAGAGGAAGAACTTGCGAAAATTAATAATCCGAAAATCCAAAATATCTATATAGCTGCAATACAAATTCTTGTGAAAGCTTGCTTTAGATCAGGAATAAGTACTCCAATCCAAGTATATTTGATGGATGATAGAATTACATCTAATCTAAAACATGCTACCTTAGGCGTTGTTTTAGGATATTTAATTTATCAGAAATTAAAGTTTGTTGTGCAACCAAACTTTAGTTTAACAAGATGAGAGCCTAATAAACATAGAGCTTTAAAGCTTTGTTATAAATTATCAGGTATAGACATGATAGAAGGAAGTGATGTCATGACCATAGAAACCCGAGTTCTGTATGCATTTACAGAAAATCATAAAATTAGTCGAAGATATGAAGATAGAGTGATTATTCCCTCTATATTTAGTTCTTTCTTGAGAAATGAACCCATCCCAACAGATGATAGGTTAATTCCTTAAGAGATAGTATTAGAGGCTTCAAGAAGAGCACCTCTAATACCAAATCCAAGTATGACTCCTAGATTATCATTTGATCAAGGGAGAATAACTATTAGAAATCTGAGGATAATTACTAGGACCCAAACCAGTCCCAGAATTATAGAAGAACCCAGTGCGGGAACGAGTGAAAAATACTTAATCCTTATGGTTATTAAGAATGAGAGAATTGCATTAAATTGTGTAATTAATACAGTAGTACTATTCTCATATCAAAGATTCTTTGGTAAGACAAGCTGTACCAACAAGACTAGAAAATTCTAGGATGTATAATCCTTTAGAAATAATCGAGAAAGAAGTAGAGTTAGCATTAACTCTGTTTATTGAAAAGAATGAAGAAATTGTTATAATTCAAAAATTTGAATTAATGACAAATCCACAATCTGAGTTGTTATTAGGAGAAGATTTTATTAATAACAGTCATGTTATAATTCATCCAAGCCATATAGAAATAAATGGAACAAAAATCCCAAGAGCAAGATAGAGAAACACTTTATATAAAAGTGTATTATAGAGCTAAATGATTGTCTTTTAGACACAGGATGTTCTATTAACATGATAAAACATCAATTGAGACAAGAAAGTTTAATAAACTTAAACCCTATCCGAGCTTTTGATATTCATCAAAATGAAACCAAGTATGATAAAGGATATAAACACCTTTATCTGCAAATTGGACAAGTCGAATTTAGAATAAACACTTTTTATTATTATCCTAATATTGGAAGTGATTTTATTCTAGGAATAAGAGGATTAAGACAAGCCTTTAAATCTATAGGCTTTGATAGTAATCAAGTACACTTTATCACTTACTGCAATACGGGTTTTAAAGTTACATTATTACCCAGACCAGTAATACATCATTATACTTAAAGTGGTATCAGAGCCTTGGGGAGGTTCAAGTGATTCTACATCAGAATCAAAGAAAAGTAGAAAAGGGAAAGAAAAAGCCGAGGATCGTTTCTTTTAATGATTAATTTAACCATTAGAAAGAAAGAAATAGAAAGTGAAATATCCAATATTAGAAAGTTAGAAATAATTAACCAAGGTCTTCCGGTTAATATGGAGCCAATTAAAAACCAATTAACGGTTTTAAGACAAGAATTAGAATTAGTTAGTGAACAGATAAAAATTGAGTTTGAACTAACTAGAGAAAGAATTAGAGAGGAAGGATCTAGTAAAACTAGTTACCGACCTACTCTAAAGCCAATGAGTGAAATATCTTCTTTTTCACTAGCAATTAAAAGCCCTCTAGATAGGGAAATAGAAGAGCTAAAAGCCAATTTAGCTGAAAAAGAAAAAAGAAAAGCCGAGAGAAAAAGAAGAAGAGAACAGAAGCAAAAAGAACTAAAAGCCTTAGAACTCAACAGTTTAGGATCCAAGACTGAGACAATAGTTGAGGCTAAAGTTTGTGAAGTCAAGGAAATCATTAATCTTGAATTGGAGAAACTTACCCAAGAGTTACTTGGACAAAATTTTGTTCAAGTTCCTAAAAAGAAAGCTGTTCAAGTAAGGTTTACATTTGTTGAAAAAGCCAAACAATTACCACCCCATCCTAAACAGTTTCCTGAGTTACCCGAGAATACAAAATCCAAAGACCAATTTTTATTAGAGTACCACCGAGTGTTTACCCTGATAAATGCTGGAAATAACCAAGAGTCGAGTAAAACCTTCGCCATTGACTATGGAAGTTATTATCCTAAAGTCCTAGCCTTGAGTGGAGCCCCAAAGGAAGTAATTAAACTTATGTTTAATTATGAATATCTTTCATTAGCCTATGTTGAGAATCATTCTAAAATTGAAGAAGTTTTACCCAAGCCTATTGTTTTAGCCGTAAAAAAGCTAGATAAGATAGGACCAGCCAAGTTCAAATTTATTAAATTTGCCATTGTACCACCAGAGTTCTCTTTCACAGGACCTTATATATGCCAAGTAGGGACTGTTGGAGTCAATCAGCAAATAAATTTGAAAATTAAGAAGAGTTCCCCGGATGCTAAGGTGGAATTTAGTGAAGACTATGTTCATCTACGTCGATCAGTAGGATACCTTCCTTATTTACTCGAGATAGACGAAATGCTTGAAGATGGTTGAGCTTGGACCTACCATGTGATAGAGTCTGCAGTAATTTACTGTCAGAAGAAGAATCCGATGAAGAAAGGAGTGACTAGCCAGCTTACTGCCTTTAGCCGAAAGATAAAGTTAAATCAGATCTACTCAAGCAAACAAGTAAAAAGGAATCTTTGTATCATTATGTGCAGAAAAGAAGAAAAGCGGCACAACTGTCTATTTTGCCAACCACCTTCGGTAGAAATGACAGAGAAAGAAAAGCAAAAGCAAGTGACCAGCGTGTCGGCCACCTAAAAAGAGAGTAGCTTTTCTAGAAGACTTATCCAAGAAAGACACGAGATAAGGCCATAAAGAAAAAGCTGTCGGTTACAAGACTAAAAGACACCGCCCGTGATGTACTTTTGTAACTAGGGTTGTGTAAAGACTAACTAAGGTTGAGCTATAAAACCTGAGTTAGCTCTTAGCCAAGCATTATAAATAGCTTAGCAGGGTTTTTTCACAAAGCACGATAAGCATCTCCTAGCTATGTACTCTATTTTTTCCTTGAACAATGTACATTACTAGTTCTTCTGAGTAATAAAATTTAAGGGAACCTTATCCCTTTCTTATTATATGCTTCTAAACTAGTATTCTGAGAGGAGAGAGGATGAGTTGACGCAATCACCCAGATAACCGGACAGTTTAAATTCAGTGAAGAATATCTAAATCTTTGAAGGTCTGCCGGCTGAAAGAGGTGAGCCCGTTAAAGGCAGGAGGCCGTGAAAGACGTGTTGCATACCAAAAGGTTGCCGAGGTGGAGAAGTGAAGAAGAGGAAAAGGATAGCGGAAGACGAGTTGGACCCGGTAAATCCTAATCTCTCATACCTGTCATAATCCTGGTTATTAGTTAATTCGAAGCAAGATAAGCAATATAAGGTAACCTTAATTTTATTATGAAGAATTTTGTACTAGAATTTATGTTCTTAGCCAAGGAGTCTAGTCATAATTTATTTATATTCAATGATGAGTGGGCTATTTTAGCTACAAAATACCCAAAAAATATTATGCTCTCTACGAGGGAAGAATGAATTCAGCCTATGTAGAATTTATTAGTGAATTTGAAAATTCATTAGATCAATCAGATGAGTATTTACTTAATAATTTCTGGATATTTAGTATAAGAGATTTTGTTCAAGTAAAATATTATGTCCATAAGGCTATAAGTCAAGTTATAGTTGATAATCTTATAACACAAGAAGCAGTCAAGTAGAAAAGAATTACACTTAATCGAAGGTTAAATCCTTTGACTCCTGACTCAGCGTCGGATCATTGGAGAATTAATCAAATGGAGAAGCGTAAGTGTGGATGTTTATCCTTATCTTGCGAATTAGGAAGCCTATCCCTTGATATAGTGTCCAATGAGCCGTCGTCGCAGCTCAAAGTGGTATCATAGTAATACATGTATGAAAATGGCCCTTCATTTGATCAAAAAGGTAATGGGCCCAATGGACGTGGGAAGGCGTTCAACTGAACACATAATGATGCATCTGGGCTTATTAGCTTATGTTGTTACATCTTACAATGGGGGACCAATTCATTCTCACAAACACTTAAGCCTTTGCTTCAATTATACACATGACCCAACTAAACTTTGAATCCTTGTTGAGAGATATATCTATATTTAGTGACCGACAATGCTTCAAAAAAATTTGTTTTCATTAGAAGGATACTTGTGCTTAACAACAATATATATGTGTGCGCACGCACATGCGATACACACACACACACACAATCTAATGATCGTTCTTTTGAACAAATATAAGAAATCAAGCCGTTGTTTTGGTTGCCAATCATTCTTGTTCCACATCTCTACTATTAGTTATATATATATATATATCTTAAGATCAAGCAAAATATGAAAATAAGGGATAGGTTTAGTCATAACAGTTAATATAGATATTTATTAAGAAAATAATGAAAAAATAAATAAATAACTTAGCTCAATGAAGTGGAAAATTTGTTAGGACCTTCAACCTTGTAGCCCACTCATGATCTATTGACTAAGAGAGAGAAATGTCTGATGGGTCTTATACTGAAAAAAGAAAGAAAATCAACCCCTCTCTTTCTTTTCATCATACGTCCTCTTGTATATTCAGAGAAAATTCTCTCCCCGTAACACTTGACTTGTTCTTCTTTTTCTTGTAATGACCGCTGATTAGTTATGTTATCCAATTTATATTAAAAAAAATCTCTCCCCATGTCGTATTTGATAGTGTTGACTCCTGTGGGCCAACCTCGGCTAGTCTTGACTCATTTATTAATTTCTTGAAGAGGATGAATTGCAACCTATATACATGAACATTTTCAATGCTTTCATTAGCCTTTAGAGTATGTTTGGTTTGAGGGTAGGGACATGAAGGGGAGGGAATAAAACTAACATAATAGGGATCACTGAAATAGAGCACAAAACTATTGCCATGTTGATGTACAATTGAAACAAAGCCTCGAAAATTCCAATAAAAAGTACTCCCTTCAATCTTGAATATGGAACATATTTGATGAGTTGATCTTAATCCTAAATATAAGATATATATTTTATATTTGTCAATCTTATGTCAACAAGAATCAAGAAAGAGAGTGAATGAGGGGATTGACGAAGATGACTAAGGTATTTTATAATATACACAACATACCTGTAGGTTAAAAAACGCCTATCATATAATTCCTATACAACAAACTATCTTAAACCTTTTAGAGGTTCTTGTAGTAGTTAAACGATATTGGTTTGAAAACAAACTCCGTTTCGCAAGCCAAACTGAAGCAACATTAATTTCCTTGAAAACATGCCTCAGCCGTACTTCCCAATTTCCTTTTAGTAAGTATCCCCCATTCCTCAGCACACTACACACTACATCTTCCCATCCTCCTAGCAACCGCCCCCAATCATATACCTTAATGATCCCTATTAGGGATGAGCAAAAAGCTTGGTGGTCTAGGTAACCTGATCTGACCCAAGGTGACCCGGACCAATCCGATCCAGTGAAAAACAGCTTTATAACATAAAAGGATAGGCCCGGACCAACTACTTAGGCTGGACCGGGTTCAAGACCAGGTTTTCAGTCCATATGGTCTAGTCTGATCTAGCCCAAATCATTTATCTCTTTATAAAAAAGAATTTGTGTGGGTGATAGAGCTCAATATTTATATATTTTTATTAATTACTCTTAGGCTTTTGTGGAACTTAATTGAATATTTTGGGCATAATCAAGTGTTAATGTGAGACTTTAGTGAAAGGATAATTTGGGAATTAAAGTGGTTAACTTGTTATATTTTTAATCACTATTGGTTATCCCCATTATTCTTTAATTATGAGCAAAAGATATTACATTTGAGAATCTAATTTTGTAGGTGATGACATGGTACAACTTATTTAACCTAAAGACAATTGAAGAATTGGAGGAAGAGGCGGCTGAATTAGTTAGGAAAAGAGCTGGACCGGTTTGATGAATTGGAATAATTGAGGTGTGAAAAGTGACTTGGACCGAAAAGGGGATTGAATAAGAAAAAGGAGAAGGGCGTTGGCTATGAAGTAAAGGGAGGAGCAGCACCGAGTAGACAATGAGAGGAGGAAATGAATTGATTAAAAAGAGGAGTTGACCAAAGGAGAATGATAGCTGTGAAGAAATTGGAGAGAGGAGACAGAATAGATAAATTGAAGAGCTAGCTAGCTAAAATAATTGACCAAGAAGGAGCTGGACTAAAGTTATTGAATCAAATGGGAGTTAAAAGAATAGTTGGACCGAAATGAAGTAAAAAAGAGCAATGCATTAAAGAGAGGGCTGACCAAGTTCACTAAAGGAGGAGGTGGATTGGATTAAATGAAACACCGGATAGATGAGCTGGACCAATTTGAGAGGTGGGACAAAATGATTGAAAGAAAAGAAAAGATGAGATAGACCGTGTGGAAGCTGTGAGAAAAAGGGAAACAACACCGAAATGTATAAGAGAAGGGGGGACAATGTGAAAAAGGGATGGAGAGTAGCACCGAAGGAAATAATAAGGGTTTGGCGGCTACAAAAGAGTTGTGACACGATGGAATAAAAGGAGGGAGCAGGCGGCTGTATGAGAAAAAGAGGTGAGGCTGCGGAAATAAAAAGAAGAGGAAGGACGCGATATAGAGATGAGAACAGAAGAGTGTGGCGGCTGCAACAATTAAAAGGGAAAAGGAGACACAAGCTTCTCTATAGCTCATATCTTCAACACTCTTCAAGCTTCATTTTCTTCCTCTTTCATGAATAGCTAAGCTTTGGTGATTTCCTTGAGTTGGGTAATGGTTTGAGCTTCTAAACTTCAATGGAATTCTTTAAGCTCTCTTTCTATTTCATAATTGTATGGCTTGGTAAAGTATGTGATTATGATCTAGATTGTTCTATGCCAGTGAATAAACTTAGTGTTTGAGCTAGGAGTTGATTAATCATGCTTTGTATGATTCATATTAGGAGTAGGTTGAATTGTTTATTCCAACTTGGTTGAGTGGATTTAAATGATTAAACTGAATATTTTGATTTATTGTAATGGTGATTACAAGTTAGAATTGGAAGTTGATTATTCATCTCCTTGAGTCTGAATTATTTGGTGGTATTCATTTAATTGCTTCGATAGAATGGATTAAATGATTATTGCAAGTATGGAGCTAGTGGTAGCTTAGTTCCATCCTCTTGACTCATTATGAAATTCATATTATTAGCAAGCAAGGAAGACTAAAACCTCAACTCAAGGGAATCTCATTTCATTATTATACTAGTTAATTGAATTTATCTTGTTGTTAGTGTTAATTTCAATTCCTTTTGCTTCTTTGTTTTAAAAATTGAAAAATACAAAAATATTGTTTTAGCTTAGATTACTTCATAGTTTTAAAATCAATTTGTCAAAATGATTTCTCACAACTTTAAGGCTTTTATCGCTTTACTATTTAGGAACTTGGAAATTAATCTCCTCACAAGAACGACCTAGGTTGAGCTACTATGCTACATCTTCAAACCTAGTTTTATTATGTGAACTCACTTGACATGGGTTCATCAGTGGGCCTGCACTTAACTCTATCTTCATTATAACAAAAAAAAGTCCACTCTCACTACTAATTGCATCCTCACTTCTTTTTTTTTATCTGACACCCTCACTGCTCACTATTCATATCAAGATATGGACAAAACAAGCAAAGACCATAGCCTTGTAGGCTATTTATGGCTTATCACGTGTGCTTCGTCTGACCAGGGGTGGAAACAAGCCAGGCTAGGCCAGGCTCCACCCTTAACAGGCTAGGCCTTTTTTTGTAATAAGTTAGCCTAAACCTTGCCTGTGGTTTGTTATAGGCCTTTTATCTGGCCTATACAAAGGTTTGACCTGGCCTGAAGCCTGTTAAAAAAGCTTGGATTTTTGTAAACCTTATAAATAGGCCTCACAAAAAAAGGTTTAAAATAGGCCAAAATTACAAAAATACATCCTAAAATATGTTATAATCTAATTAATCAACATGATAAAACCAAATAGATTCTCTTGCTTGTGCTTTTGCTGCAATTCCGTAATTTCCTCTGCAAGCTTATCTCACATGACCTTCTTGGTTAAGAGCTTCCTCCTTTGCTGTAAGGTATAGCTGCTCTTTGTCTCTCCTTTCCAAAGGACCTACTTATATGAAACATACAAGGTAACACATTTTAAGTTTAAGTGCAAAGAGCAACATAGAATGTACATAAAAATAGAACAGTTTGGATCTAATATGAACATTTCCAACCCAATTGATTGAATTGTGCAGTAGTTGGAATTGAACTGAACCTGCAACAGTTAATATCAAAATAGTGCAGTACCTAATTCTCAGCACCTACTATGAATTGTGAAGTAGTTTGCAACTTGGGTGTGATATGAAACACTTATAGCACCTAATTCTCAAAATTTCAAGAAAGGCCAGACAAATAGAATATAATTAACATAGAAAATGGAGGCAGAAAATCCATGACTTCTGCTACAATTATTTTTGCAAACGTGTACCTAATTCTCTGCTAATTAACAAAGAAGAAAGGCCAACGTGTACCTAATTCTCTGCTACTTTTATTTTATTTCTAACGCATTTTTGTCCATGATAACAAAAAACACATATATATAAACTAGAAATCTAGGTAATGTTTGATGTAGTTCAACAAATTCGTGATGTAAGTCAAATATTTTAATAGATTTAGGTTGAAGTTCATATCAGAAACACTCGAACTCCTACATGGATTGCACTAACCTAACATTTTTTGTACTCAAATTCCCAGATCAAAAATCCCCTATACCCTCATTTTTCATTGAACTAGAGATTCTTTTTAATGAGTAGTGTCTTCCATCTCCAAGCTCAAACAAAACCCTAATCCCCAAATCAGTTTCTTTTCTTTGAAAAAGAGGAAATAGCGAGGGAGATAAGAAAGAGAGTGAGAGGAACTTACTAGAACGGAGAATGGATAGAACTGTGATGCTAGAGCACTGGGGAAGACTGGTGACGAGTAGAAGGGGCAAGGCGAGGTGGGAGTGAGAGCGAGGCAGCGAGGGTTTGGGGGGAGCATGATGAAAAAATAAGAAACCTAAGGGCTTGTTTGGTTCAATGGGAGGGCATGGGAAGGAAGGGGATGGAGGGGAGGGGATGGAAGGAAAGGATATGAGGTTACTTTGTTTGGTTTGGTTGGAGGGGATGGAAGGGGAAGGTTTTTTAATGATCTTTTGTTTGGTTCAAGAGGGGATGAGAGGGAAGATAGTATCTAATTTACCATTTTACCCTTATGTATTAATTTATATATTTTTACTTATATAAATTATTTAAATTAGTTTACACCTCAATATAAACTATATATTAGTTTATGAAAATTCATTCTCAACAAAACCACAAACCTCAGTATTTGGATCTCGACTTCTAGTAGTAGAGCATGTTATGTAAATTAATTTCTTTTTGGCCAGCTGTTATATAAATAAATATAATTTATAAAAATAAAGTCTTATCCCATCATATATTAATAACATGCGTTTTAAAAATTGATGTAATAATAGTATTTTATTTTTAATTATATATAATAATATATTTTTTCCTTCATTACCTTTATTATATTTTGTCCTATCATTCTGTCCTTGATTTCACGAAGCTTTGCTTTCCTTTGAGTAGGGCCATCTGCTTGATTTTGTCCCATCTCCTTTGTTAAAGCTATACCCATAGCAGTGTTGAAAGCAGCAAGCAGGGAAGGATACAAGCAAACGATGATAATAGAAGAACACAATGAACCAACGGTGACCATGGATCTTGAACGCAGGCTTTGATTAGCAACATCAATGTAGATAGAGGAAGGGAGTTGCCAGTTAGGAACAGTGAGAAGGGTCTGGACTCAGTAAGATACGAACAGTGAATGATTGAGGTTTTTTTTTGGCATGAGTATTGATGGAATATTATGAAATACATGAGGGCAAATTGGTCTGAAAGTTTGGCTCCCCTCTAAAAAACCCCAATTTGAAGGGGGCCAAAATGAGGGGGTTGGAGGGGAAGGGATGGGTGATTTTGGCTCCCCTCCCTTCCAAAATTTCAAACCAAATGAGGGGAGGGGCTCATTTTTCCTTCCCTCCCATCCCCTCCCCTCCAACCAAACAGGCCCTAAGGAGATATAGGAGATTAATTATTATAAAATATTACATATATATATATGTTAATATATGAAAAAATTCTGAAAAAATATATGGCCTAACAAGCTTCTATGGGAGCCTATACCTGGCCTAATAAGCCAAACTGCCAGGCCACAGGCCCCTGACAGGCTGCCTGGCCTATTTCCATCCCTACCTTTGACTAGGGAGAAGACCAAAAAAAGCGCCATATTTTCATATGGGCAACACACACATGTGATGTGGGGGAGCATAAGTGGAATTAGGCCCTACTCAATTTTCACCCACCTGAACCACTTCATCTCCCCTAAATCTCACCTCCTTCACCATAAAAAATCTCGCTCAATCCTTGCCTCCTTACTGTCCCTACGGTCCTCCTCTTGGAGTCACTCCGGACCCTCCCTCTCATTCTCTTTTCAATTGGCATCCCTCCCTCTATTTTTCTTTCCTCTAGTTTTTTTGTAAAATTTTTTAGTCAAAGCAAAATGTCTTTTTTTGGCTTAATCTAGAAGGAGACACTGATGAGGAATAATTTCTTATTTTCTTTTGATTTTCTTCAATTTGTTTTGGTTTAATTAAGTGTCTATCTCTTCTTTTTCAGCTGGTGTGAACTTAAAAAAAAAAAGATATCTTGGACTACTCAGACCAGTTCACCAATCTGGTGGACCAAGTTTGGTCTGACACGAGTTCGAGTTGTTACTAGTCTAGACTAGACCAGGCCTCGGGCTACCTTTTTCAGCCTGAGGTCTTAATCAGATCAGACCTTGGGCTAGCCTTTAACCCAGTCTGGTCTGGTTTATGTTCATCCCTAATCCCTATTCTATGTTTGGATGGAAAGAAAATTAGAGGAAAAACTCCCAAAAATAGTAAAATTTTTTACCATTTTTGAAAGTTTAATTCTTTATATTTTCTTCCCCTTTTCCTCTCACTTTTCTCTTCATCCAAAGAAATACCCATCGTATCCAGCTGTCATGTTTCTATCCACTGCCCCATCCACATTCATTTTAATCCACACCCCTCGTCTGTTTTCCCCAACCATTATGCACCACCTATATCTCTCCTACGCTTTGTTTTTTTTCTATAAAGATTTCTTTAACCTCCCCAATGTAACTTCTCGTAACACTCACTGGATCTCCAGGCATAAGAAAATTGGGACAAAACAAAACAAAATTTCTCCAATCCATATAAACTAAGCATATACAGCAAAAATCATATCCCAATCAAACCACATACCGGTGCTTTTTGAGAGATTTTGAACCCTCCAATCTTCCAAGGTAATTGGAAATTTTGTATTAGTTTTTTTATCACATAGGAGATCAAAAATAATTTTTGCCATGACAGGTGAAAGTTGATAATTTTTGCTGCACACTGAGAGAGTTGGTGATGTTTTTTGATTTCGTTGGTGGTGGGATCATGGAATCACTGAGGAATTCATTATAATGATACACTGGATGGCAAAAGATATCATCTTGTTTAGAATAACATGTTTATTCATTATTAATTTATTTGATTAGGAGAGGGATTCCTTAATAATAAACAATGTAGAAACTAGGGTGGTAGTTAGTAAATAAGATGTCAGCAAGCTGTGTGATAAGTTTATGAGTGCTAGCTAAGCTAGCTATTGATGATAACAATCTTTTTGCAAGATTATATAATTGAAATTTATTTATTTATTTTCAATTTTTTGGTCCATTTCTGTTAGAATTATTTCTACCACTTGTATAGATTCAAACTTCAAAAATGATTTTGTCAATTTTCCAAGTTAAAGCTCATTGAAATTAAGTGTTGAAATTTAGTTTCTTGCTAAATTAGCCAAAGCATTATAAGGTTAATTATATATCTCTCTTTCTTACTCCATTTCTTCTCTTGTATTTACTATGATTTCTGCAAGTTGAAATATGTTGTTGTGTTGTTTTTCGCTTCCATTATAAAATACACTTGTCCTTTGATATATACTGAGCGAATGAAAAGACGTCAATATTTTGCAGTCTTTCTAGCTTGTTATGGATTCCTTCAACATATTTTGTTTAATCAGAGTAGGATTTCGTGATATTAATCATATGCAATGTGGCATAATATATATACATATATGTGTGTGTATGGACGATTAATTCTTATCATAAAAATTCTTTAATTGACACTTCCATGGGTCATTAATATAAGACTCAATTGACTTTTTTATTCAGGTTCCATAAGCGTGGTATATTTTCAAATAGATGGGTTTATAATTATAACTCAATCCAACCCTAATGGGTATGAGCTCTTGACAAAACGTATTAGCCCATGGCAAGTGCTTACCACATCCAAGCTAGACATATGTGGATAATTGAACATTGTGAGGCAACTAACTTTTTTATCATCTGAAAGATGTATTGCTTTCTGTTCGAAAGGAGATGCATAATCTATAGAACCATATTTAGGGAGTGAGCGATATTGGTATTGAGGAAAGAGAGACTCATTGCCTCCTCTTTATTGTTGGCTTTGGCTCTTGTATACAACTTAAATGAGAAAGTATACAGGCTTGATCTGTGATGAATTGGTGATAGACTTCCAAACTTTGCAAACACAAATGCATTTTACTACTATTATTTTCAACCATACATATCGGTTCCGAATTGTTATGTGTGGTGGCATTATATTCTCGGCGTAAATATTTAACACTTCTGAATCGTAATATATTGAAGACATACTTAATGGTTCTTTGTTAATGACCATAATGTATTGAGGACATATTAATGGTTCTTTGTGATTTTTCTTCTTAGATAATCCCGACCTGTAGAAAAAAGAGTAGGAAGAGTTGTAAAAAAGAGTACAAGACCCTTTAGGGAAGGTCAAAAAATGTTTAAGAAGGAGTTGGAAAAATTGCGACAAACAAAATTTTTTCCAGAGGGGGTGTGATGAAAGTTTTTAGGCTAAAGTATATATTTAATTATTTATGTTTGCATCAAGTTTCATTTTAGTCATTTAAGTTTATAAAATATATTTTTAGTCTTTCAATCTTAACACAGTTAGTCTCATCTAACAGAAAATGTTGACTCATTGAAGTCACATTATTTTAATCTTAAGAGGCTACAACATCAAGTCAAATTTTTTAAAAAATTCATGGTTTAATTAAATAATAAAAATTCTCATATTTTAATTTTTTTTTTCATATCCTTCCCACTCCAACGCCCTTCTCACTGACCATCGTTTCTATTGAACCAATTCTAGAAACCTTTTGGTTTTTTCCCCAAGATTTGGGAGGTTCTAAGACGCCAAATTCGAAGATCACCAACCCTATTTTGAAACTTTTATTCTCTAGAAGAAGCCCCTTGGGGACAATAGAGACATCTCATGTACAGGTTAGCGACCCAGAGTCTTTGTTATTGATTAAACTTTTTCTTGTGATATGTAATTTGTGGTTTTCAATTCTATCCCAAGAACAAAATTTCTCCATAAATTATTCTCATACCCTCTAATAGTACAGTTTGAGATCATTATGTTAAGAGATTTTGCCGGAAATTGATTGGGGGTTAGTCTTTGTTCGGTATGTTGACAGTCCTTGTTTTGGAAAGGCCCCCGATAAGCTACAAAGAGATGGAAACAATGAATAAAAACTGGGAAGTTTTTTTTTTCTCATTGTTATTTTAATTAAAATATGAATTTATTAAAAAAGTTGACGTAATATGGCAGCCACCTAAGATCAAAATAATGAGACTTTGATGAATCAGTATTTTTTGTTAGATGAGACTAACGGTGTTAAGATTGAAGGACTAAAAGTATAATTTATAAACCTAAAAGACTAAAATGAAACTTGATACAAATATAGAGGACCTAACGTATGCTTTAGCTAAGTTTTTATGTTTTTAACTGATATTGAATATTACTATTTTATTACAAATTTTAATCACTTCAAAGATCCAACATGAAGAATTTGAAACTGTATAAAAAAAATATCTAAATCAATTTTTGACCATTTTAGCCCACTAATACAAAAAGAGTAGTGAAAGATTGTAAGCATAATGGTTTCAGGTAAAAAAACAAAAAAAGCGTAATCGTGAAGTTGGTGGGCGCGTCATGCTTTGATGACTCATCTAACCCTCCAATGTTTATAAACCACTCTTTTTTTTATAATATATAGTTTATACAATGTATGAAAGAATATGCCAAGAGAATTGTTAGATGTTTGATATGGATATTATATTCTCTCTCTTTTTCATCATAGATATTATATTCTACATTAATATATATTTATCTTAAATATATAAACCTGAGATACTATGCTTATATTTGATTAAAAGGTTAAGGTGCAAATTTATTTCAAAATTTTTTTAAAGGAGCAATGTTACTCTAAAAATTTTTTAAGGTTCAATTTTGCCCCAGAAATGTTAAAATGAAGTAATGTTGTCCCTTACCTTTAAAAAGTTAACGGTCAACGTCTTTTTTTAACTATCAAAGTTAGTTTTTTAATGGTATACAACAATCTGGCTATGTTTTGAAACTTTTGGGGTGACACTAAACCTACAAACTCTTTTGGGGCAACATTGCTCCTCAACAAAAACTTTTGAAGCAAATTTGCACATTAACCCTTGATTAAATAAGTTTATATTAGATTCTAGGGTTAGCTAATTAGCTCACTGTTTGCCTATATAAAGGCTTAGTTGTACTCTCATTAATTTAAGGATCAATAATATTTCAAATGCTCTTATTTTCTTTTTCTTCAATATAATCCTTCAAATTTAAACCTGGTATTAGAAATTGGTATCAGAGCCCTAGCTATATGTTTCTTCTAGTTTTGGTTTCGTTTAGATATGCTCCATGCCTGGTTCTGTCTAGATCTACTCCACATCATTCTCCAAGTCGTTTTTGTCGTCACAACCCTCCCATCTAATACAATATATTGCTTTTTGCCATCACATACCCCATCTGATACCATGTGTACACTTTCTTTCCCTTTGCCGTAATTGGACCATAGTATGAAAAATTCAAAGGTTGTCCAACTCATTTTTGTTTTTAATATAAATAATATATGAAAAAGCAATAATGCAAGAACCTTTTTTACTGGTAGACCCTTGGAAGAGCAACAACATCACTATGGACCACTATTATACAGTCTCATAAAGTTGATTCTTGCTATTCAATTCTTCCTCCCATTATTATGGGAGAAGTTAAGGACTTGTACATTGTGAGATAACTTGCCTCTTTAGTAATTTGTGGAGTCTTATTCTTGATTTCTATAACCAAAAAACAAAGTTTATGGGTGATATTATTAAGCTAATCTTATTTTTGTGAAGCTTCAAGGTTTCCTAGCGTGCATTCAGTCCTTGAAACTATTTTTGAGGAAGTGAGATTTGAACTCGTGTAGACTCTAATACCAAACTTTAGGAATGAAGTGCCAATCATCGTGCTAAAAATTTAAGCTGGTAGCAGAGGAGAACTGTAACACCCTAAATTTTATTCACCAAATATATTGTAATTATTGGAAATAGTCAATGAAATGAAATGGTGAATTTTGGAGAATATAATTATGTTTTCAGTGAAATTTCCTGTGAGGTAGTGAGTTACTCATGTGATTTTGTATAAACAAATGATGAGGAAAAATTATGAAATTTTACAATGTGAAAGTAGACATCCTAATCTTTAATTTGATAGGTCATATGACTCAATTAGAGCTATATACAAAAAGTTATGAATTCTTGAAATTAGCCCAAAAAAACTAAAAAGTTTCTAGAGCAGTGGTCAAAGAAATTAAATCTTGGAATGATGTGCTTCCAACTTGCTAAAGTCCATATTTTTCCTTGAAACTAGACTCAATAAAGGTTCCATAGCCTTTAGAATCTCTCCTAAATGATGTCTAAAAATTTAGTTATGAATTTTCAAATATGAGATAGAAAATCTGCCAAATAATCTGAAAATGGAATATAAATGTTATGGCCTGTTTAAAATTATGAGATACATGGAAAAACCATTTGGGCTGATTGAAGGACCCTTAGACATGATTATGGGTGGACCAAGAGGGAAGGATTAGTTGGATTTTAATTGGGCTTTATGACCCATTACATGAAGATGAAAGCTTATGTACATAAAATTAAAGTTTTGGTATTTTTGGAAATTAACCAATTATGACATTAGCTTATGATAGGATGACATAAGCATGAATTAAAAAGCATTCCTGCATCTTCTTCCTCCTTATTTCATGACGGTTTTGTGTTCACAAAGGGAAGAGAGAGAGTTTTGATTTTTAGAGAGAGAAGGAGAAGAAATTTGCCAGGTAAGCTTGATTTCTTCGATGAATTAGCTCTTATCTTGCGTGATCCTTCTCCTAAGTTGTTCTTTTATATGAATTAAGGTTTGTGAAGCACAAATTTTTGAGTTAGGAGGGCTAGGGTTTTCGGCCTAAAGGGAAAAGCCAGAAGGAGTTTGAGGTAACTTCCAAACCTTCGTATATTAACTGTTCTGGCTGCTGCGGACAATTTAATCGGTGAAATTTTGTCGGATTGTCTTTGTTTCTGAAAATTGGAAAATCTATGTTGAAAATGTTAGGCTGCTAAAATTGGGTTTAAATGGTAGTTATAACTCAATTAAATAGTTAATAAAGTAGTTAGGAGTAGCAAGGAACACGTCTGCGGAGTCAGATTTCAAAAACCCAAATTTTCCCCGGAGCTCCTATAAGTTTCAACCAGCTCTAGAAATGGGTCTTAGAATTGAATTTTCAATGATTTGATGATTCCATTGAGTTCATGAGGGAAAATTAGGTGGGGTTACAGTTGGTTACTTTTTCGGAAAAGGCCGAAAGACCATAATTACGAAAACGCCCTTGAAACCTTAAAGTGGGGCTGCCAAGGGCAATTTTGTCTTTTGGTAGTGAATTTGGTAATTTCGAGTTCAAAAATGGATTCCTTGGGAAAAAATATGTTAGAATAGCCCATGTCAAAATTTCAAAAAAAGTACAGTCGAACCGGGTACTGCAGGGCCGGCCGGGCCGAGGTCCTGGGGGCATTTTAGTAAATTTTCACAATAGACTCATAACCCCCAGAAACACTATGGAAGTGTTTAAATTATATATTTGGCATTGTAGGATCGAATATGGAGCCCTAGCTGTTTGCACGTAGATAGTGGAACTATTTTTGTTTAGCAAAAGGGACACAAGGTAGGGGACTTACCTTATTTGCACGTATTTGATATATCTACTTGTGTAGTGATGTATGTGATTGCTTGACTTTATTGTGTATAGCATATTTGAATAAATGAAGCTCTATTTCTGTTTTCGCTGTGGTCATAGTTTTGTTGCATGAAACATTGAGCATGCAGATATGTCATTATGGGTCATACATCTAGTTAAAGCTAATATGTCATACACATAGCATCTATCATGCATGCATTATGGTATCTGTTTCCCACTAAGATTCTCTCGAATCTCACCCTCCCCTACCAACAATTTAGCCATGAGAAGATGGTAGATATGCTGAGAACAACAAAGAGAATCGTATGAGGGGATTGCAGTGGTGGAATGAAGATAAGAAGGTGTTTCTTTTCCACTGGGACGGGTTTAGACACCCAAGTAGCCTTGTGTGGCTATATTAATGGTAATTATTGTGTACGAACCCTTATGGGGAATTTCTGTAATCATGTACTTATTATCAGTATATTTATGCTATTCCTGTGTTGCCCACCGAACTACATAACTTTTTCTGTAAATACTCTGAAATAGCTAAAAATAAGATAAAGGTGTGACATGAACCCAATTCTTTTGACCCAGAATAGACAAAGTCCCCCAGTCTCTATTGACTTTGGGTGCCACCTAGCTAAACCTGAACCACATCCTGTAGACTTGGGACGTGTCAATTACTATCTCAAAACAAGCTATTAATGTCTATACAACAAAATTTGGAAGGTTCATCATATTTCTCAGGTACTATCATGCTCTGGTATTTATATTGTTCATGTTATAGTAGTGATGGTAAGAAATCATTATTAATCATAATGACTATTATAATTCGCACTTGCATCATATACAAAAAGAATTAATGAAAATTGTTTGTTGCTTTCTCTGTTTATTTTGCATCAACTAACATGTTATTGATTAGAGTGGTCTTTGCCACTTCCTCTTTCCTCTTTTTTGCAAAAGTTTCTTGGGCAATAGAAGGGTCATTTTGAAATATTATATTGTTGTCATTAAAGTAAAAGATTTGATTTAGCATTTCTTATGTTACTTTGTCAAATTTTGGGAAAAATGACAAGTGCAAAAATATATGTATTCCAGCTGGAAAGAGTCAAGAGGTATGTATATAATTTTTGCAAAAAAGTATTGCTGAATTTCTTTTTATTAAGGTAACATGAATATATGTGTGTGTGTGTATTATTAAAATAAAACTTGAAATATCTTACTCATGATTGTGTTACACATGTAACAAAGATGGATGTTACCAATGGTATCAGAGCTAGGCTCAAGTAATGGTGATGAATGTTACAAATGGTATCAAAGTCTGACTTGGCCAATGATATGTTACAAATGGTATCAAATATTGATGTTATAAATCTGACCACTGAAAGAATTTTAATAGATACCATTTTTAACATTCATATCTGATACCATTTGTAACATACTATCACCCAAGCCTGGCTTTGATAACATTTATATGACTTTGATATCATTTTTAACATCTATCACGATCACCCGAGCGTGGGTCTAAAACCATTTGTAACATACCATCACCCGAGCCTAGTTTTGATACCATTTGTATAGCTTTGGTACCATTAGTAACATCCATCTCTAATACCATTTATGAGATAACTTGCAAATTTTTTTAAAAGATTGCATAGTCAAACCTAATGTACGAGTTTTGGAAATCGTTGTGAGAAAACTTACATCTTTGGTAGTTTGTGAAGTTTTATTCTTTGATGATGTTCTTTTGTTAGGTTTTACTTATAGAGAACTCAATAAAGTCGTACATTTTGTGAGACTTTTCATTAATATAAGGCAAGATAAAAATGATATTTCTACTATCAATATATATTTTTCACTGAATTATGATATTGGCCTTTTAAGTTGTTTTTTGTTAGGATATTGGCTTTAGTTCAAAGTTTATTAGTCTCTGGTGAAAAAACATGTAAGTCATAATGCATCACAAACTGATTTTTTCTTGTTCATGTTCTGGTAAATGCTGGAGGAAGCATACAGGATCAATATGCGTGTCAGTGGAGACAACAAATGGATAGGTTAAGTTCATTTCTTTTATTTGTCATGTTTCATATATAGGTTACATAATATTATGTTTAACTATTGATTGTTTGCAAGAGAAATCGGTTAGCTCAGCTTAGTTCTGTGACATGTTTTTATAAAGCACTCATGAAGTATCATGTTGGAGTTCCCCAAGTTTGCCTTTAGAGGCATTTGGACTATACATTTTGGACAACAAATTTAACCACTAAAAGAATTTTAATAGATACCATTTGTAACATTCATATATGATACCATTTTTAACATAACATCACCAGATCCTGACGTTGATATCATTTAAAAAACTCTCATACTATATATGACAACCATCACCATTAATCGAACTTGGCTTTGATGCCATTTGTAACGTACCATCAATTGAGTCTGGCTTTTGATTGGTAACCTATATATATGTGTGTGTGTTGTTAAAAACTTGAAGTATCTTACTCATAATTATGTTGCAAAAGATATTAGAGATGAATGTTATTAATGGTTTCATAGTCATACAAAAATGGTATCAAAGCTAGACTTAGGCGTTGGTATGCCACAAATGGTATCATATATGGATGTTACAAATTTGACCAATGAAAAAATTTTAATAGATACCATTTGTAACATCCAAATCTAAGAATCAAGATATTGAAAGATATACATATTATATAGAGGAAAACAAATTTGTAAAAAACACAACTAAACTCCCCTGAACAAGTTCGTGAGGGTGAAAAAGATGTAGCATCTCAAAATGAGATAGTATCCAAGAATTTTAATAAATACTATTTGTAACATTCATATTTGGTACCATTTATGGCATATCACCACTCGAGCCTGACTCTGATACCACTTGTAACATATCATCACCTGAACCTGACTTTAATACCATTTGTATGACCTATACCATTTGCAAATGGCATTCAAGTTCATAAGTTTCTTTTTTAGTTAAGTTTTAATGAAAAAGTAAATTTCATGTATTTGAATCTTTAATGCCAAGGTAAAGCACTTGCTTTGTTAGTCTCAATTAGCTTTTTTTCATCAATCCTTCAAGCTCTATGCTCTACAAAATTACTATTTTGCATTTCATTCTCTTTATTTGTTTGTGTTTGTTTTTTATATTATTTCCGGTTGATTGGATATGATGCAGCCGATGTTACCTTCCTAGCATTGCTCTCTGACCAAATGAGTTTAGCAAGCTTACTATATATTTTATATTTCATCAAGCACTTAAGAGTTTCTTATCTTTGTATTTATGAATAAAAACTTCAGGGTAACTTCTTCGCATTAAATGCTGGAAGCTATAAGGTAATTTGGAACAACACATGATAATCTATTTTTTTAAAAAAGTTAAATAATTGTTAACTCTGATAAGACACTATAATCTCTTGTACAAAATTTTTGTCTTATTATACCCTATATCCTTTAGGCTAATTTTTTGTTTAATTTCCTTTTTCAACTCAAATTAAATTCTTTTACACTTCTTCATAGATTAGGTTTTCTAGGGCTTTTGTCGTTTTGTTATTTTATTCACAAGCTCATTCCTCAAACAAAAACGTGAACGGTCTGAAAGGAATAGGCAAGTAGTGGTTGGCGCTCTGGTAAATGTTGGAGGCAGCATACGGGATCAATATGCGTTGCTCTGGAGACAACAAATGGATATGTTAGGTTTATTTCTTTTGTCTGCCTTTTGCATATATATGTTACATAATATTATGCTTAACTATTGATGGTTTTCAGGAGAAATTAGTTAGCTTAGATTAGTTCTACAACAGGTGTCTATAAAGCACTCATGAAGTATTAGGTTGGAGTTCTTCAAGTATGCCTTTGGAGGCATTTAAGCTACACTTTGGACTAAAAATTTGACTACCAAAAGAATTTTAATACATGCAATTTGCAACATCCATATTTGATACCATTGATAATATAACATCGTCCGAGCCTAACTTTGATATCATTTAAAAAAACTCTGATACCATTTGTGACATATCATTTGTAACATACCACCAACCGAGCCTGGTTTTGATATCATTTGTAATATACCCTCATCTGATCCTAACTTTAATACCATTTGTAACATCCATCACGATCACCTGAGCCCAGCGTTGGTACCATTTGTAACATACCATCACCCGAATCTAATTTTGACACCAATTGTATGACTCTAATACCATTAGTAACATCCATCTTTGATACCATTTGTAACATAATCATGAGTAAAATCTTTCAAGTTTTTAATAATGCACGAATATATAAATATAGGCCAAAGTATAAGTTTGGTCCTTTATATTTGCATCAAGTTTTAGTTTAGTCCTTTATATTTATAAAGTGCATTTCTTGTAACCCCCTACCTTGATAGCAATTAATAAGGTTTGAAAACGTGTGATAAAACAATCAAGAGACCAACGGTTAATTTAAAACTCATTAGAAGTCCCAACTTCAAAACAGGATTTAGACCTGTGCCAAAGTGGGTTTTCAAAAACTTTTCAGAACATGATTAGCGTGGTCTTATTTCTGCTTTACCAAACATGTTTGGCTTTATCGGTATGGTTCCATTCATAATATCAGAGTGCCCAACAAAATTCCTTGGCTGATTCTCAATTTCATTCATTCACTAATAAGGGTTTATAGGGCATATTCGCTGTAACCCCCTGACTTTAAACACGTAATTATAATTCGATAACACATATTTAAATCGGATTAGAGACCATTGGATGCTTTAACCTTGTTTTAAACTTTCTGTCTCACAGTAAAATTTTCACAAAAACTTTCAAAACTCTTTTTCCCATCCTGGTCTCAATTTCAATATTCGAATATAATTACCTGTGCAGTTAATATACATTCAATCATATCAGAGTGTATAACCGTCTCCCCGGCAACTCCCGGGTTTTATACATATATAACCTGAGGGTTTATAAGTATCCACTAGGGGATTACACAACCAAAATTGAATATAATATTCCTATTTCAAAATATACAGTAATCCCGGGTTCAAAATGGATAACCAACGTTTCCAAGTCAACTATATACCCCCAAGGGTCCTAATTGCTCCGGGTTGGCCACCTCTCCTTTGAGCCACACGCCTTGTCTGAAATGTTAGTCATAGGAAAGAATGAGATTCGAGAGAATCTCAGTAGTAACAAATCACTCACACAATGCATAAACACAAAGCATGTATATAAATCACAAACAGCAATAGCAGCAGCAATTCAGAGATACATGGTTTTCACCACAAACGATAGCACTCACGGCTGTATACACAATACGATAGCTCTCGCTGTAATCATAATCACGACAGCTTACGCTGTAATCACCATCACGACAGCTTACGCTGTAATCACAATAACGACAGCTTGCGCTGTAAACGACAGCTTGCGCTGTAAACGACAGCTATCACCAGCTTTAACCGCAGCAGCATCAAAGATTCATCACAGAACAGTGATAACACACACATACAGAGCATTACACATAGTATAAGAGAGAGAGTCACTACCTTGTCCTTTCCTGACGTCCTTCGGCGCAGTTGGCTCCCGAGGGCGGCAAATATCGAATCCTACAATTCCAAATGCACCATTTAGACACTTCCATAGTGTTACTTGGGGTTATATGAGTCTATAATGAAAATTTACAAAAATACCCCCGGGGACCCGGCCCCGGCCCACCGTACCCGGTCTGGCTGTACTTTTCTTGAAATTTTGACATGGGCTATCCTAACATATTTTCGTCCAAGGAATCCATTTCCGGACTCGGAATTATCAAATTCAATGTTAAATTACGAAATTGCCCTTGGCAGCCCTACTTTTAGGGTTTTAGGGGTGTTTCCGTAATTATGCTTTCTCGGCCTTTTTTGAAAAAGTGCCCAACTGTAACCCCACCTATTTTCGCCCACTGAATCCAATGGAATCATCAAATCATTGAAAATCCAACTCTAAGACCCATTTACAGCCTTGGCCGAAATATACATGTTCTCTAGGAAAAATTGGGGTTTTACGATTTCGGCTCCGTAAACGCGTTCCTTTCTACTCCTAACCACTTTATTAACCATTACATTAGGTTAAAACTAACATTAAGACCCAATTTGGGCAGCATAACCCCTAGGCCACATCATTTCCAAACTTTAAAACCAATGGCAATCTGGCGAAATTTCACCGATTAAATTGCCCACAGCAGCCAGAATAAGCAATATACGAAAGTTTGGAAGTTACCTCAAGCTCCTTCTAGCTTTTCTCAAGAGTGGCTGAAAACCCTAGCCCCTTGAACACCAAATTTTCTTCTCAAACACCATAAATAACATAGAAGAGAAGCTTAGGAACAAGGTTATACGCGTTAGGAGCTAGATCGTCGGAGAAATCGGCTTACCTTGCGAGATTTCTCCTCTTTCTCTCTCTAAGAGCTCTCAACTTTCTCTCACTAGTTTCAGCTGGAAATGGCGTGAAATGGCTGAAGAAGATGAGCAATTTGATTAATAATCCATGCTGACATCATCTTTTAATGAGATGATGTCATAATTCCCATTTTCGGATTTTCTGGCAGATTTTCTGCCCAAACTTTGAAAAATCATAACTAATTCTAGAAACATTGAAATGAGGTGATTCCAAAGCCAAATGAAAGGTATTTAAGTCCTCTTCATAGGAAAAATATTGGCCATTACTAAAAATCACCACACAATTCCAGAATTACATAAAACCCATCACTGCCCCAAAACAGAGTTCAGTTTCCATCCCAAACTTTGGACAGTTATATCTCCTAGTTCACAAAACGAAATGGAACAAATTATATGTCCATTTTGAAGCTTGAGATGTGAACTATAAGACTGGAAAATTTCAGAATTTTTAGATACCATTTGGTCATTAAAAACGTTCACACAAACGGACTACCCAGAATAGAATTTCACTGGACAGAATTTTAGATTTTGCATCTTTGCTTCCATTGGTTCCATTTTCATACCAAACATCATTCCCACATAAATTTTCACAAGGAATCCATTGGAATCATTAAAATATCCAAATTCCCATCACACATTCTTCAAAAGTGTTTATTCAACAATAATTACATCCACTTTTGAAGTCATTAGCCCTTAATCACTTTTTGGGATATTACATTCGCTTATTTTCAAACAGGGATTACAGACAATTACACAATTCTACTACATCAATCTACATTTACATATACAATCATCCGAACAAATGATAACCAACATAAAACAAATTTCCAAGCCATGAACTCTAGTCGTCCTTGTATACTTGCTTCTCCTTTGATCTGCCTGCCCTATCTGTAGATTAGTAGTGGAAAGAGTGAGATTCATAGGAATCTTAGTAGTAACGTTTTCACTTATATGATTTATAATAAATAAAGCATGTAAGCAATTAACACAAAGCAGCAACACAACAACATCTACAGCAGCAATCACATTCGTGACTTTTGTCACATAAACGACAGCTCTGACAGCTGTATTCACAATAACGACAACTTTCACAGCTGTAAACACTTTTGTCCCACCATGTGGCCTTCACGACAGCTTTCGTTGTATTCACAATAACAACAGCTTTTGTTGTATACACAATAACAAAAACTTTCGCTGTATTTAGTTACCATATTGATGCGTGACTTATGTCACAAAACGACAGCCTTCGCTGTAATCACAATGATGCGTGACTTCATCACAACAGCTTTCGCTGTATTCAGCTACCACATTGATGTGTGACTATTGTCATAACACCTTTCGCTGTATTCACAATCCCAGCAGCTTTCACTTTCATCATAATTCAATGATAAGTACAAACATACAAGCATTATACAATATATGAGAGAACGAGTCACTACCTTGTTCTTTCTGATCATGCACGGGCATCGATTTCTCACGCTTAGGACAGATATCAAGTCCTATAAATCATAATCAAGGACGACGAGTTATTCAATATTCCCACTTTTCAAGCAACTATGAAAATGAAACACTTGATGTTGGTTATCATTTGAAACCTTTAGGTGGCTTCTAGAAGCTTAAACAAAAACCTAAAGGGTTGGGAAGCACTAGACCAGAAATCAATTTTCAAAACTTCAAAGTATTGAAAACAAATAGCCAAGCCACTCTTTGGCAGCGGCCAATAACCAAGAACTGGATAGAAACTCTTTGTCTACGGCCAAGATGCCTGGTCGCGGTCAAGAACTGGCCTGATTCTTGGCTAACTTCCAACAACTATAACTTTTCGCACACACATCGAAACGACACAAACTTTCTATCATTTTAAAGCTTGTAAAGTCTATTACAACACTACCAGATTTCATAACTTTCTGACATCATTTACTCATTTAAAACACCATGCAAACAAGCACCTTACACAGCATTTTTACAAAACAGAATTTCTAATTTTTCAACAAATGTTTCCAAATGTCCAAAATTCACAACCAAGATCACTTCCACACAATTTTCAGCATGGAATCTAATGGAAACATCAAAACAACCAAATTCAAATTCCTTCCACATGTTATGTTTTGGGAAGAATTTAACACAAAATCCTACACTTTGCCAAATTTCACATTTAAGCAAGGTATTAAAACCCGAACCGGGTATTGAACCGGTAGGGGTACTGGGTTAAGGGTCAGTGGGTCAAACTGGGGCTAAATCGGGACCAAACCGGTGAGTAATTGAAGATTTTAGGCTTATAGTATGAAATTCTAAAGGAAAAAGTTAAAAATTTTTTTTTTGAAAATTGGGACCCGGACCGGACCGGTCTACTAACCAGTTCGGCGGGTTCCGGGCCTGACCGGCCAGTCTGGTCCTTGTCTGAGAACCCTGCATTTAAGTCTCAAATCAATTCCATTTAGCTAAAGGATATCACAAGACACCAATACCGTCAACAAAACACCATGAACCCTCTAACACCCTAATTACACAAAAGTTAGGGCAAATTCCACAAGCCAAAGCACTCAACCAAACATCACAATACATATGTCAAAAGAAGGCTTTTGCTCACCTTTTCCTCTTTCCTTAGTTGGTGCTTTGATTCTCCAACCTCTAGCTTTTCTTGGATTCACAAAACACCTCCTCTTGAAAATCTAAAATCATACAAATGAAGCTTACATTAAGAGGAACAAGATTAGAGAAGAGGTTTTGAGCATTAAGAGTCATCTTCAAGGTTAAAATGGCTCACCTTCATAAAATCCACTTTCTCTTTCCTCCTCTACCATGGCCGACCAAGAAAGCTGAAGAGAGAGAGAGAGAGAGAGAGAGAGAGAGAGAGAGAGAGTGAGAAATGATGATGATCAGTTTTTCTTTCCCATATGATCTCTTGACCGACTTAACAACAAAGATGAAGGGAAGATAGTTGAACATTTGACTTTCACTTTATTTGCTTAAATCATATGGTGCCAAGTGTCCAACTCTTGTGACTCTATTACAACAAGTAACCATTTAGTTAATCTAATTAATTCCATTAGTCATTTAGTCACACCTCTTACTCTTTTAGCTCTTAGTCAATTTCCTCTTCGGTTGCTGACTAATTGGCCGACAAATTTCTTTCTTCCCGTTTTGCCCTTGACTACGGCAATTTCTACAGGATTACCACTTTACACATTATTTGACCTCATTTCTTATGCCATGTGCCCTCCCCTTCATTTTAAATTCAATTTAATCTTAGTCACTATGATTGAGCTTAAATACAAGGTTTAGGCACTTATTGCTGCTAACTCGGATCATAATTCACAATTTATTCTCCAAAAGTTCTTGTCTAACGTTCATTATATCCACTTTTTGAAATCATGAGCCCTTATTCACATTTTTGGGTCATTACAATTCTCCCCCTGTACAATAAATTTTGTCTTCAAAATTTGTCACACAACTTTGGACATAAACTCATCATAGAACCTACTCAAGTTTAGGGGTAGGACTATTCAGTATGTTACATGTCTGATTCTCGCAAGAATCTCAAATGGACTAAGGCACCCGAGCTATACTCAATCTCTCAATCGTTCTACTGATTCCTATGACCAGAGACATTCTCAAGAACATGTAATCTCCAACTCCAAACTCTAGAGGTCTTCGCCTCGCTCGCGCATGGTTTGGATGGACTGTACTCGTTTATCCTGGCTTTGAGCCCCTTCAATCTCGAACATCAAGTCACTTTCCCCTTGGGGAACACTATTAGCACATACGATTTGATTCAAGAGATTTAAATCTCAAAAATCCTCTATTATCATTGCTGCAACCTACACCACCTTCCAGCTAAGAACATCAGTGATGACATCAACTTTACCCAGATGATACTTGATCTCTAGGTTGTAATCTTTTAGCAACTCCATTCACATGTGCTGTCTCATATTCGATTATTTCTAATTACACAAACACTTGAGACTCTTAAGGTCGTAGTACAATTCTGCCATCACACTATACAGTTAATATTGCCATATCTTTAACACAACCACTAACACAAACACAATCACTGCAACCTCTGGATCATGGGTGGGATAGTTCATTTCATGAGACTTCAGCTATCAAGAGGCTTAGTCCACCACTCTGCTCAATCTAGTCAGCCCCTTTGGGAAAAACTCAAGGTATCACAGACTCACCACAGACTCTAATTTTATGTACCGCCTCTTAGCCTAGGTTAACACCGGTACAACCAGCCTAGTGGCTAGCTATGCTCGCCATGTCGGGGTAAGTGCCCTCACAACATCCAATGAGAACCCCCGATCATGTAGGCGAATTCACCATCAGCTGAACTAGCTTTGCTCTGCTGCATACGGCTATACCCCAATCCTAGCTTATTCACATCACGATAGATAACATAAGTCAAGCTTGGTAGTGCACACCCCAACCCCTGCTTATTCACATCACAATACACGTCATAACCCATATCACAATACACAACAAAGTTAAGCTAGGATCGGGTATATTCAATACTGGTCCCATCGACAACTTCACCTTCAGCTCTGTAAGCTCTTCACACAGTATGCACATCATTCATCCTACTTAAACGGTTGATCCTTTTGCGTGAGCTTGGTCATCGACAAGGCAATCCAGGAGAATTTATGAATGAATCCTTCGGTAATAACCAGTAAGACCTAGAAATTGCGCTCTCAATAACAGTTTCTGGCCCCTTCCAGTCCAAAACTACTTCACTTCACTGGGATCTACTGAGACCCTTTCTCTCAAGATAACATGGCCCAGAACTTGACTTCCGGAGGCCAAAACTTGCACTTATTCAGTTTGGCATAGAGTTGCTTTTCACAAAACATCTCTAGCATTATTCTCAACTGATGCTTGTGTTTTTCACTACTTTTATCAGGATGTCATAGATAAACACTACGAATTGATCTAATTAGGATGTCAGAAGGTATGATTCATAACATCCATAATACCACAGGTGCCTTACTAGCCATCAACCAATCAAAACCCAGTATGAATTCTAATTGATAGAGCAGCAATCGATTCAAACAAATCAACCACGGACTCATGCCCTTCAATGGTTATCACACAATTCAAGAAAGCCTTAGCAGTCATAATCTTGACACCCATCAATGTCGACACAATAAAGTCAAATGGCAGTTTATACACATGGTATCCCAGGCACTTCACACAGTCATTTGCTATAAAGGAATGACTTGCACCTAAACCGTTCTGCCACTATGCACCCTGCCACAATAAGGACATAACCATATCACTAGAGGTCTCTGGTACTCATGATCCTTAAGTCAGTAGGGTTTCTTATCGCCGCCCTTAAATGAGGATTTTAGCCCCTTTCGTTTCTAGGAAGTATTCCCCTTACTGGGCTCACTGTGACTACTACCAACCTTGGCTGGGTACAGATCCCTCAGATTGTTTACTAAATTTAGTACTCCTCCACAGCTCTATTAAATTCAATAAACTGTCTGGAGGCCAACTGTTTCCTCATTTCATGCCTCAAATCCTCGGATCAATATATTAGAGCTACACTTCTCATCATCCATGCATTGCATGTATGAAGAGTAACGACCAGTTGGAAGAATCGAGAGAGTTAATCATCAAATGTCTCTTCACCACCCTGCTTTATCGATAGGAACTCTAAATCCTTTTTGAGCCTCCTTGACTTGGGAAAAAACTTGTCATTAAATTTCTCCTGGAACAACTCCCAGGTTAGGGGCATATTTTGGATCCGTAAAGTCATGGCAATGTTCCACCACCACCTGTCCACATCTCCCTCTAGCTTGTAAATAGCCAGTCGCACCCTCACCTCAATTGGGCATTCTAGCATTTCAAAAATTTTCTCGAGTTGGACTAGCCAATCTTCTACTGCTTGGGGATCAAATCTTCCCTTGAACGCTGGAGGCAGATGCTTACAGCACTTGGAGACCCAGAACTGCAGATCTATTCTATTTTGGGCTGGCACCTATGAGATTCCTGATTCGGTTCAGTGTGTGGTTCTGAATCCTAAGATTGAATTGACCCTTCTGTCGTTTCTTCATGATTTGTCTCTTCCGGTATCAATTGAACTCTATCTCATTTTGTTTTTCTTTTACTTCTCGGAGCTCATCTCTTAATTCATGGATCATATTCCGCTGCTCCATCAATGCTCCCATCATTTGTTGTATGGGACCAGGTGGGTTATGGTTTATCTCTTCCACCTCAGGTTCCACACGTCTAATCTTTGGTCAAATCATTGTGTTCTTTTCACTCTAAGACAATGATTCCTAATATCAATATCACACTAAGTGTATACACATGCTCCTTAAAACTCATATACCAACTAATAACAAGAACATTTAGGTGTATACAATAATAGTCATGGGTTAATTACCTACACTAAGGCAAGGAACTGTTGTAACTATCCTAGCAAAACCTACCCTTGCCAGAAACTTCTGCTCTGATACCATAAATGTAACCCCTTACCTTGATAGCTGTTAATAAGGTTCAAAAATATGTCATAAAATAATCAGAAAACCAACGGTTAATTCAAAACTCATTAGAAGTCCCAACTTCAAAACAGGATTTGGACCTGTGCTAAAGTGGGTTTCCAAAAACTTTTCACAATATGATTAGCATGGGCTCATTTCTGCTTTACCAAACATGTTTGGCTTGATCAGTATGGTTCCATTCACAATATCAGAGTACCTAACAAAACTCCCCGGTGGATTTTCGGGTTTCATTCATTCACTAACAGGGGTTTACGGGCATATTTGCCCATTTTCAAACGGGGATTACAGACAATTAAACAATTCTACTACATTGATCTACATTTATATATACATTCATTCCAACAAATGATAACCAACATAAAACAAATTTCCAAGCCATGAACTCTAGCCATCCTTGTATACCAGCTTCTCCTTTGATCCGCCTACGCTAGCATAGGTTAGTAGTGGAAAGAGTAAGATTCATAGGAATCTCAGTAGTAACGTTTTCACTTATGTGATAGATAATAAACAAAGTATGTAAGCAATTATCATAAAGTAGAAACTCAACAACATCCACAGCAACAATCACATTCGTGACTTTCGTCACATAAATGACAGCTCTCACGGCTATATTCATAATAACGACAACTTTCACAGCTATAAACACTTTCGTCCCACCACATGGCCTTCACGACAGCTTTTGTTGTATGCACAATAATGACAGCTTTCATTGTATACACAATAACGATAGCTTTCGCTGTATTTAGCTACCACATTGATGCGTGACTTACGTCATAAAACGATAGCCTTCGCTATAGTCACAATAATGCATAACTTTCATCACAATAGCTTTCATTGTATTCAACTACCACATTGATGCATGACTATCATCACAGCAGCTTTCGTTGTATTCACAATCCCGACAGCTTTCACATTCGTCACAATTCAATGATAAGCACACACATAAAAGCATTATACATGATATAAGAGAAAGAGTCACTACCTTGTTCTTTCCATTCATGCTCGGGCACCAATTTCTCACGCTCAGGACGGATATCAAGTCTCACAAATCATAATCAAGGATGACGAGTTATTCACTGTTCCTACTTTTCAAGCAACTACAAAGCACTTAGGGTTGGTTATCATTTAAGACTTTTAGGTGGTTTCTAGAAGGTCAAACAAAAGCCTAAAAGGTTATGGAGCACTAGACTAGAAATCACTTTTCAAAATTTCAAAGTGCTAAAACCAAGCGACCAAGCCACTCTCTTGCGGCAGCTAAGAGATGGTCAGAGAATTTTGGGTCATAGCCAATAACCCTTTGGCCGTGGCCAAGAACAGGTTAGAGAGTTTTAGGCCACGACCAAGAACTGGATAGAAACTCTTTGTCTGCGGCCAAGATGCCTGGTCGCGGTCAAGAACTGGCTTGATTCTTGGTTGATTTCCAACGACTATAACTTTTCACACACACATCGAAACGACACAAACTTTATATCATTTTAAAGCTTGCAAAGTCTACTACAACACTGCTAGATTTCATAACTTTCTGACATCATTTACTCATTTAAAACACCATGCAAACAAGCACCCTTACACAGCGTTTTTACAAAACAGAATTTCCAATTTTTCAACAAATGTTTCCAAATGTCCAAAATTCACAACCAAGATCACTTCCACACAATTTTCAGCATGGAATCCAATGGAAACATCAAAACTACCAAATTCACATTCCTTCCACATGTTATGTTTTAGGAAGAATTTAACACAAAATCCTACACTTTGCCAAATTTCACATTTAAGTCTCAAATCAATTCCATTTAGCTAAAGGATATCACAAGACACCAATACCGTCAACAAAACACCATGAACCCTCTAACACCCTAATTACACAAAAGTTAGGGCAAATTCCACAAGCCAAAGCACTCAACCAAACATCACAATACATATGTCAAAAGAAGGCTTTTGCTCACCTTTTCCTCTTTCCCTAGTTGGTGCTTTGATTCTCCAACCTCTAGCTTTTCTTGGATTCACAAAACACCTCCTCTTGAAAATCTAAAATCATACAAATGAAGCTTACATCAAGAGGAACAAGATTAGAGAAAAGGTTTTGAGCATTAGGAGTCATCTTCAAGGTCAAAATGCCTCACCTTCACAAAATCTAATTTCTCTTTCCTCCTCTACCATGGCCAACCAAGTGAGCTGAAGAGAGAGAGAGAGAGAGAGAGAGTGAGAAATGATGATGATCAGTTTTTCTTTCCCATATGATCTCTTGACCGACTTAACAAGTAAGAGGGAGGGAAGAGAGTTGAACATTTGACTTTCACTTTATTTGCTTAAATCATATGGTGCCAAGTGTCCAACTCTTGTGACTCCATTACAACAAGTAACCATTTAGTTAATCTAACTAATTCCATTAGCCAAGTAGCCACACCTCTTGCTCTTTTAGCTCTTAGTCAGTTTCCTCTTTGGTTGCTGAATAATTGACTGATAAGTTTCTTTCTTCTCGTTTTGCCCCTTACTATGAAAATTTCTACAGGATTACCACTTTACACATTATTTGACCCCATTTCTTATGCCATGCACCCTCCCCTTCATTTTAAATTCAATTTAATCTTAGTTACTATGATTGAGCTTAAATACAAGGTTTAAGCACTTTTGCTTCTAACTCAGGCCATAATTCGCACTTTATTCTCTGAAATTGTTTGCCTGATGTTCATTACATCCACTTTCTGAAATCATGAGCCCTTATTCGCATTTTGGGTCATTACATTTCTAGTCCCTCAATCCCACACCATTAGTCTCAATTAACAGAAATTGATGATTTGTCAAATCTAAGTAATGACTGTGCAATATAAGGCTGACAAAGCATGCTTATATTTTAATCTTTTTTAATATGATATTTTTATATTTAAAATAGTGTTATTAATTAAAAAAGATTCAAACAGAAAAACAACTATATATCTCTGCTAATTCTAGGTTTCATTCATATGATTCATCCTACCGCCAGCATCTCAATTCTCATCCCAGCATGGGTATACAGCAACATAAAGAGGAGAAAGAGTAATCACTACTCAGGATAAGGAGATAGACCAAAGTACTACGCGTCTTCAGAAGAAGGATTCGAAAATTCAGGATGAGACATTAAGAATGGCAAAGAATCTATTGCGACTTGGAATTAAACAACAAGCCATCAACAAATTAAAAGAAAAGGAGAATCAAGTCCAAAGGATCCAGCGCTCAGCTTGCACTTAGAATTCATGCATTTTTTGTTCCTCTTTTATTGTTGGCGCAACAATATGGAAGAAAAGTTTTTTCTTTTTTTTTTCCCGGATGGATGAAAAGTAATTTCTTGTTAAAGTTTATTCCGAATAGCTTAGTTTAGTTTGTTGCTTTTTAGATTTATTTAAAATATAAAAATATTGTTTTTAAAAAACTAAAATATAAGCATATTTTGTTAGCATTTAATTGCACAGTCATCACTTAAACTTGACGAGTCAACAATTTTCATTAATTGAGAGTAACGGTGTTAGGATTGAGGTATTAAAAATCTACTTTATAAACATAAGGGACTAACATGAAACTTGATACAAAGATAAAGGACTAAACGTATATTTTAGCCTATAAATATATATACACACAAGAAAGAGTGTGTAGATATGTCTATAATAAGCCAAGATAATATTGACTAAATTTACAAATGAGAGTTGAAATTATTTCATAAGAAAGAATTTTAATAGATGAAGTTGATTGTCACCTCTGCATAAAATTGACAAGAATATATGGAAGAATAGAAAGTGTATGGAAGAAACGGGCCTTTTATTAGGAAGGTCAATTATGCAAGAAGGGACAATCTCTTATTTATATTTTTCTTTCTGCTGGTCAACTCATTTTTTACATGGTATAATTTTTTTTCCAATTTCTCTTTTTTTCCAATTTTTCTATTTTGGTGGTCCGAGGAGAGATTGATTCTCCCTTCTTGGGCAAGTCCTAAGGAACGTTGCCTTGATAGTCTTTATCCCCACTGGGTAAGTGTGTAACCCCCTGCCGTAATTAATATTCGGATTACGCAATAAAGTGAAATAGAGACCAATAACGATCAAAACTCATTTACTAACCCATCCATCAGACGGGGTTTTCACAAATACCTTTCGAAATCATTTATAACCTGGTCTCACATTCACATTCCGAATACAATTACTACACGAAGATAAATCACATTTAATATATCAAAGTACGTAATTTAATAATTCCGGCAATTCTGGATTCCATTTATTAACTCAAGCCTTATGGGGCGTATTCGCCTATTATAAGCCCTCATATGGGGATTACACAAATCCATCTTAAATACATAACAAATCCTTATTCACATACATATATACACATCCAAATCCATATACTCCCAACTATGGTAACCACCTACCAAATCTTCAACCCGAAGGAAGTCCTTGCCGCCCTTGACTACTTACTCCATCCTCGATCCACTACCCTGTCTGAAAGGTTAGTAGGGGAGGGTGAGATTCTAGAGAATCTCAGTAGGAAAACAATATCAATATGCATGTACAATAAATGTTTAATGCATGACATGCTTGCATCACATAACTCATGCTCACACACAATGACACATTTGTAAACTCAATGCTTCGAACAATATACCTATGGCCATAGCATAAATTGAAACAGAGCTTCAAATTACATATAATCATGCAAAGCTAAGACATGCACCAACACACTAACACAGATATCAAATACATGCAGGAGAGATATGTTCCCTACACTTTTTCCACATAAGCTCCAGCTCCGGCTGCTCACGATCTGGGTGATCATCCAACCCTATAACCAAAATAAGTACATAGGGTTAATCCCTTTTTTCAATTCCTTAACTTTTAGATACTCAAGTTGGTTATCATTCATAACCTTTAGGTGGTTACTCAAAGCCTAAACATAAGCCTAAAGGGTTGGGAGAAACTTGACCAAAGTTCTCTTTTGAAACCTCACAAACCCATTTTTAGCTTCATCACTCGAGTGAGGGACTTATGCTCACCCGAGTCCCATCGAGTGAAGCCCAAGAAGTGACTACCCGAGAATACTGAACCCTTAAAATGGCAAGCTCACTCGAGCACTACCCTTAGCACTCGAGTGAGGCCACATAACTCGTGAGTGCATATTCACACTCTTGCCAAATTACCCGCAAGTGCTAACCCGAGACGCGGCTCCAAGTACAGAAGCACATGATCACTCGAGTGAGACCACCCTCACTCGAGTGATAACCCATATCACTCGCAGGTGAGGAAGTGCACTCGAGCCCTCTTCATGAGAACCTAGGCAAAACACAACGAGAAAAAGGAAAACACACGCCGCACTCTAGTGAGTTCCTCCCTCACTCGAGTGAGGCTATCAGAAACCCAGAACGTAGCAGATATAAGCATTTTCCCTAACTTAACCAATTTGCTTCCAATGGTTCCAAAACTCTACCACAAGGCTTGTCTCACATAATTTCACATAAGGAACCCATTGGACAACTCAAAACACCCAAAAACACATCATAATGACAATTTCCCTAATGGTCACACTTATTACACAATTTACTCAAATTCACCACTTTAACTTTCCAATGATTACAAACAATCCCAAAGACCATTTTACACATTCATACACCATTTTAACCACAATACTCCATCATTCCACAATTATACCAATTTAGGGCAAAAACAACAAATCACAAAACTCAACCATAATTCACAATATATAGATCAAAAGGGAGATATCACTCACCTCTTCCTCTTTCTCAAAGCTACTCCTCAATTCTTCATCTTCCAAGATTCCTCAAGCTCCCAAAACACATTCTTTCCCAAATCTAAAACCATAGCAATGAAGCTCTTATTACTATGAACAACTTTAAAGAAAGCTATTTGGGCTAAAGAAGACATTTACATAGCCAAACCTCACCTTTTCTTTTTCTCTCTCCACCTTGAGCTCACCGAAAATGGAGGAACAAGAGAGAGAATTGAGAGATAGTGATGATGAAGAAGAGATCAGCTTTTTGGGCCTCACACACACACAACCGACTTGAGAGAGAGAGAGGAGAGAGGAATGAGTTGAAATCTTGACCCAAATCCAAGGGTCCACAATTTGCCAAGTGTCACCACCTTGACCAACCTCCCATGAGCTCACATACACACATGCACATGGGATTCCACCCTTTAATCTATTACACAAATCAATCCTAACCATTGATCTTGAAGCTACCAATGAGTTTCCTCCTCGGTAACCGATCAACTGGTCGGTAACTTTACCGTTTTACCCCTGATTATGGCAATTCCCTTGGAATCACCATCAAACTCATTTTCATATTTCTTAATTCAATTTGGGATCCTGCTAAACCAGGGCTTAACAGTCCACTAATCTCAGGCTTATTCTCTAAGTTTAAGTCTCAAAATTTGGGTTATTACAAAGTGGGAATATGATTCATTGATTTGATTGAACCTAGTGGGTAGCGCACTACTTCAAAGCTTGCACCCGACAACTCCTTCCACTTCTCCCAGGGACAGGGACTATGGCTTTGATAACATTATTTTGTGTTATTTGAGCCTTGCAATTTTTTCCAATTTTTTTTCTTTTCAATGTTCTTTTTTATCTATACTTATTTCACTACTCCACTGAAAATTCCCTTTGGCCCTACCATACTCCAGCTTGGTAGTTTCTAAAAAGACCATTTTCTCACAAACAACAATTATCCATACTGGTATGACAAAATTTGATTAACTAGTGATGATTGAAAACCATTTCTTTCAAGAAAACACATCAGGGTCCAAGGCACAAATCCCGCCCACAAACCCACTACAAAAAAGCCATCACCTTGGGCACAATTAACAAACAGGAGAAAACATAGCCACGAGTTTTTTAACACTGAACTCTGCAACAAAGGGTTTATACAAAATAATTTCTAACACAAGGTATGATTGTAGATCCACCACAATATTAGAGTGAACAAAATAAGGCCTCGGGCCTAACAATGGTTAAGGAGTTATCCAAAACAATAAATATAGTATTTCAAAAACATGAGGCCCTAGAATGGCCATATATTAATCAATACATCACATTAATAAAAAAGAGGCCTATAAGGTTATCAATGCCAATGCCTTTGGCTGTTTCCCTTGGCGTCTACAGGGATCAGAGGCCTAGCCTAAAAAATATTAACAATGACTAAGTGAGTCATAAAACCGCAGTAACCAAAATCAATTTACAAAATATGCAAGAAAGGATTGTAAGTCCGAGAAGCAAGTTTATCGATTATAATAATAATATTCTTAATAGTAGAACACGACATAATACTTTCAATGATTAGAATCATCCCCACGCATCCATCCTACTCCTTCTTATATCTTGTGGACCTGATACAGCCTATCAGTGCTAGTATACCTAGTTAAAGGTTAGCTAGCCACTTCAAGAATACTGCCCCCTCCCATGCCACCCTCGATATACCATAACATGGAGGTATATTCACCCAAAACACTGAACTCAAAATTTAGGCCAGGAATGAGAGATTCGATGCGCACAATTTCACCGTATCTCTTCCACACAACCTAACATATCCCATAACAGAAATACAATATATTAGTATAGTTTTTTAAAACATTTTACGAGATTATCATTCCATACACAACATTTCATGAAAAATACCATAACTATCACAATAGTTACAATCTTAATAATAATCCCCACTACTCATATATACAAGTTGGAAAATACACTGCTTCACTGAACTAAGTTCATATTCAAACATACACATGATTTTTCAAAATATATACAAGTAGTGTAGATGAAAGTAAGGCTTAGAAAATACCTTACAGCCCAAAGCATGAATATAGAATAAATTAACCCCGGTTACCTCAATCCAAGCTCAACCTTAACTTGAGGAGCAAAGCACGAGCAATCACCGATCACAATAAAGCTCTATATTATCAATGTAAATACCAATCAACCACAAGCAACAATAAAATAAATAATTATACAATTCAACTCCTAAAAACCCAATTTTCTTTACAACCATTATCCTCAACGTCCCAATTTCCCTAACAATCATTAACCTCAACAATACAATGTCATAGATTAGTTCTCATGAGTTCAAATCACTCATTAAAATCCTTATATAACCTTTGCAATATCCTCTTACATCAATTACTCAATTTTATAAGTTAAAGTAAAGTTTCACCTCCAACACACCCATAGCCATAAAATCATATCAACATCCTAGGCCGAGCAAATCTTTCTTTTCTAACTGATATGAGCATAACTCAATTATTAAATAACTCTTCAAACCTCCACATAATCAAAATAATATCAAACCCTAACTCAAATATCAAATTCTAACTTATAATTTCATATAGCTCAAAATCTAATAAAACTAAACTGATTAAAATTTCAATAATACCTCCAATAACCCAAATAAATTGTTTAACCCAAATTTAATTGTCAAAAACGTCCTAAAAAATAATTTATGATATGTTTATAAGAGAAATTAATTATAAAATTATAAAACAACCAAATACTAAATCTAAACCAATTAAAATTAGCTATTAGCCTTCTTCTATCTATCTATAGTCATCTATTGTCAAAACCCAAAACTTTCCCAAAACCCTAACCCTAAAATTTAATTTACTCTAATCAGTACAATATTACCATCATTTGAAAGATAAAAATGAAAGGAACAACTTTTGTAAAGGAAATTTTTTTGAAAAGAAGTGAGTTTAATAACCTAAAAGATCTTATAAGGTCGCCCTAAGCGTTAAAAATGGAGATGGCGTGGAAGACAGGAGAAGAAAAGTACACTCTGGACCCTCCTTCACTATTGAAAAGACGTCAGGGTATATATATTTAAGGAATAATTCCAGAAAAATACCACTTGAATTTCAAAATCCCAAATTAGTGATTTGACAAAAATTTGCATTGTCAATCCCATTACTCTTTTTGTCGATCCCATTACGCTTCTTGTCAATGGGATTTTGAAGGTCAAATGGTATTTTTTTTTTTAGAATTCTTGCTATATTTAATGCCCCATGTGGCCCATACTCACATTTTGAAATAAAGGTGCCACATGCCCTGCTCATATTTCTTTCTTTCTTTTTCCCTTTTTCTTTTCTATTGCTGGTTTCTCTCCTTTTCTTTCATTTCATTTTGGTTTACATTATTACTTTTATATACTTTATTTTTTTATAACAATTTCTTATCATTTCTACTTTTTTTCATAAATCATATTTTAACCAAATCCTTTTTATTCCAATAATTATCTGCTAAATCAATTTCTCATCAATAATTATTTTTTAATTATAATTACATCCTAGAAATAAAAATAAGGATGTTACAGTATCCACCACTTGTCTAAGGTTTAGTCCCAGGATTTGGCAGCAAACTTAAAAAGCCATCTACAAACACTTTAGTCCCAATCATTTTGAATAACGTTTGCATCCTCTGTCTTAACATAATTGCTGGCACGGAGTTGGCCAATGCTTATTCCCTAGATACAGTCATTCCTCCTTCTTTGTAAAAAGAGGTTAACGACCCGTAGGCCTTCTACCTCCATATGGCATTGCTCTCCATCAGGCTTTCACCCATTGTGGAAAATTTCCCACCACCACCTCCCGTAGGAGTCTGGGTCATAGTTAATTCTGTTAGAAACTAAGCATGGTTAAGTCCGTTAGAAACTAAGCGTTTTTTCACTACTACAAAAATAGGGATTAGTAGCACACCTTTTGTAACACTTTTTTAAAGAAGTGTCACAGCTTCTTTCTATTTTTTTAATTTTTTTTAAAAAAGCACTTTAGGTGGCGCTTCTTCAAGGAAGTGCCACAGCTACTTGGTGACATTAGGTGGCGCTTCCTTGAAAAAGTGCCACATAAGGTGTTTTTTTCTTTTAAAAAAAATGAAGTAGCAGCTGTGGCGCTTACTTAAGGAAGTATCATAGCTGCTACGTATTTTGTGTGGCACTTAGCTTAGGAAGCGCCACACAAAGTAATTTTTTTTTCAAATTATTATCTCTCATGTAATCGACTTCTATCACATTTATCCTCTTAGTCTTCACTCGTCATCTAACACGTGCCATCACTCCTTATCCTTTTAGTCCCCACATTTTCTCCTTCTCTTCTTTTTGTCATTCATCACCGTCTCCACTTTGATCGGCACTTCCTCCTTATTCCTTTGTCACTCATCACCTTTGTGAGGATTTCCTTTTGAAAAAATTATGGTCTGCCAGATTTTTACATCTATAAATAATATATCTTCAATCATTTTCCCTTTCCTAAATCTTATGAAGATGGTGACACTTCCTTCCTTTACACATGCACACTCTCTCTTTTCACTTGTTTCTTCTTCCATTATTTTTATACTAAGCTTCGGATTTTACATCTATGTCGTCCAACTTAGCATTAGCTATGGAGTAGTAAGTTTATTTGGTCTAATTGCTATTTTAGCTGCATTTTATCACATATATAGCTTACCAGTTTATTTTGAATAATAGTTTCTTACTATTATGTTGCATATGTTTCTACAGGAGAAGAAATCTTTGGTATTTTATGATGGAGGAAATAGTGTTTGGATTGTTTTATCAATTGCAGCGTTGGTAAAGTACATTCATATTTACTTTCAAGTTTCCTGCTTTTAATTGTTCTAATTTTCCTTGATGAAGAATACTTTTGAAATTTCTTTTCTCATTTTATTCCTGAAAAAATTGTTCTCATTTTTATATGCTAAAAAATAAATAAGATAAAATTAAATGTTATTATATATAATTTGTATTTATTTAGTAGTTATAATTTTTAGTTGTTGTAGATTAATATTGATGATTTGCATTTGATGAAGAATGCTTTTGAAATTTCTTTTCTCATTTTATTCCTGAAAAAATTATTCTCATTTTTATATGCTAAAAAATAAATGAGATAAAATTAAATGTTATTAAATATAAGTTGTATTTATTTAGTATTTATAATTTTTAGTTGTTGTAGTAATTATTAACATTGATGATTTGCATAAGTAAAATAATTATTTATTTTTAACACCTGTATTTTAGTTAGTAGTGATTTTGTTAATTATTTATTTGTTAATTTATATTATTTTGGAGTTATTTGATTGTGGTTTGCTTTTTTTCATTTTGTTGTGGATATGAAAATGTGTTAAAAATATGTTATCAACTATAATGATAGGGTTCTTTTGATAAAAAAAATAATTATAGGGTTCTAAAAGAAAAATATGAAAATAATTTTTTTTAAAAAATAATACTTTAGGTGGGGCTTCCTTGAAGAAGTGCCACAGGAAGTGGCTTCCTGTGGCACTTCTTCAAGGAAGCAGCACCTAAAGTATTTTTTTTAAAAAAATAATTATTGACTTCCACTTTTTGTGGCACTTCTTCTTGGAAGCGCCACCTAAATTAATTTTTTTTAAAAAAAAATAATTGACGTCCTGTGACGCTTCTTTAAGGAAGCGCCACTGGAAGTGTTTTTTTTAATATATATATATATATATATGTGTGTGTGTGTGTGTGTGTGTGAAGTGCCACAGCTTTTTTTAGTGACATCTTGATATGTAGCACTTATTAAGCGCCACAGCTAGTTCAAATATAAGCGCTACATCTATATTTTTTTGTAGTAGTGTTTGTAGTGTTACTTGAACTAGCCTCGTGCGATGTTACTTGTCTTTTATTAAGCAATATCTAATATTGCATTTTTACCTATTTTAAGTATTGGATAAATGGTACATATTACACCTATACACTTTTTTTTTATTCAGATTTACAATAAATCAGTAGTACTGAATAATTTTACTTGTTTTATGTTAAATTTTTAAATTTCAGTTTATACAAATAAGTGAATAACACTCTCATTTGTTGAATAGCATATTATTTCATCAATGAAGTACACATTGTCTTGTGACAATATAATAAATTCTCTTACATCTTATTTTCATATAAGTATTGGCTTAAACACAAATAATATCTCTATAAGTATTCACATACAAATTAAAGTAATTTTCATCATGTCACCGTTATAGTGTGTAGTAAAATAACAAACTAATATACAACATAAAACTATATTCATATGAATTTAAAAATTTAAAAATTGTATTTTCAAGTTTTAAGAATTAAACATTATATATTTACACTCGATCTAAAATTATAAAAAATGATTAAAACAATATAATTGAACATTTTTTGGTGGTCCAAGGGCAAAACTGGTGGGTAATGGATGATGATCCGTTAATCATAAATAATAATTTTTTTGGTGGAAACCGTACATCATATTTAGAATATATATATATATAGCTTATGCAGACCTGGGCAACATGAAATTTTTTTGCAAAATTTAAAATAAAGATATAAACAAGGACACACTTGCAAAATCAAAGTCTGTACAAATATTTACTAAGAAGATAAATAAAACTAGGATGATCTTTGACCAATGTTGATCCAGGTCATAGAAGGAACCATGTCATCTTTCATACATGGACCATTTACAGAGAATTCCTTCTGAATCTCGCACAGAGCATTCATTTAATTGGAATCTCAACCTTCTTCCTTCAGACCATATCAGCACAGCCTTCCTTCGTTTCCTACTGAAGGCATATTCATCCTGTTTTTATTCATCCAAACATAAAAAGACTCTTTTTTTTTTTAACATATTGCCCAGTAACATAATCTATAATACTTCCCTTATGATCGAATAAAATTTCCCCCTTAGATCCCTAAAAGGAGTTTAGCCTATCATACCTGATTATCCTTCAATAATTGTTGATTAAAGATGATGTTGGTTGCAGCTATCACAGAGAATTGCTCGCACAGCTCAGAGAGACAAGAGAGAGAATTTGGAAATTCTGTATATTGCATTCAAGGATTGCTTACAGGAGGGGTGCTCGACTAAGGAGCTTACAGGGGCTTTTATAGACTCACGGACTCAACTCTATTTACATAACTAGGATTACAATTGACTCAAGTAACTATAACTCTAGTTACTTTTTCAAGACATTACAGGACATCTGACCTACTGAAGGACAATTACAGATAAAATAAAAGATAAGATTACATGACTCAACTTTGTCGGCCACCACCTGCCTTTTCTACTTGTATATATCTGCCGACACCTTTATTTGTCTTCTTATGCCGACACTTCTTCATAGTATACTTGGATCCAAGGTGATAGAAGGACTCTTATCATTTCCTCGGAATTCATGGCAATATTCGCATTCATGATTTGGATAATCATTGATTATTTGGCATATTTTTCTCTTAGTATCTGGGGTATTCTCCATTTTATTCTTCTTTATATTATCATACCAAAGCCCGAATTGCTTCTCATTAGACCTATCATTAGAGGACTTTTTCTTTCCCAAGGCATATACACATGTTTTATCAGTGGAATAATATACCCATGGATATTCTTCTTTTCCAGGTGTCATATTGGCAACCTTTATACGACTCATTTCTTGAAAAATTATATGATAATCCTGAACTCTTATATTGGATACTCTGAACTGGAAGTCTTCATCATCAGATATATCTTCTTTAATCTCTGGTTCATACTCCAATGGCTTCTTAGTAGTTCCCAGCCTAATAAGATTTATAGGCATATAAAACTTCTTTGAAGTGATCTCAGCTACAATTGAATAACACCTGATGAATATTTGATTTTGGGTTACAATATCAAAATAATCTCCAATAGCTTTTACTAATTTTTGCGGTAATTCTGCAATTTCTTCCAAATATCTGGATGGATATATACTTTGGATTAAACCATATTGATACAGAGTTTTTACAATCCGTGAAGGAGTTCCTTGATATATGATGGCTTTATTGAAAGCATAATGGGATACATATTTAATGGTTTTATGAGACAAAGAAAGCTGGTTCAACTTTTTGATAATGACTTTATAGAAATTATACTGTTTGGGTATCTCAAAGAGATCATTATTTGATTCTTTCTGAGGATGGTTATTCTTCTTGGTCTGGTCTTTTTCTTTTTCTTGTATGGACATTATTTGGGAAAAAGATAAATTTTCTGGTACAGGCTGGCTTATAGGAGTTGAGGTTACAAAAGAATTAGAGGTTAAGAGTGACTCAAGTCCAAATGACTCAATTAGATTCTGGGTATTGCGAATGGATGACTCGCCTGGAGTGTATGACTCCATTATAGGTGCACTTGGCTTATAAGGCTCAACTTCTTTTCCTTTATAGTTCATATCATGGACATCTGTCCTTATAGGTGATTTGGCAGTAACCTTACAAGTCTCATTTTGGACATCTGTCCTTATAAGTGGATTGGCATCAGCCTTACAGAGCTTCAAATTCTCAAGCTGAATATAAATGTCATTAAGTGAATCATTAATACCAGATATAGAGCTTGTAATCCCTTGTATACTGGTACTAACTTGACTACTTAATAGACTCATATTCATGTCAAGAATATTCATCTTCATTATAAGTTGGTTCATCATTGGGGAAGAATCATCTTCCTTATTCGTCTGAGTTATAGGACTTCTTCTTCTTACTGGCTCCATCTGCTTAAATAATCAGCAATTAAATTATTTTTTCCTTTTATATATTCAACATCATAATCATAATAGGCTAAATCAGATTGCCATTTAATTAACATTTTACTACTTAACTTATTTTGTTTTATTCCTCTAGATAACCAATGTTTTACCTGTGTGTTGTCTGTTCTTATTATAAATCTATTATTCACAATGAATAATTCCAATTTTTCTATAGCTTTTACAACGGCTAATAATTCTTTCCAGTTAGAGTGGTATCTACTTTGAGAGTCATTAAATTTTCCACTAGTATATCTAGTTATTTTCTCAGTTCCATCTTCATCTTCATAATATAAAGCTGCTCCCCAATAATTATCAGAGGCATCAGTATATATAATCCATTTTATATTTTCTTTTATAGGTATAGTTAACTTTGGTAAATTTTTACACAAAGTTTTTATATTTTCTACTATTTTTTCTATATTATTATCCCATTTCCATATAGTTTTTTCTCCTGCTAACTTAGATATTTTAGAGGTTAATTTTGATAAATTGGGTATATAGTTTCTAGCTTGATTCACTATTCCTAAGAAGGATTGCAAATCTTTTTTATTATTTATTTTCTTAAATTGTAATATTTTTTGGCTTATATGATCTTGCAATTCTATTCCATTTTTTGTTAAGATTTGTCCTAAAAAATTCACTTTTTCTTTTCTTAATTCCATTTTGGATGGTGATATATTTAATCCTTTTTCTTCTATTATTTTTACAAATTGTTCTAAATGACTTTCATGTTCCTTTTCATCTTTTGAAAATATTAATATATCATCTATATAAATTACAGCAAAATCTCTTATTGGTAATAACATTTTTGACACATATTCCTGAAATATACTAGGACTATTATGAAATCCCATTGGTAATACATTCCATTCATATAATCCTTCTGAGGTACTAAATGCTGTATATTTTTTACTATCTTCTTCAAGTTTTATTTGAAAAAATCCTGATTTACAGTCAAATTTACTAAATATAGTTTTTCCTCTTATTAAGTTAAACAACAAATCCATCTTAGGTATAGGATATCTATTTCTTATGGTTAATTCATTTAATTTTTGATAATTTATTACCATCCTAGTTTTTCCTCTTTTTTCTTCACTATGTTTAGACACAATTATAGCTGGTGATGAATATTCTGATCTACTTTCTCTTACAAGATTATACTTTTTCATTTCCTCTATATGCATTATAAATTCTTTTCTATCTTCTTTAGTCCATGCATAAGGTTTACAATTTATTTCTTTACTATAATCTTTCAATTCTATTTTAGCCATAGGCTTAGATTTTTCCCAATGTATTAAAGGATTTTCACTATAATTATCTATAATTCTTTGTTCTATAGTTTTTACTTCTATAATATTCAATGTGGCTAACATATGTTGAATTTCTACTGGGTTATTATTTTGTAAAAATTGTACTTCATGTTCGTTATTCTTTTTCTGGAATTTCTCATCTTTTCTTCTATATGGTCTAGTTATTCTTATACCCCAAGCTTCATGTTTACAAGGAGTTGTTAATATTATAGCTTTACTAATCATATGCATAGAGAAATATTGTTCTAAGAAATCTAGTCCTAAAATTACATCACAAGAAGGTTCATTATATTGGTTTAATTCTTTTATTATTAATTCATAATTTCCTATTTGAACTTTTACATCTTTTGCTTCTAATTCTAACATATGAATTTCTTTTCCTGCACTTTCCATTCTTAATGTCTTATTCTTCCTCTTCCACAACTCAGGTGGTAATACATTATATTTAGCTACTGTCAAGTTTGCTCCAGTATCAACCAAAGCATGATATTTTCTAGATCTATATTTTGCATATATAAATTTTATAAGTATGTAATATAGAGGTCTACTCATATCCTAGATAGTAATTCTAAACGTTTCTTCAATGTCTCTTTAATTTCTTTTCTGTCTTTTCTTTCTCTCATTACTCTAGCATATTCTTCTTCATATAATAAATAATGATTATCATAAATAAAGTTTAATCTTCTCTTTTCCCATTTATAGGTTTTACTTAATCTCTTAATTATCATTCTCAAAAAGCTTTTATTATTCTTTGGTATAATTGTAATATATTCTTTTTTTTTATATGCCCAATATTCATTATCTATAATCAATCTACTTTTATTCCTTAACTCTTCATTTAACATATGAATGTCTCCCATATTAACCTCTAGATAATAAGTCTAATTGTTTCTTTAATTCTTTCTTTATACTTCTTCTTTGTCTTTTCCTAGTTATGACTTCATTTACTAACTGTATATACATTTGATCATTATATTGAACTATTTCTAACAATTGGCTTATAACTGTATGTTCTATTTTATCTGTTTTGTTTGTTTTATTTATTAAGTACCTTAATAATCCTATATTACTTTTAGATATTCTTATATCATTATTTTCTTTATTGTAATACCAATTATTTTTATCATAAAGTGTGATTCTTCTATCCATTAAGCTCGTGATAACAGATTTAATTGTTTCCTAAATTCATCTTTTACTTCTTTTCTATGATATATCCTATTTACTGTATATCCTATTAATCTAAATCTCAATTGTTCATTATCTCCAATTTCTTGTAATACTTGATTTAATGCTTGCTCTTCTACTTCTTCCCATTTTCTCAATTTATTAATAAAACTTCTCATTAATCCTTTTTCTACTTTAGGTATTCTTATTCCTTCATTGTTTTTAAAATAATACCAGTTATTTTCATCATACAATGTTATCTTCCTGTCCATTTAAGCTTTAGATAATACTTTTAATCTTTCTTTTAATACTTTTTTAATATCATTTCTATTCATCATATTATTTACTACTGCATTATAAGCTTCTACAAAGTCTTGTGGTTGGTTATGATATACTATTCTTAATTGTCTTTTTTCTTTTTCATTACATTTATTTATCTTATGTACTATATGATTCATCATTGCTTTATCAACTTTTGGTATTACTATTTTTTCATCATCTATATAATAATAATCTTTATTTTCTTCTGATAATATTATTCTTATTATTTTTGCAGTTTGGTGTGTATTTATCATCATATTAGCTTTTGAATTATAATTGTCTGATGGTTTATGTTAAAGATTATTCTATCTTCTTGATTTCTATAAGGTTTTACTCTTTCTAAAAAATCTTTTCCTAACACTACTTTATATGATTTATTTGAGTCTTGCTCTATCCATAAAGTTAATTGTATTATATCTCTCTTATTAAATCTTATCACTATATTTGTCTTTATACCTTCATCTGTTTCTTCATACTCATTCTCTATATATCCTAATTCTATTCTACTTTTTTCTACATGTTCATCTACTAATGTTATTATTTCTTGCCATATTCCTTGCTTTTTTATTTCTATTATTATTTTATCCTTCTTATTTTCTTTTGTTATATCTAAATTTGTTATCTTTTGATTTATTTCAACTAATTCTGTATTTATAGGATTCATTAGAGACATTTCAGCTAACCGGCTACTACTTGCTATATCAATACTTCTCCTTGGATTCATTATATTTATTTGTAAAGGTTTATCTAGCGTATTTATTTTTAATGATCTGTTTCCTATATTGTTATTTGCTATTAATCTTTTTCCTCTATTATCATGGATACTTATAGTTTTATCTAGTTCTATTTCTAATATTTCAGGTAAGGTTATATTTATAGGATTTGTTTTTACTTCTTTTAATATAGGCATGAATTGTTTTTCTATACTTACTCTTCCTATTGATTTATTATATATTTTATGTTCATTTGTAAATACTAGTCCTACCATTGCTGTTATACTTATTGTTTTAGCACCTTTTAATAATTTAATTCCTTTTAATTTATGGTATATCATTATTGATTGGTCTATATGTTCATCATTTCTAGATATTGCAAAATTTGTATTTAAAGTAAATTTTAATTTTTGATATATTAAATTTCCTGTTAACATTCCTAATACACTATCTTATACACTATTTATTATTCTTCCATCTGTTATTAATAATTCTATAGGTGAATCTATTCCTTCTTTAAAATAAGCTTTTACTAATAATTGTACTCCTGCAATATAAATTTTAGTTACTTCTTCTTTAAAAGGTAATTTAGATATTTCATTTTCTATTAATCCTTTACTTATTAATGGTATTCTTAATATTCCTTCTGTTAAAGTTGATTCTATAGGATGTTTCTTTTGTAATATTATACATTGATTTTTAATATCCTTTTTTGATTTTAGTATTCTATTAACTCTACTCATAAAATTTTCATTAACTATCTGATCAGGTCTTAAATTTAATTTCATATCTTTTATTTTTTCATATTGTTTTGCATTAAAAGTTAATCTCTTTTCTACACTTCTTTCTGATGTATTTCTATATTCTTCATAAGTTTCATATTCATCTTCTTCTTTTGATTCTTCTATTTCTTTTCCTTCATCATGTAAAATTTAAATTCTTCTTCTAAGTCTTCTAAATATTCTATATCTGATTCTGATTCTTCTGTTTCACTTGTTTCCGATTCATTTATTACTTTTATTTTATATATTTCTATTTTAGGGTTTTCTATGTCACTGTATATCTCTTCATCAAATTCTAATGATTCTAATTCATATTCTTGGGCTTGTTCTAATATATTCATAAACTTCTTATCCTTTGGCTCTTTACATTCTGTTGATATATGACCTATTTTTCCGCAATTATAACATCTACATTTTCTAGGTTTTTTACTATAATTTATTTTATTTCCTTTCTTAAAATATTTTCTAAAATACTTCTTAGGTTTGTACTTCTTATAGAACTTCTCTTTTGGATATTTTTTGAATTTATACCTTTACTTATTATATCTCTTCATAGGTTTCCATTTCTTATCTTTATATTTTCCTTTTTTATATTTTCTCCTTATCTTTTTATTTTCATCTTTACATCCCCATCTCCTATTTCATTAATACCTACTCCTACATTTAATTCTTTATATTCTTCTATGTTTCCTTTTATATTTGTCGCATCCTTAAAATCTCTTTGAATTTTTTCTAATTCCTGTTCTTCTAATCCCATTAAATTTTCAATTTCATCATCTTCTTCTATTGCATTCATCATTTTTATTTGTGGGTTATATATTTTAAAAATATCTATTACATCTTTTGAATATATTATTTCTGCAATTTTACTTCCTTCTTCAACTTCTTCATTCTTTTCATAATTTTCTTTTTTAGCTTTTCCTTTCGTTATTTCAATTAATTGTTTTTTCTCTTCTTCTGTAATTCCTAAATTATTAAGCTTATCATTAATCGCCCATAAATTATTATTCATTATTTTTTGTCCTTTTATTACCTATTCTATGATTAATCTTGTTTGTCTTACATTTTCATCCATATTTTGTTTATATATTTTTTCTTTAACATTTTCTAATTTTTCCATCTCTTCCAATGCTTTCATCATATTTAATTTTCTATGCTTATGAGTTATAGGTTCTAATAATTCATTTTCTTGTTTTATTTCGGGTTCTTCAATTTCCATATCTGTTACTCCTAAAGAATTCATTATAGTTTTCACATTTGATTTTATTATTCTCAAATCCTCTGTATTACTATCTATTCTCTTTTTCATGTGATATATTTTTTCTTCTAAAGATTGACTTAAATATTCTAATCTTTCTTTTCTATTACTTGGCTTTTCTAATTTTACTTTTTCTTTTATATCATCTGGGACCATTTCTAATATTTCTTCTAAATTATATATTTCCATTAAATCATAAATATTCGGGTTTATATATGTTCCTATCTGTTTCATCATATACATATTATTCCAGTTTATTAAATTCCAAATATTATCTCCATTTCCCCCGGGCATAAAAGGTGTAAATATACACATTTCTTCTTGATTTCCTATTAAAGATAAATGAGAACTTATAGGTAAATTATTTATTTCTACTTCATATGTTCGAGGTTCTAATTTTCTTATAATATTCATCTTATATTCCTGAAAATATATATCTTTAATTTCTAACAATCAGATAAACTAATTAAGCACAAATTTATCACAGACTTTAAAGATTTCTATCAAAGCAAAATATCTACCGAAAGTAGTATGAGAATTAATAGGGATCTAAAAGTTCCATTTTATCGAACCATAAGCTATATATGTATATGATAATGACGTGTGAATTAATTAGAATAAAGAGGATGCTGTTGTGTGAGTGGATGATTATGTGTGAAGCAGAGATATAAATTTTTTTTTTTTGACCTGGAGCAGAGATATAATTCGAAAATGGAAGTTGGAAGAGACAAGAACCTTTGGTACGCTGAAAACAATCAGCAGAAAGCCAAATTGCTTAGATACATACATGACAAACTGTGATACCATATTACATATTTATTATATATATATATATATATATAATAAATATTATGTGGAAACAACATCAATATCAATACATATATTTAATACAAATTAAAATCCACATAAAATTGTACTAATAGATCATGAGTTACAAATAATATGCTGGCTCAATATAAAATCTAGTTTATAGTATAATTTGCATTATAAACTAAATCTTATATTAAGGACTGAAAATAATATAATTTATTTTTCAAATTTCACAAAATGCATCAGTTGTTTATAGGGAAAATTGCCATAAAAGACCTCATTAGCCTAATATTTGCTGAATGGAACCTGACCTAATCTGTCATTAATTTCGCAGAAGTAAAAGACTGAAATGCCCTTAATGAGAAAAGAGAGGGAAATGAAAGGAAACATAACAGAACCAGTGAATTGCCCACGTAATAAATAGAGCAAGTGATTGACGTCCTCCCTAGCTTCTTCTCCTTAGCTATGCACAGATAAACATCCTCCCTTCTGGCCGTCGTTCACTGTGGATGCTGCCGGAGGTTCGATGTATCAGTAAAGGGGAGGTGAGTTGTGTCAAGACCCTTATTCTAGAGCTAGGTTTTTGGTGGAGCTGATGATTTGCATTTGCTTTAAAGCTAGGTTTTTGCATTGTTGTTTTACTGAGTGAGGAAGTAGTAAATAAATTAAATTGTGGCTTCATAAGGTTTTCTGATTTTCTCCATAATCATCAAGGTTCCATTTACTTTGTAGTAGATAGATTTGTATCCAATGTTGAGTTGTTTACAGAGTAGCGTATTATGTCTAATTTGAAGAGCTGTTTTGCACATAGGGGAGAGTTCTTTCACATAGGGAAGAGTTCTTGCACATAAGAGTGCTTGCACATAAGGAAGAGTTCTTGCACATAAGGGAAGATCTTTCGCACATAGTTCAGTGGCACTTGTGAGGACTAGATGAACCTAAGTGGAAGAGACATTGAACAAACGGAACATGTTTTATACATAGGGAAGAGTTGTTGCACATAGGGGAGAGTTCTTGCACATAAGGAAGATGTGTTGAACATGGGGGAAGATCTTTCACACATGGTTCGGTGGCACATGTGAGCACTAAAGGAACCCAAGTGGAAGAGACATTGAACTAATGGAGCAAGTTTTGCACATAGGGAAGAGTTTTTCCACATAGGGGAGAGTTCTTGCATATAGGGAAGAGTTCTTGCACATGGTGGGAGATCTTAGAAATGAAAATGAATCCAAGTGGGAGATCTTTCGCACACAGAAGAAGAAGTTTTGCACGTAGGGGAAGATCGTTGAACATTCCTCCACATCTTGCACACATGGAAGAGTTTTTGCACAGAGGGAAGAGTTTATTGCATGTAGGGGACGAGTGTGTTTGCAGACCACACGTAATATACAAAACAAGTACTAGTGTACCACAGTTGTATATAAATAATTGAATTTCATTTACATTACAACAAAAAATGACGACAAACTTCAATATGAACAGAATAAATACAACGTTGACTACTTTCTCCTTATTTTCCCAGGTTTCCAACCTTCAATGGCATGTATGATCATGTCCTGATGTTTATTCTTCTCATGGGCTACTAGCCACTAGACCATTCAACCCGCTTTTGATCCATGTCTTCTTGCTCAAACACGTTCGCAGTCAAAGAAAGTGCAATTGTAACAAGTAATATACCAATATATTCACATTAGGCATAATGAAACCATTCTACTCGAGCTTTCTAATATTTTCCTAGCTTTGCAACCAAGAGATCACATATATTCCACAGTCCCATCTACACAAAAATGAAATAAAAAAACATAAAAATGCCATCCATTCATGCATACATTAATGATTAATGCTAAACCCACTGCAACTAACTCACCCATTGTTTTGTTGTTGAACAAGAACAAATCTAAACTCAATGTAAGGGTTGTATCAATAGATGTCACGATTAAGGTGTGCAAGTAATTCACCAAAATATTTACTCTGTCAAAACGAAAAGTTCAATGACTATAGCTTGTGGTTCACATGTAAACAATTTGAAGTTTTAAAGGAATATGACTGCAAATGAGATAGAGTATGGAAGATGATGATGGAAAGTGAAGCTGCAAGATTTTATATATTAGGCTTGCTCAGAAATTGAAGTTAGGCGAGAAAGGAAAGCATACTACCATTTGTCATCAGCATATGGTATATCTCCATCTGAAGCAGTGAAGCCATTTGTGGTGGGGGTGTTTGAGTGGATTGGTGATGAGGAAAGAAGGCGCCAAGAGTGGTGGGGAATAAGGGTTTAATAGGGAGGCATGGATTGATAGCAGCTCTCCCTAACAAATTACTGGCCAGTAAAGGGAGTGTGAGGATTGATGATGTGGGATGAAGATTGATGATAGAAAAGTTTAATGCCTTGAAAAAATGAAATGAACAAAAGGCATGATGACAAAGAAGCGATAAGACCACAAAATTTCAGAAAGTCTAATATGGAAAGTTGGAAACACATTGTTACACAAGTGATGACAAGGAAATGATGGCATCCTAATAGAATTAAGGAGGCTAATGATGGTGACTTAACATTCACATCCACAAATGCAATTAAATTTGAAAACGCATATTGCAAGTGATGACAGGAATTCCAAGGCACCCTGAGAGAAAAGGCAGATTACAACCTCTTGATAAAAAAGATTTTAAAGGCAATCTTAGCTTGCACCAAAAGTAATGACAATCAAATGATGCCAACAAAATACCACATAAGAGGATCATGAGGGTGACTTAACAATGACTTCCATATGTGTTGCATTTAACACATATGAGGTGTCACTATATTGGACAGTAGAGTTCATGATACAAGGAAAAGGCATATGCAAAAGTCATAAAACATACCATGTTTATATCAATTTTAGTGACAGGGTAGCTATGTCATGCATGCTGCTAATATGGATGGAAAAAAAGAGGGGGGTTGCTAATGCAGACACGTTTGAAATTAGAATAGTGGAATGTGACATGTTTTGAACATATTGCAAATTAAATATAACTGCTAATAAACTACTTCCCTCCAATGATAGCTTTTGAACATATTGTAGATTAACAAAACACCAACACACCTTTGCTAAAAACATGAAAACTGTGTCTTAGCGATGTTAGACCGATTTAAAGTAAGCACTGAGAAAAGTGATAAAAGGTAGGAATACTCGAAGCTCTTCCCTTGTAGGTAAAGGCAAATTCTACATAATTTGGTGATGGGCATTAGAAACTTGCAGAAAGTGATAAATCACTTCGGTTAAATAGTTTGGTAATTCATGCAATCAAATGTGTATGTAAAAGCATGTTACATTAATATAATTTGACAATTTCCTATGAGACAAAGTTAGCAAAATAGAGGTAATCAATATACTTAGTGCATACAATCGTGCAAAGAGGTTTTTTCACACATCACCAATCATGCTAATAGAAATAAGAAGGTAAATTCAGCAGATTGAAAAGGCAAAATAGGAAATATGAGAACAAAATAGCATCCATTCCCATGATAGCAGAGTCCTTGCTGAAATAGTGAGTAGTATAAACAGCATAGAGATATGCGCAAACATGAAAATCGATAGCAATAGGTCCAATGAGGCTAATGAGAGTGACTTAACATTCACGTCCACATATGCAATTATCATATCATGTAAAATTGCCATTATATAGGGTACAACATTTTTGCAAAAGGAGAGAAAAGCCTTCCTACCTCCAGGGACTCAGAGTTATAAAAGAAATGCTATGTGCATGCGCAGAGTGCTCCACCTAGTAAGGGTACCTGGAAGAATCAGACAACATCTGAATAACAACTTGTCTCGACCTTATAGTGAAGAATAAAGACATCGTCCAGATGAGAATAGAGATGTCAAAATCCAAAAGAACCGATGAAGGTAGGTGAGGGAAGGAAATATTTGAATAGGTAAAAAATTATTTATATTACATGAGATAATTGCTAGACGAAAACAAACAGAACAATGTCGAGCTTAATTTTCTAAACATACAGGTCTAAATCTTAATTTTCAAAGCAACGCAAGTAAAATAACTTGCTCATTGGAGGAGGAGTACTTAAAATGAATGTCTAAATCAGTGATATAAAAATATCATTTGGTCTTTAAATGCAAGAGAAGTTATTTCTAAAAACCAGGGAAAAAGAACAAACGGGAATAATGGTGATGATAAAATGAAGAAAGTGAAAAACAGGACCACAAACCTCGGATCTTGGGTGTTTTTCAGAGCGCTACTACTTGGGGAGGCCGCCGCCGCCGCCACCGTGCCCAATACCTCCTCGACGCCGCAAAGAGCAACACACCACCCTACTACCGCAATAACCCTAAGACCTCGCCTCGCAGCCACAGCAGAGACCAATCTTACACCGCCGCCTCTAAGACGCACACTCCGCCACCCCACACTCTCGTCCGATTTTCTCCACTGAGTTCACCCTTCTCTCTTCAACTTCGCACGCCTTCAAAATCAAAAACATTCGCTGGTTCTGTTTCGGCCAATTCGACGGTTCTGTTTCCTTTTTCTTTCATTTGCCCTCTCTTTTCTCATTAGGGGCATTTCAGTCTTTTAGTCCTACGAAATTAATGACATATTAGGTCAGGTTCCATTCAGCAAATATTAGGCTAATGAGGTCTTTTATGGCAATTTTTCCTTGTTTATATCCCTTGAGCTGTTAAGTATCAATAATATCCTTGGATTCTAAATCCCTCCCGTTCTAAAAAATGTAGAAATTAAACTAGACAATTAATTTGTAATAGTCAAGTTAGTTGCTTGTGAAAAAATGTATATTAACTTTCTCCAATGTACTTCTTTTAATCATTTGCATTACAAAACTCCCTTGATGGAAAACCCCTTCTTTTGTACAACGTGCTATCTCTCAAAACTCTTTGTGGATAGCCCTATCTATAAGCATCAATCTCTCAATAAAGGCACCAATGTTAGGAGCACAAATCTAAAGAGATATCTCATTCCAAAAGATTATTTAACATGTTAGGTGGGAAGACCCCTAAACTCAAAATAGTAATTATATTTAAGATCGGAGGAAGGATCTTTATCACCTTAAGAATAGAATAATAAGAAAATTTGTGGTTCATGGATGAGAGAGAGAGAGAGAGAAGCATCTATGATTAGAAGAGACACATTCACATTAAATCTAAATCTAGTAGTGGGTAAAAGGAATGTGAGAGAGACAGAGAAAAAGAACAAGAAAAGGGTCATGGTTTTGTACCAAAACTTGTGGCACACTTCCACTAAATCATATATATATATATGTGTGTGTGTGTGTGTATGAGTGGCTACTTGCTGTTTCTTATTTCATGTCACGAGACAGATGTTTCCACTTTCAATTTATACCCTCATTTTCCATATAACGACAATTAATAACCTATATCTTACCCTCCACATGCAATTTTATTAGTATTATCATGTCTTATAGTTTTGTTATAAATATATGGTTATGGCCGCCTTAAATACGATGTATGATGTATGTATCAGGTAGGAGTCTATATAAATGCAAAAGATGCTTTTAAAAAAAGCTACCACACTGATCTTAGCCAAAAGGCCGAGAAAAAAAAATGAGAATATATAAGGATTTTTAATATTTAATAATGTGAATTGCATATGGAGTTAAATTTCGTCGTCACATTTGTTAACTTTTAGTGTCTTCTATACTTTTCTTTGAGTACATTGTATCAAAAAAAAAGTTCATGCTACTTTGTCTGCATTTATATTTCAAATCCATCGGATAAAGTTGAAGGGAATTGTAAAAAAAATGAGAGAGAGAGAGAGAGAGAGAGAGAGAGAGAGAGAGAGAAGCAAGTGGCTTGAGTCTATATTTTTAGTCAAGAATGAATCTTTTAAGTTAGGTGGTGCCAAATCTTTTGTCACATGAATATTAATAGAAGAAAATATATGTTTTTTGTTTGTATTTAGATTATTCTAAATCCACCGGATCAATTTGAAGACAACTTAAAAAATAAATAATAGATAAAGAACGACAGAAGAAATTGAGTTGGCCTTCCCTTTTTCTGTTGAAAACGAATAATAAATCCTCTAAAATTAAAGATGACATCGTTTCATAAAACGTATAAATATTATCAATTGCTAGGGTGGGCTTAATTTAAAAATAAAATAAAAATATTACTTTCTTTTTCTTTTTTTTTTGCAACGAACAAAAATATTATAATTACATGTAGGTAATAGATCCAAATTCATTTTTCAGGGAACAACACCACACACACACACACACGTTTGTCTTAATATATGCATGTTTTTTTTTTTTTTTTGAATTAATCAACCGGTATCCACCACTACCAACAACCAATCAATCCAATTCACAAAAATGTATCATAGGTGATCGGTATTTAGTGGTCGGAAATTTTTATTCTCTGCTGTACTTGTCATGTTGTAATGTAGTCATAAAGTCAAAGGTGTGACAGATATACAAATGTTCAAATTAAGGTGTAGGGGGTCAATAATTCATGTAAGAATAAAATTGAATACTGACTAAATAGTCAATAGTCAAGGAATATGTATTTGTTTTTTTTAAGAAATTTAAAAATACTCCCCTTTAATCCTTAATATAAGACCTACTTGGAGATTTAAACTTATTCTTAAATTAAGATATATTTTTCATATTTTTCAATATTTTCTTAATTCACCATTATTGATGCTCCCTCAACAATAATCAAGTATGAGACATATGTAGGAAATTAAAGAAGATAATTAGGATGTTCTAAAAAAAAATATGTCATATCAACTTCATTTAACTAACTTTCTTAACTTAATTAAATTAGATAAATATGTTTTATATTAATTATAAGAGGAAAAATTAATTTCTATGTGAGTAGGCAATAGGTTGGGTTTTTATACCATGCATGAGTCTCAGCTCTTTGAAAACATGTCCCTTTCTTTCCTTTTCAAACTCCGAACATATAATTATTGCTTATTATTTGAGCTTTGTGCATATATATGGAATATAATTTTTTTTTTGGCCAAGACATTTGAAATCTAAAATCAACTTTTGAAATTCACAAAAAGTAATTATTCATAATGAAATTATTCAGAATAATAACAGTAAGTGTTAAACACCCCCCCCCCCCCCCCCCCCAAAAAAACACACACACACATAATGGCAATCATATTACCAACTTGTGTGATTTTTTTTTTTTGAACAAACCAACTTGTGTGATTCAACATATACAAACATAATTTGGAACGTGTGATAATTAATTTGCAATAAAAAACAGACTTGATAATGGCTTAAGAGATTAGGATTTGATTTTTTTAGCAAGTTTATTGTTAACCTAATCATTTCATTTATACAATTAATGTTAGAAAACAAAGGGACATTTGCTCCCCACATACGCCCTTTGTTAATGCTGTTTGTCTAATAATTATGATGTTTTCTTCTTCTTCTTTTTTTTCCTTTTAACTTTTCTAAATAAGATAAAGGGAAAAAATAATAATACTATTATTGGAGCTTTAATGACCTCATTATGTGAGCCTGAGCTACCCCACAGTTAATGTATATATAAAAACTTTTTGTTGGCATTGAGAAAACACAATAATAAGTAGAGATTGATTGGCACAAATAAGGGTTGGGGCGATTTTATTTTGAGGGAGGACCTTGTTAAAAGCATGAAGGATTCTCATTGCTTGAGAAAGTTGTTTGGATTAGTTTTGAAACCTAACTCCTAATTACTCCTCTGGTTCTTAATTACACTGCAAATTAAGTCCTATCTGTACAATTAGAGGTAGTATATATGTAGCAGCTTAATTGAGATTGGTCTACCCATTACTCTCAACAATATTTTAGCGGTAGAGTATATTCTTTCTAGCTTCCACTGTGTTTAGATCAAAATGGTCTTGGTGTCCATCGTCTCCGTATATACAGGTATGTCAACTTTTTGTCATAATTGATGGGGAAATTTTCAAAATAAAAAACACTTTCAAAATATCAAAACTCGAAATTAGTTTTGTTTTTCATCGATTACACTTGATTAACAATTGACAACTCATTTTAAGTAGGAAATCACTAATTTATAATTTTCAAATTTTGAATGTAGCTAGTTTTCTAGAATTTTCCCAATTTGAAGTTAGCTTAGGTGCTAAGGGTGAGGTGGAGTATATGAAGAAACAAAAGGATAATCTGCTTCTAACCTTAGGCCATGATAAAGAGAAAATGTCTACTTCTTTTTCTTTTTTCTTTTTGGCTGCAGACAGAAAATGTCAACTTCATACACACACTTCTGGTCCTATTTATATGATAAAAAGAGAAGAATTTTTTTTCCTAATCATGGGTATCTTCCTGTTAGAAACAATTCTATTCGAAAGAGAGAAGAAATTTTTTGATCCTATTTATAAGGCACCTCATTAAATTTTTCATATAAATTAATGTAGCGCATTTTTTCCTTTCATTTATTATTGTGTTAACTTTGTTCTTATGGGATATAATATATATTATATAAGAATAAAGTTAAAAATTTATTGAATTTTATGACTGAGTTAATAAAATTTAGGTTTTTCTTGATATGTATAAAACATGCTAAATATGCTTTATAAATAGAACATATCACTTTTTATTGGCTGTAATGATACATAATTATAACAGTCGATGGGCAAGTAGATGTAATTAAAAGAGAGACAAAGAGAAAAATAATGAAAAGGGAAAAGCGCATAAGCAGCAAAACCGATATTAGTGGCAGAAAGTAGGGCCCCACTTGAGAAACTCATGTTTTCCACTATTCCCTCCCTGTTTCCGAGTTATCGCTTATAAGCTTTCATCACATCACACATTCTTTCATATTTCATTCTCAACTTCTTCTCTTCATCTTGTTCTTGTTCACCTGCCATGTCCACCAGAATTCATCCTAGCCGTCATCATCATCAACAAGGCCAAGATCAGTCAATGTCCAAAGAGATCAAGACTCATCATCACCATGATCAGCCTTGTGTTCTCACTGTGTGGAAGAGATCCACCATGAGCTTCCAAGGCACCGATGGCTTCACCGTCTTTGATCACCATGGAAAGCTCGCCTTCCGAGTCGATAACTACTCCAGAAACAACTCCTCTGCCATCCTCATGGACGGTGCCGGCAACGCCTTGCTTACCCTCAAACCTCAGGTATTTAACCTTAATTACATCGATAATATTTGGACAAGTTTTTGTTATATGAGCTCAAGTCTAAAAAGAGACTCTGTGGGCCCCACCATGGGACTTCCACTCTTTTTCCTGCCAATTAGAACCTCTATGGGTAGCCCTTTCCAAGCTTATGAGATACTTTTACCCAATAACTAGCTAGCCTTCCATATCTCTTGAACTTATAAACTCTATTTCTCTTGTGATACTCTCGATGTGGGACTTATAAGGATACTTCCCTCCTACCTGGCCTCCATGGGTAGTCCTTTATGAGGTTATCAGGTGTACTCTCACCTAAAGACTAGCAGGTGGGCTAAAGGAACATCTTGAATTTATAAACCCCACTGTTTTATTATAAGGCTTCCCGATGTATAACTGAACAATTTTTTCATAAAACAAGCTATATCACTCTATGCATTGCACAAGGGAATATTATACTTAAAAATATTAATTGCGATAGTAATATATGCAGAGATATAATGTTAGGGAGTATGATTATCAAAATATCTTGATAGAGTAATAAACACATGACATTGACATTAAAAGTTACATGGAATTGATTTTATTATCATTGTCAAAAAAAATGTCCGAAATTGGTTTTGGATATGAAGGGAAAAACATTTACACCCCACACATAATTATTTTTATAGCCTCCAAATGTCTATTTGGTAATTATGATTTTTAATTCATGATTTAATATCTATTTTCCAATGCAATCTAATTGAATTCAGGATTTAATATCTATTGTCAAATTCAATTTGCTTTATTCACTACTACAAAAAGGGGCTTTAACCTCCCAAATTTGGCACTTTTAACGTCCCAAAACGGGGGGACGTATATGCTGGGGGCGTAGTAAGTTGAGACAAAAGACGTCCCAAATGGTAGGGACGCCTAAAGTCTGACTTTAGGCGTCCCAAATTAAAATTTGGGACGCCTAAAGTCCCCCAGGATGGGACTTTAGGCGTCCCAAATTGTAATTTGGGACGCCTAAAGTCCCCATAGGGTGGGACTTTAGGCGTCCCAAATTACAATTTGGGACGCCTAAAGTCCTACCCTGGGGCACTTTAGGCCTCCCAAATTTTAATTTGGGACGCCTAAAGTCCCACGGTGGGAGACTTTAGGCCTCCCAAATTTTAATTTGGGACGCCTAAAGTCCCACCTGGGGGACTTTTGGCCTCCCAAATTTTAATTTGGGACGCCTAAAGTCCCACCTGGGGGACTTTAGGCCTCCCAATTCTTAATTTGGGACGTCTAAAAGTTAGGTTTTTTTTTTTATACCATAATTTACATTCTGTATTACCCAACGAATTGAAACTGCAGAAACAGAATAAAAGATGGATTCATAAACCACACTGTCCGTTACAAACTAGTAAGGACATCCAGCACTACAATCTTTACTATATATACATACAATAACCTTTCATGCAACCTACTACTATATATATCAACAAAAAACAACCAGAAAGTGTCAAAACGCTGTCATCACACAAGTACAAACTGATATAAAATAACAAGTTTACTGCTCTAAATGTTGAAGAAGATGTCCAGCCAAAAGATCTCTGATCAAATCAAGGTCTTCACGTAGGTAGGCATCTTGATTATCAAAAATCTGAAAATTAGAAAGTAATAAGCTTTGATGAAATGAATCTCAAGCAAATGAATTAATTAGCATTTCGATTAGAACACCAAAAATATTATCATTTGAGAATGAAGAAGCGATTACCTTTTTAAAATCGCTAGTAATTCCACTTTGAGTTATGTTATACATATAAAGTATAACATAATATCCGCATTCAGTGTTGCCAGGTTGCCGAGGGCACTTTTAATCAAAGGGATGCAATTGGTTGTTAAAATCAATAAAGGTATGTCTAAAAGGACCGTCAATGAAACAATTATGTAGGATCGAATGTACTTACTATGGGATAAAACCACTTTGGCTTTTTAACAACCATACCCTCGCGTGACCCACCTAGGATTCTATATGTTTGACAAGCACTATCATGAAAAGCAAAATGAACAGAAATTAGAACCATTCATTTATTTTTGTTGTCAATGAAATACAAACAGGATAACTTACGTGTCGAAGACGGATTTTGTATCTCTGTCTGGCCTGTTACTCAAGGGATCAAACCAATAGACTACGTTGCGGCGGGGACATATAACACACAAAGTCCAGTGGTTTCTTTAACAACATATACACATTAAAATGAAGTTAGATGAGTGAGAAGACAATTATTTAGTAAACTTCTGAAATTGACAAAATGTAAATACGAACCGTTGGACAATGGGTGCTAGATAACAACGAAGTTTGGTTTGTGCCATTTGGTAGCCGACATAGTGAGTCCTATGCGCCACAGTACAAGTATCCCCTGTCGTATTCGCAGGACATAAGAATCCATACCAATTACCTCTTTCCATGTTTGCGCAGAGATCGTGGAAGGTGCTATAATAGAATTAAAATTAGGAATCAATTCTTGAATGTATGAAAACAAAAAACCACTAAATGAATTCTATGGGAAAATTGAAAAAAAACTTACCGGACTGCAAATTTGACCCAGCCTGCATCTATCTCCTCCAACCTGATAAACTGCTTGAGATCTTTAGAGTCAATCGTGTAGGGATACTCCACTTGGCCCACAATCCCTGGAGGCATCTTCAAGTCAATCTGTTTAATGCCCTTGTAGATCTGTTGCAGCCGTGCTAATAAGGGCCATTTGGTCGCAGCTTCGTCATCCTTTTAGAACATCAAAAAACAAATTGTTATTAGGATGCCAACAGATTTTCAGTAACAGTAAGGTAATTCCTACCATTGGAGGTGTTGCGTCTGAACCAATAAGATTGCGAGGCCAAAGGATGAAAGATCCTATCGCTTGACCTAACGTGCCAACCTCTGGATCGGGAGCAGGGATGGCTGTACCTTCTTCCCCCTTTCTAACACTCGTCACATTCACCCTACGAAAATCCTCCGGAATTTGCTGATTATGGTGGGTGGTAGCACGTGTGTGAACGAGAGCATCAGCAACAACACGCAACAGTGGATCATCCAAATAGAGGGTGCAAGGGTCTCCCGACACTGGAGTGGGAGAAGGGTCGCCAAGTGGTCCCGACACTGGAGTGGGAGAAGGGTGGCCAAGTGGTTGCTCCAGAGGGTTGTAACTTCCTCTGGTGCTATTGAAGGCCGGGGATTCCTGAGTTCGAGCCTCGTCCCTTGCCCTTTGTGCTTCAAACATCTTTGCCATTTCAAGTTGAAGCTCTGGCAAGAGCTCTTGTCGGAGCTTGTCGCGAAGGTTGGCCTCGATCTCTCGTTCGAGGTCCTCTCGAATCTTGGCCACAACGTCCTTACTAGGTCCAGCTTGTGACGAATAACGTGGCTCTCGTCCAAAATACCTCGCGGCACTAACTCCCCGTGTCTCTCCTCGAACACGACCAAGGTCATCTGCCTTCCCAATAGCCGTTGACAAGATGTCCATCCGTGTACTTGGATTGAATGAACCTTGGCTACTCTGCTCGTCCAGGTCATCCTGTAGCATGCAGTTTATCGTAAATGTATCGAAACCACTCGCGACATGTAAAAAATTAGGTACTTATGGTATAACTACTTACAATCCTCGCAGCAACCTCAGCAACAGTCGGATTTATGTACTTCCCAGCCTTAATCCTCCCTGCCTTCCATTTTTTGTGACGTGGAGGAGGTGCCGGTGGCTGGATAACAACGCTAGGATCAGATTCCGCTGCTTCCTTCATTTTCTGTAACTCTTCTGCCATCATTTGCCGCTCAAGCTTCCGATATCCACCGCGAGACATGAAATGTTGATATTTATTTTCTGCTTGCCTCTGGGCATTTGCTGCACTTAATTTCTATGAATGAAAAACGACAAAAAATGAATCAACGATATAAAGTATATGAAATCAACGATATAAGTAGTTCTATATCATGACAGAAATCTTACCAAGAACTCAGGATCTGCTCGTGATACCGCAAACAACCTCCAGTCCTCTGGAGATAAATATGTATACTGTGCACATGGATCGTTACCCCTAAGGGCCCCTCGAATGTAATGCTTTGTTAGCTTGTTCTTGAAACCTTTCCATCGTACACGAACCTCATCCATCTAGTGCCTATGCATCTCTGTGGTGTCGGGGACATCGTATGTTTGCTGCAAGGTAAAACATAAGATTATTATATTTGAAACAATAAGAACAAAGCTACAATGCAGCAAAACTTCATACCAAAAGTTGCTGCCAAATCATGTCTTTCGTTTTTGGGGGAACCAATCTCCAATTATCGTAGGTAATGCGTACTTTGCTTCGAGCCAAAAGCCCTATGTAGCTAATGAAGTGGTCTTCCTCAGGACCAATTGGATTCAGATTATGATCGAAGTCTATATGCAGCCTCTCCTGTTGATGTTCATGACGTGCAACCAATGCTCCCATCTTTGTACAGCCTCTAACCCTCCTTCTTGCTGGGGGTTCAACTCTAGGAATTTCGTCATTGCTAGAGCTTTCGTCATCTCCACCCCTCTCGTCATCACTAACGTTGTCCATATTCCTGTTAACACAAAAAGCATCATCAGAAACGTAAGTAAATTGCAATGAAAACACATGTATATAGTAAGCGGGAAGTAAAACAGAAAAAACACAGTTCTCGTTTATAAATTAAGGTCTTACTCTATATTGTTTCCCATAGTCCTTCACCATGGTCATTTCTTACAGCATATTCGTCATCATCTACCAATTCTACTTCATTTGTTCGAGGTGTAGTTGTTGTGAAAGGTGGTGTGTCATCAAGGTTGAAGGTCGGATCACCATACTTCTGTTTTTTACTTTTAAGGACAATGGACATATTTTTGCTGGCAGGATCGGTGACATAAAACACTTGCTTCGCCTGGCTTGCTAAAATGAAGGGCTCTTCTCTATAGCCAACTCTTCGAAGATCGACAGAGACAAATCCAAATTGTTTATCTATTACCACGGCATTGTTGCTAACCCACTTACATTTAAATAAAGCAACTTTGAACTTGTTGTACGTCATCTCCCATATTTCTTCTATAACTCCATAATAGGCCATAGACGCTAATATGGGGTTTTTGTCTCTCGAACTGGAAAAGTGCATAGATTCAGCTTCTACCATAACCCCACTATTTTGCATGGTACTTTTGTCATCTTGCTCTTTGGTATAGAAAGAATAGCCATTTATATCATAACCGGTCCAAGTAATGACCTGAAACGAAGGCCCCCAAGCTAGCCACTCGATTGTCTCAGACACACCGATCTCGTGCAAAACCTTTTCCTCGAACCACTGCATGAATGTCTTGTTTTGCTCAATAGCAATCTGCATGTCATTCTTCCTTGGATTCTTGTTCTTCAAAGTGTTTCTGTGTTCATTTATGTAAGGTTGAACTTCTTCCATATTATTCAGGATATACAAGTGGGCTTGCAACACCTCTTCACGAGGAACATTCTTCACTTTCAGTCCTCGTGTTCCCTTGCTTCTCCTTTCTTCATGCCGAGATTGCTCCTTCTTCCCTGACATATAATCTTTGCAAAACTCCATAGCCTCCTCAACTACATATCTTTCTACTATTGAGGCTTCTGGTCGATAAGGATTTTTAGAATACCCTTTTAAGATCTTCATGTATCGCTCGAAAGGGTACATCCACCTCAGGTAAACTGGACCGCATAGCCTTACCTCCCTCACCAAATGAACTACCAAATGCACCATTATATCAAAAAATGAAGGCGGAAAGTGCATCTCTAGTTGTGACAAAATAATGTAACCCTCATTTTCTAGTTCATCCAACTTTTCAGTGTCAATGACTTTGTTACAGATAGCATTGAAGAAAACGCACAATCTGGTCACTGTGTTTCGTACTTCATCTTTCATTATGCCTCTAATAGCTACTGGTAATAGTTGTTGCATCAACACATGATAATCATGGGACTTCATTCCCACTAACTTCAAATCGTCCATTGAGACACATCTTCTCACATTCGAGGAATACCCTTGCGGCACCTTCATTTCATGCAAACACCCACACAAACTTCTTTTCTCTGCTTTTGACAGTGTATGCGCTGCTGGCTCCATGTATGCCCTCCTACCATCATCTCTTAGTTGTGGATGTAACCGTTCTCTTATTCCCATATCGACAAGGTCTAATCTCGCATTAATCCCATCCTTAGTCTTCCCTGGTATGTGCAAAAGCGTACTGATAAGGCTATCACAAACATTCTTCTCCACATGCATCACATCAATACTGTGTCTCACGTCTAGCGAACGCCAATATGGAAGATCAAAGAAAATGGATCTCTTCTTCCATATGTTCTTCTCACCCGCGACCCTCTGATTCTTACCAAAAGTGACATGGATACGTTCCACTCGACTGTGGACTTCCTCTCCGGTTAGTGACTTTGGAGCCATTCCATGCTCCGGTAAGCCGTTAAACCGCTTTCTTAGCCTACGATACGGGTGGAACCGATGAAGAAACCTCCTGTGGCCAAGGTAGACAGTTTTTCTTCCATGCTTTAGTTGTTGGAAGTGTGTGTCTGCTTCACATATTGGGCATGCTTTGTGACCCTTCACGCTGTACCCTGACAAGTTTCCGTACGCTGGGAAGTCGTTTATCGTTGTGAAAATCAGTGCACGTAGCTTGAAAGACTCCTTCTTATAAGCATCAAACACATCTACGCCTTCCTCTCACAACTTCTTCAAGTCCTCAATCAAAGGCGCCAAATAGACATCAATATCGTTCCCTGGCTGTTTTGGTCCAGAAATCATCATAGATAGCATCATATACTTACGTTTCATACATAGCCAGGGAGACAAGTTGTATATTACAAGGAGAACCGGCCACGCACTATGTGTGCTAGTAAGAGTTCTATACGGATTGATGCCGTCTGTACAAAGCCCAAGCCGTAGGTTTCTCGGCTCGCTGCCAAATTGAGGGAAGATTTCATCTATTTTTTTCCATTGTGGAGAGTCAGCTGGGTGCCGAAGATATTTCCCATCAGATGTTCTCTCATCAGAGTGCCATCTCAACTTCTTCGCTTTTGTTGCACTTGCAAACAAACGTTTAAAACGTGGTATTATTGGAAGATACCACATAACCTTTAAAGGTTGCCTTTTACTTGTCACATCACCACAACCACCATCTTTTTTCACTTTGTATCGTGCAGTTTTACACTTAGGACACTCACTAAGACCTCCGTACTCATTTCTGTACAGTACGCAGTCATTAGGGCAAGCATGTATCTTCTTATACTCCATACCCATTGTAGACAGGATTTTCTTGGCCTCATACATACGATTTGGAAGTACATTATCCTCCGGAAACATATCACACAATAGTTCAAGTAGCAATGTGAAACTACTATCGGTCCACCCACAAGTTGCCTTTAAGTTAACCAAATGTAATGTTCCTGTCAGCCGCGTGTACTTACTACCACTGTACAATGGTGTCTCTGCATCACTCCGCAGGCTGTCATACTCCTGCGACTGCGCAAAGGATTCTGCCTCAACATCGTTAATCATTCTCTCCATTCTATCTTCATCTATGACATCCACAGCTTCCTTCTTGTGTGACGGACAATCAGTTACTTCCTCACCATGCCATATCCACCTTGTGTATCGCAGATTTATTCCATCACAAAGTAGGTGATCCTTTATGACATCAACATCCCGTCTACTCTCATTCAAACAATTGACACAAGGACAAAAATACTTCCCATTTCTTGCAGGAGCATTCTTTTTAGCGAATTCAATAAATTCGTCCACCCCTTTCTCATATTCTTCACTAGTTCTCAAAGCATTCATCCAACTATGATCCATTTTGTTACCACCTAAGGCATTACCAAATTACATTCACACGTTTAGTACAATTCTCAACGACATATGATGGGATTGCCTAATTAAGTTATTGCCCCCTCCTAGCCTCATCTCTCCTAGATAACAATCATTTAATGAATATTGTGGGGGAGGCTACACTACTACAGAATTGAGATATAACCACCCCAAAAGACGTCCCAAATTGAAAATTGGGTGGTTAAAAAGATAGGCGGTGGCATTTTCGTAATTATATATATGTAGGGGAATTATATAAGAACCTCTCCAAAAAACTGGCACGGCACAATTGCACCCTATCACTATTTTCTATTAATTAATGAAGAGTAAATATCAATTAATAAGTATTTGACAATATTCTGGCAAAAAAAAGTATTTGACAATAATTTTTCATTTATTTGAAATTATAAATAATGCTTAAACTTACATGCATGAATATGAATTTAATTTTATTATCTAATTTGAGTAGAATATTAATTAAACTTACATGCATGAATATGAAAATGTAATAAATTATAAATATTGATCTCTCTGTGAAATCACGAATGGTATAAATTCAAAACTTCATTAAAATCATTTATTACATTTTCATGCCTTGTGTTAATATTGCAATGCTTTTCTCTACGTAGCTTTTACATATTTTTTATAAAAGAAAGTTTGCAAGCTAAGTGAGACGAAGAAGACACTACAACTCTTGAAATATTTGTATTCAACATCCATATTACCTCACATGTCTCTCTACTTCTTACAGCAACATATTGTAATGAATTTAAAAAGGAATTTAGCAACGTGTAAATGCATAACATGTTATAAGCTAAGGGGTCCTATAACAGGGGAGTCTTCTTAATAGATAAGCACAATCTCAACCATTTATATATAAGCAATATATAATAATCACAATCTCAACCATTTAATTTATATTTCAAAAACAAAATATAACATTCTGTTACAAAAAAAAAAAAAAAATTAAAAACGAAGAAATAACCAACCTGATCAGCTAGCTAGTATGTTGGAGAGGTAGATGGAGATCCACGGTGGTGTGTGCACAACAATGGAGCGACCAAGGTGGAGGAGAGAGCAAAGAAACAAAGAGGAAGAAGAAGGGAGGAGTTCAACGACGGTGTTAAAGTTGTGGGTGAGGAATTGAACAAGGGAGGAGGAGAGAGCAAAGATCCACGGTTGAACAAGGGAGGAGGGAGGAGTTGAAGCAAAAAAACTCTAGGAGGGGCCGATGGTGTGGGTGGGGAGAGGAGGAAGAAGAGTTTTGTGGGTGAGGAATTGAAGAAAGAAAACCAGAGGAGGGAGGCCGACGGTGTGGGGGAGAGGAGGAAGAAGAGTAAAGTTGTGGGTGGGTGAGAGGAGATGGGTGTGATAGACCGCATGTCAGACAAGTGTCTGACATGCAACGCCTTTAGGCGTCCCAAATGGCATTTGGGACGCCTAAAGTCCTAGTTTAGGCGTCCCAAATCCATTTGGGACGCCTAAAGTAGGACTTTAGGCGTCCCAAATGTCATTTGGGACGCCTAAAGTAGGCTTTAGGCGTCCCAAATGACATTTGGGACGCCTAAACCTAGCTCCAGGCGCTAAAAAAAATTTCATAAATTTATATTTCGCGCTATGAAGCACATTAGACGTCCCAAATTTTAATTTTATCGAAGCCTCATGTTCATCTCTCTTTTCAAAACATGCTATTTGATAATGCCTATCTAGCATAGCCCCAGCTAGCCTGAGTGAGCATTCAAAAAACGAGGTTCATACAGAAGCAAATAGAATCCAAAAATAGATCATACCAAGTATTTACTTATTTGGCCGACGAGAGAGCGACGCCGATAATGTCTGATCTAAAGCGATGAGTCACTCTTTGTCAGTGAAAGACCGACGGAGAGTGAGGCTGAATATTGGGAAGAGGGTGGTCGCCAGGTTTAGTTCTCAACCACGACTAAACGCACCGTATCGTACAAATTTATCAGGTATAGGGGTGGAAACAGGCCAGACGGCCTGTCAGGGGCCTGCGGCCTGGCCTGTTTCCAGCCTACTCAGGCCTGGCCTGTTAAAATAAAAGACCAGGCCTAGGCCTATTAATAGGCCTTTTAAACTTATCAGCTGGCCTGTTACTATTTAAAAAACAAAATTTGGCCCCTAACTCAAAGGTAAACCCAAATTGCCAAATCTTTAACCCAAACCCAATTTTCCAACAGCTCTCTTCTTCAGACCCTAAGGGTGTGTTTGGTTTGAGGGGAGGGTAGGGGAGGGAGGGGAGGGGAGGGTGAAGAAATTACCATTTTGGACAAAAAAACTTAAAATTTACCCTATCATTTTTTTAAATTTTGGTTTCCCGCCCAAAATTTACTTTCTCATTATTTTTAAATTTTGGGTTCCCGCCCAAAATTTAAATTCTTTCAACCCAAAAAGGTAATTTACCCACCTTCTTATTCCCTCCCTCCCCTCCCCTCCCCTCCCCTCCCCTCCCCTCAAACCAAACACACCCTAACTCTCTCAGGCTCTCATTCTGCAGAGTCTCACCCTCACGCTCTCATTCGACAATTGCCGGCACAGCGACACTCGAGACTCGACTACACCCACTCTCCGTCACCGACTCACCGTCTCTCACTGTCACTCCGTCTCTCTCGACTCTCAATCTCAGACCTCAGCCGACACTCGCAAGTCGACATTCTGCCCTCTTCCTTTCTTCATCTTCGCCTTGAGCCGTTGATTCTTGAACCATCGAACCCAACCCTAACCAGCCGCTCGTGAGTGACCGTTGATTCCTCCGAGAGTGACCGTCGCCTACTCTCTCCGTGGCTATCCTTTCTCTGACTTGAAGTCTCTCTTCCTCGGTGGCCGGTTGGGAGCAGCTCAGATCTGAAAAATTAGTAAGTCCACTCTTCTCTTTAGATTGTCTAATTTCTCTCTTCTTTCTCCAGATCTCGTGCTGATGATAAAAACTAGGAGTCCTGGATGATAAAATTGGATGTCATACTGGAGAGCATTAGGATTTAGGGCTAATTATCTATTTACTAGAAACGAAGAAATTAGAGGGATAAAATTCTGCAGTAATTTGGCCACAAAATTACGAAAACTTAGATAAGACATTCATATATAACAGGTAAAGCCAATTCTCAGATCCCCAAAAGCTGTTCTTCGTTCAAAATTGGGTGTATCTAACACCAACAACAACCCTTATGGCATGAAAAACAGTTTCTGATTAGAGGTGTCAATATTGTAGCTGCTCCTTTGTATTCCGAAGAATGGGGCTCTGCCCAGTTACTCTTTGAATTTCATATTAAACAAAGTTTCTCTGTTATTTTGGAGCTCTGCAGACTGCAAATGGTGCTTACTTAGCCTTTTTCGTGTCGTTGAAGTTTAATATTTTATCTGATCTGAGTAATTCATTTTTCATTTTTTCTTCATTTCAGTTTAAACAGTTATAAGAAATTGGTATTTTCCTGGTTGTAATGTGATTGGTTTCAATTTCCTGGTTAGAGAGGTTTCTTGGATTTTCCTGTTTGTCACTTGTCTCCAATGTAATTACTCTCAATAAAGTATCAAAATAAACTTGTAAATTTGTTTCCTTTAGATGCTTGGTGTTTCTTTTGTTTCCCTTTTTTGTTATAGTGGAATCTGTCATTTGTTTATGTCTTCTCTTTATGTTTCAGAACTACAGTTTTTGTTATAGTTGAGGCAATATTCAGAACTACATTACTGATGTAAGGAATCCTTGTAGCTGCTAGAGTTGATTTTTATGGCGTCCTATATTAAAAAAAAAAATTATCTAACTAGGCCTGTTTTTGGCCTGTTTGCGTAGGCTTGTTTAACATGTCGGTCTGTTTCAGATGTCAGCCTGTTAGCCTGTTTAAGATTTTTTACAACTTCAGGCCTCCTAACAGGCTAGGCCAGGCCTGTGTACAAGCTAGGCTCAGGCCTAATAAAAAGCCTTTAATAGGCCACAGGCCAGGCTCAGGCCATTTTGTCTCAGAACAGGCCTGGCCTGTTAAGGCACAAGCCTGGCCTGTTTCCACCCCTACTTTCAAATGAGTTGGACAAGACATGTATTATTAAGTATGTGTACTTGGAAGTAGGACTTTACTTCCGCCCCTTAGTAGGAAATTGGGAATATCAGTGTTCTATCTTCCATGTGATTTCTTGACAGTTTTATCATCCAGGGACGTTTTTTAGGCTATTATGCTTGTGACTTTAATAATTCTGATTAATTAGATTATAAGGGACATGGTATTTTATGGGTGTGTTATTATTTGCAGCTATTTTCTGATGCTCCATGATGATACTCTCCTCTTCTCTATGAAAATAACTCGGTAGAATGTTGATATGATATGAGCATCTGCACTTGTATGAATTATCATGTATCTCATGACTTGTGGTTTGCCATATGATCTTGTGGCTTCTCAATTATTAATTGAAGAAAGTGATTTTGAAATTTGACAGGGGGTGAGGCCAAATACAATTTTGGAAGGGGAACTTTCCCCTGCATTTTGATTGTATGAATCACAATCCTGATTGAACAAAAACATGAGGTTTACTGTAATTTCCAGATTACTTCCTCGCCGCCAAACTCTGCCTAGTGTATGTGCACTTGGGAATTCTCGTGCATTCCAACCTGATTTTGTACCCAGAGATCCAAAGGCCAAACCAAGAAAGCACAAAATTCCTCAATTTTATAATCCATATGGCCCCAGACCTCCTCCATCAGAGAAAGTCATTCAGCTTGCAGAGCGAATTGCAGCACTACCTGATGAAGAACGCCGCCAAATTATGCCTACTTTGGCAGAAAGACTAAGGCTTCCAAAGTTGCAGCCAATTTCAACTGAAGGCATGGACTTGGCTCCACAAGGTGGCGCGGCTGGACCAAAGGCTGAGGAGAAAAAAGCAGAGAAAACAGCATTTGATGTCAAGTTGGAAAAATTTGATGCTGCTGCAAAGATCAAGGTGATTAAGGAGGTCAGAACATTTACCAACCTGGGTTTGAAAGAGGCCAAAGATCTAGTTGAAAAAGTACCAGTTGTGCTCAAACAAGGGGTCACTAAAGAAGAAGCAAATGACATGATAGAAAAAATTAAAGCTGCTGGAGGTGTAGCAGTTATGGAGTAAAAGGATTATTTGAGGCAAAGAGAACTATATTCTATAGGTTGAGGCCAATAAATTACAATTTGATATTGTTTTGAGAATTTTCCTGCAGGTAGATATTGTTAGAGCTTACTGTTTGTATTTTTGACAGTTAATATTGCAGTTTGTCCTGGAGGTCAATCTTTTTAAACACAAAAATACATCAGCCGATTGCCAGTTGATGTATTCTTACACTCCATGATTCTCCTGCGCATGACTATTACTTGGTGATTATTTGATCCCGTATTTGTATACTTCTTGTTTTTGGTGAGTCTTATATGCTCATTGGATCTTGTAAGAAATCAAAACATGAGATAAGCCCTCGATTATCATAATTGTTTGAACTACTGATCTCCTCTTCTCCCATGTAGGGAAAACTGGAAAATAATTTTTTGGGGGTAGGGGTTTGTTGGTGCATGTCTGATTTTTTGTTTGAGTGCCTGCTGTATTTTCATTTTTCAGTAAGCTTGAGATGAAAATTTCGATTAAGCTGATTTTTTACCATTGTCAGATTCGTGTTCATTTCTGGTCATGGCTTTTATTTATTTTATTTCCCACAGTTCTAGAAGCTGCTTGTTTGGTTGTTTTTCTTTTAGATGCCTCATGCCTTACTAATCTTGCTATTTTGAAGATATTCTTTATCACTGATTTGTGTTTTGTTGGGCAATTAGGACCTATTTGGTACGAAGGCTTGAAATTTGATGGATTGTGAATGGGATTGGGATTGGGATTAACACTGAAATTGAAGCTTTAAAATTATGTTTGGTATGAAGTAATTTTTAAAGGGAATGGTTGTATTAATTTTATTTAATAATGATTCATACATTATAGAAAGACTAGACTACCCTTGTTTAAAAAATTAGAACAGTTACTTTTTTGTGGGGGAAAAAAATAGTTACTCGTCTCTATCTCTCCCTACCGTAATTTTCCTCTTCCGTTTTCTCCTTCAGATGAAGCTCGTGGGAGTAATTTTTTTTGTCCTGGTAGTTTCCCCGTAAAGACTCTTCTCACTCTCATTTGGGTTTAAAGATTTGGTGAAACCAGTCACTCCCTCTCTTCTGGCTCATGATTTTTGGATTCACAATCAGGGAGCATAGATGTGCTATCATTTTCCTATAGCTTGATTGGTGGATTATAGATTTAATATATTGATTTCTTGGTTCGAATTGTTAGTATGATTTGTTCCTTTATGGATTGTCATATAATCTAGGGAAGCTTGACTTTGAACTTGAAAGAGAGGAATGAAAAGATGTCGGAGGTCCCGACGTGGGAGACTAGATTGTCGTTAGAGACTGGAACTCATGTGCGTTATGAATGGGGCATCAGAAGGAAGATAGGGAAAACGGGTGAATAATGGTGGAGGAGGTGGTGGGTGTTGGTATTGGAGATGGTGGCTCTGTGAATTAGAGGAGCCGATGGAGATGGTGAGTGTTGGCTTCAGAGAAGATGGAGGTGGTATGGTGAAGGAAATTCTAGGATGCGAACAGGGATACTTTTGTCCCAAAATTTTTCAATCCTGATACTGCTCTTCCAATACCAAGGGGAGTTGGTATTGCTCTAATCCCACATTGTTGGGATTGCCAACCCCAAGTCATTCTCAATCACCCGCACCAAACAAAGCAAAACGCATTAATCCCTAGTATAATCCCAATCCCTAACCCTCATTCCCACATACCAAATAAGGCCTTAAAGCACACGGAGCTTAAATATTGAGTTTTGCTCTCAATTTAATTTTCAATGCCATTACTTCTTATTAATTAGCTGCACAGCACCTCTTTTTTTTTTCCCTAACAGCCGCACAGCACCTTTTAGGCTTTTACGCAATCTCGCACACTTAAAAAATTAAAAAAAACAGATGTCTGATTTATGTAGAAAGTTAAGGATGTTTTATTAGGACATTATATTAAATACAAACTACCTTCTCTTTTTTATTCTCAACCCCAAGGCGAGGTCGTCAAACTCATAAGCAAACTCGTGACAGATATAAATCTTAAACTTTTAAGAGTTTTTTGTTATCAATAAATAGATATTAAAAATATAATGATTAAATAATTAAAATATAGAAAATGATAATAAATTGATTTAAATATATTTTAAATCCAAATAATTGAAATTAAGTCTATCAATATTCATAGATTATCTTATTCAACAAGAAATTTTTATGAAGTTATGAAACCATTTAACATGATTAAATCTAAAAAACTAACACAAGTTTAAAAATGAGTCAACATATTTTTATAAATTTGAAATGCAAAAACAGTAAACGTTATGTGTAAACTCACGAATTCAACTAAGTTTGTAGTTAATGCGAGCTTAACCTTACGTTTGGATAGAGAGAAAAGTGGAGGGGAAACAGGGGGCAAGGAATACTAGAAATGAAAACTTTATAAAAGAATAAAAAAAATTACTATTGTTGGGAGTTTTCTCATGTAATATTTTTTTCTCCCCTAATTTTTTCTCCATTCAAACATATGGAAAAAGCGACTTAATATGATTCTGTAAGCTGAAAATATAAACTTGGAGAGTCAATTCGCAAGTTCAACAAAAATGCACTAAGGTATTAAAAATGAGACCAGTAAAAAAACTGGTTATATAATAGTTTAAAGGTTGGTGAGTAAGATTATTCAATGTTGGATTGGTCAAAATTAAAATAATATAATTTAAACAAAATGTACAAAAAATTTCATTATAATCCTAAAAATAGTAATATCTAAATAAATAGACGATCACAAGTTTTATTAAAACAAAACTATTAAAAAGTCTTACTAGATGTATAGTTTTTCAGACTTAAAATGACATCAGTTTAAGCTTAATAAAAGAAAAGAAGATAAAATCTAACCCAGCTTTGTCTGAGCCCCTTGCCTGACTTGCCTAAACTAGGTAAGGGATTGGTTCACCAATCTATTGATGTAGCCTACCGACCCGAGTTGGGTTTTAATCAATATTTTAAAAGTCAGACTAAATGTCGGTCATTGTTCAAATGGTCAGATTGGTTGAACCGTATGATCGAACATGTGTCATAGTAATTAAATTAAAATAATATTATATAAATATATAATTATTAAAATAGAATTAATCCTTAAATCCATTTTAATATTTTTTTAATTATAAGGAGAAAAGATATTTTTAATAAAATAGAAATATTACAAAATACTAGTTATAGCATAACAGAAAGAAAAACTAACCATATTATTAAGTAGATAGGGGGCCTTAATCCAATGTAACAAAAAAAAATTAACAAAGTCACAACATATATCTAACAAGATAAAATAAAAAAAAATATTTTAATTACATATCAATTATTATGAATAAAATTTAAATACCAAAAACACATTTTAAATTATATTAGTTGACACTATTGAAATTAAACAAAATTAAAATTGTAAAAATTATAATTATATTATGACATGTAATATAAAAATAAGTGATGGAAAAAATATTAAAAAAACAGTGCTGCTAAAATATTTTGCATTTCAAAACATATGGTGAGAGATTAACTTGTTTATAATAAAATTATAAAGGTTAAAAATTAAGTCAAAAAACATAGCTCAAATATTTTATACATGTTTTTTTTGTACTTTTTTTATTTTCTAATCATTTTATATTGACCCGTCCTTTCAAGTCTTAGTTCAATAGTGACTTTCGTCTCAATGACGAGTAAATGACATCCTAAAGTGGCCTAACTCTTAGAATGGCCTAAAGGCAAAATCTGAACTGTTGTTCGGGTGACAGTCTAACTGGCTGGGCTTTAAAAACCTTGGTTTTAATACCATACTCAACCCAAATAAATTATGATAGCCATTCATATTTTTAACAAGTGAATACATCTTATAATACATTATTAAAACATTTTCTGAAATATCCCATGCGACGCATTGAAAATACATAAGGTAATCCCGAAACTATATTATGTGATTCAAAAATATGTGAATATATTGAAACACATGACCAACCATACTTTACATGCTAAAACCTTCTATGTTGCGTTGGAAGGGATTCATATTTTGAGCATTTTCACAAGCACCAACCTTATTGGCCCAAAAGGACCAATTGGGATTCTCCCAAAAAAAGGAAACAAGAAAATAAAAACAGCACGAGTATCTTATCAAAATTTCCTAATTATGTTCTCCCATCACAGTAATGCAATAATCACATTATAGCCTAAAACAAGCAATAAGGCAATCGCACAGTAGCCAAAACAAAGGTTATACAATAAATACCCCCACCCCCCAAAAAAAAAGGAAAAAATAATACAGTAATCTCAAGGTTCTGACTTGCAAAGATAACATAATCATTTGTATTAAAAAAAACAAAAAGATAACATAATCATTTGCTCGAGGCAAATGTAATCTAACAGCAAGAAATCCTAAATATATGGTTAAGAGGGAAAAGAAAGAAAGATGAAAAAAACCAGAAACATATACCCTTCACAGCTGATAAAGAACGATCCATAAAATCAGTCACCAGACACGTATTACTTACCCTCGTAGTATCTTTTCTCACTCTCTCCCTTCTTTTCATTGCGTTTCTGCATGCAAAATGGCAAACAATTATGACAATGGTAATCATCAGCAAATAGGACGAAACTTGTAAGCACATGACATGAGGAAATAATACAAGTTAAAGACATGATGTAATGAGAAAACATAACAACGATGTTAAGATCCTGTGAGGTAAATAAAGGACAACTACAAGATGAACGAACTGAAAATCACCGAGATCCCAAAAAAAATTAGAATAAAAATATTACTTGATTCATCGGTCTAAAAAAAATACGAAATGCCTAAGATAGATTGGAAATTCATGGAAGGTTACAATCATCACTATAAAAGTGCTTCAAACATCTTCATCTACGTTTTCAAACATAAGATTAAGAGCAAATAAATGAGATGTCGGGTAATCCGGACACACTTCGTGAAATAGTTTATGCATGTTTGTTGCACGAAGCACCAAAATCAAGTTAGTAAGAATGAAAATGTCTCTCCATTTTTCTATTCTTCTAGGATAATCAATTGCAAGAGGCATTCTGTGACCATTTTGTATAAATCGGCTCCAATGAGTACATGTATGATGGAAGGATGCACTAAAGCAGGTTGGTACTGATGTGTGCTTCTGTCGCTAAAGCAATCAATTAATAACTAGGACAACCTACTAATGCAATATAGTGGCAACCTAGGTCATTCTCCCAATGAGCAATATGTGGGTTTTCTCTAGAATGGAATTTAGGTGATAAAGAATGGAATGAACCTAAACTAAAATGCAAGACTCTACTACCTAAATGCAAATGATTCTAAAACCTATATAAGAATGAAACTAACCTAAATAATGAACATGCAATTTTTGGGGTTTTTCTTGTGAAAAATGAATTAAGATGCTAATCAAAAAGATCAAAAAAAAGTGAGACAAATAACAAAGGTTTAATTCAATTATGATGATGAAGGGGACAACTCAGGATTCACATGGATTTAGCTTTCTTAGCCATTTAATTTATTAGACCAAAGGGAGATTCATGAAAAATTGGAATTAATAAATTTAATCACCGAATCAGGAAACCCTCAAGCTCAATAACATCTAATCCACTAGAAAACTCATAATGAAAAAAATGGTGGTTAATTAAATCCATTAAAAACCAATCACAATTGCTTAAGATATTTTGGAAATTATGTTTACAATTGCCTAATTAAACAATTCGACAATTAATCACCTTAATTAAACAACCAAGAGATTAAACCCAAATTGACAATTAAATTAATAATGAAAACTCAATTAATAATTTAATTGACAATCATAGGTTTGCAAACAAAAATCCCAATGATCAATTAAGAATAAAGTAAATCCAAATTATCAATTCAATCCAAATAAAAATAAGTTTACAATCTAAAACTAGACTGTTCTCAATTATTACAACTCAAAAATCATTTAAAACTAAATAATCTTAAGTCTTGAATCAAAAAGATAAAGAAAGACACTCCCTTGTAGTCTTCAAGTGTAAGCTCCTAGGCTCTAGCTTCTTCCATATTCCTCCCAAATTGCCTCCCAAGATAGCTCAAGCCTCCATGATATTTTTCTCTTCTTCACGCTTCAAACAAGTCATGGGCATCTTTCAAAGAAATTGAGAATTAATTGATATGATGCTTGGTAAATGCTCTGCGTGAATGGAAAAGGAGATTGAAGGAATGAATTGACGATTGATTAATGCCGTGGGACCCGCGTGGATTGGAGATGATGAATGGCACATTCACTTTCGCTGTGTATTCGTGTCTGCGTGCCTTCTCTGAGTGCGTGTCCGGCGGCAGTGTATCTCCGCGTCAGTCCGCGTCTCCAACCCCCTCAGCGTCTCCTCCTTGCGTCTCGTGGCTGTTAGGTTAATTAAAAAGGAGCAGAAGAGAGTCTTTTGGGTATTAATTTAAGCCTATTAAAATTCCAAAAACCCAATAAAATTCCACCATTGGATTCTTTTTGAGTTTCTCAGAAAAGTTCTGCACCGTAGGATCTTCTAATCTGCTTTTCCTTACTCTGAAAGAATCAAATAAAATCGTGATTTATCATATAATTGGAAATATTATCTAATTACAATATATCAATCAAGATATTAACAATTTAAGCCCAATAATCTTATAATTGATTCAGATTTATATTATTTCCTAAAATTAGCTAGCTTTCCAAATATTATCTAATAAATCCGAATTAGCCTAAAATAATTTCCAAAATAAATGAATAAGGTGGGATAAAATATACTAAATCTGGGATTTATCAGGTACCTTGCAAAGCTCATAACTTCCGGAGATCTGAGGTTCAAATCCCATCTTGGCAACAATTCAATTCAAGAAAAAGAAGCGCACACATAAAAGTTTCCAATGGTATCACAAATGCAGCGAGACGAGTACAATGAGCAGAACCTAAGTAACAGAACGTATGGAAAAAGATAATTACCTGGTACGCCTCATGATTTGCTACAATCCTTCTAATTATTGTAGTTGTTGTGATATCTCGAGGGCTTTCTAAGATTTGGAAGATGCCCATGCTGATGGGAACAGCATATGGATTACTATCTTCCTGTATGAAAAACCAGTGTCAGTAGCCACCTAAATAGTGTAGTTTTATAAATAACAAAAGCAAGTTATTGCCTTCTATTGGCACCTGGGTTTGAAATCTATAAGGATTGGAGACTGATTTGGTTAAATAACTAAGGGTGACCGAATCCGGAAAACATTCCAGATCTGGCATGAAAAATTACTGACCCAAATCTTCTTTTAATCCCCAGATTTCTTGCAACAGATACTTTTTCTTTACCTCCTCTGTTACCCTTTCTTACCTTCTTTAGTTTATAGTTAGGCGTTTATTACCCAAATTATTGTGTTTTATTTTCTTCTTTCTTCCCTTATCTGGAGCATGGCCTGCGTGCTATCTTCTTGCTCTGGTAACTATTTATTTTTTGGTTCTTGCACACTGTAATTCAGATTGTTCACAATAAAATAAGAGTATTCTTCCATGAAACTTTACCTTCATCAGGAATAAGCAGTAATAACAGTACATAAATCAGAATTTGGTATAAAATATGCAAACTTGCCTTCTGAAAATCATTATTTTCTGCTATGGTACCATGGACAACTAATGAGATGTTAAATGTTGTGAGCTGCTCTCAACAGAAATTCAACCATCAGTACATCACAATAATGAATGTATGCGTAGTTACTTAACTACTACTTTTGAAAATATTATAAACTGAAAAGAATTTACACTTTATATTGAATTAGAGATCTCTTAAAACATATTAAGCTAAATAGCAGCTACATCTTTGCTACTGAACCTAGCAAGACATCTTAGCCAACTCTACTCAGCATTCAGAAGACACGTTTTGCTGCTTTGCAGACAACAATCGAAACATGGCTAATGTAAAACATGCATAGAAAAAGCTAATCCACATGTTAGTTTCATCTGAAGAAAAAAGATAGGTTATGAAAGAATGGAAGGATTCTAGTTCCCTCAGGCCCTACTCCCATACTTCATTTCGCTAGCAATTAAAATAACCTAAACACAGGCTCAAAATTCAAAACATGGAAAAAAAAATGTCATGTACTAATTGTCATTCAATTTAAAGTTTCAAAATACAATCATAATACATAGACATCGATTCAATTATTTCCTCCATTAAATGATCATTGATCTCAGTAACATTAACTGCATGAACAAAGAAACATTGCAAAACAATTTAACTACTGAGTTTACGAACCAACCATATCCCTTGACACTTCCCATGGTGCTCCAATTATAACCTCGTCCACATAGCGGCGTGCTAGAACGCTTAGACTTCTCTCATGAAGATTCATAATAGGACGATGTGCTCCTCTAGTTGCACTGTAAGCCATTAGCGAAATATGTCAAAATTTTCCAATACTAACAACCTTAAGCATAATGGAAACATGTACATTAATAGCAGCTTTGCTTGTAATAATTCTAGTAATTACTGTATAGATCTTTTGAGATAGGAGAAATTGCTTTAAAGAAGCAAAGACCTAGGATAAGTCACAAAGGAGGAAACGGACTGGCGTTGTTTTTGGCCAGATTGCCACTTATCCAGGGGAAAAAATATGGATAACCTAATGCCATAAAGTAGTCTCCACTGATACAGAGTTTTCTGAACATGGAAATCCTCTATTACCTTCTTCAGCATATGGACACACACTGTGATTTGAAAGAGATAATAACGACAATACTGGACACATGTAGCAGGAATACAGCCTTTCCAAAGAAAAAAGGCTTCCTTCTTCAAGTACGTAACCTCTTAGAAATTTTTTAAACAAGAGGGTCTCTGATAGGAACCAAGGTAATATGAGCGGCTAAAGTTCCACATCGAGTAGTATAGGTTGCTTAATGGGATACTTAAGTGCCTTAGCTCTCCCACCTCAATAGCTAGTTTTTGGGGTGTGGTTCTCAATAGTGAATCTTCTTTGTCCTAGCTCTTAGGACTAAACCAAATAATCTAGTTTGTGATAAAGTTTTAGTTGAAACCTATTGCTGTCCTCTAGTTGAGTCTGCGTCAAGTTTAAGTTGAATATTAAGTGTTCTTCACTGCAAATGAAGTGGACTTGGATTAGAATTTTTTTGGCAGCTAAACTGGTGGTTTTGCATGTAAAGGTTGCTGATGTAATGGAATTGAGTGTTTTAGTGGTCCATTTGTAAATTACTTTACTACTCATCTTGAAATTTTTAGGCCATAAAGATCTCATGAATCTAAACTCATATAGACTAGTTGTTAAAGAACAATATCTTTTTCAATTAACATAATGACAATAATAATAACAAGTTTTATCTCCCTAGAATGGTAACATTGTCTTTCTAAATTGATACTATGTAAAAATAAGGGTGTTTACTTTCGTCTCATCCCAGCCGTCCCGTTCTGGTTTTGGCCATGCCCGGGGTCCTGAACAAATTCTTCGACATATTTCTAAAAGGGTAGGCTTGATACATATATTATAATCAGCAATGTTGCCCGCAGGCCAATTCACTCTTCACTCCATTGTTTTAATTTTTAAAAATCAATTACTCTATAACTAAAGTCATTTTGAAACTTGACTAGAAACTTCAAAGTTAATTGTTAAACATACATAGTAATCTAATAATAAAAACCGAGAAAGGGTCAACTTCGTATATAATAAAAACTCTCCCCTTCTTTCTAGAGGAGAGTGGGTCTCTCTCTCTCTCTCTATATATATATATATGAACCTTCCTATGTATCAACACAGAACCAATCTATATGTTTCTTGGGGTCTTAACAACAATGTTATATTTATAAATATATCTTTCTAAATACATTGACTAATTGGATGGAATATATACTATTATTCAGGTGATGCCGAAATGGCCGTTTATTAAACTAATATTGTTCATAATGAGACTCCATTCGTCCTTCATTATGGATCTATAGCTACTAGAGACGGCTTGCTTTATTTATTTAAATTAGCATATTTCATATATTTATAAAGATTTATATTAATGTATATATTTGGATCAAATAAAAAATTATGATTATAACCTCACTCAAATAATATTGTTCCAACTTCTTCCAATTATTTCGTGTCTGAACCATTAATAAATAAATAAATATATATATATATATAGAATATTTGTACACGAATAAATTAGCCTATTAAGGCTCTCTTCTCTTATTATTTGCTACTTGTAATTAAGTCCATGGCAGCACAGTTTGTTATTAGGAATTGATGGATTTTGAGGGCTGCTTAAAGACCCAGTTGGACCGGGATAGGCATCAACTCGAAGACCAGTCCAAAAAGAGACGGTTTTATTTTTTGATCCAAGGACTGGTTCACAAAAAGTTTGAGGAGGTAAGCCACATTAATTATTTTGTGGGTCAGGAGCATCACTTTCAAATATCGGGACACTAGGGCCATAGGGGTTATCCTCTTCATAATTATCTTGTTTTTTACGTTTCTTATATTCAATCTCCTTCAAATTTTGTTCCAATCGATAGCGAACAACAACGGGCACCTTTTTACAACTTATTATATCACCTTTCTGTCCAGCAATGTGTTGTTTCATTCGTTGGACTCCCCCACAAGCAAGTTCCTTTGCACAATATAAACATTTCAAACATTTCTTTCCATCTTAGGTCTTGCTTGGTATTTCAATACAGTACTTCCATGCAGGGTCTGTCTTTAATCTTACATACTGTGATGATACTTGTACTTGTTCAGATGACATTTTCTATAATATAGGTACAAAATTAGTATGATATTGATTTGAACTTGAAAGTAAATAAATCAGGAAAACATAAACTTTGAAATAAAGAGACAAACAATAGCATATTATTTGCACATGTCTGCAAAACATTATGAGAGATAATAATTGCACCTAATTATTCATTTGGTTGAGAATCTCTCGTACCCTATTTTGATCATAGTGAATCATATTTTTTATGGTCTGGATGACTCATGGCTTTTACCCTTGGATTCAGGGGTTTTTCATGTTAATGATTTGATATCTCTTATGCCATTTAATTTCTATCATATATTTGTTTATTTTTTTCCTCATAGACTCTTGCAAATCATAAGAAGATTAACATCCATTGTGCCCTTCCTAACACGTGGCTGTCTTAAATAGTGAATCTTCTTTGTCCTACACTCCGTTAGCTTTTGAATATGTGAGGCACTTGCTCTTAGGGCTCAACCAAATAATCTAGTTTGTGATAAAGTTTTAGTTGAAACCTATTGTTGTCTTCTAGTTGAGTTTGTGTTAAGTTCAAGTTGAATATTAAGTGTTCTTTACTGCAAATGAAGTGGACTTTATTAGAATTTTTTTGGCCGCTGAACTGGTGGTTTTGCATGTAAAGGTTGCTGATGTAATGCAATTGACTGTTTTATTAGTGGTCCATTTGTAAATTACTTTACTACTCATTTTGAAATTTTTAGGCCATAAAGATCTCATGAATCTAAACTCATATAGACTAGTTGTTAAAGAGCCATATCCTTTTCCATTAACATAGTGATAATAATAATAATAAGTTTTATCTCGCTAAGACGGTAACATTATCTTTCTAAATTGATACTATGTAAAAATAGCCGTCCCGTTCTGGTTTTGACCATTCCCATCCTGAAAAAATTCTTCGACATATTTCTAAAAGGGTAGGCTTGATACATATATTATAATCAGCAATGTTGGCCGCAGGCCAATTCACTCTTCACTCCATTGTTTTAATTTTTAAAAATCGATTACTCTATAACTAATGTCATTTTGAAACTTGCCTAGAAACTTCAAAGTTAATTTTTAAACATACATAGTACTCTAATAGTAAAAACCGAGAAAGAGTCAACTTCATATATAATATAATCTCTCCCCCACTTCTATAGGAGAGTGGGTCTATATATATATACATGAACCTTCCTATGTAACAACACAGAACCAATCTATATCCTTCTTGGGTTCTTAACAACAATGTTATATTTATAAATATATCTTTCTAAGTACATTGACTAATTGGATGGAATATATACTTTTATTTAGGTGATGCCGAAATGGCCGTTTATTAAACTAATATTGTTCATAATGAGACTCTATTCATCCTTCATTATGGATCTATAGCTGTTTATTATTAGAGACGGCTCGCTTTATTTATTTAAATTAACATATTTCATATATTTATAAAGATTTACATTAATGTATATATTTGGATCAAATAAAAAATTATAATTATAACCTCACTCAAATAGTATTGTTCTAACTTCTTCCAATTATTTCGTGTCTGAACCACACACACACACACATGTAGAATATTCGTACACGAGTAAATTAGCCTATGAAGGTTCTCTTCTCTTATTATTTGCAACTCGTAATTAAGTCCATGGCGGCAAAGTTTGTTATTAGGAATTGATGGATATTGAGGGCTGCATAAAGACCGGGTTGGACCGGGATAGGCATCAACTCGAAGTCTAGTGCAAAAAGAGACTGGGTTTTATTTTTTTGATCTGAGGACTGATTCACAAGAAGTTTGAGGAGGTAACCCACATTAATTATCTTGTGGGTCAGGAGCATCACTTTCAAACAGCGGGACACTAGAGCCATAGAGGTTGTCTTCTTCATAATTATATTGATTCATACTTTTCTTATCTTCAATCTCCTTCAAATTTTGTTTCAATCGATAGCGAACAACAACAGGCACCTTTTTACAGCTTATAGTATCACGTTTCTGTCCAGCAAGGTGTTGTTTCATTCGATGGATTCCCCCACCAACAAATTCCTTTGCACAATATAAATATTTCAAACATTTCTTTCCACCTTAGGTCTTGCTTGGTACTTCAATACAATGCTTCCATGTAGGGTCTATCTTTAATCTTACATACTGTAGTACTTATTCAGATGACATTTTCTATAATATCGGTACAAAATTAGTATGAGATTGATTTGAACTTGAAAGTAAATAAATCATGAAAACATAAATTTTGAAATAAAGAGACAAACAATAGCATATTATTTGCACATGTCAGTAAATAAATGAGGTAAAAAAAAATATTAAAAACACAGACTGCACAACTCTTAAAAAAAGGCACAAATTGCACAGTAGCTTATTCATCTAGTCTCATCTTTCTTTCTCCAAAATTAGTGAAAAGACAATAAAATAGAATCAGTGGTCCCTCATGCTTTTTCTTTTATCAGTTTGTGACTCGTGCTCCTACTTCACACTACAACATATGGTTTAAAGAAGGAATCATACACATGTTGTTCCCTGCAGCAGCAGGTATGTTTTCAAACAATTGTATTAAGAAAAGCAATAGAAAAATATCAGACTACACTATCACAGCAATACATCCATACCATTATTTTAGGGTACCACAGATATATAACAAAAGCCAACTTAGCTTCACTATACATTATAATCCTTTGCATAGAAAAACAAACCAAACATTAAGAAGGAAACCCATGGATACTTTCATTTGGGATGTAAATAAAACCATATAGTATTTACTCCCCATACATAAGATAGAGTCCTTTATCGTGATATAAAAGCATCACCGATTCTCTCACATACTGTCAAGACAACCACCAATATCCAATAATAACAATAAAAAAACAAAAATTGCATATGAGTGGTCCCTGACACTTATGTTTTTTTAAATTGATAAACGGTTGATTGGGAGAGGATGAAGCCATCAAGCATATGGGTGGTCCCTCACACTTCTTATTTTTAAATTAGTAATCGGTGGATAGCTAGGGAGAGGATAAAGCCATTAATAGTCTGGGGAAAAGTCAAGTCAGCGCATCGGTCCACAAGCAGAAAGACGAAGCGTGATAACATCGACTTGACTCCTCTTTAAAACGGAGCTGGGAGCGAGCCTTGTGGTTTCCTTGTGAATCCATCACAACTTCAATTAATTTAGCCATGGCATCTTGTTTGCCTTTTAAGTCCTCCTCCATATCCAAATACGATGAAGTGTTCATAATTCTGAGAGATCACGAGGGTCGTGTAGAAGCGCTTAAAAACAGATTGAGAGATGTTTTAAGCACAGCATCCGTTGAAGGCGAATTAGGGTATTCCGTACTTTGCACCGTCGCAAGGACAAGGATAGTGATGGTTTTGTTCACACCGGATTTTCTCGAGTGTGTGGAGTGTTTTAATGGACTGGTGTACAGAATTATGCAGTGGCAGAACAGCTTGTTGTTGCCTGTGTACTGTGGAGTGAGCAGGAGCCAAGTACATTATAAGTTACAGCATTGGTTGCCATTCAATTTCGCTAGCGTTGCTTCCCTACCTGGCTTCGAACTCTCCCTTGATTTCTGGTAATAAATCATCCTGTTTTGCTCCTCTTCCCGTCCATTTATTTTTCTTTTTATTATTTCAAATTTAATTTCTTTTCACAATCTAGATATTTTCTAACGTTGAGGGTTTTTACTTTTTATCAATATGCTTTAAAAGTTGCATCTGATGTCAAAGCTTAAGGTTCACAGGTTTCTTCTGATTGTTAAACCAGTAATGTAATAATTAAATGAAAATTCAATATGAAATAATTGTTTATATAATATACTCGTTATCGTTTACAATATAAATGTCTTCTATAGGAATCACTTAACCTACAATATAAATTACTGGAAGAACAATTAATGTTTATTTGTCAATTTTATTATATAATTAATGTGTAAATATGACTTTTTATATTTTTCTCTCTCATTCAATATTATATCTCATTTATACGAGTAAAGTTGAAATTTTCTTTTAATTTAGGATAAATTTAGTGAGTTAACTATTACCTCTAGGTCTAAATATAGGATCTAGTTATGCTCTACATTTAGAACCAAAAAAGTGCTAGATCTTACATTTAGAATAAGAGGAGTACCATTTTTTTTATTCGGATGAATTAGTTGAAGTGATTTATATTATGAATTAGACAGAGGGTAAGAAATACATCCATAGGAAAACTAAAGTATATGAAATTTTCAATGAAATAGCACTATATAGACTTTTTTTTTATAGGGTTATTTTTTATAATTTTTTTTTAACATTTTTATCAGTCCCAAAAAACCATCCAGTTTTCTAAAAACTATTACAATTCCGGTGAAATTTTGGGTCCCCGCAACTATGAAATTGGTTTTTACAGTCCAAATTGAGTCATTAATAAGTCCAATCAATGGTTCATCCGGCTCGACACCTCCAACCATTCTTACATCCTCCTTTTTTGGTGATTGTCATGCCAGTTATTGTTACAGTCATGGATAATCAGATTGTTCACTCTACCCAAACCTCAATGCAAGAGGAGAACCAAACCAACAGCGAGTAGCCCGTACGTAAAAATAGCACATGTTCTCCTGTCTCCTCTTGCCTACTACAAATGCTGCAAATGGGGCTTCTTGCACATCTTATATTCAATACTTCAAGGCACCATTAGCCGCTCTCCAAATACCATCTCACAGCCTATTAGATGTGCTATATGATTCAAGTTGTTCATAGCCACTTTATAACCCATTTTCACATAATAGTTTCCATCTTTGCTTTTGAGCCTTACACATCCATCTTCCATGTTTATTATTGGGATCCTTACATTCTTGAGCCTTCCAATGTATTCTTCCCTCTTGCCCTCTCTTACCCCACCGAAATTTAGCCATCATGCTATCTAGTTCAGCACACACCTTCTTAGGAAAACTAAAGGATGAGATAGAGAAGACTGGAATTGGATTTGCCATTGCCTTGATTAATACTTCTCTGCTAGCAAGGGTCACAAGTATTTGCTTCCACTCCTGCAATTTTAGACTCATCTTGCTTTTTACAAATGCAAGTGCTTCAGCCTTTGACCGGCCTGCCCCCATAGTATAGGCATACCCTAGTATTTTTACCAGGATCTTCACTAGTTTTAATACCCAACACATCATGCAACTCATCCTAAATATTCTTGCAAAAGACTACACAAGATTTATAAAAATAACGCCTTGTCCAAAGGCTTTGTAATGACGACAAATTAGCTCTCTCAACTTCATACAATTTTGCTTCTTTGCACTGATAAAGAACAATGCATCATCTGTAAAGAAGCAATGAAATAGGACATGACACTTGCTTGCAAGCTTAATACTTTTCAATCTACCTCTGTTTACATGCCATTGTATCTTTACTGCTAGGACATCAGCTGCTAGAATAATTAGGTAGGTAGAAAAAGGATCTCCCTAGAGAATTCCCCTCTCCATATTCGAGTCACAGAAATTTTTTTACTCGAGACAACCGGGTTGAGGCTCATTGAACATATACACTCATCACCCAAGCAATCCAGCCATTTCTCCCCAAACCCCATTTTCCTCATCACCTCCTCCACAAACCTCCATTCAAGCTTATCATAGGATTTGTTCATAACAATATTCATTGCCATCCCCTCCTCCTCTCTAGTATCCCATTCTAGCAAATTGCTTTGGCCACATTGTGATCAGTGAAGATTCTAATGTATCAAACAAGTTAATAACGTATGATTAGATCTCATTAGGGAGACGATCGAGTAGTAGCTCTTACTATGGGGAGAAAACTTCTCAAAAAGAAATTCAAATGTAGAAGGCCATTAATTCTTATATATATATATATATACATATTACTTCATTACACATGTATCTATATCCATATGATCTCATATTACCCTGCCTACTGTGACAGGAATGAAAGAAGTAGCCACATGGCAGACTTAGGTCTTTCCATGTTACGTGATGAGTTATTTCACGATCTTCCATGCAATCAAGTAGGGTTACCACCTCGTGTGAGAGAACTCCTTGAACATTTGGGATGGAGATACATTTTGTCGGATGTTACAATCACAGTCGGAATATGGGGAGATGGAGGTATTGGTAAAACTACGATTGCCAAAGCTATATATGATAGAATTGGTGGCAATTTTGAGGGTAAGAGTTTCCTTTTGAATATTAAGGATGCATGGGAGAAATATAATGGTGAAATTCATCTCAAAAAGCAACTTATTTCAGATATTTCTGAAACTGAACTTGATGAGACAAATGATGTCATGCATGTGGAAATGGAGCAACTAATATGTGGAAGAAGAGTCTTGGTAGTGCTTGATAATGTGAATAGTAAGTTTCAACTCAAGAAATTCTGCCAAAATTTTAGAGGGTGTGCTAAAGGGAGCTTGATATTCATTACAGCCAGAAATGAGGCTATCTTTGATGACTCTGTTGATATATCATATGAAATGAAAAGGTTAAATAGTAAGGAGTCTCTTGAGCTTTTTGGCTTGCACGCATTTAAGAATTTGACTCCAACAAATAACTTTGAGGATTTTTTGAAGCGAGTAATTGAATATTGTGAAGGATTACCATTGGCTCTTGAAGTTTTTGGCTCTCTTTTGCATAATAGGACAAAAAAAGAGTGGAGAAAAATAATGAATGACATGGGAGGAATTCCACGTGGTCTAATACAAAATAAGCTCAAAATCAGCTGTGACTTATTAACTGATATAGAGAAAGATTTATTTTTTAATATAGCTTGTTTTTATGTGGGTCACAGTAATCACCATGTTACACAATTGCTAAATAGCTCAAGACTTCCAGTGGAAATGGGAATGTCGATGCTCATCCAGCGTAACCTTGTAAAGGTCTTGAATGACAAGCTGTATGTTCATGATTTGCTGCAAGAGATAGGAAGGGAAATCAGTCCTCATAAGCAAAAGCTCAATTATATCTATGATGTATTCTTAAGTTTTAGAGGTGATGATACACGTAAATCTATTACTTCTTATCTTTGTGCTGCTCTAAAGCAAGCAGGTGTTGAGGTCTACATGGATGAAGAAAGAATGGAAGCAGGAGAAAATATTTCATCTTCATTATTGGAAGCAATTGAAAGTTCAAGAATTTCAATCATTATATTCTCAAAGAATTATGCTGACTCGAGTTGGTGCTTACAAGAGTTAGAGAAAATCATGGAGTGTTATCGAACAAGTTATCACGAGGTTTTACCCATATTTTTTGATGTGCGTCCTTCTGAAGTTCGTAAACGACAAAATGCTTTTGGAAAAGCATGGAGAAGACTGATCAAGAGAACTTCAAGTAGTAAAATGAAGAACTTGACCATCAATTTTGAAAGAGCCCTCACAGAAGCTGCCAATTTATCTGGATGGGACATGCAAAACTACAGGTATTTTCAATTTTCTTTTAATTATTTTTTGGAATGGTCTAATTCCTTAACTTCCCCCTTTTTGTTTTTTTTATAGCAAGTTTGAGTTCCTTTTGGTGATACAAGTTTCATCGAAAACAATAGCTGCTGTTACTTATATATCTTTTAATAATGCAAAAACCATTAATTGGAGCATTGCATAAAATAGCCTAGGGAAAATTATCTACCGCCACAAGCTGTTTTGTACAACTCTATAAGATTCAAACGGGTAATTTGCATAGAATATAAAGCTTTTAAATCAATTTTGATTTAATACTCATAAATCACATGGAATTATAATTAATAATCATTTATACTTGAGTAATTTGTCAAGATCAGTATATATAAAAGCAAAATTGAAATAAAGCATGAGTAGTACAAAATTTATTTAATTGGCTGAGTTTGTTATATGTTAGTTAACTTCGATAATTGGCTAAAAGATGAAGTAAATTGAATAATTGTGATATCAGCTTCATAGTTTATTGATAATATTCAGCGGCCACAAATAGTAGGAGAACTGGGTTTTTCTACAAAAAAAGAAATAGAACCTAAAAATGTAAATGGTAGATATCAGATCTGATCAAATGTGGTTATATTACACAATATTTAGCTCCAGTTATTTGTATCACCTGTATCAAGTTTTTCAATCATAAATTACCATGTGTTCGATTTTCAAAATATCATCATTTAGCTACAAATCCACTTGACATAAAAAAGGTAAATGACTATGTGTGATTGGAGAATTTGGCATAATAGATATAAGGAACTTGACCTATGTTTTCTTTTTCATTTTATTTCCCTAACTAACATAAAAGATAAAAATGCAATAATTTTCTTATCAACAACTAATTAATCAGTGAAGTGTGAAACCCATCTAAATGAGCTTTGGGCTTTAGTTTGATGCCTTCCAACATCAACATCAACGTCCAGAAAATATACGTATTTATCCTTGTATAATCAAAAAATTATTTTAATGTTGAACATATTCTGTGCGAATAAATCATCTTTATATTTATAGAGGTAAAATTATATTCATTGATGAAATTCAGTTTATGTTAGACTTGGAACATTTTCTAATTAAAATTATACAGAACTTTTAAACATGTTACTCTACAAGCATATCATTTTTCTGCTATTATAGTGTGTACCAAACACTTTTAAGGATTCTTGGTAGAATTTATTCTTATATAACTTCTTATTGTTGCTAGAACTGAAGTTGAGCTGATTGATGAAGTCATTGAAACTATTACGAAGAAGTTAGGTGACAACAAATGCCTATTTGTTGCTAATCATCCAGTGGGACTAAAGTCTCGTATGCAAGATATCATTCAATTGCTACAAAGTAAATCAAAAGATGTTATCATTGCAGGCATCTGGGGGATGGGGGGGATTGGTAAGACAACGATTGCTAAAGCCATCTACAATCAAGTTGGTCAAAGTTTTGAAGGAAAGTGTTTCCTTGCAAATGTAAGAGAAGTTTGGAAGCAAGATAATGGTCAAGTTCATTTGCAAGAACAACTTCTTTCAGATATCTATAAATCAAGAAGGAGGGCACTATCAAATGTAGAAATGGGGAAAACTCTACTACAGGGAATGCTTTGCAAGAAAAAAGTACTTGTTGTACTTGATGATGTCGACAATGAAAACCAACTCAAAGCATTATGTGGAAGTCGGGAATGGTTTAGCCCAGGTAGTAGAATCATAATTACAACTAGAGATGAACGTTTGCTCAAGATCCTTGGAGTAATTCATCTATACACTATAAAAGAATTGGATGACAATGAATCTCTTGAACTTTTTTGTTGGCATGCATTTAAGCAAGAAATTCCTGAACAAGATTTCATTGAACTTTCAAGAAGGGTAGTTTCTTACTGTGGGGGGTTGCCACTTGCCCTTGAAGTGCTTGGCTCCCATTTATTTGATAGAGAAATATTGATTTGGAAAAGTGTTTTGGAGAAATTACAAAAAATTCCAAATGATCAAGTCTATAAAAAGCTTAAAATAAGCTATGATGGTTTGAGTGATGATACAAAGAAAGAAATATTTCTTGACATATGTTGTTTCTTTATTGGGAAGGTCAAAAGCTATGCAACACAAATATTAAATGAATGTGGACTTCATGCAGATATCGGAATTATTTGTCTGATAGAGCGGAGCCTTGTAAGAGTTGGAAGCAAAAATAAGCTTGAAATGCATGGCTTATTGCGTGACATGGGAAGAGAAATCATCCGTGAGCAATCACCAATGGAGCCTGAAAAACGAACTAGACTATGGTTTTATGACGATGTGTTGGATGTGTTGAGAAATGAAACTGTAAGAATATTTCTCAGTGACTTAATTGCATTATTTTTTTTATGTTTCTTCATTAATCAATATGCTCTTACTATCGTTGTGTCGCCAATTGTGAGCTTAAATTTTATTTCAATGACTTATTCACTATAAGATTTCGCTTTTGTTATTTTTTGTTTCTTTTTATTTTACAGGGAACAATATCTATCAATGGATTGACTTTAAACATGTCAAGGAATAATTCATTATACTTGAGTGCCAGAACATTTAAGAAGATGAAGAAGCTTCGTTTGCTTCAGCTTGATAACGTACAACTTACTGGAGACTATGGTTATTTGTCAACAAATTTGAGATGGCTTTGTTGGCGGGGGTTTTCCTTAGATGGAATACCAATGAACTTCAATTTAGAAAAAACAGTTTCCATTGACTTAAAGTGGAGTAATCTTGTAAAAGTGTGGGAGAAAAGCCAGGTACATACAATGAGCTCTTAGAATCAAATACTATTGATAGCATTTATATTTGTTTCCATCCTTTTATTACTTTATACATATTATTTATTTTATTTTAAACTATTCTATTTGCACAGATGTTGGAAGGGTTGAAAAATCTCAATCTTAGTCATTCTCATTATTTGACAGAATCACCCAACTTTTCAAAGATACCAAATCTTGAAAGGTTAATATTCAAAGATTGTCCATGTTTGTTTATAATTCACCCTTCCATTGGCGATCTCAAATATATTGTTCTACTAAATTTAAAGGACTGCAAAAGCCTCAAACACATCCCAAGAGGTATCTATAAATTAAAATCATTGAAGACCCTTAACCTTTGTGGTTGTTCAAAGATTGACAAGCTAGAAGAAGACATCGGGCAAATGGAATCTTTAACAACTTTAGTCGCAACTCAAACTACTATAGCACAAGTGCCCTTCTCGTTGGTGAGATTGGAAAGACTTAAACATGTGTCTTTGTGTGGTTATGAAGGATTACCTCGTGATGTATTCCCATCTCTTGTTTTGTCTTGGATGTCACCAACACATCGTTCAATGTCATTGTCTCGAGCATTTCAGATCATACCATCTTTAATTAGGGGTCTATCACATCCTTCTTTTTCGAGAAGATATGAAATAGTAGAATCAAGACCAAGCACATCTCAAGCTTCATGTCAAAATGCTCCAGCATTACTTGAATTCCCTGAGCAAGTACAGAAGGAAAGGTCAGAAACATTGATGAGTTCTCTGACTATTCAAGTAGGGCGGCTCAACAAAACTATGGATACCCTTTTAAAGCATATTTCAAAGGTGTTTCTTTTTATCTTAACTCTCTACTATCATATATACATAATAATTTCAATATTGACGGTATGCATTTCTGCCTTACATGTTTAAATAGCTATTGAGTAAATGTTTTTGAGAGTTGAAGGTACAATAATATAGAATATGCTTTTACCAACATCATATCTATGTTATATTGTTAGTCATAGTTTTAGCAATTTCTTTTTTTTTTTTTGTGTGTGCAAACGCACGTGGTGTAATGAACACTTTATTTGTCATTTGTCCCAATAACAAACATGCTTTCCAAATATTAACCATTGAAGTTTGTCTTATTGGTTTAGATTGTCATTTTCACTATGTTCTTGATTGAATGGGGTGACTCTTTTCTTGTGTTTATGGAATAGGGATGGAATGATGGTGGGCTTGGCTTGTCTATTCCAATAGACAATTGTCTAGATTGGCTAGTTTTTGCAAATGAAGGATCTTCTGTATCATTTAAAGTTCCTCAAGTTATTTGTCGCTGCTTAAAAGGAGTGGTCCTTTACATTATCTATTCATCTCTTCAAGATAGCATGGCATCTGTAAATTATGTTGGTATTATGATAAATAATTTCACAAAGGGTACCATGGATTTATACAAGCGCGAAGTTGCAACAACTTCTACAGATGAAGAATGGCAGAACATGGTATCTAATTTAGAGCCTGGAAATGAAGTGGAAGTTGAAATTAAGCTTGGTCATAAACATATGGTGGTGAAGAAGACTTCAATCTATCTTGTATACGTTGAAGAGACTGACAAGCTGATTACCTCTAAATGACATTAAAGCATATAAGGTACATTTGTTATCTTTTATTTAAATAGCACTTTCATGATATAGAATTCTCTTTTGCTTATGTTTTTAATAATATTGTGTTTTTTTGGGTATCAAGGATAATGCTTCAAGTTCACTGCTTCGCTTAAATAAAAGGTAAGTGTTCTACCAAAAAAAAAGTATGTGAAGAATGATAGGTTGAGGGCTTTATGACTATTTGTTGTGGAAAGCAAAGAAAACATGTAACACCCCGAATTTTGATTAAGGGATAATGATAATTATTGTGAATGATTTTGTAAATCAAAATCGATTTGAGATATGAATTGTTATTGGAAATGCCCAACACCCTGCATTTTAGCTTAATTATGTGACAAAGTAATTATTTGGTCTAAATATAGGGGTAAATGGTGCATGGAAGAAGAAAAGGAATTTAATTATGTGTTATGTGGCCATTTCAATTATTATGCCATAATCAGTGGAGGAATTGGAAGAATGGAAAATTATCGGTTAATTAGTTAGTGATTAACGGAGAGATTAATTACTAAGAAGAAATGAGGAGTGTGATTAAATGACTAATAGAATTGGTTAGTGTAACTAAGTGGAGGATTAATTATGAGGAGATTGCATGAGAGAGTGACATGTGGCATTGTTGTGAATGCATGAAGGGAGTGGTTGGATCAAAGTCAACTAAGCATGGTCTCATCATTTTTCTCTCCCTTCCCTCCTACAATTCAGCTGAATTGAGCATGGGAGTCCCAAGAGATCATCATTTTATCTCCCTCCTCGCACTCAATCTCCCTCATTTTCTCTCCCCCCCTCTCTCTTATGCTTATGGGGCAAGGGGAGGGCAGAATTTCTGCCTTCATGTTTATCATTTCACCCACTCTTCATCTCTTTTCTCCCTCTCTCATGCGTGCAGCCATTGGAGACCAAGAAGGAGGAAGAGCTCTTGCAAAAGGTAAGCATTTTGACCCTCCAAATGACCTCTAATGCAAAAACTCTCTTTTTCAATCGCGTTCCTTGTGTTGAGAGTTTCGATTCTATGGTTTTAGATTTACCATTGGTGGTGTTTTGAATTCTCAAGGAGATATAGAGTTTGGAAAATCAAAGAACTTCTTTGGAGAAAGTTGAAGAGGTGAGTGAGTTGAGCATTTTGATAAAAGTTTTGTGGTCATTTGGTTAAGTTGGAATTTCTGAGAATTTAGCCCTATTTTCAAAAATTAGGGTCTTGTGGTGTTTGAGTTGTTGTTGTTATGGATATGATGTTTTGAGATGTATCTTGGATAGATAGAATTTGATTGAAGTTTAAATGTCAAGTTTGACAATTTTGGGATTTTGTTGAATATATGTCAAAAAAAGAACATATAGATGGAATGATAATTTGGTTGTTTTGATGGTTCCATTGTGTTCCTTGTGTAAAATTGTGTGGGAGTAGTGTTGGATATGAATTTTGAACCATTGGGAACTTAGTTTTAAAAGTGCAAGTTTTGGTTAGTGAAAAACTCTGTGGTGGCAGTGATTTTACATGGACGTTTTAAAATAGAAAATGGTGTTGAAAAATTCTGAAACTTTTCAGTTTTAAAGTTCACTTTCCAAGCTTCAAAATGGACATATATTTCATGTCATTTCGATTTTTGAGCTAGGAGTTATCACTGTCCAAAGTTTGATGTTAAATCTGGGATCAATTCTGGAGCAGTGTGGACATTTCTTGAATTTTGTATTTGTGTGGTGATTTCTGGTAATGGTTCATATTTTTCTAGTAAATAGGACTTAAATAGATTTCAATGGGCTTTAGGATCACCTCATTTCGAATTTTCTAGAATTAGTTATGATTTTTCGAAGTTCAGCCAAGAAACAGAATTTTCCTGGCCGCAGCCAGAAAATTCTTGGCTGTGGCCAGAAACCTTCTGTGCTATTTCGGGCCCAGCCAACCCCTATTTTCAGCACCTTGTGATTTTGAAAAGTGGTTTCTAACTTAATACTTCCCAATCCTTTTAGGCAATGGTTAGAGACTTTCATAGCTATTTAAGGGACTTTAATGATAATCAAAACTAAGTGTTTTGAAGTCATTTGAGTATTGGAGTAAGTGATAATGTGTTGTCCTTAATTATGACTTTAGGATTTGATATTTGCCTAGAGAGTAGAAGGCCCGTGCCTGCTTAAGAACGGAAAGACAAAGGTAGTGACACTTTATCCTATATCATGTATATTGCAGTGCTTGTTTGCATTAGTCATTGAATACAGTGAGGAGACGTGGCGTGAGCCCGGCCTTGAATACAGTGTGGGGACGTGGCGAGAGCCCGACCTTGAATATAGTGAGGGGATGTGGTAGTGTGCCCGGCCTCAAATATTGAAATGCTACGTTGTGATATATATTTACTTGCTTTGTTTATATGCATCATATACATAAATTGTTGCTATTGGGATTCTTTTGAATCTCACTCATTCCAAATAACATTTTTTAGCCAGGGTAAGTGGATCTCGGGACAAGCAAGTGAGCAAGGACGACTAGGATTGCCAGTGGTAGTCTTAGTTTCTTTTTGGTTTTTGGTTATCATTTGGACAACTGTATGTATATATTGGATTGACCATAGATTTGTAATTATTGTGTAATCCCCGGTTTGGGAAACTGAGATGGGCAATGATGCCCTGTAAAACTATTGGAATGATATTATCCCGGGTGAATGTCGGGAATTTTATTAATACTCTGATATTGTATATGTGACGAATCGAACAAGCCAATTGTTTTTGTGAATGAAAGGATGGAGATCTTGTCGTACAGGTTTTTGGAAAAAGGTTTTTAATTTCTCTCGATTTCTTATCCAATTATAAAACGAGTTTAAACACTAATCTCGGCCTTGATGACGGCGGGGGTTACAAAACACAGATAATGTCCACTTCTATTCCTTATATCATACTATCTCTGGTCCTTAATATAATATCTAATTGACTTTTTTTAGAGATTAAACAAGCTAAATTAGTTTCATTAAAGTATTTATATTTATCATTTTTCTTCAAACTAATTTGCATTACTTATAAACTGATATATAATCTAATGATACACAATATATGCTATGATTAAGTAATTTATTTAGTTTCGTTATTCTTCATAAGAAAAAGAGTCAACTGACTCTTATATCAAGGATTTGAGGTAGTATATAATACTCTCTTCATCACTTCCATCCTCTCTGTTATGAATATCTATTTTTATATTTTGTCAATAATAGTTATGATGGTTCAACGGCTAAAGACTCATTTGGGATGAAATTTCATTCGACAGCTTAGGAATATGCTCCTTATATACTTTGGGATTCAATCTTCTTGTGAAAGAAAAAAAACAGAGGTGGAAAATTGCTTTACAATCTCTATTGTGTAGAGGGTAAAAGAAAGATCAAACTCTTCCAATTGACATCACTTTAACTTCAAGCTTCTTGCTTCAATAACAGTCTGGCCACATGGTAAATACCCTTATCCTCATTTTGTCCTCTATTTAACTCTCTATTAATTGTTCAAACACAGAGATATAGAACATAGCAGACTCCTCGTAGTTATGCACAATACATTGTAAATGGCATGTCTGATATAATTAGCACACTTCAGTGTTCATGTTCCTCATTTGTAGTATCTCTCTGCAAAGTATTGATACTTCAGAAACAGGGTTATATCATATCTTAAACATATATGATAGTTAGTGGTACAGGCTGGATAAAGAGAGAATCATTTCCTTTTTTCTTTTGATAAGAGAGAGAATTAGTTCTTTATTCCAAACCACACCGTGTACACACATTATCTAATTATACTGGCTATCTAATATCTATCTACTTGCTGAGTAACAGAAGTGGTTACAATGTTCCCTATTGCTGATTAAACTGTAACTGAGTAACTAATAGGCCCTATTCCCTAATGCGACGAAACAGTTAGTGCCTTGTTGTTTTTGGACAAAACATGTGAGTTCTAGTAGAATCAGAAGCACTGTGACATGACAGATGCTATAAAACTTTATCAAACATGATCTATGCTTCTCTGTCTAGACAGGTTTTCTTATTCATAGTGGAATACTCATTTGCATGTTGGTGATTGATTTGCTAGTGGAATTATCAGTCTGGGTGAGGTACAAGTGGCTCAGATTTTAACATTCAACAAGTTTTTTCATGTGCTTAGTAAGGTCTATAATATTTGTCTGAGGCTCAAAATATGTTGCTCTAGTAAGTTGTCAAAAGTTTCCAAGACTAGGGAGAGCTTTAATTAGTTTGTCTTTGGGAATGAAGATATTGAAGATAGCTTTTGTAAGGACCCAAAAATTTAAATGAGATAATTATGTCAATAATATGAAAATATGATATCAATGTGAGGTTGTATTGGTTCTCAAAATTAATGAAACATTTAATTATCAATATTGATCTATTTGATGTAAACTGAAAAGAAAGAACATTTGGTAGCTTGGTGGCACTAGATATGACGAAATATCTTTGGTGATTTGACTTCACATCTTTACTATATTAAAATGTGCATTTTATTTTTGTTTCAGCACCATTCTAATAACCAAAATGCCCTTCTCATAAGAAAGAGAAAGAACCATCAGATTTTTCCCCTTTTTGCTCTCTTTTCTCCCAAGAGCACTATAAATAGCAGAGGAATCCTCTAGAGCCTGGGAGGATCTGAAACACCATCTCAGTCACTCTCTCTAACATTCCCTTAAATGGGGTGCTAGTGCTCATACACCGTCGTTGTAAATCTCCATCGTTCTCTGTCCTTCTTACAAGTGTAGTTTATTATCTTCTTCCTCTGTTTCGCTTTTGCAAGATGCTATGTGTGGGGGTATGTTTGAAAACTCTCCTATTCTCCTTGTCTTTCGTTGTCACATGGGGTGGGTAACATGTTAAAATTCCTTCTTTTTTCCTCAATGATTGAGTGTCTGAAACATGGGGTGTTTAGATGGGAGCCAATCGAATAAAAAAATGAAAAAGGAAGGAAGGGAGTTAATAATATGTTTAAGAAAGTAACTTTATGGAATTGCGAAATGGAAATTGTTATTGAATTATTGATTAATATCACCATGGCATTTTACATGTGGAAAGTGGAAGTTAAGATCTTTAAAATTCTCTAAACAAACTCATATTGTGGAATTGGTTTTGTTTCTTGAGACATTGAAGATTATGGTTAAATAATTTAAGGAATATGAGTTTAAGTTAGAATAATAAAATTGGTTACACTATAGTTAATATGAAGTAAATGGGTGTAGCATTACCAAATGGAAGATTATAGTTTTATAAAGCTTATAGAAGGAATAACAGTGATTTTGTTTTGGACGTTAGGGGATTAAGGAATGAATATAAGTTGGAAGCTGATTGGTAGGAGTAAGCCATATATTTGAAAGTGGAATGGGTGAGTGAATAGCGTCCTATTATAATTTTTATAAGTGATATCTTATTACTTGTTACATTTTTATATTAATTACCACATTTTAAGCATGCCTTCATCAAGGAAAGCTTACTAGATTTATTTCATTATCTCATTGGTATTGAAATGAATAAAGATTTAAGGATTTTATTTATTGTTATTTGTTCTTCTTCAATTGATTCATAGTACAATTCACTATCATATATAGAATTGATAGTAAAGCTTTCAAGATATGCTTTGTAAAACTTCATGTTGAGATGGTTTATTTATTATGGAAATGTTCCTATACGAGTTTATATTAATGTGAAAGATTCTTTTTTGATTGACTTGTGGAATTTGAAGGAAATCCTTTTAAATTGTGAACCTTCTTGCTGGGGTCTTCTTTTATGATATATGCTTTATGAGCTTTCATTATCAGCAAAAGATCTTTTCAGTTGCTAATGGTAAATTGACTCCATGCATGCTTGTAAATGTTTTTGAGAGGATTGAATGCAAAATCCTAGTTACTAATGTCAGTATTGTTAGTCCTTGGCGAGCCACGGTTAACTCGAGCTTGCTTGACATTTGTGGGCACATTACTCAAGTTTATTCGTGGGATTCGTTCTCATGCTTCTTATTCGTGGGCCTTGTGTCTACATTTGCTTCGCGGCCTCGTGCTACGCTTGCTCGGTTATTTACCCTCGTGGTCTTTTTTTTCCCCCTTGTATTCGTAACTTTGAGCTGCACTTGGTTAGTTATCCTTATGGACTATGTGTCCACACTTGTTATTTTGTTCCATTGAAGTCCTACTAAAAGATGAAATTTAAGAATCATCGTTTTAAACCAATTCTATTAGACAAACTATTTTATTACATCTTGGATGAGATTAATGATCCTTTATAAAGTTTTATTTATATTTATGATCGTATGCTATAGAAATTAAAATTTATTGTTGCGTTGTTATTATTCAAGGTTAAATATGTTTAAATTATTTTCTTTAGTATTTTATTAATTTCTATATATGAGACGTTATTCACTGAAAATATTTTGGCTTTAAATAGTGCAGTTGTCCCTGTTCCTCCTCCTGATCATTGATGGTCTACACTGCTGAATTGAAGATGAAGTATTGTGGTGATCAATCGCTACTTTGATGTAAATTTTAAACTTATGTATTATATTTTAAAAATCCTGCTTTGAGAGCTTCACATAAAAAATAGCTAGGGTCCTTGTCTTATTGTGTATGCTGTAAATATTTTAGTATGGAGAGGAGCTCCTTTATTTAAGCTATTGTTGAATGTGTTGCTGTACGATTTCCAAGAGGTCCCAACTGCAAGGGGTTCCGTTGAAATCTTTATATAGACCATTTGGGACTTCTGTTTCTATGAATTGTATTAAAACTTCATATCTTGTATTTTTGTATGCTTATAAGTGTACAAGAAGAAATATATATGTGTGTGCAAGGCTTTAGGGATATGGGTTTTGTCCTATTCCTAATCGGTCTCTCCCTAATTAACTCCCTAATTGTTTTCTTTAGTGAGATATTATTTATAATAATTTTGAGTGCATTTATTTATGTGTTTCTATCTAGCGCAAGCACTTCAACAATGGAAGTTGAAAGTACAACCTAACGTGAAGCACTTCAACAATGGCGTGCTTGTTGCAATAGAGAATTGGTGTAAAACTGGTGGACTGTACTTCTGGTTAGTGGTCAGCTAGGGAATAGGGGCAATGAGCTGTTATATTTAAAAATCATTTTGTTCATAAAGCTTGTTTTATATGTGGAGAGAGAAAATTTAGGGAAAAATGATGGGTTACATTCATCATTTACTCTCCTATTTTTCTTTCAGTTTTTTTTTCCTTTCCATTTTTTCTTCATATCAAAACAATGGGTAGGATTTTTCATGATAATCTTTGAAAATTTCAAACTTGTGAATGTGAAAAGAGATATTTTTGTCAATTGATTTTATTTTAATGTCACTAAATGAATCAAGGTCCTTTATTAGTATTTTGAACTCTTGTGCTTTGCTTCGATGGGGGAGAAAATAAGATAGGAAAGAAAAGTGAGGTGGAAAAAGAGGGAGGAGGAAAGTGTTCCCTGTGCTTGGATAGGAGAGCAAATGGGAAAAGAGAAAAACTAGAGAGGAAACCAAACTTTCTATTTGCAAGTGGAGAGATTCTGAAATTTTTTTGTTACCCATGATTGCCCCTCCACCACACCTCATCTACCCTTTAATTTAATCCTTTCATTTTTATATTAAACTGTTATTTTTGTTTTGGAGATAAGATGGGGTAAAACCCCCTGGTTACATCAGAACTCAGCGAGGCTTTACAATATCCGCAATATCTTTCCTCATAATTTCCTCTACTTCAACTGGGGCACTATCCCATACAATTCTATTCTGATTAAAGTTACACTCCCCACCCTTCTTACAGCAGACGTTTGATTCTATTGGAGAGTATATTAAATTTTTATTAGTTAATAACCTTGGATAATCTATAATTTATTTATTTTCTTTCATTATATCTAATTTTAAAAAAAATTCAATTTTTATTTTTTTGACTTAAAAATAATTTTTTTGTTAAATTATTTGGTTTTAAATATAACTTTATCATCTTAAACTATTTGAGGTTAATATTAAAATATTATGTGGTGATTAATTTAATTTTAAATATGATTATTTTAATATAGGAGTAAGGGTATTTTAGTCATCAAATATTTACTTATTTTCTTTCCTTCACATTTTCTCTCACTCATCCAAGCAAGTAGAGGGATAACATTCTCTCCTTACTTTTCTCTTATCTTCATTTTCTCTTCTTTCATTTTTTGCTCCCAACTTTTCTTCCCATCCATGCAGAGGGTTAGGGTTTCCGATAGTCATAACAGTTAATATAGATATAGATATTTATTGAGAAAATAATGAACAAATAAATAAATAACTTAGTACAATGAAGTGGACAATTTGTTAGGGCCTTATAGCCCGCTCATGATCCATTGAATAAGAGAAAAAAATGTCTGATGGGACTTATTCGGAAAAAAGAAAAAAAGAAAGAAAATCAGCCCCTCTCTTTCTCATCATCGTACGTCCTCTTGTATATCCGGAGCAAATTCCCGCCTTGGCTATCCTAACTCATTTAGTGCTTATTTGGGATCACGCTTGAAACCCCAAAAAGTGCTTATTTACATAAATCAATACAAAACTTTTCTCACATATTTATCTCATATATTGAAAATCACGAATGAAAAATTGTTTTTGAAGGCTCTATTCGCTATTCCAAATAAGCATTAATTTCTTAAAGAGAATGAATTGCGACCTACGTACGTGAACGTTTTGATGCTTTCATTAGCCATTTAGCCTTTAGGGTGTGTTTGGTTTGAGGGTAGGGATAGGAAGGGGAGGGAATAAAACTGCCATCATAGGGATCACTAAAATAGAGCACAAAACTATTGCCATGTTGCTATACAATTGAAATAGAGCCTCGCAGATTCCAATAAAAACTAGTCTCTCTAATCCTTAATATGGAATATATTTAATGAATTGATCTTAGTTCTAAATATAAGATATATACTTTTATATTTGTCAATCTTATATCAACAATAATCAAGAAGAAAAGTGAATGAGAGAATTAAGGAAGATAATAATCAAGGTGTTTTATAATATACACAACATACATGTAGGTTAAAAAATGCCTATTATATAACTCCTATACAACAAACTATCTTAAACCTCCTGGAGGTTCTTGTAGTAGTTAAACGATATTGGTTTGAAAACAAACTCCATTTTGCAAGCCAATATGAAGCAACATTAGTTTCCCTGAAATGCCTCAGCTTCACTTCCCAATTTCCTTTTAGTAAGTAAGCTGCCTCATGCAACAACCTACTTCTGCCTTCCCCTTGCACCAGCATTATATATTCCTACATCTTCCCATCCTCCTAGCAACCGCCGCCCAATCATATACCTTCATGATCCCTATCTTAAGTTTGGATAGAGAGAAAATTAGGAGACAAAACTCCCAAAAATAATAAATTTTTTTACCATTTTTTGAAGTTTTCATTCTTAATATTCCCTTCCCCTTTTCCTATAACTTTTCTCTTCATTCAAACATAGGATAAATACCCCACTATATCCAGCTATCATGTTTCTATCCACTGCTTCATCCACATTTATTTCAATCCACACCCCTCTTCTGTTGTCCCCAACCACATGCACCCCCTATATCTCTCCTACGCTTTGTTTTTTTCTATAAAGATTTCTTTAACCTATGTAACTTATCGTAACACTCACTGGATCTCCAGGCATAAAAAAACTGGGATAAAACAAAACGGAATTTCTCCAATCCACATAAACTAAGCGCATACAGCAAAAATCAGATCCCAATCACACCACATGCCTATGCTTTTGGCAAGGTATTAAAACTCGGACCGGCCTCCAAACCAATCAAGATAGTGAGTTAACGGTCAGATGATCAAATTGAAGTCAAATAGGGTCAGACCAGAAAGGGATAAAAATTAAAAAATAATTTAAATTTTCATCATATTATCTAAATATTAAATATCAATTTAATATCTTGAATTACTAACAAAATAATCATATAGTTATCCAATTTTATTTACAATTTTTTTAACAAATTGACATCATAGTAACATGCTACCTTCTAATGACACCAAAATCAATAATTACGAGATATCTAAAAATTACTTAAAATAAATATACAAAAATATTCATATTTTGAACCCTCCAATCTTCCAAAGGTACTTGAAAATTTTGTATTAGTTTTTTTATCACACAGGAGATCAAAAATAATTTTTGCTATGACAGGTGAAAGTTGATAATTTTTGATGCACACTGAGAGAGTTGGTGATGTTTGTTGATTTCATGGGTGGTGGGATCATGGAATCACTGAGGAATTCATTATAAAGATACACTGGATGGCAAAAGATATCATCTTGTTTAGAATAACATGTTTATTCATTATTAATTTATTTGATTAGGAGAGGGCTTCCTTGATAATAAACAATGTGGCAACTAGCGTGGTGGTTAGTAAATAAGATGTCAGCAAGCTGTGTGATAAATTTACGAGTGCTAGCTAACTTAAATGAGAAAGTATGCAGGCTTGTTCTGTGATGAATTGATGATAGACTTCCAAACTTTGCAAACACAAATGCTTTTCACTACCGTTATTTTCAACCATACATCACGGTTTTGAACCATTATGTGTGGTGGCATTAAATATTCTCGGCACAAATATTTAACTCTTCTAAATCGTAATGTATTGAAGACATACTTAATGGTTATTTGTTAATGACCGTAATGCATTGGGGATATACTTAATGGTTCTTTGTGATTTTTCTTCTTAGATAATCCCGATCAGTAGAAAAAAGAGTAGGAAGAGTTGAAAAAAAGAGCATAAGACCCTCTAGGGAAGCTCAGAAAATGTTTAAGAAGGAGTTGGAAGAGTTACGTCAAACAAATTTTTTTCAGAGGAGTGATGAAAGTTTTTAGGCTAAAGTGTATATTTAGTTCTTTATGTTTGCATCAAATTTCATTTTAGTCTTTTAAATTTATAAAGTATATTTTTAGTTCTTCAATCTTAACACTGTTAGTCTCATCTAACGGAAAATGTTGACTCATTGAAGTCACATTCTGTTAATCCTAAGAGGCTCCAACATCAACTCAAATTTTTTTTTAAAAAAAATCATGGTTTAATGAAATAATAAAAAATTCTCAAATTTTAATTATGTTTTTTCATCTCCTCCTCACTCCAATGCCCTTCTCACTGGCCATCATTTCTACTGAACCAGTTCCAGAAACCTTTTGGTTTCTTTTTCTTTCCCAAGATTTGGGAGGTTCTAAGACGCCAAATTCAAAGATCACCAACCCTATTTTGAAACTTGTTTTCTCTACAAGAAACCCCTTGGGGACAAAAGAGCCGCCTCATGTATAGGTTAGCGACCCAAAATCTTTGTTATTGATTAATTTTTTTCTCGTGATATGTAATTATATTTGTGGTTTACAATTTTATCCCAAGAATAAAATTTCTCCATAAATTATTCTCATATCCTCTAATAGCACAAATTGAGATCATTATGTTAAGAGATTTTGCCGGAGATTGATTGGGGGTTAGTCTTTGTTTTGTTTGTTGACAGTCTTTGTTTTAGAAAGGTCCCCGATGAGCTAGGAAGAGATGGAAAAAATCAATAAAAACTGGGAATTTTTTTCTCTCATTATTATTTTAATTAAAATATGAATTTACTGAAAAAGTTGACGTAATGTGGCAACCACCTAAAATAAAAATAATAAGACTTTGATAAATCAGCATTTTCCATTAGATAAGACTAACGGTGTTAAGTTCAAAGGACTAAAAGTATACTTTATAAACCTAAAGGACTAAAATGAAACTTGATACAAACATAAAGGACCTAACTTATACTTTAGCAAAGTTTTTATGTTTATAACTGATGTTGAATATTACAATTTTATTACAAATTTTAATCACTTCAAAATCCAACATGAATAATTTGAAACTGTATAAAAAAATATGTCTAAAGCAATTTTTGACCATTTTAGTCCACTAATACAAAAAGTGTAATGAAAGACTGTAGGCATAATGGTTTCAGGTAAAAAAAATAAAAGCATAACCGTGAATTTGGTGGCCGAGTCGTGCTTTGATGGCTCATCTAACCCTCCAATGTTTACAAACTACTCTTTTTTTATATAATATATAGTTTATACACTGTATGAAAGAATATGCCAAGAGAATTGTTAGATGTTTGATATGGATATTATATTCTTTTTTTTCATATATATTATCTTAAAAATATAAATCTGAGATATTATGATTATATTTGATTAAAGGATTAAGATGCAAATTTATTTTAAAAGTTTTTGCTAAGGAGTAATGTTACCTTAGAAGTTTTTGAAGATTCAATTTTGCCCCATCAATGTTAAAATGAAGTAATGTTCTCCCTTATCGTTAAAAAGTTAACAGTTAATGTCTTTTTTTAACTATCAAATTTAGGTTTTTAATGGTGTACAACAATATGGCTACTCACTGTTAGCTTTTGAATATGTGAGGCACTTGCGCTTAGGACTAAACCAAATAATCTAGTTTGTGATCAAGTTTTAGTTGAAACGTATTATTTTCTTCTGGTTGAGTCTCTGTTAAGTTTACATTGAATATTAACTGTTCTTCACCGCAAATGCAGTCGACTTGGGTTATAATTCTTTTTGTAGCTAAACTGGTGGTTTTGCATGTAAAGGCTGCTGATGTAATGCAATTGACTGTTTTATGGGTCCATTTGTAAATCACTTTACTACTCATCTTGAAATTTGTAGGCCATAAAGATCTCATGAATCTAAACTCTAAGTATATGGACTAGTTGTTAAAGAACAATATCTTTTCCAATTAACATAATGACAATAATAATAACAAGTTTTGTCTAACTAAAATGGTAACATTGTTTTTCTAAATTGATACTATATAAAAATAGGGGTGTTTACTTCTGTCTCATTCCAGCCGTCCAATTCTGGTTTTGGTCATTCCCGTCTTAAAAAAATTCATCGACATATTTCTAAAAGGGTAGGCTTGATACATATATTATAATCAGCAACGTTGCCCACAAGCCAATTCACTCTTCTCTCTATTGTTTTAATTTTTAAAAATCAATATTGCTACTCTATAACTAACGTCATTTTGAAACTTGCCTAGAAACTTCAAAGTTGATTGTTAAACATACATAGTACTCTAATAATAAAAACCGAGAAAGGGTCAACTTCATATATAATATAATCTCTTCTCCTCTTTCTATAGGAGAGTGGGTCTATATATATATGAACCTTCTTGGGTAACAACACAGAACCAATCTATGTGTTTCTTGGGTTCTGAACAACAATGTTATATTTATAAATATATTTCTAAATACATTGACTAATTGGATGGAATATATACGATTATTTAGGTGATGCCGAAATAGCCGTTTATTGAACAATATTGTTCATAATGAGACTCTATTCGTCTTTCATTATGGATCTATAGCTGTTTATTATTAGAGACGGCTCACTTTATTTATTTAAATAAGCTAGATCTTCCTATGCGTTGTACGAGGAGTGTTGTTCCAGGTGAGGCATACTAAAATATTACTCCCTCCGGTCCTAATTATAAGACAAAGTTGACTTTTTTGGAGAAATTAAGGAAGCCAATTAAATCACTTTAGAATATTTATATTTTTAGTATCTTTAGATTATATATCATTTTATTAGTCAAATTAATTAGTTTAAAGAAAAAAATAAAAATAAAAATATTCTAAAGTGATTTAATTGGCTTCCTTAATTTCTCAAAAAAAGTCAACTTTATCTTATAATTAGGACCGAAGGGAGTATTTGTTTGGCTCAGACATATGGGAATAGAATTTAGTAACAATCTCTATTCATTTGGAAAATTATGAATTTATTTTTTAGAAATTCGATTGGTTGCTTATGAAGTTAATTTCTATCATTCTTGAAGAACAACAAAAAAATTTAATTTTAAAGTTATCAATATTTCAATTAATATCTAATTATCATTGAAAGTTGAAGTATTAGTTATTGTCATATTATTATTCCAATGATTATACTAATTGATAGTTTTTCCATTAACTTCATTTTATATATTTTCAAAAATCTATAATGCATTTGAAAAATAATGAATTTCTTTTTTTGAGGTCTAATTGGTTGCTCATGCAATAATTATTATCATTCATGAAAGTCGAAAGCCAATTTATTTTTTAAATCAACAATATTATTTTGAAATATTTTTAATTTCTCGATTAATACCCTGATTGTAATTTTTTTGGTTTTATTTAATATTCTAATTATTAATCAATATTCGAAAAGGTCATTTTCCACCTTTGCGGTATTAATACCATTGATGGCGACTTATTTTTGGTCCTCCAATTAAAAAAATTGGGAATCACTATTTCCAAATCAAATCATTATCATGGACATAACTTTTAAAAATTATTGCACTAATAACCTAATTATTAATATAATTTATGGAGATTTCTGCAATCATAGAAGGTGAAGTTCCTTGGCATGCTTAGATCACAATTATATAATTTTTTTGTCAGATATTAATATAATTATGATTCTTGATTTAATGTCTGATTTCCAATTCAATTTATTTGCTTCGTTATATTCAAACCCTAATAATTGTGTGTGGACAATTTTGATGGTGTGATTATCCGCTATGTCAACCGAATATGAAGTAAACCGTTTAACCCAAATTTAATCACATTAATATAATTTTTAATATAATTTATTGAACTAATAACCTGAAATCATGGAATATGGAGCTCCTGGACCAATTCAATTTGCTTCATTTCTTATAGTCAAACCCCAATAATAATGGATGTTCAACTTTGATGGTATGATTATCCGACCCATTTGTGAGTTAAACGGGTTACTAAGCGAGTATTACAGGATTTCTAATATAAAGTTGATTAACATATTTCATATATTTATAAAGATTTATATTAATATATATATTTGGATCAAATAAAAAATTATAATTATAACCTCACTCAAATAATATTGTTCCAACTTCTTCCAATTATTTCGTGTCTGAACCATAAATATATATATATATATATATATATATATAGAATATTCGCACACGAATAAATTAGCCTATGAAGGCTCTCTTCTCTTATTATTTGCAACTTGTAATTAAGTTCATGGCGGCAAAGTTTGTTATTAGGAATTGATGGATATTGAGGGCTGCATAAAGACCGGGTTGGACTGGGTTAGACATCAACCCAAAGCCCAATCCAAAAAGAGACCAGGTTTGATTGTTTGATCCAAGGATTGGTTCACAAGAAGTTTGAAGAGGTAACCCACATTACTTATCTTGTGGGTTAAAAGCATCACTTTCAAATGGTGAGATATTAGGGCTATAGAGGTTGTCCTTTTCATAATTATCTTGTTTCTTGCTGTTCTTATCTTCAACCTCCTTCAAATTTTGTCCCAATCGGTGGCGAACAACAGAGGGCACCTTTTTCACAGCTTATTGTATCACTTTTCTATCCAGCAAGGTGTTGTTTCATTTGATGGATTCCCCTACTAGCAAATTCCTTTGCACAATATAAACATTTCAAATATTTCTTTCCACCTTAGGTCTTGCTTAGTACTTCAATACAATGCTTCCATACAAGGTCAGTCTTTAATAACACATACTGTGATGATACTTGTACTTGTTCATATGACATTTTCTATGATATAGGTACAAAATTAGTATGAGATTGATTTGAACTTGAAAGTAAATAAATCATGAAAACATAAAATTTGAAATAAAGAGACAAACAATAGCATATTATTTGCACATGTATGTAAATAAATGAGGTAAAAAAAATTTTAAAATACAAACCGTACAACTATTGAAAAAGGCAGAAACTGCACAGTAACTTATTCATCCAGCCTCCTCTTTCTTTCTCCAAAATTAGTGACAAGACAATAAAATAGAATCAATGGTCCCTCATGTTTTTCTTTTGTTAGCTTCGGACTCGTGCTCCTACTTTCACACTGTCCAAAGAAAGAACCACTACACATGAGAGAATATTTAGGTTTCTTTTTGTCGATTTGGGCTTTCCTTTGGTGGAATGGCTTTACTTTTTTAAATCAGATCTGGAGTTTTTTAGGAAATGATGGTGAGGTTTTAGAGACCGAACAAAATATTAATAAAGTCTTTAAGAAAAGAAATAATAATTCGTTGAGTCATTTTTATAACATTTTAAGTTGTAAAATACGTTTAACGAGTTATTATTTCTTTTTATAAGGATTTTACTAATATTTTCTTGGATCCTTGTACTCACTGTCATTCTCCTGATTTTTTTTCACCAAGTGTTTCTGAATTATAGAATTGAGCCGTTCGGTTTTTTAAAGTGCCTAAAGCCATTAGGTGTGGACAATTTCGGGAAAAGTAATTTTCTCTGACTTTCGGCCCCATGTTTTTTTCCCCCATTTTCTCCAGTAATCCAAACAGGGGGAAATCAGTTTTCCTTCACATTTACCCATACGTTTCTCCTCTCCAAATTTTCTCTCAATCCGAAAAAAAACTCTCCTCCCCTACCGTCCATTGCCAAACACACAGGACGCGGTCTGGGGAAAAGTCAAGTCAGCGCATCGGTCCGCAAGCAGAAAAGACGAAACGTGATAACATCGACTTGACTCCTCTTTAAAACGGAACTGCGAGCGAGTCTTGTGGTTTCCTTGTGAATCCATCACAACTTCAATTAATTTAGCCATGGCATCTTGTTTGGCTTTCAAGTCCTCCTCCATAGCCAAATACAATGAAGTGTTCATAATTCTGAGAGATCCCAAGGGTCGTGTAGAAGCGCTTCTTAAACACAAATTGAGAGATGTTGGAATCACAGCATTCCGTATTTTGCACCGTCTCAAGGACAAAGATACTGATAGTTTTGTTCACACCGGCTTTTCTCGAGTCTGTCCATTGTCTTTTAGAACTGGTGGCCAGAATTCAGCTGTGGCGGGACAGCTTGTTGTTGTTGCCTGTGTACTGTGGAGTGAGCGGCGAGCAAGTACGTAAGGAGATGCTGGCTTGGTCGCTGACATTCGAGATCGCCGGCGTTGCTTACCTACCTGGCTTCAAACTCCCCCTTGATTTCCAGTAATAAATCATCCTGTTTTGCTCCTATTCCCCACCATTTATTTTGCTTTTCATTATTATTTCAAATTTAATTTCTTTTCACAATCTAGATATTTTCTAACGTAGAGGGTTTTTACTTTTTATCAATATGCTTTAAAAGTTGCATCTGTTGTCAAAACTTAAGGTTCACAGGTTTCTTCCGATTGTTAAACAAGTAATGTAATAATTAGATGAAAATTCAATATAAATTAATTATTGATATAATATACTCCCTTCGCTTCAAAAGTCCCTTCTATAGGAATCACTTAATCTACAATATAAATTATTTGAAGATCAATTAATGCTTATTTATTAATTTTGTTATGTAATTAATGTGTAAATATGACTCTTTATATTTTTTTCTCTCCTTCAATATTAATTTCTCATGTATATGGGAAAAGTTGAAATTTTCCTTTAATTTAGGATAAATTTAATGAGTTAACTACTACCTCCAAGTCTAAATATAGGATCTAGTTATGCTCTACATTTAGAACCAGAAGAGTGTTAGTTCTTACATTTAGAATGGGAGGAGTACCATTTTTTTTATTCAGATGAATTAGATGAAGTGATTTATATTGTGAATTAGTGAGAGTATAAGAAATACATCCATAGTAAAACTAATGTATAAGAAATTTTCAATGAAATAACAATATATACTCTAAAAATATATTGGGTTCTTTTTGAGAGGGTTATTTTTTATAAATTTTTTAAACATTTTTATGAGTCCCAAAAAACCGTCCAGTTTTCTAAAAGCTATCGAAGTTTCGGTGAAATTTTGGGTCCCCGCAACTATGAAATTGGTTTTTACAGTCCAAATTGAGTCGTCAATGAGTCCAATCAATGGTTCATCCGGCTCGACACCCCCAGCCGTTCTTAGATCCTCCTTTTTTGGTGATTGGCATGCCACTTAATATTGTTACAGTCATGGATAATCAGATTGTTCACTCTACCCAAACCTCAATGCAAGAGGAGAACCAAACTAACAACAAGTAGCCCATACGTAAAAATAGCACATGTTCTCCTGTCTCCTCTTGCCTCCTACAAATGCTGCAAATTGGGTTGCTTGCACATCTTCTATATGTAACCCCCTATCTTATAATCCGTAATTATAATTTGAAAGTGCATAATTAAGGAAAATTAGAGACCATTGGTTAGTATTAAGTCAGTTTGAGTTCCCACTTCAAGACAAGGAACCGCCCTGGGATGAAGTGGGTTTTCTAAATTTCTTTCAAAACTTGTTTAATCAGGTCTCATATTCACATTTTGAATATAATTAACCTGCACAGAGAAGTATCATTCATACATATCAGAGTGTAAACCAAGATTCTTAGCAACCCCCGAGTTTTCATATAATAACTAAAGGGTTTATGGGGCATATTCGCCCCTTAGAACTTCTCATTCAGGGGATTACATACCCTTTTTCAAAATAACATTTACAGTATATATACAGTAATCCCAAATCCAAAATATGACAACCATCCATCAACCTAAAGAAAACTAGCAGCCCTTGGTTGGTTGCTTCTCCTTCGAGCCGCTCGCCCTGGCTGTAGGTTAGTCAATGGAACGAATGAGATTCAAGAGAATCCCAGTAGTAACAGATTACTCATACAATATATAATCGCATAGCATGCAAGTAAATAACCAAGCAACAACAACAACATCATACACATGGCCTTCACAACATACACATTTACAACAGCAGGGGTAGGTGTAACCTGCGTCACGTCCACGACTGCTCATGCTGTAATACACATTGCCTTAATGGCTTACGCAATGCTTTCGCAGCATACACATAGCCATCACGACTTTCACAGATCTGCCAGAATTTTTCATCAACTTTGAAAAATCATAATTAACTCTATAAAAATTGAAATGGGGTGATTCCAAAGGCTATGTGACATTTATTTAGTCTAGTTTCAAGGAAAAACATTACCCACAGCTAGTTGCATACACAGCATTCCCAGAATTTTCATGTATTGCACATTGTCAGAATTCAACCCAATTTTCATGACCTAACTTCAAAAATTCATAACTCTCAGTGTACAAATCGAAATGAGGTAAATGACCTATCAAATTAAAGCTTGATATGTCTACTATTTAACTGAAAATTTTAAGAATTTTTTAGAGATTATTTGGTTATCCAAAAACACCACAAAATCAGGGTAACTCGCTGGAATTCTGTTCAGCAGAAAATCCAGTTTTGCATTTTGAGTTTCAATGACCCAAAATTCACAACCCGGGCTATTCCCACATAATTTTTCATATAGAACACCATGGTAACATTAAAATGAATAAATTCCCACTCATTTCCCATGTCCTGTTTTGGCAAAATTTTAGGGTATTTCACAATAAACAACCGCTTCACTATCTAAAAACTAAGCTTAGCTCATTTGCCTCCAAACCAGCATATAAGCACATCCATAGGATGAAATCTTCATGATCTCTAATATACCCTAAAAACTGAAATTAGGGTTGTCATAATAGCCCACCAAAACTCAACCAATCCAAGCATCGTATACATCAAAATAATGCTCCTACTCACCTCTTGCTTCTTCTTGTATTCTTTTCTTGCTTCTTCAACTTTTGTTCTTGGATGATGGCTCAAAATGCCTCATCTTGAAATTCTAAAATCATAGAATTGAAGCCCTCATCAAGGAGAACAAGATTCATGAAGAGCTTTTGAGCCAAAGAAGTGATTTGATAGGAGAAAATCAAGTTAGAAAGTTACCTTTGTTTCTTGTCTTTCTTTTTTCTCTTGCTCCTTGTTTGTTGGCCGAAATATTCAAGTAAGAAAGAGAGTGGAATTGGTCATATTTTTCCTCTTCTCTTAAACCTAATTAGTTAGCCGAAAGTTTGCCAAAGATAAAGCAAAAATTGTAGCCATAAATCGCTCTTCTTGCACAAGTCAAGCAAGTTACCATGATGGTAAATTCTTATGGTAAATATATTGTCTATCTTTTCCTTCTTTCCTCTTCTACATGGACGAAATTTGGCTGCCAAAATGGAGGAAAATATGTTGACTAATTGCCTATTCCAATATTGATTTTAATTATAGTTATTTGCCTACAATTTTTTACTTGTTCTTCTTCTTTTCCTTCCTTTTGCTTTCCTTTTTTTTTTTTTGACTTGTCAATGGATATGATTTAATTGCATATGCTCTTCCTTCCCTTTTTGAAGTCTCGACCAAAATACTTCTCCTAAATAGGAAAAGAATATTGATCAATTCTCTCTTCTTGCTTTATTTATTCATAGCCACAATTGTTGACTTTTCAAATGGAAAAGTGAAGAAGTATATTATTTAAATTCTCTTTCCCTCTTCCTATAGTCTTGAACTTTTTTTATCAAAGGAAAATAAAGGGAGATTACTTCTAGCTAATCCAAACAAAAGTCATGCAAAATTTCTAGGGCAATTCTATCATTAATCCCACCATATATTCTGGACATTTAGCCCTTGGAGTACAGTTCAGGATATTACACTATACAATACTTCAAGGCTCCCGTAGCCACTCTCCAAATACCATCTCACAGCCTCTTAGACGTACTATATGATTCAAGTGGTTCATAGCCACTTTATAACCCATTTTCACATAATAGTTTCCATCTTTGCTTTTGAGCCTTACGCATCTATCTTCCATGTTTATTATTGGGATCCTTACACTCTTGAGCCTTCCAATGTATTCTTCCAAAATTTAGCCACCATGCTATCTAGTTCAGCACACACCTTCTTAGGAAAACTAAAGGATGAGATAGAGAAGACTGGAATTGTATTTGCCATTGCCTTGATTAATACCTCTCTGCCAGCAAGGGTCATAAGTATCTGCTTCCCCCCCTGCAATTTTATAGACTCATCTTGCTTTTTACAAATGCAAGGACTTCAGCCTTTGACCGGCCTGCCCTAATAGTATAAGCATACCCTAGTATTTTTACCAGGATCTTCACTAGTTTTAATACCCATCACATCATGCAACTCATCCCAAACATTCTTGCAAAAGACTTTACAAGATTTATAAAAATAACCGCTTGTCCAAAGGCTTTGTAATGACGACAAATTATCTCTCTCAACTTCATGCAGCTTTGCTTCTTTGCATTGATGAAGAACAATGCATCATTTGCAAAGAAGCAATGAAACAGGACATGACACTTGCTTGCAAGCTTGATACTCTTCAATCTACCTCTGTTCACATGCCATTGTATCATTGCAGCTAGGACATCAGCTGCTAGAATGAATTAGGTAGGTAGAAAGAGGATCTCCCTGGAGAATTCCCCTCTCCATATTCGAGTCACAGCAATTTTTTTACTCGAGACAACCAGGTTGAGGCTCATTGAACATATACACTCATCACCCAAGCAATCCAGCCATTTCTCCTCAAACCCCATTTTCCTCATCACCTCCTCCACAAACCTCCATTCAAGCTTATCATAGGATTTGTTCATAAAAATATTCATTGCCATCTCCTTCTCTCTAATGTCCCATTCTAGTGAATTGCTTGGGCCACATTGTAATCAGTGAAGATTCTAATGTATCAAACAAGTCAACTTAATAACGTATAATTAGATCTCATTAGGGAGACGATCGAGTAATGGCTCTTACGATGGGAAGAAAACTTCTCAAAAAAGAATTCAAATGTAGAAGGCCATTAATTCTTATATATATATATATATATATATTACTTCATAGCACATGCATCTTTATCCATTTGATCTCATATTACCCTGCCTACTATGTCAGGACTGAAAGAAGTAGCCACATGGCAGACTTTGGTCTTTCCATGTTACATGATGAGTCATTTCATGATCTTCCATGCAATCAAGTAGGGTTACCACCTCGTGTGAGATAATTCCTTGAAAATTTGGGGTGGCGATACATATTGTCGGATGATACAATCATAGTCGGAATATGGGGAGATGGAGGTATTTTTTAAACTACTATTGCCAAAGCTATATATGATAGAATTGGTGGCAATTTTGAGGGTAAGAGTTTCCTTTTGAATGTTAAGGATGCATGGGAGAAATATAATGGTGAAATTCATCTCAAAAAGCAACTTATTTCAGATATTTTTGGAACCGAACTTGATGAGACAAATGATGCCATGCATGTACAAATGGAGCAACTAATCTGTGGAAGAAGAGTCTTGGTAGTGCTTGATATTGTGAATAGTGAGTTTCAACTCAAGAAATTGTGCCAAAATTTTAGAGGGTGTGGTAAAGGGAGCTTGATATTCATTACATCCAGAAATGAGGCTATTTTTGATGACTCTGTTGACATATCATATGAAATGAAAAAGTTAAATAGTAAGGAGTCTCTTGAGCTTTTTTCGTTGCATGTATTTAAGAATTTGACTCCAACAAATGATTTTGAGGATTTTTTGAAGCCAGTAAATGAATATTGTGACGGATTACCATTGGCTCTTGAAGTTTTTGGCTCTCTTTTGCATAATAGGACAACAAAAGAGTGGAGAAAAATAATGAATGACATAGGAGGAATTCGACGTGGTTTAATACAAAATAAGCTCAAAATCAGTTGTGACTTATTAACTGATATAGAGAAATATTTATTTTTTAATATAGCTTGTTTTTATGTGGGTCACAGGAATCACCATGTTACACAATTGCTAAATAGCTCAAGACTTCCAGTGGAAATGGGAATGTCGGTGCTCATCCAGCGTAACCTTGTAAAGGTCTTGAAGGACAAGCTTTATGTTCATGATTTGTTGCAAGAGATAGGAAGGGAAATCAGACCTCATGAGCGAAAGCTCAATTATATCTATGATGTATTCTTAAGTTTTAGAGGTGATGATACGCGTAAATCAATTACTTCTTATCTTTGTGCTGCTCTAAAGCAAGCAGGTGTTGAGGTCTACATGGATGAAGAAAGAATGGAAGCAGGAGAGAATATTTCATCTTCACTGTTGGAAGCAATTGAAAGTTCGAGAATTTCAATCATTATATTCTCAAAGAATTATGCTGACTCGAGTTGGTGCTTACAAGAGTTAGAGAAAATCATGGAGTGTTATCGAACAAGTTATCAAGAGGTTTTACCTATGTTTTATGATGTGCGTCCTTTTGAAGTTCGTAAACAACAAAATGCTTTTGGAAAAGCATGGAGAAGACTTGTCAAGAGAACTTCAAGTGGCAAAATGAATAACTTGACAATCAATTTTAAAAGAACCCTTATAGAAGTTGCCAATTTATCTGGATGGGACATGCAAAACTACAGGTATTTTCTTTTTTCTTTTGATTATTTTTTGGAACGGTCCAATTCCTTAAGTTCTCTTTTTTATTTTTTTATAGCAAGTTTGAGTTGATTTTGGTGATACAAGTTTCATTGAAAACAATACCTGCTTTTACTTATATATCTTTTAATAATGCAAAAACCATTCATTGGAGCATGGCATAAAATAGCCCCGGAAAAATTATCTACCACCACAGGCTGTTTTGTACAACTCTCTTGTAAGATTCAAACGGGTAACATGTATAGAATATAAAGCTTTTAAAGCAATTTTGATTTAATACTCATAATTCACATGGAATTATAATTAATAATCATTTATACTTGAGTAATTTGTCAAGATCAGTATATATAAAGTACGAGTAGTAAAAAATTTATTTAATTGGCTGAGTTTGTTATATGTTAGTTAACTTCGATAATTGGCTAAAAGATTAAGAAAACTGAATAATTGTCATCTCAACTTCAAATTTTATTGATAATATTCATCTGACACAAATAGTAGGAGAGCTGGGTTTTTCTACAAAAAGAAAAAGAATTAGAACCTAAAATTGTAAATGACAAATATCAAATCTGATCACATGTGGTTATATTAGACAATATTTAGCTCAAGTTATTTGTATAAACTATATCAAGTTCTTCAATCATATATCACCATGTGTCCTATTTTCAAAATATCATCATTTAACTATAAATCCACTTGACATAAAAAAGGCACATGATCATGTGTGATTGAAGAACTTGGCATAATAGTTATAAGAAACTTGACCTATGTTTTGTTTTTCATTTTATTTCCCTAACTAACATAAAAGATAAAAATGCAATAATTTTCTTATCAACAACTAATTAATCAGTGAAATGTGAAACCCATCTAAATGGGCTTTTGTTTTTAGTTTGACGCCTTCGAACATCAACTTCAACGTCCAGCAAATATACATATTTACCCTTGTATAATCAAATAATTATTTTAATCTTGAATATATTCTGTGAGAATAAATCGTCTTTATATTTGTAGAGGTAAAATTAAATTCATTGATGAAATTCGGTTCATGTTAGAGTTGGAACATTTTCTAATTAAAATTATACAGAACTTTTAAACATGTTACTCTAAAAGCATATCATTTTTCTGCTATTATAGTGTGTACCACACACTTTTAAGGATTCTTGGTAGAATTTATTCTTATATAACTTCTTATTGTTGCTAGAACTGAAATTGAGCTGATTGATGAAGTTATTGAAACTATTACAAAGAAGTTAGGTGACAACAAATGCCTATTTGTTGCTCATCATCCGGTGGGATTAAGGTCTCATATGCAAGATATCATTCAATTGCTACAAAGTAAATCAAAAGATGTTATCATCGCAGGCATTTGGGGGATGGGGGGATTGGCAAGACAACGATTGCTAAAGCCATCTACAATCAGTTTGGTCAAAGTTTTGAAGGAAAGTGTTTCCTTGCAAATGTAAGAGAAGTTTGGAAGCAAGATAATGGTCAAGTTAATTTGCAAGAATATCTTTTTTCAGATATCTATAAATCAAGAAGGAGGGCACTATCAAATGTAGAAATGGGGAAAACTCTACTACAGGAAATGTTTTGTAAGAAAAAAGTACTTGTTGTACTTGATGATGTCGACAATGAAAACCAACTCAAAGCATTATGTGGAAGTCGGGAATGGTTTGGCTCAGGTAGTAGAATCATAATTACAACTAGAGATGAATGTTTGCTCAAGATCCTTAGAGTAGTTCATCTATACACTATAAAAGAATTGGATGTCAATGAATCTCTTGAACTTTTCTGTTGGCATGCATTTAAGCAAGAAATTCCTGAACAAGATTTCAGTGAATTTTCAAGAAGGGTAGTTTCTTATTGCGGGGGGTTGCCGCTAGCTCTTGAAGTGCTTGGCTCTTATTTATTTGACAGAGAAATATTGATTTGGAAAAGTGTTTTGGAGAAATTACAAAAATTCCAGATGATCAAGTCTATAAAAAGCTTAAAATAAGCTATGACGGTTTGAGTGATGATACAAAGAAAGAAATATTTCTTGACATATGTTGTTTCTTTATTGGGAAGGACAAAAGCTATGCAACACAAATATTAAATGGATGTGGACTTCACATGCGGATATCGGAATTATTTGTTTGATAGAGCGAAGCCTTGTAAGAGTTGGAAGCAAAAATAAGCTTGAAATGCATGACTTATTACGTGACATGGGAAGAGAAATCATCCGTGAGCAATCACCAATGGAGCCTGAAAAACGAACTAGACTATGGTTTTATGATGATGTGTTGGATGTGTTGAGAAATGAAACTGTAAGAATATTTCTTAATGACTTAATTGCGTTATTTTCTTTTGTTTCTTCATTAATCATTGTGCTCTTTCTATTGTTGTGTCCCCAATTGTGAGCTTAAATTTTATCTCAATGGCTTATTCACTATAAGATTTCACTTTCATTATTTTCCATTTCTTTTTATTTCACAGGGAACAATATCTATCAATGGATTGACTTTAAACATGTCAAGGAATAATTCATTATACTTGAGTGCCAAAATGTTTGAGAAGATGAAGAAGCTTCGTTTGCTTCAGATTGATAACGTACAACTTACTAGAGACTATGGTTATTTGTCAACAAATTTGAGATGGCTTTGTTGGCGTGGGTTTCCCTTAGAAGGAATACCAATAAGCTTCAATTTAGAAAAAATAGTTTCCATTGACTTAAAGTGGAGTAATCTTGTAAAAGTATGGGAGAAAAGCCAGGTACATGCAATGAGCTCTTAGAATCAAACACTAGTGATAGCATATATATTTGTTTCCATCTTTTTATTACTTTATACATATTATTTATTTTCTTTTAAACTATTCTATTTGCACAGATGTTGGAAGGGTTAAAAAGTCTCAATCTTAGTCATTCTCATTATTTGACAGAATCACCCAACTTTTCAAAGATACCAAATCTTGAAAGGTTAATATTCAAAGATTGTCTTTGTTTGTCTATAATTCACCTTTCCATTGGCGATCTCAAATATATTGTTTTGCTAAATTTAAAGGACTGCAAAAGCCTCAAACACATCCCAAGAAGTATCTATAAATTGAAATCCTTGAAGACCCTTAACCTTTGTGGTTGTTCAAAGATTGACAAGCTAGAAGAAGACATTGGGCAAATGGAATCTTTGACAACTTTAGTTGCAACTCAAACTATTATAGCACAAGTGCCATTCTCGTTGGTGAGATTGGAAAGACTTAAACATGTGTCTTTGTGTGGTTATGAAGGATTACCTCGTGATGTATTCCCATCTCTTGTTTTGTCTTGGATGTCACCAACACATCGTTCGATGTCATTGTCTCGAGCATTTCAGATCATACCATCTTTAATTAGGGGTCTATCACATCCTTCTTTTTCAAGAAGATATGAAATAGTAGAATCAAGTCCAAGCACATCTCAAGCTTCATGTCAAAATGCTCCAGCATTACTTGAATTCCCTGAGCAAGTACAGAAGGAAAGGTCAGAAACACTGATGACTTCTCTGACTATTCAAGTAGGGGGGTTCAACAAAACTATGGATACCCTTCTAAAGCATATTATGGTATTTCTCTTTATCTTAGCTCTCTGCTACCACATATACATAATAATTTCAATATCGACACATGTTTAAATAGCAATTGAGTAAATGTTTTGGAAAGTTGAAGGTACAATAATATAGAATGTGCTTTCATTAACATCATATCTATGTTATAATGGTAGATCAGAGTTTTAACAATTTCTTGTTTTTGTGTTTGTAAACGCACGTGGTGTAATGAACACTATATCTTTCATTCATCCCAATAACAAACATGCTTTCCAAATATTAACCATTGAAGTTTTTCTTATTGGTTTAGATTATCATTTTCACTATATTCTCGATTGAATGGGGTGACTCTTTTCTTGTGTTTATGGAATAGAGATGGAATGGTGGTGGGCTTGGCTTTTCTCTTCCAATAGACAATTGTCCAGTTGGCTAGTTTTTGCAAATGAGGGATCTTCTATATCATTTAAAGTTCCTCAAGTTGTTGGTCGCTACTTAAAAGGAGTGGTCCTCTTCATTATCTATTCATCTCTTCAAGATAGCATGGCATCTGTAAATTCCGTTGGTATTATGATAAATAATTTTACAAAGGGTACCATGGATTTATATAAGCGTGAAGTTGCAACAACTTCTGCAGATGAAGAATGGCAAAACATCGCATCTAATTTAGAGCCTGGAAATGAGGTGGAAGTTGAAATTAAGCTTGGTCATAAACATATAGTGGTGAATAAGACTAAAATCTATCTTGTATACGTTGAAGAGATTGTCAAGCTGATTACCTCTAAATGACATTAAAGCATATAAGGTACATTTGTTATCTTTTATTTAAATAGCATTTTCATGATATGGGATTCTCTTTTGCTTATTTTTTTAATAATATTGTGTTTTTTTGGGTATAAAGAATAATGCTTCAAGTTCACGGCTTCGCTTAAATAAAAGGTAAGTGTTCTACCAAAAAAAAGTATGTGAAGAGTGATAGGTTGAGGGCTTTCTGACTATTTGTTGTGGAAAGCAAAGAAAACACACATAATGTCCACTTCCCATTTCTTATGTTATACTACCTCTAGTTCTTAATATAAGATCTAACCGACTTTTTTTTTAGAGATTAAAGAAGCTAAATTAGTTATATTAAAGTATTTATATTTATCATTTTTTTAAAACTAATTTGCATTACTTATAAACTGATATATAATCAAATCCAACATATGCTATGATTAAGTAATTTATTTAATTTCATTATTCTTCATAAGTTAACTGGCTCTTATATTAAGGATTGGAGGTAGTATATAATACTCTCTTCTTCACTATCATCCTCTCTGTTATGAATAGCTATTTATATACTTTGTCAATAATAGTTATAATGGTTCAACGGCTAAAGACTCATTTGGGATGAAATTTCATTCGACAGCTTTGGAATATGCTCCTTATATACTTTGGGATTCAATCTTCTTGTGAAAGAAAAAAAATAGAGGTGGCAAATTGCTTTACAATCTCTATTGTGCAGAGGGTATCTTCAAGAAAGATCAAACTCTTCCAATTGATATCACTTTAACTTCAAGCTTCTTGCGCCAATAACAGTCTCGTCACATGGTAAATACCATTATCCTCATTTTGTCCTCTATTTAACTGTCTATTAATTGTTCAAAAACAGAGATATAGAACATAGCAGACTCCTCGTAGTTATGCTCAATTCGCATTGTAAATGGCATGTCTGATATAATTAGCACACTTCCGTGTTCATGTTCCTCATTTGTAGCATCTCTCTGCAAAGCATTGATACTTCAGAAACAGGGTTATATCACATCTTAAACATATATGATAGTTGGTGGTACAGGCTGGATAGAAAGAGAATCATTTCCTTTTTTTTTTTTGGTAAGAGAGAGAATCAGTTCTTTATTCCACTTGCTGAGTAACAGAAGTGGTTACAATGTTCCCTATTGCCCATTAAGCTATAACTGAGTAACTAATAGGCCCTATTCCCTAATGCGACGAAACAGTTAGTGCGTTGTTGTTTTTGGACAAAACATGTGAGTTCTAGTAGAATCTGAATCCTTGTGACATGACAGATGCTATAAAAATTTATCAAACATGATCTATGCTTCTCTGTCTAGACAATTTTTCTTATTCATAGTGGAATACTCATTTGCGTGTTGGTGATTGATTTGCTAGTGGAATCATCAAACTGGGTGAGGTACAAGTGGCTCAAATTTTAACATTCAACAAGTTTTTTCATGTGCTTTAGTAAGGTCTATAATATTTGTTTGAGGCTCAAAATATGTTGCTCTAGTAAGTTGTCAGAAGTTTCCAATACTAGGGAGAGCTTTAGTTAGTTAGTCTTTGAGAATGAAGATATTGAAGATAGTTTTTGTAAGGACTCAAAAATTTAAATGAGATAATTATGTCAATAATATGAAAATATGATATCAATTTGAGGTTGTATTGGTTCTAAAATTAATGAAACACTTAATTATCAATATTTATCTATTTGATGTAAACTGAAAAAAAAAGAATATTTGGTAGCTTGGTGGCACTAGATATGACGAAATATCTTTGGGGTTTTGAGTTCACGTCTTTACTATATTAAAATGTGCATTTTATTTTTGTTTCAGCACCATTATAATAACCAAAATGCCCTTCTCATAAGAAAGAAAGAGAACCATCAGATTTTTCCCCTTTTTGCTCTATTTTCCCTCGAGAGCACGATAAATAGCAGAGGAATCCTCTAGAGCCTGGGAGGATCTGAAACACCATCTCAGTCACTCTCTCTAACATTCCCTTAAATGGGGTGCTAGTGCTCATACGCCATCGTTGTAAATCTCCATCGTTCTCTGTCCTTCTTACAAGTGTAGTTGTGTTTTTATTATCTTCTTCCTCTGTTTTGCTATTGCAAGGTGCTATGATAGGAATATTATCAACACGTATCAGCTGCGGAAAACTAAAAAGAGTTTGCATTAGTCAAAAAGTATCAGCAGCAAAAGACTAAACAGAGCTGAATTAGTTCATTATTTGTTTCATTAGTCAATTATCTGTTCTAAAGTCAATCAGATCCGAATAAGTAGCATCAGCTTTATCGAATAAGTACCTGTTGTAATCCTTTTATAAATACCTGTCAGCTGCATATTTGAGAAGGACGGGGAAATAAATAATCTTTTATGAATTGAGATTCTCTTGGCTTAACTCTTTTAATTAGCGAGATACTTGCTAAGAGATTGAGTAGGAGAGTGTTAATTTATATTTTCAATTCTGTCCTTTTTACTGATATCTTACTTGAGAGTTTAACATGCTATGTGTGGGGGTATGTCTGAAAACTCTCCTTCTATTCTCCTCGTCTTTCGTTGTCACATGGGGTGGTTAACATATTAAAATTCCTTCTTTTTTCTCAGTGATTGAGCGTCTGAAACATGGGGTGTTTAGATGGGGGCCAATCGAAAAAAAGAAAAAGAAAAAGAAAGGGTGGGAGTTAATAATATGTTTAAGAAAGTAACTTTATGGAATTGAGAAATGGAAATTGCTATTAAATTATTGATTAACATCACCGTGGCATTTTATATGTGGAAGGTGGAAGTTAAGATCTTTAAAATTCTCTGAGAACAAACTCATATTGTGGAATTGGTTTTGCTTCTTGAGACATCGAAGACTGTTGTTAAATAATTTAAGGAATATGAGTTTAAGTTAGAATAACAAGATTGGTTACAAGATAGTTAATATGAAATAAATGGGTGTATCATTACTAAATGGAAGATTATAGTTTTATAAAGCTTATAGAAGGAATAACAATGATTTTGTTTTGGATGTTAGGGGATTAAGGAATGAATATAAGTTGGAAGATGATTGGTACAAGTAAGTCATATATTTGGGAGTGGAACATGTGAATGAATAGTAACCCATTATAATTTTTATAAGTGATATCTTATTATTTGTTACATTTTTATATTAATCACGACTTCATCAAGGAAAGCTTACTAGATTTATTTCATTGTCTCATTGGTATTGAAATGAATAAAGATTTAAGGATTTTATTTATTATTATTTATTCTTCTTCAATTGGTTCATAGTACAATTTAGAATCATATATGAATTAACAAGAAAGCTTTCAAGATATGCTTTGTAAAACTTTATGCTGAGACGGTTTATTTATTGTGGAAATGTTCCTTTACGGGTTTATATTATTGTAAAGGATTCTTTTAGATTGACTTGTGGAATTTGAAGGAAATCCTTTGAAATTGTGAGCCTTCTTGCTGAGGTCTTCTTTTATGATATATGCTTTTTGAGCTTTCATTATCAACAAAAGATCTTTTCAGTTGCTAATGGTAAATTGACTCCATGCATGCTTGTAAATGTTTTTGAGAAGATTGAATACAGAACCCTAGTTATTAATAGCAGTATTGTTAGTCATTGATGTGCCATGGTTAACTCGAGCTCGCTTGACATTTGTGCCACTCAAGCTTGATATTCGTGGGATTCGTTCTCACGCTTCTTATTCGTGGGTCTTATATCTACACTTGTTTCGTGGCCTCGTGCTGTGTTTACTTGGTTACTTACCTTTATGGACTGTGTGTTCACTCTTGTATGCAAAGCTTTGAGCTGCACTTGGTTAATTACCCTCATGGATTATGTGTCCACATTTGTTATTTTGTTCTATTGAAGTCCTACTAAAAGTTGAAATTTGAGAATTATCTTTTTAAACCAATTTTGTTAGACAAACGATTTTTTTGCATCTTGGATGAGATTAATGATTCTTTATAAAGTTTTATTTGTATTTATGACTGTATGCTGTAGAAATTGAAATTCATTGTCACATTGTTATTATTCAAGATTAAATATGTTTAAATTTTTTCTTTAGTATTTTATTAATTTCTATATATATTCACTGAAAATATTTTGGCTTTAGATAGTGCAGTTGTCCCTGTTCCTCCTCGTGATCATTGAAGGTATACACTGCTGAATTGAAGATGAAGTATTGTGGTGATCAATCGCTACTTTGATGTAAATTTTAAACTTATATATTATATTTTAAAAATCCTGTTTTAGGAGCTCCACGTAAATAATAGCTAGGGTCTTTGCCTCATTGTATATGCTGTAAATATTTTAGTATGAAGCGGAGCTCCTTTATTTGAGCTATTGTTGAATGTGCTGCCGTAGGATTTCCAAGAGGTCCCAACTGCAAGGGTTCCGTTGAAATCTTGATAGACCATTTGGGACGTTTGTTTCTATGAATTGTATTACAACTTTATATTTTGTATTTTTGTATGCTTCTAAGTGTAAAAGAAAAAATATATGCGCGCGCAAGGTTTAAGGGATATGGGTTTTGTCCTATTCATAACCGGTCACTCCCTTATTATTTTTGGGGCGTGACAACTTTTGTGAGATATTATTTATAATAATTTTCAGTGTGTTTATTTGTGTTTCTTTCTATCGGAAGCACTTCAATCATGGAAGTTGAAAGTACAACCTAAAGCGAAGCATTTCAACAATGGCGTGCTTGTTGCCATAGAAAATTGGTGTAATCACAAATGCACTCACTTATTGCTCAAGTATGAAAACTGGTGGACTGTACTTCTGGTTTGGTGGTTAGCTGGGGAATAGGGACAATGTACTATTATATTTAAAAATCATTTTGTTCATAAAAGCTTGTTTTATATGTGGAGAGAGAAAATTTAGAGAAAAATGATGGGTTACATTCATCATTTTCTCTCCTATTTTTCTTTAATTTTCTTTCAGTTTTCTTTTCTCTGTTTTTTTTTACTTCCCATTTTTTCTTCATATCAAAACAATGGGTAGGATTTTTCATGATAATCTTTTAAAATTTCAAACTTGTGAATGCGAAAAGAGATATTTTTGTCAATTGATTTTATTTTATTGTCAATAAATGAATCAAGGTCCTTAATTGGTATTTTTAAACTCTTGTGCTTTGCTTCAATGAGGAGAAAATGAGAGAGAAAAGAAAAGTGAGATGGAAAATGAGGAGAAGGGAAGTGTTCCCAACTTGGATAGGAGAGCAAATGAGAAAAAGAAGAAAAGTGGAGAGGAAACCAATCTTTCTCCCCACAAGCGGAGAGAATGGGGGGAAAAGGTTTGTCGCCCATGATTGCCCCTCCACCACATCTCACCTACCCTTTAATATAATCATTTCATTTTTATATTAATTTTTATTTTTATTTGGGTGATGAGATGGGGTAAAACCCCCTGGTTACATTAGAACTCTGAGAGGCTTTACAATGTCCATAATATCTTCCCTCGAAATTTCCTCTACTTCAAACAGGTCACTATCCCGTACAATTCTCTTCCCATGCAATTCTCACAGTAGACGTTGGATTCTATTGGAGAGTATATTAAATTTTTATTAGTTATTAACCTTGGATAATGTATAATTTATTTATTTTCTTTCATTATATCTAATTTTAAAAAATTATTCAATTTTTATTTTTGTTTTGACTTAAAAATAAATTTTTTGTTAAATTATTTGGTCTTAAATATAACTTTATCATCTTAAATTATTTGAGGTTAATATTAAAATATTATGTGGTAATTAATTTAATTTTAAATATGATTATTTTAATATAGGAGTAAGGGTATTTTAGTCATCAAATATTTACTCATTTTCTTTTCTTCACATTTTCTCTCACTCATCCAAACAAGTAGAGGGATAACATTCTCTCCTTACTTTTCTCTTCTCTTCATTCTCTTCTTTCATTTTTTTCTCCCAACTTTTCTTCCCATCCATGAGGAGGGTTAGGGTTTCCCATAGTAATACAAGTATGAAAATGGGCCTTCGTTTGCTCAAAAAGATAATGGGCCGAATGGATGTGGGAAGGGGTTCAGTAGAACACATAATGATGCATCTGGGCTCATTAGCTTATGTTGTTACGTCTTAAATGTGGGACCAATTCATTCTTACAAAACTTGAGCCTTTGCTTTAATTATACACATGACCCAACTAAACCTTGAATCCTTGTTAAGAGAGGTATTTATTTTTAATGACTGATAATGCCTTAAACAATTTTTTTTTTCAGTAGAAGGATATTTGTACTTAACAACAATATGTGTGTGTGTATGATACACACACACAATCTAATGATCATCCTTTTGAACAAATATAAGAAATCAAGCTGTTGTTTAGGTAGCCAATCATTCTTGTTCCACATCTCTACCATTAGTTACACACACACACACACACACACACACACAGATCAAACAAAATATGAAAATAAGGAATAGGTTTAGTCATAATAGTAAATATAACATCCCGAATTTCGGTCACCAAAATTCCTTATATTCAAAGAAATAAAATGGTGAATATTTATGAACTTGGAATTTTAGAAATTTAGAAATTTCCATTTTCATGAAGATTGGGCTAAAACAAATTATGGAATTAATTATTGGGTTTTCTAAAAAGCCCAATATGGAGGCCCAAAGTAGAGGAATACAAGGAAATAATATTTGGCCCAACATTAATGTTAATTTTGGTCATAGGAATTAAATATTAGAAATAGAAAGGTGAACAATGCTTCCAGTGAAATTTTCTGTGAAGCAGTGAGCTTGTCATGTGATTTTGTATAACCAAATAATGATAAAAAATTATGAAATTTTGTAAGATAAAAGTAGACATTTTAAGCGTTAATTTGATAGGTAATGAGTAATTTCTGGAGTTGTATACAAAAAGTTACGGATTTTTGAAGTTAGCCCATAAAAATTGTTGATTTTCTAGAACAGCATCCAAAGAATTTAATTTTGAGAATTTTGTGCTTCCAATTGATAAACGGCTATATTTTTCCTTAAAACTAAACTTGATAAGAGTTATATAGTCTATAGAATCACTCCAATTTGATATCTAAAAATTAATTATGATTTTTCAAAGCTTAGACAGAAAATTTGCTAGAATTTCCAATTAATCTGAAAATGAAAGAAAATTGTGGGATAAATTCATATTAGCTTATTTCTCCTTCTTCTATGGGCTTGGACGTGTTTGAGAGCTGACTAAAGAGGAGGGAATATTAGTCACATGGTAATGGGCCTTATGTCATAAAATTACATGAAGATAAGTGCATGTGCACCAAAACTTCCAAATTTGGAATCTGGGCTAATTAATTAAGTAAAATAATGGGATACATTATAAAACAATGCCATCATCTCTTTCCCTTAATAAACCATTAGCCATGGCAACAAAAAGAGAGAGAAAGCCTGAGAGAATTCTAGAGAGAGAAGGAAAAGAAAACTCACAAGGTAGGTCGATTTCTTCGGTGAATTCGTTCCTAATGTGAATAATCCTTCTCCTAAGCGTTTTCTCTATGTAATTTAAGGTATTAGAAGCAAGAATTTTGGTGGTTTGAAAGCAAGGGTTTCGGCCACACCAAGGAAAAGCCCGAGGAAGCAAAGTTAACTTCCAAAACTTCAAATATTGGTTGTATTGGCTGTTGTGAGTAATTTACTCGGTGAATTTCTGCTGGATTTGCTGTGATTGTAAATTTGAGGAGAGTTGTGTCCTAAAGTTATGCTACCTAAATTGATTCTAAATGGTAGTTTTAAAATAATTAAATAGTTAATAAAGTGGTTAGGAGTAGAAAGGAGCAAGCCTGCGGAGTCAGAATTGGAAAACCCAAAATTTCCCTAAAGAATCCTAGATTTCGGCCTAGTCCAATTCCAGGGATTAGGGCTACATTTTTTATGTTCTGATGATTTCATTGAGTTCAGGAGGGAAAATTAGATTGGGTTACAGTTGATCACTTTTTCAAAAAAGCCTGAAAGAGCATAATTACAAAAATGCCCCTGAAACCCTAAATTAGGGGCTGCCAAGGACATTTTTGTCTTTTGGCAGTGAATTTGATAATTCCGAGGTCGGAAATGGATTCTTTAGGAAAATTTAAGTTAGAATAGCTCGGGTTAAAATGTCAGGAAAAGTGCGGTCAGGCTGGGTCGGACCGGGTACAGCAGGGCTGGATCAGGTCCCTAGGGGCATTTTGGTAATTTTTCACTATAGACTAAAATAACCACCAAAAACACTATGGAAGTGTCTAAACTAGTACATGAATGAGTTTAACCTAATTCTTGTACATTTACAATTTTAGGACTAAATTGGGCGCCTAGTTGTTGGCACACATTACGAGGCATATTGTTCAAGATGGAAAAAGGGTCTTAAGTAGTAACTATTATCTCTCATACACTATGTGATTATTGATATGCTAGATGTTACTATATTTTGTGATATGAACACGGTGCCTGAGGTATGTTACCTTGTTATGGTTAGGTACCTAGCGGAGGTACGCCTGGGGTATATTACCTAACTGTGGTTAGGTGCCCAGCTAAGGTACACTTAAGGGATCCAAATAGTCATTTGGCCCTGAGTATTGTGTACACACACGTTCTGATATGAATTTTCATTTTACATTATATGGTGCATTACATATTTAAATTCTCACATTTTATATGAATGATAGTATGTTGCTGTTAGGATTCCTCGGAATCTCATTCTTTCAATAATGATAATGTGCCAATGGGAACTAGCGGATCTAAAGGAAAGGTTGTAGACACAGGGAATTGATGGGCTCGGATCTCGAGGCGAGGATAGATGGTTATTTGTAATTGTTATTTTGGATATTTTGTATAAAATTGTAAATATTACCAAACCCTACAGGGAATACCTGCAATGTAATCATGTACTAAATATCAGTATTTCCATGCTATTCTGTGTTTCTCACAGAATTGCACGCAAACACTCTGAAAAATGGGAAAAATAGGATAAAGGCGTAACAATTAATATAGATATAGATATTTGTTGAGAAAATAATGAACAAATAAATAAATGACTTAGCACAATGAAGTGGACAATTTGTTAGGGCTTTGTAGCCCACTCATGATCCATTGAATAAGAGAGAAAAATGTCTGATGTCAACACCCATTTCCATTTCGATAATTGAAGAATAATAAAGATGGAATTCAATGGGTATACAGAAAAGTACAATTATACTGATAAAAATATTTGTTTACAATCCTAACGTCGTTCGTCAACGAAAAACATAAAATACAGCATAAACTTAATATTTACATAATTCTCCAAAATATCTAAGGATAAACGAATTATAATCATGATCTTTTCCTCACCTCAAGACACGTGCCAATTACTTCTCGGCGTCTATGCCTTTGCCTTTCAATCTATTGGCACTTGCTAAGATGTTTTTTAAAAATAGGGTAAGATTCCGAAGAATCCCAGTAGAGACATGCTATCGTCTGTAGAAAATGCGAAAAGTAAATATGATATATGTCATGTGTGTACCAATTAATGAATAATATAAACATATCATCTGTATGTATACATGAGTAGGGCCTAGCCCCACTAATCTACACCAGTTGGGTTCTCACTAACTCCAATGTAAGTGCCTCTAGCACTACTGGCCCCTTTCTGGGCAAATCATGTTGATTAATAAAGTATATTTACAACAATGGCATCTAGACAATCATATAACTATGGCATGATATATGAAGGATAATGTCCCTACCTCAAAGCTTTATAGATCCCTTTTTAGATGTGTCTTATAAAACATGTCGTTTCAGCTTTCGTCTTGGTCCTAAAATATAAAATGTAAAAGAAATAGCTCATAACCTATCCAAGTATCATTTTAGACTCTTCCATAGAGTTTCTTATGGTTATATTAGTCTATGGTGAAAATTTACCAAAATGCCCCCGGGACCCCACCTGGCCCCGCCATACCCAGCCCGACGGCACGTTTTTCCAAAAATTTGACTAAGGCCATTCTGACTTATTTTCACCCAAGGAATCCATTTCCGGCCTCAAAATTACCAAATTCATTATCATATTACGAAAATACCCTTGACAGCCCCGATTTAGGGATTTCAAGGGCGTTTTCGTAATTATGCTTTTTCGGCCTTTTCAAAAAAAGTGCCCAACTGTAAACCTACCTATTTTTGCCCACTGAATCCAATGGAACTATTTATTTCATAAAAATCCAACTCCTACCCCTTGAAACAGTGCTGGCCGAAATATTTCAAGAAAAATGGAAAAATATAGTTTTGTGTTTTAGCTTCTAAAACTTGTACTTTTCCACTTTTAATCCTTGATTAACTCATTTAAACACTTCTTAATCATGATTCAAAGAAATTTGGGCAGCATAACCCCTTAGGGTTATAGCTTTTCCAATTTTTCAAATAAACCAAAAATCACCAAATTAACAAAAAACTTCAAAACCAACTTCATACAAGTATAGATTTGACTTTGGTGTAGTTACCTCTTAGGCTTCTTGGTTTCTCTCTCTATATGTGCCCTCTCTCTCTCTCTCTTCTCCTTGAGCTAAGAATGAGTCTTCAAGATCATAGATTCATGAAGAAACAAAGTTTAGAGAAGGATATAGGGAAATGTTACAAGAAAAGCTTAAGAATCAACTCTTACCTTAAGATTTCTTCTTCCTCTTCTCTCTAACTCTTCAAAGTTTCTCCAAACTCTCTCTCTCTCTCTCTCTCTCTCTCTCTATGTTGAACGAAAATGCATGAAGGGAAGGGAAGAGAAAGCCCTCATAAAAATGCTCCATTAATTCCAAACCATTGATATCATTAAGGTTGAGATGGCAACACTTGTCTTGCACCATACCTCCCTCCATGCTTTCACCATACCTCTCCACTTTATGCCATACCTCCTTCATCATTGACTTCAATTAGAATTGGGCTAGATTTTCTTCTCTTGGTTAGCTAAAAAAAAGTGCTCCCTCTCTTCTCCAACCAACCAAGTGTTTTTCCAACTAAATCCAACTTCCTACTCCACAAAGCAATCAAGTTCACCCATTCCTTCACTCTAGCTTACCATCATGCACTTCACCATACCTTCATGTAATGTAGACCTTACCATTGTCATCATTACTCTCTTCATGACACTTGGAATTTTAATTCCATTAATCAATTTCTAACACATTTTATTTTTAATTTTTGGAATAATGCCAATTCTGGCAGATTTTCTGCCCTAACTTTGACAATTCATAACTAATTTTGTAGACATCGTTTTGGAGTGATTCCAAAGGATATAGAACCCTTATTGAGTCTAGTTTCAAGGCAAAATATGAAATTTTACTAGCTAGGATCATATTATTCCCATATTTTCAATCTTTGACCGCTGCTCTAGAAACTTTCCAGATTTTCTAGGTTAATTTCAAAAATTCATATCATTTTGTACATAGCTTCAATTGATTCGTATGACCTATCAAATTAAAGCTTAGGATGTCTACTTTCACCCTGTAAAATTTCATATTTTTTGCTCATCATGTGGTCTTCCAAAACCACATGACAATCTCACTGCCTTGCAGGCGATTTCACTGAAAACACTATTCAACTTTCAACTTTCAATATTTAATTCCTTTGGCCTTAAATATTCACCATTTCATGAATTTCTCAATTAATTACATTATATTTTAGGTGAATATAAAATTTGGGATTTACATCTTATGGGTCTTATACGAAAAAAAGAAAAAGAAAATCAGCCCTTCTCTTTCTCGTCATCGTACGTCTTCTTGTATATCCAGGGAAATTTCTCTCCTAATAACACTTGACTTGTTCTTCTTTTCTTGTAATGAACCAAGGTGACCCAGTCCAGTCCGGTCTAGTAAAAAACGGTATTATAACACAAAAGGACTGAACCGGACCAGACCAACTACTCGGGTTAGACTAGGTTCAAGATTAGGTTTTCAATCCACATGGTCTGGTCTGGCTCGAATCATTTATTTTTTATTTAAAAAAATTAGAGTGGGCCTGCACTTAACTCCACCTTCATCACAACAACAAAAAAATTTGACCTGACACCCTCACCGGTCACTGTTCACATCAGGATATGGACAAAACAAGCAAAGACCACATAGATTTATGGGCTATGAATGGCTCATCACGTGTGCTTCCTCCAATCAGGGAGAAGACAAAAAGAAGCGCCAGATTTTCATATGCGCAACACATATATGTGATGTGGGGGAGCGTAAGTGGAGCTGGGCCCCACTTACCTTTTCCCCTACCCCAACCACTTCATCTCCCCTAAATCTCACCTCCCTTACCATAAAAAATCTCACTCAATCATCACCTCCTCACCCTCAATCTTGTGTCACTCCGGACCCTCCCTCTGATTCACTTCTCAATTTCTCTATTTTTTATTCCTATAGTTTCCATTTTTAATTTTTTCAGTCAGAGAAAAATGTTTTGTTTTTTGGCTTAATCTAGGAGGAGACACTGATGAGAAATTCAAGATTAGATTTTCTTTAGTTTTTTTTGTTTAATTAAGCGTCTATCTTATCATCATTTTTTCTTCTTCTTTTCATTCTTTTTTGTACAATTCTTCTTCTTCTTCTTCTTATCCTTTAGCTAGTGTGGACTTAAAAAATTAGATATCTTAGACTATCCGGACCAATCCACCAGTTCGATGGACCAAGTTTGGTCTGACTCGAGTTCGGGTTGTTTCCAGACTAGATCAAACAAGACCTTGAGCTACCTTTTTCTGCTCGAGGTCTTAATCAGACCAGACCTTGGGCTAGCCTCTAACTCAAATTGGTATGGTCTGATCCATACTGATCCCTAATCCCTATCCTATGTTTGGATGAAGAAAAAATTAGGAGGAAAGAAAATTAGGAGAGAAAACTCCTAAAAATAATAAATTTTTTTTACCATTTTTGGAAGTTTTCATTCTTAATATTCTCTTCCCCTTTTCCTATCATTTTCCTCTTCATTCAAACATAGGATAAATACCCCCACCATATCCAGCTATCGTGTTTCTATCCACTGCCCCAACCACATTCATTTTAATCCACATCCCTCTTCTGTTTTCCGCAACCATCATGTACACCCTATATCTCTCCTACACTTTATTTTTTTCTATAAAGATTTCTTTAACCTCCCCTGTGTAACTTCTCGTAACACTCACTGAATCTCCAGGCAAAAAAAACTGGGATAAAACAAAAGGGAATTTCTCCAATCCACATAAACTAAGCACATGCAGCAAAAATTAGATCCCAATCAAACCACATACGTGTGTTTTTTGAGAGATTTTGAACCCTCCAATCTTCCAAAGGTAATTGGGATAAAAAAAAACTGGGATAAAACAAAAGGGAATTTCTCCAATCCACATAAACTAAGCACATGTAGCAAAAATTAGATCCCAATCAAACCACATACTTGTGTTTTTTGAGAGATTTTGAACTCTCCAATCTTTCAACCAATGTGTCCAATGGCTCCAAAATCAACAACCAACCCTATTTCAACACAAATTTTCGTGTAGAACACAATGGTAACATCAAAATGAACAAATTCCCACTCATTCTCCATGTCCTGTTTTGGCAGAATTTTAGGGTATTTCACAACAAACAACCACTTCACTATCTAATCACTAAGCTTAGCTCATTTGCCTCCAAACCAACATATAAGCACATACATAGGATGAAAGCTTCATGATCCCTAATATACTATAAAAACAGAAATTAGGGCTGTCACAATAGCCCACCACAACTCAGCCAATTAAAGCATCATATACATCAACATAATGCTCTTACTCACCTCTTGCTTCTTCTTGTGTTCTTTTCTTGATTCCTCAACTTTTGTTCTTGCAAGGTGGCTGAAAAATCTTCTTCTTCAAAAACAAAAACCATAGAAATGAAGCTAAGGAAGAGAGGAACAAGTTTCATGAAGGTCACTTGAGCCATAGATGAGGTTAAGGAGGTGAAAATCCATGTAGAAGATCTTACCTCAACTTTGTTCTTCACTTTCTCTTATCTTGTTGAACTTGGCCGACCTTGAGAAGAGGTGAGAGAGTGAATTATGATTAGTTTTTCTCTTCCCTTATCCTCTTAATATCTGACCGAAAATATGGCCTAAAGAGAAAGAAAAGTTGTGGTGGAAAATAATTCTCTTTACACAAGCTTATGCCATGTTGACTTTGTTCATTTGATTAAGTTTTCTCTTGCCTCTTTGCTTCTTGCTTTTGGACGTGATATGGGCTGCCCAAACAGAGAAGTATTATTGACCAACATGTTCTTCAAAAGGAGGAAGAAGGATTGACCAATTGAATGAACTTGCATAGCCATTGGTTACACAAATTTTCTAGTTGCAATTTTTGACTTTTAAAGGACAAAAGTGAAGATGTGTATGAAGTAAATTCTCTTTCTTTCCTCTCTTTAAAATCTGACCGAAATAGATGCTTGAAAGAGGTGAAAGCCTTATAAAATATCTCTTGGCATCTCTTCAACTTATCATATTTAATTGCCTTTTGTTGCAATTGTTGACCAAGTCATCATCCTTTTATAACTTGGTCAAATTGTCTCCTCTTGCTTTCATTTTGAGTCAAGCATCATTCCCTCTTGCTTTGTCTTATGCCCTACACGAGATTATGGTTCTTTGAAGAGGAAAAATGATCTTTATAATATCTCCTTGAATAATATAGTTTAATGTTGAATTAGCATATGCTAATTAGACTTGTTGACTTCCCCTTTTTGTGTTTGGCAAAAAATGCTTCCATGTGTCTCATATTATGGAAAAATAAATATTCTCCTTATATTTCTCTTCCGTAAGCCATTTCCCCCCTCTTCTCATGTTCAAATTAGTCCTTTAGTCATTCATTTTTTTTGACTTCAGGCAAAAAGACTAAATAGTTATCTCAAGTTAATTAGAACTAAAGTCATACCAAAAATTCCAGAAGTAATTTTGTCATTAATCCCACCATCTATTCTATACATTTAGCTCTTGAATATATTTTGGGATATTACAGAGAGAGAGAGAGAGAGAGAGAGCTCAAGAGGTAATTTCAAAAATCTCAAATCCTTAGTAGTATGTTGTTGTTGATGATGCTTATGGTGGGATTTGGTGGCTGTTGATTGAATTTGTAAATTTGGAAAGTGATAATCCTAAGGGGTTATGCTGCCCAAATTTCCTCAAGTCATAGTTGTATGTGTTTAAATAGTTTAATAAGGGATTAGGAGTAGAAAGGAGTAAGCTTTAGGTGTTAAAACACAAAATTGCATTTTTTTTTCTTTTCCCTTGGCAATATTTCAGTTAGACCTATTCAGAGGGGAAGGAGTTGGATTTTCAATGATTTGATGGTTCCATTGAGTTTAAATGGGAAAATTAGGTGGGGTTACAGTTAGTCACTCTTTTGAAAAATCCCAAAAAAGCATAATTACGAAAACGCCTCTGAAACCCTTAAAGCGGGGTTGCCAAGGGCAATTTCGTCATTTGACATTTTTGGTATCAGAGCCTAAGCGGTTCTGGTAGAGCTAATCAACTATTCTGGCATTATTAGAATGGTATACTGATATGGTTTTATTTGCATAGTGATAGGAACCATGAGCGGTTGGAGTTTAAGCAGTTCGAGCGAGGAACACGAGGGATCACTCTCGTCGGTAAACCAGGGTACCCCTAGCCAGAGTATTTCTAAGGAACAACAGTTTGTAGAGACAAGGGCACCAAGGGAGCAGGTTCGTGACGAAGTGGTATGTGGGCCTCAGCCGAGATCTAATCCAGTACCTCGAGAAGGGGTGGGAGATTCTGAACAACTACAGACAGATGAATCAGAATCAAATTTGGGTTTTGCTGCCTGTTCCAGAGTTGAAATTGTACACGTATTATACGACTTACGACCACATTGAGACTTATGGGAGTATGTGAAAGGTATATATTGGTGGGCCTTCTTTATATGGGACACCCCCATTGACCGATATAGGGAATATTTGGAAGAAATAGACACGCTACACGTGGGGAAGAGTTACTTTGACTTGGAAATTCCGAATAATGTGTGGATTCATACTACGTTATATTTTCTTCCGGATACAGCGTTTTGGGCTAGAAAGAAGAATGATATAGTGGAGTGGGGCCCAAATAATAATTTCAATGAATTCATGAAGTACGTTACCCATTTGGTACGGCATTTTAACCTAATTCTTGTATATTTAACATTTTAGGACCGAGTCGGGAGCCGAAAGTCAGCACATTTTATGACGCACGCGATACGGGGGTGATAGAGCTTTGAGGTAGGAACATTATCCTTCATACATCATGTCATAGTTCATATGATTGTGTGGATACCATTGTTTGTGCTTTTGTTAATCAACATGGTTTGCCTAGAAAAGGCAGTTAGTGCCAGAAGTGCACTTACACCTGGGGTTTGGTAAGAATCCAACTGGTGTATGATTAGTGGGGCAGGAGTCCTACTCATGTAAACATGACGATGATGTGTTATATTATTCATTAATAGGTGCATACATGGTGAATATCATATTTACTTTTAGCATTTTATATGAACGATAGCATGTTTCTACTGGGATTCCTTAGAATCTCACCCCTTTTTCTAAACAAAATACACTTTTCCCTTTATATATTCTAAGCCAATGAAAAGACCTCAATATTTTGCCGTCTTTCTAGCTTGTTATGGATTCCTTCAACATATTTTGTTTAATTAGAGTAGGGTTTCGTGATACTAATCATATGCAATGAGGCATAATATATATACACACACATATGGACGATAAATTTTTATCATAAAAATTCTTTAATTGACACTTCCTTGGGTTATCAATATAAGACTTCATTGAATTTTTTAATCAGGTTCAAGAAGAGTGATATATTTTCAAATATACGGGTTCATAATTATAACTCAATCCAACCCTAATGGGTTTGAGCTCTTAACAAAACATATTAACCCATTGCAAGTGCTCACCACATCCAAGCTAGACATGTGTGGATAATTGAACATTGTGAAGCAACTAGCTTGTTTATCATCCGAAAGATGCATTGTTTTTTGTTCGAAAGGAGATGCGTAATCTATATAACCATATTTAGGGAGTGAGCGATATTGGTATCGAGGAAAGAGAGTCATTGTCTCTTCTTTATTGTTGGCTCTGGTTGTTGTATATAACTTAAATGAGAAAGTATGCAAGCTTGATCTGTGATGAATTGATGATAGACTTCCAAACTTTGCAAACACAAATGCATTTCACTACCGTTATTTTCAACCATACGTCATGGCTCCAAACCGTTATGTATGGTAGCGTTATATATTCTCGACACAAATATTTAACGCTTCTAAACCTTATTGCATTGAGGACATATTTAATGGTTCTTTATTAATGATCGTAATGTATTGAGGATATACTTAACTGTTCTTTGTTAATTTATAACTATCAAGAAAGTGACTTTATTTTTTTTATTATTTATAATTATTTTCTATTACTTGTTTTTATTTATTTTTACTGTTAATATTTATTATATAAGACACATTATAATTATTGATAATAACAAGATACTAATATTAAATAAAAAATTATATTTATAGTATTCAAAATTCAATACATTATAGATAAATATTATACAATTTAAAAGAAATTAATCACTTACATATTCTCACATACTAGAACATTATCTTATATTTTTTTAATTATAAAAGAAAATATATTAATAAAAAATTACACGATATTCTCAAATGTCTTTGTTGTAGATTTATCTTGTCCATAAATCATGTAGGGAGTTCTAGTCACATATCATTTAATTGCAAAAGAATAATATAAATATGAAAATAAGAATATATATATATATATATCTCTATAAAAATGAGCAAATATTAACATTTGTACAAATCTTGGAATATAACTATAAAAATCGGAATATAGTAAAAATTGGCAATATAAAAACTTGAGCAAATCCCAAAACCTAATTCAACAAACCTTATCTTATTTCAACATACAATTTAGGTTGCTAAAGTTTATAAACATGAGATGCTCATCAATAAAAAAAATTAGCATTTTACCTCATCATTTTTTTTCAGTGTTCTCTACTTTTCTCCTACATTTTGCTCTAGTTTTTACCTTTAAACCAATGACCATCATCAGAAATTAGATACTCTTCCTGGTTCAAAAGATAAGAGCCAAGTACCTACTACTTTACATTTATCAAGAATTGAGTTTAAAATAGTTAAAAACAATAAATATACAAGATATCTACTTTCTTTTCCCAATATTCCTTTATTTATTAAGAGAACAAATAAGAGAGATAACAAATAGGAAAAGGAAGAAAGAGAATATAAGGGAGAAAAATGATGAGAGAGTGTGTGACAAATTTGGAAAAAAACATTAAATGTAGAGATAAAAGTAAAGTGGGTCTTATTAAAAAAACCACACCTTCTCACAAATTTAGCTCTTATATTTTGAACCAAAGGGAGTATCTTTTTTTCCCTTGATTCTTCTTAGATAATCCCGACTAGTGGAAAAAAGAGTTGGAAGGGTTGGAAAAAAGAGTATAAGAGTGTGTTTGGATTATCTTTTGGAGAATAGCTTCTGGAGAAAAAGTAGAGAATAGTTTTTGGAGAATAGATTATGAGCAGAATAGATTATGGGACAAAAGTGATTTTAATAAAATGAGAGTGTTTGGATGTTGTTATTAGAATAGATTTTTTCATGGTCAAATTATTAAAAAGGATATTAACTTTTGTGATAATTACATATAAAGGATAAGATTATATTTTAAGTATTATTTAACATTAAATTGCATAATAAATACAAAAATGAAATAAATTTGTCAAAAATTTTAAAATTATAACATTTGTCAATTATGTAATATAAAAAAATAGATTAAAAAAAATTTAAAATTATAACATTGGTCAATTATGTAATATAAAAAAATAGATCAAACATACATACGTATATATGTAAGTATATTAAAAAATTGTATAACAAAAATTTTCACGATTACAATGTTTAATAGAAATCAAGAAATCATGTTCCCAGAATTAAGTAACTTGAAAAAAATGGCAAAAAATTGTCACCTCTCCTTACAAATAAGCTTCCCAAATACTCAGACTCAAAGATTTTTAACATTACAATGTTTAATAGAAATAATGAAATCCCACGTTTTATTGCAATTAGTTAACCAATGTGTCAAAACCTCAAATATTAAAACCAGAGCGAGAATTAATAAAGCATTGAACATCAAAGAAATTGCAGAAGAATATATATTACCAGCTAGAATTCATATAAATTATCATTACATTCCACACATCACTTTACCAGAAGAATTTAACAACTAAAGATAAATGCTATAAGCTATGGTAAGATAGGGGTCTTCTTTTTCTTGTAAGAGTAAGATCTAATGCAGAGCAAGCCTCTTAAACTAATTAGTAGCAACATTAAGCAGATATAAAATCTATGTTTGACGATTATTCTCAGTCCAGTCAACAAGTTGAAAGACAATCTCATTCCTCCAAATAGTCACCCGATGCAAAAAATTGCATGGACAAGGGCTGCTAGTATATATTTTAGTCTATTCACATGTATCCTTATCCATCCCCCACAAAATGAATCGGTTCATTCTTTTCATGAAGGGGAACAACAACCATAGAAAGTTTGTTCTCATACTCAATAAGAAGTCTAGAAGAATACAATCTATTAAAAGAATTTTTTATTAGTACTAAATAAATACAACATGCAAAAAAAAAAAACAAGAGCCAACAAAATTTCTGAAGAAATAAAACAAAGACAAGCAAGAGCCAACAAAAAACAAAACTCTAAAACCAAAAAAAAACTCACAAAATTTAAATTCTAACCATCGTATTAGCACTGTACAGAAAGGCAAGTGAGATCAAACCGTAGCAAGAGCCAACAAAAAATGAAATTTTGAAGCAAAAAAAAAAAGAGAACTTTTACATATGAAATCAAATAAAGAGTAAGACAAGCAAGAAAATTGACAGACTCACCAATGGGTTTTTAAACGGGGAAGAGGGGAGAGAGATTTAAGCTGTTGAATGCTAGAGGTTCACCGGCACCAACGCCCCGATCAACCTTCTCCAATTGCCGACAAAGCACCGCCAGCCACCAGCTTCTCAGATCGGCTGAAGATCAGCCCAAAATTTTAGCAGAGAAATGGGGACCGTACCCACCATCACCGTCTACCACCAGCCACCCACAATTTCAAAATAGGGCAAATCGGGGAAGATGAAACTAGAAAAGAGAAGCAGAAAGAGGAGTTGAAAGGGAAAGATCAAAGGGGAAGAGACCTTCTTTGGATCTGGAAGAGAATGAGATCAAGGAAAGGGAATGAGTTCGAAAATAGGAAGACGGGAATGAGACAGAGGAGAAAATGAAACCAAAGAGAAGCAGAGGAATATCGAGCAAAGAGAAAGAGAAATGTCAAAACCCAATAATTACGCCAATGGTAACAATTGATGGCACCAGCGAAAAAAAATAGATTCTCATCAAACCTTGGTTTACCAAAAAACGGGATTATGGGGAAATTATGGGTGTTTTTTTCCAAAACCAAGGTTTTCTCCCAGAAGCACTTTTTTAAATTGAATCCAAACACACACTAAGACCCTCTAGGGAAGCTCAAAAAATGTTTAAGAAGTTGGAATTGTCGTGTAAGATGTAACACCCCAAATTTTATATTTATCAAAAATATATTGTAATTAATTGAGAAATTCAATAAAATGGTGAATATTCATGAAATTTGGGTCTTATGAATTTTGAAATATTCATATTCATGGGGAAATGGGCAAATTAATTCAAGAAAGGAATTAAATTGCAAAGGTGATAGCAAAATCATAATTTTGCCAATTTAGCCCAAGATTAATTATTTTCCAATTAATTGGAGTTAATTTCAATTAATCAAGGAAAATAAAGGAAAATGTATAAATTGAATATTCTTAATGGAATAAATCAAGAATTGTAGAATTAGAGGGACTTGGGCATAAATCAATTCAGGGGAATTATGGGATTAGTGAAATACATTTTCCTTTCCTTCTCCTCCCTAATTTTGTCCAACACATGAAAATAAGGGAGAAAGATTTAATTTCAAGATCACATGTCAAAATGCTACATGAAGATAGTTATGATGACAATGGTAAGGTGCACATTACATGAAGGTATAGACATGGTGATCATGATGGGTGATGGGAAAGGAGTAGATTAAGTGAAGGGAGGGGTGAAATTGAGTGCTAGTTTGGTTAGTTGGGAGAGAAATTGGTTTGGTTAGATTAAGGGAGAGGGGGATGGTTTTTTGTGAGCAAACCAAGGGAAGAATTAGTCCAATTCCAAGTGAAACCTAATGAAGCAAGTAAGTTATAAAGTGAAGAAGGAATGGGTGGAGGTATGGTGGTAACAAGTGTCACCATGACACCCCTTGATGAGATCAATGGTGTAGAATGAAGGGAGGAAAATTTATGAAGCCATTCCCTTCCTCTTCCTTTGTGTACTTTTGCCTAACATAGAGAAAGAGAGGGAGAGAGGGAGCTTCGAGAAATTCTTGAGAGCTAGAGAGAAGAAGAAGAAGAAGAAGAAGAAGGAACTTAATGTAAGAAGCTAAACTCTTAAGGTTTCTTGTGATTTTGTCATGGAATTCTTCTCTAAACCTTGTGTCTTCATGAATCCATAATCTTGAAGACACATTGTTGGCTCAAGGAGAAGAGAGAGAGGACTCATAGAGAAAGAGGAATCAAGAAGCCAAAGAGGTAACTACACACAACTCAAATCTATACTTGTATGAAGTTAGTTTTGAAGTTTGTTGTTAGTTTGGTGACTTTTGGATGAGTTGTAAAATTGGAAAGCTATAACCTAAGGGGTTATGCTGCCCAAATTTCTTTGAATCATGGTTAAGATGTGTTTAAATAAGTTAATAAGGGATTATAAGTGGAAAAAATACAAGTTATGGAAATTAAAACACAAAACTCCAATTTTTCCATTTTTCTTGAACCTTTTGGCCAGCACTATTTCAGGCGGTAGGAGCTAGATTTCATGAAATAAATGGTTCCATTGGATTCAGTGGGCAAAAATAGGTAGGGTTACAGTTGGTCGTTTTTTCGGAAAAGACCGAAAAAGCATAATTATGAAAACACCCCTAAAATCCCTAAATCGGGGCTGTCAAGGGTATTTTCATAATTTGATAGTGAATTTGGTGATTTTGAGCCCGGAAATGGATTCCTTGGGCAAAAATACGTCAGAATAGCCCTAGTCAAAATTTTAGGAAAGCATGCCACCGGGCCAGGTAAGGTTGGGCCGGGGGCATTTTGGTAAATTTTCACTATAGACTAATATAACCACAAGAAAAACTATGGAAGAGTCTAAAATGATACTCAGATAGGTTATGACCAATTTCTTGTACATTTAATATTTTAGGACCGAGTCGGAGGCCGGACACGACACGCTTTTTGAGGCACATTTAAAAAGGGGTTTATAAAGCTTTGAGGTAGGAACATTATCCTTCATACATCATGTCATAGTTATATGCTTGTGTGGATACCAATGTTTGTAAATGCACTTTATTAATTAAGATGAATTGCCCAGAGAGAGGCAATTAGTGTCGGTGTGCACTTACACTGGGAGTTGGCGGAAAACCAACTGGTGTAGATTGTGGGGCTAGTCCCTACTCATGTATACAGGATGATAATGTGTTTATTGTTCATTAATTGGTGCATACCTTGGCACATGTCATATTTACTTTTTTCATTAACTATAAACGATAGCATGTTTCCATTGGGATTCTTCAAAATCTCACCCTATTTTTAAATAAACATCTCAACGGGTGTCAGTGGGTTAAAGGGCAAAGGCGTAGATGCTAGGAAGTGATTGGCCTATGTCGCGAGGCAAGGACATGTTCGTGGTTATAATTAGTTTATGTTTAGATATTTTGGAGAATTATGTATATATTAAGTTTCCGCTATATTTTCTGTATTTTGTTGACCAATGACATGGGATTGTAAACGAATAGTTTTATCAGTATAATTGTACTTTTCTGTATACTTATTGAACTCCATCTTTATTACTCTTCGAATATCGAAATGGAAATGGGTGTTGATATCAGACAAAATTTTTTCGGAGGGGGTGTGATGAAAGTTTCTATATGTTTATAACTAGTATTGAATATTACTATTTTATTACAAATTTTAATCACTTCAAAGATCCAACATGAATAATTTGAAATTGTATAAAAAAAATATCTAAAAGCAATTTTTTTACCATTTTAGTCCACTAATACAAAAAGAGTAGTGAAAGCTTGTAAGCATAAAGGTTTCAGGTTTTTTTTTTTTTAAACAGAAAGCGTAACTGTGAAGTTGGTGGGTGAGTCACGCTTTGATGACTTATCTAACCCTCCAATGTTTATAAACTACTCTTTTTTTTAATAATTGATTATACATGGTATGAAAGAATATGCTAAGAGAATTGTTAGATGCTTAATATGGATATTATATTCTTTCTTTCTTTTTTCATAGATATTATATTCTATATTAATATATATATATATATATATATCTTAGAAATATAAACTTGAGATATTAAGATTATATTTGATTAAAGGGTTAAAGAGCAAATTTGCCTCAAAAGTTTTTGCTCAGAAGCAATGTTACTGTGAAAATTTTTTTAGGTCCAATTTTGCCTCAGAAATGTTAAAATGGAGTAATGTTACGTCTTATCGTTAAAAAGTTAATGGTCAACGTCTTTTTTTAACTATCAAAGTTAATTTTTTAACGATATATGACAACGTAGCTATGTTTTACAACTTTTGAGCAACATTGCTTTTCAGCAAAAACTTTCAAAGCAAATTTCTACATTAACCCTTGACTAAATAAGTCTATAGTAAATTCTAGGGTTAGCTAATTAGCTCGTTATTTGCCGATATAAAGGCTCATTTTTACTCTCATTCATTTAAGAATCAATAATATTTCAAAGGCACTTATTTTCTTTCTTCTTTAATATAATCCTTCAAATTCAAAACTTATATCAGAAATTGGTATAAGAGCCCTAACAATCTATTTCTTCTAGGTTTGGTTTTGTCCAAATCTACTCTATGTCTATTCTGTCTAGATCCATTCCACGTCATTGTCCAAGTTGTTTTTGTCGTCACAACCCTCCCATCTGATACAATATATTGCTTTCTATCATCATGCACCCTGTTTGATACCATGTGTGCACTTTCTTTCCCTCCAAACAACCTTTTGACATAATTGGACTATGGTATGAAAAATTCAAAGGTTTCCCAACCCATTTTTGTTTTTAATATAATTTCTTTGACTTGATATCTGAACATGATATTATATGAAAAAAAACAACAATGCAAGAACTTTTTTTTATTGGTAGACACTTGGAAAAGCAACGACATCACTATGGACCACTATTATACAATCTCATAAAGTTGATTCTTGCTATTCAATTCTTCCTCCCATTATTATGAGAGCAGTACTTGTAAATTGTGAGATAACTTGCATCTTTAATAGTTTGTAGAGTCTTATTCTTGATTTCTGCAACCAAAAATCAAAGCTTATGGATGATTTTATTAAGCTACTGTTATTTTTGTGAAGCTTAAAGGTCTCCTAGCCTGCATTCAATCCTTCTTGTTTTTGAGGGAAGTGAGATTTGAACTCGTGCAGACTCTGATACCAAACCTTAGGAATGAAGTGACAACCATTGTGCTAAAAGTTTAAGCTGGTAGCATAGGCGAATCCAATTCATTTGACCCCAAATTAAACATAGACCCTCAGTCTCCATTAACGTTGGGTGCCACCTGTCTGAACTTGATCCCCATCCCACAGGCTTGGGATGTGTCAATTACTATCTCGAAGCAAGCTATTGATGTTTATACAGCAGAATTTGGAAAGTTCATCATATTTCTCAAGTAATATCATGCTCTGGCATTCATGTTGTTCATGTTTGGTAATAATGGTAAGAAATCATTATTAATTATAATGATTATTATAATTGACACCTACATCATATGCAGGAAGAATTTATGAAAATTATTTATTACTCTCTCAGTTCATTATGCATCAACTAACATGTTATTGATTAGGGTGGTTTTTACCACTTCGCCTTTCCTCATTTCTGCAAAAGTTGCTTGGGCATTAGAAGGGTCATTTTGGAATATTATATTGTGGTCATTAAAGTAAAAGATTTCATTTAGCATTTCTTATGTTGCTTTGTCAAATTTTAGGAAAAATGACAAGTGCAAAACTATATGTATTCTCTGGCTGGAAAAAGTCATGAGGTATGTATATAATTCTTGCAAAAAAGTATGAATGAATTTCTTTTTATTAAGGGTAACCTAAACATACATACATACATATATGTATTGTCATATGAACTAGTTATATGAATTCATATAGCCAGGCTGTCCAATTTTGGTATCAGAGTTTGAGGAGGAAGGATAAAACAAAACCTTGATCCCTAGTTCATAAGAATAGTTTCACTTTTCATTTGATCATTCTGTTTACTTTACTTTGAGTTTTCTTTGTTTAGTTTTATTTTGTTTACATAAGCAGTGCTTGAATTTCGACGAATCTTTAAATATTTGTAAGAAAAAAATAAACTTATAATGGATGTGATAAAAACTCTAGAACCAAGAATATATGGCATAGAATATAATAGACTCCCAAAAAGTTCATATATACCTATAAATGAAGATACATGTATGTTTTCTCCATTTATCTTGGGAAGAGATGGAGAGAGTACTTATAACCAAGTAAATTGGACAAATATGTATTTAATGAAACAATTAGGATGTTATATAAATATGAATATTGAGAATTTACTAAAAGTATATACATTAGATGAAGTAATAGAAAGATTAACAAAAACTTTATGATATGAAAAAAAAAAAGAAATAATACAAATGAATTAGCCTATATAAAGGGAAATATTAAACAGATTATGAAAACTTTAAGAATAGAACAAAAAATAGAACCTATATATAATAATCCACAAATTAATATGATGAAAGCTTTAGAAGAATTTGAAAATGAAACAACTAAAAAACAAGTAAGATTCCAAAGATTAGATGAAAATATGAGACAAACAAGAATTGTAATAGAAGAAATCCAAAAAGGATTAGAAGTTATTAATAAGAGTTTATAGACTATATATGAAGAAATTCAAAAAATAGATTTGAAAAGACAAGAAGAAAAAACTGGCATGATATATAAATAGGAAGAAATAAAAGAAATAAATCAGAAAGAAAGTAATAGAATATGAGAAATAGCTTGTTATATAGGATCAGAAACCAATGAATTATTTGAAATATTAAGACCTTCAATACAAAAAGAACAGAATTAGAATAATACTTCTATAAATATGATGAATGCATTAGGGGAATTAAGTGAAGAAGCAATAGAAGAAATTATGGGGCAAGCAAGAAGAAGAAAATTTGGACAAAATAAGAAAAGAATTTCAGCCAGAAGTACAGATAAATATGCAAAGACAAGAAATAGAGAATCAGCCAATATTGAATCCACCAAGTATAAATAATATAGAATATAACAATATAGATGCTTTAGCAAGTATGGTAGAAAATAATGAGATAAATAGAAAAGAAGAAGTAGAAGTAAATAACTTATATCATAAAGAACCTTTAAAACAAACAGGAAATATATTATTTGAGCAAAATTTAAAACACCGAATAATTTAGGATTTATACCAGCACCTATAGTCTATAGATCAATATAAAACTAGACAAATACCTAATTTAGTTATATGGCTAGATGTGGGCCGTAATTTATATAATGAAAAAATATTAGAAGAATGGACAAAATCTCAATTAATAACTTCAAAAGCAAGAAATATTGAAATTAATATAGCCAGGATGCTATTAGAAGCAAGTTTAATGGGAAATGTACGAAATTGGTGAAAAAGTAAAACACATGAATTTAGAGAACAAGCAAGAGTAATAAAAGAACCATATCAAAATAGAAAAAAAAAAAAATTATGCATTGTTAATAAGAAAATACGAACAGCTGTTAAGAAACGAATTTATAGGAAGAAGTGTAAGAGCAAATGAAAATACAAAAATAGAAAAAGCCATTATAAAACTACATCAAATAGAAGTATGTTCCCTAGACCATAAATATTTGAATCCATATATTTGTGAATATAAAAAAAATATGATTATGAAGCAAGCCTAGACAATTATGAAATACAAAAGTTTTATATTTTCCTAAAAGTGCTTTTTTAAGTGTTATCCAAGCACATACTTAATAAGGTTAGCATCCATATTTGAAAACAACAACTCCAACGTTACTTAAAGAAAAGTAGAGATGAAAAGTGACAGATGACCGCGTATCTTCGACTCTAAAACTCAACGGCACATCGAGTTCCTTTGTATCAGCTATCATTTTTGAGATCATTCGTCATCACGCCTTGCATTCTGGAATTCATCATATCGGTGAGTACATGGGTTGTTGAATTTGGGTGAAGTAAATCATTATTAAAATAATAGAACAAAATTAAAATATATAAAAATATTTTATGTTATCTTTAAAAAGTAATGTTTAAATAAAAATATTAATTGACAAGAAAATGAAACTTTGATTTATATATAAATTATATCTTGTTGGCAAACACACACACAAACATATATATCACATTTAATCTCGTAATGGCTTGCTTGGTAAGAAGGGAAAAAATATATATAAATCTAAATCAATAGGTTCCCTTAATACTTTTGACGGGATCATATTGATTCACCAATTTGCTGATTTAACTTAAACAAGTTAAATTTTAATAACTTGTTGTCAAAGGATTTTTTGGCCAAAATCAAATGAATATTAAATATCAAAAAGTACAGATTATAATTGCAATTTAAATTCATGAAAAATAAAATATAAAATATTGTAAATAGTAAATGTAATTAATATGATGAAAACCAAAATTCTAAAATGTCAATAGTTTAATTAAATAATTTAACTAATTCATTTGAAATCATTCATGGATATGAATAAATACTTTAATTAAAAATACATCGAGAAAAAAAGTAAAATTATTTACTTTTTTGCTTTTGTAGAGTAGCTTTTCATAGGGTATTTTTCTCAATAATTTAAAAAGCACAAATTTAGAAGTGGAACTGTTTGTTATTAAAGGTTATTGAGAACAATAAACTTCTAAATTTGGATTTTGGGAATTTTTTTTAATTAAAAATGAAAAGAGCAGTAACATTCAGTTTGATCCGTCTTGGACTTTATATTTATATATATACATCTGAGGGTCATAGTATTCAAAATTATTTATTGGGTAAAGAAGCATTCAGTATTTTAATGTTTATTTCTCATATACATCCAGTAGCATGAAGTTGGTTTTCCTGCTAAAAATTTTGTTTATCATAGAGAGTTAATTAAATTTGGATTGAAAAAATGATTTTAATTGGTATAGAATTTAAAATAACGATAATCTTTTAACTATTTTTTTAAAAAATATTTTATTTAAAATATTATCATGTTAAAAAAACTTAAATATGAACCATCCAAAATCATATATGAACAGTCTATATCTCATTTACTCTCGGTGCTAATTTAAGTACTTATAAGGGAAACCAGTTCCGCTGGGTGAAATTCCACCTTCAGTCTTTTTAATTTGAATCAATTTCGCCCATGCTTAATTAAACCCCAAACGTCGGTTAAAAAATGACAAGAATACCCGATCATCATGTTCCTCAATAATGATCATCATCTTCCTCTTCAGAATACCAGATCTAGAACCACATTAATCAATCAACAAGTTCATTCAAAGTAAAATAGAAAAGAAATAATAGATCTTGAGTACTTGGCAAACAAAGCTTCGACAACTCGTATGCATTTTTTTTTTAATCTTTCACTTTCTCTGCTGCCTGTCCTCTTGGTTTAGCCCCGATGACAAGCAAGAGCTCGGTGCTTCGGTGCCGACATCGGTGACTTCCACCGCACCAACGGGTTCGGTGACTCCATTCTCTGGTTGCTAAATCTTTACTGTTATTTTCCATGGTTCTTCTTCTCTGGGTTGTTGCCTCCTGGTCCCCACCAATGGGACTTTTTTGTTTTGACACCGATTAATGTAGCTCTAGATCTGGTACCCGAGGAGGAAGACAATGATGATCGTTGAGGGAGAGGGGTTTTAGGGGGTATTTTGGACTTTTTCTTATACGTTTGGCCTTAGTTAAATGTCCAAATTAAAATGATGTAGGTTGAAATCGCACTACATATAAGATTACTACGATATTGGATGCACTTGAAAGTTAACATCATGATATTGGATACTAATTTATCGATGTTTATTATAGCAAGAGAAATACCTGTTGAAATCGTCAAGTTCCATCCAGAATTCCGGAGGATGAATGTTTGCAACAAACTCTTTCCCGGCTTAACTGGAAGAGAGTAATGAATCTGACTGTGGTCTGTGGAAACTAAACCATCTAATAAAAAGTTTTTAAAAAAAGTGTACAAGATCGAACTGGGTTTAATTTTCGCTTTTTAAAATAGATATTTCAATAATTTCTTGCATTATGATATATATATTAATTTTAGATGTTTTTTTACTTAATTTTAAAGAGATTATAGTTCCCCTATAAAAAACTAATTAAATTAATGAGCGATTCTATCATATATATGAGTGTTTGGATGGGCAAAAATATGGTTTATAAGCTGCTTTTCACGTAAATCGAGTCTAAACTTCTTTCACATACTTACTTCGTATACCGTATATTTACGATTGAAAAGCTATTTTTAAATATTCCTATCGCTATTCCAAACACACACAAGTCCTTTTTTCCCGAAAGAATAAAAGGAGGAAACAAAATGCATGCACTGAAATTAAAACAGCATAATCTCTGAGACTGAACAAATTAAATGATGCATGCATCAAAGAGTGGATTACGGGCAAATCAAACATAAAGATGAATGCAAGATATTAGTATATCTGAATAGTTAGTTAGCTACCTGTGTGTGAAGCTGGGTTGGATGAGATATTAATAATCTTATTTATCATAGTGATCAGAAGAGCAAAGAGATACTATAAAAGAGGCTTTTGCTCCTTCTAAATCTCACCCCCTTAACAATTTTCTACAGAAATGTCTGAAACGGGGAAGGTTTAGTGAAAGCAGCTACCCGGCCTGGATAGCAAACGCTTTCTTTTTGTAAGTCTTGCAAGTCTAGAAAAAGAGACAAAGTAGAAGGATAGGTGGCCATGAGGTTACTTTTAAAGGCAAAGCGAATCAATCACCCGTGATTGTAAAAGTAGTTTTAAATTGCCTTTTTTCTTCCAACACATAGTTTTAAAATAGGGAAAATTTCAGTCACCCCCTGTATAATAGATTAATTTCAGTTAACCCCCAAAACTTTCTGAAATTTCACTACACCCCTTTGTTCAAAATAAAATTAATTTTTGTAGGTGAAAAGACATCAAAACTTTTTGAAACTTCACTACACCCCTATACTCAAAATGAAATTAATTTTTGTGAATGAAAAGATAATTATATCCTTCTTTTATTTTTGTCAAAAGAGCATTTACAAGATAAATAAGGATATTTACAAAAAAAAATAAATATATTTACAAGACAAATAAAGAAATTTAAAATAATCTTGAGACTTAAAAATATTTTTGGTCATTTACAAGAGAAATATGAAAATTCACAAGATAAATATAGGTATTTACAAGATAAATTAAACAATTTATAAGACAAATAAAGTAAGGGCATCATTGTCTTTTAACCTAAAAAAATTAATTTTATTTTGACCATTAGGTTATAATGAAGTTTCAGAAAGTTTTAAGGGTTGACTGAAATTAATTTGTTATCAAGGGCACCAACTTAAATTTTCCCTTTAAACTACCATTTGCACTAATAAAGGTTTTTAGTCATAACGTTACTTTACTTGAATATTTTTAATGAATTTTTGGAGCTTTATGTGTGTTGGGATGCCCTCCAATGGTTTTGAATAGAATATATTTTGGGAGAATCTCTAAAAAAGAACTTAAAAATTGAAAAATGATAAATCGGTCATTTCCCAAGAAAAAAGTTGGGAATTCTTTATCACGTTTCGACATTTTCTGATCAACTATTGATAAAAGAACTCATTTGTCATTTCCCAAATTCCAAGTTCTTTTTCAGGGATTCTCCCATATATTTTTGTGAACAAAAATAATTTTTTAGTAGAATAGATTTTGTAAGAAAAGTGATTATTGGAAGGTTCTCCATAGCTTGCACCATAACCAATTAACCATGATTTTCTTAGAAAAATATTTTGTGAAACACATAGAAGTTTTTTGGTAGCTTATATCAAAATCATAGTTTTGTTTAAAAAATAAAAGCACTTTTCAAAAGAAAAATCAAGGTTTTGTGTGATTAATAGTTTGGAACAATGTTATGATACTTAGATCGGATCGACTAAGTTAACTCGAAACTCGGCGACTCAACCAACTTGCCAGTCTGGTTGAGCTTCTAACTCAGGGTGGTACCGACCTGGGGTGACTCAGGCCAAACTGGGACTAACTCAAGTGACTCATCGAGTGGGGCGAGTTGCCCGAGTTGAATATTTTGAACCTTCATACGCTTGAAACTATGGGAGGACAGAGAGATCTAGGTTAAAGAAGGCTAAAGAAGAAAAGTAGAAACAAAGGAGTGATGGATATTGATGGTGACAATAGTTGAAGAGAAAAAAAGGAGGGAAACATGGGACTGAGATGGTGGCCACTATATTTAATCTAAAACCCAAGTTCTCATTCATTCAAATGGTATGTACAAGTATATATAATTACAAACATATAAAACACTTCCTATGTTTCCTAATGTTACAGATTCGTTCTTGACTTTGTGGATTTACACTTTGACTTTTCCTAACGTTACATATTCGTTCTTGACTTTGTGGATTTACACTCTAACACTCCCCCTCAAGTTGGAGTGTATATGTTTATCATGCCCAACTTGTTACAAAAATACTCAACCCATATCCCATGTAAGGCTTTCGCCAAAAGATCTTCCAGTTGGTCATTTGATTGCACATGCCCTGTAGATACAATGTTTTCTTTAATCTTGTCATGAATAAAATGACAATCAATCTCAATATGTTTGGTACATTCATGAAACACAAAGTTCAATGCTATGTGAAGTGCTGCTTTGTTGTCATACCATAGTGTTGCAGGTAAAGTCGTGGTGATGCCAATTTCCTTCAATAGTTGAAATACCCACACAATTTCTTGTACTAATTGTGACATGGCTCTGTACTTTGCTTCTGCACTTGATTTTGACACAACCCCTTGCTTCTTACTTCTCCAAGATATCAAATTTCCACTAACAAACACACAGTAACCCAAAGTAGATCGTCTTGTGGCCTTAGATCCTGCATGATCCGCATCACAAAAACACTTGACTTTAGTGTGCCCATGATTTGTATAAAGAATACCAAGACTTGGAGAACTTTTCAAATAATGCAAGATATGTTCCAAAGCTTCCCATTGTGCCACCGTTGGTGATGCCATGAATTGGATTAGCCTACTGACTGAGAAGGTTATATTAGAATGAGTTACTGTTAGATAATTCAGCTTCCCAATGAGTCTTCTATATCTCTCAGGAAATGGAAACGGTTTCAATTTCTATGGATCAATCTTCTTCTTCAAATCATCAAGGAGCTCATTAAACAAACTAGCATCAAGATCCAGGAAGGGATTCAAAATCATGGGGATGCTACTTGGTGCAGCTCAAAGCTTTCCAGCTCCTTTAAGAGATCGAAACCATACTTTCTCTGAGTCAAAAAAATACCTTTCTTGTTTCTCAAAACCTCAATACCAAGGAAGTACTTTAATGATCCCAACTCTTTTATCTGAAAGTAAGAGTTTAGGAAGATTTTATGTTCTGCGATTCCAGAAATGTTACTTTCTATAATCACAATATCATCAACATATACTACTAGGAGAATCATACCTGCATCAGATTGCTGGTAGAACACAGAGTGATCACACTTGCTTTAACTTAACCCAAACTTCTTAACCACATCATAGAATCTATCAAACCAGGCTCGAGAACTTTGCTTTAGACCATATAGTGACTTCCAGAGGTAGTACACTTTCCTATTCTCCCCTGAGCAATGAACCCATGTAGTTGCTCCATATAAACTTCTTCAAGAAGGTCGCCATTCAAAAAAGCATTCTTAACATCTAATTGATACAAATCCCAATGATATGTAGTCGCCAAAGAAACAAGAAGATGAACTAAGGTGAGTTTGGCCATAGTAGAGAAAGTCTCGGAATAATCAAGACCATAAGTTTAGGCATACCCTTTTGCAACAAGACGAGCTTTTAGTCATTCCAAGGAATCATCAGTCTTAATCTTAACAACAAATGCCCATTTACATGTAATGGTATTCTTTCCAGGAGAGAGATCAACAAGAGTCCAAGTACCAGCTATTTCCAGTGCCAAGAGTTCTTCTTCCATTACAGCACTCCAACCAAGGTTAAATAAGGCTTGGTGAAGGGTAGTAGGTGTGGAGATGGAATCAAGGGTAGCCACAAGAGAAGAGGAAGAAGGGGATAAAAACTTATAGGATACAAAAGATGAGATAGGGTAGGTACAATCTGCATATCTTTTAGGAGGATAGTGAGAACGGGTTCCTTTTCGGAGGGTGATAGGCAGGTCATCAGATGTGTCAACAAGAGAATTAGGAACTAATGGTTCAGTGACAGCAAGAGGAGAATTGGCAGAAACAGGAGCAGGAACGAGCGAGGCATTAACGGAATCAATCGGCAAAGCAGTAACTGGCGAAGGTGAAACATTTGCAATATCAGCATTATTAATGATATCAGGTTCCGGAATAGTAGCTTGTACTGGTGGGAGAGGAAAAGGATCAACCAGGATATCATCAGGTTCATCCATGATGGAGGGAGGCTCAGATACAGTTAAAGTCTTGAAGAAAGGAGAGGACTCATGAAAAGTGACATCAATGGACACAAGGTAATGACAGAGATCAAGAGAATAACACCGATAACCTTTTTAAACTCAAGAATAACCAAGAAAAACACATCTTAAGGACTTGGGATCAAGTTTACTAACAGTAGGATGGACATCCCAAACAAAACCGACACAACCAAAGATTTTAGGATCGATAGGGAACAGCTTAGTAGTGGGAAACATAATGAAATATGAAATAGCCCCACCAAGAATAGTTGAAGGCATTCGATTGATGAGAAATCAAGCTGTAGAAATGGCATTGGCCTAAAAGTTTTTAGGGACAAAGGAATGAAACATGAAAGCTCTGGCAGTTTCTAAAAGATGTCGTTCTTTCTTTTGGCAACACCGTTTTAAGCAGGGGTATCAACACAAGAGGATTAGTGAAGAATACCATGACTTTGTATTTACTCAGTGAATGGGGCAGAAAAATATTCTTTTGCATTATCACTTCGTAAGATTTTCACAGGAGTGTTAAACTGGGTGTGAATTTCAGCACAAAATTTTTGAAAGTGAGTAAACAATTCAGAACATTGTTTCATTAAGTAAAGCCAAGTGATTCGGGAAAAATCATCAAACAAAAGTGACAAAATAACAATAACCATTTTGAGACAGGATTGAACAAGGACCCCAAATATCAGAATATAGTAACTCAAAGAAGGACGTAGCTTGTTTATTGACGCAAGGTGCCAAATGTACATGATGGTGTTTAGCAAACTGATATGACTCATAATTTAAAGCAGACACAGAAGAGAACTGAGGATACAATTTTCAGAGAGATGACAGAGACATACGACATAGACAACAATGAACTTTAAATAGAGATGACCAATCAAAACAAGCAACAGAATATGGCACATAATCATCAAGGATGTAATGGCCACCAGATTCATAGCCCTTACTAATAACTTGCTTCGTTGTGAGATCCTGAATCAAACAATGGTCAGGAAAGAGTGTGATGAAACAATTTAATTGTCGAGAAAGTTTGCTAGTAGACAAAAGATTAAAGGCAAGGTCAGTACACTACTACAAAAAGGGGCTTTAACCTCCCAAATTTGGCACTTTTAACGTCCCAAAACGGGGGGACGTATATGCTGGGGGTGTAGTAAGTTGAGACAAAAGACGTCCCAAATGATAGGGACGCCTAAAGTCTGACTTTAGGCGTCCCAAATTAAGATTTGGGACGCCTAAAGTCCCACCTGGGGGACTTTTGGCCTCCCAAATCTTAATTTGGGACGTCTAAAAGTTAGGTTTTTTTTTATACCATAATTTACATTCTGTATTACCCAACGAATTGAAACTGCAGAAACAGAATAAAAGATGGATTCATAAACCACACTGTCCGTTACAAACTAGTAAGGACATCCAGCACTACAATCTTTACTATATATACATACAATAACCTTTCATGCAACCTACTACTATATATATCAACAAAAAACAACCAGAAAGTGTCAAAACGCTGTCATCACACAAGTACAAACTGATATAAAATAACAAGTTTACTACTCTATATGTTGAAGAAGATGTCCAGCCAAAAGATCTCTGATCAAATCAAGGTCTTCACGCAGGTAGGCATCTTCATTATCAAAAATCTGAAAATTAGAAAGTAATAAGCTTTGATGAAATGAATCTCAAGCAAATGAATTAATTAGCATTTCGATTAGAACACCAAAAATATTATCATTTGAGAATGAAGAAGCGATTACCTTTTCAAAATCGCTAGTAATTCCACTTTGAGTTATGTTATACATATAAAGTATAACATAATATCCGCATTCAGTGTTGCCAGGTTGCCGAGGGCACTTTTAATCAAAGGGATGCAATTGGTTGTTAAAATCAATAAAGGTATGTCTAAAAGGACCGTCAATGAAACAATTATGTAGGATCGAATGTACTTACTATGGGATAAAACCACTTTGGCTTTTTAACAACTGCACCCTCGCGTGACCCACCTAGGATTCTATATGTTTGACAAGCACTATCATGAAAAGCAAAATAAACAGAAATTAGAACCATTCATTTATTTTTGTTGTCAATGAAATACAAACAGGATAACTTACGTGTCGAAGACAGATTTTGTATCTCTGTCTGGCTTGTTACTCAAGGGATCAAACCAATAGACTACGTTGCGGCGGGGACATATAACACACAAAGTCCAGTGGTTTCTTTAACAACATGTACACATTAAAATGAAGTTAGATGAGTGAGAAGACAATTATTTAGTAAACTTCTGAAATTAACAAAATGTAAATACGAACCGTTGGACAATGGGTGCTAGATAACAACAAAGTTTGTTTTGTGCCATTTGGTAGCCGACATAGTGAGTCCTATGCGCCACAGTACAAGTATCCCCTGTCGTATTCGCAGGACATAAGAATCCATACCAATTACTTCTATCCATGTCTGTGCAGAGATCGTGGAAGGTGCTATAATAGAATTAAAATAAGGAATCAATTCTTGAATGTATGAAAACAAAAAACCACTAAATGAATTCTATGGGAAAATTGAAAAAAAAAACTAACCGGACTGCAAATTTGACCCAGCCTGCATCTATCTCCCCCAACCTGATAAACTGCTTGAGATCTTTATTGTCAATCGTGTAGGGATACTCCACTTGGCCCACAATCCCTGGAGGCATCTTCAAGTCAATCTGTTTAATGCTCTTGTAGATCTGTTGCAGCCGTGCTAAGAAGGGCCATTTGCTCGCAGCTTCGTCATCCTTTTAGAACATCAAAAAACAAATTGTTATTAGGATGCCAACAGATTTTCAGTAACAGTAAGGTAATTCCTACCATTGGAGGTGTTGCGTCTGAACCAATAAGATTGCGAGGCCAAAGGATGAAATATCCTATCGCTTGACCTAACGTGCCAACCTCTGGATCGGGAACAGGGATGGCTGTACCTTCTTCCCCCTTTCTAACACTCGTCACATTCACCCTACGATAATCCTCCGGAATTTGCTGATTATGGTGGGTGGTAGCACATGTGTGAACGAGAGCATCAGCAACAACACGCAACAGTGGATCATCCAAATAGAGGGTGCAAGGGTCTCCCGACACCGGATTGGGAGAAGGGTCGCCAAGTGGTCCCGACACTGGAGTGGGAGAAGGGTGGCCAAGTGGTTGCTCCAGAGGGTTGTAACTTCCTCTGGTGCTATTGAAGGCCGGGGATTCCTGAGTTCGAGCCTCGTCCCTTGCCCTTTGTGCTTCAAACATCTTTGCCATTTCAAGTTGAAGCTCTGGCAACAGCTCTTGTCGGAGCTTGTCACGAAGGTTGGCCTCGATCTCTCGTTCGAGCTCCTCTCGAATCTTGGCCACAACATCCTTACTAGGTCCAGCTTGTGACGAATAACGTGGCTCTCATCCAAAATACCTCGCGGCACTAACTCCCCGTGTCTCTCCTCGAACACGACCAAGGTCATCTGCCTTCCCAATAGCCGTTGACAAGATGTCCATCCGGCTACTTGGATTAAATGAACCTTGGCTACTCTGCTCGTCCAGGTCATCCTGTAGCATGCAGTTTATCATAAATGTATCGAAACCACTCGCGACATGTAAAAAATTAGGTACTTATGGTATAACTACTTACAATCCTCGCAGCAACCTCAGCGACAGTCGGATTTATGTACTTCCCAGCCTTAATCCTCCCTGCTTTCCATTTTTTGTGACGTGGAGGAGGTGCCGGTGGCTGGATAACAACGCTAGGATCAGATTCCGCTGCTTCCTTCATTTTCTGTAACTCTTCTGCCATCATTTGCCGCTCAAGCTTCCGATATCCACCGCGAGACATGAAATGTTGATATTTGTTTTCTGCTTGCCTCTGGGCATTTGCTGCACTTAATTTCTATGAATGAAAAACAACAAAAAATGAATAAACGATATAAAGTATATGAAATCAACGATATAAGTAGTTCTATATCATGACAGAAATCTTACCAAAAACTCAGGATCTGCTCGTGATGCCGCAAACAACCTCCAGTCCTCTGGAGATAAATATGTATACTGTGCACATGGATCCTTACCCCTAAGGGCCCCTTGAATGTAATGCTTTGTTAGCTTGTTCTTGAAACCTTTCCATCGTACACGAACCTCATCCATCCAGTGCCTATGCATCTCTGTGGTGTCGGGGACATCGTATGTTTGCTGCAAGGTAAAATATAAGATTATTATGTTTGAAACAATAAGAACAAAGCTACAATGCATCAAAACTTACATACCAAAAGTTGCTGCCAAATCATGTCTTTCGTTTTTGGGGGAACCAATCTCCAATTATCGTAGGTAATGCGCACTTTGCTTCAAGCCAAAAGCCCTATGTAGCTAATGAAGTGGTCTTCCTCAGGACCAATTGGATTCAGATTATGATCGAAATCTATATGCAGCCTCTCCTGTTGATGTTCATGACGTGCAACCAATGCTCCCATCTTTGTACAGCCTCTAACCCTCCTTCTTGCAGGGGGTTCAACTCTAGGAATTTCGTCATTGCTAGAGCTTTCGTCATCTCCACCCCTCTCGTCATCACTAACGTTGTCCATATTCCTGTTAACACAAAAAGCATCATCAGAAACGTAAGTAAATTGCAATGAAAACACATGTATATAGTAAGCGGGAAGTAAAACAGAAAAAACACAGTTCTCGTTTATAAATTAAGGTCTTACTCTATATTGTTTCCCATAGTCCTTCACCATGGTCATTTCTTACAGCATATTCGTCATCATCTACCAATTCTACTTCATTTGTTCGAGGTGTAGTTGTTGTGAAAGGTGGTGTGTCATCAAGGTTGAAGGTCGGATCACCATACTTCTGTTTTTTACTTTTAAGGACAATGGACATATTTTTGCTGGCAGGATCGGTGACATAAAACACTTGCTTCGCCTGGCTTGCTAAAATGAAGGGCTCTTCTCTATAGCCAACTCTTCGAAGATCGACTGAGACAAATCCAAATTGTTTATCTATTACCACGGCATTGTTGCTAACCCACACTACTACAAAAAACATTTTTAACGTCCCTTTTTTAGGCCTTTTAACGTCTGAAAACAAGGGGACGTCTATGTGAGCGACGTAGTAAAAAATGGCAATAACGTCCGTAGATAAAAGGACGTCTAAAATCTGGACTTTAGACGTCCCCACTTTAAATTGGGGACGTCTAAAGTGCCACTGTGGGACTTTAGACGTCCCCACTTTAAAGTGGGGACGTCTAAAGTCCCACAGTGGCACTTTAGAAGTCCCCACTAAGTGGGGACGTCTAAAGTCCCACAGTGGCACTTTAGAAGTCCCCACTTTAAAGTGGGGACTTCTAAAGTCCCGTCTAAAGTGCTTTTTTTTTTAAAAAAAAAAAAATTCGTTTATATTACAGATCTGGACTAAACAGTATTTAAACTCAGAAATTACATATCATCGTCAATAAAATTATAGATCTAGTATCTGAACTCCAAATCCAAAATCTACACAATAATAACTCTAAAGCTGAAATCTCATAAACAGAAGATGATAACAATAAGATGAATCAGTTGCGAAAAACTTATCTCCTTCTATTATTAAAATTCATTTTCTCATAACAATGAATAGAGAAGAGCAACAGAGAGAGATGTACCTCATTTTCTCAGTGGGAAAGTGTCCATGAAGCATGTTTTGGAGTTTCGATCTACAAACCATAACAACACGAGTTAGAAGATAAAATAGAAGGGAAATCCAAAGAAAAAAAGAGAAAGAAGATAAAATAGTAAGAAACATAATAGATCTGGTGAAAAAGAGAGAGAGCAAAGAAGAAGCAAGAGTTAAATGCGTGGTGGTAAGCATTACAGATCTGGTGAAAATAAAGAGAGAGAAAAGAAGAAACAACAACATACAAAGAAGAAGAAGTAAAAGTTAAATGTTTGGTGGTAGTGGTTGCGTTGATGAGAAAGAAGAGTGTGGATCTATAAAACTGACAAATAAAGACTGTCAGTACAGATTTGAATTGTTTTTAACGTCCCCAATTTAATTTAGGGACGTCTAAAGTTGTTTAGTTAATTTTTTTTTTTACTTTAGACGTCCCCAATTAAAAAAGGGACGTCTAAAGTTACTTTAGACGTCCCCAATTTAATTGGGGACGTCTAAAGTTTTTTTTTTTTTTTTTTTAAAAAAAATAAAAATCAGAAACGCCTTTAGGCGTCCCTAATATGAGGGACGCCTAAAGTGGCGTCCCTGATACAGGGACGCCACTTTAGGCGTCCCTCATATTAGGGACGCCTAAAGTGGCGTCCCTGATATTTTATATCAGGGACGCCACTTTAGGCGTCCCTGATAATATGAGGGACGCCAAAAGTGGCGTCCCTGATATTTAAGGGACGCCTTTTGGCGTCCCTAATATATATTAGGGACGTTAAAAGGCGTCCCCGATTTAAAAAAAAAAAAAAATTTTACTTTAGACGTCCCCAATTAAATTGGGGACGTCTAAAGTGACCAAAAGGCGTTCCTGATTTTAAAAAAAAAAAAAAATTTTTACTTTAGACGTCCCCAATTAAATTGGGGACGTCTAAAGTGACCAAAAGGCGTTCCTGATTTAAAAAAAAAAAAAAATTTAACTTTAGACGTCCCCAATTAAATTGGGGACGTCTAAAGTGACTTTAGACGTCCCTTTTTGAATTGGGGACGTCTAAAACTATTCAAATCTCACTCAGAATTACAAAAATGCCACCGCCTTTATTTTTTACGTCCCTTTTTTAAAAAGGGACATCCTTTAGGGTCGTAAAAGCAATATTTTGTAGTAGTGCCACTTACATTTAAATAAAGCAACTTTGAACTTGTTGTACGTCATCTCCCATATTTCTTCTATAACTCCATAATAGGCCATAGACGCTAATATGGGGTTTTTGTCTCTCGAACTGGAAAAGTGCATAGATTCAGCTTCTACCATAACCCCACTATTTTGCATGGTACTTTTGTCATCTTGCTCTTTGGTATAGAAAGAATAGCCATTTATATCATAACCGGTCCAAGTAATGACCTGAAACGAAGGCCCCCAAGCTAGCCACTCGATTGTCTCAGACACACCGATCTCGTGCAAAACCTTTTCCTCGAACCACTGCATGAATGTCTTGGTTTGCTCAATAGCAATCTGCATGTCATTCTTCCTTGGATTCTTGTTCTTCAAAGTGTTTCTGTGTTCATTTATATAAGGTTGAACTTCTTCCATATTATTCAGGATATACAAGTGGGCTTGCAACACCTCTTCACGAGGAACATTCTTCACTTTCAGTCCTCGTGTTCCCTTGCTTCTCCCTTCTTCATGCCGAGATTGTTCCTTCTTCCCTGACATATAATCTTTGCAAAACTCCATAGCCTCCTCAACTACATATCTTTCTACTATTGACGCTTCTGGTCGATAAGGATTTTTAGAATACCCTTTTAAGATCTTCATGTATCGCTCGAAAGGGTACATCCACCTCAGGTAAACTGGACCGCATAGCCTTACCTCCCTCACCAAATGAACTACCAAATGCACCATTATATCAAAAAATGAAGGCGGAAAGTGCATCTCTAGTTGTGACAAAATAATGTAACCCTCATTTTCTAGTTCATCCAACTTTTCAGTGTCAATAACTTTGTTACAGATAGCATTGAAGAAAACGCACAATCTTGTCACTGTGGTTCGTACTTCATCTTTCATTATGCCTCTAATAGCTACTGGTAATAGTTGTTGCATCAACACATGATAATCATGGGACTTCATTCCCACTAACTTCAAATCGTCCATTGAGACACATCTGCTCACATTCGAGGAATACCCTTGCGGCACCTTCATTTCATGCAAACATCCACACAAACTTCTTTTCTCTGCTTTTGATAGTGTATGCGCTGCTAGCTCCATGTATGCCCTCCTACCATCATCTCTTAGTTGTGGATGTAACCGTTCTCTTATTCCCATATCGACAAGGTCTAATCTCGCATTAATCCCATCCTTAGTCTTCCCTGGTATGTGCAAAAGCGTACTGATAAGGCTATCACAAACATTCTTCTCCACATGCATCACATCAATACTGTGTCTCACGTCAAGCGAACGCCAATATGGAAGATCAAAGAAAATGGATCTCTTCTTCCATATGTTCTTCTCACCCGCAACCCTCTGATTCTTACCAAAAGTGACATGGATACGTTCCACTCGACTGTAGACTTCCTCTCCGGTTAGTGACTTTGGAGCCATTCCATGCTCCGGTAAGCCGTTAAACCGCTTTCTTAGCCTACGATACGGGTGGAACCGATGTAGAAACCTCCTGTGGCCAAGGTAGACAGTTTTTCTTCCATGCTTTAGTTGTTGGAAGTGTGTGTCTGCTTCACATATTGGGCATGCTTTGTGACCCTTCACGCTGTACCCTGACAAGTTTCCGTACGCAGGGAAGTCGTTTATCGTTGTGAAAATCATTGCACGTAGCTTGAAAGACTCCTTCTTATAAGCATCAAACACATCTACGCCTTCCTCCCACAACTTCTTCAAGTCCTCAATCAAATGCGCCAAATAGACATCAATATCGTTCCCCGGCTGTTTTGGTCCAGAAATCATCATAGATAGCATCATATACTTACGTTTCATACATAGCCAGGGAGACAAGTTGTATATTACAAGGAGAACCGGCCACGCACTATGTGTGCTAGTAAGAGTTCTATACGGATTGATGCCGTCTGTACAAAGCCCAAGCCGTAGGTTTCTCGGCTCGCTGCCAAATTGAGGGAACATTTCATCTATTTTTTGCCATTGTGGAGAGTCAGCTGGGTGCCGAAGATATTTCCCATCAGATATTCTCTCATCAGAGTGCCATCTCAACTTCTTCGCTTTTGTTGCACTCGTAAACAAACGTTTAAAACGTGGTATTATTGGAAGATACCACATAACCTTTAAAGGTTGCCTTTTACTTGTCACATCACCACAACCACCATCCTTTTTCACTTTGTATCGTGCAGTTTTACACTTAGGACACTCACTAAGACCTCCGTACTCATTTCTGTACAGTACGCAGTCATTAGGGCAAGCATGTATCTTTTTATACTCCATACCCATCGTAGATAGGATTTTCTTGGCCTCATACATAGGATTTGGAAGTACATTATCCTCTGGAAACATATCACACAATAGTTCAAGCAGCAATGTGAAACTACTATCGGTCCACCCACAAGTTGCCTTTAAGTTAACCAAATGTAATGTTCCCGTCAGCCGCGTGTACTTACTCCCACTGTACAATGGTGTCTCCGCATCACTCCGCAGGCTGTCATACTCCTGTGACTGCACAAAGGATTCTGCCTCAACATCGTTAATCATTTTCTCCATTCTATCTTCACCTACGATATCCACATCTTCCTTCTTGTGCGACGGACAATCCGTTACTTCCTCACCATGCCATATCCACCTTGTGTATCGCAGATTTATTCCATCACAAAGTAGGTGATCCTTTATGACATTAACATCCCGTCGACTCTCATTCAAACAATTGACACAAGGACAAAAATACTTCCCATTTTTTGCAGGAGCATTCTTTTTAGCGAATTCAATAAATTCTTCCACCCCTTTCTCATATTCTTCACTAGTTCTCAAAGTATTCATCCAACTATGATCCATTTTGTTACCACCTAAGGCATTCCCAATAACATTCACACATTTAGTACAATTGTCAACGACATATGATGGGATTGCCTAATTAAGTTATCAACCCAATAACATTCATAATTCGTTTGGAATACAAGAATTTCTTTACTTTAAACAAATCATATTTTATTTTATTATATATACTAATTAATGGTAATATACACAAGTAAATTTATATTTAAACAAGAAAATAGACCATTGCACTGGAGTTCCCGAATACATGCAATTTAAGCAATATAAACACACCAAACACACCAGGCTATAATCTCAACCATCTCAATATAAGCAATATATAAGAAGAAAATAAACTAACCTTATCAGGGGGCGCCCACTAGTATGTTGGAGAGGTACAGAAGACGTTGGAGATCAGAGGTGTATGCACTGTGGGGAGGTGGAGAAAGCAATCAACCACGGTGGTGTGCACGACAATGGAAGGAAGGAGGTGGAGGAGAGCAAAAATCTACACACTGTTTAAAAATAGATATAAAAATATTTAAAAAATATGTTTACAAGTATCATATTAAAAATATAGGGTTAAGGTGCAATTTTAGTAATAAAGTTTTTTGCTATGAGCTTATGGTACAATTAAGTTTTGAAGGTGTGAAAGTAGATACAATATTTTAAAAAAGGAGCAATTTTAGCAATTATGTCTCTTTTTTTATGTGGGACCCACTTGTTCTCCCTTAAACTTTATAACGGATGTTTGAATCATTTTAATGGAATTGCTAAAATTTCTTTATTTTTAAAAGATTGTTTTTACTTTTACACCATTCAAAACTTAGTTATATCAGATGTCATAGTGAAAACTTTCTTGCTAAAATTACGTACACCTTAACTTTAAAACAAAATAAAAATATAGAATAAAAATTAACACATTATATTGTTCAATTTATCCCTTTTTTTATTAAATTCCTAACTCATTAGTTTCTTTGTATATGAGTTTAAAAATTAAAAAATTGAATAAAATACGTTAATTACCACCTTCCGTTTTACATAAATTATAATAACCTTCCCTCTATTTTAAAAATGCACTATATAAATCTTAATTGAAATTAAAATATATATGTTAAGCAAACCTTCCTCATATATTTGATGTTCAATTTTCATCTATCCAACCAAAAGTTAGTTTTTCTTTTATTTTTATTGATAAGTAACAATTTTCATTAAAGAAGTAAAATGATAGTCAATCTACAATCGTAAAAGAGCATTATTGCATTGCAGTGAGTTAATAACCTATTACCATATCAAATTAAATTCATGTAAAAAACACTTCAAAATTTAACTAATACGAAAATTTAAAGAAAGAATAGCTTAGATGCACAATACCTTTTGAATGTTTGCATCCCTTCTGTGTTCTCAACTGCATCAACTCTTGTCTTCAAGTGACCTTTCATGCTTTGGAGATCTTCCCATTGGACGGAGGAGGACGGAGGAGGGAGGAGGAGGGAGGAGTTGCAGTGAAGAAACAAAGAGAGCAATTAGTGCCGACGGTGGGTGGGGGAGGTTGAAGAAGGGAGGAGGGAGGAGGAGGGAGAAGTTGAGGTGAATAAACAAAGAGAGCAAGTGCCGACGGTGGGTGGGGGAGGTTGAAGAAGGGAAGAGGGAGGAGTTGAAGTGAAGAAGAAAACAAAGAGAGAGTGAGCCGACGGTGGGTGAGGTTGAAGAAGAGTAAAGTAAAAATGAGAAGACATGTGAGGAGAGGATGAGAAGACGCATGTCAGACAATTGTCTGACATGCAGGGACGCCACCTTTAGGCGTCCCAAATGCCATTTGGGACGCCTAAAGTTGGGACTTTAGGCGTCCCAAATGCCATTTGGGACGCCTAAAGTCACCTTTAGGCGTCCCAAATCCATTTGGGACGCCTAAAGTTGGGACTTTAGGCGTCCCAAATGGCATTTGGGACGCCTAAACCCAGACTTTAGGCGTCCCAAATGGATTTGGGACTCCTAAAGTCTGGGTTTAGGCGTCCCAAAATTATTTTGGGACGCCTAATCCCATCTCCAGGCGCCAAAAAAAATTTACTAAATTTATAATTCGCGCCTATAAGCACTTTAGACGTCCCAAATTCAAATTTGGGACGCCTAAAGGTTCCCCTGCATGTATATAATTACGAAAATGCCACCGCCTCCCTTTTTAACCACCCAATTTTCAATTTGGGACGTCCTTGGGGGTGGTTAAATCTCAATTCTCTAGTAGTGGTAACATGAAAGACGGAGGATAAAGGAACAGACGGGGTAGGTTCGATAGTGCCAGATCCGAGAACACGAGAATAAGAACCATTAGCAATGGTTATACCAGGGAGATTGGCATAAGGTGCATACGAGGAGAACAAATTCTTGTTACTTGTCATATGATCAGTGGCATCGGAATCGATAATTCACTTTGAGGAAGAAGTGGCAAGACTAGAAGTAATGTTACCTGTAGCAAGAGCACCGAAAGATCTAGACTTAGATTCAGCCATCGATGCTCACCAAAAGCAAGTTGAGCGCCACAACAAATAGTACAATAAGTTTTGTTAGCAAATAAGCACGAATGCAACCACAACAAACTCTCCAAACAATAATAGGAGAAGTACACAAGATTACCAGTCACCGAAAAAAAAACCAATAAACTTTTAATTTCTAATAGTGAGCAGAAAACCTCACTAAGAAAAGCCCAAATAACCAGTAGAGTTTCCCAAAGAAAAGTAGTCATAGCAAAAAAAATGACAGAATAGTCCTCTGAATTTGTAAAATGATAGAATGGTCCTCCGAATTAGCAAAAGTACAGAATGGTCCTCTAAATTAGAAAAATGACATAATAGTCCTCTGAATTTGCAAAATGACATAATGATCCTCCAAATTTGCAAAATAATAGAATGATCCACGAGCAAGTCAAAAAATGTCAAAGTGCACACAACAACAGAGAAAACTGAGCTTCAAGCCACCAACATTACAGGGGTGACCAAATGGAACAACTCCAACAAAAGTAACTTCAAAAATATCACAACAGAGGTGTATATATGAGGTACTTGACAAGCCAAAGTTAGAATAGGATCACACAGCCATCGGGGATGGGAAGAGCACCAAAAGTTGATCCAAAAACACCTCAGAACAGTCGGAAATGGTCGCCGAAGATGGGCCCATGCTCCGACATGTAGACGGTGTGGCGGAGGAATAGACAGCGCGTGATTGAACACGTCCGATCGGACTGAGACACTGCCACTAGATTGCGACGATTGGAGGCTGAAGAAGCAAAATATGGGGTGCGTGTAGTCAGAAAAGGCGCCGGAGAAGGAGATCTAACGAACATGGAGCGAGCTTCTTTACCGGAAAAAATGGAGGTTTGGCCGGAAAACTGAAACTAGGCAGAAAAACTGAAACCTATCTCTGATACCATGAAAACTGAAACTAGGCAGAAAAAATGGAGGTTTGGCCGGAAAACTGAAACCAAGGTAATTAAACCCGGACCGGTCAGTGAACCGGTTGGGGTACTGGGTCAAGGGTCAGTAGGTCAGACCGGAGTCAAACCGGAACCAAACCGGTGAGAAATGGAATATTTTAAACTTATAGTATGAAATTCTAAAAGAAAATTTTTTAAAAAAAATATATATTTTTAAAAAAAATAAAAAAATTTGACCCGGACCAGTTTAGTGCCCGGGTCGCCGGTCCGGTCCGGGTCAGATAACATTGAGAAAAACTGAAACCTGTCTCTGATACCATGTATTTAATCTAAAACCCAAGTTCTCATTCATTCAAATAGTATGCACAAGTATATATAATTACAAACATATAAAACGCTTCCTACGTTTCCTAATGTTACAGATTCGTTCTTGACTCCATGGATTTACACTCTGACTTTTCCTTACGTTACAGATTCATTCTTGACTTTATGGATTTACACTCTAACAGCCACAAAGTCATGAATATGAAACAGAAGCTTTCAGCGTTGTGCTCTGAGTAAATCTCTGTTTTGACTTTGTGAAGGCGAGAAGAAAGAAATAAAGGAGACTGTTGTTCTTACTTAGGGTCTGTTTGGTTCGAGGGGGTTGGAGGGGAGGGGAGGGAATTTGCTCTCCTCCCCTTGATTGGAAATGCCAAAAGTTTAGGGGGGAGGGGAAATTTTTTAAAATTTTCCTTCCTCCCCCCTCAAAACCTCTCCCCCCCAAATCGGGGGGATTTGGAGGGATTATAAAAAAAAAATTACTAATTGGACAATAATGTCCATCATAATTTGTGCACATCAAACCCCTATTCGGCCGCTGCTTGTGTCATCCGGGAGAGAAGAGCAATCGAAGAATGAAAACGGACGACAAGGGAGAGGACGATCGAACATTGAGAGCACAGTCGAACAAGAGCATCGTCCGGTAAAGCCTTCTCTTTTGCTTGTAGTCTCTTCCTTGTTCTTGTTGTCAGTGTCTTCCTCCATTTTCGATGATCTGAAACTTTGGGTCTCTTCCTTCCTTCAAGTCCGTCTATTTCGTCTCTTTTTGTTCGTCCTTCTCCTCTGTTTTTGCCTCTGTTTTTTTCCTTCTCCTATTCTCACAAATGCAATCTCAGCACGGGAATCATTCAATAAACTTTTTTGACTAATCTTGCATTGGCCACATGTTTTAGTCCTTTTGCTTTAGATATACTTTTTTGACTTCATGATTGAGAATGCTTATACTTTTTTCCTTGCGCGGGCCACATGGTTTGATTCCCTATTTTTTTTCTTGCTGGAGATGACGATGGGTTATCCGGGAGAGAAGAGCGCCTCTGTTCTGCTCTGAAACTACAAGTCGCCGGCTATATTACATGATGTTAGACATTGTGCTTCAAGGGCAATTGACATGCTGTATATGGAAAAAATCATTTATAATATAAGAGTAAAATTGTCCATTAGAAAATAATTTCCCTCACCTCCCCTCCTAAACCAAACAAGGTAACATTAAAATCCCTCTCTCCCCTCCCTTCTGATCAATCCAAATAAGGTAATATTAAAATCCCTCCCTTCCCTTTCCCTCCATTAAAATCCCTCCCCTCCCCTCCCCTCGATCGAACCAAACAGACCCTTAGTGACAAGAAAGAAGGAAAAAGGTTCTTTTTTTTTTCCTGAAAAAACGTAACAATTTCACCCTATGGCCCCTATCTATTAAAAAAAGTTAATTTTGAATGTCATTTTGACTGTTATGCCTACTCAGCACCGCCATGTCATCATACAAATCACTACCTCCCTCTCTCCTCACGGTCAACCTCATCGTCGTCTGCTTCTTCTGAATCGGCGACCTCCACCCTTCCTCTTCCACTGTCCTGTTTCTCACATCTTCAAGCTCTTTCACTCGCCTCTGTAGCCTACTCCACCGATTAACTTAAATTCCCAAAAATCTCTCTTAAGCTTCTTCAAACTCTCTCACTCGTCTTTGTAGCCTGTCTCTCTCTTAAGCTCCGCTCAAGACAGTTCTCAAGGTCCCAATACCTTAGGAAATTTTCATCACCGAGACCAGAACCACCAGAGTCTAGCAGAACATGGTGTCCCGGATGAATCCAAACACTAATTCCAGATCATTACGTGGCGCTTTACGGAACCCACAACGTGGAGATTCAACTTTTGTTGGGTGTCGTCGGAGCCTTGTTCGTCCCTTTCCTCATCAACTCCGAGATCTGGACTATCAGTTACAGCATTAATTAAAGACCTGCATATTAAAAGTAATGAATTAGAAATCGTGAAGGTGAGGTTTGGCACAGGGGAAAGGATCCGAAATGGGGGAGAGAAAATGGTTAAGGTGAGGTTTTTAATGGCTGCATGTCATTTATGTTTTCTTTGTGTTATGATTGCAAGTTTTTAACGGCTGCGTTTTCAATGGCAAAGTGATGCTTTGTGATTGGAAGTTGATGTTTTTCAGTGACGAGAGTTTTAGAATCAGTTTTTAAAATACCAAGATATTGTGATGTTTTTTTTTTTTTGTCAAAGATAGTGTGATACTGTTGATATAGATCTTGTGGTTTTTAATATTTCAAAATATTGTTTGGATATGTATGATATCAAAAAAAGATATTGTTGCGGCGTTGTCGTGGTATTTTTTTATTAGTGATTATTAATATTGTTGTACTTTATTATTATCAATTAAATTATATTATTTTAATATGGCCGGTATAATTCTAAATTGATTCCAGTCTGATCCACTAACCCTTAACCTACTACCTCGTCCGATTCAATCTCTGATCCAGGTTTCATGACCTTAGTTTGAAGAGGTAAAATCATGGTTTGAGGAGAAATTTCTTGAGAAAATCAGTAATCCAAAATCAATTTTTTTCCAATCTAAATACATCCTAAATCATTTATAATTTATAATTATCCAAATTAATGGGTGAAGAGTGAAGTGATTTAGATTTTAGACTGGTTAATATATATTCAAGTGATTGTTAACTTCAATGTAGTTTGCCTTATAAAAGTATAATTTTTTAATACAATTATAAAATAGGAAAAAAGATATATAAATACCATGTTAACTTTTAAAATTAAAAAAAAAATCTCTTAACACATGTAAAGGATAGAGAGGAGATGTGATGGGAATATGAGCTTTTCATGTTTGGGAGAAAAGATCAAAAAACCCCAATTACTTAATCTTTTTACACATATTATTCGTATTTATAAATTTTGTCAAAATCATTACTCTTTTAGTTAATCTCATTACTCAATTTATCACAATCACAAATTCTATTTCAATTCTTTTATACATTTTATCAGTACTTATTGATTTTATTAAAACCATTACTCTTTTAGTTAATCTCATTGCTCAATTGGTCACAATCCAAACTCTTTGTCAATCATTTTATACATTTTGTCAGTACTTATTAGTTTTATTAAAATCATTACAGATTTCGTCAAGACCACTATTCACTTTGTCAATCTCGTACTTATTGATTTTGTCAAAATCATTACGGATTTTGTCAAAATCATTACTCTTTTAGTTAATCTTATTACTCAGTTGGTTATAATCAAAAACTCTTTGTGAATCCTTTTACACATTTTGTCAGTACTGATTCATTTTGTCAAAACCATTACAAATTTCATCAACATCACACAATTCATTTCATCAATCACATTACTCTATTAGTTACAACTCAAAACTCTTTATCAATCCTTTTAAGCACATTGTCAGTACTCATTGATTTTGTCAAAATCATTACAGATTTTGTCAAAACCATTACTCTTTTAGTAAATCCTGTAAGAAGCAATTCAATTTCAAAATAATCAAAGAAGACAATGGGCGTCGACTCGGTGAATCAATTACCATTGCAACAAGTAAAAACAAGTACAAAAGAAAAATGTAGAAAAAACATATAGGATATTCAAATAAACAGGACCCAAAAATAGCACGGTAATTTGTTTATACCCATATAATATCACTGCCAGAATTGATGACCACGGGCTGACTCTTAGGAGGACTCTCAACTTCAATGGTGGTGAAGTACTCGCCGCTGCCCATATCCATATTGGAAACAACATTGGAGCTGAAAGTGTCAAAGTGGAAAGACAGAGAGAGGCGTTGAACGAGGGAGGCGACCCTGGTAGAATCGTACTGGATTCGAGAGTTGAATCGGGAGTAGTGGTCGAGGGTGTCGCTAAAGATGGTGTCTCTATGGAGGAGGCTGAGCTTCCATGTGTTGGAGCGGGTATGGTTGAGAGCATTGGGGATGCTAAAATTTTGTAATGGAGAAGAGAGAGAAGGAAATTGAAGAGGGAGACAATCTTTGACTTCACCCCACCGCTACTGTGACAATCTCCTATAAGGACCATAAAAATTAATCATAATTACCATAGCCAACTATAACATAGATACATATATTTGCATATGATGTTTAAATTCATTTCATTCACACACAAAAAACGTTTAGGCCCAATCTCTAATAAAGTAGCCTATACAATAAACCATATCAAAGGGCTCCACCCATAGTATAAATCCTAGTATACAACGGTATATTCAAAATATGCAACGTATACTAAAAAGGCCCTTAAGTTCGGCGATATATATTAAACTATGTTCATGTAATTAAACGAGGCATACGATTGATATCAAATCAAGTCTTGTATGCCTTCCCCTTAGTAGCATTGCCTGAACTCTTGCCTGAAAAATAATAAATAACGATGAGGTGAGTTACATGGACCTAATAACCACAATTCCATTTTAAAAGATATGCAAGGAATGATTACAAAATAGTTAAGCAGACAGAATATACATTTATATAACATAAAGTCTAAATAGTCTTTCAAAAACATTAGTAATTCAAGAGAATAATTTAATATGCATAGAACTCCCTTAACCATCCTTATAACCTCCTTATAACCGCTGACAAAACACATGTGTTACAACACATAATAGGATTAGTCTCTTTGACAATATGCACCAAGCTCTCCAATAATGAGGTGTAGCCCTACCAAAGACTACATAACTCATATCAAACTATGGGTTCCCTTTCCTTTGAAATTGAAAGGTGTCACATCCCTTGAGCTGACCCTTAGCCCATCCAAAGGAAGGGTGATACCAAGGGCCTTAAAAATATAATAACTATCTCTTGTGCGTACAGTGGCGGCTATACCAAGTGGTATAAAAGAATCAACCTCTCACAATCACATTTCATCACAATCTCGTACACTTCAATATATAGCTCAACATCCCAAACTGCCATGTCAATGATTTATCCTCATATTCAACATTCAATGCTATGCATAATCAATATCACAATCACAAGATAAACAATTTAAGCCCATTTAACTAAAAAGTTTACTCACAAACATACATTTCACATATATACATTTTTTATACATAAAATACTATAGCATATATATATCATTTGAAAATACAAATATAAACTTATAATCACCTCAATCAATATACAAGGTAAATTGGAAAGTGGTTATTACCTCAAGTTCAACACAAGAACTAAACTTGAGAAAATTTAAGTCCAACTAGCCAAATTCAAGTTCACTCTACAATAAATATATAATTACAATTGCTAACTAATACAATAGTAAATAGCAAGTAACTAAACCCATAATTGACTCACTTTAATCTTCTTATAAGAATAACAACAATTTATCTATCCCTCAAATCATCTTTTCAAATCACAAATATTAAAATTTCTTAACTCTATTTTACTTAATAAAATATTTAACAACAATAATTTCTTCTACAACAACTATCCTCAAACATTTCAATTTCCTTAACAATCCTTAACCTCAACAATCTAAGGTCATAGATCACTTCTCATGAGCCCAAATCACTCATTAAAATCCTTAGATAACCTTTATATCATCCTCTCACATTAATCACTCAATTTCATATGTTAAAGTTTCACCTCCAACACACCAATGGGCATAAAATCATTAATATTAACATTCTAGACCAATTAAATCTCTTTTCTAGCTTCCATGAGCATAACCTAATTATTAAACAACATTTAAAACCTCTACATAATTAAAATCGTATCAAACTCTAACTCAAATATCAAATAAGAATTTATAATTTCATATAGTTCAAAATCTAACAATTTAAAATAATTAAGATTTCAATAATATCTCCAATAACCGAAATAAATTATTTAAGCTAAATTTAATATAAAAAAAAACACCATATTGAAACAAATTTATTATCTATTTATTAAAGAAATTGATTATACAATCATAAAATAATCAAATAATAAATTTAAACTGATTAAAATTAACTATTAATTATTCTCTACATATTTATAGTTATCTTTTGTCAAACCTAAAAGTTTCCCAAAATTCTAACTCCAAAATTTTTACTAATTAGCATAGTATTACCTTCAATAGAAAGAGGAAAATATGTAGAACAATTTTTATGTAGGTGGTTTAATAAGAAGAAATAATTTTAAATACCAAAATTATCTAAAAAATTTAAAACCTTACTCGAAATGACGATGGAAATACACCTCTGGTCCTTCTCGCCAAATGACACAAAGAGGTGGGGGTGCGTATTTAACAACACCGCATCGACTTAAACTAAAGGACCACGTGCCCTTTAGTTTAATATATATTTTTTATTTCGTTTTTTAAAATCGTAGTTTAACCCAACCCCTTTTTCTTTTATTTCAATAATTATCTATTAAATTCATTTTTTATAAATAATTATTATTTAATTATAATTACATCTTAAAAATAAAAATGAGAATGTTACAACTACAGCCGATTTCTCTACCACTGCTGTTGGTTTCTCTCTTCACCATCGCCATCTCTATCTCATATTACTCATATTCCCCATTTTCACCACACCCTCAGCCATGCTAAGTGCGAATCACGGCCTTACCTTCGTGACCCTACCTTCTCACTGGTGGTCGGTGTGGGATTTGAAGACGGAACTAGTATCCTTACTCTGAGGAAGAATCACTCCACCCATCTCAACCTTCTATGCTACATGGATTTAGTAAAAATGAGAGAGGAGAAGGTGATGTAGGTGGGGGAGAAGATGAGAGAGAAGGGGAGTATTTTGGTAAAAATGCTTAAACATTTAAAGTCCAGATTCTTCCCCAATCACTCTTTGTCGTTTACAAGTGTTAACAGACTTTTTGGAGTTTTAGTAATTGAGATGACATTTATATGTCTTTTTCCCTATAAAATATTCTTCCTTCATTTTAAAATACAAGTATTTCAAATAAACACACACAAGATAAAACACATAAATTACAAAATTCAATATATACATAAAATTTTGGACTACATTACCAAATTTTCCAGTCATTAAAAGCACCATTGTGTTAAATAAAGTAAAATTGTTGGCATAAATAAAGGCAAAATAGGGAAAATAATGTTATTAATTGTTTGCTTTGAATTTTTAAAAACATCAATTATAAACTGAAGTGAAAATAAACCTCTAGAAAGACCTATATATATTAAAATGGAAGGAGTAAAAATCAACTAGAAAGCAAATATATAATCTAATAACAGTCGTTGTTCACATTTTAAAGTTATAATGTTGGAGGACACGGTGAAGGTTTGCAACCCAAAAATTAAAATAATTTTTCTCAATCGAATCAGTGACAGACCTTAATCTTTAAGAGCTTTTATAACAAAAGGATGATGATTTTTAAAATATCATTTGATATATGATATTCTCGTAAATTCTACATATAAGATGTAGTAACATAATTCAGAAAATGAAATAAATTAATAATTTAACATTATCTTGTACAATATAATATTTATCAATTTTTTTTTTGATACATATAATATTTATCAATTTTCTTCCTTCACGAGTCCAAAACACCTTTCTAAGATTAACCCGGCCCCTCATGTACCCACATTGACTTGAATGCATTATTTTATTACGTACGTGGTACTACCTCATATCACTATAAAAAATATTAAATTAGTGACGGAATTTAGCGACAAAATTTTTATCACTAATTAGTTTAGCAATTGAATTAAATTAGGGACGGAATTTATTCCGTCGGTAAAAAGACCGTTACTAATTAATTAGGGACGGAATTTTAAATTTCGTCGCTAATTAGATATGGATTAGCGACGGAAAATTCCGTCGCTAAATTCCGTCTCTAATTAGAGACGGAATTCACTAATTAGCAACGGAATTTCCCGTCCCCAATTAAATTCCGTGTCTAATTAGAGACGGAATTAACTAATTAGCGACGGAATTTCCTTCTCTAATCCGTCGTAAAATATTTTTTTATATAATGTAAATTGCCACATGTCCTCACAACGAGCATCCACATGTACCCACCGTAGGTCACGTGTCCTTGTCAGCCGCCGCCACCTTGCCTCCGCCCTCCACGTGTCCTGGTCAACCACCACATGTCACCCTTCATCGCCTACCACGTGTCCAAGTCACAAATTGGTTGCATTTTGTGACCAAGTTGGAATTCGAAGCCTTGACCTCTCATGCGTATGCCAGTGCCTTTGCCATTTGAGCTAAGAAGAACTTGTGTAATTTAAATGCAAAATCATATATATATATATATATATATTGCTTTGAGGACAAAATTAGAAATACAAAATTTAATCTATTATTAAATATTTGAATTTAGTTTTCTTATTTTATTTTATGTAAATGTTCTACCTAAATTTTTATTATTAATATCTTTTTTATTCATTTTATGATATATTTTATTTTTTGTTTGCATTTATAAAATTTTTATTTTTATTTGTATATAATATATTATTAAAAATTCAAATATATTATATTATAATTTCAATTTCAAAAATAAATTTTAATTAATAATTTTATTTATTTATTTTAATATTTATGTTATAAATTTATAATAAAAAATATAATTATTGAAAAAATTAATTATTTGTTATGGAAATTAGTGATAAAAAATTTGCGTCGCTAATTTTTAATGACAGAATTAGAGACGGATTAGTGACAGAAATTAGCGACGGAATGTGATTCCGTCTCTATTCCATCTCTAAATTAGTGACGGAAAAATTCCGTCGCTAATTTTTAATGACAGAATTAGAGACGGATTAGCGACGGAATGTGATTCCGTCTCTATTCCGTCGCTAATTTTAGCGACGGAATTAGAGAAGGATTAGTGACGGAAAAATTTCGTCCCTAAATTTCATCACTAATTTTAGTGACAGAATTTGTGAGGGATTAGTGACGGAATGAAATTCCGTCGCTAATTTTCAGTTTTTTTGTAATCCTTAGTATTTAGTATAAAAGCTACTCGGGAATTATACGTGGTTTTAAATATAAGACTTTAATTAATTTTATTTTTTAAATTTATAATGTTTTTTTAAAATATTCTTATTGATTGCACACATTAAAGATTTTTTATTACTAGTATTCATGATGAAAGGATATATTTTATGAAAATTAACTTATATTTGTTTTAAATAACTAATATAAATAATTTCATTAATTTATCCAAATTAGTCAACTAGCTCTTATATCAAGGATTTGAGGTAATATTAATTACTACCTCTAGTCCCTAATCAAAACTAGTTAGGGTTTGAATTTGGTTCTAAATATAAAACCTAAATCTCCCATGTTTATCATTTTTTCCTAAACTATTCCTAATGATTACCCATGTGAATAAAGAGATTGTTTAATGCAAATGAATTAAGAGATATTTTGGGAAAACTAGTACATATTTTTTACAAACAACTAATTTAACTAATTTCTTTAATCCATCTAAATTAGCCAAGTAGATATTATATTAAGGATTAGAAGTAGCAGTACCTCTGGTTCTAAGTATAAGATTTAGATCAAAGGTTTACTTTTGTCACAACCTCATTTTATTTTCACCTATTTCAGAGAATTTGTAGAAAACGATACGCAATTCAGTGGGCAACACAGGAATAGTATAGATATACCGATATTACGTGCACGATTACGGAAATGCCTCATAGGGGTTCGTACTTGATAATTACAATTGATGTAGCCTCACAGCGCTACATGGGTGTTTAAACATGTCCCAGTGAAACGAAAATATCTTCTCGTTTTCATTCCACCACCGTAATCCCTTTTATACGGTTCTCGTCTTTGCTCTCATCATAACTTCTGTCTTCGCCTGTCTAAATTGTTGGTAGGGGAGGGTGAGATTCTGGGGAATCTCAGTAGAAAAGAAATACCAATATGCATGCAGGATAAGTTCTTAATGCATGACATGCTTGCATTACATAACTCATGCTCACATAATAACATATCTGCATGCTCAGTGTTTCAATCAACATACGTATGGCCATACCATAAATAGAAACAAAGCTTCAATTATTCATATATGTTTCACATAATCAAGCAAAGCAAAAACATGCAACAATACAGCAGCACAAATATCAAATACATGCAGGAGAGATAAGTTCCCTACCTTAATCACCCTTCCCTAATCCTTGAATAACATGCCTCGATTTGTGTGCCAATCCCTCGAGCTCTCTTCTTGGTCCTAAAACATCAAACGTACTGTTTAGACACTTCCATAGTGTTTCTGGTGGTTATATTAGTCTATGGTGAAAATTTACCAAAATGCCCCCGGGATCCCGGCCTGGCCTGACCATACCTGGCCCGATGGCACGTTTTTCCAAAATTTTGACTATGGCTATTCTGACTTATTTTCACCCAAGGAATCCATTTCTGTGCTCAAAATCAGCAAATTCAGTGTCAAATTATGAAAATACCCTTGACAGCCCCGACTTGGGGTTTTAAGGGCGTTTTCGTAATTATGTTTTTTTTGCCTTTTCCAAAAAAGTGACCAACTGTAACCCCACCTATTTTTGCCCACTGAATCCAATGGAACCATCTATTTCATGAAAATCTGGCTCCTATCTCTTGAAATGGTGCTGGCCAAAATATTCAAAAAAAATGAAAAAAATGTAGTTTTATGTTTTAGCTTCTAAAACTTGTACTTTTCCACTTCTAATCCCTTATTAACTTATTTAATCACATTCTAATCATGATTTAACAAAATTTGGACAGCATAACCCCTTAGGGTTATAGCTTTTCCCATTCTTCGACTCAACCAAGAAATTTGAAAAATCAAGAAACATCAACAACAACAACAACACAATAACCATAAGAGAGGAAGTTTATGAAGTTACCCTCTTGCTTCCAATCTTGGCACCTTAACTCCTTCTCTTCCTTGGAGACTTGACTTGCTAAACACATGTATTTATGAAGAAGAGAACCTTAGAGGAAGTGTTACACAAGGATAGGAAGCCAAATCACTAAATCAACAACTACTTACCTTAACCTTCTTCCTCCTTCTCTCTAATCTTCAAAGAACTCTCAAGCTCACTCTCTCTCTTTGCTCTTGTGGTTGGCCTAAATATGGCATGAAAGAGGAAGGAGAAAATATTTATTCATTTGGTCTTCTTTCTTCCTAACCCTTGATCTCATCAAGGGTTAAGATTGCACCACCTATAATGCACCATTCCACCTCCTATACCTCCAACCATGCCCTCTTACTTTATGCCATACTCCTTCATCATTTGGCTTCAATTGGATTTGGACTAGATTCCCTTCTAGTTACACCAACCATCCTCCCTTCCCTTTACTCTAACCAAACCCATTTCTTCTTCCTTATTTTCATGTGTTGGCCGAAATTTAGGGAGGAGAAAAGAAGCAAAAGTTTTTCACAAATTCCATAATTCATATAATTGTATTATGTATAATTCCCCTAATTGATGTATGCCCAAGTCCTTCTAATTCTACAATTCTTGATTTATTTCATTAAGAATATTCAATTTATACTTTTTCCTTTATTTTTCTTGATTAATTGAAATTAATTCCAATTAATTAGAAAATAATTAATATTGGTCTAAATTGAAAAAAATTATGATTTTGCTATCACTTTGTAAATTAATTAAATTCTTGAATTAATATGTCCATTTCCTTATGAATATGAATATTTCAAAATTCATAAGTTCCAAATTTTATGAACTTCCACCATTTTATTGAATTTCTCAATTAATTAATAATTATAATATATTTTTTGGTGAATATAAAATTTGGGGTGTTACAACTTTGGTCCTAAATATAATACCATAATTCACTTTATCTATCAAATTTATAATTTTGCTTTCAAAGTATCACTATTAATTGCTCGTATGAAGTGAATTCCTAATGCACTTAATTAAAAGGAAAAAAAAAACTTAAATACCACTTAAATTTTAAAATCTCAAATTGGTTTTATTGATAATAAGAGTAATGTAATTGACCAAAAAAGTATAGTAATTGACAACCAGGTTTTTGGGAAATCACTTATTTAGGATTTTAAAGTTCAAGTGGTATTTAAGTATTTTTTTTCTAATTAAAACATATTTTAGAAAATCTAATACACATCTCTTATATAATCTTATTAATATGTTAAAATTGGTTATCAAACTTTTTATATTAAAAAAAGGACGCAGTAGGGCTAGCAATAATGCGCAGGGGAATGAATGAAAGAATTATTGACTTGCGCTTTTTGCGGTTCTTCGCTTTTTCACTGAACTCCCCCCAGTCACGGGTTCAAAGGCTTGTGGCCTAAAATGAACTATGGTACGATCCGTTGAATATATAAGAGTGTGGTGGGCCTTTTCACTAAAATATGTCTCCTCTTTTTCTTGTCATCGTGCCTGCAAAAGCAAGTGCTCATTGACGCGGAAAGAGGAAAGAAATTTCAAGCTTCATTTTAGTCTCCAAGTTGGAATTTCAAGGATATTGCACTGATAGCAGCAAGCCTTTTTGAAACAGCAATCAACACCAAAATCTACTATTCAGATCTAATATCAACAATTCAAATATCATTTTTTATTTTTATAAAATTTATTTTAATTTGGAAAAAATGTAAAATAAAAGCAATATCTGTCAGTTTTTCAAAAATAATTTTTATTTAAAAATTATCGGTTAAAATTTTTAAATCTAGATAGTTAAAACTTCAAACTGCATTTTGACATGCAAATCTCACCGTAGGAGCACCATTGAAACTCAATTCCTTTTCTTAGCATTTTAAGAAAAGACAAAATGATTAATATTATAAAGTTAGGTTAGATACCACGTACTCCTCTAGTTCTCTAGTTCCATTTATAAGGTAGGGAATTTTTTTGTCTTACTTATAACTCACATCTATCTCTTCTATAATACTTGTAGTAAAGAAAATAGTTATGTTTATATTAATATGGTTAGTGTATTTCGTTTTCTTTGACACCAATAAATATCAATATTTATATTTATCATTCTCTTTTGATTATCATAATTATTTATTGCTCTATTTTTTAATTCAATATCAATATTTTATATTTTATATCCATAAATTATTAGTTGGTCACTCATGATTCAAGGAGTTATCATAATAATAATTTAGCCCATAAATCAATGAGTCATCATAATCATAATTCAAACCAAATATGCATGAAGCTTAATTTTCAAGAAATATAGTTGGCCCTATGATTATAGGAATGCTTATATATATATATATATATATAAATCTTAACATCTTCAATGTATTCTGTTTTGTGTTCTCTAATTTGTGTTTTTTATTCTTCATTGTTAGTGAGCTCAATTCTCTATCCCTAATATCATGATAGGTCATTGTTATAAACTCATTAGGGATATTGACGACCACAAGGTTACCTAGTCTATCGTTGCTAAGTTCATGGGTATAGAATCAGGGTGTTATAGCGGCTGTGGAGTGCCATAACAGGTGGAATAAGTCAAGTAAAACAATGACAAATGGGACTACAGAGCAAATTGATTTGTTCCAACCATATAATGGGATGGTAATGATTATTCATAAGGAGGTATCAATGGGCATTACCAATTTTTTTTTGGTAATCATCATTACCATAGTAAGCCTTATTACCATACTAAACATCAACCAAATACTCTTCTCTTGATAATGCAATTATAATTGCCATTATATTTTAAGCATTCAATGTGCTTAAACCATACAGGCTCTAATATTTTTAGTTGGTCAGAAAAGAAAATAACTAAATCTTTACATTGTTTTTGAATTGTTTGAGCAAAAAAAAAAAAAAAACTTAATTAATATAGCTTCTAATTAATGCGATTATCAGTTGTACTAATTGACTTGAAGGAACATTAAAAAAACGAATGCCAACATTTTCTTTTATAATTATTCGCTCTCCTCTTTGCCCAAGCGTATTAACTTTGACAATACTCCGCGATTTAATCTGGCTAGAACCAGCAATTGACAAGTTAATTAATTAGATTAATGCTAACATACATTCAAAAATAAAAATTAATAATTATAAACTTTAAGTCAACAAATAAATATGTGTGCATACGAAAGAAGCTTGACTCTTCCTTCCTATCACTTCAAAACATTTGTAAATATTCATGTAACTTACATTTATGAAATTATTATGGGTTGTTCTTCATCAATCAACTCACTAACTTCTTCAATTATATACAAATGTACACATTTGTCATTAAATTGTACTATTTGTTTCACTCATTCATCATCCTCTATGCCTACACTAATGTTTTCATATAATATTGACAGCGTGCACCTTAGCTAAAATGCTTTTCCTTGAATACTAAGACATGAATATATTGTTCTTCTAAGCTTATTAAGTAACATTTCTTCTCTTACTATTCTTTCAACTGCTCTCCTACCAACATATTGAGGCCTCCCTTGATTAGTGACAATCTTTCCCCTATGTGGAAGAAGCAGTTAATTTCTTTTTGTACTCTGTTCATCACGCTAAATATAAATCTGCAATAATATACCTTTAATATCATACAAACTGAAATTTACAATATGTTTTACCTATAATCAACTAATCAATATCTCATATACTTAGAATGTGAGTTCAATTAGGCTTTTGTAAACATAAGAATTGCATAAGCTACTCTGTAAACAAATCAACATTGGCTAAAAATGTATCTCTTATAAATTAAATGAAAACTTTAGGATAATGGATAAAATCAGAAAAGCTAATGAAGCCACAATTACATTTACTACTTCCTTACTCTCTCACACAGCAATGAAAAAACCTAGGTCGAAAAGGAATATACAAGTCATTAGCTCCACCAAATACTGAACTATCAAGAATGCCTTCACACAACCCACCTTCCTAGCTTTTACTAATACATCGAACCTCCAATGGAATTCACTGTGATCGACGACCGGAAGGGAGGACGCATACCACCGCGCAGGAGAGGACAAGAAGGCTTCAATTATTCAATGTCATTCATTTAACCGCCTGTCTTACCTTTTCTCATTAAAGACATTTTTTGTTTTCACTCTTCAATAAATAAGGGCAACATGATCATTTTACTTTCCGTATTATTTCCGTTCCAGGACCTGAGTAGCTAAGATCCCAATTGACAAATATATTACCAGTGAGGTCTTTTACATCAATTTTCCCAAAACTCAACCTCTCAAATAACAAGATAAGGGTGCTACTGGGAGAACGAGAGAATGAGAATGAAGGTTACAACAAAATAAGGAAGATTCTGCTGACCGCAGAAACAATTTTAGACAAACCTATAATCGGCTAAAAATATCTGCTTCTACGTTCTTTTTCTTAAAAAAAAAAAGGAACCGTGAAATCTGGCTATTCTAGAAAATGATTTTTGTACGTGCCTACAAGAGTTTCTCTCTGATGGTTGACCCCGGCGTCCGGGTTACGCCGCCGGTTAGAGCATTGGAATCGAGTGTGAATGCGGGAAGAGGGAGATTATTGAAGAAGGAAGGGATTGGCAGTAAGGCGGGGGAGGTCAAGCTGTGCAAGACTGATAGCAAAACAGAAGAACAAATGCAGAAGGTAATGAAAGTTAGCAATGAAGAAGGTGCAGGGGAAGATAAAAGACAAAATGATGAGCAAGGGAAAGAGGAGCGAATGCAGAGTGTGAAGATAGCAAAGGACTTAAGTCAGGGTACCTCCTACAAAGATTCTTTGTTACGGTTAAAGGGAACAGAGTACAACGAAATTGCGCACGGTGCTTCGTGTATGGAGGATGAGGCCATGCTCTCAGACATATTGGACCAGGAATGGGAATTACCTGAGCCTTCAGAGGAGTTAAAATAGCTCATGGAGGTGTATCCCACAATGCATATGTCGCAAGAGGAATATAACATATGGGCGCATCCTTGGAATAAGTCACTGATTATTACAATCCTAGGTTCAAGAATTAATTTCCATAGGCTGAAAGAACACTTGGGGTGAATTTGGCAGACCAACAACTTTGATTTAATAGACCTACCCAATAATTATTATGTGGTGAGGTTGAAGGATCCTAAAAATTAGGATAGATAATATAAGAAAATTCTTTTTGATGGGCCATGGACGATTGCTCAGCATACCATCCTTGTGCAAAGATGGTCCCCACATTTTGATCTATTTCAAAATTATCTTGGAAGAGTGGCAACCTGGATCAGAATACCAAATGTTCCACTATTATGCTATAATAGAGAATGCATGTGGAGGCTTGGAGACACAATTGGGAAGACTCTAAAGGTGGATATGCATACCATCAAAAATTTGGAGGCTGGCAATGCCATTATACACAGGGGTCGGTATGCTAGGATTTGCGTTGAGTTAGATCTGTAGAAAAAATTGGTGCCTAGGATTATTTCAGCATCTGCTTTATTTAATATTGAATATAAAGGATTGGGTTTAATTTGTTTCACCTGCGAAGGTATGGCCGCTGAAAGGATCAGTGTCAGTGGAAAACTAACCAAGAAACAGAAAGCACGGTGGCAAGCTCGTCTGCCGAAGCTGCTCCGGCGATCAGGCCGTCGTTGAAGAAGGTCTTGCCAGCTAAGGAAGACTAATTCGGACCTTAGATGTTCGTCCATAGACCGACCTCTTCACGATTTTTGAGAAGTAATGAGAGTAGAGATAGAGTGGTTGACAAGAGGCAGTATGGGTCTTCAGGGGGTATGGCGGAGATCAGAACGATGCAGTCTAGATTTACTGTTCTTGATAGTACGGAGTCAGAAGAGGGGTTGATTCCCGAGCAAAGTTTGAATTCTAACCATGTGGAAGGGAAGGAGGCGGCGCGTTTGGAGTTTGGAGGTGCAGAGATGAAGGCTCGAGTTTCTCAGAATAAGAAACTAGTGGTCAGGGATAGTCAACATCTTAGGAAAAAGGGAGTTCACATGGGAGGTAGGAAATGGGTTGAGGTGTCGTTTAAGTCAAAGCCGACAAGTAGCAATGGAAATAGGGGGCCTAAGAACCTCATTTTGGGCCCAAAAGCCGTTAGTAATTTGGATGGAGATAAGGATATCAAGCACAGTAGGAAAATTACACAAAGGACTCATAAGGTAATAAGAGGAAGCTTAGAAGGTAGTGGGCCTCCAGACCCGAAATGCAATTTCAACATCACCGAAAAGCCAGCCCAGCATGTAGAAAATGAAGGCACAGGACCATTGATTCCAGTATGTGTTGTCGAGAAGTAGGGGACTTCCGAAGGGTCAGATAACGCAATCGCAAAATTGGTTATGTCGGATTCTGAGATGGAAAACCACGGCCTTATGGAGCAAGGCTCTGAGAGTAAATCTGTCTCACACTTGGAGGTGGTTGTCATGATGGAAGAAAAGCCACCAGATAAGTAAATTCATGCTCTCTTCCTTTTATGTTTATATAGTGGATTTATGATAATCTCTTGTTGGAATTGTCGTGGGGCGGGATGCAAAGCTTTTCATTGGGAGTTTAAAGAGATAGTTAAAAAATATGCTATTAATGTGATGGGTTTGGTTGAACCTAGAATCAGTGGGGACAAAGCAAATAGAGTTATTAGGAAAATGGGGTTTTCTGATTGGTTGAGAATTGAAGCTACGGGTTATGCAGGGGGTATTTGGGTGTTATGGAACAATATTGATTTTCACCTTGAATATCTGTGTTCAAATACTCAAATGGTGCATTGTAAAATTTCTGATAAGAATGGTAGTGAAATGATGCTTGTGACTTTTGTGTATGGTGATACTAGTATTGTGAAGAGAAGGGATCTCTGGTCAGCTTTATGTGCAATTAACCAAGCAGTAAATATTCCCTGGCTGGTCTTAGGTGATTTTAACACCATTCTTAATCCAAGGGACAAGCAGGGGGTGCAGCACCCACTAATACCTCTATGTTTGATTTTAGAAATTGCGTAGAGGGATGCAATTTGATCGAAATTCCTATAGTTGGAGACAGATATACTTGGGAAAAAATAGGGGTGAAGGAGAAACTGGATTGGGCTTTTTGCAATTTTGACTGGGAGATCCAAAATCCCCAAGCCAAAGCTTATCATAAACTCAAGTTCAAATCAGATCATCGAGTGATTGTGGTGGGAGATATATCAGCCAGTCCGTATAGTAGTCGGGGGAGCAGGTTCCAATATCAAGCCACGTGGTGTGTAGAAGAATGGTTTGGTGACGTGGTGAAAGCGGCATGGCACGGGAAAGATTAGATTCAAGGTCAAGAGCAATTCAAAATAGAGTTATCTGCTTGGAATGATAGTGTGGTGGGGAATGTCACAAAGAAGAAGAGGGAAATCATAAGAAGGTTGGAAGGTATTGATTGTGCCAGGAGTGGTAAGGGCAATCAGAATGGGCTTCTTAGACTTGAAAGACAACTTTGGGATAGGTATCACAAATTTGTTTTGCAGGAAGAATTGGTTTGGTTTCAAAAGTCAAGATGTAAGTGGCTTAGTGGAGGTGATCGCAACTCGAAGCATTTTTATGCCAATGCAGTCGCTAGGAAAAAAAGAGGTAAAATTGAGGTTCTTCAAGATAAATCGGGGTTTTGGGTTACTGATGAGGGTCACTTGAGGAGCATGGCTCTTGAGTACTATCGGACGCTCTTTACGGTAGAGAATACGTCAGCTCCCTTTTCTCCTTGGAGGGCTAACTTCCTTTCTCTTGACACCAATCAGTTACAGCTTCTTCAGAGAAATGTCTCTCCAGTGGAGATTAAGAATGCAGCCTTTGAAATGGAAGCGTTTAAAGCACTGGGTCCGAATGGATTGCACCCACATTTTTTCCAAATTCAGTGGGAGGTGGTTGGCCAGAAAATATGTGAACTGGTTTCCAGAATCTTTGCCAGCCCTGAAGATGTCCAAGAAATCAACCAGACCAACATTGTCTTGATTCCTAAAATTGATTAGACTATATCGTTGAAGGATTTTAGGCCTATCTCATTGTGTAACATGAGCTTTAAAATTGTAAGCAAGGTAATTGCTAACCGTTTTAAAAGTGTAATGAATCATCTGGTAAAGGAAAATCAGTGCAGTTTCATAGCAGGCAGATAAGGGGTAGACAACATCTTTATTGCTCAAGAGTTAATTCACTCTATGAGAATTAAGAGAGGAAGGAAGGGGTACATTACACTGAAGGTAGACATGGAAAAGGCGTACGACAGGCTTGACTGACGTTTCTTGGAATTCACGTTACATAGTCTTGGTTTATGTGGGGAGTTTGTTAGACTGATTATGTGTTGTGTCTCAACTTCTTCCATAAGGGTGATATGGAACGCCTCTACTTCTGAGGCATTCAGTCCGTCGAGAGGGGTGAGACAGGGGGACCCGTTGAGCCCGTATCTGTTTTTCCTTTGTATGGAGCTGCTGGGCCAATTAATTCATCAGGAGTTAGAATTGGGGAATTGGCGACCGCTCAAATTATGTTCTTCTGGCCTAAACATTTCTCATCTATTCTTTGCAGATGACTTGATTCTCTTTTGTGAGGCCACAAATGAACAGATGGATGAGACAAAGAGAGTTATAGAATTGTTCTGCCGGGTCTCGGGGCATAGGATCAATCTGAATAAGTCCAAAATGTTTGTGTCCAAGAATGTTCATTTCAGCAAGGCATACGAGATAAGCCAGGTAGTGGGGATTGGTTTGACAGCGGATCTTGGGAAATATTTGGGAGTTCCGATATTACATAAGCGTATAGTTAAGTTGACATTCGCTCCTTTAATGCAAAAGGTGAGGTCGAAGTTGTCAAGCTGGAGAGGAAAATTCCTTAGTATGGCGGGAAGGACGGTTTTAATCAAGTCAGTTCTAACAGCAATTCCACAGTACCAGATGCAATCAACTCTGGTTCTGAAAGGGGTGCTTTCTTTGATTGAAAAATTGAATAGGGACTTCTTTTGGAATCAACATGAAGGATCTAACAAAATGCACTTGTTATCATGGGACGTCCTAAAAAGAAGGAAGACTAAAGGAGGTTTGGGAATTAAAGACTTACACTCCCAGAACAAAGCTTTTCTCATGAAGTTGTGTTGGAGAATGATAACTCAACCGGAAGCTCTGTAGGTGAAATGTTTGAGAACAAAATACTCATGTGGATTTGATTCACTACCTAATGTTCAGAGATGGCGCAGTTAGTCTGCGGTATGGAGTGGCATAGTGGCAGTCTGGGAAGCTTTCAAGAGGGGAATTGGGAGGAAGTTGAGAAGCGGACAAAACACTAAGGCGTGGAAAGAATGTTGGGCTCCTCTCGATAGACCCCTAGAGTATTACATTATGAGGAATGCGCACTTAGTGGATATGGAAGCACATGTGCGTTCATTCATCACTCCGACTGGTCAATGGGACAAAGCCAAATGGGAGAATTTCCTTCCAATTTGGGTGGTGGAGAGAATCATGATTGTCAATCCCCCTTCAGCCGCAGGAGAGGATGTAACATGTTGGCAGAATGCAGTGGATGGGATGTGTAGTGTGAGATCAGCATATGATATGATTTATCATCAGCATAAGCACAGACAACAACATCATTGGCGGAGTTTATAGCACTGGGAAATTCTAGAAAGAGTTAAGCTCTTTATGTGGCAAGTATTTCATGAGAGACTCCCTACGAATGAGATTAGAGTGAGATATAGTACGAGTGTCCTAAATTTGTGTCCCTTTGAGTGTGAGAGCGAAGAGAGTATCCTACATATTTTGAGAGACTATGAGTAGGCTAAAAGAGTGTGGTTTTCCATAACTAATCATATATATTATACTATGTTTTTCTTTGGTAATTTGCAGGATTGGCTCACATGGAATCTCTAGTTTGGACCGGGTAACAGGCGGGTGGCTAGATGGTCATGGCAAAGAGTCTTCACTTCCATATGTTGGCTTTTGTGGAAAATCGATGTAGACAGGCATTTGAAGGAGCAACAGATAACGCAAAGGAAATAATCTATAAATGCATGAATCTTCTTTCGGAAGGCATAGTGCAAGGTAGATTTACACACCAAATTTTCCAGGTTCCAGAGAGGGGGACTAGCAGCTGGCAACCACCAGAACCGGGGTTTGTACGTGTAGATGTGGACGGATCCAGAGAGCTTGATGGTCATGCAGCATGGCGTTGACTGCCACTTCATTGTCTTCAACCTCCAGCTAGGTCAACCCCAACCTGGTTGGAGCTCTAGCAGGTCATTGCGGTGGTGTCATTCGTGATCATCACGGTAATTGGATACGTGAATTTCAACAGAAGTTAGGATTCAATTTCCCAACTGCTGTAGAAATCCATGCAATCCATAGAGGACTAAAACTATGTAAGCAGTTAGGGTTCACCAAGATTAGACTTTTCACAGATTCCTTACAAGCTATTCAGCTGTTGTTGACTCGTTGTGGAACAGATCATCCATTGCATAATGTCATTTTGGATACTAAATCCCTCATTTATATGGACTGGGATTTACAAATATCTCATACATATAGGGAAAATCTCAGATGTGCTGATTACCTAACAAGAAAGGCTCATGTGAGCAATCAGGAATACAGGGAGATATGAGTTCCTCTAACGGAATGCGTCAACCTCTTCGCCATGGAACTTGGGATGCCACTGCAACATCATTTTGTACTACCTAGTCATAGGGGTTTGTAATTTTCAAGCATTGCTTGCCTTTGTATTAAAAAAAACAAATGATTTTTGTCAATTGGCACTATCTGCATTTTTTTTTTTCGCTGCTCAAAGGCACTATCTGCATTAGTTGTGGACAATTTCGAGAAAAGTCATTTTCTCTCCAAATTTTGGGAGGGAAGAATATAGGGCCCACATCATTTTTTTTTCTTTCAACTTTTTCTCTCTCGTATTTTCTCCGCTAATGCCTAATCCAAACATGACATGAGAAAATCAATTTTCCTTCCCATTGATCCTTACTTTTCTCCTCTCCAAATTTTCACTCCATCCAAAAAAAAAAAAAAAACTCTCCTCCCCTACCCTCCATTGCCAAACACACAAGGACGCGGTCTGTGGAAAAGTGAAGTCAGCGCATCAGTCCGCAAGTGGAAAGACTAAGCGTGATAACATCGACCTGACTCCTCTTTCAAACGGAACTGCGAGCAAGCCTTGTAGTTTCCTTTTGAATCCATCACAACTTCAATTAATTTAGCCATGGCATCTTGTTTGGCTTTTAAGTCCTCCTCCATATCCAAATACGATGAAGTGTTCATAATTCTGAGAGATCGCAAGTTTTGTGTAGAAGCGCTTAAAGACAGATTGAAAGATGTTGGAATTGTTCATACATGGGCTTCTCTGATACAAAATGAGCCACTTCAAATTCAACTAGGTTCATTGATCCAGCCCAGAATACGACTAATCCGGCATACAGCATTCGTTGAAGACGAATTAGGGTATTCCGTACTTTGCACCGTCGCAAGGACAAGCATAGTGATGGTTTTGTTCACACCGGATTTTATCGAGCTTTGGGAGTGTTGGCATGGACTGTTGTCCATAATTAAGGAGCGGCAGAACGGCTTCTTGTTGTTGCCTGTGTACCGTGGAGTGAGCAGGAAGCAAGTACGTGAGAAGATGCTGGCTTGGCCGTCGACAATCGAGATCGCCAGCTTTGCTTCCCTACCTGGCTTCAAACTCCCCCTTGATTTCCGGTAATAAATCATCCTGTTTTGCTCCTCTTCCCCTCCATTTATTTTGCTTTTTATTATTTCAAATTTAATTTCTTTTCACAATCTAGCTAGATATTTTCTAACGTAGAGGTTTTTTACTTTTTATCAATATGCTTTAAAAGTTGCATCTGATGTCAAAACTTAAGGTTCACAGGTTTCTTCCGATCGTTAAACCAGTAATGCAATAATTAAATGAAAATTCAATATAAATTAATTATCTATATAATATACTCCCTCGATTCATAATATAAGTCGTTTCTACAGGAATCATTTAATCCACAATATAAGCGTAATTAATGCTTATTTATCAGTTTTTCCTTATAATTAATGTGTAAATATGCGTCTTTACATTTTTCTCTCTCCTTCAATATTAACTACTACTTCCAGATCTAAATATAGGATCTAGTTATGCTCTACATTTAACACCAGAAGAGTGCTAGGTCTTACATTTAGAATGGGAGGAGTACCATTTTTTGTATTCGGATGAATTAGTTAAAGTAATCTATATTGTGAATTAGAGAGTATAAGAATTACATCCATAGTAAAACTAATGTATATGAAATTTTCAATGAAATAACACTATATAGACTTTTTTTAGAGGGTTATGTTTTGTATTTTTTATAACTTTTTTTAGCATTTTTATGAGTACCAAAAAAACCGTCCAGTTTTCTAAAAACTATTACAATTCCGGTGAAATTTTGGGGCTCCGCAACTATGAAATTCGTTTTTACAGTCCAAATTGAGTCGTTAATGAGTCCAATCAATGGTTCATCCGGCTCGACACCCCCAGCCCTTCTTAGATCCTCCTTTTTTGGTGATTGTCATGCCAGTTATTGTTACAGTCATGGATAATCAGATTGTTCACTCTACCCAAACCTCAATGCAAGAGGAGAACCAAACCAACAACGAGTAACCCATACATAAAAATAGCACATCTTCTCCTCTCTCCTCTTGCCTACTACAAATGCTGCAAATGGGGCTCCTTGCACATCTTCTATACAATACTTCAAGGCACCATCAGCCGCTCTCCAAATACCATCTCAGCCTCTTAGGTGTCCTATACGGTTCAAGTGTTCATAGCCACTTTATAACCCATTTTCACATAATAGTTTCCATCTTTGCTTTTGAGCCTTACACATCTATCTTCCATGTTTATTATTGGGATCCTTACACTCTTGAGCCTTCCAATGTACTTTTCCCTCTTGCCCTCTCTTACCCCACTAAAATTTAGCCACCATGCTATCTAGTTTAGCACACACCTTCTTAGGAAAACTAAAGGATGAGATAGAGAAGACTGGAATTGTATTTGTCATTGCCTTAATTAATACCTCTTTGCCAGTAAGGGTCACAAGTATCCGCTTCCACCCCTACAATGTTAGACTCATCTTGCCTTTTACAAATGCAAGTGCTTCAGCCTTTGACCAGCCTGCCCCCATAGTATAGGCATACCCTAGTATTTTTACCAGGATCTTCACTAGTTTTAATACCCAACACATCATGCAACTCATCCCAAACGTTCTTGCAAAAGTGTACACAAGATTTATAAGAATAATCGCTTGTTCAAAGGCTTTGTAATGACGATAAATTAGCTCTCTCAACTTCATACAGTTTTGCTTCTTTGCACTGATAAAGAACAATGCATCATCTGTAAAGAAGCAATTAAACTAGCTCTCTCAACTTCATACAGTTTTGCAAGCTTAATACTCTTCAATCTACCTCTATTCACATGCCATTGTATCATTAGAGCTACGACATCAGCTGCTAGAATGAATTAGGTAGGTAGAAAGAGGATCTCCCTTGAAATTCCCCTCTCCATATTCGAGTCACAACAATTTTTTTACTAGAGACAACCAGGTTGAGGCACATTGAACATATACACTCATCACCCAAGCAATCCAGCCATTTCTCCCTAAACCCCATTTTCCTCATCACCTCCTCCACAAACCTCCATTCAAGCTTATCATAGGATTTGTTCATAACAATATTCATTGCCATCTCCTTCTCTCTATTGTCCCATTCTAGCGAATTGCTCTGGCCACATTGTAATCAGTGAAGATTCTAATGTATCAAACAAGTCAACTTAATAACGTATGATTAGATCTCATTAGGGAGACGATCGAGTAGTAGCTCTTACTAGGGGAAGAAAACTTCTCAAAAAAGAAATTCAAATGTAGAAGGTCATTAATTCTTTTATATATATATATATATATTACTTCATAACACATGCATTTATATCCGTTTGATCTCATATTACCCTGCCTACTGTGACAGGAATAAAAGAAGTAGCCACATGGCAGACTTAGGTCTTTCCATGTTACATGATGAGTCATTTCACGATCTTCCATGCAATCAAGTAGGGTTACCACTTCGTGTGAGAGAATTCCTTGAAAATTTGGGATGGAGATACATTTTGTCAGATGATACTATCATAGTCGGAATATGGGGAGATGGAGGCATTGGTAAAACTACGATTGCCAAAGCTATATATGATAGAATTGGTGGCAATTTTGACGGTAAGAGTTTCCTTTTGAATATTAAGGATGCATGGGAGAAATGTAATGGTGAAATTCATCTAAAAAAGAAACTTATTTCAGATATTTCTGAAACTGAACTTGATGAGACAAATGATGGCATGCATGAACAAATGGAGCAACTAATCTGTGGAAGAAGAGTCTTAATAGTGCTTGATAATGTGAATAGTGAGTTTCAACTCAAGAAATTGTGCCAAAATTTTAGAGGGTGTGGTAAAGGGAGCTTGATATTCATTACATCCAGAAATGAGGCTATCTTTGATGACTCTGTTGACATATCATATGAAATGAAAAGGTTAAATAGTAAGGAGTCTCTTGAGCTTTTTTCCTTGCACGCATTTAAGAATTTGACTCCAACAAATGATTTTGAGGATGTTTTGAAGCAAGTAAATGAGTATTGTGAAGGATTACCATTGGCTCTTGAAGTTTTTGGCTCTCTTTTGCATAATAGGACAAAAGAAGAGTGGGAAAAAATAATGAATGACATGGGAGGAATTCCACGTGGTCTAATACAAAATAAGCTCAAAATCAGCTGTGACTTATTAACTGATACAGAGAAAGACTTATTTTTTAATATTGCTTGTTTTTATGTGGGTCACAATAATCACCATGTTACACAATTGCTAAATAGCTCAAGACTTCCAGGGGAAATGGGAATGTCTATGCTCATCCAGCGTAACCTTGTAAAGGTCTTGAATGACAAGCTTTATGTTCATGATTTGCTGCAAGAGATAGGAAGGGAAATCAGTCCTCGTAAGCAAAAGCTCAATTATATCTATGATGTATTCTTAAGTTTTAGAGGTGATGATACACGTAAATCTATTACTTCTTATCTTTGTGTTGCTCTAAAGCAAGCAGGTGTTGAGGTCTACATGGATGAAGAAAGAATGGAAGCAGGAGAAAATATTTCATCTTCACTATTGGAAGCAATTGAAAGTTCGAGAATTTCAATCATTATATTCTCAAAGAATTATGCTGACTCAAGTTGGTGTTTACAAGAGTTAGAGAAAATCATGGAGTGTTATCGAACAAGTTATCAAGAGGTTTTACCCATATTTTTTGATGTGCGTCCTTTTGAAGTTCGTAAACGACAAAATGCTTTTGGAAAAGCATGGAGAAGACTTGTCAAGAGAACTTCAAATAGTAAAATGAAGAACTTGACCATCAATTTTGAAAGAACCCTCACAGAAGCTGCCAATTTATCTGGATGGGACATGCAAAATTACAGGTATTTTCAATTTTCTTTTGATTATTTTTTGGAATGGTCTAATTCCTTAAGTTCCTTTTTTATTTTTTTATATAGCAAGTTTGAGTTCGTTTTGGTGATACAAGTTTCATCGAAAACAATAGCTGCTTTTACTTATATATCTTTTAATAATGCAAAAACCATTAATTAGAGCATTACATAAAATAGCCCAGGGAAAATTATCTACCGCCACAAGCTGTTTTGTACAACTCTCTTGTAAGATTCAAACGGGTGATTTGTATAGAATATAAAGCTTTTAAAGCAATTTTGATTTAATACTCATAAATCACATGGAATTATAATTAATAATCATTTATACTCGAGTAATTTGTCAAGATCAGTATATATAAAAGCAAAATTGAAATAAAGCATGAGTAGTACAAAATTTATTTAATTGATATGTTAATTAACTTCGATAATAGGCTAAAAGATGAAGAAAACTGAATAATTGTGATATCATCTTCAAATTTTATTGATAATATTCAGCGGCCACAAATAGTAGGAGAACTGGGTTTTCCTACAAAAAAAGAAGTAGAACCTAAAATTGTAAATGATAGATATCAGATCTGATCAAATGTGGTTATATTACACAATATTTAGCTCCAGTTATTTGTATCAACTGTATCAAGTTCTTCAATCATATATTACCATGTGTCCTATTTTCAAAATATAATCATTTAACTATAGATCCACTTGACATAAAAAAGGCAAATGACTTTGTTTGATTTGAGAATTTGGCATAATAGATGTAAGAAACTTGACCTATGTTTTGTTTTTCATTTTATTTCCCTAACTAACATAAAAGATAAAAATGCAATAATTTTCTTATGAACAACTAATTAATCAGTGAAGTGTGAAACCCATCTAAATGAGCTTTGGGCTTTAGTTTGACGCCTTCCAACATCAACTCCAACGTCTAGCAAATATACATATTTTTCCTTGTATAATCAAATAATTATTTTAATGTTGAACATATTCTGTGCAAATAAATCGTCTTTATATTTGTAGAGGTAAAATTAAATTCATTGTTGAAATTCGGTTTATGTTAGACTTGGAACATTTTCTAATTAAAATTATACAGAACTTTTAAACATGTTACTCTACAAGCATATCATTTTTCTGCTATTATAGTATGTACCACACTTTTAAGGATTCTTGGTAGAATTTATTCTTATATAACTTCTTATTGTTGCTAGAACTGAAGTTGAGCTGATTGATGAAGTCATTGAAACTGTTACAAAGAAGTTAGGTGACAACAAACGCCTATTTGTTGCTCATCATCCAGTAGGATTAAAGTCTCGTATGCAAGATGTCATTCAATTGCTGCAAAGTAAATCAAAAGATGTTATCATCGCAGGCATATGGGGGATGGGGGGGATTGGTAAGACAACGATTGCTAAAGCCATCTACAATCAAGTTGGTCAAAGTTTTGAAGGAAAGTGCTTCCTTGCAAATGTAAGAGAAGTTTGGAAGCAAGATAATGGTCAAGTTTATTTGCAAGAACAACTTCTTTCAGATATCTATAAATCAAGAAGGAGGGCACTTTCAAATGTAGAAATGGGGAAAACTCTACTACAGGAAATGCTTTGTAAGAAAAAAGTACTTATTGTACTTGATGATGTCGACAATGAAAACCAACTCAAAGCATTATGTGGACGCCGAGAATGGTTTGGCCCAGGTAGTAGAATCATAATTACAACTAGAGATGAACGTTTGCTCAAGATCCTTAGAGTAATTCATCTATACACTATAAAAGAATTGGATGATAATGAATCTCTTGAACTTTTCTGTTGGCATGCATTTAAGCAAGAAATTCCTGAACAAGATTTCAGTGAACTTTCAAGAAGGGTAGTTTCTTACTGTGGGGGGTTGCCACTAGCCCTTGAAGTGATTGGCTCCCATTTATTTGATAGAGAAATATTGACTTGGAAAAGTGTTTTGGAGAAATTACAAAAAATTCCAAATGATCAAGTCTATAAAAAGCTTAAAATAAGCTATGATGGTTTGAGTGATGATACAAAGAAAGAAATATTTCTTGACATATGTTGTTTCTTTATTGGGAAGGTCAAAAGCTATGCAACACAAATATTAAATGAATGTGGACTTCATGCAGATATCGGAATTATTTGTCTGATAGAGCGAAGCCTTGTAAGAGTTGGAAACAAAAATAAGCTTGAAATGCATGACTTATTGCGTGATATGGGAAGAGAAATCATTCGTGAGCAATCACCAATGGAGCCTGAGAAACGAACTAGACTATGGTTTTATGACGATGTGTTGGATGTGTTGAGAAATGAAACTGTAAGAATATTTCTCAATGACTTAATTGCATTATTTTCTTATGTTTCTTCATTAATCAATATGCTCTTACTGTCGTTATGTTGCCAATTGTGAGCTTAAATTTTGTTTCAATGACTTATTCACTCTAAGATTTCGCTTTTGTTATTTTCCATTTCTTTTTATTTTGCAGGGAACAATATCTATCAATGGATTGACTTTAAACATGTTAAGGAATAATTCATTATACTTGAGTGCCAGAACGTTTAAGAAGATGAAGAAGCTTCGTTTGCTTCAGCTTGATAATGTACAACTTACTGGAGACTATGGTTATTTGTCAACAAATTTGAGATGGCTTTGTTGGCATGGGTTTCCCTTAGAGGGAATACCAATGAACTTCAATTTAGAAAAAATAGTTTCCATTGACTTAAAGTGGAGTAATCTTGTAAAAGTATGGGAGAAAAGCCAGGTACATACAATGACCTCTTAGAATCAAACACAATTGATAGCATTTATATTTGTTTCCATCTTTTTATTACTTTATATATATTATTTATTTTATTTTAAACTATTCTATTTGCACAGATATTGGAAGGGTTGAAAAATCTCAATCTTAGTCATTCTCATTATTTGACCGAATCACCCAACTTTTCAAAACTACCAAATCTTGAAAGGTTAATATTCAAAGATTGTCCATGTTTGTCTATAATTCACCCTTCCATTGGTGATCTCAAATATATTGTTCTGCTAAATTTAAAGGACTGCAAAAGCCTCAAACAAATCCCAAAAGGTATCTACAAATTGAAATCCTTGAAGACCCTTAACCTTTGTGGTTGTTCAAAGATTGACAAGCTAGAAGAAGACATTGGGCAAATGGAATCTTTGACAACTTTAGTCGCAACTCAAACTGCTATAGCACAAGTGCCCTTCTCATTGGTGAGATTGGAAAGACTTAAGCATGTGTCTTTGTGTGGTTATGAAGGATTACCTCATGACGTATTCCCATCTCTTGTTTTGTCTTGGATGTCACCAACACATCGTTCAATGTCATTGTATCGAGCATTTCAGATCATACCATCTTTAATTAGTGGTCTATCACATCCTTCTTTTTCGAGAAGATATGAAATAGTAGAATCAAGACCAAACACATCTCAAGCTTCATGTCAAAATGCTCCAGCATTACTTGAATTCCCTGAGCAAGTACAGAAGGAAAGGTCAGAAACATTGATGACTTCTCTGACTATTCAAGTAGGGTGGTTCAACAAAACTATGGATACCCTCCTAAAGCATATTTCAAAGGTATTTCTCTTTATCTTAGCTCTCTGCTACCACATATACATAATAATTGCAATATCGCCAGCATGCATTTCTGCCATACATGTTTAAATAGCTATTGAGTAAATGTTTTTGAGAGTTGAAGGTATAATAATATAGAATGTGCATTTATCAACATCATATCTATGTTATAATGTTAGATCATACTTTTAGCAATTTCTTGTTTTTGTGTGTGTAAACGCATGTGGTGTAATGAACACTCTATTTGTCATTCGTCCCAATAACAAACATGCTTTCCAAATTTTAACCATTGAAGGTTTTCTTATTGGTTTAGATTGTCATTTTCACTATGTTGTCGATTGAATGGGGTAACTCTTTTCTTGTGTTTATGGAATAGAGGTGTAATGATGGTGGGCTTGGCTTTTCTCTTCCAATAGACAATTGTCTAGATTGGCTAGTTTTTGCAAATGAGGGATCTTCTGTATCATTTAAAGTTCCTCAAGTTGTTGGCCGCTGCTTAAAAGGAGTGGTGCTCTACATTATCTATTCATCTCCTCAAGATAGCATGTCATCTATAAATTCCGTTGGTATTATAATAAATAATTTCACAAAGGATACCATGGATTTATACAAGCGCAAAGTTGCAACAACTTCTGCAGATGAAGAATGCCAAAACATGGTATCTAATTTAGAGCCTGGAAATGAGGTGGAAGTTGAAATTAAGCTTGGTCATAAATATATAGTGGTGAAGAAGACTGAAATCTATCTTGTATACATTGAAGAGAATGACAAGCTGATTACCTCTAAATGACATTAAAGCATATAAGGTACATTTGCTATCTTTTATTTAAATAACATTTTCATGATATAGGATTCTCTTTTGCTTTTTTTTTTTTTTAATAATATTGTGTTTTTTTAGGTATAAAGGATAATGCTTCAAGTTCATGGCTTCGCTTAAATAAAAGGTAAGTGTTCTACTAAAAAAAGCATGTGAAAAGTGATAGGTTGAGGGCTTTCTGACTATTTGTTGTGGAAAGCAAAGAAAACACACATAATGTCCACTGCCATTCCTTATACCATACTATCTTCGGTTCTTAATATAAGATCTAATTGATTTTTTTTAGAGATTAAAGAAGTTAAAATAGTTATATTAAAGTATTTATATTTATCATTTTTCTTCAAACTAATTTGCATAACTTATAAACTGATATATAATCTAATGATACACAATATATGCTATATGATTAAGTAATTTATTTAGTTTCATTATTCTTCATAAGAAAGAGTCAACTGGCTCTTATATTAAAGATTGGAGGTAGTATATAATACTCTCTTCATCACTTTCATCCTCTCTGTTGTGAATATATATTTATATATTTTGTCAATAATAGTTAAAATGGTTCAACCGCTAAAGACTCATTTGGGATGAAATTTCATTCGACAGCTTAGGAATATGCTCCTTATATACTTTGGGATTCAATCTTCTTGTGAAAGAAAAAAAACAAAGGTGGCAAATTGCTATACAATCTCTATTGTGCATAGGGTATCTTCAAGAAAGATCAAACTCTTCCAATTGATATCACTTTAAGTTCAAGCTTCTTGCTCCAATAACAGTCTGGCCGCATGGTAAGTACGATTATCCTCATTTTTTCCTCGATTTAACTCTTTATTAATTGTTCAAAAACATAGATATAGAACATAGCATATTCCTCATAGTTATGCACAATTCGCATTGTAAATGGCATGTCTGATATAATTAGCACACTTCAGTGTTCATGTTCCCTTTGTACTATCTCTTTGCAAAGCATTGATATTTTAGAAACAGGGTTATATCATGTCTTAAACATATATGATAGTTAGTGGTACAGGCTCGATAGAGAGAGAATCATTTCCTTTTTTTTTTGGTAAGAGAGAGAATCAGTTCTCTATTCCATACCCCACTGTGTCCACACATTATCTAATTATACTGGCTATCTAATATCTATCCACTTACTGAGTAACGGAAGTGGTTACAATGTTCCCTATTGCCTATTAAACTGTAACTGAGTAACTAATAGGCCCTATTCCCTAATGCGACAAAACAGTTAGTGCGTTGTTGTTTTTGGACAAAACATGAGTTCTAGTAGAATCTGAAGCCCTGTGACATGACAGATGCTATAAAAATTTATCAAACATGATCTATGCTTCTCTGTCTAGACAATGTTTGTTATTCATAGTGGAATACTCATTTGCGTGTTGGTGATTTATTTGCTAGTGGAATCATCAATCTGGGTGATGTACAAGTGGCTCAGATTTTAACATTCAACAAGTTTTTTCATGTGCTTTAGTAAGGTCTATAATATTTGTCTGAGGCTCAAAATATGTTGCTCTAGTAAGTTGTCAGAAGTTTCCAATACTAGGGAGAGCTTTAGTTAGTTAATCTTTGAGAATGAAGATATTGGAGATAGCTTTTGTAAGGACCCAAAAATTTAAATGAGATAATTATGTCAATGATATGAAAATATGATATCAATGTGAGGTTGTATTGGTTCTGAAAATAATGAAACATTTAATTATCAATATTTATCTATTTGATGTGAACTGAAAACAAAGAACATTTGATAGCTTGGTGGTACTAGATATGACAAAATATCTTTGGGGATTTGAGTTCACATCTTTACTACATTAAAATGTGCATTTTATTTTGTTTCAGCACCATTATTTAACCAAAATGCCCTTCTCATAAGAAAGAAAGAGAACCATCAGATTTTTCCCCGTTTTGCTCTCTTTTCTCCCAAGAGCACTATAAATGGGTGCCAATGCTCGTACGGCATCATTGTTGTAAATCTCCATCGTTCTCTGTCCTTCTTACAAGTGTAGTTGTGTTTTTATTATCTTCTTCCTCTGTTTTGCTATTGCAAGATGCTATGTGTGGGGGTATGTTTGAAAACTCTCCTTCTATTCTCCTTGTCTTTCGTTGTCACATGGGATCGGTAACATATTAAAATTCCTTCTTTTTTCTCAGTGATTGAGCGTCTGAAACATGGGTGTTTAAATAGGGGCCAATCGAATAAAAAAAAGAAAAAGAAAGGAAGGGAGTTAATAATATGTCTAAGAGAGTAACTCTACGGAATTGAGAAATGAAAACTGTTATTGAATTATTGATTAACATCACCGTGGCATTTTACATGTGGAAAGTGGAAGTTAAGACTTAAGATCTTTAAAATTCTCTAAACAAACTCATATTGTGGAATTGGTTTTGTTTCTTGAGACATTGCAGATTATTGTTAAATAATTTAAGGAATGAGTTTAAGTTAGAATAATAAGATTTGTTATAAGATTGTTAATATGAAGTAAATGGGTGTATCATTACTAAATGGAAGATTATAGTTTTATTAAGCTTATAGAAGGAATAACAATGATTTTGTTTTGGATGTTAGGGGATTAAGGAATGAATATAAGTTGGAAGATGATTGGTAGGAGTAAGTCATATATTTGGGAGTGGAACAGGGAAATGAATAGTGACCCATTATAATTTTTATAAGTGATATCTTATTATTTGTTACATTTTTATATTAATCACAACTTCATCTAGGAAAGCTTACTAGATTTATTTCATTATCTCATTGGTATTGAAATGAAAAAAGATTTAAGGATTTTATTTATTGTTATTTATTCTTCTTCAATTGGTTCATAGTACAATTCACAATCATATATGACTTGACAAGAAAGCTTTTAAGATATGCTTTGTAAAGCTTCATGTTGAGACGGTTTATTTATTGTGGAAATGTTCCTATACAAGTTTATACTATTGTGAAGGATTCTTTTTAGATCGACTTGTGGAATTTGAAGGAAATCCTTTGAAATTGTGGACCTTCTTGTTGGGGTCTTCTTTTATGATATATGATTTTTTAAGCTTTCATTATCAACAAAAGATCTTTTCAGTTGCTAATGGTAAATTGACTCCATGCATGCTTGTAAATTTTTTTGGAATGACTGAATACAGAACCCTAGTTACTAACAATAGTATTGTTAGTCCTTGGTGTATCATGGTTAACTCAAGCTCGCTTGATATTTGTTGGCACAATACTTAAGCTTGATATTCGTGGGATTCGTTCTCACGCTTCTTATTCTGGGTCTTATATCTACACTTGTTTTGTGGCCTCATGCTGCGCTTACTTGGTTATTTACCCTCATGGACTGTGTGTTCACGCTTGTATTTGTAGCTTTGAGCTGCGCTTGGTTAGTTACCCTCATGAATTGTGTGTCCATATTTGTTATTTTGTTCTATTGAAGTCCTACTAAAAGATGAAATTTGAGAATTATCGTTTTAAACCAATTCTGTCAGACAAACTATTTTATTACATCTTGGATGAGATTAATGATTGTTTATAAAGTTTTATTTGTATTTATGACCGTATGTTATAGAAATTGAAATTTATTGTTGCGTGGTTATTATTCAAGGTTAAATATGTTTAAATTATTTTCTTTAGTATTTTATTAATTTCTATATATATTCACCGAAAATATTTTGGCTTAAGATAGTGCAGTTGTCCCTATTCCTCCTCCTGATCATTAAAGGTCTACACTGCTGAATTGAAGATGAAGTATTGTGGTGATCAATTGCTACTTTGATGTAAATTTTAAACTTACGTATTATATTTTAAAATTCCTGTTTTAGGAGCTCCACGTAAACAATAGCTAGGGTCCTTGCCTCATTGTATATGATGTAAATATTTTAGTATGAAGCGGAGCTCCTTTATTTGAGCTGTTGTTGAATGTATTGTTGTAGGATTTCCAAGAGGCCCCAAGTCCCCAACTGCAAGGGGTTCCGTTGAAATCTTGATAGACCATTTGGGACTTTTGTTTCTATGAATTGTATTACAACTTCATATTTTGGATTTTTGTATGCTTATAAGTGTAAAAGAAGAAATATATGTGCGTGCGCACAAGGCTTACGGGATATGGGTTTTGTCCGATTCCTAATTGGTCACTCCCTAATTATTTTGGGATTGGTTATCGTCCTCTTCTCTTACCTTTTCTTACCGTTCTTTTCCCCTCCTCTTTCTTTTCACTATTCATCTCAATCTTTACAGTGAAATGTGAGTGGTATAGATTTAATGTTTTATTGAAATATTCTTTTTATATATTTTTTATTGTAGTGTTAAAACATCATAACTAAAATTTAGCAATTTTTTAATTAATTAATTTATTAATTAATAATTTGATATTTTATTAATATTTTTATTAAACATTAAATCTGAAGCGCTCAAATTTCAATCTAAAGGCTAAAATGAGTAGTGGAAGAGAAGAGGATGGGAAGAGATCGGTAAAACCAAAGGATAGTAGCCAAGCCCAATTATTTTTGGGGTGTGACAACTTTAGTGAGATATTATTTATAATAATTTTCAGTGTGTTTATTTATTTGTTTCTTTCTAACGAAAGCACTTCAATCATGGAAGTTGAAAGTACAACCTAAACTCCTAAAGTAAAGCACTTCAACAATGGCGTGCTTGTTGCAATAGAGAATTGGTGTAAACGCAAATGCACACCCTTATTGCTCAAGTATGAAAATTGGTGGACTATACTGATTTGGGGCCTCTGATGCCCCTTTGGGGCTACCCTCTCTGCTGCGCCCCCAAATTTCAAATGTATTTTTTTATGGTTCTTTAGATCATTAGATTCTACATTAAATAAGTGAAATTGACATATTATGGAAAAAAATGAATATATTTTCAATTTTTTATGATTTTTCAAATATTTTTCAGAAAAATGTTTTTTTTTCACTTTATGCACTTTTTTCTGAAAAATCATAAAAAATTGAAAACAAATCTATTTTTTGCCCATAATATGTCAAAATTTCACTCATTTTGTGTAAAATTTAATGATTTAAAGAGCCATAAAAAATATATTTGGGAAAGTCCACAGAGAGGGCAGCCCCAAATCTAGACTATACCTCTGGTTTGGTGGTCAGTGGTCAGCTGGGGAATAGAGCCAATGTACTGTTATATTTAAAAATCATTTTGTTCATAAAGCTTGTTTTATATGTGGGGAGAGAAAATTTAGGGAAAAATGATGGGTTACATTCATCATTTACTCTCCTATTGTTCTTTAATTTTCTTTTAGTTTTCTCTTTTATTTTTCCTTCCCATTTTTTTCTTCATATCAAAGCAATGGGTAGGATTTTTCATGATAATCTTTTAAAATTTCAAACTTGTGAATATGAAAAGAGATATTTTTGTCAATTGATTTTATTTTAATGTCAATAAATGAATCAAGGTCCTTAATTAGTATTTTGAACTCTTGTGCTTTGGGGAGAAAATGAGAGAGGACAGAAAAGTGAAGTGGAAAATGAGGGAAGAGGGAAGTGTTCCCCAGGAGAGCAAATGGGGAAAAGAGGAAAAGTGGGGATGAAACCGAACTTTTTCTCCAGAAGTGGAAAGATTCGGGGAAAAAAATTTGTTACCCATGATTGCCCCTCCACCACACCTCACCTACCCTTTAATTTAATCCTTTTATTTTTATATTAAATTTTTATTTTTGTTTTGGTGATAAGATGGGGTAAAACCCCCTGGTTACATCAAAACTCTGTGAGGCTTTACAATATGTCCGCAATATCTTCCCTTAGAATTTCCTCTACTTCAAACGGGGCACTATCCCATACAATCCTCTTCTCATTAAAGTTACACCCCCACCCTTCTTACAGCAAACTTTGGATTCTATTGGAGAATATATTAAATTTTTATTTGTTATTGACCTTGGATAATGTATAGTTTATTTATTTTCTTTCATTATATCTAATTTTAAAAAATTATTCAATTTTTTATTATTTTATTTTACTTAAAAATAACTTTCTTGTTAAATTATTTAGTTTTAAATATAACTTTATCATCTTAAGTTATTTGATGTTAATATTAAAATATTATGTCGTAATTAATTTAATTTTAAATATGATTATTTTAATATAAGAGTAAGGGTATTTTAGTCATCAATATTTACTCATTTTCTTCCCTTCACATTTTCTCTCACTCACCCAAACAACTAGAGCCATAACATTCTCTCCTTACTTTTCTCTTCGCTTCATTTTCTCTTCTTTCATTTTTTTCTCCCAACTTTTCTTCCTATCCATGCAAAGGGTTAGGGTTTCCCATAGTAATACAAGTATGAAATGGGCGTTCATTTTATCAAAAAGGTAATGGGCCGAATGGACGTGGAAATGCGTTCAGCAGAACACATAATGATGCAACTGGGCTCATGAGCTTATGTTGTTACGTCTTTACAATGTGGAACCAATTCATCCCACAACACTATAAACCTTTGATTCAATTATACACATGACCCAACTAAACTTTGAATCTTTGCTGAGAGAGGTATTTATATTTAGTGATCAATAGTACCTTGAATAAATTTTTTTTCAATAGAAGGATACTTGTGCTTAACAACAATATATATATATATATATATATGGGTGTGTGTGTGTGTATCACATGATCTAATGATCATCCTTTTGAACAAATATAAGAAATCAAGCCGTTGTTCAGGTTGCCAATCATTCTTGTTCCACATCTCTACAAGTAGCTATATATATATATATATATATATATCTTAAGATCAAACAAAATATGAAAATAAGGTATAGGTTTATAGATATAGATATTTATTGAGAAAATAACGAACAAATAAATAAATAACTTAGCACAGTGAAGTGGACCATTTGTTAGGGCGTGGTAGCCCACTCATGAATTCCATTGAATAAGAGAGAAAAATGTCTGATGGGCCTTATTCGAAAAAAAGAAAAAGAGAAAGAAAATCATCCAGTCTTTCTTATCATCGTATGTCCTCTTGTATGTCCGGAGAAAATTCTCTCCCTATAACACTTGACTTGTTCTTCTTTTTCTTGTAATGACTGCTTATTAGTTATGTTATCCAGTTTATATTCAAAAAAAAAAAATTATCTCACCATGCCATATTTGATGGAGTGTTGACTCCTGTGGGTTTGTATAGGTTGTTCCTGACTCATTTAGTGTTTGTTTGGTATCACATTTGAAACTCTCAAAAGTTCTTGTTCACATAAATCAAGACAAAATTCATCTCATATACTTACCTCGTATACCGTAAATCATGATTGAAAAGCTTATTTTAAAGATTCCAATAGTTATTCCAAACAAGCACTTAATTTCTTGAACATAATGAATTGTGGCCTACGTATGTGAACGTTTTCAATGCTTTCATTAGCCTTTAGGGTGTGTTGGGTTTGAGGGTAGGGACAGGAAGGGGAGGGAATAAAACTGCCATCATAGGGATCACTGAAATAAAGCACAAAACTATTGCCATGTTCCTGTACAATTGAAACAGCCTCACAAATTCCAATAAAAACTACTCCCTCCAATCCTTAATATGGAACATATTTGATGAGTTGATCTTAGTCCTAAATATAAGATATATACTTTTATATTTATCAATCTTATATTAACAATAATCAAGAAGGAGAGTGAATAAAGGAATTAAGAAAGATGACTATGTTGTTTTATAATATACAAAATATACCTGTAGGCTAAAAAACACCTATCATATAAATCCTTTACAACAAACTATCTTAAACCTTCCGAAGGTTCTTGTAGTAATTAAACGATATTGGTTTGAAAACAAACTCCATTTCGCAAGCCAATCTGAAGCAACACTAGTTTCCTTGAAAACATGCCTCAGCCTCACTTCCTAATTTCCTTTTAGTAAGTGTCCCCTATTCCTCAGCACACTACACACTACATCTTCCCATCCTCCTAGGAACCGCCCCCAATCATATACCTTCATGATCCCTATTGGGGATGGGCAAAAAACCTGGTGGTCCAGGTAACCCAGTCTGACCCAAGGTGACCCAGTCCAATCTGGTCTAGTGAAAAACAACCTTATAACACAAACGAATCAGATCGGACCGAACCAGACCAACTACTCAGGCTAGACCGAGTTCAAGACCAGGTTTTCAATCCACATAGTTTAATGTGATCTGGCCCGAATCATTTATTTTTTTTTAAAAAAAAATTGAGTGGGCCTGCACTTAACTCCACCTACATTATAACAAAAAAAAGGTTTGCCCTCACTACTAATCACACCCTCACTTCTTGTTTTTTTTTTATCTAACACCCTTACGGCTCACTATTCACAATAGGATATGGACCACTACTGGAAACATCACTTTTAAGACCAGTTAAAAAAAGCATTTTAGACCGGTTCTCGATCCAATCTTGATACAGCCGGTCTAAAAAGTCTTCTACTTTTTAGACCGGTTATTATAAAACCGGTCTAAAAATAAATATTTTTAGACCAGTTATAATAGGAACCGGTCTAAATTAATAAAATTTTAGACCGGTTCTTATGAAGAACCGGTCTGAAAATTTGACTTTTTAGACCGATTTTATAAAGAACCGGTCTAAAAGGTATCACATTTAAGACCGGTTCTTTATAACCCGGTCTCAAAAGTCAACTTTTCAGACCGGTTTTGGATAGAACCGGTCTTAAAAGTTGAAATTTTTTTTAAAAAAATTTTTGTTTAAAAGTATACCCAGCAAGTCATTTCCCTTGTTAAAACATTTCACTCAGCAAGCAGCAGCCAGTTCAACGACATTGAAATAAATAAATCTTAAAACTCATTGGAACATATTAAAACTCAACTCCCTTGTGCTTAAACAGTGCTGGCCGAAACAGAAGCAAAGGAAAACAACCATGTATAATAAACTCACAACCATAGACAGAATCATAATGCAAGGAAATCAAACAACCATGACAATGCTGTTTTGACCAAGTTCCTTATCTTTTCACTTACATATACATACATCAAAGATTAAATTACATTAATGATGATCACACTCGTCTCAGGCTGAAGATCACTAGCTGGCCTGGCTTTAGAGAATCTACACTAAGACGTACACCTCATATCCTTCATTTTCCTGTGACGACAACAAAAAAAGTAGTTATATATATACACCAATAACAATATACATAATTCAAATATAGTTCTTGATAATTATTTTAGCGAACTAACCTTCAATGTAGTTTTATAAAGGGATATCCTCCCATATTCCTTCATGATGATCATTTCTTGTGCCGTGTTCATTGTCTGCTTCATCTTCTTCGTTCAATTCTGGTAAACCTCTAGAAAAAGAAGGAGTCTCAAGCAGATCATTCATTGAATGACTTTCCTGATTAATATCAACGACCCTTTTTCCTTGGAGAGCTACAGACCACATTTTGTTTGCCTGATAAGTAACATAGAACACTTGTTTCACTTGATATGCCATAATAAAAGGTTCATCTCTAAAACTTCTATTATTCAAATCAACTAATGTAAATCCCAACTGATCAATCATCACACCATTGTTGACATCAACCCAGTTGCATTTGAAAATAAGAAGTTTAACTTTAACATAATTAACCACCCAAATCTCTTCAATCACCCCATAATAAGGTATTGCTGCCAATCTAGGATTCTTATCTTTTGAACTAGAGAAGTGCAAAAATTCAGCCACTAACATAACCCCACTGTTCTGGACGGTGCTCCTATCATCAAGGGACTTTGTGTAAAATGTATAACCATTGATCACAAATGAAGCCCAACTTATGACATCAGCCTCAGGACCACGTGCTAACCATTTAATTGTATCAGAAACACATTCTTCGCCATCAACCTTTTATTTGAACCAATGTGCAAAAGTTTTGTTATGCTCCCTAATTAACCTTTGTTCAGTCATTCGACTATTTCTTTTCCGTACAATTTCTTTATGAGCATTAATGTAATCTTGAACTTCATGAACATTATTCAAGATGTACAAGTGGACTTGTTGCAATTCATCAGGATCCATGCTCTTTACTGAAGCCCCACGTCTACTGCCTTCTTCGTCATGACGTTTAGGAAGTCCAATGTGTCCTACATTTGACAAATAATCTTGACAAAACTCCATGGCTTCTTCAGAAACATATTTCTGAACAATAGATGCTTTAGGCCGGTTAGGGTTCTTTACATACCCTTTTAGGATTTTCATAGTTCTTTCAATTGGGTACATCCATCGTAAATAGATAGGGCCACACAACTTGATCTCCCTGACTAGATGAACAATTAGATGTACCATGATGTCAACAAAAGAAGGAAGAAAAAGCTTCTCAAGCTGGCACAAGATCAGATATCCTTCATTTTCCAGTTCATCCAATTTTTCTGTCTCAATGACTTTACTACAAATAGCATTGAAGAAGAAACAAAGTCTAGTCAAAATATGTTGAAGATCATATTCGGCAATGCCTCGAATAGCTACTGGGAGCAGTTGTTGCATTAAGACATGACAATCATGAGACTTTAGCCCTACTAACTTCAAGTCTTTCATCGACATAAGCTTCCTAACATTTGAAGAATACCCTGAAGAAACTTTGATGCCATGTAAGCACTGACAAAAGCTTCTTTTCTCATCCTTAGACAAAGTATGAGCAGCTGGAGGACAAAACGTTCTCTTACCATATGGCTTTGGATGTAAGTCTTCTCGTATCCCCATTTCTTGCAAATCTAATCTTGCCTTCACACCATCCTTAGAACTACCTTGTATATTAAGCAGTGTCCCAACAATACTATCACAAACGTTTTTCTCCACATGCATGAAATCAATACAGTGTCTTACATCAAGCTTCGGCCAATATGAAAGATTGAAGAAGACAGACCTCTTTTTTCATTTACTTTTCTCAGTACTTTTCTTTGTAGTCTTACCAAAGATAACATTCATATTTTTCACCTTTTCATAAACTTGCTCCCCAATCAATGCCTTCAGAGCATCTTCAAACTCTTGTCCACCAAAAAAAGCTTTCTTTAATCTGTGAAACAGGTGGCCTCGTCTAAGAAATCTCCTATGGCCAAGATAAACTGTCTTTCTTCCATGTTGAAGTTGATGGTAGCATGTTCCTTCTTCACAAATCAGACATGCTTTATGGCCTTTAACACTATAGCCTGACAAGTTTCCATATGTAGGAAAGTCATTTATAGTACAAAAGATCATGGCTCGCATTTTAAAAACCTCATTCTTGTTCGCATCAAAAACATCAACACCTTCATCCCACAACTCTTTCAAGTCTTCGATCAAGGGCTCCAGGTAAACATCTATATCATTTCCGGGTTGTTTTGGTCCTGAAATCAACATAGATAATATGATGTACTTTCATTTCATGCATAACAGAGGAGATAAGTTGTAAATTACCAACAGAACAGGCCATGAACTATGTATACTGCTCAGGCTACCAAAAGGATTCATACCATCTGTGCTAAGCCCAAGACTAAGGTTCCTAGGCTATTCACCTAAGACAGGAAATAATTGATCGATTTTCTTCCATTGAGAAGAATCAGCCAGATGTCGAAGCTTTCCATCGGATATCTTCTCATCCACATGCCATCACAAATTTCTTGCATCGTTTTCATTAGCAAATAAGCGCTTGAACCTTGGTATGATTGGAAGGTACCACAATACTTTTCTAGGAGCGTTATTTGATTTGTACCTCGAGGTTTCACATATGGGACACTGTTGTTCCTCTTCATGCTCTTTTCTATACAATATATAATCATTAGGGCATGCATAGATCTTTTTATATTTCATCCCTAGTGGACACAATATTTTCTTAGCATCATAGTATTGAGAAGGCAACACATTATCATATGGAAGCATGTCCTTAAAAGCCTCAAGTGTTTCTGTAAAACTCTTGTCGCTCCATCCATAGCGTGCTTTCAAGCTTACCAATTTCAATACTGCTTTTAACAATTGGTACTTTTTACACCCCGGGTACAACGGCGTCTCAGCATCACTACACATATTACCATATGCATGTAATTGCTCAAAACTTTCTTCTCCTACATCACGAATAATATCCTCTATTCGATCATCTGTATCCATGTCATTATCATCAAAGTTCACTCCCCCCTGTTGAGATGAACTTGCATTTCTAATTCTTCACCATGCCATACCCACACTGTATAACTCTTACAGAATCCTTCACAAATTAAATATGTATATATATATCTGCAGTACTTAGTCGCTTCTCATTCAAACATACTACACAAGGGCAATAAAACTTTCCACTACCATCATCGGCATGTCTACTAGCGAAGTCTAAAAAACCCCTCACCCTATTATCATATTCAACACTTGTCCGTTTAGCATCTATCCAACTATGATCCATATATATCTCAACACTTCTAGCACCCTATATCCAACAAACAAAAGGATAGACAAAAAAACAACAACAATAGAGTTTTAGATATTTCAACGAAATTAACAGGCACCATTTGAAACTAGTATTATTTTAACAAACCAATAACACTGACAATAATCAAACAACTAAAACAAAACATAAAGTGGTATTAATTCAAAAAGTCAGAGCATATGAATTATAAAACAACGAGAAGTGCTCAAATTAAAGCAACAACAAGAACTTTAATTTTTTCCAAATTACGTTTAAGTGCTCAAATTAAAGCAACAACAAGAACTTTTCATTGAACATTATTAATTATAAAACAACATACAACTAAATAACAGATCGATCGAACACTAACCTGAATGAAGACCAAGAAGTGAGCTTCAACCCAAAGTCACGGTGGCGTCGACTGAGGTTAAAATGAAGTCCTCAAATTCACGGCACTGACAAAGGGAAGTCAAATCAGAGGAGAATGGTCACTGCCCTGTGGAGATTAGAGGTCGTGGAGGAGAAGACTAACGATAATCAAAGAACAACGATGACGAATACAGCAACAGAAGCGGTAATGACGGAGGAGACTTGAGTAAATGAGGGACGGGACACCATGGACGAGTTCAGAACAAGCACGGACAGAGGTCACAGAGAAATGGCAAAGAGAGAAGAAAGGGTTCACAGAGCGTGCGATCTGGGCGCGGGAGGAAAAATAAGTGTGAAAAATCTTACATTTAAGACTGGTTTTTATTAAAAACCGGTCTTAAAAGAGGGAAAATTCACATTTAAGACCGGTTTGTACAAAAACCGGTCTTAAAAAGTTATCCAATTTTGAATTTAAATTTTTTAACATTTAAGACCGGTTTAAATATAAACCGGTCTTAAATGTTAAAAAGTTTAGACCGGTTTTAATACAAAACCGGTCTTAAATATTTAACATTTAAGACCGGTTTATATTTAAACCGGTCTTAAACGTTAAAAAATTTTAAATGCGTAAAATTTTAAGACTTTAAGATCGGTTTTTTTTGTAACCAGTCTAAATAAATTTTTTAAGATCGGTTTTTTTAAGAACCGGTCTAAGAAGTCAATATAATTACAAAACTGCCACCGTGCAAATTTTTAAGACCTTATCCGCCAAAACCGGTCTAAATGTGGCGGTCTAAAAAGGGTTTTTTCCAGTAGTGGACAAAACAAGCAAAGACCATAGACTTATGGGCTATGTATGAGTCATCACCTGTGCTTTTTGAGAGATTTTGAACCCTCCAATCTTCTAAAGGTACTTGGAAATTTTGAATTAGTTTTTTTTATCACACAGGAGATCAAAAATAATTTTTGCTATGACAGGAGAAAGTTGATAATTTTTGGTGCACACTGAGAGAGTTGGTGATGTTTGTTGATTTCGTTGGTGGTGGGATCACGGAATCACAGAGGAATTCATTATAAAGAACAGTGGATGGCAAAAGATATCATCTTGTTTAGAATAACATGTTTATTCATTATTAATTTATTTGATTAGGAGAGGGATTCCTTGATAATAAACAATGTGGCAGCTAGCGTGGTGGTTAGTAAATAAGATGTATGCAAGCTGTGTGATAAGTTTATGAGTGCTAGCTAAGCTAGCTATTGATGATAACAATCTTTTGGCAAGATTATATAATTGAAATATATTTATTTTTATTAATTTTTTGGTCCATTTCTGTTAGAAATGTTTCCACCACTTGTTCTGATTCAAACTCCAAAAATGATTTTGTTAATTTTCCATGTTAAAGCTCATTGAAATTAAGTGTTGAAATTTAGTTTCTTGCTAAATTAGCCAAAGCATAATAAGGTTAATTATATCTCTCTTTCTTACTCCATTTATTCTCTTTTATTTCCTGTGATGTTTGCAAGTTGAAATGTGTTGTCTTTTGCTTCCATTATAAAATACACTTTTCCCTTTACGTATTCTGAGCGAATGAAAAGACGTCAATACTTTGCAGTCTTTCTAGCTTGTTATGGATTCCTTCAACATATTTTGTTTAATCAAAGTAGGATTTCGTGATATTAATCATATGCAATGTGGCTTAATATGTGTGTGTGTATGGATGATTAATTATTATCATAAAAAATCTTTAATTGATACTTCCTCGGGTCATCAATATAAGATTAAATTGACTTTTTTAGTCGGTTCAAGAAGCATGATATATTCTCAAATAGACGGGTTCATAATTATAACTCAATCCAACCTTAATGGGTCTGAGCTCTTAACAAAACATATTAGCCCATTGCAAGTGCTCACCACATCCAAGCTAGCTAGACATATGTGGATATTGAACATTGTGAGGCAACTAACTTCTTTATCATCCGAAAGATGTATTGCGTTCTGTTCCAAAGGAGATGCATAATCCATAGAACCATATTTAGGGAGTGAGCGATATTGGCATTGAGGATAGAGAGAGTCATTTTCTCTTCTGTATTGTTGGCTTTGGCTCTTGTATGTAACTTAAATGAGAAAGTATGCAGGCTTGATCTGTGATGAATTGATGATAGACTTCCAAACTTTGCAAACACAAATGCATTTCACTACCTTTTTTTACAACCATTAATCACAGTTCCGAATTGTTATGTGTAGTGGCATTATATATTCTTGGCGCAAATATTTTACGCTTCCGAACCATAATATATTGAGGACATATTTAATGGTTCTTTGTTAATGACCATAATGGATTGAGAACATACTTAATGGTTTTCTGTGATTCTTCTTCTTAGATAATCCCAACCAGTGGAAAAAAGAGTATAAGAGTGTGTTTGGATTAGCTTTTGGAGAATAACTTCTGAAGAAAAAGTGGAGAATAGCTTTTGAAGAATAGATTATGGGAAAAAATGATTTTGATAAAATGAGAGTGTTTGGATGTTGTGATCAAAATAACTTTTTTCATGGTCAAATTACTAAAAAGGACAGTAACTTTTGTGATAATTACATATAAAGGATAAGATTATATTTTAAGTATTATTTAACATTAAATTGCATAATAAATACAAAAAAAATGAAATAAATTTGTTAAAAAATTTTACAAAAAATTTTAAAATTATAACATTTGTCAATTATGTAATATAAAACAATATATGAAAAATTTTAAAATTATAACATTAGTCAATTATGTAATATAAAAAAAATAGATCAAACATACATATTGGCAAAAAATAGATCAAATTTCGACATTTTTTAATCAAATTTTGATAAAAAATATAATTTGTCATTTTATAATTTCTAAGTTCTTTTTTAAAGAATTCTCCCAAAAAAATATATCAAACACACATATAAATAGAAATGGCTGAGTTCAACCATGGCAAAAAAAAAAAAAAAGAAAAGAAAAGAAAAAAGAAATGGCTGAGTTCAATGCAGGTTAAAAAAAAACAAAAAAGCTGACGACGAAAGAGAAGCAGAGAATATGGGATAGAGGAATAGCTGTGAGATTTGGGATAGGGAGAGGGGCCTCTCTATTTTCCTTACTGTCCACTTCCCTCCACTTCTTTATTCTCACCGTTAGATTAACTCTGAATGGTTGAGATTCAATATCCTATAAAAATATTATTATAATATTAAATAACAAAAATGTATATAAACAAATTTAAATCATTAAAATTTGATATAATTGTTCCTACCTTTATACTTTTCTTAAAGCATTCTATGTATAATTTTTAATTTGTATAAGATATTGAATCTCAACCGTTTAGAGTTAATCTAATGGTGAGAATAAAGAAGTTGAGGGAAGTGGATGGTAAGGGAAATGGAGAGACCCCTCTCCCGGATAGGGATAGAGGACAGATATGGGAAAATTATTATAGACAGAGGAAAGAGAAACAGAGCAGGCCAGTGAAGCGAAAAGAAAATAGATTCTCGCTGCAATCATGGTTTTGCCACCAAACCAGCAAAATTATGGTTTGGTTCAAAAACAGGATTATGCATAAATGTTGGGTGTTTGGGTATTTTTTGTAATATCCTGAATTTTGAGATTGGACGCTTGGGAATAAGCCTAAATTAAGTGGATTATTAAGCCCCAATTTAGCAGGGGCCCAAATTTATCCCCTAATGATTTCTATATCTTTGGGGTATTAAGAAAGTAAAATGGTGAATTTTGGAGAATATAATTATGTTTTCGGTGAAATCGCCTATGAGGTAGTGAGCTTGTCATGTGATTTTGAATAAACAAATGATGAGAAAAAATTATGAGATTTTACAGGATGAAATTAGACATCCTATGCTTTAATTTGATAGGTCATATGACTCAATTAGAGCTATACACAAAACGATATGAATTTTTGAAGTCAGCACAGAAAAACTGTGAAATTTCTGGAACAATATGCAAATATTGAAATTATGGGAATTTTGTGATTCCATTCAGAAATATTATATATTTTTCCTTGAAACTAGACTCAATAAGGGTTCTATAGGCTTTGGAATCACTTCAATTCGATTTTTCTAGAATTAGTTATGATTTTTCAAAGTTTGTGCATAAATCTGCCAAAATTTTGTAAAAATCCGAAAATTGGGAAATTATCAAATAAATGAAATATGATATAAGATATTAAAATAAAACACCATCTTCCTCCTTTATTCAGATGAAACCGACGCCAAAACAGACCCTAAGAGAGAGAGAGAACTCAGATTTGTAGAGAGAGAACGAAGAGGAAAAACTTACAAAGGTAAGTGATTTCTTCAGTAAATCGGTTCCTAATGTGTATAACTCTATTCCTAAGCTTCCTATTCATGTGATTTAAGGTTGTGAAGCTCAATTTGATGTTAAGGAAGCTAGAGTTTCAGCCACTCTTGAGAAAAGTTAGTGGGAGCTTGAGGTAACTTCCAAACTCTTGTATATTGACTATTCTGGCTGCTGTGGACAATATAAGGGGTGAAATTTCGCCGGATTGTCTTTGGTTCTAAAAATGGAAAATGGGTTTGTGGGGCTGTTATGCTGCCAAAATTGGTACTAAATGGTAGTTGTAACCTAAAAGAATTGGCAATAAAGTGGTTAGAAGTAGAAAGGAACACGTTTACGGAGCCGAAACCGAAAAACCCCGATTTTCCCCTTAAAACCCATATATTTCGGCCAGTATTGTAAATGGGTCTTAGAGTTGGATTTTCAATGATTTGATGGTTCCAATAGATTCAGGAGGGAAAATTAGGTGGGGTTACAGTTGGGCACTTTTTCGGAAAAGGCCGAGAAAGCATAATTACGAAAATGCCCCTGAAACACTGAAATAAGGGCTGCCAAGGGCAATTTCATCTTTTGGCAGTGAATTTGGTAATTATGAGTCCGGAAATGGATTCCTTGGGCAAAAATATGTTAGGATAGCCCAGGTTAGAAATTCGAGAAAAGTACAGCTTGACCGGGTACAGCGGGGCTGGCCCGGGTGCCCGAGGGTATTTTAGTAATTTTTCAAGATAGACTCATATAACCCACAGAAACACTATGAAAGTGTCTAAATAGTATATTTGACATTGTAGGATCGAATATAGAGCCCCAAGCTGTTTGCACTTAGATCGAGGCACGGGTATCGAGTAGAAAAGCTGGAGGTAGGGGACTTATCTTACTTGCATGTATTTGATATCTTTGCTTGTGTAATGATGTATCTGATTGCTTTACTTGCTTCTGTAGAGCATATTTGAATAAATGAAGCTATGTTTCTGTTTTCACTGTGGCCATAGTCTTGTTGTATGAAACATTGAGCATGCAGAAATGTCATTATAGGGCATACATCTAGATAAAGCTAACATGTCATACACATAGCATCAATCATGCATGCATTATGGTATCTTTTTCCTACTGAGATTCTCTCGAATCTCACCCTCCCCTACCAACAATTTAGACAGGAGATGACAGAAGATATGCAAACAATAATGTAGAGTACCGTATGAGGGGATTACAATAGTGGAATGAAGATGGGAAGAAGTCTCCGTCTTACTGGGATGAGTTTAGACACTCTAGTAGCCTTGTGTGTCTACCTTAATCGTAAGTATCACGTACAAACTCCTATGGGGAATTTATGTAATCATGCACATATTATCAGTATAGTTATGCTATTCCTGTGTTGCCTACCGAACTGCATATCGTTTTCCGCAAATACTCTGAAAAAGGTTGAAACTGAAATAAGGGCATGACATTTTTGGACAAAACCAAGGTTTTATCACATAAGCACTTTTTTCTTTGGGATCCAAACACACACTAAGACCTTATAGGGAAGCTCAAAAAATGTTTAAGAAAGAGCTGCAAGAGTTGTGTCAAACATTTTTCCAAAAGGGGTGTGATGAAAGTTTTTAGGCTAAAGTATATATTTAGTTCATGTTTGTATCAAATTTCATTTTAGTTCTTTAAATTTATAAAGTATATTTTTAATCCTTCAATCTTAAAACCGTTAGTCTCATCTAATGGAAAATGTTGACTCATTGAAGTCACATTATTTTAATGCTAAGAGGCTGCAACATCAACTCAAATTGTTTAAAAAATTCATGGTTTAATTAAATAATAAAAAATTCTCAGATTTTAATTTTTTTTTCATCTCCTCCCCACTCCAACGCCCTTCTCACTGGCCATCATTTCTATTGAACTAGTTCCAGAAACATTTTGGTTTCTTTCCCAAGATTTTGAAGGTTCTAAGACGCCAAATTTGAAGATCACAAACCCTATTTTGAAACTTGTTTTCTCTGCAAGAAGCCCCTTGGGGACAATAGAGACATCTCATGTACAGGTTAGCGACCCAAAGTCTTTGTTATTGATTAAACTTTTTCTAGTGATCTATAATTTATGGTTTACAATTCTATCCTAAGAACAAAATTTCTCCATAAATTATTCTCATATCCTCTAATATATAGTACAGTTTGAGATCATTATGTTAAGAGATTTTGCCGGAAATTGATTGGCGTCTTTGTATTGTATGTTGACAGTCTTTGTTTTGGAAAGGTCCCTGATGAGCTAGGAAGAGATGGAAAAAATGAATAAAAGCTGGGATTTTCTCTCTCTCATTTTTATTTTAATTAAAATATGAATTTACTAAAAAAGTTGATGTAATGTAGCAACCACCTAAGATCAAAATAATGAGACTATGATGAATCAGTATTTTCTGTTAGATAAGACTAATGGTGTTAAGATTGAAAGACTAAAAGTATACTTTATAAATCTAAAGGACTAAAATGAAACTTGATATAAACATAAAGGACCTAACTTATGCTTTAGCCAAGTTTTTATGTTTATAACTGATATTGAATATTACTATTTTATTACAAATTTTAATCACTTCAAAGATCCAACATGAAGAATTTGAAACTGTATAAAAAAAAATATCTAAAGCAATTGTTGATCATTTTAGTGCCCGTTTGGATTAACGGTGGAGAAGTATCTTTTTTTACTATCTGACTTTTGGAAAAATAAGGTAGGAAAAAAAGTCAGATTGTAAATGTGATTTATGTTTGGATTAGCGATGGCAGAAGTGACTTTTTTTCTAACTTTAAACCTGTTTGGATTAAAGTTTGAAAATCCCATTTAGATGGAAAATGACTGAAAAGGGCATGGATCTTATTCAATACTACGTATATATATTATTTGTATATATTATGATAATTAAAGTTAAAAAATATAAATAAAATTTGATAAACAAAAATTAAATTATTATTGAAAAAAAAAGAAACATACAAGAAAGTACTTAATTAAAAAAGGATAGAAATTAAACTTGTCAAAGTTGGATATATGAAAACAGTTTTTGCTTGCTTACGAAAATAAAAATCGAATTAAATATTGAAATGGTTACCACTGATTTCAATTCATGCTAATAATAGCAAATTTTTTAAATAATAATAATATATTGTGTCAGTAAGAATTAAAAGTAACATCACATATCTCTTCCCTGTATTTCCAGCCTTTCTCTCTCTTCAGCATAGCCTCACCGCACGAGGGAATAAAAAAAAAAAAACTGCTTCAATGAGCTTCTGCAGGATGTGGCAGTTTTTTTTAGAAGCAAAGTTGAGTCTCACGCTTACCCAAACACCACCCTTTACCATCACTGCACTTTTGAGGGTTGTACCGTGCATATTCCTTGTGGGCCGCTTACCCAAACAGAGCCTTATTCCTTGTGGGCGGCTTACCCAAACAGAGCCTTAGTCCACTGAAGAGTAGTGAAAGATTGTAAGCATAACGGTTTCAGGTTAAAAAAAAAGCGCAATCGTGAAATTGGTGGGCGAGTCGTGCTTTGATGACTCATCTAACCCTCTAATGTTTATAAACTACTCTTTATATATATATATAATATAGTTTATACCTTGTATGAAAGAATATGCCAAAAGAATTGTTAGATGTTTGATATGGATATTATATTCTGTTTTTTTTTGCCATAGATATTATATTCTATATTAATATATATTTATCTTAGAAATATAAACCTGAGATATTATGATTATATTTAATTAAAGGGTTAAGGTGTAAATTTACTTCAAAATTTTTTGCTGAGGAGCAATGTTATCCTGGAAATTTTTTAAGGTTCAATTTTGCCCCAAAAATATTAGAATTGAATAATGTTGTCCCTTACTATTAAAAAGTTAACGGTCAATGTCTTTTTTTAACTATCAAAGTTAGTTTTTTAACAGTGTACAACAATATAGCTACGTTTTGAAACTTTTAGGGTGACATTAAACCTAAAAACACTTTTGGGGCAACATTGCTCCTCAGCAAAAACTTTCGGAGCAAATTTGCACATTAACCCTTGATTAAATAAGTTTATATTAAATTATAGGGTTAACTAATTAGCTCACTCTTTGCTTATATAAAGGCTTATTTGTACTCTCATTCATTTAAGGATCAATATTATTTCAAAAGCTCTTATTTTCTTTTTCTTCAATATAATCCTTCAAATTCAAACCTGGTATCAGAAATTGGTATCAGAACCCTAGCAATCTTTTTCTTCTAGGTTTGGTTTCGTCCAAATCTGCTCCATGCCCGGTTCTGTCCAGATCCATTCCACATCATTCTCCAAGTCGTTTTTGTCATCACAACCCTCTCGTCTAATACAATATATTGCTTTCTGCCATCATGCACCCCGTCTGATACAATATATTGCTTTCCCTCCAAACAACCTTTTGATTTAATTGGACTCTAGTATGAAAAATTCAAAGGTTGCCCAACTCATTTTTGTTTTTAATATGATTTCTTTGACTTGATATATGAATATGATAATATATGAAAAAACAATAATACAAGAACGTTTTTTTACTGGTAGACCCTCGGAAGAGCAACGATATTGCTATGGACCACTATTATACAGCCTCATAAATTTAATTCTTGCTATTCAATTTTTCCGCCCATTATTATAGGAGCGGTTAAGTACTTGTAAATTGTGAGATAACTTGCATCTTTAGTAGTTTGTGGAGTCTTATTCTTGATTTCTGTAACCAAAAATCAAAGTTTATGGGTGATTTTATTAAGCTACTGTTATTTTTGTGAAGCTTGAAGGTCTCCTCGCCTACATTCAATCCTTGAACCCGTTTTTGAGAGAAGTGAGATTTGAACTCGTGCAGACTCTAATACCAAACCTTAGGAATGAAGTGTCTAACATCGTGCTAAAAGTTTAAGCTGGTAGCAGAGGCGAACACAATTATTTTGACTTAGACTAGACAAAGTCCCCTAGTCTCTGTTGACTTTGGGTGCCACCTGGCTGAACCTGAACCATATCTTGTAGACTTAGGACATGTTAATTACTATCTCACAACAAGCTATTGATGTCTATACAATAGAATTTGGAAGGTTAATCATATTTCTCAAGTATTATCATGCTCTGGTATTCATATTGTTCATGTTATGGTAGTGATGGTAAGAAATCATTATTAATCATAATGATTATTATAATTGGCACCTGCATCATATGCAGAAAGAATTTATGAAAATTGTTTGTTGCTCTCTGAGTTCATTATGATCAACTAACATGTTATTGATTAGGGTGGTCTTTGCCACTTCGTCTTTCCTCATTTTGCAAAAGTTCCTTGGGCATTAGAAGGGTCATTTTGAAAGTTTATATTGTTGTCATTAAAGTAAAACATTTGATTTAGCATTTCTTATGTTACTTTGTCAAATTTTAGGAAAAATGACAAGTACAAAACTACATGTATTTTGACTGGAAACAGTCAAGAGCTATGTATATAATTCTTGTAAAAAAGTATGAATGAATTTTTTTTTAGGGTTAAGGTGCAAATTTACTAACGAAGTTTTGTTTGAAGGACGTCTAGCACAAATATGTTTTAAAAGGTGCAGAAATACCAATGAACAATTAAGAAGGGTGCATCCATCACAAAACCATTAAATTTGACATAACGATGTTAAGGGTTTTCTTCTATTATAGTTTAACGCTATTAATTCGAATTTAAGGTTTTGTGCTAGATGCACCATTTTTAATTGTTTATTGGTATTTTTTCCCCTTCTAAAATATATTTGTGCTAGATGCCCCTTGGACAAAACTTCAATGGTAAATTTGCACCTTAACCCTTCTTTTTATTAAGGTAACATGAATATATATGTGTGTGTATTATTAAAATAAAACTTGAAATATCTTACTCATGATCGTGTTACATATGGTAACAAAGATGGATGTTACTATAATGCCCCAAATTCTGTTTAAGGGCTAATGACTTCATATGAGACTGTAAAGAATGTTTGATGATGCTTTCAGGAAATAAAGTATGGGTTATGACCGAATTAGCAGTAGAAAATGCCCAAACCCTGTATTTTAGTATAATTATATGGCAAAGTTATTATTAGACTAAAATAAAAGGGGAATGGCACATGGAGAAGGAAAAAGAAGTTAAATCATGTGTCAAGTGGCAATTCAAGTGAATTTGCCATAGTCAGGGGCAAAACAGGAAGAATAAAATTTACCGACCAATTAGTCAACAACCAAAGAAGAAATTGACTAATAGCTAAAAGAAATGTGAAGTGTGACTAAATGGCTAATGGAATTGGTTTGAGTAACTATGTAGTTACATGCTTTATGATGAGTCATGAGATTTTTGACGAGTGGCATGATATGGACTAAGCTTTGATGTTGAAAAGTCAAATGCAATTTTTAATCCATTTTATCTTCCTCTCTCCTTTCTTGGTGGGCTATCAAGGTATGGGAACGATGAAAATTTGATCATTTCATCATCTTATTCTCTCTCTCTTGCTCTCTCTATTTCGGCTATCATAAGGAAGAAGAAAGAGAAAGATTTCAAGGTAAATCAAAACCTTCTCCTTGAGATTTGACCTTGAAAATGGCTTCTATTGTCAATCCTCTTCTTTAATCGTGTTCCTCTTGTTGAAAGCTTCAATTGTATGGTTTTAGATTTTCAAGAGGTGATGTTTGGTGAACTCAAGAAAATCTAGTGGAAGAGGAATCAAAGAACAAGTTAGAGAAGGAGATAGAGGTGAGAAAAAGCACCTTTTGATATGAATATTGTGGCCATTGATTGAGACTTTAATTTCTGGAATTTTTGCCCTATTTTCTTTGGATTAGGGTCTTAGGGAGTTTGGGATGTTTTGAGTATAGAAATGGTGTTTTGTATTGAGTTTTGGATAAATAGAATTGGATTGAACCTTGAACGTGAAGTTTGGAGTTTTGGGGTTTTGTGTTAATTGTAGCCCCAAAATAGAACATGTATATGGAGTGAGAATTTGGTTGTTTTGATTTTTCCTTTGGTTTCCTTGTGAAAAATTTTGTGAGAATAAGTTTGGTTGTGAATTTTGGAGCCTTGGACACTTAGGTTGAAAACTGGAAATTCTGGAATTTCTGTCAAGTTAAAATTTTGTGCAAGGGATCAACTGTGCATAATATTTTAAAATAGCAAATGGTGTCAAAATGTTATGAAATTTTTCAGTTTTGTAGTTGATATTGCAAGCTTTCCAAAGATATAAAGTTTGTATCATTTTGATAAGTGTGCACAAAGTTATGATCATTTGAAAATTAACCAGGAAACAGGCCAGTTGTTGGCCGCATTCCAAAAGATCTGACCAGTTCTTGGGCGTGGCCAACAGGGTCTTGGCTACGGCCAGTGGATCTTGGTCGTGGTGCAAAAGTTTCTGACATAATTTTGGCCGCAGCTCAAATCTTTCTGACCATCTCTTGGCCGTGGCCAACCCCTCAAAAATTGTGTTTTGAACTTTTGAAAGATGGTCTTTGGTCAAGTTTTTCCCATCCCTTTAGGCATTTATTTGGGTTTCTAGTAGCCACATAAAGGTTTCAAATGATAACCAACCCTAAGTGTTTTAGAACTTAAGCATTGGAATAGGGAATAACTCGTCGTCATCGATTATGGTTTATAGGATATGATATTTGCCCTGCACGTGATAAACTAGTGCCAAAGCACGAGAGGAAAGAACAAGGTAATGACTCTTTCTCTTATATCATGTATAATGCTTTGTATGTTTTTGCTTATCATTGAATGTAACGATTGAGTAGTGACAAATGTCACGGCCTTGAATGTGACGAATGTTCCGGAAGTGTATGTAACGACTGTCACGAATTGTTGTGAACTTCACTAATGCTATGCATTGTGATGTATGCAAAGATTGTTACGATTGTCATGCATATCACATATGTGATTATTGTCATGATTGAATGCTGCTGTGAATGTTGTATTGAATGCTGTGATGATTGTCGTGCTTGTCATGTTTGTGATGTTAGTTATGACTGAATGCTGCTGTGAATGTTATATTGTGATTTGTTTACATGCTATGTTGTTATATATTATATGAGTGAATTGTTACTACTGAGATTCATTCAAATCTCACTCTTTCCATTGACTAACCTACAACCAGGGCAAGCGAGTCAAAAGAGAAACAAGTGATGAAGGGCAGCTAGTGCTTCCAACTAGGAATTTTGATTTTATTTGTGGTTATCATATTTTGGGGTTATTGTACATATTGTAGATGTTGTAAATTTGAATAGTATTATGTAATCCCCAGTATGGAAAACTGAAAAGGGCGAATATGCCCCATAAACCCTTTAATGAATGGATGAAACCCAAGTGTTGTCAGGAATTTTGTTTACACTCTGATATTTATGAATGGAATTGAACTGCATAGGCCAAATATATTCAAAGGTTGAATGTGGGATCGTATTGAACAGGTTTTAGAAAATTTTTTGAAAACCCACTTTATCACAGAACCAAACCCTGTCTTGAAGTTAAGACTTTCAATAAGTTTTAAATTATCTGTTGGTCTCTAATTTAACATAATAACGCATTTTCAAACTATAATTATGGCTATTAAGGTGGAGGTTACAGTTACCAATGGTATCAGAGCCAGGCTCGAGTAATGGTGATGGATGTTATAAATGGTATTAGAGTCATACAAATTGTAACCCCCGCTTCGATAATTAGGCCGAGATTAGCGTTTGAACGCGTTTAATAATTGGATAAGAGATCTGGAGTAAATAAAATCTTTTTAAAACACTTGTACAAATAGATCTCCATTCATTCATTTATAAAATCAATAGGCCTGTTCGGTTTGTCACATATATAATATCATAGTATCAGCACAATTCCCGACGTTCACCCGGGATAATAACTTTAATCCAACAGTTTATATAGGGCATCATTGCCCATCTCAATATCCATACCGGGGATTACACAAAACTATAATACCATAAATCTATTCAATATATACATTTGTCCAAAATGATAACCAGTTCAATATAAAACCAAAATATCTAACTAAGACTACCGCCGGTAGTCCTAATCGTCCATTGCCACTTGCTTGCTCTTCGATCCACTTGCCCTGTCTAAAAACGTTATTTGGAAAGAATGAGATTCTAGAGAATCCCAGTAGCAACAGTTTATGTATATGATGCATATATACAAAGCAAGTAAACATATATCACAATGCAGCAATCAATATTCGAGACCGGGCTTTCGCCACGTTCCCTTCACTATATACGAGGTCAGGCTTACGCCACGCCCCTTCACTTTATCTGTATTCGAGTCTGAGCTTTCGCCACGTCCCCTCACTGTATCTGTAATCAAGGCCGGGCTTTCACCACGCCCTTTCACTGTAACTGTATTCAATGACTAATGCAAACAAGCAATGCAATATACATGATATAGGATAAAGTGTCACTACCTTATTCTTTCCGTCCTTGATCAGGCGTAGGCCTTCTACGATCCGGGCAAATATCGAATCCTATAGTTATAATTAAAGACGACGCGTTATCACTTATTCCAATACTCAAATGACTTCAAAACACTTAGTTTTGGTTATCATTAAAGTCCCTTAAGTAACTATAAAAGTCTCTAACAATCACCTAAAAGGATTGGGAAGTACTATCTCAAAGACCACCCTTTTTAGTGTGCCTCTTAAAACGTGCCGCTTCCAACTTCCGACTCGGTTCTAAAGTATTAAATGTACAAGAAATAGGTCATAACCTATCCAAGTATCATTTTAGACTCTTCCATAGTGTTTCTTGTGGTTATATTAGCCTATGGTGAAAATTTACCAAAATGCCCCTGGAACCTCGGCCCGGCCCAGCCGTACCCAACCCGATGGCACGTTTTTCCCAAAATTTTGACCAAGACTATTTTGACGTATTTTCGCCCAAGGAATCCATTTCCGGGCTTGAAATCACCAAAATCATTTTCAAATTACGAAAATACCCTTGACAGCCCCTATTTAGGGATTTCAGTGGCGTTTTCGTAATTATGCTTTTTCGGCCTCTACCGAAAAAGTGCCCAACTGTAACCCCACATATTTTTGCCCACTGAATCTAATGGAACCATCCATTTCATGTAAAACCAGCTCCTACCCCTCAGAACAGTGCTGGCCGAAAGTTTAGGCAAAAATTGGAAAAATTAGACTTTTGTGTCTTAGCTTCCAAAAATTATAACTAATTCTAGAAAAATCAAAATGGGGTGATCCCAAAGCCCATTGAAAGCTATTTAAGTCCCCTTTACTAGAAAAATATGGACCATTACCAGAAATTACCACAAAAATCCAGAATTTAAGAAATGTTCACACTGCTCTAGAATTATTCCCAGATTTAATATCAAACTTTGGACAGTCATAACTCCTAGCTCAAAAGTCAAAATTATATAAATTATATGTCCATTTTAAAGCTTGGCATGTAACATTTAAGACTAGAAAGTTTCATAATTTTCCAACACCATTTGCTATTTTAAAACATCCATGCAAAACCACTACCAGCACAGAGTTTTTCACTGACCAAACTTGCAACTTTTCAATCCAAGTTTCCAATCAACTTCTATCTATCCAAGATACATCTCAAAACACCATATCCATGACAACAACAACTCAAACACCACAAGATCCTAATTTTTGAAAATAGGGTTAAATTCCCAAAAATTCCAACTTAACCAAATGACCACAAAACTTATATCAAAATGCTCAACTTACTCACCTCTTTAACTTTCCCAAAGGAGTTCCTTGGTTCACCAAACTCTATATTTCCTTGAGAGCTTAAATCACCACCAATGGCAAATCTAAAACTATAGGATTGAAGCTCTCAACACAAGGAACAAGATTGAAGAAGAGAGTTTTTGCATTAGAGATCACTTGGAGGGTCAAAATGGCAAGAACTTACCTTTGCTCTTCCTCTTTTTTTCTCTAACCTCAAGAGCTTCACAAACTCTCTCTCTCTCTCTCTCTCTCTCTCTCTATTTTTCTTTGGTGTTGTATGAAATATGGTTTGAAAGAGGAAGGAGAATGTTTTTATTAATTTTGATCATCTTTCTTCTTAGCCATAGATCTAATCAAAGGTTGAGATCTCTCCACCTTTCATGTATACCATCCCTCCAACCATGCCTCCCACCATACTCTCTTACTTTAGGCCATACTCTTCCAACTTTATGCCATGCCTTCACATCATTTATGTCTTCTTGCCTCTTAGCCCTTGATCTCATCAAGGGACCATAATGTGGCACTTGTCACAAGCACATATCCATCAAGAATAATCCAATTATGCATTTTCCTTTATTTTCTTTGATTAGTTGAAATTAACTCCAATTAATTGGAAAATAATTAATCTTGGGCTAAATTGGCTAAATTATGATTTTGCTATCACCTTTGTAATTTAATTCAATTCTTGAATTTATTTGTCCATTTCCTTATGAATATGAATATTTCAAAATTCACAAGATCTAATTTCCATGAATATTCACCATTCTAATCCTTCCATTAGCCATTTAATCACACATCTCATTTCTCCTCTTAGCTAGTAATTAATTTCTCTATTAATCACTAACTAATTGCCCAACAATTTCATTCTTTCAATTTCCACTAATCATGGCATAATAATTAATATTACCACCAAAACCCATAATCATTCCACATTAATTCAATAATTATCCTCAATAATTATCATTAGCCCTTAATTGAAATTTAGGACGTTACACAAATGATATCGAAGTTAGGCTCAGGCGATGATATGTTACAAATGGTATCAAATATTGATGTTATAAATCTAACCACTGAAATAATTTTAATAGATACTATTTTTAACATCCATATCTGATACCATTTGTAACATACCATCACCCGAGCCTGGCTTTAATAACATTTGCATGACTCTGATACCATTTTTAACATCTATCATGATCACCCGAGCGTGGTTCTAAAACCATTTGTAACATACCATCACTTGAGCCTAATTTTGATACCATTTGTATGACTTTGGTACCTTTAGTAACATCCATCTCTGATACCGTTTGTGAGATAACTTGCAAATTTTTTTAAAAGATCGCATATTCATCCCAATGTACAATTTTTTGAAATCGTTTTGCGAAAACTTACATCTTTAATAGTTTGTAAAGTTTTATTCTGCGATCATGTTCTTTTGTTAGGTTTTACTTATAGAGAACTCAATAAACTCATACATTATGTGAGACTTTTCATTAATATGAGGCAAGATAAAAATGGTATTTCTGCTATCAATATATATTTTTCATTGAATTATGATATTGGCCTTTATGTTGTTTTTTGTCAGGATATTGGGTTTAGTTCGAAGTTTATTAGTCCCTCTGGTGAAAAAACATATAATGCCATAATGCATCACAAATTGATTTCTTTTGGTTGACGTTTTGGTAAATGCCGAAGGAAGCACACAGGATCGATATGCGTGTCTGTGGAGACAACAAATGGATAGGTTAAGTTCATTTCTTTTGTTTGTCATGTTGCATATATATGTTATATAATATTATGTTTAACTATTGATTGTTTGCAAGAGAAATCAGTTAGCTCAGCTTGGTTCTACGATATGTGTCTATAAAGCACTCATGAAGTATCATGTTGGAGTTCCCCAAGTATGTCTTTGGAGGCATTTGAACTATGCATTTTGGACAACAAATTTGACCACCAAAAGAATTTTAATAGATACCATTTGTAACATCCATATATAATCCCATTTGTAACGTAACATCACCAAATCCTGACTTCGATACCATTTAAAAAACTCTCATACCATCTATGACATCCATCACCATCACCCGAATCTCACCTCTGATATCATTTGTAACAAATCATCACTTGAACCTGACTGTGATAATATTTGTATGACCGATACCATTTGCAAATGGCATTCCAGTTCATAAGTTTCCTTTTTAGTTAAGTTTTAATGAAAAAGTAAATTTCATGTATTTGAATCTTTAACGCCAAGGTAAAGCACTTTTTCTATTAGTCTCAATTATCTTTTTTCATCAATCCTTTAGGCTCTATGCCTCGCAAAATTACTATTTTGCATTTCACTTCTTTATTTGTGTGTGTTTATTTTTTATATTAATGCCGATTGATTGGATTTGATGCAGTTGATGTTACCTTTCTAGCATTGCGTCTTTGACCAAATGAGGTTGGCCAGCTTACTACAGATTTTATATTTTGTCAAGCACTTGAGAGTTTCTTATCGTTGTATTTATGAATAAAAACTTAAGGGTAACTTTTGCGCATTAAATGCTAGAAGCTATAAGCTAATTTGGAACAACAAATGATACTCTATTTTTTTAAGAAGTTAAACAATTGTTAACTTTGATAAGACACTAGAATCTCCTATACAAAATTTTTGTCTTATTATACCCTATGTCCTCTAGGCTAATTTCTTGTTTAATTTCCTTTTTCAACTCAAATTAAATTCTTTTACACTTATTCATAGGTTAGGTTTTTTAGGGCTTTTTGTCGTTTTGTTATTTTATTCACAAGCTCATTCCTCAAACAAAAACGTGAACAATCTAAAAGGAATAGACAAGTAGTGGTTGACGTTCTGGTAAATGTTGGAGGAAGCATACGGGATCAATATGCGATACTGTGGAGATAACAAATGGATAGGTTAGGTTTATTTCTTTTGTCTACCTGTTGCATATATATGTTACATAATATTATGCTTAACTAATGATGGTTTGCACTTGGCAAAAAAACTATTGATGGTTTGCAGGGGAAATCAGTTAGCTCAACTTGATTCTACGACAAGTGTCTATAAAGCAATCATGAAGTATTAGGTTCGAGTTCCCCAAGTATGCCTTTGGAGGCATTTGGACTACAAATCTGACTACCAAAAAATGTTAATATATGCTATTTGTAACATCCATATTTAATACCATTCATAATATAACATTACTCGAGCCTAGATTTGATATCATTTAAAAAAACTCTGATACCATTTGTGACATACATCACCATCACCCGAACTTGGCTCTGATATCATTTGTAACATACCACTAACCGAGCCTGACTTTGATATCATATGTAATATACCCTCATATAATCCTAACTTTAATACCATTTGTAACATTCATCATGATCACCTCGAGCCTAGTTTTGATACCATTTGTAACATACCATCACCCGAACCTGATTTTGATACCAATTGTATGACTCTAATACCATTAGTTAAATCCATCTTTGATACCATTTGTAACATAATTAGAGGATCCTTCAAGTTTTAATAATACACGAATATATAAATATATATATACACACAAGGAAGAGTGTGTAGATATGTCTATAATAAGCCAAGATAATATTGACTAAATTTACAAATGAGAGTTGAAATTATTTCATAAGAAAGAATTTTAATAGATGAAGCTTACTGTCACCTCTACATAAAATTGATGAGAATATGTGGAAGAATAGATAGTGTATGGAAGAGACGGGCTTTTTATTAGGAAGTTCCACTTTGCAAGAAGGGGGAATCTCTTATTTATATTTTTTTCTACTGGTTAACTCATTTTTTACATGGTATAATCGTTTTCCAATTTCTCTTTTTGTCCAATTTTTCTATTTTGGTGGTCCATGAGTGTAAGGCTCTAATAACATTATTTTGTGCTATCAAAGCCTTCCAAGTTTTTTTCTTTTTGATGTTATTTTCGATCTCTGCTCATTTCACCACTCCACTGAAAATTCCCTTTGCCCCTACCCTGCTCCAGCTTGGTAGTTTTTGAAAATACCCTTTCTCATAAACAACAATTATCCGTCATGGTATGACAAAATTTGATAAACCAGTGATGATTGAAAACCATTTCTTTCAAGAAAACACATCAGGGTCCAAAGCACAAATCCTGCTCACAAAACCACTACAAAAAAGCCACCACCTTGGGCACAATTAGCAAACAGGAGAAAATATAGCCGAGTTTTTTAACACTGAACCCCACAACAAAGGGTTCATACAAAATAATTTCCAACACAAGGTATGATTGAGGATCCACCAAAATATCATAGTGTACAAAATAAGGCCTCAGCCCTAACGATGGTTAAAGAGTTATCAAAACAATAAATATAGTATTTCAAAAATATGAAGGCCCTAGAATGGCAATATATTAATCAATACATCACATTAATAACAAGAGGCCTACAAGGCTACTAATGCCAATGCCTCTGGCTATTTCCCTTGGCCTTTACAAGGATAAGAGGCCTCGCCTAAAAAATATTAACAATGATAGGGTGAGTCATATAGCCCCAGTAACTAAAATCAATTTATAAAATATGCTAGAAAAGCCCCAGTAAGTCAGAGAAGCAAGTTTATCGATTATAATAATAATAATATTCTTAATAGTAGAACACGACATATTCTTAATATTCTTTATTTTTTTTATAACAATTTCTTATAATTTCTACTTTTTTTTTCATAAATCATATTTTAACCAAATTCTTTTTATTCCAATAATTATTTTTTAATTATAATTACATCCTAAAAATAAAAATAAGGATATTACAGTTTCCACCACTTATCTAGGGTTTAGTCCTAGGATTTGGCAGCAAACTTAAAAAGCCACTTACAGAAACTTTACACCCAATCATTTTGAATAACATTTGCATCCTCTATCTTACCACAACTACTAGCACAGAGTTAGCTAATATTTATTCTCTAGATACAGTCATTCATCCTTCTTCATGAAAAGAAATTAATAACCTATAGGCCTTCTACCTCCATGTGGCATTGCTCTCCACGAGGCTTTCGGCCATTGTGGAAAATTTCCCACTATTGCCTCCCGTGGGAGTTTGGGCCATGGTTAATTCCGTTAGAAACTAAGCGTTTTTTGTAGTGTTACCTGAACTAGCCTCGTGCGATATTACTTGTCTTATATTAAGCAATATCCAATATTGCATTTTTACCTATTTTAAGCATTGGATACATTGTACATATTACACCTATACACTTTTTTTTATTCAGATTTACAATAAGTCAGTAGTACTGAATAAATTTACTTGTTTTATGTTAAATTTTTAAATTTCAATTTATACAAATAAATGAATAACACTCTCATTTGTTGAATAGCATGTTATTTCATCAATGAAGCGCACATTGTCTTGTGACAATCTAATAAATTCTCTTACATCTTATTTTCATATGAATATTGGCTTAAACACAAATAATATCTCTAGAACTTTTATTCACATACAAAATAATTTTCATCATGTCACCGTTATAGTGTAGTAAAATAACAAACTAATATATAACATAAAACTATATTCATATGAATTTAAAAATTTAAAAATTGTATTTTCAATTTTTAAGAATTAAACATTATATATTTACACTTTATCTAAAATTATAAAAAATGCTTAAGACAATATAATTCAACATTTTTCGGTGGTCAAAGAGCAAAACTGGAGGGTAATGGATGATGATCATATTTAATCATAAATAATAATGTTTTTGGTGGAAACCGTACATCATTTTTAGAATATATGTATGTGTGTATATATATATATATATGATAATGACATGTGAATTAATTAGAATAAAGAGGATGCTGTTGTGTGAGTGGATGATTATGTGGGAGTGGGAAGCAGAGATATAATTTGAAAATGGAAGTTGGAAGAGACAAGAAGCTTTGGTACGTACGCTGAAAACAATAAGCAGAAAGCCAAATTGCTTAGTACATACATGACAAACTGTGATACCATATTATATATTTATTATATATATAATAAATATTATGTGCGAACAACATCAATATCAATACATATATTTAATACAAATTAAAATTCACATAAAATTGTACTAATAGATCATAAGTTACAAATAATATGCTGGCTCAATATAAAATCTAATTAATAGTATAATTTACACTATAAACTAAATATTATATTAAGGATTGATCAAATAATATAATTTATTTTTCATATTTCACATAATGCATAAGTAGTTTATATCCCTTGAACTGTTGAGCATCAATAATACCCTTGGATTCTAAATCCCTCCTGTTCTAAAAAAAATGTATAAATTAAATTAGACAATTAATTTGTAATAGTTAAGTTAGTTACTTGTGAAAAAATGTATATTAACTTCATCCAATATACTTCTTTTAATCATTTGCATTGCAAAACTCCCTTGATGGAAAATCCCTTATTTTGTACGTGCTAGCACTCAAAACTCTTTGTGGATAGCCCTATTCATAAACATCAGTCTCTCAATGAAGACATCAATGTTAGGAGCACAAATCTAAAGAGAGATCTAATTCCAAAAGATTATTTAACATGTTAGGTGGGAAGACCCCTTGAACTCAAAACAGTAATTATATTTAAGATCGGGGGAAGGATTGTTATCACCTTAAGAATAGAATAATAAGAAAATGGTTCATAGTGTGTGTGTGTGTGTGTGTGTGTGAGAGAGAGAGAGAGAGAGAGAGAGAGAGAGAGAGAGAGAGAGAGAGAGAGAGAGAGAGAGAGAGAGAGAGAGAGAGAGAGAGAGAGAGAGAGAGAGAGAGAGAGAGAGGCATCTTTGATTAGAAGAGACACATTCACATTAAATCTAAATCTAATAGTGGTTAAAAGGAATGTGAGAGAGACACAGAGAAAGAACAAGAAAAGGGTCATGGTTTTGTACCAAAACTTGTGGCACACTTTCACTAAATCAAATATATATATATATATATATATAAATATATATATAAATATATGTGTGTGCGCGCGCCCGCGTGAGTGGCTACTTGCTATTTCTTATTTCATGTCACGAGACAGATGCTTCCACTTTCAATTTATACCCTCATTTTCCATATAACGACAATTAATTACCTATATCTTACCTTCCACATGCAATTTTATTACTATTATCTGTGTTATAGTTTTGTTATAAATATATGGTTATGGCCGCCTTAAATACGATGTATATATGATATATGTATCAGGTAGGAGTCTATATAAATGCAAAATATACTTTTAAAAAAGCTACCACACTGATCTTAGCCAAAAGGCCAAGGAAAAATAAGAATAGACAGGGATTTTTAATATTTAATAATGTGGATTGTATATGGAGCTAAATTTCGTCGTCGTATTTGTTAACTTTTAGTGTCTTCTATACTTTTCTTTGATACATTGTATCAAAAAAAATTCAGGCTACTTTGTCTGCATTTATATTTCAAATCCATCGGATAAAGTTGAAGGGAATTGGAAAAAAAAAATGAGAGAGAGATAGAGAAGCAAGTGGGTTCAGTCTATATTTTTTGTCAAGAATGAATCTTTTAAGTTAGGTAGTGCCAAATCTTTTGTCACATGAATATTAATAGAAGAAAATATGTGCTTTTTGTTTGTATTTAGATTATTCTAAATCCACGGGATCAATTTGAAGACAACTTAAAAAAATAAATAAATAGATAAAGAACGACAGAAGAAATTGAGTTGGCCTCTCCTTTTTCGGTTGAAAACGAATAATAAATCCTCTAAAAAAAATTTTTTTGGACAAAGAAATCCTCTAAAATTAAAGATGGCGTCGTTTCATAAAACGTATAAATATTATCAATTGCTAGGGTGGGCTTAATTTTTATAAATATTACAATTTTTGGCCAACGAACAAATTCATTTTTCAGGGAAAAACCCCACACACGCACCCGTTTGTCTTAATATATGCATGTATTATTTGATTTATGGTGATCGGTTTTATTAATTTTAGAGAAAAAGATACTTAAATACCACTTAAACTTTAAAATCATAAATTGATTTTATTGACAACAAAAATAATGAGATTGATAAAAAGAATATAATAATTGACAACTTAGGTTTTTAAAAAATCACTAATTTAGGATTTTAAAATTCAACCGGTATTTAAGTATCTTTTTTCCTTAATTTTACAAGCATTTGGTTGTCGGAAATTTTTATTCTCCACTTGTCATGTTGTGATGTCGGTCAAAAAGTCAAAGGTGTGACAGATATACAAATGTTCAAATTAAGGTGTACTGGGTCAATAATTCATGCAAGAATAAAATTGAATAGTGACTAAATAGTCAAGGAATATGCATTTATTTTTTTAAAGAAATAAAAAGTACTCCCATTTGGTCCTTAATGTAGGACTTAATTCAGGAGTTAATCTTATTCTTAAATGTAAGATATATTTTTCATATTTATCAATCTTTTCTTAATTTACCTTTATTAATATTCCCTCAATAATAATCAAGTACGAAAGATATGTAGAAAATTAAAGAAAATGATAAGGATTTTTTTAAAAAAAAGCATGTCATATCAATTTAATTTAACTAACTTCCTTAATTTAATTAAATTAGGTAAATATGTTTTACTTTAAGTATAATATAGGAGGGAACATTAATTTCCGTGTGAGTAGGCAATAGGTTGGGTTTTATACCATGCATGAGTCTCAGCTCTTTGAAAACATGTCCCTTTCTTTCCTTTTCAAACTCTGCGTACATATCACTATTGCTTATTATTTGAGCTTTGTGCATATATATGAAAGGAAAAATCTCATTTAAATATCATTTGAATTTTTAAAACTCTAGAAGGTCTATTAAAAATTGAAATGACACAAAGGTGATTGGGAGGAATCTAGATATTGAAATTTAATTGTTTTTACTAAAACACCCCCATTCTCTTTCTCTCTCATCTCCCTCTCTACATCTCTTCCTCTTCCCATGAAGCCAACAGATCCTCCCTCTCTACTTTAGATCTTGCCATCTCTAGCCTCCTCCCTCTCCACCGCCAATGAAGCCAGTAGCATCGGTGACGACCTTGTTGAGAGGGGATATCACCACCACCTTATTCGCCACCACACCATCGTGATTGGAAGCTCATTTATCAAATGTGCTGTCAGGGGTCATTCCAACTTAAGCTTGGGTGTGGAGACATTGGAGTAAATATTTTGTAAGTCATCTTTTGGTTTATGTACAATGACTTGGATCTCTTCACATATTTTTAGTTAGAAAGGTTATGACATATATGATGTGTTAGATCCCATATGTTTTGATAATAACAAAGATTGGATCAATAATATAAAAGGATTTGATAATAAAGAAAAGAATTTGAACAAAGTAACTAAATGGCAGACAAAAGCTTTACTTGAAGTAAGCATTGGAGTAATGAAGAGGAACTGAGAGATAGAGCACAGGAAAAACATCACTGGCAGATTTTTTAAAGGTTTACTCTAGTGAGCATTCGAGTAATGAACTATGTTACTCTAGTGATCACTCGAGTAATGTTGGAGAAAATGTTCCAGAAAGGTACTGCCAAAATTTGGAAGAAGTTACTCAAAGGGTCACTCGAGTAATCTGTAAAGTTATATGAACAACTCGAGTAACAACATGAGAAAAGGTCTTACTCAAGTCGCCACTCAAGTAACTAGGCCAAATATCTTCCAGTAGCTCTCGGCAAAAAACTTGACACACTTTATTCGAATAGCCACTCGAGTAACCATTTCAGAAAAGGACTTACTTGAGGGACCACTCGACTAATCTGTAGAGTTATTTGAAGCATTACTCGAGGGATCACTCGAGTAATCAGGTAAGCAAAGATCAGGTACTTTTGGCCAAGAATTTTATGTTATTAATAGAGGGAGTAATCGAGTAATCTGCAAACTTATTATAAATTTACTTGAGGGATCACTCGAGTAACCTGGGAAGAAAATACATGCTTACTCGAGGGATCACTCGAGTAACCTTGTTTCCCAGGTATTGTTGAAAATATTACTGGAAGGCTTAATTGAGTAATATGGTAAGAAAACATTGACTTACTCTCTGCCTGATTTTTAATGAGATTACTCGAGGGACTACTTGAGTAATGAGCATGATCACTCGAATAGCCACTCGAGTAATGAAGTCCATAAAACATGATTTTAATCCAATGTTTATTGAATTGTTTTTAATATGATTAACCCTTCATTGTATTAGTATTCTAAGTACAATTGTAGAGAAACAATGAAGAGATCATACTATAAGTGGAAAGTCAAATAAAAACATCCGAACTCTCACCTACCGCTAACTACCGCAAACGGATAGTTTTCAAATTCAAAGAATGGTCAACCGTTGCTGCGCGACTCTGACGGACATATTTGAAATACTTCCAACGGACACCACCAATCATCTATATATATGGAGCATTCAAAGAACAGAATAGAACAACTGAGAACACAAGAACATACATCGATCAATACATTCTTAGTACTCTGTTTTTCTTATACTCATTATTTGCTCTTCAGAGATTATTCATTTACTCTGTGAGAGAGATATTTATTACAAACTCAATATTCATTATTGAGACAACTTAAGGTTGCGGAACCTTAAGTTAGGGATTTGATTACAACATGTAAGGGGGAGCGAGTGTCCAGGTGAAGGAACTTGTTGTGTACTGAGGTGCCAAGAACCCACTGAATCTTGGAAGATATAGTGAAACTCTCATAGACGCTCTGAGAACTAGACGTAGGTCAAAGTGGTTGTGGCCGAACCAATATAACTCCCGATGTACACTTTGGTGATATTTCTCCTAGCTCTTAACTGCTTTAAATATTTTGTCAATTTTCATATTCGCATCAAAAAATCTGGTATCACCCAATTCACCCCCTCTTGGGTGAAACGCTTGCACTAACATGATGTTCTTTTTGTAAGTATTGTTTAAGGAAAATATTATCTTGTACGGTGGGAATGACAAGAAAACATTAAGTGCAGGTGGAATCGTAATGTTCACTTGTCATTTAACAATGTATATAATAGTTGATGTCATGAAGAATCTGGTGTTTTGTAAGTTCCATTATTGTACTTGTCATTACCATTACTAGTCGTTAATGGTATCAGTTTATTGTAATTAAAGTATATATGAAGGAACATATTCTTTTGAGTTCAAGACTTACATGTATTGGGTGTAGGTGGAATGAGTAATGTAAACTTGCCATTTTATACATTATATGGTGATTGATGTCAACATGAATATGGTGTTTTGTCAATGCTATTATTGTACTTGTCATTATCATTGCTAGTCTTGTTAATGGTGACAGTTTATGCAATTAAAGTATACATGAAGGAACACGTTCTTTTGGATTCATTACTTATATGCTTTGGGTGTAGGTGGAATAAGTAATATATACTTGCCATTTGACCATTTGAGCGATAGTTGCTATCATGAATATTTGTGGTTTTTGTCAATATCAAAACAAAACTTGTCATTCCCATTATCAATCTTGTCAAAACCATTACAAACTTTGTCATTACCATTACTAAACTTGTCAGCGGCCAACCTTTTTGGGCTAACACTTGACACATTTGTTTGAGAATAAGTTATCATTCCCATTAACAATGTCGTCAAAACCATTACAAACTTTATCATTCCCATTACTGACAAAATGTATAAAATGGTTGAATAAGAGTTTTGGGTTGTGACCAATTGAGTAATGAAATTGACTAAAAGAATAATGGTTTTGACAAAATACATAATGGTTTTGCTTGGTCATTTTACACAATAATAGAGCACTTGGCAAGACAAAGGATAATGAGATTGACAAATTCTATAATGGGTTTAACAAATTCGTTAATGGCTTTGACAAAAAGGATAATAGGATTGACAAATTCATCAGTGATTTCACAAACTCAATTGGTTTTGACAAAAAGGATAATGTGATTGACAATTTCAATAATGGTTTTAACAAAGTCGTTAATGGTTTTGACAAAAAGGATAATAGAATTGATAAATTCATCAGTGGTTTTCACAAACTTATAATAGGTTTTGACAAAAAAGATAATGAGATTGACAAATTTTATAATGGTTTTAACAAAAAGGATAATGAGATTGACAAATTCATGTGGTTTTCACAAGCTCATTATTGGTTTTGACAAAAAGGATAATGGGATTGACAAATTATATAATGATTTTAACAAAAAGGATAATGAGATTGACAAATTCATGTGGTTTTCACAAACTCATTATTGGTTTTGACAAAAAGGATAATGGAATTTACAAATTATGTAATGGTTTTGACAAAAAGAATAATGAGATTGACAAATTCATGTGGTTTTCACAAACTCATTATTGGTTTTGACAAAAAGGATAATGGGATTGACAAAATCGTCAATGGTGTTCACAAAGTCATAATTGGTTTTGACAAAAAGGCTAATGGAAATGATAAATAATGCATGATGTCCTTAATGTGTTGTTGGCCAAGAGGGGAGAATTGACAAATGTTGTAATGGTATTGATAAATTAAGTAATGGTTTTAACAAATTGGATAATATGAATGTCAAAAAACATCATCATAAAAGACATCATCACAAATGTATTAGAGTGTGAACCCAAAAGGGGTGGACGTTGACAATTTTTGGCCCACACTCTGACACATTTGACGACAATTTTGAGGTGCTAACTTCAGAGGAAGAGAAAGAGATGAAGAGAGGGAGAGGGGAGAGAAAGAGGATGGGGGTGCTTTAGTAAAAATAATTAAACTTCAATATTATAGATTCCTCTCAATCACCTCTATGTCATTTCAATTTCTTAACAGACCTTTTGAGGTTTTGAGAATCCAAATGGTATTTAACTAGGATTTTCTCTATATGAAATCTATTTTTTATTATTTTTTTTGGGTCTAGACATATGAAATCTAAAATGAACTTTTTAAATTTACAAAAAGTAATTATTCAGAAAAACAATAGTTACCCCCCCCCCCCCCCAAGAAACACAAAAACACAACACACACACATGACAATCATATTACCAACTTGTGTGATTCAACATATACAAACATAATTTGGAACGTGTGATAATTAATTTGCAATAAAAATCAGACTTGATGATGGCTTAAGAGATTAGGATTTGATTTTATAGCGAGTTTATTGTAAACATAATCATTTCATTTATACAATTAATGTTAGAAAACAAAGGGACATTTGCTCCACATACGCCCTTTGTTAATGCTCTTTGTCTAATAATTATGATGTTTTCTTTTCTTTTTTTTCATTTTAACTTTTCCAAATAAGATAAAGGGAAAAATTAATAAAACTATTATTGGAGCCTTAATGACCTTGTGAGCCGGAGCTACCCCACAGTTAATATATATATATATATATATAAACTTTTGTTGGCATTGAGAAAACACAATAATAAGTAGAGATTGATTGGCACAAATAAGGGTTGGCGCGATTTTATTTTGAGAGGAGACCTTATTAAAAGCATAAAGGATTCTCATTGCTTGAGAAAGTTGTTTGGATTTGTTTTGGAACCTAACTCTTAATTATTCCTCCTGTTATTATAATTATACTACAAACTAAGTCTTATCTTTATAATTAGAGGTAGTATATATGTAGCAGCTTAATTGATATTGGTCTACCCGTTACTCTCAATAATATTTTAGAGGTAGAGTATATTCTTTCTAGCTACCCCTGTGTTTAGATCAAAATCATATCGTCTTGGTGCCCATCTTCTCCGTATATGCATATATAGGTATGTCAACTTTTTGTCATAATTGATGGGGAAAATCCCAAAATAAAAAACACTTTCAAAATATCAAGATCCTAAATTAGTTTTTTTTTATCGATTATACTTGATTAACAATTAACAACTCATTTTAGTAGAAAATCACTTATTTATGATTTTTTAAGTTTTGAAGGTAGTTTTCTAGAATTTTTCCAATTTGAAGTTAGCTTATGTGGTAAGGGTGAGGTGGAATATATGAAGGAACAAAAGAAGAATCTTCTTCTAAGAAAATGTCTACTTTTTTTTTTTTTTTTTGCGACAAAAAATGTCAACTTCATATATACACACACCTTTGGTCCCATTTATAAGGTAAAGATAGAAGAATTTTTCCCCCTAAACATAGATATGCTCTTATTAGAGACAATTCTATTTAGAATGGAGAAGAAATTTTTTGATCCTATTTATAAGGAACATCATTAAATTTTTCATATAAATTAATGTAGTATATTTTTTTCCTTAATTTATTATTGTTAACTTTGTTCTCATAGTCATAGTTATAATGTATATTAGATAGGAATAAAGTTAAAAATTTATTAAATTTTATAATTGAATTAATAAAATTTAAGGTTTTTCTTAATATGCATAAAACATACTAAAAGTATTTTATAAATAGAATAAACAGCAATATGGCTTTTAGTGGCTATAATGATACATAATTATAAAAGTTGATGGGTAAGTAGATGTAATTAAAAGAGAGACAAAGCGGTACTAATTAGGAGGAGAAAAATAATGAAAAGGGAAAAGCGCATAAGCAGCAAAACCGATATTAGTGGCATAAAGTAGGGCCCACTTGAGAAACTCATGTTTCCCACTATTCCCTCCCTTCTTTCCGAGTTTTCGCTTATAAGCTTTCATCACATCACACATTCTTTCATATTTCATTCTCAATTTCTTCATCTTCATCTTGTTCTTGTTCCCCTGCCATGTCCACCAGAATTCATCCTAGCCGCCATCATCATCAACAAGGCCCAGATCAGTCAATGTCCAAAGAGATCAAGACTCATCATCACCATGATCAGCCTTGTGTTCTCACTGTGTGGAAGAGATCCACCATGAGCTTCCAAGGCACCGATGGCTTCACCGTCTTTGATCACCATGGAAAGCTCGCCTTCCGAGTCGATAACTACTCCAAAAACAACTCCTCTGCCATCCTCATGGACGGTGCCGGCAACGCCTTGCTTACCCTCAAACCTCAGGTATTTAACCTTCATTACATCGATAATTTTTGGACAAGTATTTGTTATGAGCTCAAGTCGAAAAAGAGATTCTGTGGGCGCCACCACAGTACTTCACTAGTCGTCCTACCAATCAGAACTTTTGTGGGTAACCCTTTCCGATCTTATCAGATACTCTTACCTAAAAACTAGTCTTTCCCATCTCTTGAACTTATAAACTCTACTTCTCTGTTTCTGATGTGAGATTTAATATACTTCCCTCCTTTCCTGTCAAACCCTTCGTGGGTAGTCCTTTATGAGGTTATCGGGTGTGCTCTCACCGAAAGACTAGTAAGTGGGACGGAGGAACATCTTAAATTTATAAATCCTATTGTTCTATTATAAGGTTTCTCGATGTGAAACTCATAACAGTTTTTTCATGAAACAAGCTATATCTCTTTGTGCGTTGTACGAGGGATTGAGTATTGCACCTAAGTATTGACTGCGATATAGTAGCATATGCAAAAATATAATGTTAGGTTGTATGATTATCAAGATATGTTAATAGAGTAATAAACATGTGACATTCACATTAAAAGTTAAATAGAATTAATTTGATTTTCATTGTAAAAAAATGTCCGAAATTGGTTTTGGATATAAAGGGAAAAATATTTACACCCCGAGCATAATTATTTTTATAGCCTCCAAATATCTATTAGGTGATTATGATTTTTAATTCATGATTTGATGTCTATTTTCAAATTCAATCAAATTGAATTCATGATTTAATGTATACTGTCAAATTCAATTTACTTTATTACCTTATATCTTCATACCCTCATAATAAAAATTGAGAATTAAGTGAGAATAATATTCCAATAAATTTGAAAAACTTGGAAACAGAGTGCATAATTTTAATCTGCAGTTATTATTGAAGAGGTCAAACTTTATAGAGTAAATGAAAATTGTCTATACTAGGGAATACTTTGTAATGACTTTTTTTAGAAAAGGAAATTACTTTGACCAGTATTAACTGAATAAGTGTTAATTACGCACATATTAATTTAATGATGTGATTACCTGCCCCATTTTTGTTAAACGGGTATTACAAGATTTCATATTTAAATTGTTGATATAATCAAGAAATGAATCATGGCTGTTTATATATATAATCTGAGAATATTAATTCTAGACGTTGAGTTGTTGATTATGTGACAGATATTCAGCATGCAGTGGAATGCATACAAAGGAGAAGGAAGTTGCAGAAGAAGAAGAAAAAGCAGTGAGAGTAGTGAAGGGGCAAAGCCAAAAGCTCTGTTCAGCATGAGATCAAGTGGGTCAATGGTATTTAATGGAGGAGGAGACAACAATGATCATGATGAAGCTCAAGTGTTCATGGGAACATCAACAGGACAAGGCCAAGGCTGTAAATCTCATGATGAGTCACCAGATTTTAAGGTACAAGGATGTTTCAGGAGGAGAAACTGTGTTATCAGAAACACCAAAGGACACGTGGCAGCCAAGATTTCTAGGAAGAGAGTGAACAAGACGGTGGTTCTTGGTGATGATGTGTTCAACCTCGTTGTTCAACCTGGTTTTCAACCTCACCTTATGATGGCCTTTGTTATTGTCTTGGATCGTATTCATACTAAGCACTACTATACTCCCCTTTTGTGCTCTTAATTAAATTCACAACATATATATATATACACATGTACACTTTCATTATATACAACAAAAGGCATGGCTTCTTATTAATTCTGAATGATCTTTGTTACTGCTTTTCAAAACCTTGACTCCAAACTCAGTTTCATTCTACTGTATATTACTGCTTAATCTATAACCCATTTAACTGTGTTATTAGGAACATGTATAAAACTTGCAGAACGAGGTTTCTATTGATCTATTGATGGACGATGATATGTAAATACCTTTGTAAATTTGTTTTGAAGGCATAAGGCTTGCCATAATTTTACTGTTAATTTTTAGGTTCTTGTTTTGCATATATATATATATATATATATATGCTTCATCAAGCAGGAGTTACATAATCTGAATGAAGAGAATCATCATTAAGTGTTAAGAAGGAATGAAGGATAAGCCTTATTCTTTTTTTTTTTTTAATTGTACTACTTGAAGTTACAAATGACATTGAATCCAAAACACTTCCTTTACACAGGAGTTTACATATGCCACCAGATCTTGAAGTTATTAGTCGATCAGCTTATTCTAAGTCCTGTAAATAAGCATATATGCAGAAATGAGACTAATAATAACTTTATTCGATTTTCTGACTCTATCTCTCAAAAATATTTCAAATGATGGAAATTTCACGACGAAATGAAACTCTTATAAATAAAATTAAAGTGTTGCAATAAAATTCCTCACTTTATTTCCTTTGTTTAGCATGACATATGAAGTGCGTTAATGGTTCATCAGACTTCCAAGTCCAACAATATAATTTGGTAAATTTTAAGGGCCATACACAAACTATTTTTCATGAAAATGAAAATGGAAATTTTTTTTTTTGCCATAAAAAAAAGAGAAATTGATAAGTAAGAAGAAGGGTATCACAACTGACCAAGTCCAGGGGAAAAAAGCAATTTAAATGACAGCATTTTTATAATATATAATTCAATTTATATTAAACATATTTAAGATATCAATTAGCCAAAACAACTAAAATATCCTTAATGGCTAATAATATAATTTAGAATAGTTATATAAATATTTATTTATATAATATATAAACACAATAACATATTAAAATACGTGCGCAAAAAAATCTGAATCAAATCATATTTAAAGTTTATTTATAACAAAATTTCTGAGACTTATTAATTATCCTTGAATTTATACTTTGAATTTAAATATCATTATTTTTTATTTGGCTTCTATGTTTTTAAATATTGTAACAGACCTAAATACCTGATAAATTTGCACGATACGGTACGTTTAGTCGTGGTTGAGAACTAAACCTAGCGACCACCCTCTTCCCAATATTCAGCCTCACTCTCCGTCGGTCTTTCACTGAGAAAGAGTGACTCATAGCTTCAGATCAGACATCGTCGGCGTCCCTCTCTCGTCGGCCAAATAAGTAAATACTTGGTATGATCTGTTTTTGAATTCTATGTGTTTCTGTATGAACCTCGTTTTTTGAATGCTCACTCAGGCTAGCTGAGGTTATGCTAGAAGTAGGGGTGGAAACAGACTAGGCCGGTTGACAGGGGCCTGCGGCCTGACCTATTAGAGGCCAGACCTGACTAAAAGGCCAGGCCAAGGCCTCTTTATAAGCCTGTTTATCTTAACAGGCCAGGCTAAGGCCTATCGACAGGCCTGTCAGGCCGGTCTGAGCCTGTTAAGATTTTATTAAAAAAAAATATTTAGATAATATAAAATTACAAATCTGCCACTCCCTCCTTCTTTAATTTTTTTTTTTTTTTTGGATCGGCTCCTTCATCCTTAATTTACTAACCTAATTCCCAAAATTTCAAAAACTTGTTTCAATTGAAATAAACCTCCGCATCCGCAAGGCAAGAGCTCGTGTCGCGACTCAGCTCCCTCCCAGTCCCAGATCTGGACCTCCGAGTGTCCAACCTTCGATTCCTGTAGCCCCCTCAGCGAGTGACCGGCCTTCGACTGAGCAGAAGTCGGCAACCAGTCCGCCGGCCGCCGTCCCTCATTTCTCCGTCTTCTCCCACTCTCTCCGCCGTCTCTCACGCTCAGACCGTCAGATCGGTGGTCCACCGTCGAAGACTCTCTCCGCCATCTCTCACCCTCAGTCCGCCGTCTCTCACCGTCGAAGATTCACTGTGTTTCAGTTCAGCACTACTCTTTCTCGGTGGTCCACCGTCGAAGACTCTCTTCGCTGTGTTTCAGTTCAGCCATTAGGTAAGTGTTTGTTATTTTAATTTGTTTGTTTATTATTGAAACGTGCTCTGATTCAAGGCTTGAAATCGTTAAGCTTGAGCTCTGGACTGATTATCCTGTAGATATGAATATATGTATACGGTACCCTGTGTAGTGTCTCAGTTCGTCCCCGTTCTGTTGAGTTGCATTGTTAAAATCATATTACTTCTTTTACATGTTAAATTGTGTTATGATCTAATCCTATATATTTCATTAATTTTTTTCAAGGCCTTTGAAGGAGGAAGAAATTTTTTTGAAGATTTGATGTGAAAGTGAGAAGAATCAGAAGATTGTATGCATTTTCACTGCTGTGGTATTTGTTAGACTCTTTGCTGGTTTTTGTCTGGATCTTGCTGTAATTTGTGGGTGAAATCCTGAATTTTGTGCATTAATGCCTTAGCTATCATATTCACTGTATTATATGGTCCACAACACTTATGTCTAGAACATCACAGTCAGTTTGTGAAGGATCATGAACTAATAGAGTCCAAGAACATTAATCTATTGGTTAAATTTGGGATTTGCATTATCCTGGATCTTGCATGTGTTTTGTGATTGAATTGAAGTTTAATTTGGGATTTGGCTCAGATTCTTTAGTGTATATCCAGGTGATGTGGTGCAAATAATAACGAAAAGGCATATATCTCTTGCAATGTAAGAGTTGTTGCTGGTTCATATCCATATTACATGATTAACATCCTTTCAGTGAACTGTGTAAGGTTGACGCACCAGAGTTTTTGTTCTTTCAGAGTTCAATGCTTTGATGGGAATATGTACTAATTGAACTAGCTGGGCATGAGTCATTAATGCATTTTCTGTTGCACTCATGGTTGAGGTGTGAAAAAACTGAAAAACATAAAATGAAAATTAATTTTTTTCCTTGTGGAAGTATTACATTTTTTCTGCTAAACATTGAAACAGTTTATATTTATTGATGGCGTAAAGTTTTGCATCAAGATTGCAACTCATCAACATAAATGTTGTGTTCTGCAATATCTGCTAATGCTCTTCTGCGAGCTCAAGATCAATATGGGTATTTTTTTTCCTTTTTAAGCTGAAATCCTTTTAAGTTGAAGTTCAGCTTATAGCCTTATAGTATATCATTTTCAATGTGTATACCTTTTCTTTTTTAATTTTTGCTGTTGAGGCAGCAATCTTTACTACATAATGTAACTGTCATTGCAGTGCATCTATTTAGTGCATTTTTGCTTGGAGTTTGAGGTGTTATGTATCTGTATTATAGGAATTTGAAGTTGTTGGAATTTTGGATCGGTCATTTGCTTCTGAGAGCCTTGAAAAAAAAATTGTAACTAGGCCTGTTTTGGCCTATTTAGGATGTCGGCCTATTTAGAATGTCAGCCTGTTTGGCCTGTTTAGGGTCTTACAAATTCAGGCCTCCTTAACAGGCCACAGGCCAAGCCAGGCTCAGGCCTAATAGTAAGCCTCCAACAGGCCACAGGCCTGGCCTGGCCTGTTTCCACCCTAGCTAGAAGCTAGATAGGCATTATCGAATAGCATGTTTTGAAAAGAGAGATCAACATGAGGCTTCGATAAAACTAGTACTTTCTAAATTATATAAAGCCAGTAAGCAAACAGCGAATGACAAATCATTTGGATATTTGAACCGGAGTCCGGAAAAAACCGTGTGTCTTTATGGAACAACAGGGGATCCTTTTGAACGGCCGTATACTTGTCCAACGCAGTCTCAAATTTATCCTGCAAGTGATTTTTGTAATAACAATGTTAAGTTAAATTTTTTATCGGGCCTTTTTTAACTTGCTTTTGGCCATTAATTCCATTTCTTGAACTTTTATCTATATTTGTCTATGCACTGATTCCCTTTGGTAAAAAGAATGCAAGTAGGGTTCTTTATTTGAATCACATTTTTGCGTTCTTGGTACTGAATGAATGAATGCATATGGATATATGTTGAAGACTTTCTGCGGCAGTGGTATTGTTCAATCACTGAAAGAAGTAGGTTTTAATATGAATTCCTGAGTTAAATAGATTTCGTTGGTTCTCATCTAAAGGCATCTGGTTGGTTTAAATGAAGACGATTGATCATTGTCAAAAATATTCACCATGCTTTCAAATGAGTTGGACAAGACATGTATTATTAAGTATGTGTACTTGGAAGTAGGACTTTACTTCCGCCCCTTAGTGGGAAATTGGGAATATTAGTGTTCTATCTTCCATGTGATTTCTTGACAGTTTTATCATCCAGGGACGTTGTTTAGGCTATTATGCTTGTGACTTTAATAATTCTGATTAATTAGATTATAAGGGACATGGTATTTTATGGGTGTCTTATTATTTGCAGCTATTTTCTGATGCTCCATGATGATACTCTCCTCTTCTCTATGAAAATAACTCGGTAGAATGTTGATATGATATGAGCATCTGCACTTGTATGAATTATCATGTATCTCATGACTTGTGGTTTGCCATATGATCTTGTGGCTTCTCAATTATTAATTGAACAAAGTGATTTTGAAATTTGACAAGAGGTGAGGCCAAATACAATGTTGGAAGGGCAACTTTCCCCTGCATTTTGATTGTATGAATCACAATCCTGATTGAACGAAAACATGAGGTTTACTGTAATTTCCAGATTACTTCCTCGCCGCCAAACTCTGCCTAGTGTATGTGCACTTGGGAATTCTCGTGCATTCCAACCTGATTTTGTACCCAGAGATCCAAAGGCCAAACCAAGAAAGTACAAAATTCCTCAATTTTATAATCCATATGGCCCCAGACCTCCTCCATCAGAGAAAGTCATTCAGCTTGCAGAGCGAATTGCAGCACTACCTGATGAAGAACGCCACCAAATTATGCCTACTTTGGCAGAAAGACTAAGGCTTCCCAAAGTTGCAGCCAATTTCAACTGAAGGCATGGACATGGCTCCACAAGGTGGTGCGGCTGGACAAAAGGCTGAGGAGAAAAAAGCAGAGAAAACAGCATTTGATGTCAAGTTGGAAAAATTTGATGCTGCTGCAAAGATCAAGGTGATTAAGGAGGTCAGAACATTTACCAACCTGGGTTTGAAAGAGGCCAAAGATCTAGTTGAAAAAGTACCAGTTGTGCTCAAACAAGGGGTCACTAAAGAAGAAGCAAATGACATGATAGAAAAAATTAAAGCTGCTGGTGGAGTAGCAGTTATGGAGTAAAAGGATTATTTGAGGCAAAGAGAACTATATTCTATAGGTTGAGGCCAATAAATTACAATTTGATATAGTTTTGAGAATTTTCCTGCAGGTAGATATTGTTAGAGCTTACTGTTTGTAATTTTGACAGTTAATATTGCAGTTTGTCCTGGCGGTCAATCTTTTTAAACACAAAAGTACATCAGCCGATTGCCAGTTGATGTATTCTTACACTCCATGATTCTCCTGCGCATGACTATTACTTGGTGATTATTTGATCCTGTATTTGTATACTTCTTGTTTTTGGTGAGTCTTATATGCTCATTGGATCTTGTAAGAAATCAAAACATGAGATAAGCCCTCGATAATCATAATTGTTTGAGCTACTGATCTCCTCTTCTCCCATGTAGGGAAAACTGGAAAATATTTTTTTGGGGGTAGGGGTTTGTTGGTGCATGTCTGATTTTTTGTTTGAGTGCCTGATGTATTTTCATTTTTCAGTAAGCTTGAGATGAAAATTTCGATTAAGCTGATTTTTTATCATTGTCAGATTCGTGTTCATTTCTGGTCATGGCTTTTATTTATTTTATTTCCCACAATTCTAGAAGCTGCTTGTTTGGTTGTTTTTCTTTTAGATGCCTCATGCCTTACTAATGTTGCTATTTTGAGTATATTCTTTATCACTGATTTGTGTTTTGTTGGGCAATTAGGCCCTATTTGGTACGAAGGCTTGAAATTTGATGGATTGTGAATGAACTGGGATTGGGATTAACATTGGAATTGAAGCTTTAAAATTATGTTTGGTATGAAGTAATTTTTGAAGGGAATGATTGTATTAATTTTATTTAATAATGATTCATACATTATGGAAAGACTAGATTACCCTTGTTTAAAAAATTAGAACAGTTACTTTTTTATGGGGAAAAAAATAGTTACTCCTCTCTCTCTCTCCCCCTGCCGTACTTTTCCTCTTCCGTCTTCTCCTTCAGATGAAGCTCGTGGGAGGTTTTTTATGTCGTGGTAGTTCCCCCGTAAAGCTTGTCTTCTCACTCTTTTTTTTTGATAACATAATATGGAATCATATCTAAGCCATGGTATTGGCCGAACCCCTGTGCATGTCCGAGGCTAGGAATCTATCCAGACCATGTGGCGAAGAGGAAAAAGCATAAAATCCCAGAAAGGCATTTAATCCCTCCTTAGCCAAAAAATCCGCAGCAGCATTACACTCACGGTGGATGTGTTGAGTACGTACTTCCCATTCTCTGCTCATGAGTGCTTGAATCTCCTGGACAACCCTGTAGTCTTCGTGCTCCTCATTCACTCCTCTCGTACACAGTTCCACGGCTTCAGTGGAGTCTGTTTCTAGAATAATTTTTCTGAAACCCCAATCCCATGCAGACTTGAGTCCATGCAGACAGCCCCATAATTCCGCGGAGAGAGCGTCGCCATGTTCAAGGCGGCAGATGAATCCTTTTTGCAAAACACCATCCCTGTCACGGATTAACCCACCACATGCAGCAGCCGCCCCCATGTGGGAGTAGGCACCATCTACGTTGCACTTGACCCATCCCTCATCAGGTGGTTTCCAGCAGTGGGAAGGTTGTGACTGTCGAATCTCTTGCAGATTAACCCCCGCCAGTCGGGCTCTTGCAGTTGCCATGGATTCTAAAATAGTCCTAGTGTTGACTAGGATTGTCTCATTTGGTACGACTTTCTTTTCAAAGATGAGCAGATTTCGACGCCGCCATAGCCACCAAAGTAACACAACAAAATAAGCCCCCCAGTCTCCTGCGTCGCCATTTTTCGATCTTACATTCCACCAGAACCACTCAATAAAATTCATAGAACAGAATTGACGCCACTTGGAGGGATGAACTACTTCCTTCCAAAGCCTTTTAGTGTTTCTGCACTCACGGAAAACATGCGTTAAATCCTCCTGCCCAGCGTTGCATATCGCACAGGCAGCATTCAAACTCAAACCACGTTTGTGTCGATTATCATTGGTAAGCAGGCGTTGTCTTGCAGCAAGCCACGCAAAGGTTCTACATCGTTGGGGCACTTTGAGCTTCCACAGCTTGTCCCATGGGTAAGGGGATGTCGACTCCAGATTGACAAGATGCTCGTAAGCTGTCTTGACAGAAAAGCAACCTGACTTGTCCCATTTCCATCGTGCCGCTGAGTCATTCCCGATCAACTCAATACCTGTACTAACTTTTTCCCACACTGTCTTGATGCCCTTCCACACATTAGAACCTGTTCGCTTAACGTCAATCCTTGGAAGTAGATCATTTCCACAGCGATATTTATCCCTCACAACTTGAACCCAAAGTGCATCTCTATTCTTTACCACTTTCCACCCAAGCTTCATGAGAAGTGCGTGGTTCTGTAGTTTAGCATGGCGCAAGCCCAGCCCTCCGTGTTTTTTAGGCATGCAAATTGAATCCCATGCAACCAGTGGCATCTTACGGTTCTCATTTGTGTTTCCCCACAAAAACTTCCTGTTATTCCTATCCAGCAAATCATGATTAGTGGGAGTCAGTAAGGACGTTTGCATCACATAATTCGGGATGGTTGACGAGACAGAAGATATCAACGTAGTCCTTCCAGCCAATGAAATGCAGTTGCTCTTCCATTTAGAGAGTCTATCTTTAACCTTGTCAACTGTAGCTTGGAAAGACTCATTGGTAATTCTTTGATGCTGTAAGTTTACTCCGAGATATTTCCCCAAGTCCATTGTTGAAGTGAACCCCAAGATAGAAGTTAGCTCAGAGCACCTGTTATGATTCATGTTAGGGGAGAAAAACACACGTGTCTTAGAAGGGCTAACCTTGAGGCCAGATGCTTTGCAGAAAGTATCTAGGCAATCCTTGATCATGTATGCCTGTGTAACAGACGCTTCTGAGAAGAGGATAACATCATCAGCAAAGAATAAGTGAGTGATTGGGGGGCCGTTCTTAGTAAGGCGAATGGGGAGCCACTCACGTCGTTCGACTCTATCTTGAATTAAATGAGCCATCTTTTCCATGCAAATAACAAACAAGTAAGGGGAGATGGGGTCCCCTTGCCGTACGCCTCTAGTTGCATGAAAAATATCCGCTTTGGACCCATTCCATAGTAGTTGAAACTCAGAGGTACTAAGAGAAGATTTTATGATGTTAATCATGAATTCTGGGAGCTTCAATTCATTGAGACATTGTAGAAGAAAATGCCAATTGACTCTATCATAAGCTTTTTCAAGATCAATTTTAATGGCCATAAAGCTCTTCTTACCCTTCATTGCTTTCATGGAATGAATAACCTCTTGAGCTACAATAATATTATCAGAACTATGTCTTCCCGGAATAAAACTGCATTGATTCGGAGAGATTATTTGAGGCATACATGGCCGCAACCTGTTAGTAATAATTTTGGTAATGGTCTTGTAAATAACATTACACAGACTAATAGGCCTCAAATCCCTGAGCGTCTCTGGCGGGTCTCTCTTGGGGATAAGCACAATAAGAGTCCCATTAATATCTTGGATCGCTTGGGGATTTTGGAAAACATGCTTCACTTGTTTTATCACGGAAGGACCTACTGTATCCCATTGGTGTTGATAGAAAATAGCATTCAAGCCGTCAGGTCCTGGAGATTTAAGTGGCCCCATTCCAAACATAGCATCCTTGATCTCATCATCAGTGATGTCACGAGCACATAACCTCATAATGTGGTCTTGAATAGGAGGGAATGTAGTAGAACAATTAAGTTCTTCTCGTTCAAACACATCCTCAGTAAATAAATTCTGAAAATAGGTAGTGGCATTCCTTTGAATTACCTCTAAGTCATAGCACCAAACACCGTCCTCAAGCTGAATGGCGTCAATCTTGTTAGATTTCTTCCTGCCATTTGCATGCGCATGGAACAGTTTTGTATTCCTGTCCCCATATAGATTCCATTCCATCCTCGCTTTTTGTGCCCAAAGTAGTGAGTCTTGGATAAGCACATTTTCGAGTTCCTTCCACAAATCCAATTGTAGATTCTTGTAGTAATCTTGGTTGCTTCGTCTACATAGCGCCTTTGTTACCCCATCTAAACGGCGCATAAGCTGCTCTTTTTTCCTGTCAATATTTCCAAAGACAAACTTATTCCATCGCATACAAGCAATAGAGAACTTACCTACATTGTCATTCCAATTTAATGTCTTATCCCACGTCTCTTTAACAAACGACGGAAACTGTTCATGTAGCACCCAGGGGGCAATAAACCGAAAGGGACGTTGAGGGCGATGAGAACTCATATCTGGGTTGAGACGAAGCAGAAGAGGACGATGGTCAGACTTGTAGAAGGGTAGATGGGAAACCCGTGCATTAGGAAAGTAATCCAACCATTCCTCATTAGCAAGTAGACGATCTAGTCTTGCCACTGCTTGACCTCTTTGCCATGTAAATGCAGGACCCACAAAGCCTAAGTCACGCACATTGTTTTCATCGAACCAGTTGCAAAAATCTCTGTCTACCTTAGTTTGATGCATAGCGCTTGACTTGCGTTCTGAGTTGAGGAGTGTAGCATTAAAGTCACCTCCCAAGATCCAAGGCCCCTTCACAGAGCAAGCTAAAGAGTTCAGTTCAGTCCACAGGTTACGTCGGATCATTATATTAGGACTTGCATAGACTACAGAAAAAAACCAAGTTTCGCTTCTAGAATTTGTGATGGCAAGATGAATAAATTGTCGGTGTTGAGTAACCACCTGCACCTGGTGAAACAAGTTATTCCAAAGACACCATATACCTCCACTGTAACCTTCAGCAGGTATATATGCATTATTTTGAAAACCCAATCTACCAATCTTCTTCTCCGTATTTTCGATTGACGAGCGCGTTTCTAGCAAAGCAACAAAATCCAGTTGGTAATGCTTTTTGATCTCATGTACAAGGCTTGCAAATGACTTCGAGCCTGTACCACGTGAATTCCATATCAGGAAATTCATGGGGAAACCGTAGCTGGGGATGGTGTCAAATTAATGTCCTCCACCTGGACAATATCCTCTAGGATCCGTGAATGAAGAACCACGTCATCCTGTGGTATTGGGTCTTCTATCATCGCATCCTCAACCCTGTCCTTTTGATCCATCTGTCCTGTTGGGGCCTTGCCCTCAAGGTGTACCTGGGCTTCTATAGGCATGTCTTTCGGCCCAGTGATAGCCATACTCGAGCCCGTAGCGTGATCGTCAAACCTCATGGTCGACTCTAAGGCAGCAAAGGAATTACTCTCCTCCACCAGATTACCTCCACGATGTGAGGTACCACCACGTGCAGGATTTGGTTTAGTCAATGATCTATTCTCCTTGCCTCGTGGCCTAACACGCTCCACCGTTTTCCTTTTGGAACCCACTGGGACCCACTCAGTATTTTTTGTAGTTAAAACCTTAGTAATATCCTTCCCAGACATAGTAGTCTTGCGTGTATCCCCACCCTTGATTTTTGCATTATGACTTTTTTGATATCCCTGACTCTTCGCATCGCCTTTATCCGTTTCCTTAATCAAGTTGCTTTGATTATGCATGATTTTCTCTGAACCAAATCCCTTCAAATCCGCACTATCAGAGTAACGCTGGAAATCACGTCGCACCAGCATCTGTGGACCCAGATGACCGTTATGCATCGGAGTAGCATTGGAGTTGTCCGACGGCGAGGGGTACACCTTGGTAGCACCTTGCTTCATGGTTTCCGATCTCCCCTTCAGCTCCACCTTATCCCTCTGAGTCGAATCCTTCTCGGTTTGCTGCAGATCCTTAGCTTCATCCAACACAAGCAGTGGGCATTGATGTTTGGTATGACCATATTTACCGCATTCAAAGCAAACCTGGTGCAAGCCCTCATAAACAATTTGCTTATCCTCACCGAACGCCGTGAAAGCAGGGAGCAGCGGTTGTTGGAGGTCAAGCTCCACACAAATCCGAGCAAACCATCCTTTGTCATAGATAGATGTTGATCTATCTACTTTCAGAGTTTTGCCTACCATGTTCCCGATAATCCACAATGACTCAACATTATAATACTCCATAGGAAGATCCGGTATACGTATCCAAGCTGCTATCTTTCTCTGTGTATCTGCTCTCCAAGGATTGAAATTTGGACGCCAACGTTGTACTAGTAGATAATGATCATCAATCATCCAGGGCCCTTCTTGATAAGCATAATCCCGATCTACACGATTTGAGAAGGACACAACATAATAATCATTGCTTAAAGGGACTACCTTCAGGGGATTCTGCGGCTTCCACATCCTCTTAACTCTGTCAATCAACACTGCTTTCGGAACTGAGGAACCCAAGAGCTTAATGATCAGAGAATTCATCCAAGGTTGGCACCAAGCCTTATATTGTTCCATTGGGACTTGGAGCGTAGGATACTTCCCTTTCACTCTACTACTTCGACCATCCTCCTCTTCAGTGCTTTCCAACCTATCATCATTTACCACCATAGCATCCACTCCAGCATTCTTTTGAGCAAAGTATTTTTTCCAACCACTCACTATGTCGTCTGTCTCATCGTGCTTAACTAGGAAGCCCCCGCATCCTGGAGATAAGAGTTTTTCCTTGTACGACAGATAAGTGTTCCTTGGTCCCAGTCCTACATTCTCACGCCTTTGACCCTCTCCCTTTGTCTTGACATTCGAAGGACTGCCAAAAACAAAGGACCCAGTTGCGTTGCCATCCATCTCATACTGAGGCTTTTCACCACCTTCCCCACCATCGCCATCACCCACGTTCCTCCCATCTCCTCCCTTACTCGTACCACTCCCACCGCTACCTCTCGCGCTTTCACTCATCAGGCTTTTTTTTTTTTTTTTTTTTTTTTTTTTTTTTTTTTTTTTTTTTGGGTGAAGTCGAACAAATCTGGGTTCAAAGATTTGGTGAAACCAGTTACTCCCTCTCTCTCTTCTGGCTCATGATTTTTTGATTCACAATCAAGGAGGATAGATGTGCTATCATTTTCCTATAGCTTGATTGGTGGATTATAGACTTAATATATTGATTTCTTGATTCGAATTGTTAGTATGATTTTGTTCCTTTATGGATTATGATCTAGGGAAGCTTGACTTTGTGAATCAGAGGAGCCGATGGAGATGGTGAGTGTTGGCTTCAGAGAAGATGGAGGTGGTATGGTGAAGGAAATTCTAGGATGCGAACAGGGATACTTTTGTCCCAAAATTTTTCAATCCTGATACTGCTCTACCAATACCAAGGGGAGGTGGTATTGCTCTAATCCCACATTGTTGGGATTGCCAATCCCAAGTCACTCTCAATCACCCGCACCAAACAAAGCAAAACGCATTAATCCCTACCACAATCCCAATTCCTACCCCTCATTCCCACATTCTAAACAAGGCCTTAAAGCACACATAACTTAGATATTGAGTTTTGCTCTCAATTTAATTTTCAATGCCATTACTTCTTATTAATTAGCTGCACAGTACCTTTTTTTTTTCCAACAGCCGCACAGCACCTTTTACGCAATCTCGCACACTTAAAAATTAAAAAAACAGATGTCTGATTTATGTAGAAAGTTAAGGATGTTTAATTAGGACATTATATTAAATACAAACTACCTTCTCTTTTTTATTCTCAGCCCCAAGGCGAGGTCGTCAAACTCATAAGCAAACTCGTGACAGATATAAATCTTAAACTTTTAAGAGTTTTTTGTTATCAATAAATAAATATTAAAAATATAATGATTAAATAATTAAAATATAGAAAATGATAACAAATTGATTTAAATATATTTTAAATCCAAATAATTGAAATTAAATCTATCAATATTCATAGATTATCTTATTCAACAAGAAATTTTTATGAAGTTATGAAACCATTTAACATGATTAAATCTAAAAAGCTAACACAAGTTTAAGAATGAGTCAACATATTTTTATAAATTAGAAATGCAAAAACAGTAAACATTATGTGTGAACTCACGAATTCAACCAAGTTTGTAGTTAATGCGAGCTTAACCTTATGTTTGGATAGAGAGAAAAGTGGGGGGGAAATAGGGGGCAAGGAATACTATAAATGAAAACTTTATAAAAGAGTAAAAAAAATTACTATTGTTGGGAGTTTTCTCCTGTAATATTTTTTTCTCCCCTAATTTTCTCTCCATTCAAATATATGGAAAAAGCGACTTAATATGATTCTGTAAGCTGGAAATATAAACTTGGAGAGTCAATTTGCAAGTTCAACAAAAATACACTAAGGTATTGAAAATGAGACCAGTAAAAAAACTGGTTATATAATAGTTTAAAGGTTGGTGAGTAAGATTATTCAATGTTGGATTGGTCAAAATTAAAATAATATAATTTAAACAAAATGTACAAAAAATTTCATTATAATCCTAAAAATAGTAATATCTAAATAAATAGACGATCACAAGTTTTATTAAAACAAAACTATTAAAAAGTCTTACTAGATGTATAGTTTTTCAGACTTAAAATGACATCAGTTTAAGCTTAATAAAGGAAAAGAAGATAAAATCTAACCCGGCTTTGTCTGAGCCCCTTGCCTGACTTGCCTAAACTAGGTAAGGGATTGGTTCACCAATCTATTGATGTAGCCTACCGACCCGGGTTGGGTTTTAATCAATATTTTAAAAGTCAGACTAAATGGCGAGCTGGAAAGATAACAGGTCATTGTTCAAATGGTCAGATTGGTTGAACCGTATGATCGAACAGGTGTCATATTAATTAAATTAAAATAATATTATATAAATATATAATTATTAAAATAGAATTAATCCTTAAATCCATTTTAATATTTTTTTAATTATAAGGAAAAAAGATATTTATAATAAAATAGAAATATTACAAAATACTAGTTATAGCATAACAGAAAGAAAAACTAACCATATTATTAAGTAGATAGGGGGCCTTAATCCAATGTAACAAACAAAATTAACAAAGTCACAACATATATCTAACAAGATAAAATAAAAAAAATATATTTTAATTACATATCAATTATTATGAATAAAATTTAAATACCAAAAACACATTTTAAATTATATTAGTTGACATTATTGAAATTAAACAAAATTAAAATTGTAAAAATTATAATTATATTATGACATGTAATATAAAAATGAGTGTTGGAAAAAATATTAAAAAAACAGTGCTGCTAAAATATTTTGCATTTCAAAACATATGGGGAGAGATTAACTTGTTTATAATAAAATTATAAAGGTTAAAAATTAAGTCAAAAAACATAGCTCAAATATTTTATACATGTTTTTTTTTTTTGTACTTTTTTTATTTTCTAATCATTTTATATTGAGCCATCCTTTCAAGTTTTAGTTCAATAGTGACTTTCGTCTCAATGACGAATAAATAACATCCTAAAGTGATCTAACTCTTAGAATGGCCTAAGGCAAAATCTGAACTGTTGTTCGGGTGATAGTCTAACTGGCTGGGCTTTAAAAACCTTGGTTTTAATACCATACTCAACCCAAATAAATAATGATAGCCATTCATATTTTTAACAAGTGAATACATCTTATAATACATTATTAAAACATTTTCTGAAATCCCATGCGACGCATTGAAAATACATAAGGTAATCCCGAAACTATATTATGTGATTCAAAAATATGTGAATATATTGAAACACATGACCAACCATACTTTACATGCTAAAACCTTCTATGTTGCGTTGGAAGGGATTCATATTTTGAGCATTTTCACAAGCACCAACCTTATTGGCCCAAAAGGACCAATTGGGATTCTCCCAAAAAAAGGAAACAAGAAAATAAAAACAGCACGAGTATCTTATCAAAATTTCCTAATCATGTTCTCCTATCACAGTAATGCAATAATCACATTATAGCCTAAAACAAGCAATAAGGCAATCGCACAGTAGCCAAAACAAAGGTTATACAATAAATACCCCCACCCCCCAAAAAAAAAGGAAAAAATAATACAGTAATCTCAAGGTTCTGACTTGCAAAGATAACATAATCATTTGTATCAAAAAAAACAAAAAGATAACATAATCATTTGCTCGAGGCAAATGTAATCTAACAGCAAGAAATCCTAAATATATGGTTAAGAGGGAAAAGAAAGAAAGATGAAAAAAACCAGAAACATATACCCTTCACAGCTGATAAAGAACGATCCATAAAATCAGTCGCCAGACACGTATGACTTACCCTCGTCGTATCTTATCTCACTCTCTCCCTTCTTTTCATTGCGTTTCTGCATGCAAAATGGAAAACAATTATGACAATGGTAATCATCAGCAAATAGGACGAAACTTGTAAGCACATGACATGAGGAAATAATACAAGTTAAAGACATGATGTAACGAGAAAAAATAACAACGATGTTAAGATCCTGTGAGGTAAATAAGGGACAATTAGAAAATGAGTGAACTGAAAATCACCGAGATTCCAACAAAAATTAGAATAAAAATATTACTTGATTTGTCAGTCTAAAAAAAAATACGAAATGCCTAAGATAGATTGGAAATTCATGGAAGGTCACAATCATCACTATAAAAGTGCTTCAAACATCTTCATCTACGTTTTCAAACATAAGATTAAGAGCAAATAAATGAGATGTCGGGTAATCCGGACACACACTTCATGAAATAGTTTATGCATGTTTGTTGCACGAAGCACCAAAATCAAGTTAGTAAGAATGAAAATGTCTCTCCATTTTTCTATTCTTCTAGGATAATCAATTGCAAGAGGCATTCTGTGACCATTTTGTATAAATTGGCTCCTATCAGTACATGTATGATGGAAGGATGCACTAAAGCAGGTTGGTACCTTGCAAAGCTCATAACTTCCTGAGATCTGAGGTTCAAATCCCATCTTGGCAACAATTCAATTCAAGAAAAAGAAGCACACACATAAAAGTTTCCAATGGTATCACAAATGCAGAGAGACGAGTACAATGAGCAGAACCTAAGTAACAGAACGTATGGAAAAAGATAATTACCTGGTACGCCTCATGATTTGCTACAATCCTTCTAATTACTGTAGTTGTTGTGATATCTCGAGGGCTTTCTAAGTTTTCGAAGATGCCCATGCTGATGGGAACAGCATATGGATTACTATCTTCCTGTATGAAAAACCAGTGTCAGTAGCCACCTAAATAGTGTAATTTTATACATAACAAAAGCAAGTGATTGCCTTCTATTGGCACCTGGGTTTGAAATCTATAAGGATTGGAGACTGATTTGGTTAAATAATTAAGGGTGACCGAATCCGGAAAACATTCCAGATCTGGCATGAAAAATTACTGACCCAAATCTTCTTTTAATCCCCAGATTTCTTGCAACAGATACTTTTTCTTTACCTCCTCTGTTACCCTTTCTTACCTTCTTTAGTTTATAGTTAGGCGTTTATTACCCAAATTATTGTGTTTTATTTTCTTCTTTCTTCCCTTATCTGGAGCATGGCCTGCGTGCTATCTTCTTGCTCTGGTAACTATTTATTTTTTGGTTCTTGCACACTGTAATCCAGATTGTTCACAATAAAATAAGAGTATTCTTCCATGAAACTTTACCTTCATCAGTAATAAGCAGTAATAACAGTACATAAATCAGAATTTGGTATAAAATATGCAAACTTGCCTTCTGAAAATCATTATTTTCTGCTATGGTACCATGGACAACTAATGAGATGTTAAATGTTGTGACCTGCACTCAACAGAAATTCAACCATCAGTACATCACAATAATGAATGTATGGGTAGTTACTTAACTACTACTTTTGAAAATATTATAAACAGGAAAGCATTAACACTTTATATTAAATTAGAGATCTCTTCAAACATATTAAGCTAAATAGCAGCTACATCTTTGCTACTGAACCTAGCAAGACATCTTAACCAACTCTACTCAGCATTCAGAATACACGTTTTGCTGCTTTGCAGACAACAATCGAAACATGGCTACTGTAAAACATGCATAGAAAAAGCTAATCGACATGTTAGTTTCATCTGAAGAAAAAAGATAGGTTATGAAAGAATGAAAGGATTCTAGTTCCCTCAGGCCCTACTCCCATACTTCATTTCGCTAGCAATTAAAATAACCTAAACACAGGCTCAACATTCAAAACATGGGGAAAAAAATGTCATGTACTAATTGTCATTCAGTTTAAAGTTTAATATTTCTAAATACATTCATAATACATAGATAATATTTCCTCCATTAAATGATCATTGATCTAAGTAATATTAACCGCATGAACAAAGAAACATTCCAAAACTATCTAACTACTGAGTTTATGAACCAACCATATCCCTTGACACTTCCCATGGTGCTCCAATTATAACCTCGTCCACATAGCGGCATGCTAAAAAGCTTAGACTTCTCTCATGAAGATTCATAGTAGGACGATGTGCTCCTCTAGTTGCAATGTAAGCCATTAGCAAAGGAATATATTTTCTGAAATTCTATGCCTTTATTGATAAGATGAGAAGCCAATTTATAATGGCTGATTACAAAGAGACACTACTACAAAAAAGCAAAGCTGTGACACTTATAATTGTATTAGCTGTGACGCTAGTGAAATGCCATCTATGTGAACGCTACTAAAAAAAGCTGTGGCGTTTGGAAGCGCCACAGATTTTTAAATTTTTTTTTTAAAATAACCTCCTGTGGCGCCTGGCCGGCCAGGCGCCACAGGAAGTCCACCCTCCCCAGGCGCCACAGGAGGTATGCCTCCTGTGGCGCTTGGCTGGCCAGGCACCACAGTAGGCCTACACCTCTTGTGCCAGGCGCCACAGGAGGTGTTTTTTTTTTTTTAAATTTTTCGTATTAGTTTTTTTTAACATATTTTTTCCTCATATTTTTTGGGTTCTTCGTATTAGTTTTTTTTTAGCATATTTTTTTCTCATATATATCTCCCATACATATATAATTATAGTCTGCAAGGTTTAATAAGAACAATAATAGATAATTTTAAAATGATACCAACAAATGATTGATTAGCTAAAGTAGTACTGAAAATTGTTATACAATATACTGTAAACCTAGCTGAATGAAATATAATACAACAAATTCAACTTCAACAAACATGCGTGACACAACAATTGGCAATTAGAAACAACACAAAATAGACCATCTAGTGAATTTAATAGTATATATAGCTACCTAGAGATTTGCCTAAACACATATTCACACCATTCCTCGATCACTTCATTAACCTGATGGTCTGTCAAAGCGTCACAACGTTGATCTTCATAATACTACAGATATATACAATCAGACACAAGTTAGAATGAATTAAAATCAGTAAAACATAATTGTCAGGCACTAATTCAATTTCATTACAACACAATATGAAGTGCAACTAAATGACTTACTTTTTGAAGAATAAATGGTTGATCATGCATAATAACATCCTTCATAAATTTCATGATATAGTACCCACAATCATTGTCATTAGGTTGGAAAGGGCACTGCAAAAATATAATGCAATATTTAACTCTGTTCATGAATAAAAAGTGTTTACTAACAAAGTCTAAGTAAAGTCAAATATCAATACCTGTATCTTCTTTCAAGGATAGCTAAGGCAGGGGTCAGTAGCTTTAGAATAGTTTAACGAGACAGACGGCCGATACGCAGTCAATGCGCTAACAAAAGAAACAGAAAATGATTACTTTTGGTTATTCAATCACGTTCGCAAATATTTATACATAGGCACGTATACTTACCTACTGATCAATAGCATCATATCAAAACAGTCTTGTGGAAGACCATTTTTTAGAGGATCCACATAATAAATGCGAGGGCCTGAAGGTTCCGCTGGATTGATAACGTTCAATATCCAATGGCGCCTAAAATATATTTTAAAATTTTTTTTTGAACAATCATGTTATGATAGAAGTTAAACAATAAAAACAAAAATTGTACCAATAATAACTTACCCCGCATTATACGGCACTAAAAATAATGTATTTGCTGTCGCTTTCTTGCTAAAGTAATCTTTCAGCTCATTAGACTGCGCATTTACATCTACTTTACCCTCATGATGACCAACGAGAAAAGGGTTGACAAATGCGAATTGGACCCTGTGTGTATCCATTAAAACGTCTTGGTCTAAATACTTGGTATAAAACATACAGTGTCATGAGAAACAAAAGAAATGGAACGAGATATATTAATAACAGTGATAAACGATGATAGTGAAGTACCTTATCCAGATGTTGATAGCCGAAGCACTAACCCAATCACGAGCACATATATCCTGCACGACCTCGACAGTAACATAATCAACTAGACCACCAACATTGTAGATATGTCTTGGAATACATAATTGCACTACTCCCTCACCGATCAATTATGGTGCAATCAATATTAATTGATCGAGAAATAAGGTCTGTCTTCTTCTGCTCTGTTGGCTAGCCGATGCTTTTGACTTGGGTTGTGTTGTTGAAGACTTTGAAATCTTACCCTGCGCAAATCAGAAAATTAAATCACAGTTTGAGATGAAAGTTCGAAGGAAAAGTGCAGGGAATTTTGAATGAACGACCTTTTCACACGGCTCGATAAGACCTATTGGCCAAGCAACATAGCCACCTACAACATCTGCCACCTTATTTTGCTCATCCCGAGACGGGATCGGTAAGAGGGCGTCTTCATTCGTGCAGACGTCAACCCTCATCCGGAGTGTGTTATCGGGCAACGGTGAATTGTGCAGTATGTCCTCACCAGTGTTGTAGGCAACGCCCACTGCAACCGCGTGCTTGGATGCTTGCTCGACATATAGCTTGCATTGAAATTCGCCCTACGGAAAATAGAGTTAATATGTTAAAGTTTGCTTAATTATAATTTAACATAAAGTTAAGTAGAAAAGAAATTAATTACCGAAGGAAAAGGGACTTTAGGCATGGAATTGTAGCTATCTCTGAAACTTGGGCTATCACAGAACGGAACATTTGGTGTTGGCCTACCCTGGACCAACTGTTGTATTTGTGTTGTTAACAACGCATTCTGTTCTTGCATCAAACGCATTTGTTCGGTGAATTGTTCTTCTCGTTGTTCCTTGTAGCACATTTGTTGTTGAAGTTCTTGGATTTGATGCTTAAAGCTAGACATCTTGTCACACAGGTGGGAAACATCACTTCTACTCGAGTGCTTCTGACGTCCGAAGTATGTTGATGGAGTGACTGCAAAACCAGTACCCCGAACACGACCATCATACTCGGGTACTGGTAACGCTCTGCTCAATAAATCGTCCCGACCAACATAGGTCACCAACGCAGGATCCTCCCGTGTCATTTGTCGCTTTCCCAAAAAGAATTACAATGAAAATTAGTTATTATAAATGGAGTTCATTTAAGTAAAGCCAATTATTTATTGAACGCATAATATAATTGAATACTTACACAATATTCGGCTACTCTTCTTGCTTCCTCACTACGAATTTCACCTTTCTTATTTGTGACACCGGCTATCCACAGATCATGTCGTGGAACCTGCGTAATATCTGAGCCTGATTCTTGTATCTGCACATCAAATTTAGTCGAAGTTAAATGATATTCATACAATTTTTATTACGAATGAAATAATCATCAGTTCGTACCATTTTTCTTTCTAACCGTGCATATGAAACAGGTCCTTGTGTGTACCGGTATGGCATGTTGGTCGCGTTAGCTCGATTTTTCTCGCTCAACTCCTAGTTAAATCAAAATAATTCATATAAATATATAAATGTTATTTACAAATACGTACATTACACGTAATAGGGAAAGACAAACAAATCCCCTTACCAGGAAATCAGGAGTTGTATGTGTTCTGATAAACTCATTCCACATTTCTTGAGTGATGATTCCTTCGTACAATGGATAAGGCGGTGTAGTAATGATATCATCATTATCATCCCTCAAGAAATATTTGACAAGATCAGAATGAAACTTTCGCATAAGTTTTCTGGCTTTTCTCATTACGAAGTTCTTCCGATAATCATCAATAATAAAAATACTCTGTAAACAAGTCAAAAAACATATATAATACGTAAGATTGAAATGAAGTGAAACAAAGCAAACCAAATAATTATATAATTAAGGTGTTACCTGTACTTCAGCCCAAATCACATTCTCATAACTTTTCTTTTCCATTTTCCAATTTTGAACTGTAATAGGGACTCTGTCTCGAACCGTAGTCCCGATGAAGTTATTTAAGGAGGTACTGTTCTCGCCAAACGGGTTTCCATTTTCATTCTACTCCAGTTGTAACTTGATTCCGTTACGTCTCAGTCTGATCAACCTTGCCATAATTGTCCTCCCACGTCTGACGTTCTCCTCAAATCTTTGTCTACCAATGTGCCTGGGAACATTATCAATGTCATCATGTGGTGAGTCCATACTCCTGTAAGTGAAATAAACCAAATCAAAACATCAGTGCACAATGGTCTTGTATGTCAACGAAAGCAAATTATTTTGAAATTTATAAAAACATATGTACAAGTAAACAAGTCAAGGAAATCATTATCTTTTCCTTTTTCTCGTCTGATATAAAATTTTATTCTTCAGAATTTGTGTTGGATAGAGAATTGTGTTCCTCTTGACCCAAGTTCCCTCTTCATGATCATGTCTCACGTATAGGGGTCCATCTTCGTCTTCATCTGCATCTCCATCTATATCAATCTCTGCTGACCACAAATTCTCAAACGAAGGATCATCATTATTGATGTTCAAATATTCATTACTTTCAAAATCAACTTCTGCTTGACGATTCTTGTTGGATGGAAGTACAATAGACCAATTCTTCTTAGCAGGATCAGGAATGTAAAATGCTTGTTCTGCCTGTGCTGCTAAAATAAAAGGATAATCTTCATACCAAACCTTAGAAAGGTCCACTTGCACAAAGCCTAAGTCATCTATCCGCAATCCACTGTTGTTGTTAACCCATTGACATTTGAAGATAGGGACCCTGAACATAGAGTAATCTAACTCCCATATACGTTCAATGACACCAAAGTATGACATTGATGCATAGACAGGGTGTGTGTCTTTAGCACTGGACCTATGCCAAGAATCAGCAACAAGTGTTACCCCACTATTCTGTATTGTGCTCTGTGTATCATGGTCTTGTGTATAGAATGTGTAACCGTTGATTGCATAACCATTGTAAGATAATACATGTAAGCTCGGTCCCTTCGACAGGCACTTCAATTTTTCAGAAACTGAATCAGGATTCCTCTCCATCTCATCGTTAATGCGATTTTTCAACCAGCCTGCAAATTGTTTATTGTGTTCTGTTGTTAATAAATTTTCATTCCTATCACCATGTACCAATTGGAGAGCATCCTTGTGTTCTTCTACATACGGTTCGACCTCATCAGTGTTATGTAGGACATACAAGTGGGCTTGGTCCCATTCAGTCACTGATATCGTTATTACATCGCTCCCCGTTGTTCCTTTCCCTGATCTTCGGCCATCATGACGGGACTTGGGGATCCCTACAGGGTCAACATTTGATAGAAAATCAGCACAGAAGTCACTTGCTTCTTCAACCATGTAACTTTCAGCGATACAACCCTCTGGGCGATATCTATTTTTCACATACCCTTTTAATATTTTCATGAATCGCTCATTTGGGTACATCCATCTTAAGTACATTGGACCGCACAATTGAGTCTCTTTAACCAAGTGTACAGTTAGATGTACCATAATGTCAAAAAAAGAAGGTGGAAAATACATTTCAAGTTCACACAGAGTACACACAATCAACCTTTGCAAATCTTGTAACCTGGTTGAATCAACCACTTTACTGCATATCAACTTGAAAAACACGCAAAGTTTCGTAATAGTGTTCCTTAATTTTTTGGGTAAAATGGATCGTATACCAACCGGTAGGAAATTTTGCATGAGCACATGACAATCATGAGATTTAAGATTCTTTAACTTCAACTCTTTTACCGATACAAGGTTCTTTATATTTGAAGAGTAGCCCTCAGGAACTTTAATTCCTTGCAGAAACTCACAAAACAATTTCTTTTCTTTCCTTGACAGAGTGTATGCCACTGGCGGTAGATAGGTACGAGACCCTTGCTCAATCGGTGCCAACTCTTCTCTAATTCCCAAGTTCACTAAATCTAACCTCGAATTGACACTGTCCTTGCTTTATCCTTGGATATTAAGAAACGTGCCAATTAGACTATCACAGATATTTTTTTCTATGTGCATTACATCAAGAAAATGCCTCACATATAAAGACTTCTAATATGGAAGTTCAAAGAAAATTGACTTTTTCTTCCAACCGCTTGTCTCGATTTGTTTTGCAAAAGGCTTGCCAAAATTGTTATCCAAGTCTTTTACCTTGGAATACACCTGGGAACCGGTCAACATCTCCGGCAGGCTACCTTCTTCTGCATCACCATTGAAAGGCTTTTTCCACTTCTTCCAACAATGTTGTGATGGTAAGAATCTTCGATGCCCCATGTAAACATTTTTCTTACAATGATGAAGTCGCACTGAATGAGTGTCATCTTCACATATAGGGCATGCACCATATCCTTTGACGTTGTATCCTGACAAATTTCCATAAGCAGGGAAATCATTAATTGTGCCAAACAACATGGCTTTCAAAGTGAAACTTTCTTCCATGTACCCGTCATACACACTAACGCCTTCATCCCAAAGCAGCTTCAAGTTATCAATTAAAGGAGCCAAGTATACATCTATATCATTCTCAGGTTGCCTTGACCCAGAAATTAACATGGACAACATCATAAACTTGCGTTTCATGATTAAGTGTGGAGGAAGGTTATAAATCATCAATATCACCGGCCACGTGCTATGTGTGCTACTCTGAACACCGTGTGGATTAATTCCATCAGTTGACAGTGCAAGGCGAAGGTTCCTGACTTCATCAGCAAAGTCAGGGTACTCATGATCAATTTTTTTCCATTGAGGAGCATCTGCAGGGTGCCTAAGCTTCGTGTCTTTAATCCTTTCATCTGCATGCCATGTCAACTGCTTAGCAATCTCTGCATTACTATACAGTCGCCTGAATCTCAGAACAATGGGAAAATACCGTAGCACCTTCAAAGGACTTTTTCCTTTCTTCTTCCTATATCGAGATGCGTTGCATTTAGGGCACTTCTCTAACGTTACATACTGATTTCGAAATAATACGCAATCGTTAGGACATGCATGTATCTTCTCATATCCCATACCGGTTGTAGAGCAAAGAATTCACTTTGCCTCGTATGTCTTCGTAGGAAGTACATTTTCTTCTGGAAGCATATCTTGCAACAGTTCAAGCAATGCGGTGAAACCCGAATCACTCAATCCGTAGCGAGCTTTAAAGTTGTACAACTTCAACACTGCTAGCAATCTTGTGTATTTAGTACTTCCGACATATAATGGTTTCTCTGCATCACCTTTCAACTCTCATATTCGTTAGGGTAGTTATGAAGCACCCCTTCAACCATATTTACCATTTCTTCAAGACCATCATCTTCATCAAACATACTTTGATCAAATTCATCCGAGGCATCACCCGTGGTATGCACCCGATCACTATATGCATCGTTGGTCTCACCATGCCTTGTCCATCGTATATATGTTTGATCAATACCATAACACACTAAATGATCTAGCAAATCAAGTTGACTAATCTGCTTTCCAAAACAACAAGATAAGCAAGGACATAAGATTTTGCTAGGATCTTTTGTGTGCTCAGTTGCAAATGTAATAAAATCCTTCACCCCATCTATATATTCCCTTGAACATCGATTAGATGACATCCATTTACGATCCATCTATGGGCTTCAATCTATTTGTTTTTAAAAAGTACGTGGTTAGTTGTATGACTATTGCATTTACTAATTACTTTTATATTCTCTTACCAATTTTAATTTAAAATAACAAACACCACATGAATCTTCATAATTGAAGTTTTCTAAGTCTTAAACTAAATGTTTAAATTGCCAAATAATTCATTAATTATTCTCAGGTATTATAATAATTTTTTACAACTCATAACAAAAGAAACCATATTTGCCACAATATATCATAGTTAAATTAGAAAACATTACAACTCAATAAATAAAATACAAGTGTTAAGAATATATAAATAATTATTTTGCTTATGCAATTAATCAATAACAATCATTAGAACACCTACAAATTATAACTATTAAATTCAACTAAAATCACATTTGTAAGCTCAAAATTTAAAAAACATACCATAAATAGAAGCTTCAATAGACTAATGAAATGAAACTACAAACACAAATTAAACATAAAAAAATCAATAAAATATTTGAGGTTCTAAGTTATTTTTTTTAATAATAATATGTGTAATAAACATCAATATATAATAAAATCAAATATGATGAGCTTATTTCAAAAAATATGATTCAGAAAAAAAAAATAAAAAAAATAAAATGAAAAAGAAAGCATATTCCCAACATTAATTATCTCCTTATTGTATGTTTTTCCCTTTACGGTTTTAGTTAATATATTTAAAGTTAAACAATATAGACAAATTATATTTTATTTTATTAAATATTAACATTGATATATATTGATATATTAAAGTCATTTTATCCATATTTTAAAATTATTAAATAAGTTAATGACTCAATTAACGAATTATTCAATTTATTATCCTGATTTCAATTTTTCCTATTTTCATTGGGTTTAGATGGGATTTTCTCTATTATAGTTTAATAAGATAATACAAAAAATTATTTTCTTACCTCTACAAAATAGCACTAACACAAATATATATTAAATACGTGAAATAATATTAAATAAATGATTTTGATTTTTGGAAATGAAATAATTTGAAGAAGCTTTAAAAGAAATAGCAGTATTATTAAAAGTTAATTTGATTATCTAATTTCAAGTCACTTGTATATTAATTATTGTCGTTCAAATTTATGGTTATATATAACATATAAATTCAATTCTTTCATTGTTCTTGTAACTTGTTGCATTAATTTCTTAGAACTAGTGAGAGCTAAAACACAGTACACACACGCCTACAATGGGGATCATATCGGATAAGTCTCTAGTAATGGGAATATATATATATAGTATACACGCACAAACAACACACACATTTGTATATTATATATATATATATATATAGATGTTGTGTAAAGAGCAAGGAAACAAAACTAAAGATGGTCCACCCACAGAAAAAGAAAAATCTGACGAGAGAGAGAGAGAGAGCGCATGGGCACCACACATACACTTTGTATATTTACTTGTCTTCTCCTCAATAATTTTATTTACATTCTTTATTTTGTTCCTGTGTTGATGAAATTACATACTATATACATGCCTATTTCTAATTTGGTTTATGTACTAGTATAATAACACCATGCATGAAGAAGATGACTATATATGACATATAAATATACAAGCATGCGTGTCATAACAGGGAAAAAAAAGCATCGCAAGCATGCCATAAAAAAAAAGCCAGAACAACCTGAAAAAAAAAATTAATAAAAACAAAACGCAAGTTGAACTTACAGGTTGATCAGTGCAGTGGAGTGGGGGACCACGTAATTGCTGTTGGTGACGCAATCTTCACTGAGGGAAGGAAGAAATTTGAGCTACCAAATGGAGTGGGGACCAAAAAGTTGTAGACAATACAAAGAAAAGGGAATAATAGGGACAAGAGTGGGGTTGGCAGTTGGGAAAAAACAGACGTGTGCTCGTGTGAGTGTAGTTTTAAGATGTGAAGATAAGAAAATGGAAGGAAAGGGAGAGCACGCACAGATAGATGAAAGTGAAAATGAGAGAGTGAATGATTAAAGATAGAGAAAAAGGTAAAGAAAGAGATGGAGGGTGTCGGCGGGAAAAGGAAAGTGATTGGGGGGGGGGGAGGCGGCAAAACAAAAGGATAAGGGGGTGGGGTGGGATGGGTTCTGATTGGTGGGGAAGGGATAGAAAATCCAATTTTTTTTTTTTTAAAAAAGGGTTAGGGGTGGCACCTGACCAGGAAGGCGCCACCCCTGAAATTTTTTTTTTTTTGTAAAAAAGGATCAGGGGTGGCGCCTGACCAGGCAGGCGCCACCCCTGACAAAATTTTTTTTTTAAAAAAGGGTCAGGGGTGGCGCCTGCCTGGTCAGGCGCCACTCCTAACAAAAATAATTTTTTTTTTAAAAAATGAGTTAGGTGTGGCGCCTGACCAGGCAGGCGCCACACCTGACCATAAAATTTTTTTTTTAAAAAAAATGGTCAAAAGCTAGTGTGGCGCCTGGCGTGTCAGGTGCCACAGCTGGTACCAGCTGGTCAAGTATGGCGCCTGCCTGGCCAGGCGCCACACTTGACCATACCAGCTGTGGCCCCTACCCTTCCAGGCGCCACAGCTGGTAAAAAAAAACATAAAATATAAAAAAAAAATAATAAATGAGCAGCTGTGGCACTTCATTAAGGAAGGGCCACAATATGTGTGGCACCTTTCAATCTTTTTGTAGTAGTGAGATAATAACAGAATTATGAAATTAAATTTGAAATTCAAAAAAATACCAACAACTCTTAAATCTAGCTATTGACTCACTAGTGGATACTAACAACCCTTAAATTTAGCTACTGACTCAACTGGTGGAATATTCCACTTATTTAATAAAATTAATCAAGGAATTAAGTTCTATTCTTCTCTTGCGTGTTTCCTTTCCTGGTGTAAATTAGGCAATAACGAGGGTCATTATCAGTATACAAGACAAATTGAAAAGTAATTACTTCAAGTTCGATACAAGAACTAAACTTGAGAAAATTTAAGTCCAACTAGTCAAATTCAAGTTCACTCTACAATAAATATATAATTACATGTTAATAAAATTAATAAGAATTGCTAACTAATACAATAGTAAATAACAAGTAATTAAACCCATAATTGACTCACTTTAATCTTCTTTAGGAGAATAATAACAATTTATTTATCACTCAAATCATCCTTTCAAATCACAAATCTTAAAATTTCTTAACTCTGTTTTACTCAATAAAATCTTTAACAACAATAATTTATTCTACAATCATTATCCTCAAACATTCCAATTTCCTTAACAATCCTTAACCTCAACAATTTAAGGTCATAGATCACTTCTCATGAGCCCAAATCAGTCATTAAAATCCTTGGATAATCTCTATATCATAATCTCACATTAATCACTCTGTTTCATATGTTAAAGTTTTACCTCCAACACACCAATAGCCATAAAATCATTAATATTAACATTCTAGACCAATTAAATCTCTTTTCTAGCTTCTTTGAGCATAACATAATTATTAAACAACATTTGAAACTCTCTCAAAATCCTAACCCCAAAATTTTCACTAATTAGCAGAGTATTACCCTCATTAGAAAGAGAAAAATACATAGAACAATTTTTATGAAGGTAGTTTAATAAGAAAAAAAGATTTTAAATACCAAAATTATTTGAAAAGCATAGTTCTCAGACCCGGACAGGACCGGCCGGTTGGGCCCGGGAACCGCCGAATCGGGCATCAGACCGATCCGGTCCGGTGACCCGGTCCGGTCTGAGTTTTTTATTATTTTTTTAAAATCAATTTTTTTAATTTTTTCTTTAGAATTTCATACTAATAAATCTAAAATCTCCAATTTTTCACCGGTTTGGCCCGGGTTAAGCTCCGATTTAACTCTGATCTGACCCACTGACCCTTAACCCAATACTCCGATCGATTCAATACCCAGTCCAAGTCTTAATAACTTACTGAAAAGTTTAAAACCTTCCCTAAAATGATGATGGAAATACACCTCTGGTCCTTCTCGCCAAATGACACAAAGATGCATTAAAGCGGTGGGGTTGGGTATTTAATAACACCCTCACCGACTTTCACTAAAGGGCCACGTGCCCTTTAGTTTAATATATATATTTTTTATTTCTTTTTTTTATTTTTTCATTTTTTTAAAATCATATTTTAACCAAACCCCCTTTTTTTTATTTCAATAATTACCTACTAAATTTTTTTATAAATAATTATTTTCTAATTATAATTATATTATAGAAATAAAAATGAGGATGTTATAGTTACAGCTAATTTCGCCACCACTGCCATCGGTTTCTCTCTCCACCATCGTCATCTCGATCTTATATTCCTCATATCCTTGTTTTCACCACACCTTTAGTCGTGCTAAGTGCAAATCACAACCATACCTTCTCACTGGTGGTCGGTGTGGGATTTGAAGACGGAACTAGCACCCTTACTCTGAGGAAGAATCACTCCACCCATCTCAACCTTCTATGCTGCACAATTTTAGTAAAAATGAGAGATGTTATGAGTATAAATGATCAATTAAAAAGTGTAATTATATACTGTCGTAAACAAGTAATACAGAAGTGAGTAGAGTATCGTTTTCTTGAGGATTGATCACTAAGTACCAAAAATGGGCAATTTTAATTCTATTAAGTCGATCAATTAGTTGGTGATTGAGAGTACAAAATAAAAAATGATTAAATATGAATGAAAATAATATAAAAACAACTATGAGTAAAAGCCCTAGGGGTCATATTTCACTTAACAAATTTTGAATTGAATCACTTATCTATTCTGGTCCAATTTATTCTACATGATTGTTAGCCGAGTTTTCCTAATTTAATTACTAATAACCTCTTTCAAGGTCAATCAATTCTATAACTAATTGCTAATCCAATATATTCCTATATAAATTCAACCAATTAAACATGTATTAAGATTTATGGAACTCATTAAAACTACATAACTCATATGAATATATTCCTATTTCATATGCAAGTTATTGTTTTAATTATAGGATCTATACACATGCATTTCCTTCCAGTCTCAACATACATATTGAAATCATTCAAAAGTGGCCAATTAATTGAAAGCATTAAGAACAATAATTAAAACTCAATCATGAAGGAAAAATTTAAAACTAGATTTAATAAGATAAGATTCAATCCGTCATTAGTAAGCTACATTATCACTCTAGGAAAATAAAAATTTAACTCATAATAAAATTAAAAACAAAACCAAAATAAATTGAAAACTTCATAAACATTGCATAAAACTTGATTATTAAATTCTAAAACATAAAAATATAACAGCTAAATACATGAAAATGGAGAAATCTAGCCGTCCCTTTAGGAGGTAAAACGTTCCATATAGGTGGCAACCTATACCATCTATAAAGGAAGTCTACTTAAGCCTTCTAAGATGGATCATGTAAGAAGCAAATACAATGTATTAAACTACTTTAAAATGGTGTATGTGGAGAAAAGAAGAAAGTAATGGATATGAAATTGTGTGTGTAATATATGAGGGAGATGATGATTATATATAGCAAAGAATGGAGTTGGTGGGATGGTTGGTGAAATGGTAGATGAAATGGAGTTGATAGAATTTCACATTTTGATTTTAATGAAAATTGTAGCTCTAGATCTTATCTTAAAAACGTAAGTGGAAACTCCTCATTTCAATATTTACAGCCCCAATTATGGGCAAATTAATGGGCAAAGATCAAACTTGAACAAATTCACGTTCTCAACTTCCAAGCAAAATTCGAAATTCTTGGAGATAGAACTGAATTTTAGCCTCAACAAAAAAGTTGTAGAGTTCTTTCTTAGCTTTTTATCCATATAAAGAATGTTCCAATTTGACACCTAGAACTCTAGATATTGCCTGAAAACTGAAACAGGGTTTGATTTAGTATTTTTCAAGAAATTCTATTTTATGCTAAAATCATTATTTATTTATCAATTACACCCAAATTCATTAAATTGAGTTCAAATATCATCCACAAAATCATCATATAAGGAAAAATAAATATTCAAATATTTTACTTATCAAGAGAGGAGAAGGTGATGTAGGTGGGGGAGAAGATGAGAGAGAAGGGGCGTATTTTGATAAAAATGCTGAAACATTCAAAACCCAAATTCCTCCCCAATCACCTCTTTATCATTACAAATGTTAACAGATTTTTTGGGGTTTTAGTAATTGAGATACTCCCTCCGGTCCTAATTATAAGACAAAGTTGACTTTTTTGGAAAAATTAAGGAAACAAATTAAATTAATTTAAAGTATTTATACTTTTAGTATCCTTGGATTATATATTAGTTTATTAGTCAAATTAATTATTTTGAAGAAAAAAATAAAAATAAAAATACTCTAAAGTAATTTAATTGGCTTCCTTAATTTCTTCAAAAAAATCAACTTTATCTTATAATTAGGACCGGAGGGAGTAACATTTATATGTTTTTTTCCCTATAAAATATACTTCCTTCATTTTAAAATACAAGTATTTCAAATAAACATACACAAGATAAAACACATAAATTACAAAATTCAATATATAAATAAAATTTTGGACTACATTACCAAATTTGCGATTCATTAAAAGCACCATTGTGTTAAATAAATTAAAATTGTTGGCATAAATAAAGGCAAAATAGGGAAAATGTTATTAATTGTTTGCTTTGAATTTTAAAAAATATCAATTATAAACTGAAGCGAAAATAAACCTCTAGAAAGACCTATATATATATATATATATTTTTTTTTTGCCATCGTAGAAAGACCTATATATATTAAAATGGAAGGAGTAAAAATCAACTAGAAAGAAAATATATAATCTGATAACAGTCGTTGTTCACATTTTAAAGTTATGATGTTGGAGGACAGATGAAGGTTTCCAACCCAAAAATTAAAATAATTGTTCTCAATCGAATCAGTGACAGACCTTAATCTTTAAGTGTTTTTATAACAAAAGGATGATGATTTTTAAAATATCATTTGATATATGATATTCTCGTAAATTCTACATATAAGATGTAGTGACATAATTCGCAAAATTAAATAAATTAATAATTTAATATTATCTTGCATAAAATAGTATTTATCAATTTTCTTCCTTCACGTGTCCAGAACTGCACGTCTCTAAGATTAACCCCTCACTTACCCACATTGACTCGAATACATTATTCTATTACGCGGTACTGCCTCATATCCTTGGTATTTAGCATAAAAGCTGGTCGGAAATTATATCTGGTTTTAAATATAAGATTTTAATTCATTTTATTTTTTAAATTCATATTTTTTTAAAAAAAATATCCTTATTGATTGCACACATTAAGGATTTTTTATCATTGGTATTCATGATGAAAGGTGATATTTTATGAAAAAAAATTTATATTTGTTTTAAATAACTAATATAAATAATTTCATTAATTTATCTAAATTAGTCAATTAGCTCTTATATTAAGGATCAAATGTAGTATTAATTACTACCTCTAGTCCCTAATAAAAACTAGCTGGGGGTTTGAATTTGGTTATAAATATAAAATTTAAATCCATTTTGTTTTCCATGTTTATCATTTTTTTCTAAACTATCCCTAATGATTACACATGTTAAGGGAGTTTGAATCAAGAGATCATTTAATGCACATGATTTAAGAGGTATATTTTGGGAAAACTAGCACACATTTTTTACAAATAACTAATTTAATTAATTTTCTTAATCTATTTAAATTAGCCAAGTAGATATTATATTAAGGATCAGAGGTAGTAGTACCTCTGGTTCTAAATATAGGATTTACATAAGAAGTTTACTTTGGTCATAAATATAATACCATAATTCACTTTGTCTATCAAATTTATAACTTTGTTTTCAAAGTATCATCACTATTAATTGCTTATATGAAGGGAATTCCCAATACACTTAATTAAAAAGAGAAAAAGACACTTAAATATCACTTGAACTTCAAAATCCTAAACTGGTTTTGTTGACAAAAAGAGTAATGTGATTGACAAAAAAAATATAACATGCCCCCTCAAGTTGAACACTATTTATCTCAAAAGTGCTCAACTTGAACAACACAAACTAGAGGGTGTAAGGTGATTTAAACCAAACGATTTTCAATCTACAACATAATACAAAGATGTCTTCATAACACTCTTCTCAATGTCAACTTGTTAGTTCTGAGATGCTTCAATCAGTAAGCTTCTGCAATCACTCCCTTGCACACAGGAGTGCCACACCCAAGCACTATTAAGATCTTGAATTAAATTTGATAGATGAGGAAGATGCATAACACGTGGCCTTGAATTAACGACACACTATCACATCCATGTCCTACTTGTACTTGAATGTAGATAAGCTATGCTGCTTTCTTCATGAAGTCAACCAAGAACTTAAGATTGATTCTGGCTTTGTCAATGCGAAAAGTCCTGGAGCTGTAGAATGGCGTGAAATGGCATCTTGTGAGGGCTTACCCATTCTGACAATATATGCCACTGAAAGATGTCCTCCTTCATTTCTTCTCCCTTTTCTCATTGATCCATAGCTTTTTCTATTGTAGTCCCAGTATCTCTCAGGCGTCCCATAGTATTCTTCCTCTTCACTGTTTGCAGTAGTACTCTCTTTAGCATCAATGTTACTATCATTACGTGTAACTTAAGATTCTGACAATGCTCTAATCTCCTTGACTTTTCAAGATCATTGCAAAGAATAATATGCCATCTGTCATGCTTTAAAATTCACCCTTAAAAATGTCATACACTTCCAGGATTAATCAAAACAAGCTGCAACCTCTTCTAATTGCAATCTTCTTCACTCTTAAAAAAATCTGATCCTGCAATGTATATATTTACCTTGCCTAACACTGTCATGATTTCCACAAGAAAGGCACCAAAAGTTCATCATTCTTCAGTTCGAGGCCATGTTTTCCCAGCGCCTAAGCAAGACCCAATTGCAAAAATATCATGGATAACAACAAATGATGTAATCTCTTCATCCATGTGTTTCCATTCAAGAGGTGGAAGCCAATCTGCTTGCATCCCTTGGAAGAAGCCACATAACAGGTTGAATTGTTGCTTGGTGTGCACATGTACAAGCACAAAATAACCCTCTACGTTTCAAGCTCTTATTTAATTCGCTGCAAAGTTCTCCGTTTCATATTGATTTGTGGGCTTCTTACAAATATTTCTAACAAGTGATATTTAAGTATTTTTTTCCTGAACTAACACGTACTCCCCCTTGCATTGCGTGGGGAGCATTGACTTCATCCATCATAATTAAACAAACAAATGCTCAACTAACATTTAACAATCTCTAAATTGTTAACAATCCATACACATAATCCAAAGACAAACAAATACATAAGGAAGCATATTAAGACACACATTGCAATTCTGTTAGTGCAATCTCCAATGGTGCACAGACATTTGTTCATTACTCCTTATGTTGGAGCTATATCGAATTCCTACTAATGTGCATTGCTTTGAAGTTATGTCCTCCAGTGATGCATTCCAACCTGCCACAAATTTCGTTACCTACAATAAACAGATTTTAACAATAGACAAATTAAATGAATTGCTGCTTCATATTTGAATAACCAAATAAGGTAATCAACATTGCAAAATATTTCATTTCCATAAATTAAATAAGGCATCTATCGTTTTTGGTAGTGAAACTAAAATCTTGCATGACTGCAACTTGCATCATAAAAGAACAGCCATACAACCTAAATAAGCACAAATATATTAAACAGCAAATTCCTTAATGAAATTATCATTTACCTGGACAAAAAATTTATATTGTTATGTCAAATTTCTAAAGACCTCCTTGTAAACCACATTTCTTGTTGTCCTGGTCCTTGAATCAGCATTACTGGGCACATATATCTTCAATCCATTCATGCTTTTAACCCTAGATAAGGTAACATATAATTGATCATGCGTAAAGACGGGCTTTGAGAGATATAGCCCTACATGATGAAGTGACTACCCTTAACTTTTGTTAATTGTTATTGCAAAGCTAAAGTTGATTGGGAATTGTCTTCTACACAAATTAAATGGTCATCTACTTTCAGAAGGATTCATATCCATCCTGTGAATTAGAACTCTCTGATTAGGATTGGAACTATTCAATGTGATAGCCTCAATGACATTTTTGAAACACGCAGCCTTATTCCATTGCATAACCCAGAGGACTGGTCTATATTCCTTAACAATATAATAGGAGCTCCAACCTTCAAGGTAAGTTTGTGCGGTGGCATTCCAGAGCTATCAATGGTATTAAGGAATTAGGTGGTGTGAAGGTTGTAAAAGCTATCAATGTCCTCGGTTGACTTGCAAACAGAGTCACAACTTAGGAAATCATGTGCTTCTCCTGGTAATAGTAAGCACATATAGTCATTAATTTGACCCACCATCTCTATGGTTGGAGCAAGTATTGCTCTATCATTGAAGTAGTTATTGTTGCATAAATTGTCTCCCAAGTTGTTGTAAGTAGTAGCCACAATTGATTGTATTGGATTTCCATTGTCTACCACTAATAAATGTTGAGGATCTTAATCTCTGCCACACCATCTTCAAATGAACTTAACTTACCATCACCAACATCTAGAAGCCATTTACTAAACCATTGTAATTGTTTAATCTCTTCTTCTGAAAGTCCTGCAGTTGGCTTTATGTTTCTTGTTAGATCGAAGATCCTGCAATGGTCCCAAAAGGATGATGAGCTTATACATGCATTCACAATAGTTGCTCTAGTCGCTATTGGCACAACAGGAAGAATTTGACGAAAGTCACTACCCATAATAATGCATTTCCCACCAAAGATACTATATGAAAGCATAATACCCTTCAGAGTTCGATCAAAAGCTTTAATACAATATCGTTGAACCATAGGAACTTCATCCCAGATGATTAAATTTGTATTGATGATTAAGTTTGCAAGGGCTGAATTTTGTCTTATTGAACATGTAGAACACTCATTAATATGAATTGGGATAGCAAAACGTGAATGTGTTGTTCTACTTGAAGGAAGTAAAGTAGATGCGATCACTACTACAGAATATATATTTTACGTCCCTAAAGGACGTCCCTTTTTAAAAAAGGGAGGTAAAAAATAAAGGCGGTGGCATTTTTATAATTATAAATAAGAACTGAATAGCTTTAGATGTCCCCAATTTAAATAGGGACGTCTAAAATGTGACTTTACAAATTTTAGACGTCCCTATTTAAATTAAGGACGCTTAAAGTAAAAAAAAAATTCTTTTACTTTAGACGTCACCAATTCAGATTAGGGGAGTCTAAAGTCTGACTTTAGACGTCCCTATATACATTGGGGACGTCTAAAGTTTTTAAAATTTTTTTTTTGAATGAGGGACACCCTTTGGCGTGCCTCATATATATAGGGATGCCAAAGGGCGTCCCTGATGTATCATCAGGGACGCCATTTTGGCGTCCCTAATACTATTATTAGGGACGCCAAAATGGCGTCCCTGATGATAATCAGGGACGCCCTTTGGTGTCCCTATATATATATATATATATGAGGGACGCCAAAGGGCATACCTCATTCAAAAAAAAAATTTAAAAACCTTTAGACGTCCCCAATGTATATGGGGACGTCTAAAGTATGACTTTAGACGTCCCTAATCTGAATTGGGGACGTCTAAAGTAAAAAAAAAATTTAAAAAAAAACTGAACAACTTTAGGCGTTCCTAAATTAAATTGGGGACGTAAAAAACAATTCAAATTTTTACTGACAGTCTTTATTTGTCAGTCTTATACTACTTTTACACTCATCTTTCTTTTCCCATCGCCGCAAACATAAGAAAAGCCATTACCACCACGCGTTTTAACTCTTGCTTTTTCTTCTTTATATGCTCATTTTACTCTTACTTCTTCATTTCTCTCTCTTTTTTTCACCTCCAGATCTGTTATGCTTTCTTACTATTTTTTATTATTTTATCCTCTTTCTCTTTTTTCTTTGGGTTTTCCTTTTATTTTATTTTCTAACTCGTGTTGTTATGGTTTGTAGATTAGGACTCTGAAACATGCTTCATGGCTACGTTCCGCTGAGAAAACGAGGTTCATCTCTCCCTGTCGCTCTTCTCTATTCATTATTACGAGAAAATGAATTTCAATAATAGAAGGAGATAAGTTTTTTGCAACTGATTCCTCTTATTGTTTTCATCTTCTCCCTATGAGATTTCAAGTTTGGAGTTATTATTGTGTAGATTTGGATTTCAGACACTAGATCTATAATTTTATTGACGATGATCTGTAATTTCTGATTTTAAATACTGTTCAGTTCAGATCTGTAATATAAACAATTTTTTTAAAAAAAAAGCACTTTAGATGTCCCCATTTTAAAATGGGGACGTCTAAAGTCCCACTTTAGACGTCCCCAATTTAAAATGGGGACGTCTAAAGTGCCACAGTGACACTTTAGACGTCCCCATTTCAAATTGGGGACGTCTAAAGTCCGGACTTTAGACGTCCCCATTTTGAAATGGGGACGTCTAAAGTGTCACTGTGGCACTTTAGACGTCCCTTCTTAAAATGGGGACGTCTAAAGTCCAGACTTTAGACGTCCTTTTATCTACGGACGTTATTGCCATTTTTTACTATGTCGCTCACATAGACGTCCCCTTATTTTCAGACGTTAAAAGGCCTAAAAAAGGGACGTTAAAAATGTTTTTTTGTAGTAGTGGATGCCACTTGAAACTACAGTTAATGCAATATCTCCTTTAGCACGCATATTTGATGTTAATGCATTCCACAAGAATGTTTTCCCTGTCCCTCCATAACCATTTACGAAGAAGAACCCAAAAGAAGATGACTCTAGTGATGATATAACCTTATGGAAGATGATCATTTGCTCTTCATTCAGAGAACTTATAAGCATTGTTGATTGTAATATCCCAAAAAAGTGATTAAGGGCTAATGACTTTAAAAGTGGATATAATTATTGTTGAATAAACACTTTTGGAGAATGTGTGATGGGAATTTGGATATTTTAATGATTCCAATGGCTTCCCTGTGAAAATTCGTGTGGGGAGAGTGTTTATTGTGAAATTGGAACCATTGGGAACAATCGTGCAAAAGTTGAAAACTCTGTCCATTGAAACTCTGTACAGGGCAGTCAATTTGTATAGACGTTTTAAATAGGCAAATGGTGTCTAAAAATTCTGAAATTTTCCAGTATTAAAGTTCACATGTCAAGCTTCAAAATGAACATATAATTTGTATCATTTTGATTTGTGACCTAAGAGTTTTGGATTTTTGAAGTTTGCCCAGCGGAATTAATTATTTTCTGGAACAGTATGCAAAGATTGAAATTCTGGGAATTTTTTGGTGATTTTCAGTAATGGCCAATATTTTTCCTATGAAGAGGACTTAAATATCTTTCATTTGGCTTTGGAATCACCTCATTTCGAGTTTTCTAGAATTAGTTATGATATTTCAAAGTTGGGCAGAAAATCTGCCAGAAAATCCGAAAATGTGAAATTAGAAATTATGACATCATCATGTGGTAAGGTGACATCAACATGGAATTAAAAGCAATTCCATCATCTTGATCAGCCATTTCCCGTCATCTTTTCCAGCAGTACAAACGTGAGAGAGAGCTTGGAGAAAGGAGAGAAAAAGAGGAAGAAATCTCGCAAGGTAAGCCGATTTCTCCGACGATCTAGCTCCTAACGCGTATAACTCCGACTCTAAGCTACTCCTCTTTATTCTTTAAGGTTGTGAAGCTCAAACTTTGGTGTTTCAAAGAGGCTAGGGTTCAGCCAAATTTGGGAAAAGCTAGTGGGAGCTTAAGGTAACTTCCAAACTTTCGTATATTGCTTATTCTGGCTGCTGTGGGCAATTTAATCGGTGAAATTTCGCCGGATTGCCATTGGTTTTAAAGTTTGGAAATGATATGGCCTAGGGGTTATGCTGCCCAAATTGGGTCTTAATATTAGTTGTAACCTAATGTAATGGTTAATAAAGTGGTTAGGAGTAGAAAGGAACGCGTTTACGGAGCCGAAATCGTAAAACCCCGATTTTCCCCGGAGAACTCATAAATTTCGGCCAGCCCTAGAAATGGATCTTAGAGTTGGATTTTCAATGATTTGATGGTTCCATTGAGTTCAGGGGCGAAAATTAGGTGGGGTTACAGTTGGGCACTTTTTCAAAAAAGGCCGAGAAAGCATAATTACGGAAACACCCCTAAAACCCTAAAAGTAGGGCTGCCAAGGGCAATTTCGTAATTTAACATTGAATTTGATAATTCCAAGTCCGGAAATGGATTCCTTGGGCGAAAATATGTCAGGATAGCCCATGTCAAAATTTCAAGAAAAGTACAGCCGGACCGGGTACGGCGGGCCCGGGCCGGGGCTGGGTCCCCGGGGTATTTTTGGTAAATTTTCATTATAGACTCATATAACCCAAGTAACACTATGGAAGTGTCTAAATGGTGCATTTGGAATTGTAGGATTCGATATTTGCCGCCCTCGTGAGCCAACTACGCCAGCGAACGTCAGAAAGGAACGAGGTAGTGACTTTTCTTTTGTACCATATATGATGCATTGTATGTGTGTTATATCGTTGATTTGTAATGAATTCGTATGCTGCGACATCTATGGATTTGTGTTAGCACTGTCATTCCAATAGTCCCTGAGTAGCTAACAACGGTTCGGGTTAGGACGGTGTGCCTTCCCGGCGGAGAAAGGGGATGAGGATGAGGTGTGATATATGTGATTATGTGAGCCGAAAGGCTATTTGTGGAGGCCGACGGGCCATTTGTGAAAGCCGAATAGCTGTATGGGCTATAAGGCTATATGTATGCACTGCCACGCCAATAGTCCCTGAGTAGCTAACAACGGTTCGGGTTAGGCGGTGTGCCTTCCCGGCGGAGAAAGGGGATGAGGGTGGAGTGTGATTTGTGGTGCTGCTGCTGTATGATGATTTGCTTACATGCTGTGTGCTTATGTGTGGTATAAATGTTTTGTTACTACTGGGATTCTCTTGAATCTCATTCTTTCCTTTAACTAACCCTTCAGACAGGGCGAGTGGCTCTAAGGAGAAGCGTACGACCCGGAGCGGTTAGAATCCTGTAGGGACATTTATTTTGGTTATGTTGGTTAAACCTGTTGGACAGGGTGTCTGTATATTATGTTTGCTGTAAAGGATAATTGAACGTAGTTGTGTAGACCCCTATATGGAGGTTGTAAACCCTTTTTGTGTATGAATGGAACCTGGGGGTTGCCGGGATTGCTATTAGATATTCTGATATGAATGAATGTGAATTAACTGCACAGGTGATTATATTCGATAATTGAACTTGAGATCGGAATAGGAAAGAAGTTTTGAAAATTTTATAAAGTCCCTACTTCACAGGGAGTTCTAAATGAGTTTTGAACTATTCGACGGTCTCTAAACCAATTTAATTACGTAATATCGAATTATAATTACGCTATTTAAGGCAGGGTGTTACATTGATTGTTGATGAAGAGCCACTACAAAAAAAACACTGAATTTCCGACGGAATTTATAGTTTCCGATGGATTTCTAAAGGAAATGGATTTTCAACGGAATGGATTGCGTTGGTAATAATAGCGTGACAAACAAATTTCTGAATTCCGTTAGAAATTTCCAATAAAAATTTCTGACTCAATTTATTTCCGTCGCAATTTCCGACGGAATTAAATTCCGTCGTAAATTTTGTCGCAAACTTATTTTTTTATTTTTTAAATTTAAAAAGCCAAGTGGCAACTCCTGCGACCACCCCCTCATCACCGGCGGCATTGCGTGGCAGCTCCGACAGCGTCCACCTTATCGCCCGCGCCCAGATCCGCCACGTGTCGCAACCTCTTTATTCCTAGAAATGCAACTCAACTTGCCCCCCCTTTGGTTCGAACCCACGACCTCGTCCGTACGGGCGTGATGCCTTATCGGATGGGCTCAATTGCTTTGGCGTTTTATTATTACACAGTTATATATATAATATTATTATACATAATTAATTTTTTTATTAACATTAATTAATAACTAATAAATAATTATTAACTAATTTTTTTACTAATATTAATTAATAACTAATAAATTTTATTTTTTATAAATAAATTTTTATATGACCATTTTGCCCCTATAGCGACCAAAACCTATAATTGGAAATTAAAAATATTTTAGAAATTAGAAAATAATAATTAAAAAATTAAATTTAAAATTAAACTAAAATATTAATTAATAAATAATATATTTTATATAAATAATTTTTTTTAAAATTTAATAATTAATTCAAAAATAATAATTTTTAATTTTTCCAACGGAATTCAAATTATGAGCGAATTTCCAACGGAAATGAATTATGTCGGAAATGGAGACGGAATTATATTTCGTCGTAAATTTCCATCGGAAATTCCGTTAAAAATTTGCGACAGAATTATTCCGTCGGAATTTCCGTGGCAAAAGACGGAATTTGCCACAGAATATTTTCCGTGGCTAATTTGCCACGGAAAAAATTCTGTCACAAACTTTTTCGTCGGATTTCCACTAGAATTTGCCACGGAAAAATCGTCGAAAATTTCATGTTTTTTTGTAGTGAGCTTCCTTATCATAAATCAACTCTTGTAGAATTAGATTGTTTGTGACATCGATGCTTGTTGCTTTATTCGGAATTGGGATGCCAGTATAATTTTGTAGGCTTTTGCCACCGGTTAAAAAAGACTTTTTAGACCGGTTGTGTATTAAGTCTTGTTACAGCAGGTCTAAAAAGTCTGTTATTTTTTAGACCGGTTGTTCCTTAAGGTAGGAATATCTGCTTTAGAAAGATAAGGAACTACATGACCCCCACAGAATACAGTGTACTTGATCCCTTGCCTTGTAAACACATAAAGAATAGACCTTTGAGACAATAAAATCCATTTAACAACTCAATAGCATTGATTGAGAATAAGTTAGATAAAAAAACCCCTTCTGCATGTCTACAGTGTTAGGACCATCTCATTCTCATATAAACCCATAATTGTCCCCAGCTGAATTGGAGATACATACCTGATAAAGCTACAAACATATGCAGGAAAAAAGACATAAGTGAAATCTGTGTAGTTTATTTCTCACTCTTCGTTGTTAAAAAGAAGAAAAGGGAGATGGAATTTATTTAAGAAGACAGAGAACAAAAACTTTTTCACTTGCCTTCTCTCATCTTAGCTCATTGATGTACATCAAAATATACACGGAAGCATATCTGTGAACTTATTGAAGCCATTAAATGGAAAAAGAGGGAGGTCGGAGAAATGAAAAGGATAAGATGTAGAGAGAATAATGAGATAGAAGGTGGGAAGGGGAAAAAGATTACTCAGAAGATAAAAATGAAGCCGTCTCAAACTCTCCGGCATCACCATCGCATCCTCATCTCTGCGTGCACTCCATTACTTACCTTCCTTGTGGTAGCTTCTCCACCAGTGTCATCCCCAATCTGCCCGTCGTTTGTCCACTTCTGAGAAAACTTGGAGACTGAAGAAAAATGGGGTGAAAACATTAACAAAGAGAGTGAGGCCGCGAGGGTGATGCCATAGAATAATTTAAATGAGATGAGATGGTTGGAAGGTGTCGGGGCAGTGGGAGAGGAAAATATAAAGAAAGAGATGCGTGTATCAATTTAAAAAAGGTGACTTGAACATAGAAAAGGCAAGCACTTTATTTTCAAGCCACATGCTCATGATGAATAGTAAAAAGCAACTTGATGAAAATAAAAAAGGCAGCTCCTTGTGAGCAGTTAAAATGCAAGCTAGAGCCGGGAAAACGGGTCGAGCTCGTCGGGCCGGCCCTTTTAGGCCCTGGCCCTTTAAGGGTCAGGCTTGCAAATTATAGCCTCAAAAGGAAGTCGGGCCTAAAAGGACCGGCCTTGTAGGGCCTCAGGCTTAAAAGGGCCGGCCCTGGAGGGCCTCGGGTTGGCCCTTTAAGCCCATTTATTTTTTATTTTTTTTGCTTGAAAAGGAACCATGTTACATTTTTGAATTGCCTTATTGAATCTATATGTTACTCTGTCCTCATATTGTATAAAGTATGATTTTTGAGTATATTGTTTTGTCTAATTGAATCATATTGTGATTGTTGAGTATGATTTTTGAGTATATTGTTCTGCCTATTTAGAATAAAATCATATTATATACTATTCTACCTCATAGAGTATGATTTTTTATGGAGGTTGTGATTATTTGACTACTTGAACCTACTACTCAAAGTGAAACAATCAAATGTCCTTGAAATTGATGATAGTGGCGAAGAAGGTGACAATGATAGTCGTCATACTCATGTTGTTCAGAGGTTAGAGTATTTAGATTCTTGTCTTCTTATACTTTGGCCTTTGTGTGAGTTATTTATGGAAATGATTTTACCTTTGATTATACATTAGTAATTATCTTTGTTTGTTGCAAGAGACGTGTTATTTAAACCTTAATGTTGACAACATTTATGTATTAAATTAGAATTTTAATCGTTTTTATTTACTAATTATATCTCTCTGAGAAAAATACGAAGGAAAAATAGTTAAATATTGTGAAAAGGAGTTCCCGGCCTTGCGGGCCAGCCCTGACCTTGATGCTCTCGGGTTGGGCCTTGAAAAACTGCAATTTTGCTGACCCCGAGTCCTTTAGGGCCAGCCCTGACCTGTTAAGGGCTGGCCCTGATTCCTAACTCTAATGCAAGCTCCTTATGAATAGTGCAAGCTACTTATGAATAGTGATGGTGGAAGAGATTATATATACTCCTTATGAATAGTGATGGTGGAAGAGATTTTATATGTATATAGATATAGATAGATTAAAAAGATATTTTAGAAAATCTAATACACATCTCTTACGTAATCTTATTAATATGTTAAAATTGGTTACCATGCATATTTTTATATTAAAAAAAGGACACAATAGTGGTAGCAATAATGCGTATGGGAATGAATGAAAGAATTATTGACTTGTGCTTTTTGTGGTGTTCAAAGGCTTGTGGCCTAAAATCATGGTTAGGGAACCTGGATCGGACCGGCTGGTTCGGACCTGAACCTGGTTAACCGGCCAGATGGCCGGTCCGGTTTGGTCACCTGGTTGCTACTATAGTGACCCAATTTGACCCGGATAGAACCGGAACAAATCGGTCGCGACCCGGATGACCCGCCGAGCTATGCGTGTCGGCCGGGTCATTTTTTTTGCCCCTCCAGCGTCTGAAACGACGCCATTTTGAGGTTTTCTTAAGTCAAAATTAAACATCAGCAGCTCCCTCTCCTTCCTCGTTCTCGCCTCTCGATCGACAACGCAGCCACAAAATCTGCCCTAGAGTCTCTGCTTCTTCTCCACTCAGCGGCGTACTCCCTCAAATCCCAGATCAGTCTCGACCCTGCTCATCTGCTGCTCCGCCGCTGCTCCACCGCGTCTTAATTCCATCCCCAAATCCATCCTTTCGGTGGATTCTGTTCCCAAAAAATCTGATTGTGTGTGTGGTTTGGCCACCGCGTTTTGGCTCGTCATTTTGGCTCCGGTTGTGATGGCGTGACCGTGGCTCTTTGCGTTTAAGCCTTGAGGTCCATTTCAGCTCTTTTCTGTTCAGCTCCGGTTGTGATAAGTGATAACTGTCGGTGGTTGGTGGTGGTTTCCGTGGCTCTCCGGTATGTATTCTTTTTTTTAGCGAAAGGGAGTAGTATATTGCATTATTGCTTGAGTTAAAAACTGTACAGATACTTTGATCCCTTAGGATTTACAAGCGTTTTTTGAAAAGTAAAATTTCTAGGCTCTGCAATTTACAGTGAATGGCAATTAGTAATGAAGCTTTGCATATTATGTTTCACTATGGATCCAATTTGTGCTAGTATACTATCTACGGTAAAGTATGTTTGCTAGAAAATCCATTGAATTATTGAAGAGAATTCTGGAATTCTTGTTTCTGAAAATGTCAAAATGATATAAGATGTGTATACATTAGGGGAGAATGAATGTCAAAATGATAGTTAAAGAATAAAGATGCACATTTTGACATTTTAAGATGTGTGTACATTAGGGGAATTTTTGTTTCAAAATGAATGTCAAAATGATAGTTAAGGATACAACCTATATTAGGGGAAAATAATTTATGCTCATTACAATTTAATTGTTTTCTTGTTTGTGGGTGGCTGAGACTGTTTTTATGTTAATTTGTAGCTTTCTTGTGAACGAACTGGGTGTTTCTTGTTTGCTTTCCTTTGTTGATTGAAAAGACCCTGTATTTTGATTTGCCACCTTATTTGCTTATAGATGTCAGAAGTGGTGAAGGAAGTGATAATCCCCCTTACCACCACTACCCCTATAGAAGAGTCTAACAACCCCCTTAACTCGAATGTCTCTAATCCCACAGAGTCAACAGGAAGTGTCAAAAAAACTGATCCTACTTGGCAATATGTGTCTGTCAAAAAAGAGGGGAGAGTTAATATTTTTACTTGCCTCTTATGTGCATCAAGTTACAGGGGAGGTGGAATTAATAGGTTAAAGCAACATCTAGCTGGTGTAAGTGGTCAGATGTCTTCTTGTAAGAAAGTATCTCATGATATACATGCTAGAATGAAAGACTCGTTGATAGAGGGTGCAAAGAAAAAACCTATTGCTAGTGACAATTTAGAAGAGATTGATTATATGGAAATTGAAGAGCCAATAGATTCACATCCACTTAGGACATCTAATAAGAGTAGTGGCACAAAGAGGAAAGCAACTGGGGCTGGGAAGCTTGACAAGTATTTTACACCTAGAACAACCCCGGGTGCTCAACCAAGCATAAAAGTGCTTGGGCAAGTCAAGAAGCACAACATGCTGCTAAGGTTGTTATTGCTGACTGGGCTTATGTAAATTGCATTCCGTTTAATGCATTGAATTTCCCTTTGTTTCAAAAAGCCATTGATGCTATTGCTGCCATTGGTCCTAGGTTTAAGGCCCCTAGTGCTCATGAGTATAGAATTACCTTGTTGCAAGACCGTAAAAAAGAGTGTCAGTTATTGATTGATAGTTATCGAGCTAAGTGGAAAGAAAATAGCTGTACTCTAATGGCTGATGGCTGGACTGACATTCAACAACGTACTTTGATTAATTTCTTAGTATATTCAGTGCAAGGCATGGTGTTTGTGAAATCAGTTGATGCCTCAGATGTAGTTAAAGATGCAAAAACTTTATTTTCTTTGTTCAATGAAGTTATTGAGTGGATTGGCCCTGAGAATATAGTCCATGTGGTGACTGACAATGACGCTAACTACGTAGCATGCAGAAGACTGATTAAAGAGAAGTATAAAACCATTTATTGGTCTCCCTGTGCAGCTCACTGTTTGAATCTTGTTTTGAAAGATATTGCTTCCATGCCTCATGTGTGTGATCTTGCAAAAAAGGCATCCAAAATCTCTATCTTTGCTTATAATCATATGGTCTTCTTATCATGGTTACGGAAAAGACTTGGTTAGAAGGAAATTGCACGTCCTGATGCTACAAGGTTTGCCTCCACATTTATTACCTTGCATAGCATATTTTTGCACAAACATGACTTACAAGCTCTAGTTGTTGATCAGCATTTTGTGCAACACAAATTGGCTAACACTGAGCCTGGGAAAACATTTTGTGTAATCATCCTTGATAATCGGTTTTGGAACGAATGTTTTCAAATTGTCAAGATTGTTTCCCCGATTATTAAACTATTGAGGATTGTTGATTCTGATGACAAGCCTTCGATGCCTTATGTCTATGAAGGCATGCAAAGGGCTAAAACAGCAATCAAGGAGATGTTTCAGAATAAGGAGGAGCTGTACAAGCCACACACTAGCATTATTCAGGCTCGATGGGATAAACATCTAAAGAGTGAGCTTCATATAGCAGCTTATCTTTTGAATCATGCCTTCTTCTAAAATGCAGAACTTGCTACAAGGAACAAATTAATGCAATCTTTGATCGATGTGTTGGAGGCCCATTCACATGATGATATGGATCGTTATGTCACACTGATGCAGCAAATGAGTGTCTACCGTGATAGTAAAGAATCCTTTAATAAAGTTTCATGTGGAAAAGCTGCCCAAAAACTAAATCCTTGTAAGAAAATTTAATTTTTTTTAATTTTAATGGACATATTAATACATATTCGATATTTCATACTATGTTTAACTGAATGTCTTTTATTTAATGTAGATGAGTGGTGGATCTACTATGGTGGTTCAATTCCGAAGTTGCAACAGATTGCTATTCGTCTACTTAGCCAAACTTCTTCTTCTTTTGGTTGTGAAAGAAACTGGAGTTTATTTGAACGCATCCACACAAAAAGAAGAAACCGTTTGGAGCATCAAAGGCTCAATGACTTGGTTTTCACAAATTACAATCTGAAGTTAAAGTATAGGTAATCTTAAAATTTATGACTTAATTTGCTTTTATAGAACTTATTTAATATGCCTTTTACTAATGTTGAACTTCTTTCATTTCGTCATTAAAGGGATACATTAGCAAAGAAGAAGGAAAGTTACGATCCGATTGATTTTGAATCAATAGATAAAGTAGACTTTTGGGTTGTTGAAGATGATCCAACTCCTGAGTTTGATAATCCAGATGTGGCACATTCTGAATTTGAAGAACTTACAAGGAATTATGAAGGTTTAATGGTTTTAAGATTATATTCTTATATAATAGTACATAACTATGTTTTCTTCTTCACAAAACTATGAATATGAAGAATTTAATTCATTTCAATATTTTATATGTAGGTGATGAATATGTGGCCATTCCTGAACTTCTATGCTTGAATGCTGATGATGATGTTGGTCCTAGTACTTTTGGTTTTCCTCCTTCAACTACACCTCCGATGTTGCAATACCTGCAGATTTGAATGCTGTTAATGAATATTATGGTGTTAATTGATGATTATTTAAGTACTTAAAGAATTATGGGTGGAAAAAACCTCTATTACTGTGAGTTTGTTTTGGTTATTGCTTTTAATGTTATTGGATTGCAATATGACACTATGATGTTCATTAACCTCTATGGAATTTTTTTATTCCTCAAATTGTCTAACTCCCAGGTCGACTCTGGTTTGACCCATTGACTCTTAACCCACTGTCTCGACCGGTTCAGTGCCCGGTTCGAGTTTTAATACCTTGCCTAAAATGAACTATGGTGGGCCTTGTCACTAAATGTCTCTTCTTTTTCTTGTCATCGTGCCTGCCAGAGCACGTGCTCATTAACGCGGAAAGAGGAAAGAAATTTCAAGCTTCATTTTAGTCTCCACGTTGGAATTTCAAGGAAATTGCGCTGACAGCAGCAAGCCTTTTTGAAAGAGCAATCAACACCAAAATCTTATATTCAAATCCGATATCAACTACTCAAATATCATTTTTTTTATTTTTATAAAAATTTATTTTAATTTTCAAAAAAATATAAAATAAAAGTAATATCTGTCAATTTTTCAAAAAAAATAAAAATAAAAATTTAAGAATTATCGGTTAAAATTTTACTTCAAACTGTATTTTGACATGCAAATCTCACCGCAGGAGCACCACTGAAACTCAATTCCTTTTCTTAGCACTTTCAGAAAAGACAAAATGATTAATATTATAAAGTTAGGTTAGATTTAGAGCGGGAAATCGGATCGAATTCGTTTAGGCTCGAGCTCGTTACAGGCCAGACTTATAATTTAGAGCCTTTAGAAGGAGGTGGGCCTAAAAGGGCCGGCCCTCTTTTAAACCCGTTTAACTTTTCTTTTTCTTAAAAAAATGGGCATAGGGTAATGGGCTGCAAACATTGGTCAGAGGGTAAAGTTAACCTAACCTAACCCTCAGATTAGAGACGCTCTCATACTGACTCAGACCTCATTTGAAGCTTCTCTTCTTTGATTTTCTTTTTTTTTTTTGTATGTGTATGCCAAAATCCAAATCAAATGTTTTATTATTACTGACATTGAAGCTTGTATACTTGTTTGATTGGTTGTGGACATTCATTACAGTTTGGACTTAAGTCTTAGTGTTTTGTGTTTTATTAAACTTGGATAATATTTATGTTTTAAATTAGTTTTGATGATATTTATATTTTAAATTATATATTTTAGTCTGTAAGAGAATAAGAAACCAAAAGAGTTATGGCAAAAAAACAGAAGGAGCTAAAAGGGCCTAAAGCCCGTGGGCTTCCCTTAAACGGGCCGGGCCGCTGAATTTCAGTACTTTTTTGGACTTGGGCCTAAATAGGCCGGCCTGTTTAGGCTCGAGTTCGTCACGGGTAGGCCCTATAGGGCCGGCCTGGCCCATTTTCCTAGTACTAGTTAGATACCACGTGCTCCTCTAGTTCCATTTATAAGGCTAGGAATTTTTTTTGTCCTACTTATAAATCACATCTATCTCTTCTATAATACTTATAGTAAATGAAATAATTATTTTTATATTAATGCGGTTAGTGTATTCCATTAACGTTGAAACCAATAAATATCAATATTCATATTTATCATTCTCTTTTGACTATCATAATTATTTATCGCTCTCTTTTTTAATTCAATATTAATATTTTATATTTTAGACCCACAAATTATTAGTTGACCCCCATGATTTAAGGAGCTATCATAATAATAATTTAGCCTATAAATCAATGAGTCATCATAATCATAATTCAAACCAAATATACATGAAGCTTAACTTTCAAGAAATATAGTTGACCCCATGATTATAGGAATGCCTATATATATTAACATCGTCAATGTATTATATTTTGTGTTCTATAATTTGTGTTCTCTATTCTTCATCCTAATATCATTACTGGTTGTTGTTATGAACTCATTAGGGATATTGACAACCGCAAGTATACTACAAAAAAATAGAGAATTAGGGACGGAAATTCCGTCACGAATCCCTCACAAATTCCATAACTAATATTAGAGACGGAATTTAGTGATGGATTAGCGATGGAATAACATTACATTGCTAAATTCTATCTCTAATTCCATGGTAAAAAAATCGGCAACGAAAATTTGTGAGGAACAATTTTCGTCACTAATATGTCACTAATTTCTTTCAAAAATATTTTGTAATGGAAGTAGCGCTAAAATTTTAATTCACTAATTTCCATCGCTAATATGTCTCTAATTTCCATCACTAAACATTTTGTAAGGGAATTAGTGACAAAAGTTTTTCATCACTAATTTCTATCGCTAATTCCGTCACAAACTGATTTATAACAAAAATTTGCGATGAAAATTAGTGACGGAAAAAATTTCATCACTAATTTTAAAATTATTTGATTTCGTTATATAACATGATTAGATTTTATAATAATTATATTTTTTGTATTTAGAAGTTTTTTATAATTATATAATGATGAAATAAATTGGTTAAAAATATTTTTTATTTTGATAATATAATTTTAAAACATGAATTGAATTGATATCATATCCAATAAAAAGATAATTTGATTTAGCCATAACTCACAATATAGAATAATTAATTATTTTTATAATCTCTCCAAATTATTTGATTTTGTTAAATAAAAAATTAAATCTTATAATAGTTAACTTTTTCAATAATTATACATTTTTTAAGTAATTTAAATTTAAAAATTTAAATTATTATAAATTATTAATATAAATAAATAAAAATTATTGATTTATATTTATTGTTGAAATTGAAATTATAATATAATATATATGAACTTTTAATAATATATTATATACAAATAAAAATACAAATTTTATAAATACAAAAAAATATAATAAATGAATAAAAAAATATTAATAAAAAAAATTTAGGAAGAATATTTACGTAAAATAAAGTAAAAAAACTAAATTCAAATATTTAATAATATATTTAAATTTAAATTTCTATTTTTTTGTAAAGTAATATATATATATATATATATATATGATTTTGTATTTAAATAACGTAGGTTTTTTTTAGCACAACTAGTAAAGGCACGCGCTTGCGCGTGAGAGGTCATGACTTTGAATCCTAACTTAGCCACAAAATGCAACCAATTTGTAACGTGGACACATGGCAAGCGACTGAGGGTGACACGTGGCGTGTGACGGAGGGTGGCACACGACGATTGACTTGGACTCATGGCAGTGAGGTGGGGGCGATTGATCAGGACACATGGCTAGCGGTGGGTACACGTGGTGGCCGATGGTGAGGTGGTGACCACCAATGAGGGATACATGGAGGCTTGTGGTGAGGATATGTGGCAATTTAAATTATATAAAAATAATATTTTGCAACGGATTAGTGACAGAAAATTCCGTTGCTAATTAATGATGGAAAATTTTGTCCCTAATCTGTCTCTAATTTTAGGGATAGCCTATTCCAATTTTGTGACGGATTAGTGATGAAAGTTTTATGTCGCTAATTAGATATGAAAATTTTCCGTCCCTAATCCGTCGCAAATTAACAAAAGAATTCAAAATTCTATCACTAATCAATTAGTAACGGTATTTTTAGCGACGGAACGTTACTAATCCGGTTCCGTTGCTAATCCGTCACTAATTTTCGTCACTAAATTGATTAGTGATAGAATTTCTGTCACTAAATTTCATCATTAATTTGATATTTTTTGTAGTGGTATACCCAGGCTATCATTGCTAAGCTCATGGGTATAGAATCAGGGTGTTATAGCAGCTGTGGCATAGCATAACGGGTAGAATAAGTCAAAACAATGATAAATGAGACTAAAGAGTAAATTGAATTTTTCCATCCAGGCAATGAGATGGTAATAAGTATTCATAAGGGAGGTATCAATGGGCATTACCAATTTATTTTTTGTAATCATCATTACCATAGTAAGCCTTATTATCATACTAAAGACCAACCAAATACTCTTCTCTCAATAATATAATTATAATTACCATTATTTTGTAAGCATGCAATGGACTTAAACCATATGGGCTCTAAATAATTTTAGTTGGTCAGAAAAGAGAGGAACTAAATCTTTACATTGTTTTTGAATTGTTTGAGCCAAAAAAAAAACTTAATATAGCTTCTAATTAATGCGATTATCAATTGTGCTGATTGACTTGCAGGAACATTAAAAAAACGAATGCCAAAATTTTCTTTTATAATTATTCGCTCACCTCTTTGCCCAAGCGTATTAACTATGACAATACTCCGTGATTTAATCTGGCTAGTACCAGCGATTGACAAGTTAATTAGATTAATGCTAACCACTGAACAAAAAACCGGACTGGACCGGCCGGTTCAACCGGTTGAACCAGGAACTGGTCAGTGGTCCGGTCTGGTTTGATGGTTAAACTGGAGAATCGGTCGAACCGGTCTGAAACCGGTTAAAACCGATGGTTCAACCGGTTGAACCGGTTTCATTTTTTTTATTTTTTCTTTTTTTAGGGGAAAATTGGAAGTTGAAGACCAAAATGTAGGAAAAAATAGGTAAAGAAAGAACAAATCTAAAAAAAATGAAGAAGATAATGAAAAAAATTATTTAAAAAGATATAATAATTATAGAAAAGGAAATATCATTGCATAAGTATAAGCATTATAACTCATACTAATAGATTTTAAGTATTTTTTTTCTTAAAAATCTTCATTTTTATCTATAGAAGTTTAAAAATATATTAAAATATATTGCTACTAATAAATTATAATATTTTAATATGATCGGTTCACTACCGGTTCAACTACCGGTTAGACCCCGGTTGACCCATTAACCCTTAAACCTGTACTGTGACCGGTTCATTGCCCGGTCCGATTTTTCGTTCCTTGATGCTGACATAAATTCAAAAATAAAAATTAATAATTATAAACTTTAAGTCGAAAATAATACACATGTAAAATTAATTTTCATAAAGAGGAAATGAGACTGTTAATTTTCTATATTGGTTGTCGATAAAATTCTATATTTATGATTAAAGTACATCCATAAACTAAATCATATATATATATATATAGTACCATATACTTTTGTTCTTGAACATTATATTTAGTAATACCTGATCACTAATATAAAAGATAGTTGGGAGTTGAATTTGATCCTAAATATAATATATCAATTCACTTTGTCTCCCAATTTATAATTCTTTTTTAAAGTATTTCTATTGATTACACACATTAAGAGATTTCATCTATGGGCTATTTGGCATGGGGGATTTTGAGGGGAGAGAAAATTTTTATGAATGAGAATTAAAAAATTAAAGAAGCAGGGTTATAAAATTTTAATAGAAAGAAGATGTATAATAAAAGAGTAGAAAAAATTAATTAAAAATTTCTAATCCCACCTCTCTAAATATTTTAAATCCAACTCAAAATTTTTTTCCCTCCATCCACTTTCCCTCCCTTCCCCTTATACCAAACAACCCCTAAGGATAATCATAATGAAAGATGATATTTTAGGAAAACCAACATATATTTGTTATAAATAACTAATATAACTAAATTTTTAAAGCTACCCGAATTTGTCAATTAACTAGTTCTTATATTAAGGAGTGAAGGTAGTAACATACACTACTACAGAATCATACATATATGACGGTTATTATCAACCATAAATCATGGTTCCAAACTATCATATATGAAGGCGCTAAGACATATAATGGTTTTGAAAATATGATTTATTTAGTATCTATTATAACGGTTCTAAGATAACACTCGTAATGTATTAAGCATGGTGAGACCATGATATATGCAATGGATGTAATAATAAATAATAGGCACGTGTAAACAATCATCATATATTTGGTAATGTTGGCATAATATGCTTTAACAACCGTTATATATATAGTAACATAAATAGCGGTTTTTACACAAAAACCATTATATGTTTATAATAATGCCAGCAACTTTATTTAAACAATTGTTATATATAGTTGACATAAATGACGGTTGTTAAGTAACAACTATGATGTACAGAAACTTTTTTCTTTTTTAAATGGGAGGTTTTGCTTTTGATGCCCCTCTGCACACTACAAAAAAAATGGTATTCTGTAGCAGTGACATTATAGCGGTTATACCAAGCCGCTACAAATATTAACATTTGTAGCGGTTTTAACCTAAACCGCTACAAATTTGTAGCGGCAAGCTACGCTAAGTGGCGCGACAGATTAGCAGCATTTTTTGTAACGATTAGGTAGAAAAAACCGCAACAAAATTGGAGCGAAATTCCCACTAAAACTTATAGTAGTTCAATTATAGCGGTTAATAAACAAAAACCGCTACAATATTCCCACCACTTGGCGCGACCAAGACCCGTCAACAGTGTAGCGGTTATAGCAACAAAACCACTACAAAATCCCAAACGTCGCGTATTTGTAGCGGTTATAAGGATATAACCGCTACAGAATTTCAGGAGTCTCCATGTTTGTAGCGGTTCTAGACCATAACCGCTACAGAATTTCAAAGGTTTTTGTACTTTGTAGCGGTTATTATAAAATCGCTACAAATTTAAGTCACCCTTGGTGATTTGTAGCGGTTTACGTAGTGGTTATTGGGATAACCGTTACAAATTGCTGGCCTATTTAAGGGCACCGCCTCCCTCATTTTTTCCGTTTGCTCATTTTGTTTCCTGAAGTTTCTCTGAGTGTTTTCTTTTAGATTTGAGCGTTCAGACGTCTGTGAAGGAGTTTTTGCTGCAATATTTCTCAGTATTTGCACTTGAGGTACAGAGATAAGACATATTTTATTTTTATGTGTATTTTTATTATATTTTTGCATAATAATATGACTAAAATATTTTTTTTTTGAATTTTTACAGTTGATTTGGCTTCAAGAGAGGATAGGGGGAAGGCTCCTGAGGTCCCCAGACCGATTTTGTGGGGTGGCAGCAGCCGAGCAGGGGGCAAAGGGAGGGGGCAACGGGGAGGCAGGGCGACCGTGACATTTCAGCCCATCCTCCCACAGGAGTCGGCCCTACCACAAGTACCACAGACGATCCCACAGGAGACGACCGCACCAGAGGTGCCTGAGTTTGGTGGGCAGATATCAGCGTCGAGGACTACGACGAGGAGGACTTCGAGATGCTTATTGGGATCAGGGAGATGGAGCAGTTCCTCGATGAGGAGGAGGCTCGGGAGCAGAACAACCCATGAGGGTCGTCTTCGCGGTCCACTGGGTTTGAGGTGCAGGTCCAAGGTAAATAAATTTTTTTATTTAATAAATTATTTATTTAAATTTGAAATGTTAAATTTGAATTACAATTTATCTAACGTGCGGTAAACTGTGCAGATGAGCAGGGGAACGTGTCGATGAGGAGGCTAGACGTGGCCGGTCTGAATAGCATGGACCGGACCCTGCGAGTTATAGTGTCGTGGAATGAGGGCACTGACTAGCCCATCGACAATGGGGGTCACTTGTTCAACCGCTTCCTGAATGAGCTGGGCGCGAATTGGATACGGTTTCCCCTTCATTTCAAGACTTGGAGGCATGTTCCGAAGGGGCCAAAGGACTAGGCTTGGGAGGAGGTGGTTCAGGTAATTAATAGTATTTAATTAATATTTTTTGTAATTAATTATATTTAATTAATATTTTTTAATAGGATTTTTTAAAATTATTGATATTTAAATAATTTTTTTGCAGCTCTAGTTTGCCGTCCGGGCCAACAGGAAGAGGTACACCCTTATAAAGATGGGTGACGGTTGGAAGAACAGGAGGAACCGTCTCTTCCATAGGGTGGATAAGGATGGGACGATGCCTCTGGAGCAGCTGATCGAGAGCGTCCCGGACGGCGTGTCACCGAACGACTGGGCGAGTTTCGTCCAGTTCAGGAGGAGCCCTGAGGGGCAAGTAATGTATTTATTAGATTCTTTATATATAATTTTGTAATTGTTAATTATTAAATTATAATTTCAATTTAATTATTTTAAATTTGAAATTTATTAATCTTAAATGTTTTTTATTGTTTTAATACATTTAATATTGTTTTTTTTCCAGGAGCTTTCTCAGAGGAACACCAGGATCCGTGAGCAGCAGACGATCCACTACACAGCAGGATCGAAGACCTTTGCTATCACCTATAGCGAGCTTGTAACTTTTCAAAATATCACTGACTTTTAGCTGGTTATTTCATAATACTAATTGAATTTTGTAATTGTTTTAGGAGAAGAAGGCACAGTAGGAGAACCTTCAGACGGACTATGGGGAGTTGTACGCCATCACACACAGACACCGTGATGGGACTGCGACCTCTCAGCAAGCAGAGGCAGCCATTGTAAGTAATTTTATTATTATAAATTTTATAAAACCAACTTAATAATGAAAAATGCTAATTAGTAATTGTTTCATAAAATGGCAGGAGCGGATGCAGCAGTTGCATGCTGAGCTGTGAAAGACCCAGGCCGAGGAGTCACAGGGGTCAGTGGACCCAACGGCTCCTTTAAAGGCGGGTCTAGGTCAAGCTGAGCACCCAGGACGTGTGCGGGGGATGGGGATAGGCGCCAGACCTAGCATGGTCTACAGCAGGAGCGCCACCTCTGAGGCTGGCAGCTCTAGAGGGGTCAGATGTCCGAGGGACGAGTCTATTGAGCAGCTGCGGTCAGATTTGGAGCAGCAGATGGCATAACAGCAGCAGCAGATACACCAGCTACATCTGCAGCAGATGCAGCTACAGGCTGATTTGATCTACGCTCAGCAGACGCAGTGGCGTGATATCGCGAACAACATGCTCGAGCGGTCATGGAGTCTCTTGTTCCCGGACGAGCAGCATCCACAGGTTCCCTCTGTCCTTCGGTACATCGTCCAGACTACTACTACTCCTCCTCCTCCTCTTGCTCCTGCTCCTGCTGATGATGATGGTGTGGTTTACTCTGCTCAGCGGCCTGATCTAGCAGTACCTGAGGGAGCCCCACCTAAGGGAGCACCAGATGATTAGCCCCCAGCTACTTGGTTTCACTAGTAGAAAAATGACTTTTTAGACCAGTTAAAAATGACTTTTTAGACCGGTTCTATATTAGGTCTTGATAGAGCAGGTCTAAAAAGTCTGTTATTTTTTAGACCGGTTGTTATAACTGGTCTTAAAAGTCACACTTTAAGACCGTTGTGCCCACAACCGGTCTTAAAAATTCACATTTAAGACCGGTTGTGGGAACAACCGGTCTTAAAGTTTAGACATTTAAGACCGGTTGTTCCCACAACCGGTCTTAAAGTACTTTTTAAGACTGGTTGTGACTATAACCGGTCTTAAAGCTTCATTTTTTTTAAAAACGTCCCTTTTATTATATGTACATGCACAGAATGCTCCAATTTTAAACAGCAGTACATAACAATCACTGATTTCAATTTCAAAATTCAAAAGCACCAGTCTATAGCAGCAACAAATTAATGTTCATACACGCCAGTACAGTCATACATTGATGATTCATTTGCAATTAGACAGTAAGGATGACCAAATGACAGCAGTAAAACAAAAGCTTCTTCTTTTGAAGTTGATTGTACCTTCCCTAGTCCCCAGTGTCCCTTTGGTTGGCTACACCAAACATGAAGTTTCTGGGAAATGAACATGCAAAGAAATGAACATGCCCTTTGGTCCATTGTTATTGTCATCAGAACCATATTGCATTGCATAACCTGCTTGATCTGCCAAGCCCTTCTTCTTTCCCTTTGACGAATATGAAGAATCCATAATCCCTGCATATATCACCAATTCACTCACTTCATTACTCATCAAAATTAGAACATGTTAATTTCTCCCTGCTAGAAAATAATATTTGGAAATGAGTGCTTTGTGAAGGAAAGAAATCGCTTATATCATCAATACAACTATTGAAGCATTGTGATGCACACAAAATGTAATTTTATGGAACAGAGGGTGAGAGACAGAGAGAGATAATACATAAGGAATGAAACAGTCCATGAGAAGAAACAAACATGTTCACATTATAGAAGACAAGATCATATAACAAAAATTGCTTCAAATAAATGAAACCAAACAATCACAAAAATAAAATAAAACATACAAATCAGAGCCAAATACATGCAGAATGAAAGTGGGGGGATTATGTGAACACACAATCTGAGAGAATGGAAATGGAAGATGCAAGTCCCGCAAACAAACATGCCAAATATTAAATATTTGAGGTATCATTCTATGAAGAATTTCAGGAGCCTAAAGGTTATTCTATCTTCTCTTTGTCAGAAAAACGGGTTTCATGTGCTTGCTTCTTCTATGCTTCATTTGAAGGCAAAAACACCAGGACACAGCCATCACAATTCAATAAGAGTAAACTAGGGATATAATTGATCTACAAGTCCCTACTGATTCACCTGATGTTAGCAATAATATGAGATACAATAATGTACAATGTAACGTTGGATTCAAAAACTCACTATTTTTGTAATAACTCATGGATGAATTCAGCACAACATGTGCGAATGAAATCAATATCTTCTTCAGGAAAGGGATCAGCAAGATCAAACATCTGTAACACCAAAACCAGACGAAACATTGACTTAGTAACTTAAAAACAATAAAGTAAAACAAAAGTTCTGAAAGATAAATTTACCTCTTGAGTAAAATCAGTCGTGCCTAGAGTGATAATATTGTAAATGTGTCTTAAAACATAAAAACCACTTAAGTTGGACCCCTTTGGTTGCCGACGGCTCTGAGAAAAAACATGATATCATTAAAACAAATATAAAGGCATGTCTTATTACATTCTTTAAACAAATCCATATGTACTAACCTTTGGCATGATCCATGTAGGGTCCTTTAAGTCACGAACATGCTTACCACAAGCACTGTGTAGGAATGTCCACATAGCCCTATGATCATCACAATGACAAAGGTTATTGGTTTTACACAAATTCCATAAACTTTGCATACAAAAGGTAATAATGCAAGAAAACTAACGAATTAATGGTCTTTTTCAAATCATTCCCTGGTTTGAAGTGGAGCGAACATAAGAGGATGACAGTGTAACTACTCTTGCATAGAAGAAGCAACTGCCAATGATCACTAAAAAAAACAGAAGAATATTAAGCAAACATAAAACATTATAGAATTTATAAAATATCAGTTTGTTTCTTACCTATGCACATATAGAGCCAAGAAACACTCAGTTCCAGTTTCACTAAGCCTCTCTGACAATTATCTATGTCTACTAGCAGCAGTGGTCCCTTTCTCTTGGATGTGATGGGGGCATAAGAATCCAAATTTTTCGCTTATGCCAGAGGAGACCAACCTACGATGCATGTACCTACAATAACGCAAGCACATAAATAAAAGGTAAACAGTGAAACTTTTAAAACATTTACTTTGAATTGCAGAAGCTACTTACATTAAGAACAGTTGGACAATCCCAATCATAAGATTTTGTCCAGGAGCTACCAGGGATATCAAATCATCCCTCTCAAGATAGCATGTCACTCCTGACTGTCCAACAATTGAATCCGTAGGCCACTCTCTTGTTTTGAATGATGTATCATATGCCATCAAAATCACTTGCTGTATGATATTCAATGGAGGCTGTGAAACTTCTTGCTGAGTGAAGGGAGCTGGACTTGGTAGGGCTTTGATCAGACTTTCCTCGGCTCAACCAGAAACAAGGTTCGTTGGCCACAAGATGAATGTGCCCAAGACATCGCTAACGATCTTGAATTCATCAGAAGGGATAGGGACAAGTGCATCTGCAATAATCACCTTGTCAACTGACACCCAGACTTGATCACCTTCCATTTGTCGGTGGTGGACAGTTGATCCCAGGTTATGCACACTACCCCGTGCAACTAACCGTCTCAGAGGATCCTCGACAAAAAGATCACAAAGCTCAGTAATTTCCGGGTTAGGACCCTCTGATGACTGCCCGATGTTGCAACAACTACCTTTAGTGCTCTGCTTATTAGGATCAATCGATTGTGGCTGGGGAGCACTGGTATCTTGTCTTGAGCTCATAAACACTATCATTTCCTGTTTCATCTTGCTCAACCGGGTCTCTAATAGTGCATCAAATGATGCTTCAGCCTCGGGCTTTGCTTCTGCTCTTGCAATGGCCAACATAGTCTCCAATTCCTCCCTAGTTACGATGTTTGAGGAATGGCGTACAGGGGCTCCAAAGTAATCCCGTATCCCTACCCCTCCTCTAACTCCCCTGACATGGCCTGGATGCTCATCTTTACCAGTAGCAACTGTTAGAATATCATTCCTGCCCTCCGACTTAAAAGAGCCCTCAGCTTGTTGTTTTCTAAGTTCATCCTATAAGATAATACAAAATAATAAACATAAGTAATAATGTACGTTTCTTATGTAATTAATTACAATAACGATATATACTTACAATTCTTTCACCAACTATACGAGATTGTTCACTCGTATAAGTCCTGCTCCTCTTTTGGTGGGCAAATTGCCATTTTTCTTCTCAACGAATCGGAGATGGCGGAGAAAGAAGAACAAAAGGATCGGATTGAGATGCTTCTTCCAATCTCTTCCGTTTGGCCACCAACAAGTCTCTTTCAGCCTTTACATAACCCCCACAAGACATTGTATGAGGGCAATCATTCTTTCTACCACTCTCTTGTGCTTTTTACCTTTTTGCCTGCGAATAAGAAATGATACAAAAGGAAAGTGTTAGAATCAATTAAGATAATTGCTAAGTAAATAAAATGAAAAATAAGTCAACTAACCAAAGATTCTGGAGTAGTTCGAAGCCTAACAAATTCTTGCCAAGTCGCTTGATCAAGAAATGTATACTGGTCGCATGGATTAGGACGAGGCTGACCATCTTTCACCTCAATATGAATGTAATTGTTGGTCAGATTTATCTTAAACTTGCTCCAGCGCTCATAACAATACGTCATCGTCTTGTTGTACAAGATCTCACTCTGAGGAACGTCGTAGGTGAGCTGGAATGCATGCATTGAAGGAGTAAGTGACAAATTTGTGACATTTGATAATAATTAATTACATACAGATGAGAATTGTATACCTGAATAGTGTCCCAAATATGCTGCTTCACCTTTGCATCGACATTTCTCTACTCCTCTATCAAGATGCTCGGCTTGTTACGTGCAAAGAGGCCGATGAAACTCCTATATCGTTGTGCATTAGGCCCGATTGGTTTCCAATATCTATCAAACTCAATCGGTATCTTTTGGCCTATACTCCGACTGAGGGAAACATCTGTCAACCGTGTGCCACGTCTACCCCTCCATACAGACTGGCTACTGCGCTCACTATGACCCTGGCTCGGAGCATTGCTAGGCTCGCCCTAGTTAACACTAGCTGGCTGACTCTCCTGAGCACTAGGTGGCTGACTCAGAGGTGTATGAAGTGGCTGATCCTCTGAACTAGGACGCTGTGAAAGATAAATCCTAAGCTGACATGTGAAGACTATATCAATAAAATAACTAAACATATTCTTCGGATATAAATCATAATCATAATTACTTTAGTTAGTTAAGGTCAAAGTAGTATCATAAAGAGATATCCTCCTATATTCCCTCGTGATGATCATTTCTTGTGCCGTGCGCATTATCTGCATCATCTTCTTCGTTTAGTTCTGGTAGACCCCTGGAAAAAGAAGGAGTCTCAAGAAGATCATAATTTGAGTGACTTTTCTCGTCAATATCAACGACCCTTTTTCCTTGGAGAGCTATAGACCACATTTTATTTGCTTGATCAGTGATATAGAACACTTGTTGTGCCTGATCTGCCATAATGAAAGGTTCATCTCCAAAACTTCTACTATTCAGATCTACTAATGTAAATCCTAACCTATCGATCTTCACACCATTATTGACATCAACCCACTTGCATTTGAAAATGGGAAATCTAATTTTAACATAGTCAACCACCCAAATCTCTTCAATCACCCCATAATAAGGTATGGCAGCCAATGTAGGGTTCTTATCTTTCGAACTAGAGAAGTGCATAGATTCAGCCACTAATACAACACCACTGTTCTGGACGGTGCTCTTATCATCTAGGGACTTCGTGTAAAAGGTATAACCATTGATCACAAATGAAGTCCAACTTATGACATCAACTTCAGGACCACATGCTAACCAATTTATTGTATCAGAAACATATTCTTCTCCGTCAACCTTTTGTTTGAACCAATGTGTGAAAGTTCTGTTATGCTCCCTGATTAACCTTTGTTCGCTCATTCGACTATTTTGTTTCCGTACAATTTCTTTATGGGCATTCATGTAATATTGAACTTCATCAACATTGTTCAAGATGTACAAGTGAACTTGTTGCAATTCATCAGCATCTATGCTCTTTACTGTTGCCCCGCGTCTACCCCCTTCTTGATCATGACGTTTAGGAAGGCCAATATGTCGTACATTTGACAAATAATGTTGACAAAATTCCATAGCTTCTTTAGAAACATATTTTTGAACAATAGATGCTTCAGGCCGGTTGGGGTTCTTCACATACCCTTTTAGTATTTTCATAGTTCTTTCGATTGGGTACATCCATCGGAAATAGATAGGGCCACACAACTTTATCTCTCTCACTAGATGAACAATCAAGTGTACCATGATATCAAAAAAGGAAGGAAGAAAAAGCTTCTCAAGCTGGCATAAGATCATATATCCTTCATTTTCCAATTCCTCCAATCTTTCCGTGTCAATGACTTTACAACAAATGGCATTGAAGAAGAAACAAAGTCTAGTCAATATGTGTTGAAGATCATATTCGGTAATGCCTCGAATAGCTACTGGGAGTAGTTGTTGCATTAAGACATGGCAATCATGAGACTTTAGCTCTATTAACTTCAAGTCTTTCATCGATACAAGCTTTTTAAAATTTGAACAATACCCTAAGGGAACTTTAGCGCCATGTAAACACTCACAAAAGCTTCTTTTCTCAACCTTAGACAAAGTATGAGCAGCTGGAGGACAAAAAGTTCTATTACCGTATGGCCTTGGATGTAAATCTTCTCGTATTCCCATTTCTTGCAAGTCTAATCTTGCCTTCACGCCATCCTTAGAACTTCCTTGTATGTTGAGTAGTGTCCCAACAATACTATCACATACATTCTTCTCCACATGCATGAAATCAATACAGTGTCTGACGTCAAGATTGCGCCAATATGGAAGATCGAAGAAGACGAACCTTTTTTTCCATATATTTTTCTCATTTCTACTCTTTGATGACTTACCAAACATAGTATTGATAGTTTTCACCTTTTCATAAATTTTCTCCCCAGACAATGCCTCTGGAGCATCTTCAAACTCTTGGCCACTGAAAAAAGCTTTTTTTAATCTATGATAAGGGTGGCTTCATCTTAGAAATCGCCTATGGCCAAGGTACACCGTCTTTCTTCCATGTTGAAGTTGATGGTAGCATGTGCCTTCTTCATATATCGAACAAACTTTATGACCTTTAACGCTATATCCTGACAAGTTCCCATATGCAGGGAAGTCATTTATAGTACAAAAGGTCATTGCTCGCATATTAAAAGTCTCCTTCTTGTTCGCATTAAAAACATCGACACCTTTATCCCACAACTCTTTCAAGTCTTCGATCAAGGGTTCTAGATAAACATCTATGTCATTTTCGGGTTGCTTTGATCCCAAAATCAACATAGACAACATAATGTACTTTCGTTTCATACATAACAAAGGAGATAAGTTGTAAATTACCAACAGAACAGGCCATGAACTATGTATACTGCTTAGGCTACCATAAGGATTCATACCATCTGTGCTAAGCCCAAGCCTGAGATTCCTAGGTTCTTCACCGAAGGTAGGAAATAATTGATCGATTTTCTGCCATTGAGAAGAATCAGCTGGATGTCGAAGCTTTCCATCAGAAATCCGCTCATCTACATGCCATCTCAAATTTTTGACATCAATTTGATTAGCAAACAGACGCTTGAACCTTGAAATGATTGGAAGATACCACAACACTTTTGTAGGGACCTTATTTGATTTATACCTTGGAGTTTCACATATCAGACATTGCTCCTTCTCTTCATGAACTTTTCTATACAATATACAATCATTAGGGCAAGCATGGATCTTTTTATACTTCATCCCTAGTGGACACAGTATTTTCTTAGCATCATAGTATCGACAAGGCAACACATTATTATCAGGAAGCATATCTTTAAAGGCCTCAAGCATTTCTGAAAAACTCTTATCGCTCCATCCATGCCGTGCTTTCAAGCTTACCAATTTCAATACAGCATTCAGCAATTGGTATTTTTTACACCCCGGGTATAGCGGCTTCTCAGCATCACTGCACATATTACCATATGCATGTGATTGTTCAAAAGCCTCTTCTCCTACATCACGAATAATATCCTCTATCCGATCATCCATATCCGTGTCATTATCATCACAAGTCACTTCCCCCTGTTGATGAGATGCACTTGGCATTTCTAATTGTTCACTATGCTATACCCATACTACATACATCTTACAAAACCCTTCACAAATTAAATGTGTATATATATCTGCAGCACTTAGTCGCTTCTCATTCAAACATTTTACACAAGGGCAATAAAACATCCCACTATCATCATCGGCATTTCTTTTTGCAAAGTCTAAAAAATCCTTGACCCCAACATCATATTCAACACTCGTCCGTTTAGCTTGTATCCAATTACGATCCATATATTCCAGCACCTTTTTTTGTTTTGTACTTTTTCCCTGGAAAAGGTAGGAGAATGATGAGAGCATGCAATCATTACACCCAAGTACATAGTGTAACTAGAATTAAACAAAGAAGATCGTGATTTAGAGTAGCGTGTGAGGAAAAAATGGAATGAGGGAAAGTGGAATGGAGAAGGAGTGAGGGAATGAGGAATAGAGGTGGAAAGAGGAAGGAAAGAATGCGCGTTCGTCAAAGAAAGTGACTTGGATATATATTCTTTTAATGTCTAACGCCTGCACACACTAGATTCATTATTATACTGTTTGTCCCTGGATATATTTTTTAGGGTGACTTTGGTCCTTCGACTAATAATATCCAAGCAATACCGTTGGAAACCAATAGAAGGTAACTAGTTAAACAAAGCAAAAAGAACTATAAGTGGAGGGATTTATGTTGAGGTTCAGTACTGGTGATGCTCTGACTGCTGAAATTTGGGATTGCCTTATGGGCATGAAAAGAGTTTGGGATGGGGGTTCAGAGAAGTGTTGATTAGGTACGACTCCTACGAGGTTATCGACCTACTTCAAAATGAGATCCCAGACATGCATGAAGAATGGCAGCTGCTTACAGAGATTAAAGCAATGTTGGAACAGAGCTGGAATGTAGAGTTCCAATATATTGACAGAGACGACAATAGTATGGCAGACTCGTTAGCCAAACGAGCACTGAGTTCTTCTCATGGGCTTCAAATTATGCCAGCAGATGCAATCTTCTCGGTTTTGCATACGGAAGACCCAGGCTAGCTTGCTAACCGAACTGGTCAATATAGTCTGTCCCCTTTTACACTGAATGTCTTTTCCAGCCACTATAGAGGATGCTAATCCTCCTAAGAATTCTCATCTTATTCATATGCAATTAAATGACTCTAAATGTTATGGTTTGGTAACAATTATTCCTGAGGATCAACTACTCATTTCGGCGCTTGGTCACATGCTCAATTTGAATTCAGAAGAATATTAGTCAAAAATCCTGAGGGAGGAAGATTATCTTTTAAAGCAAAGACTTCCTCTTTATCCATAATGATTGGAATATATAGGCATGACCTTATTAATGCCATTATATCTCCGTTCAGTATTATAGGTTCAAGCCTACTCAAAAGACATTCTTTATTTATAACAAAAAGTGAACGGGTCATATCTATAATATAGATTATAGATATGTGTGGGATGTGAGTCAAATGAAAGAAACATGAAATGTAATCTTGAAAAATATTCTCACATTTCTCTCTTTATTTACTAGTTCTCTTTATTTGAAAAATATTTCATTGTAGCAATAGCTAATCATATTTTATATTTATATGCTAACTTTTTTTTTGTTTCGTTTTTTAGTTTGTTGCCTTTATGATGTACTAGTACTTTATGTTTCTGTTATTAATATCATTTAGCTTTTCTATATATATAAAAAAACCTCAGATTATATTCTCTATCATAACTCCCTAAGAGTTTAGGGTTTAGTAATCATCTTGGGTTGATTAGTTCTTTGTAAAACATTGATTCTTGACTAAAAACGATTCCTCATTTTGTTTAGGGTTTAGCTAGCTATCATTTTGTTCCCTATAAATAGGATAAAAATCTTTAAAAAAATTCTCCTATAATTAAAAAGAAAAGGAAATAAATAATATGTATGGGCGTGTCTCTGTATATGGACTTAGTCATAACCATGCATCTTCTCAAATGTTGACCTTTCTTCTTCATCCTTCCTCTTTTGTTGTTTTTGCTTGTGATGTTTTCTCTACTCAAATCATTATCAACTATTACTTGGTCTTCTTTCTCCCACCATCCACACAATTTCAAAAAAATATCTCCACTTGAGAATACGTATATTTGAGATATAAAATGTTTTTTTATTATAGAATAATTAACATGCACCTATCCATTTACTAACTCTTTTTTTTAAATATAAAAGTTTATATGAGTTGGGTCTCATATGCTTATTAGGGCTAAAACATATCTTATCACTCAGAGTGCTTACAAAAATATGTACAAATCATTAACCAATATTTAACATTGGCACAAGTATCTGAACTCTTAAACTTGTTGTAGGATATAAGGCAACTCCTTAAAAAGTAGTAAACGTTTATTAGCTACTACCATTTACTAACTCTCACATCATGAATTGAATCTATGAACTCCCCCCTCTATCTCAGAAGATTTCATGCCAGTATATCAAAAAAAAACACCAAACGAACACACCAACTGGAATTCCAAATCTGGAGGCAACTTTCCAAAATTGCTTCTATATAGTAATTATGTAGAGGGGTAAATGTAGATCGAGGATGAGGAAGCATACCTTAAACAAGACGATGAAGACGAAGACCTCCTTGAGTCACAGTGAATGACGAACGGAGCTCAAAAACCAGAAGCAAACGAAGATGGCGACCCAACAGCGACAACCATGAGCAGCGACCAGCCGGATTCGATTGTTCCAATTCAAAGATCAGGTAAGGGACGGTGAGTTGAGCACTAAGAAGAGAAATGATTGGGATGAAAGAAGCCAAGAGTTGATTTCAGAAATGGAGAGGGCGGGCAGGGGAGGCGGTTAAAATTTGGGGAAGTTTTTAAGACCGGTTAAGTAGCTTAACTGGTCTTAATGAAGCTTTTTAAGACCGGTTGTCTAATAACCGGTCACCGGTTGTTAGAGAACCGGTCTTAAAAAGCTTCATTTTAGACCGGTTCTCTAGCAACCGGTCTTAAAAAGATTAATTTTTAGACTGGTTGTTATAATAATCGGTCTAAAAAGTAATCTTTTAAGACCGGTTAGTGTACAACCGGTCTAAATTGTATTTTTTAGACTGGTTATTATAATAACCGGTCTCCCAAATTCTTTATAATTACATAAATGCCACCGCGCATTTCTTTTAGACCTCATTTACTACAACCGATTTAAATGTGCCGGTCTAAATCACCTTTTTTGTACTAGTGTTTAGGACATCTTTTTTTTTATTTGTTGTTGAAATATTTGTAAATAAATATATATAATTTTGTATTTCAGAACTTAAATTCTTATTGTGTTTACCATAATTATATTAATATTATTAGACCGCGTTGTTGAATTTGTGAATTAATTGCAACAATATTATATATATTTCTAAAATAAAAAAAATAAAGCATATGTATTTGTAGTGGTTTTATAATAAAAACCGCTACAAATATATATGGTTGTAGCGGTTCTACAATAAAAACCGCTACAAATATACATAATATTTGTAACGGTTTAACAATACAAACTGCTACAAATACTCAACATTTGAATTTTGGAATTTGCCGCCTTTGTGCACATTTGTAGTGGTTATTTTATGTATAACCGCTACAAATTAAAAATAATTTTTCCATTTAATGTCCAATGGCTTTAATATTAGTAGCGGTGGTATATATATAACCGCTACAAATACTCAACTTTTAAATTTTGAATTTTCCACCACTGTGTGTAAAATTCCAACGGCTTGAAAATTAGTAGCGGTTTTATACATATAACCATTACTAATTTTTTAGAATTGTAGCAGTTAGTGTAGCGGTTTTTGAACCGCTACAAAATTTTAAACGTTGGAATTTCGGAATATAAGGTTCTTGGCATTCGTCATTCTCTATTCACTCATCTTCTTCTCTATACTTTCTTCTCTCTCACTAGTAGCTATGGATAAATCATGGATCAGGTTGCCGCATAATTCTCCAGAATATTTGTACGGATTAAACAATTTCTTGGATTTCACATTCACTCACGCCAACTGTAACGGCAAGATCGTCTGTCCGTGTCGGAGATGCAAGTTCAAGAAGTAGCATGCACGAAATGTTGTGAAGGAACATTTGCTTCTGAAGCCTTTCCCTGAGGACTATACGTTCTGGGCAGTTCATGGTGAGAAGGCCGGCAATAGATATGATGATGCTCTTCCTCGAAGTTCTCAAGTAGGCGTTCAAGTAGATGAAGATGATCCTATGAATGATGCTATGCGTGATGCGTTTGGATTTCAAGGCGACAACTTCAATGAAGAAGTGCACGGTTCTGAGCCGGTTTTTATGAGGAATGAAGCAACTCAGGATTTTTTCAGCTTGATGGATGAAGCAGATCGTCCTTTATATCAAGGTTGTCGCAAATATTCTAAATTATCTTTCTTGATCAAATTGTATCATATCAAGTGCTTGTGTGAAATCACAAATAAGGGAATGTCGATATTACTCGAATTATTACAAGATGCGTTCCCCGATGCTGAATTATCAACAGGTTGGGGTTGAACTATCGAAAGATTGATGCATGCCCAAACGATTGTATGCTGTATTGGGGAGACGATTCCAGTAGGGAGACTTGTAAGAGATGTCACACATCGAGGTACAAGACAATTCGGAAGGGGAAAAAGCAGAAGAAGAAGAAGAAGAAGAAGAAGAAACCTACAAAGATTCTCAGGTACTTCCCTTTGAAACCTCGCCTACAAAGATTATTTATGTCGTCTAAAACTGCGGAGCACATGAGGTGGCATGCCGTTGATAACAATGAAGACGGTAAATTAAAACATCCCCGGGATGCATATGCTTGGAAAATGTTTGACAACGACTTTCTAGATTTCGTGACTGACCCCAGAAATGTTTGGCTTGCGTTGGCGACCAACGGTTTCAATCCTTTCGGGAATCTTAGCATAAGTACAGTATTTGGCTGGTAGTCTTAGTTCCCTACAACTTACCCCCTAGATGTGTATGAAACAAAGCTCTTTCATTATGTCTATGATCATTCCAACCAAAAAGGCACCAGGCAATGACATCGATGTGTATCTCCAACCGCTTATTATGGAATTGCTTGAACTGTGGAATGTCGGCTTGGAGACGTATGATGCTGACGGCAAGACTTTGTTCAAATTGCGTGTAGCCTTGATATGGACGATTAGTGACTTTCCTGGCTTTGGCACATTATCTGGTTGGAATGTGCATACTGGGTCGGCGTGTCCAGCTTGCAATTTTGACTCTGACGCAGTGTGCCTTCCCTATAGCCGAAAGTGGTGCTTTATGGGGCATCGGAGGTTTCTCGATGGAAGGCATAAGTTCAGATTGCAATGGAATAGCTTCAATGGGAAACCAGAAAAAAGAGGACCACCTCAGACTTTGTCTAGTACAGATATCTTACAGCAGCTTGACCATGTTCACTTCGAGTTTGGAAAAAGCGACGATTCAGCACAAACTCGCCAAAAGACGCGCAGGGCTTCGGCGCCTCAGCAGTGGAATAAGATAAGTATTTTATTCACTCTTCCATATTGGAGATCTAATTCACTTCGCCACAGTCTTGATGTAATACACATTGAAAAGAATGTTTGCGACAATGTGCTGTATACGTTACTTAACGAACCGGTAAGGTAAAAGATCACCTTCAAGCAAGGAAAGATTTACGCGACATGGGAGTTCGTGAAGACGCTTGGCCAAATGAGCATGACAAATTTCAGCCTGCAAAGTTTACCCTCACAAAACCGAACAAGGAAGTCTTCCTCGCGACGTTGAAGAAATTAAAAGTTCCTTATGGGTATTCAAGCAACATTTCATGATGTGTTGACTTGCAGGCTCGAAAGGTTACTGGTCTGAAGAGTCATGACTCACATGTTCTTATGCAGCAGTTAGAGCTGTCAAAACGGGCCCAACCCGCGGGCTCAACCCGCGGGCCCGCGGGTTGGGACAGGGTTAGGGTTGATGTTTTTTAGGCCCGAAAAAATGTGGGCCGCACAGGCCCGCACCATTCAACTCGCGGGTTGATGCGGGCTGGCCCGCAATTTTTTTTTTCCCATTGATCCCTCTTGCTCTTGCTTCACTTGGATTGGACTGTTGGCCATATTGGGCTTGGCGCTTGGGTTGAGTCCGGTCCATCATCTTCACTGTCTCACACTCTCACTCTCACAGTCCACTCACTGACCGCACCACCACACGCGTCACTCATCAATCGACAATCATCATCTGAAGTTCTGAACCCAACCCTCCCTCACTCTCTCAGTCTCTTCGTCTCTTTCTCTCAACTCTCGCGTCTCCTCTCTTCCAAAATCGAGCCCTAAGTCCTAACCCTAATCGGCCATTTGGCTAAGCGGTGTGCCTGCCGGTGTCGCGTTAGCCATTTCCGGCTCGGCCTTCTTCCTCCCTCGTCTCTCGATTCTTATCTCACCGAAAAAGCAAGTCTCTTCTCACGAATCTCATCTCCCCAACCCTAACCCTAAATCCCTAAATCCCTAAATCCTTAATCGAGTAATCGCCTTGGTTGTAGCTTGTAGTTGTCCTCGCTTGACACTCCTCAGCCTCAACCGATCGGTCGTTCGGCGTCGCCTGCTCTTAGGTTTTCTGCTATCAACATTTCAACATTCTTGTGTCCACTGTCCATCCGCATCTTCTTGTCTAGCTCTTCTCTTCGCTGCTGGAAGTCCACTTACAGCCATTTTCAAGGTAACTGAGATATAAATTATTCATACCCTTTTTTTTAATATAGCATTGATATCTAAATGTAGAATGGTCACTTCGTCGATGGCTTGTTGTGACTTGTGAGTGTCTATTTCCTATGTGGACGCCATTTTGTGTTTTTCTCTATACTTCAGTAGATGTATTATTGCTATTCTGTAAATATCGAATTTCCCCAGTATGCTTTTCACAAATTTATCCCATATGCTCTTCTTGTCAGTAGATGTGTTATTGCTGTTCTGTAAACATCTAAAGTTCATTGTATTTATCTGATTCATCGGAAGCAAATTTTGACAATGGAAGTTCCGCTGATAGCACCCTTTTAAACTTCACAGGACGTGTTTTACTAGTAGCAAATATTGACAATATCTGGCTTCTTTGTTTACCAATACTTGATAGTATGTTCCTCAATTTGACAATGGGCATAAAGCTAATCTTTTCATCTGTGTCATTGGTTTTGCTTGCAGTATATTATAAAAGGGAAGAATGGAAGGTGATGGACCTGCTAATAATCAACAAAGCAGTGAAGATGATGTTGTGGAAGGCCTAGCTGCAGGATCACACGCACAACCAGTAAGGGCAGTACCTATCTCCACTGTCTGTGGACAAGATTTGGAAGATGATTCAAGAAAAAAGGGGAAAAAGAGGACAACATCTGAGGTTTGGAATTATTTCACTAGAGTTACAGTAGAAGGTAAAGAGAAGGCAAAATGTAGGGGGTGTGGGAAAGAATATTTAGTGGGAAGTAGGGATTATGGGACTTCAACCCTTAGACGCCATATAAATATATGCAATTCCCTCCCAAAGTATAAAGATGTTGGTGCTATGATGATAGACCAAGAAGGGAAACTTAGAGCTAGGCAAATTGATCATCACATAGCTAGGGAAAAGCTTGCTTTTGCTATCATTAAACATGATCTCCCCTATGCCTTTGTAGAGTATGATGCAATTAAGGATTTCCACACTTATCTGAATCCTGATTACAAATGCATTTCTAGAAATACTGCTGTTATGGATGTATGGAATTTCTATCTTAACCAAAAAGAGATCTTAAAGAAAGCAATAATGAACAGCCCTGGTAGAGTGTGTTTAACTTCTGATTGCTGGACTTCAATAACTAGTGAAGGTTATCTTTGTTTGACTGCTCATTTTGTTGATGATAAATGGAAACTAAATAGCAAAATTCTTGCTTTCTCTAAGATGGATCCTCCTCATTCCGGTGTTGAATTAGCTACAAGGGCACATGAGATATTGATTGAGTGGGTTATTGATAAGAAAGTTTTTTCTATCACTCTTGACAATGCTTCTGCAAATGACAATATGCAAAATTCATTGAAAGAAAGGTTGCTTTTGGGTAATAGCTTGATATGCAATGGGGACTTTTTTCATGTTAGGTGTTGTGCCCATATCTTAAATCTTATAGTTCAAGAGGGTTTAAAAGTAGCTAGTGAAGCTATTCATAAGATTAGGGAGAGTGTTAGATATGTGAAGCAATCTCAGGTGCGCTTGATAAATTTCAAGAAATGTATTGATCATGTCGGGGGGATTGATACATCAGTTGGTTTGAGGTTAGATGTTGCAACTAGATGGAATTCCACCCATACAATGCTTGAAAGTGCCCTTAAATATCGCCGTGCTTTTGCTTATTTATCTATCATTGATTCCAATTATCGTCATTGTCCAACAAACCAAGAGTGGTCTAGAGCTGAGGCGATGCGCTCATTCTTGGAGCTATTTGCACTTATAACAAACTTGTTTTCTGGGTCATCATATCCTACATCTAACATGTATTTCATGCAAATATCAAGAATTGAGTTAATGTTGAAATCTTATGTGGAACATGATGATATTGTGATTCAAGATATGGCTGTGAGAATGCTTGAAAAGTTTGATAAATATTGGAGTGATTATAGTGACATTCTTTCTGTTGCTATTGTTCTTGATCCACGTATGAAGTTGAATGTCATTAAGTTTTGTTATGCAAAACTTGATCCCTTAAATTGTGATGCCAAGGTTGAACACATTAAGAGGAAGTTATATTATGTGTTTCATAACTATTCTGATGTGGGAACTTCAGCATCATCTTCAGTCTCATTTGTTGGGTCCTCTTCAAGTTCTAATTACCAAGCCTCATGGCAATCATATTCAACAACCATTCATCCCTCTTCCTCCTCCTCCAAAAGTGATGAAGACAACTACTTGTTATGTTTTGCTGTAAGCTTCCAATTCTTGAATATTTCATTTCATTTTATTTCTTTAATGTTATTTTCATTTGATTAGAATTATATTAATACTCTACTTTTAACATTATATGATGTAGGATTATCTTGAGAGCATGAGCAAAAACACAGCGACAATGTGTAAATCTGAATTGGACAACTATTTGGAAGAACAAACACTTGATCCCAATTTGTATGTAAAATTCAATGTTTTGGATTATTGGAAAACTAACTCACCTCGTTTTCCATGTCTTGCTAGGATGGCTTGTGATATTCTTAGCATTCCGATTACTACAGTTGCTAGTGAATCGGCTTTTAGTATTGGTTCAAGAGTTCTCACAAAATATCGAAGCAGTCTCCTTCCGGAGAATGTTCAAGCTCTCATTTGTACTCGTAATTGGATGCTTGGATTTCCTAGTAATGGTAATATGTGTCCATTTAATATTCACCTTATACTTGCTAATTTTGTAATTGAGGAATTTAGAAAAGCATGAACTATTAATCTAACATTTTTTTCCATTTTATGTGATGTGGCAGATGCATTTGAACCTGAGGAAAAGGAGGAAGCAATTAATGTTGAGGCTGCTTCACAGCATGCCTAATGAATTGATGTTTTCATTTGTCAAATTTCCCCAATTTGAAGTTTTTAACCAGCTTCTTGAATCCTGAACTTGAAGCATATTACATTGACTCTTTTTGATAATGTGTTTAATCACTACACTTTTTGAACTTTTGGTCACTTCCAGAATTCCAGAAATTGCCAAAATGGCTTTTGTTCTCTCTGTTTTGAAGGATGTAAGGTTCTGTAATTCTAATTCTGTTCATTCTGTATTTCTGTCGTTGTTTAATAGTGCTGGCTGCTGGGTTCAGTCACTTCAATTTGTTGTATAATGTCTAATTTTATGTGGACAATTGGACTATTTCTGTTTTTACTTATTATTAGCTTGAGATGTTGACAGTTGCCTATTCGGACTTGGGAGTTTGACCAGTCCATTAATATAGTGTTATATTTGTATGATGTATAATTGTAAATTTGTAGTAGAACAATTGGGCTTCTATGTGGATAATTGGCCCATTAGGTTGAGTTGAGTTCTGTTGTAGCCTTGTAGGCTATTAGAAGGCCTTTTCTGTAACCAGTCCATTAAGTAACGATTTCTGAAAAACCAAAAAAAATAAAAATTTGCGGGCTGCGGGCTGGCCCGCAACCCGCACAATGCGGGTTAGGGTTGGGAAATTTCCAGCCCGCAGAAGTGCGGGCCGCACAGGCCCGCACCGTGTAACCCGCGGGCTGGTGCGGGCCAGCCTGCAACCCGCGGGTTAGCCCGTTTTGACAGCTCTAGCAGCAGTTACTCCCTCTGGCTATAAAGAATGCACTTCCTCCCAATGTTTCCATTGTTTTGGTGGAACTTTGTTCTTTCTTTCGGAAGTTGTGTTCTAAGGTTTTAATCGTTAAGGAGCTCGATCAGCTGCAGTCAAAAATCATTCTTACGCTTTTTCGTTTGGAGATGATCTTTTCTCCGTCCTTTTTTACTGTGATGGTTCACCTTACAGTCCACCTCGTTCATGAAACAAAGCTCACTGGACCAGTACCATATCGTTGGATGTATCCGATTGAGAGGTACTCATTTTAAATATGTGCTTTATTCTCCGTATTTAATGTTTGCTAGTCGTCCTTTTCAGCATTTTATATCAATTTTCTCTTCTGTACTTCATAGGTTCCTTGGGAAATTAAAATCTTACGTAAGGAATAAGGCGTGGCCAGAAGGTTTTATAGCTGAAGGCTATATAGGAGATGAGGTGCTCTATTTTTGCTTAAGGTACTTTGATGATCTTGAGACGGCTTTCAACCGCCCACCTTGTGTTGACGATTATCCTAAACCTGCGCCGACATCAAGAGAATTTATCCCTCGTGTTGGTAAACCAGTTGGAGCAACTGAGAACTTCAAACTAACGGCAACTGAGAAGTTGCAAGCACATAGACATGTCTTGATTAATTGCACTCAAGTTGAACCTTTCATACGGTAAGAATTATACACTTACATGTTATTCGATCTATATCTTTTGTAACATTTCTCACTTTTATTTCACTATCACCTTTCTATTATTAATTGCAGGGAATTCAGAAGTCATGTTAAGCGTCAACTCAGGATCTGTACACAGACATCCTCAGAAGTTGATAGGAGGGTCCACAGAGAATTCTCGAGCTAGTTTGCGCACAGAATACTAAATTACCATAACCCATACTCACCAGATTTCAGAGCTCTCGCAATTGGCCCTCTTGATCATGCAAAAAGGTTTACAGCATACAATGTCAATGGTTTTAAGTTTTGCACGGTTTTACGGGATCAAGGATTACAAACTCAGAATTCGAGTGCTTATGGCACATTTAGGACAAGGAGTTATGCGAGCAGCAGTGATGCCAACATGCAGTTCGGAGGCGTCCCTTACTATGACAAGCTTCTTGATGTTGTCGAACTTAATTATCAAGGCCGTTTCACCGTGACGCTGTTCAAGTGTTTGTGGGCAAATACCACTACTTCTCGGGGACTGACAACTGACGACTTAGGGATCACATCAGTCAATTTCTCACGGCTGATTCATATTGGTATTTCTCAAGATGATGAGCTGTATATTCTAGCTTCAGAGGCACATCAGGTTTATTATGTCGAGGACGAGAGGCACAGGGATTGGCACATGGTTGTTCATTTAAAGCCACGAGACCTTTACGACATGGGTGAAGGCGATAACATCGCCTACGAGAGTAAGCCATTTCAGCCAGCCGATTTTGAAAACTACTTCCCTGAAGGCGATGACAATTTACCTCTACTGCGGTGAGTTTTTTTAAGTCCACATCATTTAAATTAAATTTTTTAAATTTAATAATACATCCCTAACAATAATTTTTCTACATAATTTCTGTAGAGATGGCGACGATGAGTGATCAAATTCAAATTATTGTCTTTAAAAAATTGGAAAAAAAATTTAAAATAAAATAAAATAATATTTGTAGCGGTTATTAAACTGATACAAAAATAAAAATAATCACTACTAACTAAAAACCGCTATAAAATGGATACATTAACTGCTACAAATAGTACGTGGATTCCTATAAATACCCTTACCACAACTCATTTCAAACACTCCTCAATTTCTTTTCGCCTTACCTTTCTTTCATTTTCTCTCATTTACAACTTCTTTTGTATGAGTAGAGGAGCTGAATAATACGAGCAAATATGGTAAAAAGTTGTTTAATTTTTTTTACAATACTTCTTTCCTTTATATAAAATTTATTCTCACCATTTTTTTTTCATATATTTCAGAGCTGTATCTCATTTTCATCTATTTTTCATACACAATTACATTATATTAGACAACATAATAATTTCTTATTACCTACTATCCTTAATAATATTATTAATATAATTTTTATACTAATCCAATTAAATTAAATTTTTCCTTTTAATTTATTAATAAGTTAAACTATTGAATAATAAGCTAATTAAATTAGATACACTAATAAAAAAAATAAAATATTTAATTTAATATTAAAAAAACAGAAAAAAAATGATCGTATATTTTTAAAAAAAATTTTAAATATTTGTAGCGGTTATTAAACCGCTACTAACAAACGCGCATTTTTAAACTCAAATTAAATTTTTTGGCGCTAAATTTGAATTTCATGAAATTAGTAGCGGTTTTATAACCGTTACAAATTTCATAAAAATTCAAAATTAGTAGCGATTTATTAACCGCTACAAAATTGAAAAAAAAAATGTCATTTTTCTTTTCCCGCCATCAAAATTTCAATTTTTTATATTTGTAGTGGTTATATAACTGCTACAAATATCTTTGAAAAAAATTTCATCCATGGGGATGTTGTAGCAGTTGGGTGGAACCGCTACAAAGGATGTAGCGGTTATTTTCCTTGAGTAGCGGTTTTATATAACCGCTACAAAACCGCTTGCAACATACGATTTAGTAGCAGTTTTTCTACCCGCTACTAATATTGTTTGTAGCGGTTAAAACCGCTACTAATACCCATTTTTAACCGCTACTAAATCACATTTTTTTTGTAGTGGCATATACATTTGCATAGAATGAACTAAAATATATATTTATAGTCATTCATATATACAACAATACAAAGAATCAATTGGCAAAAAAAAAAAAAATACAAAGAATCAGAATATATTTACAATTATTCATATATATATATATATATTTACATCCATTTGTGTGGGGTTATATGTCGTGTAGGAGGCATCTTCAAAATACTCTGCACAAAAGAAAACAATAGATGAAGTTGGATAATATAATATATAGATGACCAAATGTATATATAAATGAATGAGCATATAATATAGTTTTGCAGGATCAATATTATCAAGATATTGCGTGATTATATCCTTCATAAACTACATCATGTCATACCCACAATTGTTGCTGTTCTTTGGTTGTCATGGGCACTATAAAGAAATGAAAAGAAAAATGTGTCAGTCAATTATATATAAATTATATGTTTACTTCAATTGAATATTATAGTTATTAGTGAATAATATATATAACTTTGGTCTCAGAAATTGGAAGGCGTTTTTTATGTGGCCACCAATAAGGTTGCAATTGTTGCATTCAAGATTATTTTGTTTCCGGTACTTATACACCACACTGAGAAGATACAAAAAAAATTATACTGAACTTAATTATAAAAGATGAAAAATGGATAATTTATTGGTTGAATGTCTCATGCATTAATGCCTAATCGCTTGGTTCTTGCCAAGAGAGTCATAGTATGCATTTAGAGAGTTATATCTAACTTTTGGACTTTACTTTGTTGTAAACATTGGTTTTTTCCCCCTTGTTGTTTAATTTGTGTTTGTGTGACACTAGTTGACCTTAAGTGGTGTACAAATAGAACCAGATGACTTATGGATAGCTTGTGACTACTTTAATTCTTTGCTTTCCTTCTAAGTGGATGATAAGTAGTCTCTTCTCTCTAGGCTTATGAGCTCAAACTGAATATTGATGCAGCCTTTAACCGTAGTATTAGGAAGAGCACAAAGACTTCCTAATGAAAAACGATTGTATGGAGTCAATAAAAGTAGAAAATAAAATGAGCAACAAAACAATAAATGGAGACACAAGAATTTAACATGAAAACATCTCCCCCTCAATGTGAGTGAGAGTAAACGACTACGGCCCAAAGCGAAAGATTTCACTATCTTCAAAAAAGAAATACAATGTTCAATGTTCTCATATAAAGCTTAACTATAGGATGACAACATATTCACCTCATCCACAAAAATACCAAAGTACTATATTAAAAAATTAGAAGAACAAAATACGTATCTCTAGGGTGAAGATACAATATTCGTGTGCCAGAAATCACCAAACGCAAAAGCTGCAGTCACATGACGTATACCAGCATTCAAGCAAAATTTGGAGAAGGTAGGAGGCTCCAATCAATGATCCCACCGTTCGGATCCAAGACCTATATGTCTAGAACACCTCCACCAATTTCAGGGCACTCGAACCAAAAATCACCGAATGATCGTCAGCTTGATCAAAGTCACTCAAAACAACTTTGTAGAAGATGTGAACAGATGTTCATGAAATGTTTAGGAAAAATAGAAGATTTCAATGGATGATCTGACCGTCTAGAGTGAAGTTCCATGTGTCTAGAACCTTTACAAAAAACTTCAGATCAATCTGACAAGAAATTGCCTTCCGATCGTTACCCAGATCAAAACCGCTCAATCTGAAAAACTACTAAAAATATTCTCTCTCACAAGAGTTATAAATAAACTTTATTTTTTACCCTCACGCAAAAATATGACAGCCATCATAACCTTTATTAGGGTTCTCTATTTATTTCTTTCCTTTCCTTTTTCTTTTTTTTTTCTTTTTGCTTTCTTTTTTCTCTCTCTCCGTAAAATAAGAAACACACAAAATATAGGAAATACATAAAATAAGAAATAAATGAAAATGAACAATTAAAACTTGGGATCCATATAGGAGTAACATCCTATGGCCCAACAAAATTCCTTTACCACTCATATGACATAGTCACTTATGTTAAAGCTCAACTTTATTATCTAATTCAATTGAATTAACTATCTCTCTATAGATCTTAGCTTGAGTAAGATATAAAGAGGAATACTTCTTACCTCTAGCCTTGACCATTGAACCTTTAGAGAGCCTCTAGTTATCACTTGAGAAAAAACTATCAAAATTATCATCATAAAGCTTACTAATAGAAAGATGATTGAGTTGGATATTTAGGACATGTTTGATACACTTAAGAATTAATTTGGATCCATTTGAAGTCTCCAAGAAGACTTTTCCAATACCTGCGTATCTAGTCCTACCTCCATCAGCTATTTTAACATCACTAAAATCACTTGGAGAATAAGTGGAGAAAGCATTCCTTCTAGATGTAATATGAACCAAAGCACCTCTATCGACCACCTAAGTAATTACATCCCAAGCAAGATTTGATGAGTCATATTCCTGAACTAACAGAATATCTTTTGTAGTTATATTTATCCTTTCTTAATTGGCACTTGAATTTGTTTTCTTCTCCCTTCCATTATTCTCCTTATTCTCTTCCTCTCGAGGTCAAAGATGCCAGAGACCAGTAAGGTTAAAGAGATCCATCAGAGAGGCCAAGAAGGCCATAGAGAGGCCGAGAAATATCAGACAGAAATAAAACACTTAATGCATAGAGTTGATTTTTGTCGTTCGTTGGTTGCTTCATCTTAAACGCTTTCGTTTTTATAGTAGAATGTGTTTAATAACCGTTGAGAACATTCAAATCTGTCTGTTAGAGAATAAATGTAGCCATTGATGATAGAGAGCATTCAAGTTATTCGAGGCTACTTCACATTTAATACTTCTGACAACGTTTTTGCTTTTTGAAATTTTGAAGCTAATCAACTATTTAAACACTTGAAACTCATATATAAGTTTGGTTAGTAACATTTGAGAGTAACATACAAGATTATGGTGTTAATCAGAATGTTTATGATACATATCAAAATTATCAAGACGCTGATTCAAGGCTTAAAAGAACATTCACTCGAGTGTGATTCAATGTCACTTGAGCGTTAACTTTGTCACTCGAGTGTCCAAGTGATCTTGTCCTGATAATCACTAGCGAGTGACCTGATAGTGATATTTGAGGAAATGAATATCACTCGAGTGCATACTTATTTACTTGAGTGATCTTCCATTAATTTTGAAAAATTTAGCTTAATCACTACCAAGCAACTTGAGTGTGTTTTTAGATCACTTGTAGATGCCCTACAAGTGATCATGGATCACTTGAGTGAGTTCAGTAATCACTCGAGTGATCTTCATTAGAAAATCAGTAACTTTCAAGATCACTTGCGAGTGACTTGCAAGTGACTTGCAAGTGATCAATATTACTTGAGTAATCTAGTCTTTGTTGAGCATATCACTTGAGTGTACTATTCTATCACTCGAGTGATATGCTTTACCAGATCATGAACTCTCAGATCACTTGTAAGTGACTTGCAAGTGATCCCCATCATTCAGACTCTAAAACTTTCACAGGTTTTGATCACCATTGAGTGACTTGCTGAAATTCTAGAAGTGAAGCTTTATCATTGAGTGCATTCACTATCAATCGAGTGCATTTACTATCACTCAAGTGATCCTCTTTGATAATCTTAGTTCTTACTTGGCTATCGCTTGAGTGATTTACCCAAGACAGGGAAGATTACCACATAGTTTCACTTTAATCATTTGAAGTGGAAAATCGTCACTCGAGTGACTTGCTGATTCAAGTTTTTCCAAAAATACTTGTATCACTTGAGTGCTTAAAACTTCACTCGAGCGACTTGAATCATCAAGTCAACTTTGTGGCGTTCTTTTTGCTTATCAAAATATACTTAGATATCACGATTTGTTATCATCAAAACATTATGAGATATAACAATTGCACCTAATTATTCATTTGGTTGAGAATCTCTCATACCCTATTTTGATCATAGTGAATCATATTTTTATTGGTCTGGTCGACCCATGGCTTTTACCCTTAGATTCAGGGGTTTTTCATGTTAATAATTTGATATCTCTTATGCCATTTAATTTCTGCCATATATTTGTTTATTTTTTTCCTCATAGACTCTTGCAAATGATAAGAAGATTAACATCCATTGTGCCCTTCCTAACATGTGGTGTCTTAAATAGTGAATCTTCTTTGTCCCACGCTCCGTTAGCTTTTGAATATGTGAGGCACTTGCTCTTAGGACTCAACCAAATAATCTAGTTTGTGATAAAGTTTTAGTTGAAACCTATTGTTGTCTTCTAGTTGAGTTTGTGTTAAGTTCAAGTTGAATATTAAGTGTTCTTTACTGCAAATGAAGTGGACTTGATTAGAATTTTTTTGGCAGCTGAACTGGTTGTTTTGCATGTAAAGGTTGCTGATGTAATGCAATTGACTGTTTTATTAGTGGTCCATTTGTAAATTACTTTACTACTCATCTTGAAATTTGTAGGCCATAAAGATCTCATGAATCTAAACTCATATAGGCTAGTTGTTAAAGAACCATATCCTTTTCCATTAACATAGTGATAATAATAATAATAAATTTTATCTCGCTAAGACGGTAACATTGTCTTTCTAAATTAATACTATGTAAAAATAGCCGTCCCGTTCTGGTTTTGGCCATTCCCATCCTGAAAAAATTCTTCGACATATTTCTAAAAGGGTAGGCTTGATACATATGTTATAATCAGCAATGTTGCCCGCAGGCCAATTCACTCTTCACTCCATTGTTTTAATTTTTAAAAATCGATTACTCTATAATTAACGTCATTTTGAAACTTGCCTAGAAACTTCAAAGTTAATTTTTAAACATACATAGTACTCTAATAGTAAAAACCGAGAAAGAGTCAACTTCATATATAATATAATCTCTCCCCCACTTTCTATAGGAGAGTGGGTCTATATATATATATATATATGAACCTTGCTATGTAACAACACAGAACCAATCTATATCCTTCTTGGGTTCTTAACAACAATGCTATATTTATAAATATATCTTTCTAAGTACATTGACTAATTGGATGGAATATATACTTTTATTTAGGTGATGCCGAAATGGCCGTTTATTAAACTAATATTGTTCATAATGAGACTGTGTTCATCCTTCATTATGGATCTATAGCTGTTTATTATTAGAGACGGCTCGCTTTATTTATTTAAGGGAAAATCCCTATAAACTACCCTTGAAATATACAAATCCCTAATCAGTACATTGAAATCAAAAATTCTGGATCAGTCACGCTTCAGTACAGATGAATAGTGCGGGCGGCGCCAAAAGACGATTTTGCCCTTCAGCCCTCATTCTCGCCACTTCAAAAATAACAACACAAGGTTCTTAATTAACAACTCTGTATTCTTGATTAACAACTCCAGTTTCATCTTTTTACTTTCACAATAACAACACCAATCTTGTTATTAGCAATTCCGGATTCTTAATTAACAACTCCTCTTTATTCTTCCACATATTCACATCTCAAAAATATAGTGTTGTTAATGTAAAATACGGTGTTATTATTGGACCTGAAACTTAAATTGCGAAGTTGTGAAACAAGAAATGGGAGTTATTAATGTAGAATAGGGTATTATTAATAATAACACCGGTGTTGTTATTGTGAAAATAAAAAGATGAAATAGAGTTGTTAATCAAGAATCCGGAGTTGTTAATTAAGAGAGCGTGTTGTTAATAAAAAAAGAGGTGTTGTTATTGGCCTTGAAACTTAAATTAGGAAGTTGTGAAACAAGAATACGAAGTTGTTAATCAAGAATCAAGAGTTGTTAATTAAGAACCCCGTGTTGTTATTTTTGAAGTGGAGAGAATGAGTGCTGAAGGGCAAAATCGTCTTTTGGCGCCGCCCACACTGTTCATCCGTACTGACGCGTGACTGATCTGGAATTTTTGATTTCAATGTACTGATGAGGGATTTGCATATTTCAAGGGTATTTTATAGGGATTTTCCCTTTATTTAAATTAACATATTTCATATATTTATAAAGATTTACATTAATGTATATATTTGGATCAAATAAAAAATTATAATTATAACCTCTCTCAAATAATATTGTTCTAACTTCTTCCAATTATTTCGTGTCTGAACCCCACACACACACACACACACACACACATATATATATATATATATGTAGAATATAAGTACACGAGTAAATTAGCCTATGAAGGTTCTCTTCTCTTATTATTTGCAACTCGTAATTAAGTCCATGGCGGCAAAGTTTGTTATTAGGAATTGATGGATATTGAGGGCTGCATAAAGACCGGTTTGGACCGGGATAAGCATCAACTCGAAGTCTAGTGCAAAAAGAGACTGGGTTTTATTTTTTGATCTGAGGACTGATTCACAAGAAGTTTGAGGAGGTAACCCACATTAATTATCTTGTGGTCAGGAGCATCACTTCCAAACAACGGGACACTAGAGCCATAGAGGTTGTCCTCTTCATAATTATCTTGATTCATATTTTTCTTATCTTCAATCTCCTTTAAATTTTGTTTCAATCGATAGCGAACAACAACAGGCACCTTTTTACAGCTTATAGTATCACGTTTCTGTCCAGCAAGGTGTTGTTTCATTCGATGGATTCCTCTACCAACAAATTTCTTTGCATAATATAAATATTTCAAACATTTCTTTCCACCTTAGGACTTCAATACAATGCTTCCATATAGGGTCTATCTTTAATCTTACATACTGTAGTACTTATTCAGATGACATTTTCTATAATATCGGTACAAAATTAGTATGAGATTGATTTGAACTTGAAAGTAAATAAATCAAGAAAACATAAATTTTGAAATAAAGAGACAAACAATAGCATATTATTTGCACATGTCAGTAAATAAATGAGATAAAAAAAATATTAAAAACACAGACTGTACAACTCTTGAAAAAAAGGCACAAATTGCACAGTACCTTATTCATCTAGTCTCATCTTTCTTTCTCCAAAATTAGTGAAAAGACAATAAAATAGAATCAGTGGTCCCTCATGCTTTTTCTTTTATCAGTTTGTGACTCGTGCTCCTACTTCACACTACAACATATGGTTCAAAGAAGGAATCATACACATGTTGTTCCCTGCAGCAGCAGGTATGTTTTCAAACAATTGTATTAAGAAAAGCAATAGAAAAATATCAGACTACACCACAATCACAGTAATACATCCATACCATTATTTTAGGGTATCACAGATATATAATAAAAGCTAACTTAGCTCCACTGTACATTGGAATCCTTTACATAGAAAAACAAACCAAACATTAAGAAGGAAACCCATGAATACTTTTATTTGGGATATAAATAAAACCATATAGTATTTACTCCCCATGCATAGGATACAGTCATTTACTGTGATATAAAAGTATCACCGATTCTCTCACATACTGTCAAGACAAGCACCAATATCCAATAATAACAATAAAAAAAAAACAAAAGTTGCATATGGTGGTCCGTGACGCTTATTTTTAAATTGATAGACGGTGGATAGGGAGAGGATAAAGCATATGGGTGGTTCCTCACACTTTTAATTTTTAAATTAGTAATCGGTGGATAGGGAGTGTATAAAGCCATTAATCATGTCTTTAGCGGAGCATAACTTGGCAAAGCATTTGCTTCTTGCCTTGGGTTTTTGAAAGTTCTTAGTGTGTGTTTGGATGCAATTAAAAAATTGCTTTTGAGGCCAAACCATGGTTTGGAAAATATTCATCCAAATACTCACAATTTTTGAATAATCCATTTTCCATGTCAAACCATGGTTTGGGAGGCCTAAACCTTGGTTTGGGAACAATCCATTTTTTCTTACTTTTTCAACTTTGTGGGTCCCACCCTCTCATTCTCATTGGTTCTTTTTATGTTTGTGGGCCCCACAGCACACTCTCTCTCATCTTTTTTATTTTTTTGAATTTCAACGTTTTTTCTCTTTTTTTTTTTTTAGAATTTTAAAATTTTAATACTCCCTCTTATCCTATTTAAGACTTATTTATCTAATTTAATTATATTAAAAAAAATTAGTTAAATTAATTAACATTACATATAGACAAAATTATTTCATTTTTGGTATTAATTATGAAATTTAATGTTAAATAATGGGTTAAGATGTATCATTTTTAATACCGTTAGATGTTTTCTTCTCTTATAATTTAACTCCGTTAGGTCAAATTTAACGGTTTTGTTAAATTTACATCCTTGTTAATTGTTCATTGTTATTTTCCATCTTCCAAAATTTATTTGTACCAGACGTTCTTTAGGAAAAACTTGGCTGTTAAATTTGATATTAATCCTTAAATAATACATAAAATATAATCTTATTCTTTATATGTAATTATCACAAAAGTTAATATCCTTTTATGTAATTTGACCATGAAAAAAGCTATTCTGATCAAAACATCCAAACACTCTCATTTTATCAAAATCACTTTTTTCTCATAATCTATTAACACACTAGGTGCGGACAATTTCGGGAAAAGTCATTTTCTCTCTAACTTTGGGAGGAACAAACATGGGGCCCACATCATTTTTTTTTTCTTCCCAACTCTTTCTCCCCCATTTTCTCCATTAATCCAAACAGGAGAAATCAGTTTTCCCTCCCATTTAGCCTTACTTTTCTCCTCTCCAACCGAAAAAAAACTCCCCTCCCCTCCCCTCCATTGCCAAACACACCAGGACGCGGTCTGGGGAAATTCAAGTCAGCGCATCTGTCCGCAAGCTGAAAGACGAAACGTGATAAACATCGACTTGACTCCTCTCTAAAACGGAACTGCGAGCGAGCCTTTTGGTTTCCTTGTGAATCCATCACAACTTCAATTAATTTAGCCATGGCATCTTGTTTGGCTTTTGAGTCCTCCTCCATATCCAAATACGATGAAGTATTCATAACTCTGACAGATCACAATGGTCGTGTAGAAGCGCTTAGAAACAAATTGAGAGATGTTGGAATCACAGCATTCGTTGAAGACGAATTAGGGTATTCCGTACTTTGCACCGCCGCAAGGACAAGGATACTGATGGTTTTGTTCACACCGGATTTTCTCGAGTCTGTGGGGTGTTTTAATGGACTGCTGTCCAGAATTAAGCAGTGGCGGATCAGCTTGTTGTTGTTGTTGCCTGTGTACTGTGGAGTGAGCAGGAAACAAGTACGTGAGAAGGTGCGGCCTATGTCGACGTTATTCGCCAGCATTGCTTCCCTGCCTGGCTTCAAACTCTCCCTTGATTTCCTGTAATAAATCACCCTGTTTTGTTCCTCTTCCCCTCCATTTATTTTGCTTTTTATTATTTCAAATTTAATTTCTTTTCACAATCTAGATATTTTCTAACGTCGAGGGTTTTTACATTTTATCAATATGCTTTAAAAGTTGCATCTGATGTCAAAACTTAAGGGTCACAGGTTTCTTCCGATTGTTAAACCAGTAAAGGTAGTAATGTAATAATTAAATGAAAATGCAATATAAATTAATTATTTTTATAATATACTCCTTCCTGTTCAACAAGTCCCTTTAGGAATCACTTAATTCAATGAGTGACTTGGAGAGCAATTAATACTTATTTATTAATTTTACCATGTAGTTAGTGTGTAAATGTGACTCTTTATATTTTTCTCCCTCCTTCTATATTAATATTTCATTTATATGGGTAAAGTTCAAAAATTATTTTAATTCAGAATAAATTTAGTGAGTTAACTACTATCTCCATGTCGAAATATAAGATCTATTTATGCTCTACATTTAGAACTAGAAAAATGCTAGGTCTTACATTTAGAACGGGAGAAATACCCTTTTTTTTTTATTTGGATGAATTAGTTGAAGTGATTTATATTGTGAATTTGAGAGAATATAAGAAATACATCCATCCATAGTAAAACTAATGTATATGAAATTTTCACTGAAATAACACTATATACTCTAAAAATATATTGGATTTTTTTTAGAGGGTTATTTTTATATTTTGTATAAATTTTTTTGGCATTTTTATGAGTCCCAAAAAACCGTCCAGTTTTCTAAAAACTATTACAATTCCGCAACTATGAACTTGGTTTTTACAGTCCAAATTGAGTCGTTAATGAGTCCAATCAATGGTTCATCTTGCTCGACACCCCCAGCCCTTCTTAGATCCTTCTTAGGTCCCTGACACTTATTTTTAAATTGATAAACGGTGGATAGGGAGAGATAAAGCCATCAAGCATATGGGTGCTCCCTCACACTTCTTATTTTGAAATTAGTAATCGGTGGATAAGGAGAGGATAAAGCTATTAATTTTGTCTTTAGCAGAGCACAACTTGGCAAAGCATTCGGTTCTTACCTTGAAGGCCGAAGCTGGTGGTCAGTTCCATTTGGCGTGAATAAGCAAGGTGAGTCGAGTCCAGCTCTCTGTGCGTAAGCAAGGAAAATTGACGGCTCGGAGACTCTTTCAAATTTAGGGGATGGGGTTTCTTCACTTCTATGACTGTAGATAGAAAGAAATTGAACCATGAGAGAATATTTGGGTTTCCTTTTGGTGGAATGGGTTTATTTTTCTTCAATCAGATTTGGAAATTTTTCCCCTAGTGTTTTTGAATAATAGAGTTGGGTCGTTCGGGTTTTTAAAAACCGTCCTGGGTCTCGAGTAAAGGCTGGATCCCGGCCCAATATCTGGCTTGAAGTGGCCTAATCTGGTTGACCTGCTGAACAGATGAACCATGTAAAACAAGCCTTTAAGTGTAGCGAGCGACGATCAGACCTATCCGAGTTTCACAACATTGATTTGGAATTTGGAATTTAAGAAAGATGATACATATCAGCTTTTATATGTGTTTATTTTTAGATAATGTTAAAATTTCATATTTATTTTTTATATTTATATTGTTATATATACATAAAACATTATTTTTTATGTAATTATTAAATTTTTGGTCTGACCACCAGTCTGACAGGCTTGACCATATATGATATATCTCATGACCCATTGGCCTCTTCGATACACCGTTTGGTCCAACTTTTAACAACATTATTACTGGATTGGTTGAGGTTGGTCTATGTAACATGACCCCATCCCATATAAACAGGTTTTTATCCTTAAAAAAATCAACCCCTCAAAGAACAAGATAAGGTTGAGGTTGGTCTATGTACCATGACCCCATCCCATGAAAACAGGTGTTTTCCTTAAAAAAAAAAATCAACGCTTCAAAGAACGTGCTACAGGGAAAAAAGATAAGGTTTGTTTCAAGAGTCAACCCCTCAAAGAACAAGATAAGGTTGAGTTGGTTTATGTAACATGACCCCATCCCGCAAAAACAGATTTTTTTCCTTGAAAAAATAAACCACTCAAAGACCAAGGTAAGGGTGCGACAGGGAGAAAATGATAAGGTTGTTTTCCTTAAAAAAATCAACCCCTCAAAGAACAAGAAAAGGTTGAGGTTGGTCTATGTAACATGACTCCATCCCATAAAAACAATAAGTGTTGGTTTGAAATAGCTTATTTTTAGATAATAAGTGTTTATAAATCATGATTCATAATATACAAGATAAATATGTGAGAGGATTTTTATCTCGGCTTGCGTAATAAAGATATATTATCAAAAAATAAGCCCAACCAAACACACACTTTTTCCCTTAAAAAAATCAATCCCTCAAAAAACAAGATAAGGATGCTACAGAAAGAAAAAGAGAATGAGAATGAAGTTTACAACAAAATAAGGAAGATTCTGCTGACCGCGGAAACAATTTTGAACAAACCTATGATCGGTTAAAAATATCCTCTTCTACACTCATTAAAAAAAAAAAGAGAGAGAGAGGCCGGAACCGTAAAAGCGTGATATTCTAGAAAATGATTTTTTTCAATTCGCACTACCTGCAATATGCGTGGACAATTTCGGGAAAAGTCATTTCCTCTCTAAATTTGGGGAAAAAATTTTGGGAGAAAAAAAATAGGACCCACATCATTTTTTTTCTTTTTACTTTTTTTCTCCCCTATTTTATCCACTAATCCAAACGGAGGAAAATCAGTTTTCCCTCCCATTTACCCTTACTTTTTTGCTCTCCAAATTTTCTCTCCATCCGACAAAAAATCTATCCTCCCCTACCCTCCATTGCCAACCACACAAACACAAGGACGCGGTCTGGGGAAAAGTCAAGTCAGCGCATCGGTCCGCAAGCAGAGTGATAACATCGACTTGACTCCACTTTAAAACGGAACTGCGAGCGAGCCTTGTGGTTTCCTTGTGAATCCATCACAACTTCAATTAATTTAGCCATGGCATCTGGTTTGCCTTTTAAGTCCTCCTCCAAATACGATGAAGCGTTCATAACTCTGAGAGATCCCAAGGGTCGTGTAAAAGTGCTTCTTAAAAAAAAATTGAGAGATGTTGGAATCAGAGCATTCGTTGACGACGACTTAGGGTATTCCGTACTTAACACCGTCCCAACGAAAAGAATAGTGATGGTTTTTTTCACACCGGATTTTCTCAAGTCTGTGGAATGTTTTACTGGACTGCTGTCCAGAATTATTCAGTGGCGGAACGGCTTGTTGTTGTTGCCTGTGTACTGTGGAGTGAGCAGGGAGCAAGTATGTGAGGAGGTGCTGCGGCATTTGTCGCCGACAGCCGGCGTTGCTTTCCTACCTGGCTTCAAACTCGCCCGTCATTCCCTGTAATAAATCATCCTGTTTTGCTCCTCTTCCCCTCCATTTATTTTGCTTTTTATTATTTCAAATTTAATTTCTTTTCACAATCTAGATATCTTCTAACGTTGAGGGTTTTTACTTCTTATCAAAATGCTTTAAAAGTTGCATCTGATGTCAAAACTTAGGGTGTGTACAACGTTTGGGGAGGAGGTTAAATTATCTTTTTTGATTGAAAGTATTTAAATTTTGGGTGGAAACCTAAAATTTAAAAGGAATAAAAAGATAAATTGTAAGCGGGAATCTAAAATTTAAAAGAATAAGATGTAAATTTTGGGTTTTCTCCATCTAAAATTGTAATTTAACACCCCTCCCCTCCCCTAAAACCAAACACATTAAGGTTTACAGGTTTCTTCCGATTGTTAAACCAGTAATGTAATAATTAAATATGGTTCAAAAATGTAATAATTAAATGATAATTCAATATGAAATAATTATTTATATAATATACTCCTTCTGCTTCACAGTATAAGTCCCTCCTGTAGGAGTCACTTAATCTATAATATAAATTACTTGGAGAGTAACTAATGCTTATTTATCAATTTTACCCTATAATTAATGTGTAAATATGACTTTTTATATTTTTCTCTCTCCTTCAATATTAATATCTCATTTATACTAGTAAAGTTGAAATTTTCTTTTAATTTAGGATAAATTTAGTAAGTTAACTACTACTTCCAAGTCTAAATATAGAATCTAGTTATGCTCTACATTTAGAACTAGAAGAGTCCTCGGTCTTACAAGGAGTATCGTTTTTTTTATTCAAATTAATTAATTGAAGTGATTTATATTATGAATTAGAGAGAGTATAAGAAATAGGGAAAATTCCAGAAAACTACAAAGGAAATTAGAAAAGGACAAAAAGGTTGGGTGAAATTCACATATTCCAAATCAGTGAGGGGTGAGGAATTTGAAATATGAAATCTTAAAACAATTACCTAAATACCCTCCTCCTAAGTGACAGCTAAAAGGGAAATGAAGAGACACGAGAAGGCAGAGTTGAAAGGGTGTCAGAATAGAAAGTGATAAGAAAGCTTGGGGAGACGGAGAGACGACGCAAAGAATGGTGGGTCGACGGTTGTCGGTGGCGATTTGCGGTGTCGTCGACGAAGGCGAACGAGGCATTGTGCGGTTGTGTGTTCAGCTCTCCCTCTGTCGGAGCTTCAGTGGTCAACCATTTCAATTGATGGTGTTGGGCGGCGCGGGGCGACGAGTCGACTGTCTCACAGCAAATCGGATAGCAACTTGTCATGAAATATATGATCTGACAACTGATAAATATATGAAGGTGTTAATCAACAGAACCATGTTGTTAATATAGAGCGGTTTGGTGTTATTACTCATGGAACATCTATTTTTGCAAACTTTTTCCTACGCACGTTTTCTGTTGTCTGTGTGAATGGAAGATGCCAAAGATATTGTGTTTGAACAGTGACGCTAAAACTTTCCCATATCTTGTTGGCCAGATGTTAATTAACGAAATAATGTCGTTAATAATAAATATGATCTTGTTAACTGTGGGTGAGGTGTTGTTTGGGATCGAACTTGTGATTTGGTAACCACATGATTCATTAACGGCTCTACCTGCTAGATTAACATCTTCAACCAAAGTTGTATGCCTGAAAACAACATATGAGCCATAATTAACAACTTCATCTTCTTTGTTTACGACTACACTTCATTCATTAACATCTTAAGAGTAATAAGTTAGGAATGTCATAATGTAAATAGGAAAATATAACATCTCTCCCCAAATTAACAGTATCATCTTCGTTGTTAACGACTCTGTTTTCTCTATTACCATCTTGTGAGGAATAAGTGGGGATCATCCTAATATATATGAGAAAACACATCTCTCCCTCGATTAACAACATTATCTCCATCGTTAACGACTACATTTCATCCATTACCATCTTGTGAGGAATAAGTTGGGAATATCCTAACGTAGATGGGAAAACACAACAAGTCATCCTCAATTAACAACATGAGTTTCTTCATTAATAACTCCTATTCCTCCATTAACATCTTTAAAGTAACAAGTTAGAAACGTCGTCATGTAGATGGGAAAACACAATATCTATTTATATAATAACATCATTATCTTCTCTATTAATGACTCAACTTCCTCCATTAACATCTTCGAAGAAAAAAGTTAGGAATGTGGTAATGTAGATGGGAAAACACCTCTCTTCCCGTAATAACATCGTTATCTTCGATATTAACGACTAGACTTCCTACATTAACATCTTCGAAGGAACAATTTAGGAAAGTCGTAATGTAGATGGGAAAACACAACATCTCTCCCCATAATAACATCATTATCTTCGCTATTAACGACTCAGTTTTCACCATTACCATCTTGTGAGGAATACCTGGGAAGGTTGTGATGTAGATGGGAAAACACAACATCTCTCCATGTATTACCAACAACAGATTCATTATTAACGATTTGACTTCCTCTATTAAGATTGTAGGAGGAACATGTTGGAATGGTCCAAATGTAGATGGAGAAAAATAACATGTTAGCCACAAGTAACAACTTTATTTTCATTATTACCAACTCGACATCCTTCATTAACATCTTAAAAGGAATGAAGTTTCCAAATCACAAGTTCGATCCCAAAACAACACCTCACCCACAATTAACAAGATCATATTCATTATTAACGACATTATTTCGTTGATTAACATCTGGCCAACAAGAAATGGGAAAGTTTTAGCGTCACTGCCCAAACACAACATCTTTGACATCTTCTATTCACACAGACAACAGAAGACGTGTGTAGGAAAAAGTTTGCAAAAATAGATGTTCCATGGATAATAACACCAAACCGCTCTATATTAACAGCATCGTTCTGTTGATTAACACCTTCATATATTTATAAGTTGTCAGATCACATATTTCATGACAAGTTGATGTCCGATTTGCTATGAGACAGTTGACTCATCGCCCCGTGCCACCCAACACCATCAACTGAAACGGTTGACCACTGAAGCTCCGACAGAGGGAGAGCTGAACACACAACCGCACAATGCCTTGTTCGCCTTCGTCGACGACACCGCAAATCGCCACCGACAACTGTCGACCCACCGTCCTTCACGTCGTCTCTCCGTCTCCCCGAGCTTTCCTATCACTCTCTGTTCTGACACCCTTTCAACTCTGAATTCTCGTGTCTCTTCATTTCCCTTTTAGCTGTCGCTTAGGAGGAGGGTATTTAGGTAATTGTCTTAAGATTTCATATTCCAGATTCCTCACCCTTCACTGATTTGGGATATGTGAATTCCACCCAACTTTTTTGTCCTTTTCTAATTTCCTTTGTAGTTTTCTGGAATTTTCCCTAACAAATACATCCCTACGAAAACTAAAGTATACGAAATTTTCAATGAAATAACACTATATAGACTTTTTTTAGAGGGTTATTTTTTATAAATGTTTTTAACATTTTTATGAGTCCTAAAAAATCATCTAGTTTTCTAAAAACTATTACAATTCCGGTGAAATTTTGGGTCCCCGCGACTATGAAATTGGTTTTTACAGTCCAATCAATGGTTCATCTTGCTCGACACCCCAGCCCTTCTTAGATCCAGCTTTTTTGGTGATTGTCATGCCACTTATTGTTACAGTCATGGATAATTAGATTGTTCACTCTACCCAAACCTCAATGCAAGAGGAGAACCAAACCAACAGCGAGTAGCCCATACGTAAAAATAGCACATGTTCTCCTGTCTTCTCTTGCCTACTATAAATGCTGCAAATGGGGCTCCTTGCACATCTTCTATACAATACTTCAAGGGACCATTAGCGGCTCTTCAAATACCATCTCACAGCCTATTAGATTTACTATATGATTCAAGTTGTTCATAGCCACTTTATAACCCATTTTCACATAATAGTTTCCATCTTTGCTTTTGAGCCTTACACATCTATCTTCCATGTTTATTATTGGGAACCTTACACTCTTGAGCATTCCAATGTATTCTTCCCTCTTGCCTCTCTTACCACACCAAAATTTAGCCACCATGCTATCTAGTTTAGGACACATCTTCTTGGGAAAACTAAAGGATGAGATAGAGAAGACTAGAATTGTATTTGCCATTGCCTTGATTAATACCTCTCTGCCAGCAAGGGTCACAAGTATATGCTTCCACCCCTGCAATTTTAGACTCATCTTGCTTTTTATAAATGCAAGTGCTTCAGCCTTTGACCGGCCTGCCCCCATAGTATAGGCATACCCTAGTATTTTTACCAGGATCTTCACTAGTTTTAATACCCAACACATCATGCAACTCATCCCAAACATTCCTGCAAAAAACTACACAAGGTTTATAAAAATAACCGCTTGTCCAAAGGCTTTGTAATGACAAAAAATTAGCTCTCTCAACTTCATACATACAGTTTTGCTTCTTTGCACTGATGAAGAACAATGCATCATCTGTAAAGAAGCAATGAAATAGGACATGACACTTGCTTGCAAGCTTAATACTCTTCAATCTACCTTTGTTCATATGCCATTGTATCATTACAGCTAGGACATCAGCTGCTAGAATGAATTAGGTAGGTAGAAAGAGGATCTCCCTGTAGAATTCCCCTCTCCATATTCGAGTCACAGCAATTCTTTTACTTGAGACAACCAAGTTGAGGCTCATTGAACATAAACACTCATTACCCAAGCAATCCAGCCATTTCTCTTCAAACCCCATTTTCCTCATCACCTCCTCCACAAACATCCATTCAAGCTTATCATAGGATTTGTTCATAACAATATTCATTGCCATCTCCTTCTCTCTAATGTCCTATTCTAGAGAATTGCTCGAGCCACATTGTAATCAGTGAAGAATCTAATGTATCAAACAAGTCAACTTAAAAACGTATGATTAGATCTCATTAGGGAGACGATTGAGTAGTAGCTCTTACTATGGAGAGAAAACTTCTCAAAAAAGAAATTCAAACGTAGAAGGCCATTAATTCTTTTATATATATATATATATATATTACTTCATAGCACATGCATCTTTATCCATTTGATCTCATATTACCCTGCCTACTGTGACAGGAATAAAAGAAGTAGCCACATGGCAGACTTAGGTCTTTCCATGTTACGTTATGAGTCATTTCACGATCTTCCATGCAATCAAGTAGGGTTACCAGTTCGTGTTAGAGAATTCCTTGAAAATTTGGGATGGAGATACATTTTGTCGGGTGATACAATCATAGTCGGAATATGGGGAGATGGAGGTATTGGTAAAACTACGATTGTCAAAGCTATATATGATAGAATTGGTGGTAATTTTGAGGGTAAGAGTTTCCTTTGGAATATTAAGGATGCATGGGAGAAATATAATGGTGAAATTCATCTCAAAAAGCAATTTATTTCTGATATTTCTGAAACTGAACTTGGTGAGACAAATGATGTCATGCATGTACAAATGGAGCAACTAATCAGTGGAAGAAGAGTCTTGGTAGTGCTTGATAATGTGAATAGTGAGTTTCAACTCAAGAAATTGTGCCAAAATTTTAGAGGGTGTGGTAAAGGGAGCTTGATATTCATTACAGCCAGAAATCAGGCTATCTTTGATGACTCTATTGACATATCATATGAAATGAAAAGGTTAAATAGTAAGGAGTCTCTTGAGCTTTTTTGCTTGCACGCATTTAAGAATTTGACTCCAACAAATGATTTTGAGGATTTTTTGAAGCTAGTAAATGACTATTGTGAAGGATTACCATTGGCTCTTGAAGTTTTTGGCTCTCTTTTGCATTATAGAACAAAAAAAGAGTGGAGAAAAATAATGAATGACATGGGAGGAATTCCACGTGGTCTAATACAAAATAAGCTCAAAATCAGTTGTGACTTATTAACTGATATAGAGAAAGATTTATTTTTTAATATAGCTTGTTTTTATGTGGGTCATAGTAATCACCATGTTACACAATTGCTAAATAGCTTAAGACTTCCAGTGGAAATGGGAATGTCGGTGCTCATCCAGCGTAACCTTGTAAAGGTCTTGAATGACAAGCTTTATATTCATGATTTGCTGCAAGAGATAGGAAGGGAAATCAGTCCTCATAAGCGAAAGCTCAATTATATCTATGATGTATTCTTAAGTTTTAGAGGTGATGATACACGTAAATCTATTACTTCTTATCTTTGTGCTGCTCTAAAGCAAGTAGGTGTTGAGGTCTACATGGATGAAGAAAGAATGGAAACAGGAGAGAATATTTCATCTTCACTGTTGGAAGCAATTGAAAGTTCGAGAATTTCAATCATTATATTCTCAAAGAATTATGCTGACTCGAGTTGGTGCTTACAAGAGTTAGAGAAAATCATGGAGTGTTATCGAACAAGTTATCAAGAGGTTTTACCCATTTTTTTTTATGTGCGTCCTTTTGAAGTTCGTAAACAACAAAATGCTTTTGGAAAAGCATGGAGAAGACTTATCAAGAGAACTTCAAGTAGCAAAATGAAGAACTTGACAACCAATTTTGAAAGAACCCTCACAGAAGTTGCGAATTTATCTGGATGGGACATGCAAAACTACAGGTAATTTCAATTTTCTTTTGATTATTTTTTGGAATGGTCTAATTCCTTAAGTTCCCCTTTTTATTTTTTTTTATAGCAAGTTTGAGTTCCTTTTGATGATACAAGTTTCATCAAAAACAATAGCTGCTTTTACTTATATATATTTTAATAATGCAAAAACCATTAATTGGAGCATTGCATAAAATAGCCCAGGGAAAATTATCTACCACCACAAGCTGTTTTGTACAACTCTCTTATAAGATTCAAACGAGTAATTTGTATAGAATATAAAGCTTTTAAAGCAGTTTTGATTTAATACTCATAAATCACATGGAATTATAATTAATAATCATTTATACTTGAGTAATTTTTCAAGATCAGTATATATAAAAGCAAAACTGAAATAAAGCATGAGTAGTACAAAATTTATGTAGTTGGCTGAGTTTGTTATATGTTAATTAACTTCGATAATTGGCTAAAAGATGAAGAAAACTGAATAATTGTGATATCAGCTTCAAATTTTATTGATAATATTCAACAGCCACAAATAGTAGGAGAACTGGGTTTTTCTACAAAAAAAAAGAAATAGAACCTAAAATTGCAAATGATAGATATTAGATCTGATCAAATATGGTTATATTAGAAAATATTTAGCTCAAGTTATTTATATCAACTATATCAAGTTCTTCAATCATATATACCATGTGTCCTATTTTCAAAATATCATCATTTAACTATAAATCCACTTGACATAAAAAAGGCACATGACCATGTGTCATTGGACAGCTTGGCATAATAGATATAAGAAACTTAATCTATGTTTTGTTTTTCATTTTATTTCCCTAACTAACATAAAAGATGAAAATGCAATAATTTTCTTATCAACAACTAATTAATCAGTGAAGTGTGAAACCCATCTAAATGGGCTTGAGGCTTAGTTTGACGCCTTCCAACCAAGGTTCTGAAATATGGACTGGGATACTAGGTCAAGGGTTAGTGGGTCAAACCAAAGTCAAACCGAAGCTAACCCGGGGCCAAACTGGTGAAAAATTGAATATTTTAAGCTTATTAATATGAAATTCTAAAGAAAAATTTAAAAAATTGATTTAAAAAAAATTATTGAATTAGTCTGGTTCCATACCCGGTTTGCCGGTTCCCGGGCTGGACCGGCCGGTCCGGGTTTCAAAACATTGCTTCCAACATTAATTTCAACGTCCATCAAATAGTCATATTTATCCTTGTATAATCAAATAATTATTTTAATGTTGAATATATTCTGTGTGAATAAATTGTCTTTATATTTGTAGAGGCAAAATTAAATTCATTGATGAAATTCGATTCATGTTAAACTTGGAACATTTTCTAATTAAAATTATACAGAACTTTTAAACATGTTACTCGACAAGCATATCATTTTTCTACTATTATAGTATGTACCACACACTTTTAAGGATTCTTGGTAGCATTTATTCTTATATAACTTCTTATTGTTGCTAGAACTGAAATTGAGCTGATTGATGAAGTCACTGAAACTATTACAAAGAAGTTAGGTGACAACAAATGCCTATTTGTTGCTCATCATCCAGTGGGATTAAAGTCTCGTATGCAAGATATCATTCAATTGCTACAAAGTAAATCAAAAGATGTTATCATCGTAGGCATCTGGGGGATGGGGGGGATTGGTAAGACAACGATTGCTAAAGCCATCTACAATCAAGTTGGTCAAAGTTTTGACGGAAAGTGTTTCCTTGCAAATGTAAGAGAAGTTTGGAAGCAAGATAATGGTCAAGTTTATTTGCAAGAACAACTTCTTTCAGATATTTATAAATCAAGAAGGAGGGCACTATCAAATGTAGAAATGGGGAAAAGTCTACTACAGGAAATGCTTTACAAGAAAAAAGTACTTGTTGTACTTGATGATGTCGACAATGAAAACCAACTCAAAGCATTGTGTGGAAGTCGGGAATGGTTTGGCCCAGGTAGTAGAATCATAATTACAACTAGAGATGAACGTTTGCTCAAGATCCTTAGAGTAATTCATCTATACTCTATAAAAGAATTGGATGATAATGAATCTCTTGAACTTTTCTGTTGGCATGCATTTAAGCAAGAAATTCCTAAACAAGATTTCAATGAACTTTCAAGAAGGGTAGTTTCTTACTGCGGGGGGTTGCCGCTAGCTCTTGAAGTGCTAGGCTCCTATTTATTTGATAGAGAAATATTGATTTGGGAAAGTGTTTTGGAGAAATTACAACAAATTCCAAATGATCAAGTCTATAAAAAGCTTAAAATAAGCTATGATGGTTTGAGTGATGATACAGAGAAAGAAATATTTCTTGACATATGTTGTTTTTTTATTGGGAAGGACAAAAGCTATGCAACACAAATATTAAATGGATGTGGACTTCATGCAAATATCGGAATTATTTGTCTGATAGAGCGAAGCCTTGTAAGAGTTGGAAACAAAAATAAGCTTGAAATGCATGACTTATTGCGTGACATGGGAAGAGAAATCATCCGTGAGCAATCACCAGCGAAGCCTGAGAAACGAACTAGACTATGGTTTTATGACGATGTGTTGGATGTGTTGACAAATGAAACTGTAAGAATATTTCTCAATGAGTTAATTGCATTATTTTCTTATATTTCTTCATTCATCAATATGCTCTTACTATCGTTGTGTCGTCAATTGTGAGCTTAAAATTTTATCTCAATGACTTATTCTCTATAAGATTTCGCTTTCATTATTTTTCGTTTCTTTTTATTTCATAGGGAACAATATCTATCAATGGATTGACTTTAAACATGTCAAGGAATAATTCATTATACTTGAGTGCTAGAATGTTTGAGAAGATGAAGAAGCTTCGTGTGCTTAAGCTTCAGAACGTACAACTTACTGGAGACTATGGTTATTTGTCAACAAATTTGAGATGGCTTTGTTGGCGTGGGTTTCCCTTAAAAGGAATACCAATGAACTTCAATTTAGAAAAAATAGTTTCCATTGACTTAAAGTGGAGTAATCTTGTAAAAGTATGGGAGAAAATCCAGGTACATATTCTATTGATAGCATTAATATTTGTTTCCATCTTTTTATTCCTTCATACATATTATTTATTTTATTTTAAACTATTCTATTTGCACAGATGTTGGAAGGGTTAAAAAGTCTCAACCTTAGTCATTCTCATTATTTGACAGAATCACCCAACTTTTCGAAGATACCAAATCTTGAAAGGTTAATATTCAAAGATTGTCCATGTTTGTCTATAATTCACCCTTCCATTGGCGATCTCAAATATATTGTTCTCCTAAATTTAAAGGACTGCAAAGGCCTCAAACACATCCCAAGAAGTATCTATAAATTGAAATCCTTGAAGACCCTTAACCTTTGTGGTTGTTCAAAGATTGACAAGCTAGAAGAAGACATTGGGCAAATGAAATCTTTGACAACTTTGGTTGCAACTCAAACTGCTATAGTACAAGTGCCATTCTCGTTGGTGAGATTGGAAAGACTTAAACATGTGTCTTTGTGTGGTTATGAAGGATTACCTCGTGATGTATTCCCATCTCTTGTTTTGTCTTGGATGTCACCAACACATCGTTCGATGTCATTGTCTCGAGCATTTCAGATCATACCATCTTTAATTAGGGGTCTATCGCATCCTTCTTTTTCAAGAAGATATGAAATAGTAGAATCAAGACCAAGCACATCTCAAGCTTCATGTCAAAATGCTCCAGCATTACTTGAATTCCCTGAGCAAGTACAAAAGGAAAGGTTAGAAACATTGATGACTTCTCTGACTATTCAAGTAGGGTGGTTCAACAAAACTATGGATACCCTCCTAAAGCATATTTTAAAGGTATTTCTCTTTATCTTAGCTCTCTGCTACCGCATATACATAATAATTGCAATATCGACAGGATGCATTTGTGCCATACATGTTTAAATAGCTATTGAGCAAATGTTTTCGAGAGTTGAAGGTTCAATAATATAGAATGTGCTTTTATCAACATCATATCTATGCTATAATGTTAGATCATACTTTTAGCAATTTCTTGTTTTTGTGTGTGTAAACGCATGTGGTGTAATGAACACTATATTTTCCATTCGTCGCAATAATGCTTTCCAAATATTAACCATTGCAGTATTTCTTATTTGTTTAGATTGTCATTTTTACTATATTCTCGATTGAATGGGGTGACTCTTTTCTTGTGTTTATGGAATAGAGATGGAATGATGGTGGGCTTGCCTTTTCTCTTCCAATAGACAATTGTCTAGATTGGCTAGTTTTTACAAATGAGGGATCTTCCGTATCATTTAAAGTTCCTCAAGTTGTTGGTCGCTGCTTAAAAGTAGTGGTCCTCTACATTATCTATTCATATCTTCAAGATAGCATGGCATCCATAAATTCTGTTGGCATTATGATAAATAATTTCACAAAGGGTACCATGGATTTATACAAGCGTGAAGTTGCAACAACTTCTGCAGATAAACAATGGCAGAACATGGTAACTAATTTAGAGCCTGAAAATGAGGTGGAAGTTGAAATTAAGCTTGGTCATAAACATATAGTAGTGCAGAAGACTGAAATCTATCTTGTATACGTTGAAGAGACTGACAAGCTAATTACCTCTAAATAACATTAAAGCATATAAGGTACATTTGTTATCTTTTATTTAAATAGAATTTTCATGATATAGCAATCTCTGTTGCTTATTTTTTTTTAATAATATTGTGTTTTTTTAGGTATAAAGGATAATGCTTCAAGTTCATGGCTTCGCTTAAATAAAAGGTAAGTGTTCTACCCATAAAAAGTATGTGAAGAGTGATAGGTTGAGGGCTTTCTAACTATTTGTTATGAAAGCAAAGAAAACACACATAATGTCCACTTCTATTCCCTATATCATATTACCTCTGATCCTTACTATAAGATCTAATTGACTTTTTTTAGAGATTAAAGAAGCTAAAATAGTTATATTAAAGTATTTATATTTATTATTTTTCTTCAAACTAATTTGCATTACCAATAAACTGATATATAATCTAATGATGCACAACATATGCTATGATTAAGTAATTTATTTAGTTTCATTATTCTTCATAAGAAAGAGTCAACTGGCTCTTATATTAACGATTGGAGGTAGTATATAATATTCTCTTCATCACTTTCATCCTCATTGTTATGAATATCTATTTATATATTTTGTCAATAATAGTTATAATGGTTCAACGGCTAAAGACTCATTTGGGATGACATTTCATTCAACAGCTTAGGAATACGCTCCTTGTATACTTTAGGATTCAATCTTCTTGTGAAAGAAAAAAAACAGAGGTAGCAACTTGCTTTACAATCTCTATTGTGCAGAGGGTATTTTCAAGAAAGATCCAACTCTTCCAATTGATATCACTTTAACTTCAAGCTTCTTGCTCCAATAACAGTCTGGCCACATGGTAAATACCATTATCCTCATTTTGTCCTCTATTTAACTCTCTATTAATTGTTTAAAAATAGAGATATAGAACATAGCAAATTCCTCATAGTTATGCACAATTCAAATTGTAAATGGCATGTCTAATATAATTAGCACACTTAGTATTCATGTTCCTCATTTGTAGTATCTCTCTGTAAAGCATTGATACTTCAGAAACAGGGTTATATCATATCTTAAACATATATGATAGTTAGTGGTACAGGCTGGATAGAGAGAGAATCATTTCCTTTTTTTTTGGTAAGAGAGAGAATCAGTTCTTTATTCCACGCCCCACCATGTACACACATTATCTAATTATACTGGCTATCTAATATTTATCCACTTGCTGAGTAACAGAAGCGGTTACAATGTTCCCTATCACCGATTAAACTGTAACTGAGTAACTAATAGGCCCTATTCCCTAATGCAACGAAACAGTTAGTGCGTTGTTGTTTTTGGACAAAACATGTGAGTTCTAGTAGAATCTGAAGCCCTGTGACATGACAGATGCTATAAAAATTTATCAAACATGATCTATGCTACTCTGTCTAGACAATTTTTCTTCTTCATGGTGGAATACTCATTTGCGTGTTGGTGATTGATTTGCTAGTGGAATCATCAATTTGGGTGAGGTACAAGTGGCTCTAGTTAGCTTTTGTAAGGACCCAAAAATTTAAATGAATGTGCTTTAGTAAGGACTATAATATTTGTCTGTGGCTCAAAATATGTTGCTCTAGTAAGTTGTCAGAAGTTTCCAATCTAGGGAGAGCTCTAGTTAGTTAGTCTTTGAGATAATTATGTCACTAATATGAAAATATAATATCAATGTGAGGTTGTATTGGTTCTGAAAATAATGAAACATTTAATTATCAATATTTATCTATTTGATGTGAACTGAAAACAAAAAAAACATTTGATATTTTGGTGGTACTAGATAGGACAAAATATCTTTGGGGATTTGAGTTCACATCTTTACTACATTAAAATGTGCATTTTAGTTTTGTTCAGCACCATTATAATAGCCAAAATGCCCTTCTCATAAGAAAGAAAGAGAACTATATAAATGGGGTACCAGTGCTCATACGCCATCATTGTTAATCGTTCTTTGTCCTTCTTACAAGTGTAGCTGTGTTTTTATTATCTTCTTCCTCTATTTTGCTATTGCAAGATGCTATGTGTGGGGGTATGTTTGAAAGCTCTCCTTCTATTCTCCTTATCTTTCGTTGTCACATGGGATGGATAACATATTAAAATTCCTTCTTTTTTCTCAGTAACATATTAAAACATTGGGTGTTTAAATGGGGGCCAATCGAATAAAAAAAGAAAAAGAAAGGAAGGGAGTTAATAATATGTTTAAGAGAGTAACTTTACGGAATTGAGAAATGGAAATTGTTATTGAATTATTGATTAACATCACTGTGGCATTTTACATGTGGAAATTGGAAGTTAAGATCTTTAAAATTCTCTAAACAAACTATATTGTGGAATTGGTTTTGTTTCTTGAGACATTGAAGATTATTGTTAAATAATTTAAGGAATATGAGTTTAAGTTAGAATAATAAGATTGGTTACAAGATAGTTAATATGAAGTAAATGGGTCTATCATTACCAAATGGAAGATTATAGTGTTATAAAGCTTATAGAAGGAATAACAATGATTTTGTTTTGGACGTTAGGGGATTAAGGAATGAATATAAGTTGGAAACTGATTGGTAGGAGTAAGTCATATATTTGGGCGTGGAGTAGGTGAGTGAATAGCCTCCTATTATAATTTTTGAAGTAATATCTTATTACTTGTTACATTTTTATATTAATTACCACATTTTAAGCATGCCTTCATCAAGGAAAGCTTACTAGATTTATTTCATTGTCTCATTGGTATTGAAATGAATAAAGATTTAAGGATTTTATTTATTGTTATTTGTTTTCTTCAATTGGTTCATAGTACAATTCACAATCATATATAGAATTGATAGTAAAGCTTTCAAGATATGCTTTGTAAAACTTCATGTTGAGACGGTTTATTTATTGTGGAAATGTTCCTATACTAGTTTATATTAATGTGAAGGATTCTTTTTTGATTGACTTGTGGAATTTGAAGGAAATCCTTTGAAATTGTGAACCTTCTTGCTGGGGTCTTCTTTTATGATATATGCTTTATGAGCTTTCATTATCAGCGAAAGATCTTTTCAGTTGCAAATGGTAAATTGACTCCATGCATGCTTGTAAATGTTTTTGAGAGGATTGAATACAAAATCCTAGTTACTAACATCAATATTGTTAGTCCTTGGCGTGTCACGGTTAACTTGAGCTTGCTTGACATTTGTGAGCACATTACTCAAGCTTGATATTCGTGGCATTAGTAGAAAAAAACGTTTTAGACCGGCCCATTTAGATAGGTTGTAGTGGATTAGGTCTAAAAGAAATACGCGGTGGCATTTTCATAATTATGAACAAGTTGGGAGACCGGTTATTACAATAACGGGTCTAAAAAAGATTATTTAGACCGGTTATATACTAACCGGTCTAAAAAAATTAAGGATTTTATTTTTTAGACCGGTTACTGAGAAAACTGGTTTAAAATATATTGATTTTAGACCGGTTGTTAGGGAACCAATCTTAAAAACCCTTTTTTTAGACCGGTTTCCCTATTAACCGGTCTAAAATCAATATATTTTAAACCAGTTTATTTTCGTGCCGCGCCTCTCACTCCCGTCGTCTTCCATTCTGAATTTCCTTCCATTCTGAATCACCCAAACTACTTTGATCCCAATCTTTTCTCTCCTCAGCCGTTGACTCCCCGTCCCTTACCTGATCCCATTCTGAATCGAGTTAGCGTCGCTTTTCCGTCACTGTCATACATTGCTTCAGCTACTCATGGTTGTCGTCGTGGGTGCTGTCGTCCCTTATTAACTGCATTTCTGGGACATCTTCATCTTCAATCTCTTTTTTGAGGTATGCTTCATCATCCTCTACATTTCCCCCTCTACAATTACTATATAGAAGCGGTTACCTCCAGATTTGGTCATCGGCCTAGGCTAGCGAAGGGGATAAACTAAACAGTAGCTTAATATAAATTTTTTGGTGTATTTAGTGATTAAAATCCTCTTAAAGCTGATCCCTGATGAGTGCCCTATATGTATATATTGAGATATTGCATAGATTTATAACTTCAAAGCTGACCCACATCGGAATTTTTGGCCTTGCTAAGTTCTAATTTGGTTATTGTTGAATGCTATTGTTGTTGCACTTAACTCGTTCCAGATTGATGTTGCTGTGATTGAGCTTTTGATATTGTAGAAATTAACTCTAAATTTCTTAAGTTGAGCTGTTATGAAATCAAGTTTCTTCAGTGAATTTTCACTTGATATTTTGTGAATCTGATTGTTGTGGAGAAAATTGCTGTCAAGGTGAGTGCTTGAGTGACTGTCATTGGTTCTTAACAATTTTCTGCTGGAAGAACGTTCTTTGGCTGAATACGAGAAGCTAATATGATCTGATTCTGCATTTCAAATTGCCATTTGGATTGAATACTTATTTTGATTTTGGTAATGACAGTTATTTGTTGCAAATCAAAACAAGCCTCCTGAGATTGTCACCATACTTGTTACCAACAAGACCAAGCTTTTGTGGTTATTGGCAAGTATCAAGAAAGGTATGTAGAGCTCTCTTTTGTGCGTGTGTTTTCTATGCTTGACAAGTGACAATTCATTAATGTGGGTATTTTTATTAAGTAAAGGAGGGAGTAATATATATGTGCATGTCAAGAAACCATAGTACCTTTCTTAGGTGATATCTCAGGATAATGATGATGGGAGGCTGAACAGTGTGAAATATTTACTCCCTTGGTCTCGGTCTGAGAGGTTTTAAAGGTGACATATTTATTTTGGCCTTGGTCTGAGAGATTTTGATGCTTTTTTTCTGCAGAGGACGAGCAATTTCAAGTTGTTCAGGCAGGATTTGGTTTATTATATATCCCTCTCCCTCTACACCGTTGGCCTCCCTCCAATTGCAGGTTTATTTGTTTTTTTAAATACAATGCGTTAATTTTAAGACATTTAGTATATAATTTTCATTGTAAGACATTTGATAAGTTAACAGTTATTTTTTTAGTTGTACTGTATTGATAAAAAATTAACTTTAATTACTATAATAGTATTACTAATAAGGAAGTAGACATAAAAAACCAATGTGAAGGAAATTGGGGAACATAGGGATGTAGACTTATGATGTGAGAAAGTTCCTATGGTTCAAAGATGTTAAATTATGTTATAAGCAATTCACATTTTGAAATGTTATCAATATGAGTTTTTATTTTAAAAATAGGTGCATATGTCTTGATTGAATCAAGGAATTTGACCTAATGGATATAAATAAATGGACCTAAGCTTCATCTATTTCTTTTTTATTGATTATTATATCAAATAGGTTCATGAAAATTTAATCAAAGTATTATTAGAAACCCCTGAATTGGGTGAAAGGGATTCAATTTAATTAAAACTTTGAATCATGTATTGATGGTGACCGAATAAATCTGATTGACATATATTGATTGCCAATGTCAGTGCCTTACCTTAAATTTAACATTTGCAGTTAATTTGACTGTTTTTTGGCCTTGAAGTGCGAGTGTGATAGAAAATGATTATAAGAGCAATGTTGCCAGCTCTTGTCATTACACATTCAATATGCAGGAATGGGGTTGAGATCTAACTTCTTCAACCCCATTCATATAAATTTGTGGCCAAAATCTCTCTTATATTTCAAAAAAGTAAAAAAGTCAACACTCTTGTTTATTCCATTTCTTGCTTTCCTCCTGACTTACAAGCAAAGCTATATAATAATGATTGTGAATTCTGTTTTGAGTTGAATTCTGTGTTAATGGATCACAACTAGGGAACCTTTTCAATCCTGCCTTTTCCAGGGGAAAAAGTAGAAAACAAAAAAAAAAGGTGTTGGAATATATGGATTGCAGTTGGATACAAGCTAAACGGATGAGTGTTGAATATGATGTTGGGGTGAGGGGTTTTTAGACTTTGTAAAAAGAAATGCCGATGATGATAGTGGGATGTTTTATTGCCCTTGTGTAAAATGTTTGAATGAGAAGCGATTAAGTGCTGTAGATATATATACACATTTAATTTGTGAAGGGTTTTGTAAGACGTATGTAGTATGGGTATGGCATGGTGAACAATTAGAAATGTCAAGTGCATCTGAACAGGGGGAAGTGACTTGTGATGATAATGACATGGATATGGATGATTGGATAGAGGATATTATTTGTGATATAGGAGAAGAGGCTTTTGAACAATCACATGCATATGGTAATATGTGCAGTGATGCTGAGATGCCGCTGTACCTGTAATACCCCAAATTTTGAGACTTGAGGCTAGAGAATAAGCCTGAGATTAGTGGACTGCTAAGCCCTGGTTTAGCAGGATCCAAAAGTAGAAGTGGTTAGTGATAAATGAGCCCTTTTGGAGAATCCAATGTGATTTGAGTTTCGAATGTGATTTGTATGTGTTGTGAGCAGCGCCAAAACCCTGTATTTAAGTTCAATTATGGATTAACCTCTAAATTGACTTAAAATAGAGGGGAGGGCGCATTGTGAAAGAAAAGGAATGAGAAAAAGAATTTGGTGGTGATTCAATGTGAATTGCCATAATCAGGGGCAAAACGGTAAAGTTACCGACCAATTGGTCAGTTACCGAAGAGGAAACTCATTGGTAACTTCAAGATCAATGGTTAGGATTGATTTGTGCAAGAGATCAAGGGGTGGAATCACATGTGTGTGAGCTTATGTGAGCTCATGTGAGGTTTGAAAAGATGGTGACACTTGGCACTTTGTGAGCCCTTGGATGAGGTCAAAGTGTCAAACCTCATTTTCCCTCTCTCCTCTCTTTATTTGGTTGGTTTTAGTGGCCAAAAACTGACCCTCCTTCTTCATCATCTCATCATTCTCTCTCTCTATTCTCCATGGACGCAAGCTTGGGGGGGAGGAAAGAGAAAGAAACAAGGTGAGTTTTGGCTTGTGTAATGGCCCCTAATGGTTAAAACCTCTTCACTAATCTTGATCATGTTGATGAGGGCTTCATTTCTATGGTTTTAGATTTTTGATTGGAGGTGTTTGATTGCCTGAGGAAATTTGGAAAGATGAAGAATCAAGGAATTTGTTTGGAAAAGAGGAAGAGGTGAGTGTTTGCTTCCTTTTGATCTAAGTTTTGTAAGTTTTGGTTGAGTTTAGTGAATTTTGAATTTTGCCCTGATTTTCTTGTGATTTTGGATTGGATGAATTGGGTTGTGTTTTATGTTGAAAATGGTGCCATGTTGTGGTATTTGGTCATTGGAATTGGTTTGAGAGCTTGGAATGAAAAGAGTACAATATTGTGATTTGTGTTGTAGTTTTGTGATGACATGTTATGAGTATTGCTAAAACATGTCAATGTAATGTGAATTTGGTTGATTTGGTATTTCCAATGGACTCCTTGTGCAAATTTGTGTGGGAATGGTGTTTGATGTGAAAATAGGACCATTGGAAGCCAATTGTGCAAAACTGGAAATTCTGTCCAGTGTGAATTCTGTCTGAGCAGTTTTGTTGTGTGGACGTTTTGATTGAGCAAATAAAGTCAGAAAATTATGAAACTTTCCAGTTTTAAATTTCACATCCCAAGCTTCAAAATGGATACATAATTTGTGCCATTTCGTTTTGTCTTCTGTGAGTTATGGCTGTCCAAAGTTTGAGGTCGAAAATGAACACTGTTTTGGGACAGTCTTGAGTTTTGGGGAATTCTGTATTTATGTGGTGATTTCCAGTATTGGCCAATATTTTTCCTATGTAGAGGACTTGAATAGCTTTCATTTGGCTTTGGGATCACCTCATTTCGATTTTTGTGAAATTAGTTATGATTTTTGGAAGTTCAGCCAAGAAACTGGATTTTCTTGGCCAAGGCCAGCAGATTCTGGGCCGCGGCCCAAATGTTTCTGGGCAGTTTTTGGCCGTGGCCAATGGATTTGTGGGCCGCGGCCAACCCCCAAAAATCAGCATTTTGGACTTTTTAAAGGTGATCTTTGGTCAAATGTTTCCTAAGCCTTTAGGCATATATTTGGGTTTTGATTAGCCACCTAAAGGTCGTGAATGATAACCAACTTAAGTGTTTTGAGAGTTAAGGAATTGGGAAAGGGATTAACCCTATGTCCTTGTTTGGTTATAGGATTTGGTGTTCGCCCTGATCGTGAGCAGCTGGAGCTGGAGCTTACGTGGAAAGAGGGTAGGGAACATATCTCTTCTGCTTGTATTTGATATATGTGTTAGTGTGTTGGTGTATGTCTTAGCTTTGCATAATTGTGTGTAATTTGAAGCTATGTTTCAATTTATGCTATGGCCATAGGTATATTGTTCGAAGCATTGAGCTTGCAAATTGTCATTGTGTTATCATGAATTGTGTGATGCAAGCATGTCATGCATTAAACATGTATCGTACGTGCATATTGATATTGTTATCCTACTGAGATTCTCTTGAATCTCACCTTCCCCTATCAACCATTTCAGACAGGGTAGGTAGATCGAGGATGGAGCAAGCAGTCAAGGGAGGCTAGGGCTCCCATTGGAGTTTGGTTGTGATAGTTGGTTATCATAAATGGGATTATTTGTATTCGTATTTGGATAAAGGTTGTATATATATTGTGGAATGTATATGTATTTGGAATGAGTTATTGGATATTTGTATATGTATTTAAGAGGATTTGTGTAATCCCCATATGAGAGCTTGTATGGGCGAATGTGCCCTATAAAGCTTGAGTTAATATATGGAAACCGAGATTGCCGGTATTATTATATTGCGTACTCTGATATATTTAAATGTGATTTATCTTTGTGTAGTAATTGTATTCGGAATGTGAATGTGAGACCAGGTTATGAATGATTTCGAAAGGTATTTATGAAAACCCTATCGTGAAGATGGGATTTTAAATAAGTTTTGTTTCTTATTGGTCTCTATTTCATTTTAATCGCGTATTTCGGATATAATTACGGAAGGGGGTTACAGTACCCAGGGTGTAAAAAATACCAATTGCTGAAAGCTGTATTGAAATTGGTAAGCTTGAAAGCATGGCATGGATGGAGCGACAAGAATTTTTAGGAAACGCTTGAGGCCTTTAAAGACATGCTTCCTGATGATAATATGTTGCCTTGCCGATACTATGATGCTAAGAAAATACTGTGTCCACTATGGATGAAATATAAAAAGATCCATGCTTGCCCTAATGATTGCATATTGTATAGAAAAGATCATGAAGAGAAGGAGCAATGTCCGATATGTGAAACTCCGAGGTATAAATCAAATAAGGGCCCTGTAAAAGTGTTGTGGTATCTTCCAATCATTCCAAGGTTCAAGCGCCTGTTTGCCAATGAAATTGATGCCAAAAATTTGAGATGGCATGCAGATGAGAGGATTTCTGATGGAAAGCTTCAACATCCAGCTGATTCTTCTCAATGGCAGAAAATCGATCAATTATTTCCTAGCTTCGGTGAAGAACCTAGGAATCTCAGGCTTGGGCTTAGCACAGATGGTATGAATCCTTATGGTAGCCTAAGCAGTATACATAGTTCATGGCCTGTTCTGTTGGTAATTTACAACTTATCTCCTTTGTTATGTATGAAACGAAAGTACATTATGTTGTCTATGTTGATTTCGGGACTAAAGCAACCCGGAAATGACATAGATGTTTAACTAAAACCCTTAATCGAAGACTTGAAAGAGTTGTGGGATAAAGGTGTCGATGTTTTTTATGGGAACAAGAAGGAGACTTTTAATATGCGATCAATGATCTTTTGTACTATAAATGACTTCCCTGCATATGGGAACTTGTCAGGATATAGTGTTAAAGGCCACAAAGCTTGTCTGATATGTGAAGAAGGCACATGCTACCATCAACTTCAACATGGAAGAAAGATGGTTTACCTTGGCCATAGGCGATTTCTTAGATGAAGCCACCCTTATCGTAGATTAAAAAAAGCTTTTTTCGGTGGCCAAGAGTTTGAAGATGCTCCAGAGGCATTGACTGGGGAGAAAATTTATGAAAAGGTGAAAAGTATCAATACTATGTTTGGTAAGTCATCAAAGAGTATAAATGAGAAAAATATATGGAAAAAAAAGGCCCGTCTTCTTCGATCTTCCATATTGGTGCAATCTTGACGTCAGACACTGTATTGATTTCATGCATATAGAGAAAAACGTATGTGATAGTATTGTTGGGACACTGCTCAATATACAAGGAAGTTCTAAGGATGGCGTGAAGGCAAGATTAGACTTGCAAGAAATGGGAATACGAGAAGATTTACATCCAAGGCCATATGGTAATAGAACTTTTTGTCCTCCAGCTGCTCATACTTTGTCTAAGGTTGAGAAAAGAAGCTTTTGTGAGTGTTTACTGTTGGAAATTATGCCATAAGGGCCAATCATTATACTTTGAACATTATTATTTTAATGAAATTTCTCCATTCTGTTATCATATTATTTGCATGTTAACTGTGATAATTGTATCCTTGGATAATTCATAAAGATTGTCCTAAAATGTCCCTGGTCGGTCATCTATGCGGGAGCAAAGATGAAACAAGATCAGTATGACTTTGATAAGATATGGAGATACGAATCAAAGTCTTAGGCACTTGTAAGAGTACAAGGTGCTGGACCGACCCACTATGAGAAAGCTACATGGATCAAGTCATAAGCTTTTCTCATGTATAACCACGTCACAATGCCCTTAGACCTGAGGTCATCATGGATTCCTACATGAGAGTTGCTAAGCTTTGAACTAGTCAAAAGTCACTTTTGACCGGGTGATGATAAAGGCTACGATCGGGCTTGGTGGTTTTTGTAACATCCCAAATTTCAATTAAAGGCTAATTACAATTCTTGTGAATGATTAAGTGGAATAATTATGTGTTGTATGACAATTTTAATTAATATGCCATAATTGTTGGGAAATTGAAAGAATAGCTCTAAATTAGTGATTAATGGAAGAGATTAATTACTAATTAAGGGGGCATGAGATGTGAAATTAAAATGGCTAATGAAGTGGTTAAAGTAACTAATTAGTTACTTACTTTATGAGAGCCAATAGAATTGAGACACTTGGCAAGCTTATATGATGATGGGAGTTGTTGAAAAAGTCAAATGGCCATTGTTTATTATTTTCTCTCCTTCTCTCTCTCTTTTGTACGCATAGAAGGGGCTAGGGGGCAGAAATTTGCTGTGCTTCATCATCATCACTCTCATCTCTCTCTTCTCTCTTCATTTTCGCCATTATTGAAGGAAAAGGAGGAAGGAAAAGCTTGTACAAAAGGTAAGATCTTGACCTCTAATGCCAAAACTTCCTTCAATTTGATGGTTGTACAAAAGGTAAGTGAAAGCTTCATTTTTATATAAGTTTTGTGGCCATTGGTTAGGCCTTGAATTTCTGGAATTTTAGCCCTAATTTTCGTGATTTAGGGTCTTGGAGAGTATAACATGTTGTTGTCATGGAATTGGTGCCTTGTTGAGTGTTTTGAATTGATAGAATTGCATTGAAGCTTAAATGTGAAGTTTGGCACCTTTTGTGTTGGTTTTGTGCTTTGGTCAAAATAGGGCATGTTGATAGCTTGTGATTTTAGTCATTTTGAGGTTACCATTGTGTTCCTTGTGAAAATTTATGTGGGAATAGGCTCAATTGTTAATTTTGGAGCCATGGGACACTTTGGTAGAAAATTGGAAAATCTGTCCCTTGGAACTCTGTTCTGGGCAGTTTATTTGTGTGGACGTTTTTAATGACCAAATGATTTAAGAAAATTGTGAAACTTTCCAGTCTTAAAGTTCACATCCCAAGTTTCAAAATGGACATATATTTTGTGTTATTTCGTTTAGTATTCTGTGAGATATGGTTGTCCAAAGTTTGGGATTGAAACAGAACTCTGTTTTGGGGCAGTGTGGATTTTTGTGTGATTCTGGAATTTTGTGGCGATTTCCAGTAATGGTACATATTTTTCCTAGAAATAGTACTTAAGTACCTTTCATTTGTCTTTGGAATCACCTCGTTTCAATTTTTCTAGAATTAGTTATGAATTTTGGAAGTTCAGCCAAGAATCAGGGAATTTCTTGGCCGCGGCCCAAGGTGGATGGCCGCGGCCCAAACCTCTCTGGCCTGATTCTGGCCGCGGCCCATGGGTGGCTGGCCGTGGCCAGTGACCTGCTGACCATATTTTGGCCGCGGCCCAAGGAAGGGTTGGCCGCGGCCAACCCCTGCGTTCCAACACTTTGAGTTTTCGAAAGGAGATCTCTAATGTATTGTTTCCCAACCTTTTAGGGCTTTTATTAGAGGTATTTGTGGCCTCTTAAGGGTCAATTATGATAACCAAATTTAAGTGTTATGAAAATGAGAATTTGGAAAAGAGAATGACCTTATGTCCTTGATTTGGTGATAGGGTCAGATATTCGCCCTGATTGTGGTTTGATATCTGCTCGGATCGCGAGTAGCCGATGCTGGAGCATACGTGAAAAGAATAAGTGTAGGGAACTTACCTCTCCTGCATGTATTGATATTTGTGTTTGTGTATTGATGCATGTTATTGCTTTGCTTGATTATGTGAAACATATATGAATGATTGAAGCTCTGTTTCTATTTATGCTATGGCCATGAGTATGTTGTTGAAACATTGAGCATGCGGATATGTCATTATGTGAACACGAGTTATTGTGATGCAAGCATGTCATGCATTAAACACTTATCTTGCATGCATATTGGTATCTGTTTCCTATTGGGATTCTCTAGAATCTCACCCTCCCCTACCACCATTTTAGGCAAGACAAGTGGCTCGAGGAAGGAGCAAGCGACTAGGGGCGGCGAGAATCCCTTATGGGCATTTGGACTTGGTAGTGGTTATCATTGCTATTTGGGATAATGGTAGTTGATTTGGATGTATTTAGAGTTGTATATGTTAGAATGGATATATGGTTGTATATGTTATGGAGGTGTATTTGGATATATATTTGGAATGGAATTTTTGTAATCCCCGTTGAGGAATTGTAATGGGTGTATTGCCCTATGAACCTTTAGTGAAGATATGAACCCGGAATTGCCGGGATTGTTATTTTGCACTCTGATATATTATGAATGTTAATTATCTTCGCAATGTAATTGTATTCGAAATGTGAATGTGAGACCAGGTTAAAGTGTTTGATTTCGAAATGTATTTGTGAAAACCCTATCTTAAGAATGGGGAATGTAAATGAATTTTGATTATTATTGGTCTATATTTCACTCCAACATTGTATTTCGGATATAATTACGGAGGGGGTTACATTTTTGGTAATTTAACTCTTAATGTATTTTAAGAGTTAAAAGCACCAAAAAATATTTTAAAAGGTTAAAAACACCAAAAAAATATTTTAAAGTGATTTTTGGAACTGAAAAAATACATTAAGGGTTAAATGGCAATCAGTTTGCTAACACACTGGGTACAACTAAAAAAATATTTTAAGGGGTTAAAGTACTAAAAATTATTTTAGGATACTATATCTTACTTAAAAAATATTTTAAGATACTAGATATATCCAAAAAAATATTTCAAAATACTATATACTATTTTAAGAAAAAAAACAGCCCCTTTGCCCCCCCCAAACTACACCAAAACGGTGTAGTTTAGGAGAAAAGGACTGGCAACGGACTGCTAGGCAGCAGACCGCAGCCAGATCCAAAACTGGTGGACTGTACTTTTGGTTTGGTGGTCAGCTAGGGAATAGGGGCAATATAGTGTTATATTTAAAAATCATTTTGTTCATAAAGCTTGTTTTATATGTGGAGAGAGAAAATTTAGGGAAAAATGATGGGTTATATTCATCATTTACTCTCCTATTTTTCTTTCAGTTTTCTCTTTTTTTTTCCTTCCCTTTTTTTTCATATCAAAACAATGGGTAGGATTTTTCATGATAATACTTTAAAATTTCAAACTTGTGAATGTGAAAAGAGATATTTTTGTCATTTGATTTTATTTTAATGTCACTAAATGAATCAAGGTTCTTAATTAATATTTTGAACTCTTATGCTTTGCTTCGATGGGGAGAAAATAAAAGAGGAAAGAAAAGTGAGGTGGAAAATGAGGGAGGACGAAAGTGTCCCCTATGCTTAGATAGGAGAGCAAATGGGAAAAGAGAAAAAGTAGAGAGGAAACCAAACTTTCTCTTTGCAAGTAGAGAGATTCCAGAAAAAAATTGTTGCCCATGATTGCCTCTCCACCACACCTCTCCTACCCTTTAATTTAATCCTTTCATTTTTATATTAAATTTTTATTTTTGTTTTGGTGATAAGATGGGGTAAAACCCCTGGTTACATCAGAACTCTGCGAGGCTTTACAATGTCTGCAATATCTTCCCTCAGAATTTCCTCTACTTCAACCAGGTCACTATCCCATACAATTCTCTTCTCATTAAAGTTATAGCCCCCACCCTTCTTACAGCAGACATTGGATTCTATTGGAGGGTATAAATTTTTATTAGCTATTAACCTTGGATAATGTGTAATTTATTTATTTTCTTTCATTATATCTAATTTTAAAAAATATTCATTTTTTTTACTTAAAAATAAATTGTTTGTTAAATTATTTGGTTTTAAATGTAACTTTATCATCTTAAACTATTTGAGGTTGATATTAAAATATTATGTGGTAATTAATTTAATTTTAAATATGATTATTTTAATATAAGAGTAAGGTTTTTAGTCATCAAATATTTACTCATTTTCTTTCCTTCACATTTTCTCTCACTCATCCAAGCAAGTAGTAGAGGGATAACATTCTCTCCTTACTTTTCTCTTCTCTTCATTTTCTCTTCTTTCATTTTTTGCTCCCAACTTTTCTTTCCATCCATATGGAGAGTTAGGGTTTCTGATACTCATAACAGTTAATATAGATATAGATATTTTTTGAGAAAATAATGAACAAATAAATGAATAATTTAGTACAATGAAATGGACAATTTGTTAGGGCCTTGTAGCCCACTCATGATCCATTGAATAAGAGAGAGAAATGCCTGATGGGACTTATTTGAAAAAAATATAAAAAGAAAGAAAACCAACCCTTCTCTTTCTCGCCATCGTATGTCCTCTTGTATATCTGGAGAAAATTCTCTCCCCATAACACTTGACTTGTTCTTCTTTTTCTTGTAATGACCACCGATTAGTTATGTTATCTAGTTTATATTCAAAAAAAAAACTCTCCCCGTGCCATATTTGATGGAGTGTTGACTCATGTAGGCCCGCCTCGGCTATCCTGACTCATTTAGTGCTTATTTGGGATCACGCTTGAAACCCCCCAAAAGTGCTTATTCACATAAATCGAAACAAAACTTCTCTTACATACTTATCTCATATACCGAAAATCATAATTGAAAAACTGTTTTTGAAGGCTCCATTCGTTATTCCAAACAATCACTAATTTCTTGAAGAGAATGAATTGCAACCTACGTACGTGAACATTTTCGATGCTTTCATTAGCCTTCAAGGTGTGTTTGATTTGAGGGTAGGGATAGGAAGGGGAGGCAATAAAAATGACATCATAGGGATCACTAAAATAGAGCACAAAACTATTGCCATGTTGCTATACAATTGAAACAGAGCCTCACAAATTCCAATAAAAACGACTCCCTCTAATCCTTAATATGGAACATATTTGATGAGTTGATCTTAGTCCTAAATATAAAATATATATTTTTATATTTGTCAATCTTATATCAACAATAATCAAGAAGAAAAGTGAACGAGGGAATTAAAGAAGATGATTAGGGTATTTTATAATAAAAACAACATACCTGTAGGTTAAAAAACGCCTATCATATAATTCCTATACAACAAACTATCTAAAACCTTCTGGAGGTTCTTGTAGTAGTTAAACGATATTGGTTTGAAAACAGACTCTATTTTGCAAGCCAATAGAAGCAACATTAGTTCCCTAAAATGCCTTAGCTTCACTTCCCAATTTCGTTTTAGTAAGTAAGCTACCTCATGCAACAACCTACTTCCGCCTTCCCCTCGCACCAGCATTCCTACATCTTCCCATCCTCCTAGCAACCGCCCCCAATCATATACCTTCATGATCCCTATCTTAAGCAAGGTATTAAAACTCGGACCAGCCTCTAAACCGGTAGAGACAGTGGGTTAATGGTCAGTAGATCAAATCGAAGTCAAAGGGGTTAGACCAGAAAGGGATAAAAATTAAAAAATAATTTAAATTTTCATTATCCCATCCAAATATTAAATATCAATTTAATATTTTGAACTACTAACAAAATAATAATATATTTATCCAATTTTCTTTACAACTTTTTTAACAAATTGACATCATAGTAACATGCTACCTTCTAATGACACCAAAATCAATAATTACGAGATATCTAAAAGTTAATTAAAATAAATATACAAAAATATTCATATTTTGAACCCTCCAATCTGCCAAAGGTACTTAGAAATTTTGTATTAGTTTTTTTATCACACAGGAGATCAAAAATAATTTTGGCTATGACAGGTGAAAGTTGATAAATTTTGCTGCACACTGGGAGAATTGGTGATGTTTGTTGATTTCGTGGATGGTGGGATCATGGAATCACTGAGGAATTCATTATAAAGATACACTAGATGGCAAAAGATATCATCTTGTTTAGAATAACATGTTTATTCATTATTAATTTATTTGATTAGGAGAGGGCTTCCTTGATAATAAACGATGTGGCAGCTAGCGTGGTGGTTAGTAAATAAGATGTCAGCAAGCTGTGTGATAAGTTTACGAGTGCTAGCTAAGCTAGCTATTGATTATAGCAATCTTTTTGCTAGATTATATAATTGAAATATATTTATTTTTTGTATTTTTTGGTCCATTTTTGTTAGAAATATTTCCGCCACGTTTTCTAATTCAAACTTCAAAAATGATTTTGTTAATTTTCCAAGTTGAAGCTCATTGAAATTAAGTGTTGAAATTTAGTTTCTTGCTAAATTAGCCAAAGCATAATAAGGTTAATTATATATTTCTCTTTCTTACTCCATTTCTTCTCTTGTATTTCTTGTGATGTCTGCAAGTTGAAATGTGTTGTTGTGTTGTTTTTCGCTTCCATTATAAAATACACTTGTCCCTTTATATATACTGAGCGAATGAAACGACGTCAATATTTTGCAGTCTTTCTAGCTTGTTATGGATTCCTTCAACATATTTTGTTTAATCAGAGTAGGATTTCGTGATATTAATCATATGCAATGTCGCATAATACATATGTGTGTGTGTATGGATGACTAATTCTTATCATAAAAATTCTTTAATTGACACTTCCTTAGGTCATTAATACAAGACTCGATTACTTTTTTAGTCAGGTTCAGGTTCAAGAAGCATGATATATTTTCAAATAGACGGGTTCATAATTATAACTCAATCCAACCCTAATGGGTTTGAGCTCTTAATAAAACATATTAGCCCATTGCAAGTGCTCACCACATCCAAGCTAGACATATGTGGATAATGGAACATTGTGAGGCAACTAACTTTTTATCATCCGAAAGATGGATTGCTTTCTGTTCGAAAAGAGATGCATAATCTATAGAAGTAATAGAACCATATTTCACTATTAAAAAATTGACTTTCAGCGACCACTTTTAGCGGTGACTTTTTGTGTCGCTGCTGAAACTCACACTTTCAGCGGCGACAATTGCGTCGCCGCTGAAAGTTCCATTTTCAGCGACGACTAAAAAGTGCCATTTTCAACTGCGACAAAAAATGTCGTCACTGAAAGTGGTACTTTCAACGGCAACTATCAAAAGTTGCCACTGAAAGTCACACTTTCAGTTTTTTTAAAATTAATTCTTTTAAAAAATAATATTTATAAAATTAAAATATAATTATTAAATAATTCTATTTAACCTTAATTATTAAAATTATATTATCATTTATTAATATTATATTTAATATTTTCTACTAAAATAATATTTATGATATTATTATTATATTTGTTATTATTTTATTTTATTTTATTTAAAAATAATATATATGTTATTAATATTATATTTATAATTTTATATTAAAAATAATATTAAATTATTATTTATTAAGTAATTTTAATTAAAAAATTGTTTAATTTAAATATATAAATATTTTTTTTTTCATTTTTATTATTTTTAATAATATTATATTTAATTAATAACTAATTATATGTATGTATGTTTATATATATGATAATATTATATATATATATATATAATAATATGTAATAATATGACACAAGTTCATTTCGGCGCAATTGGCAAAGACTCTGGCGCAAAGGAGTTGGCTCCCTGAGGTCGCGGGTTCAAACGGAAGGAGCCTCACTTAGAGGAATTATGAGGTGATGACACGTGACAGCTAGGGGAGGGGGACACACATGGCGCTCTGAGGAGTAAACACATGACATTTGTAAATTAATTTTCTTTTTTAAATTTGATTTTGTTTTTGAAAATTTTTTTTCAATCTTTTTTTTTAAAAATTGACACTTTCAGCGGCAACTTTTTGTCGCCACTGAAAGCCACATTCAACGGTGACTTTTCTCTCCGCTGAAAGTCATCTTCAACGGCGACACAAAAGTCGCTGCTAAAACTTTCAGCGAAGGTCGCAACAGCAGTGACTTTTTTTCAGCGGCGACAAAAGGTCTTTTTTTTTGTAGTGAATTTAGAGAGTGAGCGATATTGGTATTGAGGAAAGAGAGAGTCATTGTCTCTTCTTTATTGTTGGCTTTGGCTCTTGTATATAACTTAAATGAGAAAGTATGCAAGCTTGTTCTGTGATGAATTGATGATAGACTTCCAAACTTTGCAAACACAAATTCATTTCACTACCATTATTTTCAACCCTACATCACGGTTCTGAACCGTTATGTGTGGTGGCATTATATATTCTCGGCACAAATATTTAACGCTTTTGAACCATAATGTATTGAAGACATACTTAATGGTTCTTTGTTAATGACCGTATTGTATTGAGGACATACTTGATGGTTCTTTGAGATTTTTCTTCTTAGATAATCCCGACCAGTAGAAAAAAGAGTAGGAAGAGTTGGAAAAAAGAGCAAAAGACCCTTTAGGGAAGCTCAAAAAATGTTCAAGAAGGAGTTGGAAGAGTTGCATCAAACAAAATTTTTCCCGAGGGGGTGTGATGAAAGTTTTTAGGCTAAAGTGTATATTTAGTTCTTTATATTTGCATCAAGTTTCATTTTAGTCCTTTAAGTTTATAAAGTATATTTTTAGTTCTTCAATCTTAACAACGTTAGTCTCATCTAACGGAAAATCTTGACTCACTGAAGTTACATTCTTTTAATCCTAAGAGGCTCCAACATCAACTCAAATTTTTTTAAAAAATTCATGGTTTAATTAAATAATAAAAAATTCTCATATTTTAATTATTTCTTTTTCATCTCCTCCCCACTCCAACGCCCTTCTCACTAGCCATCGTTTCTATTGAATCAATTCCAGAAACCTTTTGGTTTCTTTCCCAAGATTTGGGAGGTTCTAAGACGCCAAATTTGAAGATCACCAACCCTATTTTGAAACTTGTTTTCTCTACAAAAAGCCCCTTGGGGACAAAAGAGACATCTCATGTATAGGTTAGCGACCTAAAGTCTTTGTTATTGATTAAAATTTTTCTTGTGATCTGTAATTATATTTGTGGTTTACAATTTTATCCCAAGAATAAAATTTCTCCATAAATTATTCTCATATCCTCTAATAGTACAGATTGAGATCATTATGTTAAGAGATTTTGCCAGAAATTGATTGGAGGTTAGTCTTTGTTTTGTCTGTTGACAGTCTTTGTTTTGGAAAGGTCCCCAATAAGCTAGGAAGAGATGGAAAAAATGAATAAAAACTAGGAATTTTTTTTCTCTCATTGTTATTTTAATTAAAATATGAATTTACTAAAAAAGTTGACACAATGTGGCAACCACCTAAATTAAAAATAATAAGACTTTGATGAATCGGCATTTTCCATTAGATGAGACTAACAGTATTTAGATCGAAGGACTAAAAGTATAATTATAAACCTAAAGGACTAAAATGAAACTTGATACAAACATAAAGGACCTAACGTATACTTTAGCCAAGTTTTTATGTTTATAACTGATATTGAATATTACTATTTTATTACAAATTTTAATCACTTCAAAATCCAACATGAAGAATTTGAAACTGTATATAAAAAAAATATATCTAAAGCAATTTTTGACCATTTTAGTCCACTAATACAAAAACAGTAGTGAAAGATTGTAAGCATAACTGTTTCAAGTTAAAAAAAAAAGCATAACCGTGAAGTTGGTGGGCGAGTCATGCTTTGATAACTCATCTAACCCTCCAATGTTTGCAAACTAGTCTTTTTTTATATAATATATAGTTTATACACTGTATGAAAGAATATGCCAAGAGAATTGTTAGATGTTTGATATGGATATTATATTTTTTTGCCATATATATTAATATATATTTATCTTAGAAATACAAACCAGAGATATTATGATTATATTTGATTAAAGGATTAAGGTGCAAATTTACTTCAAAAGTTTTCGCTAAGGAGCAATGTTATCCTAAAAGTTTTTGAAGGTTCAATTTTGCCCCAGAAATGTTAAAATGAAGTAATGTTGTCCCTTATCGTTAAAAATTTAACGGTCAATGTCTGTTTTTAACTATCCAAGTTAATTTTTTAACTGTGCACAACAATATAGCTACGTTTTGAAACTTTTGGGGTGACACTAAACCTAAAAACACTTCTGGGGCAGCATTCACTACTACAGAATTGAGATATAACCACCCCCAAAGACGTCCCAAATTGAGAATTGGGAGGTTAAAAAGGGAGGCGGTGGCATTTTCGTAATTGTTTATGTGTAGGGGAACCTTTAGGCGTCCCAAATTTGAATTTGGGACGTCTAAAGTGCTTCCTGGCGCGAAATATAAATTTCATAATTTTTTTTTAGCGCCAGGAGCTGGGTTTAGGCGTCCCAAATACCATTTGGGACGCCTAAAGTCCCTACTTTAGGCGTCCCAAATGGCATTTGGGACGCCTAAAGTCACCTTTAGGCGTCCCAAATACCATTTGGGACGCCTAAAGGCGTCCCTGCATGTCAGACACTTGTCTGACATACGGTCTTCTCATCTAAATCACACCCTCACCTCACATCCCAACTTTACTCTTCTTCCTCCTCTCCCCACCCACACCGTCGGCCCTGCTGTGTTTTTTTCTTTTCTTCAACTCCTCCCTCCTCCCTTGTTCAAGCTCTCTCCTCCACCATCGGCCTAGCTTGTTGAACTCGGACTCCTCCCTTCTTCTTCTTCCTCTTTGTTTCTTCAACGGCTGCAACCGTGTCTGCTTCAACCTCACCTCCTCCACAGTGGGTTTTGCTCTCTCCTCCATTGTTGTGCGTGGGTGGAGCTCCAACATCTTCTCAACCTCTCAAACATAGTAGCTAGGGGGCGCCCTCAGGTTGGTTTATTTTCTTCAATTTTTTTTTTGTAACAGAATATGGTTTATTTTGTTTTTGAAAAATAAATTAAATGGTTGAGATTGTGCTTATATTGAGATATCAAAGATTAGCCTGATGTGTTTGGTGTGGTTATATTGTTTAAATTGTATTGATTTGGGAATGGTTTATTTTCTTGTTTAAATATAAATTTACTTGTGTATAATAGAAACAAGTCTTCTTAGTTCTCACCCGTTCCATTGTGCTAAATATGAGTAAAGTTTAAAAGTTACTCCCTGTTTCAATTTGCCTCTGGTTAATTATTGAGTAAACTTTGTTCTTATAAGATAAAATGTTATATTAAATAGGGATGTAGTTAGAAAGGTTTTAAATTAGGTAGAGTTAATGAGATTTAAAGATTTCTTTCACTATTGTGATCATGTTAAAAGTGACTTATAAGAACGATTAGAAGTAGAGTATTAAATTTTAAGACAAAGTTTTTGAACTTTTATTTATTTATTTGTTCAAGTGTAACATAATGAAAGTGGCTCATAAAAGTTTCTTCCAATCATTGATTAGTGTATGCCACATGAAACCAATACAATTCATAGTTGTTCATGAAACCATTAAAACCTCTCATTAAAATCGTGCACCATTAATTAGTATATATAATAAAATAAAATATGATTTATTTAAATTAAAGAAATTCTTGTATTAATTACACACAATTGTTTTGTTAATTCCAAATTCTTGAATTATGAAGAATAATTCAAGCCAAAACTTAAAAAGAAAACGATAACCCCAATATTCATTAAATGATTTTTATCTAAATATTTTCAATAAAACAATTTTATTTTTGGAAGAACTTAACTTAAAATTGTTTTGTTAATATGAAACTCGTTTTGTTTTTAATTCTTCCAAACCTCAAAAAAATTCTTTAATTTAATCTTATTGTATTTATTTTATTATACATTAATTTTATATACATATACTTATTAAAAAAATAAGTTACATAGCACTGAAACCCTTTTAATAGGAGAGATGAGGCTAGGAGGGGGCAATAAAGTTATTAAGCCCATATTTTAAAATCCTAAATTGGGTTGATAACTTAATTAGGCAATCCCATCATATGTCCTTGAGAATTGTACTAAATGTGTGAATGTTATTGGTAATGCCTTAGGTGGTAACAAAATGGATCATAGTTGGATGAATGCTTTAAGAACTAGTGAGGAATATGAGAAAGGGGTGGACGAATTTATTGAATTCGCTAAAAAGAATGCTCCTGCAAGAAATGGGAAGTATTTTTGTCCTTGTGTCAATTGTTTGAATGAGAGTAGACGGGATGTTGATGTCATAAAGGATCACCTACTTTGTGATGGAATAAATCTGCGATACACAAGGTGGATATGGCATGGTGAGGAAGTAACTGATTGTCCGTCACACAAGAAGGGAGCTGTGGATGTCATAGATGAAGATAGAATGGAGAGAATGATTAACGATGTTGAGGCAGAATCCTTTGCGCAGTCGCAGGAGTATGATAGCCTGCGGAGTGATGCAGAGACACCATTGTACAGTGGTAGTAAGTACACGCGGCTGACAGGAACATTACATTTGGTTAACTTAAAGGCAACTTGTGGGTGGACCGATAGTAGTTTCACATTGCTGCTTGAACTATTGTGTGATATGTTTCCGGAGGATAATGTACTTCCAAATCGTATGTATGAGGCCAAGAAAATCCTGTCTACAATGGGTATGGAGTATAAGAAGATACATGCTTGCCCTAATGACTGCGTACTGTACAGAAATGAGTACGGAGGTCTTAGTGAGTGTCCTAAGTGTAAAACTGCACGATACAAAGTGAAAAAAGATGGTGGTTGTGGTGATGTGACAAGTAAAAGGCAACCTTTAAAGGTTATGTGGTATCTTCCAATAATACCACGTTTTAAATGTTTGTTTGCGAGTGCAACAAAAGCGAAGAAGTTGAGATGGCACTCTGATGAGAGAATATCTGATGGGAAATATCTTCGGCACCCAGCTGACTCTCCACAATGGAAAAAAATAGATGAAATCTTCCCTCAATTTGGCAGCGAGCCGAGAAACCTACGGCTTGGGCTTTGTACAGACGGCATCAATCCGTATAGAACTCTTACTAGCACACATAGTGCGTGGCCGGTTCTCCTTGTAATATACAACTTGTCTCCCTGGCTATGTATGAAACATAAGTATATGATGCTATCTATGATGATTTCTGGACCAAAACAGCCAGGGAACGATATTGATGTCTATTTGGCGCCTTTGATTGAGGACTTGAAGAAGTTGTGGGAGGAAGGCGTAGATGTGTTTGATGCTTATAAGAAGGAGTCTTTCAAGCTACGTGCAATGATTTTCACAACGATAAACGACTTCCCTGCGTACGGAAACTTGTCAGGGTACAGCGTGAAGGGTCACAAAGCATGCCCAATATGTGAAGCAGACACACACTTCCAACAACTAAAGCATGGAAGAAAAACTGTCTACCTTGGCCACAGGAGGTTTCTTCATCGGTTCCACCCGTATCGTAGGCTAAGAAAGCGGTTTAACGGCTTACCGGAGCATGGAATGGCTCCAAAGTCACTAACCAGAGAGGAAGTCTACAGTCGAGTGGAACGTATCCATGTCACTTTTGGTAAGAATCAGAGGGTTGCAGCTGAGAAGAACATATGGAAGAAGAGATCCATTTTCTTTGATCTTCCATATTGGCGTTCGCTAGACGTGAGACACAGTATTGATGTGATGCATGTGGAGAAGAATGTTTGTGATAGCCTTATCAGTACGCTTTTGCACATACCAGGGAAGACTAAGGATGGGATTAATGCGAGATTAGACCTTGTCGATATGGGAATAAGAGAACGGTTACATCCACAACTAAGAGATGATGGTAGGAGGGCATACATGGAGCCAGCAGCGCATACACTATCAAAAGCAGAGAAAAGAAGTTTGTGTGGGTGTTTGCATGAAATGAAGGTGCCGTAAGGGTATTCCTCGAATGTGAGAAGATGTGTCTCAATGGACGATTTGAAGTTAGTGGGAATGAAGTCCCATGATTATCATGTGTTGATGCAACAACTATTACCAGTAGCTATTAGAGGCATAATGAAAGATGAAGTACGAAACACAGTGACCAGATTGTGCGTTTTCTTCAATGCTATCTGTAACAAAGTCATTGACACTGAAAAGTTGGATGAACTAGAAAATGAGGGTTACATTATTTTGTCACAACTAGAGATGCACTTTCCGCCTTCATTTTTTGATATAATGGTGCATTTGGTAGGTCATTTGGTGAGGGAGGTAAGGCTATGCGGTCCAGTTTACCTGAGGTGGATGTACCCTTTCGAGCGATACATGAAGATCTTAAAAGGGTATTCTAAAAATCCTTATCGACCAGAAGCCTCAATAGTAGAAAGATATGTAGTTGAGGAGGCTATGGAGTTTTGCAAAGATTATATGTCAGGGAAGAAGGAACAATCTCGGCATGAAGAAGGGAGAAGCAAGGGAACACGAGGACTGAAAGTGAAGAATGTTCCTCGTGAAGAGGTGTTGCAAGCCCACTTGTATATCCTGAATAATATGGAAGAAGTTCAACCTTACATAAATGAACACAGAAACACTTTGAAGAACAAGAATCCAAGGAAGAATGACATGCAGATTGCTATTGAGCAAAACAAGACATTCATGCAGTGGTTCGAGGAAAAGGTTTTGCACGAGATCGGTGTGTCTGAGACAATTGAGTGGCTAGCTTGGGGGCCTTCGTTTCAGGTCATTACTTGGACCGGTTATGATATAAATGGCTATTCTTTCTATACCAAAGAGCAAGATGACAAAAGTACCATGCAAAATAGTGGGGTTATGGTAGAAGCTGAATCTATGCACTTTTCCAGTTCGAGAGACAAAAACCCCATATTAGCGTCTATGGCCTATTATGGAGTTATAGAAGAAATATGGGAAATGACGTACAACAAGTTCAAAGTTGTTTTATTTAAATGTAAGTGAGTTAGCAACAATGCCGTGGTAATAGATAAACAATTTGGATTTGTCTCAGTCGATCTTCGAAGAGTTGGCTATAGAGAAGAGCCCTTCATTTTAGCAAGTCAGGCGAAGCAAGTGTTTTATGTCACCGATCCTGCCAGCAAAAATATGTCCATTGTCCTTAAAAGTAAAAAACAGAAGTATGGTGATCCGACCTTCAACCTTGATGACACACCACCTTTCACAACAACTACACCTCGAACAAATGAAGTAGAATTGGTAGATGATGACGAATATGCTGTAAGAAATGACCATGGTGAAGGACTATGGGAAACAATATAGAGTAAGACCTTAATTTATAAACGAGAACTGTGTTTTTTCTGTTTTACTTCCCGCTTACTATATACATGTGTTTTCATTGCAATTTACTTACGTTTCTGATGATGCTTTTTGTGTTAACAGGAATATGGACAACGTTAGTGATGACGAGAGGGGTGGAGATGACGAAAGCTCTAGCAATGACGAAATTCCTAGAGTTGAACCCCCTGCAAGAAGGAGGGTTAGAGGCTGTACAAAGATGGGAGCATTGGTTGCACGTCATGAACATCAACAGGAGAGGCTGCATATAGACTTCGATCATAATCTGAATCCAATTGGTCCTGAGGAAGACCACTTCATTAGCTACATAGGGCTTTTGGCTCGAAGCAAAGTGCGCATTACCTACGATAATTGGAGATTGGTTCCCCCAAAAACGAAAGACATGATTTGGCAGCAACTTTTGGTATGTAAGTTTTGATGCATTGTAGCTTTGTTCTTATTATTTCAAACATAATAATCTTATGTTTTACCTTGCAGCAAACATACGATGTCCCCGACACCACAGAGATGCATAGGCACTGGATGGATGAGGTTCGTGTACGATGGAAAGGTTTCAAGAACAAGCTAACAAAGCATTACATTCGAGGGGCCCTTAGGGGTAACGATCCATGTGCACAGTATACATATTTATCTCCAGAGGACTGGAGGTTGTTTGCGGCATCACGAGCAGATCCTGAGTTTTTGGTAAGATTTCTGTCATGATATAGAACTACTTATATCGTTGATTTCATATACTTTATATCGTTGATTCATTTTTTGTCGTTTTTCATTCATAGAAATTAAGTGCAGCAAATGCCCAGAGGCAAGCAGAAAATAAATATCAACATTTCATGTCTCGCGGTGGATATCGGAAGCTTGAGCGGCAAATGATGGCAGAAGAGTTACAGAAAATGAAGGAAGCAGCGGAATCTGATCCTAGCGTTGTTATCCAGCCACCGGCACCTCCTCCACGTCACAAAAAATGGAAGGCAGGGAGGATTAAGGCTGGGAAGTACATAAATCCGACTGTTGCTGAGGTTGCTGCGAGGATTGTAAGTAGTTATACCATAAGTACCTAATTTTTTACATGTCGCGAGTGCTTTCGATACATTTACGATAAACTGCATGCTACAGGATGACCTGGACGAGCAGAGTAGCCAAGGTTCATTCAATCCAAGTACACGGATGGACATCTTGTCAACGGCTATTGGGAAGGCAGATGACCTTGGTCGTGTTCGAGGAGAGACACGGGGAGTTAGTGCCGTGAGGTATTTTGGACGAGAGCCACGTTATTCGTCACAAGCTGGACCTAGTAAGGACGTTGTGGCCAAGATTCGAGAGGACCTCGAACGAGAGATCGAGGCCAACCTTCGCGACAAGCTCCGACAAGAGCTCTTGCCAGAGCTTCAACTTGAAATGGCAAAGATGTTTGAAGCACAAAGGGCAAGGGACGAGGCTCGAACTCAGGAATCCCCGGCCTTCAATAGCACCAGAGGAAGTTACAACCCTCTGGAGCAACCACTTGGCCACCCTTCTCCCACTCCAGTGTCGGGACCACTTGGCGACCCTTCTCCCACTCCAGTGTCGGGAGACCCTTGCACCCTCTATTTGGATGATCCACTGTTGCGTGTTGTTGCTGATGCTCTCGTTCACACACGTGCTACCACCCACCATAATCAGCAAATTCCGGAGGATTTTCGTAGGGTGAATGTGACGAGTGTTAGAAAGGGGGAAGAAGGTACAGCCATCCCTGCTCCCGATCCAGAGGTTGGCACGTTAGGTCAAGCGATAGGATCTTTCATCCTTTGGCCTCGCAATCTTATTGGTTCAGACGCAACACCTCCAATGGTAGGAATTACCTTACTGTTACTGAAAATCTGTTGGCATCCTAATAACAATTTGTTTTTTGATGTTCTAAAAGGATGACGAAGCTGCGACCAAATGGCCCTTATTAGCACGGCTGCAACAGATCTACAAGGGCATTAAACAGATTGACTTGAAGATGCCTCCAGGGATTGTGGGCCAAGTGGAGTATCCCTACACGATTGACAATAAAGATCTCAAGCAGTTTATCAGGTTGGAGGAGATAGATGCAGGCTGGGTCAAATTTGCAGTCCGGTAAGTTTTTTTTCAATTTTCCCATAGAATTCATTTAGTGGTTTTTTGTTTTCATACATTCAAGAATTGATTCCTAATTTTAATTCTATTATAGCACCTTCTACGATCTCTGCGCAAACATGGAAAGAGGTAATTGGTATGGATTCTTATGTCCTGCGAATACGACAGGGGATACTTGTACTGTGGCGCATAGGACTCACTATGTCGGCTACCAAATGGCACAAACCAAACTTCGTTGTTATCTAGCACCCATTGTCCAACGGTTCGTATTTACATTTTGTCAATTTCAGAAGTTTACTAAATAATTGTCTTCTCACTCATCTAACTTCATTTTAATGTGTACATGTTGTTAAAGAAACCACTGGACTTTGTGTGTTATATGTCACCGCCGCAACGTAGTCTATTGGTTTGATCCCTTGAGTAACAAGCCAGACAGAGATACAAAATCCGTCTTCGACACGTAAGTTATCCTGTTTGTATTTCATTGACAACAAAAATAAATGAATGGTTCTAATTTCTGTTCATTTTGCTTTTCATGATAGTGCTTGTCAAACATATAGAATCCTAGGTGGGTCACGCGAGGGTATGGTTGTTAAAAAGCCAAAGTGGTTTTATCCCATAGTAAGTACATTCGATCCTACATAATTGTTTCATTGACGGTCCTTTTAGACATACCTTTATTGATTTTAACAACCAATTGCATCCCTTTGATTAAAAGTGCCCTCGACAACCTGGCAACACTGAATGCGGATATTATGTTATACTTTATATGTATAACATAACTCAAAGTGGAATTACTAGCAATTTTGAAAAGGTAATCGCTTCTTCATTCTCAAATGATAATATTTTTGGTGTTCTAATCGAAATGCTAATTAATTCATTTGCTTGAGATTCATTTCATCAAAGCTTATTACTTTCTAATTTTCAGATTTTTGATAATCAAGATGCCTACCTACGTGAAGACCTTGATTTGATCAGAGATCTTTTGGCTGGACATCTTCTTCAACATTTAGAGCAGTAAACTTGTTATTTTATATCAGTTTGTACTTGTGTGATGACAGCGTTTTGACACTTTCTGGTTGTTTTTTGTTGATATATATAGTAGTAGATTGCATGAAAGGTTATTGTATGTATATATAGTAAAGATTGTAGTGCTGGATGTCCTTACTAGTTTGTAACGGACAGTGTGGTTTATGAATGCATCTTTTATTCTGTTTCTGCAGTTTCAATTCGTTGGGTAATACAGAATGTAAATTATGGTATAAAAAAAAACCTTACTTTTAGACGTCCCAAATTAAGATTTGGGAGGCCAAAAGTCCCCCACCGTGGGACTTTAGGCGTCCCAAATTAAGATTTGGGAGGCCTAAAGTCCCCCAGGGTGGGACTTTAGGCGTCCCAAATTGTTATTTGGGACACCTAAAGTCCCACCCTGGGGGACTTTAGGCCTCCCAAATCTTAATTTGGGACGCCTAAAGTCCCACCCGGGGGGACTTTAGGCGTCCCAAATCTTAATTTGGGACGCCTAAAGTCCCATCCTGGGGGGACTTTAGGCATCCCAAATCTTAATTTGGGACGCCTAAAGTCAGACTTTAGGCGTCCCTATCATTTGGGACGTCTTTTGTCTCAACTTACTACGCCCCCAGCATATACGTCCCCCCGTTTTGGGACGTTAAAAGTGCCAAATTTGGGAGGTTAAAGCCCCTTTTTGTAGTAGTGATTGTTTCTCAGCAAAAGCTTTCAGAGTAAATTTGCACATTAACCCTTGATTAAATAAGTTAATATTAGATTCTAGGGTTAGCTAATTAGCTCACTGTTTGCCTATATAAAGTCTTATTTGTACTCTCATTCATTTAAAGATCAATAATATTTCAAATGCTCTTATTTTCTTTTTCTTCAATATAATCCTTCGAATTCAAACCTAGTATTAGAGCCCTAGCAATCTGTTTCTTCTAGGTTTGGTTTCGTCCATATCCGCTCCATGCCTGGTTCTGTCCAAATCCACTCCAAGTCATTTTTGTTGTCACAACCCTCCCGTCTAATACAATATATTGCTTTTTGCCATCACGCGCCCCGTCTGATACCATGTGTGCACTTTATTTCCTTCCAAACAACCTTTTGACGTAATTGGACTCCAGTATGAAAATTCAAAGGTTGCCTAACCCATTTTTGTTTTAATATAATTTCTTTGACTTGATATTTAAATATGATAATATATGAAAAAACAATAATGCAAGAACTTTTTTTTATTGGTAGACCCTTGGAAGAGCAACAACATCGCTATGGACCACTCTTATACAACCTCATAAAGTTGATTCTTGCTATTCAATTCTTCCTCCCATTATTATGGGAGTGGTTAAGGACTTGTACATTGTGAGATAACTTGCATCTTTAGTAGTTTGTGGAGTTTTATTCTTGATTTCTGTAACCAAAAATGAAAGTTTATGGGTGATTTTATTAAGCTGCTGTTATTTTTGTGATGCTTGAAGGTCTCCTAGCCTGGATTCAATCCTCAAACATTTTTTTGAGGGAAGTGAGATTTGAACTCGTGCAGAGTCTGATACCAAACCTTAGGAATGAAGTGTCAATCATTGTGTTAAAATTTTAAACTAGTAGCAAAGGCGAACCTAATTATTTTGACCCAGATTAGACAAAGTCCCCCAGTCTCTGTTGTCATAGCCCGCACCCCTCAAGGGAAAATGGGAAACTGGACTCAAAAGAAAATGGTACCATTGAGCTGGAAAACCCAACCTGGGGGCAAGTTCAAGTGCTTGGCGAGACGTAGTACCATTGAGCTGTCTCGCCAAGCACTTAAACTTGCCCCCAAGTTGGGTGTTCTAGTTGTGGGGAGGTGAAAGAAATCCGCAGGGGGCGGAAATATTTCTTTGAGTCCAGTTTCCCAGTTTCCCCTGAGGGGTGCGGGCTGTGACAATACATTTTTATTGTCACAGCTCGCACCAGCCTACACCCCTCAGGGGAAATTGGGAAACTGGACTCAAAGGAATATTTCCGCCCCCTGCGGATTTCTTTCGCCTCCCCACGACTCGAACACCCAACCTAGGGGTAAGTTCAAGTGCTTGGCGAGACGCCTGAGGGGTGCAGGTTGGTGTGGCCTATGACATCTATTAACTTTGGGTGCCAGTTGGCTGAACCCAAACCACATCCCGTAGACCTAGGACTTGTCAATTACTATCTCGGAACAAGCTATTGATGTCTATACAATAGAATTTGGAAGGTTCATCAAATTTCTTAGGTACTATCATGCTTTGGTATTCATATTGTTCATGTTATGGTAGTGATGGTAAGAAATCATTATTAATCATAATGATTATTATAATTGGCACTTGCATCTTATGCAGAAAGAATTTATGAAAATTGTTTGTTGCTTGGTTCATTATGCATCAACTACCATGTTATTGATTAGAGTAGTCTTTACTACTTTGTCTTTCCTCATTTTTGCAAAAGTTGTTGGGCATTAGAAGGGTCATTTTGAAATATTATATTAGTGTCATTAAAGTAAAAGATTTGATTTAGCATTTCTTATGTTACTTTGTTAAATTTTAGGAAAAATGACAAGTACAAAAATATATGTATTCTGGCTAGAAAAAGTTAGGAGGTATGTATATAATTCTTGCAAGAAAGTATGAATGAATTTTTTTTATTAAGGTAACATAAATATATATGTGTGTATTATTAAAATAAAACTTGAAATATCTTACTCATGATTGTGTTACACATGGTAACAAAGATAGATATTACTAATGGTATCAGAGCCAGGCTCAGGTGATGGTGATGGATGTAACAAATGCTACTAAAGTCATACAAATTGTATTAAATTCAGGCTCGGGCGATGATATGTTATAAATGGTATCAAATATTGATGTTATAAATCTAACCACTGAAAGAATTTTAATAGATACCATTTTTAACATCCATATATGATGTCATTTGTAATATATCATCACCCGAGCCTAACTTTGATAACATTTCTATGAATCTGATACCATTTTTAACATCTATCACGATCAATCGAGTGTGGCTCTGAAATCATTTGTAACATATCATCGCCCGAGCTAATTTTGATACCATTTGTATGACTTTAGTACCATTGGTAACATCCATCTCTGATAACATTTATGAGATAACTTGCAAATATTTTTAAAAGATCACATATCCATACCCAATGTACGAATTTTTGAAATTGTTGTGAGAAAACTTACATCTTTGGTAGTTTGTGAAGTCTTATTCTTTGATGATATTCTTTTGTTAGGTTTTACTTATAGAGAACTCAATAAACTCATACATTGTGTGAGACTTTTCATTAATATAAGGAAGATAAAAATAGTATTTCTACCATCAATATACATTTTTCACTAAATTATGATATTGGCCTTCATGTTGTTTTTTGTCAAGATATTGGGTTTAGTTTGAAGTTTATTGGTCACTCTAGTGAAAAAACATGTAATACCATAATGCATCACAAACTAATTTCTTCTAATTGATGTTTTGGTAAATGCTGGAGGAAGCACACAGGATCGATATGCTTACCTGTGGAGACAACAAATGGATAGGTTAAGTTCATTTCCTTTGTTTGCCATGTTGCATATATATGTTACGTAATATTATGTTTAACTATTGATCGTTGGCAAGAGAAATCAGTTAGCTTAGCTTGGTTCTGCAACATGTGTCTATAAAGCACTCATAAAGTATCATATTGGAGTTCCCCAAGTATGCCTTTGGAGGCATTTGGACTATACATTTTGGACAACAAATTTTACTATCAAAAGAATTGTAGTAGATACCCTTTGTAACATAATATCAATAGATCTTGACTTTGATACCATTTAAAAAACTCTCATACCATTTATGACATCTATCACCATCACCCGAATCTGACTCTGATACCTTTTGTAACATACCATCAACCGAGCTTGGCTTTTGATTGGCAACCTATATATATTTATGTATTTTTAAAACCTTGAAGTATCTTACTCATAATTATGTTGCAACTGGTATCAGAGATGAATGTTACCAATGGTATCAGAGTCATACAAAAATGGTATCAAAGCCAGACTCATGTGATGGTATGCCACAAATGGTATCATATATGGATGTTACAAATTTGACCACCAAAAAAATTTTAATAGATATCATTTGTAACATCCAAATCTAAGAATCAAAATATTAAAAGATATACATATTATGCCGAGGAAAACAAACCTGTAGAAAACACAACTAAATTCCCCTGAACAAGTTCATGAGGGTAAAAAGATGTAACATCTCAAAATGAGATGGTACACAAGAATTTCAATAAATACTATTTGTAACATTCATATTTGGTATCATTTGTGGCATATCATCACTTGAGACTGACTCTGATACCACTTATAACATCCATTACTATCACCCGAGCCTTGCTCTAATACCATTTGTAACATACCATCAACTGAACCAAGCTTTGATACCATTTGCATGACTGATACCATTTGCAAATGACATTCAAGTTCATAAGTTTCCTTTTTAGTCATGTTTTAATGAAAAAATAAATTTCATGTATTTGAATCTTTAACGCCAATGTAAAGCACTTGCTCTATTAGTCTCAATTAGCCTTTTTCATCAACCTTTCAGGCTCTATGCCCTACAAAATTATTATTTTGCATTCATTCTCTTTATTTGTGTGTGTTTATTTTTTATATTAATGCTGGTTGATTGGATATGATGTTGTCAATGTTACCTTCCTAGCATTGCTTCTCTGACCAAATGAGTTTGGCAAGCTTATTACAGATTTTATATTTCATCAAGCACTTAAGAGTTTCTTATCTTTGTATTTATGAATAAAAACTTCACAGTAACTTCTGCTCATTAAATGCTGGAAGCTATAAGCTAATTTGGAACAACACATGATACTCTATTTTTTTAAGAAGTTAAATAATTGTTAACTCTGATAAGACACTACAATTTCCCATACAAAATTTTTATCTTATTATACCCTATGTCCTCTAGGCTAATTTTTTGTTTACTTTCCTTTTTCAACTCAAATTAAATTCTTTTACACTTATTCATAGATTAGGTTTTTTAGGGCTTTTGTCATTTTCTTATTTTATTCACAAGCTCAAACAAAAACATGAACAATCTGAAAGGAATAGGCAAGCAGTGGTTGACGCTTTGGTAAACATTGGAGGAAGCATACAGGATCAATATGGGTTACTATGGAAACAACAAATGGATAGGTTAGGTTCATTTCTTTTGTCTGCCCTATTGCATATATATGTTACATAATATTGTGCTTAACTATTAATGGTTTGCAAGAGAAATCAGTTAGCTCAATTTGGTTCTACGACAGGTGTATATAAAGCACTCATGAAGTATTAGGTTAGAGTTCCCCAAGTATGCCTTTGGAGGCATTTGGACTACAAATCTGACCACCAAAAGAATTTTAATACATACCATTTGTAACATCCATATTTGATACCATTGATAATATAACATTGCCCGAGCATGACTTTGATACTATTTAAGAAAACTCAAATACCATTTGTGACATCCATCACCATCACCCAAACTTGGCTCTTATATCATTTGTAACATACCACCAACCGAGTTTGGCTTTGATATCTTTTGTAATATACCCTCATTTGATCCTAACTTTAATGCTATTTGTAACATCCATCACGATCACCCAAGCCTAGATTTGATACCATTTGTAACATACCATCACCCAAGCCTAATTTTGATACCAATTGTATGGCTCTAATACCATTAGTAACATCCATCTTTGATACCATTTTTAACATAATCATGAATAAGATCCTTCAAGTTTTAACAATACACAAATATATAAATATATACATACAAGGAAGAGTGTGCAGATATGTCTGTAATAAGCCAAGATGATATTGACTAAATTTACAAATGAGAGTTGAAATTATTTCATGAGAGAATTTTAATAGATGAAGTTTATTGTCACCTCTACATAAAATTGACGAGAATATGTGGAAGAATAAAGAGTGTATGGAAGAGGCGGGCTTTTTATTAAAAAGGTCCACTTTGCAAGAAGGGGTAATCTCTTATTTATATTTTTTTCCTACTCGTCAACCTATTTTTTACGTAGTATAATTTTTTTTCCAATATCTCTTTTGTTCCATTTTTTCTATTTTGGTGGTCCAAGGAGTATAAGGCTCTGATAAAATTATTTTGTGCTTCAGAACCTTGCAAGTTTTTTCAATTTTTTTTCTTTTTGATGTTCTTTTCAATCTCTACTCATTTCACCACTCCACTAAAAATTCCCTTTGCCCCTACCATACTTTAGCTTGGTAGTTTCTAAAAAGACCCTTTCTCACAAACAACAATTATTCATAATGGTATGACAAAACTTGATTAACCAGTGATAATTGAAAACCATTTCTTTTAAGAAAACACATCGGTGTCCAAGGCACAAATCACGCCCACAAACCCACTACAAAAAAACCATCACCTTGGGCACAATTAACAAACAAGAGAAAATATAGCCACGGGCTTTTTAATACTAAACCCCACAATAAAGGGTTTATACAAAGTAATTTCCAACACAAGGTATGATTGTGGATCCACCAAAATATCAGAGTGTACAAAATAAGGCCTCGGGCCTAACAATGGTTAAAGAGTTATCCAAAACAATAAATATAGTATTTCAAAAACATGAGGGCCCTAGAATGTCAATATACTAGTCAATACTAAGGTTATTAAACCCGAACCGGCCACTGAACTAGTTTGGGTAGTGGGTCAAGGGTCAGTGGATCAAATCGAAGTCAAACCGGAGCTAACCCGGGGCTAAACAGGTGAGGAAGTGAACTTGAATGATAATATTTTTTGGAATAGTTTTGGAATTTAATAATTTTTTAGAATCAAATGATAATATTTTTTAGTGATTCTTTTCGCATTAGAAAGTAGACATCTCAAGCTTTCTATGGAGTTTTAATTTATAATTTTTAAAAATATTGAGAATTAGATATGAATTTTTGAAATCATAAAAATTATAATAAATATTGAACCGGTTCGAACCAAACTGGTTAGATGACCGATTTGACGGTTCCCATAGTCGAACCGGCCAATTCAGTCCAACTTTGATAACATTGATCAATACATCACATTAATAAACAAGAGGCATACAAGGCTACAAATGCCAATGCCAATGCCTTTAGCTGTTTCCCTTGGCCTCTACAAGGATCAGAGGCCTTGCCTAAAAAATATTAACAATGACGAGGTGAGTCATAAAGCCCCAGTAACCAAAATCAATTTACAAAATATGTAAAAAAAAATTGTAAGTAAGAAAAACAAGTTTATCGATCATAATAATAATATTCTCAATAGTAGAACACGGCATAATACTTTCAATGATTAGAATCATCCTTACCTATCCATCTTGCTGCTTCTTATATCTTATGGATGTGGTATAGCCTATTGGTGCTAGTATACTGGCTAAAGGTTAGCTAATCACTTCAAGAATACTACCCCCTCCCATGCCATAACCGATATATCATAACATGGAGGTATTCGCCCAAAACACTCAACTCAAAATCTAGGCCAAGAATGAGAGAATTGATGGGCACAATTTCACTATATCTCTTCCACACAACCTAACATATCCCATAACAAAAATACAATATATCAGTATAGTTTTTTAAAACATTTTACAAGATTATCATTCCATATACAACATTCCATGACAAACATCATAACTATCAAAATAGTTACAATATTAATAATAATCCCTACTACTCATATATACAAGTTAGAAAATATACTGCTTCACTGAACTAAGTTCATATTCAAACATACACATGATTTTTCAAAATACATACAAGTAGTATAGATGAAAGTAAGGTTTGGAAAATATCTTATAGCCTGAAGCATGCATATAGAATAAATTAACCTAGGTTACCTCAACTCCAGGCTTAACCTTAACTTGAGGAGCAGAGCACGAGCAATCACTGATCACAAGAAAGCTCCTATTATCAATATAGATACCAATCAATCACAAGCAACAACCAAAAAAAGTTATACAATTCAAATCCTAAAAACCCAATTTTCTTTATAACCATTATCCTCATCGTCCCAATTTCCCGAACAATCCTTAACCTCAACAATCCAATGTCATACATCACTTCTCATGAGCCCAAATCACTCATTAAAATCCTTAGATAACATCTACAATATCCTCTTACATCAACTACTCAATTTCATAGGTTAAAGTTTCACTTCCAACACACCCATAGCCATAAAATCATATCAACATCTTAGGCCGAGTAAATCTTTTTTTCCTAACTTATATGAGCATAACCCAATTATTAAATAACCCTTTAAACTTTCACATAATCAAAATCATATCAAAACCTAACTCAAAGATCAAATTCTAACTTATGATTTCATATAGCTCAGAATTTAACAAAACTAAACCGATTAAAATTTCAATAATACCTCAAATAACCTAAATAAATTGTTTAACCCAAATTGAATTGGCAAAAACGTCCTAAAAAATACTTTATGATATGTTTATAAAAGAAATTAATTATAAAATTACAAAACAACCAAATAATAAATCTAAATCAATTAAAATTAGTTATTAGCCTTTTTCTACCTATCTATAGTCATCTATTGTCAAAACCCCAAAACTCTCCTAAAAGCCTAACCCTAAAATTTAATTTACTCTAATCAGTACAATATTACCATCATTTGTAAGATAAAAATGAGTGGAATAACTTTCATAAAGGAAATTTGTTGAAAAGAAGTGAGTTTAATTATCTAAAAAATCTTATAAGGTCGACCTAAGCTTTGAAAATGGCGACAAAGTGGAAATGGAGAAGACAGGAGAAGAAAAACGCACTCTAAAAACTCCTTCACCATTGAAAATATGTCAGGGTATATATTAACGGAAAAGAACCTCTCCATTACTTAATGTCTCCATTTCCTCTCCATTTCCTCAAAATGACATTGTTTTGATTATGTGCGATCTCAGCCGTTATTTCCCAACTGATCACAGCCATTCATTTGCAAACCTAAGTCCTGCAGCTAATCATCTGTGTGCCTAAGCCTGATGAAACATCTTGGGAGCGCTGCCCCTTTTGTCCGTCTGTGAAGATAATTCACCCTCTTATCTATATTGCCTTTTCTCCTATTCAGCTTTTTCCTCAGTTTTGATTTGCTCAACGCGTTTTACATCAACTTACACATATATCAAAAGGCTTTTCCAGGTACGCTTTTTTTTTACCAGTCAACATGCTTTTTTTTACTAGAATCAAATTAAAAAAGCTATGAAATAAAGTTTCCGAATGTCAAGTGTTTTTTTATCAATATACATATAACCTTTTTGTCATCTACTATCTATTATTCAATTCAATTTTTCTCTCTCTCGCGTTCTCGTGCTTTGATTGTATTGCTCATAAGGGTTTATGCTATATTGCGACCCTTAGTGAGATGTACGTGTTTAGGAAGCATCATTTTCTTTTGCAGAAGATTTTCTGCTTAATACATGCTTTACAAAACAAAATATGATTAACCAAAGTAAAGAGTGTTACATTTATTTTTTGCAGATCATTTCCACAATATCTGGTGGGATTACTGATCTCTCTCTTCAGAAGCATCTTTCTAGCTCTTGCCAAAAAAAATTTTCAAATGGGTTGTACTAGCAAAGCTTGAGACTTCAACTAAAATTTTACAAGACTAAGTCTTCATGGTTTGGTTTCAGGAATGAGCCTTCCCCCTCTCATTTATTTGTCAATATGCATTTGTAACATGAAGACAATGTAATGTAATTCTACTATAAAGGAAGTTTATATATTTCAATACAATAGTTTCAATCTTTCCAACATATTTTTATTAGTGATATGATATACCTTTTGTAAATGATTGACTAAATTCTAATGCTTCAAGTGACTTTACATCACTGTCCAATTGAGCCTACAAGCACAAAAGTTAAAATGAGGTTTCGTGGAAAAATCAACAGCCCAAGAACTTCAAATATATAACACTCACCATCATTAATGTTGTGAATGATGTTTGACTCGATTTATGTGTATTTGAGATTTGTTGGTCATGTTGCATTGACATTGGTGCATTTGACACAGAAAGACCATGTTGCATTGGCATTGGCGTATTTGACATAAGGAAAGAATGTTGCATTGGCACTAGAGTGTTTGACATAGGAATACCATATTGCACTAGCACAGGTGTACATGACGTAGCCGGACCATATTGCATTTGTACTAGGGCATTTGACATAGGGGGACCATATTGCATTCTCACTGTAGTATTTGGCATACGGGGATTATGTTGCACCATAGTTGATGAGCTACCTACTTCCAACGTATTTCGAGTTCCCTACAACAATAACAACAAAATCTCATTAAAAAAACATGATACATCATTTACTTAAACAATAAATGTTAAAAATGTATACCTTTGTATGCTTGTTAGTAGCTGCTTTTGAAGTTTTAGGTTTTCCTTTTTTTTATTATAGTTGTAAACCCAACTTCTATCGATTTGTTTGCGTTCTCTCTTTTTGAATCCAAGTCCTTCACCATAATTCTGATCACCATCATCATCAACACTACCTTCATTATCAACATTATTTGGCGAGTCTTTAATAAGAAGTTCAGACACTTTCTTACTAAGTTCTAGCACCGCTTGTTGAGCCATCGAAAATGCCTCTGGACGCTCTGATGCATCAGTGGCTAATTTTATTAGCATTGGGCACAATTTCTTATATCGATTTGAGCATTCTAATTTAGGATCAACCTCAATCTCCTTTCCCTTGTAATCATACACCACACCACACCTTGCTTCTCTTGTCCACCTCTTTGAAATATATTTATGCGGAAGTATTTTGACGTCATGGTTGTACAATATCCTCAATGCATGGCAACATAATATTCCCCATTGTTCAAACTTCTTACAACTACAAGAAATGGTGGCCTCTTGGTCTTCTCTTGGTGGCTCAAATGTCAATCTCCACTCCCATTTCTTATCAATCCTTGTGATGACATAATCGAATACCACAACATCATCATCTTCATTTTTCTTTCTTTCTTTCCTCTCTTTTATACATGTAGCATCACTTAAGTCGTACTCTTGCTAGAACAAGTCAAAAATTGGTGGATTATAAACTTGAGAAAGGTGTTGAAGCATAGGAGAACTTTTTGAAATCAATCTTGGCAGCTTCTGTCGTGAGTTGAAATCACTTTTCAATTCATTATACCGGTTATCCACAAGAACCTCTTCGAAGACTTCAAAGAATCGATTGATATTCAATTTAGGACTTGTACAACTTTTTATAAATGAATTGATGCTCTCACTAAGTTGTGTGCTTCTCATACCAAGAGTCTTTGAATTCTTCATATAACATGATGCCCACTTTTCTTTTAACATGTAAATAGACATCAGCCATGGATTATCTGCTACATTGTATTTTGATAACAATTCTTTCCAAGCTTCCTCAAATACTATTTCTTCCTCACAATGATACATACACCAATTAAATTTGCCCAAAAAATGAGAGCCATCTTTCAATAGGTTCCCAAGATGTTTCACTGCATTTTTATTTATATGAAATGTACACAAGCCATGCTTTACATTTGGCATCACCTCTTCCAAGGCTCAAGCCATTGCAGCATCTTGGTCAGTAAACATAGTAAATGGCATTTTTTCCTTATGTGCTTCCAAAAAAGTTTCAAAAAGCCATTTAAATGACTCAATAGTCTCATCATATAGCAAAGCAGCACCAAATATGACCACTTCTCTGTAATGATTGAACCTAGAGAAAATAGCAAGTAGTCTGTTTTCACTATTTGTCACTACAAAAAAAAAGGCATTTTGTAGCGGTGCATTTGTAGCGGTTATATTAAACCGCTACAAATTATAGGATTTGTAGCGGTTTTTACCTAAACCGCTACAAATTTGTAGCGGCAAGATATTTTGTAGCGGTTCCCTACAAAAAACCGCTACAAATTTGGCGCGAAATTCCCGCCAAAACTTGTAGCGGTTACTTTGTAGCAGTTAATGCACATAAACCGCTACAAAATACCAAAGGTCAGAATTTTGTAGCGGTTTTTACTGAAAACCGCTACAGAATTTCAAGAGACTCCAAATTTGTAGCGGTTCTGGGCAATAACCGCTACAGAATTTCAAACGTTGTGAATATTTGTAGCGGTTATTGTAGAACCGCTACAAATTTGGATATTTGTAGCGGTTAGAGTAGCGGTTATTTTAATAACCGCTACTAATTACTGGCCTATTTAAACCCCCCACCTCCTTCATTTCTCCGTTTGCTCATTTTGTTTCCTGAGGTTTCTCCGAGTGATTTCTTTGAGATTTGAGCGTTCAGACGTATCTATAGGAGTTTTTGGTCCGTATTCCGCAGTATTTGCACTTGAGGTACGTATATAACACGTATTTTTATTTATATTTGTATTTTTATTATATTTTTGTATAATAATGGACTAATTTTTTTTTTAATTTGTACAGTTGATATGGCTTCAGGACAGGATAAGGGGAAGGCCCCTGTGGTCCCCAGACCAACTTTACGGGGTGGCAGCAGCCGGGCAAGGGGGCAGAGGGAGGGGGCAGCGCGCAGGCAGGGCTACTGAGGCATCTCAGCCTATCCCCCCACAAGAACCGCAGACGATCCCACAGGCGGCGACCGCAGCAGAGGTGCCTGAGGTGGAGGTGCCAGAGATTAGCGTTGAGGACTTCCTCAACGAGGAGGAGTTCGAGATGTCGATGGGGTTTAGGGAGATGGAGCGGTTCCTCGATGAGGAGGACGCTCGGGAGCAGAACAACCCACGAGGGTCATCTTCGTGGTCCACTGGGTTTGAGGTGCAGGCCGAAGGTAAATTTATTTTTTAATTTAGTAAATTATTTATTTAAATTAGAAATGTTAACTTTGAATTATAATTTATCTAACGTGCGGTCAACTGTGCAGATGAGCAGGGGAACGTGACGACGAGGAGGCTGGATGTGGCCGGTCTGAACAGCATGGACCGGTCCCTGCGAGTTATAGTGCTGTGGAACGAGGGCACTGACCAGCCGATCCACAATGGGGGTCACCTGCTCAACCGCTTCCTGAGCGACCTGGGATTTTATTGGATCCGGTTCCCCCTTCACTTCCCGACGTAGAGGCACATTCCGAAGGGCCCGAAGGACCAGGCTTGGGAGGAGGTGGTTCAGGTAATTAAAACTATTTAATTAATATTTTTTGTAATTAATTCTATTTAATTATTTTTTTTAAATTATGGTTTTTATAATTATTGATATTTAAATGTATTTTTTTCAGCTGCGGTTTGCCATCCGGGCCAACCGGAAGAGGTACGCCCTCGTGAAGATGGGCGACGCCTGGAGGAACAGGAGGAACCGTCTCTTCCACAGTGTGGATGGGGACGGGACGATGCCTCTGGAGCAGCTGCAGGAGAGCGTCCCGGACGGCGTGCCGCCGAACGATTGGGCGCGTTTTTCCAGTTCAGGAGGAGGCCTGAGGCGCAGGTAATGTATTTATTATATTTTTTATATATAATTTTGTAATTGTTAAATATTAAATTATAATATCAATTTATTTTGTATTTAATTTTAAATTATAATACATTTAATTTTTTTTTCCAGGAGCTTGCTCGGAGGAACGCCGAGATCCGGGCGCAGCAGACGATCCACCACACAGCAGGATCGAAGACCTTTGCTGTGACCTACAGCGAGCTGGTAACTTTTCAAGTGCTTCACTTACTTTTAGTTGATTATTTCATAATACTAATTGTTTTGTAATTGTTTCAGGAGACGAGGGCTCAGCAGGAGAACCGTCAGACGGACTATGCGGAGCTGTACGCCATCACACACAGACACCGTGACGGGACTGCGACCTCTCAGCAGGTAGAGGCGGCCATTGTAAGTAATTTTATTATTATATTTTTTATAAAACCAAGTTAATAATGAAAAATGGTAATTATTAATTGTTTCATAAAATGGCAGGAGCGGATGCAGCAGTCGCAGGCTGAGCTGCGACAGACCCAGCCTGAGGAGTCACAGGGGTCAGTGGACCCGAAGGCTCCTCTGAAGGCGGGTCTGGCTCAGCCTGAGCACCCCGGACGAGTGCGGGGGATGGGGATAGGCGCCAGACCCAGCATGATCTACGGCAGGAGCGCCGCCTCTGAGGCTGGCAGCTCTAGAGGGGTCAGACGTCGGAGGGACGAGTCGATTGACCAGCTGCGGTCAGATTTGGAGCAGATGGCGCAGCAGCAGTAGCAGATGCAGCAGATGCAGGAGCAGCAGTAGCTGCTGCTGCAGATCCACGCAGACACTATGTACGCACAGCAGACGCAGTGGCGTGAGATCGCGAACTCTATGCTCGAGGGAGCATGGAGTCGGCTGTTCCCGGACGAGCAGCATCCAGCGGTCCCCCCTGTCCCTTGCTACGTCGTCCCGAGCACTACTCCTCCTCCTACAGCTCCTCCTCCTGCTGATGAGGATGGTGCGGTTCAGTCTACGCAGCGGCCCGATCCAGCGGCATCTGAGGGAGCCCCACCTGAGGGAGCACCAGAGGATCAGCCCCCAGCTTCTTAGTTTAGGACATTTTCTTTTCTTTTAAACATTTGTAAATATTTATGAGATTTTATTTCAGAATTTTCTTATTGTGTTTTATATAATTATATTTATATTATTATATTGCATTGAAATAATTTATAAATGATTTAAATCTAAATTTAAAAAAAAAATTATATATATATTTGTAGCGGTTTTAAGTTAAAACCGCTACAAATGTATATATTTGTAGCGGTTATTAGTTCATAACCGCTACAAATGTATATATTTGTAGCGGTTATGAGTTAATAACCGCTACAAATTTACTTATATATTTGTAGCGGTTTCCCTTCAAAATCATTTGAATTTTGAAATTTGTCGCCTTTGTGCACATTTGTAGCGGTTATCTAATGTATAACCGCTACAAATTAGAAAATTATTTTTATATTTAATGTCCAACGGCTTTAATATTAGTAGCGGTTTCATATATATAACCGCTACTAATTCGTTGAACATTAGTAGCGGTTATATATATAAAACTGCTACTAATACTCAACAAGTACATTTTGAATTTCCCACCAATTAACGGTTTGAATATTAGTAGCGGTTTTATATATATAACCGCTACAAAATTATAAATGTTGGAATTTCTGTAGCGGTTGGTGTAGTGGTTTAATAACCGCTACAAAGTTATAAACGTTGGATTTTCTGAATATAAGGTTCTAGGTATTCTTCATTATCTTCTCACTCATCTTCTTCTCTATACTTTCTTCTCTCTCACTTGTAGCTATGGATAAATCTTGGATAAGGTTGCCGCGCAATTCTCCTGAATATTTGTACGGATTAAACAGTTTCTTAGATTTCGCATTCACTCACGCCAGCTGTAACGGCAAGATCGTCTGTCCGTGTCGGAAATGCAAGTTCAAGAAGTGGCATCCACGAAATGTTGTGAAGGAACATTTGCTTGTGAAGCCTTTCCCTGAGGACTATACATTCTGGGCAGTTCATGGTGAGAAGGCCGGCATTAGATATGACGAGGCTCTTCCTCGAAGTTCTCAAGTAGGCGTTCAAGTAGATGAAAATGATCCTGTGAATGATGCTGTGCGTGATGCGTTTGGATTTCAAGGCGACAACTTCAACGAAGAAGTGCACGGCTCTGACCCGGCTTTTATGGGGAATGAAGCAGCTCGGGATTTTTTCAGCTTGATGGATGAGGCAGATCGTCCTTTATATCAAGGTTGTCGCAAATATTCTAAATTATCTTTCTTGATCAAATTGTATCATATCAAGTGCTTGTGTGGGATCACGGATAAGGGAATGTCGATGTTGCTCGACTTATTACAAGATGCATTCCCCGACGCCGAGATTCCCACAACCTTCTACGAGGCCAAGAAGATCATCAACAGGTTGGGGTTGAATTATCAAAAGATTGATGCGTGCCCAAATGATTGTATGCTGTATTGGGGAGACGATTCCAGCAGGGAGACGTGCAAGAGATGTCACACATCGAGGTACAAGACAATTCGGAAGGGGAAAAAGCAGAAGAAGAAACCCGCAAAGATTCTCAGGTATTTCCCTTTGAAACCTCGTCTACAAAGATTATTTATGTCGTCTAAAACTGCTGAGCACATGAGGTGGCATGCCGTTGATAAAAACGAAGACGGTAAATTAAGACATCCGCGGGATGTAGCTGCTTGGAAAACGTTTGACAACGACTTTCCAGATTTTGCGACTGAATCCAGAAATGTCCGGCTTGCGTTGGCGACCGACGGTTTCAATCCTTTCGGGAATCTTAGCACAAGTTACAGCATTTGGCCGGTAGTCTTAGTTCCCTACAACTTACCCCCTGGATGTGTATGAAACAAAGCTCTTTCATTATGTCTATGATCATTCCAGGCAAAAAGGCACCGGGCAATGACATCGATGTGTATCTCCAACCGCTTATTGCGGAATTGCTTGACCTGTGGAATGTCGGCTTGGAGACGTACGACGCTCACAGCAAGACTTTGTTCAACATGCGTGCAGCCTTGATGTGGACGATCAGTGACTTTTCTGGCCTTGGCACATTATCTGGTTGGAATGTGCACACTGGGTCGGCGTGTCCGGCTTGCAATTTCGACTCTGACGCACTGCGCCTTCCCCACAGCCGAAAGTGGTGCTTTATGGGGCATCGGAGGTTTCTCGATGGAACGCATAAGTTCAGATTGCAACGGAATCGCTTCAATGGGAAACCAGAGAAAAGAGGACCACCTCAGACTTTGTCCGGTACAGATATCTTACAGCAGCTTGAGCATGTTGACGTCGAGTTTGGAAAAAGCGACGATTCAGCACAAACTCGTCAAAAGACGTGCAGGACTTCGGCGCCTCAGCAGTGGAAGAAGATAAGTATCTTCTTCACGCTTCCGTATTGGAGATCTAATTTACTTCGCCACAGTCTTGATGTAATGCACATTGAAAAGAATGTTTGCGACAATGTGCTGTATACGCTGCTTAACGAACCCGGAAAGACAAAAGATCACCTTCAAGCTAGGAAAGATTTACGCGACATGGGAGTTCGTAAAGAAGCTTGGCCAGATGAGCATGACAGATTTACACCGGCAAAGTTTACCCTCACAAAATCGAACAAGGATGTCTTCCTCGCGATGTTGAAGAAAATAAAAGTTCCTGATGGGTATTCAAGCAACATTTCTCGATGTGTCGACTTGCAGGCTCGAAAGGTTGCTGGCCTGAAGAGTCACGACTCACATGTTCTTATGCAGCAGTTACTCCCTCTGGCTACAAAGAATACACTTCCTCCCGATGTTTCCATCGTTTTGGTGGAACTTTGTTCTTTCTTTCGGAAGTTGTGTTCTAAGGTTTTGATCGTTGAGGAGCTCGATCAGCTACAGTCTAAAATCATTCTTACGCTTTGTCACTTCTTTCCTCCGTCCTTTTTTACTGTAATGGTTCACCTCACGGTCCACCTCGTTCATGAAACAAAGCTCGCTGGACCAGTACAATATCGTTGGATGTATCCGATTGAGAGGTACTCATTTTAAATATGTGCTTTCATTTATTGTCCATATTTAATGTTTCCTAGTCGTCCTTTTCATCATTTTATATCAATTTTCTCTTATGTACTTCGTAGGTTCCTTGGGAAATTAAAATCTTACGTGAGGAATAAGGCGTGGCCAGAAGGTTCTATAGCTGAAGGCTATATAGGGGATGAGGTGCTTTATTTTTGCTCAAGGTACTTTGATGATCTTGAGACGGCTTTCAACCGCCCCCCTCGTGTTGACGATTGTCCTGAACCTGCGCCGACATCAGGAGAATTTATCCCTCGTGTTGGTAAACCAGTTGGAGCAACTGAGAACTTCAAACTAACGGCAACTGAGAAGTTTCAAGCACATAGACATGTCTTGATTAATTGCACTCAAGTTGAGCCTTTCATACGGTAAGAATTGTACACTCACATGTATGTTAATCGATCTATATCTTTCGTAACATTTCTCACTTTCATTTCACTAACGCCTTTCCATTATTAATTGCAGGGAATTCAGAAGTCATGTCAAGCGTCAGCTCAGGATCCGTACACAGACATCCTCAGAAGTTGATAGGAGGGTCCACAGAGAATTCCCGGGCTGGTTTGCGCAGAATACTAAATGACTACAACCCACACTCACCAGATTTCAGAGCTCTCGCAATCGGCCCTCTTGATCATGCAAAACGGTTTACAGCATACAATGTCAATGGTTTTAAGTTTTGCACGGTTTCACGGGATCAAGGATTGCAAACACAGAATTCGGGTGTTTATGGCACATTTGGGACAAGGAGTTATGCGAGCAGCAGTGACGCCAACATGCAGTTCGAAGGCGTCCCTTACTATGGCAAGCTTCTTGATGTGGTCGAGCTTAATTATCAAGGCTGTTTCACCGTGACGCTGTTCAAGTGTTTGTGGGCAAATACCACTACTTCTCGGGGACTGACAACTGACGACCTAGGGATCACATCAGTCAATTTCTCACGCACGATTCATACTGGTATTTCTCAAGATGATGAGCCGTATATTCTAGCTTCAGAGGCACATCAGGTTTATTATGTCGAGGACGAGCGGCATAGGGATTGGCACATGGTCGTTCATTTAAAGCCAAGAGACCTTTACGACATGGGTGAAGGCGATAACATCGCCTACGAGAGTGAGCCACTTCAGCCAGCTGATTTTGAAAACTACTTCCCTGAAGGCGATGACAATTTACCTCTACTGCGGTGAGTTTTTTTAAGTCCACGTCATTTCAATTAAATTTTTTAAATTTAATAATACATCAATAACAATAATTTTTCTACAAAATTTCTGTAGGGATGGCGACGATGAGTGATCAAATTCAAGTGTAAAAATTTGTCTTTACAAAAAATGCAAAAAATTTGTGTTAAAATAAAATGTAAAAAAAAAATTTAAAAAAAATTAAAATAATATTTGTGGAATTCAAGTGTAAAAAATTTTTCTTTACAAAAAATGCAAAAAATTTGTGTTAAAATAAAATGTAAAAAAAATTTAAAAAAAAAAATTAATATAATATTTATAGCGGTTATTAAACCGCTACAAAAATATAAATAACCGCTACTAAATAAAAACCACTACATTAACCGCTACAAATAATTAAACCGCTACAAAAATATAAATAACCGCTACTAATTAGTAACCGCTACATTAACCGCTACAAATTATACGTGAATCCCTATAAATACCCTTATCACAACTCATTTCAAACACTCCCCAATTTCTTTTCACCTTACCCTTCTTTCATTTCCTCTCATTTACAACTTCTTTCGTATGAGTAGAGGAGCTGAATAATACGATCAAATATGGTAACAAGATTTTCAATATCTTTTAGAATACTTCTTTTCTTTCTATAAAATTTATTCTAACCATTTTTTTTAGATATATCATAACTCTATCTCATTTTCATCTATTTTTCATATACAATTACATTATATTATAAAACATAATAATTCCTTATTACCTAACTATCCTTAATAATATTATTAATATAAATTTTATACTAATCATATTCAATTACATTTTTTCTTTTTAATTTATTAATAAGTTAAACTATTAAATAATAAACTAATTGAAATAGATAAAATAATAACAAATTAAACTATTTAATATAATATTGAAAAAAAAGAAAAAAATCAACGTATATTTTTAAAAAAAATTTTAAATATTTGTAGCGGTTATTAAACCGCTACTAAATAACGCGCTTTTTTAAAGCTAAATTTAAATTTTTTGGCGCTAAATTTGAATTTCATGAAATTAGTAGCGGTTTTTAAAACCGCTACTAATTTCATGAAATTCAAAATTAGTAGCGGTTTCTTAACCGCTACAAATAAAAAATGTCATTTTTAACAAATTTTCATTTTTATATATTTGTAGCGGTTATTAAACCGCTACAAAAAAAAATTTCTTTTTAATAAAATTTTTTATATTTGTAGCGGTTATATAACAGCTACAAATATCTCTTGGTATTGTAGCGGTTACTATGAACCGCTACAAAGGTTGTAGCGGTTATTTTTGATTGAGTAGCGGTTTTATAGAACCGCTACAAAACCGCTTGCAACGTACGATTTAGTAGCGGTTTTCGTAACCGCTACTAACCTAGTTAGTAGCGGTTAGAACCGCTACGAATACCCATTTTTAACCGCTATTAAATCACGTTTTTTTTGTAGTGTGTGGAGTATGTAGTGTCAAATGAAATTACATCTCCAAAACAAGAATAGTCTATTAACATACGTGCATCAGCCCAAAATACATTCGTTATTTGTTCTTCAGAATCAATCTGATAAGCATGAAAAAAAGAAGGATTTTCTCTTAGTTGTCGTTGGAAATAATGAAGAAGACATCCGGCTTCACCATATACCATATCTTGTTGCCTCCTTGATGTTAAATAACTTTTTAAATCATCTTTGGTGTACCCTAGATTAGCCCTCCCTCCTGCATATTTACTCATTAAACTAAAAGAGGCTTTTTTCTTAATCCCAACACCTTCAGCAGCCTCTAAAGCATAACCTTGTGATTTTGGTAATTTCCTTTGTGATGCCAACATATGAATAGTTTCTTCAGACTCTAAAGGATGATTATGATCTAAACAAAGTTCAGTAATTCTATAGCTTCCGTTCACTTTTTTAACTATCATTCTGACTTCACACCCTGTTCTTGTTTCTTGTCGAGGCTTCTTAGTTTTAAAATCTCTTTTATCTAGCTTTCTTGTTCCCTCCTTGTGACAAACATATCTATAATATGTGACAGAACCATCTTTCTTGCTCTTATTAGAGTTTTCTTTCCTAACACCAAATCCTATTTTTCCACCATAGGCAACCCAATATTGCCATGCCTCTTCTATATTATCAAACTGAAGGCCAATGGTGGGAATCATATTTGTATCCATTACTCAAAGCTAAAAAGAAAAGCAAAGCAATATAAAACACAAATATCAAATTGAAGACCAATGGTGGGAATCATATTTGTATCCATTACTTAAAGCCGAAAAAACAGAAGCAATCTAAAACATGAAAATCCTAACTTGATGAAAACTTTTCTTGAAAAAAATATGTAGAGTGAAAAATAAAAATATAAACTGACTCTAACAATAGTTACTCCATTCACGTGTCTATGGACTATAAACTGACTCTGGCAGAGGAATAGATGGTAGATGGCAAAAAGGTCGTATGGATATTGGTAAAAAAAAAACGCTTGACATTCGCAACTTTATTTCACAACTTTTTTTAAAAAAGCATCTAGTTAAAAAAAAAAGCGTATCTGGAAAAGCCTTTTGATATATGTGTAAGTTGATGTAAAACGCGTTGAGCAAATCGAAACTGAGGAAAAAGCTGAACAAGAGAAAAAGCAATATAGATAAGAGGGTGAATTATCTTCACAGACGGACAAAAGGGGCGGCGCTCCCAAGATGTTTCATCAGGCTCAGGCACACAGATGATTAGCTGCAGGACTTAGGTTTGCAAATGAATGGCTGTGATCAGTTGGGAAATAACGGCTGAGATGGCACATAATCAAAACGACGTCGTTTTGAAAAAATGGAGAGGAAATGGAGACATTAAGTAATGGAAAGGTTCTTTTCCGATATATTAATGCCCCACGTGGCCCACACTCACATTTTGAATTAAAGGGTCACGTGCCCGCTCATATTTTTTTCTTTTTTTGCCTTTTTCTTTATTGTTGGCTTCTCTCTCTCTCTTTTCATTTCATTTTTGTTTACATGCTTACTTTTATATACTTTATCTTTTTATAACAATTTCTTATCATTTCAACTTTTTTTTCATAAATCATATTTTAACCAAATCCTTTTTATTCCAATAATTATATGTTAAATCCATTTATCATTAATAATTATTTTTTTAATTATAATTACATCTTAGAAATAAAAATAAGGATGTTACAGTTTCCACCGCTTGTCTAGGGTTTAGACGTTTAGTCATGGGATTTGGAGGCAAACTTAAAAAGCCACCTACAGAAACTTTACGCCCAATCATTTTGAATAATGTTTGCATCCTCAATCTAACCGCGGCTGCTGGTATAGAGTTAGCCAATACTTATTCCCTAGATACAGTCATTCCTCATTCTTTGTTAAAAGAAATTAACGACCAGTAGGTCTTCTACCTCCATGTGGCGTTGCTCTCCATCAGGCTTTCGCCCATCGTGGAAAATTTCCCACCACTGCCTCCCATAGGAGTTTGGGCCATGGTTAATTCGGTTAGAAACTAAGCATTTTTTGTGGTGTTACCTGAACTAGCCTCGTGCAATATTACTTGTCTTATATTAAGCAATATCTAATATTGCATTTTTACCTATTTTAAGTATTGGATAAATTGTTAAAATTACACCTATACACTTTTTTTATTCAGATTTACAATAAATCAGAAGTACTGATTAATTTTACTTGTTTTATGTTAAATTTTTAAATTTCAATTTATACAAATAAGTGAATAACACTCTCATTTGTTGAATATCATGTTATTTCATCAATGAAGCGCACATTGTCTTGTGACAATATAATAAATTCTCTTACATATTTTCATATAAATATTGGCTTAAACACAAATAATATCTCTAGAACTTTTATTCACATACAAAATAATTTCCATCATGTCATCGTTATAGAGTAGTAAAATAACAAACTAATATACAACATAAAACTATATTCATATGAATTTAAAAATTTAAAAATTGTATTTTCAAGTTTTAAGAATTAAACATTATATATTTACACTTGATCTAAAATTATTAAAAAATGATCAAGACAATATAATTGAACATTTTTTGGTGGTCAAAGGGCAAAACTGGTGGGTAATGGATGATGATCCGTTATCATAGATAATACTTTTTTTGGGGGCAACCGTACATCATATTTAGAATGCGCGCGCGCGCGTGTGTGATAATGACGTGTGAATTAATTAGAATAAAGAGGATGCTGTTGTATGAGTGGATGATTATGTGTGAAGCAGAGATATAATTTTTTTTTTTATTACAAAAGCAGAGATATAATTTGAAAATGGAAGTTGGAAGAGACAAGACGCTTTGGTACGCTGAAAACAATAAGCAGAAAGCCAAATTAAAATAAGTCCAATTACCAATCATTGTTCCAAACACACCTAAACTGTGATACCCTATTATATATTTATTATATATATAATAAATATTATGTGCAAACAACATCAACATCAATACATATATTTAATAAAAATTAAAATCCACATAAAATTGTACTAATAGATAATAAGTTATATAACACTCCAAATTTTATATTCACCAAATATATTGTAATTATTTAGAAAATTCAATAAAATGGTGAATATTCATGAATTTGGAATTTATGAATTTCATAAATGTTCAATTTCATGGGAAATTGGGCAAAAATAATTATGGAATTAATTTGGATAATTTAAAAATCCCAATATTAAGGTCCAAAAATGAAGAAATATTAGAGAAAATATTTGGTCCAAAAATATATGGAAATTGGCCAAAGAAAAATAAGAAAAGAAATTGGATCAGAAAGGTAATGACAAAATCGTAATTTTGCCAAAATAGCACAAAATAAATTATTTTCCAATTAATTGAAGTTAATTTCAATTAATTAAGGAAAATAAAGTTTAAAAATATATTTAGAATATTTTGATCAATTTAATATGAATTTATGGAAAATTTGAGCAAAAAGTGCAATTTTGACCAAAATTGAGACTTTGCTTGTATACGGATCGGAACAAGTTGTAAAGCCAATTGAGACCATAGGGAAAGACCCCTAGGTGTCTCCTACACATTGCAAGAGGAAGGAAATATTGGTTGGGCTTAATGATCTTAGTTACATGTACATAGGGTTTATGTACATAAAATTGATTTTAGAATTTTTGGAAATTCCATAAATCATTAAAAAAATCATATAATATAATAAAAACACTTTACCATCATCTTCCTCAGCTCATTTTCGTGCCCAACCAGATCTGAATTAGTGAGAGAAAGTGTGAAATTCTAGAGAGAGAAAGAAGAGAAAAACTTGCAAAGGTAAATGATTTCTTCAGTAAATCGGTTCCTAATACGTATAATTATGTTCCTAAGCTACTCTACTATGTTATTCAAGGTTTGGAAAGCTCAAATTTGGTGTTCTAAGGTTAGGGTTTTCAGCCAAGAGTAAGAAAAGCTAGTAGGAGCTTGAGGTAACTTCCAAACCTTCGTATATTAACTATTCTGGTTGTTGTGAGCAATTTAATCGGTGAAATTTCGCCGGATTGCCATTGGTTTTAAATTTTGGAAAAGTGTGTGCTTAAGGGTTATACTGCCCAATTTTAGTTCAAATGGTTTTTATAACTCAATTAGATGGTTAATAAAGTGGTTAGGAGTAGAAAGGAACACGTTTACGGAGCCGAAATCGTAAAACCCCGATTTTTCCCAGAGAACGCCATAATTTCGGCCAGGGAGGTTTGAGGGCCTTAGAGTTGGATTTTCAATGATTTGATGGTTCCATTGGGTTCAGGAGGGAAAATTAGGTGGGGTTACAGTTGGGAACTTTTTCAGAAAAGACCAAGAAAGCATAATTACGGAAACGCTCCTAAAACCCTAAAAGTAGGGCTGCCAAGGGTAATTTCATAATTTGACATTGAATTTGGTAATTTTGAGTCCGGAAATGGATTCCTTGGACAAAAATACATCAGGATAGCCCTAGTAAAAAATTTGGAAAAACGTGCCATCGGGCCGAGTACGGCGGGGTCGAGCCAGGGTCCCAGGGGCATTTTGGTAAATTTTCACCATAGACTAATATAACAACAATAAATACTATGGAAGTGTCTAAAATTATACTTGGATAGGTTATAACATATTTCTTATACATTTGATGTTTTAGGATCGAGTTAGACGCCTATAGTTGACACATTTTACGAGGCAGACCCTTTGAGACAGGAAAGAGGTTAAGGTAGGGATTACTATCTCTCATATACTATATGACTATTTGTATGATGCGTGTCACTGTATTTTGTGATCTGAACACGTGCTGGAGGCACATTACCTAGCTGTGGTCTAGGACCTAGCTGAGGTACACTAGTCTTACCTAGCTATAGTCAAGGACTCAGCTAAGGTACATGTAGGGGTTTCAACAGGTTAGTTGGCCCTGAATTATGTGTACACACACGAATGATATGAGTTTTTATTTTACTTGATACGGTGTATTGCATATTTAATTTTCGCATTTTATGTATTGATCATATGTTTCTATTGAGATTCCTTGGAATCTCACCCTTTTTTCTAATCTAAATGTCTTAGCGGGTGCCAATGGCTCAAAAGCCAAGGATGCAGAGAAGGGAAACTGACGGGCACGTTTCCTAAGATGAATACAGTGGTTGATATAGTCTGTATGTGAAATAGTTTTGAAATATTCTGTACATATTTTTCATTATTATCGATTTATGTTCTATTAATGACTGTCTGTAAATAAATACTTATTATCAGTATAACTGTACTTTTCTGTTTGCCTATGGAACTTGTTCATTATTGCTCTGCGCATATCAAAATGGAAACAAGTGTTGACAAGTTACAAATAATATGCTGGCTCAATATAAAATCTAATTTATATAGTGTAATATGCACTATGAACTAAATCTTATATTAAAGACTGAAAATAATATAATTTATTTTTCAAATTTCACATAATGCATAAGTAGTTTATATCCCTTGAACTGTTGAGCATCAATAATACCCTTGGATTCTAAATCCCTCCTATTCTAAAAAATGTAGAAATTAAACTAGACAATTAATTTATAATAGTTAAGTTAGTTACTTGTGAAAAAATGTATATTAACTTTCTCCAATATACTTCTTTTAATCAGTTGCATTGCAAAACTCCCTTGATGGAAAATCCTTTCTTTTGTATGTACTAGCACTCAAAACTCTTTGTGGATAGCCCTATCCATAAATATCAGTCTCTCAATGAAGGCACCAATGTTAGGAACATAAATCTGAAGAGAGATCTCATTCCAAAAGATTATTTAACATGTTAGGTGGGAAGAACCCTTGAACTCAAAACAGTAATTATATTTAAGATCAAAGGAAGGATCAGTATCATCACCTTAAGAATAGAATAATAAGAAAATGGTTCATAGAGAGAGAGAGAGGGGGGCATCTTTGATTAGAAGAAGAGACACATTCTCATTAAATCTAAATCTAGTAGTGGTTAAAAGGAATGTGAGAGAGACAGAGAAAAAGAACAAGAAAAGGGTCATGGTTTTGTACCAAAACTTCTGGCACACTTCCACTAAATCATATATGTATGTATGTATGTATGTATGTATGTATGTATGTATGTATGTATGTATGTATGTATGTATGTATGTATGTGAGTGGCTACCTGCTATTTCTTATTTCATGTCACGAGACAGATGTTTCCACTTTCAATTTATATCCTCATTTTCCATATAACGACAATTAATAACCTATATCTTAAAACCCCCCCCCCCCCGCAATTTTATTACTATTATCATGTGTTATAGTTTTGTTATAAATATATGGTTATGGCCGCCTTAAATACGATGTATGATGTGTGTATCAGGTAGGAGTCTATATAAATGCAAAAGATACTTTTAAAAAAGCTACCACACTGATCTTAGCCAAAAGGCCGAGAAAAAAATAAGAATACATAAAGATTTTTAATATTTAATAATGCGAATTGTCTATGAAGCTAAATTATATAGTCACTTTTGTTAACTTTTAGGGCCTGTTTGGTTTAAACTTTCATTCCCTTTAAAATTCCCCAATTTTGGGGAAACAAAAATGAGAGAATGGGAGGGATTTGGAGCCCCTTCTTTGGGCCCCTCCACTCCACTCCAATTTTTCATACCAAATAAGGATAGGGACTCATTTTTCATCCCCTCCCCTCTAACCAAACAGGCCCTTAATGTCTTCTATACTTTTCTTTGAGTACATTGTATCAAAAAAAAATTCAGGCTACTTTGTCTGCATTTATATTTCAAATCCATCGGATAAAGTTGAAGGGAATTGGGAAAAAAAAAATGAGAGAGCGATAGAGAAGCAAGTGGCTTGAGTTAGAGGTGGTAATATGGGTTAGGACCGTGGTCCGAGCCCGCCCAACCCGACAAAATGGGCGGGTTGGGTTCTACAAAACTGGGACCATATTGATGCGGGTCTTTTTGGCCCGAACCCATATGGTCCCAACCCGTGACGGGTTGGACCACCGGGTTGACGGGTTGGCCCATTTTTTTTTTTTTATTACTAAAAGGGAGAAGGAACTCAGGAAGACTGGAAGAGGCAGAGCCATGATACAATCATACATATTATAACCCATAATCCAAGTCTCCAAAGTCCAAAACGTAAGTCCAATTCTCCAAACTTCCAAAGCCCATTTGTCAATCCTTTCCTTACTCTCCTGCAGTCCTGTGTAGTGCCCTAGTGTGTATCCTCTCAGGCTCTCAGCTCACTGCTCAGTCCTCAGTGCTCAGCGTGGTGGTGCGGAACTGCAGATTCTCTGTCTTGCTTCCCAGTTCCCACCCGAGTCTCCGAGAGTCCGAGTGGCCAAGTCTCGACGTGAATCTCAGCGTGGTGGTTCGAATGCGATTCTGTTCTCTGTCACAGGCACGGGCGCACGGCGAAATCAAAATGCCGCCCTAGTTCTCTGTCACGGCCTCACGGCTCACGGGCACGGCGATTCTGTTCTCTGTCACGGGCTTAGGCAATCGGCGATTCCCACCCAGTTCGGCTTCGGCACGGCAGCCCCGAGTCTCCGAGTGGCCTCCGACTCCGAGTGGTGATTCTGTTCTCTGTCACGTGAATCTCAGGCTCGGAGCCTCCCACTCCCACTCACTCCGTCACTCTCACTCTCTCAACTCACACTAAACCGAGGGTGAATCTCAGATCTCGGTGCTCAACACCTCAGGCTCCCACTCTCTCGACTCACTCGGATCTCAGCGCCGGTGTATCCTCTCCGCCTCAGGTGCGTTCTGTTTTGTTTTTCACTCATTTAAGAGTTTGTGATTTGATTTTGCTTAGTCAAAGACTCATAGCGGTAGCCTAACCTAATGTGATTTACGAAAATGTGATTTGATAGCTATTGTGGTTGATGCTCTATTCTGCTTATTTATTTGTAGAAAAATAACATGTCTGAGTCTGAGATGAATAAGAATGTTGCAAATGAGAATCAGACTAATGTTACAGAAGGAAGAGATGGAATAGGCTCTGAACTTTTCTCTTCTGCGCATGACAGTATTGCAAAGAAGGCCAAAAAATGCACATCTGATGTTTGGAGGTATTATACTAAACTTGGCATACAAGATGGGAAAGAAAAAGCTAAATGTAAAGGGTGTGGAAAAGAGTTTGCTGTGGGTAGTAAGAATGGCACTTCAACCATTTGGCGTCATGTGGATTCATGTCATGAAATTCCAAAATATCATGACATTGGTAACATGATGTTAGACCAAACTGCCAAGGTGAGAAGTAGACATCTTGATCATAAAAAATTTCGGGAATTGGTTGCTAAAGCAATTGTTGTACATGATTTTCCCTATTCTTATGCTGAATATGATGTTGTTAGGGAAATAAATCAGTTTTTGAATCCTGAGTGTAGGTTTATTACTAGGAAAACTTCTGTGGTAGATGTTTGGAATCTGTATCTTAGAGAAAAGGAAAAGCTGAAACAAATAATTGCAACATGTCCTAGTAGAGTTTGCTTAACTACTGATTTATGGACTGCAATAACCGCAGAAGGATATATTTGTTTGACTGCTCATTTTGTTGATGACAAATGGAACCTTAATAGCAAAATACTTGCATTCACACACATGGAACCTCCACACTCTGGAGTTGAATTGGCTAAAAAGGTGTATGATTTAATGGTTGATTGGGGGATTCAAAAGAAAGTGTTTTCTATTACTTTGGATAATGCTTCAGCAAATGATAGTATGCAAAAGATATTGAAAGATAGGTTGAATTTGAGTAAAGGTTTGGTATGTAATGGTGAGTTTTTTCATGTGAGATGTTGTGCCCATATCTTGAATCTCATAGTTCAGGAGGGGTTGAAGGTAACAAGTGAAGCTGTGCAAAAGATTCGAGATAGCATTAGATATGTAAGGGCATCAGAGGCAAGGGCTATCAATTTCAAGAAATGTGTGGAACAAGTTGGCATTACAACTTCTATGGGTTTGAGGTTGGATGTTGCAACTAGATGGAATTCAACACATACAATGTTAGAAAGTGCAATTACATATCGAGATGCTTTTGCTACTTTAGCTTTCCATGACACCGGTTATAATCTTTCTCTAACAGATGAAGAGTGGTCTAGAGCAGTGGAGATGTGCAACTTCTTGGCTCCATTTGTAGTGATAACTGAGTTGATTTCTGGGTCATCATATCCAACTGCCAATATGTATTTTGTGCAAATATCAACCATTGAGTTATTGCTAAAGCAACATGTGCATAATGATGACCCAGTGATTCAACAAATGGCTCTGAATATGATTGTAAAGTTTGACAAATATTGGAGTGATTGTAGCATTATCCTTGCAATTGCAATCATTCTTGATCCACGGATGAAGTTTGATATAATAAGGTTTACTTATTCTCAACTTGATCCCATAGATTACAATGAGAAGATTGAACATGTTAAGAGTAAGTTGTATTGTGTTTTCAATGAATACAAAAGTTTGAGTGTGATAGGAGTAGGATCATCATCATCTTCAGCCCTTGATATTGCTACATCAGCTGGTTCAAGTTCTACTTCTACTATCAATGGAAATGTTCCAACAATAATATCTGGCCGACCTCCTCTTCATTCGATTGCAAGCAGTGGAAGAAAAGCAAATTTATCCAATATTGCTTTTGGGGTAAGTTTGCAACTCTTGATTAGTTGAATTATTAATGTTATTTTGATTGATAGCTTACTAATACTTTATTACTATATTGTAGACTTATCTTAAATGCAAGAGTAAAGACATTGCATCAGTGGAAAAGTCTGAACTAGACTACTATCTGGAAGAAGCAACACTTGATCCTAACTTATATGTAGACATGGAAGTTTTGGATTATTGGAAGACTAACTCTGCTCGTTTTCCTTGTCTTTCAAAGATGGCGTCTGATATTTTAAGCATTCCAATAACTACAGTGGCTAGTGAATCAGCTTTTAGTATTGGTTTACGAGTTCTCACAAAGTATAGAAGCTCTCTTCTTCCTGATAATGTTCAAGCCATTATCTGTACACGTAATTGGATGCTTGGTTTCCCAACGGAAGATGTTATTGATGATGGTAATATAATTATATTTACTCATTTATCTCATTGTCATTTATTTGTTCATTTAAAATTACTAAATTAGCATAATATTATATTTCACTTTGTTTTAATATCTGTGGCAGTGACGGATTTACCTGGGCAAAAGCAAAGTGATCGAGTTCAAGATATGGCTTCACATCGTGCTTCAAATTGAAACAACCTTACTTTATTTTGTTATGTATGAACCTATGATGAATGCTTAATTTGTAATGTATTTTAATTTCGTCATGTTTAAGTGTGTAGAGAAAACAACCTTATTCAATAAGGCTTATTGTATATGAAAAAAACAATCCTAATATATTGTTTTAAAAAAATTGGAAAATAAATATGGGTTAGCCCGCCCAACCCGCCAACCCAACGGTTATGGGTTGGGTTGGCTAAATGTCAACCCATATTGATGCGGTCCTTTTGGGACCGAACCCATATGGTCCCAACCCGTGACGGGTTGGCCCGAACCCACCGGTCCGGACCGTATTACCACCTCTAGCTTGAGTCTATATTTTTTGTCAATAATGAATCTTTTAAGTTAGGTAGTGCCAAATCTTTTGTCACATGAATATTAATAGAAGAAAATATATGTTTTTTGTTTGTATTTAGATTATTCTAAATCCACGGGATCAATTTGAAGACAACTTAAAAAATAAATAAATAGATAAAGAACGACAGAAGAAATTGAGTTGGCCTCTCCTTTTTCAGTTGAAACGAATGATAAATCCTCTAAAATTAAAGATGACATCATTTGGAATAGCTTATTTTTGGACAATAAGTGCTTTTAAATCGTGATTCATGGTATACGAGGTAAGTATGTGAGAGGAGTTTTATCTCGGCTTACGTAATAAGGACTTATTTACCCCCAAAACGTGTTTCCAAACACAGGCTAAATATTATCAATTGCTAGGGTGGGCTTAATTTTTTTAAAAAAATAAAAATATTACAATTTCTTTTGCCAACGAACAAAAATATTATAGGGAGAATTACAACGAGGTCCCAAGGAAGAAAAAAAAATAAAGAAATGGTCCCTGTAGATTGTAAAATGAAAAAATGGTCCCATTAACAACTCCAGAAGCCTGTATTAACAACTCCATGAGACCATTTTTTCATTTTGCAATCTATTGGGATCATTTTTTCATTTCTCTTCTTCCTTAAGACCTTAGTGTAATTCTTTCAATATTATATTATAATTACATGTTCGTAATAGATCCAAATTCATTTTTCAGGGAAAAACACCACACGCACACGTTTGTCTTAATATGTGCATGTATTATTATTATTATTTTTTTTTTGGATTAATCAACCAATATCCAGTGTTACGTTATTAGCAACCAACGTATCCAGTGTTACGTTATTAGCAACCGATTAATCCAATTCACAAGAATGTATTATCTGATGTATGATGATCGGTTTTATTAATTTTACAGGCATTTAGTTGTCGGAAATTTTTATTCTCTACTGTGCTTGTCATGTTGTAATGTCAGTCATAAAGTAAAAGGTGTGACAGATATACAAATGTTCAAATTAAGGTGTAGTGGGTCAATAATTCATGTAAGAATAAAATTGAATCCTGACTAAATAGTCAAGGAATATGTATTTGTTTTTTTAAATAAATTTAAAAATACTTCCCTCTGGTTTTTAATATAAAATCTAATTGAGGAGTTAATCTTATTCTTAAATTAAGATATATTTCTCATATTTATCAATTTTTCTGAATTTACCAAGCTTCTGAAACCCGGACCGGTTACTGAATCGGTCGGAGTACTGGGTCAAGGGTCAGTGGGTCAGATCAGAGTCAAATCAGGACTAAACCGAGGTTAAACCGGTGAGGAAGGGAAGATTTTAAAATTATTTATATGAAATTTTGAATAAAATATTTAAACAATTAAAAAAACCGGTCAAACCGTGAGAAAACCGGTCAAACCACGTGAAAACCGGTCAAACCGAGGGATCAGTAGCCTAATCGGACCGATTGGACCACCGGTCCGACGGTTTCATGGTCGGACCGGCCGGTCCAGTCTGAGTCTGAGAACAATGGAATTTATCCTTATTATGCTCACTCGACAATAATCAAGTAGGAAATATATGTATGAAATTAAAGAAGATGATTATGATGTTTTAAAAAAACATATATCAACTTAATTTAATTAATTTTTTTGATTTAATTAAATTAGATAAATATATTTTGGAGGCAACATTAATTTCTATGTGAGAAGGCAATCGGCTGGGTTTTGTACCATGCATGAGTCTCGGCCCTTTGAAAACATGTCCCTTTCTTTCCTTTTCAAACTCCGCGTACATATTATTATTGCTTATTATTTGAGCTTTGTGCATATATGTGGAATCTATTTTTTTTTTTGGCCAAGACATATGAAATCTAAAATCAACTTTTGAAATTCACAAAAAGTAATTATTCATAATGAAATTATTCAGAAAAATAACAGTAAGTGTTAAAAAAGAAAACCACCCCCCCCCCCCCAAAACACACACACACACACACATAATGGCAATCATATTACCAACTTGTGTGATTCAACATATACAAACATAATTTGGAACGTGTGATAATTAATTTGCAATAAAAAGCAGACTTGATGATGGCTTAAGAGATTAGGATTTGATTTTTTAGCAAGTTTATTGTAAACATAATCATTTCATTTATACAATTTAATGTTAGAAAACAAAGGGACATTTGCTTCCCACATACGCCCTTTGTTAATGCTCTTTGTCTAATAATTATGATGTTTTCTTTTTTTCTTTCTCCTTTTAACTTTTCCAAATAAGATAAAGGGAAAAATTAATAACACTATTATTGGAACCTTAATGACCTCATTATGTGAGCCCTGAGCTACCCCACAGTCAATATATATATATATATATATATATAAACTTTTGTTGGGATTGAGAAAACACAATAATAAGTAGAGATTGATTGGCACAAATAAGGGATGAGGCGATTTTATTTTGAGGGGGACCTTATTAAAAGCATAAAGGATTCTCATTGCTTGAGAAAGTGGTTTGGATTTGTTTTGAAACCTAACTCTTAATTACTTCTCCAGTACACTACAAACTAAGTTCTATCTTTATAATTAGAGGTAGTATATATGTAGCAGCTTAATTGAGATTGGTCTACTCATTACTCTCAACAATATTTTAGAGGTAGAGTATATTCTTTCTAGCTACCACTGTGTGTAGATCAAAATGGTCTTGGTGTCCATCGTCTCCGCATATACAGGTATGTCAACTTTTTGTCATAATTGATGGGGAAATTTTCAAAATAAAAATCACTTTCAAAATATCAAAATTCGAAATTAGTTTTGTTTTTCATCGATTACACTTGATTAACAATTGACAACTCATTTTAGTAGGAAATAACTGATTTTTAATTTTCAAATTTTGAAGATAGTTTTCTAGAATTTTCCCAATTTAAAGTTAGTTTAGGTGCTAAGGGTGAGGTGGAGTATATGAAGAAACAAAAGGATAATCTGCTTCTAACCTTAGGCCAGGATAGAGAGAAAATGTCTACTTCTTCTGCGTTTTTTGGCCGACAGAAAATGTCAACTTCATACACACACTGCTGGTCCTATTTATATGGTGAAAAGAGAAGAATTTTTTTCCTAATAATAGATATCCTCCTATTAGAAGCAATCATATTCTAAAGAGAGAAAAAAATTTTGATCCTATTTATAAGGCACCTCATTAAATTTTTCATATAAATTAATGTAGCACATTTTTTCCTTCATTTATTATTATATTAACTTTGTTCCTATAGGTATAATGTATATTAGATAAGGATAAAATTAAAAATTTGTTGAACTTTATGATTGAGTTAATAAAATTTAAGATTTTTTTTATATGTATAAAATATGCTAAAAATGTTTTATAAATAGAACTGTCATATCGCTTTTTATTGGCTATAATGATACATAATTATAACAGTTGATGGGCGAGTGGATGTAATTAAAAGAGGGACAGAGAAAAATAATGAAAAGGGCAAAGCGCATAAGCAGCAAAACCGATATTAGTGGCAGAAAGTAGGGCCCCACTTGAGAAACTCATGTTTCCCAGTATTCCCTCCCTCTTTCCGAGTTAACACTACTTATAAGCCTTCATCACATCACACATCCTTTCATATTTCATTCTCAACTTCTTCATCTTTATCTTCATCTGGTTCTTGTTCTTGTCCTCCTGCCATGTCCACCAGAATTCATCCCAGCCGCCATCATCATCAACAAGGCCAAGATCAGTCGATGTCCAAAGAGATCAAGGCTCATCATCATCATGATCAGCCTTGTGTTCTCACTGTGTGGAAGAGATCCACCATGAGCTTCCAAGGCACCGATGGCTTCACCGTCTTTGATCACCATGGAAAGCTCGGCTTCCGAGTCGATAACTACTCCAGAAACAACTCCTCTGCCATCCTCATGGACGGTGCCGGCAACGCCTTGCTTACCCTCAAACCTCAGGTATTTAACCTTCATTACATCGATATTTTTTGGACAAGTTTTTGTTATATGAGCTCAAGTCTAAAAAGAGATTTTGTGGGTCCCACCATAGCACTGCACTCATTTTCCTACCAATCAGAACTTCTATGGGTAGCCCTTCCCAAGCTTATCAAATACTTTTACCCAAAAACTAAATTTTTGTGTCTCTTAAACTTAAACTTTATTTCTCTTGTGATACACTCGATGTGGGACTTATAAGGATACTTCCATCCTACCTAGCCTTCATGGGTAGTCTTTCTGAGGTTATGGGGTGTGCTCTTACCTAAAGACTAGCAAGTGGGCCAGAGGAATATCTTGAATTTATAAACCCTATTATTCTATTGCAAGGCTTTTCGATGTATAACTCATAACAGTTCTTTCATGAAACAAGCTATATCTCTCTATACATTGTACGAGGGAATATTATACTTGAAAATGTTAATTGCGATAATAGTATATGCAGAGACATAATGTTAGGGAGTATGATTATCAAAATATCTTAATAGAGTAATAAACAGGTGACATTGATATTAAAAGTTAAATGGAATTGATTTTATTATCATTGTAAAAAAAATGTCCGAAATTGGTTTTGGATATGAAGGGAAAAACATTTACATCCCACACATAATTATTTTTATAGCCTCCAAATATCTATTAGGTAATTATGATTTTTAATTCATGATTTAATATCTATTTTCAAATGCAATCTAATTGAATTCAGGATTTAATGACTATTGTTAGATTCAATTTACTTTATTATCTTATCTTTATACCCTAATAATAAAAATTGAGAATTAAATGGGAATAATATCCCAATAAATTCAAATAATTTGGAAGCGGAATGCATAATTTTAATCCGCAATTATTATTCAAGAGTTCAAACTTTCTGGAGTAAATGGAAATTGTTTATACTAGGGAATAATTTGTAATGGTTTTTTCAGAAAAGGAAATTGCTTTAAGGGGTATTAATTGAATGAGTGTTAGTGTAATTATGCATATTAATTTAATGATGTGATTACCCGGCCCGTTTTTATTAAATAGGCTTTTAAATAGATATTACAAGATTTCATATATAAAGTTGTTGATTTCATCCAAGAAATGAATCATGGCTGTTTATATATATAATCTGAGAATATTAATTCTAGATGTTGAGTTGTTGATTATGTGACAGATATTCAGCATGCAGTGGAATGCATACAAAGGAGAAGGAAGTTGCAGAAGAAGAAGAAGTAAAAGCAGTGAGAGTAGTGAAGGGGCAAAGCCAAAATTAGCTTTATTCAGCATGAGATCAAGTGGGTCAATGGTATTTAATGGAGGAGGAGACAACAATGATCATGATGAAGCTCAAGTGTTCATGGGAACATCAACAGGACAAGGCCAAGGCTGTAAATCTCATGATGAGGCACCAGATTTTAAGGTACAAGGATGTTTCAGGAGGAGAAACTGTGTTATCAGAAACACCAAAGGACACGTGGCAGCCAAGATTTCTAGGAAGAGAGTGACCAAGACGGTGGTTCTTGGTGATGGTCTGTTCAACCTCGTAGTTCAACCTGGTTTTCAACCTCACCTTATGATGGCCTTTGTTATTGTCTTGGATCGTATTCATACTAAGCACTCCTATGCTCCCCTTTTGTGCTCTTAATTAAATTCACAACATATATATATACACATGTACACCTTCATTATATACAACAAAAGGCATGGCTTCTTATTAATTCTGAATGGTCTTTGTTACTGCTGTTTCAAAACCTTGACTCCAAACTCAGTTTCATTCTACTGTATATTACTGCTTAATCTATAACCCATTTAACTGTGTTATTAGGAACATGTATAAAACTTGCAGAACGAGGTTTCTATTGATCTATTGATGGACCATAATATGTAAATACCTCTGTAAATGTTTTTAAAAAAAAATATGGGTTGGCCCGCCCAACCCGCCAACCCAGCGGTTATGGGTTTTTAGCCAACCCATATTGATGCAATCCTTTTGAGCCCAAATCCATATGGTCCCAACCCATGACGGGTTAGCCCGAACCCACATGGCCGAACCATATTACCACCTCTAATAAGGCTTGCCATAATTTTACTGTTAATTTTTAGGTTCTTGTTTTGCAGATATATATATGCTTCATCAATCAGGAGTTACATAATCTGAATGAAGAGAATCATCATAAGTGTTAAGAAGGAATGAAGGATAAGCCTTATTCTTTTTTTTTTTTTTTAATTGTACTACTTGAAGTTACAAATGACATTGAATTCAAAACACTTCTTTTGCACAGGAGTTTACATGTGCCACCAGATCATGTAGTTATTAGCCGATCAACTTATTCTATGTCCTGTAAATAAGCATAAATGCATAAATGAGACTAATCATAACTTTATTCCATTTTCTGACTCTATCTCTTAAAAATATTTCAAATGATGGAAATTTTACGACGAAATGAAACTCTTATAAATAAAATTAAAGTGTTGCAATAAAATTCCTCACTTTATTTCCTTTGTTTAGCATGACATATGAAGTGCGTTGGTTCATCAGACTTCCAAGTACAACAATATAATTTTGTAAACTTTAAGGGCCATACACAAACTATTTTTCATGAAAATGAAAATGGAAATTGAAAAGTAAGAAGAAGGGTATCACAACTGACCAAGTCCAGGGGAAAAAAGCAATTTAAATGACAGCATTTTTATAATATATAATTCAATTTATATTAAACAAATTTAAGATATCAATTAGCCAAAACAACTAAAATATCCTTAATGGCTAATAATATAATTTAGAATAGTTATATAAATATTTATTTATATAATATATAAACACAATAATATATAAAAATAAGCGCGCAAAAAAATCTGAATCAAATCATATTTAAAGTTTATTTATAACAAAATTTCTGAGACTTATTAATTATCCTTGAATTTATACTTTGAATTTAAATATCATTCTTTTTTATTTGGCTTCTATGTTTTTAAGTGTGTGTTTGGTATTGTTTATTGGGGTTAATAAGCATTTATTACATAAATCAAGATAAAACTTCTCTTACATACTTACATGGCATACCGTAAATCACGATTTATATGCATTTATTAATAAAAAATAAACTATCTCAATCTGACACTAAATATTGTAACAGATCTAAATAAAATACCTGATAAATTTGCACGATACGGTGCTTTAGTCGTGGTTGAGAACTAAACCTAGCGACCACCCTCTTCCCAATATTCAGCCTCACTCTCTGTCGGTCTTTCACTGAGAAAGAGTGACTCATCGCTTCAGATCAAACATCGTCGGCGTCCCTCTCTCGTTGGCCAAATAAGTAAATACTTGGTATGATCTGTTTTTGGCTTCTATTTGCTTCTGTATGAATCTCGTTTTTTGAATGCTCACTCAGGCTAGCTGGGGCTATGCTAGATAGGCATTATCGAATAGCATGTTTTGAAAAGAGAGATGAACATGAGGCTTTGATAAAACTAGTGCTTTCTGAATTATATAAAGCCAGTAAGCGAACAGCGAATGACAAATCATTTGGATATTTGAACCCGAGTCTGGAAAAAAAAACGTGTGTTTTATGGAACAACAGAGGATCCTTTTGAATGGCCGTATACTTGTCCAACGCAGTCTCAAATTTCTCCTGCAAGTGATTTTTGTAATAACAATGTTAAGTTAAATTTTTTATCTGGCCTTTTTAAACTCGTTTATGGCCATTAATTCCATTTCTTGAACTTTTATCTATATTTGTCTATGCACTTATTCCTTTTGGTAAAAAGAATTCAAGTAGGGTTCTTTATTTGAATCACATTTTTGCGTTCTTGGTACTGAATGAATGAATGCATATGGATATATATTGAAGACTTTCTGCGGCAGTGGTATTGTTCAATCACTGAAAGAAGTAGGTTTTAATATGAATTCCTGAGTTAAATAGATTTCGTTGGTTCTCATCTAAAGGCATCTCGTTGGTTTAAATGAAGACGATTGATCATTGTCAAAAATATTCACCATGCTTTCAAATGAGTTGGACAAGCCATGTATTATTAAGTATGTGTACTTGGAATTAGGACTTTACTTCCGCCCCTTAGTGGGAATATCAGTGTTCTATCTTCCATGTGACTTCTTGACAGTTTTATCATCCGGGGACGTTGTTTAGGCTATTATGCTTGTGACTTTAATAATTCTGATTAATTAGATTATGAGGGACATGGTATTTTATGGGTGTGTTATTATTTGCAGCTATTTTCTGATGCTCCATGATGATACTCTCCTCTTCTCTATGAAAATAACTCGGTAGAATGTTGATATGATATGAGCATCTGCACTTGTATGAATTATCATGTATCTCATGACTCGTGGTTTGCCATATGATCTTGTGGCTTCTCAATTATTAATTGAAGAAAGTGATTTTGAAATTTGACAGGGGGTGAAGCCAAATACAATGTTGGAAGGGGAACTTTCCCCTGCATTTTGATTGTATGAATCACAATCCTGATTGAACGAAAACATGAGGTTTACTGTAATTTCCAGATTACTTCCTCACCGCCAAACTCTGCCTAGTACATGTGCACTTGGGAATTCTCGTGCATTCCAACCTGATTTTGTACCCAGAGATCCAAAGGCCAAACCAAGAAAGTACAAAATTCCTCAATTTTATAATCCATATGGCCCCAGAGCTCCTCCATCAGAGAAAGTCATTCAGCTTGCAGAGCGAATTGCAGCGCTACCTGATGAAGAACGCCGCCAAATTATGCCTACTTTGGCAGAAAGACTAAGGCTTCCAAAGTTGCAGCCAATTTCGAGTGAAGGCATGGACATGGCTCCACAAGGTGGCACGGCTGGACCAAAAGCTGAGGAGAAAAAAGCGGAGAAAACAGCATTTGATGTCAAGTTGGAAAAATTTGATGCTGCTGCAAAGATCAAGGTGATTAAGGAGGTCAGAACATTTACCAACCTGGGTTTGAAAGAGGCCAAAGATCTAGTTGAAAAAGTACCAGTTGTGCTCAAACAAGGGGTCACTAAAGAAGAAGCAAATGACATCATAGAAAAAGTTAAAGCTGCTGGAGGAGTAGCAGTTATGGAGTAAAAGGTTTATTTGAGGCAAAGAGAACTATATTCTATAGGTTGAGGCCAATAAATTACAATCTGATGTTGTTTTGAGAATTTTCCTGCAGGTGGATATTGTTAGAGCTTACTGTTTGTATTTTTGACAGTTAATATTGCAGTTTGTCCTGGAGGTCAATCTTTTAAAACTCTAAAATAGATCAGCCGATTGCCAGTTGATGTATTCTTACACTCCATGATTCTCCTACTCTTGACTATTACTTGGTAATTATTTGATCCTGTATTTGTTTACTTCTTGTTTTTGGTGAGTCTTGTATGTTCATTGGATCTTGTAAGAAATCAAACATGAGATAAGCCCTCGAGTATCATAATTGTTTGAACTACTGATCTCCTCCTCTCCCACGTAGGGAAAGCAGGAAAATAATTTCTTTGGGGAAGGGGTTTGTTCTTGCATGTCTGATTTTTTTTTTTTTTTTTGGGTGCCTGATGTATTTTTATTTTTCAGTAAGCTTGAGATGAAAATTTCGATTAAGCTGATTTTTTATCATTGTCATCAAGCTGATTCGTGTTCCTTTCTGTTCATGGCTTTTAATTATTTTATTTCCCACAATTCTAGAAGCTGCTTGTTTGGTCGTTTTTCTTTTAGATGCCTCATACCTTACTAATGTTGCTATTTTGAAGATATTCTTTATCACTTATTTGTGTCTTGTTGGGCAATTAGGCCCTATTTGGTACAAAGGCTTTAAATTTGACGGATTTAAAATGGGACTGGAATTAAAATTTTAAAATTATGTTTGGTATCAAGTAATATTTGAAGAGAGTGATTGTATTAATTTTATTTAATAATGATTCATACATTATAAAAAGACTAGACTACCCTTATTTAAAAAATTAAAACAGCTACTTTTTTATGGGGAAAAAATAGTTATTCATCTCTATCTCTCCCTACCGTACTTTTCCTCTTCCGTCTTCTGCTTCAGATGAAGCTCGTGGGAGTTTTTTATGTCGTGGTAGTTCCCCCGTAAAGCTTGTCTTATCACTCTGATTTGGGTGAAGTCGAACAGATATGGGTTTAAAGATTTGGTGAAACCAGTCACTCCCTCTCTCTCTTCTGGCTCATGATTTTTGGATTCACAATCAAGGAGGATAGATGTGCTATCATTTTCCTATAGCTTGATTGGTGGATTATAGATTTAATATATTGATTTCTTGGTTCGAATTGTTAGTATGATTTGTTCCTTTATGGATTCACATATAATCTAGGGAAGCTTGACTTTGAACTTGAAAGAGAGGAATGAAACGATGTCGGAGGTCGCCTACATGGGAGACTATATTGTCGTTAGCGGTGTTGCTGAACCCGGACCGGACCGGCCGGTAAACCGATCCTATTCCCGGTCCGGTCCGGGTTCCCATTTTTTTAAAAAATTTTTTTTTTACATTTTTCTTTTAGAATTTCATACTATAAGTCTAAAATTTTCAATTTTTCACCGGTTTAGTCCCGGTTTGACCCACTGACCCTTAACCCAGTACCCTGACCAGTTCAATGCCCGATCCGAGTTTTAATACCTTGGTCGTTAGAGACTGGAACCCATGTGCGTGATGAATGGGGCATCAGAAGGAAGATAGGGAAAACGGGTGAATAATGGTGGAGGAGGTGGTGGCTCTGTGAATTAGAGGAGCCGATGGAGATGGTGAGTTTGGCTTCAGAGAAGATGGAGGTTGTATGGTGAAGGGAATTCTAGGATGCAAACTGGATAATTTTGTCCCAAAATTTTTCAATCCTAAGACTGCTCTACCAATACCAAGGGGAGGTGGTATTGTTCTAATCCCACTTTGTTGGGATTGCCAATCCCAAGTCGCTCCAAACAAAGCAAAACCTATCAATCCTAATTCCAATTCCTACCCTCATTCCCACATACCAAATAGGGCCTTAAAATGCACATAGCTTAAATATTGAGTTTTGCTCTTAATTTTGATTTTTAATGCCATTAATTCTTATTAATTAGCGCACCTTTTTTTTCCAACAGCTGCACAGCACCTTTGACGCAATCTCGCACACTTAAAAATTTAAAAAACAGATATCTGATTTATGTAGAAAGTTAAGGATGCTTTATTAGGACATAATATTAAATACAACCTACCTTCTCTTTTTTATTCTCAAGACCCCAAGGTGAGGTCGTCAAACTCATAAGCAAACTCGTGACAGGTATAAATCTTAAATTTTTAAGAGTTTATTTTTATCAATAAATATATATTAAAAATATAATGATTAAATAATTAAAATATAAAAAATGATAACAAATTGATTTAAATATATTTCAAATCCAAATAATTGAAATTAAATTTATCAATATTCATATATTATCTTATTCAACAAGAAATTTTTATGAAGTTATGAAACCATTGAACATGATTAAATCTAAAAAGCTAACACAAGTTTAAGAATGAGTCAACATATTTTTATAAGTTAGAAATGCAAAAACAGTAAACTTTATGTGTGAACTCACGAATTCAACCAATTTTGTAGTTAATGCGAGCTTAACCTTATGTTTGGATAGAGAGAAAAGTGGAGGGGAAATAGGGGGAAATGAATACTGGAAATGAAAACTTTCTAAAAGAGTAAAAAAAAAATACTATTGTTGGGAGTTTTCCCTCGTAGTATTTTTTCTCCCCTAATTTTCTCTTCATTCAAACATATGGAAAAAGCGACTTAATATGATTTTGTAAGCTGGAAACATCATAACGATAAACTCGGAGAGTCAATTCGCAAGTTCAACAAAAATGCATTGAGGTATTGAAAATGAGACCAATAAAAAAACTGGTTATATAATAGTTTAAAGGTTGGTGAGTAAGATTATTCAATGTTGGATTGGTTTAAATTAAAATAATATAATTTAAACAAAATGTACAAAAAATTTCCTTATAATCCTAAAAATAGTAATATCTAAATAAATAGATGATCACAAGTTTTATTAAAATAGAACTATTAAAAAGTCTTACTAGCTGTATAGTTTTTCAGACTTAAAATAACATCAGTTTAGGCTTAATAAAGGAAAAGAAGAAAAAATCTAACCCAGTTTTGTCTGAGCCCCTTACTTGACTTGCCTAAACTAGCTAAGGGATTGGTTCACCAATCTATTGATGAAGCCTACTGACCTAGATTGGGTTTTAATCGATGTTTTAAAAGTTAGATCAGATGTCGAGCTGAAAAGATAACAAGTCATTGTTCAAATGGTCAGATTGGTTGGACCGTATGATCGAATAGGTGACATACTAATTAAATTAAAATAATATTATATAAATATATAATGATTAAAATATAATTAATCCTTTTTTTTACCTTAAATATAATTAATCCTTAAATCCATTTTAATATTTTTTAATTATAAAGAAAAAAGATATTAATAATAAAATAGAAATATTACAAAATACTAATTATAGCATAACAGAAAGAAAAATTAACCATATCATTAAATAGATGGGGGCATTAATCCAATTTAATAAAAAAAAATTAACAAAGTCACAACATATATCTAACAAGATTAAATAAAAAAATATATTTTAATTACGTATCACTTATTATGAATAAAATTTAAATACCAAAAACACATTTTAAGTTATATTAGTTGACACTATTGAAATTAAACAAAATTAAAATTGTCAAAATTATAATTATATTATGACATGTAATATAAAAATGAGTGTTGGAAAAAATATAAAAAAAAACAGTACTGCTAAAATATTTTGTATTTCAAAACATGTGACAAGAGATTAATTTGTTTACAATAAAATTATAAAGGTGAAAATTAAGTCAAAAAACATAGCTAAAATATTTTATACATTTTTTTGTGTACTTTTTTTATTTTCTAATCATTTTATAATGACCCGCCCTATTTATATAAAACCGTTTCAGATCCTAGTTCAATAGCGACTTCCATCTCAATGATGAGGAAATAACATCCTAAAGTGGTCTAACTCTTGAAATGGCCTAAAGGCAAAATCCGAACTGCTGTTCGGGTGATAGTCTAATTGGTCGGGCTCTGAAAACCTTGGTTTTAATACCATACTCAACCCAAATAAATTATGAGGATAGCCATTCAAATTTTTAACAAGTGAATACGTCTTATAATATATTATTAAAACATTTTTTGAAATATCCCATGCGACGCATTGAAAATACATAAGGTAATCCCGAAACTATATTATGTGATTCAAAAATATGTGAATATATTGAAACACATAACCAACCATACTTTACATGCTAAAACCTTCTATGTTGCGTTGGAAGGGATTCATATTTTGAGCATTTTCACAAGCACCAACCTTATTAGCCCAAAAGGACCAATTAGGATTCTCCCAAAAAAAGGAAACAAGAAAATAAAAACGGTACGAGTATCTTATCAAAATTTCCTAATTATGTTCTCCCATCACAGTAATACAATAATCACATTTAGAGCCTAAAACAAGCAATAAGGCAATCGCACTGTAGCCAAAACAAAGGTGATACAATAAATACCCCCACTCCCAAAAAAAAAGAAAAAAGTAATACAGTAATCTCAAGGCTCTAACTTGCAAAGATAACATAATCATGTGTATCAAAAAAACAAAAAGATAACATAATCATTTGCGCGAGACAAATGTAATCTAACCGCAAGAAATCCTAAATATATGGTTAAGAGGGAAAAGAAAGAAAGATGAAAAAAACCAGAAACATATATCCTTCACAGCAGATAAAGAACGATCCATAAAATCAGTCACCAGACACGTATGACTTACCCTCGTAGTATCTTTTCTCACTCTCTCCCTTCTTTTCATTGCGTTTCTGCATGCGTAATGGAAAACAATTATGACAATGGTAATCATCAGCAATAGGACGAAACTTGTAAGCACATGACATGAGGAAATAATACAAGTTAAAGACATGATGTAATGAGAAAAAATAACAACGATGTTCAGATCCTGTGAGGTAAATAAGGGACAATAAGAAAATGAATGAACTGAAAATAACCGAGATTCGGACACACGCTCCATGAAATGGTTTATGCATGTTTGTTGCACGAAGCACCAAAATCAAGTTGGTAAGAATGAAACTGTCTCCATTTTTCTATTCTTCTAGGATAATCAATTGCAAGAAGCATTCTGTGACCATTTTGTATAAATCGGCTCCTATCAGTACATGTATGACAGAAGGATGCACTAAAGCAGCTTGGCAGCTTGCAAAGCTCATAACTTCCTGAGATCTGAGGTTCAAATCCCATCTTGGCAACAATTCAATTCAAGAAAAAGAAGCACACACAAAAAGGCACCAATGGTATCACAGATGCAGAGAGACGAGTACAATGAGCAGAACCTAAGTGACAGAACGTATGGAAAAAGACAACTACCTGGTACGCCTCATGATTTGCTACAATCCTTCTAATTATTGTAGTTGTTGTGATATCTCGGGGGCTTTCTAAGAATTGGAAGATGCCCATGCTGATGGGAACAGCATATGGATTACTATCTTCCTGTATGAAAAACCAGTGTCAGTAGCCACCTAAATAGTGTAATTTTATACATAACAAAAGCAAGTTATTGCCTTCTATTGGCACCTGGGTTTGAAATCTATAAGGATTGGAGACTGATTTGGTTAAATAATTAAGGGTGACCGAATCCGGAAACATTCCAGATCTGGCATGAAAAATTACTGACCCAAATCTTCTTTTAATCCCCAGATTTCTTGCAACAGATACTTTTTCTTTACCTCCTCTGTTACCCTTTCTTACCTTCTTTAGATTATAGTTAAGCGTTTATTACCCAAATTATTGTGTTTTATTTTCTTCTTTCTTCCCTTATCTGGAGCATGGCCTGCGTGCTATCTTCTTGCTCTGGTAACTATTTATTTTTTGGTTCTTGCACACTGTAATTCAGATTGTTCACAATAAAATAAGAGTATTCTTCCATGAAACTTTACCTTCATCAGGAATAAGCAGTAATAACAGTACATAAATCAGAATTTGGTATAAAATATGCAAACTTACCTTCTGAAAATCATTATTTTCTGCTATGGTACCATGGACAACTAATGAGACGTTAAATGTTGTGAGCTGCACTCAACAGAAATTCAACCATCAGTACATCACAATAATGAATGTATGGGTAGTTAGTTAACTACTACTTTTGAAAATATTATAAACAGAAAAGCATTAACACTTTATATTAAATTAGAGATCTCTTCAAACATATTAAGCTAAATAGCAGCTACATCTTTGCTACTGAACCTAGCAAGACATCTTAACCAACCCTACTCAGCATTGAGAAGACACGTTTTGCTGCTTTGCAGAAAACAATCGAAACATGGCTACTGTAAAACATGCATAGAAAAAGCTAATCTACATGTTAGTTTCATCAGAAGAAAAAAGATAGGTTATGAAAGAATGGAAGGATTCTAGTTCCCTCAGGCCCTACTCCCATACTTCATTTCGCTAGCAATTAAAATAACCTAAACACAGGCTCAAAATTCAAAACATGGAAGAAAAATGTCATGTACTAATTGTCATTCAGTTTAAAGTTTAATATTTCTAAATACATTCATAATACATAGATATCAATTCAATTATTTCCTCCATTAAATGATCATTGATCTAAGTAATATTAACCGCATGAACAAAGTAACATTCCAAAACAATTTAACTACTGAGTTTATGAACCAACCATATCCCTTGACACTTCCCATGGTGCTCCAATTATAACCTCGTCAACATAGCGGCATGCTAAAACGCTTAGACTTCTCTCATGAAGATTCATAATAGGACGATGTGCTCCTCTAGTTGCACTGTAAGCCATTAGCAAAATATGTCAAAATTGTCCAATACTAACAACCTTAAGCATAATGGAAACATGTACATTAATAGCAGCTTTACTTGTAATAATTCTAGTAATTACTATATAGATCTTTTGAGACAGGAGAAATTGCTTTAAAGAAGCAAAGTCCTAGGATAAGTCACAAAGGAGGAAACGGACTGGCGTTGTTTTTGTATGCCAGATTGCCACTTATCCAAGGGAAAAAATATGGATGACCTAATGCCATAAAGTAGTTTCCATTGATACAGTGTTTCTGAACATGGAAATCCTCCATTATCTTCTTCAGCATATGGACACACACTGTGATTTGAAAGAGATAATAACGACAATACTGGACACATGTAGCAGGAATACAGCCTTTCCAAACAAAAAAGGCTTCCTTGTTCAAGCACATAACCTCTTAGAAATCTTTTAAACAAGAGGGCCTCAAAAAAGAAATATCGCTTGGTTAGTTCCCAAAAGAACCCCTAAATTATAAAGGCTGCTGAAGAGTCTTGCAGTTAGCTAAGGAAACAGGGAATATCGGAGAATGGAAACAGGGAATACTGGAGAATGTCTATCCAAATCAAAGCCTGCTAAGACAGTTGTGAATAAATTAGTCTTGAAGAACAAGGAAGAACAGCATTACTGTATTGTTTATGATGTTTCATCATCCAATAAAAGAGGATCATCATCCACAAATTGTGCATGAGAAAGTAACACCTCTGAACTAACAAGAAAATTCTCAATAAGAGGCCAAGATCCCTTCCAACAACCTGGACATCATCCAGCCACGGTGCACATGAATGTCTTAACTGATTATTTGTCAGAATTAGGAGAAAGTGCACATGGTGACATGATGCATACCGAAAAGGACCAGAAAGAAACATGCCTTTCATCTGACATCCTTAATGTTTACCCAAGGACAATATACTTAGAAATCTATAGAGTTTTTCCTCCCTTATTTTAGGAGATAATAAGACAACTAAAAAAGCATATAGAAACAGGGACACAGGACCAAGACCAAGGTTCTGAAACCCGGACCGGTCACTGGACCGGTCAGGGTACTGGGTCAAGGGTCAGTGGGTCAGATCGGAGTTAAACTGGAGCTAAACCGGGACAAAACCGGTGAAAAATTGAATATTTTAAGTTTATTAATATGAAATTATAAGGAAAAATATTAAAAAATCAATTTAAAAATAAAAAAAAATAAAAAAAAAATGGTGAGCCGGTTCGGTCACCGAACCGGACCGGTTTATGGTCCGGTTCCCGGGTCGGACCGGCCGGTCCGGTCCGGGTTCCAAAACAATGCACAGGACAAAACATCCCGTTGGAGTAAATGAGCAAAGAAAAAAACCAAGCAAAGGAAAAGATGAATTAATTGAAAAAAGAAAAAAAAAGGGCCGGCTCCCACCAGGTGGGATCTAGGGAGAGTTAGATGTACGTAGCCTTATCCCACAAGCGGAGAGATTATTTCCATGATTTGAACCTGTGATCTCTTAGTCACATGGCAGCAACCATTACCGTTGCTCCCAGGCTCACCCTCATTGATTAAAAAAGAAAAAAGAAAATAAAAAGCAAAGTTTGCCAATCCCACAGCATGGAGATACCATTTTGAAAACCATTGACTGATTGCCATGCACAATCCAAAAGACTACATTATCTTGGTACTTTTTTATACCAAACGTGAATTTGTATCAGGACTTTAGGTATCAGAATTTACAATCTCAATCAACTGTGCATATGTGAAAAAGGCTAGACTTAATGCCTTGGCTGACTGTACCAGTGTGCAAAAATTTCTAGACGATATGATTAGTCGCATAAAAAGGGCAGCAATACAATGATGTAAACTACCTAAATGAGTTAAAAATAATCATATAAGAAGCACAATATTAAATAATAAGCAGTGGGGCAAAGGAGAGTATAAACAACCCGACAGTCTGATCAGTGTGAATTCCAACAAAGAGAAAGTCTCCAAGCTTCCGTGCAAGCCTCAAGATCTGTACAACATGAAATCAATAATCAACAACAACAACAACAAAACCTTTATTCCATAAGGTGGGGTCAGCTACATGGATCGCACGACGCGATTGTGCTCTATCGAAAGGTATAATTTCTTTGCACCACTGCTATATCAAAATTTCATGTCCGCACATATAAAAGTAGTAATACTATCAAGGGGTAGAATTGTCAAAGAAATCCACTCTAACAAGGGATATAAGTAAAAGGCATAGATAAAAGCTAAATCTCAAGTTGAAAAAATTCCGATAACGAATCCTTTTCATAATAAAAATGTCCAACAAGCAGCCTTATCCCATTAGGTGGGGTTGGTTACATGCTCACATTGTACCATTATGCTCTATCAACAATGAAAATATCCAAACGTAAGAAATTTGCCAGTAGAAGCACAGACTGTCTTGCTAGTCTTGAAATTTTCCTTCAGCCAGTAACCCACATCTTCAATCAAACTCAAAGTGATTTGGGGTTACTGATCTTGCACCAGTTACCATACCCACCTTGTCATTTTTTTTACAAACTACAATGCCTTATTATAAAATTTAGAGTAAAATACTTCGACTACCCTCCAGTTTTGCCTTAATTACACAGACCTCCCCTCCATTTTGAAAACATACACTTAAGTCCAACAGTTAACTCCATTTAGAATATTCTAAAAAGATTCCAAAAATATATTTTTTTAATTAAATTTATTTTGTCTTGCACATTTTAACTAAAGTTGTTTTAAAGAATTTAAGATTTTTTTTATCTGTTCCTTAATTTCTATTTTTATCTTTACAAGTAGTTATCTTTTTGATGATTTTAGCATTGGTTAATGTAAATATCACAAAAGTTGAATATTCAAGCAAAATTTTAAATAAAAATATGCTTGATCAAATGTGCCTATAAATATTTGTGGGAAAAAATGTTAAATTATAAATATAAATGACACACACAATCTCATACTTATATAGTTTATTATATTTGATAAATATATATGTGTTTAATATATATTTTAAGTCAAAATAAATTTATAATATCAAAATTAATAAATTTTTTAACAAATTAGAAAGTTAGAGAATCTAATAGAATAAATTTATGGTTGTATAAATGTTTATTAGCCCCTATATATATAAATAATTCTAATACTGAAGAGGGCCATTTTGGTCAAAAAAAGTTTAAAAGTCAAACTTAACGGTCAACTAACGGTTTGGATGGATGGAAATAGAATCTCAAAATATAAGGGAGGTTTGTGTAACATATATTTTAGTTTTAAGGGAGGTTTATATGGGTTTCTAAAATAGAGGGGAGGTCTGTGTAATTAAAGCAAAACAGAGGGGAAGTTAGAGTATTTTACTCTAAAATTTAATATGTTGAAATTCAAGGTGCTAAGAAATTAGCACTGCCAACGTAATGTAATATTCTCATCACTATGAAGTCCAACAACAATGCAAGTAACTATAGTCAAGAAATTAAAGAAGGCACTTGAGTATGAAAATAGTGCAAGGCTGCTTGCATGGTAGAATACCTCGACATGTCCAGCGTGGAAGAGATCAAAAGCACCATCTATATAAACTATGCGAGCATTAGGACCTGGACCGTGGAACAAGAAGCACGGGTGTAAAATAAGTTCGGGGTAAGAGATATGCCACGCACATTTTTACACTATTGTACAATAAGTCGGGTGAAATAAATATGCCATTCATCTGGCATCCTTGATGTTTAATAAGACAAAGGAACTTACCGCATGCTGTTTTTCCTCATAAAATAATATTATGTGAAAATTTAGAATGAAAGGACGGGAGGGAGGAACAGAGCATTATTTGAAAACGGCCAGACACTAAGGAAATAAGGAAGTTGATGAAAAACTTCTAATTTAGAGCATACACATAGACATACCCTTCCATTTGAAAACTGGACAATTTCTGCGAGATGTGGGAAGAAAATGAGATATACGAGTTGCACTTGCAGATGCACCATCTTCTACGCAGTGGTAAATGCTAAAGGAAGCACACAGGATCGACATGCTTATCTGTGGAGACAACAAATGGATAGGTTAAGTTCATGTCTTTTGTTTGCCATGTTGCATTTATGTGTGTGTGTTACATTATATTATGTTTAACTATTGATCATTTGCAAGAGAAATCTGTTAGCTCAGTTTGGTTCTTTGACATGTGTCTATAAACCACTCATGAAGTATCATATTGGAGTTCCCTAAGTATGCCTTTGGTGGCATTTGGAGTATATATTATGGACAACAAATTTGACCACCAAAAGGATTTTAATAGATACCATTTTGTAACATCCATATATGATACCATTTGTAACATAACATCACTAGGTTCTGACTTTGATACCATTTAAAAAACTCTCATACCATCTATGACATCTATCTCCATCACCATCACCATCACCATCACCATCACCTGACTCTGATACCATTTGTAACATACCATCAATTGAGCCTAATTTTTTATTGGTAACCCATATATATGTGTGTGTATTGTTAAAAACTTGAAGTATTTTACTCATAATTATGTTACAAATGGTATCAAAGATGAATGTTACCAATGGTATCATAGTCATACAAAAATGGTATCCAAGCCAAACTCTGGTGATGGTATACCACAAATGGTATCATATATGGATATTACAAATTTAACCACCGAAAAATTTTCAATAGATACCATTTGTAACATCCAAATCTAAGAATCAAGATATTGAAATATATACATATTATACAGAGGAAAACAAACCTACAGAAAACACAACTAAATTCCCTTGAACAAGTTTGTGAGGGTGAGAAAAATGCAGCACCTCAAAATGAGATGGTACCTAAGAATCTTAATAAATACTATTTGCAACATTCATATTTGGTATCATTTATGGCATATCATCACTCGAGCTTGACCTGATACCACTTGTAACATCTATCACTGTCACCTGAGCTTGGCTCTAATACCATTTGTAATATATCATTACTTGAACTTGGTTTTAATAACATTTTATGACTGATACCATTTGCAAATGGCATTCAAGTTCATAAGTTTCCTTTTTAGTTAAGTTTTAATGAAAATGTAAATTTCATGTATTTGAATATTTAATGCCAAGATAAAGCACTTGCTCTGTTAGTCTCAATTAGCTTTTTTCATCAATCCTTCAGGCTTTATGCCCTGTAAAATTACTATTTTGCATTTTATTCTCTTTATTTGTGTGTGTTTATTTTTTATATTAATGCTGGTTGATTGGATATGATGCAGCCGATGTCATCTTCCTAGCATTGCGTCTCTGACCAAATGAGTTTGGCAAGTTTACAACAGATTTGATATTTTATTAAGCTCTTAAGAGTTTCTTATCTTTGTATTTATGAATAAAAACTTCAGGGTAACTTCTGTGCATCAAATGCTAGAAGCTATAAGCTAATTTGGAACAACACATCATACTCTGTTTTTTTAAGAAGTTAAATAATTGTTAACTCTAATAAGACACTACAACCTTCTATACAAAATTTTTGTCTTATTATACCCTATGTCCTCTAAACTAATTTTTTGTTTAATTTCCTTTTTCAACTCAAATTACATTCTTTTACACTTATTCATAGATTAGGTTTATTAGGGCTTTGGTCGTTTTGTTATTTTATTCACAAGTTCATTTCTCAAAAAAAAATGTGAACGATCTGAAAGGAATAGGCAAGCAGTGGTTGACGCTCTAGTAAATGTTGGAGGAAGCATATGAGATCTATATGCGTTGCTGTGGAGACAACAAATGGATAGGTTAGGTTTATTTCTTTTGTCTTCCCTATTACATATATATGTTATACAATATTATGCTTAACTATTGATAGTTTGCAGGAGAAATCAGTTAGCTCAACTTGGTTCAACTTGGTTCTATGACAGATGTCTATAAAGCACTCATGAAGTATTAGGTTAAAGTTCCCCAAGTATGCCTTTGGAGGCATTTGTGCTACACTTTGGACTACAAATCTGACCACCAAAAGAATTTTAATACATACCATTTGTAACATCCATATTTGATACCATTGATAATATAACATCGCCCAAGCCTAACTTTGATATCATTTAAAAAAAAACTCTAATACCATTTGTGACATCCATCACCCGAACTTGGCTCTAATATCATTTATAATACACCACCAACCGAGCCTGGCTTTGATATCATTTATAATATACCCTCATCTGATCCTAACTTTGATACCATTTGTAACATCTGTCATGATCACCCGAGCCTAGCTTTAATACCATTTGTAACATACCATCACCCAAGTCTGATTTTGATACCAATTGTATGGCTCTAATACCATTTGTAACATCCATCTTTGATAACATTTATAACATAATCATGAGTAAGATCCTTCAAGTTTTTAATAATACACGAATATATAAATATATATACATACAAGGAAGAGTTTGTAGATATGTCTATAATAAGCCAAGATAATATTGACTAAATTTCAAATGATAGTTGAAATTATTTCATAAGAAAGAATTTTAAATGATGAAGCAAATTGTCACCACTGCACAAAATTGACAAGAATATGTGGAAGAATAGAGAGTGTGTGGAAGAGATAGGCTTTTTATTAGGAAGGTCCACTTTGCAAGAAAGGGTAATCTCTTATTTATATATCTTTTCTACTGGCCAACTCATTTTTTCTGTGGTATAATTTTTTTCCAATTTCTCTTTTTTTCCAATTTTTCTATTTTGGTGGTCCGAGGAGTGTAAGGCTCTGATAATATTATTTTGTGCTATCAGAGCCTTGCAATTTTTTCCGATTTTTGTTCTTTTCAATCTCTACTCATTTCACCACTCCACTGAAAATTTCCTTTGCCCCTACCATACTCTAGCTTGGCAGTTTTATGTAAAAACCCTTTTTCACAAACAATAATTATTAATAATGGTATGACAAGACTTGATTAACTAGTGATGATTGAAAATCATTTCTTTCAAGAAAACACATCGGGGTCCATGGCACAAATCCCGCTCACAAACCCACTAAAAAAGCCATCACCTTGAGCATAATTAACAAACAGGAGAAAATATAGCCATGAGTTTTTTAACACTGAACTCCACAACAAAGGATTTACATAAAATAATTTCCAACATAGGGTATGATTGTGGATCCACCAAAATATCAAAGTGTACAAAATAAGGCCTCGAGCCTAACAATAGTTAAAGAGTTATCAAAACAATAAATATAGTAGTTCAAAAACATGAAGGTCATAGAATGACAATATGTTAATCAATACATCACATTAATAAACAAGAGGCCTATAAGGCTACCAATGTGAATGCATCTGGCTGTTTCCCTTGTCCTCTACAAGGATCAAAGGCCTCGCCTTAAAAATATTAACAACGATGAGGTGAGTCATAAAACCCCAATAACCAAAATCAATTTACAAAATATGCAAGAAAAGATTGTAAGTCAGATAAGCAAGTTTATCAATCACAATAATAATATTCTCAATAGTAGAATACGACATAATACTTTCAATGATTAGAACCATCCCCACTCATTCATCCTGCTCCATCTTATATCTTGTGGACGTTGTACAACTTATTAGTGCTAGTATATCCGGCTAAATGTTAGCTAGTCACTTTAAGAATATTACCCCCTCCAATGCCACCACCGATATACTATAATAGGCAGGTGTTCACACAAAACACTCAACTCAAAATGTGGGTCAGGGATAAGAAAGTCGATGGGCACAATTTCACCGTATTTCTTCCACACAACCTAACATATCCCATAACAAAAATACCATATATCAATATAGTTTTTGAAAACATTCTACAAGATCATCATTCCATATACAACATTCCATGACAAATATCATAACTATCACAATAGTTACAATCTTAATAATAATCCCCACTACTCATATATACAAGTTGGAAAATACACTGTTTCACTGAACTAAGTTCATATTCAAACATACACATGACTTTTCAAAATACATACAAGTAGTATAGATGAAAGTAAATTTTAGAAAATACCTTACAGCTCAAAGCATGCATATAGAATAAATTAACCCCTGTTACCTCAGCTCCAACTTAAACTTAACTTGAGGAGCAAAGTATGAGTAATCACCAATCACAAGAAAGCTCTATATTATCAATGTAGATATCAATCAACCACAAGCAACAATAAAATAAATAAGTTGTACAATTCAACTGCTAAAAACCTAATTTTCTTTACAACCATTATCCTCAACATCCCAATTTCCCTAACAAGCCTTAACCTCAACAATCCAATGTCATAGATCACTTCTCATGAGCCCAAATCACTCATTAAAATCCTTAAATAACCTCTACAATATCCTCTTACATCAATCACTCAATTTCAGGCATGTTTGGGAGAGCTTAATTTGAGAAAATAAGCCCAATTTACGCAAGCCGAGAAAAACTCCTCTCACATACTTACCTCGTATACCGTGAATCACGAATTATAAGCATTTATTGCCCAAAAATAACTCTTCCAAACGAGCACTTCATAAGTTAAAGTTTCATCTTCAACACACCCATAGCCATAAAATCATATCAACATCCTAGGCTGAGTAAATATTTTTTTTCTAACTTATATGAGCATAACCCAATTATTAAACAACTCTTCAAACCTATACATAATCAAAAGCATATCAAACTCTAACTCAAATATCAAATTCTAACTTATAATTTCATATAGCTCAAAATCTAACAAAACTAAACCGATTACAATTTCAATAATACCTAAAAATAACCCCAATAAATTGTTTAACCCAAATTTAATTGGTAAAAACATCTTTAAAAAATAATTTGACCTTTTTATAAAATAAATTAATTATAAAATTTCAAAACAACCAAATAATAAATCTAAACCAATTAAATTTAGTTATTAGCCTTCTTCTACCTATCTATAGTAATCTATTCAAAATTCTCCCAAAACCCTAACCCCAAAATTTAATCTACTCTAATCAGTACAATATTACCATCATTCGAAAGATAAAAATAAGTGGAACAATTTTCATAAAGGAAATTTGTTGAAAAGAAATGAGTTTCATTACCTAAAAGATCTAATAAAGTCATCCTAAGCTTTGAAAATGGTGACTGCCTGGAACTGGAGAAGACAGGAGAAGAAAGATGCACTCTGGACCCTCCTTCACTATTGAAAAGACTTCAAGGTATATATTTAAGGGAAAATCACTCACAGGTCCCAAAGACCAAAGATAATATCAGAAAAGTCCCTGGGAAGAGTCAAATATCAGAAAAGTCCCTAGAGACTTTTCTGATATTATTTCCCTAAGTCAAATGACAAAAATGCCCCCACAGAAGTTGCAAAACAAGATTTTTTTATTTACAACTCTTGAAGCGTGTATTCACAACATGTTGAGTTATATTAATAACTTCTACCTCATGTCTGTCTGGAACAATCTTTTCTCACATTAACTATGTGAAATGCTTTGTTTACAACTCGTGAAGCGTGTATTCACAATATTTTGAGTCATGTTAACAACTTCTACCTCATGTCTTCTTGGAACAATCTTTTCTCACATTAACTATGCAAAATGCCTTATTTACAACTTATGAAGCGTGTATTCACAATATGTTGAGTCATATTAATAGCTTTTACCTCATGTTTATCTAGAATAATCTTTTCTCATATTAACTATGCGAAATGTTTTGTTTACAACTCGTAAAGCGTGCATTCACAACATGTTAAGTTATGTTAACAACTTCTACCTCATGTCTGTCTGGAACAATGTTGTCTCACATTAACTATACGAAATGCTTTGTTTGCAACTTGTGAAGCGTGTATTCACAACATGTTGATTCATGTTAACTACTTCTGTACCTTCCGTTTTGCAATTTTGTATGGGGCATCTTTGTCATTTGACTTTAGGAAATAATAGCAGAAAAGTCCCTAGGGTCTTTTATGGTATTTAACTTTTTTCAAGGACTTTTATGATATTATCTTTGGTCTTTGGGATCCTAGAGTGATTTTCCCTATATATTTAATGCCCCACGTGGCCCACACTCACATTTTTGAATTAAAGGGGCCACGTGCCCCTCTAATATTTCTTTCTTTTTGCCCCTTTTTCTTTTTTATTATTGGTTTCTCTCTGTTTTTTTTTCATTTCATTTTTGTTTATATTATTACTTGTATAAGCTTTATTTTTTTTATAACAATTTCTTATCATTTCTACTTTTTTTCCATAAATCATATTTTAACCAAATCCTTTTTATTCCAATAATTATTTACTAAATCCATTTATCATCAATAATTATTTTTTTAATTATAATGACATTCTAGAAATAAAATAAGGATGTTACAGTTTCCACCACTTGTCTAGGGTTTAGTCCTGGGATTTGGCAGCAAACTTAAAAAGCCACCTATAGACACATTACGCCAATCATTTTGAATAATGTTTGCATCCTCTATCTTACCGTAACTGCTGGCACAAAGTTAGCCAATGCTTATTCCCTAGATATAGTCATTCCTCCTTCTTCATGAAAAGAAGTTAACGAACCGTACGTTTTCTACCTCCATGTGGCATTGCTCTCCATGAGGCTTTCACCTATTGTAGAAAATTTCCCACTACTGCCTCCCGTAGGAGTTTGGGCCACGGTTAATTCCCTTAGAAACTAATAGTGGTTCAATTACATGATAGAGGATTATATGTAATCGTGATGTAATAGAGTAATTACAACGTTTGGTTGCACCTAAGTAATTATGATTACATTTCTTAATCTTGATTACATCATTTGATGTAATCAGGATTATATTGCTAGGACTAATGAAATGAGGATGCAAACATCCTGTAATCAAGTGAAAATAACACTATTGCCATTATAGTTTTTTAAATTAACCAAAGTGCCCACCCATAAATGTTATTAAATATTAAATAATTTTAATTATCACCATTAAATATTAAAAAATAATTAATAATATAGAAACTTAAGAAATATTCCCCATTAAAAAATTATATTCCACCTTTAAAAAAATATTAAAATACATCATTAAATAATATTTCCATTATTAAGTATTAAAAAAATTAACAAGAACCCAACATATACACTATATAATATTTTCACCATTAAATATTAAAAAATTATTATGAACTCAACGTGTACATTGCATAGAATTAAAAAAAATTATCATGAACTCAATGCGTACATTATTATGTGTATTTGGCAAAAAAAAACATTATTATATGTTTAGATAGGGGTAAGTTTGTCCCTTGCTATATTATTCCTATATATTCTCATTTTCGATGTAATCCAACCAAACATTTTTATGTATATGCATCATCTTTTCCTGATAACGAACCAAACAAATTATGTAATCATCATTCATTACATTGCATTGTATTTTATTACATTATCTCCAATTCTGTGAACCAAACAGGCTCTAAGCATTTTTTGTAGTGTTACCTGAACTAGCCTCGTGCGATATTACTTGTCTTATATTAAGCAATATCTAATATTGCATTTTTACCTATTTTAAGTATTGGATAAATTGTATATATTACATCTGTACACCTTTTTTTATTCAGATTTACAATAAATCAGTAGTACTGAATAATTTTACTTGTTTTATGTTAAATTTTTAAATTTCAATTTATACAAATAAGTGAAGAACACTCTCATTTGTTGAATAGCATGTTATTTCATCAATGAAGCGCACATTGTCTTGTGACAATATAATAAATTCTCTTACATCTTATTTTCATATAAATATTGGCTTAAACACAAATAATATGTCTAGAACTTTTATTCACATACAAAATAATTTTCATCATGTCACCGTTATAGTGTAGTAAAATAAAAAAACTAATATACAACATAACACGATATTCATATGAATTTAAAAATTGTATTTTCAGGTTTTAAGAATTAAACATTATATATTTACACTTGATCTAAAATTATAAAAAATGATTAAGACAATATAATTGAACATTTTTCGGTGGTCAAAGGGCAAAACTGGTGGGTAATGTAAATATATAATGTTTAGGGGGATCGTTTAGGGTTTAGGGGGATCGTTTAGCGGATGTACTTTGTTTTTCCTCCAGCCATGTACATTTTCTTTGAGTAAATAAAAGCCAAGGAATTCTTATTCCTTGTTCTACAATTATGCTTCCTATCTAATATTTCGAGAGGAGAGAGGATGAGTTGAGGTAATCACCCGGATAACCGGACGATTATAATTTCGATAAGTTGTAGTTCTGTTTCCCGAAGGTCTGCTAGTGCTATTGTAAGTCCGGAAAGGCAAAGAAAGGCGCTGAGGCGGAGAAGTGTGGAAAAGAAGGCGACTTGCGGAAGACGAGTTGGACCCGGTAAATCCTAATCTCTCATCCTGTTATAATCCTGATTATTAGCTATTCGAAGCATGATAGAACAAAATTAGAATTCCTTGATTTTATTAAAATGAAGAATCTTATCCTAGAATTAATGTATATAGCCAAGGAATATCACAAGAACATCTATATTTTTATGGATGAAATGAGTTTAATTAGAAAATACCCGATAATTCAAGCAGCTATATTTGAAAATAGATTGCATTCTGCTATAGCCGAATTCATTGAACAATTTGGTTGTTCATTTGATTATTCAGATGAGTACTTAGTAAGAAATTTCTGGCTTTTTAGCCTAAGAGATTTTGTTCAAGTAAAACATTACATCTATAAGTCGATCAGTCAATGTATAGTTGACCATCTAATAGCCCAAGAAGCTTCCACGTTGAGAAAAATCAGTGTAGGAAGACAATTAAATCCCTTATTTCCAGAATCTAAAACCGATTATGGAAAGATTGAGATAGCCAATAAAAGAAAGTGTGGATGCATGTCCATAACTTGCGGTATGCAAGATTTGAGTCTAGATGATCTAGAGAGCCTACCTTTAGAAGTCAATAAATTTCAAAAAGGAAAAGACTTAGCGAATCCGCTAAACGATCCCCCGAATTCCAGCAAAGTGGTATCAGAAATCACTTCCTATTTCAGAATATTGATAGAATGTATTAATTCTAAATTCAATATTTCCAATTTGTAAGTAAAGGTGTTTATATCCTTTATCATACCTTGTTTCTTGATTATGAATGTCAAGTGCTCTTACGGGTGTAATGTTAATCAATTTTTCTTGAATTAATTTGTGTTTTACCAAATTAATGGTACAACCTGTGTCTAAAAGACAGTCATATCTTTTAGCTCTGTAGTGGATTCGAATATAGGGGGTTTCCCTATCTTGTTTTTGGAATTTTGTATCCACTTATTTCTAAATGACTTGGATGAATTATCACTTGGTTATTGGAAATAAAATCTTCTCCCAATAATATCGGTGATTGAGGATTTGTCATTAATTCAAATTTTTGAATTATCACAATTTCCTTATTTTCATTTGTGAATAGAGTTAATGCTAACTCTACTTCTTTCTCGACAATTTCTAGAGGATTATATCTTCTAGAATTTTCTAATCTCTCTGGTACAGCTTGATATACCAAAGATTCTCTGATATGTGAAAACTTCACAGCTGTATTTATTACACAATTTTGTGCAATCCTTTCATTCTTAATTACTAAAGGAATTAAATATGGACTTCCTCCTTCTCTTGGATTTTGAATTAAAGGAGTTTCATTTAATTCTTCTTGAATCCTTATTAGGCTATTTTCAGGTTTACTTCCTGATTGTCTAATAATAATTCTATTATTATCAAATGATAATCTTGGTATTATATTTGATGGTTGTATTAGAGGTCTCTGCCTAGAGGCTTCTAATATTATTTCTTCAGGGATCATCCTATCATCTGTTGGAATAGGTTGATTGCTGACAAAAGTACTGAATATAGAGGGAATGATCACTTGTTCTTCAGTTCTTCTCTTTATCTTATGATCTTCTGTAAATGCATACAGAATCTTGGTTTCAATAGTCATGACATCACTTCCTGGCATCATGTCTATTCCTGATAATTTATAACATAGTTTCAATGCTCTATGTTTATTAGGTTCTCGTCTAGTTAGACTAAAGTTTGGTTGTATTACAAACTTTAATTTCTGATAGATTAAATCTCCTAAAACCACGCCAAGAGTAGCATGCTTTAGATTAGATGTAATTCTATCATCCATTAAATATACTTGGATTGGCGTACTAATTCCTGACCTAAAACAGGCTTTTACAAGGATTTGTACCGCGGCTATGTATATATTTTGAATTCTTGGATTTCCTATTTTCTCCAATTCTTCTTCGGCTATTTCATTTGTCAATAAGGGTATTTCAGCTGTTCCTGAAATAGCTTGATCTACTCTTATTGGTTCTTGAATCTTTTTTATCACAAAATATTGTGACTTATTTTTTCTAAAAATGTTCTTCAAAACATCTTTTTTAAAGATATTTGATGGTTCAAGATCAAAATCTTCTTGTTCTATTTTGGCTGCTAACTGCATATCAAAAATATGAGTTTCACTTGTCATTAAAATCTGATTCAAAATCGGATTCACTTTCACTTGAAATTTCATAAAATGAACAATCATTTTCTGAAACTGAATATTCACTTTCTTCACAAGGAAAAAATCCTTGTTCTTCTAAAGTTTCAAAAACTTTAGTTTCTTTTTTCTTTTTATCTTTATTAGGGCATTCATTTGCATAATGTCCTTTTTCTTGACATATGTAACAAGTACATTGTTTTTTCGGTTTATATTTACTTGTCTTTTTTCTCCAATACCCATATTTTGGATATTTCTTTTTCTTGTATTTTTTAGATACCTTTCTAGCTAGGTTTCCATTTCTTTTTCTTAGGGAATTGTGGTTTACAACCCCATCTTTTCTCGAGTAATTGGTCACAACACAATCCTTTTGTTTGTTTCCATTTTTCTATCTTTTTATTCATTAAATGCTTTAGGCATATTTCTTTGAACCATTCTCGACTAAACCTTATTTTCTGTCCTAAGGTATCATTATCTTGAGTATTATACTTACTGTTATAGTAGGTATAATAATCCTTTTCTATCTGAGATCCCCATGGTTCAGATATTTTTTGAAAGAATAATCTCGAATATATATCATATTCTTGAATTCCTGGATCTCCAAATCTTCCTTCATAGAAGATATCTTGGAAATTACAAATGTATTGTTCCAAATAACATGGAGAACACATTGCTAATTGATTCAATCTTCTTATTGACTCTAAAGTTTTTCTTTGAGTCCATTCGGCTACTGATTCTTGCTTTGGATCTCCTACCCATTCCCAGAGTATTAGATTTTCTAATTTTGTAGCTAATTCTTGAATATTAGCTGATGCTCTAAGGTCAGTTTTTACTTCTGGACTTACTGATTGGAAAAACTTATCAGTTTGCCCTCGGGTAGTCATCATTAGATAGTCTAATGCTTGAGACACATTCAGTGATTTGGATATTGCTACCACTGAATTTTCTTTTATCCACGATTGGATTTTTGCTTCGGGATCTATCTCACAATCTAAGTTTAAAATAACTCCATTGGGTCTAACAAATTCCATTGGGTTATCACTAGGCTCATATCGATAAAATCGATAATCTCTTCTTGGCAAATCTTCTCTATTTCTTTCTTCATTTCTATTTCCATAGATTCTTCTAGTTTCTCTTCTCGCAGAGTGAGAAGTTTGACCTTCTTCCATTTTTACTTCATTAGCTTGAATTTCAACTAAATTATTAGTCAATTCAAGATCTAATTCTTGACTTATCTTTTCTTCTTTTAGTTCATAAGAAGATTCATTTTCTAGGTATTCTTCTAGACTTATTTCAAAACTTTTAGTTTCGATTATCGCTTTTTCTTCTTTAAAACTAAAAGATGATGATGATTCTGATTCATCACTATCTTCTTCTTCAATTTTAGTTTTTAATTCTTCTAAAATTTTTCTTTTCTTATCTTCTGCTTCTTTTTCTTTTAGCCTTGACTCTCGTCTTTTTCTTCTCTCTGTTTTTCTTCTTTCTTTTTCTAAAAGAATATTTCTTAACTCTTCTATTTCTAAATCTATAGCAGAGGGAATTGCTAAAGAAAAAGGATAGATTTCTTTGTTTGTTAATCTCGGCGTTATTATCTTGCTACTAGAAGCTTCTCTTACTATTTGTTCTCTAGTAAGTTCAGATTCTATCTTGATTTGTTCACTAATTAATTCTAATTCTTTTTTCAAAATCTTTAAATGATTCTGTATAGGCTCTAAGTTTACTGGTAAGCCTTGGTTAATTATTTCTAACTTCCTATTCTTGGATAGTTCTTTTTCTATTTCGATTTTCCTATTTTTTAAACTAATCATTAAAGATAGGAATAATCGGATGATTTCTGGTAAAGATTTTGCAATCTTCTTCTTCTATGTTCTTCTTCATTATACTCGGTATAATGATGAATGCTTGCATACTTGTCTTCACAAGTATCAACAATTGGCTCTTTTTCCTTATTCAGGATTATAGGCTCTGATACCACTTTGCTGGAATTCGGGGGATCGTTTAGCGGATTCGCTAAGTCTTTTCCTTTTTGAAATTTATTGACTTCTAAAGGTAGGCTCTCTAGATCATCTAGACTCAAATCTTGCATACCGCAAGTTATGGACATGCATCCACACTTTCTTTTATTGGCTATCTCAATCTTTCCATAATCGGTTTTAGATTCTGGAAATAAGGGATTTAATTGTCTTCCTACACTGATTTTTCTCAACGTGGAAGCTTCTTGGGCTATTAGATGGTCAACTATACATTGACTGATCGACTTATAGATGTAATGTTTTACTTGAACAAAATCTCTTAGGCTAAAAAGCCAGAAATTTCTTACTAAGTACTCATCTGAATAATCAAATGAACAACCAAATTGTTCAATGAATTCGGCTATAGCAGAATGCAATCTATTTTCAAATATAGCTGCTTGAATTATCGGGTATTTTCTAATTAAACTCATTTCATCCATAAAAATATAGATGTTCTTGTGATATTCCTTGGCTATATACATTAATTCTAGGATAAGATTCTTCATTTTAATAAAATCAAGGAATTCTAATTTTGTTCTATCATGCTTCGAATAGCTAATAATCAGGATTATAACAGGATGAGAGATTAGGATTTACCGGGTCCAACTCGTCTTCCGCAAGTCGCCTTCTTTTCCACACTTCTCCGCCTCAGCGCCTTTCTTTGCCTTTCCGGACTTACAATAGCACTAGCAGACCTTCGGGAAACAGAACTACAACTTATCGAAATTATAATCGTCCGGTTATCCGGGTGATTACCTCAACTCATCCTCTCTCCTCTCGAAATATTAGATAGGAAGCATAATTGTAGAACAAGGAATAAGAATTCCTTGGCTTTTATTTACTCAAAGAAAATGTACATGGCTGGAGGAAAAACAAAGTACATTAGCGAGTGGGGTGCTAATTCGTGCTCTATGAAAAAACCTCCCTTGGTTTATATAGACTCGACTACTCGGATAACCATGGTTTTATAACTCAACCATAGTTTCCTTTATACAACCCTAGTTTACAAAAGTAATTCACGGGTGGTATACTTTAGTCTTATGGCCGACAGCTTTTAGAAAAGCTCTTTATGTGGCGGACACGCTTTCTTCTTGCTTTTTCTTTTCTTTTGTCTCTTCTGCCGACGGTGGTTGGCAAAGTGGACAACTATGTTGCTTTTCTTCTTTTCTTTGCATTATCGTGCAAAAGCTTTCTTTTACTTTACTGCTGGCACTGATTTGATTCAGCCTTATCTTTCTTTTGAAAGCATTCAGTTGGCTGATGACACTTGGCTTCATCGGATTCTTCTTTTTGCAATAAACAATTGCAGATTCGGTGACATGATAGGTCCATGCTGCACCATCTTCTAACATTTCTTCAATTTCAAGAAGATAAGGGACATATCCGGCTGCTCGTCTTAATTGAGAATAATACTCATCAGACACCCATTTAATATCTGGGATACTTTTCTTTATTTTCAAGTCTATCTTTTGGTTTATCCCAACCGTTCCAACTTGACAGATGTAAGGACCTGTAAAGGAAAATTCTGGTGGGACAATAACAAATTTTAAGAACTTGATTTTGGCTGGTCCTATTTTATCTAACTCTTTGATGGCTAGAACAATAGGCTTTGGTAAAATACCATCTATCTGTTGATGATTTTCTACATAGGCTAAAGAAAGATAACCATAATTAAACGCAAGTTTAATTATTTCTTTTGGTGCTTCGCTCAGGGTTAATATTTTTGGATAATAACTTCCATAATCTATGGCAATGGTCTTGCTAGACTCTTGATTATTTCCTGAGTTCATAATTGTATTCACTCGGTTGTATTCAATCAAAAAGTCATTTTTTGACTTATGATTCTCGGGTAATTCTGGAAACTGTTTTGGGTGAGGGGGTAACTGTTTAGCTTTCTCTAAGAAGGTAAACCCTACTTGAACAGTTTTCTTTTTAGGAACTTGGATAAAATTTTGCCCAAGTAACTCTTGAGTTAACTTTTCCAATTCAGGGCTAACGATTTCCTTGACTTCACATACTTTAGCCTCAACTATTGTCTCAGTCTTAGAACCTGAACTGTTGAGTTTTAAGGCTGGTTGCCTTTGTTCTTTGGATAATTAATTGGATCTCACTAATGAGAGTTCCTCTTTATCCTCTTTCTTGGAATCACTAGAATCTCTTTTTTGTTTAGATTCTTCAACCGTTTCGTCTGATTTTGCAGAAACTATTGTCTCTGACTTTCTCGCTTCCAGTATTCTACCAGGAAGACTTTTCTCGCTTATACCAGAAGAACTGGCTAAGACTTTCTTGGGTTCTTCGCTCAATGGAATTGAATTCCTAATAAACTGGTTCATATCAGTTCTGAGTCGAAGTAATATACTTCTTTGAAGTATAACTTGGCTATGAAGCTTTATTAGCTCCTTATACTTTTTGCTTTGGATATCTAGAAGAGATTCCATCTTGGCTTCTTCATCATGGATCTTTTGAATATGATCCATAAGACTAATCATGGAATTGGCTTCCATATCGGCTAAGAAAATCTGCAAAAACATTATGAATTCCCTTAATAGTTATAACCTTAAAAGAATACATACTGAACCATGCAGATAATTTTGCTCTTCTCTGAGTCGCAATTGAATCAGGGCATTTATTATTTATGAATGCCTTTACTTGAGTGTTGTCTGTTTCAACAACAAATTCTTTGCTGACTATCCAGATTTCAAACTTCCTAATGCCATATTTAACAGCAAGAAGTTCCTTTTCATTTATATCATAATTTATCTCTGCTCCTTTGAATGTACCTGAAGCATAAGACAAAATTGGATTTATGGGTTCTTCCCGCTTTCGCAGTACTGCTCCCCAATAATGGTTAGAAGCATCAGTTTGTAAAAATAAATCATCTTCATCTTTTGGTAAAGGTAAAGGTTTGACTTCATTTTTTACATATGCTTTTATCTTCTTAACTTCTTCGATTTCTTCTTTTCCCCAAATAAAGGGTTTATTCTTTCTAAGCATCTTTTGTAATTTTCCTCGAACTAAAGCTCCATAAGGAATAAAGTTCATGGCATAATTAAGATGTCCTAAGAAAGACATTAACTGTTTCTTATCTTTTATTTCATCCGGAAAAGTTAATATAGTCCGAATAATGTTTGGCTGTAATTCTACAACTCCTCTTGGCTTTATATTCAAACCCAGATATTCTATCTGAGCTTTTCCTATTTCCGCTTTTTTCTTTGATAATACTAATCCATTCTTGAAAGCAAGACTAGCAAAAACAAATAAATGTTTTCTATGCTCTTCTTTATTTCTAGAAAAGATTAGAACATCATCTATATAGACCAAAATGAATGATCTATATGGATTAAAAATCTGATCCATTCTTTCTTGAAATATCGCTGGACTAGTTTTTAATCCCATTGGTAGAACATTCCATTCGTAATGTCCATTTGGTATACTGAAAGCAGTACACTCTCTCGAATTTTCTTCTAATTCTATTTGATAAAATCCAGATTTGCAATCAAATTTTGAAAATATTTCTGAGTCTTTAATTTTATCAAAAAGAACATCCTTTCTTGGGAGTGGATATGTATTAGATTTTACAACCTTATTTAAAGGCTTATAATCTATTACAAATCTTGGTTCCCCTCTTTTTTGTTCTGAATAATTCCTAACTAAAAATCCTGGACAATTCCATGGACTTTTAGAAGCTCGGATTAAATTTAGATTTAACAATTTTTCCATTATTTTCGGAAAATCTTCTAAATCTAACTTTGAATACCTCCTTGGTTTCTCATAAACTGGGCTGTCAGTTTTTAATTCAATCTTTGCAACATAATTTTTTCTATTTGCAAATGCTCTCGGATTTTCGTTAAAACATTGTTCTAGTAATTTTTTAGTTTCTTCCGAAACTTCAAATTCTTCTGTTACTAAATCACCACACTGAGCTGTTAAACTCTGAGTATAATGATGTATACTTGGATAAGGCATTAATGCAGTTTTAAAACTCGTATTACAATGAGTTATAAAATAAGCATTTTTTTCTGTAAGACTAAAAAGCTTAAAAGCTTGTCTTATAGCTCTGATTCCTAAAATGAAATCACTTCCTATTTTGTTTTTCCTCCAGCCATGTACATTTTCTTTGAGTAAATAAAAGCCAAGGAATTCTTATTCCTTGTTCTACAATTATGCTTCCTATCTAATATTTCGAGAGGAGAGAGGATGAGTTGAGGTAATCACCCGGATAACCGGACGATTATAATTTCGATAAGTTGTAGTTCTGTTTCCCGAAGGTCTGCTAGTGCTATTGTAAGTCCGGAAAGGCAAAGAAAGGCGCTGAGGCGGAGAAGTGTGGAAAAGAAGGCGACTTGCGGAAGACGAGTTGGACCCGGTAAATCCTAATCTCTCATCCTGTTATAATCCTGATTATTAGCTATTCGAAGCATGATAGAACAAAATTAGAATTCCTTGATTTTATTAAAATGAAGAATCTTATCCTAGAATTAATGTATATAGCCAAGGAATATCACAAGAACATCTATATTTTTATGGATGAAATGAGTTTAATTAGAAAATACCCGATAATTCAAGCAGCTATATTTGAAAATAGATTGCATTCTGCTATAGCCGAATTCATTGAACAATTTGGTTGTTCATTTGATTATTCAGATGAGTACTTAGTAAGAAATTTCTGGCTTTTTAGCCTAAGAGATTTTGTTCAAGTAAAACATTACATCTATAAGTCGATCAGTCAATGTATAGTTGACCATCTAATAGCCCAAGAAGCTTCCACGTTGAGAAAAATCAGTGTAGGAAGACAATTAAATCCCTTATTTCCAGAATCTAAAACCGATTATGGAAAGATTGAGATAGCCAATAAAAGAAAGTGTGGATGCATGTAAATTTGAATTAATGACAAATCCTCAATCACCGATATTATTGGGAGAAGATTTTATTTCCAATAACCAAGTGATAATTCATCCAAGTCATTTAGAAATAAGTGGATACAAAATTCCAAAAACAAGATAGGGAAACCCCCTATATTCGAATCCACTACCGAGCTAAAAGATATGACTGTCTTTTAGACACAGGTTGTACCATTAATTTGGTAAAACACAAATTAATTCAAGAAAAGTTTTTCTTTGAGTCCATTCGGCTACTGATTCTTGCTTTGGATCTCCTACCCATTCCCAGAGTATTAGATTTTCTAATTTTGTAGCTAATTCTTGAATATTAGCTGATGCTCTAAGGTCAGTTTTTACTTCTGGACTTACTGATTGGAAAAACTTATCAGTTTGCCCTCGGGTAGTCATCATTAGATAGTCTAATGCTTGAGACACATTCAGTGATTTGGATATTGCTACCACTGAATTGTTTGTTAATCTCGGCGTTATTATCTTGCTACTAGAAGCTTCTCTTACTATTTGTTCTCTAGTAAGTTCAGATTCTATCTTGATTTGTTCACTAATTAATGGTTAGAAGCATCAGTTTGTAAAAATAAATCATCTTCATCTTTTGGTAAAGGTAAAGGTTTGACTTCATTTTTTACATATGCTTTTATCTTCTTAACTTCTTCGATTTCTTCTTTTCCCCAAATAAAGGGTTTATTCTTTCTAAGCATCTTTTGTAATTTTCCTCGAACTAAAGCTCCATAAGGAATAAAGTTCATGGCATAATTAAGATGTCCTAAGAAAGACATTAACTGTTTCTTATCTTTTATTTCATCCGGAAAAGTTAATATAGTCCGAATAATGTTTGGCTGTAATTCTACAACTCCTCTTGGCTTTATATTCAAACCCAGATATTCTATCTGAGCTTTTCCTATTTCCGCTTTTTTCTTTGATAATACTAATCCATTCTTGAAAGCAAGACTAGCAAAAACAAATAAATGTTTTCTATGCTCTTCTTTATTTCTAGAAAAGATTAGAACATCATCTATATAGACCAAAATGAATGATCTATATGGATTAAAAATCTGATCCATTCTTTCTTGAAATATCGCTGGACTAGTTTTTAATCCCATTGGTAGAACATTCCATTCGTAATGTCCATTTGGTATACTGAAAGCAGTACACTCTCTCGAATTTTCTTCTAATTCTATTTGATAAAATCCAGATTTGCAATCAAATTTTGAAAATATTTCTGAGTCTTTAATTTTATCAAAAAGAACATCCTTTCTTGGGAGTGGATATGTATTAGATTTTACAACCTTATTTAAAGGCTTATAATCTATTACAAATCTTGGTTCCCCTCTTTTTTGTTCTGAATAATTCCTAACTAAAAATCCTGGACAATTCAATATTTCCAATTTGTAAGTAAAGGTGGTGGAAACCGTACATCATAGTTAGAATATATATGTGTGTATTGATAAATAAAATATTTATATATTTATTTTCCCTTATATGATTATTTTATGGACGATATTTGAGCTTAATATAATAATTTGGGTATAAAATAAATAATATTTAAAAAAATAAATAAATAATAAATAAAAATATGAAAAAAGGTCAGTATTGTGGCGTCAGTCACTATTCACGACCGAAGTGACTATTGTAGCGGACCGAAGTTACTGCAGCAATGGAAGCACTGTAGCAAACGTGATTTTTACTATTCATGACGGAATCACTGTAGCAAACCGTTGCTATAGCAAATAGAAGTGACTGTAGCGGATGGAAGAACTGTAGCAGGCGACAAAACACTATACAATCATGGAAAAACGTGTAAGTCTGATGAGAAGTCATTGTTCATGTGTGAAAAGAAGCACTAAACACTGCAGTACCTGTGGAAAAAAAAAACAATGGATTGTGGCACTTGTGAAAGGACTTCACCTGCCTATATAAAGATGTGCCTCTTCGCAAAATGGAAGGAGAAAAAGGAGAAAAGAAATGTAGAGGCTTGATTCTCTGACAGGGAGAGATCTTTTCTCTGATAATTCTAAATAAATTGTGTTATTTTCTATATTTAATTCCATACATTGTATTACTTTTTGCATGTCTCCTATATGGAAGGCTTAGTATTGTATTACTTTTTGCATGCCGCCTGCATGGAATGTTTTACCTCCTAAATGGACGTCTAGATTTCTCTATTTTTCATGTATCTTTTGGTTATATATTTATGTTTGAGAATTTAATATTCAAGTTTTATGTAGTATTTATGAGGATTTTATTCTAGTTTTATGTAATGTTAATTTATTTTTATTTTATTTTTAATTTCATCATGATCTAAATTTCTATTTTCCTAGGGTAATGACATAGCTTACTAATGATGGATTAAATCTTAACTTACTAAATCTAATTGTAATTTCTCCTTCATGATTGAGTTTTAATTATTGTTCTTAATGCTTTCATTTGATTGGCCATCTTTTGAATGATTTCAATATGCATGTTGAGACCGGAAGGAGATGCATGTGTGTAGATCCTATAATTAAAATCATGACTTGCATATGAAATAGGAATATATTCATATGAGTTGTGTAGATCTTACTGAGTTCCATAAATCTTAATGCATAATTAATTGCTTAAATTCATACAGGAATATATTGGATTAGCAATTAATTATAGAATTGCTTGATCTTGGAAGAGGCTAGTAATTAAATTAGGGAAACTCGACTATCAATCATATGGAGTAAATTAGGCTAGAATAGATAAGTGATTCAATCCGGAATTTGTTAAGTGAAATTTGACCCATAGGGTTTTTTCTCATATTTGCTTTCATATTATCTACACTCATATTTAATTGCTTTTTCTTCTATTATGTACTCTCAATCACCAACTAATCGATTGACTAAATAGAATTAAAATTATCCATTTTGGTACTTAGTGCTCAATCTTCGTGGGAACGATACTATACTCACTTCTATATTACTTGATTACGACAGTGTACATTTGCACTATTTCATAGATCATCTACACCTGTAACATATAGATGTATGATAATGACGTGTGAATTAATTAGAATAAAGAGGATGCTGTTGTGTGAAGCATAGATATAATTTGAAAATGGAAGTTGGAAGAGACAAGAAGGGAGGATGTTGGAAATTGTACCCTAAGGGTCAATCGTTATACTTTGAACATTATTATTTTAATAAAATTTCTCCATTCTATTATCATATTATTTGCATGTTAACTATGATAATTGTATCATTGGATAATTCATGAAAATTGTACTAAAATGTCCCTGGTCGGTCATCTATGCGGGAGCAGAGATGAAACAAGACCAGTATGACTTTGATAAGATATGGAGATATGAATCAAAGTCTTAGGCACTTGTAAGAGTACAAGATGCTGGACTGATCCACTATGAGAAAGCTACATGGATCAAGTCATAAGCTTTTCTTATGTATAACTACATCACAATGCCCTTAGACCTGAGATCATCATGGATTCCCTCATGAGAGTTGCTATGCTTTGAACCAATCAAAAGTCACTTTTGATTGGGTGATGATAAAGGCTTTGATCGGGCTTTGTGGTTTTTCATGCAGATGAATATAAATTATCAAGATGAAATTTGTCCCTCACATTAGTAGAGAGATATTACTGGGCCCCTTGATGAGTGAGTCTGAGAAATGTATGATCATACTATAATGGAAAGAAGTTTCCATTTCTATTGTCAAGCTACTTAGGAATCGAGAAAGTAATGGTCAGAAACAAGAGGATGACATTATCCATGCCTTATTCTTGATCAATATATCGTGTGACAAAAGGAACGTGACATGGTTGTATGATAGGTTGCATCGTATTAACGATCCTCATATGAATTGGGTAGTCGTAATGTCTTGCTAGAGGCCACTTGCGACTTGTGAGTTAGTATAGTTATTGGCCCATTGCCAACTTCATATGGGCCTACAGGGTCGCACACAAGAATGGCCCAACACGAGATAATGTTTAATTTAGGGTGAACGAATTATATACATATATAATATAAAATTTGTTAATAATATTATATAGATATATATTTTCGAAATACATATCTTATATATGTGTATTATATGATATTATTATATTGTGTTAGTTTTAAATTTTAATTTATTAAGATATATTAAATTTAATAACTAACATGATAGAGATATAGTATTTCAGATTTAATTTATGAAGATAAATTAAATCTAATGACTCTTTATTTGGATTAAATAAATAGGTTAAATTAAAACTGTTGGATAGATTTAATTTAAATTGAATTTATTTAATTAGCTCATCAAGATAATTAATTGTTGATTAATTTCGAAATTAATGATGATTAATTTTGAAATTTAAATATAGCCCTCATAGGTTATAAACTTGATAGAGCAGATAGACTCAAACACACATGAGAATTGAGAGCCGCAAGGAAAACCCTAGGAGACATTTGGAGGCGCTAGTACGCAGTCTATGTTGAAGAGCATTCGTGTAAATACCGGTAGAGGGAGCGGACCTAAGGTGTTGGCTCCTAGAGATCGTTAAAACCCTAAGTTGAAAAAGTACAAATCTTTTTAACTCGATTTAAACTCGTTGATAGATCATCGATTATGATCGATAAAATTTTAAAATTCTTCCGCTGTGCCTACCGATTCTAACAGCTTTGGTATGCTGAAAACAATCAGCAGAAAGCCAAATTGCTTAGATACATAGATGACAAATTGTGATACCATGTTATATATTTATTATATATATAATAAATATTATGTGAAAAAAACATCAATATCAATACATATATTTAATACAAATTAAAATCCACATAAAATTGTACTAATAGATCATAAGTTACAAAAAATATGCTGGCTCAATATATATAAAACCTAGCTAGTTTATAGTGTAATTTGCACTATAAACTAAATCTTATATTAAAGACTGAAAATAATGTAATTTATTTTTCAAATTTCACATAATGCATAAGTAGTTTATATCCCTTGAGCTGTTGAGCATCAATAATACCCTTGGATTCTAAATCCCTCCTGTTCTAAAAAATGTAGAAATTAAATTAGACAATTAATTTGTAATAGTTAAGTTAGTTACTTGTGAAAAAATGTATATTAACTTTCTCCAATGTACTTCTTTTAATCATTTGCATTGCACTCCTTTGATGGAAAATCCCTTCTTTTGTATGTGCTAGCACTCAAAACTCTCTATGGATAGTCCTATCCATAAACATCAGTTTCTCAATGAAGGCATCAATGTTAGGAGCACAAATCTAAAGAGAGATCTCATTCTAAAAGATTATTTAACATGTTAGGTGGGAAGACCCCGGGCCTTAAACTCAAAACAGTAATTATATTTAAGATCGGAGGAAGGATTGTTATCACCTTAAGAATAGAATAATAAGAAAATTTGTGGTTCATAATGTAGAGAGAGAGAGAAGCATCTTTGATTAGAAGAAGAGACACATTCACATTAAATCTAAATCTAGTAGTGGTTAAAAGGAATGTGAGAGAGACAGAGAAAAAGAACAAGAAAAGGGTCATGGTTTTGTACCAAAACTTGTGGCACACTTCCACTAATATATATATATATATATATATATATATATGAGCGGCTACTTACTATTTCTTATTTCATGTCACGAGACAGATGTTTCCACTTTCAATTTATACCCTCATTTTCCATATAACGACAATTAATAACCTATATCTTACCCTCCTCATGCAATTTTATTACTATTATCATGTGTTATAGTTTTGTTATAAATATATGGTTGTGGCCGCCTTAAATACGATGTATGACGTATGGATCAGGTAGGAGTCTATATAAATGCAAAAGATACTTTTAAAAAAGCTACCACACTGATCTTAGCTAAAAGGCCGAGGAAAAATAAGAATAGATAAGGATTTTTAATATTTAATAATGTGAATTGTATATGGAGCTAAATTTCGTCGTCGCATTTGTTGAATTTTAGTGTCTTCTATACTTTTCTTTGAGTACATTGTATCAAAAAAATTCAGGCTACTTTGTCTGCATTTATATTTCAAATCCATCGGATATAGTTGAAGGGAATTGGAACAAAAATGAGAGAGAGATAGAGAAGCAAGTGGGTCGAGTCTATATTTTTTGTCAAGAATGAATCTTTTAAGTTAGGTAGTGCCAAATCTTTTGTCACATGAATATTAATAGAAGAAAATATATGTTTTTTGTTTGTACTTAGATTATTCTAAATCCACCGGATCAATTTGAAGACAACTTAAAAAATAAATAAATAGATAAATAACGACAGAAGAAATTGAGTTGGCCTCTCCTTTTTTGGTTGAAAACGAATAATAAATCCTCTAAAATTAAAGATGACATCGTTTCATAAAACGTATAAATATTATCAATTGCTAGGGTGGGCTTAATTTAAAAAACAAAACAAAAAGATTACAAGTTTTTAGCCAACGAACAAAAAGATTATAATTACATTTACGTAATAGATCCAAATTGATTTTTCAGGGAAAAAAACCACACACGCACATGATTGTCTTAATATATGCATGTTTTTTTTTTTTGTTGGATTAATCAACCATTATCCAACGTTACTAACAACCGATTAGTCCAATTCATGGGAATGTATTATCTGATGTATGATGATCGGTTTTATTAATTTTTCAAGCATTTAGTTGTCGGAAATTTTTATTCTCTACTTGTCATGTTGTAATGTCATCAGTCAAAAAGTCAAAGGTCTGACAGATGTACAAATGTTCAAATTAAGGTGTAGTGGGTCAATAATTCATGTAAGAATAAAACTGAATACTGACTAAATAGTCAAGGAATATGTATTTGTTTTTTTAAAGAAATTAAAAAAATACTCTCCTCTTGTCCTTAATGTAAGCTTAATTGGGGAGTTAATCTTGTTCTTAAATATAAGATATATTTCTCATATTTGTCAATCTTTTCTTAATTTACTTTTATTGATGCTCCCTCAACAATCAAGTAAGAGAGATATGTAGGAAATTAAAAAAGATGATTAGGGTGTTTTAAAAATACATGTCATATCAACTTAATTTAACTAACTTTATTGATTTAATTAAATTAGATAAATATATTTTACATTAAAATTAAAATATGGGAGGGAACATTAATTTCTTTGTGAGTAGGCAATAGGTTGGGTTTTATACCATGCATGAGTCTCAGCTCTTTGAAAACATGTCCCTTTCTTCGCGTACATATTATTATTGCTTATTATTTGAGCTTTGTGCATATATATGGAATCTAATTTTTTTTTTTTGGCCAAGACATATGAAATCTAAAATCAACTTTTGAAATTCACAAAAAGTAATTAATTCATAATGAAATTATTCAGAAAAATAACAGTAAGTGTTAAAAAAGAAATGCCCCCCCCCCCCCCAAAAAAGAAATACACACACTTAATGGCAATCATATTACCAACTTGTGTGATTCAACATATACAAACATAATTTGGAACGTGTGATAATTAATTTGCAATAAAAAGCAGACTTGATTATGGCTTAAGAGATTAGGATTTGATTTTTTAACAAGTTTATTGTAAACATAAAACATGTTAAAAATGTTTTATAAATAGAACCAAATCGCTGTATTGCTTTTTATTGGCTATAATGATACATAATTAGAACAGTTGATGAGGGAGTAGATGTGGTTAAAAGAAAGACGAAGAGAAAAATAATGAAAAGGACAGAGCGCATAAGCAGCAAAACCGATATTAGTGGCAGAAAGTAGGGCCCCACTTGAGAAACTCGTGTTTCCCACTATTCCCTCCCTCTTTCCGAGTTAACACTACTTTAAGCCTTCATCACATCACACATTCTTTCATATTTCATTCTCAACTTCTTCATCTTCATCTTCATCTCGTTCTGGTTCTTGTCCTCCTGCCATGTCCACCAGAATTCATCCCAGCCGCCATCATCATCAACAAGGCCAAGATCAGTCCATGTCCAAAGAGATCAAGGCTCATCATCATCATGATCAGCCTTGTGTTCTCACTGTGTGGAAGAGATCCACCATGAGTTTCCAAGGCACCGATGGCTTCACCGTCTTTGATCACCATGGAAAGCTCGCCTTCCGAGTCGATAACTACTCCAGAAACAACTCCTCTGCCATCCTCATGGACGGTGCCGGCAACGCCTTGCTAACCCTCAAACCTCAGGTATTTAACCTTCATTACATCGATAATTTTTGGACAAGTTTTTGTTATATGAGCTCAAGTCTAAAAAGAGACTCTGTGGGCCCTACCATGATACTTCACTCATTTTCCTACCAATCAGAACCTTTATGGCTAGCCCTTCCGGAGCTTATCAAATACTTTTACTCAAAAACTAGCCTTTCATGTCTCTTGAACTTATAAACTCTATTTCTCTTGTGATACTCTCGACGTGGGACTTATAAGAATACTTACCTCCTACCTGGCCTCCACGAGTAGTCCTTTCTAAGGTTATTGGGTGTGCTCTCACCCAAAGACTAGCAAGTGGGCCAGAGGAACATCTTGATATTTATAGACCCCACTGTTTTATTGCAAGGCTTCCCGATGTAACTCATAACAGTTTTTCATGAAACAAGCTATATTTCCATGTGCATTGCACGAGGGAATATTATACTTGAAAATGCTAATTGCGATAGTAATATATGCAGAGACATAATGTTAGGGAGTGTGATTATCAAAATATGTTCATAGAGTAATAAACATGTGACATTGACATTAAAAGTTAAATGGAATTAATTTTATTATCATTGTAAAAAAAATGTCCGAAATTGGTTTTGGATATGAAGGGAAAAACATACATTTACACCCCACATATAATTATTTTTATAGCCTCCAAATGTCTATTAGGTAATTATGATTTTTAATTCATGATTTAATATCTATTTTCAAATGCAAGCTAATTGAATTCAAGATTTAATGTCTATTGTCAAATTCAATTTGCTTTATTAGCTTATCTTTATACCCTAATAATAAAAATTGAGAATTAAATGAGAATAATATCCTAATAAATTCGAATAACTTAAAAGCGGAATGCATAATTTTAATCCGCAATTCTTATTCAAAAGTTCAAACTTTCTGGAGTAAATGGAAATTGTCTATACTAGGGAATAATTTGTAATGGTTTTTTCAGAAAAGGAAATTGCTTTAACGGGTATTAATTGAATGAGTGTTAGTGTAATTACGCATAGATTAATTTAATGATGTGATTACCCGGCCCCTTTTTGTTAAATAGATTTTTAAATGGATATTGCAAGATTTCATATATAAAATTGTTGATGTAATCCAAGAAATGAATCATGGCTGTTTATATATATAATCTGAGAATATTAATTCTAGATGTCGAGTTGTTGATTATGTGACAGATATTCAGCATGCAGTGGAATGCATACAAAGGAGAAGGAAGTTGCAGAAGAAGAAGAAAAAGCAGCGAGAGTAGTGAAGGGGCAAAGCCAAAAGCTTTTTTCAGCATGAGATCAAATGGTTCAATGGTATTTAATGGAGGAGGAGACAACAATGATCACGATGAAGCTCAAGTGTTCATGGGAACATCAACAGGACAAGGCCAAGGCTGTAAATCTCATGATGAGGCACCAGATTTTAAGGTACAAGGATGTTTCAGGAGGAGAAACTGTGTTATCAGAAACAGCAAAGGACACGTGGCAGCCAAGATTTCTAGGAAGAGAGTGAACAAGGCTGTGGTTCTTGGTGATGATGTGTTCAACCTCGTTGTTCAACCTGGTTTTCAACCTCACCTTATGATGGCCTTTGTTATTGTCTTGGATCGTATTCATACTAAGCACTACTATACTCCCCTTTTGTGCTCTTAATTAAATTCACAACATATATATATACACATGTACACCTTCATTATATACAACAAAAGGCATGGCTTCTTATTAATTCTGAATGATCTTTGTTACTGCTTTTCAAAACCTTGACTCCAAACTCAGTTTCATTCTACTGTATATTACTGCTTAATCTATAACCCATTTAACTCTGTTATTAGGAACATGTATAAAACTTGCAGAACGAGGTTTCTATTGATCTATTGATGGACAATGATATGTAAATACCTTTGTAAATGTCTTTTGAAGGCATAAGGCTTGCCATAATTTTACTGTTAATTTTTAGGTTCTTGTTTTGCATATATATATGCTTCATCAAGCAGGAGTTACATAATCTGAATGAAGAGAATCATCATAAGTGTTAAGAAGGAATGAAGGATAAGCCTTATTCTTTTGTTTTTTTCTTAAATTGTACTACTTGAAGTTACAAATGACATTGAATTCAAAACACTTCCTTTACACAGGAGGTTACATGTGCCACCAGATCATGAAGTTATTAGCTGATCAACTTATTCTATGTCCTGTAAATAAGCATAAATGCAGAAATGAGACTAATCATAACTTTATTCCATTTTCTGACTCCATCTCTTAAAAATATTTCAAATGATGGAAATTTCACAACGAAATGAAACTCTTATAAATAAAATTAAAGTGTTGCAATAAAATTCCTCACTTTATTTCCTTTGTTTAGCATGACATATGAAGTGCGTTGGTTCATCGGACTTCCAAGTACAACAATATAATTTTGTAAATTTTAAGGGCCATGCACAAATTATTTTTCATGAAAATGAAAATGGAAATTGAAAAGTAAGAAGAAGGGTATCACAACTGACCAAGTCCAGGGGAAAAAAGCAATTTAAATGACAGCATTTTTATAATATATAATTCAATTTATATTAAACATGTTTAAGATATCAATTAGCCCAAACAACTAAAATATCCTTAATGGCTAATAATATAATTTAGAATAGTTATATAAATATTTAATTATATAATATATAAACACAATAATATATAAAAATACGTGCGCAAAAAAATCTGAATCAAATCATATTTAAAGTTTATTTATAACAAAATTTCTGAGGCTTATTAATTATCCTTGAATTTATACTTGGGAAAATGATCCAAAAAGAACTTTGAATATGCTAAAAGACTAAAAGGTGTTAGAAGATTTGGAAATTCCTCAGAGGTGCTAGCACTTATCAGGGATTTACAATTTTAAGGGCAAATTATCATTTTACTCTTACCTATATTTTTATTAAAATAATAAAAAAACCTCCGTCGGCCGGCCGTCGGCGGAGGTATAGGGGTGGAAACAGGCCAGACGGCCTGTCAGGGGCCTGTGGCCTGGCCTGTTTCCAACCTGCTCAGGCCTAGCCTGTTAAAATAAAAGGCCAGGCCTAGACCTATTTAAAGGCCTGTTTTTCTAAACAGGCCAGGCCTAGACCTATTAATAGGCCTTTTAAGCCTATCAAGCTGGCCTGGCCTGTTACTATTTAAAAAAAAAATTTTGGCCCCTAAGTCAAAGGTAAACCCAAATTGCCAAATCTCTAACCCAAACCCAATTTTCCAACAGCTCTCTTCTTCAGACCCTAAGGCTTTGTTTGGTTGGAGGTTAGGTTAAGTTGGGGTGGGGTTAGTTTTGTTTGGTTGGAGGTTAGGTTAGGTTGGGATAGGTTGGGGGTAAAAAAGTGGTGTTTGGTTGGAAGGAGGTTAAGTTAGGTGTTGGATGTTTTTTTGTCTTCTAGGCTTTGTTTGGTTCAATGAAGGTTAAGTTAAGTGAGGTTTACTTAAGTTAGGTTAGAAGAGGTTATAATATTGTTTGGTTCAACGAAGGTTAGGTTAAGTGAGGTTTATTTAAGTTAAGTTAAAGGAGGTTAAAATGCCCTTCTACATATTTTCTTTCTTCTTTTATAATGTATTTATTAATAATTATTATTTATAAAATTATTATTCGTGTAAGCATATAAATAATTATTTATAAAATTATTATTATTTGGAAAATTCGTTGAATCAGGAGGTCAAGTTAGGGCAGTGTTGGAATTTTAAAAAATTGTCATGGGCAATTTAGTCACAATTAAAGACAAATATTCTCTCACCTAAGAAAAACCCCACTTTTGGAGGTTTCAGAACCTAGGTTAGGTTACCACTAAAAGACAAAAAAACATCCAACACCTAACCTAACTTCCTTATAACCAAACACCACTTTTTTACCCCCAACCTACCCCAACCTACCCCAACCTCCAACCAAACAAAACCAACCCCACCCCAACCTAACCTAACCTCCAACCAAACAAAGCCCTAGTGGTAACCTAACCTAGGTTCTGAAACCTCCAAAATTGGGGTTTTTCCTAGGTGAGAGAATATTTGTCTTCAATTGTGACTAAATTGCCCATGACAATTTTTTAAAATTCCAACACTGCCCTAACTTAATCTCCTAATTCAACGAACTTTCTAAATAATAATAATTTTATAAATAATTATTTATATGATTACACGAATAATTATTTTATAAATAATAATTTTATATAAATAATTATTATTAATAAATACATTATAAAAGAAGAAGGAAAATATGTAGAAGGGCATTTTAACCTCCTCTATCCTAACTTAACTTAAATAAACGTCACTTAACCTAACCTTCGTTGAACCAAACAACATTATAACCTCTTCTAACCTAACTTAAATAAACCTCACTTAACTTAACCTTCGTTGAACCAAACAAAGCCTAACTCTCTCAGGCTCTCATTCTGCAGAGTCTCACCCTCACTCTCTCATTCGACAATTGCCGGCACAGCGACACTCGAGACTCGACTACACCCACTCTCCGTCACCGACTCACCGTCTCTCACTGTCACTCCGTCTCTCTCGACTCTCAATCTCAGACCTCAGCCGACACTCGCAAGTCGACATTCTGCCCTCTTCCTTTCTTCATCTTCGCCTTGAGCCGTTGATTCTTGAACCATCGAACCCAACCCTAACCAGCCGCTCGTGAGTCACCGTTGATTCCTCCGAGAGTGACCGTCGCCTACTTTCTCCGTGGCTGTCCTTTCTCTGACTTGAAGTCTCTCTTCCTCGGTGGCCGGTTGGGAGCAGCTCAGATCTGAAAAATTAGTAAGTCCACTCTTCTCTTTAGATTGTCTAATTTTTCTCTTCTTTCTCCAGATCTCGTGCTGATGATAAAAACTAGGAGTCCTGGATGATAAAATCGGATGTCATACTGAAGAGCATTAGGATTTAGGACTAATTATCTATTTACTAGAAAAGAAGAAATTAGAGGGATAAAATTCTGCAGTAATTTGGCCACAAAATTACGAAAACTTAGATAAGACATTCATATATAACAGGTAAAGCCAACTCTCAGATCCCCAAAAGCTGTTCTTCGTTCAAAATTGGGTGTATCTAACACCAACAACAACCCTTATGGCATGAAAAACAGTTTCTGATTAGAGGTGTCAATATTGTAGCTGCTCCTTTGTATTCCGAAGAATGGTGCTCTGCCCAGTTACTCTTTGAATTTCATATTAAACAAAGTTTCTCTGTTATTTTGGAGCTCTGCAGACTGCAAATGGTGCTTACTTAGCCTTTTTCGTGTCGTTGAAGTTTAATATTTTATCTGATCTGAGTAATTCATTTTTCATTTTTTCTTCATTTCAGTTTAAACAGTTATAAGAAATTGGTATTTTCCTGGTTGTAATGTGATTGGTTTCAATTTGCTGGTTAGAGAGGTTTCTTGGATTTTCCTGTTTGTCACTTGTCTCCAATGTAATTACTCTCAATAAAGTATCAAAATAAACTTGTAAATTTGTTTCCTTTAGATGCTTGGTGTTTCTTTTGTTTCCCTTTTTTGTTATAGTGGAATCTGTCATTTGTTTATGTCTTCTCTTTATGTTTCAGAACTACAGTTTTTGTTATAGTTGAGGCAATATTCAGAACTACATTACTGATGTAAGGAATCCTTGTAGCTGCTAGAGTTGATTTTTATGGCGTCCTATATTAAAAAAAAAATATCTAACTAGGCCTGTTTTTGGCCTGTTTGCGTAGGCCTGTTTAACATGTCGGTCTATTTCAGATGTCAGCCTGTTAGCTTGTTTAAGATTTTTTACAACTTCAGGCCTCCTAACAGGCCACAGGTCAGGCCAGACCTGTGTACAGGCCAGGCTCAGGCCTAATAAAAAACCTTTAACAGGCCACAGGCCAGGCTCAGGCCATTTTGTCTCAGAACAGGCCTGACCTGTTAAAGCACAAGCCTGGCCTGGCCTGTTTCCACCCCTACTTTCAAATGAGTTGGACAAGACATGTATTATTAAGTATGTGTACTTGGAAGTAGGACTTTACTTCCGCCCCTTAGTAGGAAATTGGGAATACCAGTGTTCTATCTTCCATGTGATTTCTTGACAGTTTTATCATCCAGGGACGTTGTTTAGGCTATTACGCTTGTGACTTTAATAATTCTGATTAATTAGATTATAAGGGACATGGTATTTTATGGGTGTGTTATTATTTGCAGCTATTTTCTGATGCTCCATGATGATACTCTCCTCTTTTCTATGAAAATAACTCGGTAGAATGTTGATATGATATGAGCATCTGCACTTGTATGCATTATCATGTATCTCATGACTTGTGGTTTGCCATATGATCTTGTGGCTTCTCAATTATTAATTGAAGAAAGTGATTTTGAAATTTGACAGGGGGTGAGGCCAAATACAATTTTGGAAGGGGAACTTTCCCCTGCATTTTGATTGTATGAATCACAATCCTGATTGAACGAAAACATGAGGTTTACTGTAATTTCCAGATTACTTCCTCGCCACCAAACTCTGCCTAGTGTATGTGCACTTGGGAATTCTCGTGCATTCCAACCTGATTTTGTACCCAGAGATCCAAAGGCCAAACCAAGAAAGTACAAAATTCCTCAATTTTATAATCCATATGGCCCCAGACCTCCTCCATCAGAGAAAGTCATTCAGCTTGCAGAGCGAATTGCAGCACTACCTGATGAAGAACGCCGCCTAATTATGCCTACTTTGGCAGAAAGACTAAGGCTTCCAAAGTTGCAGCCAATTTCAACTGAAGGCATGGACTTGGCTCCACAAGGTGGTGCGGCTGGACCAAAGGCTGAGGAGAAAAAAGCAGAGAAAACAGCATTTGATGTCAAGTTGGAAAAATTTGATGCTGCTGCAAAGATCAAGGTGATTAAGGAGGTCAGAACATTTACCAACCTGGGTTTGAAAGAGGCCAAAGATCTAGTTGAAAAAGTACCAGTTGTGCTCAAACAAGGGGTCACTAAAGAAGAAGCAAATGACATGATAGAAAAAATTAAAGCTGCTGGAGGAGTAGCAGTTATGGAGTAAAAGGATTATTTGAGGCAAAGAGAACTATATTCTATAGGTTGAGGCCAATAAATTACAATTTGATATTGTTTTGAGAATTTTCCTGCAGGTAGATTGTTAGAGCTTACTGTTTGTATTTTTGACAGTTAATATTGCAGTTTGTCCTGGAGGTCAATCTTTTTAAACACAAAAATACATCAGCCGATTGCCAGTTGATGTATTCTTACACTCCATGATTCTCCTGCGCATGACTATTACTTGGTGATTATTTGATCCTGTATTTGTATACTTCTTGTTTTTGGTGAGTCTTATATGCTCATTGGATCTTGTAAGAAATCAAAACATGAGATAAGCCCTCGATTATCATAATTGTTTGAACTACTGATCTCCTCTTCTCCCATGTAGGGAAAACTGGAAAATAATTTTTTGGGGGTAGGGGTTTGTTGGTGCATGTCTGATTTTTTCTTTGAGTGCCTGATGTATTTTCATTTTTCAGTAAGCTTGAGATGAAAATTTCGATTAAGCTGATTTTTTACCATTGTCAGATTCGTGTTCATTTCTGGTCATGGCTTTTATTTATTTTATTTCCCACAGTTCTAGAAGCTGCTTGTTTGGTTGTTTTTCTTTTAGATGCCTCATGCCTTACTAATGTTGCTATTTTGAAGATATTCTTTATCACTGATTTGTGTTTTGTTGGGCAATTAGGACCTATTTGGTATGAAGGCTTGAAATTTGATGGATTGTGCATGGGACTGGGATTGGGATTAACACTGAAATTGAAGCTTTTAAAATTATGTTTGGTATGAAGTAATTTTTGAAGGGAATGGTTGTATTAATTTTATTTAATAATGATTCATACATTATAGAAAGACTAGATTACCCTTGTTTAAAAAATTAGACAGTTACTTTTTGGTGGGGGAAAAAAATAGTTACTCGTCTCTATCTCTCCCTACCGTAATTTTCCTCTTCCGTTTTCTCCTTCAGATGAAGCTCGTGGGAGTATTTTTTTTGTCCTGGTAGTTTCCCCGTAAAGACTGTCTTCTCACTCTCATTTGGGTTTAAAGATTTGGTGAAACCAGTCACTCCCTCTCTTTCTGGCTCATGATTTTTGGATTCACAATCAAGGAGCATAGATGTGCTATCATTTTCCTATAGCTTGATTGGTGGATTATAGATTTAATATATTGATTTCTTGGTTCGAATTGTTAGTATGATTTGTTCCTTTATGGATTCTCATATAATCTAGGGAAGCTTGACTTTGAACTTGAAAGAGAGGAATGAAACGATGTCGGAGGTCGCCGACGTGGGAGACTAGATTGTCGTTAGAGATTGGAACCCTTGTGCGTTATGAATGGAGCATCATAAGGAAGATAGGGAAAACACGGGTGAATAATGGTGGAGGAGGTGGTGGGGGTTGGTGGTGGAGATGGTGGCTCTGTGAATTAGAGGAGCCGATGGAGCTGGTGAGTGTTGGCTTCAGAGAAGATGGAGGTGGTATGGTGAAGGGAATTCTAGGATGCAAAAAGGGATAATTTTGTCCCAAAATTTTTCAATCCTAGGACTGCTCTATCAATACCAAGGGGAGGTGGTACTGCTCTAATCCCACATTGTTGGGATTGCCAATCCCATGTCACTCTCAATCGCCCTAAAGCACAGTAGCTTAAATATTGAGTTTTGCTCTCAATTTAATTTTCAATGCCATTAATTCTCATTAATTAGCTGCACAGTACCTTTTTTTTCCAACAGCTGCACAGCACCTTTTACGCAATCTCGCACACTTAAAAATTAAAAAAAAAAAAAAAAACAGATACCTGATTTATGTAGAAAGTTAAGGATGTTTTATTGGGACATAATATTAAATACAAACTACCTTCTCTTTTTAATTCTCCTAGCCCCAAGGCGAGGTCGTCAAACTCATAAGAGAACTCGTGACAGGTATAAATCTTAAACTCTTAAGACTTTATTTTTATCAATAAATAGATATTAAAAATATAATGATTAAATAATTAAAATATAGAAAATGATAACAAATTGATTTAAATATATTTCAAATCCAAATAATTGAAATTAAATCCATCAATATTCATAGATTATCTTATTCAACAAGAAACTTTTATGAAGTTATGAAACCATTGAACATGACTAAATCTAAAAAGCTAACACAAGTTTAAGAGTGGGTCAACACATTTTTATAAGTTAGAAATACTAAAATAGTAAACTTTATGTGTGAACTCACGAATTCAACCAAGTTTGTAGTTAATGCCAGCTTAACCTAATGTTTGGATAGAGAGAAAAGTGGAGGGGAAATAGGGGGAAAGGAATACTAGAAATGAAACTTTCTAAAAGAGTAAAAAAAATTACTATTGTTGAGAGTTTTCCCTCATAGTATTTTTTCTCTCTCTTAATTTTCTCTCCATTCAAACATATGGAAAAAGCGACTTAATATGATTCTGTAAGCTGGAAATATCATAACGATAAACTCGGAGAGTCAATTTACAAGTTCAGTAAAAATGCACCAAGGTATTGAAAATGAAACCAGTCAAAAAACTGGTTATATAATAGTTTAAAGGTTGGTGAGTAAGATTATTCAATGTTGGATTGGTCAAAATTAAAATAATATAATTTAAACAAAATGTACAAAAAATTTCATTATAATCCTTAAAATAGTAATATCTAAATAAATAGACTATCACGAGTCTTATTAAAACAGAACTATTAAAAAGTTTTACTAGCGGTACAGTTTTTCAGACTTAAAATGATATGAAATTAGGCTTAATAAAGGAAAAGAAGATAAAATCTAACCCGGCCTTGTCTGAGCCCCTTACCTGACTTGCCTAAACTAGCTAAGGGATTGGTTCACCAATCTATTGATGAAGCCTACCGACCCGGGTTGGATTTTAATCAATGTTTTAAAAGTCAGATCAGATATTGAGCTGGAAAGATAACAGGTCAAAATGGTCAGATCGGTTGGGCTGTATGATCGAACAGGTGACATACTAATTAAATTAAAATAATATTATACAAATATATAATGATTAAAATATAATTAATCCTTAAATCCATTTCAATATTTTTTTAATTATAAGGAAAAAAGATATTAATAATAAAATAGAAATATTACAAAATACTAGTTATAGCATAACAAAAAGAAAAATTAACCATATCATTAAGTAGATAGGGGGCCTTAATCCAATTTAATAAAAAAAATTAACAAAGTCACAACATATATCTAACAAGATAAAATAAAAAATATATTTTAATTACGTATCACTTATTATGAATAAAATTTAAATACCAAAAACACATTTTAAATTATATTAGTTGACACTACTGAAATTAAACAAAATTAAAATTGTCAAAATTATAAATATATTATGACCAAGGTAATTAAACCCAGACCAGTCAATGAACTGGTTGGGGTATTTGATCAAGGATCAGTGAGTTAGACCGGAGTCAAACAATAGCTACACCAGGATCAAACCGGTGAGATATGAAAAAGTTTAGGTTTATAGTATGAAATTATAAAGGAAAAATATAAAAAAAAAAGATTTAAAAAAAAATCAAAAACCCGACCTGGACCGGACCGGTTTACTGGCCGGGTGGCAAGTTTCCAGTCCGATTTGGCCGGTCTAGTCCAGGTTAGAGAACTCTGATTATGACTTGTAATATAAAAATGAGTGTTGGAAAAAATATAAAAAAACAGTACTTCTTTTACAATAAAATTATAAAGGTGAAAATTAAGTCAAAAAACAGCTAAAATATTTTATACATTTCTTTTGTACTTTTTTTATTTTCTAATCATTTTATAATGACCCGTCCTGTTAAAACCGTTTCAGGTCCTAATTCAATAGCGCCTTCTGTCTCAATGACAAATAAATAACATCCTAAAGCGGGCTAACTCTTGAAATGGCCTAAAGGCAAAATCCGAACTGCTGTTCGGGTGACGGTCTAACTGGTTGGGCTCTAAAAACCTTGGTTTTAATACCATACTCAACCCAAATAAATTATGAGGAGAGCCATTCAAATTTTTAACAAGTGAATACATCTTATAATATATTATTAAAACATTTTTTCTGAAATATCCCATGCGACGCATTGAAAATACATAAGGTAATCCCGAAACTATATTATGTGATTCAAAAATATGTGAATATATTGAAACACATAACCAACCATACTTTACATGCTAAAACCTTCTATGTAGAGTTGGAAGGGATTCATATTTTGAGCATTTTCACAAGCAGTCAAGCACCAACCTTATTAGCCCAAAAGGACCAATTAGGATTCTCCCAAAAAAAAGGAAACAGGAAAATAAAAACAGTACGAGTATCTTATCAAAATTTCCTAATTATGTTCTCCCATACAGTAATACAATAATCACATTATAGCCTAAAACAAGCAATAAGGCAATCGCACAGTAGCCAAAACAAAGGTAATACAATAAATACCTCACCCCCCAAAAAAAGAAAAAAGTAATACAGTAATCTCAAGGTTCTGACTTGCAAAGAAAACATAATCATTTGCGCGAGGCAAATGTAATCTAAACGCAAGAAATCCTAAATACTATGGTTAAGAGGGAAAAGAAAGAAAGATGAAAAAAACCAGAAACATATATCCTTCACAGAAGATAAAGAACGATCCATAAAATCAGTCACCAGACACGTATGACTTACCCTCGTAGTATCTTTTCTCACTCTCTCCCTTCTTTTCATTGCGTTTCTGCATGCATAATGGAAAACAATTATGACAATGGTAATCAACAGCAAAACTAGGACGAAACTTGTAAGCACATGAAATGAGGAAATAATACAAGTTAAAGACATGATGTAATGAGAAAAAATAACAACGATGTTAAGATCCTGTGAGGTAAATAAGGGACAATTAGAAAATGAATGAACTGAAAATAACCGAGATTCCAACAAAAATTAGAATAAAAATATTACTTGATTTGTCAGTCTTAAAAAAAATACGAAATGGCTAAGATAGATTGGAAATTCATGGAAAGTTACAACCATCACTATAAAAGTGCTTCAAACATCTTCATTTACGCTTTCAAACCCAAGATTAAGAGCAAATAAATGAGATCTCGGGTAATCCAGACACACGCTCCATGAAATAGTTTATGCATGTTTGTTTCACGAAGCACCAAAATCAAGTTAGTAAGAATGAAAATGTCTCTCCATTTTTCTATTCTTCTAGGATAATCAATTGCAAGAGGCATTCTGTGATCATTTTGCATAAATCGGCTCCTATCAGTACATGTATGATGGAAGGATGCACTAAAGCAGCTTGGTAGCTTGCAAAGCTCATAACTTCCTGAGATCTATGGTTCAAATCCCATCTTGGCAACAATTCAATTCAAGAAAAAGAAGCACACACATAAAAGGCACCAATGGCATCACAAATGCAGAGAGACGAGTACCATGAGCAGAACCTAACAGAACGTATGGAAAAAGATAATTACCTGGTACGCCTCATGATTTGCTACAATCCTTCTAATTATTGTAGTTGTTGTGATATCTCGAGGGCTTTCTAAGATTTGGAAGATGCCCATGCTGATGGGAACAGCATATGGATTACTATCTTCCTGTATGAAAAACCAGTGTCAGTAGCCACCTAAATAGTGTAATTTTATACATAACAAAAGCAAGTTATTGCCTTCTATTGGCACCTGGGTTTGAAATCTATAAGGATTGGAGACTGATTTGGTTAAATAATTAAGGGTGACCGAATCCGGAAAACATTCCAGATCTGGCATGAAAAATTACTGACCCAAATCTTCTTTTAATCCCCAGATTTCTTGCAACAGATACTTTTTCTTTACCTCCTCTGTTACCCTTTCTTACCTTCTTTAGTTTATAGTTAGGCGTTTATTACCCAAATTATTGTGTTTTATTTTCTTCTTTCTTCCCTTATCTGGAGCATGGCCTGCGTGCTATCTTCTTGCTCTGGTAACTATTTATTTTTTGGTTCTTGCACACTGTAATTCAGATTGTTCACAATAAAATAAGAGTATTCTTCCATGAAACTTTACCTTCATCAGGAATAAGCAGTAATAACAGTACATAAATCAGAATTTGGTATAAAATATGCAAACTTGCCTTCTGAAAATCATTATTTTCTGCTATGGTACCATGGACAACTAATGAGATGTTAAATGTTGTGATCTGCTCTCAACAGAAATTCAACCATCAGTACATCACAATAATGAATGTATGCGTAGTTACTTAACTACTACTTTTGAAAATATTATAAACTGAAAAGAATTTACACTTTATATTAAATTAGAGATCTCTTAAAACATATTAAGCTAAATAGCAGCTACATCTTTGCTACTGAACCTAGCAAGACATCTTAGCCAACTCTACTCAGCATTCAGAAGACACGTTTTGCTGCTTTGCAGACAACAATCGAAACATGGCTAATGTAAAACATGCATAGAAAAAGCTAATCCACATGTTAGTTTCATCTGAAGAAAAAAGATAGGTTATGAAAGAATGGAAGGATTCTAGTTCCCTCAGGCCCTACTCCCATACTTCATTTCGCTAGCAATTAAAATAACCTAAACACAGGCTCAAAATTCAAAACATGGAAAAAAAAATGTCATGTACTAATTGTCATTCAATTTAAAGTTTCAAAATACATTCATAATACATAGACATCGATTCAATTATTTCCTCCATTAAATGATCATTGATCTCAGTAACATTAACTGCATGAACAAAGAAACATTGCAAAACAATTTAACTACTGAGTTTACGAACCAACCATATCCCTTGACACTTCCCATGGTGCTCCAATTATAACCTCGTCCACATAGCGGCGTGCTAGAACGCTTAGACTTCTCTCATGAAGATTCATAATAGGACGATGTGCTCCTCTAGTTGCACTGTAAGCCATTAGCGAAATATGTCAAAATTTTCCAATACTAACAACCTTAAGCATAATGGAAACATGTACATTAATAGCAGCTTTGCTTGTAATAATTCTAGTAATTACTGTATAGATCTTTTGAGATAGGAGAAATTGCTTTAAAGAAGCAAAGACCTAGGATAAGTCACAAAGGAGGAAACGGACTGGCGTTGTTTTTGGCCAGATTGCCACTTATCCAGGGGAAAAAATATGGATAACCTAATGCCATAAAGTAGTCTCCACTGATACAGAGTTTTCTGAACATGGAAATCCTCTATTACCTTCTTCAGCATATGGACACACACTGTGATTTGAAAGAGATAATAACGACAATACTGGACACATGTAGCAGGAATACAGCCTTTCCAAAGAAAAAAGGCTTCCTTCTTCAAGTACGTAACCTCTTAGAAATTTTTTAAACAAGAGGGTCTCTAATAGGAACCAAGTAATATGAGCGGCTAAAGTTCCACATCGAGTAATATAGGCTGCTTAATAGGATACTTAAGTGCCTTAGCTCTCCCACCTCAATAGCTAGTTTTTAAGGTGTGGTTCTCAATAGTGAATCTTCTTTGTCCTAGCTCTTAGGACTAAACCAAATAATCTAGTTTGTGATAAAGTTTTAGTTGAAACCTATTGCTGTCCTCTAGTTGAGTCTGCGTCAAGTTTAAGTTGAATATTAAGTGTTCTTCACTGCAAATGAAGTGGACTTGGATTAGAATTTTTTTGGCAGCTAAACTGGTGGTTTTGCATGTAAAGGTTGCTGATGTAATGGAATTGAGTGTTTTAGTGGTCCATTTGTAAATTACTTTACTACTCATCTTGAAATTTGTAGGCCATAAAGATCTCATGAATCTAAACTCATATAGACTAGTTGTTAAAGAACAATATCTTTTTCAATTAACATAATGACAATAATAATAACAAGTTTTATCTCCCTAGAATGGTAACATTGTCTTTCTAAATTGATACTATGTAAAAATAAGGGTGTTTACTTTCGTCTCATCCCAACCGTCCCGTTCTGGTTTTGCCGTTTTGGCCATGCCCGGTGTCCTGAACAAATTCTTCGACATATTTCTAAAAGGGTAGGCTTGATACATATATTATAATCAGCAATGTTGCCCGCAGGCCAATTCACTCTTCACTCCATTGTTTTAATTTTTAAAAATCAATTACTCTATAACTAAAGTCATTTTGAAACTTGACTAGAAACTTCAAAGTTAATTGTTAAACATACATAGTACTCTAATAATAAAAACCGAGAAAGGGTCAACTTCGTATATAATAAAAACTCTCCCCCTCTTTCTAGAGGAGAGTGGGTCTCTCTCTCTCTATATATATATATATATGAACCTTCCTATGTATCAACACAGAACCAATCTATATGTTTCTTGGGGTCTTAACAACAATGTTATATTTATAAATATATCTTTCTAAATACATTGACTAATTGGATGGAATATATACTATTATTCAGGTGATGCCGAAATGCCCGTTTATTAAACTAATATTGTTCATAATGAGACTCCATTCGTCCTTCATTATGGATCTATAGCTACTAGAGACGGCTTGCTTTATTTATTTAAATGAGCATATTTCATATATTTATAAAGATTTATATTAATATATATATTTGGATCAAATAAAAAATTATAATTATAACCTCACTCAAATAATATTGTTCCAACTTCTTCCAATTATTTCGTGTCTGAACCATTAATAAATATATATATATATATATATAGAATATTTGTACACGAATAAATTAGCCTATTAAGGCTCTCTTCTCTTATTATTTGCTACTTGTAATTAAGTCCATGGCAGCACAGTTTGTTATTAGGAATTGATGGATTTTGAGGGCTGCTTAAAGACCCAGTTGGACCGGGATAGGCATCAACTCGAAGACCAGTCCAAAAAGAGACGGTTTTATTTTTTGATCCAAGGACTGGTTCACAAAAAGTTTGAGGAGGTAAGCCACATTAATTATTTTGTGGGTCAGGAGCATCACTTTCAAATGACGGGACACTAGGGTCATAGGGGTTATCCTCTTCATAATTATCTTGTTTCTTACGTTTTTTATATTCAATCTCCTTCAAATTTTGTTCCAATCGATAGCGAACAACAACGGGCACCTTTTTACAACTTATTATATCACATTTCTGTCCAGCAATGTGTTGTTTCATTCGTTGGACTCCCCCACAAGCAAGTTCCTTTGCACAATATAAACATTTCAAACATTTCTTTCCATCTTAGGTCTTGCTTGGTATTTCAATACAATACTTCCATGCAGGGTCTGTCTTTAATCTTACATACTGTGATGATACTTGTACTTGTTCAGATGACATTTTCTATAATATAGGTACAAAATTAGTATGATATTGATTTGAACTTGAAAGTAAATAAATCAGGAAAACATAAACTTTGAAATAAAGAGACAAACAATAGCATATTATTTGCACATGTCTGCAAATAAATGAGGTAAAAAACAGTTTAAAACACAAACTGTACGACTATTAAAAAAGCTAGGCACAAACTACACAGTAGCTTATTCATACTACAACATATGGTCCAAAGAAAGAATCATACACAAGTTGTTCCCTGCAGCAGCAGGTATGTTTTCAAACAATTGTATTAAGAAAAGCAATAGAAAAATATCAGACTACACTATCACAGCAATACATCCATACCATTATTTTAGGGTACCACAGATATATAACAAAAGCCAACTTAGCTTCACTATACATTATAATCCTTTGCATAGAAAAACAAACCAAACATTAAGAAGGAAACCCATGGATACTTTCATTTGGGATGTAAATAAAACCATATAGTATTTACTCCCCATACATAAGATAGAGTCCTTTATCGTGATATAAAAGCATCACCGATTCTCTCACATACTGTCAAGACAACCACCAATATCCAATAATAACAATAAAAAAACAAAAATTGCATATGAGTGGTCCCTGACACTTATGTTTTTTTAAATTGATAAACGGTTGATTGGGAGAGGATGAAGCCATCAAGCATATGGGTGGTCCCTCACACTTCTTATTTTTAAATTATTAATCGGTGGATAGCTAGGGAGAGGATAAAGCCATTAATTATGTCTTTAGCAGAGCACAACTTGGCAAAGCATTCGGTTCTTACCTTGACGGCTGAAGCTCGTGGTCAGTTCTATTTGTCTGTGGCTCATGTCACTTTCTTTGAGATACTGATTTTGGTATTTGTGAACCGATAGATATATAGCCATCCTTTTGAACCTCAAGTCCCTTTTATTTTTATTTGATATTTTTTTACAACATCAAAAGAATTATGCAAGCAAAAAAGCTATCCTCCATTGCCAAACACACAAGCTATACTGACAGGTGTGTTTGTTTTGACGATTAGATAAATAACTTATTTTTACTTAAACTTATGGAATCTTAAGATTGGAAAAAAGTTAGATTGGGTAAAATGATGAGTGTTTGGATTAGCAATTGGATAAGTAACTTATGTAAAAGTTAGGATGTTTGGTTTGACTTTTGCATAAATGACTTTTGTATTAATTAAGAGAAAAGAATTGAAAAAATTATGAAAAATGAAAAAATGAAGGGATAATTGTGAAAAAAGTCATCATTGGCAACTTAATTATCAATGGGACCTAGGAAGATATCTACATACGGAGGGATTTTTTCACAATTTTCTCAAAAATTAACTTTGAAAATTTGATAATGGTACAATTTTAATAAAATTATATCAAACTCTAATTTAAATTGGTACACTCCAAAAGTCTTTTCTACTATGCACCTTAAGCTTAAATCTTATAAATTATATCAAACTCTAATTTAAATATTAAATCCTAACTTATATTTTCATATAACTCAAAATCTAATAAAATAAATCGATTAAAATCTTAATAATACCTCCAATAATCCAAATAAATTATTTAAACTAAATTTAATGGGTAAAAACACTATATAGAAAGTAATTTATGACATGTTTATAAAAAAAAATTGATTATAAAATCATAAAACAACTAAATAATAAATCTAAACTGATTAAACTTAATTATTAATTATTCTCTACATTTCTACAGTTATATATTAACAAAACTCAAAACTTGCTTAAACTCTTATCCCAAAGTATTCTCTAATTAGCAGAAGATTACTATCTAAAGAAAGAGAAAATTATTTAGAACATTTTTCATAAAAGAAGTTTTGTAATTAGAAGTGATTTTGAGTTGATGATCTTGGCTCAAGGATACACTCAGTGGCCAATCTGGAAGTTGTGGTCATGATGGAGGATAAGCCTCCAGATAAGTAAGCACTCTGTCCCCTCTCCTGCTTGTATATATTTATTTTATGATTATTTCCTCCTGGAATTGTCGTGGTGCTGGTGGGCGCACCTTCCCGCGTGTGTTGAAAGATGTGGTTCAAAAATATAGTATTAATGTGATGTGTTTAGTGGAACCCAGGATTAGTGGCAGTAGAGCTGACAAGGTTGTTAGGAAATTGGGATTCAATGACTGGTTAAGAGTTGAAGCCACTGGGTATGCTGGGGGTATTTGGGTTCTTTGGAACCATTGGGATTTTAAACTTGATTACATTTATTCTAATACTCAACTTCTTCATTGCAAGATCTCTCCTAAGAATAATCTCAACCCCACGTTTTTGACTTTTGTTTATGGGGACACTAGTACTTTAAAGAGGAGGGATCTGTGGGAGTCGTTGCATGTGATTAAGCAATCGGTTAGCTCCTCATGGCTGGTTATGGGTGATTTTAATACCTTCCTTAATCCTAGCAATAAAATTGGTGGAGCGTCTCCTTCTCTCAGCTCCATGAAGGATTTCCAAAATTGTATTGATAGCTGCAACTTACTGGAGGTTCCGGTTGTTGGGGATAAATTCACTTGGGAAAAAACCGGAGTCAAGGAACGGCTTGATTGGGTGTTCTGCAACTTTGATTGGGATATTCTGAATCCTCAAGCCAAAGCTTATCACAATCTTAGGTTCAAATCTGACCATCGGTTAATTGTGGTTGCGGATGGCAATAATATGGTTGGCTGTAAAAGGGGAAGTCATTTCCTTTACCAAGCAGCGTGGAGCATTGAAGAGGGTTTTAGCGAGGTAGTCAAGGATGCATGGCAAGGGATCAGTTGGGTCCAAGGCCAGGAGCGGTTCTCAATTGAAGCCTCGGCGTGGAACTCTAGAGTGGTGGGGAATGTGGCAAAAAAGAAGAGAGAAATCATTCGCAGACTGGAAGGGATTGATCGGGTCAGGAGTAAAGGAGGTGGGCCTAATGGTCTCTTCAAGATCGAAAAGCAGCTATGGGATTCGTATCACAAAATAGCTCTTCAGGAGGAACTGATTTGGTTTCAAAAATCAAGATGTAAGTGGATTGATGGTGGTGATAGAAATACGAAATTTTTCCATGCGAGCGTATCCACAAGAAGGAAAAGGAACAGGATCGAGGCTCTTCAAGATGATACCGGGAACTGGGTGTCTGATGAGTCGATATTAAGAGGCATGGCTTTCGATTATTTCCAGAATCTCTACTCGGCTGAGAACCCATCTGCTCCCTTTTCCCCTTGGCCGGCAAGTTTCCCACCTCTGGATGGTCTTCAATTGGATCATCTGCAAAAAACGGTTTCCCCGTCTGAGATTAAAAATGCAGCCTTTGAGATGGGAGCTTTTAAAGCTCCTGGCCCGGACGGTTTGAATCCTCATTTCTTTCATTCCCAATGGAATCTTATTGGGCAGAAGATTTGTGACCTTGTGATTAGGATTTTTGAGAACCCGGAGGTCATCCAGGAAATTAATCATACGAACATTACCCTCATCCCCAAGATTGATCATCCTACGTCGTTGAAGGACTTCAGGCCTATCTCTTTATGCAATGTGAGCTACAAAATCGTTAGTAAAGTTATTGCCAACCGTTGCAAAAGTGTAATGAATCATTTGGTTGCTGAGAACCAATGTAGCTTCATTGCGGGAAGACAAGGAGTGGACAATATCATTATTGCTCAAGAGGCAATTCACTCCATGCGGTTCAAGAAGGGGAATAAGGGTTACTTTGCAGTGAAAGTTGATATGGAAAAGGCTTTTGATAAGTTAGATTGGCGCTTTATTGAATTCACTCTTCAGAGCCTAGGATTGGGAGCGGATTTTGTTAAGCTGATTATGACCTGCGTCTCTTCCCCTTCCATGAGCATTATCTGGAATGGTATAGCTTCCAAACGCTTCCACCCCTCTAGAGGAGTGAGACAGGGTGACCCTCTGAGCCCATTCCTGTTTGTCCTCTGTATGGAACTGCTCGGTCAATTGATTCACCAAGAAGTAGATTCGGGGAACTGGCATCCTTTAAAATTGAGCTCATCTGGACCTAATATCTCCCATCTATTCTTCACAGATGACCTTGTTCTTTTCGGGGAAGCTTCCAATGAACAGATGGTGGAGATTCGCAATATCATGACTCTTTTCTGTCAGTCTCTGGTCATAGGATTAACCTGAATAAGTCTAAAATGTTCGTTTCGAAAAATGTCCATTTCAATAGGGCATACGAGATGAGCCAGATTGTAGGCGTTGGATTGACTGCAGATCTTGGGAAATATTTGGGTGTCCCTATTCTTCACAAAAGGATGGTTAAGAGGACCTTTGCTCCATTGCTCCAGAAGGTAAGATTGAAATTGGCAAGCTGGAAAGGAAAATTTCTGAGTATGGCAGGTCGTACGACTCTTATCAAGTCGGTACTTTCGGCAATTCCACAATACCAGATGCAATCAACCCTTATTCCGAAAGGGGTGCTGGCTGCTATTGAAAAGCTTAGCAGAGACTTCTTTTGGAACCAACATAAGGACTCCAAAAAATTGCACCTGCTTTCTTGGGACATCCTTAAAAGAAGAAAATGTGAGGGTGGTTTGGGAATAAAAGACTTACATTGCCAAAATAAAGCTTTCCTCATGAAGTTGTGCTGGTGTTTAATCAAAAAACCTGATGCATTTTGGGTGAAATGTTTACGAGAAAAATACTCATGTGGTTCTGCTGTCGACCCTCTCATCTAGAGAAGGAGCAAGCAGTCGGCTGTGTGGAGTGGAATTGTGGCTGTCTGGGAGGACTTCAAGAGTGGTCTTGGCAAAAGTCTGAGAAGCGGCCGGAATACGTTAGCCTGGAAAGAATGTTGGACTCCTGTTGAAAAACCGCTTGAACTCCTTATAGATAAAAACTTGCACTTAGTGGATAGGAGTGCCAACGTGCGCTCTTTTACAACTCTATCGGGTCATTGGGATAGAGCTAAATGGGCTTTTTTCCTCCCTCACTGGGTTGTGGAGAAAATAATGTTGATATCTCCACCTTTGGGCAGCGAGGATGATATTTTTTGCTGGAGGAATGCTTCTGATGGGAACTTCAGCGTTAGATCGGCGTATGACGCTATCTATCATCAGCATAACCTTAGGTCCCAACCTCACTGGCAGTCGCTATGGCACTGGGGAATTCCTGAAAGAGTAAAAATTTTCTTGTGGCAAGTATTCCATAACAGGCTTCCTACTAACGAAATAAGAGCGAGACACAACCCGAGCGTCTTAAACACCTGTCCTTTTCAGTGTGATAATGTGGAGAGTATCCTTCATATGTTGAGAGATTGTGAACAGGCACAGAGAGTGTGGTCAGCCTTAACTAACCCTCTATATTATAGTATGTTTTTTCTGGTAATTTGCAGGATTGGCTCATTTTAAATCTTCAACACTCACCAGGAAGCAACAAGATGGCGAGATGGCTGTGGCATAAAGTCTTCAGTTACACGTGCTGGCTACTTTGGAAGAATCGATGTAACCAAGCTTTTGAAGGGTCGTCCGACAGCTCAAAAGGGATAGTCCACAGATGCATATACCATCTATCGGAAGGTGTGGAGAATGGCAGGTTTCGACACCAGATATTCCAGGTTCCAGACCGAGGTCTTCTTCATTGGAAACCCCCGGACACAGGATTTCATCGACTAGATGTAGACGGTTCGGTGATTAGGGATGGTCAGGCCGCGTGCGGAGGTACTATTTAGGATCACCAGGGTAACTGGATTCATGGATTTCAACAGAAGTTAGGTCTTACCTTCCCAACTGCTGCTGAAATTCATGCAATCCGTCGTGGCCTTCTTCTATGCAAAAAGCTGGGACTGAAGAAAATCAAATTGTTCACAGATTCTCTACAGGCTGTTCACCTATTATCCACCCACTGTGATCCTAATCATCCTTTGTATGACGTCATTGTTGATACTAGATCTCTTGTCTACAGCGACTGGGAGTTGGAAATTTCCCACACTCATAGGGAAAGTATTCGTTGTGCAGATTACCTAGCGGGAACGGCGCATTTGATTTCACAAGACTATGTCGAGCTAGGCCTTCCCCCAATGGAATGTATTCACCTTTTTGCTTTGGATTGTGGTTCGTTACCACAAGACCAGTCTGTAGGTCCTAGCCTATAGACTCTTTTTATTATCAACCTTTGCTTGCCCTTGTAACAAAAAAAAAAAGAAAGAAGTGATTTTGAGTATCTCATTGATCCTCAAAAATATGCAAATACTCCTATCAATATTTTTTTTATACACATACAAGCACATAAGCTCCAATAAGCTTCACTTATGACTTTTTCCAACTTATGACTTTTTTTACCTTAAATCCAATTGCTGAAACAAACACTCACTTTTGATCAAAACACTGTTCAAGTCCAATTATACACTGTTGAAGTCCGATTTACACCCCAGAACTATAGCTGGGAATACGGGCCAGCCCGCGGGTTGTGGGCTGGCCCGCACCAACCCGCGGCCCGCGCGGTGCGGGCCTGTGCAGCCCGCACTTTTGCGGGCTGGCAAAATGCCAACCCTAACCCGCAGTGTGCGGGTTGCGGGCTAGACCGCAATATCGCATTTTTTTAAAAAAAAAAAATTCATATTTTTTAAAGAGGATTAAAAATATGAGACACATATAAATGAGTAATTAAATTTACCTTCCTAGTATCAATAATTTCTTTTATAAAAATTTAAAACCATAATCTAAAATTTAAGAGATAAAGTTATTAAATTTGTTAAATTTATAAACAAAACATAAACTCATCCTCAAGCAACCAAGATATAATAATTTTGTTTAAAGAAGAAGGGGAGAATCTAAGATTTTTTTACTTTGGATTGAGAGGTACCAAGATAAGAGTAAAAAACTTATAAGTTTTGTAAAACTATCATATGTAAATAAAAAATAAAAAATTTTGCAGGCCAACCCGCCAACCAGCGGGCTGGCCCGCATTAACCCGCGGGTTATGCGGTGCGGGCCTGTGCGGCCCGCATTTTTGCAGGTTGGAATTTTCCCAATCCTAACCCGTCAAAACCCGCGGGCTCACGGGTTGAACCCGCGGGTTAAGCCCATATTACCGGCTTTACCCAGAACGCTGAAACAAACGCGCTCGAAGTCTGGGGAAAAGTCAAGTCAGCGCATCGGTCCACAAGCAGAAAGACGAAGCGTGATAACATCGACTTGACTCCTCTTTAAAACGGAGCTGGGAGCGAGCCTTGTGGTTTCCTTGTGAATCCATCACAACTTCAATTAATTTAGCCATGGCATCTTGTTTGCCTTTTAAGTCCTCCTCCATATCCAAATACGATGAAGTCTTCATAATTCTGAGAGATCACGAGGGTCGTGTAGAAGCGCTTAAAAACAGATTGAGAGATGTTTTAAGCACAGCATCCGTTGAAGGCGAATTAGGGTATTCCGTACTTTGCACCGTCGCAAGGACAAGGATAGTGATGGTTTTGTTCACACCGGATTTTCTCGACTGTGTGGAGTGTTTTAATGGACTGGTGTACAGAATTACGCGGTGGCAGAACAGCTTGTTGTTGTTGCCTGTGTACTGTGGAGTGAGCAGGAACCAAGTACATTATAAGTTACAGCATTGGTTGCCATTCAATTTCGCTAGCGTTGCTTCCCTACCTGGCTTCGAACTCTCCCTTGATTTCTGGTAATAAATCATCCTGTTTTGCTCCTCTTCCCGTCCATTTATTTTTCTTTTTATTATTTCAAATTTAATTTCTTTTCACAATCTAGATATTTTCTAACGTTGAGGGTTTTTACTTTTTATCAATATGCTTTAAAAGTTGCATCTGATGTCAAAGCTTAAGGTTCACAGGTTTCTTCTGATTGTTAAACCAGTAATGTAATAATTAAATGAAAATTCAATATGAAATAATTGTTTATATAATATACTCCTTATCGTTTACAATATAAATGTCTTCTATAGGAATCACTTAACCTACAATATAAATTACTGGAAGAATAATTAATATTTATTTGTCAATTTTATTATATAATTAATGTGTAAATATGACTTTTTATATTTTTCTCTCTCATTCAATATTATATCTCATTTATACGAGTAAAGTTGAAATTTTCTTTTAATTTAGGATAAATTTAGTGAGTTAACTATTACCTCTAGGTCTAAATATAGGATCTAGTTATGCTCTACATTTAGAACCAAAAGAGTGCTAGATCTTACATTTAGAATAAGAGGAGTACCATTTTTTTTATTCGGATGAATTAGTTGAAGTGATTTATATTATAAATTAGAGAGAGGGTAAGAAATACATCCATAGGAAAACTAAAGTATATGAAATTTTCAATGAAATAACACTATATAGACTTTTTTTTTATAGGGTTATTTTTTATAATTTTTTTTTAACATTTTTATCAGTCCCAAAAAACCATCCAGTTTTCTAAAAACTATTACAATTCCGGTGAAATTTTGGGTCCCCGCAACTATGAAATTGGTTTTTACAGTCCAAATTGAGTCATTAATAAGTCCAATCAATGGTTCATCCGGCTCGACACCCCCAACCATTCTTACATCCTCCTTTTTTGGTGATTGTCATGCCAGTTATTGTTACAGTCATGGATAATCAGATTGTTCACTCTACCCAAACCTCAATGCAAGAGGAGAACCAAACCAACAGCGAGTAGCCCGTACGTAAAAATAGCACATGTTCTCCTGTCTCCTCTTGCCTACTACAAATGCTGCAAATGGGGCTTCTTGCACATCTTATATTCATTAATTCAAGGCACCATTAGCCGCTCTCCAAATACCATCTCACAGCCTATTAGATGTGCTATATGATTCAAGTTGTTCATAGCCACTTTATAACCCATTTTCACATAATAGTTTCCATCTTTGCTTTTGAGCCTTACACATCCATCTTCCATGTTTATTATTGGGATCCTTACATTTTTGAGCATTCCAATGTATTCTTCCCTCTTGCCCTCTCTTACCCCACCGAAATTTAGCCATCATGCTATCTAGTTCAGCACACACCTTCTTAGGAAAACTAAAGGATGAGATAGAGAAGACTGGAATTGGATTTGCCATTGCCTTGATTAATACTTATCTGCCAGCAAGGGTCACAAGTATTTGCTTCCACTCCTGCAATTTTAGACTCATCTTGCTTTTTACAAATGCAAGTGCTTCAGCCTTTGACCGGCCTGCCCCCATAGTATAGGCATACCCTAGTATTTTTACCAGGATCTTCACTAGTTTTAATACCCAACACATCATGCAACTCATCCTAAACATTCTTGCAAAAGACTACACAGGATTTATAAAAATAACGCCTTGTCCAAAGGCTTTGTAATGACGACAAATTAGCTCTCTCAACTTCATACAATTTTGCTTCTTTGCACTGATAAAGAACAATGCATCATCTGTAAAGAAGCAATGAAATAGGACATGACACTTGCTTGCAAGCTTAATACTCTTCAATCTACCTCTGTTTACATACCATTGTATCATTGCTGCTAGGACATCAGCTGCTAGAATGAATTAGGTAGGTAGAAAAAGGATCTCCCTGGAGAATTCCCCTCTCCATATTCGAGTCACAGAAACTTTTTTACTCGAGACAACCGGGTTGAGGCTCATTGAACATATACACTCATCACCCAAGCAATCCAGCCATTTCTCCCCAAACCCCATTTTCCTCATCACCTCCTCCACAAACCTCCATTCAAGCTTATCATAGGATTTGTTCATAACAATATTCATTGCCATCCCCTCCTCCTCTCTAGTGTCCCATTCTAGCGAATTGCTTTGGCCACATTGTGATCAGTGCAGATTCTAATGTATCAAACAAGTTAATAACGTATGATTAGATCTCATTAGGGAGACGATCGAGTAGTAGCTCTTACTATGGGGAGAAAACTTCTCAAAAAGAAATTCAAATGTAGAAGGCCATTAATTCTTATATATATATATATATATATACATATTACTTCATAACACATGTATCTATATCCATATGATCTCATATTACCCTGCCTACTGTGACAGGAATGAAAGAAGTAGCCACATGGCAGACTTAGGTCTTTCCATGTTACGTGATGAGTTATTTCACGATCTTCCATGCAATCAAGTAGGGTTACCACCTCGTGTGAGAGAACTCCTTGAATATTTGGGATGGAGATACATTTTGTCGGATGTTACAATCACAGTCGGAATATGGGGAGATGGAGGTATTGGTAAAACTACGATTGCCAAAGCTATATATGATAGAATTGGTGGCAATTTTGAGGGTAAGAGTTTCCTTTTGAATATTAAGGATGCATGGGAGAAATATAATGGTGAAATTCATCTCAAAAAGCAACTTATTTCAGATATTTCTGAAACTGAACTTGATGAGACAAATGATGTCATGCATGTGGAAATGGAGCAACTAATATGTGGAAGAAGAGTCTTGGTAGTGCTTGATAATGTGAATAGTAAGTTTCAACTCAAGAAATTCTGCCAAAATTTTAGAGGGTGTGCTAAAGGGAGCTTGATATTCATTACAGCCAGAAATGAGGCTATCTTTGATGACTCTGTTGATATATCATATGAAATGAAAAGGTTAAATAGTAAGGAGTCTCTTGAGCTTTTTGGCTTGCACGCATTTAAGAATTTGACTCCAACAAATAACTTTGAGGATTTTTTGAAGCAAGTAATTGAATATTGTGAAGGATTACCATTGGCTCTTGAAGTTTTTGGCTCTCTTTTGCATAATAGGACAAAAAAAGAGTGGAGAAAAATAATGAATGACATGGGAGGAATTCCACGTGGTCTAATACAAAATAAGCTCAAAATCAGCTGTGACTTATTAACTGATATAGAGAAAGATTTATTTTTTAATATAGCTTGTTTTTATGTGGGTAACAGTAATCACCATGTTACACAATTGCTAAATAGCTCAAGACTTCCAGTGGAAATGGGAATGTCGATGCTCATCCAGCGTAACCTTGTAAAGGTCTTGAATGACAAGCTTTATGTTCATGATTTGCTGCAAGAGATAGGAAGGGAAATCAGTCCTCATAAGCAAAAGCTCAATTATATCTATGATGTATTCTTAAGTTTTAGAGGTGATGATACACGTAAATCTATTACTTCTTATCTTTGTGCTGCTCTAAAGCAAGCAGGTGTTGAGGTCTACATGGATGAAGAAAGAATGGAAGCAGGAGAAAATATTTCATCTTCATTATTGGAAGCAATTGAAAGTTCAAGAATTTCAATCATTATATTCTCAAAGAATTATGCTGACTCGAGTTGGTGCTTACAAGAGTTAGAGAAAATCATGGAGTGTTATCGAACAAGTTATCACGAGGTTTTACCCATATTTTTTGATGTGCGTCCTTCTGAAGTTCGTAAACGACAAAATGCTTTTGGAAAAGCATGGAGAAGACTGATCAAGAGAACTTCAAGTAGTAAAATGAAGAACTTGACCATCAATTTTGAAAGAGCCCTCACAGAAGCTGCCAATTTATCTGGATGGGACATGCAAAACTACAGGTATTTTCAATTTTCTTTTAATTATTTTTTGGAATGGTCTAATTCCTTAACTTCCCCCTTTTTGTTTTTTATATAGCAAGTTTGAGTTCCTTTCGGTGATACAAGTTTCATCGAAAACAATAGCTGCTGTTACTTATATATCTTTTAATAATGCAAAAACCATTAATTGGAGCATTGCATAAAATAGCCTAGGGAAAATTATCTACCGCCACAAGCTGTTTTGTACAACTCTATAAGATTCAAACGGGTAATTTGCATAGAATATAAAGCTTTTAAATCAATTTTGATTTAATACTCATAAATCACATGGAATTATAATTAATAATCATTTATACTTGAGTAATTTGTCAAGATCAGTATATATAAAAGCAAAATTGAAATAAAGCATGAGTAGTACAAAATTTATTTAATTGGCTGAGTTTGTTATATGTTAGTTAACTTCGATAATTGGCTAAAAGATGAAGTAAATTGAATAATTGTGATATCAGCTTCATAGTTTATTGATAATATTCAGCGGCCACAAATAGTAGGAGAACTGGGTTTTTCTACAAAAAAAGAAATAGAACCTAAAATTGTAAATGGTAGATATCAGATCTGATCAAATGTGGTTATATTACACAATATTTAGCTCCAGTTATTTGTATCACCTGTATCAAGTTTTTCAATCATAAATTATCATGTGTTCGATTTTCAAAATATCATCATTTAGCTACAAATCCACTTGACATAAAAAAGGTAAATGACTATGTGTGATTGGAGAATTTGGCATAATAGATATAAGGAACTTGACCTATGTTTTGTTTTTCATTTTATTTCCCTAACTAACATAAAAGATAAAAATGCAATAATTTTCTTATCAACAACTAATTAATCAGTGAAGTGTGAAACCCATCTAAATGAGCTTTGGGCTTTAGTTTGACGCCTTCCAACATCAACATCAACGTCCAGAAAATATACGTATTTATCCTTGTATAATCAAAAAATTATTTTAATGTTGAACATATTCTGTGCGAATAAATCATCTTTATATTTATAGAGGTAAAATTATATTCATTGATGAAATTCAGTTTATGTTAGACTTGGAACATTTTCTAATTAAAATTATACAGAACTTTTAAACATGTTACTCTACAAGCATATCATTTTTCTGCTATTATAGTGTGTACCACACACTTTTAAGGATTCTTGGTAGAATTTATTCTTATATAACTTCTTATTGTTGCTAGAACTGAAGTTGAGCTGATTGATGAAGTCATTGAAACTATTACGAAGAAGTTAGGTGACAACAAATGCCTATTTGTTGCTAATCATCCAGTGGGACTAAAGTCTCGTATGCAAGATATCATTCAATTGCTACAAAGTAAATCAAAAGATGTTATCATCGCAGGCATATGGGGGATGGGGGGGATTGGTAAGACAACGATTGCTAAAGCCATCTACAATCAAGTTGGTCAAAGTTTTGAAGGAAAGTGTTTCCTTGCAAATGTAAGAGAAGTTTGGAAGCAAGATAATGGTCAAGTTCATTTGCAAGAACAACTTCTTTCAGATATCTATAAATCAAGAAGGAGGGCACTATCAAATGTAGAAATGGGGAAAACTCTACTACAAGGAATGCTTTGCAAGAAAAAAGTACTTGTTGTACTTGATGATGTCGACAATGAAAATCAACTCAAAGCATTATGTGGAAGTCGGGAATGGTTTAGCCCAGGTAGTAGAATCATAATTACAACTAGAGATGAACGTTTGCTCAAGATCCTTGGAGTAATTCATCTATACACTATAAAAGAATTGGATGACAATGAATCTCTTGAACTTTTTTGTTGGCATGCATTTAAGCAAGAAATTCCTGAACAAGATTTCATTGAACTTTCAAGAAGGGTAGTTTCTTACTGTGGGGGGTTGCCACTAGCCCTTGAAGTGCTTGGCTCCCATTTATTTGATAGAGAAATATTGATTTGGAAAAGTGTTTTGGAGAAATTACAAAAAATTCCAAATGATCAAGTCTATAAAAAGCTTAAAATAAGCTATGATGGTTTGAGTGATGATATACAGAAAGAAATATTTCTTGACATATGTTGTTTCTTTATTGGGAAGGTCAAAAGCTATGCAACACAAATATTAAATGCATGTGGACTTCATGCAGATATCGGAATTATTTGTCTGATAGAGCGGAGCCTTGTAAGAGTTGGAAACAAAAATAAGCTTGAAATGCATGGCTTATTGCGTGACATGGGAAGAGAAATCATCCGTGAGCAATCACCAATGGAGCCTGAGAAACGAACTAGACTATGGTTTTATGACGATGTGTTGGATGTGTTGAGAAATGAAACTGTAAGAATATTTCTCAGTGACTTAATTGCATTATTTTTTTTATGTTTCTTCATTAATCAATATGCTCTTACTATCGTTGTGTCGCCAATTGTGAGCTTAAATTTTATTTCAATGACTTATTCACTATAAGATTTCGCTTTTGTTATTTTTTGTTTCTTTTTATTTTACAGGGAACAATATCTATCAATGGATTGACTTTAAACATGTCAAGGAATAATTTATTATACTTGAGTGCCAGAACATTTAAGAAGATGAAGAAGCTTCGTTTGCTTCAGCTTGATAACGTACAACTTACTGGAGACTATGGTTATTTGTCAACAAATTTGAGATGGCTTTGTTGGCGGGGGTTTTCCTTAGATGGAATACCAATGAACTTCAATTTAGAAAAAACAGTTTCCATTGACTTAAAGTGGAGTAATCTTGTAAAAGTGTGGGAGAAAAGCCAGGTACATACAATGAGCTCTTAGAATCAAATACTATTGATAGCATTTATATTTGTTTCCATCCTTTTATTACTTTATACATATTATTTATTTTATTTTAAACTATTCTATTTGCACAGATGTTGGAAGGGTTGAAAAATCTCAATCTTAGTCATTCTCATTATTTGACAGAATCACCCAACTTTTCAAAGATACCAAATCTTGAAAGGTTAATATTCAAAGATTGTCCATGTTTTTCTATAATTCACCCTTCTATTGGTGATCTCAAATATATTGTTCTACTAAATTTAAAGGACTGCAAAAGCCTCAAACACATCCCAAGAGGTATCTATAAATTAAAATCATTGAAGACCCTTAACCTTTGTGGTTGTTCAAAGATTGACAAGCTAGAAGAAGACATCGGGCAAATGGAATCTTTAACAACTTTAGTCGCAACTCAAACTACTATAGCACAAGTGCCCTTCTCGTTGGTGAGATTGGAAAGACTTAAACATGTGTCTTTGTGTGGTTATGAAGGATTACCTCGTGATGTATTCCCATCTCTTGTTTTGTCTTGGATGTCACCAACACATCGTTCAATGTCATTGTCTCGAGCATTTCAGATCATACCATCTTTAATTAGGGGTCTATCACATCCTTCTTTTTCGAGAAGATATGAAATAGTAGAATCAAGACCAAGCACATCTCAAGCTTCATGTCAAAATGCTCCAGCATTACTTGAATTCCCTGAGCAAGTACAGAAGGAAAGGTCAGAAACATTGATGAGTTCTCTGACTATTCATGTAGGGCGGCTCAACAAAACTATGGATACCCTTTTAAAGCATATTTCAAAGGTGTTTCTTTTTATCTTAACTCTCTACTATCACATATACATAATAATTTCAATATTGACGGTATGCATTTCTGCCATACATGTTTAAATAGCTATTGAGTAAATTTTTTTGAGAGTTGAAGGTACAATAATATAGAATATGCTTTTACCAACATCATATCTATGCTATACTGTTAGTCATAGTTTTAGCAATTTCTTGTTTTTGTGTGTGCAAACGCACGTGGTGTAATAAACACTTTATTTGTCATTCGTCCCAATAACAAACATGCTTTCCAAATATTAACCATTGAAGTTTGTCTTATTGGTTTAGATTGTCATTTTCACTATGTTCTCGATTGAATGGGGTGACTCTTTTCTTGTGTTTATGGAATAGGGATGGAATGATGGTGGGCTTGGCTTGTCTATTCCAATAGACAATTGTCTAGATTGGCTAGTTTTTGCAAATGAGGGATCTTCTGTATCATTTAAAGTTCCTCAAGTTATTTGTCGCTGCTTAAAAGGAGTGGTCCTTTACATTATCTATTCATCTCTTCAAGATAGCATGGCATCTGTAAATTACGTTGGTATTATGATAAATAATTTCACAAGGGGTACCATGGATTTATACAAGCGCGAAGTTGCAACAACTTCTACAGATGAAGAATGGCAGAACATGGTATCTAATTTAGAGCCTGGAAATGAAGTGGAAGTTGAAATTAAGCTTGGTCATAAACATATGGTGGTGAAGAAGATTTCAATCTATCTTGTATACGTTGAAGAGACTGACAAGCTGATTACCTCTAAATGACATTAAAGCATATAAGGTACATTTGTTATCTTTTATTTAAATAGCACTTTCATGATATAGAATTCTCTTTTGCTTATGTTTTTAATAATATTGTGTTTTTTTGGGTATCAAGGATAATGCTTCAAGTTCACTGCTTCGCTTAAATAAAAGGTAAGTGTTCTACCAAAAAAAAAGTATGTGAAGAATGATAGGTTGAGGGCTTTGTGACTATTTGTTGTGGAAAGCAAAGAAAACATGTAACACCCCAAATTTTGATTAAGGGATAATGATAATTATTGTGAATGATTTTGTAAATCAAAATCGATTTGAGATATGAATTGTTATTGGAAATGCCCAACACCCTGCATTTTAGCTTAATTATGTGACAAAGTAATTATTTGGGCTAAATATAGGGGTAAATGGTGCATGGAAGAAGAAAAGGAATTTAATTATGTGTTATGTGGCAATTTCAGTTATTATGCCATAATCAGTGGAGGAATTGGAAGAATGAAAAATTATCGGTTAATTAGTTAGTGATTAACGGAGAGATTAATTACTAAGAAGAAATGAGGAGTGTGATTAAATGACTAATAGAATTGGTTAGTGTAACTAAGTGAAGGATTAATTATGAGGAGATTGCATGAGAGAGTGACATGTGGCATTGTTGTGAATGCATGAAAGGAGTGGTTGGATCAAAGTCAACTAAGCATGGTCTCATCATTTTTCTCTCTCTTCCCTCCTACAATTCAGCTGAATTGAGCATGGGAGTCCCAAGAGATCATCATTTTATCTCCCTCCTCACACTCAATCTCCCTCATTTTATGGGGCAAGGGGAGGGCAGAATTTCTGCCTTCATGTTTATCATTTCACCCACTCTTCATCTCTTTTCTCCCTCTCTCATGCGTGCAGCCATTGGAGACCAAGAAGGAGGAAGAGCTCTTGCAAAAGGTAAGCATTTTGACCCTCCAAATGACCTCTAATGCAAAAACTCTCTTTTTCAATCGCGTTCCTTGTGTTGAGAGTTTCGATTCTATGGTTTTAGATTTACCATTGGTGGTGTTTTGAATTCTCAAGGAGATATAGAGTTTGGAGAATCAAAGAACTCCTTTGGAGAAAGTTGAAGAGGTGAGTGAGTTGAGCATTTTGATAAAAGTTTTGTAGTCATTTGGTTAAGTTGGAATTTCTGAGAATTTAGCCCTATTTTCAAAAATTAGGGTCTTGTGGTGTTTGAGTTGTTGTTGTCATGGATATGATGTTTTGAGATGTATCTTGGATAGATAGAATTTGATTGAAGTTTAAATGCCAAGTTTGACAATTTTGGGATTTTTGTTGAATATATGTCAAAAAAAGAACATATTGATGGAATGATAATTTAGTTGTTTTGATGGTTCCATTGTGTTCCTTGTGTAAAATTGTGTAGGAGTAGTGTTGGATATGAATTTTGAACAATTGGGAACTTAGTTTTAAAAGTGGCAAGTTTTGGTTAGTGAAAAACTCTGTGGAGGCAGTGATTTTACATGGACGTTTTAAAATAGCAAATGGTGTTAAAAAATTCTGAAACTTTTTAGTTTTAAAGTTCACTTGCCAAGCTTCAAAATGGACATATATTTCATGTCATTTCGATTTGTGAGCTAGGAGTTATGACTGTCCAAAGTTTGATGTTAAATCTGGGATCAATTCTGGAGCAGTGTGGACATTTCTTGAATTTTGTATTTGTGTGGTGATTTCTGGTAATGGTTCATATTTTTCTAGTAAATAGGACTTAAATAGATTTCAATGGGCTTAGGATCACCTCATTTCGAATTTTCAAGAATTAGTTATGATTTTTCGAAGTTCAGCCAAGAAACAGAATTTTCCTGGCCGCAGCCAGAAAATTCTTGGCTGCGGCTAGAAACCTTCTGTGCTATTTCGGGCCCAGCCAACCCCTATTTTCAGCACCTTGTGATTTTGAAAAGTGGTTTTTAACTTAATACTTCCCAATCCTTTTAGGCAATGATTAGAGACTTTCATAGCTATTTAAGGGACTTTAATGATAATCAAAACTAAGTGTTTTGAAGTCATTTGAGTATTGGAGAAAGTGATAATGTGTCATCCTTAATTATGACTTTAGAATTTGATATTTGCCCGGAGAGTAGAAGGCCCGTGCCTGCTCAAGAACGGAAAGACAAAGGTAGTGACACTTTATCCTATATCATGTATATTGCATTGCTTGTTTGCATTAGTCATTGAATACAGTGAGGAGATGTGGCGTGAGCCCGGCCTTGAATACAGTGTGGGGACGTGGCGAGAGCCCGACCTTGAATATAGTGAGGGGATGTGGCAGTGTGCCCGGCCTCGAATATTGAAATGCTGCGTTGTGATATATATTTACTTGCTTTGTTTATATGCATCATATACGTAAACTGTTGCTATTGGGATTCTTTTGAATCTCACTCATTCCAAATAACATTTTTTAGCCAGGGCCAGTGGATCTCGGGACAAGCAAGTGAGCAAGGACGACTAGGATTGCCGGTGGTAGTCTTAGTTTCTTTTTGGTTTTTGGTTATCATTTGGACAACTGTATGTATATATTGGATTGACCATAGATTTGTAATTGTTATGTAATCCCCAGTTTGGGAAACTGAGATGGGCAATGATGCCCTGTAAAACTCTTGGAATGATATTATCCCGGGTGAATGTCGGGAATTTTATTAATACTCTGATATTGTATATGTGACAAACCAAAAAAGCCAATTGTTTTTGTGAATGAAAGGATGGATATCTTGTCGTACAGGTTTTTGGAAAAAGGTTTTTAATTTCTCTCGATTTCTTATCCAATTATAAAACGAGTTTAAACACTAATCTTGGCCTTGATGACGGCGAGGGTTACAAAACACAGATAATGTCCACTTCTATTCCTTATATCATACTACCTTTGGTCCTTAATATAATATCTAATTGACTTTTTTTTTTAGAGATTAAACAAGCTAAATTAGTTACATTAAAGTATTTATATTTATCATTTTTCTTCAAACTAATTTGCATTACTTATAAACTTATATATAATCTAATGATACACAATATATGCTATGATTAAGTAATTTATTTAGTTTCGTTATTCTTCATAAGAAAAAGAGTCAACTGGCTCTTATATCAAGGATTTAAGGTAGTATATAATACTCTCTTCATCACTTCCATCCTCTCTGTTATGAATATCTATTTTTATATTTTGTCAATAATAGTTATGATGGTTCAACGGCTAAAGACTCATTTGGGATGAAATTTCATTCGACAGCTTAGGAATATGCTCCTTATATACTTTGGGATTCAATCTTCTTGTGAAAGAAAAAAAAACAGAGGTGGAAAATTGCTTTACAATCTCTATTGTGCAGAGGGTAAAAGAAAGATCAAACTCTTCCAATTGATATCACTTTAACTTCAAGCTTCTTGCTCCAATAACAGTCTGGCCACATGGTAAATACCCTTATCCTCATTTTGTCCTCTATTTAACTCTCTATTAATTGTTCAAACACAGAGATATAGAACATAGCAGACTCCTCGTAGTTATGCACAATACATTGTAAATGGCATGTATGATATAATTAGCACACTTCAGTGTTCATGTTCCTCATTTGTAGTATCTCTCTGCAAAGTATTGATACTTCAGAAACAGGGTTATATCATATCTTAAACATATATGATAGTTAGTGGTACAGGCTGGATAAAGAGAGAATCATTTCCTTTTTTCTTTTGATAAGAGAGAGAATTAGTTCTTTATTCCAAACCACACCGTGTACACACATTATCTAATTATACTGGCTATCTAATATCTATCTACTTGCTGAGTAATAGAAGTGGTTACAATGTTCCCTATTGCTGATTAAACTGTAACTGAGTAACTAATAGGCCCTATTCCCTAATGCGACGAAACAGTTAGTGCGTTGTTGTTTTTGGACAAAACATGTGAGTTCTAGTAGAATCAGAAGCACTGTGACATGACAGATGCTATAAAACTTTATCAAACATGATCTATGCTTCTCTGTCTAGACAGGTTTTCTTATTCATAGTGGAATACTCATTTGCGTGTTGGTGATTGATTTGCTAGTGGAATTATCAATCTGGGTGAGGTACAAGTGGCTCAGATTTTAACATTCAACAAGTTTTTTCATGTGCTTAGTAAGGTCTATAATATTTGTCTGAGGCTCAAAATATGTTGCTCTAGTAAGTTGTCAAAAGTTTCCAAGACTAGGGAGAGCTTTAATTAGTTTGTCTTTGGGAATGAAGATATTGACGATAGCTTTTGTAAGGACCCAAAAATTTAAATGAGATAATTATGTCAATAATATGAAAATATGATATCAATGTGAGGTTGTATTGGTTCTCAAAATTAATGAAACATTTAATTATCAATATTTATCTATTTGATAAAAACTGAAAAGAAAGAACATTTGGTAGCTTGGTGGCACTAGATATGACGAAATATCTTTGGTGATTTGACTTCACATCTTTACTATATTAAAATGTGCATTTTATTTTTGTTTCAGCACCATTATAATAACCAAAATGCCCTTCTCATAAGAAAGAGAAAGAACCATTAGATTTTTCCCCTTTTTGCTCTCTTTTCTCCCAAGAGCACTATAAATAGCAGAGGAATCCTCTAGAGCCTGGGAGGATCTGAAACACCATCTCAGTCACTCTCTCTAACATTCCCTTAAATGGGGTGCTAGTGCTCATACGCCGTCGTTGTAAATCTCCATCGTTCTCTGTCCTTCTTACAAGTGTAGTTTATTATCTTCTTCCTCTGTTTCGCTTTTGCAAGATGCTATGTGTGGGGGTATGTTTGAAAACTCTCCTATTCTCCTTGTCTTTCGTTGTCACATGGGGTGGGTAACATGTTAAAATTCCTTCTTTTTTCCTCAATGATTGAGTGTCTGAAACATGGGGTGTTTAGATGGGAGACAATCGAATAAAAAAATGAAAAAGGAAGGAAGGGAGTTAATAATATGTTTAAGAAAGTAACTTTATGGAATTGCGAAATGGAAATTGTTATTGAATTATTGATTAATATCACCATGGCATTTTACATGTGGAAAGTGGAAGTTAAGATCTTTAAAATTCTCTAAACAAACTCATATTGTGGAATTGGTTTTGTTTCTTGAGACATTGAAGATTATTGTTAAATAATTTAAGGAATATGAGTTTAAGTTAGAATAATAAGATTGGTTACACGATAGTTAATATGAAGTAAATGGGTGTAGCATTACCAAATGGAAGATTATAGTTTTATAAAGCTTATAGAAGGAATAACAGTGATTTTGTTTTGGACGTTAGGGGATTAAGGAATGAATATAAGTTGGAAGCTGATTGGTAGGAGTAAGCCATATATTTGGAAGTGGAATGGGTGAGTAAATAACGTCCTATTATAATTTTTATAAGTGTTATCTTATTACTTGTTACATTTTTATATTAATTACCACATTTTAAGCATGCCTTCATCAAGGAAAGCTTACTAGATTTATTTCATTGTCTCATTGGTATTGAAATGAATAAAGATTTAAGGATTTTATTTATTGTTATTTGTTCTTCTTCAATTGATTCATAGTACAATTCACTATCATATATAGAATTGATAGTAAAGCTTTCAAGATATGCTTTGTAAAACTTCATGTTGAGACGGTTTATTTATTGTGGAAATGTTCCTATACGAGTTTATATTAATGTGAAAGATTCTTTTTTGATTGACTTGTGGAATTTGAAGGAAATCCTTTTAAATTGTGAACCTTCTTGCTGGGGTCTTCTTTTATGATATATGCTTTATGAGCTTTCATTATCAGCAAAAGATCTTTTCAGTTGCTAATGGTAAATTGACTCCATGCATGCTTGTAAATGTTTTTGAGAGGATTGAATGCAAAATCCTAGTTACTAATGTCAGTATTGTTAGTCCTTAGCGAGCTTGCTTGACATTTGTGGGCACATTACTCAAGCTTGATATTCGTGGGATTCGTTCTCATGCTTCTTATTCGTGGGCCTTGTGTCTACATTTGCTTCGCGGCCTCGTGCTACGCTTGCTCGGTTATTTACCCTCGTGGTCTTTTTTTTCCCCTTGTATTCGTAGCTTTGAGCTACACTTGGTTAGTTATCCTTATGGACTATGTGTCCACACTTGTTATTTTATTCCATTGAAGTCCTACTAAAAGATGAAATTTAAGAATCATTGTTTTAAACCAATTCTATTAGACAAACTATTTTATTACATTTTGGAAGAGATTAATGATCCTTTATAAAGTTTTATTTATATTTATGATCGTATGCTATAGAAATTGAAATTTATTGTCTCGTTGTTATTATTCAAGGTTAAATATGTTTAAATTATTTCCTTTAGTATTTTATTAATTTCTATATATGAGACGTTATTCACTGAAAATATTTTGGCTTTAAATAGTGCAGTTGTCCCTGTTCCTCCTCCTGATCATTGATGGTCTACACTGCTGAATTGAAGATGAAGTATTGTGGTGATCAATCGCTACTTTGATGTAAATTTTAAACTTATGTATTATATTTTAAAAATCCTGTTTTGAGAGCTTCACATAAAAAATAGCTAGGGTCCTTGTCTTATTGTGTATGATGTAAATATTTTAGTATGGAGAGGAGCTCCTTTATTTGAGCTATTGTTGAATGTGTTGCTGTAGGATTTCCAAGAGGTCCCAACTGCAAGGGGTTCCGTTGAAATCTTTATATAGACCATTTGGGACTTCTGTTTCTATGAATTGTATTAAAACTTCATATCTTGTATTTTTGTATGCTTATAAGTGTACAAGAAGAAATATATATGTGTGTGCAAGGCTTTAGGGATATGGGTTTTGTCCTATTCCTAATCGGTCTCTCCCTAATTAACTCCCTAATTATTTTCTTTAGTGAGATATTATTTATAATTGTAAGAATTTTGGGCGTACCTGAAATCCAATAGATTCGCTGAAGTACCCACACGAAACCGGAGCACCGATGCGGACCCCGATCACGTTACACAGCAAATACACCAAAGAAAGGAAGAGAAGAGAACATTCTTATGAGAGAATCTTTTAGAGGGAGAATAGTAATATTTGGCATGTTATTATTTCTTCATTAGTCTCTCCCTTAATCCCACACACTATATATATAGTGTACGTATAGTTATATAGGAACAGATGCAACCCTTAAACGTACAGTTACGTAGGAATAGATGCAACCCTTAAACATACGGTTACAAAGGAATAGATGTAACCTTTAAGACACAAAGGGTATCACTCTTTATAACCCATGTCTCTCCATAAAGCCCCTCCTGAATTGGGCTTGGGCCCTAATCCACCAAGGGTGGACTAGTATATTCCAACATCTCCCACTCACACTTGGTGGATTAGATGTTATGGGTCAAGTCTCTTTCTCTTACTTCTTTCATACTAGGTGTTTTGCCGTGACCGTGTGGGGATGACGTCTCCATTTGGGTGCTTTGTACTAGAAATCCCTTTTTATAGAGATCAGCACAAGACAACCCTGTAGTGCAGCTTGATATTGATATAATGCCCGAATGTCCTAGATTTACCAATATACAATTTACTCATGGCCAATCTAATCCCTCTTGAGTCAATATAAAACTCAGATTGCCTTTCTCATATGCATAGTATCTACACTTATGAAACTACAAAATAATATCATAATGGACCGGTCTTAGACACCAGCATATATGTGTATATTTCAGGTAATAATCTTTCTTTCGCCCATATATCACTTTGATATGTATCAACCGCTTGCCTAACATAATACCTTTAGATCGCATCAATCATGATCATAGGACAAAGTGCTAAAGTAGCAGACGTTAAAACATATTTCCATGATAATGTCAAAGTCAAAGGACATCGATGAAGGGTTAACCTTTCTAGGACTCACACAGCAATGAAGCAGGGATCTATTCACTTGCTTCCTATTTGCGATTCTTTAGCACATGTGGTATGAATCACATGCTACGGTGTTACTTTTATACTTTAAGAGCGTATGTCGTTTGATTTTATTATTAACACCGTACAGACTTGAGTCTAGACACTCCCAGTATCTAAACCCAAATTCCTCAACTCTACTCATATTACATGACGTCAATTTTGAAGAATTTGTTGTCTGGCAATAGGTATCATGGACGTGGGTTTCCATGATTCGATCCATATTTTTACAATTAAGGATCTCATCTCGACTTACTGCACTTAAGTCGAGGCGACATAGTTTGTGTTTCTTCTCTACCATATTAGCACTCTTGCTACTTTACTGGTGAACACAATTGTCTCATCTTTGCACACTCTTCCTGAATGTCAAAGGCGGTCGCTTGTGTGAGAAAGACGACCTCACCAACCTGTACGACATACTAGACATTGTATACTTACACACACATTAAAAGCCAAAATGAAGTATCATCACTCGATACTATATGTATGTCAAAGGACTTAATATGTTTCTCATACATGTCCTTGGTCATTAGGCTTAGTTGGGGGACTTTGCATATGAATACACTGTTCAACAATAAATTTATATGCTATAGTATCTCTCATATAGCTATACCTTTGCATTTAATCTATCTATTATGCTTAGGGTCTTTTGTTTAAGCAGTAGCTACGTGTAGTCACAATACTTCGACATTAGATTTGAATTCTCACTTTCAAATCTCACATGTTCTATGAACATTACCAGCCATAAAGCCTCTTGTACTATCACAACACATACTTTAAACGTACATAATCAATGTACTATACAAGTATCTCATGACCCTTCTATGAAGCCATCTAATTTCTCTCACGGTGGTTGGACTAGTACCTAATTACAAGACCTACCATGCGCATATATCTGATCTTGTATTTATCATTGCATACACCATACTGCTAACAGTATCATATAGATATTCTTTTCCATTATCTTTTTGGTTGGCTCAGTTAGGGAAATTTATCAAGACTCAGACTTACTCTTAAAGTCATTGGGGTATCCATGGGATTGCATTCACTTATTTTGAATCGCTTAAGAATCTTCTTAATGCAATTCTCTTATAAAAGAGAGAAGTTTGCTTAAGCTATTTCTTTGGATCTTAAATCCAATTGCTTTACCCATGAACCAGCACCATTCTTTAATAGGCACTACCAAATTCAAACTATGTATGGCCAATAGTATATTATCCACTTAAAGGAATAACATCACAAATTATTTACTAATGGTTCTTTTCAACCATTTGAAAAACACATTGGGTTACCACTCTTTTAAAGCATTAAACATCATTATCTAGATGATTGCATCAATCCATAAAGGGACTTCTGCAAAATCGCATGAAATCACTACTATGTGAAACTTCAAATGCTACTTTTAATGAAATCTAATAGTCACTGCACATAGATTTCTTCATCCAGATCATCACTCAAAGTGTATGTTTTACATCCATATGATGTAATTTAAATTCAAATAGTTAACTATTGCCATATTAAAACTAATTTAAATGCACAACAAGTGAGAAAAAATGCCTTCCTGTTATGCATACCCCTCTGTAACAACAAGTCTTGTGCATGTCAATTGATTTATTCACTTTTCTCCTAAACCTATAGAACTCACTAGTTCTCAATAGCCCTTTTGACTTGGCATTAGATCAATCTGATTCTCAACTTGATTCTTTCTTAAAGAATCCACTTCCCTTTTCATTGCTTTCTTCCATTCTCCCTTGACATGGTCTCTTGTACAGAATGTGACTCGTCATCCTCTTTTAGAATAACCATGAACATGTTTCTCAGTTATCCCTTTTCTCATGAGCTTTTTTTATTTCATATTTATTTTGTTTGGTCTCTTTATTGACCATTCTAAGCTCCCACTCAAAAAAAACAATTGAGGATTATTGGCATGTTCTATACCGCCTTGTCCTTGCGTCTTGCAAAATAATGTAATGTGATTAGTTTCACCCTTAATTGAAAACTAATTCACAACAAATGTGGTACCTTTCAATTCTTTTTGGTCATAACTCTATCATCATTTCACTCTTAAAGAAATAACCCTTATGAGCTCCCACATACAACCATTATGGGAATTTGCAATCGACCCTTATGGTCTATGAAAACTCATATTTAACTTTTATTTATAGGGTATGGTAGTGACTTCTTTAAAGGGTACATGGTTAAACTCAAGTCCACATAACTTGATGAAACCAAGTATGTGTGCATGTGTACTAATCCACCAAAAGTGAACTAGCTAATACTCTCCCACTCACATTTGGGGGGTTAGCATGAGCCATAATATGTTTAACCATATCTAATAGCATTCCATCATGCCTTTTTAAACTCTTTTTCTTTAGGGATAGAGTTCCTCTGATAGTTATCTATTTATTTATCCCTTTATTTCCACAGAGCTAACTAAAACTAGTCAAATAGATGCTCACTCATTTGATCAGTTCGTGGAACTTTTTAAAATTCCTATCCAATTGATTCTCAAACTTCATTCACCTATTGTCTAAAGCAACAATCTTCAGACTTGTATAAAATTAAGTAATAACATGAGAAATCATCAACAAAGGTAATAATTTACCCAGCTCTGTGTCTCACCCTCAAACTTATAGGACCACATGCAATGAAATAGAATAATTGCAATATAAACTCAGTTCTAGTATCTTTCTGAAAACTTTTCATTATGTTATTTCTAGAACCAAATTCTATACCTTTGACTAGTAAGACATATATTTAAGTCAATACTTAAATCAGAAGAAAAGGCAATGCAATTATGCACAAAGAATTTACCAACCAAAGAAATTTATTGAAAGAAAGATTGAATCACAACTATACAATTTTATAGGGCAATTCACACTATTTTGTTTCCCTTGTCAAGCCATATAGGTCTCGTAACCTTTTCTTTACTAAGCTGACATCTCAACTTCAGTATTACCATGACTATTTGTCAATGACTTGACAACAAATTATTTTTATAAATACTAGATATTTTGATTGTCCCCATTTAGTTTACAAATTATGTTCTTGGTAGCCTCTCTTGGCTTAGCCACTCAAATTATCCTACACATAGGATTATTCATAATTTATTTAATCCAAGAACTTATCAATAATATAACACATTGAAGTATACAACATCATATACTTGTATTATTCTTGACTAGAAAAATAATGATGTCATTGGGTCTATGATCAGGAGAATACGTTTGTACCTCCCATCACACAGATTCCAATTATGTCATTATCATCTATCAAGAAATTCATACAAGTACCTTAAATAAGATGCTCAATTATTACTCTTAAAAAACTCATTTTCTAAGAGCTCCCACTGAGATAGAGCATATGACGCTCTTAAAAGACTCATTTTCCAAGAGCTCCCACTTATGAAGAGTATTTTAACTTTTACTTCTTCATGCTTTCATCACATTATATTCATAATGTCTTATTAACCTCTTATCTAGGAGTTGGGAAAACTTAATAGTTTTTCTAAGTTCTCTATGCATTTCATTTATGCACATTTTAATTTCCAGCCGAAAATACTTCCTCTAAAGAGTTAAGTCTCTATGCTTCTCAAACATAGTTTGACAGGTTCTCAATAAATATATATATATTTTTTTTTAAATTGTGAGAATTTTGTGTCTCCTATTATTTCAACAATCTTTCAAATTTTCTAAAACAAATATCCCATATCTCTTATTCAAATTATATTTGTTTCCTAATAGAAACATTTAGTATTTCTTCTTAAAACTCTTATAGTTTCAAGTATTGGGAATTTGGACTTGGCTTAAGAGTTTATTCTTCACTTAAGATGGGCCTTTACTCTTTACCCAAGAAGTAATATTTTCCTAAACTCCACCATGATCCAGAGATTGGACATTAAGAAATCTCTCCATTTGAGATTTTCTTTCACTTTGATTTGACACTGCTTCCTCAGTATCTGATCCTTCACTTTTACCTCCTTTCAGGTTGCTCTGGATTCGAATCTTGACATCTTAAGATTCAGGAGATTCAAGTTCCTCTTAGGACTGATCTTCTTAGTTCTCTTCCAGTTACTTATCTTATTTCATTTCAGGATTAATTATAACCTTACTCTAAATTCTTTCATCTTGATCTTCTATCAAGATATTCTCCTTCTAGATTGTCACTCAATTTCATATTTCAATCGAAAAATCCCTATTTCATTTGTCACTCAGAGGCTCACATTTTTCTAAGTAATTTATTTTGGATCAACATTCAATGGCTTTTAACTGAAAAACCTATTTATTTTCTAAAGCCATTTGGTTCAAGTTTAGATATATGTTTTTCAATAAAAACATTATTCAAAAGAATAAAATAAATTTCATTTTTATGTTCAAAATAGATCCAAATATATTTCAAAATTTACATATTGTTTGTCAAAGTATAGATAATGAATTTAGGGATTTTTAGAAACAAACTTTGTCTCAATCGGAGTTCAAATGCCCCTTCACACGTTCCTAGAAGAGTGAGGAATAAAAAAAATTAAAAATAAAACGGAAAAGCCCACTGTTTTTTTTTTAATGTGACACAGATCCACTCCTGCCCAAGTCCAGAAATTTTTTTTTTTTTAAATGTTAAATAAAGCCTTAATCTGTCCAACCTAGATTAAAGCCCAGACGAAGTCCCCAGCCCAGGTTGCCTCAATGTTTCTTTTTTTAAAAAAAATGAAACGTAACGTTTCATTAAGAAAAGGGGAGGAGGCGTCGTTTCCAAACTCAATTACGTCAGTTTCGTTTTCTATTCTCATAGAAAGAGAGTTTCCTACAGTTTTTCAATGGTTTATGGGTCTAATGTTTCACAGTACAAATCCCTTCTATCATTCAAATAGCATACTTTATTTAAAACATATGGAAACAGAAAACAGAGGCACATAAACTCTCCAGATTTATAATATATAAGAGAGGAAGCAAAAACTGATTCAACATATATATATGCATTGATGAACAGAAAAAACATCCATTTAACAAATATATACAGTCATATTTATATATGCCAATACAAATATCCAGCGGAAGCATTAAAAAACACATATACTATATATACCTCAAGATATATGTATATATGATCAAACTAACACAAAAATGAAGGAGGAAGAAGACATACAATTATATATATATACATATGTGATCATAACCTTCATACACAAATAAAGAAACAGTTTCGAACACCCAAGCGTGTGTGTGTACACACCCCAAACTCAAGTAAAAACGCAACTTATGCATTTAAAAGGGAAAAATTCAGTTTCGCAAACAATCGCTGTGCAGGGCAAAATTATATATAGAACCAGTTTCCAACTTATAGAAACATGCATGCGAAAACAAAAAAAAAATATAGTGTGTGTGTATATAGCTTTGGTGCCCGTCTTGTATTCAAAGGCTAGTGAACAAACCAGATATGAAATTCAAATATTAAAAACATATCATTGGGAAGAAAGAAGCCATTAACACATTCAAATGATAAAGGCCTCAAGAAAACAACCAGGCTCTGATACCATGTAAGAATTTTGGGCGTACCTGGAATCCAATAGACTCGCTGAAGTACCCACACGAAACCGGAGCACCGATGCGGACCCCGATCACGTTACACAGCAAATACACCAAAGAAAGGAAGAGAAGAGAACATTCTTATGAGAGAATCTTTTAGAGGGAGAATAGTAATATTTGGCATGTTATTATTTCTTCATTAGTCTCTCCCTTAATCCCACACACTATATATATAGTGTACGTATAGTTATATAGGAACAGATGCAACCCTTAAACGTACAGTTACGTAGGAATAGATGCAACCCTTAAACATACGGTTACAAAGGAATAGATGTAACCTTTAAGACACAAAGGGTATCACTCTTTATAACCCATGTCTCTCCATAAAGCCCCTCCTGAATTGGGCTTGGGCCCTAATCCACCAAGGATGGACTAGTATATTCCAACAATAATAATTTTGAGTGCATTTATTTATGTCTTTCTTTCTAGCGCAAGCACTTCAACAATGGAAGTTGAAAGTACAACCTAAAGTGAAACACTTCAACAATGGTGTGCTTGTTGCAAACTTGCAATAGAGAATTGGTGTAAAACTGGTGGACTGTACTTTTGGTTTAGTGGTCAGCTAGGGAATAGGGGCAATGAGCTGTTATATTTAAAAATCATTTTGTTCATAAAACTTGTTTTATATGTGGGGAGAGAAAATTTAGGGAAAAATGATGGGTTACATTCATCATTTACTCTCCTATTTTTCTTTCAGTTTTCTCCTTTTTTTTTCCTTTCCATTTTTTCTTCATATCAAAACAATGGGTAGGATTTTTCATGATAATCTTTGAAAATTTCAAACTTGTGAATGTGAAAAGAGATATTTTTGTCAATTGATTTTATTTTAATGTCACTAAATGAATCAAGGTCCTTAATTAGTATTTTGAATTCTTGTGCTTTGCTTCGATGGGGGAGAAAATAAGAAAGGAAAGAAAAGTGAGGTGGAAAATGAGGAGGAAAGTGTTCTCTGTGCTTGGATAGGAGAGCAAATGGGAAAAGAGAAAAACTAGAGAGGAAACCAAACTTTCTCTCCGTAAGTGGAGAGATTCTGGAAAAAATTTTTGTTACCTATGATTGCCCCTTCACCACACCTCACCCACCCTTTAATTTAATCCTTTCATTTTTATATTAAATTGTTATTTTTGTTTTGGTGATAAGATGGGGTAAAACCCCCTAATTACATCAGAACTCAACGAGGCTTTACAATATCCGCAATATCTTCCCTCACAATTTCCTCTACTTCAACTGAGGCACTATCCCATACAATTCTATTCTCATTAAAGTTACACCCCCCCCCCCCCACCCTATTACAGCAGACGTTTGATTCTATTGGAGAGTATATTAAATTTTTATTAGTTAATAACCTTGGATAATCTATGATTTATTTATTTTCTTTCATTATATATAATTTGAAAAAATATACAATTTTTATTTTTTTGACTTAAAAATAAATTTTTTGTTAAATTATTTGGTTTAAAATATAACTTTATCATCTTAAACTATTTGAGGTTAATATTAAAATATTATGTGGCGATTAATTTAATTTTAAATATGATTATTTTAATATAGGAATAGTATTTTAGTCATCAAATATTTACTTATTTTCTTTTCTTCACATTTTCTCTCACTCATCCAAGCAAGTAGAAGGATAACATTATCTCTTTACTTTTCTCTTCTCTTCATTTTCTCTTCTTTCATTTTTTGCTCCCAACTTTTCTTCCCATCTATGCGGAGGGTTAGGGTTTCCGATAGTCATAACAGTTAATATAGATATAGATATTTATTAAGAAAATAATGAACAAATAAATAAATAACTTAGTACAATGAAGTGGACAATTTGTTAGGGCCTTGTAGCCCACTCATGATCCATTGAATAAGAGAGAAAAATGTCTGATGGAACTTATTCGGAAAAAAGAAAAAAAGAAAGAAAATCAGCCCCTCTCTTTCTCATCATTGTACGTCCTCTTATATATTCAGAGCAAATTCTCTCCCCATAACACTTGACTTGTTCTTCTTTTTCTTGTAATGAACGCTGATTAGTTATGTTATCCAGTTTATATTCAAAAAACAAAAATCTCTCCCCATGCCGTATTTGATTGAGTGTTGACTCTTGTGGGCCTGTCTTGGCTATCCTGACTCATTTAGTGCTTATTTGGGATCACGTTTGAAACCCCTCAAAAGTGCTTATTTACATAAATCAAAACAAAACTTCTCTTACATACTTATCTCGTATATCGAAAATCACGATTGGAAAACTGTTTTTGAAGGCTCCATTCGCTATTCCAAACAAGCATTAATTTCTTGAAGAGAATGAATTGCGACCTACGTACGTGAACGTTTTGATGCTTTCACTAACCTTTAGGGTGTGTTTGGTTTGAGGGTAGGGATAGGAAGGGGAGGGAATAAAACTGCCATCATAGGGATCACTAAAATAGAGCACAAAACTATTGCCATGTTTCTATACAATTGAAATAGAGCCTCACAAATTCCAATAAAAACTAGTCCCTCTAATTCTTAATATGGAACATATTTAATGAATTGATCTTAGTTCTAAATATAAGATATATACTTTTATATTTGTCAATCTTATATCAACAATAATCAAGAAGAAAAGTGAATGAGAGAATTAAGGAAGATAATTAAGGTATTTTATAATATACACAACATACCTATAGGTTAAAAAACGCCTATTATACAATTTCTATTCAACAAACTATCTTAAACCTTCTGGAGGTTCTTGTAGTAGTTAAATGATATTGGTTTGAAAACAAACTCCATTTTACAAGCCAATCTGAAGCAACATTAGTTTCCCTGAAATGCCTCAGCTTCACCTCCCAATTTCCTTTTAGTAAGTAAGCTGCCTCATGCAACAACCTACTTCTGCCTTCCCCTCGCACCAGCATTCCTACATCTTCCCATCCTCCTAGCAACCGCCCCCCAATCATATACCTTCATGATCCCTATCTTAAGTTTGGATAGAGAGAAAATTAGGAGATAAAACTCCCAAAAATAATAAATTTTTTTACCATTTTTCGAAGTTTTCATTCTTAATATTCCCTTTCCCTTTTCCTATAATTTTTCTCTTCATTCAAACATAGGGTAAATACCCCACTGTATCCAGCTATCATGTTTCTATCCACTACCTCATCCACATTCATTTTAATCCACACCCCTCTTCTGTTTTCCCCAACCATCATGCACACCCCCTATATCTCTCCTACGCTTTGTTTTTTTCTATAAAGATTTCTTTAACCTATGTAACTTATCGTAACACTCACTAGATCTCCAGGCATTAAAAAACTGGGATAAAGCAAAACGGAATTTCTTCAATCCACATAAACTAACCACATATAGCAAAAATCAGATCCCAATCAAACCACATACCTATGCTTTTGGCAAGGTATTAAAACTCGGACCGGCCTCCAAACCGGTCGAGACAGTGAGTTAATGGTCAGTTGATTAAATTGAAGTCAAATAGGGTCAGACCAGAAAGGGATAAAAATTAAAAAATAATTTAAATTTTCATCATATCATCCAAATATTAAATATCAATTTAATATCTTGAATTACTAACAAAATAATCATATATTTATCTAATTTTCTTTACAATTTTTTTAACAAATTGACATCATAGTAACATGCTACCTTCTAATGACACCAAAATCAATAATTATGAGATATCTAAAAATTACTTAAAATAAATATACAAAAATATTCATATTTTGAACCCTCCCATCTTCCAAAGGTACTTGGAAATTTTGTATTAGTTTTTTTATCACATAGGAGATCAAAAATAATTTTTGCTATGACAGGTGAAAGTTGATAATTTTTGCTGCACACTGAGAGAGTTGGTGATGTTTGTTGATTTCTTGGGTGGTAGGATCATGGAATCACTGAGGAATTCATTATAAAGATACACTGGATGGCAAAAGATATCATCTTGTTTAGAAGAACATGTTTATTCATTATTAATTTATTTGATTAGGAGAGGGCTTCCTTGATAATAAACAATGTGGCAACTTGCTTGGTGGTTAGTAAATAAGTTGTCAGCAAGCTGTGTGATAAGTTTACGAGTGCTAGCTAACTTAAATGAGAAAGTATGCAGGCTTGTTCTGTGATGAATTGATGATAGACTTCCAAACTTTGCAAACACAAATGCATTTCACTACCGTTATTTTCAACCATACATCACGGTTTCGAACCATTATGTGTGGTGGCATTAAATATTCTCGGCACAAATATTTAACTCTTTTAAATCGTAATGTATTGAAGACATACTTAATGGTTCTTTGTTAATGACCGTAATGCATTGAGGACATACTTAATGGCTCTTTGTGATTTTTCTTCTTAGATAATCCCGATGAGTAGAAAAAAGAGTAGGAAGAGTTGAAAAAAAGAGCATAAGACCCTCTAGGGAAGCTCAGAAAATGTTTAAGAAGGAGTTGGAAGAGTTACGTCAAACAAAATTTTTTCTAGAGGAGGCGCGATGAAAGTTTTTAGGCTAAAGTGTATATTTAGTTTTTTATGTTTGCATCAAGTTTCATTTTAGTCCTTTAAATTTATAAAGTATATTTTTAGTTCTTCAATCTTAACACTGTTAGTCTCATCTAACGGAAAATGTTGACTCATTAAAGTCACATTCTGTTAATCCTAAGGGGCTCCAACATCAACTCAAATTTTTTTAAAAAAATCATGGTTTAATTAAATAATAAAAAATTCTCAGATTTTAATTATTTTTTTTCATCTCCTCCTCACTCCAATGCCCTTCTCACTGGCCATCATTTCTACTGAACCAGTTCCAAAAACCTTTTGGTTTCTTTCCCAAGATTTGGGAGGTTCTAAGACGCCAAATTCAAAGATCACCAACCCTATTTTGAAACTTGTTTTCTCTACAAGAAACCCCTTGGGGACAAAAGAGACATCTCATGTATAGGTTAGCGACCCAAAGTCTTTGTTATTGATTAAATTTTTTCTCGTGATATGTAATTATATTTGTGGTTTACAATTTTATACCAAGAATAAAATTTCTCCATAAATTATTCTCATATCCTCTAATAGTACAAATTGAGATCATTATGTTAAGAGATTTTGCCGGAGATTGATTGGGGGTTAGTCTTTGTTTTGTCTATTGACAGTCTTTGTTTTAAAAAGGTTTCCGATGAGCTAGGAAGAGATGGAAAAAATGAATAAAAACAGGGAATTTTTTTCTCTCATTGTTATTTTAATTAAAATATGAATTTATTGAAAAAGTTGACGTAATGTGGCAACCACCTAAAATAAAAATAATAAAACTTTAATGAATCAGCATTTTCCATTAGATGAGATTAACGGTGTTAAGTTCAAAGGATTAAAAGTATACTTTATAAACCTAAAGGACTAAAATGAAACTTGATATAAACATAATGAAACTTGATACAAATATAAAAGACCTAACGTATACTTTAGCAAAGTTTTTATGTTTATAACTGATATTGAATATTTCTATTTTATTACAAATTTTAATCACTTCAAAATCCAACATGAAGAATTTGAAACTGTATAAAAAAATATATCTAAGGCAATTTTTGACCATTTTAGTCCACTAATACAAAAAGAGTAATGAAAGACTGTAGGCATAATGGTTTCAGCTAAAAAAAATAAAAGCATAACAGTGAAGTTGGTGGGCGAGTCGTGCTTTGATGACTCATCTAACCCTCCAATGTTTACAAACTACTCTTTTTTTTTATATAATATATAGTTTATACACTGTATGAAAGAATATGCCAAGAGAATTGTTAGATGTTTGATATGGATTATATTCTTTTTTTTTTCATATATATTAATATATATTTATCTTAAAAATAGAAACCTGAGATATTATGATTATATTTGATTAAAGGATTAAGGTGTAAATTTACTTCAAAAGTGTTTGCTAAGGAGTAATGTTATCTTGAAAGTTTTTGAATGTTCAATTTTGCCCCAGAAATGTTAAAATAAAGTAATGTTCTCCCTTATCGTTAAAAAGTTAACAGTCAATGTCTTTTTTTAACTATCAAATTTAGGTTTTTAATGGTGTACAACAATATAGCTACGCTCCATTAGCTTTTGAATATGTGAGGCACTTGCGCTTAGGACTAAATCAAATAATCTAGTTTGTGATAAAGTTTTAGTTGAAACCTATTATTGTCTTCTGGTTGAGTCTCTGTTAAGTTTACATTGAATATTAACTGTTCTTCACCGCAAATGAAGTTGACTTGGGTTATAATTCTTTTTGTAGCTAAACTGGTGGTTTTGCATGTAAAGTCTGCTGATATAATGCAATTGACTGTTTTAGTGGTCCATTTGTAAATTACTCTAATACTCATCTTGAAATTTGTAGGCCATAAAGATCTCATGAATCTAAACTCTAAGTATATGGACTAATTGTTAAAGAACAATATCTTTTTCAATTAACATAATGACAATAATAATACTCCCTCCCGTCCTAATTATAAGATAAAGTTGACTTTTTTTGGAGAAATTAAGGAAGCCAATTAAATTACTTTAAGAGTGTTTATATTTTTAGTATCTTTAGATTATATATTAATTTATTAGTCAAATTAATTAGTTTGGAGAAAAAATAAAAATATAAATACTCTAAAGTAATTTAATTGGCTTTCTTAATTTCTCCAAAAAAGTCAACTTTATCTTATAATTAGGACAGGAGGGAGTAACAAGTTTTGTCTAACTAAAATGGTAATATTGTTTTTCTAAATTGATACTATGTAAAAATAGGGGTGTTTACTTCTGTCTCATTCCAGCCGTCCAGTTCTGATTTTGGTCATTCCCGTCCTAAAAAAATTCTTCGACATATTTCTAAAAGGGTAGGCTTGATACATATATTATAATCAGCAACGTTGCCCACAAGCCAATTCACTCTCTTTTTTTTTTTTTTGATACATAAAGATGGAAACTCTAAAAAACTCAGCCTACATCAGTAGGAATACAATGATCCAACTCTAAAATAGCTGATAACTCAGGCGTGGAATACAAAATCGGGTGAAACCCCGTTACACATGAAATTGCCTTTTTCGCAAGGAAGTCGGCAACCCTATTTGCGTTTCTTGGAACGAACCTCAAATCTATCCTCCATTCTCGTTGCAACATGGAACGAATTTCTTTTATTGTATTAGCGTCCGGATGATTCTGGCAATTCTCACAATTAATCAGATCAATAACATCTTTCGCATCGGATTCTAATATCACTCTTCACTTTCCTTGATCCCAAGCTGTCTTCAATCCTAGAAGAATACCCCATATTTCAGCGGTAACATGATCATCCAACTCCAATCTGTGCATAAAAGCCATAATAAACTTCCCGTTAGCCTCGCGAATAACTCCTCCGCACCCAGCACCCGATTTCCCTGAAAATGCTCCATCAACGTTTACTTTAGTCCATCCTTCCTCTGGTGGCATCCAAGTGGTCCTTCTGTCCGTAACTAATGTCCCTTGTAAATTTATTCCGACAAGTTTTTTACTTGCCTTTTGAATGCTAGATATCACAGCATGGGCATGAATCAGTAGGCTCTTATTACTCTGATTTTTCTGCTCAAAAAGACGTTCGTTTCTCCTTTTCCAGAATAACCAGCATAAAGTTGCAAACCAGTCACCCCAATCCAAGCGTCGAATATTAGAGTTCAACCACTCCTTAAGATTAAGCTCAAAGAAAAAACGATCTCTTGGCAAAGATATCTTTTCCATCCACAAACGTTTAGCTTCAGTGCAGTCCCGAAGTACATGCATCACCGTTTCTGGACCTTTCTTACACCAACCGCACACATCATCAGCACACATGCCTCTTCTATATCTCTCCACGTTGGTAAGAAGCTTGTTGTGAGCAACGAGCCACATAAAAGTTTTACATCTTGGAATAGTATTCAGCTTCCAGATTTTCTGCCATAAAACTTCTTGGTTATCTTCTTCATTTGCAATAACTTTATAAGCAGATTTCACCGTGAATTCTCCATTTCTTGTGTGCTTCCATCGAATAATCTGTCTCCCCTGCTCAACTTCGGAGCCCTCCTGCACAAATCTCCAAGCCGCCTTGATCCCTGCCCATGTATTCGATCCTATCCTCTGCATATCAATTTGAGGCATTAAATCATTTCCACATTTATATTTGCTTCTAATAACTCTTACCCATAAGTCATCCTTTTTCTTGATAAGATTCCAACCTAATTTGGCCATAAAAGCATGATTCTGGGTTTTAACATGTCTCAAACCCAAGCCACCATTACCCTTTGACTTGCACACCGTTTCCCAAGGAACAAGATGAATTTTCTGCTTTTCCTGAGTTGTACCCCACAAAAAACTTCGATTTTTACTCTCGATCATATCACATGAACCAAAAGGTATAGATGCCGTTTGCATTGTATAAGCTGGAATAGCTGATGTGACAGCCCCTACCAAAGTAGCACGACCAGCTAGAGATAACGAATTAACTTTCCAATTAGATAACCTCTTCTTCACTTTATCAACAACCTCACTGAAGCTCTCCTTAGTCACCCTTTTATGATGCAGAGGAACTCCCAAGTATTTGCCAAGATCCGCTGCCATTTGGAACCCCAGAATATTGCTCAACTCAGTGCGTCGATTGTGATTCACATTCCTGGAGAAGAAAACTCTAGTCTTCATAACATTGACCTTTAAACCTGAGCTTGCACAGAATTCATCTAGACAAGCCTTAACTTCATTTGCCTGGAAAACAGAAGCTTGACCAAACAAAACAATATCATCAGCAAAAAATAAATGAGAAATAGGAGGCCCATTCTTGCATAACCTTATTGGTAGCCAGTTCGTTGTTTCCATCCTATCTTGAATCATGTGAGCCAGCCGTTCCATGCAAATTACGAATAAATATGGAGATAAAGGGTCCCCTTGTCTCACACCACGGGAAGTTTTAAATAAATCACCTTTCTCTCCATTCCATAATAATTGCATTGAAGGCGTCGAAACACATTGAGAGATAATTCTGACCAGATTAGGAGGAAATGAAAGATCGTTCAAACATTGTTCCAAAAAACTCCAGTTCAGCCTATCATAAGGCTTCTCCATATCAATCTTAATTGCCATGTAGCCACGTTTACCTTGCATAGTCCTCATTGAGTGAACAACCTCCTGAGCTACAATAATATTGTCGGAACTGTGTCTGCCTGGGATAAAGCTGCATTGGTTAGGACTAATAATTTTTGGAAGGACGACCCTTATACGATTAGCAATAACCTTGGTAAGGATCTTGAAGATAACATTACATAAACTGATAGGACGAAGATCCTTTAACTCTTCCGGAGATTCCTTTTTTGGTATAAGAACCAGAAAAGTATTATTTATGCTTGCAATTTCTTCTGGATGCTCCCAGATTTTTTTAATAAACCCATAAACAGATGTACCAACGTGATTCCATTGACTCTGATAAAAGAGTGCATTAAAACCATCCGGTCCCGGCGCTTTCAGCGCTCCCATATTAAAAACCACCTCTTTAACTTCTTCATCCCGAATAACTTTACCTAAAAGAAAGAGGTCTTCATCTTCAATTCTTGGATATGTATTGTGACAATGGATTTTCTCCCTCTGCATTCGTTCCTCTGTAAACAAAGTAGTAAAATAAGAAGAAGCCATCTCTTTAATTAATTGCGCTTCATATACCCATTCTCCATCCTGATTCCGAATAGCTCCAACAAAGTTTCTTTTTCTTCTTCCATTAGCCCTAGCATGAAAGAATTTCGTATTTCTGTCTCCACTCACTGACCAATCAGAGCGTGCCTTTTGAGCCCATAATAATGATTCCTGCAATAAGACACCCTCAAGCTCGCCCCATAAAGAAGTTTGAAGATTTTGAAGCTCCATAGAAATCCCATAATGATTCTCAACTCTAGTAATCCCATTAAGACGACGCATTATCTCCCTTTTCCTCTTATCCGTATGACCGAATACATTTTTATTCCAACTTCTACAATCTTCAGAAAATAGAGTGATTGTCTCCTTCCACTCGCCAGTCGTTCTCCAATTTTCCTTGACAAATTCTTCAAACTCATCATGTAATACCCAAGCCGCGATAAACCGGAATGGTTTATTAATCTGTCTCGTCCTGCTAAACCCTTCCAAACGCAACAGAATTGGACGATGATCAGATTTATACCATGGTAAATGAGTAACACTAGCATTAGGAAACATTTCAACCCATTCATTTGATCCAAGAACACGATCAATTCTGCTCTGAGAATCAGTTCTATGCCACGTAAACTCTGGTCCATCAAACCCGAGATCATTCAAAACAACAGCATCAACAAAATTAATGAACTCTCTATCTGGCCCAATATTCTCACCCACAGATCTTCTTTCATTTGTCATCAGAGTAGCATTAAAATCACCACCAATAGCCCAAGGCCCGTGTATCCTATTTCGCAACTCAAAAAGATCATGCCACAATTTTCGTCTTTGCATTAAAATCGGGCTAGCATAAATAAGAGTCAGATCCCAAGTTCTACGATCATTCCCACAGATTCTGATATGCATAAATTGAGGATTCTTCACTAATACCTCAACTTTTCCCACCTTTTCAGACCACACACACCAAATCCCACCCTTGAAACCTTCTGCATCAATAATTTCAACAAATTGAAATCCCAGCTTACCAGCTATTTGGACTGCTTTATTCCCACTGCACCTAGTTTCAAAAATTGCCATAAAATCCACATTATGGAACCGAGACATTTCCCTTATGAGATTAGGAAAAAGGCGAGCTCCTGTGCCCCGCGTATTCCATAAAATGAAATTCATTAAGACAGATTATGGATTTTTGGGGCGGAATCCCCCATCAAAGCAACTTCATCCACTCTAACAATCCCACCTTCAGACAAATTAAATGAAGAAGGGTCATCATGATGATCTGTAATTATCATACCTTGATCCACTATATAACTAGTACTTTGCAACATGTCTCCCTGTTCCATCTCCATGTGTAGATTTCCCGCTTCATTATAACGTGATTCTTCAGTAGCCTCCAAGGTTTCACTAGGCCTTACTTCCAAAGCAGAAAAAGGATTTAGGGAGATCAATTCGCTAACATCATTGTTTCCAATCCCCCCTCCTTTTGTTACATCATGAGAAGGTAATTTTCCTCTAGTCATGTTCATTTTTTCTCTTGCACGTCTCTTAATCCCGGTTAGTCTTTTTTCTCCCACAGGAACCCACTTCTGCTCTGTAACATTCTTATTAATATCCTTCTCAACTTGACGCCTTCTCTCATTAACTCCCTCACTCCCATCCTTCTTTTCAACCGTCTTTCCCTTATCCTTGGCTAAATTAAGATCATTTTTCTTTTGCGAACCCTTCTGACTTGTAACCCCTTTTTTTACCTCCTCCATTCGAGCTTGTTCCTACTAAATCCACTTTATTAAAATTTCCACTAACCTCCCGTCTAACCAGCATATGTGGCCCAAAATTTCCACCCTTTGATTCACTTTTCTCAGTACTCTCAGCATCCTTCCTCAAATTATCCCTCCCCTCATCAGAGAATTTTTCCGGAGCTTTATTTGGACGAATCTCCCCATTCTCCTTCATTTGATCTGAAACTTTATGTTGACATACCCCTATATGATGGCCATATTGCCCACAGTGAAAGCAAACAAGATGTAATCCCTCATACTCAATCTTCCTGTCCTCCCCAAAATGGTTGAAAAAAGGTAATAAAGGTTTCTGCAAATCCAACTCCACACAAATTCTAGCAAAGCCTCCTTTCTCTGAAAACGCTGTAGTTCTATCAATTTTCAGAGTTCTCCCCACAAGGTTTCCAAGTCTTCTTAGTGATTCAATACTGTAAAGTTCCGCCGGTAAATCCGGAAATCGAATCCACACGGCTATTTTCTTTTGATAATCCGCCTTCCAAGGATTAAAGTTTGGCCGCCAACGTTGTATCATCAAATAATGGTCAGCAATCATCCAAGGTCCTTCCAAAAGAGCATAATCTCTATCCTCTCTTGTGGAAAACGACACAATAAAATATCCATTACTTAAAGGGGTAACTTTCATCGGACTCTTTGGATTCCACATTCTTTCCATTCTCTGCCTCATAAAACCAACTCTGAATGACTTCCCCAAAAGCTTAACAATCAGAGAATTTATGTATGGTTTACACCAAGCTTCATATTCTTCCGCTGAAAATTTTAACTTTGGATATTTCCCTCCTTTTTGCCAAGTGTCCCCTGCTTCATCACCATATATATTTTCTTCTTCAACCTCAACATTCTCGGACGTACTTTTGCTACTCATTTTCGCACAATAATCTTTCCATCCATTAAGGGCATCACAAGTTGACATGTTTATTTCCAGAAATCCAGAGTCTCCAAGACTCAACAATTTGTCCCGGTACGTGAATTGAGACCCAGGATTATGGTTTCCATAAACCTTATCAATCCCTTCCCTCCTGCTTCCTGTTTTCTCTGCCTTACTGTTAAAAACCGGAGACGAACCCCCATTTCCATTCTGACTCCCAACACCCCCACTGTCACTCCCCTTCCCTCCACCGCTCGCACCAGACTCTCGCTCTCCGTTTTCTCTCATAAATGGAAATTTTTTTTTCTTAAAAAAAACAAAAACTAAACACTAAAAAAAAACTGATGAAAAGAAAGGAAAGCTGACCGAGATCACCACAGATCACTCAGATTTGGAACTGAAAGGAATCAAGCAGACCGTTGAAGATGATCAAGCACAGCGACGAGCTCCACAAGCAGCCGATGATCCTTGACTCTGAAGCTCCTTCTGCCTGAAAATATTCCGGCCACCACACAAGATCCGGCGAGGACAGATCAGGACACCCACCCACGGATCTGCTCAACAAACGCCAACATCCACAGCTCACGACAGAAAAAGACCACAAGAACTACAACACAGAACTACCGCCTCATATCTGACACCCACGACGTCGGCAAACCAGGCTGGGAGAAGCACTAGCAAGCTCAACTGGATCTGATCTGATTTCAGCAAATATCATAAACAAGAACCGAACCAAGCCAAGGCTCCGACAGCAGCGTCAACGGCACGGTGAACCACACCGACGGAGAAGCTAATGGAGCACCGACGAAGATGAAGATGAAGAAGACCGTTGCACCTTTCGGTCTCAGCTCTGACACCAAGCCAATTCACTCTTCACTCCATTGTTTTAATTTTTAAAAATAAATATTGTTACTCTATAACTAACGTCAATTTGAAACTTGCCTAGAAACTTCAAAGTTGATTGTTAAACATACATAGTACTCTAATAATAAAAACCGAGAAAGGGTCAACTTCATATATAATATAATCTCTCCCCCTCTTTCTATAGGAGAGTGGGTCTATATATATATGTAACAACACAGAACCAATCTGTGTTTCTTGGGTTCTGAACAACAATGTTATATTTATAAATATATATTTCTAAATACATTGACTAATTGGATGGAATATATACTATTATTTAGGTGATGCCGAAATGGCCGTTTATTGAACTATATTGTTCATAATGAGACTCCATTCATCCTTCATTATGGATCTATAGCTGTTTATTATTAGAGATGGCTCACTTTATTTATTTAAACAAGCTAGATCTTCCTGTGCGTTGTATGAGAAGTGTTGTTCGAGGTGATGCATACTAAAATATTATTTGTTTGGCTCAGACACATGGAAATAGAATTTAGTAAGAATCTCTATTCATTTAGAAAATTATGAATTTATTTTTTAGAAATCCGATTGGTTGCTTATGAAGTTAATTTCTATCATTCTTGAAGAACAACAAAAAAATTTAATTTTAAAGTTATCAATATTTCAATTAATATCTAAGTTGAAGTATTAGTTATTGTCATATTATTATTCCAATTATTATACTAATTGATAGTTTTTCCATTAACTTCATTTTATATATTTTCAAAAATCTATAATGCATTTGAAAAATAATGAATTTCTTTTTATGAGGTCTAATTGGTTGCTCATGTAATAATTATTACCATTCATGAAAGTCGAAAGCCAATTTATTTTTTTAATCAACAATATTATTTTTAAATATTTTTAATTTCTGGATTAATACCCTAATTGTAATTTTTTTGGTTTTATTTAATATTCTAATTATTGATCAATATTCCAAAAGGTCATTGTCCACCTTTGTGGTATTAATACCATTGATGGAGACTTATTTTTGGTCCTCCAATTAAAAAAATTGGGAATCACTATTTCAAAATCAAATCATTATCATGGACATAACTTTTAAAAATTATTGCACTAATAACCTAATTATTAATATAATTATTAATATAATTAATGGAGATTCCTACAATCATGGAAGGTGAAGTTCCTTGGCATGCTGAGATCACAATTATATAATTTTTTTGGTCAGATATTAATATAATTATGATTCCTGATTTAATGTCTGATTTCAAATTCAATTTATTTGCTTCCTTATATTCAAACCCTGATAATTGTGTATGAACAATTTTGACGGTGTGATTATTTGCCATGTCAATCAAATATGAAGTAAACCGTTTAACCCAAATTTGATCACATTAATATAATTTTTAATATAATTTATTTAACTAATAACCTAAAATCATGGAATATGGAGCTCTTGGACCAATTCAATTTGCTTCATTTCTAATAGTCAAACCCCAATTATAATGGATGTGCAACTTTGATGGTATGATTATCTGACCCATTTGTGAGTTAAACGGGTTACTAAGCGAGTATTAAAGGATTTCTAATATAAAGTTGATTGATTAACATATTTCATATATTTATAAAGATTTATATTAATATATATATATATTTGGATCAAATAAAAAATTATAATTATAACCTCACTCAAATAATATTGTCACAACTTCTTCCAATTATTTCATGCCTGAACCATAAATAAATAAATATATATATATATATATATATACACATATAGAATATTTGCACACGAATAAATTAGTCAATGAAGGCTCTCTTCTCTTATTATTTGCAACTTGTAATTAAGTTCGTGGCGACAAAGTTTGTTACTAGGAATTGATGGATATTGAGGGCTGCATAAAGATCGGGTTGGACTGGGCTAGACATTAACCCAAAGCCCAATCCAAAAAGAGACCAGGTTTGATTGTTTGATCCAAGATTGGTTCACAAAAAGTTTGAAGAGGTAACCCACATTAATTATCTTGTGGGTCAAGAGCATCACTTTCAAATAGCGAGATACTAGGGCCATAGAAGTTGTCCTCTTCATAATTATCTTGTTTCTTACTTTTCTTATCTTCAATCTCCTTCAAATTTTGTTTCAATCGGTAGCAAACAACAAAGGGCACCTTTTCACAGCTTATTGTATCACCTTTTTATCCAGCAAGGTGTTGTTTCATTTGATGGATTCCCCCACCAGCAAATTCCTTTACACAATATAAACATTTCAAATATTTCTTTTCACCTTAGGTCTTGTTTGGTGCTTCAATACAATGCTTCCATACAGGGTCTGTCTTTAATCTTACATGCTTCGATGATACTTATACTTGTTCAGATGACATTTTCTATAATATAGGTACAAAATGAGTATGAGATTGATTTGAACTTGAAAATAAATATATCACGAAAACATAAACTTTGAAATAAAGAGGCAAACAATAGTATATTATTTGCAGATGTATGTAAATAAATGAGATAAAGAAAAAGTTTAAAATGCAAACTGTACAACTATGGAAAAAGGTGTACAGTAGCTTATTCATCGAGCCTCCTCTTTCTTTTTTTTCAAAATTAGTGACAGGACAATAAAATAGAATCAGTGGTCCCTCATGCGTTTTCTCTTGTAAGCTTGGGACTCGTGCCCCTACCTTCACAGTGGTTCAAAGAAAGAACCATTGCACATTTGCACATGAGAGAATATTTAGGTTTCTGTCTTGTTGATTTGGGCTTTCTTTTGGTGGAATGGCTTTACTTTTCTTCAATCAGATGTGGATTTTTTTCCCCCAAGTGTTTCTGAATAATAGAATTGAGCCGTTCGGTTTTTTAAAGTGCCTAAAGCCATTAGGTGTGGACAATTTCGGGAAAAGTCATTTTCTCTCTCACTTTCGGCCCCATGCTTTTTTTTTTCTCCCAAAATTTTCTCCCCTATTTTCTCCACTGATCCTAACAGGGGAAAATCAGTTTTCCTTCCCATTTACCCCTGCGTTTCTCCTCTCCAAATTTTCTCTCTATCCAAAGAAAACCTCTCCTCCCCTACCCTCCTCCATTGCCAAACACACAAGGACGCGGTCTGGGGAAACGTCAAGTCAGCGCATCGGTCCGCAAGCAGAAAGACGCAACGTGAAAACATCGACTTGACTCCTCTTTAAAACGGAACTGCGAGCGAGCCTTGTGGTTTCCTTGTGAATCCATCACAACTTCAATTAATTTAGCCATGGCATCTTGTTTGTCTTTTGAGTCCTCCTCCATATCCAAATACGATCAAGTGTTCATAATTCTGAGAGATCCCAAGGATCGTGTAGAAGCGTTTCTTAAAAATAAATTGAGAGATGTTGGAATCACAAGAATCGTTAACGACGAATTAGGGTATCCCTTATTTTGCACCGTCCCAACGACAAGGATACTGATGGTTTTGTTCACACCGGATTTTCTCGAGTCTTTGGAGTGTTTTCTTGAACTGGAGTCCAGAATTGTTGGTTTGCGGAGCGGCTCGTTGTCGTTGTTGCGTCTGTACTGTGGAGTGAGCAGGGAGCAAGTACGTGAGAAGATGCGGCCTATGTCGGGGTTATTCGCCAGCGTTGATTCCCTACCTGGCTTCAAACTCTCCCTTGATTTCCGGTAATAAATCATCCTGTTTTGCTCGTCTTCCCTTCCATTTATTTTGCTTTTTATTACTATTTCAAATTTAATTTCTTTTCACAATCTTGATATTTTCTAACGTAGAGGGTTTTTACTTTTTATCAATATGCTTTAAAAGTTGCATCTGATGTCAAAACTTAGGGTTGGTTTGGTGTGAGGGATTTGGAGGGGAAGGGAGGGGAGGGGGGGTTTCTATGAGTTGAATTTTAAAAGATTAAAGAAGTGGGATAATAAAGTTTTAATAAAGAAAATATATAAGATAAAAGAGTAAGAAAAATTAATTAAAAATTTTTAACTCTACTTCTCTAATTTTTTTAAATTCAACTCAAAAAAATTTTCCTTCCGTCCACTTTCCCTCCTCTTCCCTTAGACCAAACAAGCCCTTGAGGTTCACAGGTTTCTTCCGATTGTTAAACCAATAATGCAATAATTAAATGAAAATTCAAGACAAATTAATTATTTATATAATATACTCGTTTTGGTTCACAATATAAATATAAGTCCCTTCTATAAGGATCACTTAATCTACTATATAAATTATTTGAAGAGTAATTAATGCTTATTTATCAGTTTTATCATGTAATTAATGTGAAAATATCACTGTTTTCAAGACCGGACCGGACCGGCCAGTCCAACCATGAAACCGTCGGATCGGTGGTCCGACCGGTCCGGTTTGACTACTGACCCCGATTTAACCGGTTTTCTCACGGTTTGACTGGTTTTTATAATTTTTTATTTAAATTTTCATATAAATAATTCTAAAATATTCCCTTTCTCACCTGTCTAGCCCCGGTTTAGCTTCGGTTTGACCCCGATCTAACTCACTAACCCTTGACCTAGTACTCCGACCGGTTCAGTGACCGGTCCAGGTTTCAGAACCTTAATAAATATGATGTTTTATATTTTTCTCTCTCCTTCAATATTAATATCTCATTTATATGGGTAACGTTGAAATTTTCTTTTAATTTAGGATAAATTTATTGTGTTAACTACTACCTTCAGATCTAAATATAGGATATAGTTATGCTCTACATTTAGAGCCAGAAAAGTGTTAGGTCTTATATTTAGAACGGGAGGAGTACCATTTTTTTTTATTCAGATGAATTAGTTGAAGTGATTTACATTATGAATTAGAGAGACTACAAGAAATACGTCCATAATGAAACTAAAGTATATGAAATTTTCAATGAAATAACACTATATGGACTTGTTTTTGAGAGGGTTATATTTGGTATTATATTTTATAAATTTTTTCAGCATATTTATGAGTCCCAAAAAACCGTCCAGTTTTCTAAAACCTATTACAATTCCGGTGAAATTTTGGGTCCCTGCAACTATGAAATTGAATTTTACAGTCCAAAGTGAGTCGTTAATGAGTCCAATCAATGGTTCATCCTGCTCGACACCCCCAGCCGTTCTTAGATCCTCCTTTTTTGGTGATTGTCATGCCACTTATTGCCACAGTCTTGGATAATCAGATTGTTCACTGTACCCAAACCTCAATGCAAGAGGAGAACCAAACCAACAACGAGTAGCCCATACGTAAAAATAGCAGATGTTCTCCTGTCTCCTCTTGCCTTCTACAAATGCTGCAAATGGGGCTCCTTGCACATCTTTTATACAGTTCCCTTTTTATTTTTTTTATAGCAAGTTTAAGTTCCTTTTGGTGATACAAGTTTCATCGAAAACAATAGCTGCTTTTACTTATATATCTTTTAATAATGCAAACACCATTAATTGGAGCATTGCATAAAATAGCCCTGGCAAAATTATCTACCACCACAGGCTGTTTTGTACAACTCTCTTGTAAGATTCAAACGGGTAATTTGTATAGAATATAAAGCTTTTAAAGCAATTTTGATTTAATACTCATAAATCACATGGAATTATAATTAATAATAACTTATACTTGAGTAATATGTCAAGATCAGTATATATAAAAGCAAAATTGAAATAAAGCATGAGTAGTACAAAATTTATTTTGTTGGTTGAGTTTGTTATATGTTAGTTAACTTCGATAATTGGCTAAAAGATGAAGAAAACTGAATAATTGTGATCTCAGCTTCAAATTTTATTGATAATATTCAGCTGACACAAATAGTAGGAGAACTGGGTTTTTCTACAAAAAAAGAAATAGAACCTACAATTGTAAATGATAGATATCAGATCTGATCAAATGTGGTTATATTAGACAATATTTAGCTCAAGTTATTTATATCAACTATATCAAGTTCGTCAATCATATATAATCATATATAACCATGTGTTCTATTTTCAAAATATCATCATTTAACTATAAATTCACTTGACATAAAAAAAGGCACATGATCATGTGTGATAGGAGAACTTAGCATAATAGATATAAGGAACTTGACCTATATTTTGTTTTTCATTTTATTTCCCTAACTAACATAAAAGATAAAAATGCAATAATTTTCTTATCAACAACTAATTAATCAGTGAAGTGTGAAACCCATCTAAATGGGCTTTGGGCTTTAGTTTGACGGCTTCGGCCTTCCAACATCAACTTCAACGTCCAGCAAATATACATATTTATCCTTGTACAATCAAATATTTATTTAATATTGAATATATTATGTGCGAATAAATCGTCTTTATTTTTGTAGAGGTAAAATTAAATTCATTGATGAAATTCGGTTCATGTTAGCCTTCAAACATTTTCTTATTAAAATTATACAGAACTTTTAAACATGTTACTCTACACGCATATCATTTTTTTGCTATTATAGTCTGTACCACACTTTTAAGGATTCTTGGTAGAATTTATTCTTATATAACTTGTTATTGTTGCTAAAACTGAAATTGAGCTGATTGATGAAGTCATTGAAACTTTTACAAAGAAGTTAGGTGACAACAAATGCCTATTTGTTGCTCATCATCCAGTGGGATTAAAGTCTCGTATGCAAGATATCATTCAATTGCTACAAAGTAAATCAAAAGATGTTATCATCGCAGGCATCTGAGGGATGGGGGGATTGGTAAGACAACGATTGCTAAAGCCATCTACAATCAAGTTGGTCAAAGTTTTGAAGGAAAGTGTTTCCTTGCAAATGTAAGAGAAGTTTGGAAGCAAGATAATGGTCAAATTTATTTGCAAGAACAACTTCTTTCGGATATCTATAAATCAAGAAGGAGGACACTATCTAATGTAGAAATGGGGAAAACTCTACTACAGGAAATGCTTTGTAAGAAAAAAGAGCTTGTTGTACTTGATGATGTCGACAATGAAAACCAACTCAAAGCATTATGTGGAAGTCGGGAATAGTTTGGCCCAAGTAGTAGAATCATAATTACAACTAGAGATGAACACTTGCTCAAGATCTTTAGAGTAATTCATCTATACACTATAAAAGAATTGGATGACAATGAATCTTTTGAATTTTTCTGTTGACATGCATTTAAGCAAGAAATCCCTAAACAAGATTTCAATGAACTTTCAAGAATGGTAGTTTCTTACTACGTGGGGTTGCCGCTAGCTCTTGAAGTGCTTGGCTCCTGCTTATTTGACAGAGAAATATCGATTTGGAAAAGTGTTTTGGAGAAATTACAAAAAATTCCAGATGATCAAGTCTATAAAAAGCTTAAAATCAGCTATGATGGTTTGAGTGATGATACAAAGAAAGAAATATTTCTTGACATATGTTGTTTCTTTATTGGGAAGGACAAAAGCTATGCAACACAAATATTAAATGGATGTGGACTTCATGCGGATATTGGAATTATTTGTCTGATAGAGCGAAGCCTTGTAGGAGTTGGAAACAAAAATAAGCTTGAAATGCATGACTTATTGCGTGACATGGGAAGAGAAATCATCCGTGAGCAATCACCAATGGAGCCTGAGAAACGAACTAGACTATGGTTTTATGAAGATGTGTTGGATGTGTTGAGAAATGAAACTATAAGAATATTTCTCAATGACTTAATTGCATTATTTTCTTATGTTTCTTCATTAATCAATGTGCTCTTACTGTCGTTGTGTCGCCAATTGTGAGCTTAAATTTTATCTCAATGACTTATTCACTATAAGATTTCACTTTCATTATTTTCCGTTTCTTTTTATTTCGCAGGGAACAAAATCTATCAATGGATTGACTTTAAACATGTCAAGGAATAATTCATTATACTTGAGTGCCAGAACGTTTAAGAAGATGGAGAAGCTTCGTTTGCTTCAACTTGATAGCGTACAACTTACTGGAGACTATGGTTATTTGTCAACAAATTTGAGATGGCTTTGTTGGCATGGGTTTCCCTTAGAAGGAATACCAATAAACATCAACTTAGAAAAAATAGTTTCCATTGACTTAAAGTAGAGTAATCTTGTAAAAGTATGGGAGAAAAGCCATGTACATACAATGAGCTCATAGAATGAAACACTATTTATAGCATTTATATTTGTTTCCATCTTTTTATTACTTTATACATATCATTTATTTTATTTTAAACTATTCTATTTGCACAGATGTTGGAAGAGTTAAAAAGTCTCAATCTTAGTCATTCTCATTATTTGACAGAATCACCCAACTTTTCAAAGATACCAAATCTTGAAAGGTTAATATTCAAAGATTGTCCATGTTTGTCTATAATTCACCCTTCCATTGGTGATCTCAAATATATTGTGCTTCTAAATTTAAAGGACTGCAAAAGCCTCAGGCACATCCCAAGAAGTATATATAAATTGAAATCCTTGAAGACCCTTAACCTTTGTGGTTGTTCAAAGATTGACAAGCTAGAAGAAGACATTGGGCAAATGGAATCTTTGACAACTTTGGTTGCAACTCAAATTGCTATAGCACAAGTGCCATTCTCGTTGGTGAGATTGGAAAGACTTAAACATGTGTCTTTGTGTGGTTATGAAGGGTTACCTTGTGATGTATTCCCATCTCTTGTTTTGTCTTGGATGTCACCAACACATCGTTCAATGTCATTGTCTCGAGCATTTCAGATCATACCATCTTTAATTAGGGGTCTATCACATCCTTCTTTTTCAAGAAGATATGAAATAGTAGAATCAAGACCAAACACATCTCAAGCTTCATGTCAAAATGCTCCAGCATTACTTGAATTCCCTGAGCAAGTACAGAAGGAAAGGTCAGAAACATCGATGACTTCTCTGACTATTCAAGTAGGGGGGTTCAACAAAACTATTGATGCTCTTCTAAATCAAATTTCAAAGGTATTTCTCTTTATCTTAGCTCTCTGCTACCACATATACATAATAATTTCAATATCGACAGGATGCATTTCTGCCATACATTTTTAAATAGTTGTTGAGTAAATGTTTTGGAGAGTTGAAGGTACAATAATATAGAATGTGCTTGCATCAACATTATATCTATGTTATAATGTTAGATCATACTTTTAGCAATTTCTTGTTTTTGTACGTGTAAACGCACGTGGTGTAATGAACACTATATTTTTCATTCATCCCAATAACAAAATGCTTTCATTAACCATTGAAGTTTTGCTTATTGGTTTAGATTGTCATTTTCATTATGTTCTCGATTGAATGGGGTGACTCTTTTCTTGTGTTTATGGAATAGAAATGGAATGATGGTGGTCTTGGCTTTTCTCTTCCAATAGACAATTGTTTAGATTGGCTAGTTTTTGCAAATGAGGGATCTTTTGTATCATTTGAAGTTCCTCAAGTTGTTGGTCGCTGCTTAAAAGGAGTGGTCCTCTACATTATCTATTCATCTCTTCAAGATAGCATGGCATCTGTAAATTCCGTTGGTATTATGATAAATAATTTCACAAAGGATACCATGGATTTATACAAGTGCGAAGTTGCAACAACTTCTGCAGATGAAGAATGGCAGAGCATGGTATCTAATTTTAGAGCCTGAAAATGAGGTGGAAGTTGAAATTAAGCTTGGTCATAAACATATAGTGGTGAAGAAGAATGAAATCTATCTTGTATACGTTGAAGAGACTGACTAGCTAATTACCTCTAAATGACATTAAAGCATTTAAGGTACATTTGTTATCTTTTATTTAAATAGCATTTTCATGATATAGGATTTTCTTTTGCTTTTTTTTTTTGTTAATAATATTGTGTTTTTTTGGGTATAAAGGATATTGCTTCAAGTTCACGGCATCGCTTAAGTAAAAGGTAAGTGTTCTACAAAAAAAAAGTATGTGAAGAGTGATAGGTTGAGGGCTTTCTGACTATTTGTTGTGGAAAGCAAAGAAAGCACACATAATGTCCACTTCCATTGCTTATATCATACTACCTCTGATCTTTAATATAAGATCCGACTGACTTTTCTTTTTAAAGATTAAAGAAGCTAAATTAGTTACATTAAAGTATTTATATTTATCATTTTTCTTCATACTAATTTGCATTACTTATAAACTGATATATAATATAATTATAAACAACATATGCTATGATTAAGTAATTTATTTAGTTTCATTATTCTTCATAAGAAAGAGTCAACTGGCTCTTATATTAAGGATTGGAGGTGGTATATAATACTCTCTTCATCACTTTCATCCTCCCTGTTATGAATATCTATTTATATATTTTGTCAATAATAGTTATAATGGTTCAACGGCTAGAGACTCATTTGGGATGAAATTTCATTCGACAGCTTAGCCATATGCTCCTTATACACTTTGGGATTCAATCTTGTGAAAGAAAAAAAACAGAGGTGCAAATTGATTTACAATCTCTATTGTGTAGAGGGTATCTTCAAGAAAGATCAAACTCTTCCAATTGATATGATATCACTTAACTTCAAGCTTCTTGCTCCAATAACAGTCTGGCCACATGGTAAATACCATTATCCTCATTTTGTCCTCTCTTTAACTCTCTATTAATTGTTCAAAAACAGAGATATAGAACATAGCAGATTCCTCGTAGTTATGCACAATTCGCATTGTAAATGTCATGTCTGATATAATTAGCACACTTCAATGTTCATGTTCCTTATTTGTAGTTTCTCTCTTCAAAGCATTTTATATCATATCTTAAACATATATGATAGTTAGTGGTACACGATGGATAGAGAGAGAATCATTTCCCTTTTTTTTTGTAAGAGAGAGATCCAGTTCTTTATTCCACATAGGGATGGAAATAGGTTAGGCCCTTATCAAGGGCCTACAGCCTAGCCTAGCCTATTTATTTAATAGGCCAGGCCAGGCTAAGGCTCGGGCCCTTTGTCAAGCTTATTTAGGTAAACAGGTCAGGCCTATTTTTTTAAAGCCTAACCTACAGGCCTACAAGTCTAGCCTTTTTTTTTTTTTAAATTTATACTATTATATAAATTATTTATACAATTACAAACTTAGCTTTGCCTTAGGTTTCACATCTCATCATTCACCCCCAAACTCAACATTTTTATTTATTAGTCGAATACATTTACCTCTCTTCTTTTCAATCGCCCAAGACTACAATGTTAGCTCACTCCATTTCCCTTGATTTGCGTCATTCGTTGAAATATAATAATTGCTATAAGTTTATTTTATTGATGCCTCAATAAAATATTATAATCTTAGTAGGAGAAGTTTGTCTCAGCTTCTAGAGGAAAAAAGAGGTAAACTACGGTTTTATATGCCACTACTTGTTATACTTAGTTGATTTTTAAAAATATATTTTTTTAGATCGGTTTTTCTTATTCTAACTGGCTTGGATAATTGTTGTCACTAGGTGTTCTTTTTCGTACTAAACTATTACTGGTGAGAATACATCATAATTAAATTTTTAAGACATAATGTAGGATTTTAAATATGTTTGAGAGGTTGTAAATGAATATGGAGGCATATTTAAATGCTTACATTTTAAATAGACCCTTAAACAGGCTTCAGGCCTTGTCAGGTCTTTTAAAAGCTCAGGCCCGAGCCTAAAAGAAAGCCTATATGTAGGCTTAGGCCCAGGCTCTAGATCTCTATTGCAGGCCTAGGCCTATTTAGCTAAAGCCTAACTTGGCCTAACCTAATTCCATCCCATTTCCACACCCCACTGTGTACACACGTTCTCTAATTATACTGGCTATCTAATATCTGTCCACTTGTTGTGTAACAGAAGTGGTTACAATGTTTCCTATTGCCGATTAAACTGTAACTGAGTAACTAATAGGCCCTATTCCCTAATGAGACGAAACAGTTAGTACTTTGTTGTTTTTGGACAAAACATGTGATTTCTAGTAGAATCTGAAGCACTATGACATGACAGATGCTATAAAAATTTATCAGACATGATCTATGCTTCTCTGTCTGGACAAGTTTTCTTATTCGTAGTGGAATGCTCATTTGCTTGTTGGTGATTGATTTGCTAGTGGAATCATCAATTTGGGTAAGGTACAAGTGGCTCAGATTTTAACATTCAACAAGTTTTTTCATGTGCTTTAGTAAGGTCTATAATATTTGTCTGAGGCTTAAAATATGTTGCTCTAGTGAGTTGTCAAAAGTTTTCAAGACTGGGGAGAGCTTTAGTTAGTTAGTCTTTGAGAATGAAGATATCGGGGATAGCTTTTGCAAGGACCCAAAAATATAAATGAGATAATTATGTCAATAATATGAAAATATGATATCAATGTGAGGTTGTATTGGTTCTAAAATTAATGAAACATTTAATTATCAATATTTATCTATTTGATGTAAACTGAAAACAAAAAACATTTGGTAGCTTGGTGGGACTAAATATGACAAAATATGTTTCGTGATTTTTTTTTGGCCGAAATGACAATTCCATTATAATAAAAACTGAGTACAGAAACAGAACAGACCCTGAAATTCAGAAACTGAAACAAAAGCTAGCCAGCAAGCAAGAAGAACAACCAGAACAGATAAAAAACTAGGACAAATGCTTAAACCATACGGATTAAAGGTGAGAAGGCTAACTTTCATTCCACCATGATCAAAGGAATGAAACAATAGAGGGTGGTTGTCCAAGGACATGCTCGCTCGAGCCCACCCCCTGTGATGACAATGCTGCGAAACTAAATGCAGCTTCCAAACACCTTCTACATTAGAAGGGTAACGAAACAAATGGAACTTGAGAACAAATTCCATAGCTCCAGTAATCATGGTAGAATAAAGCCAGCGTCCCTCACAGACAAAATTAATCCATGGAGAAAGGCAACAACAAAACCAGATAGACAACCACAATAGACACACAAACAAAACACAAAGCATAACTTTAACAACTGACAGGGGTGACCAAGACTCTAAGTGCAAAACCAGAGGCCCCCTCCACCCCCAGTAGCACCAAGAAGCAATTCTCATGGAACCTTGGTGGCTGTAGGGCAGCCACCAAACATCAGAGAAAAAACCATTGGAGGGTCATCCTGAGCAGTAGACCAGCCTTGCATACCTTCCTTCTTCCTTTTCCTCAGAGCTTCTCCACGCCTCATCCCTGGCATCTTCAGATTCTTTAGAGATTTGGCCACAACCCACCTTGCAACTCCAATCAGTAGCGCTGAAATCACAGTCCCTTTCACCCTCGCTTGCAGAAATGAAGAGCTGTAGCGTCGATTGGCAAGAGGAAAACCAATGATCCTTGGAGTCGCAACCACCGACCCCTGTTTCGATCCTCCATGAAGATCGCCTTGAACCCCCATAACGCTAACGCCAACCACCTTCCTTCCCTCACCTGGTGAAACCCCGTGCAAGGAAACTCGGAAGCCCCTTGCCACCATCGCCGATTGACTGCCCATGGATGATCCGGACGAGGACGGAGCCTCGACAAACTCTAGGAGAAACCCTAGGAGAAACACGCACAGAGGCGAGAGAGTGTGTATGACGTTTCGTGATTTGACTTCACATCTTTACTATATTAAAATGTGCATTTTATATTTGTTCAACACCATTTTAATAACCAAAATGCCCTTCGCATAAGAAAGAGAAAGAACCATAAGATTTTTCTCCTTTTTGCTCTCTTTTCTCCCAAGAGCACTATAAATAGCAGAGGAATCCTCTAGAGCCTGGGAGGATCTGAAATGCCATCTTAGTCACTCTCTCTATCATTCCCTTAAATGGGGTGCCAATGCTCATACGCCATTATTGTTAATCTAAATCGTTCTCTGTCTTTCTTACGAGTGTAGCTGTGTTTTTATTGTCTTCTTCCTCTGTTTTGCAAGATGCTATGTGTGGGGGTACGCTTGAAAAGTCTCCTTCTATTCTCCTTGTCTTATGTTGTCACATGGGGTGGGTAACATATTAAAATTTCTTCTTTTTTCTCGGTGATTGAGCGTCTGAAACATGGGGTGTTTAGATTGGGGCCCATCGGAAAAGAAAAAGAAAAAGAAAGGAAGGGAGTTAATAATATGTTTAATTAAGAAAGTAACTTTATGGAATTGAGAAATGGAAATTGTTATTGAATTATTGATTAACATCACCGTGGCATTTTACATGTGGAAACTGGAAGTTAAGATCTTTAAAATTCTCTGAACAAACTCATATTGTGGAATTGGTTTTGTTTCTCGAGACATTGAAGATTATTGTTAAATAATTTAAGGAATGAGTTTAAGTTATAATAATAAGATTGGTTACAAGATAGTTAATATGAAGTAAATAGGTGTATCATTACTAAATGGAAGATTTTATAAAGCTTATAGAAGCAATAACAATGATTTTGTTTTGGATGTTAGGGGATTAAGGAATGAATATAAGTTGGAAGATGATTAGTAGGAGTAAGTCATATATTTGGGAGTGGAACTAGTGAATGAATAGTGTCTCATTATAATTTTTATAAGTGGTATCTTATTACTTGTTACATTTTTATATTAATTACCACATTTTAGGCATGACTTCATCAAGGAAAGCTTACTAGATTTATTTCATTGTCTCATTGTTATTGAAATAAATAAAGATTTAAGGATTTTATTTATTGTTATTTATTCTTCTTCAATTGGTTCATAGTACAATTCACAATCATATATGAATTGACAATAAAGCTTTCAAGATATGCTTAGTAAAACTTCATGTTGACACGGTTTATTTATTGTGGAAATATTTCTATACGAGTTTATATCAATGTGAAGGATTCTTTTTTGATTAACTTGTGGAATTTGAAGGAAATCCTTTGAAATTGTGAACCTTCTTGCTGGGGTCTTCTTTTATGATATATGCTTTATGAGCTTTCATTATCAGCAAAAGATCTTTTCAGTTGCTAATGGTAAATTGACTCCATGCATGCTTGTAAATGTTTTTGGGAGGATTGAATATAGAATCCTGGTTACTAACAGTAGTATTGTTAGTCTTTGGCGTGCCATGGTTAACTCAAGTTTGCTTGACATTTATGGGCACATTACCCAAGCTTGATATTTGTGGGTCTTGTATCTACACTGGTTTCGTGGCCTCGTGCTGCACTTGTTTGGTTACTTACCCTCGTGGACTGTGTGCCAAATTTTATTCACTAAGAGTATATTGTGATTATTTTACATTTTTAATGAAATGGTGAATATTTAAGGTCAAAGGAATCAAATATTGAAAATTGAAAGTTGAATAGTGTTTTTAGTAAAATCGCCAGTGAGACAGTGAGTTTGTCATGTGGTTTTAGAGGAATAGATGATGAGCAAAAATTATGAAATTTTACAGGGTAAAATTAGACATCTTAAGCTTTAATTCGATAGGTCATATTAATCAATTGAAGCTATGTACAAAAAGATATGAATTTTTGCATTTAGTCCAGAAAATCTGGAAACTCTCTGGAGCAGCAGTCAAACAAATGAAATTTGGGAATGATATGCTTTCAGCTGCCTAAAGTCCATATTTTTCCTTGAAGCTAGACTCAATAAGGGTTCCATAGCCTTTGGAATCACTCCAAAATGATGTCTACAAAATTAGTTATGATTTTTTAAAGTTAGGGCAGAAAATCTGTCAGAATTGGCATTATTCCGAAAATTGAAAATAAAATGTGTTAGAAATTGATTAATGAAATTAAAGATGCCAAATGTCATTATCATATAAAGAGGGGATCAGATTATGATTTATGAAGATGAGCACATGTCCAATTGCGTTAAAATAATGCTACATGAACATAGCAATCATGATTGATGATGGTAAGGATTATCTTGAGTCTAAGGTTGGAATTACTTTGAGTGTAAAGTTGGTCTAGTTGGAAGAAGCAATTGGTTTAGTTGGAGCATAAGAGGGGAGACGGTTTTTTAGGCCAACCAAGGGAGAAGAAAACTAGTTCAATGTCAAATGAAGCTTAATGGAGTAAGTATGTCATAATGTGAAGGAGGTATGGGTTGTGACAAGTGTCATCATAACATCCCTTGATGAAATCAAATGGTGTAGGATGAAAGGAAGATTTTATGAAGCCGTACTCCACCATTCCTCTTGTCATCTCATGCCAAGCAAGAGGGGAAAAAGATGAGTTGAAGTGCAATTGAACATAAGACCATAATGTATGTACACAAAAGTCAAGGAGTTGGTAACTTTGGAATTGAAATAATCATGTAATTCAAAGGAAAATGAGAGAGATATTCTTAAGCTCTTGGTCCATCTTTCTCCACCCACTTTCACGCCTAAACACAAGAGAAAGAGAGGGAAAGTGTCTTGGAGTCTTGAGAAGCTTGAGAGCACAAGGGAGCTTGAAGAAGCAAAATCAAAGGTAAAGGTTGTGAAATTCACATGTTCTTGCCTCTAAATTCATGAGCAACTCTTTCTATCCTCTAATCTTTCTTGAAACATACATATAGCAAGAGGAAAATCAAGGGAAAAAAGGAGAGAGGGAGGACGAAATTGGAGTCTAGAGAGAGGAATCAAAGGTAAACTTATAAACCTTACTCTCTTAGTTGAATTCAAGGTTGTGTTGTTGTTGTGATTGGCTTGTTGGCTTGTATTTGGTTGAGTTTGTAAATTTGGAAAGCCCTAACTATAAGGGGTTATGTTGCCCAAATTTCTTTGAATCATGGTTAAGATGTATTTAAATGAGTTAATAAAGAATTAAAAGTGGAAAAGTATAAGCTTTGTAAGCTAAAACACAAAACTTCCATTTTTCTTTTTTCTTGAGAAACTTTCTGCCATCACTATTCTGGGGGAAGGAGCTGGATTTTCATGAAATATATGGTTCCATTGGATTCGGTAGGCAAAAATAGGTGGGGTTGGAATTGGTCACTTTTTCGGAAAAGGTTGAAAAAATTACGAAAACGCTCCTAAAATCCCTAAACCGAGACTATGAAGGGTATTTTTGTAATTGGACACTGAATTTGGTGATTTCGAGCCTGGAAATGGATTCCTTGGGCGAAAATACATTAGAATAGCCCTAGTTAAAATTTTGGAAAAACGTGCCATCAGGCTGGGTACGGCGGGGCTGAGCTGGGGTCCCGGGGGCATTTTGGTAAATTTTCACCATAGACTAATATAACCACAAGAAACACTATGAAAGAGTCTAAAATGATACTTGGATGGGTTATGACCTATTTCTTGTACATTTAATATTTTAAGACCAAGTTGGAAGCCTGAAGTGACACGTTTTACGAGGCACATTAAAAAGGGATTGAAAGAACTTTGAGGTAGGAACATTATTCTTCATACATCATGCCATAGTTATATGCCTATGTGGATGCCATTGTTTGTAAATGCACTTTATTAATAAACATGATTTGCCTAAAGAGGGGCATTTAGTGCTGGGGTGCACTTACACTAGGAGTTGGCGGAAGTCCAACCGGTGTAGATTGTGGGGCTGGACCCTACTCATGTATACATGACGATGAAGTGTTTATATTATTCATTAATTGGTACATACATTGGCGCATGTCATATTTACTTTTCGCATTTTCTTTGAACAATACCATATTTTACGGGGATTCTTTGGAATCTCACCATTTTTTTCTAAACAAACATCTCAGCGGGTGCCAATACAATGAAAGGCAAAGGTGTAGATGCTGAGAAGTGATAGCATGTGTCTCGAGGCAAGGTTAAAGACGGTGGTTATAATTAGTGTAATTTTAAGATATTTTGGGAACCCTGTAATTATTAAAACTTCTGCTGTATTTTGTATTTTGTCGATGAACGATTTGAGATTTGTAAACGAATACTTTTATCAGTATAATTGTACTTTTCTGTATGCCCATGAAATTCCGTCTTTATTGCTCTTTGATTATCGAAATGGAAACCGGTGTTGACATGTATTCGTAGCCTTGAGCTGCACTTAGTTAGTTACCTTCATGAACTATGTGTCCACACTTATTATTTCGTTCTATAAAAGTCCTACTAAAAGATGAAATATGAAAATTATTGTTTTAAACCAATTCTGTCAGACAAATTATTTTATTATATCTTAGATGAGATTAATGATCCTTTATAAAGTTTTATTTATATTTATGACCGTATGCTATAGAAATTGAAATTTATTGTCGCGTTGTTATATTCAAGGTTAAATATGTTTAAAGTATTTTCTTTAGTACTTTATTAATTTATAGATATGGGATGTTATTCACTGAAAATATTTTGGCTTTAGATAGTACAGTTGTCCCCGTTCCTCCTCCTGATTATTGAAGGACTACACTGTAGAACTGAAGATGAAGTATTGTGGTGATTAATCATTATTTTGATGTAAATTTTAAATTTATGTATTACTACCTCCGGTCCTAAATATAGGACATAGTTTATAGTGCAATTTGCACTACAAACTATGTCCTATATTTAGGACCGGAGGGAGTATATTTTAAAAATCCTGCTTTGGGAGCTTCACGTAAACAATAGCTAGGGTCCTTGCCTTATTGTGTATGCTGTAAATATGTTAGTATGGAGCGGAACTCCTTTATTTGAGCTATTATTGAATGTGTTGCTATAGGATTTCCAAGAGGTCCCAACTGCAAGTGGTTCCGTTGAAATCTTTATAGATCATTTGGGACTTTTGTTTCTCTGAATTGTATTAAAACTTCATATGTTGTATCTTTGAATGCTTATAAGTGTAAAAGTGCGCGCGCGCGCGCAAGGCTTAAGGGATATGGGTTTTTTGTCCTATTCCTAATCGGTCACTCCCTAATTATTTTTGGCGCGTGACAACTTTAGTAAGATATTATTTATAATAATTTTTAGTGTGTTTATATATGTGTTTCTTTCTAATGGAAGCACTTCAACAATGGTGTGCTTTTTGCAATAGAGAATTGGTGTAAACACAAATGCACTCACTTGTTGCTCAAGCATGAAAACTGGTGGACTGTAGTTCAGGTTTGGTGGTCAGCTGGGGAATAGGGCCTATGTACTGTTATATTTAAAAATCATTTTATTCATAAAGCTTGCTTTATATGTGAAGAGAGAAAATTTAGGGAAAAATGATGGATTGCATTCATCATTTACTCCTGTTTTTCTTTAATTTTCTTTCAATTTGCTCTTTTTTTATTTCCTTCCCATTTTTTCTTCGTATCAAAACAATGGGTAGGATTTTTCATGATAATCTTTTAATATTTCAATCTTGCGAATATGAAAAGAGACATTTTTGTCAATTGATTTTATTTTAATGTCAATAAATGAATCAAGGTCCATAATTAGTATTTTGAACTCTTGTGCTTTGCTTCAATGGATAGAAAATGAGAGAGGAGAGAAAAGTGAGGTGGAAAATGAGGGAGGTAGGGAGTGTTCCCCCTGCTTGGATAGGATCGCAAATGGGGAAAAGAGGAAAAGTGGGGAGGAAACCAAACTTTCTCTCTACAGGTAGAGAGATTGGGGGGGGGGGGGGGGGATTGTTGCCCATGATTTCCCCTCCACCACGCCTCACCTACCCTTTAATAATTCTTTCATTTTTATATTAAATTTGTATTTTTGTTTTGGTGATAAGTTGGGGTAAAACCCCCTGGTCACATCTGAACTCTGTGAGGCTTTACCATATGTCCGCAATATCTTTCCTCCGAATTTCCTCTACTTCAAACAGGGCACTATCCCATACAATTCTCTTCTCATTAAAGTTACACCCCCTTCTTACAGCAAATGTTGGATTCTATTGGAGAGTATATCAAATTTTTATTAGTTATTAACCTTGGATAGTGTATAATTTATTTATTTTCTTTCATCATATCTGATTTTAAAAAATTATTCAGTTTTTATTTTTTTGACTTTAAAATAAATTTTTTGCTAAATTGTTTGGTTTTAAATATAACTTTATCATCTTAAATTATTTGAGGTTAATATTAAAATATTATGTGGTAATTAATTTAATTTTAAATACGATTATTTTAATTTAGGAGTAAGAGTATTTTAGCCATCAAATATATATTCATTTTCCTTCCTTCACATTTTTTCAAACCTCATCCAAGCAAGTAGAGCGATAACATTCTCTTCACTTTCTCCTCTTTTATTTTTTTCTCCCAACTTTTCTTTCCATCCATACAGAGGTTAGGGTTTCCCATAAAAGTACATGAAAATGGGCCTATGTTTGATCAGAAAGGTAATAGGCCTAATGGATGTGAGAATGCGTTCCACAGAACTCATAATGATGCATCTGGGCCATTAGCTTATGTTGTTAAGTCTTACAATGTGGGACCAATTCATTCTCACAACCCTTTAAGCCTTTGATTTAATTATACACATGACCCAATTAAACTTTAAATCCTTATTGAGAGAAGTATCTATATTTAGTGATTGACAATATCTCAAATAAATTTATTTTCATTAGAAGGTTACTTGTGCTTAAGAACAATATGTGTGTGTGTGTGATACACACACACATAATCTAATGATCATCCTTTTGAACAAATATAAGAAATCAAGTCATTGTTCAAGTTGCCAATCATTATTCACTACTACGAAAAGGGGTTTTAACGTCCCTATTTTAGCACTTTTAACGTCCAAAAACTAAGGGACGTCTATGTAGGGGGCGTAGTATATTTTAAGAAAAGACGTCCCAAAAAAGTTGGGACATCTAAAGTCAGGACTTTAGACGTCCCAAATTGAGATTTGGGACGTCTAAAGTCCTCCACTGGGGGACTTTAGACCTCCCAAATTCTTAATTTGGGAGGTTAAAAAGTTTTATTATTTTAAAAATAATTATTTATATTCTTCATTACCCAGCAAATTAAAATTGCAGAAACAGAATTGAAGATGGATTCATAAATAAAAAAAATGTCCCTTACGAAATGGTAAGGACTTCTAGCACTGCAATCTTTTTACTATATATATATATATATGTATAATAACAACAACAACTCATACAACCTAATATCATATATATATAACAACATCTAGAAAGTGTCAAAATATTTGTCACCACACAACTACAAACTAATTGTTATTCATTTCATCAAAATAAATATACATATGTATTTTCCTCGATTTCCAAGCTCCAAACGTATAAAACAAAAACATTATTAGTATAGCATAACTACTAACAACTAGTTTATGATTCTGGCAAAAAAAAAAAAACAATCAAGGGAAAAACACTCCAATAACTAGAATCATGTAAATAAATTGAAAGCATTATAATAATTTCATATTGCAAGTTTAACTTAATTCTTCATTCCCGTGACTTCGTCTTCCTCAATCTTCTTCCTCTCTTTCTTTTCTTCATTCCCTTTTCCTCCACCTCCTTCCATTCTCATAACACCTTCTTTGCTCTCACCCTCCGGCGTACACCTCCTCCACCTTTTTTGCTCCCTCCACCCTCCGGTGTACACCTTCCACTCTCTTTGTTGCTTTCAGCCTCCGGCGTACATCTCCTCTCCACTGTGTATACACAATTCCTCCAACGTCTTCTCTCCACCTTGGAAGCACATAGACATTGTTGGCTGCCCTCTCCCCTGGTTTAGACGTCCCAAATTCAATTTAGCACAATGAAGTGGACAATTTGTTCGGGCCTTGTAACCCACTCATGATCCATTGAATAAGAGAGAAAAATGTATAATGGATTTTATTAAAAAAAAAGAAAAAAAAGAAAGAAAATCAGCCCCTCTCTTTCTCATCATCCTACGTCCTCTTGTATGTCCGGAGAAAATCCTCTCCCCATAACACTTGACTTGTTCTTCTTTTTCTTGTAATGACCGCTGATTAGTTATATCATCCAGTTTATATTCCAAAAAAACAAAAAACTCTCCCCATGCCGTATTTGATGGAGTGTTGACTACTGTGGGCCTGCCTCAACTGTTCTTGACTCGTAATTTCTTGAAGAGAATGAATTGCGACCTATGTATGTGAACATTTTCGATGCTTTCATTAGCCTTTAGGGTGTGTTTGGTATAAGGGTAGGGACAGGAAGGGGAGGGAATAAAACTGCCATCATAGGGATCACTGAAATAGAGCACAAAACTATTGCCATATTGCTGTACAACTGAAATAGAGCCTCACAAATTCCAATAAAAACTACTCCGTCCAATCCTTAATATGGAACATATTTGATAAGTTGATGCTAGTCCAAAATATAAAATATATATACTTTTATATTTGTCAATCTTATATCAACAATAATAAAAAAGGAGAGTGAATAAGAGAATTGAGGAAGATGATTAGAGTATTTTATAATATATACAACATACCTGTAGGTTAAAAAGTGCCTATCATATAATTCCTATACAACAAACTATTTAAAACCTTTTGGAGGTTCTTGTAGTAGTTAAACATTATTGGTTTGAAAAGAAACTCCATTTCACAAGCCTGAAAGCAACATTAGTTTCCCTGAAAACATGCCTAAGCCTCACTTCCCAATTTCCTTTCAGTAAGTATCCTCCATTCTTCAAAACACTACACACTACATCTTCCTGTCCTCCTAGTAACCACCCCCCAATCATATACCTTAAAGATCCCCATGAGGGATGAGCAAAAAACCCCGGTCTAACCCAAGGTGACCCGGTCCGGTTAGAGCCGGGAATTCGGGCGGGCGGGCCCGTTTAGGCCCGAGCCCTTCAAGGGTCAAGCTTATGATTTAGAGGCTAAAATAGGAAGTGGGCCTAAAAGGGCCGGCCCTGTAGCCCTGTAGGGCTGGCCTTTTTAGGCCCGTTTAATATTTTTTTAAAATAAATTAATATATATAATATCATTATATCAAATTATCAAAATGAGAGATACTTAAGTACCTAATAAAGTATTAATAACAGGTAAACACTTATTAAATGGTTTGATTTTTTTTTCTTCAATGGTTTATTCATTTAAACTTTAAAAAAGAGGCTAATTTGGACTTTAGATGATTATTTTAACTAAAAATTTATGAGTTTTAAAAATAATGTATATCAATTTAAGGTAAAATAATAAATAAATTGTAAAATCTGAAAAAGATTTTTTTTTTAATTAAAATGAGTTCAAGCCCGTTTAAGCTCGAGCCCGTGAAGGGCCACGGGCTTTAAAAATTGGGGGTTTTTTAGGAAGTGGGCCTAAACGGGCTGGCCCGTTTAGGTTTGAGCCCGTAAAGGGCCGGCCCGTATTCCTGGCTCTAGGTCTGGTCTGATCCAGTGAAAAATAGCCTTATAACACAAGGGGACTAGACCAAACCAGATCAACTACTCAGGTTGAACTGGGTTCAAGACTAGGTTTTCAGTCCACATAGTCTAGTCTGGCCTGGCCCGAATCATTTATTTTTTATATAAAAAAATTTAAGTGGGCTTGCATTTAACTCCACTTTCATTATAACAAAAAAAAGTCCACCCTCACTACTAACCACACCCTCACTTTTTTTTTTGTTTGGCACCGTCACTACTCACTGTTCACATTAGGATATATGGACAAAACAAGTAAAGACCATAAACTTATGGGTTATGCATGGCTCATCACATGTGCTTCCTCCGACTAGAGAGAAAAAACAAAGAAGCGCTAGATTTTCATATGGGCAACACATACATGTGATGTGGGGAAGAGTAAGTGAAGCCGGGCCCAACTCACTTTTTCACCCGCCCAACCACTTCATCTCCCCTAAGGGTCTATTTGGTACGATGGAATTGATTTTGATAGAAATGGATATGGATATAAACTTTAAAAGTATGTTTGGTATGTTATAGAAATAAGACTTGATTTTAACATGAAAAGACCAAAATGCCCTCTTAAATTTAAAAAAAAAAACCCCAAAATAGCACGCCCATCTTCATCTTCTTTGAAAATAACCCAGAATAAACAATCTACCCATAAGCAACCATCTACAGATAATTTGGATGTATATCAATCTTAACACTAGAATCAATCACCAACATGCCAAGGTAAAAAAAATCACCAATATTCAGCAAACTTGCAGAAAACTTGGATTTGAGGAACCAAACAAAATCGTGAAGAAGCAGAAGCAAAGGTTGATGCCGCCATGTCAGAGGTTCGCACACAGTATCCATCTCTCCCAAGGTCTCTAGTTCATGTTCTTCCCAAGGCGTTGGAGGTGAAATTATGGGTGGGTTAGAGGTGATCGGAGGCGGGTTGATGGCGAAATCCTCTTAAAAGCAAATTTGCAGATGATGAATAGAGATGGGAAAACGGGCCGGCCCGGCCCTACAAGGCCGGCCCGTTTAGGCCCGTTTCCTAAAAAGTACCATATTTTTGAAGCCCGCGGCCCTATAGGGCTGACCCTTCACAGGCTCGGGCCTAAACGGGCTTAAACTCATTTTAATTCAAATTTTTTTTTTTAAAGTTTTACAATTTATTTATTATTTTGCTTTAAATTGGTATACATTATTTTAAAAACTCATAAATTTTTAGTTAAAATAATCATCTAATGTCCAAATTAGCCTTTTTTTTTAAAGTTTAAATGAATAAAACATTGTAGAAAATAAAATAAATCAAACCAATTAATAAGTGTTTGCCTGTTATTAATACTCTATTAGGAACTTAGGTGTCTCTCATATTGATAATTTGATATAATGATATTATATTTATTAATTTATTTTAAAAAAATATTAAACGGGCCTAAAAGGGCCGGCCCGCAGGGCTTCAGGGCCAGCCCTTTTAGGCTCGCTTCCATTTTCAGCCTCTAAATCATAGGCCCGGCTCTTGACGGGCTCGGGCCTAGCTAAACGGGCCGGCCCGACGGGCTCGGCCCGAATTCCCGGCTCTAATGATGAAAGAGATTGAAGGTGTCGTTCGAAGCATAGATCTAAGGCAAAATGGAGATGATGACAGAGATCACAGTCACATCATCCTCTTTGCTGCCACACCGTCATAGGTGATAAGGGGAAGAAGGTTGCCAGGGATGGGGGAAGAAGGATGCCGCCAATGGGGGAAGACAGTGGCCAACGATAGGTGTAGAGATGGCCATTGGTCAGTGGCAGCAAGAAAGGAGAGAAGAAGAAGGGCAGAAGATGGAAATGAGGATATGGAATTGGATATCTGAGCTTTTTTTATGGAATTTATTTCCATGGGTTTTGGTGGATATGGAAATGGAATTTTGGCCAATTCCATGCTACCGAACATGCTCTCATAATGGAATCGGGCGCCATTTGCATTTCCACTTGCCCAATTCCATCATACCACACTACAAAAAAAAAACTGAATTTTTTGACGGAATTTGCCACAAAATTGAGAGTTTCCGATGGAATTTCCAACTGATTTCCTTTGGAATTTCTGATGGAATGGATTCCCAATTTTTTATGGAATTAAATTCCGTCGTAATTTTCAATGGAAATTTCGTCGCAAATTTATTTTTTATTTTTTAAATTTTAAAAAGCAAAGTGGCAACTTCGACGGCTACCAGCTTATCGCCGGCGGTGGCTCGTGGAAGCTTCGGCGGCCTCCACCATGTTGCCAACACCCAGATCCGCCACGTGTCATAGCCTGGCTCCACTACGTGTTGCAGCTGGCTCCGTCACATGTTGCAACCTCTTTTTCCTAGAAATGCAACTCAACTTGGCCTTCTTTGATTTGAACCCACAACCTCGTCCGTATGCATGCGATGCCGTATCGAATAGGCTCGACTGCTTTGACATTCTATTATTACACAATTATATATATATATATATCTATACATAATCTTATTATACATAATCAATTATTTATAAATATATATTTGTTTCTTATATATAAATGTAATAATAATAAAAAATAATTTTATATATTCTTATAATTTTTAATATAAATTAACTTCAAATTAAAAACATTTGCATCTTAAATAAATTTCATATGACTATATTTTTGTCTAATTTCTAAAATTAATTTTTTTATTAACATTAATTAATAAATAATAAATAATTATTAACTAATATTAATTAATAACTGATAAAGTTTATTTTTTATAAATAAATTTTTATATAACTATTTTGCCCCTATATGGACAAAACCTATGATTGGAAATTAAAAATATTTTAGAAATTAAAAAATAAATTTAAAATTAAATTAAAAATATTACTTAATAACTAATAATTTTTTTAAAATTAAATTTAATTAATTAATAATAATTAATTAATTAATAATAATTTTCAAATTTTACCACGAAATTTCTAACATAATTAATTGTGAGGGAATTTTCGACAGAATTTTTTTCTGTCAAAAATTGCAATAGAATTATTCCGTCGCAAATTTTGTGGCAAGAGATGAAATTTGCCGCGAAATATTTTTCGTGGCTAATTCCGTGGCAAATTTTCTAATGGATTTCTGACGGAATTTGCCACGGAAATTTTTTTTATTGGCAAATTCCATCGGAAATTTCATATTTTTTTGTAGTGTTAAACAGGCCTTAAATGTCATCTCCCTTGTAACCCCCTCCGTAATTATATTCGAAATACGGGATTAAAATAAATTAAAGACCAACGGATAAACAAAACTCATTTAATATCACATTTTTACGATAGGGTTTTCACATATACCTTTCGAAATCTAATACACCTGGTCTCACATTCAAATTTCAAACATAATTACTTCACGAAGATAAATCACATTCATATAAATATCAGAATGCACAACATAATTCCCGGCAACCCAGGGTTTCATATCTTTGCTAATGGATATACAGGGCACATTTGCCCGTTACAAGTCCTCATACGGGGATTACACAATATCTCAATCCAAATATACATCCAAACCATATACAGTCATCCCAACTCATATTGATAACCAACTACCAAATCAAATATCCCTAGGGAATCCTTGCCGCCCTTGGTTGCTTGCTCCCTCCTTGATCCACTTGCTCTGTCTAAATTGTTAGTAGGGGAGGATGAGACTCGAGAGAATCTCAGTAGGAAAACAGTACCAATATGCATATATGATAAATGTTTAATGCATGACATGCTTGCATTACATGTACTCATGCTCACACAATGTCATATCTGCAAGCTCAATGTTTCAAACAACATACTTATGGCCATAGCATAAACAGAAACATAGCTTCAAACATTCATATGTATTGCACATAATCATGCAAAGCAATCACATGCATCAATACACCAACGCAAATATCAAATACATATAAGAGAGGTAAGTTCCCTACCTTAACCCTTTTACACCTCAAAAAGTGCGCCTCGTAAAGCGTGCCAATGACTGGGCTCACAACTTGGTCCTACAATTCCAAGTATACAATTTAGATACTTCCATGGTGTTTTTGGGGGTTATATAAGCTTATTATGAAAATTCACTAAAATGCCCCCGAGGACCCAGCCTGGCCCTGCCGTACTCGATATGACTGTACTTTTTCTGAAATTTTGACATGGGCAATTCTAACATATTTTTGCCCAAGGAATCCATTCCGGACTCGAAATTATCAAATTCAATGTCAAAATACAAAATTACTCTTGATAGCCCTACTTTAAGGGTTTTAGGAGCATTTTCATAATCATGCGTTTTCGACCTTTTCCAAAAAAGTGACCAACTGTAACCCCTTCTAATTTTCCCTCCTGAATACAATGGAACCATTAATTTCATGAAAATCCAACTCTAACCCTCCAAACTAGCCTTAGCTGAAATTCTCTGTTCCCCGAGCAAAATTGGGGTTTTTTGGTTTCGGTTCCACAGACGTGTTTCATTCTACTCCTAACCACTTTATTAACTATTGTATTAGGTTACAACTACCATTTGAACCCAATTTCGTCAGCATAATTCTTATGTCACCACATTTCCCAAATTCAGAAATCATAGGAAATAACCACAAATTCACCGATTAAACTACTTACAGCAGCTAAGACAATCAATATTTGAAGTTTAGGAAGTTACCTCTTCTTCCTTTTAGCTTTTTCTTCTTGTGGCTGAACCCTAATTCTTTCAACAATGAGATTTTAGCTTTTCAAACACCTTGAATCAAGCATAAGAGTAGCTTAGAGGAAATATTATGTAAGTTAGGAGCTAATTCACCGAAGAAATCGAACTTACCTGACGAAAATTGCTCCTCTTTCTCTCTAGAAAACCAAAACACTCTCCCTCTCTTCTTTGTGTCAAAACTATCTGGACAATGGAGGAAGAAGAAGATAAAGAAGTGTATTATATTATGCTTATGTCATAATATCATCTTGCTTATGTCATTCTTTCTAATTTCCAAAAATACCAAAACTTTAATTTTATGTAGATAAACTTTTATCTTCATGTAATGGGTCATAAAGCCCAATTAAAATCCAACTAATCCTTTTCTCTTGGTTCACCCATAATCATGTCTAAGGGTCCTTCAATCAGCCCAAATGGCTTTTCCATGTATCTCATAATTTTAAAAATTGTCATAACATTTATATTCCATTTTCATATTATTTGCAGATTTTCTGTCCAATATTTGAAAAATTATAAATAATTTTGTAGACATCGAATCAGAGTGATTCCAAAGCCTATAGAACCCTTATTGATCTAATTTTAAGGAAAAATATAGCCTTTTACTATTTAGAAGCACATCATTCTCAGATTTTTAATCTTTACATATTCCAAAAATTTCACAGTTTTTTCTGTGCTGACTTCAAAAATTCATAACTTTTTGTATATAGCTCTAATTGAGTCATATGACCTATCAAATTAAAGCTTAGGATGTCTACTTTCATCCTATAAAATTTCATAATTTTTTTCTCATCATTTGGTTATACAAAAGCACATGACAAGCTCACTACTTCATAGGTGTTTTCACCAAAAACATAATTACTTTCTCCAATATTCACCATTTTACTTTATTTAATACCCCAAAGATATAAGAATCATTAGGGAATAAATTTGGGCTCCTACTAAACTGAAGCTTAGCAGTCTACTTATTTCAGGCTTATTCTTTAGCCTCAAATCTCAAAATTTGGGGTATTACATCTCTCGCCATAAAAAATCTAGCTTACGGTCCCTACGATCCTTCTCTTGGAGTTGCTCCAGACCATCCCTTTGATTCTCTTCTCCATTGGCATCCCTCCCTTTATTTTTCATTCCTCTAGTTTTTTTTATTTTTTTGTCAGAGCAAAATGTTTTTTTTGGCTTAATCTAGAAGGAGACGTTGACGTCATAGAGCTGAGAATATGGGCTTGTAGGGCCGGCCCTTCAAGGGCTCGGGGCTAAACAGGCCGTTTAGGCCCGCTTCCTAAAAAACCCCCAATTTTTAAAACCCGTGAACTAAACGGGCCTGAACTCATTTTAATTTTTTTTTAAAAAATCTTTTTCAAGTTTTACAATTTGTTTATTGTTTTGCTTTAAATTGATTTTTAGTTAAAATAATCATCTAATGTCTAAATTAGCCTCTTTTTTAAATTTTAAATGAATAAACCATTGTAGAAAATAAAATAAATCAAGTCATTTAATAAGTGTTTGCCTGTTACTAATACTCTATTAGGTACTTAGATGTCTCTCATATTGATAATTTGATATAATGATATTATATATATTAATTTATTTTTTAAAAAATATTAAATAGGCCTAAAAGGGCCAGCCCTATAGGACAGCAGAGCTAGCCCTCCAAGGCCTACAGCCCTATAGGGCGGGCCCTTTTAGGCCCGCTTCTTGTTTTAGTCTCTAAATCATAAGCTCGGCCCTTAAAGGGCTCGGGCCTAAACGGGCCGGCCCAATGGACTGCCGGCCCGATTTCCCGGCTCTAGTTGACGAGGAATAATTTATTATTTTCTTTTGATTTTCTTTAGTGTTTTTTGGTTTAATTAAGCGTCTATCTCTTCTTCTTCTTCTTCTTCTTCTTCTTCTTCTTCTTCTTCAACTGGTGTGAGCTTAAAACAATTAGATATTTTGGACTACCTAAACTAGTCCACCAGTCTGATGGACCAAGTTTGGTTTGACCCAAGTTCGGGTTGTTACCAGATCAGACCAGAGTAGACCTTAGTCCACCAGTCTTCTTCTTCTTCTTCTTCAACTAGTGTGAGCTTAAAACAATTAGATATTTTGGACTACCTAGACTAGTCCACCAGTCTGATGGACCAAGTTTGGTTTGACCCAAGTTCGGGTTGTTACCAGATCAGACCAGACTAGACCTTAGTCCACCAGTCTGGTGGACCAAGTTTGGTTTGACCCAAGTTCGGGTTGTTACCAGATCAGACCAGACTAGACCTTGGGCTGCCTTTTTCAGCCCAAGGTCTTAATTAGACCAGACCTCGGGCTAGCCTTTAACTCGATTTGGTCTGGTCTAGTCCATGCTCATCCCTAATCCTTATCCTACGTTTGGATCTTCTTCTTCTTCTTCTTCTTCTTTTTCTCCTTCAACTAGTGTGACCTTAAAAAAAATTAGATATTTTGGACTACCTAGACTAGTCCACCAGTCTGGTGGACCAAGTTTGGTTTAACCCAAGTTTGGGTTGTTACCAGATCAGACCAGACTAGACCTTAGTCCACCAGTCTGGTGGACCAAGTTTGGTTTGACCTAAGTTCGGGTTGTTACCAGATCAAACCAGACTAGACCTTGGGCTGCCTTTTTCAGCCCAAGGTCTTAATTAGACCAGACCTCGGGCTAGCCTTTAACTCGATTTAGTCTGGTCTAGTCCATGCTCATCCCTAATCCTTATCCTACGTTTGGATAGAGAGAAAATTAGGAGAGAAACCTCCCAAAAATAGTAAATTTTTTTTACCATTTTTGGAAGTTTTCTTTATTAATATTCTCTTTCCCTTTTCCTCTCACTTTTCTCTTCATCCCATAGGGCAAATACCCCACCGTATCCAGCTATCATGTTTCTATCCATTGCCCCATCCACATTCATTTTAATCCACACCCCTCTTCTGTTTTCCCCAACCATCATGTACCCTGTATCTCTCCTTCACTTTGTTTTTTTGCTATAAAGATTTCTTTAACCTCCCCTATGTAACTTCTCGTAACACTCATTGAATCTCCAGGCATCAAAAAACTGGGATAAAACAAAACAGAATTTCTCCAATCCACATAAACTAAGCACATACAGCAAAAATCAGATCCCAATCAAACCGCATACCTATGCTTTTTGAGAGATTTTGAACCCTCCAATCTTCCAAAGGTAATTGGAAATTTTGTATTATTTTTTTATCACACAGGAGATCAAAAATAATTTTTGCTATGACACGTGAAAGTTGATAATTTTTGCGGCACACTGAGAGAGTTGGTGATGTTTGTTGATTTCATTGGTGGTGGCCGGATCATGGAATCACTGAGGAATTCATTATAAAGATACAATGGATGACTAAATATCTCATCTTGTTTAGACTAACATGTTTATTCATTATTAATTTATTTGATTAGGAGAGGGATTCCTTGATAATAAACAATGTGGTAGCTAGCGTAGTGGTTAGTAAATAAGGTGTCTGCAAGCTGTGTGATAAGTTTGTGAGTGCTAGCTAAGCTAGCTATTGATGATAACAATCTTTTTGCAAGATTATATAATTGAAATATTTTTTTTTTTTTACATTTTTTGGTCCATTTTTGTTAGAAATATTTCCACCACGTGTTCTGATTCAAACTTCAAAAATGATTTTGTTAATATTGTTAAAGCTTATTGAAATGAAGTGTTGAACTCTTGCTAAATTAGCCAAAGCATAATAAGGTTAATTATATATCTCTCTTTCTTACTCCATGTCTTCTCTTGTATTTCCTGTGATGTCTGCGAGTTAAAATGTGTTGTTGTGCTGTTTTTTGCTTCCATTATAAAATACACTTTGCCCTTTATATATACTGATCGAATGAAAAGATGTCAATATTTTGGAGTCTTTCTCTCTTGTTATGGATTCCTTCAACATATTTTGTTTAATCAGAGTAGGTTTTCGTGATATTAATCATATGCAATGAGGCATAATATATATGTGTACATATATATGGATGATAAATTCTTATCATGAGAATTCTTTAATTGACACTTCTTTAGGTTATCAATATAAGATTCAATTGGCTTTTTTAGTCAGATTCAAGGAGCATGATATATTTTCAAATAGACAAGTTCATAATTATAACTCAATCCAACCCTAATGAGTCTGAACTCTTGACAAAACATATTAGCCTATTGCAAGTGCTCACCATGTCCAAGCTAGGCATATGTGGATAATTGAACATTGTGAGGCAACTAACTTCTTTATCATCTGAAAGACATATTGCTTTTTGTTCGAAAGGAGATGCATAATCTATAGAACCATATTTAGGGAGTGAGCGATATTGGTATTGAGGAAAGAGAGAGTCATTGTCTCTTCTTTATTGTTGGCTTTGGCTCTTGTATATAACTTAAATGAGAAAGTATGCAGGCTTGATCTATATGATGAATTGGTGATAGACTTCCAAACTTTGCAAACACAAATGCTTTTCACTACCATTTTTTTCAACCATACATCCTAATTCTGAACCGTTATGTGTGGTGGCGTTATATATTCTCGCCGCAAATATTTAATGCTTCTCAACCATAATGTATTGAGGACATACTTAATGGTTCTTTGTTAATGACCGTAATGTATTGAGGACATACTTAATAGTTCTTTGTGATTCTTCTTCTTAGATAAACCAGACTAGTGGAAAAAAGAGTAGGAAGAGTTGGAAAAAAAGAGTACAAGACCTTCTAGGGAAGCTCAAAAAATGTTTAAGAAGGAGTTCAAAGAGTTGTGTCAAACAAAATTTTTTCCAGAGGAGTGTGATGAAAGTTTTTAGGCTAAAGTATATATTTAATTCTTTATGTTTGCATCAAGTTTCATTTTAGTCCTTTAAGTTTATAAAGTATATTTTTAGTCCTTCAATCTTAACACCGTTAGTCTCATTTAACGGAAAATGTTGACTCATTGAAGTCACGTTATTTTAATCCTAAGCGGCTGCAACATCAACTCAACTATTTTAAAAAATTCATGGTTTAATTAAATAATAAAAAATTCTCATATTTTAATTTTTTTTTTTTTTCATCTCCTCCTTACTCTAACACCCTTCTCACTGGCCATCGTTTCTATTAAACCAGTTCCAGAAACCTTTTGGTTTATTTCCCAAGATTTGGGAGGTTCTAAGACACCAAATTTGAAGATCACCAACCCTATTTTGAAACTTGTTTTCTCTACAAGAAGTCCCTTGGCGACAATAGAGACATCTCATGTACAGGTTAGCGACCCAGAGTCTTTGTTATTGATTAAAATTTTTTTTTTATCCGTAATTTGTGGTTTACAATTCTATCCCAAGAACAAAATTTCTCCATAAATTATTCTCATATCCTCTAATAGTACAGTTTGAGATCATTATGTTAAGAGATTTTGCTGGAAATTGATTGGGGGTTATTCTTTGTTTTGTATCTTGACAGTCTTCATTTTGGAAAGGTCCTCGATGAGCTAGGAAGAGATGGAAAAAATGAATAAAAACTGGGAATTTTTTTCCTCTCATTGTTATTTTAATTAAAATATGAATTTACTAAAATAGTTGACGTAATGTGGCGGCCACCTAAGATCAAAATAATGAGACTTTGATGAATCAACATTTTCTGTTAGATGAGACTAATGGTGTTAAAATTGAAGGACTAAAAGTATACTTTATAAACCTAAAGAACTAAAATGAAACTTGATACAAACATAAGGGACCTAATAGTACAATTTGAGATCATTATGTGAAGAGATTTTGCCGGAAATTGATTGGGGGTTAGTCCTTGTTTTGTATGTTGACAGTCTTTGTTTTGGAAAGGTCCCCATGAGCTAGGAAGAGATGGAAAAAATGAATAAAAACTGGGAATATCTCTCTCTCTCTCTCTCTCTCTCTCTCTCTCTCTCTCTCTCTCTCTCTCATTGTTATTTTAATTAAAATATGAATTTACTAAAAAAGTTGACGTAATGTGGCAGCCGCCTAAGATCAAAATAATGAGACTTTGATGAATCAACATTTTTCGTTAGATGAGACTAATGATGTTAAGATTGAAGGACTAAAAATATATTTTATAAATCTAAAGGGTTAAAATGAAACTTGATACAAACATAAAGGACCTAACGTATGCTTTAGCCAAGTTTTTATGTTTATAATTGATATTGCATATTACTATTTTATTACTAATTTTAAGCACTTCAAAGATCCAACATGAAGAATTTGAAACTGTATAAAACAAAAATCTAAAGCAATTTTTGACCATTTTAGTCCACTAATACAAAAAGATTGTGAAAGATTGTAAGCGTTCAGGTTAAAAAAAAAAAAGATAACCGTGAAGTTGGTGGGCGAGTCATGCTTTGATGACTCATCTAACCCTCCAATGTTTATAAACTATTCTTTTTTTTTTTTATAATATATAGTTTATACATTGTATGAAAGAATACGCTAAGAGAATTGTTAGATGTTTGATAAGGGTATTATATTCTTTTTTTTTTTGCCATAGATATTATATTTTATATTAATATATATATTTATCTTAGAAATATAAACCTGAGATATTATGATTTTATTTGATTAAAGGGTTAAGGTGTAAATTTACTTCAAAAGTTTTTGTTGAAGAACAATGTTACCTAAAAGTTTTTTAAGGTTCAATTTTGCCCCAAAAATATTAAAATGGAGCAATGTTGTCCTTTACCGTTAAAAAGTTAACTGTCAAAGTCTTTTTTTAACTATCAAAGTTAGTTTTTTAACGGTATACAACAATATAGCTATGTTTTGAAAATTTTGGGACAACACTAAATCTAAAAACACTTATGGGGCAATATTGCTCCTCAGCAAAAACTTTCAAAACAAATGTACACATTAACCCTTGAGTAAATAAGTTTTTATTAGATCATAGGGTTAGCTAATTGGCTCACTGTTTGCCTATATAAAGGCTTATTTGTACTTTCATTCATTTAAGGATCAATAATATTTCAAAGGCTCTTATTTTCTTTTTCTTCAATATAATCCTTCAAATTCAAACCTGGTATCATAAATTGGTATTAGAGCCTAGCAATCTGTTTCTTCTAGGTTTGGTTTCATCCAAATCCGCTCCATGCCTGGTTTCATCCATATCCGCTCCACATCATTCACCAAGTCGTTTTTGTCATCACAACCCTCCCGTCTAATACAATATATTGCTTTCTACCATGACGCACCCCGTCTGATACCATGTGTTCACTTTCTTTCCCTCCAAACAACCTTTTGACATAATTGGACTCCAGTATGAAAAATTCAAAGGTTGCCCAACCCAATTTTGTTTGTAATATAATTTCTTTAACTTGATATCTGAATATGGTAATATATGAAAAAACAATAACGCAAGAACATTTTTTTACTGGTAGACCCTTAGAAGAGCAACGACATCGCTATGGACCACTATTATACAACCTCATAAAGTTGATTCTTGCTATTCAATTCTTCCTCCCATTTTTATGGGAGCGGTTAAGTACTTGTAAATTGTGAGATAACTTGCATCTTTAGTAGTTTGTAGAGTCTTATTCTTGATTTCTGTAACCAAAAATCAAAGTTTATGGGTGATTTTATTAAGCTACTGTTATTTTTGTGAAGGTTAAGGTCTCCTAGCCTGCATTCAATCCTTGAACTTGTTTTTAAGGGAAATGAGATTTGAATTCATGCAAGCTCTGATACCAAACTTTAGAAATGAAGTGTCTATATCATCGTGCTAAAAGTTTAAGCTGGTAGTAGAGGCAAACCCAATTCTTTTGGCCTAGATTAGATAAAGTCTCCTAGTCTCTGTTGACTTTAGATTAGTCAGTCATCGTGCTAAAAGTTTAAGCTGGTAGTAGAGGCGAACCCAATTCTTTTGACCCAGATTAGATAAAGTCTCCCAGTCTCCGTTGACTTTGGAAGCCACTTGGCTGAACCCGAACTACATCCCGTAGACCCGGGATGTGTCAATTACTATCTCGGAACAAGCTATTAATGTCTATACAACAGAATTTGGAAGGTTCATCATATTTCTCAAGTACTATCATGCTCTGGTATTCATATTGTTCGTGTTATGGTAGTGATGGTAAGAAATCATTATTAATCATAATGATTATTATAATTGGCACCTGCATCATATGCATAAAGAATTTATGAAAATTGTTTGTTACCCTCTTAGTTTATTATGCATCAGCTAACATGTTATTGATTAGGGTAGTCTTTGCCACTTCATCTTTCCTCATTTTTGTAAAAGTTGCTTGGGCATTAGAAGGGTCATTTTGAAATATTATATTGTTGTCATTAAAGTAAAAGATTTGATTTAGCATATCTTATGCTACTTTGTCAAATTTTAGGAAAAATGATAAGTATAAAAATATATGTATTCCGACTGGAAAAAGTCATGAGGTATGTATATAATTCTTGCAAAAAAGTATGAATGAATTTCTTTTTATTAAGGTAACATGAATATATATGTGTGTGTATTATTAAAATAAAACTTGAAATATCTTACTCATGATTGTGTTACACATGGTAACAAAGATGGATGTTACCAATAGTATCAGAGTCAGGCTCGAGTGATGGTGATGGATGTTACAAATAGTATTAGAGTCATACAAATGGTATCAAAGTTAGGCTCAGGCAATTATATGTTACAAATGGTATCAAATATTGATGTTATAAATCTGACCACTGAAAGAATTTTAATAGATACCATTTTTAATATCCATATGTGATACCAGTTTTAACATACCATCACCCGAGCGTGGCTCTAAAACCATTTGTAGCATACCATTGCCCAAGTCTGATTTTGATACCATTTGTATGACTCTGGTACCATTGGTATCATCCATCTCTGATACCATTTATGAGATAACTTGCAAATATTTTTAAAAGATCGCATATTCATACCCAATATATGAGTTTTTGAAATCATTGTGAGAAAATTTACATCGTTGGTAGTTTGTGAATCCTTATTCTTTGATGATATTCTTTTGTTAGGTTTTACTTATAGAGAACTCAATAAACTCATACATTGTGTGAGACTTTTCATTAATATAAGGCAAGATAAAAATGGTATTTCTGTTATCAATATATATTTTTCACTGAATTATGATATTGCCTTTATGTTGTTTTTTTTAAGGATATTTGTTTAGTTCAAAGTTTATTAGTCCCTCTGGAGAAAAAACATGTAATGTCATAATGCATCACAAATTGATTTCTTCTGGTTGACATTCTGGTAAATGCTAAAGGAAGCACACAGGATCGATATGCTTATCTGTGGAGACAACGAATGGATAGGTTAAGTTCATGTCTTTTATTTGCCATGTTGCATATATATATATATGTGTGTGTGTGTGTGTGTGTGTGTTACATTATATTATGTTTAACTATTGATCATTTGCAAGAGAAATCTGTTAGCTCAGCTTGGTTCTGTGACATGTGTCTATAAACCACTCATGAAGTATCATATTGGAGTTCCCTAAGTATGCCTTTGGAGGCATTTGGAGTATATATTATGGACAATAAATTTGACCACCAAAAGGATTTTAATAGATACCATTTTGTAACATCCATATATGATACCATTTGTAACATAACATTACTAGGTCCTAACTTTGATACCATTTAAAAAACTCTCATACCATCTATGACATCTATCTCCATCACCATCACCATCACCTGACTCGGATACCATTTGTAACATACCATCAATTGAGCCTGATTTTTTATTGGTAACCCATATATATGTGTGTGTATTGTTAAAAACTTGAAGTATTTTACTCATAATTATGTTACAAATGGTATCAGAGATGAATGTTACCAATGGTATCATAGTCATACAAAAATGGTATCAAAGCCAAACTCTGGTGATGGTATACCACAAATGGTATCATATATGGATATTACAAATTTAACCACCAAAAAATTTTTAATAGATACCATTTGTAACATCCAAATCTAAGAATCAAGATATTGAAATATATACATATTATACAGAGGAAAACAAACCTACAGAAAACACAACTAAATTCCCTTGAACAAGTTCGTGAGGGTGAAAAAAATGCAGCATCTCAAAATGAGATGGTACCTAAGAATTTTAATAAATACTATTTGCAACATTCATATTTGGTACCATTTATGGCATATCATCACTCGAGCTTGACCTGATACCACTTGTAACATCTATCACTGTTACCTGAGCTTGGCTCTAATACCATTTGTAATATATCATTACTTGAACTTGGCTTTGATACCATTTTATGACTGATACCATTTGCAAATGGCATTCAAGTTCATAAGTTTCCTTTTTAGTTAAGTTTTAATGAAAATGTAAATTTCATGTATTTGAATATTTAACGCCAAGATAAAGCACTTGCTCTGTTAGTCTCAATTAGCTTTTTTCATCAATCCTTCAGGCTTTATGCCCTGCAAAATTACTATTTTGCATTTTATTCTCTTTATTTGTGTGTGTTTATTTTTTATATTAATGCTGGTTGATTGGATATGATGCAGCTGATGTCATCTTCCTAGCATTGCGTCTCTGACAAAATGAGTTTGGCAAGTTTACAACAGATTTGATATTTTATTAAGCTCTTAAGAGTTTCTTATCTTTGTATTTATGAATAAAAACTTCAGGGTATCTTCTGCGCATCAAATGCTAGAAGCTATAAGCTAATTTGGAACAACACATCATACTCTGTTTTTTTAAGAAGTTAAATAATTGTTAACTCTAATAAGACACTACAACCTCCTATACAAAATTTTTGTCTTATTATACCCTATGTCCTCTAAACTAATTTTTTGTTTAATTTCCTTTTTCAACTCAAATTACATTCTTTTACACTTATTCATAGATTAGGTTTATTAGGGCTTTAGTCGTTTTGTTATTTTATTCACAAGTTCATTTCTCAAAAAAAAAAATGTGAACGATCTGAAAGGAATAGGCAAGCAGTGGTTGACGCTCTAGTAAATGTTGGAGGAAGCATATGAGATCTATATGCGTTGCTGTGGAGACAACAAATTGATAGGTTAGGTTTATTTCTTTTGTCTGCCCTATTACATATATATGTTATATAATATTATGCTTAACTATTGATAGTTTGCAGGAGAAATCAGTTAGCTCAACTTGGTTCTATGACAGATGTCTATAAAGCACTCATGAAGTATTAGGTTAAAGTTCCCCAAGTATGCCTTTGGAGGCATTTGTGCTACACTTTGGACTACAAATCTGACCACCAAAAGAATTTTAATACATACCATTTGTAACATCCATATTTGATACCATTGATAATATAACATCGCCCAAGCCTAACTTTGATATCATTTAAAAAAACTCTAATACCATTTGTGACATCCATCACCATCACCCGAACTTGGCTCTGATATCATTTATAATACACCACCAACCGAGCCTGGCTTTGATATCATTTATAATATACCCTCATCTGATCCTAACTTTGATACCATTTGTAACATCTGTCATGATCACCCGAGCCTAGCTTTAATACCATTTGTAACATACCATCACCCAAGTCTGATTTTGATACCAATTGTATGGCTCTAATACCATTTGTAACATCCATCTTTGATAACATTTATAACATAATCATGAGTAAGATCCTTCAAGTTTTTAATAATACATGAATATATAAATATATATACATACAAGGAAGAGTTTGTAGATATGTCTATAATAAGCCAAGATAATATTGACTAAATTTCAAATGATAGTTGAAATTATTTCATAAGAAAGAATTTTAAATGATGAAGCAAATTGTCACCTCTGCACAAAATTGATAAGAATATGTGGGAGAATAGAGAGTGTGTGGAAGAGATAGGCTTTTTATTAGGAAGGTCCACTTTGCAAGAAAGGGTAATCTCTTATTTATATATCTTTTCTACCGGCCAACTCATTTTTTCTGTGGTATAATTTTTTTTCCAATTTTTCTATTTTGGTGGTCTGAGGAGTGTAAGGCTCTGATAATATTATTTTGTGCTATCAGAGCCTTGCAATTTTTTCCGATTTTTGTTCTTTTTAATCTCTACTCATTTCACCACTCCACTGAAAATTCCCTTTGCCCCTACCATACTCTAGCTTGGCAGTTTTATGTAAAAACCCTTTTTCACAAACAATAATTATCAATAATGGTATGACAAGACTTGATTAACTAATGATGATTGAAAACCATTTCTTTCAAGAAAACACATCGGGGTCCATGGCACAAATCCCGCTCACAAACCCACTAAAAAAGCCATCACCTTGAGCATAATTAACAAACAGGAGAAAATATAGCCATGAGTTTTTTAACACTGAACCCCACAACAAAGGGTTTACATAAAATAATTTCCAACATAGGGTATGATTGTGGATCCACCAAAATATCAAAGTGTACAAAATAAGGCCTCGAGCCTAACAATGGTTAAAGAGTTATCAAAACAATAAATATAGTAGTTCAAAAACATGAAGGTCCTAGAATGACGATATGTTAATCAATACATCACATTAATAAACAAGAGGCCTATAAGGCTACCAATGTGAATGCATCTGGCTGTTTCCCTTGTCCTCTACAAGGATCAAAGGCCTCGCCTTAAAAATATTAACAACGACGAGGTGAGTCATAAAACCCCAATAACCAAAATGAATTTACAAAATATGCAAGAAAAGATTGTAAGTCAAAGAAGCAAGTTTATCAATGACAATAATAATATTCTCAATAGTAGAATACGACATAATACTTTCATTGATTAGAACCATCCCCACTCATTCATCCTGCTCCTTCTTATATCTTGTGGACGTTGTACAACTTATTAGTGCTAGTATACCCGGCTAAATGTTAGCTAGTCACTTCAAGAATACTACCCCCTCCAATGCCACCTGTCAACACCCGTTTCCATTTCGATATACACAGAGTAATAGAGACCAAGTTCCACAGGCATACAGAAGAGTATATATATACTGATAAAAGTATTTGTTTACAGTCCAAAGTCAACCCTACAGAATGCGACAATATACACCACTATTACAAAATATCCAAAAGTATTTTAGACATAGACTATCTATAACCACGAACTTTGTATTTGCCTTGAGGCACATATCAGTCACTTCCCTTCGTCTACATTCTTGCCTTTTGATCCACTGGCGCCCGCTGAGATGTTTGGTTTAGAAAAAGGGGTGAGATTCTGAAGAATCTCAGTAGAAACATGCTATCGTTCATAGAAAATGCGAAAAGTAAATATGATATATGCCATGTATGCACCAATTAATGAACAATATAAACATATCATCTGCATGTATACATGAGTAGTGCCAAGCCCCACTATTCTGCACCGGTTGGTCTTCCGCCAACTCCAGTGTAAGTGCCTCTAGCACTACTGGCCCCTCTCTGGGCAAAACATGTTGATTAATAAAGCGCATTTACAAACATTGGCATTCACACAATCATATAACTATGGCATAATGTATGAAGGATAATGTCCCTACCTCAAAGTTCTATCGACCCCTTTCTGTGCGCCTCGTGAAACGTGTTGACTTTCGGCTCCCGATTCGGTCCTAAAATATTAAATGTACAAGAAATAGGTTATAACCTATCCAAGTATCATTTTAGACACTTCCATAGTGTTTCTTGTGGTTATATTAGCCTATGGTGAAAATTTACCAAAATGCCCCCGGAACCCCGGCCCGGCCCCGATGGCACGTTTTCCCAAAATTTTGACTAGGGCTATCCTGACATATTTTCATCCAAGGAATCCATTTCCGGACTCAAAATTATCAAATTCAATGTCAAATTACGAAATTGCCCTTGGCAGCCCTACTTTTAGGGTTTTAGGGGCGTTTCCGTAATTATGCTTTCTCAGCCTTTTCTGAAAAAGTGCCCAACTGTAACCCCACCTATTTTCGCCCACTGAATCCAATGGAACCATAAAATAATTGAAAATCCAACTCTAAGGCCCTCAAACATCCCTGGCCGAAATAATGGTTTTCTCCGGGAAAAATCGGGGTTTTACGATTTCGGCTCCGTAAACGCGTTCCTTTCTACTCCTAACCACTTGATTGACTATTCCATTAGGTTATAACTACCATTTAGTATCAATTTGGGCAGCATAACAGCCCCACATACCCATTTCCAAAAATTAAAACCAATGGCAATCCGGCGAAATTTCACCGATTAAATTGCCCACAGCAACCAGAATAGTCCATATACGAAGGTTTGGAAGTTACCTCAAGCTCCCACAAGTTTTTCCCAAATATTGCTGAAAACCCTAAGTCCTTAAACACCCAAATTTGAGCTCCACAAACCTTAAAGAACGTAGAAGGATAGCTTAGGAGCGGAGTTATACGCGTTAGGTAAGAATTTACCGAAGAAATTGCCTTACCTCGCGAGTTCTCTTCTCTTTCTTCCTCCAAGAGCTCTCAACGTTTTTTTTCACCTTTGCTTCAGCTGAATACGTCAGTTTAGGGCTGATATGAAGAGGATGATGTTACTTTATCTTATATATTGCATAACATGTAATTATTTATTAATTTTCCAAAAATTCAAAAACTAGTTTTTATGTATATAAACTTATGTACATGTAATCATACCCATTAAGCCCAACCAATATTTCCTTCTCCATGCCACATGTAGGAGACTCCTAGGGGTCCCTCCCTATGGTCTCAATTGGCTTCACAACTTGTTCCGGTTACGTATACACGTAAAGTCTCAATTTTGGTCAAAATTGCACTTTTGCTCAAATTTTCCATAAATTCATATTAAATTGACCAAAATATTCTAAATATATTTTTAACCTTTATTTTCCTTAATTAATTGAAATTAACTTCAATTAATTAAAAAAATAATTTATTTTGTGCTATTTTGACAAAATTACGATTTTGCCATCACCTTTCTAATCCAATTTCTTCTCTTATTTTTCCTTGGCCAATTTTCATCTATTTTTGGACCAAATATTTTCTCTAATATTCTTTCATTTTTGGACCTTAATATTGGGCTTTTTAAATTACCCAAATTAATTCCATAATTATTTTTGCCCAATTTCCCATGAAATTGAACATTTATAAATTCATAAATTCCAAATTCATGAATATTCACCATTTTATTGAATTTCTCAAATATTTAAAATAATTTTGGTGAATATAAATTTTGGGGTGTTACACCACCACCGATATACTATAATAGGCAGGTGTTCGCACAAAACACTCAACTCAAAATGTGGGTCAGGGATAAGAAAGTCGATGGGCACAATTTCACCGTATTTCTTCCACACAACCTAACATATCCCATAACAAAAATACCATATATCAATATAGTTTTTGAAAACATTCTACAAGATCATCATTCCATATACAACATTCCATGACAAATATCATAACTATCACAATAGTTACAATCTTAATAATAATCCCCACTACTCATATATACAAGTTGGAAAATACACTGCTTCACTGAACTAAGTTCATATTCAAACATACACATGACTTTTCAAAATACATATAAGTAGTATAGATGAAAATAAATTTTAGAAAATGCCTTACAGCTCAAAGCATGCATATAGAATAAATTAACCCCAGTTACCTCAGCTCCAACTTAAAGTTAACTTGAGGAGCAAAGTATGAGTAATCACCAATCACAAGAAAGCTCTATATTATCAATGTAGATATCAATCAACCACAAGCAACAATAAAATAAATAAGTTGTACAATTCAACTACTAAAAACCTAATTTTCTTTACAACCATTATCCTCAACATCCCAATTTCCCTAACAAGCCTTAACCTCAACAATCCAATGTCATAGATCACTTCTCATGAGCCCAAATCACTCATTAAAATTCTTAAATAACCTCTACAATATCCTCTTACATCAATCACTCAATTTCATAAGTTAAAGTTTCATCTTCAACACACCCATAGCCATAAAATCATATCAACATCCTAGGCTGAGTAAATATTTTTTTTCTAACTTATATGAGCATAACCCAATTATTAAACAACTCTTCAAACCTCTACATAATCAAAAGCATATCAAACTCTAACTCAAATATCAAATTCTAACTTATAATTTCATATAGCTCAAAATCTAATAAAACTAAACCGATTACAATTTCAATAATACCTAAAAATAACCCCAATAAATTGTTTAACCCAAATTTAATTGGTAAAAACATCTTTAAAAAATAATTTATGACCTGTTTATAAAATAAATTAATTATAAAATTTCAAAACAACCAAATAATAAATCTAAACCAATTAAATTTAGTTATTAGCCTTCTTCTACCTATCTATAGTAATCTATTCAAAATTCTCTCAAAACCCTAACCCCAAAATTTAATCTACTCTAATCAGTACAATATTACCAACATTCGAAAGATAAAAATAAGTGGAACAATTTTCATAATGGAAATTTGTTGAAAAGAAATGAGTTTCATTACCTAAAAGATCTTATAAAGTCATCCTAAGCTTTGAAAATGGTGACTGCCTGGAACTGGAGAAGACAGGAGAAGAAAGATGCACTCTGGACCCTCCTTCACTATTGAAAAGACTTCAAGGTATATATTTAAGGGAAAATCACTCACAGGTCCCAAAGACCAAAGATAATATCAGAAAAGTCTCTGGGAAGAGTCAAATATCAGAAAAGTCCCTAGAGACTTTTCTGATATTATTTCCCTAAGTCAAATGACAAAAATGCCCCCACAGAAGTTGCAAAACAAGATTTTTTTATTTACAACTCTTGAAGCGTGTATTCACAACATGTTGAGTTATGTTAATAACTTCTACCTCATGTCTATCTGGAACAATCTTTTCTCACATTAACTATGTGAAATGCTTTATTTACAACTCGTGAAGCGTGCATTCACAACATTTTGAGTCATGTTAACAACTTCTGCCTCATGTCTTCTTGGAACAATCTTTTCTCACATTAACTATGCAAAATGCCTTATTTACAACTCATGAAGCGTGTATTCACAACATGTTGAGTCATATTAATAGCTTCTACCTCATGTTTATCTAGAATAATCTTTTCTCATATTAACTATGCGAAATGTTTTGTTTACAACTCGTAAAGCGTGTATTCACAACATGTTGAGTTATATTAACAACCTCTACCTCATGTCTGTCTGGAATAATCTTGTCTCACATTAACTATACAAAATGCTTTGTTTACAACTTGTGAAGCGTGTATTCACAACATGTTGAGTCATGTTAACTACTTCTGTACCTTCCGTTTTGCAATTTTGTATAGGGGCATCTTTGTCATTTGACTTTGGGAAATAATAGCAGAAAAGTCCCTAGGGACTTTTTTGGTATTTAACTTTTTTCAGGGACTTTTATGATATTATCTTTGGTCTTTAGGATCTTAGAGTGATTTTCCCTATATATTTAATGCCTCACGTGGCCCACACTCACATTTTTGAATTAAAGGGGCCACGTGCCCCTCTCATATTTCTTTCTTTTTGCCCCTTTTTCTTTTTTATTATTGGTTTCTCTCTGTTTTTTTTTCATTTCATTTTTGTTTATATTATTACTTGTATAAGCTTTATTTTTTTTATAACAATTTCTTATCATTTCAACTTTTTTTTTTCCATAAATCATATTTTAACCAAATCCTTTTTATTCCAATAATTATTTACTAAATCCATTTATCATCAATAATTATTTTTTAATTATAATTACATTCTAGAAATAAAATAAGGATGTTATAGTTTCCACCACTTGTCTAGGGTTTAGTCCTGGGATTTGGCAGCAAACTTAAAAAGCCACCTACAGACACATTACGCCAATCATTTTGAATAATGTTTGCATCCTCTATCTTACCACTACTGCTGGCACAAAGTTAGCCAATGCTTATTCCCTAGATATAGTCATTCCTCCTTCTTCATGAAAAGAAGTTAACGAACCGTACGTCTTCTACCTCCATGTGGCATTGCTCTCCATGAGGCTTTCACCTATTGTAGAAAATTTCCCACTACTGCCTCCCGTAGGAGTTTAGGCCATGGTTAATTCCCTTAGAAACTAATAGTGGTTCAATTACATGATAGAGGATTATATGTAATCGTGATGTAATAGAATAATTACAACGTTTGGTTGCGCCTAAGTAACCATGATTACATTTCTTAATCCTGATTATATCATTTGATGTAATAGGATTATATTGCTAGGACTAATGAAATGAGGATGCAGACATCCTGTAATCAAGTGAAAATAACACTATTGTCATTATAGTTTTTTAAATTAACCAAAGTGCCCACCAATAAATGTTGTTAAATATTAAATAATTTTAATTATCACCATTAAATATTAAAAAATAATTAATAATATAGAAACTTAAGAAATATTCCCCATTAAAAAATTATATTCCACCTTTAAAAAAATATTAAAATACATCATTAAATAATATTTCCATTATTAAGTATTAAAAAAATTAACAAGAACCCAACCTATACACTGTATAATATTTTCACCATTAAATATTAAAAAATTATTATGAACTCAACGTGTACATTGCATAGAATTAAAAAAATTATCATGAACTCAATGTGTACATTATTATATGTGTATTTGCCAAAAAAAAAAAATATTATATGTGTAGATAGGGGTAATTTTGTCCCTTGCTATATTATTCCCATATATTCTCATTTTTGATGTAATCCAACCAAACATTTTTATGTATATGCATCATCTTTCTCTGATGACGAACCAAACAAATTATGTAATCATCATTACATTACATTGCATTGTATTTTATTACATTATCTCCAATTCTGTGAACTAAACAGGCTCTAAGCGTTTTTTGTAGTGTTACCTGAACTAGCCTCGTGCGATATTACTTGTCTTATATTAAGCAATATCTAATATTGCATTTTTACCTATTTTAAGTATTGGATAAATTGTATATATTACATCTGTACACCTTTTTTTATTCAGATTTACAATAAATCAGTAGTACTGAATAATTTTACTTGTTTTATGTTAAATTTTTAAATTTCAATTTATACAAATAAGTGAAGAACACTCTCATTTGTTGAATAGCTTGTTATTTCATCAATGAAGCGCACATTGTCTTGTGACAATATAATAAATTCCCTTACATCTTATTTTCATATAAATATTGGCTTAAACACAAATAATATGTCTAGAACTTTTATTCACATACAAAATAATTTTCATCATGTCACCGTTATAGTGTAGTAAAATAAAAAAACTAATATACAACATAACACGATATTCATATGAATTTAAAAATTGTATTTTCAGGTTTTAAGAATTAAACATTATATATTTACACTTGATCTAAAATTATAAAAAATGATTAAGACAATATAATTGAACATTTTTCGGTGGTCAAAGGGCAAAACTGGTGGGTAATGGATGATGAACCGTTAATCATAAATAATAATTTTTTTGGTGGAAACCGTACATCATATTTAGAATATATGTGTGTGTATTGATAAATAAAATATTTATATATTTATTTTCCCTTATATGATGATTTTATGGACGATATTTGAGCTTAATATAATAATTTGGGTATAAAATAAATAGTATTTAAAAAAAATAAATAAATAAACAAAAATATGAAAAAAGGTCAGTATTGTGGCGTCAGTCACTATTCACGACGGAAGTGACTATTGTAGCGGACGGAAGTTACTGCAGCAACGGAAGCACTGTAGCAAACGCGCTTTTTTACTATTCATGACGGAATCACTGTAGCAGACCGTTGCTGTAGCAAACAGAAGTGACTGTAGCGGATGGAAGAACTGTAGCAGGCGATAAAACACTGTACAATCATGGAAAAACGTGTAAGTCTGCTGAGAAGTCATTGTTCATGTGTGAAAAGAAGCACTAAACACTGCAGTACCTGTGGAAAAAAAAAACAATGGATTGTGGCACTTGTGAAAGGACTTCACCTGCCTATATATAGATGTGCCTCTTCACAAAATGGAAGGAGAAAAAGGAGAAAAAGGAGAAAAGAAATGTAGAGGCTTGATTCTTTGATAGGGAGAGAGATTTTCTCTGTATAGAAATGGATTGTGGCACTTGTGAAAGGACTTCACCTGCCTATATATAGATGTGCCTCTTCGCAAAATGGAAGGAGAAAAAGGAGAAAAGAAATGTAGAGGCTTGATTCTCTGACTGTGAGAGAGATTTTCTCTGACAATTCTAAATAAATTGTGTTATTTTCTATATTTAATTCCATGCATTGTATTACTTTTTGCATGTCTCCTATATGGAAGGCTTAGTATTGTATTACTTTTTGCATACCGCCTGCATGGAATGTTTTACCTCCTAAATAGACGTCTAGATTTCTCTATTTTTCATGTATCTTTTGGTTGTATATTTATGTTTGAGAATTTAATATTCAAGTTTTATGTAGTATTTATGAGGATTTTATTCTAGTTTTATGTAATGTTAATTTATTTTTATTTTATTTTTAATTTCATCATGATCTAAATTTCTATTTTCCTAGGGTAATGACATAGCTTACTAATGACGGATTAAATCTTAACTTACTAAATCTAGTTGTAATTTCTCCTTCATGATTGAGTTTTAATTATTGTTCTTAATGCTTTCATTTGATTGGCCATCTTTTGAATGATTTCAATATGCATGTTGAGACCGGAAGGAGATGCATGTGTGTAGATCTTATAATTAAAACCATGACTTGCATATGAAATAGGAATATATTCATATGAGTTGTGTAGATCTTACTGAGTTCCATAAATCTTAATGCATAATTAATTGCCTAAATTCATACAGGAATATATTGGATTAGCAATTAATTATAGAATTGCTTGATCTTGGAAGAGGCTAGTAATTAAATTAGGGAAACTCGACTATCAATCATATGGAGTAAATTATGCTAGAATAGATAAGTGATTCAATCCGGAATTTGTTAAATGAAATTTGACCCATAGGGTTTTTTCTCATATTTGCTTTCATATTATCTACACTCATATTTAATTGCTTTTTCTTCTATTATGTACTCTCAATCACCAACTAATCGATTGACTAAATAGAATTTAAATTATCCATTTTGATACTTAGTGCTCAATCTTCGTGGGAACGATACTCTACTCACTTCTATATTACTTGATTACGACAGTGTACACTTGCACTATTTCATAGATCATCTACACCTATAACATATAGATGTATGATAATGACGTGTGAATTAATTAGACTAAAGAGGATGCTGTTGTGTGAATGGATGATTATGTGTGAAGCATAGATATAATTTATAATTTGAAAATGGAAGTTGGAAGAGACAAGAAGGGAAGATGTTGGAAATTGTGTCCTAAGGGCCAATCGTTATACTTTGAACATTATTATTTTAATGAAATTTCTCCATTCTGTTATCATATTATTTGCATGTTAACTATGATAATTGTATCATTGGATAATTCATGAAGATTGTCCTAAAATGTCCCTGGTCGGTCATCTATGCATGAGCAGAGATGAAACAAGACCAGTATGACTTTGATAAGATATAGAGATATGAATCAAAATCTTAGGCACTTGTAAGAGTACAAGGTGCTGGATTGACGCACTATGAGAAAGCTACATGGATCAAGTCATAAGCTTTTCTTATGTATAACTACGTCACAATGCCCTTAGACCTGAGGTCATCATGGATTCCCTCATGAGAGTTGCTATGCTTTGAACCAATCAAAAGTCACTTTTGACTGGGTGATGATAAAGGCTTTGATCGGGCTTTGTGGTTTTTTATGCAGATGAATATGAATGATCAAGATGAAATTTGTCCCTCACATTAGTAGAGAGATATTACTGGGCCCCTTGATGAATGAGTCTGAGAAATCTATGACCATACTATAATGAAAAGGAGTTTCCATTTCTATTGTCAAGCTACTTAGGAATCGAGAAAGTAATGGTCAGGAACAAGAGGATGACATTATCCATGCCTTATCCTTGATCAATATATCGTGTGACAAAAGGAACGTGACATGGTTGTATGATAGGTTGCATCGTATTAACGATCCTCATATGAATTGGGTAGTTGTAATGTCTTGCTAGAGGCCGCTTGCGACTTGTGAGTTAGTATAGTTATTGGCCTATTGCCAACTTCATATGGGCCTACAAGGTCGCACACAAGAATGACCCAACACGAGATAATGTTTAATTTAGGGTGAACGAATTATATATATATAATATAAAATTTGTTAATAATATTATATAGATATATATTTTCGAAATACATATCTTATATATGTGTATTATATGATATTATTATATTGTGTTAGTTTTAAATTTAATTTATTAAGATATATTAAATTTAATAACTAACATGATAGAGATATAGTATCTCAGATTTAATTTATGAAGATAAATTAAATCTAATGACTCTTTATTTGGATTAAATAAATAGGTTAAATTAAAACTGTTGGGCAGATTTAATTTAAACTGAATTTATTTAATTAGCTCATCAAGATAATTAATTGTTGATTAATTTCGAAATTAATGATGATTAATTTTGAAATTTGAATATAGCCCTCATAGGTTATAAACTTGATAGAGCAAATAGACTCAAACGCACATGAGAATTGAGAGCCGCAAGGAAAACCCTAGGAGACATTTGGAGGTGCTAGCACGCAGTCTCTGTTGGAGAGCATTCGTGTGAATACCGGTAGAGGGAGCGGACCTGAGGTGTTGGCTCCTAGAGATCGTGAAAACCCTAAGTTGAAAAGGTACGAATCTTTTTAACTCGATTTAAACGTCGTTGATAGATCATCGATTAGGATCGATAAAATTTTAAAATTCTTCCGCTGTACCTACCGATTCTAATAGCTTTGGTACGCTGAAAACAATCAGCAGAAAGCCAAATTGCTTAGATACATACATGACAAATTGTGATACCATGTTATATATTTATTATATATATAATAAATGTTATGTGAAAAAAACATCAATATCAATACATATATTTAATACAAATTAAAATCCACATAAAATTGTACTAATAGATCATAAGTTACAAAAAATATGCTGGCTCAATATATATAAAATCTAGCTAGTTTATAGTGTAATTTGCACTCTAAACTAAATCTTATCTTAAAGACTGAAAATAATGTAATTTATTTTTCAAATTTCACATAATGCATAAGTAGTTTATATCCCTTGAGCTGTTGAGCATCAATAATACCCTTGGATTCTAAATCCCTCCTATTCTAAAAAATGTAGAAATTAAATTAGATAATTAATTTGTAATAGTTAAGTTAGTTACTTGTGAAAAAATGTATATTAACTTTCTCCAATGTACTTCTTTTAATCATTTGCATTGCAAAACTCCTTTGATGGAAAATCCCTTCTTTTGTATGTGCTAGCACTCAAAACTCTCTATGGATAGTCCTATCCATAAACATCAGTTTCTCAATGAAGGCATCAATGTTAGGAGCACAAATCTAAAGAGAGATCCCATTCTAAAAGATTATTTAACATGTTAGGTGGGAAAACCCCGGGCCTTAAACTCAAAACAGTAATTATATTTAAGATCGGAGGAAGGATCGTTATCACCTTAAGAATAGAATAATAAGAAAATTTGTGGTCCATAATGTATATATATAGAGAGAGAGAGAGAGAGAGAGAGAGAGAGAGAGAGAGAGAGAGAGAGAGAGAGAGAGAGAGAGAGAGAGAGAGAAGCATCTTTGATTAGAAGAAGAGACACATTCACATTAAATCTAAATCTAGTAGTGGTTAAAAGGAATGTGAGAGAGACAGAGAAAAAGAACAAGAAAAGGGTCATGGTTTTGTACCAAAACTTGTGGCACACTACCACTAATATATATATATATATATATATGAGCGGCTACTTGCTATTTCTTATTTCATGTCACGAGACAGATGTTTCCACTTTCAATTTATACCCTCATTTTCCATATAACGACAATTAATAACCTATATCTTACCCTCCTCATGCAATTTTATTACTATTATCATGTGTTATAGTTTTGTTATAAATATATGGTTATGGCCGCCTTAAATACGATGTATGACGTATGTATCAGGTAGGAGTCTATATAAATGCAAAAGATACTTTTAAAAAAGCTACCACACTGATCTTAGCTAAAAGGCCGAGGAAAAATAAGAATAGATAAGGATTTTTAATATTTAATAATGTGAATTGTATATGGAGCTAAATTTCGTCGTCGCATTTGTTGAATTTTAGTGTCTTCTATACTTTTCTTTGAGTACATTGTATGAAAAAAATTCAGGCTACTTTGTCTGCATTTATATTTCAAATCCATCGGATATAGTTGAAGGGAATTGGAACAAAAATGAGAGAGAAAGATAGAGAAGCAAGTGGTCGAGTCTATATTTTTTGTCAAGAATGAATCTTTTAAGTTAGGTAGTGCCAAATCTTTTGTCACATGAATATTAATAGAAGAAAATATATGTTTTTTGTTTGTACTTAGATTATTCTAAATCCACGGGATCAATTTGAAGACAACTTAAAAAATAAATAAATATATAAATAACGACAGAAGAAATTGAGTTGGCCTCTCCTTTTTTTGGTTGAAAACGAATAATAAATCCTCTAAAATTAAAGATGACATCGTTTCATAAAACGTATAAATATTATCAATTGCTAGAATGACTTAATTTAAAAAACAAAACAAAAAGATTACAAGTTTTTAGCCAACGAACAAAAAGATTATAATTACATTTACATAATAGATCCAAATTGATTTTTCAGGGAATAAAACCACACACGCACATGATTGTCTTAATATATGCATGTTTTTTTTTTTTGGATTAATCAATCGGTATCCAACGTTACTAACAACGGATTAGTCCAATTCATGGGAATGTATTATCTGATGTATGATGATCGGTTTTATTAATTTTACAAGCATTTAGTTGTCGGAAATTTTTATTCTCTACTTGTCATGTTGTAATGTCATCAGTTAAAAAGTCAAAGGTCTGACAGATGTACAAATGTTCAAATTAAGGTGTAGTGGGTCAATAATTCATGTAAGAATAAAACTGAATACTGACTAAATAGTCAAGGAATATGTATTTGTTTTTTAAAGAAATTAAAAAAATACTCTCCTCTTGTCCTTAATGTAAGCCTAATTGGGAGTTAATCTTGTTCTTAAATATAAGATATATTTCTCATATTTGTCAATTTTTTCTTAATTTACTTTTATTGATGCTCCCTCAACAATCAAGTAAGAGAGATATGTAGGAAATTAAAAAAGATGATTAGGGTGTTTTAAAAATACATGTCATATCAACTTAATTTAACTAACTTTATTGATTTAATTAAATTAGATAAATATATTTTACATTAAAATTAAAATATGGGAGGGAACATTAATTTCTTTGTGAGTAGGCAATAGGTTGGGTTTTATACCATGCATGAGTCTCAGCTCTTTGAAAACATGTCCCTTTCTTCGCGTACCTATTATTATTGCTTATTATTTGAGCTTTGTGCATATATATGGAATCTAATTTTTTTTTTCGGCCAAGACATATGAAATCTAAAATCAACTTTTGAAATTCACAAAAAGTAATTAATTCATAGTGAAATTATTCAGAAAAATAACAGTAAGTGTTAAAAAAGAAATGCCCCCCCCCCCCAAAAAAAAAAAGAAACACACACACACTTAATGGCAATCATATTACCAACTTGTGTGATTCAACATATACAAACATAATTTGGAACGTGTGATAATTAATTTGCAATAAAAAGCAGACTTGATACCAATGGGCGCTCGGTCGAGATGGAAGGGTCTACGGCCAGCATCCCTCAGGACGAGGTTTCGAATCCTGGGGGGTGACAGACGCGATAATTAACGCAGCCTCAAAGAGGTTGTCCCATCGGTACTGACCTGCCCGCGTAAGTGCTCCTCAGTTGAGTCCGGATTAGTTGGAGGGCGGGCAATGAACCCAGAATACCCCCAGATACCGGATGGTTTAACCAAAAAAAAAAAAAAAGCAGACTTGATGATGGCTTAAGAGATTAGGATTTGATTTTTTAGCAAGTTTATTGTAAACATAAAACATGCTAAAAATCTTTTATAAATAGAACCAAATCGATGTATCGCTTTTTATTGGCTATAATGATACATAATTAGAACAGTTGATGAGGGAGTAGATGTAGTTAAAAGAGAGGCGAAGAGAAAAATAATGAAAAGGGCAGAGCGCATAAGCAGCAAAACCGATATTAGTGGCAGAAAGTAGGGCCCCACTTGAGAAACTCGTGTTTCCCACTATTCCCTCCGTCTTTCCGAGTTAACACTACTTATAAGCCTTCATCACATCACACATTCTTTCATATTTCATTCTCAACTTCTTCATCTTCATCTTCATCTTCATCTCGTTCTTGTTCTTGTCCTCCTGCCATGTCCACCAGAATTCATCCCAGCCGCCATCATCATCAACAAGGCCAAGATCAGTCGATGTCCAAAGAGATCAAGGCTCATCATCATCATGATCAGCCTTGTGTTCTCACTGTGTGGAAGAGATCCACCATGAGCTTCCAAGGCACCGATGGCTTCACCGTCTTTGATCACCATGGAAAGCTCGCCTTCCGAGTCGATAACTACTCCAGAAACAACTCCTCTGCCATCCTCATGGACGGTGCCGGCAACGCCTTGCTTACCCTCAAACCTCAGGTATTTAACCTTCATTACATCGATAATTTTTGGACAAGTTTTTGTTATATGAGCTCAAGTCTAAAAAGAGACTCTGTGGGCCCTACCATGATACTTCACTCATTTTCCTACCAGTCAGAACCTTCATGGCTAGCCCTTCCCGAGCTTATCAAATACTTTTACTCAAAAACTAGCCTTTCATGTCCTTGAACTTATAAACTCTATTTCTCTTGTGATACTCTCGACGTGGGACTTATAAGAATACTTACGTCCTACCTGGCCTCCACGAGTAGTCCTTTCTAAGGTTATTGGGTGTGCTCTCACCCAAAGACTAGCAAATGGGCCAGAGGAACATCTTGATATTTATAGACCCCACTGTTTTATTGCAAGGCTTCCCGATGTAACTCATAACAGTTTTTTCATGAAACAAGCTATATTTCCAATTTTTCATATGTGTTGCACGAGGGAATATTATACTTGAAAATGTTAATTGCGATAGTAATATATGCAGAGACATAATGTTAGGGAGTGTGATTATCAAAATATGTTCATAGAGTAATAAACATGTGACATTGACATTAAAAGTTAAATGGAATTAATTTTATTATCATTGTAAAAAAAATGTCCGAAATTGGTTTTGGATATGAAGGGAAAAACATACATTTACACCCCACACATAATTATTTTTATAGCCTCCAAATGTCTATTAGGTAATTATGATTTTTAATTCATGATTTAATATCTATTTTCAAATGCAATCTAATTGAATCCAAGATTTAATGTCTATTGTCAAATTCAATTTGCTTTATTAGCTTATCTTTATACCCTAATAATAAAAATTGAGAATTAAATGAGAATAATATCCTAATAAATTCGAATAACTTAAAAGCGGAATGCATAATTTTAATCCGCAATTCTTATTCAAAAGTTCAAACTTTCTAGAGTAAATGGAAATTGTCTATACTAGGGAATAATTTGTAATGGTTTTTTCAGAAAAGGAAATTGCTTTAACGGGTATTAATTGAATGAGTGTTAGTGTAATTACGCATAGATTAATTTAATGATGTGATTACCCGGCCCCTTTTTGTTAAATAGATTTTTAAATGGATATTACAAGATTTCATATATAAAATTGTTGATGTAATCCAAGAAATGAATCATGGCTATTTATATATATAATCTGAGAATATTAATTCTAGATGTTGAGTTGTTGATTATGTGACAGATATTCAGCATGCAGTGGAATGCATACAAAGGAGAAGGAAGTTGCAGAAGAAGAAGAACAAGCAGTGAGAGTAGTGAAGGGGCAAAGCCAAAAGCTTTATTCAGCATGAGATCAAATGGTTCAATGGTATTTAATGGAGGAGGAGACAACAATGATCACGATGAAGCTCAAGTGTTCATGGGAACATCAACAGGACAAGGCCAAGGCTGTAAATCTCATGATGAGGCACCAGATTTTAAGGTACAAGGATGTTTCAGGAGGAGAAACTGTGTTATCAGAAACAGCAAAGGACACGTGGCAGCCAAGATTTCTAGGAAGAGAGTGAACAAGGCGGTGGTTCTTGGTGATGATGTGTTCAACCTCGTTGTTCAACCTGGTTTTCAACCTCACCTTATGATGGCCTTTGTTATTGTCTTGGATCGTATTCATACTAAGCACTACTATACTCCCCTTTTGTGCTCTTAATTAAATTCACAACATATATATATACACATGTACACCTTCATTATATACGACAAAAGGCATGGCTTCTTATTAATTCTGAATGATCTTTGTTACTGCTTTTCAAAACCTTGACTCCAAACTCAGTTTCATTCTACTGTATATTACTGCTTAATCTATAACCCATTTAACTCTGTTATTAGGAACATGTATAAAACTTGCAGAACGAGGTTTCTATTGATCTATTGATGGACAATGATATGTAAATACCTTTGTAAATGTCTTTTGAAGGCATAAGGCTTGCCATAATTTTACTGTTAATTTTTAGGTTCTTGTTTTGCATATATATATGCTTCATCAAGCAGAAGTTACATAATCTGAATGAAGTGAATCATCATAAGTGTTAAGAAGGAATGAAGGATAAGCCTTATTCTTTTTTTTTTTTTTAATTGTGCTACTTGAAATTACAAATGACATTGAATTCAAAACACTTCCTTTACACGGGAGTTTACATGTGCCACCAGATCATGAAGTTATTAGCCGATCAACTTATTCTATTCCTGTAAATAAGTATATATGCAGAAATGAGACTAATCATAACTTTATTCCATTTTCTGACTCTATCTCTCAAAAATATTTCAAATGATGGAAATTTCACGACGAAATGAAACTCTTATGAATAAAATTAAAGTGTTGCAATAAAATTCCTCACTTTATTTCCTTTGTTTAGCATGACATATGAAGCGCTTTGGTTCATCAGACTTCCAAGTACAACAATATAATTTTGTAAATTTTAAGGGCCATGCACAAATTATTTTTCATGAAAATGAAAATGGAAATTGAAAAGTAAGAAGAAGGGTATCACAACTGACCAAGTCCAGGGGAAAAAAGCAATTTAAATGACAGCATTTTTATAATGTATAATTCAATTTATATTAAACATATTTAAGATATCAATTAGCCCAAACAACTAAAATATCCTTAATGGCTAATAATATAATTTAGAATAGTTATATAAATATTTATTTATATAATATATAAACACAATAATATATAAAAATACGTGCGCAAAAAAATCTGAATCAAATCATATTTAAAGTTTATATATAACAAAATTTCTGAGGCTTATTAATTATCCTTGAATTTATACTTGGGAAAATGACCCAAAAAGAACTTTGAATATGCTAAAAGACTAAAAAGTGTTAGAAGATTTGGAAATCCCTCAAAGGTGCTAGCACTTATCAGGGATTTACAATTTCAGGGGCAAATTATCATTTTACCCTTACCTATATTTTTATTAAACTAATAAAAAAACCTCCGCCGGCCGGCCGCCGCCAGGGGCGGCCCGCGGCCGGCCGGCCAGCCGGCCTCGGCGACTGCCGGGTACCGTCGGCAGGGGCCCCGGCCAGGGAATATTCCGTCCTACGGAATATTTCCCCAAGCTTTGGGAAAAAATTCCCAAAGTTTGGTGGGGGTGGGAGTTCGGACCCACCCCCACCTGTGGTCATGCACCATATAGTGCAGAAAAAATATATATAGTAAACTTTTATTTTTAACTAAACCAACTACCAAGTTCAGATAAGGAATTGACAGATTGATAAAAGAAATTAATAAATTCATATAAGAATTTCACAATTTTCGTTTTTTAACAACTTTATAATAGAATTTCACTAGTTTAGATAAAGAATTCCCAAGTTCATATGACGAATTAACAAATTAGAAATTCATATGAACTTGGGAATTCCTTATCTAAACTAGTGAAATTCTTTTATAAAGTTGTTAAAATACGAAAATTGTGAAATTCTTATATGAAGTTATTAATTTCTTTTATCAATCTGTGAATTCCTTATATGAACTTGGTAGTTGGTTTAGTTAAAAATAAAAGTTTACTATATATATTTTTTCTGCACTATAATTACTGATGGGCTTCTTTAGCCCAGTGTGGGGGGTTCGAACCCCCACCCCTACCAAACTTTGGGAATTTTTTCCCAAAGCTTGGGGAAATATTCCGTCATGATGGAATATTCCCTGGCCAGAGCCCCTGCCGGCAGCCGCCGAGGCCGGCCGGCCGGCAGAGGTTTTTTTATTATTTTAATAAAAATATAGGTAAGGGTAAAATGATAATTTGCCTCTGAAATTGTAAATCCTTGATAAGTGCTAGCACTTCTGAGGGATTTCCAAATCTTCTAACACCTTTTAGTCTTTTAGCATATTCAAAGTTCTTTTTGAGTCATTTTCCCTTTATACTTTGAATTTAAATATCATTATTTTTTATTTGGCTTCTATGTTTTTAAATATTGTAACAGATCTAAATACCTGATAAATTTGCACGATACGGTGCGTTTAGTCGTGGTTGAGATTGAGAACTAAACCTAGCTAGGGCTGTTCATGAAGCCCAGGAGCCCGGTGTGCCCGCCCGGGCCCGCAAAAAAATCGCCCTGCCCAGCCCAGAAAAAAGCAGCCCGAAAAAAATTGGGCACAATTGGGCAGGGCATTTTTACGGGCAGGGCCGGGCATCGGGCAGGGTATGCCGCCCTGCCCATTTGGCCCTGCCCGGTAGATATATATATATACTATTTTATATGAATTAAATATATTAGTTTATATAATTATATTATATTATATATTTTAACTTTTAGTAGGTGGGGTAGCTAGTTACTTTTATTCATCCAGTACGCACTACGCACTACGCAGGTTCTTAATCTTATTTCTTTATTTCCCTTTCTCTAATCTCTATTGTCGTCTGTCAGCTGTCGCACTCCCCTTGCATTCCCTTTCTCTATTTGCTTGCCCTAGCCGCTCCTTTAGCTCCTCGAGTCCTCGACCGCCATTTAATCTGAAGGTAATTTGTCCTTGTGCTATTATCTGACTGAAGATCGATGAGAAGTTCATTTAATCGGAAAGTAATTATTTTCTTTCTTAAACCCTTCCCTTTCTCATTATCGGAGTAGTTTGTCTAGATTGGTAGATCCTTTCTTTATCATTTGGTTAATCTGATTTTCCTTATTTTTTTCTCAGAACATTGTTTTGATTATCTTTTTTTTTTTCTGAGATTGGTTCAAAGTCAGATCTGTGACTATGATAATTTGAAGCTTTTTTAGTGTTCCATACACTTGCACTGTGATAATCTGAAGCTTTTGTAGTGTGTATATATATATATTTCTCAGAACATCATTCATATATGGCTATCTATATAATGCACGATTTGTATGTGTGTGTGTATATTTTTTGTAATTAATTGATCTATATAATTAGTACAAGTCTTGTACAAGTCATCAACTGTACAAGTCTTGTTATTTTATATGGATTTATAAGTTGTAGAACTTGGTGTTGATTTTATTTTTTTCTTGAGTTTGGTTCTGAGATTGGTTCAAACTCCACCATGATCCAGAGATTGGACATTAAGAAATCTCTCCATTTGAGATTTTCTTTCACTTTGATTTGACACTGCTTCCTCAGTATCTGATCCTTCACTTTTACCTCCTTTCAGGTTGCTCTGGATTCGAATCTTGACATCTTAAGATTCAGGAGATTCAAGTTCCTCTTAGGACTGATCTTCTTAGTTCTCTTCCAGTTACTTATCTTATTTCATTTCAGGATTAATTATAACCTTACTCTGAATTCTTTCATCTTGATCTTCTATCAAGATATTCTCCTTCTAGATTGTCACTCAATTTCATATTTCAATCGAAAAATCCCTATTTCATTTGTCACTCAGAGGCTCACATTTTTCTAAGTAATTTATTTTGGATCAACATTCAATGGCTTTTAACTGAAAAACCTATTTATTTTCTAAAGCCATTTGGTTCAAGTTTAGATATATGTTTTTCAATAAAAACATTATTCAAAAGAATAAAATAAATTTCATTTTTATGTTCAAAATAGATCCAAATATATTTCAAAATTTACATATTGTTTGTCAAAGTATAGATAATGAATTTAGGGATTTTTAGAAACAAACTTTGTCTCAATCGGAGTTCAAATGCCCCTTCACACGTTCCTAGAAGAGTGAGGAATAAAAAAAATTAAAAATAAAACGGAAAAGCCCACTGTTTTTTTTTTAATGTGACACAGATCCACTCCTGCCCAAGTCCAGAAATTTTTTTTTTTTTTTAAATGTTAAATAAAGCCTTAATCTGTCCAACCTAGATTAAAGCCCAGACGAAGTCCCCAGCCCAGGTTGCCTCAATGTTTCTTTTTTTTAAAAAAATGAAACGTAACGTTTCATTAAGAAAAGGGGAGGAGGCGTCGTTTCCAAACTCAATTACGTCAGTTTCGTTTTCTATTCTCATAGAAAGAGAGTTTCCTACAGTTTTTCAATGGTTTATGGGTCTAATGTTTCACAGTACAAATCCCTTCTATCATTCAAATAGCATACTTTATTTAAAACATATGGAAACAGAAAACAGAGGCACATAAACTCTCCAGATTTATAATATATAAGAGAGGAAGCAAAAACTGATTCAACATATATATATGCATTGATGAACAGAAAAAACATCCATTTAACAAATATATACAGTCATATTTATATATGCCAATACAAATATCCAGCGGAAGCATTAAAAAACACATATACTATATATACCTCAAGATATATGTATATATGATCAAACTAACACAAAAATGAAGGAGGAAGAAGACATACAATTATATATATATACATATGTGATCATAACCTTCATACACAAATAAAGAAACAGTTTCGAACACCCAAGCGTGTGTGTGTACACACCCCAAACTCAAGTAAAAACGCAACTTATGCATTTAAAAGGGAAAAATTCAGTTTCGCAAACAATCGCTGTGCAGGGCAAAATTATATATAGAACCAGTTTCCAACTTATAGAAACATGCATGCGAAAACAAAAAAAAAATATAGTGTGTGTGTATATAGCTTTGGTGCCCGTCTTGTATTCAAAGGCTAGTGAACAAACCAGATATGAAATTCAAATATTAAAAACATATCATTGGGAAGAAAGAAGCCATTAACACATTCAAATGATAAAGGCCTCAAGAAAACAACCAGGCTCTGATACCATGTAAGAATTTTGGGCGTACCTGGAATCCAATAGACTCGCTGAAGTACCCACACGAAACCGGAGCACCGATGCGGACCCCGATCACGTTACACAGCAAATACACCAAAGAAAGGAAGAGAAGAGAACATTCTTATGAGAGAATCTTTTAGAGGGAGAATAGTAATATTTGGCATGTTATTATTTCTTCATTAGTCTCTCCCTTAATCCCACACACTATATATATAGTGTACGTATAGTTATATAGGAACAGATGCAACCCTTAAACGTACAGTTACGTAGGAATAGATGCAACCCTTAAACATACGGTTACAAAGGAATAGATGTAACCTTTAAGACACAAAGGGTATCACTCTTTATAACCCATGTCTCTCCATAAAGCCCCTCCTGAATTGGGCTTGGGCCCTAATCCACCAAGGGTGGACTAGTATATTCCAACAATAATAATTTTGAGTGCATTTATTTATGTCTTTCTTTCTAGCGCAAGCACTTCAACAATGGAAGTTGAAAGTACAACCTAAAGTGAAACACTTCAACAATTGTGTGCTTGTTGCAAACTTGCAATAGAGAATTGGTGTAAAACTGGTGGACTGTACTTTTGGTTTAGTGGTCAGCTAGGGAATAGGGGCAATGAGCTGTTATATTTAAAAATCATTTTGTTCATAAAACTTGTTTTATATGTGGGGAGAGAAAATTTAGGGAAAAATGATGGGTTACATTCATCATTTACTCTCCTATTTTTCTTTCAGTTTTCTCCTTTTTTTTTCCTTTCCATTTTTTCTTCATATCAAAACAATGGGTAGGATTTTTCATGATAATCTTTGAAAATTTCAAACTTGTGAATGTGAAAAGAGATATTTTTGTCAATTGATTTTATTTTAATGTCACTAAATGAATCAAGGTCCTTAATTAGTATTTTGAATTCTTGTGCTTTGCTTCGATGGGGGAGAAAATAAGAAAGGAAAGAAAAGTGAGGTGGAAAATGAGGAGGAAAGTGTTCCCTGTGCTTGGATAGGAGAGCAAATGGGAAAAGAGAAAAACTAGAGAGGAAACCAAACTTTCTCTCCGTAAGTGGAGAGATTCTGGAAAAAAATTTTGTTACCTATGATTGCCCCTTCACCACACCTCACCCACCCTTTAATTTAATCCTTTCATTTTTATATTAAATTGTTATTTTTGTTTTGGTGATAAGATGGGGTAAAACCCCCTAATTACATCAGAACTCAACGAGGCTTTACAATATCCGCAATATCTTCCCTCACAATTTCCTCTACTTCAACTGAGGCACTATCCCATACAATTCTATTCTCATTAAAGTTACACCCCCCCCCCCCCCCCCACCCTATTACAGCAGACGTTTGATTCTATTGGAGAGTATATTAAATTTTTATTAGTTAATAACCTTGGATAATCTATGATTTATTTATTTTCTTTCATTATATATAATTTGAAAAAATATACAATTTTTATTTTTTTGACTTAAAAATAAATTTTTTGTTAAATTATTTGGTTTAAAATATAACTTTATCATCTTAAACTATTTGAGGTTAATATTAAAATATTATGTGGCGATTAATTTAATTTTAAATATGATTATTTTAATATAGGAATAGTATTTTAGTCATCAAATATTTACTTATTTTCTTTTCTTCACATTTTCTCTCACTCATCCAAGCAAGTAGAAGGATAACATTATCTCTTTACTTTTCTCTTCTCTTCATTTTCTCTTCTTTCATTTTTTGCTCCCAACTTTTCTTCCCATCTATGCGGAGGGTTAGGGTTTCTGATAGTCATAACAGTTAATATAGATATAGATATTTATTAAGAAAATAATGAACAAATAAATAAATAACTTAGTACAATGAAGTGGACAATTTGTTAGGGCCTTGTAGCCCACTCATGATCCATTGAATAAGAGAGAAAAATGTCTGATGGAACTTATTCGGAAAAAAGAAAAAAAGAAAGAAAATCAGCCCCTCTCTTTCTCATCATTGTACGTCCTCTTATATATCCAGAGCAAATTCTCTCCCCATAACACTTGACTTGTTCTTCTTTTTCTTGTAATGAACGCTGATTAGTTATGTTATCCAGTTTATATTCAAAAAACAAAAATCTCTCCCCATGCCGTATTTGATTGAGTGTTGACTCTTGTGGGCCTGTCTTGGCTATCCTGACTCATTTAGTGCTTATTTGGGATCACGCTTGAAACCCCTCAAAAGTGCTTATTTACATAAATCAAAACAAAACTTCTCTTACATACTTATCTCGTATATCGAAAATCACGATTGAAAAACTGTTTTTGAAGGCTCCATTCGCTATTCCAAACAAGCATTAATTTCTTGAAGAGAATGAATTGCGACCTACGTACGTGAACGTTTTGATGCTTTCACTAACCTTTAGGGTGTGTTTGGTTTGAGGGTAGGGATAGGAAGGGGAGGGAATAAAACTGCCATCATAGGGATCACTAAAATAGAGCACAAAACTATTGCCATGTTTCTATACAATTGAAATAGAGCCTCACAAATTCCAATAAAAACTAGTCCCTGTAATTCTTAATATGGAACATATTTAATGAATTGATCTTAGTTCTAAATATAAGATATATACTTTTACATTTGTCAATCTTATATCAACAATAATCAAGAAGAAAAGTGAATGAGAGAATTAAGGAAGATAATTAAGGTATTTTATAATATACACAACATACCTATAGGTTAAAAAACGCCTATTATACAATTTCTATTCAACAAACTATCTTAAACCTTCTGGAGGTTCTTGTAGTAGTTAAATGATATTGGTTTGAAAACAAACTCCATTTTACAAGCCAATCTGAAGCAACATTAGTTTCCCTGAAATGCCTCAGCTTCACCTCCCAATTTCCTTTTAGTAAGTAAGCTGCCTCATGCAACAACCTACTTCTGCCTTCCCCTCGCACCAGCATTCCTACATCTTCCCATCCTCCTAGCAACCGCCCCCCAATCATATACCTTCATGATCCCTATCTTAAGTTTGGATAGAGAGAAAATTAGGAGATAAAACTCCCAAAAATAATAAATTTTTTTACCATTTTTCGAAGTTTTCATTCTTAATATTCCCTTTCCCTTTTCCTATAATTTTTCTCTTCATTCAAACATAGGGTAAATACCCCACTGTATCCAGCTATCATGTTTCTATCCACTACCTCATCCACATTCATTTTAATCCACACCCCTCTTCTGTTTTCCCCAACCATCATGCACACCCCCTATATCTCTCCTACGCTTTGTTTTTTTCTATAAAGATTTCTTTAACCTATGTAACTTATCGTAACACTCACTAGATCTCCAGGCATTAAAAAACTGGGATAAAGCAAAACGGAATTTCTTCAATCCACATAAACTAACCACATATAGCAAAAATCAGATCCCAATCAAACCACATACCTATGCTTTTGGCAAGGTATTAAAACTCGGACCGGCCTCCAAACCGGTCGAGACAGTGAGTTAATGGTCAGTTGATTAAATTGAAGTCAAATAGGGTCAGTCCAGAAAGGGATAAAAATTAAAAAATAATTTAAATTTTCATCATATCATCCAAATATTAAATATCAATTTAATATCTTGAATTACTAACAAAATAATCATATATTTATCTAATTTTCTTTACAATTTTTTTAACAAATTGACATCATAGTAACATGCTACCTTCTAATGACACCAAAATCAATAATTATGAGATATCTAAAAATTACTTAAAATAAATATACAAAAATATTCATATTTTGAACCCTCCCATCTTCCAAAGGTACTTGGAAATTTTGTATTAGTTTTTTTATCACATAGGAGATCAAAAATAATTTTTGCTATGACAGGTGAAAGTTGATAATTTTTGCTGCACACTGAGAGAGTTGGTGATGTTTGTTGATTTCTTGGGTGGTAGGATCATGGAATCACTGAGGAATTCATTATAAAGATACACTGGATGGCAAAAGATATCATCTTGTTTAGAAGAACATGTTTATTCATTATTAATTTATTTGATTAGGAGAGGGCTTCCTTGATAATAAACAATGTGGCAACTTGCTTGGTGGTTAGTAAATAAGTTGTCAGCAAGCTGTGTGATAAGTTTACGAGTGCTAGCTAACTTAAATGAGAAAGTATGCAGGCTTGTTCTGTGATGAATTGATGATAGACTTCCAAACTTTGCAAACACAAATGCATTTCACTACCGTTATTTTCAACCATACATCACGGTTTCGAACCATTATGTGTGGTGGCATTAAATATTCTCGGCACAAATATTTAACTCTTTTAAATCGTAATGTATTGAAGACATACTTAATGGTTCTTTGTTAATGACCGTAATGCATTGAGGACATACTTAATGGTTCTTTGTGATTTTTCTTCTTAGATAATCCCGATGAGTAGAAAAAAGAGTAGGAAGAGTTGAAAAAAAGAGCATAAGACCCTCTAGGGAAGCTCAGAAAATGTTTAAGAAGGAGTTGGAAGAGTTACGTCAAACAAAATTTTTTCTAGAGGAGGCGCGATGAAAGTTTTTAGGCTAAAGTGTATATTTAGTTTTTTATGTTTGCATCAAGTTTCATTTTAGTCCTTTAAATTTATAAAGTATATTTTTAGTTCTTCAATCTTAACACTGTTAGTCTCATCTAACGGAAAATGTTGACTCATTAAAGTCACATTCTGTTAATCCTAAGAGGCTCCAACATCAACTCAAATTTTTTTAAAAAAAATCATGGTTTAATTAAATAATAAAAAATTCTCAGATTTTAATTATTTTTTTTCATCTCCTCCTCACTCCAATGCCCTTCTCACTGGCCATCATTTCTACTGAACCAGTTCCAAAAACCTTTTGGTTTCTTTCCCAAGATTTGGGAGGTTCTAAGACGCAAAATTCAAAGATCACCAACCCTATTTTGAAACTTGTTTTCTCTACAAGAAACCCCTTGGGGACAAAAGAGACATCTCATGTATAGGTTAGCGACCCAAAGTCTTTGTTATTGATTAATTTTTTTCTCGTGATATGTAATTATATTTGTGGTTTACAATTTTATACCAAGAATAAAATTTCTCCATAAATTATTCTCATATCCTCTAATAGTACAAATTGAGATCATTATGTTAAGAGATTTTGCCGGAGATTGATTGGGGGTTAGTCTTTGTTTTGTCTATTGACAGTCTTTGTTTTAAAAAGGTTTCCGATGAGCTAGGAAGAGATGGAAAAAATGAATAAAAACAGGGAATTTTTTTCTCTCATTGTTATTTTAATTAAAATATGAATTTATTGAAAAAGTTGACGTAATGTGGCAACCACCTAAAATAAAAATAATAAAACTTTGATGAATCAGCATTTTCCATTAGATGAGATTAACGGTGTTAAGTTCAAAGGATTAAAAGTATACTTTATAAACCTAAAGGACTAAAATGAAACTTGATATAAACATAATGAAACTTGATACAAATATAAAAGACCTAACGTATACTTTAGCAAAGTTTTTATGTTTATAACTGATATTGAATATTTCTATTTTATTACAAATTTTAATCACTTCAAAATCCAACATGAAGAATTTGAAACTGTATAAAAAAATATATCTAAGGCAATTTTTGACCATTTTAGTCCACTAATACAAAAAGAGTAATGAAAGACTGTAGGCATAATGGTTTCAGCTAAAAAAAATAAAAGCATAACAGTGAAGTTGGTGGGCGAGTCGTGCTTTGATGACTCATCTAACCCTCCAATGTTTACAAACTACTCTTTTTTTTTATATAATATATAGTTTATACACTGTATGAAAGAATATGCCAAGAGAATTGTTAGATGTTTGATATGGATTATATTCTTTTTTTTTTCATATATATTAATATATATTTATCTTAAAAATAGAAACCTGAGATATTATGATTATATTTGATTAAAGGATTAAGGTGTAAATTTACTTCAAAAGTGTTTGCTAAGGAGTAATGTTATCTTGAAAGTTTTTGAATGTTCAATTTTGCCCCAGAAATGTTAAAATAAAGTAATGTTCTCCCTTATCGTTAAAAAGTTAACAGTCAATGTCTTTTTTTAACTATCAAATTTAGGTTTTTAATGGTGTACAACAATATAGCTACGCTCCATTAGCTTTTGAATATGTGAGGCACTTGCGCTTAGGACTAAATCAAATAATCTAGTTTGTGATAAAGTTTTAGTTGAAACCTATTATTGTCTTCTGGTTGAGTCTCTGTTAAGTTTACATTGAATATTAACTGTTCTTCACCGCAAATGAAGTTGACTTGGGTTATAATTCTTTTTGTAGCTAAACTGGTGGTTTTGCATGTAAAGTCTGCTGATATAATGCAATTGACTGTTTTAGTGGTCCATTTGTAAATTACTCTAATACTCATCTTGAAATTTGTAGGCCATAAAGATCTCATGAATCTAAACTCTAAGTATATGGACTAATTGTTAAAGAACAATATCTTTTTCAATTAACATAATGACAATAATAATACTCCCTCCCGTCCTAATTATAAGATAAAGTTGACTTTTTTTGGAGAAATTAAGGAAGCCAATTAAATTACTTTAAGAGTGTTTATATTTTTAGTATCTTTAGATTATATATTAATTTATTAGTCAAATTAATTAGTTTGGAGAAAAAATAAAAATATAAATACTCTAAAGTAATTTAATTGGCTTTCTTAATTTCTCCAAAAAAGTCAACTTTATCTTATAATTAGGACAGGAGGGAGTAACAAGTTTTGTCTAACTAAAATGGTAACATTGTTTTTCTAAATTGATACTATGTAAAAATAGGGGTGTTTACTTCTGTCTCATTCCAGCCGTCCAGTTCTGATTTTGGTCATTCCCGTCCTAAAAAAATTCTTCGACATATTTCTAAAAGGGTAGGCTTGATACATATATTATAATCAGCAACGTTGCCCACAAGCCAATTCACTCTCTCTTTTTTTTTTTGATACATAAAGATGGAAACTCTAAAAAACTCAGCCTACATCAGTAGGAATACAATGATCCAGCTCTAAAATAGCTGATAACTCAGGCGTGGAATACAAAATCGGGTGAAACCCCGTTACACATGAAATTGCCTTTTTCGCAAGGAAGTCGGCAACCCTATTTGCGTTTCTTGGAACGAACCTCAAATCTATCCTCCATTCTCGTTGCAACATGGAACGAATTTCTTCTATTGTATTAGCGTCCGGATGATTCTGGCAATTCTCACAATTAATCAGATCAATAACATCTTTCGCATCGGATTCTAATATCACTCTTCGCTTTCCTTGATCCCAAGCTGTCTTCAATCCTAGAAGAATACCCCATATTTCAGCGGTAACATGATCACCCAACTCCAATCTGTGCATAAAAGCCATAATAAACTTCCCGTTAGCCTCGCGAATAACTCCTCCGCACCCAGCACCGGATTTCCCTGAAAATGCTCCATCAACGTTTACTTTAGTCCATCCTTCCTCTGGTGGCATCCAAGTGGTCCTTCTGTCCGTAACTAATGTCCCTTGTAAATTTATTCCGACAAGTTTTTTACTTGCCTTTTGAATGCTAGATATCACAGCATGGGCATGAATCAGTAGGCTCTTATTACTCTGATTTTTCTGCTCAAAAAGACGTTCGTTTCTCCTTTTCCAGAATAACCAGCATAAAGTTGCAAACCAATCACCCCAATCCAAGCGTCGAATATTAGAGTTCAACCACTCCTTAAGATTAAGCTCAAAGAAAAAACGATCTCTTGGCAAAGATATCTTTTCCATCCACAAACGTTTAGCTTCAGTGCAGTCCCGAAGTACATGCATCACCGTTTCTGGACCTTTCTTACACCAACCGCACACATCATCAGCACACATGCCTCTTCTATATCTCTCCACGTTGGTAAGAAGCTTGTTGTGAGCAACGAGCCACATAAAAGTTTTACATCTTGGAATAGTATTCAGCTTCCAGATTTTCTGCCATAAAACTTCTTGGTTATCTTCTTCATTTGCAATAACTTTATAAGCAGATTTCACCGTGAATTCTCCATTTCTTGTGTGCTTCCATCGAATAATCTGTCTCCCCTGCTCAACTTCGGAGCCCTCCTGCACAAATCTCCAAGCCGCCTTGATCCCTGCCCATGTATTCGATCCTATCCTCTGCATATCAATTTGAGGCATTAAATCATTTCCACATTTATATTTGCTTCTAATAACTCTTACCCATAAGTCATCCTTTTTCTTGATAAGATTCCAACCTAATTTGGCCATAAAAGCATGATTCTGGGTTTTAACATGTCTCAAACCCAAGCCACCATTACCCTTTGACTTGCACACCGTTTCCCAAGGAACAAGATGAATTTTCTGCTTTTCCTGAGTTGTACCCCACAAAAAACTTCGATTTTTACTCTCGATCATATCACATGAACCAAAAGGTATAGATGCCGTTTGCATTGTATAAGCTGGAATAGCTGATGTGACAGCCCCTACCAAAGTAGCACGACCAGCTAGAGATAACGAATTAACTTTCCAATTAAATAACCTCTTCTTCACTTTATCAACAACCTCACTGAAGCTCTCCTTAGTCACCCTTTTATGATGCAGAGGAACTCCCAAGTATTTGCCAAGATCCGCTGCCATTTGGAACCCCAGAATATTGCTCAACTCAGTGCGTCGATTGTGATTCACATTCCTGGAGAAGAAAACTCTAGTCTTCATAACATTGACCTTTAAACCTGAGCTTGCACAGAATTCATCTAGACAAGCCTTAACTTCATTTGCCTAGAAAACAGAAGCTTGACCAAACAAAACAATATCATCAGCAAAAAATAAATGAGAAATAGGAGGCCCATTCTTGCATAACCTTATTGGTAGCCAGTTCGTTGTTTCCATCCTATCTTGAATCATGTGAGCCAGCCGTTCCATGCAAATTACGAATAAATATGGAGATAAAGGGTCCCCTTGTCTCACACCACGGGAAGTTTTAAATAAATCACCTTTCTCTCCATTCCATAATAATTGCATTGAAGGCGTCGAAACACATTGAGAGATAATTCTGACCAGATTAGGAGGAAATGAAAGATCGTTCAAACATTGTTCCAAAAAACTCCAGTTCAGCCTATCATAAGGCTTCTCCATATCAATCTTAATTGCCATGTAGCCACGTTTACCTTGCATAGTCCTCATTGAGTGAACAACCTCCTGAGCTACAATAATATTGTCGGAACTGTGTCTGCCTGGGATAAAGCTGCATTGGTTAGGACTAATAATTTTTGGAAGGACGACCCTTATACGATTAGCAATAACCTTGGTAAGGATCTTGAAGATAACATTACATAAACTGATAGGACGAAGATCCTTTAACTCTTCCGGAGATTCCTTTTTTGGTATAAGAACCAGAAAAGTATTATTTATGCTTGCAATTTCTTCTGGATGCTCCCAGATTTTTTTAATAAACCCATTAACAGATGTACCAACGTGATTCCATTGACTCTGATAAAAGAGTGCATTAAAACCATCCGGTCCCGGCGCTTTCAGCGCTCCCATATTAAAAACCACCTCTTTAACTTCTTCATCCCGAATAACTTTACCTAAAAGAAAGAGGTCTTCATCTTCAATTCTTGGATATGTATTGTGACAATGGATTTTCTCCCTCTGCATTCGTTCCTCTGTAAACAAAGTAGTAAAATAAGAAGAAGCCATCTCTTTAATTAATTGCGCTTCATATACCCATTCTCCATCCTGATTCCGAATAGCTCCAACAAAGTTTCTTTTTCTTCTTCCATTAGCCCTAGCATGAAAGAATTTCGTATTTCTGTCTCCACTCACTAACCAATCAGAGCGTGCCTTTTGAGCCCATAATAATGATTCCTGCAATAAGACACCCTCAAGCTCGCCCCATAAAGAAGTTTGAAGATTTTGAAGCTCCATAGAAAGCCCATAATGATTCTCAACTCTAGTAATCCCATTAAGACGACGCATTATCTCCCTTTTCCTCTTATCCGTATGACCGAATACATTTTTATTCCAACTTCTACAATCTTCAGAAAATAGAGTGATTGTCTCCTTCCACTCGCCAGTCGTTCTCCAATTTTCCTTGACAAATTCTTCAAACTCATCATGTAATACCCAAGCCGCGATAAACCGGAATGGTTTATTAATCTGTCTCGTCCTGCTAAACCCTTCCAAACGCAACAGAATTGGACGATGATCAGATTTATACCATAGTAAATGAGTAACACTAGCATTAGGAAACATTTCAACCCATTCATTTGATCCAAGAACACGATCAATTCTGCTCTGAGAATCAGTTCTATGCCACGTAAACTCTGGTCCATCAAACCCGAGATCATTCAAAACAGCAGCATCAACAAAATTAATGAACTCTCTATCTGGCCCAATATTCTCACCCACAGATCTTCTTTCATTTGTCATCAGAGTAGCATTAAAATCACCACCAATAGCCCAAGGCCCGTGTATCCTATTTCGCAACTCAAAAAGATCATGCCACAATTTTCGTCTTTGCATTAAAATCGGGCTAGCATAAATAAGAGTCAGATCCCAAGTTCTACGATCATTCCCACAGATTCTGATATGCATAAATTGAGGATTCTTCACTAATACCTCAACTTTTCCCACCTTTTCAGACCACACACACCAAATCCCACCCTTGAAACCTTCTGCATCAATAATTTCAACAAATTGAAATCCCAGCTTACCAGCTATTTGGACTGCTTTATTCCCACTGCACCTAGTTTCAAAAATTGCCATAAAATCCACATTATGGAACCGAGACATTTCCCTTATGAGATTAGGAAAAAGGCGAGCTCCTGTGCCCCGCGTATTCCATAAAATGAAATTCATTAAGACAGATTATGGATTTTTGGGGCGGAATCCCCCATCAAAGCAACTTCATCCACTCTAACAATCCCACCTTCAGACAAATTAAATGAAGAAGGGTCATCATGATGATCTGTAATTATCATACCTTGATCCACTATATAACTAGTACTTTGCAACATGTCTCCCTGTTCCATCTCCATGTGTAGATTTCCCGCTTCATTATAACGTGATTCTTCAGTAGCCTCCAAGGTTTCACTAGGCCTTACTTCCAAAGCAGAAAAAGGATTTAGGGAGATCAATTCGCTAACATCATTGTTTCCAATCCCCCCTCCTTTTGTTACATCATGAGAAGGTAATTTTCCTCTAGTCATGTTCATTTTTTCTCTTGCACGTCTCTTAATCCCAGTTAGTCTTTTTTCTCCCACAGGAACCCACTTCTGCTCTGTAACATTCTTATTAATATCCTTCTCAACTTGACGCCTTCTCTCATTAACTCCCTCACTCTCATCCTTCTTTTCAACCGTCTTTCCCTTATCCTTGGCTAAATTAAGATCATTTTTCTTTTGCGAACCCTTCTGACTTGTAACCCCTTTTTTTACCTCCTCCATTCGAGCTTGTTCCTACTAAATCCACTTTATTAAAATTTCCACTAACCTCCCGTCTAACCAGCATATGTGGCCCAAAATTTCCACCCTTTGATTCACTTTTCTCAGTACTCTCAGCATCCTTCCTCAAATTATCCCTCCCCTCATCAGAGAATTTTTCCGGAGCTTTATTTGGACGAATCTCCCCATTCTCCTTCATTTGATCTGAAACTTTATGTTGACATACCCCTATATGATGGCCATATTGCCCACAGTGAAAGCAAACAAGATGTAATCCCTCATACTCAATCTTCCTATCCTCCCCAAAATGGTTGAAAAAAGGTAATAAAGGTTTCTGCAAATCCAACTCCACACAAATTCTAGCAAAGCCTCCTTTCTCTGAAAACGCTGTAGTTCTATCAATTTTCAGAGTTCTCCCCACAAGGTTTCCAAGTCTTCTTAGTGATTCAATACTGTAAAGTTCCGCCGGTAAATCCGGAAATCGAATCCACACGGCTATTTTCTTTTGATAATCCGCCTTCCAAGGATTAAAGTTTGGCCGCCAACGTTGTATCATCAAATAATGGTCAGCAATCATCCAAGGTCCTTCCAAAAGAGCATAATCTCTATCCTCTCTTGTGGAAAACGACACAATAAAATATCCATTACTTAAAGGGGTAACTTTCATCGGACTCTTTGGATTCCACATTCTTTCCATTCTCTGCCTCATAAAACCAACTCTGAATGACTTCCCCAAAAGCTTAACAATCAGAGAATTTATGTATGGTTTACACCAAGCTTCATATTCTTCCGCTGAAAATTTTAACTTTGGATATTTCCCTCCTTTTTGCCAAGTGTCCCCTGCTTCATCACCATATATATTTTCTTCTTCAACCTCAACATTCTCGGACGTACTTTTGCTACTCATTTTCGCACAATAATCTTTCCATCCATTAAGGGCATCACAAGTTGACATGTTTATTTCTAGAAATCCAGAGTCTCCAAGACTCAACAATTTGTCCCGGTACGTGAATTGAGACCCAGGATTATGGTTTCCATAAACCTTATCAATCCCTTCCCTCCTGCTTCCTGTTTTCTCTGCCTTACTGTTAAAAACCGGAGACGAACCCCCATTTCCATTCTGACTCCCAACACCCCCACTGTCACTCCCCTTCCCTCCACCGCTCGCACCAGACTCTCGCTCTCCGTTTTCTCTCATAAATGGAAATTTTTTTTTCTTAAAAAAAACAAAAACTAAACACTAAAAAAAAACTGATGAAAAGAAAGGAAAGCTGACCGAGATCACCACAGATCACTCAGATTTGGAACTGAAAGGAATCAAGCAGACCGTTGAAGATGATCAAGCACAGCGACGAGCTCCACAAGCAGCCGATGATCCTTGACTCTGAAGCTCCTTCTGCCTGAAAATATTCCGGCCACCACACAAGATCCGGCGAGGACAGATCAGGACACCCACCCACGGATCTGCTCAACAAACGCCAACATCCACAGCTCACGACAGAAAAAGACCACAAGAACTACAACACAGAACTACCGCCTCATATCTGACACCCACGACGTCGGCAAACCAGGCTGGGAGAAGCACTAGCAAGCTCAACTGGATCTGATCTGATTTCAGCAAATATCATAAACAAGAACCGAACCAAGCCAAGGCTCCGACAGCAGCGTCAACGGCACGGTGAACCACACCGACGGAGAAGCTAATGGAGCACCGACGAAGATGAAGATGAAGAAGACCGTTGCACCTTTCGGTCTCAGCTCTGACACCAAGCCAATTCACTCTTCACTCCATTGTTTTAATTTTTAAAAATAAATATTGTTACTCTATAACTAACGTCAATTTGAAACTTGCCTAGAAACTTCAAAGTTGATTGTTAAACATACATAGTACTCTAATAATAAAAACCGAGAAAGGGTCAACTTCATATATAATATAATCTCTCCCCCTCTTTCTATAGGAGAGTGGGTCTATATATATATGTAACAACACAGAACCAATCTGTGTTTCTTGGGTTCTGAACAACAATGTTATATTTATAAATATATATTTCTAAATACATTGACTAATTGGATGGAATATATACTATTATTTAGGTGATGCCGAAATGGCCGTTTATTGAACTATATTGTTCATAATGAGACTCCATTCATCCTTCATTATGGATCTATAGCTGTTTATTATTAGAGATGGCTCACTTTATTTATTTAAACAAGCTAGATCTTCCTGTGCGTTGTATGAGAAGTGTTGTTCGAGGTGAGGCATACTAAAATATTATTTGTTTGGCTCAGACACATGGAAATAGAATTTAGTAAGAATCTCTATTCATTTAGAAAATTATGAATTTATTTTTTAGAAATCCGATTGGTTGCTTATGAAGTTAATTTCTATCATTCTTGAAGAACAACAAAAAAATTTAATTTTAAAGTTATCAATATTTCAATTAATATCTAAGTTGAAGTATTAGTTATTGTCATATTATTATTCCAATTATTATACTAATTGATAGTTTTTCCATTAACTTCATTTTATATATTTTCAAAAATCTATAATGCATTTGAAAAATAATGAATTTCTTTTTATGAGGTCTAATTGGTTGCTCATGTAATAATTATTACCATTCATGAAAGTCGAAAGCCAATTTATTTTTTTAATCAACAATATTATTTTTAAATATTTTTAATTTCTGGATTAATACCCTAATTGTAATTTTTTTGGTTTTATTTAATATTCTAATTATTGATCAATATTCCAAAAGGTCATTGTCCACCTTTGTGGTATTAATACCATTGATGGAGACTTATTTTTGGTCCTCCAATTAAAAAAATTGGGAATCACTATTTCAAAATCAAATCATTATCATGGACATAACTTTTAAAAATTATTGCACTAATAACCTAATTATTAATATAATTATTAATATAATTAATGGAGATTCCTACAATCATGGAAGGTGAAGTTCCTTGGCATGCTGAGATCACAATTATATAATTTTTTTGGTCAGATATTAATATAATTATGATTCCTGATTTAATGTCTGATTTCAAATTCAATTTATTTGCTTCCTTATATTCAAACCCTGATAATTGTGTATGAACAATTTTGACGGTGTGATTATTTGCCATGTCAATCAAATATGAAGTAAACCGTTTAACCCAAATTTGATCACATTAATATAATTTTTAATATAATTTATTTAACTAATAACCTAAAATCATGGAATATGGAGCTCTTGGACCAATTCAATTTGCTTCATTTCTAATAGTCAAACCCCAATTATAATGGATGTGCAACTTTGATGGTATGATTATCTGACCCATTTGTGAGTTAAACGGGTTACTAAGCGAGTATTAAAGGATTTCTAATATAAAGTTGATTGATTAACATATTTCATATATTTATAAAGATTTATATTAATATATATATATATTTGGATCAAATAAAAAATTATAATTATAACCTCACTCAAATAATATTGTCACAACTTCTTCCAATTATTTCATGCCTGAACCATAAATAAATAAATATATATATATATATATATACACATATAGAATATTTGCACACGAATAAATTAGTCAATGAAGGCTCTCTTCTCTTATTATTTGCAACTTGTAATTAAGTTCGTGGCGACAAAGTTTGTTACTAGGAATTGATGGATATTGAGGGCTGCATAAAGATCGGGTTGGACTGGGCTAGACATTAACCCAAAGCCCAATCCAAAAAGAGACCAGGTTTGATTGTTTGATCCAAGATTGGTTCACAAAAAGTTTGAAGAGGTAACCCACATTAATTATCTTGTGGGTCAAGAGCATCACTTTCAAATAGCGAGATACTAGGGCCATAGAAGTTGTCCTCTTCATAATTATCTTGTTTCTTACTTTTCTTATCTTCAATCTCCTTCAAATTTTGTTTCAATCGGTAGCAAACAACAAAGGGCACCTTTTCACAGCTTATTGTATCACCTTTTTATCCAGCAAGGTGTTGTTTCATTTGATGGATTCCCCCACCAGCAAATTCCTTTACACAATATAAACATTTCAAATATTTCTTTTCACCTTAGGTCTTGTTTGGTGCTTCAATACAATGCTTCCATACAGGGTCTGTCTTTAATCTTACATGCTTCGATGATACTTATACTTGTTCAGATGACATTTTCTATAATATAGGTACAAAATGAGTATGAGATTGATTTGAACTTGAAAATAAATATATCACGAAAACATAAACTTTGAAATAAAGAGGCAAACAATAGTATATTATTTGCAGATGTATGTAAATAAATGAGATAAAGAAAAAGTTTAAAATGCAAACTGTACAACTATGGAAAAAGGTGTACAGTAGCTTATTCATCGAGCCTCCTCTTTCTTTTTTTTCAAAATTAGTGACAGGACAATAAAATAGAATCAGTGGTCCCTCATGCGTTTTCTCTTGTAAGCTTGGGACTCGTGCCCCTACCTTCACAGTGGTTCAAAGAAAGAACCATTGCACATTTGCACATGAGAGAATATTTAGGTTTCTGTTTTGTTGATTTGGGCTTTCTTTTGGTGGAATGGCTTTACTTTTCTTCAATCAGATGTGGATTTTTTTCCCCCAAGTGTTTCTGAATAATAGAATTGAGCCGTTCGGTTTTTTAAAGTGCCTAAAGCCATTAGGTGTGGACAATTTCGGGAAAAGTCATTTTCTCTCTCACTTTCGGCCCCATGCTTTTTTTTTTCTCCCAAAATTTTCTCCCCTATTTTCTCCACTGATCCTAACAGGGGAAAATCAGTTTTCCTTCCCATTTACCCCTGCGTTTCTCCTCTCCAAATTTTCTCTCTATCCAAAGAAAACCTCTCCTCCCCTACCCTCCTCCATTGCCAAACACACAAGGACGCGGTCTGGGGAAACGTCAAGTCAGCGCATCGGTCCGCAAGCAGAAAGACGCAACGTGAAAACATCGACTTGACTCCTCTTTAAAACGGAACTGCGAGCGAGCCTTGTGGTTTCCTTGTGAATCCATCACAACTTCAATTAATTTAGCCATGGCATCTTGTTTGTCTTTTGAGTCCTCCTCCATATCCAAATACGATCAAGTGTTCATAATTCTGAGAGATCCCAAGGATCGTGTAGAAGCGTTTCTTAAAAATAAATTGAGAGATGTTGGAATCACAAGAATCGTTAACGACGAATTAGGGTATCCCTTATTTTGCACCGTCCCAACGACAAGGATACTGATGGTTTTGTTCACACCGGATTTTCTCGAGTCTTTGGAGTGTTTTCTTGAACTGGAGTCCAGAATTGTTGGTTTGCGGAGCGGCTCGTTGTCGTTGTTGCGTCTGTACTGTGGAGTGAGCAGGGAGCAAGTACGTGAGAAGATGCGGCCTATGTCGGGGTTATTCGCCAGCGTTGATTCCCTACCTGGCTTCAAACTCTCCCTTGATTTCCGGTAATAAATCATCCTGTTTTGCTCGTCTTCCCTTCCATTTATTTTGCTTTTTATTACTATTTCAAATTTAATTTCTTTTCACAATCTTGATATTTTCTAACGTAGAGGGTTTTTACTTTTTATCAATATGCTTTAAAAGTTGCATCTGATGTCAAAACTTAGGGTTGGTTTGGTGTGAGGGATTTGGAGGGGAAGGGAGGGGAGGGGGGGTTTCTATGAGTTGAATTTTAAAAGATTAAAGAAGTGGGATAATAAAGTTTTAATAAAGAAAATATATAAGATAAAAGAGTAAGAAAAATTAATTAAAAATTTTTAACTCTACTTCTCTAATTTTTTTAAATTCAACTCAAAAAAATTTTCCTTCCGTCCACTTTCCCTCCTCTTCCCTTAGACCAAACAAGCCCTTGAGGTTCACAGGTTTCTTCCGATTGTTAAACCAATAATGCAATAATTAAATGAAAATTCAAGACAAATTAATTATTTATATAATATACTCGTTTTGGTTCACAATATAAATATAAGTCCCTTCTATAAGGATCACTTAATCTACTATATAAATTATTTGAAGAGTAATTAATGCTTATTTATCAGTTTTATCATGTAATTAATGTGAAAATATCACTGTTTTCAAGACCGGACCGGACCGGCCAGTCCAACCATGAAACCGTCGGATCGGTGGTCCGACCGGTCCGGTTTGACTACTGACCCCGATTTAACCGGTTTTCTCACGGTTTGACTGGTTTTTATAATTTTTTATTTAAATTTTCATATAAATAATTCTAAAATATTCCCTTTCTCACCTGTCTAGCCCCGGTTTAGCTTCGGTTTGACCCCGATCTAACTCACTAACCCTTGACCTAGTACTCCGACCGGTTCAGTGACCGGTCCAGGTTTCAGAACCTTAATAAATATGATGTTTTATATTTTTCTCTCTCCTTCAATATTAATATCTCATTTATATGGGTAACGTTGAAATTTTCTTTTAATTTAGGATAAATTTATTGTGTTAACTACTACCTTCAGATCTAAATATAGGATATAGTTATGCTCTACATTTAGAGCCAGAAAAGTGTTAGGTCTTATATTTAGAACGGGAGGAGTACCATTTTTTTTTATTCAGATGAATTAGTTGAAGTGATTTACATTATGAATTAGAGAGACTACAAGAAATACGTCCATAATGAAACTAAAGTATATGAAATTTTCAATGAAATAACACTATATGGACTTGTTTTTGAGAGGGTTATATTTGGTATTATATTTTATAAATTTTTTTAGCATATTTATGAGTCCCAAAAAACCGTCCAGTTTTCTAAAACCTATTACAATTCCGGTGAAATTTTGGGTCCCTGCAACTATGAAATTGAATTTTACAGTCCAAAGTGAGTCGTTAATGAGTCCAATCAATGGTTCATCCTGCTCGACACCCCCAGCCGTTCTTAGATCCTCCTTTTTTGGTGATTGTCATGCCACTTATTGCCACAGTCTTGGATAATCAGATTGTTCACTGTACCCAAACCTCAATGCAAGAGGAGAACCAAACCAACAACGAGTAGCCCATACGTAAAAATAGCAGATGTTCTCCTGTCTCCTCTTGCCTTCTACAAATGCTGCAAATGGGGCTCCTTGCACATCTTTTATACAGTTCCCTTTTTATTTTTTTTATAGCAAGTTTAAGTTCCTTTTGGTGATACAAGTTTCATCGAAAACAATAGCTGCTTTTACTTATATATCTTTTAATAATGCAAACACCATTAATTGGAGCATTGCATAAAATAGCCCTGGCAAAATTATCTACCACCACAAGCTGTTTTGTACAACTCTCTTGTAAGATTCAAACGGGTAATTTGTATAGAATATAAAGCTTTTAAAGCAATTTTGATTTAATACTCATAAATCACATGGAATTATAATTAATAATAACTTATACTTGAGTAATATGTCAAGATCAGTATATATAAAAGCAAAATTGAAATAAAGCATGAGTAGTACAAAATTTATTTTGTTGGTTGAGTTTGTTATATGTTAGTTAACTTCGATAATTGGCTAAAAGATGAAGAAAACTGAATAATTGTGATCTCAGCTTCAAATTTTATTGATAATATTCAGCTGACACAAATAGTAGGAGAACTGGGTTTTTCTACAAAAAAAGAAATAGAACCTACAATTGTAAATGATAGATATCAGATCTGATCAAATGTGGTTATATTAGACAATATTTAGCTCAAGTTATTTATATCAACTATATCAAGTTCGTCAATCATATATAATCATATATAACCATGTGTTCTATTTTCAAAATATCATCATTTAACTATAAATTCACTTGACATAAAAAAAGGCACATGATCATGTGTGATAGGAGAACTTAGCATAATAGATATAAGGAACTTGACCTATATTTTGTTTTTCATTTTATTTCCCTAACTAACATAAAAGATAAAAATGCAATAATTTTCTTATCAACAACTAATTAATCAGTGAAGTGTGAAACCCATCTAAATGGGCTTTGGGCTTTAGTTTGACGGCTTCGGCCTTCCAACATCAACTTCAACGTCCAGCAAATATACATATTTATCCTTGTACAATCAAATATTTATTTAATATTGAATATATTATGTGCGAATAAATCGTCTTTATTTTTGTAGAGGTAAAATTAAATTCATTGATGAAATTCGGTTCATGTTAGCCTTCAAACATTTTCTTATTAAAATTATACAGAACTTTTAAACATGTTACTCTACATGCATATCATTTTTTTGCTATTATAGTCTGTACCACACTTTTAAGGATTCTTGGTAGAATTTATTCTTATATAACTTGTTATTGTTGCTAAAACTGAAATTGAGCTGATTGATGAAGTCATTGAAACTATTACAAAGAAGTTAGGTGACAACAAATGCCTATTTGTTGCTCATCATCCAGTGGAATTAAAGTCTCGTATGCAAGATATCATTCAATTGCTACAAAGTAAATCAAAAGATGTTATCATCACAGGCATCTGAGGGATGGGGGGATTGGTAAGACAACGATTGCTAAAGCCATCTACAATCAAGTTGGTCAAAGTTTTGAAGGAAAGTGTTTCCTTGCAAATGTAAGAGAAGTTTGGAAGCAAGATAATGGTCAAATTTATTTGCAAGAACAACTTCTTTCGGATATCTATAAATCAAGAAGGAGGACACTATCTAATGTAGAAATGGGGAAAACTCTACTACAGGAAATGCTTTGTAAGAAAAAAGAGCTTGTTGTACTTGATGATGTCGACAATGAAAACCAACTCAAAGCATTATGTGGAAGTCGGGAATAGTTTGGCCCAAGTAGTAGAATCATAATTACAACTAGAGATGAACACTTGCTCAAGATCTTTAGAGTAATTCATCTATACACTATAAAAGAATTGGATGACAATGAATCTTTTGAATTTTTCTGTTGACATGCATTTAAGCAAGAAATCCCTAAACAAGATTTCAATGAACTTTCAAGAATGGTAGTTTCTTACTACGTGGGGTTGCCGCTAGCTCTTGAAGTGCTTGGCTCCTGCTTATTTGACAGAGAAATATCGATTTGGAAAAGTGTTTTGGAGAAATTACAAAAAATTCCAGATGATCAAGTCTATAAAAAGCTTAAAATCAGCTATGATGGTTTGAGTGATGATACAAAGAAAGAAATATTTCTTGACATATGTTGTTTCTTTATTGGGAAGGACAAAAGCTATGCAACACAAATATTAAATGGATGTGGACTTCATGCGGATATTGGAATTATTTGTCTGATAGAGCGAAGCCTTGTAGGAGTTGGAAACAAAAATAAGCTTGAAATGCATGACTTATTGCGTGACATGGGAAGAGAAATCATCCGTGAGCAATCACCAATGGAGCCTGAGAAACGAACTAGACTATGGTTTTATGAAGATGTGTTGGATGTGTTGAGAAATGAAACTATAAGAATATTTCTCAATGACTTAATTGCATTATTTTCTTATGTTTCTTCATTAATCAATGTGCTCTTACTGTCGTTGTGTCGCCAATTGTGAGCTTAAATTTTATCTCAATGACTTATTCACTATAAGATTTCACTTTCATTATTTTCCGTTTCTTTTTATTTCGCAGGGAACAAAATCTATCAATGGATTGACTTTAAACATGTCAAGGAATAATTCATTATACTTGAGTGCCAGAACGTTTAAGAAGATGGAGAAGCTTCGTTTGCTTCAACTTGATAGCGTACAACTTACTGGAGACTATGGTTATTTGTCAACAAATTTGAGATGGCTTTGTTGGCATGGGTTTCCCTTAGAAGGAATACCAATAAACATCAACTTAGAAAAAATAGTTTCCATTGACTTAAAGTGGAGTAATCTTGTAAAAGTATGGGAGAAAAGCCATGTACATACAATGAGCTCATAGAATGAAACACTATTTATAGCATTTATATTTGTTTCCATCTTTTTATTACTTTATACATATCATTTATTTTATTTTAAACTATTCTATTTGCACAGATGTTGGAAGAGTTAAAAAGTCTCAATCTTAGTCATTCTCATTATTTGACAGAATCACCCAACTTTTCAAAGATACCAAATCTTGAAAGGTTAATATTCAAAGATTGTCCATGTTTGTCTATAATTCACCCTTCCATTGGTGATCTCAAATATATTGTGCTTCTAAATTTAAAGGACTGCAAAAGCCTCAGGCACATCCCAAGAAGTATATATAAATTGAAATCCTTGAAGACCCTTAACCTTTGTGGTTGTTCAAAGATTGACAAGCTAGAAGAAGACATTGGGCAAATGGAATCTTTGACAACTTTGGTTGCAACTCAAATTGCTATAGCACAAGTGCCATTCTCGTTGGTGAGATTGGAAAGACTTAAACATGTGTCTTTGTGTGGTTATGAAGGGTTACCTTGTGATGTATTCCCATCTCTTGTTTTGTCTTGGATGTCACCAACACATCGTTCAATGTCATTGTCTCGAGCATTTCAGATCATACCATCTTTAATTAGGGGTCTATCACATCCTTCTTTTTCAAGAAGATATGAAATAGTAGAATCAAGACCAAACACATCTCAAGCTTCATGTCAAAATGCTCCAGCATTACTTGAATTCCCTGAGCAAGTACAGAAGGAAAGGTCAGAAACATCGATGACTTCTCTGACTATTCAAGTAGGGGGGTTCAACAAAACTATTGATGCTCTTCTAAATCAAATTTCAAAGGTATTTCTCTTTATCTTAGCTCTCTGCTACCACATATACATAATAATTTCAATATCGACAGGATGCATTTCTGCCATACATTTTTAAATAGTTGTTGAGTAAATGTTTTGGAGAGTTGAAGGTACAATAATATAGAATGTGCTTGCATCAACATTATATCTATGTTATAATGTTAGATCATACTTTTAGCAATTTCTTGTTTTTGTACGTGTAAACGCACGTGGTGTAATGAACACTATATTTTTCATTCATCCCAATAACAAAATGCTTTCATTAACCATTGAAGTTTTGCTTATTGGTTTAGATTGTCATTTTCATTATGTTCTCGATTGAATGGGGTGACTCTTTTCTTGTGTTTATGGAATAGAAATGGAATGATGGTGGTCTTGGCTTTTCTCTTCCAATAGACAATTGTTTAGATTGGCTAGTTTTTGCAAATGAGGGATCTTTTGTATCATTTGAAGTTCCTCAAGTTGTTGGTCGCTGCTTAAAAGGAGTGGTCCTCTACATTATCTATTCATCTCTTCAAGATAGCATGGCATCTGTAAATTCCGTTGGTATTATGATAAATAATTTCACAAAGGATACCATGGATTTATACAAGTGCGAAGTTGCAACAACTTCTGCAGATGAAGAATGGCAGAGCATGGTATCTAATTTTAGAGCCTGAAAATGAGGTGGAAGTTGAAATTAAGCTTGGTCATAAACATATAGTGGTGAAGAAGAATGAAATCTATCTTGTATACGTTGAAGAGACTGACTAGCTAATTACCTCTAAATGACATTAAAGCATTTAAGGTACATTTGTTATCTTTTATTTAAATAGCATTTTCATGATATAGGATTTTCTTTTGCTTTTTTTTTTTGTTAATAATATTGTGTTTTTTTGGGTATAAAGGATATTGCTTCAAGTTCACGGCATCGCTTAAGTAAAAGGTAAGTGTTCTACAAAAAAAAAGTATGTGAAGAGTGATAGGTTGAGGGCTTTCTGACTATTTGTTGTGGAAAGCAAAGAAAGCACACATAATGTCCACTTCCATTGCTTATATCATACTACCTCTGATCTTTAATATAAGATCCGACTGACTTTTCTTTTTAAAGATTAAAGAAGCTAAATTAGTTACATTAAAGTATTTATATTTATCATTTTTCTTCATACTAATTTGCATTACTTATAAACTGATATATAATATAATTATAAACAACATATGCTATGATTAAGTAATTTATTTAGTTTCATTATTCTTCATAAGAAAGAGTCAACTGGCTCTTATATTAAGGATTGGAGGTGGTATATAATACTCTCTTCATCACTTTCATCCTCCCTGTTATGAATATCTATTTATATATTTTGTCAATAATAGTTATAATGGTTCAACGGCTAGAGACTCATTTGGGATGAAATTTCATTCGACAGCTTAGCCATATGCTCCTTATACACTTTGGGATTCAATCTTGTGAAAGAAAAAAAACAGAGGTGCAAATTGATTTACAATCTCTATTGTGTAGAGGGTATCTTCAAGAAAGATCAAACTCTTCCAATTGATATGATATCACTTAACTTCAAGCTTCTTGCTCCAATAACAGTCTGGCCACATGGTAAATACCATTATCCTCATTTTGTCCTCTCTTTAACTCTCTATTAATTGTTCAAAAACAGAGATATAGAACATAGCAGATTCCTCGTAGTTATGCACAATTCGCATTGTAAATGTCATGTCTGATATAATTAGCACACTTCAATGTTCATGTTCCTTATTTGTAGTTTCTCTCTTCAAAGCATTTTATATCATATCTTAAACATATATGATAGTTAGTGGTACACGATGGATAGAGAGAGAATCATTTCCCTTTTTTTTTGTAAGAGAGAGATCCAGTTCTTTATTCCACATAGGGATGGAAATAGGTTAGGCCCTTATCAAGGGCCTACAGCCTAGCCTAGCCTATTTATTTAATAGGCCAGGCCAGGCTAAGGCTCGGGCCCTTTGTCAAGCTTATTTAGGTAAACAGGTCAGGCCTATTTTTTTAAAGCCTAACCTACAGGCCTACAAGTCTAGCCTTTTTTTTTTTTTAAATTTATACTATTATATAAATTATTTATACAATTACAAACTTAGCTTTGCCTTAGGTTTCACATCTCATCATTCACCCCCAAACTCAACATTTTTATTTATTAGTCGAATACATTTACCTCTCTTCTTTTCAATCGCCCAAGACTACAATGTTAGCTCACTCCATTTCCCTTGATTTGCGTCATTCGTTGAAATATAATAATTGCTATAAGTTTATTTTATTGATGCCTCAATAAAATATTATAATCTTAGTAGGAGAAGTTTGTCTCAGCTTCTAGAGGAAAAAAGAGGTAAACTACGGTTTTATATGCCACTACTTGTTATACTTAGTTGATTTTTAAAAATATATTTTTTTAGATCGGTTTTTCTTATTCTAACTGGCTTGGATAATTGTTGTCACTAGGTGTTCTTTTTCGTACTAAACTATTACTGGTGAGAATACATCATAATTAAATTTTTAAGACATAATGTAGGATTTTAAATATGTTTGAGAGGTTGTAAATGAATATGGAGGCATATTTAAATGCTTACATTTTAAATAGACCCTTAAACAGGCTTCAGGCCTTGTCAGGTCTTTTAAAAGCTCAGGCCCGAGCCTAAAAGAAAGCCTATATGTAGGCTTAGGCCCAGGCTCTAGATCTCTATTGCAGGCCTAGGCCTATTTAGCTAAAGCCTAACTTGGCCTAACCTAATTCCATCCCATTTCCACACCCCACTGTGTACACACGTTCTCTAATTATACTGGCTATCTAATATCTGTCCACTTGTTGTGTAACAGAAGTGGTTACAATGTTTCCTATTGCCGATTAAACTGTAACTGAGTAACTAATAGGCCCTATTCCCTAATGAGACGAAACAGTTAGTACTTTGTTGTTTTTGGACAAAACATGTGATTTCTAGTAGAATCTGAAGCACTATGACATGACAGATGCTATAAAAATTTATCAGACATGATCTATGCTTCTCTGTCTGGACAAGTTTTCTTATTCGTAGTGGAATGCTCATTTGCTTGTTGGTGATTGATTTGCTAGTGGAATCATCAATTTGGGTAAGGTACAAGTGGCTCAGATTTTAACATTCAACAAGTTTTTTCATGTGCTTTAGTAAGGTCTATAATATTTGTCTGAGGCTTAAAATATGTTGCTCTAGTGAGTTGTCAAAAGTTTTCAAGACTGGGGAGAGCTTTAGTTAGTTAGTCTTTGAGAATGAAGATATCGGGGATAGCTTTTGCAAGGACCCAAAAATATAAATGAGATAATTATGTCAATAATATGAAAATATGATATCAATGTGAGGTTGTATTGGTTCTAAAATTAATGAAACATTTAATTATCAATATTTATCTATTTGATGTAAACTGAAAACAAAAAACATTTGGTAGCTTGGTGGGACTAAATATGACAAAATATGTTTCGTGATTTGACTTCACATCTTTACTATATTAAAATGTGCATTTTATATTTGTTCAACACCATTTTAATAACCAAAATGCCCTTCGCATAAGAAAGAGAAAGAACCATAAGATTTTTCTCCTTTTTGCTCTCTTTTCTCCCAAGAGCACTATAAATAGCAGAGGAATCCTCTAGAGCCTGGGAGGATCTGAAATGCCATCTTAGTCACTCTCTCTATCATTCCCTTAAATGGGGTGCCAATGCTCATACGCCATTATTGTTAATCTAAATCGTTCTCTGTCTTTCTTACGAGTGTAGCTGTGTTTTTATTGTCTTCTTCCTCTGTTTTGCAAGATGCTATGTGTGGGGGTACGCTTGAAAAGTCTCCTTCTATTCTCCTTGTCTTATGTTGTCACATGGGGTGGGTAACATATTAAAATTTCTTCTTTTTTCTCGGTGATTGAGCGTCTGAAACATGGGGTGTTTAGATTGGGGCCCATCGGAAAAGAAAAAGAAAAAGAAAGGAAGGGAGTTAATAATATGTTTAATTAAGAAAGTAACTTTATGGAATTGAGAAATGGAAATTGTTATTGAATTATTGATTAACATCACCGTGGCATTTTACATGTGGAAACTGGAAGTTAAGATCTTTAAAATTCTCTGAACAAACTCATATTGTGGAATTGGTTTTGTTTCTCGAGACATTGAAGATTATTGTTAAATAATTTAAGGAATGAGTTTAAGTTATAATAATAAGATTGGTTACAAGATAGTTAATATGAAGTAAATAGGTGTATCATTACTAAATGGAAGATTTTATAAAGCTTATAGAAGCAATAACAATGATTTTGTTTTGGATGTTAGGGGATTAAGGAATGAATATAAGTTGGAAGATGATTAGTAGGAGTAAGTCATATATTTGGGAGTGGAACTAGTGAATGAATAGCGTCTCATTATAATTTTTATAAGTGGTATCTTATTACTTGTTACATTTTTATATTAATTACCACATTTTAGGCATGACTTCATCAAGGAAAGCTTACTAGATTTATTTCATTGTCTCATTGTTATTGAAATAAATAAAGATTTAAGGATTTTATTTATTGTTATTTATTCTTCTTCAATTGGTTCATAGTACAATTCACAATCATATATGAATTGACAATAAAGCTTTCAAGATATGCTTAGTAAAACTTCATGTTGACACGGTTTATTTATTGTGGAAATATTTCTATACGAGTTTATATCAATGTGAAGGATTCTTTTTTGATTAACTTGTGGAATTTGAAGGAAATCCTTTGAAATTGTGAACCTTCTTGCTGGGGTCTTCTTTTATGATATATGCTTTATGAGCTTTCATTATCAGCAAAAGATCTTTTCAGTTGCTAATGGTAAATTGACTCCATGCATGCTTGCAAATGTTTTTGGGAGGATTGAATATAGAATCCTGGTTACTAACAGTAGTATTGTTAGTCTTTGGCGTGCCATGGTTAACTCAAGTTTGCTTGACATTTATGGGCACATTACCCAAGCTTGATATTTGTGGGTCTTGTATCTACACTGGTTTCGTGGCCTCGTGCTGCACTTGTTTGGTTACTTACCCTCGTGGACTGTGTGCCAAATTTTATTCACTAAGAGTATATTGTGATTATTTTACATTTTTAATGAAATGGTGAATATTTAAGGTCAAAGGAATCAAATATTGAAAATTGAAAGTTGAATAGTGTTTTTAGTAAAATCGCCAGTGAGACAGTGAGTTTGTCATGTGGTTTTAGAGGAATAGATGATGAGCAAAAATTATGAAATTTTACAGGGTAAAATTAGACATCTTAAGCTTTAATTTGATAGGTCATATTAATCAATTGAAGCTATGTACAAAAAGATATGAATTTTTGCATTTAGTCCAGAAAATCTGGAAACTCTCTGGAGCAGCAGTCAAACAAATGAAATTTGGGAATGATATGCTTTCAGCTGCCTAAAGTCCATATTTTTCCTTGAAGCTAGACTCAATAAGGGTTCCATAGCCTTTGGAATCACTCCAAAATGATGTCTACAAAATTAGTTATGATTTTTTAAAGTTAGGGCAGAAAATCTGCCAGAATTGGCATTATTCCGAAAATTGAAAATAAAATGTGTTAGAAATTGATTAATGAAATTAAAGATGCCAAATGTCATTATCATATAAAGAGGGGATCAGATTATGATTTATGAAGATGAGCACATGTCCAATTGCGTTAAAATAATGCTACATGAACATAGCAATCATGATTGATGATGGTAAGGATTATCTTGAGTCTAAGGTTGGAATTACTTTGAGTGTAAAGTTGGTCTAGTTGGAAGAAGCAATTGGTTTAGTTGGAGCATAAGAGGGGAGACGGTTTTTTAGGCCAACCAAGGGAGAAGAAAACTAGTTCAATGTCAAATGAAGCTTAATGGAGTAAGTATGTCATAATATGAAGGAGGTATGGGTTGTGACAAGTGTCATCATAACATCCCTTGATGAAATCAAATGGTGTAGGATGAAAGGAAGATTTTATGAAGCCGTACTCCACCATTCCTCTTGTCATCTCATGCCAAGCAAGAGGGGAAAAAGATGAGTTGAAGTGCAATTGAACATAAGACCATAATGTATGTACACAAAAGTCAAGGAGTTGGTAACTTTGGAATTGAAATAATCATGTAATTCAAAGGAAAATGAGAGAGATATTCTTAAGCTCTTGGTCCATCTTTCTCCACCCACTTTCACGCCTAAACACAAGAGAAAGAGAGGGAAAGTGTCTTGGAGTCTTGAGAAGCTTGAGAGCACAAGGGAGCTTGAAGAAGCAAAATCAAAGGTAAAGGTTGTGAAATTCACATGTTCTTGCCTCTAAATTCATGAGCAACTCTTTCTATCCTCTAATCTTTCTTGAAACATACATATAGCAAGAGGAAAATCAAGGGAAAAAAGGAGAGAGGGAGGACGAAATTGGAGTCTAGAGAGAGGAATCAAAGGTAAACTTATAAACCTTACTCTCTTAGTTGAATTCAAGGTTGTGTTGTTGTTGTGATTGGCTTGTTGGCTTGTATTTGGTTGAGTTTGTAAATTTGGAAAGCCCTAACTATAAGGGGTTATGTTGCCCAAATTTCTTTGAATCATGGTTAAGATGTATTTAAATGAGTTAATAAAGAATTAAAAGTGGAAAAGTATAAGCTTTGTAAGCTAAAACACAAAACTTCCATTTTTCTTTTTTCTTGAGAAACTTTCTGCCATCACTATTCTGGGGGAAGGAGCTGGATTTTCATGAAATATATGGTTCCATTGGATTCGGTAGGCAAAAATAGGTGGGGTTGGAATTGGTCACTTTTTCGGAAAAGGTTGAAAAAATTACGAAAACGCTCCTAAAATCCCTAAACCGAGACTATGAAGGGTATTTTTATAATTGGACACTGAATTTGGTGATTTCGAGCCTGGAAATGGATTCCTTGGGCGAAAATACATTAGAATAGCCCTAGTTAAAATTTTGGGAAAACGTGCCATCGGGCTGGGTACGGCGGGGCTGAGCTGGGGTCCCGGGGGCATTTTGGTAAATTTTCACCATAGACTAATATAACCACAAGAAACACTATGGAAGAGTCTAAAATGATACTTGGATGGGTTATGACCTATTTCTTGTACATTTAATATTTTAAGACCAAGTTGGAAGCCTGAAGTGACACGTTTTACGAGGCACATTAAAAAGGGATTGAAAGAACTTTGAGGTAGGAACATTATTCTTCATACATCATGCCATAGTTATATGCCTATGTGGATGCCATTGTTTGTAAATGCACTTTATTAATAAACATGATTTGCCTAAAGAGGGGCATTTAGTGCTGGGGTGCACTTACACTAGGAGTTGGCGGAAGTCCAACCGGTGTAGATTGTGGGGCTGGACCCTACTCATGTATACATGATGATGAAGTGTTTATATTATTCATTAATTGGTACATACATTGGCGCATGTCATATTTACTTTTCGCATTTTCTTTGAACAATACCATATTTTACGGGGATTCTTTGGAATCTCACCATTTTTTTCTAAACAAACATCTCAGCGGGTGCCAATACAATGAAAGGCAAAGGTGTAGATGCTGAGAAGTGATAGCATGTGTCTCGAGGCAAGGTTAAAGACGGTGGTTATAATTAGTGTAATTTTAAGATATTTTGGGAACCCTGTAATTATTAAAACTTCTGCTGTATTTTGTATTTTGTCGATGAACGATTTGAGATTTGTAAACGAATACTTTTATCAGTATAATTGTACTTTTCTGTATGCCCATGAAATTCCGTCTTTATTGCTCTTTGATTATCGAAATGGAAACCGGTGTTGACATGTATTCGTAGCCTTGAGCTGCACTTAGTTAGTTACCTTCATGAACTATGTGTCCACACTTATTATTTCGTTCTATAAAAGTCCTACTAAAAGATGAAATATGAAAATTATTGTTTTAAACCAATTCTGTCAGACAAATTATTTTATTATATCTTAGATGAGATTAATGATCCTTTATAAAGTTTTATTTATATTTATGACCGTATGCTATAGAAATTGAAATTTATTGTCGCGTTGTTATATTCAAGGTTAAATATGTTTAAAGTATTTTCTTTAGTACTTTATTAATTTATAGATATGGGATGTTATTCACTGAAAATATTTTGGCTTTAGATAGTACAGTTGTCCCCGTTCCTCCTCCTGATTATTGAAGGACTACACTGTAGAACTGAAGATGAAGTATTGTGGTGATTAATCATTATTTTGATGTAAATTTTAAATTTATGTATTACTACCTCCGGTCCTAAATATAGGACATAGTTTGTAGTGCAATTTGCACTACAAACTATGTCCTATATTTAGGACCGGAGGGAGTATATTTTAAAAATCCTACTTTGGGAGCTTCACGTAAACAATAGCTAGGGTCCTTGCCTTATTGTGTATGCTGTAAATATGTTAGTATGGAGCGGAACTCCTTTATTTGAGCTATTATTGAATGTGTTGCTATAGGATTTCCAAGAGGTCCCAACTGCAAGTGGTTCCGTTGAAATCTTTATAGATCATTTGGGACTTTTGTTTCTCTGAATTGTATTAAAACTTCATATGTTGTATCTTTGAATGCTTATAAGTGTAAAAGTGCGCGCGCGCGCGCAAGGCTTAAGGGATATGGGTTTTTTGTCCTATTCCTAATCGGTCACTCCCTAATTATTTTTGGCGCGTGACAACTTTAGTAAGATATTATTTATAATAATTTTTAGTGTGTTTATATATGTGTTTCTTTCTAATGGAAGCACTTCAACAATGGTGTGCTTTTTGCAATAGAGAATTGGTGTAAACACAAATGCACTCACTTGTTGCTCAAGCATGAAAACTGGTGGACTGTAGTTCAGGTTTGGTGGTCAGCTGGGGAATAGGGCCTATGTACTGTTATATTTAAAAATCATTTTATTCATAAAGCTTGCTTTATATGTGAAGAGAGAAAATTTAGGGAAAAATGATGGATTGCATTCATCATTTACTCCTGTTTTTCTTTAATTTTCTTTCAGTTTGCTCTTTTTTTATTTCCTTCCCATTTTTTCTTCGTATCAAAACAATGGGTAGGATTTTTCATGATAATCTTTTAATATTTCAATCTTGCGAATATGAAAAGAGACATTTTTGTCAATTGATTTTATTTTAATGTCAATAAATGAATCAAGGTCCATAATTAGTATTTTGAACTCTTGTGCTTTGCTTCAATGGATAGAAAATGAGAGAGGAGAGAAAAGTGAGGTGGAAAATGAGGGAGGTAGGGAGTGTTCCCCCTGCTTGGATAGGATCGCAAATGGGGAAAAGAGGAAAAGTGGGGAGGAAACCAAACTTTCTCTCTACAGGTAGAGAGATTGGGGGGGGGGGATTGTTGCCCATGATTTCCCCTCCACCACGCCTCACCTACCCTTTAATAATTCTTTCATTTTTATATTAAATTTGTATTTTTGTTTTGGTGATAAGTTGGGGTAAAACCCCCTGGTCACATCTGAACTCTGTGAGGCTTTACCATATGTCCGCAATATCTTTCCTCCGAATTTCCTCTACTTCAAACAGGGCACTATCCCATACAATTCTCTTCTCATTAAAGTTACACCCCCTTCTTACAGCAAATGTTGGATTCTATTGGAGAGTATATCAAATTTTTATTAGTTATTAACCTTGGATAGTGTATAATTTATTTATTTTCTTTCATCATATCTGATTTTAAAAAATTATTCAGTTTTTATTTTTTTGACTTTAAAATAAATTTTTTGCTAAATTGTTTGGTTTTAAATATAACTTTATCATCTTAAATTATTTGAGGTTAATATTAAAATATTATGTGGTAATTAATTTAATTTTAAATACGATTATTTTAATTTAGGAGTAAGAGTATTTTAGCCATCAAATATATATTCATTTTCCTTCCTTCACATTTTTTCAAACCTCATCCAAGCAAGTAGAGCGATAACATTCTCTTCACTTTCTCCTCTTTTATTTTTTTCTCCCAACTTTTCTTTCCATCCATACAGAGGTTAGGGTTTCCCATAAAAGTACATGAAAATGGGCCTATGTTTGATCAGAAAGGTAATAGGCCTAATGGATGTGAGAATGCGTTCCACAGAACTCATAATGATGCATCTGGGCCATTAGCTTATGTTGTTAAGTCTTACAATGTGGGACCAATTCATTCTCACAACCCTTTAAGCCTTTGATTTAATTATACACATGACCCAATTAAACTTTAAATCCTTATTGAGAGAAGTATCTATATTTAGTGATTGACAATATCTCAAATAAATTTATTTTCATTAGAAGGTTACTTGTGCTTAAGAACAATATGTGTGTGTGTGTGTGATACACACACACATAATCTAATGATCATCCTTTTGAACAAATATAAGAAATCAAGTCATTGTTCAAGTTGCCAATCATTATTCACTATTACAAAAAGGGGTTTTAACGTCCCTATTTTAGCACTTTTAACGTCCAAAAACTAAGGGACGTCTATGTAGGGGGCGTAGTATATTTTAAGAAAAGACGTCCCAAAAAAGTTGGGACATCTAAAGTCAGGACTTTAGACGTCCCAAATTGAGATTTGGGACGTCTAAAGTCCTCCACTGGGGGACTTTAGACCTCCCAAATTCTTAATTTGGGAGGTTAAAAAGTTTTATTATTTTAAAAATAATTATTTATATTCTTCATTACCCAGCAAATTAAAATTGCAGAAACAGAATTGAAGATGGATTCATAAATAAAAAAAATATCCCTTACGAAATGGTAAGGACTTCTAGCACTGCAATCTTTTTACTATATATATATATATATGTATAATAACAACAACAACTCATACAACCTAATATCATATATATATAACAACAACTAGAAAGTGTCAAAATATTTGTCACCACACAACTACAAACTAATTGTTATTCATTTCATCAAAATAAATATACATATGTATTTTCCTCGATTTCCAAGCTCCAAACGTATAAAACAAAAACATTATTAGTATAGCATAACTACTAACAACTAGTTTATGATTCTGGCAAAAAAAAAAAACAATCAAGGGAAAAACACTCCAATAACTAGAATCATGTAAATAAATTGAAAGCATTATAATAATTTCATATTGCAAGTTTAACTTAATTCTTCATTCCCGTGACTTCGTCTTCCTCAATCTTCTTCCTCTCTTTCTTTTCTTCATTCCCTTTTCCTCCACCTCCTTCCATTCTCATAACACCTTCTTTGCTCTCACCCTCCGGCGTACACCTCCTCCACCTTTTTTGCCCCCTCCACCCTCCGGTGTACACCTTCCACTCTCTTTGTTGCTTTCAGCCTCCGGCGTACATCTCCTCTCCACTGTGTATACACAATTCCTCCAACGTCTTCTCTCCACCTTGGAAGCACATAGACATTGTTGGCTGCCCTCTCCCCTGGTTTAGACGTCCCAAATTCAATTTAGCACAATGAAGTGGACAATTTGTTCGGGCCTTGTAACCCACTCATGATCCATTGAATAAGAGAGAAAAATGTATAATGGATTTTATTAAAAAAAAAAAGAAAAAAAAGAAAGAAAATCAGCCCCTCTCTTTCTCATTATCCTACGTCCTCTTGTATGTCCGGAGAAAATCCTCTCCCCATAACACTTGACTTGTTCTTCTTTTTCTTGTAATGACCGCTGATTAGTTATATCATCCAGTTTATATTCCAAAAAAACAAAAAACTCTCCCCATGCCGTATTTGATGGAGTGTTGACTACTGTGGGCCTGCCTCAACTATTCTTGACTCGTAATTTCTTGAAGAGAATGAATTGCGACCTATGTATGTGAACATTTTCGATGCTTTCATTAGCCTTTAGGGTGTGTTTGGTATAAGGGTAGGGACAGGAAGGGGAGGGAATAAAACTGCCATCATAGGGATCACTGAAATAGAGCACAAAACTATTGCCATATTGCTGTACAACTGAAATAGAGCCTCACAAATTCCAATAAAAACTACTCCGTCCAATCCTTAATATGGAACATATTTGATAAGTTGATGCTAGTCCAAAATATAAAATATATATACTTTTATATTTGTCAATCTTATATCAACAATAATAAAAAAGGAGAGTGAATAAGAGAATTGAGGAAGATGATTAGAGTATTTTATAATATATACAACATACCTGTAGGTTAAAAAGTGCCTATCATATAATTCCTATACAACAAACTATTTAAAACCTTTTGGAGGTTCTTGTAGTAGTTAAACATTATTGGTTTGAAAAGAAACTCCATTTCGCAAGCCTGAAAGCAACATTAGTTTCCCTGAAAACATGCCTAAGCCTCACTTCCCAATTTCCTTTCAGTAAGTATCCTCCATTCTTCAAAACACTACACACTACATCTTCCTGTCCTCCTAGTAACCACCCCCCAATCATATACCTTAAAGATCCCCATGAGGGATGAGCAAAAAACCCCGGTCTAACCCAAGGTGACCCGGTCCGGTTAGAGCCGGGAATTCGGGCGGGCGGGCCCGTTTAGGCCCGAGCCCTTCAAGGGTCAAGCTTATGATTTAGAGGCTAAAATAGGAAGTGGGCCTAAAAGGGCCGGCCCTGTAGCCCTATAGGGCTGGCCTTTTTAGTCCCGTTTAATATTTTTTTAAAATAAATTAATATATATAATATCATTATATCAAATTATCAAAATGAGAGATACTTAAGTACCTAATAAAGTATTAATAACAGGTAAACACTTATTAAATGGTTTGATTTTTTTTCTTCAATGGTTTATTCATTTAAACTTTAAAAAAGAGGCTAATTTGGACTTTAGATGATTATTTTAACTAAAAATTTATGAGTTTTAAAAATAATGTATATCAATTTAAGGTAAAATAATAAATAAATTGTAAAATCTGAAAAAGATTTTTTTTTTAATTAAAATGAGTTCAAGCCCGTTTAAGCTCGAGCCCGTGAAGGGCCACGGGCTTTAAAAATTGGGGGTTTTTTAGGAAGTGGGCCTAAACGAGCTGGCCCGTTTATGTTTGAGCCCGTAAAGGGCCGGCCCGTATTCCTGGCTCTAGGTCTGGTCTAATCCAGTGAAAAATAGCCTTATAACACAAGGGGACTAGACCAAACCAGATCAACTACTCAGGTTGAACTGGGTTCAAGACTAGGTTTTCAGTCCACATAGTCTAGTCTGGTCTGGCCCGAATCATTTATTTTTTATATAAAAAAATTTAAGTGGGCTTGCATTTAACTCCACTTTCATTATAACAAAAAAAAGTCCACCCTCACTACTAACCACACCCTCACCTTTTTTTTTGTTTGGCACCGTCACTACTCACTGTTCACATTAGGATATATGGACAAAACAAGTAAAGACCATAAACTTATGGGCTATGCATGGCTCATCACATGTGCTTCCTCCGACTAGAGAGAAAAAACAAAGAAGCGCCAGATTTTCATATGGGCAACACATACATGTGATGTGGGGAAGAGTAAGTGAAGCCGGGCCCAACTCACTTTTTCACCCACCCAACCACTTCATCTCCCCTAAGGGTCTATTTGGTACGATGGAATTGATTTTGATAGAAATGGATATGGATATAAACTTTAAAAGTATGTTTGGTATGTTATAGAAATAAGACATGATTTTAACATGAAAAGACCAAAATGCCCTCTTAAATTTAAAAAAAAAACCCCCAAAATAGCACGCCCATCTTCATCTTCTTTGAAAATAACCCAGAATAAACAATCTACCCATAAGCAACCATCTACAGATAATTTGGATGTATATCAATCTTAACACTAGAATCAATCACCAACATGCCAAGGTAAAAAAAATCACCAATATTCAGCAAACTTGCAGAAAACTTGGATTTGAGGAACCAAACAAAGTCGTGAAGAATCAGAAGCAAAGGTTGATGCCGCCATGTCAGAGGTTCGCACACAGTATCCATCTCTCCCAAGGTCTCTAGTTCATGTTCTTCCCAAGGCGTTGGAGGTGAAATTATGGGTGGGTTAGAGGTGATCGGAGGCGGGTTGATGGCGAAATCCTCTTAAAAGCAAATTTGCAGATGATGAGTAGAGATGGGAAAACGGGCCGGCCCGGCCCTACAAGGCCGGCCCGTTTCCTAAAAAGTACCATATTTTTGAAGCCCGCGGCCCTACAGGGCTGGCCCTTCACAGGCTCGGGCCTAAACGGGCTTAAACTCATTTTAATTCAAAATTTTTTTTTTAAAGTTTTACAATTTATTTATTATTTTGCTTTAAATTGGTATACATTATTTTAAAAACTCATAAATTTTTAGTTAAAATAATCATCTAATGTCCAAATTAGCCTTTTTTTTTAAGTTTAAATGAATAAAACATTGTAGAAAATAAAATAAATCAAACCAATTAATAAGTGTTTGTCTGTTATTAATACTCTATTAGGAACTTAGGTGTCTCTCATATTGATAATTTGATATAATGATATTATATTTATTAATTTATTTTAAAAAAATATTAAACGGGCCTAAAAGGGCCGGCCCACAGGGCTTCAGGGCTGGCCCTACAGGGCCAGCCCTTTTAGGCTCGCTTCCATTTTCAGCCTCTAAATCATAGGCCCGGCTCTTGACGGGCTCGGGCCTAGCTAAACGGGCCGGCCCGACGGGCTCGGCCCGAATTCCCGGCTCTAATGATGAAAGAGATTGAAGGTGTCGTTCGAAGCATAGATCTAAGGCAAAATGGAGATGATGACAGAGATCACAGTCACATCATCCTCTTTGCTGCCACACCGTCATAGGTGATAAGGGGAAGAAGTTTGCCAGCGATGGGGGAAGAAGGATGCCGCCAATGGGGGAAGACAGTGGCCAACGATAGGTGTAGAGATGGCCATTGGTCAGTGGTAGCAAGAAAGGAGAGAAGAAGAAGGGCAGAAGATGGAAATGAGGATATGGAATTGGATATCTGAGCTTTTTTTATGGAATTTATTTCCATGGGTTTTGGTGGATATGGAAATGGAATTTTGGCCAATTCCATGCTACCGAACATGCTCTCATAATGGAATCGGGCGCCATTTGCATTTCCACTTGCCCAATTCCATCATACCACACTACAAAAAAAAAACTGAATTTTTTGACGGAATTTGCCACAAAATTGAGAGTTTCCGATAGAATTTCTAACTGATTTCCTTTGGAATTTCTGATGGAATGGATTCCCAATTTTTTATGGAATTAAATTCCGTCGTAATTTTCAATGGAAATTTCGTCGCAAATTTATTTTTTATTTTTTAAATTTTAAAAAGCAAAGTGGCAACTTCGACGGCTACCAGCTTATCGCCGGCGGTGGCTCGTGGAAGCTTCGGCGGCCTCCACCATGTTGCCAACACCCAGATCCGCCACGTGTCATAGCCTGGCTCCACTACGTGTTGCAGCTGGCTCCGTCACATGTTGCAACCTCTTTTTCCTAGAAATGCAACTCAACTTGGCCTTCTTTGATTTGAACCCACAACCTCATCCGTATGCATGCGATGCCGTATCGAATAGGCTCGACTGCTTTGACATTCTATTATTACACAATTATATATATATATCTATACATAATCTTATTATACATAATCAATTATTTATAAATATATATTTTTTTCTTATATATAAATGTAATAATAATAAAAAATAATTTTATATATTCTTATAATTTTTAATATAAATTAACTTCAAATTAAAAAAATTTGCATCTTAAATAAATTTCATATGACTATATTTTTGTCTAATTTCTAAAATTAATTTTTTTATTAACATTAATTAATAAATAATAAATAATTATTAACTAATATTAATTAATAACTGATAAAGTTTATTTTTTATAAATAAATTTTTATATAACTATTTTGCCCCTATATGGACAAAACCTATGATTGGAAATTAAAAATATTTTAGAAATTAAAAAATAAATTTAAAATTAAATTAAAAATATTACTTAATAACTAATAATTTTTTTAAAATTAAATTTAATTAAATAATAATAATTAATTAATTAATAATAATTTTCAAATTTTACCACGAAATTTCTAACATAATTAATTGTGAGGGAATTTTCGACAGAATTTTTTTCTGTCAAAAATTGCAATAGAATTATTCTGTCGCAAATTTTGTGGCAAGAGACGAAATTTGCCGCGAAATATTTTTCGTGGCTAATTCCGTGGCAAATTTTCTAATGGATTTCTGACGGAATTTGCCACGGAAATTTTTTTTATTGGCAAATTCCATCGGAAATTTCATATTTTTTTGTAGTGTTAAACAGGCCTTAAATGTCATCTCCCTTGTAACCCCCTCCGTAATTATATTCGAAATACGGGATTAAAATAAATTAAAGACCAACGGATAAACAAAACTCATTTAATATCACATTTTTACGATAGAGTTTTCACATATACCTTTCGAAATCTAATACACCTGGTCTCACATTCAAATTTCGAACATAATTACTTCACGAAGATAAATCACATTCATATAAATATCAGAATGCACAACATAATTCCCGGCAACCCAGGGTTTCATATCTTTGCTAATGGATATACAGGGCACATTTGCCCGTTACAAGTCCTCATACGGGGATTACACAATATCTCAATCCAAATATACATCCAAACCATATACAGTCATCCCAACTCATATTGATAACCAACTACCAAATCAAATATCCCTAGGGAATCCTTGCCGCCCTTGGTTGCTTGCTCCCTCCTTGATCCACTTGCTCTGTCTAAATTGTTAGTAGGGGAGGATGAGACTCGAGAGAATCTCAGTAGGAAAACAGTACCAATATGCATATATGATAAATGTTTAATGCATGACATGCTTGCATTACATAACTCATGCTCACACAATGTCATATCTGCAAGCTCAATGTTTCAAACAACATACTTATGGCCATAGCATAAACAGAAACATAGCTTCAAACATTCATATGTATTGCACATAATCATGCAAAGCAATCACATGCATCAATACACCAACGCAAATATCAAATACATATAAGAGAGGTAAGTTCCCTACCTTAACCCTTTTACACCTCAAAAAGTGCGCCTCGTAAAGCGTGCCAATGACTGGGCTCACAACTTGGTCCTACAATTCCAAGTATACAATTTAGATACTTCCATGGTGTTTTTGGGGGTTATATAAGCTTATTATGAAAATTCACTAAAATGCCCCCGAGGACCCAGCCTGGCCCTGCCGTACTCGATATGACTGTACTTTTTCTGAAATTTTGACATGGGCAATTCTAACATATTTTTGCCCAAGGAATCCATTCCGGACTCGAAATTATCAAATTCAATGTCAAATTACAAAATTACTCTTGATAGCCCTACTTTAAGGGTTTTAGGAGCATTTTCATAATCATGCGTTTTCGACCTTTTCCAAAAAAGTGACCAACTGTAACCCCTTCTAATTTTCCCTCCTGAATACAATGGAACCATTAATTTCATGAAAATCCAACTCTAACCCTCCAAACTAGCCTTAGCTGAAATTCTCTATTCCCCGAGCAAAATTGGGGTTTTTTGGTTTCGGTTCCACAGACGTGTTTCATTCTACTCCTAACCACTTTATTAACTATTGTAATAGGTTACAACTACCATTTGAACCCAATTTCGTCAGCATAATTCTTATGTCACCACATTTCCCAAATTCAGAAATCATAGGAAATAACCACAAATTCACCGATTAAACTACTTACAGCAGCTAAGACAATCAATATTTGAAGTTTAGGAAGTTACCTCTTCTTCCTTTTAGCTTTTTCTTCTTGTGGCTGAACCCTAATTCTTTCAACAATGAGATTTTAGCTTTTCAAACACCTTGAATCAAGCATAAGAGTAGCTTAGAGGAAATATTATGTAAGTTAGGAGCTAATTCACCGAAGAAATCGAACTTACCTGACGAAAATTGCTCCTCTTTCTCTCTAGAAAACCAAAACACTCTCCCTCTCTTCTTTGTGTCAAAACTGTCTGGACAATGGAGGAAGAAGAAGATAAAGAAGTGTATTATATTATGCTTATGTCATAATATCATCTTGCTTATGTCATTCTTTCTAATTTCCAAAAATACCAAAACTTTAATTTTATGTAGATAAACTTTTATCTTCATGTAATGGGTCATAAAGCCCAATTAAAATCCAACTAATCCTTTTCTCTTGGTTCACCCATAATCATGTCTAAGGGTCCTTCAATCAGCCCAAATGACTTTTCCATGTATCTCATAATTTTAAAAATTGTCATAACATTTATATTCCATTTTCATATTATTTGGCAGATTTTCTGTCCAATATTTGAAAAATTATAAATAATTTTGTAGACATCGAATCAGAGTGATTCCAAAGCCTATAGAACTCTTATTGATCTAATTTTAAGGAAAAATATAGCCTTTTACTATTTAGAAGCACATCATTCTCAGATTTTTAATCTTTACATGTTCCAAAAATTTCACAGTTTTTTCTGTGCTGACTTCAAAAATTCATAACTTTTTGTATATAGCTCTAATTGAGTCATATGACCTATCAAATTAAAGCTTAGGATGTCTACTTTCATCCTATAAAATTTCATAATTTTTTTCTCATCATTTGGTTACACAAAAGCACATGACAAGCTCACTACTTCATAGGTGATTTCACCAAAAACATAATTACTTTCTCCAATATTCACCATTTTACTTTATTTAATACCTCAAAGATATAAGAATCATTAGGGAATAAATTTGGGCTCCTACTAAACTGAAGCTTAGCAGTCTACTTATTTCAGGCTTATTCTTTAGCCTCAAATCTCAAAATTTGGGGTATTACATCTCTCGCCATAAAAAATCTAGCTTACGGTCCCTACGATCCTTCTCTTGGAGTTGCTCCGGACCATCCCTTTGATTCTCTTCTCCATTGGCATCCCTCCCTTTATTTTTCATTCCTCTAGTTTTTTTTATTTTTTAGTCAGAGCAAAATGTTTTTTTTGGCTTAATCTAGAAGGAGACGTTGACGTCATAGAGCAGAGAATATGGGCTTGTAGGGCCGGCCCTTCAAGGGCTCGGGGCTAAACAGGCCGTTTAGGCCCGCTTCCTAAAAAACCCCCAATTTTTAAAACCCGTGAACTAAACGGGCCTGAACTCATTTTAATTTTTTTTTAAAAAATCTTTTTCAAGTTTTACAATTTGTTTATTGTTTTGCTTTAAATTGATTTTTAGTTAAAATAATCATCTAATGTCTAAATTAGCCTCTTTTTTAAATTTTAAATGAATAAACCATTGTAGAAAATAAAATAAATCAAGTCATTTAATAAGTGTTTGCCTGTTACTAATACTCTATTAGGTACTTAGATGTCTCTCATATTGATAATTTGATATAATGATATTATATATATTAATTTATTTTTTAAAAAATATTAAATGGGCCTAAAAGGGCCAGCCCTATAGGACAGCAGAGCTAGCCCTCCAAGGCCTACAGCCCTATAGGGCGGGCCCTTTTAGGCCCGCTTCTTGTTTTAGTCTCTAAATCATAAGCTCGGCCCTTAAAGGGCTCGGGCCTAAACGGGCCGGCCCAATGGACTGCCGGCCCGATTTCCCGGCTCTAGTTGACGAGGAATAATTTATTATTTTCTTTTGATTTTCTTTAGTGTTTTTTGGTTTAATTAAGCGTCTATCTCTTCTTCTTCTTCTTCTTCTTCTTCTTCTTCTTCTTCTTCTTCTTCTTCTTCTTCTTCTTCTTCTTCTTCTTCTTCTTCTTCTTCAACTGGTGTGAGCTTAAAACAATTAGATATTTTGGACTACCTAAACTAGTCCACCAGTCTGATGGACCAAGTTTGGTTTGACCCAAGTTCGGGTTGTTACCAGATCAGACCAGACTAGACCTTAGTCCCTTCAACTGGTGTGAGCTTAAAACAATTAGATATTTTGGACTACCTAAACTAGTCCACCAGTCTGATCGACCAAGTTTGGTTTGACCCAAGTTCGGGTTGTTACCAGATCAGACCAGACTAGACCTTAGTCCACCAGTCTTCTTCTTCTTCTTCTTCAACTGGTGTGAGCTTAAAACAATTAGATATTTTGGACTACCTAGACTAGTCCACCAGTCTGATGGACCAAGTTTGGTTTGACCCAAGTTCGGGTTGTTACCAGATCAGACCAGACTAGACCTTAGTCCACCAGTCTGGTGGACCAAGTTTGGTTTGACCCAAGTTCGGGTTGTTACCAGATCAGACCAGACTAGACCTTGGGCTGCCTTTTTTAGCCCAAGGTCTTAATTAGACCAGACCTCGGGCTAGCCTTTAACTCGATTTGGTCTGGTCTAGTCCATGCTCATCCCTAATCCTTATCCTACGTTTGGATCTTCTTCTTCTTCTTCTTTTTCTCCTTCAACTAGTGTGACCTTAAAAAAAATTAGATATTTTGGACTACCTAGACTAGTCCACCAGTCTGGTGGACCAAGTTTGGTTTAACCCAAGTTTGGGTTGTTACCAGATCAGACCAGACTAGACCTTAGTCCACCAGTCTGGTGGACCAAGTTTGGTTTGACCTAAGTTCGGGTTGTTACCAGATCAAACCAGACTAGACCTTGGGCTGCCTTTTTCAGCCCAAGGTCTTAATTAGACCAGACCTCGGGCTAGCCTTTAACTCGATTTAGTCTGGTCTAGTCCATGCTCATCCCTAATCCTTATCCTACGTTTGGATAGAGAGAAAATTAGGAGAGAAACCTCCCAAAAATAGTAAATTTTTTTTACCATTTTTGGAAGTTTTCTTTATTAATATTCTCTTTCCCTTTTCCTCTCACTTTTCTCTTCATCCCATAGGGCAAATACCCCACCGTATCCAGCTATCATGTTTCTATCCATTGCCCCATCCACATTCATTTTAATCCACACCCCTCTTCTGTTTTCCCCAACCATCATGTACCCTGTATCTCTCCTTCACTTTGTTTTTTTGCTATAAAGATTTCTTTAACCTCCCCTATGTAACTTCTCGTAACACTCATTGAATCTCCAGGCATCAAAAAACTGGGATAAAACAAAACAGAATTTCTCCAATCCACATAAACTAAGCACATACAGCAAAAATCAGATCCCAATCAAACCGCATACCTATGCTTTTTGAGAGATTTTGAACCCTCCAATCTTCCAAAGGTAATTGGAAATTTTGTATTATTTTTTTATCACACAGGAGATCAAAAATAATTTTTGCTATGACACGTGAAAGTTGATAATTTTTGCGGCACACTGAGAGAGTTGGTGATGTTTGTTGATTTCATTGGTGGTGGCCGGATCATGGAATCACTGAGGAATTCATTATAAAGATACAATGGATGACTAAATATCTCATCTTGTTTAGACTAACATGTTTATTCATTATTAATTTATTTGATTAGGAGAGGGATTCCTTGATAATAAACAATGTGGTAGCTAGCGTAGTGGTTAGTAAATAAGGTGTCTGCAAGCTGTGTGATAAGTTTGTGAGTGCTAGCTAAGCTAGCTATTGATGATAACAATCTTTTTGCAAGATTATATAATTGAAATATTTTTTTTTTTTACATTTTTTGGTCCATTTTTGTTAGAAATATTTCCACCACGTGTTCTGATTCAAACTTCAAAAATGATTTTGTTAATATTGTTAAAGCTTATTGAAATGAAGTGTTGAATTCTTGCTAAATTAGCCAAAGCATAATAAGGTTAATTATATATCTCTCTTTCTTACTCCATGTCTTCTCTTGTATTTCCTGTGATGTCTGCGAGTTAAAATGTGTTGTTGTGCTGTTTTTTGCTTCCATTATAAAATACACTTTGCCCTTTATATATACTGATCGAATGAAAAGATGTCAATATTTTGGAGTCTTTCTCTCTTGTTATGGATTCCTTCAACATATTTTGTTTAATCAGAGTAGGTTTTCGTGATATTAATCATATGCAATGAGGCATAATATATATGTGTACATATATATGGATGATAAATTCTTATCATGAGAATTCTTTAATTGACACTTCTTTAGGTTATCAATATAAGATTCAATTGGCTTTTTTAGTCAGATTCAAGGAGCATGATATATTTTCAAATAGACAAGTTCATAATTATAACTCAATCCAACCCTAATGAGTCTGAACTCTTGACAAAACATATTAGCCTATTGCAAGTGCTCACCATGTCCAAGCTAGGCATATGTGGATAATTGAACATTGTGAGGCAACTAACTTCTTTATCATCTGAAAGACATATTGCTTTTTGTTCGAAAGGAGATGCATAATCTATAGAACCATATTTAGGGAGTGAGCGATATTGGTATTGAGGAAAGAGAGAGTCATTGTCTCTTCTTTATTGTTGGCTTTGGCTCTTGTATATAACTTAAATGAGAAAGTATGCAGGCTTGATCTATATGATGAATTGGTGATAGACTTCCAAACTTTGCAAACACAAATGCTTTTCACTACCATTTTTTTCAACCATACATCCTGATTCTGAACCGTTATGTGTGGTGGCGTTATATATTCTCGCCGCAAATATTTAATGCTTCTCAACCATAATGTATTGAGGACATACTTAATGGTTCTTTGTTAATGACCGTAATGTATTGAGGACATACTTAATAGTTCTTTGTGATTCTTCTTCTTAGATAAACCAGACTAGTGGAAAAAAGAGTAGGAAGAGTTGGAAAAAAAGAGTACAAGACCTTCTAGGGAAGCTCAAAAAATGTTTAAGAAGGAGTTCAAAGAGTTGTGTCAAACAAAATTTTTTCCAGAGGAGTGTGATGAAAGTTTTTAGGCTAAAGTATATATTTAATTCTTTATGTTTGCATCAAGTTTCATTTTAGTCCTTTAAGTTTATAAAGTATATTTTTAGTCCTTCAATCTTAACACCGTTAGTCTCATTTAACGGAAAATGTTGACTCATTGAAGTCACGTTATTTTAATCCTAAGCGGCTGCAACATCAACTCAACTATTTTAAAAAATTCATGGTTTAATTAAATAATAAAAAATTCTCATATTTTAATTTTTTTTTTTTTTCATCTCCTCCTTACTCTAACACCCTTCTCACTGGCCATCGTTTCTATTAAACCAGTTCCAGAAACCTTTTGGTTTATTTCCCAAGATTTGGGAGGTTCTAAGACACCAAATTTGAAGATCACCAACCCTATTTTGAAACTTGTTTTCTCTACAAGAAGTCCCTTGGCGACAATAGAGACATCTCATGTACAGGTTAGCGACCCAGAGTCTTTGTTATTGATTAAAATTTTTTTTTATCCGTAATTTGTGGTTTACAATTCTATCCCAAGAACAAAATTTCTCCATAAATTATTCTCATATCCTCTAATAGTACAGTTTGAGATCATTATGTTAAGAGATTTTGCTGGAAATTGATTGGGGGTTAGTCTTTGTTTTGTATCTTGACAGTCTTCATTTTGGAAAGGTCCTCGATGAGCTAGGAAGAGATGGAAAAAATGAATAAAAACTGGGAATTTTTTTCCTCTCATTGTTATTTTAATTAAAATATGAATTTACTAAAATAGTTGACGTAATGTGGCGGCCACCTAAGATCAAAATAATGAGACTTTGATGAATCAACATTTTCTGTTAGATGAGACTAATGGTGTTAAAATTGAAGGACTAAAAGTATACTTTATAAACCTAAAGAACTAAAATGAAACTTGATACAAACATAAGGGACCTAATAGTACAATTTGAGATCATTATGTGAAGAGATTTTGCCGGAAATTGATTGGGGGTTAGTCCTTGTTTTGTATGTTGACAGTCTTTATTTTGGAAAGGTCCCCATGAGCTAGGAAGAGATGGAAAAAATGAATAAAAACTGGGAATATCTCTCTCTCTCTCTCTCTCTCTCTCTCTCTCTCTCTCTCTCATTGTTATTTTAATTAAAATATGAATTTACTAAAAAAGTTGACGTAATGTGGCAGCCGCCTAAGATCAAAATAATGAGACTTTGATGAATCAACATTTTTCGTTAGATGAGACTAATGATGTTAAGATTGAAGGACTAAAAATATATTTTATAAATCTAAAGGGTTAAAATGAAACTTGATACAAACATAAAGGACCTAACGTATGCTTTAGCCAAGTTTTTATGTTTATAATTGATATTGCATATTACTATTTTATTACTAATTTTAAGCACTTCAAAGATCCAACATGAAGAATTTGAAACTGTATAAAACAAAAATCTAAAGCAATTTTTGACCATTTTAGTCCACTAATACAAAAAGATTGTGAAAGATTGTAAGCGTTCAGGTTAAAAAAAAAAAAAAAAAGATAACCGTGAAGTTGGTGGGCGAGTCATGCTTTGATGACTCATCTAACCCTCCAATGTTTATAAACTATTCTTTTTTTTTTATAATATATAGTTTATACATTGTATGAAAGAATACGCTAAGAGAATTGTTAGATGTTTGATAAGGGTATTATATTCTTTTTTTTTTTTTTGCCATAGATATTATATTTTATATTAATATATATATTTATCTTAGAAATATAAACCTGAGATATTATGATTTTATTTGATTAAAGGGTTAAGGTGTAAATTTACTTCAAAAGTTTTTGTTGAAGAACAATGTTACCTAAAAGTTTTTTAAGGTTCAATTTTGCCCCAAAAATATTAAAATGGAGCAATGTTGTCCTTTACCGTTAAAAAGTTAACTGTCAAAGTCTTTTTTTAACTATCAAAGTTAGTTTTTTAACGGTATACAACAATATAGCTATGTTTTGAAAATTTTGGGACAACACTAAATCTAAAAACACTTATGGGGCAATATTGCTCCTCAGCAAAAACTTTCAAAACAAATGTACACATTAACCCTTGAGTAAATAAGTTTTTATTAGATCATAGGGTTAGCTAATTGGCTCACTGTTTGCCTATATAAAGGCTTATTTGTACTTTCATTCATTTAAGGATCAATAATATTTCAAAGGCTCTTATTTTCTTTTTCTTCAATATAATCCTTCAAATTCAAACCTGGTATCATAAATTGGTATTAGAGCCTAGCAATCTGTTTCTTCTAGGTTTGGTTTCATCCAAATCCGCTCCATGCCTGGTTTCATCCATATCCGTTCCACATCATTCACCAAGTCGTTTTTGTCATCACAACCCTCCCGTCTAATACAATATATTGCTTTCTACCATGACGCACCCCGTCTGATACCATGTGTTCACTTTCTTTCCCTCCAAACAACCTTTTGACATAATTGGACTCCAGTATGAAAAATTCAAAGGTTGCCCAACCCAATTTTGTTTGTAATATAATTTCTTTAACTTGATATCTAAATATGGTAATATATGAAAAAACAATAACGCAAGAACATTTTTTTACTGGTAGACCCTTAGAAGAGCAACGACATCGCTATGGACCACTATTATACAACCTCATAAAGTTGATTCTTGCTATTCAATTCTTCCTCCCATTTTTATGGGAGCGGTTAAGTACTTGTAAATTGTGAGATAACTTGCATCTTTAGTAGTTTGTAGAGTCTTATTCTTGATTTCTGTAACCAAAAATCAAAGTTTATGGGTGATTTTATTAAGCTACTGTTATTTTTGTGAAGGTTAAGGTCTCCTAGCCTGCATTCAATCCTTGAACTTGTTTTTAAGGGAAATGAGATTTGAATTCATGCAAGCTCTGATACCAAACTTTAGAAATGAAGTGTCTATATCATCGTGCTAAAAGTTTAAGCTGGTAGTAGAGGCAAACCCAATTCTTTTGGCCTAGATTAGATAAAGTCTCCTAGTCTCTGTTGACTTTAGATTAGTCAGTCATCGTGCTAAAAGTTTAAGCTGGTAGTAGAGGCGAACCCAATTCTTTTGACCCAGATTAGATAAAGTCTCCCAGTCTCCGTTGACTTTGGAAGCCACTTGGCTGAACCCGAACTACATCCCGTAGACCCGGGATGTGTCAATTACTATCTCGGAACAAGCTATTAATGTCTATACAACAGAATTTGGAAGGTTCATCATATTTCTCAAGTACTATCATGCTCTGGTATTCATATTGTTCGTGTTATGGTAGTGATGGTAAGAAATCATTATTAATCATAATGATTATTATAATTGGCACCTGCATCATATGCATAAAGAATTTATGAAAATTGTTTGTTACCCTCTTAGTTTATTATGCATCAGCTAACATGTTATTGATTAGGGTAGTCTTTGCCACTTCATCTTTCCTCATTTTTGTAAAAGTTGCTTGGGCATTAGAAGGGTCATTTTGAAATATTATATTGTTGTCATTAAAGTAAAAGATTTGATTTAGCATATCTTATGCTACTTTGTCAAATTTTAGGAAAAATGATAAGTATAAAAATATATGTATTCCGACTGGAAAAAGTCATGAGGTATGTATATAATTCTTGCAAAAAAGTATGAATGAATTTCTTTTTATTAAGGTAACATGAATATATATGTGTGTGTATTATTAAAATAAAACTTGAAATATCTTACTCATGATTGTGTTACACATGGTAACAAAGATGGATGTTACCAATAGTATCAGAGTCAGGCTCGAGTGATGGTGATGGATGTTACAAATAGTATTAGAGTCATACAAATGGTATCAAAGTTAGGCTCAGGCAATTATATGTTACAAATGGTATCAAATATTGATGTTATAAATCTGACCACTGAAAGAATTTTAATAGATACCATTTTTAATATCCATATGTGATACCAGTTTTAACATACCATCACCCGAGCGTGGCTCTAAAACCATTTGTAGCATACCATTGCCCAAGTCTGATTTTGATACCATTTGTATGACTCTGGTACCATTGGTATCATCCATCTCTGATACCATTTATGAGATAACTTGCAAATATTTTTAAAAGATCGCATATTCATACCCAATATATGAGTTTTTGAAATCATTGTGAGAAAATTTACATCGTTGGTAGTTTGTGAATCCTTATTCTTTGATGATATTCTTTTGTTAGGTTTTACTTATAGAGAACTCAATAAACTCATACATTGTGTGAGACTTTTCATTAATATAAGGCAAGATAAAAATGGTATTTCTGTTATCAATATATATTTTTCACTGAATTATGATATTGCCTTTATGTTGTTTTTTTTAAGGATATTTGTTTAGTTCAAAGTTTATTAGTCCCTCTGGAGAAAAAACATGTAATGTCATAATGCATCACAAATTGATTTCTTCTGGTTGACATTCTGGTAAATGCTAAAGGAAGCACACAGGATCGATATGCTTATCTGTGGAGACAACAAATGGATAGGTTAAGTTCATGTCTTTTATTTGCCATGTTGCATATATATATATATATGTGTGTGTGTGTGTGTGTGTGTGTGTGTGTGTGTTACATTATATTATGTTTAACTATTGATCATTTGCAAGAGAAATCTGTTAGCTCAGCTTGGTTCTGTGACATGTGTCTATAAACCACTCATGAAGTATCATATTGGAGTTCCCTAAGTATGCCTTTGGAGGCATTTGGAGTATATATTATGGACAATAAATTTGACCACCAAAAGGATTTTAATAGATACCATTTTGTAACATCCATATATGATACCATTTGTAACATAACATTACTAGGTCCTAACTTTGATACCATTTAAAAAACTCTCATACCATCTATGACATCTATCTCCATCACCATCACCATCACCTGACTCGGATACCATTTGTAACATACCATCAATTGAGCCTGATTTTTTATTGGTAACCCATATATATGTGTGTGTATTGTTAAAAACTTGAAGTATTTTACTCATAATTATGTTACAAATGGTATCAGAGATGAATGTTACCAATGGTATCATAGTCATACAAAAATGGTATCAAAGCCAAACTCTGGTGATGGTATACCACAAATGGTATCATATATGGATATTACAAATTTAACCACCAAAAAATTTTTAATAGATACCATTTGTAACATCCAAATCTAAGAATCAAGATATTGAAATATATACATATTATACAGAGGAAAACAAACCTACAGAAAACACAACTAAATTCCCTTGAACAAGTTAGTGAGGGTGAAAAAAATGCAGCATCTCAAAATGAGATGGTACCTAAGAATTTTAATAAATACTATTTGCAACATTCATATTTGGTACCATTTATGGCATATCATCACTCGAGCTTGACCTGATACCACTTGTAACATCTATCACTGTTACCTGAGCTTGGCTCTAATACAATTGTAATATATCATTACTTGAACTTGGCTTTGATACCATTTTATGACTGATACCATTTGCAAATGGCATTCAAGTTCATAAGTTTCCTTTTTAGTTAAGTTTTAATGAAAATGTAAATTTCATGTATTTGAATATTTAACGCCAAGATAAAGCACTTGCTCTGTTAGTCTCAATTAGCTTTTTTCATCAATCCTTCAGGCTTTATGCCCTGCAAAATTACTATTTTGCATTTTATTCTCTTTATTTGTGTGTGTTTATTTTTTATATTAATGCTGGTTGATTGGATATGATGCAGCTGATGTCATCTTCCTAGCATTGCGTCTCTGACAAAATGAGTTTGGCAAGTTTACAACAGATTTGATATTTTATTAAGCTCTTAAGAGTTTCTTATCTTTGTATTTATGAATAAAAACTTCAGGGTATCTTCTGCGCATCAAATGCTAGAAGCTATAAGCTAATTTGGAACAACACATCATACTCTGTTTTTTTAAGAAGTTAAATAATTGTTAACTCTAATAAGACACTACAACCTCCTATACAAAATTTTTGTCTTATTATACCCTATGTCCTCTAAACTAATTTTTTGTTTAATTTCCTTTTTCAACTCAAATTACATTCTTTTACACTTATTCATAGATTAGGTTTATTAGGGCTTTAGTCGTTTTGTTATTTTATTCACAAGTTCATTTCTCAAAAAAAAATGTGAACGATCTGAAAGGAATAGGCAAGCAGTGGTTGACGCTCTAGTAAATGTTGGAGGAAGCATATGAGATCTATATGCGTTGCTGTGGAGACAACAAATTGATAGGTTAGGTTTATTTCTTTTGTCTGCCCTATTACATATATATGTTATATAATATTATGCCTAACTATTGATAGTTTGCAGGAGAAATCAGTTAGCTCAACTTGGTTCTATGACAGATGTCTATAAAGCACTCATGAAGTATTAGGTTAAAGTTCCCCAAGTATGCCTTTGGAGGCATTTGTGCTACACTTTGGACTACAAATCTGACCACCAAAAGAATTTTAATACATACCATTTGTAACATCCATATTTGATACCATTGATAATATAACATCGCCCAAGCCTAACTTTGATATCATTTAAAAAAACTCTAATACCATTTGTGACATCCATCACCATCACCCGAACTTGGCTCTGATATCATTTATAATACACCACCAACCGAGCCTGGCTTTGATATCATTTATAATATACCCTCATCTGATCCTAACTTTGATACCATTTGTAACATCTGTCATGATCACCCGAGCCTAGCTTTAATACCATTTGTAACATACCATCACCCAAGTCTGATTTTGATACCAATTGTATGGCTCTAATACCATTTGTAACATCCATCTTTGATAACATTTATAACATAATCATGAGTAAGATCCTTCAAGTTTTTAATAATACATGAATATATAAATATATATACATACAAGGAAGAGTTTGTAGATATGTCTATAATAAGCCAAGATAATATTGACTAAATTTCAAATGATAGTTGAAATTATTTCATAAGAAAGAATTTTAAATGATGAAGCAAATTGTCACCTCTGCACAAAATTGATAAGAATATGTGGGAGAATAGAGAGTGTGTGGAAGAGATAGGCTTTTTATTAGGAAGGTCCACTTTGCAAGAAAGGGTAATCTCTTATTTATATATCTTTTCTACCGGCCAACTCATTTTTTCTGTGGTATAATTTTTTTTCCAATTTCTCTTTTTTTCCAATTTTTCTATTTTGGTGGTCTGAGGAGTGTAAGGCTCTGATAATATTATTTTGTGCTATCAGAGCCTTGCAATTTTTTCCGATTTTTGTTCTTTTTAATCTCTACTCATTTCACCACTCCACTGAAAATTCCCTTTGCCCCTACCATACTCTAGCTTGGCAGTTTTATGTAAAAACCCTTTTTCACAAACAATAATTATCAATAATGGTATGACAAGACTTGATTAACTAATGATGATTGAAAACCATTTCTTTCAAGAAAACACATCGGGGTCCATGGCACAAATCCCGCTCACAAACCCACTAAAAAAGCCATCACCTTGAGCATAATTAACAAACAGGAGAAAATATAGCCATGAGTTTTTTAACACTGAACCCCACAACAAAGGGTTTACATAAAATAATTTCCAACATAGGGTATGATTGTGGATCCACCAAAATATCAAAGTGTACAAAATAAGGCCTCGAGCCTAACAATGGTTAAAGAGTTATCAAAACAATAAATATAGTAGTTCAAAAACATGAAGGTCCTAGAATGACGATATGTTAATCAATACATCACATTAATAAACAAGAGGCCTATAAGGCTACCAATGTGAATGCATCTGGCTGTTTCCCTTGTCCTCTACAAGGATCAAAGGCCTCGCCTTAAAAATATTAACAACGACGAGGTGAGTCATAAAACCCCAATAACCAAAATGAATTTACAAAATATGCAAGAAAAGATTGTAAGTCAAAGAAGCAAGTTTATCAATGACAATAATAATATTCTCAATAGTAGAATACGACATAATACTTTCATTGATTAGAACCATCCCCACTCATTCATCCTGCTCCTTCTTATATCTTGTGGACGTTGTACAACTTATTAGTGCTAGTATACCCGGCTAAATGTTAGCTAGTCACTTCAAGAATACTACCCCCTCCAATGCCACCTGTCAACACCCGTTTCCATTTCGATATACACAGAGTAATAGAGACCAAGTTCCACAGGCATACAGAAGAGTATATATATACTGATAAAAGTATTTGTTTACAGTCCAAAGTCAACCCTACAGAATGCGACAATATACACCACTATTACAAAATATCCAAAAGTATTTTAGACATAGACTATCTATAACCACGAACTTTGTATTTGCCTTGAGGCACATATCAGTCACTTCCCTTCGTCTACATTCTTGCCTTTTGATCCACTGGCGCCCGCTGAGATGTTTGGTTTAGAAAAAGGGGTGAGATTCTGAAGAATCTCAGTAGAAACATGCTATCGTTCATAGAAAATGCGAAAAGTAAATATGATATATGCCATGTATGCACCAATTAATGAACAATATAAACATATCATCTGCATGTATACATGAGTAGTGCCAAGCCCCACTATTCTGCACCGGTTGGTCTTCCGCCAACTCCAGTGTAAGTGCCTCTAGCACTACTGGCCCCTCTCTGGGCAAAACATGTTGATTAATAAAGCGCATTTACAAACATTGGCATTCACACAATCATATAACTATGGCATAATGTATGAAGGATAATGTCCCTACCTCAAAGTTCTATCGACCCCTTTCTGTGCGCCTCGTGAAACGTGTTGACTTTCGGCTCCCGATTCGGTCCTAAAATATTAAATGTACAAGAAATAGGTTATAACCTATCCAAGTATCATTTTAGACACTTCCATAGTGTTTCTTGTGGTTATATTAGCCTATGGTGAAAATTTACCAAAATGCCCCCGGAACCCCGGCCCGGCCCCGATGGCACGTTTTCCCAAAATTTTGACTAGGGCTATCCTGACATATTTTCATCCAAGGAATCCATTTCCGGACTCAAAATTATCAAATTCAATGTCAAATTACGAAATTGCCCTTGGCAGCCCTACTTTTAGGGTTTTAGGGGCGTTTCCGTAATTATACTTTCTCAGCCTTTTCTGAAAAAGTGCCCAACTGTAACCCCACCTATTTTCGCCCACTGAATCCAATGGAACCATAAAATAATTGAAAATCCAACTCTAAGGCCCTCAAACATCCCTGGCCGAAATAATGGTTTTCTCCGGGAAAAATCGGGGTTTTACGATTTCGGCTCCGTAAACGCGTTCCTTTCTACTCCTAACCACTTGATTGACTATTCCATTAGGTTATAACTACCATTTAGTATCAATTTGGGCAGCATAACAGCCCCACATACCCATTTCCAAAAATTAAAACCAATGGCAATCCGGCGAAATTTCACCGATTAAATTGCCCACAGCAACCAGAATAGTCAATATACGAAGGTTTGGAAGTTACCTCAAGCTCCCACAAGTTTTTCCCAAATATTGCTGAAAACCCTAAGTCCTTAAACACCCAAATTTGAGCTCCACAAACCTTAAAGAACGTAGAAGGATAGCTTAGGAGCGGAGTTATACGCGTTAGGTAAGAATTTACCGAAGAAATTGCCTTACCTCGCGAGTTCTCTTCTCTTTCTTCCTCCAAGAGCTCTCAACGTTTTTTTTCACCTTTGCTTCAGCTGAATACGTCAGTTTAGGGCTGATATGAAGAGGATGATGTTACTTTATCTTATATATTGCATAACATGTAATTATTTATTAATTTTCCAAAAATTCAAAAACTAGTTTTTATGTATATAAACTTATGTACATGTAATCATACCCATTAAGCCCAACCAATATTTCCTTCTCCATGCCACATGTAGGAGACTCCTAGGGGTCCCTCCCTATGGTCTCAATTGGCTTCACAACTTGTTCCGGTTACGTATACACGTAAAGTCTCAATTTTGGTCAAAATTGCACTTTTGCTCAAATTTTCCATAAATTCATATTAAATTGACCAAAATATTCTAAATATATTTTTAACCTTTATTTTCCTTAATTAATTGAAATTAACTTCAATTAATTAAAAAAATAATTTATTTTGTGCTATTTTGACAAAATTACGATTTTGCCATCACCTTTCTAATCCAATTTCTTCTCTTATTTTTCCTTGGCCAATTTTCATCTATTTTTGGACCAAATATTTTCTCTAATATTCTTTCATTTTTGGACCTTAATATTGGGCTTTTTAAATTACCCAAATTAATTCCATAATTATTTTTGCCCAATTTCCCATGAAATTGAACATTTATAAATTCATAAATTCCAAATTCATGAATATTCACCATTTTATTGAATTTCTCAAATATTTAAAATAATTTTGGTGAATATAAATTTTGGGGTGTTACACCACCACCGATATACTATAATAGGCAGGTGTTCGCACAAAACACTCAACTCAAAATGTGGGTCAGGGATAAGAAAGTCGATGGGCACAATTTCACCGTATTTCTTCCACACAACCTAACATATCCCATAACAAAAATACCATATATCAATATAGTTTTTGAAAACATTCTACAAGATCATCATTCCATATACAACATTCCATGACAAATATCATAACTATCACAATAGTTACAATCTTAATAATAATCCCCACTACTCATATATACAAGTTGGAAAATACACTGCTTCACTGAACTAAGTTCATATTCAAACATACACATGACTTTTCAAAATACATATAAGTAGTATAGATGAAAATAAATTTTAGAAAATGCCTTACAGCTCAAAGCATGCATATAGAATAAATTAACCCCAGTTACCTCAGCTCCAACTTAAACTTAACTTGAGGAGCAAAGTATGAGTAATCACCAATCACAAGAAAGCTCTATATTATCAATGTAGATATCAATCAACCACAAGCAACAATAAAATAAATAAGTTGTACAATTCAACTACTAAAAACCTAATTTTCTTTACAACCATTATCCTCAACATCCCAATTTCCCTAACAAGCCTTAACCTCAACAATCCAATGTCATAGATCACTTCTCATGAGCCCAAATCACTCATTAAAATTCTTAAATAACCTCTACAATATCCTCTTACATCAATCACTCAATTTCATAAGTTAAAGTTTCATCTTCAACACACCCATAGCCATAAAATCATATCAACATCCTAGGCTGAGTAAATATTTTTTTTCTAACTTATATGAGCATAACCCAATTATTAAACAACTCTTCAAACCTCTACATAATCAAAAGCATATCAAACTCTAACTCAAATATCAAATTCTAACTTATAATTTCATATAGCTCAAAATCTAATAAAACTAAACCGATTACAATTTCAATAATACCTAAAAATAACCCCAATAAATTGTTTAACCCAAATTTAATTGGTAAAAACATCTTTAAAAAATAATTTATGACCTGTTTATAAAATAAATTAATTATAAAATTTCAAAACAACCAAATAATAAATCTAAACCAATTAAATTTAGTTATTAGCCTTCTTCTACCTATCTATAGTAATCTATTCAAAATTCTCTCAAAACCCTAACCCCAAAATTTAATCTACTCTAATCAGTACAATATTACCAACATTCGAAAGATAAAAATAAGTGGAACAATTTTCATAATGGAAATTTGTTGAAAAGAAATGAGTTTCATTACCTAAAAGATCTTATAAAGTCATCCTAAGCTTTGAAAATGGTGACTGCCTGGAACTGGAGAAGACAGGAGAAGAAAGATGCACTCTGGACCCTCCTTCACTATTGAAAAGACTTCAAGGTATATATTTAAGGGAAAATCACTCACAGGTCCCAAAGACCAAAGATAATATCAGAAAAGTCTCTGGGAAGAGTCAAATATCAGAAAAGTCCCTAGAGACTTTTCTGATATTATTTCCCTAAGTCAAATGACAAAAATGCCCCCACAGAAGTTGCAAAACAAGATTTTTTTATTTACAACTCTTGAAGCGTGTATTCACAACATGTTGAGTTATGTTAATAACTTCTACCTCATGTCTATCTGGAACAATCTTTTCTCACATTAACTATGTGAAATGCTTTATTTACAACTCGTGAAGCGTGCATTCACAACATTTTGAGTCATGTTAACAACTTCTACCTCATGTCTTCTTGGAACAATCTTTTCTCACATTAACTATGCAAAATGCCTTATTTACAACTCATGAAGCGTGTATTCACAACATGTTGAGTCATATTAATAGCTTCTACCTCATGTTTATCTAGAATAATCTTTTCTCATATTAACTATGCGAAATGTTTTGTTTACAACTCGTAAAGCGTGTATTCACAACATGTTGAGTTATATTAACAACCTCTACCTCATGTCTGTCTGGAATAATCTTGTCTCACATTAACTATACAAAATGCTTTGTTTACAACTTGTGAAGCGTGTATTCACAACATGTTGAGTCATGTTAACTACTTCTGTACCTTCCGTTTTGCAATTTTGTATAGGGGCATCTTTGTCATTTGACTTTGGGAAATAATAGCAGAAAAGTCCCTAGGGACTTTTTTGGTATTTAACTTTTTTCAGGGACTTTTATGATATTATCTTTGGTCTTTAGGATCTTAGAGTGATTTTCCCTATATATTTAATGCCTCACGTGGCCCACACTCACATTTTTGAATTAAAGGGGCCACGTGCCCCTCTCATATTTCTTTCTTTTTGCCCCTTTTTCTTTTTTATTATTGGTTTCTCTCTGTTTTTTTTTCATTTCATTTTTGTTTATATTATTACTTGTATAAGCTTTATTTTTTTTATAACAATTTCTTATCATTTCTACTTTTTTTTTCCATAAATCATATTTTAACCAAATCCTTTTTATTCCAATAATTATTTACTAAATCCATTTATCATCAATAATTATTTTTTAATTATAATTACATTCTAGAAATAAAATAAGGATGTTATAGTTTCCACCACTTGTCTAGGGTTTAGTCCTGGGATTTGGCAGCAAACTTAAAAAGCCACCTACAGACACATTACGCCAATCATTTTGAATAATGTTTGCATCCTCTATCTTACCACTACTGCTGGCACAAAGTTAGCCAATGCTTATTCCCTAGATATAGTCATTCCTCCTTCTTCATGAAAAGAAGTTAACGAACCGTACGTCTTCTACCTCCATGTGGCATTGCTCTCCATGAGGCTTTCACCTATTGTAGAAAATTTCCCACTACTGCCTCCCGTAGGAGTTTAGGCCATGGTTAATTCCCTTAGAAACTAATAGTGGTTCAATTACATGATAGAGGATTATATGTAATCGTGATGTAATAGAATAATTACAACGTTTGGTTGCGCCTAAGTAACCATGATTACATTTCTTAATCCTGATTATATCATTTGATGTAATAGGATTATATTGCTAGGACTAATGAAATGAGGATGCAGACATCCTGTAATCAAGTGAAAATAACACTATTGTCATTATAGTTTTTTAAATTAACCAAAGTGCCCACCAATAAATGTTGTTAAATATTAAATAATTTTAATTATCACCATTAAATATTAAAAAATAATTAATAATATAGAAACTTAAGAAATATTCCCCATTAAAAAATTATATTCCACCTTTAAAAAAATATTAAAATACATCATTAAATAATATTTCCATTATTAAGTATTAAAAAAATTAACAAGAACCCAACCTATACACTGTATAATATTTTCACCATTAAATATTAAAAAATTATTATGAACTCAACGTGTACATTGCATAGAATTAAAAAAATTATCATGAACTCAATGTGTACATTATTATATGTGTATTTGCCAAAAAAAAAAATATTATATGTGTAGATAGGGGTAATTTTGTCCCTTGCTATATTATTCCCATATATTCTCATTTTTGATGTAATCCAACCAAACATTTTTATGTATATGCATCATCTTTCCCTGATGACGAACCAAACAAATTATGTAATCATCATTACATTACATTGCATTGTATTTTATTACATTATCTCCAATTCTGTGAACTAAACAGGCTCTAAGCGTTTTTTGTAGTGTTACCTGAACTAGCCTCGTGCGATATTACTTGTCTTATATTAAGCAATATCTAATATTGCATTTTTACCTATTTTAAGTATTGGATAAATTGTATATATTACATCTGTACACCTTTTTTTATTCAGATTTACAATAAATCAGTAGTACTGAATAATTTTACTTGTTTTATGTTAAATTTTTAAATTTCAATTTATACAAATAAGTGAAGAACACTCTCATTTGTTGAATAGCTTGTTATTTCATCAATGAAGCGCACATTGTCTTGTGACAATATAATAAATTCTCTTACATCTTATTTTCATATAAATATTGGCTTAAACACAAATAATATGTCTAGAACTTTTATTCACATACAAAATAATTTTCATCATGTCACCGTTATAGTGTAGTAAAATAAAAAAACTAATATACAACATAACACGATATTCATATGAATTTAAAAATTGTATTTTCAGGTTTTAAGAATTAAACATTATATATTTACACTTGATCTAAAATTATAAAAAATGATTAAGACAATATAATTGAACATTTTTCGGTGGTCAAAGGGCAAAACTGGTGGGTAATGGATGATGAACCGTTAATCATAAATAATAATTTTTTTGGTGGAAACCGTACATCATATTTAGAATATATGTGTGTGTATTGATAAATAAAATATTTATATATTTATTTTCCCTTATATGATGATTTTATGGACGATATTTGAGCTTAATATAATAATTTGGGTATAAAATAAATAGTATTTAAAAAAATAAATAAATAAACAAAAATATGAAAAAAGGTCAGTATTGTGGCGTCAGTCACTATTCACGACGGAAGTGACTATTGTAGCGGACGGAAGTTACTGCAGCAACGGAAGCACTGTAGCAAACGCGCTTTTTTACTATTCATGACGGAATCACTGTAGCAGACCGTTGCTGTAGCAAACAGAAGTGACTGTAGCGGATGGAAGAACTGTAGCAGGCGATAAAACACTGTACAATCATGGAAAAACGTGTAAGTCTGCTGAGAAGTCATTGTTCATGTGTGAAAAGAAGCACTAAACACTGCAGTACCTGTGGAAAAAAAAAACAATGGATTGTGGCACTTGTGAAAGGACTTCACCTGCCTATATATAGATGTGCCTCTTCACAAAATGGAAGGAGAAAAAGGAGAAAAAGGAGAAAAGAAATGTAGAGGCTTGATTCTTTGATAGGGAGAGAGATTTTCTCTGTATAGAAATGGATTGTGGCACTTGTGAAAGGACTTCACCTGCCTATATATAGATGTGCCTCTTCGCAAAATGGAAGGAGAAAAAGGAGAAAAGAAATGTAGAGGCTTGATTCTCTGACTGTGAGAGAGATTTTCTCTGACAATTCTAAATAAATTGTGTTATTTTCTATATTTAATTCCATGCATTGTATTACTTTTTGCATGTCTCCTATATGGAAGGCTTAGTATTGTATTACTTTTTGCATACCGCCTGCATGGAATGTTTTACCTCCTAAATAGACGTCTAGATTTCTCTATTTTTCATGTATCTTTTGGTTGTATATTTATGTTTGAGAATTTAATATTCAAGTTTTATGTAGTATTTATGAGGATTTTATTCTAGTTTTATGTAATGTTAATTTATTTTTATTTTATTTTTAATTTCATCATGATCTAAATTTCTATTTTCCTAGGGTAATGACATAGCTTACTAATGACGGATTAAATCTTAACTTACTAAATCTAGTTGTAATTTCTCCTTCATGATTGAGTTTTAATTATTGTTCTTAATGCTTTCATTTGATTGGCCATCTTTTGAATGATTTCAATATGCATGTTGAGACCGGAAGGAGATGCATGTGTGTAGATCTTATAATTAAAACCATGACTTGCATATGAAATAGGAATATATTCATATGAGTTGTGTAGATCTTACTGAGTTCCATAAATCTTAATGCATAATTAATTGCCTAAATTCATACAGGAATATATTGGATTAGCAATTAATTATAGAATTGCTTGATCTTGGAAGAGGCTAGTAATTAAATTAGGGAAACTCGACTATCAATCATATGGAGTAAATTATGCTAGAATAGATAAGTGATTCAATCCGGAATTTGTTAAATGAAATTTGACCCATAGGGTTTTTTCTCATATTTGCTTTCATATTATCTACACTCATATTTAATTGCTTTTTCTTCTATTATGTACTCTCAATCACCAACTAATCGATTGACTAAATAGAATTTAAATTATCCATTTTGATACTTAGTGCTCAATCTTCGTGGGAACGATACTCTACTCACTTCTATATTACTTGATTACGACAGTGTACACTTGCACTATTTCATAGATCATCTACACCTATAACATATAGATGTATGATAATGACGTGTGAATTAATTAGACTAAAGAGGATGCTGTTGTGTGAATGGATGATTATGTGTGAAGCATAGATATAATTTATAATTTGAAAATGGAAGTTGGAAGAGACAAGAAGGGAAGATGTTGGAAATTGTGTCCTAAGGGTCAATCGTTATACTTTGAACATTATTATTTTAATGAAATTTCTCCATTCTGTTATCATATTATTTGCATGTTAACTATGATAATTGTATCATTGGATAATTCATGAAGATTGTCCTAAAATGTCCCTGGTCGGTCATCTATGCATGAGCAGAGATGAAACAAGACCAGTATGATTTTGATAAGATATAGAGATATGAATCAAAATCTTAGGCACTTGTAAGAGTACAAGGTGCTGGATTGACCCACTATGAGAAAGCTACATGGATCAAGTCATAAGCTTTTCTTATGTATAACTACGTCACAATGCCCTTAGACCTGAGGTCATCATGGATTCCCTCATGAGAGTTGCTATGCTTTGAACCAATCAAAAGTCACTTTTGACTGGGTGATGATAAAGGCTTTGATCGGGCTTTGTGGTTTTTCATGCAGATGAATATGAATGATCAAGATGAAATTTGTCCCTCACATTAGTAGAGAGATATTACTGGGCCCCTTGATGAATGAGTCTGAGAAATCTATGGCCATACTATAATGAAAAGGAGTTTCCATTTCTATTGTCAAGCTACTTAGGAATCGAGAAAGTAATGGTCAGGAACAAGAGGATGACATTATCCATGCCTTATCCTTGATCAATATATCGTGTGACAAAAGGAACGTGACATGGTTGTATGATAGGTTGCATCGTATTAACGATCCTCATATGAATTGGGTAGTTGTAATGTCTTGCTAGAGGCCGCTTGCGACTTGTGAGTTAGTATAGTTATTGGCCTATTGCCAACTTCATATGGGCCTACAAGGTCGCACACAAGAATGACCCAACACGAGATAATGTTTAATTTAGGGTGAACGAATTATATATATATATATAATATAAAATTTGTTAATAATATTATATAGATATATATTTTCGAAATACATATCTTATATATGTGTATTATATGATATTATTATATTGTGTTAGTTTTAAATTTAATTTATTAAGATATATTAAATTTAATAACTAACATGATAGAGATATAGTATCTCAGATTTAATTTATGAAGATAAATTAAATCTAATGACTCTTTATTTGGATTAAATAAATAGGTTAAATTAAAACTGTTGGGCAGATTTAATTTAAACTAAATTTATTTAATTAGCTCATCAAGATAATTAATTGTTGATTAATTTCGAAATTAATGATGATTAATTTTGAAATTTGAATATAGCCCTCATAGGTTATAAACTTGATAGAGCAAATAGACTCAAACGCACATGAGAATTGAGAGCCGCAAGGAAAACCCTAGGAGACATTTGGAGGTGCTAGCACGCAGTCTCTGTTGGAGAGCATTCGTGTGAATACCGGTAGAGGGAGCGAACCTGAGGTGTTGGCTCCTAGAGATCGTGAAAACCCTAAGTTGAAAAAGTACGAATCTTTTTAACTCGATTTAAACGTCGTTGATAGATCATCGATTAGGATCGATAAAATTTTAAAATTCTTCCGCTGTACCTACCGATTCTAATAGCTTTGGTACGCTGAAAACAATCAGCAGAAAGCCAAATTGCTTAGATACATACATGACAAATTGTGATACCATGTTATATATTTATTATATATATAATAAATGTTATGTGAAAAAAACATCAATATCAATACATATATTTAATACAAATTAAAATCCACATAAAATTGTACTAATAGATCATAAGTTACAAAAAATATGCTGGCTCAATATATATAAAATCTAGCTAGTTTATAGTGTAATTTGCACTCTAAACTAAATCTTATCTTAAAGACTGAAAATAATGTAATTTATTTTTCAAATTTCACATAATGCATAAGTAGTTTATATCCCTTGAGCTGTTGAGCATCAATAATACCCTTGGATTCTAAATCCCTCCTATTCTAAAAAATGTAGAAATTAAATTAGATAATTAATTTGTAATAGTTAAGTTAGTTACTTGTGAAAAAATGTATATTAACTTTCTCCAATGTACTTCTTTTAATCATTTGCATTGCAAAACTCCTTTGATGGAAAATCCCTTCTTTTGTATGTGCTAGCACTCAAAACTCTCTATGGATAGTCCTATCCATAAACATCAGTTTCTCAATGAAGGCATCAATGTTAGGAGCACAAATCTAAAGAGAGATCCCATTCTAAAAGATTATTTAACATGTTAGGTGGGAAAACCCCGGGCCTTAAACTCAAAACAGTAATTATATTTAAGATCGGAGGAAGGATCGTTATCACCTTAAGAATAGAATAATAAGAAAATTTGTGGTCCATAATGTATAGAGAGAGAGAGAGAGAGAAGCATCTTTGATTAGAAGGAGACACATTCACATTAAATCTAAATCTAGTAGTGGTTAAAAGGAATGTGAGAGAGACAGAGAAAAAGAACAAGAAAAGGATCATGGTTTTGTACCAAAACTTGTGGCACACTACCACTAATATATATATATATATATATATATATATGAGCGGCTACTTGCTATTTCTTATTTCATGTCACGAGACAGATGTTTCCACTTTCAATTTATACCCTCATTTTCCATATAACGACAATTAATAACCTATATCTTACCCTCCTCATGCAATTTTATTACTATTATCATGTGTTATAGTTTTGTTATAAATATATGGTTGTGGCCGCCTTAAATACGATGTATGACGTATGTATCAGGTAGGAGTCTATATAAATGCAAAAGATACTTTTAAAAAAGCTACCACACTGATCTTAGCTAAAAGGCCGAGGAAAAATAAGAATAGATAAGGATTTTTAATATTTAATAATGTGAATTGTATATGGAGCTAAATTTCGTCGTCGCATTTGTTGAATTTTAGTGTCTTCTATACTTTTCTTTGAGTACATTGTATGAAAAAAATTCAGGCTACTTTGTCTGCATTTATATTTCAAATCCATCGGATATAGTTGAAGGGAATTGGAACAAAAATGAGAGAGAAAGATAGAGAAGCAAGTGGGTCGAGTCTATATTTTTTGTCAAGAATGAATCTTTTAAGTTAGGTAGTGCCAAATCTTTTGTCACATGAATATTAATAGAAGAAAATATATGTTTTTTGTTTGTACTTAGATTATTCTAAATCCACGGGATCAATTTGAAGACAACTTAAAAAATAAATAAATATATAAATAACGACAGAAGAAATTGAGTTGGCCTCTCCTTTTTTTGGTTGAAAACGAATAATAAATCCTCTAAAATTAAAGATGACATCGTTTCATAAAACGTATAAATATTATCAATTGCTAGAATGGACTTAATTTAAAAAACAAAACAAAAAGATTACAAGTTTTTAGCCAACGAACAAAAAGATTATAATTACATTTACGTAATAGATCCAAATTGATTTTTCAGGGAATAAAACCACACACGCACATGATTGTCTTAATATATGCATGTTTTTTTTTTTTGGATTAATCAATCGGTATCCAACGTTACTAACAACGGATTAGTCCAATTCATGGGAATGTATTATCTGATGTATGATGATCGGTTTTATTAATTTTACAAGCATTTAGTTGTCGGAAATTTTTATTCTCTACTTGTCATGTTGTAATGTCATCAGTTAAAAAGTCAAAGGTCTGACAGATGTACAAATGTTCAAATTAAGGTGTAGTGGGTCAATAATTCATGTAAGAATAAAACTGAATACTGACTAAATAGTCAAGGAATATGTATTTGTTTTTTTAAAGAAATTAAAAAAATACTCTCCTCTTGTCCTTAATGTAAGCCTAATTGGGGAGTTAATCTTGTTCTTAAATATAAGATATATTTCTCATATTTGTCAATTTTTTCTTAATTTACTTTTATTGATGCTCCCTCAACAATCAAGTAAGAGAGATATGTAGGAAATTAAAAAAGATGATTAGGGTGTTTTAAAAATACATGTCATATCAACTTAATTTAACTAACTTTATTGATTTAATTAAATTAGATAAATATATTTTACATTAAAATTAAAATATGGGAGGGAACATTAATTTCTTTGTGAGTAGGCAATAGGTTGGGTTTTATACCATGCATGAGTCTCAGCTCTTTGAAAACATGTCCCTTTCTTCGCGTACCTATTATTATTGCTTATTATTTGAGCTTTGTGCATATATATGGAATCTAATTTTTTTTTTCGGCCAAGACATATGAAATCTAAAATCAACTTTTGAAATTCACAAAAAGTAATTAATTCATAGTGAAATTATTCAGAAAAATAACAGTAAGTGTTAAAAAAGAAATGCCCCCCCCCCCCCCAAAAAAAAAAAAGAAACACACACACACTTAATGGCAATCATATTACCAACTTGTGTGATTCAACATATACAAACATAATTTGGAACGTGTGATAATTAATTTGCAATAAAAAGCAGACTTGATACCAATGGGCGCTCGGTCGAGATGGAAGGGTCTATGACCAGCATCCCTCAGGACGAGGTTTCGAATCCTGGGGGGTGACAGACGCGATAATTAACGCAGCCTCAAAGAGGTTGTCCCATCGGTACTGACCTGCCCGCGTAAGTGCTCCTCGGTTGAGTCCGAATTAGTTGGAGGGCGGGCAATGAACCCAGAATACCCCCAGATACCGGATGGTTTAACCAAAAAAAAAAAAAGCAGACTTGATGATGGCTTAAGAGATTAGGATTTGATTTTTTAGCAAGTTTATTGTAAACATAAAACATGCTAAAAATGTTTTATAAATAGAACCAAATCGATGTATCGCTTTTTATTGGCTATAATGATACATAATTAGAACAGTTGATGAGGGAGTAGATGTAGTTAAAAGAGAGGCGAAGAGAAAAATAATGAAAAGGGCAGAGCGCATAAGCAGCAAAACCGATATTAGTGGCAGAAAGTAGGGCCCCACTTGAGAAACTCGTGTTTCCCACTATTCCCTCCGTCTTTCCGAGTTAACACTACTTATAAGCCTTCATCACATCACACATTCTTTCATATTTCATTCTCAACTTCTTCATCTTCATCTTCATCTTCATCTCGTTCTTGTTCTTGTCCTCCTGCCATGTCCACCAGAATTCATCCCAGCCGCCATCATCATCAACAAGGCCAAGATCAGTCGATGTCCAAAGAGATCAAGGCTCATCATCATCATGATCAGCCTTGTGTTCTCACTGTGTGGAAGAGATCCACCATGAGCTTCCAAGGCACCGATGGCTTCACCGTCTTTGATCACCATGGAAAGCTCGCCTTCCGAGTCGATAACTACTCCAGAAACAACTCCTCTGCCATCCTCATGGACGGTGCCGGCAACGCCTTGCTTACCCTCAAACCTCAGGTATTTAACCTTCATTACATCGATAATTTTTGGACAAGTTTTTGTTATATGAGCTCAAGTCTAAAAAGAGACTCTGTGGGCCCTACCATGATACTTCACTCATTTTCCTACCAGTCAGAACCTTCATGGCTAGCCCTTCCCGAGCTTATCAAATACTTTTACTCAAAAACTAGCCTTTCATGTCCTTGAACTTATAAACTCTATTTCTCTTGTGATACTCTCGACGTGGGACTTATAAGAATACTTACGTCCTACCTGGCCTCCACGAGTAGTCCTTTCTAAGGTTATTGGGTGTGCTCTCACCCAAAGACTAGCAAATGGGCCAGAGGAACATCTTGATATTTATAGACCCCACTGTTTTATTGCAAGGCTTCCCGATGTAACTCATAACAGTTTTTTCATGAAACAAGCTATATTTCCAATTTTTCATATGTGTTGCACGAGGGAATATTATACTTGAAAATGTTAATTGCGATAGTAATATATGCAGAGACATAATGTTAGGGAGTGTGATTATCAAAATATGTTCATAGAGTAATAAACATGTGACATTGACATTAAAAGTTAAATGGAATTAATTTTATTATCATTGTAAAAAAAATGTCCGAAATTGGTTTTGGATATGAAGGGAAAAACATACATTTACACCCCACACATAATTATTTTTATAGCCTCCAAATGTCTATTAGGTAATTATGATTTTTAATTCATGATTTAATATCTATTTTCAAATGCAATCTAATTGAATCCAAGATTTAATGTCTATTGTCAAATTCAATTTGCTTTATTAGCTTATCTTTATACCCTAATAATAAAAATTGAGAATTAAATGAGAATAATATCCTAATAAATTCGAATAACTTAAAAGCGGAATGCATAATTTTAATCCGCAATTCTTATTCAAAAGTTCAAACTTTCTAGAGTAAATGGAAATTGTCTATACTAGGGAATAATTTGTAATGGTTTTTTCAGAAAAGGAAATTGCTTTAACGGGTATTAATTGAATGAGTGTTAGTGTAATTACGCATAGATTAATTTAATGATGTGATTACCCGGCCCCTTTTTGTTAAATAGATTTTTAAATGGATATTACAAGATTTCATATATAAAATTATTGATGTAATCCAAGAAATGAATCATGGCTATTTATATATATAATCTGAGAATATTAATTCTAGATGTTGAGTTGTTGATTATGTGACAGATATTCAGCATGCAGTGGAATGCATACAAAGGAGAAGGAAGTTGCAGAAGAAGAAGAACAAGCAGTGAGAGTAGTGAAGGGGCAAAGCCAAAAGCTTTATTCAGCATGAGATCAAATGGTTCAATGGTATTTAATGGAGGAGGAGACAACAATGATCACGATGAAGCTCAAGTGTTCATGGGAACATCAACAGGACAAGGCCAAGGCTGTAAATCTCATGATGAGGCACCAGATTTTAAGGTACAAGGATGTTTCAGGAGGAGAAACTGTGTTATCAGAAACAGCAAAGGACACGTGGCAGCCAAGATTTCTAGGAAGAGAGTGAACAAGGCGGTGGTTCTTGGTGATGATGTGTTCAACCTCGTTGTTCAACCTGGTTTTCAACCTCACCTTATGATGGCCTTTGTTATTGTCTTGGATCGTATTCATACTAAGCACTACTATACTCCCCTTTTGTGCTCTTAATTAAATTCACAACATATATATATACACATGTACACCTTCATTATATACGACAAAAGGCATGGCTTCTTATTAATTCTGAATGATCTTTGTTACTGCTTTTCAAAACCTTGACTCCAAACTCAGTTTCATTCTACTGTATATTACTGCTTAATCTATAACCCATTTAACTCTGTTATTAGGAACATGTATAAAACTTGCAGAACGAGGTTTCTATTGATCTATTGATGGACAATGATATGTAAATACCTTTGTAAATGTCTTTTGAAGGCATAAGGCTTGCCATAATTTTACTGTTAATTTTTAGGTTCTTGTTTTGCATATATATATGCTTCATCAAGCAGAAGTTACATAATCTGAATGAAGTGAATCATCATAAGTGTTAAGAAGGAATGAAGGATAAGCCTTATTCTTTTTTTTTTTTTTAATTGTGCTACTTGAAATTACAAATGACATTGAATTCAAAACACTTCCTTTACACGGGAGTTTACATGTGCCACCAGATCATGAAGTTATTAGCCGATCAACTTATTCTATTCCTGTAAATAAGTATATATGCAGAAATGAGACTAATCATAACTTTATTCCATTTTCTGACTCTATCTCTCAAAAATATTTCAAATGATGGAAATTTCACGACGAAATGAAACTCTTATGAATAAAATTAAAGTGTTGCAATAAAATTCCTCACTTTATTTCCTTTGTTTAGCATGACATATGAAGCGCTTTGGTTCATCAGACTTCCAAGTACAACAATATAATTTTGTAAATTTTAAGGGCCATGCACAAATTATTTTTCATGAAAATGAAAATGGAAATTGAAAAGTAAGAAGAAGGGTATCACAACTGACCAAGTCCAGGGGAAAAAAGCAATTTAAATGACAGCATTTTTATAATGTATAATTCAATTTATATTAAACATATTTAAGATATCAATTAGCCCAAACAACTAAAATATCCTTAATGGCTAATAATATAATTTAGAATAGTTATATAAATATTTATTTATATAATATATAAACACAATAATATATAAAAATACGTGCGCAAAAAAATCTGAATCAAATCATATTTAAAGTTTATATATAACAAAATTTCTGAGGCTTATTAATTATCCTTGAATTTATACTTGGGAAAATGACCCAAAAAGAACTTTGAATATGCTAAAAGACTAAAAAGTGTTAGAAGATTTGGAAATCCCTCAAAGGTGCTAGCACTTATCAGGGATTTACAATTTCAGGGGCAAATTATCATTTTACCCTTACCTATATTTTTATTAAACTAATAAAAAAAACCTCCGCCGGCCGGCCGCCGCCAGGAGCGGCCCGCGGCCGGCTGGCCAGCCGGCCTCGGCGACTGCCGGGTACCGTCGGTAGGGGCCCCGGCCAGGGAATATTCCGTCCTACGGAATATTTCCCCAAGCTTTGAGAAAAAATTCCCAAAGTTTGGTGGGGGTGGGAGTTCGGACCCACCCCCACCTGTGGTCATGCACCATATAGTGCAGAAAAAATATATATAGTAAATTTTTATTTTTAACTAAACCAACTACCAAGTTCAGATAAGGAATTGACAGATTGATAAAAGAAATTAATAAATTCATATAAGAATTTCACAATTTTCGTTTTTTAACAACTTTATAATAGAATTTCACTAGTTTAGATAAAGAATTCCCAAGTTCATATGACGAATTAACAAATTAGAAATTCATATGAACTTGGGAATTCCTTATCTAAACTAGTGAAATTCTTTTATAAAGTTGTTAAAATACGAAAATTGTGAAATTCTTATATGAAGTTATTAATTTCTTTTATCAATCTGTTAATTCCTTATATGAACTTGGTAGTTGGTTTAGTTAAAAATAAAAGTTTACTATATATATTTTTTCTGCACTATAATTACTGATGGGCTTCTTTAGCCCAGTGTGGGGGGTTCGAACCCCCACCCCTACCAAACTTTGGGAATTTTTTCCCAAAGCTTGGGGAAATATTCCGTCAGGATGGAATATTCCCTGGCCAGAGCCCCTGCCGGCAGCCGCCGAGGCCGGCCGGCCGGCAGAGGTTTTTTTATTATTTTAATAAAAATATAGGTAAGGGTAAAATGATAATTTGCCTCTGAAATTGTAAATCCTTGATAAGTGCTAGCACTTATGAGGGATTTCCAAATCTTCTAACACCTTTTAGTCTTTTAGCATATTCAAAGTTCTTTTTGAGTCATTTTCCCTTTATACTTTGAATTTAAATATCATTATTTTTTATTTGGCTTCTATGTTTTTAAATATTGTAACAGATCTAAATACCTGATAAATTTGCACGATACGGTGCGTTTAGTCGTGGTTGAGATTGAGAACTAAACCTAGCTAGGGCTGTTCATGAAGCCCAGGAGCCCGGTGTGCCCGCCCGGGCCCTCAAAAAAATCGCCTTGCCCAGCCCAGAAAAAAGCAGCCCGAAAAAAATTGGGCACAATTGGGCAGGGCATTTTTACGGGCAGGGCCGGGCATCGGGCAGGGTATGCCGCCCTGCCCATTTGGCCCTGCCCGGTAGATATATATATATACTATTTTATATGAATTAAATATATTAGTTTATATAATTATATTATATTATATATTTTAACTTTTAGTAGGTGGGGTAGCTAGTTACTTTTATTCATCCAGTACGCACTACGCACTACGCAGGTTCTTAATCTTATTTCTTTATTTCCCTTTCTCTAATCTCTATTGTCGTCTGTCAGCTGTCGCACTCCCCTTGCATTCCCTTTCTCTATTTGCTTGCCCTAGCCGCTCCTTTAGCTCCTCGAGTCCTCGACCGCCATTTAATCTGAAGGTAATTTGTCCTTGTGCTATTATCTGACTGAAGATCGATGAGAAGTTCATTTAATCGGAAAGTAATTATTTTCTTTCTTAAACCCTTCCCTTTCTCATTATCGGAGTAGTTTGTCTAGATTGGTAGATCCTTTCTTTATCATTTGGTTAATCTGATTTTCCTTATTTTTTTCTCAGAACATTGTTTTGATTATCTTTTTTTTTTTCTGAGATTGGTTCAAAGTCAGATCTGTGACTATGATAATTTGAAGCTTTTTTAGTGTTCCATACACTTGCACTGTGATAATCTGAAGCTTTTGTAGTGTGTATATATATATATTTCTCAGAACATCATTCATATATGGCTATCTATATAATGCACGATTTGTATGTGTGTGTGTATATTTTTTGTAATTAATTGATCTATATAATTAGTACAAGTCTTGTACAAGTCATCAACTGTACAAGTCTTGTTATTTTATATGGATTTATAAGTTGTAGAACTTGGTGTTGATTTTATTTTTTTCTTGAGTTTGGTTCTGTTTTTATGTCATTGTCTCTAAATTATTAGCTTTCTTGAACCTATAATTTAAGTTATCATTCTATACAAGTTTTTCTAAGCTTGGTTTTGATTTTCTGTCATTGTTTTGAAATTATTAGCTTCATTGAACCTATAATTTAAGTTATCATTCTATGTAAGTTTTTATGAGCTTGATTCTGTTTTTCTGTCATTATCTATAAATTATTAACTTCCTTGAACCTATAATTTAAGTTATCATTCTGTATAAGTTTTCTTGAGCTTGGTTCTGTTTTTCTGTCAATGTTGTATTTGTCTTACAGTTTTGATTTTTCCCAAAATTACAGGTTCAATGGATAATCGGGATTCTATTACATCACCTTCCCCAATTGAAATATCTCATGGTGCTTCAACTTCTATTCAAACACCAACCCCTAGAGGACCGAGTCAAACACCAACTTCCAATCTTAATGGACTTCCTCCTTCCCATAGCCCTACTCTTCCTCCTCTTGCTCCACATCTTGCTCAAAGTGTCCAGCCCTCCCCCCTCTTCCTCCTCCAAATCCCCCACAAACATTGACTGAACCTATCACCCAAATCACAAATGTTGAAAGTAGGGGTACCAAGAGAAAAGAAAGAGAACCCAAGCACACATCACAGGTGTGGGAATATTTTGTCAGATTGCCAATTGAAGAAACTAATGGGGAGCACTTGGTAGCTTGCAAGTATTGTCATAAGACTTATAAAGCTGATCCAAATCGCCATGGAACAAATTCTATGTTGAGGCATATCCCAAAGTGTCGAGATAATCCACATAAGGCCACTGTGGATAAAAAACAAGCCATGTTAAATATGTTTTCTGGTGAGACAAGTGGGCAAGGAAGATCTTTGGTCCCACATAAATATGATGAGAAGCAATGCAGAAGAGTTTTGGCTGAATTCATTATATGTGACGAGCAACCGTTCAGAATTGTTGAAAAGCCTTCATTTAGGAAATTTGTTATGGCTATTTGTTATGGTTGTGCCTCCTTTTGATGTAATATGGGAGCTGTTAGCTTTGAATTTGGTGGAAATTTGGTTTTTGCTTTGATTGTTATGGAACTTATTTTTACTTATTCAGTGTTAACTGTTTAGAAATTGAGATGCCAATTGCTGATATGTTGAGTCGAGACATTTTGCATCTTTGTCTTAGGAAAGAGTATATCGTTAGTTTAATGGAAGATGCGGAGGATATGATCTTGATATATCTGAGTTATTGAATCAGGAAATTTAAGTCAATGTAAGGGAATGCTTGGGCTGATAAGTGTTGGGCAGGGCGAAGCCCGCTATGCCCAGCCCAGCCCAAAAATGTCCGGGCTTCTACCGGGCAAGGCTGGGCATCGGGCTACAAAATGCAGCCCAGTGACCCTTCGGGCAGGGCATCGGGCAAGGGCTTCGCCCTGCCCAGCCCTGCCCATGTACACCCCTTACCTAGCGACCACCCTCTTCCCAATATTCAGCCTCACTCTCTGTCGGTCTTTCACTGACAAAGAGTGACTCATCGCTTCAGATCAGACATCGTCGGCGTCGCTCTCTCGTCGGCCAAATAAGTAAATACTTGGTATGATCTATTTTTGGATTCTATTTGCTTCTGTATGAACCTCGTTTTTTGAATGCTCACTCAGGCTAGCTGGGGCTATGCTAGATAGGCATTATCAAATAGCATGTTTTGAAAAGAGAGATGAACATGAGGCTTCGATAAAACTAGTACTTTCTGAATTATATAAAGCCAGTAAGCAAACAGCGAATAACAAATCATTTGGATATTTGAACCCGAGTCTGGAAAAAAACCGTGTGTTTTTATGGAACAACAGGGGATCCTTTTGAACGGCCGTATACTTGTCCAACGCAGTTTCAAATTTATCCTGCAAGTGATTTTTGTAATAACAATGTTAAGTTAAATTTTTTATCTAGCCTTTTTTAACTCGCTTATGGCCATTAATTCCATTTCTTGAACTTTTATCTATATTTGTCTATGCACTGATTCCTTTTGGTAAAAAGAATGCAAGTAGGGTTCTTTATTTGAATCACATTTTTGCGTTCTTGGAACTGAATGAATGAATGCATATGGATATATGTTGAAGACTTTCTGCGGCAGTGGTATTGTTCAATCACTGAAAGAAGTAGGTTTTAATATGAATTCCTGAGTTAAATAGATTTCGTTGGTTCTCATCTAAAGGCATCTGGTTGGTTTAAATGAAGACGATTGATCATTGTCAAAAATATTCAACATGCTTTCAAATGAGTTGGACAAGACATGTATTATTAAGTATGTGTACTTGGAAGTAGGACTTCACTTCCGCCCCTTAGTAGGAAATTAGGAATATCAGTGTTCTATCTTCCATGTGATTTCTTGACAGTTTTATCATCCAGGGACGTTGTTTAGGCTATTATGCTTGTGACTTTAATAATTCTGATTAATTAGATTATAAGGGACATTGTATTTTATGGGTGTGTTATTATTTGCAGCTATTTTCTGATGCTCCATGATGATACTCTCCTCTTTTCTATGAAAATAACTCGGTAGAATGTTGATATGATATGAGCATCTGCACTTGTATGAATTATCATGTATCTCATGACTTGTGGTTTGCCATATGATCTTGTGGCTTCTCAATTATTAATTGAAGAAAGTGATTTTGAAATTTGACGGGGTGAGGCCAAATACAATTTTGGAAGGGGAACTTTCCCCTGCATTTTGATTGTATGAATCACAATCCTGATTGAACGAAAACATGAGGTTTACTGTAATTTCCAGATTACTTCCTCGCCACCAAACTCTGCCTAGTGTATGTGCACTTGGGAATTCTCGTGCATTCCAACCTGATTTTGTACCCAGAGATCCAAAGGCCAAACCAAGAAAGTACAAAATTCCTCAATTTTATAATCCATATGGCCCCAGACCTCCTCCATCAGAGAAAGTCATTCAGCTTGCAGAGCGAATTGCAGCACTACCTGATGAAGAACGCCACCAAATTATGCCTACTTTGGCAGAAAGACTAAGGCTTCCAAAGTTGCAGCCAATTTCAACTGAAGGCATGGACATGGCTCCACAAGGTGGCGCGGCTGGACCAAAGGCTGAGGAGAAAAAAGCAGAGAAAACAGCATTTGATGTCAAGTTGGAAAAATTTGATGCTGCTGCAAAGATCAAGGTGATTAAGGAGGTCAGAACATTTACCAACCTGGGTTTGAAAGAGGCCAAAGATCTAGTTGAAAAAGTACCAGTTGTGCTCAAACAAGGGGTCACTAAAGAAGAAGCAAATGACATGATAGAAAAAATTAAAGCTGCTGGAGGAGTAGCAGTTATGGAGTAAAAGGATTATTTGAGGCAAAGAGAACTATATTCTATAGGTTGAGGCCAATAAATTACAATTTGATATTGTTTTGAGAATTTTCCTGCAGGTAGATATTGTTAGAGCTTACTGTTTGTATTTTTGACAGTTAATATTGCAGTTTGTCCTGGAGGTCAATCTTTTTAAACTCAAAAATAGATCAGCCGATTGCCAGTTGATGTATTCTTACACTCCATGATTCTCCTGCGCATGACTATTACTTGGTGATTATTTGATCCTGTATTTGTATACTTTTTGTTTTTGGTGAGTCTTATATGCTCATTGGATCTTGTAAGAAATCAAAACATGAGATAAGCCCTCGATAATCATAGTTGTTTGAACTACTGATCTCCTCTTCTCCCATGTAGGGAAAACTGGAAAATAATTTTTTGGGGGTAGGGGTTTGTTGGTGCACGTCTGATTTTTTGTTTGAGTGCCTGATGTATTTTCATTTTTCAGTAAGCTTGAGATGAAAATTTCGATTAATCTAATTTTTTATCATTGTCAGATTCGTGTTCATTTCTGGTCATGGCTTTTATTTATTTTATTTCCCACAATTCTAGAAGCTGCTTGTTTGGATGTTTTTCTTTTAGATGCTTCATGCCTTACTAATGCTGCTATTTTGAAGATATTCTTTATCACTGATTTGTGTTTTGTTGGGCAATTAGGCCCTATTTGGTACGAAGGCTTGAAATTTGATGGATTGTGAATGTAACTGAGAGTGGGATTGGGATTAACACTATGATTGAAGCTTTAAAATGGTATGAAGTAATTTTTGAAGGGAATGACTATTAATTTCATTTAATAATGATTCATACATTATAGAAAGACTAGATTACCCTTGTTTAAAATATTAAAACTTTTTTATGGGGAAAAAATAGTTACTCGTCTCTATCTCTCCCTACCGTAATTTTCCTCTTCCGTCTTCTCCTTCAGATGAAGCTCGTGGGAGTTTTTTTTTGTCCTGGTAGTTCCCCCGTAAAGGCTGTCTTCTCACTCTCATTTGGGTGAAGTCGAACAAATATGGGTTTAAAGATTTGGTGAAGCCAGTCACTCCCTCTCTTCTGGCTCATGATTTTTGGATTCACAATCAAGGAGCATAGATGTGCGATCATTTTCCTATAGCTTGATTGGTGGATTATAGATTTAATATATTGATTTCTTGGTTCGAATTGTTAGTATGATTGGTTCCTTTATGGATTCTCATATAATCTAGGAAAGCTTGACTTGGAACTTGAAAGAGAGGAATGAAACGATGTCGGAGGTCGCCGACGTGGGAGACTAGATTGTCGTTAGAGACTGGAACCCATGTGCGTTATGAATGGAGCATCATAAGGAAGATAGGGAAAACACGGGTGAATAATGGTGGAGGAGGTGGTGGGTGTTGGTGGTGGAGATGGTGGCTCTGTGAATTAGAGGAGCCGATGGAGATGGTGAGTGTTGGCTTCAGAGAAGATGGAGGTGGTATGGTGAAGGGAATTCTAGGATGCAAACAGGGATAATTTTGTCCCAAAATTTTTCAATCCTAGGACTGCTCTATCAATACCAAGGGGAGGTGGAACTGCTCTAATCCCACATTGTTGGGATTGCCAATCCCATGTCACTCTCAATCGCCCTAAAGCACAGGAGCTTAAATATTGAGTTTTGCTCTCAATTTAATTTTCAATGCCATTTAGGGAAAATTCCTTATAAAGCTACTTAAAAAAGAAAATTTTTAAATAAAGTTGGTAAATTCAACAAATCTCTAATCGAGCCATTAACTAAATTTAAGATTTTAAAATGTAGGTAAAATAATTTTAATACCCTCTTATCTCTCATCTTTAAATAGTTTTATTACTTTCTAACTTATGTTTTTCAATATGCATATGTATGCTGTTAAGAAAATATGCTCACCTATATATATATATATATCAACAATAATATTTAATAAAACAAAACATGATTCATCTATTCTTTAAATATATTAACTATTATCATAAGAACAAAAACGTACAATATTTTGAACAAGGAGTTCATCTTATTAACATGAATATTTTTTTTTCAAAAAATTATAATATACGTCACTATAAAATTTTTTAATAATATATTAAGAATAAATTTTGCTATATTTTTTTCATATATAAAGTTTTTTTTTAAGTTCTATATTTTAATATGTAAAGCATTTTATGAAATTGTAAATACATTTATCTTTTTTATCTAAAATATTCATAGAAGTATATGAAATTTACATGCCTCATATTGGAAACAAATAATTAATATTAATAATTTACATTTAAGAATGAAAAATTTAAAGAATTGAAATCTTAACTAAGTTATTTTTGAAAAACTCACATTTATGTGTTAGTGAAAATTATTCTGAACTAGTTTAGATTAATATTGATAAAAGTGACTTTTATTTCAATTGATTTTTGTAAAGTCAAGTTGGTATGTGTTATGCTTTCTTGTTTTTTCTCACTTGGTAAAAATAACTACATTATTGTTTTTTTAAAAAATCACCTTTATTTTTTCATCTTGTATCATTAATATCAATCATCAATAAATTAATTGATTTCTTAGGGGGAAAACTAGCATGGCCTGTGTTACATTTTCACATTTTTCTTTGAATTAATTATTCTTGGCAATTCTTTTAAAATACAGAAAAATTCCTTTAATTTAGCATATATTAATGTTGATATATAGAGCAATAAAATCATAAAGCAATAAAACTCTTTTAAGGGGGGAGAAAAGAGAGGAGGGGGCATTAAAGACATCTTACCCATATTTTAAAATCCTAAATTAGGTTAATGGCTCAATTAAAGATTTATTTAATTTACCAACCTAATTTAAAATTTTCTTATTTTAACTAGCTTTATATGGGATTTTCCCCCTTTTTTTTTCCACCAGCTGCACAGCACCTTTTACGCAATCTCGCACACTTAAAAATTAAAAAAAAAAAAAAAAACCAGATACCTGATTTATGTAGAAAGTTAAGGATGTTTTATTAGGACATAATATTAAATACAAACTACCTTCTCTTTTTTATTCTCCTAGCCCCAAGGCGAGGTCGTCAAACTCATAAGAGAACTCGTGACAGGTATAAATCTTAAACTTGTAAAACTTTATTTTTATCAATAAATAGATATTAAAAATATAATGATTAAATAATTAAAATATAAAAAATGATAACAAATTGATTTAAATATATTTCAAATCCAAATAATTGAAATTAAATCTATCAATATTTATAGATTATCTTATTCAACAAGAAACTTTTATGAAGTTATGAAACCATTGAACATGATTAAATCTAAAAAGCTAACACAGGTTTAAGAGTGGGTCAACACATTTTTATAAGTTAGAAATGCAAAAACAATAAACTTTATGTTAGATATGATTAGTTTTGATGATGTCAAATATAGATGTGGAATGATAAGAGCAAAAAGTTTATATAATGTATTTCTTTGACTAACTACTATATTTAATGTTACATATTTTGTAGATTAGTCAAGCAAAGAATGAAGAAGATTGAATTAATGAAAATGAACAAGAGGAAGAAGAAAAAAGAAATTGAAGATAATCAAGGAGATGCTTACTTTGGTTATGGAGAATTATTATCAAGAGGAAAACTAAGAAGAAAGATATTGAAGAATGAAGAACTTGGAAGATCTATCATGAATATCAAGATTCAAGTTGTTAGATGTGATATTGGAGGTTTCTATAATGATACCGGAGGTTTCTATTATCAAATGATGGTTGGAATAGGTTAATACGAAACTAAGATGACTTATATATGAGTTTTGGCACTTCTAGAGGTGTTATGCTCGAGCACGAGGTGTTTCACTCGAGCACAGGAAGAACACACTCGAGCACAGATGAATTCACTCGAGCACGGGGTGAATACTCTGTTATACTCTGTTTTACGTTAAGTCTGACAAAGGTCCGGTATTTTGATCATATCTCTCAAACCACACGTCGGATTGACCCGAAACTGGTGGCATATGAAAGAAGACTCCCAACACGTAAAATTGGCACCAGGATCACATTGAAAGAAGATCAAATGAAGGAGATATGATTCGTGGAAAATGAAACTGAAATCACCGTCACTTTTCGACATAGGTTCGGTATTTTACACGTAACTTACAAACTACACATCGGATTGAGACGAGACCAATGCCAAATGAAAGTAGACCCAAAGAGCTTTCCATGGATAGGTAATTTACCTTATTTGAACGTATATTCTAGGAGCTATGCCTTCTGGAAGTTGATGCTTGTGCAGACTAGCGAAATAGACATTCTTTCGATCATAACTTGCAGAATACAACGAGTTTGGAGCTGATTCTTGTTGTATTGGAATGCATATGGCAAGAGCATTCTTATGATACATCATTTGAATCAAATGAATAAAATTTTTCTAAAGTGGCCCCACATCACCCGCGAGTGCAAAAACTTTCTCTCTGAAAATGTTGTGCGAGTGATGTCCAGAAGCAGCTGAAACGTGAAGAAAATTGCATCACTCGAGCACTAGAATCCATGCTCAAGCATTGGATGATTTCTCACTCGAGCACATGCAAGTTTTGTCATGGAAGTGATCACCCGAGAAGAAGATTGTATGTGAAAGCATGAAACTCACTCGAGCATGATTGGTTGTGCTCGAGTGATTCGAGAATTCACTCGAGCAGATGCGAGTGAAGTGCAGCGAGTGCTTGCCCGAGAGGAAGTCAGAACGTGAAAATATGAACTGCACTCGAGTGAGCCATATTGCACTCGAGTGAGGTTCTGACAGAAGCAACGTAGAAGTTCAGAGCCTCACAGCAATCAATCCAAACGTGGTTAAATCATTATGTTTTCACTTGTTATTGTTCCTAAACATTAACTAACATATATTTCAAGTGTAAAACAGGAGATTAAATATTTGGGTTGCATCTTCAAGAATGGAGGTCACGTATGAAAAATCTTCACTCAACGTGATGAGTCCCAGAAGCCAGAAATTCAGTTTTTGACCAATGATCCAACATACCCATGACTAATATTTCATCATATTAATGATTAAGTATTTTACAGTGTGAAACAAGAAATTTAACGTTGAGATTACATATTCAAATGAAAGAGTCAATTGTGGCGGGCGGCATCATTACACACCGAGCATCAGCTACCTACCACGACAAAAGCTTGACCCACCATAAGAGATTGTTTGGAAACTCAAACGAATTCATCCCGCTCCACAATGTGATGTACAGCTCAAAATGAGACATGTGGCTCCTCAACGTGACGCTCTGCTTTGCAACGGAAAGCTCATGGTAGCTCATTTTTCAAATATGCTCAACGGTCAAAATGACTCCAACAGATGAATGCTCACAACGGTCATCATATTCATCAACTATAAATGAGAGAGCATTCAACGTCGATGGGTAACTGAGAAAAAACAGAGAAAACAGAGACAGCGAGCAACTACGAGAAAAATGATAGAAATGTGAATCCTCTGCTTCTACCTAAACACTCTCTGTTTTCCAGCTTCTGTATTACTTATTAATGAGAGAGTGATCATTTGTATTGTACTTCAGTGAGTATTATATCCACTCTGAGAGAGTTTGTAAACACTTTCATCTATATTTCTGAGTTGATCTCAAGGTAGAGGGACCTTGAGAGGGTTGATTTTCTTACGGAGAAGCTGTAGAGAGAATTGCCAGTAAGACATTCTGCTCGTAAGACTTACAAGGTGCAAGTAGTAGAGAACGTTGCTGCTCATAAGACTTACAGGAGTGTAAGCAGGAGAGAACGTTGCTGCTCGTAAGACTTGCATGAGTAAGCAGGAGAGGAAGATCTTCGGGATTGCTCTGCTCGTAAGACTTGCCGTAAGGGGGAGTATCTTGGTGAGAGATTTGTAAAAGGTTTCACAAGTACCCGGCTAAACTTGTGGGATTGTAAAGGCTTTTCTTGTGCCCGGATTAAACGAGAAGATAGTGGATTTGAAAATCTCAGAAGGAGCCTGGGGACTGGACGTAGGCCATCTCAGATTGGACCGAACCAAGATAAATCACAGTTTGCATATTCTCTTCCTTAAACTCTTATATTTCCAGCATATATTATTTAATCTAACTGTTGATTTATAAACCTTCATACTTACCGCTTTCGTTAAGATACGAAAAGATTTCTAAAGTTCTTAAGTTTTTATTATACACCCAATTCACCCCCCCTCTTAGGTGATAGCCGGTTCTAACACTTTTTGTGTGAATTCACGAATTTAACCAAGTTTGTAGTTAATGCCAGTTTAACCTTATGTTTGGATAAAGAGAAAAGTGGAGGGGAAATAGGGGGGAAAGGAATACTAGAAATGAAAACTTTCTAAAAGAGTAAAAAAAAATTACTATTGTTGGGAGTTTTCCCTCGAAGTATTTTTTTCTCCCTTGATTTTCTCTCCATTCAAACATATGGAAAAAGCGACTTAATATGATTCTATAAGACTTAATATGATTCTATAAGCTGGAAACATCATAACGATAAATTCGGAGAGTCAATTTGCAAGTTCAGCAAAAATGCACCAAGGTATTGAAAATGAGACCAGTCAAAAAACTGGTTATATAATAGTTTAAAGGTTGGTGAGTAAGATTATTCAATGTTGGATTGGTCAAAATTAAAATAATATAATTTAAACAAAATGTTCAAAAAATTTCATTATAATCCTAAAAGTAGTAATATCTAAATAAATAGACGAACACAAGTTTTATTAAAACAGAACTATTAAAAAGCTTTACTAGCTGTATAGTTTTTCAGACTTAAAATGACATCAGTTTAGGTTTAATAAAGAAAAAGAAGATAAAATCTAACCCGGCCTTGTCTGAGCCCCTTACCTGACTTGCCTAAACTAGCTAAGGGATTGGTTCACCAATCTATTGATGAAGCTTACCGACCCGGGTTGGGTTTTAATCAATGTTTTAAAAGTCAAATCAGATATCAAGCTGGAAAGATAATAGGTCATTGTTCAAATGGCCAGATTGGTTGGAACATATGATCAAACAGGTGACATACTAATTAAATTAAAATAATATTACATAAATATATAATGATTAAAATATAATTAATCCTTAAATCCATTTTAATATTTTTTAATTATAAGGAAAAAAGATATTAATAATAAAATAGAAATATTACAAAATACTAGTTATAGCATACCAGAAAGAAAAATTAACCATATCATTAAGTAGATAGGGAGCCTTAGTCCAATTTAATAAAAAAAAAATTAACAAAATCACAACTTATATCTAACGAGATAAAATAAAAAATATATTTTAATTACGTATCAATTATTATGAATAAAATTTAAATACCAAAAACACATTTTAAATTATATTAGTTGACACTATTGAAATTAAAAAAAAATTAAAATTGTCAAAATTATAATTATATTATGACCAAGGTAATTAAACCCAGACCAATCAGTGAACCAGTTAGGGTACTTGGTCAAAGGTTAGTGGGTCAAACCAGAGTCAAACAAGAGCTAAATCAGAACCAAACCGGTGAAATATAAAAAAGTTTAGGTTTATAATATGAAATTATAAAGGAAAAATATAAAAAAAAAAAGATTTTAAAAAAAAAATCAAAAACCTAACCCGGATCAATTTACTGGCCGAGTGGCAAGTTTCCAGTCCAGTTCGGCCGGTCTAAGTTCTGGTTAGAGAACTCTAATTATGACATGTAATATAAAAATGAGTGTTGGAAAAAATATTAAAAAACAGTACTTTTTTTACAATAAAATTATAAAGGTGAAAATTAAGTCAAAACATACAACTAAAACATTTTATACTTTTTTTATTTTCTAATCATTTTATAATGACCCGTCCCGTTTATATAAAACCGTTTCAGGTCCTAATTCAATAGCAATTTCTATCTCAATGATGAGTAAATAACATCCTAAAGCGGTATAACTCTTGAAATGGCCTAAAGGCAAAATCCAAACTGCTGTTCATGTGACGGTCTAAGTGGTCAGACTCTGAAAACCTTGGTTTTAATACCATACTCAACCCAAATAAATTATGAGTATAGCCATTCAAATTTTTAACAAGTGAATACATCTTATAATATATTATTAAAACATATTTTCTGAAGTCAATGAGATTTGACACAGTTGGTTAAGGTTTTACCACCTCGATCATAAGGGAGTGTGTTCGAACCCTCTGACCGATGGGGAGACCTCGTTGGTAGGCAATCTCGTAAGCCCCTTGTAAGCGCTCGAAAAAGCCCTGGGGCCGTACTCTGACCTTGGTAGGGGACTGGTGCCAAACCTACCTAAACTTTTATGTATAAAAAAAAAAATTCTGAAATATCCCATGCCACGCATTGAAAATACATAAGGTAATCCCGAAACAATATTATGTGATTAAAAAATGTGAATATATTGAAACACATAACCAACCATACTTTACATGCTAAAACCTTCTATGTTGCGTTGGAAGGGATTCATTTTTTGAGCATTTTCACAAGCACCAACCTTATTAGCCCAAAAGGACCAATTAGGATTCTCCCAAAAAAAGGAAACAAGAAAATAAAAACAGTACGAGTATCTTATCAAAATTTCCTAATTATGTTCTCCCATCACAGTAATACAATAATCACATTATAGCCTAAAACAAGCAATAAGGCAATCGCACAGTAGCCAAAACAAAGGTAATACAATAAATACCTCACCCCCCAAAAAAAGAAAAAAGTAATACAGTAATCTCAAGGTTCTGACTTGCAAAGAAAACATAATCATTTGCGCGAGGCAAATGTAATCTAAACGCAAGAAATCCTAAATACTATGGTTAAGAGGGAAAAGAAAGAAAGATGAAAAAAACCAGAAACATATATCCTTCACAGAAGATAAAGAACGATCCATAAAATCAGTCACCAGACACGTATGACTTACCCTCGTAGTATCTTTTCTCACTCTCTCCCTTCTTTTCATTGCGTTTCTGCATGCATAATGGAAAACAATTATGACAATGGTAATCATCAGCAAAACTAGGACGAAACTTGTAAGCACATGACATGAGGAAATAATACAAGTTAAAGACATGATGTAATGAGAAAAAATAACAACGATGTTAAGATCCTGTGAGGTAAATAAGGGACAATTAGAAAATGAGTGAACTGAAAATCACCGAGATTCCAACAAAAGTTAGAATAAAAATATTACTTGATTTGTCAGTCTAAAAAAAAATACGAAATGCCTAAGATAGATTGGAAATTCATGGAAGGTCACAATCATCACTATAAAAGTGCTTCAAACATCTTCATCTACGTTTTCAAACATAAGATTAAGAGCAAATAAATGAGATGTCGGGTAATCCGGACACACTTCATGAAATAGTTTATGCATGTTTGTTGCACGAAGCACCAAAATAAAGTTCGTAAGAATGAAAATGTCTCTCTATTTTTCTATTCTTCTAGGATAATCAATTGAAAGAGGCATTCTGTGACCATTTTGTATAAATCGGCTCCTATCAGTACATGTATGATGGAAGGATGCACTAAAGCAGGTTGGTACCTTGCAAAGCTCATAACTTCCGGAGATCTGAGGTTCAAATCCCATCTTGGCAACAATTCAATTCAAGAAAAAGAAGCGCACACATAAAAGTCTCCAATGGTATCACAAATGCAGCGAGACAAGTACAATGAGCAGAACCTAAGTAACAGAACGTATGGAAAAAGATAATTACCTGGTACGCCTCATGATTTGCTACAATCCTTCTAATTATTGTAGTTGTTGTGATATCTCGAGGGCTTTCTAAGATTTGGAAGATGCCCATGCTGATGGGAACAGCATATGGATTACTATCTTCCTGTATGAAAAACCAGTGTCAGTAGCCACCTAAATAGTGTAATTTTATACATAACAAAAGCAAGTTATTGCCTTCTATTGGCACCTGGGTTTGAAATCTATAAGGATTGGAGACTGATTTGGTTAAATAATTAAGGGTGACCGAATCCGGAAAACATTCCAGATCTGGCATGAAAAATTACTGACCCAAATCTTCTTTTAATCCCCAGATTTCTTGCAACAGATACTTTTTCTTTACCTCCTCTGTTACCCTTTCTTACCTTCTTTAGTTTATAGTTAGGCGTTTATTACCCAAATTATTGTGTTTTATTTTCTTCTTTCTTCCCTTATCTGGAGCATGGCCTGCGTGCTATCTTCTTGCTCTGGTAACTATTTATTTTTTGGTTCTTGCACACTGTAATTCAGATTGTTCACAATAAAATAAGAGTATTCTTCCATGAAACTTTACCTTCATCAGTAATAAGCAGTAATAACAGTACATAAATCAGAATTTGGCATAAAATATGCAAACTTGCCTTCTGAAAATCATTATTTTCTGCTATGGTACCATGGACGACTAATGAGATGTTAAATGTTGTGAGCTGCACTCGACAGAAATTCAACCATCAGTACATCACAATAATGAATGTATGGGTAGTTACTTAACTACTACTTTTGAAAATATTATAAACAGGAAAGCATTAACACTTTATATTAAATTAGAGATCTCTTCAAACATATTAAGCTAAATAGCAGCTACATCTTTGCTACTGAACCTAGCAAGACATCTTAACCAACTCTACTCAGCATTCAGAAGACACGTTTTGCTGCTTTGCAGACAACAATCGAAACATGGCTACTGTAAAACATGCATAGAAAAAGCTAATCTACATGTTAGTTTCATCTGAAGAAAAAAGATAGGTTATGAAAGAATGGAAGGATTCTAGTTCCCTCAGGCCCTACTCCCATACTTCATGTCGCTAGCAATTAAAATAACCTAAACACAGGCTCAAAAAATTCAAAACATGGGAAAAAAATGTCATGTACTAATTTTCATTCAGTTTAAAGTTTAATATTTCTAAATACATTCATAATACATAGATATCAATTCAATTATTTCCTCCATTAATGATCATTGATCTAAGTAATATTAACCGCATGAACAAAGACACATTCCAAAACAATTTAACTACTGAGTTTATGAACCAACCATATCCCTTGACACTTCCCATGGTGCTCCAATTATAACCTCATCCACATAGCGGCATGCTAAAACGCTTAGACTTCTCTCATGAAGATTCATAATAGGACGATGTGCTCCTCTAGTTGCACTGTAAGCCATTAGCAAAATATGTCAAAATTGTCCAATACTAACAACGTTAAGCATAATGGAAACATGTACATTAATAGCAGCTTTACTTGTTATAATTCTAGTAATTACTATATAGATCTTTTGAGACAGGAGAAATTGCTTTAAAGAAGTAAAGTCCTAGGATAAGTCACAAAGGAAGAAACGGACTGGCATTGTTTTTGTATGCCAGATTGCCACTTATCCAGGGGAAAAAATATGGATGACCTAATGTCATAAAGTAGTCTCCATTGATACAGTGTTTCTGAACATGGAAATCCTCCATCATCTTCTTCAGCATATGGACACACACTGTGATTTGAAAGAGATAATAACGACAATACTGGACACATGTAGCAGGAATACAGCCTTTCCAAACAAAAAAGGCTTCCTTGTTCAAGCACGTAACCTCTTAGAAATCTTTTAAACAAGAGGACCTCAAAAAAGAAATATCCCTTGGTTAGTTCCTAAAAGAACCCCTAAATTATAAAGGCTGCTGAAGAGTCTTGCAGTTAGCTAAGGAAACAGGGAATATCGGAGAATGGAAACAGGGAATACTGGAGAATGTCTATCCAAATCAAAACCTGCTAAGACAGTTGTGAATAAATTAGTCTTGAAGAACAAGGAAGAACAGCATTACTGTATTGTTTATGATGTTTCATCATCCAATAAAAGAGGATCATCATCCACAAATTGTGCATGAGAAAGTAACACCTCTGAACTAACAAGAAAATTCTCAGTAAGAGGCTAAGATCCCTTCCAACAACCTGGACATCATCCAACCACGGTGCACATGAGTGTCTTAACTGATTATTTGTCAGAATTAGGAGAAAGTGCACATGGTGACATGGGGCATGCCGAAAAGGACCAGAAAGAAACATGCCTTTCATCTGACATCCTTAATGTTTACCCAAAGACAATATGCTTAAAAATCTATAGAGTTTTTCCTCCCTTATTTTAGGAGATAATAAGACAACTACAAAAAGCATATAGAAACAGGGACACAGGACAAAACATCCCGTTAGAGTAAATGAGCAAAGAAAAAAACCAAGCAAAGGAAAAGATGAATTAATTGAAAAAGAAAAAAAAAAGGGCAGGCTCCCACCAGGTGGGGTCTAGGAAGAGTCAGATGTGCACGGCCTTATCCCGCAAGTAAAGAGACTATTTCCAGGATTTGATCCTGTGATCTCTTAGTCACATGGCAGCAACCATTACCGTTGCTCCCAGGCTCACCCTCATTGATTAAAAAAGAAAAAAGAAAATAAAAAGCAACGTTTGCCAATCCCACAGCATGGAGATACCATCTTGAAAACCATTGACTGATTGCCATGCACAATCCAAAAGACTACATTATCTTGGTACTTTTTTATACCAAACGTGAATTTGTACCAGGACTTTAGGTATCAGAATTTACAATCTCAACTGTGTATATGTGAAAAAGTCTAGACTTAATGCCTTGACTGACTGTACCAGTTGTGTAAAAATTTCTAGAAGATATGATTGGTCGCATAAAAAGGGCAGCAATACAATGATGTAAACTACCTAAATGAGTTAAAAATAATCATATAAGAAGCACAATATTAAATAATAAGCAGTGGGGAAAAGAAGAGTATAAACAACCCGACAGTCTGATCAGTGTGAATTCCAACAAGGAGAAAGTCTCCAAGCTTCCGTGCAATCCTCAAGATCTGTACAACATGAAACCAATAATCAAAAGGTATAATTTCTTTGCACCACTGCTGTTTCAAAATTTCATGTCCGCACATATAAAAGTAGTAATACTATCAAGGAGGAGAATTGTCAAAGAAATCCGCTCTAACAAGGGATAAAAGCAAAAGGCATAGATAAAAGCTAAATCTCAAGTTGAAAAAATTCCGATAACGAATCCTTTCCACAATGAAAATGTCCAACAAGCAGCCTTATCCCATTAGATGGGGTTGGCTACATGTTCACATTGTACCATTATGCTGTATCAACAGTGAAAATATCCAAACGTAAGAAATTTGCCAGTAGAAGCACAGACTGTCTTGCTATTCTTGAAATTTTCCTTCAGCCAGTAACCCACATCTTGAATCAAACTCAAAGTGATTTGGGGTTACTGATCTTGCACCAGTTACCATACCCACCTTATCATTTTTTTTACAAACTACAATGCCTTATTATAAAATTTAATATGTTGAAATTCAAGGTGCTAAGAAATTAGCACTGCCAACGTAATGTAATATTATTATCACTATGAAGTCCAACAACAATGCAAGTAACTATAGTCAAGAAAGTAAAGAAGGCGCTTGAGTATGAAAATAGTGCAAGGCTGCTTGCATGGTAGAATACCTCGACATGTCCAGCGTGGAAGAGATCAAAAGCACCATCTATATAAACTATGCGAGCATTAGGACCTGGACCCTGGAACGAGAAGCACGGGTGTAAAATAAGTTGGGGGTAAGAGATATGCCAAGCACATTTTTACACTATTGTACAATAAGTCGGGTGAAATAAATATGCCATTCATCTGACATCCTTGATGTTTAATCAGACAAAGGAACTTACCGCATGCTGTTTTTCCTCATAACATAATATTATGTAAAAATTTAGAATGAAAGGACGGGAGGGAGGAACAGAGCATTATTTGAAAACGGCCAGACACTAAGGAAATAAGGAAGTTGATGAAAAACTTCTAATTTAGAGCATGTACATAGACATACCCTTCCATTTGAAAACTGGACAATTCTGCGAGATGTGGGAAGAAAATGAGATATACGAGTTGCAATTGCAGATGCGCCATCTTCTACGCTGTGGCTATTACCATGGCTGAACTGTCTTTGTAAAGAAGAATGATTATGACTATCACTAACAGACCTTTCTCTTACGCAGAGAAGCATTCGACCTGGACATAAAATTGTTGAATTACTACTAGATAAGCATCAATGTGAGTATTGTGAACAATAACCAAACAAAATTTTGACTGGAGAAAAGTCAGATACTCAAAACGAAAACATAAAGAAACAAAAACTTGATGATATGCAAAGAGATTTGATCACAACTAGCCAACAGTGAACCAAACTATGGGCAAAACCAGCAAGAAATAATGAGATGTGCCACAGGCTTCAGTTTAATGAAGATGGAATTGATTCTCTCCAAGCAAAATTTCAGTGTCAGTACGTAGATTAAAGAATGACCCTCAAATTACAACCACATAACAATTGCATAGCCTCCAAATTATATAATGGTCTTTTGAATGATATCAAATCAACAAAGGCCACAAATAACCATAATTCTTACCAACAATATCTGTGCTTGAGACTCCTTCCGTGCGCTTTATTTGTTTATATCGACCAGCCTTTTTTGCAAGGATGTAGGCATCAGTTCCATCGGGCAGAACACAGGGATCATCTCCATGGATAATGTAATCTATCTTGTATTCATCAAAAAGCTTTTTCATGAATTCTTCAGTTATAGCATAAGGTGCATCAGTGATAACTTCATCAACCCATTTGACAGCATTAACCATAATTAACCTATGACAAAGTACATATTTTTACCAGTTAGGAAACTGTTGATCAAATATTGAAATTTCCAGCAACAAATGTAGTAATTTGTTCCAAATAAGCGAATATTAAGAATACGATCTAAGGCATCAAACATAAAAGATTCCTTCCAAGAAATACCGGAACCCCCCAGCAAGCACAGCAGTTTAAGCAAGTTTCTAGAAATAATTAATATAATTTTGTCAGACAATTTTAAAGCCAGCTACAAATCCAGTTATAAAATATATCGGATGAAGAAATAATTTCACGACAGTCAATAGAAGTCAGATAAATTGTTAGCCCCGTAATAAGTTATATAAATCCCGCTAACAGATCCTTCAAAGATTACATATAGCAGTCAAATTAGGCAATAAAGACTTTCGATTGAATAAAAGTACAATTCTTCTGAAATTGGCACAACTACTACCAAAGATGGCAGGATTAAGCAAATTTTGAGCGGCAAGGGCAACAAACCTCTCTTCCAGGGGAGTCACAGGGGGACCCTTGTTGGCGATAATTTCGGCGTCGCTGACAACACCAACGACCAGCTGGTCGCCGAGGGCACGAGCTTGACGCAAGGCGTTACAATGGCCATAATGCATCATATCAAAACAGCCATCCATGTATACACGAATAGGCATTTTCCTCCTCCTCTTCCAAACTCCGAGAGGCAAAAGATTCCGCGGCGGCAATACTCCACCTGAGTACAACCCATACAGCGACACTCCCACCAATACGCCTCCGATCAGGCACGACGCCAAGAGCTTCGCGGCCAAGCGCTTCTCTTCCGTTTCAAAACTCATCGTCGGTCACTTTTTCGCAGCGGCACCAACGAAGTTAAAGTATTTCTATATCCTATCAAAGAATAAAGTTAGCTCCAGAAAATTACCGGAAGCGATACCTTACAGATTAAGATTCGATAAATTCGATTTCAAAAATTCCATTTCGGTGCGAAGAATAATCATCCTCTTCCATTTCCGCCTAGCTAGTAGCTAGGGTTGGGATTCCTTTGGTTCTTTCTTCTTTTTTCCCCTTTTTTCATGGAAAACAGGTCATTTTAAACTTTTTATAAAAATCACAGTATACATTATTTTTTGGAACAATCACTCGTAAGTTCTAAGAAAATAAGATATTATCAGAAAAATTCCTAAGAAAAGTTGAATATCAGAAAAGTCTCAAAGGATTTTTTTATAATTATTTTACAAAGTTGAATAACAAAGTTACCCCTAAAAATTTAAAACTTTCTATTATTTCTCTTTCTCCTACGTTCTGTGTTCTCAACTATTAGATTTGACCTCTGTGCTTTCAGCTCCCTGTGCTCTCTTAATTTGCAGGCAGTGGTTTGATGGCAAATGGGGAAAGATTGCCGGCACTGGAGGTGTTAAGAAGGGAGGTGGTGAAAGATGAGACGTGAGAGAGGAAGGCCGAAACTGGGTGTCAGAGGTCGCCTGCGGAAATGGTGGCGATGGTGAAAGCCGAAGCTTTGAGGTGGTGAAAGATTTGTGAGATGGGATGTAAAATAGAAGGAAGAAGAAGATGGAACGGAGGTCGTGGGATTTTTTTTTATGCTCAAGCTTCCGCCATTTTTAAAGAAGGAAGGGACGAAGGTAATGATGATGATGAATAATCCAACTCATCCCTCTTTTTCAACCTCATTGAAACCTCATCTCATAGTGGTGGGGTGCTATGAAAACACTAATATGGAAAAAAAACAAATTGTTGTTAATTCGTGTAGTTATAGTTGTTAATATAACTGTTTTAGTTGTTAATACAGAAAATGAGGTTGGGTGTCATAGTGCTCTGTTTTTGGGGAAGGTAACAGAGAAAGTGGTATGTTTGAAGTGGGAATGGTTAATTGTCATGGTGGTGGGGTGCTATGAAAACCCTGATATGGAAAAAATATATATTGTTAATTCGTGTAATAGTATTTATTAATATAACTTTTGTAGTTTTTAATACAAAACATGTGCTATATTTTTAGACAATGTAATAGAGAGAATGCTCTGTTGTTTAGCAACCTAATATAGATATGTCTTTGTCTAAAGTAGGAGTGATTGGATGTGATTGTGCTTTGTTTGATTACAAAAAGCTGATATGATTGTAAAAGAAGTGTTGCTAATATATGCATATCCAGTTGTTAATATTGCTTTGGAAATTGTTAATACAAAGTTCATATTGCAGACTAATGGGGATGTTGATAAATGGGCTCTAAGCAAGTTTCCTTTCAATAGGTGGGATAACGTAACCACAAATCTGACTGTTACACATATAAAGTCCTGAGAGAATTCCAATTCACTTGTAAATAGGGGTAGAAACAGTCAGGCGGCCTGTCAGGGGCCTGTAGCCTGGTCTGTGATTGGACTATTCAGGTTTGGTCTGTCAGGCTAAAAGGCCAGGCCAAGGCCAAAATAAAAGCATGTTTTGCTTAATAGGTCAAACCAAGGTCTATTGACAGGCATGTTAGGCTTATCAGGCCGGCCTAAGCCTATTAAAATATTTTTAAAAAATCAGATAAGGGTTAAAGGATAATTTCGTCTGAACCTGTAAGTTTTAACCTATTTTCGGTCTGTTTAAGGAGGCCTGTTTTCGGCCTGACTTGTTGGCCTGTTTTGCAATGTGGCCTGTAGGCCTGTCAGTTTACTTAAAAAATTTTAAAAATTCAGGCCTCCTTAACAGGCTTCAGGCCCGCCCAGGCCTAAAAATTGGCCTTCAACAGGCCACAGGCCAGGCTCAGGCCAATTTGTGCCTTAACAGACCTGGCCTGTTAAAACAAAAGCCTGACTTAGCCTGACCTGTTTCCACCCCTACTTGTAAATTTACGCTTAAAGAGTTGTAAACAGACCATTTGGCAAACTTAACTTAAGAAAACATTGTTTCAAGTAGAAATGTGGCCGAAGTTTGAAAACGAACTGAAAGTGTTGTTAATACATGCAACACAAGTTGTAGACATACCATTTAGTAGTGTTGACACGAGCATACATTGTTTTTGGCAGAAACGGAGATGAAGTTGTAAAATGCACTTAAAGTGTTGTTACTACATACTTTACTAGTTGTAAACATACCATGTGGCAAACTTAATGTGAGAAAACATTGTTTCAGGGAGAAACGTGAAATAAGTTGTAAAACGCACTCAACTTATTGTTAATACACGCTTCACAAGTTGTAAACATACCATTTAGTAGTGTTGACGTGAGAATACATTGTTTCTGGCAGAAACGGAGATGAAGATGTAAAATGCATTTAAAGTGTTGTTAATGCAAACTTGACTAGTTGTAAACATACCATTTGGCAAACTTAACGTGAGAAAACATTATTTCAGAGAGAAATGTGAAAGAAGTTGTAAAACACACTCAACCTGTTGTTAATACATGATTCAAAAGTTGTAAACACACCATTTAGTAGTGTTAACATGAAAATACATCGTTTCTAACAGAAACGGATATGAAGTTGTAAAAAGCACTCAAAGTGTTGTTAATGCACGTTTGAATTGTTGTAAACATACCATTTGGCATTGTTCGCGTGCAAAAACACTGTTTCAGGGAGAAATGAGAAGGAAGTTGTAAAACGCACTCAACCTAGTGTAAATACACGCTTAAAAGTTGTAAACTAACTTTTTTAACAAGTTGTAAATACATGCTTAACAAGTTGTAATCAGAATAAGTAAGGTCAAAATCCCCTGTTTAATTTGTTCCGCCTAACTATACGGAAATTTCCTAGACTTCAATATTGACCTTTCATACAAAAAAAAAAAAAGGAAATTTCCACCAACGAAATAGGATCCTTTAGAGTCAACCTGAATATTTGGAGTTTGAATCTACTCTTGTGATCCTTCTCGATCATCTCGATGATCTTCTTCGACAGCTCTTGAAACGACGTTGTTGCCAGATCAACTACTTCAATTAGTTTTGCACCCTCTACCATGGCATAAATAAGCATATTTATAATACTTATGGACTGATACAGTTTCGCCGAACCCGTAGTCACGAGGAGGGAAGGTTTTCGAATGGCTCTGAAGACACGATGTGGGATTTTGAACAAAGGAGAAAGGAGAGTTTAAATTACAAAGGGGGTATGTTTGTCATTTGACTTTGGGAAATAATTACAGAAAAATCTCTAGGAACTTTTCTGATATTTGACTTTTTCCTGGGACTTTTCTATTATTATCTTTGTTACTTAGGACTTGAGAGTGAGTTTCCCTTACTTTTTTGCCAGCAAAATTATATTAAATATTAAATAATAGAGTAAAATATTCTCATACCTTTCTATTTTGCCTTAATTACATAGACATTTCTTCTATTATGTAAATATACATTTTAGTCAAAATCATTAACATTGTTGAAAAATATTTTGAGAAGATTCTTCAAGTATATTTATAATTGAAAACAATATTAGAATAAATCTTGTTTACTAATTTACCTCCTGTTATACCAAATCCGTAATTTATCTTTCAACATAAATATTTATTAATGATCTATTTACTAAATTTAGGGGAAGGTTTTAAGTAATTTTTGTATTAAAAATATTATCAGCTTATCAAAAATTTGAGTAATTTTTTTAATAAAAGTATGTTTAATGAAATATATCTTAGCCAATATATGTGTTTAAAATATTAATAACATCATACGTAAATTTAATAAATAAATGAGATTAAATATTTAAATTTATTAAAGAATAAAAATTTATAATTATAAAATTAATTAACTTTGTAATTTGGCGATAAAATTAGCATAAAATTTGAAAAAATATATTTAAATTATTTTTTAATTTTGGATAAAGATATATGATTAAATAATTATTAAGTAATATTTATATTTATGAGGGCCATTTTGGTCAAAATAACAGATCAATGTTGTGATTTAATGGTCAGTTGGATGGATGAAAGTTGAATCTCAAAACTAAAATGGAGGTTTCTATAATATATATTTTGATTTTAAGGGAGGTTTATATGGGTTTTCAAAATAGAAAAAAGATTTCTGTAATTTAGAATAAATAGAAAAGAGATTAGTATATTTTACTCTATATAATAATAAGTCACTACTTAAGTCATTAAAATACAGGTAAAAATGGATTAATCTTAATTCAAGATTGGTTTTAAAAGCATTTTTGTCCCTAAGATGAAAAAAATAATTTTGTCCCTTAACTATTCATGCATGAACGCATGATTTTTTTTTAATGCAACGTTCTCTTTATAACAATAAAAAGGTTGGAATTTTACCCATAATGTAAAAAGAAGCAAATATTTGTTGGGCAAAAGCATGACTGTTGCCCGAGTGCGATGGCAAAAACAGCCTAACGTCGCAGGCAAAAAAAAAACAGCCTAACGTCTTAGTGAGAAAGGCTTTAAATCATTGAATTTGGATTGCAAATCCTACAGTAGAAATCTACCAAATTTCTTAGTGTGTGTTTGATATTGTTTATTGGGGTCAATAAGTATTTATCACGTAAATCGAGATAAAACTCCTCTCACATATTTACCTCGCAGACCGTAAATCACGATTTATAAACATTTATTACCCAAAAATAAGTTATCCCAAATAATCACTTGCTCAGTTTCTTTTTAGGGAAAATTGTGAAAAAGGACCTCACCAACAACTTATTTGTCAAATAAGACCTTCGTGTGCAGATCATCTTCCACATGTGCAGAATATCTTCCCTGGTGTGCAGATGATCTTCCCTGTGTGCAAACTTCTTCCCTATACGTGTGCAGAGATCTTCCCTGCGTGTGCAGATATCTTCCCTCCGTGTGCAGATAATCTTCCCAGGTCCTATTTGGCAAATAAGTTGCTGGTGAGGTCTTTTTTAACAATTCTCCCTTTTTTTTATTGTATTTATTTTATTTTATCTTTACTTTTACTTTTTAATGCTTTCTATTCTATTTTAAAAAAAAACATGACTGTCGAGTGTCGACACCAATAAAAACATTGTCGGAAAAACTGGTGAAAGAATGAATTTTGATAATGACAAAACAAAATTATTTTATGACATTAACCTTTTGAAGATCTCTTGATAAGAATTGAACACCTTTCATGAGATTTGGTCAACTAAATGAATCAAGAAAGGTTTAGATTGGTTGTCAATCTAAATCATGCTAGAAAATTTTTGATGCTAGAATTAAAAATAGCTTCTCGAAACTCCAAACTCTAACGTATTTTACGACTCAGATTTCTAATCCTAATATGAATTTTACATGTCAAATTTCCACAGCAATCTCATCAAGGTTTTCTTTGTCTTCCTCCCCTAAACAATTATATGTCTGTTTGGATTAACGGTAAAAATTATTTTTTTAACATGATTTACAGCTTATGAAATAAATATGGGATAAGAATTTTATTTTGACTTACATAAACATGTTTTTCAACCATCAATTCAAACAGGCCCTACCACACCCTCCTCCCCCTGCAAAATAGTCACCACTCACCTTATCCTCCCCAAAAATCATCATCGCCTCCGCCACAAGAACAATCCTCACTCTTGCTTGGTCAATCTTCACCACCTCCAATTCCGTCTTCATCTCCCTTATCCTCGACTTTGTTTTGTTGTCAACAAATTTCCTTCTCTATAAATTTATTGACAAATATTCATTTCTATTGCGAGTTATATCTCTTGTTTGACATTTGTTTGCTTCTTCTAATGGCATGGGTGATATTGCAACGTTGTTATAATTTTAAAGGTAACATTCCACCATTAGAAAGAAAAAAAAAAGTTTAGGATATCATCATGTGCTCTTATATAAATAATTGAGGGACAAAAATACCCTTTAACATTTTGACATTAGTACTATTTGGAAAAAATGACAAAATTTGGGTCCATTTATTTATATTAAAATTACTCTTTGCAACAAATAGCAGGATTGGTGTTAGATTTTGGGAAAAAGATAAAAAAATATCACTTGAACTTTAAAATCCTAAATTGATTTTATTGACAATAAGAGTAATAGGATTGATAAAAAGAGTATAGCAATTGATAACTCAGATTTTTAGGAAATCACTTATTTGGGATTTTGAAGTTCAAGTGATATTTATTTACCTTTTTCCCTTAAATTTTTATATTATGTCTAAAATATATAAAATATAAATTGACTTATTATCACTAGGGTTATAAGTCTTTTCAAGTCACTAATTTAACTTGTCTGAGCTCCTTTTTTGGAAAAAGAGTAAAACTCGTCATCACAAAAAATATAGAATTTGTTCTCGCAAAAAAAAAAACACCAAAAAGAAATCCCTCTTGTAAAGAAGTGTTCATTGATTTTATACATAGTTTTTCTTTTTTTTTCAATAAAGTTAATTTAAAACCAATGAGTTGTTAGTTGAGATAGTATATTAGGAGAGATGAAAACACTTTGCGTTCTAAGCCTCAAAAGAGAAACTCTTTGTCAAATAAAAAAAAAAGTGAATTTAAAGGGAACCAACATGGAGTTGGTCTAACGATGTGAAACCCTGTTATATTTCTCTAGGTCTCGAGTTCGTCTCTTAGAGGACACATTTATATTGGGAGGCAACCACAAACCCCATACCATATATCAGATGATAGTATAAAAAAATGAAGAGAAATGAGCAAACTTTTTAATATGTTTTGCTCCTGCAAATATGAAATGGAGAATGAAATAAAAGTGGCATTAGATTTATTTATGACTATGAGTGATAAGACTGGAGAATATTTTCCGAATGAACTTTTGGTGTTCAGTGTGAGGACTGTGACATAACTCACAATATTAATCACGAGAAAAGGAAATAACACTTGTGAAGGCGATAATTGTCTTCTTTTTTTAATATAAGAATTGTCGTGTTTATAAATGTGTTAGCGACAATAAATTGATGAAGTTGATTGTCACATAATATTCCATGGAATATTTAAAGCATTCCCTATGGTTTGGAACTATTTTTTTTCTTCTTACCATGTAAAACATATAGGAAAAATTACACTCTAATTTTCAAAAGAGTGGCTTGGTTGTTATTAAGGAAAATTGTATCTAACCTCTACTTTCAGTCAACCCTCCAAAAATTTTGAGATTTGACTGTACTCCCATGAATCAAAATAAAATAAAGTTTTGTGGATATTAACGCAATGATGCACTTACTTCATTTTTTTAATGAAAAATCGAGTTCAATTGTCACCAAAGCTTCGACAACTGATTATTGGTAGCCACCAAGCTGCAGTGGCCTTCAACTACCGACTAACGGCATGGGCCGAAGCTCTGGCCACCTAAAATTAATTTGTGTTGTTCATATGCTTATTACATTATTCATAAAGATTACACATTTGCAAATGAAACTTGTTGAATTCGTGTTGTTCATATGTCTATTTCACTTATTTATGAAAAGTATAACACTTGTAAGTGGGACTTATTATGAGATTCTGAGAGAATACAAACCTGGTAAGTTATGTCCCATTTCCTAGGTTTAGGTTCTCTCATAATCTTTTTTATCTTTTTCTTCTCAGAATCTCATCCCCACCCATATATTAAAATAATATATGGATCAGAATTAATATTTTATAAAAGACTAAATTATACAAAAATTTCCTAAAATGTGAGTTATTTGCATATAACCCCCTGACTTTCAAAGTTTAAATTTAACCCCCCCACCTTTCATTTTTTTTAACTATTAACCCTTGCCGTTAAGTTACCGTTATCTTTTTAACAAAAAATGTCACGTTAAATTATAAGATGATATATGGCATCCTACGTGGCATCTTGTGTAAATTATTAATTTTATAAAACTCCCTTGAACTTTGAATAGTTGTAGAAAACCTTCATGAACTTTGAACCAAGGATTTGAAAGCCGGACCGAACCGGACGGTCGGACCGGTCCGGCCGTCACCCATCCCCATTCCCGGCTCGTTTCAAAGGTTTAGACCGTATGAATGGTTAAGCCGTTTTAAGCCGCCTTGAATCGGTGTTTGAGCCGGAAGCCGGATTTAAACCGGAACCCGGAGCGGTTCCAAGAAAACCGGACGGATCTAAAAGTTTTTTAAAAAGAAATTGTCCACTGCCCCTCCCATTCCACACTTACAGAAAAAACAACGATGAAACGAAGAAAAAAGGAGGGGGGGAGATAATAGCGAAGATAGAGGAGGAAAATATAGAATAAGGCCAAATAAATAATACAAACCACATTTTCTTTCACTTCTTTTCTTCCAAATTGCAAGCCGCTGCAACTCTCATCATCCATGGCATTTGAGGGTTTCGCCTCTTTTCTCCAAAATCATGTGGTCAATACAAAAAGTTGCAGAGAGTTGTATTTTAACGGTGAGAAACAAAAAAAAAAAAATCAGAGAGAATGATGTACTACAGGCAATATTTCTGATTACCTTGGGAAGGAGGAAATAAGTTTTGAATTCACCTTACCTTACCTTCTCGTACAACATGAAACCTAACATGACATAGCCCTTTTTTTTTTTTTTTTTTTAATTTTAACATTTTTTTGGGACAATAACTTTAACATCTTCATTAATAGGTTTTTTTCGTTTTTAATTTCTTATATCTTATATTTTAATTTTTTTTATATAAAAATTTATTTTTATATTTTTATATAAAATGATTTTTTTACCAAAATACAAAATAGTTAATCCTACAAGAAGATGATTGAAGTTGAAGGTCTTGATTTTGGGTCATTTGCTCAAGAAAATAATAACATTTTTTATCCAAATGCTTGTCATAAAACTCATGTTTGGATCAATCAAGAACCACCAAATACCAATTTTTAACAAGGCATGAAATCATTATTATTTGTACTTTTTGTTAAGTTAATGGTTGATTTAAATGTCCTTCCTTAAATGGTGTTTTGTGACTTTATTAACTTCATATGAAATTATATTAAAAACTAATTTTTGTAATATATATATAAATATAATATTTTTATATTTAATTATTACGTCACCGGTCCGGCTCAACCGTTTCAACCGGTTGAACCTTGACTCGCTGACCTTTCCGGCTCAACGTCTGGTCCGGCTTTTAAAACATTTGAACAATTGCAGAGAATCCCCTGAACTTTGATCAGTTACAAATAACCCCATGACATTTCAAAATTTAAATTTAACTTCCTTAAAATTTTGATTTATAATATTAAACCACATGCTTTATTAAGATTTTTACTATCATTTGTCAATTAAAATACTAATAGTTCTTTTGTTAGGAAAAACCTAGAAGAATAATATCAAGAAAAATATAAAAATAAACGTTAAACTTTTGACTTAAGAAAAACATATGCATTACCAATGAAAATTAATAAGGACATAAGCTATCCTCTAACACAGATATAATATTTAAACTATCAATACTCAATCATCCCAAGAATATGTTTACCATAAATGATGACATTTTTATACTATCAATGTTCAATTATCCGAAAAAAATAAGTAAATTTTATAAAAATGATGACATTTTTATTTTTATATTTTTTAAATATTATTCTTCTAGATTTTTCAATACAAGAAAACTATTTTAATTAATAAATGATAGTAAAAAAACTTAATAAATTTATTAAAATGATAAAAGTAACAATATGAGGTTTAATATTATAAATCAAAATTTTAAAAGAGTTAAATTTAAATTTTGAAATGTCAAGGGAGTTATTTGTAATTGATCAAAGTTTAAGGGGGTTATCTGCAACTGTTTAAAATTAAGAAAGTTTTATGAAATTAGTAATTTACACAATATGCTATGTAAGATGCCACATGTCATTTCATAATCTGACGTGGCAATTTCTGTTAAGAAAATAACGATCACTTAACGACATGGGGTTAATCATTAAAAAATGAAAGGTAGGGAGTTAAATTTAAACTTTAAAATATCAAGAAGGTTATATGTAATTGATCTAAAGTTCAGGAAGATTTTATATATAATTTAGCCTTTATAAAACTATTATTATAGCATTTTATAAATTAATTTTTTTTAATTTTGTTTATATTGCAGTTATGAATTGTGTATATCAATTTTTAACTATTTAAATTTATTTATTTATGTTTAAAATAATAGTTTTAGAAAATATTAAATTTAAACTATTCATTTTCTTATCTAATGGGGGAGATGTGATTATGAGGAGAAAATGAGAATAAGGATTATACCCCCTTTCTACTCCATTGGTGTGATGTTCTTAAGAGCCCGTTTGATACGCAGAATTGATTTTGATGGAAATGAAAATAGATATGGAGATAGATATGGATATAGATATGGAGATAGGGTTTAAAAGTATATTTAATATGTCATGAAAATGATTCATAATTTTTATATGAAAAGACTAAAATATCCTTCTAAATAAAAAATAAAAAATAAAAAACTGGACTATTTTTTCAACGGGAAAAAACTCATATCCCTTACCACCAATCTTTGAACATAGATTTTTTTTAGATCTAAGAACAAACATTTTTTCAAAATGCAGAGATCTAAACCCATATCTAAGAACACAAATTTCAATTGGTGAAATTTTTGACGATGGCTTGTCAACACCGTTTTCATTTCGATATACACAGAGTAATAGAGACCAAGTTTTATAGGCAAACAGGAAAGTACATATATACTGATAACAGTTAATTGTTTACAGACCGAAATCAATCGTACAAAGTTCGATAATATTTACAAATATTACAAAATAACCAAAAGGAGTCCAAACATAGACGATATATAACCACGAACTTCGTCTTCATCTCGGGACACGTGCCTGTCAATTCCCCATACCTACGTCCTTTCCTTTTGAGTTGCTGGCACCCGCTGAGATGTTTTGTTTAAAAAAAGGGGTGAGATTCCAAGGAATCTCAATAGAAACATATTATCGTTCACATAACATGCAAAAAGTAAATATGAATGCACCATATATGCACCAATTAATGAACAATTTAACACATCATCGTCATATATACATGAACAGGGCTCTTGCCCTACTATTCGCACACTAGTTGGATTCTTAACCAACTCCCAGTGTAAGTGCACCTTCGGCACTGACTATCTCATCTAGGCAAACCATGTTGATTAAAAGCACAGACAATGGCATCCAACAATCATATGAATTATGGCATGATGTATAAAGGATAATGTTTCTATCTTAAACCTTTTCTCCTTGAAACACGCGCCTTGATTTGGGTTCCAACAATTCTGGTTCTCAACTTGGTCCTAAAATGTCAAATGTACAAGAATTAGGTTAATACCCATTCATGTAGTATTTTAAACTCATCGCATTTGCTCTATTTTGAGCTATTTAGATGGCCATTGGAAGCTCAAATAAGTACCCATGAGATTGGCAAAATTAAACAAATCAAAAAGGTGAAAATGCTGAAACAGTGGTCTTGGCTGCGGCCAAAAGTAACTCATAAGGTTCTTGGCTGTGGGAAAAAATCCCCTTACTGCGCCCAAAAATAGCTCAGAAGGTTTTTGGCTGCGGCCAAGAAGCTGTCATGTTTCTTGGCTGAACTTTCAAAAATCATAACTAATTTTACAAAAAACAAAATGGGGTGATTCCAAGTTCTATGACAAGCTCTTTAAGTTCTCTACATAGGAAAAATATGAACCACCACCATCTATAACCACAAAATTCTAGAATTTCACAAATTCCCTTGCTGTTCCAGAATTAAGTCTAGAAACAGGGCACCGCTTTGAAAATTCATAACTTTCAATCCACAAGTCAAAATTGCTTATATTACCTATTAAATTAAAGGCCAGGATGTCTACTTTAATCTTGAAAAGTTTCATAACATTTGAACGTGGTTTGACTAATGAAATGTATGGCAAAGTAACACTTCCTCACAGGAAATAACCAAACAACATGCATTTGCACTTCAATAGTTTCCATATATGTGAACAAATTTCCAAAAATCATAAATACCTATATTCCCACACAATTTTCTTTCTAAATCCAATGAAACCATCAAAATTTCAAAATTCCAACTCTATCTTGAGTGAACAGTAGCTGGACAAAATTAGGGTTTAGAAGAGAAAAATGTGTTTCCTTGATTTCTCTTGTTCACTCACTTCCTTTCTACTTCTAATCACATGATTAGCTACCTAAATACTAAATGAGCATGATTTAATCAAAATTTGGCAGCATAACCGTTCTAGGGTTTATCATCCAAAACCACAAAACAAGTCAAATCAACCAAACTCAACAACAACAACAACACCATATAACTCAAGAGAATCCAAGTTTTAGAGATTACATTTTGATTGTTCATTTTCTCTCTCTAGAAGTTAATGTTCACTCTCTTCAACCTTGAATATTTATCTACTACACATGATTTGTATGGAGAATGAAAGGTTAAAAGAGCTGTTTCACAAGTTAGAGGAGCAAAATACTTAAGATCACTAACTTACCTTTGGATTTCTTCCTCCTCCTCTCTAGACCTTGAACTTTCTTAAGCTTTCACTCTCTCTCTTTTTTCCTCTTGCTTGGCGTGAAATGGCTAGAGGAAAGATGAAGCATGACTTCATAAAAATATCTCACCTTTCCTCTTAATTAATAAATGCTAGCAAAAAGGAATTATGACATAAGCCTTGTACTTGAGTTTATCTCCATATAATTGTGTCATAAGCTCCATTTGGAATTGAACTAATTTTTCTCCCCCCTTGCTAGTCCAACACGCCTTTAGGGTCCTTCTTAAGCCCAATTGGGTTTTTCTCCATTTGCCTTTACTTCATGTACCAAATATTATTATTTTATGATAATAACACGTGTGCTCAAGTTCAACAATTATTATATATTTCTCTTGGCTTGAAATAGTGCCACTTGGCATAATTTGTTAACCAACGCTTATTTTCCCCTTTTTTTTCATGTATGGCGAAAATATTAGGAGAAAAGGGAAATAATAATCATCCAAATTAATTCCATAATTATTTTGCCCATTTTCTCATTAATATGAATATTCATAAAATTCATAAATTCTAAATTTATAAATATTCACCATTTTATTAAATTTTCCCAAATAATTATAATATATTTGGTGAATATAAAATTTGGAGTGTTACATGGCTCAGATTTTCTATCTCAGCTTTCTCAACTCTCTGTACAACACAGTGGATCCAAACCCAAACCTAAGAACACATATTTCTTTTTTTCATATTTGAAGCTTGTTCAATAGAGAAGGTGAAGATGATTCGCTGGCACCGACGCTCGCACCCTCGCAGTCTTCCTTGCTAATAATTATCGATGAGTGAGCAAGAAGAAGTACTGCGAAGGTCATCTTCCTAACTAGTAATCACCGTCTTCCTCATTGACACCGACACCAACACTTGCACCCTTGAAGGTAGCGACGAAGCTTGGGATTTTCTATAGAATTTGATTTGTGAAGGCTCCTTTTTCGTCCTTGCCATTCCATAATCATCGGTGAATGAGCAAACAGTGAAGATGGGTGGAGTTAAGAGGTCACCGTCGTCTTCGGTGAGTGAGAGGAGGTCATCATATTCACCGGTGAGGGTGATAACCTTTCCGATTTTGGTGAGGGGCAAATATGAAATCTACAACATGGAATTGCAAATCTTAAGGGGTGAGGATGGAAATCAATTCTAGCCATTTTGGTGGATATGAAATTGATAAAAATTCCAATTCCATCATACCAACAAACTTATACATGGAATTCATTCACCAATCCATTTCCATACCCCCCATTTCTGTAATATCCCGAATTTTGGGATTGGAGGCTTGAGAATAAGTATAAATTAAGTGGACTGCTAAGCCTTGGTTTAGCAGGTGTCTCAAACCTATTCCCTAATATTTCTTATATCTTTGAGGTATTAAAGGGAATAAAATGGTAAATTAAAGAGTATGAGAAATTTGTATACAAAAATGGAATTTGTTGGAGTTGCAAGTGCATTTCATTTCATTGCTTCCAGTGAGACAATGTTGTTGTGCAATGCATTTCATTGACCAATGATGAGCAAGAATTATGAGATTTTAGAGGATGAAAGTAAACATCTTAAACTTTAATTTGATAAGTCATATGACTCAATTAGAGCTATATACAAAAAGTTATAAATTTTTTAAGTTAGCCCAGAACAACTGGAAAGTTTTTGGAACAGTATTCAAAGAAATAAATTATGGGAATTTTGTGCTTCCAATTGGCAAAATTCTATATTTTTCCTTAAAATTAGACTCAATAAGGATTCTATAGCCTTTGAAACCTCCAATCCAATTCAAGGTCTACAAAATTAGTTATAATTTTTTAAAGTTTGGGCAGAAAATTCAAAAATGGGAATTATGACATAAACATATCGTTTTCCGGTTATACTCTGATAAAGGTGAAATTAAAATAAATGTGTAACAATTTCCATCGTACCAAACAGTTCCAAAAAGCTCGACTATGTGGAAGAGACAAATTGAATGGAATCATTTGCCATGACAAAAAAAAGAATGGAATCATTTGCCTTTTTTTCCCTGAATGCTCAATAATTAAGCAGGCCTAGAGCTTGGTTTCTAAAGATGGCCAGTGCGTTGGGTGTTTCATGGACCATGAACGCATTGGCGTAGAGAAAAGGTTTTGAACGGCAAGGGAGAGGGAATGAAAAATCAATTAAAATTTGAGAGTTTTTCTATGATTATTATTTTTAATTAAAATTCGATTTTTTTTTAAAGAAAAATTGAGTTAACGTGATTTTTAAGGATTAAAATAGGGATTTTTTATTTGATTGGCCAGAGGACAAACAGTCATACTTAAGTTTGTTGAGTCAGCATATTCTGTCACTAATATTAATGATGTTAAAATTATAAGACTAAAAATACACTTTATAAAATTTAAGGATCAAAATGAAAGCCCATATAAATTTAAAGGATTAAAAGTATATTTTAATCTATTTTTTAATTTGCATTAACCCTCTAAACGTAAGGGTTAATAAGGAGTTTGTCTTCACCTCAAATATAAAATTTAATCTACTTTATCATATAAATTTATAATTATTTTTTAAATTATTCTAATCAATTACGCATCTTAAGCATCTTAAAGAAGACTTTTTTTATCAACGGGGATAACTTTAATGCAAACGGAATATTTGGGAAAACTACTACATAGTATATTATAAATAATTTCCTTAACAAATTTATTTTAATATGTACACATTAATTATTTAACTTATTTATTAAACATGGGAGAATACTAATAAAATTTAATTAAAATACCTAAATCTAAATTCAAGCTTGTACTTTTAACAAATCTTTTAATTAGGTCAAAAAGTCTAATTAAGGATTTATGAATCTTATTCAAAGGTTATAATACCCCTCTAATTAAAGAGAAATATTTAGGTACTATCAAAGTTGAAATTCTTGTGTGGATCCAGTGTACCTTATAATTTATGCACTGACCATTAAAATCATGATAGGTCAAAATTTTTTAGCTTATGTGGCGGCTTAGCTTTCAATTTGAGCTGGTAAAACGGGTCTAACCCATGAGTTCAACCTACAGCCTGCGGGTTTTGACAGGATTAGGGTTAAGCTTTTTCTGGCTCAAAAAAATGTGGGCTGCACAAACCCGCACCGCTCGGCCCGCGGGCTGGCAGGCTTTTATATATATATATATGACATTTGGACTTTCACTTGTTGGGCTTGGACAATTGGCCAATTGGACTTGGAGTTTTTTGTTTTTTGGTTAACAATGTTACTCACTCACTCTCATTCTGTTGGGTTGTTTTTTGGCTCACTATGTTTGAGGACTTTCTTTCTTTTTGTAATTATGGGTCCATGCTTAATGACTTATGTATGGCAAAACCTTCAAAAAAAAAAGTGCGGGCTGGCCCCGAACCCACATGTGCGGGTTAGGGTTGGTGATTTCCCAACCCATAGAAGTGTGGGCCAAATTGGCTCACACCACACAGCCCGCGGGCTAATGTGGGCCAGCCCGCAACAGAGGGCTAGTGTGGGCTAGCCCATAACAGCGGGCTGGCCCGTTTTACCGGCTCTACTGTCAATACTCATATCTTTATTAGTTTAATTTTTTATTTGAAATAGTGTGCTTCTTTTTCTCCTGCGGACTCTTACTCTTTCTCCCTCTCTCAATTACTGTCACATGCCTACCTCTTGTCTCTCTTCACCCACAATGCCACACACACACACTCTCTCTCCTTTGCTCCTCCTCACCTCCTTATCTCTCTTATTTTTTAATAAACACTACCTCAATCTCAAGCGGCCCCTCTATTCCCCCTTTCTCATACTCTCTCCCTTCTATCTTTGTTCCATGACAGACTTACTCACTTTCTCCATTCGTTGACAACATTTCTTCAAGAACTACTATTGAAGCACATCCTTAGTCTCTCCCCATTTTGTTCCAAGATAACTAACGATCATGGTTGGAGAAGGAAGCACCATCAAAATCCAATTGAAGTTATATAAAGAAAAAAGGTGGTAGTCTTCCTTGGTCTCCAAAGGAAGAGAGGGGTTGGAGAGAGAGAAGGAAGAGAGAGGGGATGAGAGTATACCTAAGTATTTCTGTGTAATTAAAGGGGCATTATAGTCTTTGAATAAGATTCAGAAATCCTTAATCATGCCTCTTGGCCTAATTAAAGATTTGTTAAAAGTACAAGCCTGAATATGGATTTAACTAGGTATTTTAATTGGATTTTATTAGGATTCTCCCACGAAACATTGGAGGGAGTGCTTTTTTTTTTATCCAAAACCAATTTTTTCAATTGGCCAGAATCTTTGGCCTATTCAGTCCGATTTAGGATCGGATCAGCCTGAGCTAATACATAGGTATACATTTTTTCTCAAAAGACCCTTTAGTGTGATTATGAGTTTTAAGCTAAGATAAATTAATGGAATGATAAATATTACATGTCATTTATAAAATAATTTTGAATAATCTAATGTGGCATCCATTTCATTTGATTTAATGGTCATTTTAACGATATGGGGTTAAATGTCAAACGGATAAAGTATACTTTTGTTCTTTTAAGTTTACATCATGCTTTAGTCTAGTCTCTTAAGTTTGTAAAGTATACTTTTAGTCTTTTAATATTAACACCGTTAATTCTCACTAATGGAAAATGTTGACTAGGCATAAAATGCTGACAAAGCAGTTTTAAATTTTAATTTCTAATGCAATGACTTTTTTCACTTGACCAAAAAAAAAAAGTTCTCTCGAGTCCTTGCCGTGGAATAGAGAACAGAGTCAATGGAGGTCCCCAGTACTCCTCCTCCTTGCCGTCCTCTATCTCCAGCCCTCCTCTATTTTCAACTTCCTCCTCATCGTTCTCTTTGTCTACTCTCATCCCTTTGTCCTTAATCTCTGTCGTCTCCCAACTTCCTTAACCTTCAAGATCAAACCCCTTAACCCAGATTAACCACCATCAAACCCCTCAGACCATATCAACGACCTATTACTCATCTTCTAGTGACTCAAGCTTGTTCGATGACCTATCAGATTCACTCACCAATAAGATATGTGTTCAACTTTGTGATTGGACCCACGAATCTCTATTCACTCCGTTGCTTGGTGCTGTTTGTTTTATTTGCTTGAAGAAATTTTCTTCATTATATATTCATGTGGATTTAATCTATCAATTATATGAGATGGGACAAAAGTTTAGACATCTATGATTGGGATGAAGGTGAGAATCAAGAAGAGGGACACTTGGAGCTATTCAACGGGGCATGAGATTCAAGCGACAATAGCCAAGTTCTTTCTTTGACAGAGCATCGTTTCTTGGGCATCAATGAGAGGGGTTAGGGTTTAATTAAAAATAATTTTCAATTTACATATTTTAAATTAAAAAAATTAATAGCTAGTATTTAATTGCTGAGTTGGCATTGAATTAGCTAAGTAAGCATTTTTCTATTAACAAGAGTTAACAGTGTTAACATTAAGAGACTAAGACTATGCTTTACAAACGTAAAGGACTAAAATGAAACTTGATGCATATATAAAGGACCAAATGTATACTTTAGCTAATGTCAAACCATGAAAGTTGATGTGCGACTTTTAAACTTTTACATGCGATGGAGGTTATATGCAATAGAGCTAAAATTCAAGGGTTATTTGTATTTTGGGCAAACTTCAACCTAATGGTTGATTTGTATGTCAAAATCTATAGTCTTTATATTAATCTAATCGATCAATATTAATATACTCTTTTCATAAGCTATACAATGTCTAAAGTCGTTAGAGCTAGTGAGCCACCTAATTTATTTTCATAAAACCATTAATTAAATAATCATATCATCCGATCAAAAGTAATTTTTATACATTTTTTGCTTACCTTACTTTTTACTCCTGTTTTTTAAAATTAATAATAATAATAATAATTTATTATTATTCATTTTACACCACATATATGCAAGTTATAGCATACTTTTAAGTCCAAACCCACACACCCATAAGACTTAAATTGGACTAGAAGTAAATTTAGCCAATATTATCTTGGCTTACTATAGGCATATCTATACACTTTTCCTTGACTCAGCCTATTCACTCCAACCAACCTACTAAAAGTGTTTCATTGCATGCATGCATGCATGCATGCATGCATATATTCATGTATTATAGGCATATCTACACACTTTTCCTTGCCTCAACTTATTAATTCCAATCAAAAAGTGTTTCATTATCTGTATGTATGTATGTATTAAAAACTTAGAGTATCTTTTTTTTTTTTGCTAAGAAAAAACTTAGAGTATCTTACTTAAGATTTATAGATTCTACAAATTATAGAATAATACTTCTCTCTTAGTTCTAAAGGTAGGAGCTAGCCAATGAATTTATTTTGTATTAAAGTACAAAATCTCAATTTCAAGAATGACATGTGAGATCTGTTACATGTGGTATAAAACCCTGGTATCAGATTTGGGATGTAGAACCCAAAGCGAATAATTTTAAGAGTGATGTACCAGGATGTTAAAGGTGGTATCAAAGCCTAGTATTAGATGTTAGGATGTTACAAATGATATTTAGATGTTACATGTGGTATCAAAATGGGAAGAAAGAAAATTTATCGGTCAAATAGTCAGTAACCGAAGAGGAAATTAGCTATCAACTAAATGAGTAAGAGGTGTGACTAAATGGCTAATGGAACTAGTTGGTGAAACTATATAGTTACATGCTTTTTGAAGAGGCTTTATGATCATGACACTTGGCATCACTTAGCATCATTAGATTAAGTCAAAGTGTCAAACTCATTTTCTCTTCCCTCTCCTTTCTCAAAGTAGGTTATATGGGTTAGGAGGGACTAAAATCTGATATATCATCATCTTTTCTCTCTCTTGTCATGCTCAAAAACATCCAAGCCATAGAAGAGGAAAGAGAAAGGAGAGTCAAGGTGAAGGTAAGACTTCTTGAGATTTGACCTTGTGGAGGACATATAATGCTCAATACCTCTTCTTTAACCTTGTTCCTCTTAATGAGAGCTTCATTTATATGATTTTAGATTTTCAAGAGGAGGTGTTTTGTGAATCCAAGAAAAGCTAGTGGTTGGAGAACCAAAGAACAAGTTAGTGGAAGAGATAGAGGTGAGCAAAAGCAATCTTTTGACATATATATTGTGGTAATTGGTTGAGTATTTGTACTTGTGGATTTTTATCCTATTTTTGTGTATATAGGGTTTTAGTGAGTTCATGGTGTTTTGTTGATGGTCATGGTGTCATGTGATGTCCATTGGATAAATGGAATTAGTTTGAGTCTTGATTGGAAAGTTTGGAAAATTCTGGATTTTTGTGTTCATGGCTGACCAAATCAGGACATTTCAAAGGAAAGGGAATTTGATTATTTTGATGATTCCATTGGATTCTATGTGGAAAATTTTGTGGGGAGTAGCCCCGGTGGTGAATTCTGACCTTTGGAAACATATGTTGAAAAATTGAAAGTTTTGTCAGTGAAAACTCTATGCTGGGCAGCTAGTTTACATGGCAATTTTGAATGAGTAAATGGTGTCTAAAAATTCTGAAACATTTCAATCTAATAGTAAACATACCAAGCTTTAATTTGATACATTATGGCTGTCATTTTGATGTTTGTGCTAGAAGGTATGTATTTCCCAACTTTGAGATTGAAACTGAAAGTTATAATGGAGCAATATGGAATTTCGTGTAAGTTTGTATTTTTGTGGTGGTGGTTGGTAGTGGTTCATATTTTTCTTGTATAGAAGACTTAAATATATTTCCATAGAACTTGGAATCACCTCATTTCAATTTTTTTAGAATTAGTTGTGATTTTTGGAAATTCAGCAAAGAAACAGGATTTTTCTTGGCCGCGGCCCAAATGTTTCTGACTTGTTTTTTGCCACGATCAAAAGTTCTTGACTGCAGCCAAAATGTTTCTAACCATTTGTTGGCCGCAGTTAGGGGATTTTTGGCTGCGGCCAACCTACAATTTCAACATTTTGGACTTTTGAAAGGTGGTTTTTGATCTAGTTCTCCCCAACCATTTAGGCTTTTATCTAAGCTTCTTATAGCCACCTAAAGGACCCAATTGATAATCAACCCTAAGTGTTTGTAGTTTTTTGAAAAGTGGGATTAGTGAATAACTCGTCATCCTTGATTATGATTTACAGAACTTGACATCCGCTTAGGGTGAGTAAAATTTGTGCCCGAGCACGAATGAAAAAGACAAGGTAGTGACTCTTTCTCTTATATCATGTATAATGTTTGCATGTTTGTGCTTATCATTGAGTTGTGATGAATGTGAAAGTTGAGGTAATGTGCACAGCGAAAGCCGACGTATTTGTGAAAATAGCAAAAGCTGAGGTATATGTGAATATAGCGAAAGCTGTAGTTTATGTGACAAAAGTCACGCAATGTGTGATTGCTGCTATGGATGCCATTGTGTTTGCTGTTTTGTGATAATTGCTTGCATGCTTGTTTATTATATATCATATGAGTGCAAACATTGCTACTAAGATTCGTATGAATCTCACTCTTTCCAATGACTAACCTACAGTTAGGGCAAGCGGGTTGAAAGAAAAACAAGCGACTAAAGGCGGCTAGTGCTCCCAACTAGGAGTTTTAGTTTTGCTAGTTGGTGTTCATATTTTTTGGATTATTGTACATATTTAATGTGTAAATTTGGATAAGGTAATGTAATCCTCAATATGGCAAACTGAACGGGCGAATATGCCTTGTAAACCCTTATGGTAAATAGATGAAACCCGAGAGTCATAGGGAATTTTGCTATACACTTTGATATTTTTGAATGGAACCAAATTGCACAGGCCAAATATATTCGAAGGTTGAATGTGAGACCGTATTGACCTGGTTTTGGAAAAGGTTTTTGAAAATCCACTTTATCATATGACTGAATCCTGTCTTAAAGTTGGAACCTTTTATAAGTTTCAAATTTTCCACTGGTCTCTAGTTTTAATTAATGACTCATTTTCAAACCATATTAACGACTATCAAGGTAGGGGGTTACAACAGTTTAATACAAAATAAAAGTTCTCACTAAGAGGAAGAGTTGAATGGTAAGAATCAACTCCATGAGACTGTATAATGATGGTCTATAATGGTGTCATTGCTCTTACATGGGTCTACCAGCAAATTTTTTTTTTTTTGCATTATTATTTTTTTCATACATTATCATATTCAGATATCAAGTCAAAGAAATTATATTAAAAAAATGAAAACAATTATTTCATACCCATCATCAACATTTATTTGACGAATAAAATCAAGTAATACCTACAACTCAAATAAAAAAAACAAAAAATAAAAAAGTGAATCATTACATGGGTCTACCAACAAAAAAAAAGTTTTTGCGTTATTGTTTTTTTCATATATTATCGTGTTCAGATATCAAGTCAAGGAAATAATATTAAAAAAATGAAACAAATGATTTCATACCCATCATCAACGTTTATTTGATGAATAAAATTAAGTAATACCTGCAACTCAAATAAAAAATAAAAACAAAAAACAAAAGAGCGAATCATTACATAAATTAATAAGGGAAATATTGAAGACAAAAAGAAAATTGCAAATGTAGTCAAAATGCATTCAAGGCATACTTGAAAAACTCCAATTAGATGAGTGCTTTATAAACAGTTGTCCTAGAACCAAGCTGAGCTAACTGACTTCAATATTGCAAACAAAAGATACGAATTTAACATGTTCATTTGTTTAAGTTTCACTACTTCAGGACTGTTTGAAAATCCAATACAGTGCAGAAAATGAAAATCTTAAAGGCATTCAGCATACAAGATGCGTCAGTCTTTGTACATACTTAAATTATTCGATGATAATAGTTTCTATAGAATATTACTAGCCATTTTTTGAAATGCCAAAAGTTCTGTTGGATTCTCTAGTATGAAAAAACAATAACAAGGACCAATATAAGGAAATTTTATGCCCCAAGAAAGAAAACTCAAATGTCATCAGCCAGATCTTGGTATCAGAGCTATGTATATGTCTAAGTGGTAGTACGGTTTAATACCAAATAAAAGTTCTTACTGTTATTTTTATATCCTAATCTCTCATGTGATGTTAGTAGGGGTTGTTTCTGGCAACTTAGTAGAAAGCTTTGAGAGCCCCAAGTGGACAATTTTAAGAGTGTTGTACTAAGATGTTATAAGCGGTATTAGATGTTGGGATGTAGAGCCCAAAGCGGATAATTTTCAAAGTGATGTGTTAAGATGTTAAATGTGGTATCAAAGCTTGGTATCAAATGTTGGGATGTTATAGGTAGCATTGGGATGTTGCTGGTGGTATCAAAGCCTGGATTAGAGTACGGTATCAGAGCTAGGTATACGTTCAAGTGTTAGTATAATTTGATACAAAATAAAAGTTCTCATTGCTATTCAATATTCCAAATTTGGTAGTTTATGAAGTGTTATTCTATGATGATTGATATGAAAAATATTTACATATTTATTTTCCCTTATATGATAATTTTGTGGACAATATTTTAGCTTAATGTAATTAATTTGTGCGTAATTGATAAATATTTTCTTACTTTTCTTTTGATAGCCATGTACACCATATTAAGGAGAAAAGAGAAAAAAGAGACCTAAAAACAAACCCACAAGATTGAAACAATACAGAGGCGCAGCTGGAAAAAAATGATACGGTCGTCACTATTCAATGTTCACTATTCATGATGGAATCACTGTAGCAAACGGAGGTTATTGTAGAGGATGTAATCACTGTAGTAGTCACCGAAAAATGTGTAAACCTGCTGACATGATACTTTTCACTACTGTAGCATCGTGGAAAAAAATGACATGGCACTGTAGCATCGTGGAAAAAATGACATGCAACTGTTCGCTCGCTACCTATAAATATGAGCATCAAGTGCAGAGACTGGAAGGCATAGAGTTATTTCTCTGAAAGGGAGAGATATTTTCTCTGACAATTTTGAATAAATTGTGTTATTATCTAGATTTAATTTTATGCATTGTATTACTTTTTGCATGCCTCCTACATGGAAGGTTTATGATTGTATTGCTTTTTGCATGCCACCTACATAGAAGGTTTTACCTTCTAAAGGGACGGCTAGCTTTTTCCATTTTTCATGCATCTTTTTGTTGTGTATTTATGTTTGAGAATATAATATTCAAGTTTATACAGTATTTATGAGGATTTCATTCTAGTTTTATATAATGTTAATTTATTTTTATTTTGTTGTTAATTTCATCATGAGCTAAATTTCTATTTTCCTAGGGTGATGAAGTAGCTTATTAATGACGGATTGAATTTTAACTTAGTAAATCTAGTTTTAATTTCTCCTTCATGATTGAGTTTTAATTATTGTTCTTAATGCTTTCATTTGATTGGCCATCTTTTGAATGATTTCAATATGCATGTTGAGACCGGAAGGAAATGCATGTGTGTAGATCCTATAATTAAAACCATGACTTGCATATGAAATAGGAATATATTCATATGAGTTGTGTAGTCTTACTGAGTTCCATAAATCTTAATGCATAATTAATTGCTTAAATTCATATAGGAATATATTTGAGTAGCAATTAATTATAGAATTGCTTGACCTTGGAAGAGGCTAGTAATTAAATTAGGGAAACTCGACTATCAATCATGTGAAATAAATTGGGCTAGAATAGATAAGTGATTCAATCTGGAATTTGTTAAGTGAAATCTAATCCCTAGGGTTTTTTCACATATTTGCTTTCATATTATCTGCACTCATATTTAATTGTTTTTCTTTTATTTTATACTCTCAATCACCAACTAATCGATTGACTAAATAGAATTAAAATTACCCATTTTGATACTTAGTGATCAATCCTAATGGGAACAATACTCTACTCACTTCTATATTACTCGATTATAACAGTGTACACTTGCATGCGGTGGAATTCGAGGGATAAGACTATGTGGAAGCCAAAAGGCTATATGTGGAAGCCGAAAGGCTATTTGTGAGTCTATCACCTGCGGCCCATCGATGGTGACGGTGGGAGGATCGTACCTTTAGGGCGGTGGAATCCAGGGGATGAGACTATGTGATTGTTTGCATATGTGGTAGCATGCGTGCTATGTTTTATGCTGTGATGCTGCTTGATGATTTACTTACATGCTATGTGATTACATGTTGTATGAGTGATTTATTACTACCAAAATTCTTTTGAATCTCATTCTTTCATTTGACTAACCTTTAGACAGGGCAAGTGGTTCCAATGAGAAGGAGATGGCCAAGGGCAGATAGGACTCCTTAGGGAGATTTATTTTTGGGTTGTTGGTTATCATATTTTGATTAGGGATCACTGTATATTTTTGTAAATATTATTTTGAGTACAGTTGAGTAATCCCTTGATTGGGAAATTGTAAACCCTTAGTTTGTATATAAAACCCGGGGGTTGCCGGGATTTTTGTTGTCCACTTGATGTATAAATGTAATTTGACTGCACAGGGTAATTATATTCGGATTATGGAATTTGAGACCAGGATAAGGAGAAGTTTTGAAAATATTTGTGAAAACCCTCCCGTAAGGAAGGGATTATAAATGACTTCTGATGATTATTGGTCTCTATTTCATCTTAATTACATATTTCAAATCATAATTATGAAAGGGGTTACAATGTGCGATGCAAGTTATTATGCAGTTGGAGCTATTTTAGGCCAAAGAAGAGACAAGATTTTTCATGCTATCTATTATGCTAGCAGAACACTCTCAGAAGCATAGCTGAATTATGCAACAACAGAAAAAGAGCTCCTAGCAGTAGTGTTTGCATTCGACAAATTCAGAGCATACTTGATCGAGTTAAAGGTCATTGTCTGGATGAACCACTAAGCAATCAAATACTTGATTGAGAAGAAAGATGCTAAGCCCAGACTGATCAGATGGGTGCTTCTATTACAAGAATTTGACTTGGAGATCAAAGACAAAAAAGGGACCGAGAGTCTCATTGTAGATCATCTTTCTAGGTTAGAACCACCTGAACGAAAGAGAAAATTACCAATCCAGGAGAATTTCCCAGATGAGCAACTTTTTATCATGCAGTCACAACCTACTCCTTGGTATGTTGATTTTGTGAATTATTTGGCAAGCGGAGTAATGCCTTATAAACTTTCTAAAGTGCAAAAGAAGAAGTTTCTGGCTGATGTATGGTATTACTTTTGGGAGGATCTGTTCTTATACAAACAATGCCCAGATCGAGTTATCAGGCGATGTGTTCCTGAAAAAGAAATGGACAACATCTTAAATCACTGTCATTCATCCCCATATGGTGGTCATTTTGGAGCAAATAGAATAGCTACTACATCGGGATTTTAATAGCCTACACTCTTTAAGGACGCTCACAAAATTGTGGCAACCTGTGACAGATGTCAAATAATAGGAAATATCTTAAGGAGACATGAAGCCCCTGTAATCAACAACATAAAAGTTGAACTTTTTGATGTATAGGGGATCGATTTTATGGGGCCTTTTCCATCATCATTTAGCAATCAGTTTATTTTAGTAGCTGTTGATTATGTCTCCAAGTGGGTTGAAGCAGCTGCTTTTCCTACAAATGATTTTTGGGTGGTTGTGAAGTTTTTGAAGAAAAATATTTTTACAAGATTTGGAGTGCCTAGAGCTATTATCAGTGATGGATAAAGACATTTTTGTAATTAGCAGCTTCAGTCTGTGTTAGCTAAATATGGAGTAACTCATAAGGTTGCAACTCCATATCATCCACAAACTAGCATGTAGGTGGAAATCTCAAACAGAGAGCTAAAGTGGATCTTAGATAAGACAGTGAATTCCAACCGGAAGGACTGGGCTCAAAAGTTAGATGGTACACCTTGGGCTTATAGAACTTCCTTCAAGACACCAATTGGTACATCCCCATATCAATTGGTCTACAAAAAAGCATGTCATCTTCCAATAGAAATGGAGCATAAAGCATATTGGGTAGTAAAAGCATTAAATTTTGACTTAAAGGCGCTGGTGAGAAAAGGCTTCTCCAACTCAATGAGCTTGAAGAATTCATACAACAAGCTTATGAAAATGCAAAGTTATACAAGGAGAAGACAAAAATGTGGCATGACAGAAGAATTTTGAGGGGAGAGTTTACACTGGGACAAAAAGTGTTTTTATACAACTCAAGGTTAAAGCTCTTTCCAGGAAATATGAGATTAAGGTGGTCAGGTCCTTTTACTGTGATTCAAGTATGGCCATATAGAACTGTGGAGATTCAAGATGGTAATCAAAAATTCAAAGTGAATGGGCAAAGGCTCAAAGAATACAATGAAGGTGCGCTCAACACTTTGAAATCTGTCATCACGTTTGAAGAACCAATAGGTAAGTCCTCATTCCAGTAATTTTTTTTAAAAAAATTAAAAAAAAAGAAAATTTTTTGGTTTAATCTTTGTCTAGCTAAAGAAGTTAAAGAAGGGCGGCTATTTGGATGGCAACACAAAACTTCTTTCCTACTCTCTCAAAATTTATTTCCTACTCTCTCATTTTTCTTTCCTACTTTCTCATTTTGCTTTCTTAACTCACCGAAACATATTGCACTGCTTTGTGAATTTTTTATCAATTTCATTTTAAGTTACCATGGAGGAATCTCTTGTAAAGTTTAAGAACAGGTTCCCCACTCTTCCCAAATATGTGCTCAGGAAGATCTATAACAGTCGACTTGAAAGGATGAAGATATTCAAGCATTTAGGCCTTCCTGTGGACATACGCTGGATCATTGAAGCTAAGGTATGTTTAGCAGGTGAGATTCATAAATCATTTGTTAAACCTTTGCCAGTAATGGGAAGAAGTTCTTACTCCAAAAAGAGAAGAGCTAAAAGGATGAACGTCTGCCATAAATGTGCAAGGTGGAATTGTGATCAGCGTTGTAGGAGTAAAGATATGGTTTCTATGAATCGAGAAGATAAAATTAAATTTATAAAGGATGAACTGAGTAAGGAGTCACTGGATGATATCATTCAAACTCTTGAGATGCATCCGAGTGGTGATGTTCATTGTATTCTTCTTTATTTAGCAGACATATTCAACTGAGAAAAAGAGGGCTATTGTCTCGGGAATCTGACGTTAAAAGACCCTGTTTGCCAGCTTATAAGAAAACTGGATGGGAAGCAAATCCTCGATTCATAGAAAGCGTTTAAGCTGTTATCGGATGTAAAACTAGAGGAAAATGTGAGCCAAAATCATAACTACTGTACATAATCATGCTTTTGTCTAATCTATCTTATCTTTTCAGTAGCTTTTGTCTAATATGTTTTATCTTTTCAGTAACTTTTGACTTTCTTTTCCCTTTTTCTTCACATAAATTACGCCAGTCATTCGTGTCAGAAGTTTTTCAATTTTTTTTTGAAAAATGTGTGATTTGCATGATCTGGTTGTCATTGTTTTAGTATTATACATATGTACTCTTTCATTTGTAAATATGCACACTTCCACTTGTAAATATACAGTCTTCCACTTGTAAGCACAAATGGTTCGAGAGAAAAGAAAAGAAAAAGGGTATCATACAAAGATGTGGATTTATATCTATATGCATTTTTGGTGAAATTAATATGGGTAAGGATTGAGAGTTTATAATAGCAGAAAGTGAACTTGGAAGTGTATTAGCCGCTAGAAAGATCAATTTTGTATACGGGGGAGGCATCCAGGGCCTAAGGGGAAGTGTAACCATTTCTGCATCCATGAATGGAAGCAAGGGTTTTTGTGTAAGGGTGAAGGAGTTGGAAGATCACATCTTTTCCTTCAGACAAGAGTTGCAGGTTTTAAGCTTGCCTGAATGTATGGGACAAATGTTTTACCATGCTTAAGCTTTTATCGCTCTACCTGGTGGTTTGAAGACGTTTGATGGGATCTCTAGTGTTGCATATTGGCCTAAGTTGAACTATCACAAAAAGCCATTAGGATTGTTAAATGTTAATGGTTTTTATGATAATTTGTTATTTTTTTTATCACGTTGTGAAAATAGGATTCATACCCCAAGCGACTCGCCACTCCATAATTGCTGCACCAACTACTGATCAGTTGCTCAATCAACTGCAAACCTATGAACCTAAACCATATCTACTTGTCAAGCAAATAGGTTGGCAATCTTCAGATAGTAGTAAGAAACAAAACCCAGATACCATTCTTCGGCTGTAACTTTCCTTAATCTCTTGGTTTTACTTTATTGTGTGTTTATGTTAAAAAAAACACTTCATTTGAGCTCTAGAAGACATTGGGGACAATGTCTGATTTAGGTTGGGGGAGGAGAAAATTTTTTTTAGTTAATTAGTAAAACCATTAGATGCATGGGGTGTGGAAAAAAATGGCAGAGTAAGGAGTTATTCTTAACTCCTGAGACGCATTTTATTAGTTGCGTGTTTTTATTCCTTCTTAAAAAACAAAATCATCCTATTTAAGTCCCTTGTAATGATCTTAAGAAGTATATAAGTTTTAAATATGGATCAATTGAATTTAGAGATTTTCTAACATGAATGAACAACTGATTATTGCAATTGGTGATGAATTTTGAGATTGAATGAACTTAGTTTAAAAACCCCTAACTGTGAGCTTTAGAGCCTATAATGATTATTTCTCTTATATGTGATATTCCCCTATTTAGTTGTCACTTTAGAACTTCGCTTTAAATTTGATTGAAATTACATTTCACATGCACCTTTAAAAATGATAAAGGCATTCATTTTCTTTAGCGAAAGTCAAATAGCCAACCTTGCAATTATATTGTTGATAAGCCCATTTGAGCCTAATTGACTATTTCTTTGTTCTCAACCTATTAACATGTGCTTTAATGATATATCAAGTGTTTTTACCTTATTCAAAAGATTAGTGGAGCATTTGAAATTCTTATGAAATGAGCTTTTGACAAAGTGTGGGGTGTATATATCATCAATTTTATAATTGCAATTCAAAAAAAGAAAAAAAAAGAGAAAAGAAAAAAAAGATATTAAGTATTTGAATTGTGAGTTGTTGTAATAAAATAAATTTATTTATAAATAGCCCGGTTTTCAATTGCTCTATTTCTTTAGCTTTTCATATCATATTTTACATTCCTTTTACCTTAACCTCATTACAAACCCTTAATAAGTCCTTTTGATTTGAATTATACATGTGAATTAGGTAGTGGAGATTGAGATTTTTAGCAAGCCTATGGTAGTGCAGTTTTTTCGGTTGAATTTGAGCGAAACACTTATCCTTAAACACTTAAGAGATTGGGAGAATATGTTACAATTATGAACTCGGTTTATTCATTTTCAAATAAAGTTACCAATTTATATTTTCATTGATTCATGAATACTATGATTTCTTTATTTTATTAATTGTGCTTTTACTTATGACTTGACACTTTTGATTTTGTTGTAAGCACTTATTAGCCACTCCTTGTCCGAGGACGTCCAAGAGCTAAGTGTGAGGGAATTTGATATGGAAAGTATTTGCATATTTATTTTCCCTTATATGATAATTTTGTAGATAATATTTGAGCTTAATGTAATTAATTTGGGTGTAATTGATAAATATTTCATTGTTTTTCTTTTGATAGCCATGTGCACCATATTAAGGAGAAAAGAGAAAAAAAAGAGACCTAAAAACAAACCCATAAGATTGAAAAAAGACAGAGGCGCAACTGGAAAAAAATGATACGATTGTCACTATTCAATGTTTACTATTTATGATGGAATCACTGTAGCATACCGTTACTGTAGCAGACGAAGGTGATTGTAGCGGATGGAATCACTATAGCAGGCGACAAAACACTATAGTAGTCATCGAAAAACACGTAAATCTTCCGATAGGATACTGTTCACTACTGTAGCATCGTGGAGAAAATGACATGGCATTGTAGCATCATGGAAAAAATGACATGCAGCTGTTCGCTCAATGCTTATAAATACGAGCATCAGGCACAAAGACTGGAAGGCATGGAGATATTTCTCTGACAGGGAGAGATATTTTCTCTGACAATTCTGAATAAATTTTGTTATTATTTAGATTTAATTTTATGCATTGTATTACTTTTTGCATGCCTCCTACATTGAAGGTTTAGGATTGTATTACTTTTTGCATGCCACCTACATGGAAGGTTTTACCTTCTAAAGGGATGGCTAGATTTTTTCATTTTTTATGCATATTTTTGTTGTGTATTTATGTTTGAGAATTTAATATTCAAATTTATGCAGTATTTATGAGGATTTCATTCTAGTTTTATATAATGTTAATTTATTTTTATTTTGTTGTTAATTTCATCATGAGCTAAATTTCCATTTTCCTAGGGTGATAACGTAGCTTACTAATGATGGATTGAATCTTAACTTATTAAATCTAGTTTTAATTTCTCCTTCATGATTGAGTTTTAATTATTGTTCTTAATGTTTTCATTTGATTGGCCATCTTTTGAATGATTTCAATATGCATGTTGAGACCGGAAGGAGATGCATGTGTATAGATCCTATAATTAAAACCATGACTTGCATATGAAATAAGAATATATTCATATGAGTTGTGTAGTCTTACTGAGTTCTATAAATCTTAATGCATAATTAATTGCTTAAATTCATATAGGAATATATTGGATTAGCAATTAATTATAGAATTGATTGACATTGAAAAAGGCTAGTAATTAAATTAGGGAAACTCGACTATCGATCATGTGAAATAAATTGGGCTAGAATAGATAAGTGATTCAATCTGGAATTTGTTAAGTGAAATCTAATCCCTAGGGCTTTTTCTCATATTTGCTTTTATATTATTTGCAATCATATTTAATTATTTTTTTTATTTTGTACTCTCAATCACCAACTAATCGATCGATTAAATAGAGTTAAAATTACCCATTTTAGTACTTAGTGATCAATCCTCATGGGAACGATACTCTACTCACTTCTATATTACTTGATTACGACAGTGTACACTTACACTATTTAATTGATCATTTATACTCATAATAATGATATTCTTTTATTAGGTTTTACTCACAGTGGGCTTGATAAACTTATATATTGCTTGAGACTTTTCACTAGTACAAGGCAAGATAAACTTGGTATCTCTGCTAAACATTTTCTTGAAGAGAAGCATTCGACCTAGACGTAAAGTTATTGAATTACTACTAAATAAGCATTATTGTGAGTATTGTGAACAATAACCAAACAAAATTTTGACTAGAGAAAAATCAGATACTCAAAATGAAAACATAAAGAAACAAAAACTTGATGATATGCAAAGAGATTTGATCACAACTAGCCTATAGTGAACCAAACTATGTGCAAAACCAGCATGAAATAATGAGATGTGCCACAGGCTTCAATTTAATGAAGATGGAGTTTATTCTCTCCGATCAAAATTTCAGTGTCGGTACATAGATTAAAGAATGACCCTCAAATTACAACCACGTAACAAAAGCATATCCTCCAAATTATATAATGATTTTTTCAATGATATCAAATCAACAAAGGCCACAAATAACCATAATTCTTACCAACAATATCTATGCTTGAGACTCCTCCGTATGCTTTATTTGTTTATATCGACCAGCCTTTTTTGCAAGAATGTAGGCATCGGTTTCATCGGGCAGAACATAGGGATCATCTCAATGGATTGTAATCTATCTTGTATTCATCAAAAAGCTTTTTCATGAATTCTTCTGTTATAGCATAAGGGCATCAGTGATAACTTCATCAACCCATTTGACAGCATTAACCATAATTAACCTATGGCAAAGTACATATTTTTATGAGTTAGGAAACTCTTGATCAAATATTCAAATTTCTTTGACAGAGCACAGTTTCTTAGCCATTAATGAGAGGGGTTAGGGTTTAATTAAAAATAATTTTCAATTTACATATTTTAAATTAAAAAAAAAGTTAATATGTTAGCATTTAATTGCTGAGTTAGCATTGAATTAGCTGAGTAAACATTTTTCTGTTAACAAGAGTTAACGCTGTTAACATTAAGGGTGTGTTTGGTTTGAGGGGGGAAGGAGAGGGGGGTTAAATTACCTTTTTAGGTTGAAGGTATTTAAATTTTGGGTGGGAACCCAAAATTTAAAAGGAATGAAAGGGTAACGTTTGGGTGAAAATCCAAATTTTAAGAATGAGAGGGTAAATTTTGGGTTTCTCCTATCCAAAATTGTAATTTGCCACCCCTCCTCTCCCCTCAAACCAAACACACCCTACAGGACTAAAGCTATAGTTTACCACTCATGTTTAATATCTCAATCTCTCATGTGATGTTAGTAGGGGTTGTGTTTGGCAACTTAGTAGAAAACTTTGAGAGCCCCAAGTGGATAATTTTGAAAGTGTTGTGTTAGGATGTTATAAGTGATATTATATGTTGGGATGTAGAGCTCAAAGCGGATAATTTTCAAAGTGATGTGTCAAGATGTTAAAGATGGTATCAAAGTTTGGTATCAAATGTTGGGATGTTATAGGTAGTATTGGGATGTTGTATGTGGTATTAGAGCCTGTCATTAGAATGCGGTATCAGAGCTAGGTATATATTCAAGTATTAGTACAATTTGATACAAAATAAAAGTTTTCATTGCTATTCAATATTCTAAATTTGGTAGTTTGTGAAGTATTATTCTATGATGATGTTCTTTTATTAGATTTTACTCATAGACTTGATAAACTTGTGTATTGCTTGAGAATTTTCACTAGTATAAGGCAAGATAAACTTGATATTTTTGCTAAACATTTTCTTGAAGAGACCAATATATATTTTCCACTGAATTATGACATTGACCTTATTTTTTTATCAAAATATTGGGTTCAGATTGCTCTATGCCTTGCAGAAATTACTATTTTGCATCTTATTATTTTTATTTGTTAGTATTTATTTTTGACATTCATGCTAGTTGATTGAATATGATGTAGCTAAGGTTACCTTTATGGCGTTACGTCCTTGGCAAAGTGAGTTTGGCAAGGTTATTATAGATTTATATTTCATCAAGCATTTGAAGAGTTTCTTATCTTTGTATTTATGCAAAAAAAAAAAAAAATTCAGGGTAACTTCTACGCATTAAAGGTTGGAAGCTATAAGCTAGTTGGAAACAACACATACTACATTTTTTTTCATAAAGGTAAATAATTATTAACCTTAATAAAAACACTGCAATTTCTTATACAAAATCCTTGTCTCATCATACCCTTTGTCCTCTAGGCCAATTGTTTGTCTAATTTCCCTTTTTACCTCACATTAAATTCTTTTACAGTTAGTCAGTTACACTTAGAGTGATACAAAAAGAGAATATTCACCTTTGTCCCAAATATATTATGCTTTTACTTTGTAATTACATAAGATTGGAATCCTTCTTTATCCACTAGGGTTTCTTTATATGTATTATATTTAGATTGCATGTGCTAAAGTATAATGTGGATTGTGTACATCAAATTATAATCTAGCATATTAGACTTTATTTAAGGATCAATAATATTTCAAAGGCTCTTATTTTCTCTCTTCTGCAATATAATCCTTCAAATTCTAACATAGTATCGTCATCAGAGGCTGGTATTAGAGCCCTAGCAATTTGTTTCATCCATGTTTGGTTCCGTCCAGATCCACTCTAAGCCTATTTTGTTCCAGATTTGCTCGACATCGTTTCTATTCTGTCCAAACTGACACGTTCCTCCAAGTTGGTTTTATTGCTACGCCCTCCCATTTAATACCGTATATTGCTTTTTGCCATCACACATCTCCCATCTGATACCACTCTGCTACTTATGCATTTGCTTGTAGCTAACAAATTAAGCGTTTATCTTCAATTTTCCAAATTGATTAGCTCCTTTGAAAATTTGTTTATGTTACCTTTACTTATTATTTTTTTGCTTCATTATGTATCAACTAGCATGTCATTTTGGTCAAGACAGTCTTTGCCATCTTACCTTTGTTTATTTTTGCAAATGCTGCTAGGGTATTAGAAGGGTAATTTTGGAATATTATATTATTGTTGTTGAAATAAAAATTTTGAGTTATCATTTATTGTGTTAACTTTGCCAAATAACGAATACAAGGAGATACGTATTCCTGCTAGAAAAAGTTACGAGGAATGTATATAGTTATTACAAAAAATGTATGAATGAATTTCCTTTTAATTGAGGGTAACATATATATATACACATATATTCGTGCATTATTACAAAATTGAAGTATCTTACTCATGATTATGCTACAAATAGTATTAGAGATGGATGTTATCAACAATATCAGAGTTGGGCTTGGGTGATGTTATGCTACAAATAGTATTAGAGTCATGCAAATGGTATCAAAGATTTGCTCCAGTGATAATATGTTACAAATAATCTCAAATATATTATACTGGTACTTTATAACTATGAAAGATTGGAATCCTTCTTCATCCACTAGCATATTTTTTTATGCGTATTATATTTATATGGAGTGTAGGTGCTAAAAGTACAAAGTAGATTGTGTACTTCCAATTGCAAAACCAGTGCAGTTTGACTAAAGCAGGAATGAGAGATCTTATTAGCAATGATAGATTATAATTTGATTCAATTCTTTTTTTTTTTAACTCTACCTATGCGTCACTTCAAGTATCTTACCATGATTACAAGGATAGTAATTATGTAAAGTGCCTAAAAGAGGGAAAAAAACAATAACCCAAGAAGCACAATCTAAATAATAAGCCGTGGGGGAAAATAGAGTATAAAATATAAATAACCCGACAGTTTGATCAGTGTGAATTCCAACAAAAAGAAAGTCTTCAGGCTTCTGTGCTAGCCTCAAGATCTGTACAACATGAAAGCCAATAATCAAGTTATAGTTTCTTTGCACCACAGCTAATTACACTCTAATTTCCTACGCTTATTGGGCTCTTATTGACTTTTCCACTTGCTACACGGGCTTTTATTATTTTTTTGTACCTTTTTTTTAAATGTGTTGGTGGACTCTCTTTTGTGCGTCCAGAAAGTAAGTTCCTTTAGGGCCTGTTTGGTTTAAAGGAAAAGGATGGAAGGGGAGGGGTTCATTTTTCATTCTCTCAAAAAACTCCCAATTTAGAGGGAATAAAAACGAAAGGATGAGAGGGGTTTGGAGCCCTTTCTTTGGGGTCTCTCCACTCCAATTTTTCATACCAAAAAGGGGAGGGGCTCATTTTTCATCCCCTTCCATCCACTCCAATCAAACAGGCCCTTAATGTTATTCAAGAGCACTAAAGTTCGTAAAAGGAGTTTGAGTCTCGTAACTTTTATGTTGATAGAAGAGACACACATCTTTTCACTTTTAAAAGGGTGAGGATGGTTTTATTGGATTTAAAATAATTGAAGAAGTAAGATTATTAAACATTAATAAAGAAGAAATGTAAGATAAAAGAATAAAAAAAATAATTAGAAACCTTTAATCCCTCACCATTTTTTTAAAAAAATACAACTCAAAAAATTTTTTTACTCCTCTTCATTTCCCACCCCTTGCCAAGCAGCTCTTTAACAAGAAGTCTGTTTTCATCTCAAATAAATGAGCATCTCAGGAAAAAACTCATAGTCTACCATAAATAATCAACTTAACAAATTTTTTACTCTCTATAAATTACTCCCTCTGGTCCTAATTATAGGACATACTTACCTAATTTTAGAGAAATTAAGGATAGTGGTTAAATTAGTTAATCATATTTATTTTCCTAAAATGTCCTTATTTAAAATTTTAAATTTTAAAAAACAATAGAATTGAGGTGTATGTGGTATTAATGAGTTGTGGGCATTACTCACTTTATAAAATCCATAGGAATATTCTTAAATTATTATTGTGTTTAATTATTATTGAAAAAATATCAATATGGGGTATTTTGAGAAGAAATTGACAAAAATTAGAACTTTGTCCTATAATTAGGACCAAAATCAACTTCCAAATGTTGTCCTATAATTAGGACCGGAGGGAGTAATTATTTAACTTATATATTCAACATTGGACGGAGTAAATTTTATCTAAAACGCAAGACTTTTCACTCTTGGTTTTATTTCTTATTAAGTGATTAATCAAGTTACATTTGTAATTATTACTATTATTATTGTTATTGTTATTATATTTCTTTTTCATGAGATACATTCAAGGTATAGCATACTTTAAATCCAAACACAAACCTATGAGACTTAAATTGGACTGGAAGTAAATTTAGTCAATATTATATTGACTTGTTATGGATATATCTACACACTTTTCCTTGACTCAACATATTCGTTCAATCAAACCACTAAAAGTGTTTCATTGCTTGTGTTATTAAAAATTTGAAGGATTTTAGTCATGATTTATAGCTGCTACAAATTGAAGTGTAGATTTATGATTTATAAATAATACTTATTTAGAATATAACAGATAGTAGAAAAGCTTACTTTAATTATATATATAAGATTTTAATTTACTTTGTCCCACAAATTTATAGCTTTCTTTGTTAACTATCTCTATGCATTATAGATATGAGGGGGTTTTCCATCCGAAGAGTAGCTTCAAATGAAAATAATAAGAAGGGTACATATTTTTTATATATAAATAATTAACTGAAGTAACTTTTTTGTAATATATACATATTGGTTACCTAATTTAGGACTTGATGAAGTATAAAGTATTTTTTTATATGTTTATTGTTGATATATAGATATCCAGTTTTACTAATATTTACATACTTTAGTCAAGATCCAACCGGAAGAGTTTGAAACTTCAACTACTTTTTTAATATACGTAAATTCGTTATCTAGTTTATATAGGAGTGTTTAGGATAAGAGGAGGTGTAACGTAATTGTTTATATGTTTTATTATTGATGTTGAATATTACAATATGAAGTATTTGAAACTTTTAGAAACATACTCTATCCAATCTTTAATATAGAACTTGTCTGTAAAGGTTTTAAAGAAAGAGAGATGAAGGAAATCAATGCAGATGATTAGAATGTTTTTTTTTGGTGAAAACAATACATACTATCCCAATCTTTAATATAAGACTCGATTGATTTTTTTTAAAGAGATTAAGGAATATAATTAAATTATTTTAAAGTATTTTTATTTAAAATTTTTTCTATAAATTAATTTATCTGACTTATAATTTGATATATAATTTAGCTTCTTTAATTTATCTAAAAAGAAAAATTCAACTATACCTTATATCTTATATTTAAAACCAAATATAATATAATATAACATTAATCACGTTAACTAATTTTTTTAATTTAATTAAATTAATTTTTAAATTAAGCATGAGATCTACCACAAAGAGTACTTAAAGGTGAAAAATTGTAAGCTTGTTTGAAATGACTTATAAACAGTTTGTAAATATTTTTCATATAAATTGAAATAAAATTTATCTTATATATTTATTTTACATACCATAAACTATGATTAAAAACTGATTTCAAAGAGGCCTCCATCATGCTGTTCCCATCGCCATTTGTGAATAAACGTAACCGTGAAGTCGGTGGGCGAGTGGTCCTTTGGTGACTCATCTAACCTTCCACTTCCACTGTTTATACGCTACTCTGTGGGACAGAATATGCCAAAAGAATAAAGCTCTTGGACCCTCTGTTTGTGAAGTTTTCAGACCCAAGGAAGACGAGAAAGAGAAAGAGAAAGAGAAAGAGAGAGGGGACCGAGTCTGAAGGAGGGTTTGATTTTGATCATACCATCCGATGGCTTCTACGGAGGGTCTTGTGCCTATAACTCGGAGTTTCCTCGCCTCTTATTACGACAAATACCCTTTTGAGCCTCTCTCCGACGACGTCTCTCGTCTTACTTCACAAATTCGTTCTTTGACCAATGATTTGCTCAATGATTATCCTCCCACTGAAGGTTTCATCTCTCTCACGCAATCTTTTTACCTTTCCTGTAATTTTATTTTTTTTAATCCTCTCTGCACTCGCTTGTCAAGCTGCTGAAGTAGCGGTTGGAGTTTCCCTCATGGCTCATAGGTTTGAATTTGTGTTCGACAGTTTTAATTTTTTTCCCTTTTTCCTGAGCATTGGGTTTCGCTGTTGCCACATAGAGTGTGAGAATTCAAGATCTCCTCATTCTTGGGCATACATTGAAATTCAAGCATGTGCATCTAAATGTATCATAGATAGTAGATTTGCTCTTGAACATGTAAGATTACTTTATCTATCCAAGCACATATGAATCTAGAATATCTTATCATACCAAACATTCTCAATTTTTTTGTGCCGTTATGTGTTTTTTTTTAAATGAATAATTTTGGGAGTTATTTCAGGAGAAAAAATTTTAATAGATGAAGCTGACCGTCAACCTCCACATAAAATTGATGAGAATATGTGGAAGAATCGAGAGTATATGGAAGAGATCGTCTTTTTATTAGAAAGGTCCAAATGGCCAGAAGGGGTAATCTCTTATATTTTTTCCCTACCGTTCAGCTTATTTTTTGAAGGTGAATTTTTTAACTTGTAAAAACAAAGTGAATGCATTTTTTGAGTTTTCCTTCAACAAAACAACTATTTTGACATTCTACTTGGTATAATTTTTTCCCCTCAAACGTTTGTCTGGAACTGAGAAAATGGTACCCATTCTTAGATAGCTTTCATACTGTGAATTCAGCTTAAGCAGCAGTCAACACCTGATGATGTAGAATGTAAAGCAGTACTTGACCGGGTTAAAGATAAAGTTCATAATATTTTAAAGCTATTGGAGTCTTTCCAAGCTAAAAATTCAGACCATGTTTTCAACACAGGTACCTCCTTGCCTTTGTCTTGAGCTAGCTGCTTTCAATACACAATGGACTTATAAGTGCTCATGTTTTGATTATTATTGGATGCGAACAAGTTAGTTATGCTTGCTTATATATTAGCTTTTGTCATTTTTATGCTGATATAGAAAAGAACTTAGTCAAAAGTGCAATAACGCTGAATAATCTCTTGGCGAATCAACTATTGTACCTTTTAAATAACCATGAGCAGAACACCACATTGAGGACATGAATAATCCTTTCCCTAAAAATCCCTAAAAAAAATGCTAAAAAATCTATGCTTTAGTCCCTTATATATACACCTGATGACTGCATGTTGGGCACAATGGCACAATACTTTAGTTTCTTTTTCACTTCCAAACTCTTTACACCCTATTAATCTACAACCTTCCGATATTTGAGGACATAAACTAACCAGATGGGCTTTATCAGGGTAAGAAAAAAGAACTCCAAATGGGTTTATCTAGAACTAACCTTTCTATAATTGGATGAGATAGAAATTAAAGAAAGATTCACAAGAATAAGCAACAAGAGAGTCAAGCACCCTGATTCTTCTATCTGTAGCAACAACTAACTTTTGGCATTCCTTAGAATGGATGATAATATTCTATAGGAAACTATTGTCATGGAATACTTTAAGCAAGGACAAGGTTGCTGCTTAAAGAATGCATATGCTGAATGCCTTTTAAGATTTTCATTTTCTGCAATGTATTGGATTTTCAAAGAGTCTCTAAGTGAAAGGACTTGAAGCTTTTGTCTTTGATAATTTCCCTGTCAACTTCTTAAGTCTAAGTTTAAGAAACTAAAAATTATTTGCAGTTATGACGTATTTGCCTCAAGATTTTCGGGGAACTATCCTCAGACAGCAACGTGAACGGTCTGAAAGGAATAGGCAAGCAGAGGTTGATGCTCTGGTAAATGCTGGAGGAAGCATAAGAGATCGATATGCGTTGCTGTGGAGACAACAAATGGACAGGTTAGGTTCAGTTCTTTTGTCTGCCCTGTTGTGTATATCTTAACATAATAACATGTTTAACTATTGATGGTTTGTAGGAGAAAACAGTTAGCTCAGCTTGGTTCTGCAACAGGCGTATATAAAACACTCGTGAAGTATCTGGTTGGAGTTCCACAAGTATGCCTTTAGATGCATTTGGACTACATTTGTAACTTGTTGGATTTTTGTCTTCAATTCCCCTCATTAATTTATTTAATGATTCACCTTTTTTACTTCGTATTTTTATTTTTTATTCGAGTTGTAGGTATTGCTTGATTTTATTCGGCAAATAAATGATGATGATGGGTATGAAGTCACTGTTTTCATTTTTTAATATAATTTTTAATGCATGGAAAAAACAATAATGCAAGAACTGTTTTTTACTGGTAGACCCATGGAAGAGCAACGGCATCGCTATGGACCACCATTATACAGCCTCACGAAGATGCTTATTACTATTCGACTCTTTCTCTCACTATTATGGGAGCGGCTTGGGACTAGTAAATTGTGAGACTACTTACATCTTTGGTAGTTTGTGAAGTCTTATTCTTGATTTCTGTAGCCAAAAATCAAAGTTTAAGCTTAATTTCATTAAGTTACTGTTATTTTTGTGAAGCTTGCAAGTCTCCTAGCCTACAGCCAGTCCAATTAAATTTTCTGAGAAAAGAAAGTGTCTTGGAATTGAGTCTTGGTCCAATTAATAGAGTGGCCTGTTATGCTAATCAGTAACCAACCCGGTTAAAAGCATTCTTTCCATATTTGATGAGTTAATCAGGAATCAACTCAGAATAGTATTGGGCTGGCTTAGCTTCTCCCCCAATTTTTTTTTAGCAGAAATTATATAATAATTGTTTTGGACCCATAAATAATGGGTTAGGAGACTTTGTAAGCTTCGTAAGGTTTGAGAGAGGGAGGGAGGGAGGGAGGGAAGGAGACATAAATTATGGGTGGTGGGGCTTTGAGAATGTAAGCTTTTAATGAGTGCTGTATGATAGATTCTATCTTCTTGAACAACTGGAGTATATAGTGTTCTTGTGTATTTTTCACATTTTCATCACTACTTGTATCTGAATCCATTAGACTTGTTCTTTGTGGTTAATTTTTTTATACTTGAATTTCAATTCTGGAATCAGGTTCCATCAGATTTGTGAAATCTCATATAAATTTCTGTAAAATTACAATTATCTCTTGAAAAACTTAAAATATTTGTATTGTCCTGGTTTTCCCTTTATTTTTTAAACAAATAAAAAAGTTACTGAGCCATGTATAGTCATGGGGCCAGCCCAGTTAGTTGACCTGGCCCAAGACGGCTAAGTGGATCTGGTCAGTTTACTGAATCTTAACCTTTTTATTATGAATTTTATCAATTTTATGGACACCATTATTTTTATTTTAGATTCTTTCTATTAGGGTGTGTTAGGTTTAGAATTAGAGGCATTTGAGAACTGATTGATCGCATAAAAGTAAAACTACCCTTTTTATTAGTTTCTTTTGTTATGTCTATTATAACTTTGTCAGAATTACTCAACAGGTTCTGTTCCTTTTTATTACGGAGTGCCTTTTATGTAGGGACGTGAGGGTCATTTCATTTCAAATCACATTCTCAGTCTTTTTCTTTTTCCATCTTAAAGATTCTGTACTCTGAACATTCCATAAGTGAACGGCAAAAGGAAAAAAAAAAATCAATTCCTGGATTTTTAAAAGTCAATTGAGACCATTTTTATTGAATGATGATATTTTACATCTTGATTCTTATTCTCTTAGGCGGCAGTGGTGATTCTATTGCTAGCCTGATTCTATTACGACGGGGCATTATTGTCATTGTAATTGTTTGCTTCATTAATTTTGAGGATTTCTCTTTATTGTTTTAAATATTTTCTCATAATAAATTCATTTTCTATGAAAAAAGGTGTATTAGAATTAGGAGTAAATGTTTGGCTACCTTCATATTCTTCTGTCTCACATTGCTTGTTTTACATGTTCTATAGGCTAGCTTATTTAAAATATTGTATTGTATAAGCCTATCCATGTAAACTTGTCAAAGAATTCTCAATATTGTTTAATTATCATGAGGTAAAACTTATCTAGGAAGATTATTGATGCACATATAATTGGTGTTTAACCTTTTATAATGGCTGCTAGGAGTTGTGACATGTTCTTTTGCCCGGATGTTTGTTTTTGGCCTTAATGTGGATGTAATTTGGAGGACGATATTAACTCTTCTATTATTCAATCTTTCTTGGTAACCTGATAGGAAAAAGGAACAAATTACTGTCCTGGAACAAGCTGTTAATGTTTACACAGTGGAATTTGAAAGGTTCATCAGATTTCTCAGGTACTGTCATACTTTGGTACTTGTATTGTTCATGTTATGGTAGCGATTGTAAGAAATTAATAATAAGCATAATGATTATTACACCTGCATCATATGCAGGAAGAATTTATGAAAATTATTTGCTGCTTATTATGCATCCATTAGTATATTGGGGTAGTGAGTTTCCATATCGTAACTGGTTAAGTCTGTGGAGTGATATGCTTGTTGGATAAGGCTGACATCCAAGAGGGGTAAATTGGGTGTCTTCTGAAATTTTTGAAATTGTTTTTTTCCAACCTAAAAGCAATGAAACGATGAAACAGTAGGAAAACAGAGCAATAGCAAAATTGAGCTTTGAAATAAGATAAAGAGAATACCAATCCACTTGATCTACGTCCAGTTCTTAGAAACCTTTTGAGATTTTTCACTATACTCTTGTAAGTTTCAGATTGGGTACTTACAAACCTCAGTACAACCCCAGACTTAGTCTTGGTTTCTTTTTTCAACCATTACTGTTAGCACTCAAAATAATTACCCGTCATGTAATTTGTAGTTCCAGATTCAACCACCCAAATATTATTTTTGTAGCACTCCAAATAATTACCCGTCATGTAATTTGTAGTTCCAGATTCAACCACCCAAATATTATTTTTGTACTCTGGAATTATAGAAATAGAAGTGTTACTTAGTTTTTCTTTCAGACAGCTCTGCTACTTATGCCTTTGCTTGTACTTAACAAATGAAACTTTTAGCTTCAATTTTACAAATTAATTAGCCTCTTTGAACATGTTTTCTGTTACCCTTACTCATTAATTTTTTGGTTAATTATGTATCAACCAACATGTCATTTTGGTCAGGGAAGTCTTTGCCAACTCGCCTTTCTTCATTTCTGCAGAAGCTGCTGGGGCATTAGAAGGGTAATTTTGGAATATTCTATTGTTGTCGTTGAAATAAAAGTTTTGATTTAGCATTTCTTAATTTACTTTGTCAAATTTTAGGAACAATGATGAGTATAAGGAGATAAGTGTTCCGGCTGGAAAAAGTTATGAGGTATGCGTATCCTTCTTTCAAGAAGTATGAGCGAATTTCTTTTTGATCGAGGGTAACCTATTTTTTATTTTCTTTTCTGTATCTGTGTAATGCTCTATGACATTTTTAAGCATAAACTGTGTTGGCATGTTATGATTAGCGGTGAGCAAGAGTGTATTGTTCTGAAATGATCATAGACCATTGTGAATAAGTGACACTTTTTTTATCTGACACAGAATTTGTTGATGGGAAGGAAAACTAATACATTGTGGGAGGACAGGTGGTTCTTAAGCAGGAGAACAATAAAAAACAATAATGAACATTAAGTCAACAGAGCTTTCAAATTATTTTGATGCACTCAAACAGAAGTTTACGTCTTGCTATATATTATATCTAAAGTTCTATGATGATGTTCTTTTGTTAGGTTTTACTTACAGTGGACTCAATTAACTCATACATTGCTTGGGACTTTTCATTAGTACAAGGCAAGATAAACTTGGTATTTCTGCTAAACCTTTCCTTAAAGAGATCAATATATATACTTTTTACTGAATTATGATATTGACCTCTATGTTGTTTTTTGTCAGGATATTGGGTTTAGTTTGGAGTTTATTAGTCCTGCTGGTGAAAAAACTGTAAGTTGCAATGCTGTAATGCATTAATATCTCTGTCCTATTTTGTTTAGTTTCTCTGCAAGCTTTTTTTGGCAGATTAAAGAAGTGTTACATAAAGTACTATTTTGCATGTCATTCTTTTTATTTGTGCGTGTATTTCTGATATTCATACTGGTTGATTGGATATGATGCAGCTGATGTTACCTTACCGGCGTTATGACTCTGACCAAGTGAGTTTGGCAAGCTTATTGAAGATTTTATGTTTCATCAAGTACTTGAAGAGTTTCTTAACTGTCTTTATGAAAAATAAATTTCAGGGCAACTTCTGCACATTAAAGGCTGGAAGCTATAAGCTGATTTGGGACAACACATACTCCACATTTTTCAAGAAGGTAAATAATTGTTAACCATGTCAGTTGAATGGAAACCATATTATTATTCCCCTTGGAATCATACCGTTGCATACCACCAACGGAATTTTATGTGACAGGTGCATTGAAACTATGACTAGACACTGCAATCTCCTTTGCAAAGTCCTTGTCTTATTAGACTCTTTGTCCTCCAAGCTAATTTTTCATTTACTTTCCCTTGTCATCTGAAATTAAATCTTTTACAGAAAGTCAATTGCATAAAGAGTATGACTATTCCTTCTGATCCTTTTTATAAGGAACAACTACTAAAATTATGGGGTTCAAAATGTTAGTTTGAAGCATAAATGTGTAAATTATGTTCCTTTTTTTCTGATTATACCATATTATTTAGAAAGAGTATACATGAGAGATAATAAGTAGAAATTTATCCTTGAGAGATAAGGAGTGACATGTTTAATGAGGGTAAAAATGAAAAAAAACTAGTTTAAAATTTCATACAAATAGAATTCCTTCCTTATGTTAAGGATCACCCTATGAGAAAGAATGTTTCTTATAATAAGGAATGGAGGGAGTATATATTCATCTTTATCCTCAAATATACTACCTCCGGTCTTAAATATAAGACAAAGTTGACTTTTTTTGGAGAAATTAAGGAAGTTGAATAAGTTACTTAATCATATCATATGTTATGTATCCTTAGATTATATATTAATTTATTAGTCAAACTAATTAGTTTGAAGAAAAAAATAAAAATAAAAATATTCTAAAGTAATTTAATTAGCTTATTTAATTTCTCTAAAAAAGATAACTTTATCTTATAATTAGGACCGGAAAGAGTATTATACTTTCACTTCTAATGTGTATTATATTTACATGGATTGTAGGTGGTTAAGTATAAGGTGGATTGTATACCTCCAGTTGCAGAGCCAGTGCAGTCTGAATGAGAGATATTATTAGTAGCTAATGGATTATAATCTGATTCAATTCCACTTTCCATTTCTTATTTAACTCTGCCTTTGAGGTTGATGGTAACCTCTGGTTTTCCTCACCTCGAGATTGATACAAGATGATTCGATTCATTTGGTACTGTGGGGGAAGGAGAACTGAACTGAGAATTGCGTTAATCATTTGTATGAAGTTTATGGGTACAAAAATCTCCAAGTATCTTCTTCAATGATTGCAAAAATCGCTGGGACATTGCAGAAAACAGTGCCATTCTTCGTGGATTGATCCACAGATTATATGCTTTTGGACTACCCACTCTGGTTATTCGAAAGCAAGATGCGAAACTTCTATTTTAAGATTAATTTTCTTGTTTAATGACAACTCCCTGCAAATATAAAAGCCAGCCTGCTATTTTTGCTCAATTTACTTGTTAATTTAGATTAGATTACAGAAATCATTTGCATATGATTTTACAACTTGAATGCACTGTAGTTTTTAAACTTTTTAAAACGGCCCTTCCGTTATTCTTTAAATATTAAATCATGTGCAACCAGGCCTTATTTTTTAAGTATAATTTATGTGTCAGTTATAGCTAAAAAATATGTATTGAAATTTTAAAAACTAACAATGACCGTTCAACCGGCAGTTAGGCTGGTTCTCAGGCCGTTTACTTTGCTACCGTCTCCGAACCAAACACTGGACCCATTTTTTGTTCAACCAATCAAATCAGCCAATCCGACTTGGCTTTCAGAACATATCAACCATGAAAAATTTGAGGATTTTAGATGGGGTAATATATACAAAGAAGAAAACGTGACATCTTCCATCAAGTTTGCATCCATGTGTTTCAGAGTTTACTCGGTTGATCACATTAACAACTTCTGCTGAGTCATTAATCATGATTTGTGACAGCTACAATCTTCAGCTAGAATGCAAGACGCCTCATCCCTCTTGCAACTTTATCCAGAAATGCATCTCTGCATCCCACAATAAATATATTCTAAATCATGTCTTAGTCCAAAAATGATATGAAATGTATCAATCAGTAATTGAATAGAATGAACATAGTGACTAACAAAAACTCTTCAACCTTCAGGTGACAAAAATCAATCTTGTGGTGTAAGAAGCATTGTTGGACAAGAAGATTTATGCATATAAACATTGAAACCCCAAGTCAATCAAAGCAACTTCATTCCTTTTCCTGGGAAAATAAATATACAAAAACATATGCATCGTAAACTTCACATGTTGAGAAATATCTTAGTGTTGAGAATTATCTCTCTATTCTAGCAAAATTTGAGGGAAATATACAAAGAGCATCAAACTGCCATTGGAACGAAGATTGAAAATAATCTGAGACAGTGGACGTTTGAATTTCATTTCACAACCCCAATCTATTTGAAGAAGCATCTAATTCTAATGATACTTGATTATAAAAGTTAACACAACAGAAAGGGCGGCAGCCCAATGCACAAGGTTCCTACCAGGTGGGGTCTGGGGAGATATAGATGTACGCAACCTTACCTCCACAATCGGAGAGACTATTTTTAGGATTTGAATCTATGACCTCCAAGTCAAATAGTAGCAACCTTACCGTTGTGCCAAAACTCATCCTCTAACACAACAGAAAGGGATGTTGTCAAAAAAATAAAATCAGCAACATCAGTGTATCATTGAGATGGATTACTCTCAATCAGAACCATGAAAACAACTCAACCCAATACTTACTTATATTATGTACAGCCAATTCCGAAGCAATCGCAATTTTGGTGCTACTCAGGCCCAGCTCCTTCACAGTGAAGCACAGAGATGGAAGCAAGAACCAACGGCATCCCGCGTAAGGGACTGGGGTCCTCTGAATGGAGAGAACCTGGTGGCATAAACACAATCCAATCACATGCAGTGCATCACTTACACAATTTAAATAGTCAGAAAATCAGGAAAAAATGAATTTTCTTGATGAAACTAATGGCTTTCCATGGCAACTAAAAGGGGCAAAAAAGGGGGTTGCACCTAAAAGTGAACTAGGTGGCTTCTCATGGAAAACTTTACACACTAATGACTCCACCAGGGGCAAATGGATTGGTGGGGTTTATGTATGGGAGAATTGTGGCCCAGATGAGATCATGAATCTGTGGCCTCCTTATTTAATTTATGGCAAGGGTGCAAATTTAACAATGAACAATTTCGCGATGAGCATCCATAAGACTTGTCTATTTTCGGGTGCAAATGTAGACATAAACTATTATTTTAGAGCAAAAGTAGACATAAACTATTTATTTCAGAGCAAATATAGTAACGCCGTTAAAAAATGTTAACTTTCGTTACTTTTTGCACTGTGGGTACCACCAGTCTTCTCTTTCTGTATTTTTTTAATCAGGAAAATATCACTTGGACCCCATAAAAACAATTTCTTTTCACTGAAAAACTTAATTTCAGTTTGACCTAAGGGATACAGTAAAATTTCAGAATCTTTTGGGGGTTATTTGAAATGAAATTTTTTTTATGGGGTCTAAATGATATTTTTGATTAAAAAAATACAGAGAGAAAAGACTGGTGGGACCCATAGTTCAAAAAGTAACAGAAGTTAAGTGTTTTTAACGGTGTTGCTATATTTGCTGCGAAATAAATAGTTTATATCTACTTTTGCTCCAAAATAATAGTTTATGTCTATTTTTGTACCCGAAAATAAATAAATCTTATGGATGCTCATCACAAAATTGTTTATTGTTAAATTTGCACCTTCACCCATTAATTTAAATCTAAGGTCTGGAGAGGACAGCGCCTTCTTCATTTTGCTGATTAACAACTTAACCTTAGAAGCCATGATAAGAAAATACCAAAGAAATTCTATACAATAAATGTACAATATTTTTCTATAGAATTTGAGAAATGATAGTACCATGAAAGAGAATCACGTGTTTGCACCACGCGGGGTAAAAACATCATCTGCTGCATGAATGACCAGAACATTCCCAGTGGAAAAGATAGTTGTTTTTCAAATGATGGATAGGGCAGGGGTCTCATGCATTGCGACATCCATATATGCAATGACAACTGCAAATTTAAATAAAATCATTATTAAAAATTGACTTAAGGAGGAGGAAAAAAATTCCCAACCACAGACCAAAGATGGCACTTGGTAGGGAAAAAAAAAACTCCTATAAAAAGAAGGCATTATTCCAGCCTAGAAACAACAGACGGGATACATACTATATACAACCTAACCCAAAAAAGGTAACTTCTTCATGTAGGGTGGCACATACACAATCCCCCATAACTATTGACAATGAGGACCTAAATCTTCTTCGTGGGGCACACAACCAAGTGTTAAAATATGAAACTATCAGAGAAAATCTGTGTCAAAACTTTTTACCTGACTAAAACTCTGAAAGCTCTGAAGGCCACACAAAATTATGGTCATCAAGATCAGACGGTCTCCAAATTGAGCCTATCAAGAGAAATTGCCAGCATGTGGCAATACAACAATGTCAACCATTGCTGATTTTATTTTTTATTTACCACGTATCACGAAGTCCAGAATTCTTGCAGGCTCAGGATATTTCTTCAACCAGCCTTTTGATGTAGCTCGTTCGAGAATCTCACAAGTAATCTTATCAGGTTGGCATCCTTCCATGGCCATAACTTTTAATAATCCAATAATATCCCAAAACTTGCCTCTTTGGAACATTGCTTTTAGTATGGCATTGTATATTGCAATGCCTGGAATGATACCATTCTCAAGCATTAGCTTTCTTATATTCAGAGCATCTGATATTTTTCCTTCCCTACAGAAATCACTTATCAGGGATCCATAAGTAAAATGGTCTGGTATCAGTTTCTGCCTATACATATCTTTGAATAACTGGCTTAAAAGCAACTTATTTTGTTTTCTAATTGAAGCATGTATGAGAATGTTATATGAAATAATATCAGGTGGAAAACAAGTGCTGTGAAGATATCTAAAAAAGTCGCATGCAGTCTTAAGTAACCCATTTTTGCAAAGTTGGTCCAGAACCACATTAAAAGTAATTGTTGGATAACAACTATCATGAAACATCAATTCTAGAAGCTCCAGACATGCAGAGAATTTCCCCACTTTGCAGAAATACTGAATTAAACAAGTTATACCAATTGCGTCTGGCTTAATGCCTTCACACTCCATGCGAGACAAGACTCTCTCAATAATTGATGAGTTTTCTTGTTTACATGCAGCACACAAAATTGTATTGAAGGATACTGAATCTGGCTTATTTGTACCCCACTCAAAACAATCTAGGAGCTTAAAAGCTTCCTCAAGATTCTCTTCTGCAAATCCCTTCAAAATCGTGTTATACGAGATATTATTTGGAGAAAATCCATTTTCCTTCATTGTTTTCAACAAGGATATCATTTCTTGCAATCTTCCCTCAAGACATAGACAGTGAAATAATATGTTAAAAACTGCAGTATCCAGAGCATAGCCTTTTGAAATTACATCAAGTAATATCTCCAAAGCAACCCCTGATTTGCCTATTTTCAACAGGCCTCCTGACAAAGCAGCACATGTATGTGGACTAGGAAGATATCCTTTCTGATTTATCACCTGAAGGAGTTCCAAAACATCATTCTCTCTATCTTGATGACATAGTTCACGGAGAATTACATTATAGGTGATCAAGTCTGGTTCACATCCTCTACTTTGCATCTTGGCTAGGTATTCTAGTGCCTGTTCAATTTTCCCATTATCACACAGAAACTTGATAATTATAGTAAATGTGTTGACATTTGGCTTACAACCATCACTTTCCATGTCATCTAGACAGTGTAGAAGATCTTCTTTATGCCAATCTTCTTTACAAAATCCATATACTAAAGCAGTATAAGAGCAGACGTTGGGGGCTATACCTTTCTTTTTCATTAAATGAATTAGTTGCAGAGCAGCATAACTCTGGCCAGACTTGCACATAGACCATAGAATCTTATTATAATTATGCGTGCCACAGAAGTGACCCTCTTCCAGAAGGGTAGATAATACAAAATATGCTTGTCGGATCATCCCAGCCTTGCCAAGCAGAGAAATCAAAGAATCTACAGTGTGCTGAGTAGGATAATACTTTAACTGCACCATGAAGTCAAAAACATTGAGGGAATCAATAAGATGCCCAGAGTATATAATCTTTTTCAACATTCCAGACAACAAGCTGAATGAGGGGACGAACCCACTACTATGCATCTCTTTTGCAATCAAAAAGGCAGTTTTTAAATTATTGAGAGTCAACAGCCCATTAAGAAGTGTGTTGAATGTTAATGCATTTGGAACAGGACCAAACTGTCTCATTCCCCGATACAACTGCTCTAGCTTGTCTGTTGATGCATTATGGGATCTCAAATAGCAATAAATCAAACCATTATAGTCATAAACAGTAGGCTTCCCAGCTATATTTCTCATGCAACACAGTGTCTCCATGGCTTTTTCAAAGTGGCCCGAGATAGCATGATTCTTCATTGTATGCTGCAATTCTATGTAATTACAATCATGGGCTTCACTAGCATCAGTCAAATCCATTGTCTTGAGAGCACTAAGTGAAGAAAAATTCACAAGCACACTGCCATTTCTGCAAATCCGATATGAATTACTTATGAAAGTAATCGTACCAGAAGTCACTACTGGCATGAAAGCAGCAATCTTTGCTGAGTAGGGTCAGCTGCTCCTTAAACTCTGGAGAAAGTAAAAGTAAGCGAGACAGCAACGAGGATAGGGAGATGTTAGATAATTATTGAAGGAGGAAGATTAGAAAAATCTTCCATAATACATAATTAACTATAAATAGTAGAAAGCCACACTATAGTATGGCTCATCTCAAATTCCAAATGCATTAAGGAATTCTGGTTATGTTAATTTAACGGAAACGTGTACACCAACTCAAATAATAATTATATTTCAAGCTTCCCAAGCTCAGGCAACAAACATTGATTTGAAAACATAACTGCTGAGACATAGTTATGCATTCAACTTTATTATTGTACCTGTCTAAGTAAGGAAATTGAAAACAATGTCCACCAACACATACCAAACTATCAAAAGTAGATTTCTAGCAAACCTATACAGGAAAAACAACCAACAAGCAAAACTTACGTGAAAAAAGTTTTGAAATGACATCATGAGTTCTTCACCGGGAAATTACACAAAAAGAAGAAGAAAATGATCTCGGGTAGGACTTCAATCTCCCATTATAATATTTTACCAATGAAACGAACAGGCATATAACAAATCCCAAAGGAGTGACAACAAACTAGGTTCAGCAGAATTCGTACCTCCGAAATGCAGAAGCAGGAGGGATTTTCACAATAAGTCCTGCGATAGATAGAGCGAGAGAAAGACAGCGAGAAGACGCCAGACGCTGAACGCCAAACGCCGCCGCCGATTTAAGCTTGAACAATGAAGGAAAGGACGTGAAGGAGAGAGACCTATGCTGCGTTCCGTGCTTCCGCTTGGGCTAATCTGAACTTTTAAATTTTATTGTTGAATTTTTTTGGCCAACAAAGAACTCAACTTTCATTTTTCATCACTAAATAAACAGTAAAGAACATAACGACAACACAAACAAACCTGAAAGCCTCGTCCATGAAGAGCCAAAGTAAAAAGAAACCTGATGATGCACGCCCAGAAAATATCCCAAGAACTAACCTTAATTAATAATTGGACAGCTTTAATCTTTTAATTTTATACATTACATTTTCAGGGATTTTAACCTTAATGACACAAATATATTAAAGTTTTAAATGTTAACAAAAACATTCTTAATTGTTAATATAAAATATTAGGTTGAATTTTAAAAATAATCACAATTGTTACAAAAACAAATTATCATGAGATTAAATAACAGTGATTATTAAAAAAAATATGTTAACATGAGGAGGAGGAACATATTTATTAGTTATATCATTTATAATTGTCTGAATCTCAAGACGTTCTTCAAACCAATCATAAACTTTATTGAGATAAGTAAACCAAAGGGACTCTCAATGAATTTCAATTGCGCCTATATTCACCACCATAGGAATTGGGTTCAAGCTTTCCCCAGCCCCTTCTCACCAATGGAATCCTGATGTATACGAAGGACTGCGGTATGTTCGATAAATTCCTACTTCTCTATCTATTACTGAGATGTTTGGATTTTTCAAAACTTTATGAATATGCCGAAGAGAAATGCTATACCCACTTAGATCAAGACATAACTTTACTTGTTTAAATAACAACTAAAGTGAAGTAGAGTTAGGAACAACGAATCCTTTTATGAAAAACATATTCATTTTGCAAGTTCGTTATTATGGGTAGTTGCTACAAAGGATTGGACTAATGACATATCCAGTACTTGAATTTTCAATATAGATGCCATATAGTTGGTTCTTATCCTTCAAAGACTATAAGTGTAACAGGAGCATCCATCGACAAAAGGATCACCCTAAGATGATCATCTCTTGGCTATTGAGAACGAATCAAATCCAATGGTTCTATTTATCAATCTTTTTTACCTCAGTTCCTTAGGAGCAAGTCAAAAGATTGAGAAAAATCGGTCATTCGCAACCATTGATGAATGATTACTTGAAAAGTTAAGGATTAGTAATCCTTTTTAAAATGAAAAATCGAATGGATTTGGTCTTATACATATGCAAGGAAGGTAATCAAAAAAGAAAGAAGAACTCATCTTCTTTCTTTTATCACTTGGGAGCCGTGTGAGTTGAAAGTCTCATGCATGGTTCGGCATGAGAGAAAGAAGTGAGGAAACCTTTTTCCGATTTTGATTCTCCCGCTCCAGTCGTTACTTTGCTTTCTATTACTTTGAAAGTAGCTGTTTTAGCTCTAACTACTCAAATTTCCGATATTCCTTTTTATTTCTAACGAATGGCGTCTTATTCTTGAAATCCTAGCTATTCTTAGCATGCTATTGGGGAATCTCATTGCTATTACCCAAACAAGCATGAAATGTATGCTTGCATATTCGTCTTTAGGTCAAATCGGATATGTAATTATTGAAATAATTGTTGGAGAATCAAATGGTGGATATGCAAGCATGATAACTTATATGTTGTTCTATATCTCCATGAATCTAGGAACTTGGGAAAATATCACTCAGGCTTTAAGGATTAGAAAAAATATTAAAAAAGTTCCAGTGTAGATTCCTCTATCAAGAAAGTCCCATTGTAGAATCTTCTATCAAAAAAGTCCTTAGGGACATCAGTGAGATAGATTCCAAATGTGAACTTACCTTATTGATAAGTGTATGTGATTATATTGATGAGTCATAAAGTGACCATTGATAAACTCATATATGTTAATTAAAGCAGCTCCTATTGACAAGAGTATATGATTATACTGACAAGTCATAGAGTGGCAATTGACAAGCCTATCTATGTTAATTAAGTTAGCTTCCGTTGACAAGTATATGTTACTATATTGATAAGTCATAGAGTGGTTATTAACAAGCTTATCTTTGTTAACTAAGTAGCTTCCGTTAACAAATGTATGGGGATATATTAACAAATCATAGAGTGGCTACTGACAAGCTCATCTATATCACTAAAGTCTCTAGGGACTTTTTTAATAGAAGATTTTACATTGAGACTTTTTTTATAGAAGAATCTGTATTGAAACTTTTTTGATATTTTTCGGGTTCTTGGGAACTAAGTGAGATTTCCCAAAAAAAAAAAGGAATTTATGGCATTGCAAGTTATGAGTCAAATTCTCGTAAATTAAATAAATATTTGTTGGCTCCATTAGCCCTTTCTTAAATAAAGATACCATATACCCTTTTCAAATTCTTTTAATAAATATTGAAATTTCTTAACTCGAGAGCATTATAGGCCAGTCTAGTCGACATCAAAACTACATACTATCATCATCCATCTCCTCCTAAAAAGAAGGTGGTAGTTGATTAAGAAAACAAACATTCGTTACAATACTATGAGCCATCTTGGCAAGATGGTTCGCCATCATGTTCATCTCTCTAGAAACATAGCTAAACAAAATTTGCCAGTTCCTATTTACCAAAAGTCTAGCATCTTCTATGATATCTTGGATTGTTGATCTCAGTCATAAACTCTTGTTACCAAATTAACAACCTCAATACAACCAGTGACCACCTCAACTTTTGTGTATTTTCTATTCCAGCTTATTTGTAACCCTTGGACAACTACGGTGAGTTCGTCAATAGCTAGCAGAACATTCATTAGTTTGCAAATAAAACCACCTATCCATTTATCCTCTGTTCCGCCAATGACCCCTCCACAACCGCTGCTACTTGAACTTAGAACTGAACCATCAATCTCAAGTTTGATGAACTCTGGCTGTGCATTAAGATCATCCCGTCTTGCTAAAGGTTGTTTAGTATATAAATGATAGTGTGATGACAAGCCTTGGTCCCAAGAAGCTCGCAATAAACTATTGTTAGCATTCCTATAGTCAAGGTCACTATCCTCTCCAAAGAGTTTCTTGCATCTGGAAGAGTTTCCTACTTCATGTTTGAGGTTTCATTGTAACCACTCTAAATCTTGTAGAGATGTGAAATGCTCGCACAAGGAGGGTGTGACAACAGAAATCCACCTTTCCTTGGCACTAATATAGTCTCGCAGTAAATGCATGGAATCCTCATCTTGGTTACACCCAAAATGACATCTAGTGGACTCAACAATGCCCTTGTGAACTCTCAGCTACGCCGTGTGTACTCAACTATGTGCAAATGGTCACATAAAAAACTTGATATTCTCCAGTATTGACCACTTCCAAAGTGCTTTCCAAAAGGTTTCACGAGCATGATGGATACTTGTAAAAAGGGAATGATAGGTAGATTTAATAAAATACCAACCATCTGTTGATGGCTTCCAAAGATATTTATCCTTTTATCTATCTTTACGGAATAGGTGTGCACACATAATTTGACCAACAATATAAGGTTGAAACCACCTCCTCAATCTAGTAACCCATAGGGATGTATATTGTGATAAGGAAAACTAAATTAATTTAAGGCAACTTAAGAATTAATTTGTACTTATATTTGTATAATTATAAAAATTCAAATAATTTATATTACTCCCTCCGACATGTTCACCTAATTTGATTAGATTAAGAAAGTTAGTTAAGTTAGTTACTATAATATGTATTTTCTAAAAGACCCTAGTCATCTTTCTTGATTCCCTTATTCTCTCTCTCCTCCTTGATTATTATTGATGGAGTATCAATAGAAGTAAATTAGGAAAAGATTGATAAATATAAAAGCTATATCTTATATTTAGAATTAATATAATCTTTCCAAATATATCTTATATTAATAACGATTAATGACCGGAGAAGTAATAAGTAATAAATAATGTGATGGCTCCCTTATAACTTATAAACCATGTGAACAGCTAGCTCTCTCTCTCTCTCTCTCTCTCTCTCTCTCTCTCTCTCTCTCTCTCTCTCTCTCTCTCTCTCTCTCTCTCTCTCTCATTATATGAGGCAAAGTAATATTAATATAGCTTTGTGTTTCTCTTTATTTTATTGTTAGTTTTATTTATATTTTGCCTATTTTGTATTTAAATGTAAATTCTCATTTTTTCACATAAAATAAAAATTTGGTTCAAATAAATATTTTTGAGTAAAAAAATTCTTTTAATAGTAATAATTATATATTGAGTTTTTTTGGGGTTTGTATTGTACATATATTCAGGTTAATTAAGAATATTTGAGCTTATCTTGATTAAAAAAAGAGAGTATTTTAGCCAATACATTTATACATTTAAAATGAAGCTAAAATATATGCTTTAAAAGTTTAAAAAACTTGTGCAATTTTAATTTAAACTTGAGATGACAAGTTATTTCTATTCTAATTAGTATATTATCACAAAAGGACATCTATGTTTATCTTTTATAAAATTTTAGAGTATGTTTGGATCCATGTTTTGAAGGCAAGGCGTGGTGGGATGAAAACTTGGAATCGTGTAATGGTAGATTTAGAGATGTTTGGATCAATTTTTGACCCATTTGACTTATGCGCCAATAGCTACTTAAATATTAAGCTAAAATGAAGGTTCTTCTGAGACACAGTGAGCAGGTAGGGTAGCTAATTTATCATTAGGGCATTTAACACTACTTTTAAAATTTTACCAACCATGATTTGCCCCTTCTCTCTTCCCCCTCAAACTGCCTCACTAAATGAAATGCAATTGAACTCATAAAATCCAATTCATGTAAACTTTTCAATTAAAAAAATCGAAAAGAAAAAGATGATAAAAAACACTCATAAAGTTCTGTGACATATCAATATCTCCCGTCCCCAATACAGTAGTTTTGAGCAGGGAAGAGATTGAACATCAAGTTCTATGATATGCATATAATCAGACAAAACTGTTGCAGTAATCACAAGAGATGTGAGGTTGAAATCCAAGAAAGCACTTCCTCATAGTAAACAAATGTAACTCCTAATATACAAAGTGGCGTAGACAGAAAGAAATAAAGATAAACAAAATGAACCTCCTTATACTAACAAATGTCACTTCTAACATACTGTAGAAGCACCAAAGTCAATATGCACCAAAGTCAAAATCCACAAATCAATCCACAAATCAAGGCGACGATGTGTTTCTCTGATTGTACAGTGTTATTCGTATTTTTTCCTTGATTGAATAGTATTATGTCTGATTTACTTCTGTATAAATATATGTAACTCATTCATCTGATAATCAATGAATTCAGTCTTCCTATTTCTCTTCATGGTATCAGAGCATTGGAGAAGAAAATAATCGACGCTGAATTCACAAAACTCACCGTTGTGTTATGCAATATCAGAACCAGAATTGGTGACTGTCTCTGACGTTGTCGGTGCGTGTTCTAGCACCCCCGTCACCAGTCTTTGTCTCTGGCGTTGTCGGCATATCCCGGTGCCCCCGTCTCCCGTTCAGTGTTGTTGTCCAGCGCCAGCACCGCTATCGCTGTGCTTCTCTGACCTACGGTTCTGAGCTTTGCCGGCGACCTGAACGGAGAAGAAGAACGGAGTTTTAGGCTCGATTCGCAGCAACCTTCACTTTCTCCGGCGAACCTCATTTGCCTCTGGATCTTCACTCTCTCTTCTCCGGCGACTGCAACCTCCCTCGCCTCTAGACATCCGACGCCGTCGCCTCTCCGCTTGCCGTCACTCACCGTCGACACACTTGTACACACCACCGGAAAGAACACGAACGAGAGAACTTACGTCGGCAGCCATCACAGAGCTACTTCGCCTTCCGAAGGAGAAAAAGGCGAGAAAGAGAGATTCGGAGAAGACACGAGTTTGCTGCAGCAGTTTGTCTAATTATTTAATTGGGTCGAAGACTAAACTGTCATTTTGCAAATTCGGAGGATCAAACTGTCATTTTCCAAATTCGGAGGACTAAACTGTCATTTTGCAAATTTGGAGGATCAAACTGTCATTTTCCAAATTTGGAAGATCAAACTGTCATTTTCCAAATTCGGAGGATCAAACTGTCATTTTCCAAATTCAGAGGACCAAACTGGTATTTCTGAAATTTAAAAAACCACTTTGTCATTATGTCTACAGTTTCAGATGCCTCTTCCTCTGTGTCTAGATCTAGTTCTAATGACCTATCCACGGTCCTCCTTGTCTCTGAGAAACTTACTAGCGATAACTATCGGGAGTGGTCTCAATCTATGATTCTTGCCCTCGATGGACGTGACAAACTTGAGTATATAACTGGTGAAGCAAAAAGGCCACCAACATCAGAAACCAAGGAGTTCTGCAAATGGAAGTCTGAAAATGCATTGGTATCCTCTTGGTTAATCAATGCAATGACATCCTCAATTAAGAAGAGTTTTATGTATCTTCCCTCGGCTCAAGAAATTTGGGAAGCTCTGCGTGAGACATACAGTCCTGTGGGAAATAGATCCCGCATATTTGATGTCAAGAAAAAATTGTGGCAGCTAAAACAGAATCACATGCCTCTTGATGATTATTATCTTGAAAAATCAGCACTCTGGCAAGAGTTTGATGCCTTACAAAATAAAACTCATCATTGTGGGGCTGATGCAAAAGAAGATAGCAAAGCAAAAGAAGAAGAAAGGGTATATGAGTTGCTAGCTGGTCTTGATGTGGTTTATGATGATGTTCGAGCTCGAATTCTTAGTCAAGAACCCTTACCGTCTGTACGTGAAGTTTACACTTTGTTGCGCAGTGAAGAGGATAGGCGAAAAACAATGCTTCAGAATCCGACTAATTCCGCTGCTACTCCTGAAGCCTCAGCACTTGCTGTTCGATCCACAGAACAAAAAGGTTCTAAAGGTCGCCCATTCTGTGATCATTGTAAGAAACAGGGGCACACTAAAGACACTTGCTGGAACCTCCATGGTAAACCTGCTGACTGGAAGCCGAAGAAAGGGAAAGGACGAGGTTACGTGGCTGAAACTTCTAAGGACCTATCTCAAAGTGACCAACTGCATAAAATCATGGAAATGCTAGCCACAATGCAGACTACAACAATGCCTACTGCCACAGTGGTAAAGAGAGGTAATTTCTTTCAAGCCTTGACTGTGATAAGAGAAATATGTACAGGAAATTGTTGGATTATTGACTCAGGTGCTTCAGATCATATGACTGACAATAAGGCTCTCTTCTCATCATATACTCCTATCACTAAGGGAGTAACAGTGCGAATTGCTGATGACTCTGAATCTGTTGTCCTTGGAATTGGTTCCATCAGAATCTCAGCTGCGCTTACTCTTCACTCTGTATTGCATGTTCCAAAGTTGAAGTGTAATTTACTATCCGTGAGTAAATTAGCAAATGATGAACGTTGTCAAGCTAACTTCTTTGCTACCTACTGTATTTTTCAGGATCTGCTGACGGGAACGACGATTGGGAGTGCTAAAGAGTTTGATGGTCTCTATTACCTTGATGAAAGTGATAATCCTCGGATTAAATCTTGTAATAAAGTGTCTCTCCATAGCACTAGTGATTTGGAATTATGGCACAAACGTTTAGGTCATCCAAATTTCAATTACATGTCTCAGCTGTTTCCATCCCTTGTTTCTAATAAAATTCCCTCTGATTTTCATTGTGATTCATGTGAAAAGGCTAAGCATCATCGTACTTCATTTCCAAAACTCCCATACCAAGCCTCAAAACCTTTTTCCACAATTCACAGTGACTTATGGGGACCTTCTCGCACACCAAACCGATCAAAAACAAAATGGTTTATCACATTCATCGATGACCATACACGTGTCAGTTGGGTTTACTTATTGAAGGATAAAACAGAGGTGTATCAAACATTCCTTAACTTTCACAATATGATCCAAACCCAATTCCAAACCCCAATCCAGATTCTGCACACAGATAATGGGACTGAATACTTCAATCAGGCCCTATCCACCTTTTTAACCGAAAATGGCATTGTCCACAAAAGTACTTGTCCCAATACACCTCAGCAAAATGGTATTGCAGAACGAAAGAATCGCCATATTCTTGAGACTGCCAGAGCCCTTATGTTTAGTGGTAATGTTCCTAAATATCATTGGGATGATGCTGTCCTTACTGCCACCTTCCTCATTAACAGAATGCCAAGCCGACCACTATCTTACAAAACACCCCTTCAACTTCTCCACCACTACTACAACCTCCCGTACCTTGTAAACACTCTGCCTCTACGGGTGTTTGGCTGCACATCCTACGTTCATCTCCATCACACCAACAAACTTGACCCTAAAGCCCTTCGGTGTATCTTCCTTGGCTATTCACATTCTCAAAAAGGATACAAGTGTTATGATCCGGTCTCTAAACGTTTATTTGTCACATGTGATGTCACCTTCCTTGAACATACACCGTTTTATGCCTTGTCTGCAATTCAGGGGGAGAGAACTGGTGAATTTCAGCCAAATGAAACACAAAAAGATGACCAGACAGTCACAATTTATGTACCTACCCACACAGATCCTACTCCTGATACCTCTGATACTCCTGATAACAACCCTGAGATTCCTGATCATCCTAATAACCTTGATACCTCTGATAATGTGCCAATTACAGGGGGAGACACAAATATGTGGGGTAATACCTACATGCGATGACACAAAAGAGGTAATGAACCACAGGCTATTAGCACTCACCAGGAGTCAGTACCAGAGGCAGGTCCAAGAGAAACAGAAGGTTCTGATCTTAATCTTCCCATTGCGGTGCGAAAACAACCTAGACAACCCAGATCAAACACTAGATATCCTATGGAGAAATTTGTCTCTTATAAGGCTCTTTCATCTAAATACAATGCATTTGCTTCTCATCTTGACAAAATCAGGATACCAGACACGATTGATGAGGCTATGGCTATACCTGAGTGGAGACAAGCTGTCTTAGAGGAGATGGAAGCTCTCAAGCGAAATAAGACATGGGATGTAGTAAATCTACCTGAAAGGAAAAAGGCCGTTGGATGCAAATGGGTATTCACTCCTAAATATAGAGCAGATGGAACACTCGAGAAATACAAAGCTAGATTGGTTGCACAAGGTTTCACACAAAAATATGGGGAAGATTATACAGAAACATTTGCTCCGGTAGCCAAGTTGAATACCATCAGAATACTATTATCTATTGCAGTAAATTTAGATTGGAATTTGCATAAACTCGATGTAAAAAATGCCTTTCTCAACGGAGAACTCAAGGAAGAGGTTTATATGAAGTTACCTCCGGGGTTCCCAGGGAAAAAGGATGACCAAGTTTGCAAGTTAAAGAGGTCATTATATGGGTTAAAGCAATCTCCACGTGCTTGGTTTGACAGATTCACCAGGGTTCTGAAGAGACATGGATATACTCAAGGGCAGAGCGACCATACTTTGTTTGTCAAACATCATAAGGGTAAGATGGCTGTTCTGGCTGTATATGTTGATGATATAATCCTTACAGGAGATGACAGTGTGGAAATCAATCAAATTAAGACAGCCCTGGCACGAGAATTTCAGATCAAAGATCTTGGAGAAATGAAGTATTTTCTTGGAATGGAAGTTGCCCGATCCAAGAAAGGAATTTATATTTCCCAAAGGAAGTATATTCTCGATCTTCTGAAAGAAACAGGGATGCCAGGTTGTAGACCCAGTGACACACCTATACGGATTGATAAAATAAATGAAGATGCAGATCTCGGCAAGACAGTAGACTTAGGGAACTATCAACGGATGGTAGGCAAACTCATATACCTATCTCATACTAGACCAGACATTGCATTTGCAGTAAGTATGGTTAGCCAGCATTCTCATGATCCTAAACAAAAACATTTGAATGAAGTTTACAGGATCCTTCGTTACTTGAAGGGATCTCCAGGACGTGGCTTGCTGTTTAAGAAAACTGACAAACAAATTGTAGAGTTATTTACAGATGCTGATTGGGCAGGTGACCGAGAAGATAGGAAATCCACATCTGGATATTGCACATATGTGTGGGGTAACCTAGTCACATGGAGAAGCAAAAAGCAAAGAGTAGTTGCGAGAAGCAGTGCTGAAGCTGAATACAGGGCTGTAGCATTGGGAATTTGTGAGGGAATATGGATAAAACGTGTTCTTGAAGACTTGAGGAAGTCCATAAATCTACCAATCAAGGTCTATTGCGACAACATGGCTGCAATCAACATTGCTCATAATCTAGTTCAACATGATAGAACTAAACATGTCGAGATAGACAGACATTTTATAAGGAAAAAAATTGATGAAGGTATCGTTGATCTAAGATATATTTCTTCTAAAGAACAGACTGCAGACATCCTCACCAAAGGGCTGCCCAAGGACAGATTGGAATATCTGATTGGCAAGTTAAACTTGATTGATATCTATAGTTCAACTTGAGGGGGAGTGTAGAAGCACCAAAGTCAATATGCACCAAAGTCAAGATCCACAAATCAAGGCGACGATGTGTTTCTCTGATTGTACAGTGTTATTCGTATTTTTTCCTTGATTGAACAGTATTATGTCTGATTTACTTCTGTATAAATATATGTAACTCATTCATCTGATAATCAATGAATTCAGTCTTCCTATTTCTCTTCACATACAAAGTGGCCTAGACAGAGAGAAATAAAGATGAACAAAATGAACTGAAAACTTGCCTTCACAAGCATGACTAGTGTAGTAGTATTTTTTCACAAGAAGTATATCTGGTGAAAAACATAACAAGAAAACAAAGAAAGCAATCAAGTTACCAATCAGAATGTTTATATTCAGAGAGAGATATAAAAAAAAAAACATAGGATCTGTGTGAAAAGTGAGTGTCTGATATACATTTACATATTCTTTTGTGTGTGTGATTCTCCAAATGCATTATTGTAGAGAACCAATAGTTACAAACTTTACCTACTCAGTGCTAGCACAGGTTCTCTCAATAACCTTTGAATCTATTCTGTGAGAATTCCTAGACGTAGGAGAACTAGATCCTCTAGAAGAACCAAGTCCAAAGAAACTAAGCTTACTGATCCTTCTTGAGAAAGAACTCATAAATTTTCTTGAACCAGACTTTGCCATATCCCTTTTCAAGAACACATGGTCCTTCTCCAGATCATTTAATCTCATTCTTAACCGAGCTAGCTCTAGTTTTAACTCACGATTTTCTCGTCTCAATGATGCGTAGTTGTCCCGGGGAGACATAGCTGCGCTTAGTGCCCCACTACTCATGCGCCATGACTGGTGCATTGGCCTGGGGTCATCTTCCATAGAGGAGCAGCACAAGGCATTTCTCAACCGTAATTGCTCAAAGTAAAGAACTTGTACTATTGACTGGAGAGGTAGGCGCTCATTTTGGGCAGCGTGAGCCCCGGCTTCTTGTGAAAGCTTCTGGAAATCAAGCAATTTACATAGCTTCTTCTTGTCCAAATCTGATAAGCCTGGATGAGCCTGAGAAAAAGCATTGACAGAAGAATTAAAACAGATGTGGTTACAGAGATTTTAGGGGCCCAATGAGAGTAAAGAGTGAGAAAAAGTCTTTTATGTTAACTAGAATTGAACTATAGGAACTATGTATGTATAGAATCTGTTCATAGACCTGATACTTATAATTTGAACAAAACATAGACCTAATACTATAAACTCTAAAGTGATGTATAGAGAGAAACTCATCTTTGTAACTTCTGTGAGATTGATTGTGTGCTGTGATGACTAAATTTGGAGGTGCTTGGTTCCTCAATTTTACCTTAACATTTTGAGTCAGGAAATGGTATCAAAGTCAAACTCATGTTTTGTCAAAAGTCTAGTATATAAAGGCCTAATGAATATCCCTGGGGCATGTCGCTATAAGGATATCAATTACTGCAGGTTGATTTTTTTGTGAAAGAAATCAAAATATTTCATGGCCTTCATGCTAGATTTAAATTATATGTGATTCAAGAGATAGCATGTCACATAAGTAAGAAAAGTTAATGTCATTTCTCATGCAAGAATTAACTATTGTATCGATAAAACTTTATAAACTACTTTAGGAAGAGAATGGTTAGGCAAGTAGTCTCACTGAAATTGATCAAAAAGCATTTCTGAAATGAATAAACTTTTCCTTTGGATTAACAAAAAACATACTTTCAAATAAATGTCTATGGCTCGATACAGTCCATCATGAACGGTTCGTGCATGTGCTGGCAAGGTTTCTGCAATGACCATAAACTTTGAAAGCTTGAGGTTTGCATCAGGTGCAATTTCAGCAAGGTAATTGTCCACTAATTTTGCCACTTTAACTAATGATGTTTGTGAAGGAGAACGAGGGCCATCGGATTCGAAAACCAAAACATCATCAAGATCATCCTCACTATCATCCTGCTGACAAAAGTTCAACAAAATCCTATGAACTGTGTCCACATCAAATAAGGTATCACCTTCATGCTTGAATGATGGAATCAGAAGATCATCAATAGTGGCAACATCAAGATGTGATCCAATCCTTCTTTCTAAATCAAGTCTAGAAGCAATAGCACAATCAAGCATCACCGAGCTTCGAAGCAGCCCGAAAAGGAAAGCGATTGGAACAACTAGCTTCTCAACTGGTAAAAGGCTGACTATAGTCTCAACCACAAGCTTTTCATGATCAAATAAATCAGAATCAGCTTTAGTCTGGCTTGACGGATTCCACAAGCTAGATTTTTTTGTTAATTCCTTCTGAGCATAACTTACAAGGGAAGCACCAATGCTCTCAGGCCGAACCCCGCGACATTTCATCGCGGTTATGACACGTTGATACATGTCAATGCGAAGAACAGAAAGATCTTCTATCCACCAGTCAGCATCACAATTTGCTTGCCTGCTCATGTGCAGCCTCCCTGAGCTGCTATACTCTAACCTTGAGAAACTAGAAGCTATTTGTTCTGCACAAGTTTTTGAAGCTATCGCTTCAATGCAACGGTTAACGATTTTTAGCTCATCAGCTAGAGGGAGAAGGTTTTCACATTGCTGCAAGACTTCAATGCACATTTCAAGGTTCTTGCAGACAATGCTGTCTAGATATTCCTCGGCCCTGGAGCCGAGGTTGTCTTTTGAGAATTCTTCGGTCATTTCAAGGTAATCAGAAACACAACAGAGCTGAGCAACATTTTTGGATGTTATTTCGAAGTTTATGTTGTAGCAGAATTTTGCAGCCAGCTCAAAGGAGTCAGTACCTCCTGGTAGATTAAGAAGCTGAATTCTTGAGATATCAGAATCCCTATGTTCTGCAACTAAGCTTCGGATTTGCCCACTTCTAGAAACAAGAGGAAACTTCATATAAAGGGAAGAACAATCAGAATCGTTGTGCTGTTCATCAGAATAGAAGTGAGTTCAAATTAACAAGATGGATACTTGCCTTGTGCAAAGAAAATGTTACTCCACTTACATCTATAGTTATATCACTTGGTACATCCCGGAAAATCCTACAAATTGGTTAATGGCCAATATTTCAGAAGAAATAATTTGTTGCAGGAATAAACTTGTGAAGATAAAGACTAACTTAATATTTTAAGAATTCATTGATAAGCTATAAGTTTCTTGACTTGAAGAAAAGAATAGATCTTGATCTGACTAAGTACTTTCCAGCATCAATTACAACAGAATTCATGTGCGTTCTAATAGTATGCACAAGGGTTATTCCTTCACTTACAAGTCCTATATTTTGAGACATAAGTAGTAGCACCTCAATTTTTGTAACAATGACAGGTAGGAAAAACAGGGGAATTCATAAAATACGTGAAAATATACAGAAAAGAAGGATTTAAACAGTGTGTGAGAAGAAAGAAACAGAATTCAGATTGTAAACATATATATGAAGACAAATGATCAGTCTCCCCATTTTGGTCGGTATGGACATTACGGATCACACAACCAACCCAAAGAAGAAGAAGGATTCTTAGTCATTAAAAATTGGAGTTCTAAATTCCAATAACAGTATAATCTAATCAAATGAAGTATCAAACTAACACCACTTGATCACCCTTGAGAAAACTGGAAACAGAGACTAATACTTCACCAGAATGTCAGAACTTGGAAGCTTGGAAAATATATATCAGAAACTCACCCCTCAACAGAAATGTTTTAAGGGAAACAAAAAGAAGAAATAAAACCCTGAAACTTCAATGAATAAAATTCAACCCAAAAATCTGTAACTTTTGGTTCCATGGTATCAAACTTGTCAGCAAGAATTAAAGGATCTAAGTTCAGTTTTCAATCATAGCCAAAATTACCAAAAACAATATTATTCACAAAAAGAAAAAACTAGATGGAATGAGCAAATTAAGCAACAAAAAGCACTTAGAAATCAAGGAACAAAGCACAAACCATTCATTGGATCGATGCCTTGTACTCCTTCCCAAGGACAGCTGCTGCTGCTGCTTATCAGTACGATCCATTAAGAATGAGAAAAGCCAGTGAAATAATATTTAAATGAGATGTCAGAGGAAGATTTAAAATATATATATATAAGTGTAATGGGTTTAAGGTAGTGAAGTGGAGAGAGACAGAGACCCCAAATGGAGATGTTGATATTGGTGAAGTTCTTTGGCCATTTTTATCAAACAGCTGGTGTTCAAACCATATAGATTGTAGTTGTCCAGAGCCATGGGTCCTCACTTGTGTGTGGGCCATACTTTGCTGTTTCAATAATCACCATTTAAATCTGTCTATAATTCAGACTTCATAATATCTTAAACTACAACCAACAAGCCATCGATCGAGATGGTAAGTGGTATTGGCTCATAAGAATGAAAATATAAGTTCGAATCCTAAGAAACACATTTGTTGAAAGAGGAGATAATCTGTTAAACAACATGCACTCTCACTTCTTGAGGTTGCTCGGTTACTTGGCCCCAGTTGAGAAGGCCAGGGTATCACAAAGGAGTCAGATACCGGGTGGTGGGGTTTGCTCTTATAAAAAAAAAATCTTAAATTGCAAGGCCTATAAGTCTAACTATGAGTTTACTGAGAAATAAGACAAAAAAATATAGCAGGAACAACTGAAGTTACCTAACGTAGTCAAAAATGGGAAATTAAAGTTTATTGCTTCAAATTCAACATAACATGTCAGAAATGGAACTGTGAATTAAAATGGAATGGAAGGAAAAAAAGGGTAATATTCCTATTGCGACTGTCATTTATATATACCTTTTCACGTGAAAGAAAACAGAGATAGATAGATAGATACTGGAAAGCAAGAAAACGTCAAAAAGTAGGAAGAACAAGAAAAGAACTTGGGATAGAGACTTAATGAAGTGGGGTATCTAAATGGGGACCCATATGATAATAATTACACAGATACGATATGATATCTTCCACTAACGAATGTAGCTATCTTCTACCATTCCTTCTCATGAAGATGAAAACAAAAAAAGGGTTTTGGAGGGTACAAGTCAAAAAGTCCTTTTTGATTGAGAGACTTATCAATTGGCGCGTGACCATGTTGGGTTGGCAGGAGCACTACAAAGCCATGCACATGTGCATTAGTTAGCTTCTTATACGAACATCAATAATTCTTCATCAACAAGTGATATATTTTTTTCCCCTTGCCCCTGTTTGAAAATTCTGATCACTTGTTCAAGAAGCAAAGCTCATCTCTCATCACAATCATTTTACTGAGCAAAATAATCAAGCCACGGCATCCAGCCTTACTAGTAACTGATTAGTTCAGTTTACGGAAATGTAGGCCCTTAACGAGGGAATTTCACTATCTCCAAATAATTATCACAATTGCATACCTGGGTTTGAATACGAAACCACCGGTTAAGTTGGAACAACCCAGCTGATTAAAGCGCTTATGTCTTTATATATCTTTTCACTTAATCAATTAAACAATTAAAATTAAAAATATCTAAATGGTTGATACCGTTGTTAGTAATAATAATTTGATTCACTTTTTGTTTTAGTCACTATAGTTTCAAATAATTGGTTTTGATCCTTACAGGCTTTTTAACAATTGATCCCTATACTTTGAATGAGTTTTTGTTTTGATCTCTATGCTTAAACTCAAGTTGAATCATTGTGAAACTATAGGGATCAAAACCAACAATTTAAAACTACATGGATCACAACTAATTAGTTCAATCAGATTGTAAAGACAAAGAATAATATCAACCCATACCTAAATTTAAAAAATGGTTTGTTAGAAAAGAGAAATAAGACTTTCAATTAAAATTTAGATTGGAAAATAGCATTAAATGACTAGTTGATCATGTTTGGTGTAAAGTTAAGATCATATAATTGTCTCAGTGGTGATGTTGTCTCCTTTCAGTTCTCTTCATCATGAGTATCTAGAAAATGCTTCAAAAAACGAGCGAGTTCAAGGTGCTCGTAAAGTCCAATGTTTTTCTGTCTACATATATTTACGTATATAGGAGTAGTATATAACAATAAGCTATAACCTAGAGTTATACAATCAGGTCAAACGAATAATCTGTCTTTGACTGACCTGGTACAAGAAGTTAAAGACCCCACTCAACAATATTTCTCTATATATACTATATTTATTGTGTATTTCAATTAAATTCTTCAATTAGTTATGTGTAATTTTATCTTGGGTTAAGGTGTAAATTTGCCTTGGAAGTATTCGCTAAGGAGCAATATTGCCCTGAAAGTTTTTTCTGGTTCAATATCACCCTCAAAGTTTCAAAACTTAACAATCTTGCCTCAAACCGTTAAAAAGCTAATGTTGACAATTAAAAAATTGAAGTTAAAATTTTTTTAATGGTATAGAGCAATATTGCTCCATTTTAATACTTTTGGGGTAATATTAAACCTGAAAAAACTTTCGGGATAACTGTTCTCCTTAACGAAAATTTCTGGAACCAATTTGCACCTCAACCTGTCTATTTTTTTATTTTTAAAATCTCATTAAATGATTAGAAATGTTGTTTCAAATTTTATTGTAATCAAATTTTATTATATGTGATACTAAAAAATACTAATAAATTTCATAACTTCATATTCAAATCCAATTAAATTAATATTAATTCTGAAGTTTGTTGGCTGATAGTGAGGCTAATATTTTTCGAGCACAGTAGTTAAGAGTTGATCAATTCTAATTAGATTTGTTTCATACCTAAAAGCTGAGAATCATTACCAAGGAGCTGTAGGTTGATATGGTATGATGCCTTACTCTATGTAGAAAATAACACAAGTTCAAATCTTGAGAAGCAAACTCGTTGGAAGAGATGAAAACCATTTATACTCTAAGCCTCAAAAGGGAAACCTTTGATCAAATAATAAAAAAAAAAAAAGCTGAGAAATTAAATAAGGAATGAAAACCCAAGCTCCCGCTAGTGACATCAACTTAATTTGGTTAAGATATTAGTTCTTTACTTATTTAGACAGTATTGATGCTGATTTTGCTCCTTTTTTTATTTAGCCTCAAATTAAACAAGTCTGAAGAGCTTGACCAGAAATACAGGAAAATGAAAGATTATAACTGGGAAAAGTTTATGAGTTATAGATGCTAACCATGACATTACATTTCTTTTTAACTCACGACTTTATGGATTATAAGCTAAATCATTACTAATTGGATCAACCTTTGTTAACAATATGTTTAAGTTACACTTTATCATCTTAAATTCTAAATAATCAAAAGGAAGCCATTCAACTTGCTAAGAAGAAGACAGGAGAAGACAAGAGAGATCATTAATTACATAAAATCAACTTACAAAAATGGTAACAACAGATCATTAGTCATTTAATTCCAACAGTAAGATCAGCAAGAAATGGAAAACGTGAATTTAAGAACAACAATTCTAAGAGAGACCAAGTGAATGAGGCAATAAGAAATAAGAATACATGACAAGCCAGAGCGTCTGTTTAATATATCACCACTTGGTCATCCTATGTAAAACTAGACACAGAAAGAATACTCAACACATCATCATAATGTTAGAACTTGAAGCTTGAAATATATATATATATATATATCAGAAGCTATCCCCTAAACAGAAAGAAAGGGCATGACTAACAACCTTAGAATTTGACTATAGGCTTTGATTAACTAAACAAATATTTGAAACAAGAAAGCTAAACTGTTGAGTCCACAAATCTGTCACTTAACAGTTGGAACAAGTTACTACAATCACATATTACACAGTGAACCAAGATTATGAATGTAATGCTTACAAGCTTCCAGTAACAATTATTGTTATAAACAAGGAAATCATAGATATTATACAATATAGCTCGTCTCATTTTTTTATATTACCTATGCAGCAAGCAACATTGGCAATAGTGAAAGATCAAGATGACACAATATACACATAAAGAAACTTTTACAAACACAATACTCAGTGCAGCAATAAGCAAACTGCATAGTTTTTGCTTGTCAGTATCTTCTCTAAACTGTTCTTATATGGAGCCTTTTAAGCAAAAGCAATGCATACTTCTCTGAAATAAAAGTGCTTCCCATGGCTATTCCAAAAGCAAGTCCACCTCCATATCCAATCACAATTACCTTCCAGCCAAATTCAAACAAGTACTCATTATCTTCATCAGTATCTGAAGGGGGAGTTATCACTTGCTCTCCATGATGATCTTCATCACATTTCTTCAACAATCGCATACCACATAATTCTTGATTTCCCTCGAATGAATTGCTTTCAAATGTGTCAAACTGAGGGTTTTGAGGTATTGGACCAGAGAGATGGTTGAAGGACACATTGAGGAATTCAAGGAAGTTCAGTTCTGTAAGTTCTTGAGGAATCTTCCCAGATAAGCTGTTATGGGAAAGGTCTAATGCCTCAAGTTGGGATAACTTTCCCAAAGAAGATGGAATGCCACCAGTGAACAAGTTATTAGACAGATTGAGCAAAACAAGCCCCTCCAAGTCTCCAATGCAATCTGGGATTTTCCCATCAAGTTTGTTGCTTGAGAAATCAACGGCAATGAAAAAGTAAAGCTGTTGGAGCTTCTCGTATACCATGAGCTTGCCTTTGTTGAAAATTCTGAACGAATATGGGTAAGTGAACCTCCAGTAGATTCCTATTTGCTTGTAATAGTGATACCATAGCTCATACTTGAGCTGATTCGTGTTCGAAGCCCTCATGGATGCCCAGTTCTGAACTAATTCTGAAGGCAAATTTCCTGAGAAATCATTATGAGAAAGGTCAATGAGGTGCAGCTTGGGAAATATGCAAGTTCTTGGGGCTCTTATAACTCCAGAAAACTTGTTAGAACGCAGCACAAGAACTTTCAACTCAGGTAGATTTCCCAACCAGAAAGGAAAAGAACCATTGAGTTGATTGTTGCTGACATCAAGATACTCTAACACTCTACATTTGCTCAATGTTTCAGGAACATGACCCTGTAAATTGTTTTGGCTCAGATTAATCAACTTGAGGGCACTTCCTTTCATGAATGTATGAGGAATGAAGCCAGATAACTTACTGTTTCCCAGCTTAAGTGTCAGAAACTTTTTGCTAGAAGCTCCTAAACATGGTGGAATGTTGCCACTTAAATTGTTTTAGGATAATTCAAGGAACTCAAGTGATTTCAGATTGCAGATCAATGGTGGAATTTCTCCAACCAAAAAATTGTTGGAAAGTAATAATATCCAAAAACTTTCCTTCTTAAATATCCAACTTGGGAGGGTACCATGTATTTCATTGCTTGACAAATCAAGTACTTCCAGCTGGTCTTGGCGTTTCAGGATTTCTGGAAATTCATTCATGCTGCAAGAAGCCAAAAGTAATGTTCTTATATTCCTTGGAAGACTTGCATTGAAAGGATTTGATTTGCTAAGGAATGAGAAATTGTTATCTGACAAATGGAGATCAGTTAACATCTTGAAGCTCCCAAAAAACGAGTTAAGTTCTAAATGTCCAAATAAGCGATTTCCTCTCAGAGAAAGGAAGAGCAAATTATCTAGTGAGAAAAATGAGATTGGAATTCTCCTATGAAACTTGTTACTTGAAAGATCCAAATGAACTAATTGAGTGAGGTTTGACAAGGAAGAAGGTAGATTGCCCTTGAAATGGTTATATCCAAGATCCAAATAATTGAGCTTAGTGAGGTTTCTAATGTTTCAAATACAAGTTCCTAAATCCTTTTGAGCTAATGCTGTGTCCACTGCATGCTTCCTTATTAATCGTATGCCATCTCCTGTTCTCAGTGGTGACATTCCATACACAACTTTGTTTCCTTCCAAACCCTTATTTCCTATTGATCCAAAAATCTTTGGTTGTGTCTATTTTGTTTGAGATGTTTGTCCCACTGTTACCAAACTTGATCCTAAATCTCTCAAGTGTGTCTTCCTTGGTTATTCTAGGGTTCAGAAGAGTTATTGGTGCTATTCTCCCAATCTTCGGCTCTATCTTGTGTCTACAGATATTACTTTCCATGAGTCTACTTCATTCTTCTCTGTCTCCATCTTCTGCCCCTACCCCAAGTCTTGATCACCTCTTAGTGTATGAGGTTCGTTCCCCACCAGTGCAAGCGTCTGTGCCGGCACCTGCTCCACCTCTTGTCCATCATGTTTATCAGAGACATCCTAAGGAAAGTAATGTCGATGCTCATATTTCTGGAGAAACACCTAATAGTTGTCCCATGATTCCTAATCCCTTTTTGGACATTGATGATAGTGTGCTATTTGATCAACTACCCAAGGATGTGAAAAAAGGGTTGATCTTGAGAAGATTAAACCGTTTGCCTACCCTGAGAGATATTGAAGGCTGATTGGAAAATTGAACTATATCACGGTAACTCGCCTTGATGTAACCTTTCATGTCAGTATGCTTAGCCAATTCATGACAGCACCAACCATTGCTTAGTAGGAAGCTTTGGAGTATGTCCTACATTATTTGAAGGGCTCACTTGGTCGTGGTATACTCTATACGAATCAAGGCCACACAAAGTTGAATGTTTCTATGATGCAGATCATGTAGGGTCAAAGGCGACTAGGAGGTCTACTACAGGCTATTACGTGCTTGTAGGTGGAAACTTGGTGTTTTGGAGAAGCAAGAAGCAAGACGTGGTATCAAAATCTAGTGTAGAGGCTGAGTATCGAGCCATGTCTCAGTTCGTACAGAAGATTGTGTGGATTCACCAGTTAATAAAGGAGGTCGGTCTTGCCACGTCATTGCCTGCGAAACTGTGGTGTGATAATAAAGCTGCCTTACACATAGCCTCCAACTCCGTGTTCCATGAACGTACGAAACACATTGAGATTGATTGTCACTTTGTACATGATAAGATCAAGGAGAACTTTATCTCTACAGGACATATGCCGTCTAGTGATCAATTGAGTGATTTTTTGACTAAGGCCTTGAATGACACTCGGGTTGACCATCTCTGTAATAAGTTGGGCTTGATTAACATCTATGCTTCAACTTGAGGGGGAGTGTTAGGAAATAATGTAAATATCTTAGAAGTAATTAGTATCCCACATAATCAGGAATATTTAGTATCCCACATAATCGAGGATTATGATTAATATCAATCACCATAATGAGCCATTAATCCTAAGGCTCCTATCTTGTATATAAATACCCTATTGTATACATGAATGAGAATAATCTAATTTACATTACATTATAGTTATAAATAAGGAATTCATAGATTCTACCGCTGCTGCACTTTACTTTAATGATTTCATTAGTTAATCCCGTGAATAGAGTGAAATATGGGTCGGCCTATGGCAATACATATTATACAATAGTCCATTTCATTTTTTGTATTATACAGCATGCAACATAGGTAAACATGAAAGATTAAGCTGACAAAATAACAAAGAAACTCTTGCAAACACTACTGAGTGCAGCAATAAGCAAACTGCATAGTTTTTGTTTGGCAGTATCTTCTCTAAACTCTTCTTATATGGAGCCTTTTAAGAAGAAGAAATGCATACTTCTCTGAAATAAAAGTGCTCCCCATAGCCGTTCCAAAAGCAAGTCCACCTCCATATCCAATCACAATTACCTTCCAGTCAAATTCAAACAAGGACTCATCATCTTTATCATCAGAAGCTGAAGGGGGAGCAATCACATGCTCTCCATGATGATCTTCACATTTCTTCAACAATTGCATGCCACATAATCCTTGATTTCCCTCGAAGGACTTGCTTTCAAATGTGTCAAACTGAGGGTTTTGAGGTATTGGGCCAGAGAGATGGTTGAAAGACACGTTGAGAAATTCAAGGAAGCTGAGTTTTGTAAACTCTTGAGAAATCTTCCCTGATAAACTGTTGTGGGAGAGGTCTAATGCCTCGAGCTGAGATAACTTTCCCAAAGAAGATGGAATGCTACCAGTGAACAAGTTATTGGACAAATTGAGCAAAACAAGCCCCTTCAAGTCACCAATGCTCTCTGGGATTTCTCCACTGAGCTTGTTGCTTGAGAGATCGATGACTATAAAGAAGTAAAGTTGTTGGAGCTTCTCATAGACCATGAGCTTGCCTTTGTTGAAAATTGTGAACGAATAAGGATAATTTATGGTCCAGTAGCTTCTCTGGATTTTGGAATAGTGAGACCAGGGCTCATACTTGAGCTGACTTGAGTTGAAAGCCCCCATGGATGCCCAGTTCTGAATTAACTCTGAAGGCAAATTTCCTAAGAAATTATTTTGAGAAAGGTCAATGATGTGCAGCTTGGGAAATGTGCAAGTTCTCGGTGCACTTATAACTCCAGAAAACTTATTAGAACGTAGCAAGAGGACTTTCAACTCAGGAAGATTTCCCAACCAGAAAGGAAAAGAACCATTGATTTGGTTGTTGCTGACATCAAGATACTCTAACATTCTACAATTGCTCAATGTTTCAGGAACCTGACCCTGTATATTGTTTTGGCCAAGATCAATCATCTTGAGGGAACTTCCTTTCATGAATGTATGAGGACAGAAACCAGACAACTTGTTGTTTCCCAGATTGAGTGTCTGCAACTTTTTGCTGAAAGTTCCTAAACATGGTGGAATGTTGCCACTGAAATTGTTATAGGATAATTCAAGGAACTCAAGTGATTTCATATTGCAGATCAGTGGTGAAATTTCTCCAATAAAAGAACTGTTGAAAAGTAATAATAACCAAAGATTTTCCTTTCCATATATCCAACTTGGGAGGGTACCTTGAATTTTATTGTTTGACAGGTCAAGTTCTTCCAGCTGGTCCATGTCTTTCAGAATTTCTGGGAACTCATTCATTCTGCAGGAAGCCAAAATTAATATTCTAACATTCATGGTAAGACTTACATTGAATGTACCTGGCTTACTAAGCAATGATAGATTGTTATCTGACAAACAGAGAATGTATAGCATCTTGAAGCTCCTGAAAAACATGTTAAGTTCTAATTGCCCAAACAAGTGATTTCTTCTCATATCCATATAGCTGAGATTCTCCAGAGAGAAAATTGAGAGTGGTATTTTCCCGTGAAGCTTGTTGTATGAAACATTCAGAAGAACTAATTGGGTGATATTTGACAAGGAAGAAGGTAGATTTCCCTTAAAATGGTTATATGCAAGATCCAAATAAATGAGCTTAGTGAGGTTTCCAATTGAATCTGGCAGATTCCCTTGGAAGCCTGCACCTTGGAGTCTTAAAAACTTCAAGGGCCCACTTGAGTGAAACTCAGGCAAATACCCAGTGATACCCTGATTTGCTCCCACATCGAGATACTCCAAATTTGGAAGATGAAATATTCCTATGGGAAATTCACCATACACTCCAGTACTGAGCAGACAAAGATATTCCAAAGAAGACAGATTGGTGAGTGTACTAGGTATTGGAGATGAGATGTTAATATAGTCAAGAGAAAGTACTTTCAAATTAGTTAAGTTTTGAACAATGCTTCTCAGGTTTTGCTTCTTGAAATGCAGAAGATATATTGGAGGAGATGATGTGACATAGTTACAGCACAATTCAAGAACCAACAAGTTGGATAGTTGTGAAATCTCTTCAGGGATGTGTCCAGAAAATTTGGACCAGGAAAGGTCCAAATGGGTAAGCCTTGAAAGATGGGCTAAGCTTGATGGGATATGAGAAAAATTGAAGTGATTATCAGAAAGGTTAAGCCTTTGAAGTTGTGAAAGGTGAAAGAGAGTACTGTTAGACCCAATGGAACCATAAATCTGACTGCTGCTAATGTCAAGTGTAGAAGCACCGAAAGTCAAGATCCGCAATTATAGGCAGTAATTAGTCTTGATTGTACAGTGTTGTGTTGAAACATATTCCAATATTTTATTCTATCTTATGTGTATATATGCGTATGTAATCTATCAAGGAATACACAATAAAGAATTCAGTCTTCCTATTTCTCTTCATGGTATCAGAGAACTAGGAGAGAATAGGAATTATAATTCATACCAGAATTCTCCAAGAAGCCCTCTGATTAATCAGAATCAGCATTGGCATTTTAGCAATTCTGGTTCACGCCTCTGAGTTCTCCACTTTGTCAGAACCAGTATTGGCGTCAACTAGTTCTGGTATATTGTCGACAACACCGTCAGAAACGTCTAAGTTGTTGACGTCGACGACATCGACAACCATCTCCGGTATATTGTCGGAATCCTCCAAGCACTGACCCACTTCGATTTCCGATCTTGGAATTCCAAGTAGTCGCCGGTGTTCTGTTCCGCTTTCAGATTTTGCTTCGCTCCGCCGACCGACCAGGTGTAGCCACCAACCCACTCGTCGCCGGGATTCTTAAGTCGATATTCGATCCATTCCACCTACAGTCGTTTCTGGTGCTCTCTCGTTCTGTCACTGCAGAACTGCTGTCAGCAGTAGTGATCTCTCCGTCCTGATAGTCACCCAGCAGCTGCAGATCTCTCTGTCACTGATCTCGCCTGCCTCTCAAAGCTTCCATTGATTTTTTTTCCAGTGCTCTCAGCTCTCTTTCCTCTCACGCCTCTCATTTCTCTTCTTTATTAAAAATACTGAACTTGTTCACGAGGGAGCCGAGGAAAGGAAAAGGAAAAGAGAAAGAAAAGGAGGAAAAAAGAGAAAAGAGGAAGAAAAGGAAAAAAAAGGAAGGAATCCAAGAAAAAAAAAAGGAGATAGTACTATTCACAGGCACTGTTCACTGGTGCTGTTTTGTCCGTGACGCTTCAGTATTCAACTGTATTGTTGATCAAGGCTATCGGTACTGTTTACTGTTCATCACGTACTATTCACTGCTACTATTCATCGGCACTGTTTACTGTTACTGTTCATCACGTACTATTCATTGGTGCTATTCATCCGTACTATTCATCAACGGTACTGTTTCATACTACTCACGGTGTAGTTCCCTATCAGCACCAACGACCATTGTAGCTTGTTTCTTCATTTCCAAATTGGTCAATATGTCTATAGTTTCTAATGCCTCTTCCTGTATGACACGATCTGGTTCTAATAACATCTCTATTGTTCGAACCATAGAACAAAGAGATTCTAAAGGTCGTCCACTCTGTGATCATTGCCAAAAACAGGGGCACACAAAGGACACTTGCTGGAACCTCTATGGTAAACCTATTGACTGGAAGCCGAAAAAAGGGCAAGACAGAGGTTACGTGGCTGAAGCTTCCAAGGAATCATCCCAAAGTGACAAACTGCACAAAATCATGGAAATGCTAGCCACACTACAAACTATGACAAAGCCTGCTGCCATAGTAGTCAGGAGAGGTAATTTCTTTCAAGCCTTGACTATGATAAAAGAACTATGTACAGGGAATTGTTGGATTGTTGACTCAGGTGCCTCGGATCATATGACTGACAATAAGGCTCTCTTCTCATCCTATACTCCTATTACCAAAGGAGTGACAGTGCGAATTGCTGATAACTCAGAGTCTATTGTAACTGGAATTGGTTCCATCAAAATCTCAGCTACACTCACTCTTCACTCAGTATTACATGTTCCAAAGTTGAAGTGTAATTTACTATCTGTGAGCAAATTAGCTAATGATGAACGATGTCAAGTTAACTTCTTTGCTACTCACTGTCTTTTTCAAGATCTGCTGACAGGGACGGCGATTGGGAGTGCAAAAGAGCTTGATGGTCTCTATTACCTTGATGAAAGTGATAGTCATCAGATTAAATCTTGCAATAAAGTGTCTCTCCCTAGCACTAATGACTTAGAGTTATGGCACAAACGTTTAGGTCATCCAAATTTAAATTACATGACTCAAATGTTTCCATCCCTCGTTCCTCATAAAATCACCTCTGATTTTCATTGTGATTCATGTGAAAAGGCTAAGCATCATCGTACTTCATTTCCAAAAATCCCATACCAAGCATCAAAACCTTTTTCCATAATTCACAGTGACTTATGGGGACCATCCCGTACTCCAAACCGATCCAAAACAAAATGGTTCATCACATTTATCGATGATCATACACGTGTCTATTGGGTCTACTTGTTGAAGGATAAAACAGAAGTGTATCAAACATTCCTTAACTTCTACAATATGATCCAAACCCAATTCCAAACCCAAATCCAGATCCTGCACACCGATAATGGGACTGAATACTTCAATCAGGTCCTGTCTACCTTCTTGACCGAAAATGGCATTGTTCACAAAAGTACTTGTCCCAATACGCCTCAACAGAATGGTATTGCTGAACGAAAGAATCGCCATATTCTCGAGATTACCAGAGCCATCATGTTTAGCAGTAATGTTCCTAAATATCATTGGGATGATGCTGTCCTTACTGCCACATTTCTCATTAACCGAATGCCAAGCCGACCACTGTCTTACAAAACACCACTTCAACTCCTCCACAAATACTATAACCTCCCATACCTTGAAAACACTCTACCACTCCGGGTGTTTGGTTGCACATCATACGTTCACCTCCATCACACCAATAAACTTGACCCTAAAGCCCTTCGGTGTATCTTCCTTGGTTATTCTCATTCCCAGAAAGGATATAAGTGTTATGATCCGATCTCCAAACGTTTATTTATCACCTGTGATGTCACCTTTCTTGAAAATACACCCTATTATGCCTTGTCTGCAATTCAGGGGGAGAGAGATGGTGAATTTCAGACAAAAGAAACACTAAAGGATGACCAAACAGTCACAATTTATACACCTGCCCACACAGAACCTAATCCTGATACCTCTGATACTCTTGATAATCCTGATACCTCTGATGCTCCTGATAACAACCTTGATATCCCTGATAATCCTGACAACCTTGATAACTCTGATAATGTGCCAAATCCAGGGGGAGACACAAATATGTGGGGTAATACCTATATACGACGACACAAAAGAGGTAATGAGCCACATGTTATTAGCACTCACCAGGAGTCGATACCAGTGGCAAGTCCAGGAGAAACAGAAGATTCTGATCTTAATCTTCCCATTGCAGTGCGAAAACAACCTAGACAACCCAAATCATCTACTAGATATCCCATTGAGAAATTCGTCTCCTATAAGGCCCTTTCATCTAAATACAATGCATTTGTATCTCATCTTGATAGAATTAGGATACCAGACACTATTGATGAAGCTATGGCTATTCCTGAATGGAGACAAGCTGTCTTGGAGGAAATGGAAGCTCTTAAGCATAATAAAACATGGGATGTAGTAGATCTACCACGAGGGAAGAAGCCTGTTGGGTGCAAATGGGTGTTCACTCCTAAGTATAAAGCAGATGGAACTCTTGAGAAATACAAAGCTAGATTGGTTGCAAAAGGCTTCACGCAAGTATATGGGGAAGATTACACTGAAACGTTTGCTCCAGTAGCCAAGTTAAATACCATCAGAATTCTCTTATCTATTGCAGTGAATTTAGATTGGAATCTGAACCAACTCGATGTAAAAAATGCTTTCCTCAATGGAGAACTCAAGGAAGAGGTGTATATGAAGTTACCTCCAGGGTTCCCAGGAAAAAAGGCTAACCAAGTCTGCAAGTTAAAAAGGTCGTTATATGGGTTAAAGCAATCTCCGCGTGCTTGGTTTGACAGATTCACCCGAGTTCTGAAGAGATATGGTTATACTCAGGGGCAGAGTGATCATACCTTGTTCTTTAAACATCATAAAGGCAAGATGGCTGTTCTAGCAGTATATGTTGATGATATAATCCTTACTGGAGATGATGAGGTAGAGATCAATCAGATCAAGGGAGCACTTACACGGGAATTCCAAGTCAAAGATCTTGGAGAGATGAAGTACTTTCTTGGGATGGAAGTTGCTCGGTCGAAAGGTGGTATCTATATTTCTCAAAGAAAGTATATACTGGATCTCTTGAAGGAAACAAGGATGACAGGCTGCAGACCTAGTAACACACCTATTCGAGTTGATAAAATAAATGAAGAAGCAGACATTGGTAAAGCTGTGGACATAGGAAACTACCAACGAATGGTAGGAAAATTAATATACTTGTCCCATACCAGACCCGATATTGCATTTGCCGTTAGTATGGTCAGTCAGCACTCCCATAATCCTACACAGAAGCATCTAAATGAAGTATACCGGATCCTTCGTTATTTGAAGGGATCTCCGGGACGTGGCTTACTGTTCAAAAAGACTGATAAACGAAATATAGAATTGTTTACAGATGCTGATTGGGCAGGTGATCAAGATGATAGGAAATCCACATCTGGATATTGTACGTATATATGGGGTAACTTGGTCACATGGAGAAGTAAAAAGCAAAGTGTAGTTGCAAGAAGCAGTGCTGAGGCTGAATACCGAGCTGTGTCACTTGGGATTTGTGAAGGCATATGGATAAAACGTGTTCTTGAAGATGTAAAGGAATGCATAAATCTACCGATCAAAGTCTATTGTGATAATATGGCTGCAATCAATATTGCTCATAATCCAGTTCAACATGATAGAACCAAACATGTCGAGATAGACAGACATTTTATAAGGGAAAAAGTTGATGAGGGTATCATTGATCTGAGGTACATACCCTCTAAAGAACAAACCTCGGACATCCTCACTAAAGGATTGCCCAAGGACAGATTTGAGTATCTGATTGGCAAGTTGAACTTGATTAATATCTACAGTCCAACTTGAGGGGGAGTGTAGAAGCACCGAAAGTCAAGATCCGCAATTATAGGCAGTAATTAGTCTTGATTGTACAGTGTTGTGTTGAAACATATTCCAATATTTTATTCTATCTTATGTGTATATATGCGTATGTAATCTATCAAGGAATACACAATAAAGAATTCAGTCTTCCTATTTCTCTTCATCAAGGCCAATCACATGACCTGTTTGCTCATCACATTTCACACCAAGCCATGAGCAGCAATCTGAGTTAGGAATCCAAGAATTTGTTTTTGGATAACTGAGAGAACTTTGAGAAGCAAACTTAGTGATGACAAAGCTTTGTTTAAGTTGCAGTAAGGCAGAACTTTCAGCTTCATGACATGGTGAAGGCTGCACAAAAACAAACCAGTTAATGAATGTAAATGTGTACAGAAAATAAAGAGGAAGATTAAACATTGATATATTAAGGAACCAAGACAGTCCCATATGCAAAACTTGAGCTCAAAATTAGAGAGTAGAGAGATATATGAACAATGATGCAAACCAGTCAGGTTTTATATGCAAGAGATATTGGCCTTTTGTGCATGAATGTCCAAACACATGGTGATACTCTTGACTAATTTGTATGGTGAAGAATGAGACCTTATCCGTTTGATACGTATTGTCTACATTTGGTTTTATTTTCTAGTCAAGTCCTCTATCAGTTATGGCATCTCACAACTTTCCAAGTTTGGTGGTGTGGATTGAAGGTATCAAAAATTTCAAAACACATGGCGGTCTTATTGTCCTTTTTTGTTGAATATTGTGTACATGGTAAGGATTATAAGCTGATTCTATAATTTATGAAACAGTGATTCAAGTCCACGGTGTTGTGGAAGAAAAAGACAACGACTAGGTGGAAAAACTTCTTCATGAAATGATTGATCTAGGCTTCTTAAAAACACATGTTGATGTTGAACAAGCATGAACGGTTAGCACATGCCCATATATTTTTGTGTGGAGAAGTTGTTATACGTATGACTACTTTGAGCTCTCAGTTCTTGAACCAGTGACTGTGATTATTTTAATAAGTCTGAAATATTGCCTAAGAAGGAACTACATAATCTTACATCCAGTTTATATGTTATTGCTATTTATATGATGGTCTTATGTGCTTATTGTGATCCCTAATTGTGGCAGTTGCTCAATTTTTTCTCCTCATTGAGGTTTGTTTTCTTTTTCTCCTTTGCTAGAAACAGAGTTGGCTAGTGCAACTTGTTACTGCCATGTGGGTAAGATGGACTTTGCTTTCTCTATGTTGGAAAAGAACTTTCGATGGGTAGGCAACCTGATATAAGAATGATGGAGATAATATACTGGTTTGTTGCAGTTAGCTATGGAGTCTTAAATGATGGGTTGTGAAAATTATTGCCATGGAAGATAGAGAGATATTAGGAACTCAGCCTAATGTAGTCAAGTACAACACAATCATTGTTGCCCTCTTAAAAAAGATGAACTTGTAACTGAGACAGGAGATTTGTATTATGAAATGGTTGACCCAGAAATATCTCCTGACACTGTGTCATTTAGCTCTAATTCATGGATTTTTACATCATGGGTCAAGAGCACCAAGCTACTCCTCCTAGCTAGAAAAATTCTTGGTCTATAATATAACTCTTTTATCATGTACTAAATGAGTTGGAGTGATATCTATTGAGGAAAAATTGGTAGAAAATTGTTTGAAGTGATTTGAACACGTTTAAAGAAGGCCATTGGATGAGCAGATGAAGTGGGTTAATTAAGTAGTATGGAGTCCTCTAAAAAGAGATGAAGGTAAAGGAAGACTAAAACGAATGCTCAATGAAGTTATAGAACGAGATCTTTTTGTTAATAATATCTAAGGATCTAGTTTTGATCGAGTATAATGACACCTACTATCCATATAGCCGACCTTACTTAGTAAGATAATGCTTTATTGTTGTCGTATAAGTTATTTGATGGGTCATTAATGAAACTTTTCCATATATCACTCCTATTAACAACTTAGCAGGAGAAAACTTGAAGTATAATGTAGTGTTTCTCAGTACTTTTAAATATGAGTAAAGTTGAAAAAAGTCTTATTTTCAGATAAAGTTAATAAGTTATCTACCTCTCTTTAGTTCTAATGAGATGATTGGAGGTGATTTATAATATATTGATTGACGCATGTGGTAAAGAAGGAAGAATCACACAAGCTCAAGCTTGGATGGCCCAGAAACACAGTAAATTGCTTGGCTTTTAAAATTATTAATTTTTTATACCAAGAAAATATTTATTTTTAAATAGATTTATTCAAAGTAATCTTTTAAACTCAAGTATTGGTTATAAAAATATTATAAATTTTATTATATTTCTCGTAGTAATTTGTGGAACTTTGAATATTAGATGAATTAGGGATTTTTTATATATAGTGAGGGATGATGAATCAGTATAAATAAAACATTTTTTTAATATAATACTTAATAAATAATGTTATTTTAGAAATATTTTGAAATTTGATAATTCAAATTTAAATTACTGCCTCAGGTGGAAAAAATAAAAGAAAAACCAGCAAGCTGTTGCTTGAGACGATAAAGAGCTTGTTTCGATAAGGAGGAGAACACAAGTTCGAATCCCAAAAAGCATATTTATTGGGAGAGGTGAAAATTCTTTGGACTCTAAGGCTGTGTTTGGTTGGAAGTTTTGTTCGGTTAGGTTGGGTTAGGGGAGGGTTGGAGATTAAAAATGAGTGTTTGATTAAAAGGAGGTTAGGTGAAGAGTGGGAGGAGTTTTGTCTTTTAATGGTAACCTCACCCCTTTTATAAAACCTTCAAATTTAGGGGTTTTTCAAGGTTAGAGAATATTTATGTCTCACTTTGACTAAATTATCCATAGCATTTTTTTATATTTCCACCACTGCGCTTGCCTGCCTATCGGACAAACACACCAATGGTCGTTGCCTCAATTCGCCTTCCTTCTTCACTCACCTCTCCCTCCCCACACATTTCGATTCTCATGGCGTAGATCTGCTCCTTCACTTCCCTCATATTCCCTTCCTCTCTTAAGACCTTTTCTCCAGGTTCGTCTTCGCTCCAGTAAGTCCTACCTTAAGTCGGTTTGTTCCTATTGTTTATTGAGTTGACTGAGTTGCTCGAAACTGTTCTTTGAGGATTTCGGAAGACCAATAGATGTCTTGAAATGCTTAGACTTCAATATTTGAATATAACACACGTTTTGGGTAGAGTTTAGAATTGAGGAAATAGGTGAAGATTGTTATGTCATTGCTGCTGAAGACACAATTTTGCTTGGATGAATTCATTATAGATTTTTCTTTAATTTTTTTAATCACATAAAATATATATAAATTTAATTTTTTTAATGATCATCAAACTTACACCATAAATTCACACTATAAACTTACCCATGGACTATAGTGATATTTTTTAAAAATAACTTTATTTAATATTGAAAAAAAGAGGAAAAAATTACTCTTAGATCTCATACAATACCTTAAAAAATAATAGAACATTCTCAAAAATAATTGAATTATTGCAGAGTTTTATAAGCCTTAATTATAAATGTACAACAAAATTTATTTACAGTAACTCAATAAGGTTTTCAAAGAATTTTACGATGTTAAATGATTGGAAAAAAAAGATAAAAAGAATTTTGAAATTATAAATTTCTAAATCAGGTTTATTATTAAGAATTGATAAAAAAAATGATAAAAATTGATAAGTAATTTATAATTTATTTTTTTAAAAAATACTGATTTGAAATTTTATAAATTCAAAGTTTTTTATTTTCTGTTTTTTTTCCTAAGTAATTTCCCCAAAATTCAACAAGAAGGAAAGTGATGAAAGTTTGGGACTTGGAACTTCCGGATTCAACAAGGCGGGAGAGAGAGTGAAGAATAACACTCGCTTTTGAGAAAGCTCTGGAGATCAAAGTTTGGGACTTCGAACTTCGGATTCAACGAGGCCGAAAAGAAAATGAAGAAAAACACTCGCCTTTGAGAAACTCTTGAGATCAAACTTTGGGACTTGGAACTTCAGAAATGGCGAGAAAGATGGAGCCGCGACAGAAGAGCCGGAGTGGAAAGTGGCAATACATATGGCCAATGTGGTTGACGCTGTTACTTCATGTCCTCGCCATTTTCCTATTCACTAGAGGCTTTCTGCTTACTAGAACCGAGCTTCCTTACTACAGCAATTGCTCTGACATTTCCCAGTCCCCTTGCTTTTCTTCTTCGGATCACTTGAACCGCACCACTAATTCTTCAGCTGGGTCTTGTTGGACTAAACCCGCTATAAACCGTGTGGTTATTATTGTTCTTGATGCTCTCAGGTATGTTGTTCTTTCATTCTTCTATGAATCTTCCATGTCACCTGATTATTTTTTGGGAGTTGTCCAGGTTCCTCTTTCTATGACTTAATTGTCACGATTATGGTTTGGATGCGTTTGACTTTGTCTATCCCTTTTCAGGTTTGATTTTGTCGCTCCCAGTTCATTCTTTCCTGGTCAGTTATCTAATGCTACCTTCTCATTTCACTCTTCTTCTCTTTTCCTGCAATTTGTTGGCGTGAATTCATATCATCTGTGGGTTTCTCTGCTTGTGTGCGGGTAGTTGTATATATCATAGTCCTCATTTTTTCCTTGAAGTTGATACAACTGTGGGGCGGGCTTATGAAAAAGGGGTAATGAAGGGTTGAATAAACCAGTATTATTTGCCTATGGAATAGGTTCTTTGTTACCTTATTACAAATTTTTAGATTGACCATGAATTGCAGCTTTACTATAGTTTCATTACATGCTTCAGAAGCTAAGCCATGGATGGATAAACTACAAGTATTGAAGATGGTGTCTTCTAGAAATGGATCATCCGCTAGAATATTTAAAGCCTTTGCTGATCCACCTACAACAAGTTTGCAGCGATTGAAGGTGAAATTAGTTGCTTTCTTTTTATAGCAGTGTAATAATAAATATCTTCTGATAATCATGAATAAAATGTGAGTTCTCCCATGAAGTGGTAACTATGTGCTATGGCCCTATAAACTAGTCTTTTTTTCTTCTTTGGATTCTTATGGATCTGTGCATCTTTTTACAGACTCTAGATGTTAACACTTTACATTTTTGGCCTTATTTTGCCTTATGCTTATGCTTATTTACTGCGTTTACATGATGAATTATCTACTATCTTACATATGATGCGACATCTTGAAGGAACATACAAATCTTTTGTTATATCTAAGGTATTTCCCACGATGGGAAACCTGTCCTTATTTCCATTCCTATCATATAATCTTAGTGGCAGTCTAAGTTTTCAGACTTATTTGTTTCTTTTTGGCTTTCAATCTTTAAGTAAATTTAATTAGATGTTACTACTTTGGCTTTTTCAGTGTGGTCTTAGATTTTGCATTGTCCTTTGGTGCATCATGGGGTAATATTCTAATGCATACATCAAGAAGAAACAAATCCGCAACCAGGAATTTGGGGTAATTTAAAATTTATCTGTAATTTAGGGTTATCAATTGATGTTCTCAAGTCTAGGAATATTTCATGCTAGAGTAGATTTTGTTTAGATATCTATTGGGTGGCAGATTATTGAGTTGTTTATCATATAATATTTATGTGCACTATACCATGCCTCTAAGGGCCCTTTTTGAAATATTGTGCCGCGCACAACTAGTAATTATGGCTATGTGATACAAGGTTTTGGAATTTGATAAACATCTTTACTTTCAAGTGTAGTAGCTCAAAAGTTGTGGATTAGGCTTCTAGGTGAACATTGGATTGACTTTTTGGCTTTGGAAGAGAAAAGGGAGTGTAAAGCATTGTGGAGCTGAGTTTGTTTTTTTTTCCTGTTCGTTTTTGTGGTGCATTTGGAGAAGGTGAGCCTTAGAGCAATTGCTATGTGATCTAGAGGTCACAGGTTCAAATCCTGGAAATAGCTTGATGTACTTATGTAATTATTGATAGAAGTGTAGAAAGAATATAGGTAGAAGAAGAATAGCGATTAGGGAAGAAGGTGAATTAAGAGGGTTAGAAGACAAGAAGAGAGGAGTCAAGAGATAGAGAAACAAAGTGGTAAAAGAGAATTTCTGTGTAACACTCAATATCATTCATAATTATTGGACTCAGAGGACACTGAATAACTCTCAATCACTTGTGTATTCATTAGAAATCAACTACACTATATATAGGACTCAAACAGAACAATTATCGGTGAGCCCTAAATGAGAGAGATTACAAAATAAAATCATTTCCTACACTAGCTAGACAGTAATAAGGAGATATGACAAGGCTAATATCATGGGATTACAATCATGCTAGAGTCATGGGATCACAATCATGAGTTGATTTCCTACACTCCCCCTCAAGCTAGAGAACATATGTCAATCATTCCTAGCTTACACTGAAATCCTTCAAACTTAGCTTTGCCTAGTGGTTTGGTCATTACATCTGCAATTTGATCTGCAGATTGTATGTAGGATAGGTTCATAATGCCTGCTTTGACCTTCTCTTTAATAAAGCGTCTGTTTATCTTAACATGCTTCTTTTGATCATGATAAACAGGGTTTCTCATCATCTCAATGCTGGCTTTGTTGTCATACTAGACCTGCATGGGGCCCTCGTATGGAATTCCCAATTCTTTCAGTAGCCTGATAACCCAGAGTCCTTCACAACTCTCAGTTCTGCTTCTGCACTGCTCTTTCAAACTACAGTTTGCTTCTTGCTTCTCCATGTCACCAAATTTCCCCACACATATGTGCAGTACCCTGAAGTTGACCTTCTAGTTTCCCTGTCTCTTGTATGGTTTGCATCGGTGTAGATTTCTAAGTTTCTGGCCGTGTTCTTCTTGAAGAAGATTCCTCTTCTTGGGTTAAGCTTCAGATAACTCAGTCATGTGCTCTTCCTGTGGTTGATGCATGAATTAACTTACTATTTCAACTGCATAGCTGATATCCGGATGTGTGTGGGTTAGGTATATCAACTTCCCTACAAGTCGTTTGTATTGTTCAGAGTCAACTAGGATACCATTCTCTTTGATCTCTAGGCAACAGCCTTCTTCCATCGGTGTTCCTTCAGGTTGTACCCCTAACATTCCTGTCTCATGCAACAGATCTAGGGTATACTTCCGATGGGATACATTGATTCCCTTTTTGTTTTTGCCACTTCCATGCCCAAGAAGTATCTCATTTGGCTAAGATCCTTGACCTGGAATTCATTGGACAGATCCTTCTTTAGTTGGGCAATTGAAATCTCATCATTTCCTCTAATGACTATATCATCAACATAGACTATCACGATAGTGATTCTTCTATCATCATGTTTGATAAACAGTGTGTCATTTGCTTGCCCTTGTCTGTACCCAAGTTTCTTTATTGCTTTGTTGAATCGACCAAACCATGCCCTTTGGGATTGTTTTAGTCTATACAGTGACTTGTTAAGCTTACAGACTGAGCCACTTGGACCTAGGACTCCATCTGGAACCTTCATATAGACTTCTTCCTCCAAGTCACCATTCAGAAATGCGTTCTTTACATCTAATTGGTGTAGTGACCAATCCAAGTTAGCTGCAATTGACAATAGTATTTGGATTGTGTTAAATTTGGCTACTGCAGCAAAGTTCTCTTGGTAATCAAAGAAGGATATGTCTGAACCAGCACCTGTGAGTGGTGAACCAGTGCTCTGATACCATATTAGACTCAGAGGACACTGAATAACTCTCAATCACTTGTGTATTCATTAGAAATCAACTACACTATATATAGGACTCAAATAGAGCAATCATCGATGAGCCCTAAATGAGAGAGATTACAAAATAAAATCATTTCCTAAACTAGCTAGACAGTAATCAAGAGATATGACAAGGCTAATATCATGGGATTACAATCATTCTGGAATCATGGGATCACAATCATGAGTTTATTTCTTACAATAATCTGTATATTACAATTCTGATAGCCTATTTATAGGCTTAGGAAAATAAGCCAGGGATCATTAGGCGCTAATCAGGTAAGCGCCTAACTTTAACTAATTCACTAACGGCTATTCCTCTAACTAACAATAACTAACATTTAATTTTGAATTGCAATGATACATCACTACCTCTCCACTTGCGGGGTAAGACTGCATACATCTGACCCTCTCTAGACCCCATCTAGTGGGAGTCTTGTGCACTAGGTCTCCCTTTTTTGTGGTGCATTTAGGGATTGAATTGCTTGCATTTTTGTAATAGGTACTTACCTTTGCACTGCCCTGTGGACATGATAATTTTCATATCTTTTTATGGGCCTTAGACCCTTTTTTCCTGTAGTTTTCTATATTTAACATGCAGGGAGAAAGAGAGTATAAAGAAGAGTCAAGAATGAGGGAAAGTTTGAGAGTTGGTTCTCAAGCAAAGTATTCAATTGTATGAAGGGCACATGGATTCTGTTATTCACTGCTACATAGTGGTAACAGAATGAAAATATCACTCACATGATACAGAACAATATTTACAAAAGAATAGTAATACAACACTATTAGGTGCAACCACATGCCTCACTGATCCACCATAGAGGGACTGGGATGCTTCTTGGAGCTTATGTAGTTATCATATTATCTGCTTTAATTGTTTGCAGTCAAAGATGATACCTGATCCTCCGGTGTTTCATTTTTCCTTTCCACTTTTATGAAAGTCCTTCGCTGTTAAAATGTGAGAAAATTTATGGCTCTGTTTTTGGCTCCTTCCTTTGGGTAGGGCTTGACAACTGGGGGACTACCTACTTTTGTAGATGTTGGGAATAGCTTTGGTGCACCAGCAATTGTTGAAGATAACCTAATACATCAGGTAGGATTTTTCTTCTCTTACCTCTATTGTAATACTAAGTTGTTGTACTCACGTAATTTCATTTTACTTTGAGAGGCCTGAAGGTTGTTCTTATCTAAATTTCTAAATTCAAATTACTTACAGTTGGTTCAGAACGGGAAGAAAGTTCTTATGATGGGGGATGACACATGGACACAATTGTTTCCTCATCATTTTGAAAGATCATATCCATACCCTTCTTTCAACGTTAAAGATCTTGATACGGTATGACATGATATTATTTTTAATTTTGAAAGAATGCCATATAATAGTTAGATTTTACTTTGGGGTGATCTTTTAATCCTTAAACTTCTGAGTGAAATGTGTTGTTGCTTTTTATTCAATGATTAGGCATAAAATTTGTTCATTTCATTTATAGTTTTAGTCACCCTAACATAATGTTGGCTATCCTCCAGGTTGACAATGGATGCATTGACCACCTTATTCCATCTCTTTATGAGGAAGATTGGGATGTTCTTATTTCACATTTTCTTGGAGTGGTATGGTTGATATCTTTCATTGAAGAATATATTTGTCTTTCTACAATGTTTTCTTTTGTTTGTTTGTGTGGTTAAACTTATGGGGGTGAGCCTTGGTGTAGCGGTAAGGTTGTTGCCATGTGACCTGGAGGTCACGGGTTCAAATCCTGGAAGCAGCCTCTCCGCTTGCGGGGGTAAGGTTGCATATATCTATCCTTCCCCAGACCCCATTTGGTGGGAACCTTGTGTACTGGGCTGCCCTTTTTTTTTTTTCGTTTGTGGGGTTAAACTTCCAATCTAATTAGTTTGTATTACACTGCCAATATATTGATGTTGATTTTGAATAATGGATTATATGGTAGTTTGAAAAGAATATTTTGAGAAGTTTATCAACTTTTCAAAAGCTATTGCTTGATAAGTATGTGAGTATAGCTGTGCTAGTTGTGATGTATCAGATTATCAAGAGACACATTGGTAATGCTATTTATGGGATTCGTTGGTTCTATGGTTGGAATGGTATGCATGCATCTTTAAAGGAACTTCTTTAATTTTTCTTAGGATATTTATGTCCACATGGCTTCCCTTTGTTTCTCAGCACATTGTCTCTTTAGGGAAATGATTTTATCTAATATGCAAAGAGATTGGATACCTCTATTAGTTTTGTAGTCATTATATGTTTTCTTTTACTTTGTCCTGTTTTGGGCTTTCTTGTAATTTCTGGTTTGAAGATACCTTCACCTTCAGCTAGCCGTAAATTGTTCTTTCTAATGAAATTTCTTCTCTATGAAAAGTGAACAAATAAAAAATCTTGTGTTTGAAAACGAGAAAAAGGTATGTGTGCAATAATTTTGCTTTGAGTTTTGGTTTAGAAGTTGTATTTAAAATGGTCTGGGGAGTATGACAGTATTCTGGATGCTGTGTAGTGTCAATGAGGGTTGTTAGATTTGCTGAAAGTACAAGTAATTGCTTATAGTGATCTGACGAATCATTTCTTCAGATTTTATATCTCATTATGTGCTAATAACCAATAAAAAAACATAGGATAAGTAGTTTCAATATTATGTGATAGATTTTATATATGGTTTTTAGTCTTCTGCTTCTTGTTGTTTCACTGAATTATAATTATACAGAGGGTAAGTAATTTCCACCATTCTCTCTCTCTCTCTCTTTTCTGCATATTCCAGGATCATGCTGGACATATATTTGGTGTTGATTCCAACCCGATGATAGAAAAGTTGAAGCAATACAATAATATTTTAGAGGTATGTCAACTTTCTGACTGGTACTTTTAGTGTTAAATGATAAGACTTTTCAGGTTTAGTGACGTCACTTTTAGCTCAACTAGAAATGTTCCCCATGCATTGCATGTGGGTATTCAATTTTTTTAAAAAATAATAACCCAAAAAAATATCAAGTGCCCTTGTATTTCTAAAAGTATCATTTTAATGAATGGTAATAAATAATTTGATTTTATACTGATGTCACATTAATGCATAGTAAATAAATAGTGACAGATAATTTTGGTTTTATGTTGTATGGTGATTATATTTTCTAGTATCTTGCTGTCTTAGCTCTTACAACGCTTTCTGGAGTTAGTTGCCAAAAATATAGGAGTGGTCTTTGTTGTAATTTATTTCTTGTTGGTTTTCCATTTTTTTAATTGCTTTGACATATCAAAATGCTACTGGATTCATCTTATCTTATCTAGGTTTAAGTTGGTTTAAATTATTACTATTATTATTACTATTATTTTAATAATTGTACTTTGGACTCTATAAACAGCTCTAGGGTTACTTTTATGTTAGCCCTTTTCCTGTTGAATAAGATTGAGATTATTTGTCATTTACTTCTCCATTCTTCCCTTCTTCTCTCCCTCATCTCTTTGTTGTACATCTGTGCATGTAAAATGCAGAATCTGGCACTCATTTGTTGTTACATTAAAGTGGCTATGTGATTATGTAATTAGATTATCTGGGGTCTTTGGTGAGACATGTCTGGGGGATTTGGAGAAGTTTCTCTTCATTTGTTGCAGAGGTTGTGGACAAAGGAGGGGAATAATGTCTCATGGTGCGGTTTCCCCCCCTCTTTTCTGTAATTTGGAACATTTGGTTGGTTCATATCTTCAGTGCTACTTATTTATCTTTAGATGAATCGTGGGGTAGAACATTTTGTAGCCTTTTTTTATTGGTTCTGTTCTTGGTTTTTTCAGTGGAGTCACTTCATTATATATGCTAAGGGATTGGGTAGCTTGAGTGGATAATCAAGTTTCCATTTTTGTTCTTATATATTCTTGTACGATTTAGTCATTTGTAAAAAAAAATCATCATAAGTGCGTAGGCATGCATGAGGATCCCTTGTGATAAATATGTTTTCTGTTAATTTCTAATATTTCTGCCACGTGTTTTATAGACTAATACTTTTTGGTCTGTCTAAAAACTTACACAATACTACTTTCGGTCCTTAATATAAAATCTCATCTGTAGTGTAAATTGCATTACAAACAATATCTTATATTAAGGACCAGAGATAGTATTAAATATTAACACTAAGATGTGGACAGCACAAAGGTCTTGGTTTTTTTTTTTTTGACCTCTGCATTATTTTAAATTGTGTTTGATTGCATTGTGTTATCTTACTTGAGTCCAATTCAGCTGGCTTGGTGTTCGCTTCATCCCATATCAATTTGATAAACAAAGTTAGCATCTTGCTGCAGAGAGTAATTGAAGAGCTGGAAAGTCAATCAGGACCTGGGGGTTTACATGAGAATACTATGCTTATTGTGATGGGAGACCATGGACAAACCCTAAATGGTGATCATGGTGGTGGAGGTACTGAAGAGGTGTGTTATACACTGTCTATCCACACATTTGGGTACACGAATATCCTTTGTCTTTCGTTCTTTCAATTTTATTTGGGATATCTACTGCCTCATCTTGCAGGTGGAAACTGCCGTCTTTGCCATGAATTTTAGGAAGCCTCCGTCTTCCATACTACCAGAATTTGATAGTTCTACTTGTCGACTTGACATGGTAATAGTATATCTTTCATTAATGGCTTCACTCAGGGTCATAATTGTGCCAGAAAACTAAACCACTGAGAATGAAGATTATGTATAGATGTGGTGAGCCAACTGAAAGATAAAAGCTGTAAAATCATTATGATCAAATCTTCTTTAAGTAGGAAATTATTAGAAGATATCTTTAGGTAATTGTATGATCATCAGGAGCTTTTATTATGTTGAAGCCTTATCTTGTGAATTTAGTAGTATAAAATTATATGTATAAAAGGGTCTATTCTTAATAATAGTCATGTTCGTTCTGTGCAACAAGCTGAGAGCTTATACAATTTTCAGCTTGATGGAAAAAATGTCAAAATCCCTATCTAGAGTTGGAAATGTATTAGAGTTTTAGGGGATAATTTTACTTATTTTCATAATAGAAAATAGGGTTGTATGATTTGAGCATCTCTTAGGGGAGGAATGAGTACTCTGCCCAATATAAAGTTTATGTTTGTGTGATGTAATTTGAGCATCTTTCAAGGGAGGTGAAAAGTGTTTTACTCTTTATTTTTTCCTCTAAAATCACAAATTTTGTCTTTGATGACAGGATGGGAATAATGTCTGCATCAGCTCCATGCAACAGGTTTGAAAAGCTCTTTTGTTTAGTGTCACTCCCTTCAAGCACTTAAATTTACTCAGACCCATACTATTCATCTTTGACTGTACTTTTGCAGCTTGACTTTGCAGCAACAATTTCAGCATTGATTGGTATTCCTTTCCCTTATGGAAGGTGCAGTATAAGCATTCTGTCAATGTTACTGTTGTATATTTTCATCTTATATTGGTAGAGATGAGTGATTCAATGCAATTTGTTAAGCAGCTAAACTGTCCTAATTTCCTCTCACTATCCGCCTTGGGGGTATTGGCGTCCAACTTTAGTTCTTTTGGCTTCATATCTGGTATCTGCAACTTTTCTTCCATATTTGAGCCATGCGGTTCTCTTGACCTATTTGCCCCAAAAATTAAGAATACTTCAACATGAATGTAATAAATTTAAAGTGTAATGTTGTCCATGAGCTACTCTTGTGATCAAGTCTGGCTAATCTGCAGATGGGGAAACACTCAATCTCATATATTTATTATCCTTCAGATTTTTTGCTCAAAAAGCCCTAAACCATGACCATCTGTGCAATATTCATCTGGTTCTCCCCTGTTTTCTATCAGAATGAACCAAATCCTGTTTTATATCTTTATCTCATTCTTTCAATCTCTTTGCAAGATATTTAGCTCTATTCTTTGTAGCTTACATTGCTATTTTAAGTCAATTTATGCTTTGAATCTGGAATCTTCTGTTTTGATGTCTAATTTTGCTTTCTTACATAATCATGATGCACTCACACCGTTAAAGAAATGTCTTCAGAGCTAATTTAAGAACTCACGAGGCAGTATTAATTTTGTTCCTCAGCATTGGTCGTATCAATCCTGAGCTGTATGCTCTCGGAGCTGGGCGGTGGGGTTTGGGAGCCTCCCAGGAGCTGTCAGAATCAGATGTCTGGATGCAGAATTATGCTAATGTACTATGTGTCAATTCTTGGCAGGTTTTTAAACCTTTGAACTTTGGGTTTCTGATTACAGAATTTGTATATTGTCTTCTCTTCAATTTTACCAATCATAGATTTGGCTAGGTAATTACGAAATGGATCTTGAGTACTCACTAATGCGCTTCAAAAGTTTCCATATTTCCATTTCTGGACCACTGCATTATTTCTTAGTCTCTTCTCTCTACAAACATATAAAGGTGCCATCAGTTCTCTTGGAGTTTCTTCAATAAATTGTCATAAAACTTGTACTTATTCTCAAGAAAAAGGATGTACTACTGGGATTTGACAGCGCAATGCTGCAAAAGTACCATAGAGTTGACTCTTGTACATAATCTAACATACCCCCACTTAATCTCTCTTTTATTAAAATATCAGAAGTATTCGCATATAAAACTTACACTTAATGCAATTTTAATGCAAGTAAATCTTGTTTCAGATTGTTACAGCCTTGTTTTCCATGCTTTCCAACAGCTTCCTTGTGATTTGAGTATATAAACTTTGCTTTAACATCCCATTCTGGGTGATTATTTGATAATTCTGAAAGTGAAATAAGTATCAGGAAAATGGTCATATGTTCTCTGTATGTGTGAATATATCCATGCTTTTCCGTTATCTCATTTTAATCATTTTGAGGATGTGCTTTGTCAGGTGAAGAGATATATAGATGTTTATTCAGCTTCATCGGCTGTTGGATTTTCCTCTGATGATTTGTCTCGAATAGCAAGCACTTACGCTCAAGCAGAGAGCCATTGGTTGCATTCGACTAAAAAGTTACTGTTGGACAGCAAAAGTGGCAGTGATGCAATTTTGCCCACACTTAAGGGACAAATTGATGCATACTTTAATTTTCTAGCAACCGTCGCTGAGTTAGCTCGCCTCAAATGGACTGAGTTTGATTTGAAACTGATGATATCTGGTATTTTAATCATGTTTGTATCAGTCATTTTTCAAATTCTTGCCATTTTAAGAGGCAACAAGCAGATTGGTATATTTATGCCATTATCTGGAGCTTCGAGAATTTTCTCCATCTCAACTTTGGCATATGTTTTACTGGCAATCCGTGCATGCAGTTTCCTTTCAAACAGTTATATCTGTAAGTTTGACTCATTTGGATATTTCTATTGGTGCACATTACAACTTCGCTTTCCAAGACATTCATGGTCATTTTCTTTTTGGCTTGGATTTTGTTGTCAGTGGAGGAAGGAAAAGTGGCAAATTTCCTTTTGGCCACATCTGGGATTGTTATGTTACGATATGCAGTCATGAAGGAGAAGCTACTTGTGGAAGTGTGTATTTCACCTAGGTTTAGCAAGTTTATTGTTATTTGAGAACTTTCTTACTTGCTGAGGCATAAATTCTTATAGAACTTCTATTGATTTCATAGTAAGAAGTCCCTAAACATCATTTTTATTTTTCTGTAGAGTCTTGGATTCCTTCTCTTGTGCATGTTTTGTCAATTTTCCATTGAAGTTGGACTGACAAAACAGGCTGCCACATCTGCCTTCATGAAAGAACACACTTCTTGGATCCTCAGCATCACATCGGGTTTTCCAGTATGGGAGTATGTTGCTGAAGTCACACCCATGCTAATTCTGATCCTGTTGGCATTTCTACTGTACAAGGCTACCAATAGAAGTTCTCTCAAGTGGCCATCGAAGTATACTATTCGGAGTACCATCTTGAGTTACATGCTAATCCTTGTGCATTGGATTCCAGACTGTAGTAGTATTGGTTTTGTCCTGGTTCCTGAAAGCATTGGGAGAAATTACATTCCCAGGATCATCTATGCTATTTCTTTGGGGCAGCTGTTATTAGTGTCATTTGGTGCACTATTTGAGGATAGCTATTTGGATTGCAAGAAAAATTTAATCATAAAAACAATGGCCATGTTATCTGCGTGGAGCCCAACCGTCATTCTTCTAGCAGGAAAGCAGGGTCCCTTGATTGCCTTTGCATCCATAATTGGAGGTTCTCTTTACTACTGTCCTGTGTTATGTTACTAGTATCATATTTTCCTTCATGTTTATGAGCTTGAAGCTACATACATTTTTCTGAAGATTTTCCCCCATGCTATTAAACTGCCTTCCAGGTTATTGTATATTGAGGATGGGCAATACAGAAGAGGGCGCTAAGGGAAGACCAAGCAGAAGTTTGGCTATCGACCCCTTCCGTGTGATGCAATGGAGCCTTTTAGCTGTGTGTCTCTTTTTCTGCAGTGGTCACTGGTATGTTGGCTGTTTCTGTCTGAGGTTAGCATGTATGATTTCAATTTTCTCTGGTGGACTCTCCCGTGGTTGATGCATCTTCCTTCAGTATGCCTTAAGCATATTAAACAGATTAATTATTAATGCTTTCTCCTGAAGTTTCACATGTTAAACCTCTGCATTTTTATTTTCAGGTGTGCTTTTGATGGTCTCCGTTATGGCGCTGCATTTGTGGGGTATATAGCCAAGTACATTAATGTTTGCCATTTTTCAAAAAAAAATTTATCCATGTTTCAGATACCGGTAGAATCACAAGATCTCTTGCAAATTCAAGGCCAACATCACAATTTACAACCATCAAACTTCTCCATCTCTTGGGAACAATCAATAATTGATCTTAATGGGGGCTTTTTCACACGTCTTACTGCTTGCTTAGTATTTTAATGATCTTAACACATTCATTTCAGGTTTGAAGAATTTGTTCTCATTCGCCAAGCAATCCTCCTCACCATCGATACCTTCGGTTTCTCGATCATCCTTCCAGTACTCGGTCTCCCATTTCTCGTAGCAACCATGAAACAAGCTAATCAAACAAGAGATTTTACCTACACGCAATTATCTCAAGTGAGTTCCTTTTAATTGTTAGGATTCCTCCTAGTTAACCAATGAATGTATTGTTTTCTGACACAACTAAATTCAATGTCACATTTAGGCATATATAATGTATGGACTAAGTACAGCAATTACAACAACTTTCGCGATATTATGTGTCACGATCCAGAGGCGGCACTTGATGGTAAAAACCATGTCGGATTTTCTGTTTTGGTCAACATATTTCTGCTGTGTTGCTAATCCAGTTCAGTCAAATGTTTATGTTATTGCAGGTATGGGGTTTATTTGCTCCAAAGTTTGTTTTCGATGTGGTTGGTCTTGTCCTTACAGATATCTTTACATGTTGGGCCTCACTTTACTATTTTGATCAAGTTATGGATGACCAATAGCATGTCGGGCTGCTGAAGTCATTATGTTACTTGTATACATTTTGTTCTTCCAATTTTTTGACCACAGCTTTTTTCCCCATTCTCTGCATTTCTGCATATATAGATTCATTTTACAATCACAAGAATATTTTAGTTTAAGATTTTTGTATGAATCGCAGAGGCATGTGTAAACCATGTTGCTAACCCATCTAATGAGATAAAACTTATTGTTTTTGCGGTTTCTTTACGACAACTTAAGCACAAGCATATGTAGTTTGCCCGTTGATGCATCCAGAGTTGTCTCTTGCTGAATTTTGTTATTGTGATGAAAATACAGTTTCATAATCCATCAACAACAACAACAAAAAAAAAATTACATAACATTAACACAATTTCTTTGTTCATCCATGTTCATAAAAGATTAGATGGGGTTTTACAATAGTTAATCGGGGTCTAACACAATCCTCCTCTTTTACCGAGAATTGGAATCAGCTATGAACATAGGCAGAGTTAGTTTCATAATCTATCAATACAAATAATTGGCAAGTGAAAGTTTTCATAAGCTTAGACTTATCCACCTAAAAAGAAATTGTCATTAACCTTAGTTTAATCATATTATCTTCAATGAATCATTCATTAATAACGAATGCGCAGAGAAGACAATGGTATGATAAGGCTTTTGAATTTCTAATAGCATGAAGGAATCCTTGATGTTATAGTAGCTGAGCCACGTCCTATCTTGAGGTTGTTAGCTTTTACTTAATTGATCCTGCTTTGGTGCACAGCTTTCGTCTACTTTAGGCCTCGTGTTCATAAGAACCTGCCAATCACACATCAATAATGGAAAGTTAAATTGGCCTAATTTTTAGGGAAAAAATTAAGTGCATAGATTTCCCTAAAATTATATCAAAGTTGTACACACACATTTATTAATTAGTTTAAAAAACATATAATCTAGTCTTTAGGTTGGTTCCTTTCCCCTTTTAATTAGACCATTGTTATTGTATTCTATACATACCATCTTTATTCTCTTATGAACTTTCATCATCATAGAAACCACTTTTTCTTACTAAATTTCTTTCATATTCAAGATCCCTAGTAGCAAGTAGTCTAATCGTTGTCAAGTCTCTAGAGACCAGTTAGAAATTAAATTTTGTATTTAAACTATTTAATTGCCCTTAATTCGATATATGAGATAATTGTAAAACAAAAAAAAAAAGGTTTTAACAAATAATAACTTTTACTAATCAAATAAAAATAACAACTAAGGTGGCAATTAAATCATTTCAAAAAAACTAGTTCTAAAATAATTCATACAGAAGTCATTTTAAGGGACCATTTTTGGATACTCATACCAAAGGGGGAAAATCTAGTACCACAAGCATGAAGCATGTGAATTTATGAAAAAAATTACACTTCCTTTCTTCTATTTTTAAATTCAATTCAATACAAGCAATAAGTGATAATAAGTAGTAATAAAAATAATATTAATGATGTAATTTCAACAAAATTACAGATATATACCTTACGAAGCATGGTGTTCTCATTGATCAAAGTAGAGATACGCTCTTCCAACTTGGAATTCTTGTCTTGCAACTCCTTAGCTCTTCCTTCCAACTCATTCACATACACCTTCTTCCTCTCTCTTGCTTGCTGTGCTGATACCCTATTCCTTAGCAACCTGTTCTTTCATATATATATATATATATATATATAGATAACACTCTTCCATTCTTAGAGAAAACATAAAGAAATAAGGGTTAAGGTGAAATTTCACTTCAGGAGCGTTGGGTATCCAAGTTAATCAAGAGCAATTTTGCCATGAAAGTAAACAAAACGTGTCAATGTTGGCTTTTTAACAGTTAGGGAGAAATTGCTCCTTCTTTAACATTTACAGGACAAAATTGTTCCTCAGAAAACTTCTGGATATCTAACAAAACACTCCTGAGTGTTCTAAGGCAAAATTGCACTTTAACACAAGAAAGAATCTAAAATGTGGGAATACAAGATCTGAGATAAATATATACCTCTTGAGGCGTCTGCACTCTTTATCTGCAGGGTTTCTTCCTCTTCTTCGTTTTCCACTCTGAAAATGACAATCTGTCGCTGTCGCTGTCGCTGTCGCTGTCGCTGTCACATTGCTTAAGCTTTCCGCTGCCTTCGCATTCCCATTCGAAACCACAGCCCCTCCGCCGCCGGCCGTCGCCGCTTCCATGTCCGGCACCCTGAACAGATCTTCATCACTTTCTTCTGCATCACTACTATTCTCACGTCACAATGAAGCCTACTTTTGGAACACTAATATCGTTCCTATCTTTCTCATTCACAATCCCATGGACAAAGTGAGATATATATATATATATTTGGAGCAGGGATTCAATAGAAAAAGAAGAAAACTTGAAGAAGATGTAAGTTACCGATTTTGCTGGACTTGTGAAGAGGGAAAGTATGGTTGTTGTTGTTGTTGTTGAGCCTGTGGTTCCATGAAGGAGATGGAGCAGAGAATAGAGGATCCTTGAGTTGAACAGACATGTCTCTTTTTTCCTCTTTGTGGGTGTGGCTCTTGGGAATGAAGTCATCATCACAGAACCATTTAAGGCATGCGAGTGAGGACCCAAGATTTTGGTTCACAATTGAACACGTAGTTCTCCATACAACCGTCACTTTTTTCTCACATTAAGATATTGCATACTTCTGGGAAGGCCAAAAATGGATCAACAATTTAAATATTATATATATACATATATGGTATGCTGTATACACTCCCTCGTATTTTTTCTATAAGTAATAACTATTTAAATTATGTAAAATAAATTGGTTGATAAAATTGTATTAAAATATTTATATTTATTTTTTTAAATTAATTTATTTAATTTATAAATTAATATATAATATAATGATGTATAATGTATATTATGATTAAGTAATTTTTTAACTTACTTAGTCTCTTGAAAAAGGACTCTTAAGGTGTGTTTCATTTAATGGAAGTGATGTTAGGCGAGGTTTTTTAAAATTAAATTAGCGGAGATATAAGCTTTATTTGGTTCAAGATGAGGGAAATAAGTTTTGGTTCCTTGTTTGGTTCATAAGGATAGGTGAGGGGAGATAATTATAAGTTGAAAAATATATCATTCTCTTTATCTATATATTTTCCTCCTTCTTTTACAGTTATTTTTTAATAAAGTGATTATTTCTTAATTTCTTATATAACTTTCCTTAAATTTTTACATAGCAATATATATTTTAAGTTTTACCACATGCGTTAATGATATGCAATTATTTCTTATAACTAAAGTAGAAAGAATAGAAGTTCACCAACCAAAAAAAAAAAAAAAAAAAGAGTAGAAGGAACTGAAAGAATTATCTAAAATAAAATGATAACAGAAGACAATGAGTAAGAGAAGGCTAAAAAGATGAGAAGAATAGGGTGAGCACATGTGTGAGGAAAAGTTGGCAAAAAAAAAAATGTGTGAGAAAAAAAAAATTTTATATTATGGGGATAGATGTGAAATAATAAAAAATTATTATAGGTAATTTGGTCAAAATGAATCTTAAATTTTGTCTCACATAGAAAAAATCCCAAATTTAGAGATTTGAGAAAGGAAGGGAGGGAGTATTACAAGACAAAATTTTCACCTCCTCTCATCTTCCCTACTTTCAATCAAATAAAGTTTTTTAATCTTTAACTCTCCTCTAACCTTGATTAACCTAAAAAACCCCTTAACCAAACACAGCCTTGACAACACAAGGGAGGGCCTAAAAATGTTTGAACATTGGAAAGGTTCTTGAGTAAAAAATAAAAACAAAAGAAAAGAAAAAGAACCATTGGGAAAGTTGAAAATGCTTGTCAGAAAATGTGTGGACGTGGATTAGCCGATTAGCCAGAGTGTCTCTCACTTTCCTCTGCTGTCCGTCCTTGATCCGTTTTATTGCTTGGGCCTATGCGACGTTGCCAGTCTCTCCTCTTGTCTTTTCATATTCATCATCTTCAGCTCAGCCACTAGAAGTAGCGCTGTTCTTATTGATAGAGTTGAGTTGGTTTTTGAAAGGTGGTATCGGATCATCGGATTCGGATTAATCAGTTATGGATTAGGATTATATGGGTTTAGGTTAAAAAAAACCATATTAATATAGGTTAAAATTTAGCCAATTCAACCCAAAACCTCTGGGTGGGTAGGTTAACTCTCCCAACTCATATTATTTTTCTTTTTTCTTTTTAAATTTTTTTATACTATGTTTTCAAACTTTTTTTTAAAAACAATATAGTGATTATATTGAAAATTTTTTTCTACAAACCTAAACCATAAAAAAACTAAAAATACATTACAAAATTATAAAGTGATAATAAAACATTAAATTTAAAATTTCAAACATCATAAATTAAACATTCATCACAAAATAAACATAAATCCAAAAGTCATCATTAATATTCAATACAATCAATAATTAATTGATATTAATAGTGTTAGGTTATACAATACCATCAAAGAAGTTAGATTTTTTAAAGAATAAATAAATAAAAACAATCCAATCCGTCGGAGTTTAGGTCCATATGGGTTTGGGCAAGAAAAAACCGCATTAAAAAAGTCTCACTTTTGCAAAACCCAAACCGGTTCGACCCACGATTAAAACCCATATTACTAACTCCACTATTACTATACCTCTTTCATGCATCCTACACGAAAATGTGCCTTGTTATATTAAGAACCGAATGGAGTATACAAAACTTCATAGCTTACCTAAGAATATAGTATACTCATCAAGTCCTTAATATAATACATATTTACCTAATTTGATTAGATTAAGAAAGTTACTTAAATTAGCTAACATGCTATGCATTTTCTAAAATACACTAATTATTTTTCTTAATTCCCCATCCTCTCTTCTCCTTGATTATTGTTGAAGAAACATCAACTGGGATAAATTAGAAAAAGATTGATAAATATGAAAAATATGTCTTATATTTAGGATCAAGATCAACTCCTTAAATATAGTTTATATTAAAGACGGGAGGAGCAGAAGTTTGAACTCTTCACAAATCATACGGTTAAGATCATAAGCTTAAATAGTTCAGTGAACTTCTTCTTGGTTATGAAGGTTCAAATACCATTCCAAAAGACCATTTCATCTTGGTTTGTTTATGAAACTCAGTAAAAGTCAATTAATAGTTGTATCAAAATATTCTATCTCAAAAATGATATTGGAGATACAAAGTGATGTATTAATCTTACATTCCTTTTCTTTTTCATTGTATGTTTAGAGACTTCCAAAACAATAATAGCCTCCAAGGATTGGTTCCTGATAGCTTGGGAGAGTTAGAAAACCTCCACTGTCTCTAATTAAGTTTAGCATCAGGAAATGGAAAACATAGTACTATAAAATCATGTGACAATATTTTTCTTTCTATTTGCTGTTCTGTGTATAATTCGTTGCTTTGTCCATTACATTCTTCTGCATTCTTCAGGAATCAAGAAAAGAGTACTTGAACTAACCAACCATAGAGATAAGGTATATTAGATCTGTTATACTTAAAAACTACGCACGTTTATAACACATTCCTAATTACGAGCCTTTTTGACCATCATTCTCTTGCTGCAACTGAATAATCAATTGAATAAGCCTTACTCCCACTACCAAGCCTCCTGTAATAAACATAGATAGTAAATCTTTGTTACTATATCCAAAGATCAAAGTTTAAAACAACAGACAACAATATTCAAGTTAGAATAATTTAGTTATAAGCAATATTTAAAACCTGAATCTAAAAGCCAAAACTAAGTTGTTCAAGCATATGAACGAACTGTTGCTGGTATTCCATGACATGGGTGTACGAGGTCAGGTGTTAACTGTGCCCACATAAATCATATTTTTATCTCTCAGGTTTTTTATTTTTTTCCCTGTACTTTTAGTCTTTTTTACGGTTCATCCTTTCAGGAGACAATCAATATGCATAAATCAGTGTTAATCTTTCTTAATTAACTGCTCTATTTACAAATAGTCATGTGTTATTTTGCTGCCAAATGCAATAATAACCAAGTAATAGATAAAATCAGTGTATACAGCTGCAATAATAGCTTGTTTTAAGTGCTTAAACAAATTGGAATTTGTCACTCTTTCCCTTTATATTTATAATTCTACAGCCTCAAGACTTTCAATAGCCACTTAACTTGCCGAGTCCTCAACTCATGACCATCTAAGATATTAGAAACACAATGAAGGCAAAAGTAATCCATTTGCCTTCAGATTTCTGAGTTCTAAGTAAACCAACCAGTGCAGCTTTTGAAGAAGGAATAACTAGTTTAAGGAAATCAAGGATTAGAGCAAAAATAGTGGGCATGCCTACACTTTTGAACTCAATCAAGTAATTTTTTGCCAGAAAGAAAAGGAGTCATAAAAAATAATCCATTGCACTAGAAAAAAAGAGGGGAAAATCACAATGAGGTCCCAAGGACAAAAAAAATTACAAAAAAAATCTCATAGCAAATTCTCCTATAAAAAAGGTCCCTAAGGACTGCATTGTGATTAATTATGGATGGGAAGTTACCGAATTACCCTTACTAATTGAAAACACACTGTCCGACATTGACAACTTCTCTACCTATTTTGACAATTGCATCTACCTATTTTGACAAGTTCATTTTCGCACTTTGACAAGTTCTAAAACGGTAAGTTAATGTGTCTATTTTCACAAGCCTTTGTGCCAATTTTGATAAGTTCTTCTACCTATTTTGACAACTGCATATACCTACTTTGATAAGTTCATTTTCTCACTTAGGCAAGTTCTAAAATAGCAAGTTAATGTGTCTATTTTCATAAGTCTTTGTGCCAATTTTGATAAGTTCTTCTACCTATTTTGACAATTGCATCTGCCTACTTTGAACTTGTCAAAATAGGCAGATGCAGTTGTCCTGTAACACTCCAATTTTTATCATCAATATTCCCTTTATGTAATGAGGTATTTAATGGGATAAAATGGTGAATGGTGATGTACATAAAATGAGAAATACTCCAACTAGTAGTCACACACAATATGAGGAGGTTTAAAACACAAAGTGTAAACAATTGTATTTGCTGCCACTGAGTTTTCTCTGTGAAGCAGTCTTGTTGTGTGATGTTTTTAAATAGGCAAATGATGTCCAAAAATTGTGAAATTTTACAGGTAAAAGTAGACATATAAAAATTTAATTTGATAGGTCATATGAATTATTTACAGCTGTATACAAAGATTTATATATTTTTGAAGTTTACCCAGTGAAACTAGCCAATTTCTGGGATAATATCCAAAGATTTAAATTCTGAGAATGTTGAGCTTTTAGTTGGCTAAAGGCTATATTTTTTCTTGAAACTAGACTCAATAAGGGTTTAATAGCGTTTGGAATCGCTCCAATTCGACTTCTACAAATAAAGTTATGATTTTTCAAAGTTTGGACGGAAAATCTACCAGAATTGCTAACTATTGTGAATTTGGGAAAAAAATATAATGGCAATTGTGTAAATTGTGGAATAAAGTAAAAGCCCATATTTTCCCTTAATGGTGGATATTTTCTTGGGTATTAATAATGCCAAGTGTCACCAATCTAAAGCCAAGGAATTAAATTATAATGGTTAAAGTTTGAGCACATTTGTAATTAGATTAAAATATCATGAACTTGTACATGTGGTTGAACTAAAGGGATGAAGTCCAAAGGGCGATTATGAAGGGGTTTGGGACGTATTATAATATCCCAAAATACATCCAAGGGCTAAATGTAATAGACAGTGAAATAAAAAGATTTGTGGCATCCTAATTAATTTTGCTATAATCAAGGGAAAAAGAGACAATTACCCCTTGCTCTTGAGGTCAAAATTGGAAGACAAATTGAAGGGCTAAGATTTGCTCTTCAAAAGCAAGAAGCAATTATATGAATGAAAAGAAAATCATATCACTCCCTTGAGATCACAAAAACGTCCAAAAAGGTACTAAGAGAAAAAGAGGATTAGTCAACATACTTTACAAGAAGACTTGGTCAAAAATTGTGGCTAAGACATAAAGGAAGTAATAAGAGACCTTTTGGCCAATATTTCCTCTCCAAATGGGTAGTAATTTCGTACAAAGGAGAAGAGAAGAAAGAAAGAGAATTTACTTCATACACTTCTTCACTTTTGTCTTTGAAAAGTCAAAAAAAAAAAAAAATTGCAACTAGAAAAATTGTGTAACCAATGGCTATGCAAGTTTATGCAATTGGTTAATCCTTCTTCCTCCTTTTGAAGAACATTTTGGTCAATAATACTTCTCCATTTGGGCAGCCCATATCACGTCCAAAAGCAAGAAGAGAAGAGGCAAGAGAAAACTTAATCAAATGATTAAAGTCAACATGGCATAAGCTTGTGTAAAAAGAATTATTTTCAACCACAACTTTTCTTTCTCTTTGGGCCACATTGTCGGTCAGATATTAAGAGGATAAGGGAAGAGAAAAACTTATCATAATTCACTCTCTCACCTCTTTTCAAGGTCGGCCAAGTTCACCAAAACGAGAAAGTGAAGAGCAAAGTTTAGGTAAGATCTTCTACATGGATTTTCATCTTCTTAGCCTCTTCTATGGCACAAAAGCTCTTCATAAACATTACTCCTCTTGATGAGAGCTTCATTTTCATGGTTTTAGAATTTTAAGAGGAGGTGTTTTAGGCCATCATCCAAGAACAAAGGCTGAAAAACCAAAGAAAGGAGCTAAGAAGAAGCAAGAGGTGAGTATTGGCTTCAATTTGAGCTATTGGTTGTGTAGGTTGAATGAGTATTTTGACATATACAATTCTACCCTGATTTTGTCCAAGTTAGGGTTTAGAGAAGTCATGGTGTTTTATGATGATTAGAAACCATATGACACAAGTTTGATGCTCAAATTGGAAGTTTGGTAATTTCTGGAATTTTGTTGATTTTTCTGCCAAAATAGGACGTGGGGAATGAGTGAGAATTTTTTCATTTTGATCTTACCATTGTGTTCTACACAAAAAATTGTGTGGGTATAGCCCCAGGTTGTGAATTTTGGGTCATTGAAACTCAAAATGTAAAACTGGATTTTCTGCCGAACAGAATTCCAGCGAGTTACCTTGATTATGTGCTATTTTTGGATAAACCAATGATCTTTAAAAATTCTGAAACTTTCCAGTTAAATAGTAGACATATCAAGCTTTAATTTGATAGGTTATTTGCATCTTTTTGATTTGTACATTGGGAGTTATGAATTTTTGAAATTAAGTCATGAAAACTGGGTTGAATTCTGACAGTGTACAATAAATGAAAATTCTGGGAATGTTGTGTATCTAGCTGGCTATGGGTGATATTTTTCCTTGAAAATAGACTAAATAAGGGTCACATAGCCTTTGAAATCACCCTATTTTTATTTTTTTATAATTTGTTATGATTTTTCAAAGTTGATAAAAAATTTTGGCAGATTTGGTTATTTATGCGAAAATTGAAGATGTTGTAGCATAATGTAATATTATTGAACTCTGAGATTAGAAATTGGTCTTTTAGGTTGATTGACCACTTTAGCTCCTTAGTTGATTTGATTAAATGACCATAGTGATAACCAACCCAAGTATTATGAGTTATTAGAGAATTGGAATAGGTAATAACTCGTCGTCCTTGATTTTATTTTATAGAATTCGATATTTGCTCTGTTCGTGATCCATCTGTGCCAGAGCACAATCAGAAAGAACAAGGTAGTACACTTTCTCTTATAATATGTGTAATGCATTGTATATTTGTTATATCATTGAATTGTGTATTGCGAATGCTGTGAAGTTTGCTATTGTGAAAACTATGTGAAAGCCGTGAAGGCTATGCGTAAGGCGTGATGGCTATGTGTATGCCGTGAAGGCAATGTGTATGCTGTGAAAACATTGTGTAAGCCATGAAGGCAATGTGTATTACAGCGTGACAGTTGTGGATGTGACACAGGTCACACCTACCCCTGCTGTTGTAAATGTGTAAGCCGTGAAGGTTATGTGAATGCTATGAAGATCATGTGTATGTCGTGAAGGTCATGTGTATGCTGCTGCTGCTTGGTGATTTACTTGTATACTATATGATTATATGTTGTGTAAGTGATCTGTTAGTACTGGAATTCTCTTGAATCTCATTCTTTCTATTGACTAACCTACAACTAGAGCAAGTAGCTCGAAGGAGAAGCAGACAACCAAGGGTGGATAGTTCTCTATTTAGTTTGTTGGTTGGTTGTCATAGTTTGTTGGGGATTACTGTACATTTTGTAAATATTATTTTGGATAAGAATATGTAATCCCCAGGATGAGAAGTTGTAAGGGGCGAATAAGCCCCGTAACCCTTTAGTTATTATATGAAAACTTGGGCGTTGCCGAAAATTTAGGTTTACACTCTGATATATATGAATGCAATCGAACTTCGTAGGATAATTATATTCGAAAAGTGAATATGAAACCAAGCTAAACAGATTTTGAAAGAAATTTTGAAAACTCTATTTGAAGGATGGGATTATAAATAAGTTTTAAATTGACCATTAGTCTCTACTTTATCTTAATTATGCATTTTTGAATTATAATTACGGAAAATAAGGTAGGGGGATATATTTATTTTGGGCCAAGGGAAGATAAAGCAAACTTGGTTCAATTGCAATGAGAGATTATGACACAAGGTTGAGATAAGGTCAAGTACATATGCTTATGTCATAAATCCAATTTAGCAATAAAATTAATTAAGGGTTATGTAGAGATATTTTATTAAACACTTCATCTTTTTCTCTCCACTTTCACGCCTAAACACTCAGAGAGAGAGAGAGAGAGAGAGAGAGAGAGAGAGAGAGAGAGAGAGAGAGAGAGCAAAATCAAAGGTAAGCTTTGTGTTTCCAAGAGATTAAGCTTCCTAACTTGTGTAATCTCTCCTCTAATCTCTTGATCACCATGGAAATCATGTGTAGTCAAGCAAAATCTCAAGGTTGAGGAGAGAGAGGGAGGACGGTTTTAGAGAGAGAAAGTAAAGAAATTAAAGGTAACCTCAAGAACTTCAAATACTTCGGTATATTGTTGTTGTTATTATGGTTTATGGCTTGGTTTGTGGATTGTTTGTTGATTTTGTAAATTTGGAAAGTGGAAACCCTAAGGGGTTATGTAACCCAAATTTTCTCAAATCATGTCTAATGAGGGTTTAAATGGTTTAAGAAGTGGTTAATGGTGAAAAGGAGCAAGCATTAGTTGTTGAATTTAAAAATCACATTTTCCCCTTTTTATGCATAAGTTTTGGCCAGCTCTAGAAACAGGATTTAGGGCCGTAATTTCATTAATCTGATGGTTCCATTGTGTTCAGGAGGGAAAATTGTGTAGGGTTGATGCTTATCACTTTGTGAGAAAAACCTTAGAAAGTGAAATTATGAAAATACCCTTAAAACCCTAGGTAAGGGGCTTTCAAGGGCAAAACTGTCATTTGGCAGTGATTTTGTGAAAACCGAGGTAAAAAATTGATTCTACAAGAAAAACTGTGGAGGAATAGCCCAGGTCAAAATTTTTGAAATACGGTCGGATTGGGTAAAAAGGGGCTTAGACTGGGTCCCTAGGGGCATATACCATGTGAACATTGATATGTTGTATATTGCTATATTTTGTGATATGAACATGATGACTGGAGCACATTATCTAGTTGTGGTCTGTGACCCAGCTAAGGTACACGGATAAGTAGGGGATCCAAACAGTCATTTGGCCCTAAGCATTGTACACACACATGATACAGTATAGATTTTCATTTTATATTATATGGTGCATTGCATATTTAATTATCACATTTTATATTATCGATTATATGTTATTACTGAGATTCTTTTGAATCTCACCATTTTTCAAAATCAAAATATTCGAGTAGAAGCTAGCAGCTCGAGGGACAAAACGATAAATACCGGCAACTATGGTGTTTGGGTCAAGACAACGGAGTCGTTGGTTATTATTATTTTATTTCATATTTTTTGGACAAAATTGTTTATATATTATCAACCATGAGGGGAAAATCTGTGATGTAATCAAGTACCTTGTATCAATATATCAATATATTTATTCTATTCCTGTGTGCCTACTGAACTGTGCCTTGCTACTCTGGTTAATATAGAAAATTAGTGCAATGTAAGGCGGGGCCTTACATGTCCAAGTGGGAAAATGAACTTGTCAGAGTAGGTAGATTCAGTTGTCAAAATAGGCGGACAGAGTTGTCAAAATTGGCACAGAGGCTTGTGAAAATAGGCGCATTAACTTGCCATTTTGGAACCTGTCCAAGTGGGAAAATGAACTTATCAAAGTAGGCAGATGCAATTGTCAAAATAGGCTGACTAAGTTGTCAATGCCCGATAGTGTATTTTCAATCAGTAAGGGAAATCTGGTAACTTCAAATCCAAAATTAATCACAATGTAGTCCCTAGAGACATTTTTTATAGGAAAATTTATTATGGAACATTTTTGTAACATTTTATGGTCTTTGGGACCTCAATGTGATTTTCCAAAAAAAAAAAAAAAAAACAAACAAACGCCGCTCTTACAGTTTTTTAAAGTGGATCAAGTGCAACAAAATCCTATATGGGACAGCTCAGAACAAACATTATAATCACATTTCCCCGTTCCCAAACGAAATCAGTACTTATATGAATCAAATTTACAGAACTTTAGTTGGAAAAAAATTACTCTCTCCGGTCCTAATTATAAGATAAAGTTAATTTTTTTTAGAGAAATTAAGGAAGCCAATTAAATCACTTTAGAATATTTTTATTTTTATTTTTTTCTTCAAACTAATTAATTTGACTAATAAACTGATATATAATATAAAGATATTAAAAATATAAATACTCTAAAATGATTTAATTGGCTTCCTTAATTTCTCAAAAAAAGTCAATTTTATCTTATAATTAGGACAGGAGGAAGTATTAGCAATAGAATGTTCCACACTTGTTGGCTATTGAGAATGAACTGGTGCTTTAACACACCGCATGAACAATAAATAGAAGAATTATCAATAAGGGGTGTTAAAGCAGGAGCAGCTGCGCATGTTATTTTTGAAAACATGTTGGAGTATATATGAATGGGACCCCACCACCAAAAGTAGAAAACCATATACTATGCAGTGCAGTATGCACTTACAGTGTTGAGCAGTCGTACTCATGCTTTTCAATTAATATTTAATTTTTGAACATGAAAATAATTTTCCTCTTGCATTGATGATTATATTAAAATAACTAACAAAGAATTGTTACATAAGTAAAAAAAAAAAAAGAGCTGTAACATAGATTGCCAAAAAAATAAAATAAAACGCATTAAATAATTAGATAACGTGAAATTAGACAAGAATAACATTGGCAAAAAAAAAAAAAAAAAGACAAGAATAAAATAAATCCAAGAGTAAACTGTTAAGAAATGATAAAAAAGCCTTAAAAAATTTGTTTAGGGATCATATTTAAAAAAGATAAAATTAAGGGACAAATATTATTTTAATTTTTTTTAAGGAAAATGCCAATTAAATTTGGTTGATCGCGCCCTCTTATTCGGAAAAATTGAAGCCCATAGGCATGATTGTTTTTTTTTAATTATGAAAAAGAGATAATAGTGTAAGTTAAAAATTCGATGCGGTTAAAAGCAAGGTACTAAAATTCGGACCGGTCATTGAACCGGTCGGGGTACTGGGTTAAGGGTCAGTGAGTCAAACCGGGACCAAACCGGAGCGAAACCGGGACCAAACCGGTGAAAAATTGAAAATTTTAGACTTATAGTATGAAATTCTAAAGGAAATTTTTTTTTTTTTTTATTTTAGTAAAAACCCCAACCCGGACCGGACCGGGAACCGGACCGGTTTTCCGGCCGGTTCGCCGGTTACCGGGCTGGACCGGCCGGTCCGGTCCGGGTTTCATAACATGGGTTAAAAGACAATAGTGTCTCCTACCTTATTAAAAATTTTCCTTCTCTCTATAGGCCTCTTGCGGTATTGTTAGAATTAAACACCCGTGATGAGAAATATAGAAGCATAGAATTAAGCACTAAGATATTGAAAATGTGACCTTACTTTATTTCTGTTTGTTTTAAAATTTGCTCATTTATTTTATTATTATTTTTATTTACAAAATACAATATATTGTTTTTTATGTTTTATTTATATTTAATTTTCAGTTGCACAATGATAAGAAATTGAAGTATAAGTATTAAAAAAAGTTCGCCAACCTGCGTTAATTATAGTGGAAGGGGATGTGGCTGCTTAATGTCTCACATTGAGTTCGCTTTACAAACAATTTGATTTTCTTAAAAAAAATTAGTTGATTTTCTTAAAAAAATTTTGAAGAGATTTTATATTAGGTTTATATTTACAAATATACAATGTAATCAGACTTGGACCAGACCCACCAGTAGACCAGTCCGGTCTGATTTTTAAATTTTTTCTTAAGTCGATTTTTTTAAAGTTTTTCTTTAAAATTTCATATTAATAATCTTAAAATCTTCAGTTTCTTACCGGTTTAGTCCCGGGTTAGCTCCATTTTGACTCTAGTATGATCCACTGACCCAATACCCTGACCAGTTCAGTGACCGGTCCGAGTTTAATTATCTTACAAATATAAGATGTTTTAAATATATTATATACAATATATTTTAGAATAAGTTATATTTTATATCAAAAAATCATCTAAATAATAAATTAATTATATTTAGATTTACATAGATTGTAAAACAAATTTTTATTTTCTTAAGTATGTATATATCTGTTTTAAGTCCTTTATAATATATAATTCATTGAGGTGAACTTGTTTCGTTTCATTCAAAAAAGTTAGTCGAGGTGGATGTAATCATCAATAAAATAAGAGAACTTTTATTTTGCTAAAAAATTTGTATTGATTACTCAGACTAACGTAAAATGCAATCCTCAATTCCTAATCAGCGAGTCTAGTGACATCAATCAATTTTGCTTCAACAATCTAAGTCATCATAATATAGAACTTCGATTAGACTACATTAATCTCTTTTTTTAATATATATATATATATATATATATATATAAAAGATAGATCTCTTTGATCTGAATGATTTTTCTATTAAAAATATATTTATGCAGAACTATTTATGTTTAGAATAATTATAAAGGTGTTATGCAGGGCAGAAATATTTATACAATTTATCATAATATTAATCCATGATTATTTAAGAATTAATAAGTGATTCTTTTGGCAATTTTAAGAAAAAAGTGCACTTTTGGTTATCTAAGATTATATAAGGTTTTAGTCTGTTTTCTTAATTTCAAAAAGCATTTAGTTCTTAACTCCTAACACAAATAGCCTCAGATGATACTTTTTAACAATAATTATTATTTTAAAAATTAGACTTAATATATTAACAATTTAACTTTTGATAATGTTTCGTTAATATTTAAAATTTCAATGTCTTTATTTTGTTTATTAAAGATGTTAGAAGTAAAAAACTAGAACGACCCTTTATAAAATTAAAGGATCAAAATGAAATTGAGTATAAAGTTAAAGGATAAAAAATATATTTTTATCCAACGTTTACTATATCTTCGCAGGCAAAAAAAAAAAAAAAATGTTTACTATATCTTAATTTAATATTATTATTTATTAATATGTTTATTACTTTTATATAAAATTATAAAAATAATTGTGACAATAAGATTAAATTTTATTTTATATTTTCATTTATCCAAGAGAATCATGAGCCAATAGAGTGAATCTTTTCACAGTTCCTTGAAGTAGAAATAGAATGTCATTGATTATGGCTTCGTTGACAAGTTTATTTATTTAACTTTTAACATAGTGGATTGAACTTTGTATGAAGTTTAAAGCAAAGTCGAAAGGCGATAAAATAAAATAAAGAAGTATATCAATTATGATTACTTTGACTGACATTAAAGCTTGTATTCTAAGCTTTGATACCTGATATTACAACTTGCTAATTTTTCTAGCTAATGCCACTAAAAGTTTTGGATCTTGAACCAAACTCCATCAGTTTGATTATATCTAAGAAATTAGAAATTACTCCCTCACTCCCTTACTATAATACCCTAATCTTTGTATTGGTCCATCACCTTTTATAAGATCCGCTTCGGGTTTGTCTGAATATTAAAAGTATTTTTACCTATTTTATTCTTAATTAATATACGCTCTCTCATTATCTTTTTCTCATGTATTCTCTCTCATTTTTTATCATTCTCACATACCCACTTATAAATAAGGGTATATATATATATATTGCCAGATATAAATAAGGGCATATTGGGGGTACATTTCTTACATATTTATTATTTTTAATTAATTTTAATAGTTTTCTTGAACCAAACAATTCGGGTTACTAGGATCTTATGGTAAGAAACAGAGGGTGTAATTTCCATCAACTATTGACAGTAGTAAAGATAGTGATAATTGTATGGCAACACAACTAACCAAAAATCATTTGCCTTCTGCCAATGACTCAACGTAACAAAACTTCTTTAATAATCAAACTCTTCTGGATTTATAGTTATTTCCTGTTTCTTCATCATTCTATAGTTTCTTTTCTTCATTATTCTACCTTCAATGATTCTGTCACCTAACAAATCAAGACATATTTTTCCAACTTTGTGTAACTTTTCCCCTTTTCCCTTCCTTCAAGCTTTGCTCTGCCCTGTCCCTTTCAAGCATCCTTCACTCATTCTTTCTTCTTTTAGTGACACCATAAAGGCATCAATGTTCATGGGTCTATTCATTCTTCAAACATTGATACAATTTTTCCTTTGACTCAGACTTGTCTTCTTTTTGATGTTATATTTGGTTCTGAGGAAGACAGGGAAAGCAACTGGCTCTCCATATATAGAAGGAATCTGAGAATTCATGGAGTTTTGGGGTTCATGGGTTGGCTTCTTTCTCTTGTTTAGCATCTGGGTTGGCGTTTTCTGTGATCAAGATGGTAAGGCTTAGCACTTTTCTCATGACACATCATTTATCCCTGCCATTTTCTTATTCAGAAAATTTTCAGATTTTAACTTCTTTCACATTCGGAATCCAATTTCTTTGAACTAAAAGTCATAATACCTACACATTTAAAACTACTTTAAAACCCTCTTCCAAGAGTATAATTCTAAGTCATCGCAAACCAAATGTATTAGTATCTCAAAACCCCACAATTAATGACATGTTCAACATTAAGTCTAGTATGCAATGGAATATCGTAAAGGCCCTAACATTTGGCAATATCCATGCTCAAACCTTTGAAACCTTCCCTTTAGAATTAGTAATCTGATGTGAATTAATAATGTCAAGCTAGTCATACATGTCAATGCAAGATTTTGATTTTTTCCCATGGGAAAATTACTGTGCAGTCTTATACAAGTAATTTAATCACTAAAAAGTATCTTGAATTGTCAAATATGCCATGGCATGTCATATCCTGCACCGAACATTGACATTGTCACGCTGCTCACTAGAAAATGAGCTGAAACTTTATTCCTTGTATGTATGAAAAGACATGAGCTTATCTTTCTCATTCATGGGACAGGTTTCTTAAGTCTATCTTGTGGCGGAAGAACCAGTTTCAATGATTCATCTAACATCTTATGGACCCCAGACACTGAATACATAAGCACAGGCACTACAGCCATCGGTTACAATGAGAATAAATCCTCATCAAATGTCTCTCTTCGATTCTTCCCGGATTCGCAAGGTCGAAAATGCTATAAATTACCTTTGAGCAATGCCACAAGTCTTGTTCTTGTTAGAGCCAAGTTTGTGTACAACAACTATGATGGACTTGAACATCCTCCTACATTCTCTGTCTCTCTTGACACAGCCATTGCTGCTACTGTAAATCTTACTAAAGATGATCCATGGATTGAAGAGTTTCTATGGACAGTCAATAAGGACACACTTCCCTTCTGTTTGCTTTCTACCTCAAATGGTGGATTTCCTGTAATTTCTTCCCTCGAAATTCGACCACTTCCTCGAGGAGCCTACACAAATGGCATGGAAGATTTCCCAAATAAGTTACTGAGGAAGAGCTATCGAGTTGATTGTGGCTACGCTAATAATGAGTCTATCCGGTAAGAACCATCATGTCCTTTTCTTACATATATTTTTTCAGAGAAAATGAAAATACATATCTTCAACTTTTTGCCATTTACAAACATCCTCTTTAATATCACTCTTCATGACTTGAACTTTTCTGTCCAGTTTCCTTTCACTCCTCTAATGAAGATTCCACTTCAAATTCTGTCATTTGTTATTTATAATCGAATGATAGTCTGTCGTGTAACAAATGAGAGAGTTTGAGATGACATCTCCAGTCTATAATGGATAAAAGGATTTAACTTTTGATGGGTAAAAGATGGAGGAGTTATTTCCCATTTTTCCAAAATTGATGGAAATGTTTGCAAAATGGCTCAAAGCTAAAGGAGAATACAATTTTCTCAAACTTTTTGGTACTATAGTTTCAAGCTTTAGCTGTCTAAAAAACACAGGTACCCTTTGGATCCATATGATAGAATATGGGAAGCTGATAGAAGTTTTACACCCTTTCATGTTGCAACTGGATTCAAGATTCCGCTTACTTTCAATCAAACCAGTCTGATGGAAAAACCACCGGCTGTTGTTCTTCAAACCGGGAGAGTTCTGGCACGGCGAAATCTGCTGACATATAACCTCCGTCTTGATGCATTAGGGGACTATTATATCATCCTTTATTTTGCTGGCATACTTCCTGTTCTTCCCTCCTTTGATGTGTTCATAAATGGAGATATCATAAAATCGAACTACAAAATAAATAGTTCAGAAATCAGTGCTCTATATGTAACACACAAGGGAATCAGCAGCTTGAATATAACACTGAAGAGTATCAGCTTTTACCCTCAAATCAATGCATTTGAGGTATATCAGATGGTTGATATTCCACCTGAAGTTTCTTCAACCACAGGTGACTCAACCATATTTTCCAAGAATACACAAAATTCTAATTTCACAATAGTTAATTTAATTAAATTATGATCTATTCAATTTGTTATTTTTCCAGTCTCAGCACTACAGGTTATTCAGCAGTCTGCTGGCTTGGATCTAGGATGGCAAGATGATCCATGCTCTCCTTCAACATGGGATCATATTGGGTGTGAAGGAAGCCTTGTCACATCACTGTGTGTCTTCTCATTTTATTTCCTCAACAAAACAATGGTTCTTTTTAGTTATTTCATTCATTGATCTAATAGTAGGAAGTTTTTTCTTCCAGGGATCTCTCTGGTGTGAATTTCAGATCAATTACTCCTACATTTGGTGACTTGTTGGACCTGAAAAAATTGTAAATTTCCTTGGCTAGAAAAACTTCATTGGCATTGTTTATGTGTGCGCTCATATTCTTTTACTTCTCATTTATCTGTTTTGGTGTTAATTATTTATCAGAGATTTGCACAACACGTCGCTTGCTGGTGAAATACAGAACTTGGGTAGCTTGCAACATCTTGAGAAACTGTAATGTCTCCCAAAAGTAAGAACTTGATCTTTGATTTTATGCAGAGGATATTTAATGACAGCTCAGACATTTCAGGAACCTGAGCTTCAATCAGCTAAAATCATTTGGAGTTGAGCTGGACAACTTGGTTAGCCTTCAAATCTTGTGAGTACAGAATTTCTGAATGTTTTATAAGACTTCAGAGCTTTAGCTAAGAACACGGAAGTTTGAACTCTTCAATCATACTGTTATGATTATAAGCTTAAATTGTTAAGTGAACTTCTTGGCTATGAAGGTTCAAATACCATGTCAAAAGACCATTTCATCAAGTTTAAGAAAATCAATAAAAGTCGATTAATAGTCCTATGAATAATATACTCACTTCGGTCCTTAATATAAAACATATTTATCTAATTTGATTAGACTAAGAAAGTTAGTTAATATGACATGTATTTTCTAAAACTATCTAATCATCTTCCTTAATTTGCTCCTTCTCTCTCCTCCTTAATTATATTTAGGACCAAGATCAAGATCCCAAATATATCTTATATTAATGACCAGAGGGAGTACTTTTAATTACTACCTTTAGTCCTTAATACAAGTCCCGGTTGACTTTTTTGGTGATATTAAAGAAGTTAAATAAATTACTTTAAAGTATTTATATTTATATTTATATTTTTTGTACTAATTAAACAAGTTTATCTAAATTATAAACTGAGAAATAATCAAATGATACCCAATATATATTATGATTAACTAACTTATTTAGCTTCCTTAACTTCTCCAAAAAAAGTTAACTAGGTCTTATATTAAGGAGCGGAAGGGGTAGAATTTTCTCCTCTATCAAAATATTCTATCTCAAAAATGATATTGCAAATACAAAATGATATATTAATCTTACATTCTTTCTCTTTTTCATTGTATGTTTAGGGATTTGCAAAACAATAGTCTACAAGGATTGGTTCCTGATAGCTTGGGAGAGTTAGAAAACCTCCACTATCTGTAAGTTTAGCATCAGAATAAAAGACATCTCATAAAATCATATGGCAATATTTTTCTTTCTATTCGTTTCTCTGTGTAACATTCTTTGCTTTGTACAATACACTGTTTTGCATTCTTCAGCAATCTGGAAAACAACAAGCTACAAGGTCCACTACCAGAGTCCTTGAACAAACCAACAATAGAGATCAGGTATGGAGGAAGTAGTAGATCTGTTTCCTTGAAAAGAAAAAACTACGCATGTTGATACCGTGGTTTTTCTGCAGAACATCTGGGAATTTGTGTCTTTCGTTCTCCGCAGCCATATGTGATGATGCATCATCCACTCCTTCAATTGAGACACCACAAGTTACAATAATTCCCGGAAGGAAGCACAAAACGCATAGACATCTAGCAATCATACTATGTTTGGTTGGTGGAGCCACACTTGTGCTTTTCTTGATCTTACTTTCAGTAATGCTACACATGGCTAAAAGGAGATATGAAGTCTCTCACACAGCAAGTATGCAAATTTTTTTTTTGTTCATGCCTATTTCGTTAGCTTTTCTTACATCTGTTATAGAGATTTTTATTCTAACTTTCAGGAGAAGAAATTGATATAAGGAACTGGGGTGCAGCAAAAGTGTTCTCATACAAAGAAATTAAAGCAGCTACTGGAAACTTTAAAGAAGTAATAGGAAGAGGCAGTTTTGGATCAGTTTACCATGGCAAGCTTCCAGATGGTAAATCAGTCGCTGTCAAAGTTCGGCTGGACAAAACCCAACTAGGAGCTGATTCATTCATCACTGAGGTTCGCTAATCAAAACTTCATGCAAAAATCGTTTTTTATGGCATTATATCTGAGCAGCTTGTAAATGAGACAAAAGGTCATCTCTAATTAAGTAATGCACGAGACCTATTCTAGGACCCTTTAGGTTAGCAGATTACATGCTCTGCTGAACTGTTCTCAAGTGAGCTTGCACATGAATTCATATTGCCTCTCTCATGGTGAAAGCATTCTGTAACGGCAATACATTTAGTTTTCGAACACAATGATCGTGAATTTTTTCCCCTTTAGTGCAAGCTCAAAGGAAGTCTTCAATATGAGCAAAATTTATCAAATAAAAGTCTCATTGAATTACATGAAAAACATTCGCTTCATTTTTGTTACTAAGGGAAGAATCAGATAGACAGATACCTCTTAAACATCATCTTGAACCATTCATGTTGTCTCTGTGCTGTATCGATTACGAGAGCCCTGATTCTATCATTTTTTAATTTCCCTTTTGGTGAGCTAATTCTTTCTTTCATATCTTCTGTTGTGCTTAGGTTCATCTTTTGTCAAAAATCCGCCATCAAAATCTTGTGTCACTGGAAGGATTTTGTCATGAATCAAAGCATCAGATACTAGTGTATGAGTACTTGGCCGGTGGATCACTAGCTGATCATCTCTATGGTACTCTACCTGCTTGAACAAAAATTAATGTCCTATCTTTTGTTATTTTTTTTTTGCTTCAAACATTCCAAAATGCTGTCAGGTTAAGGGCTATAACACTTCATTTTCTTTTCTTCCAGGCACAAACAGCCAAAAAAGGTCATTAAGCTGGGTTCGAAGATTGAAAATTGCAGTGGATGCAGCAAAAGGTACAAAATATAGGTTCTTAAATGATAACTAGTCTAGGTCAAGAAATGAATGTTTGTTAGTGCCATAGGTAAACTATGGTAGGTAACCCTTCTTAAATTCTCCCATCCAATGTTTTTGCAAGCACCTGACATCTCTAAAAGAAACCTGTAATATGAAAGTAGTGACACAAAAATCAGACAGACATGACTGGTACCATAACAAACATAACATGATGACATCAAATTTCAAAAAACACAACGACAACAAATACATATTTGTAATCTCATCAATATGAGGTTTCTAGTACCTCAACGATCTATTTTTATGCCAACAAAGTCATGTCTGGCGTGCATGAGCCAATAAAGAAGCAGTAAACATGGTTGCTGTTCCAACACCTAAGGACATGTTAATGTGTTGCTGCAACGTTAGATTCTGTCACTCCAATGGGTGTGTTTGTATATGTTTATACTTATATGCCTAAGGCTCTCTCTTTCTTTCCTTTTTCTATTCTGGAAGGATTGGATTATTTACATAATGGAAGTGAACCACGAATCATACACCGCGATGTCAAGTGCAGTAATATTCTCTTGGACGTGGAGATGAATGGAAAGGTCTGTGACTTTGGCCTCTCTAAGCAAGTAACCAAGGCAGATGCAACTCATGTCACTACTGTTGTAAAGGGCACTGCTGGCTATCTAGACCCTGAGTATGTTCCCAACATCAAGAAAATACTGATTTCCTGAAAACTGTATACTATTTTTAAACTTATTTTTATTTTTATGTATAGGTATTATTCCACACAACAGCTCACTGAGAAAAGTGATGTATATAGCTTTGGAGTTGTACTTTTGGAACTCATCTGTGGGAGAGAGCCATTGAATCACTCTGGATCTCCTGATTCTTTCAATTTGGTGTTATGGGTAACTGAAATCTTCTTCTTCTTCTTCTTCTTTTTGTTGGTTTTTCTACAATGTAATAGCTTGACAGTTTCTAAGACCACCTCCATTAAAAAATTTAACATGAAAGCCCTTCAAGCTTAAATCATGGAAAAAGACACGGGCTTATTCCACCTTATGCAGAAATATAATTTTAGTTTGAGACAGCCTCTTCAATTGTGGGGGTAAGGCTATGTATATCTATCCCTCCCCAGACCTCATCTAATGGGAGTCTTATGCACTGGGCCACCCTTTTTTTTTTATAACAGGAGCAAGAAACATCAAACTTCTAACCATTTAGTCATTGAGACTAGAATAACATGTAAAAGAAAGATTGAATCCACTTTTTTTAAAAAAAAAACAAACATTAAGGGAAAGCTCATGAAATTTTATCCCTGAACTGCCCTTTATGGAATAATCATGAATAAGGATAAACTTTTTTACTTTTTATCACCCAATAAAGTAAAAATGTGACTATTTAGTTTAGAATTTACATGAAATAAGCAATCTTGAGCATTTGTTTCTCAAGTATACAAATAGTTACCATGTTGTTCCTATATATAATTCTTCCTTGTTTGTGTGGTGATCTATACTGTTGAAGAATTTACACTCTTGTTTCCTAACAAACAACTGCAGGCAAAGCCTTACTTGCAGGCAGAAGCATTTGAGATCGTGGACGACAGCATAAAAGGAAATTTTGATGTAGAGAGCATGAGAAAAACAGCTTACATTGCTGTAAAGTCAGTGGAAAGGGATGCATCACTGAGACCAACTATTGCAGGAGTATTAGCAGAACTTCAGGAATCCTATGATATTCAGCTCAGATATCTTGAGTCTCTCTAAATGACCGTGAAGTTAAAAAATACTACAGATCAAACTAAATTATGTCTGTTATGCAGAGAAGTAGATCTTCACATCAACACTTGCAGTTGAGGGCAGAGAGATGTTGGATTCCCAAAGATGAGAAAATATGAGAAATATCAATGTAATAGAAATATGATAAATTATTATCCGTTATGAATATCAATTATGCGAATGTCTATTGACTCAAAGAAAAGAACACTTGATATAAAGAAAAAGGAGAAAAAGACACAAAGCAAAAACAAAAGAAGACAAGGACATAAAAAAAGATATAAAGTAACCATGGTCATATAACCAGGGTTAGATTCCTAACCATAGTCATATAACCAAGGTTAGATTCTTGACTCTATATAAAAGCTTGTAATCGATTGTTTCAAACGAACTGAATGAAAACTTCTCTTTAATTTCTCTCTAGAAATTCTATCAATCTTCTCTTTTATCATACATACTTTTATAACACGTTATCAGCATGAAGCTCTAACGAAGGTATGATCTTCTTATGGTTTTCTTTAATGATTTTATATACCTTGTTTTATTTGATAGATCTGGGATAATCTGAGCCAATATATGAAATTAGAGTAATACTTTTACCAATTGTTATAAACATTAGGTTCTATGGCTAAGATTGGAGATTGTTATTGTTTTTATATCATTTATATATCATTTACAAGTTTTTTTATATTATTATCTTATGGCCAGAAGCCATATACGTCTTATTCTTGAAATTATATGACCAGAAGTCAAATTGTTTTTTTCATTCTTATAAAGGCTTCCTTCATGGAAGGCTTAGGTTGTAGTGTTCCTTAATGGATGGTATAGGTTGTCACTTATATGGAAGGTTTCACATCCTAAGTGAAACTATGAAATTAAGTGGCCGGAAGCCACCTACATGGAAGGTTTTACCTCCTAACTGAAACTATGAGATTAAATGGCTTGAAGCCATACAAATTGTAATTTTCTTTTCTTATTTTATGAATTATTTATTGTCTTTACGAATTTACGGTTATTTTTGTTTAAGATATTATATTGCATTTTTACATTTCATATTTTAATTATTTTCATTTATTTCTTTAATTAGTTTGAACCATGACAAATCTAGCAAAACTTGAAATTGTTGCTCTTGAAATTACCGGGAAAAATTATTTATATTGGGTGTTAGATGCAGAAATTCACCTGAATGCTAAAGGTCTGGAGGACATGATCAAAGAAGGGAATCATGCATCCAACCAAGACAAAGTCAGATCAATGATTTTTCTTTGCCACCATTTGCATGAGGATTTAAAAATTGAATATTTGACAGTAATGGACCCACTTATTCTTTGAAAAAATTTGAAAGAAATGTATGATCACCAGAAGATGGTCATCCTACCAAAAGCTTGTTTATGACTAGATACATCTGCGTTTGTAAGATTTTAAATATGTAAGCAAGATAATTTAGCCATGTTCAGAATTACTTCTAAATTAAATTTATGTGGAGAAAATGTTACTGATGAAGATATGTTAGAAAAGACATTCTCCACATTTCATGCATCCAATTTGCTCCTGCAATAGCAATATTGTGAAAAAGGTTTCAAGAAATGTGCTGAATTGATTTCTTGTCTCCTTGTGGCTAAACATAATAATAAGCTTTTATGAAAAAAAATCATGAATCACCTCCAACAGGGTCAACTCCATTTCCTGAAGTGAACGTAGTAACAAATGAACCTAATAGATATCCAGCAAATCTATTCAAGTGAACCGTATAAATATGCAGTCACAACATCCATTAGATATAAATCAATTCCTGTATTTACTGCTATACTAATTAAATAACGAAAAGTAGTCGCATCCATTACTAGTGAATATATTTCTTCAAAATCAATGTCAGGTCTCTGTGTAAAGCCTTGGGCTACAAGACATGCTTTATATCTTGTTATTTCACCCTTTTCATTTCTCTTTCGTACAAAAACCGATTTGCATCCAACTGGTTTTACATCTTCAGGTGTAAAGACTATAGGTTCAAATACTTTTCGTTTTGCCAATGATTTTAGTTCTTCATTAATTGCATCTTTCCATAGGGGCCAATCTTTTCTCTGTTGGCACTCACTAATGGATTTTGGCTTATGATCCTCATTATTATTCATTACATCATATGCTATATGATAAGCAAAGATATCATTAATGTTGACTTTATTTCGATCCCATTGGATTTCATTCATAACATAATTTATTGAGATCTCATTATTCTCACATATGTTAGGTACCTGAGTCTCTTCTGGGACTACAAGATTCTCTTCTGGAGATATGTTACGAGTTTGAATGATCAATTAAATAGTGCAAGTGTACACTGTCGTAATTAAGTAATATAGAAGTGAGTAGAGTATCGTTTCCACGAGGATTGATCACTAAGTACCAAAATGGGTAATTTTGATTCTATTTAGTCGATCGATAAATTGGTGATTGAGAGTACAAATAAAAGAAAAATAATTAAATATGAGTACAGATGATATGAAAACAAATATGAGAAAAAGTCCTAGGGATTATATTTCACTTAACAAATTCCGGATTGAATCACTTATCTATTCTAGCCCAATTTATTCCACATGATTGATAGTTGAGTTTCCCTAATTTAATTACTAGCCTCTTCCAAGGTCAAGCAATTCTATAATTAATTGCTAATCCAATATATTCCTATATGAATTTAAGCAATTAATTATGCATTAAGATTTATGGAACTTAATAAGACTACACAACTCATATGAATATATTCCTATTTTATATGCAAGTTATGGTTTTAATTATAGGATCTACACACATGCATCTCCTTCCGGTCTCAACATGCATATTGTAATCATTCAAAAGGTGGCCAATCAAATGAAAGCATTAAGAACAATAATTAAAATTCAATCATGAAGGAGAAATTAAAACTAGATTTAATAAGTTAAGATTCAATCCGTCATTAGTAAGCTACGTCATCACCCTAGGAAAATGAAAATTTAACTCATGATAAAATTAAAAACAAAATCAAAATAAATTGACATTATATAAAGCTAGAATGAAATCTTCATAAATACTGCATAAACTTGAATATTAAATTCTCAAACATAAATATATAACCAAAAAGATACATGAAAAACTGGAGAAATCTAGCCGTCCATTTAGGAGGTAAAACCTTCCATATAGGCAGCATGCAGAAAATAATATAATACTAAGCCTTCCATGTAGGAGGCATGCAAAAAGTAATATAATACATAAAATAAAAAATAAAAAATAACACTATTTATTTAGAACTATCAGAGAAAATATCTCTCTCTATCAGAGAAGTATCTCCTTATCAAAGAAAATATCTCCACGCCTCCTCTGAATCTGTGCATGATGCTTTGTATTTATAGGTAGCGTTGTGTCACTTTTTCCTTGATGCCACAGTGTTTTGCCATATTTTTCCGTGATGCTACAGTAGTGAATAGTATCCTGTCGGCGGATTTACGCGTTTTTTTCATGTTGCTACAGTGCTACAGTGATTCCATCCGCTACAGTCACCTCCGTCCCTACAGTAACGTCCTGCTACAATGATTCTGTCATGAATAGTGACCGACGCTACAGTACTGACCTTTTTTTATATTTTTCTTTATTTTTTAAGTACTATTTATTTTACACCCAAATATATTATATTAAGTTAAAATATCGTCCATAAAATCATTATATAAGGGAAAATAAATATGAAAATATTTTACTTATCAAAATATCTCTACTGGAGATAATAACTCTCCAGGAGATAGCTCTTTTAGAGCTACTAACTTTTCTTGATTATTCTCGACTTGACCATCTATATTCTTTTCTCCTTTTCTCTTTTGAGGATTTTTATCTTTGGAACTGATGGGCCTTCCATGCTTAAGGCGTGCCTTAAATTTATTCATAATAGGTTGTCCTTTAGGGACATCAATTTTAATAGGAGCATTAGTAGCTGAGACATGTGACTTTGTCACTTTCTTTAGGTCAGTAAATGCTTCTGGCATTTGATTAGCTTAATTCTGTAAATGAATTATCCAGTTCACACTGTTTCATACGAGGATCAAAATGAGCCAATGATAATTCATTCAAGTTATTTTCTTTACTTAGTTGTTTGTTTTCTCCCCCTAATGTCAGGAAAAGTGATTCATCAAAATGACAATCAACAAATCATGCTGTAAATAAATCTCCTGTAGATTGTTCTAAATATTTTATGATCGAAGTAAATTTACACCCAACATATGTTCCCATCCTTCTTTGAGGACCCATTTTGGTGTGTTGTGGTTGTGCTACTGGCACATATACCGCACATCTAAAAATCCTTATATGGAAAATATTAGTTTCCTGACCCAAAACTATTTATAAGAGAAAAACTTTTAGGTAATTTGTTGGCCTAATGCTAATCAATATTGCTGCATGCAAAATAGTATGGCCCCAAATAGAAATTGAGAGATTAGATCTCATAAGTAAAGACCTTGCAATAAGTTGCAACCTTTTAACCAATGATTCTGCAAGTCCGTTTTGCATATGAACATGAGCTACAGGATGTTCAACATCAATTCCTAAGAACATACAATATTCATTAAAAGCTTGTGAAGTAAATTTATCAGCATTATCAAGACGTATTTTCTTGATAGGATAATCAGGGTACTATGCTCTTAATCTAATCAATTGAGCAAGTAATATCACAAATGCTAGGTTGTGAGAAGATAATAAGCAAACATACGACCATTTAGTTGATGTATCAATTAAAACCATATATTACCTAAATGGTCCTCATGGTGGATGTATTGGCCCACAAATATCTCCCTATATCCATTCTAGAATTATGAGGGATTCACTTTTTACTTTGCTTAGTGAGGGGCGAATAATTAAATTTCCCTTAGAACATGCAGCACATGAGAAATCGTGGGATTATGGTATTTGTTTACATTTCAGGGTATGTCTACATGAATTCCCAATTATTTGTCGCATCATGATTGAACTATGATGGCCTAACTAGTCATGCCAAATATTAAATTCATTAGTAAACTTCTGGTCTACATTAGCAAACTGCTGGTTTGCATTGGCAGACTTACGGTTTGCATTGGTGAACTACCAATTCTCAATAGCATATGTTTCAATTGAGTTTATACATGTGTAATACAAGCCAGAAGAAGAAATAGGAAAATTTTCTAATATGCATTTTCTACCAGCAACAATATTTGTGATAATAAGATATTCCTGATTATTTTCGGTTGTTGTTTTTAAATGATATCCATTTCTGCGGATGTCTTTGAAACTCAATAAATTTCTTTTAGACTTGGTAGAATAAAATACATTATCAATGCATAGTTTTGTTCCTTCAAGTCATAAAATATTAGCTCTTTTAGAGCCTTCAATTAAATTTATACTACCAGATATAGTCTAAACATTAGCTTCTTGTATTACTAAGGAAGAAAAATATTTATCATGTCTGAGTATGACCGATGTGGGTTGTTATACTATCAACGAGACATAAATCTTCAGGATTGATGCCAATAAGATTCATTCTTCATTAAGGGCCTATTTGGTATGAGGGATTTGGAGGGAAAGAGAGGGGAGGGAAAATTTTTATGAATTAAATTTAAGAAAATTGGAGAAGTTGGGTTATAAAATTTTAATATAGATAATATATAAAATTAAAGAGTAAGAAAACTTAATTAAAAATTTTATACCCCATTTCTTTCATTTTTTTAAATCCATCTCAAAAAAATTTTCCTTTCGCCTACTTTCCCTCCCCTCCCCTCCCCTCATACCAAACAAGCCCAAAAAGAAACATAAAAACATAATTAAAATTAATATATATGATAGAAGCAACTTTAAATACAATAAAACATAATAGTTCAAATTAAATTAAAAAATCTGCAACATCTAAATATGTATTATCCATATCGCCATACTCAGAATTGTCGGCTTGATCAACATGATTAACTTCAACATTTAATCCTTTACCATTATTTTTAATTGATTCTTGGTAAAGGTCAACTAGATGTCTTGGTGTACGACAGGTACGAGACCAATAACCTTTACCACCATAGCAATAACATGGATTATCAGCATATTTGTTATACAGGTTGATTTCCCCTTTTTGGTTCCTATCAGTCTTTTCCCACTTCTGGTAGGAATTTGAACCACTGTGAAATAGATATTCAGCGAATCTGTTTAAGTGAAAATCTAGCAGATTTATTCATGAAGTCACTTCCAGGCACAATCTTTGGAAAGCTTGTCCATGACATTGGCCTTCGGAGACTTAGAGATATCAACTGATGTCATTAAGAGGGGGAGTCGATACATGTTGTACTCTTTTTCTCTTATCTAGGTTTTGTCCTACTGGATTTTCCTAGAAAAGTTTTTAATGAGGCAGCAATCGACGGTGTATCAATTAATGATGTACTTTTTTCTTTGGCTAGGTTTTTATCTTACTGGGTTTTTCCTAATTAAAGTTTTTAATAAGGCACATTTATAATAGACATCCAAGGGAGAGTGTTATGAATATCAATTATATGGATGTCTATTGGCTCAAATAGAAAAGGATTTGATATAAAGAAAAAGGAGAAAAGGACACAAAGCAAAAACAAAAGAAGACAAGGACATAAAGAAGATATAAAGTAACAATGGTCATATAACCAGGGTTAGATTCCTGACTCTATATAAAGGCTTGTAATCGATTGTTTTAAACGAACTGAATGAGAACTTCTCTATAGAAATTCTATCAATCTTCTCTCTTATCACACATACTTTTATAATATTATCAAGTATTTTGCCATTTTCAACTTGATTATTTCTCGAAAAAATGGTTCAACACTCTGAGCTCCATAATATCTAAGTGATTTTCCCTAAGTAATAATGACCCTCCTAAAGCAGGAAAATGTTCAAATTGCAATTAACATTTGCATATCACTTAATTGCATATACATGATAATATTTAAGCTGACCTACAAAGTAATTCAATGGCTAAGCAGAGTAATGCCTTCCAAGATACAAGAATAACGCACATGGAAAATTTTCCAATTAAGGTTATACTATCATAAAACTTGTAATTAATTTCTATAACTTGGAGTAACTGATGACTTGCTAATTTCTTTGTTAATGATATTATAAATATTTAGTTTTTTTTTTTTTTTTTTGGAATTGAATTACATAGGAACATTTTGTATCCAGAACCTTATAATTTAAACATCCATAAAAGATATTTCTTACTTAGTAAATATTCTTGCTAATCTTTGCAAATTTTTTACTTATTTTCTAGTGATTTTTTCATATCTTGCAACTTGCACTTTTAAAATATATTAACACAAATATTATTTATTTTGTTAACTACTTGCACTTTTCAAGATACATTTACTAAAAGTGTTCGTTTTATTAAGTCTTCTCATTGATTCTAAAGAAATTTACTCGATTTTCAAGAATTTTTCATTTTGGTTCTTAATAATTTTGCTTCCCTTATACAAATATTGGCAAGATTATTCTTTATCGATGTAAGATAAACAAATAGAGCAACTTTTCAATTGTGTTTGAGGAGGTCCGAATATCACATGTAGACTATTAAAAAGAGAAGCCAATAACACACACATATATTGAACAATGAAAAGGTAGAATTTATATCTTAGGAAGAATTTTATTTCAAGGCAAACAACCACTTATTCTATTCACCGAAAAGACATAAACATGTAACTATTTGTCAACTTTTGTCTTATATCAAGACTTTTATATTTTTTTTAAACTAATTTGTTTGAAAAAATGTAAAAACAAGTAAGTATTTTTGTTAACCAAGCTTGAAGCCCACAGGCTGACCCAAGTCCATAAGCTCAATGGCCGGGCCTCAAAATCTAGCCCTTTTAAGGGAGGCGGCCCGAGTCCATGAAGAGCCGGTTCGTTTTCCCAACTTTACTTTTATGGGTTAATATAAATTTTGGTCCCTGAAGTTTGATCTAATTTTGGTTTTGGTCCCTCAAGTTTGAAATCAGTGGTTTTGGTTCCTGAAGTTTCACCCGATTTTGGTTTTGGTCCCTCAAGTTTGAAAACGACTTGATTCTTTTTCCCGGGTCGGGCCGGGTTTCAAAAATGGGTCGTCAAGTCCTTTTCAAATTTGAGGGACCAAAACCTAAATCGGGTGAAACTTCATGGACCAAAATCACCGATTTCAAACTTGAGGGACCAAAACCAAAATTGGGTGAAACTTTAGGGACCTAAACCACCGATTTCAAATTTGAGGGACCAAAAGTTAGATTAACCCTATTTTTATTCTTCTTCTAATTACTAAAAGGCCCAATATGACTATTTTTGACAATTAAATGTGAAGTTGGAACAACTGCTTATGACTTTATGCTTGTTTGGGATCAGGGTCCTCAAAAGTATTTATTTATGTAAATTGAGATAAAATTTCTCTCATATATTTACTTCGTATACTGTAAATTATGATTAAAAAGCTGCTTTTGAAGGCTCCAATAGCTATTTCAAACAAGTATTTTACTTTTGTGGTGTTAAAATATATTTTCTAATTTTTTCTGATTTCCTCTTTTTATATTTTCTATCCATCAAGGCAATGTTTTTCACTTGTGAAAAAAGATTGTGTAACTTGGAAGAAACATTAACATGTTTTTGTTGGCTTTTAGCAAGTTTTTTTTTTTTACTCCCTCTTATTCTATTTATAAGAGCTTGACAATCGAATTACACGGTTTAAAAAAGGAGTTAAAGTTAGTTTAAAACATTAAGTGTGTCTGAAATAAAACTTTTTTTCTCAAGCATGTTCTTATTCATGATAGGCAAGTTAGAGAGAGAAATAAAATAAATATATGCATTACCAACTTTTTAATTAATGTAATATATATAATCAATAAGAGATAAAAAAAAAACCTTATTAAATATTTAGGCAATTCTTATCATATTTTTATAAAAAAGATTAAGATAATTCAATTTTTTTTTTTTTTGCTTTTATAAAAACCACAGGAGGGAGTAAGAGATAAAAGTAAAATGCAATCATTAATTACTTTCTCAAGCTCAACTTCTTATATTGGACAAAACGGAGCAATTATTATGAAGACAGATCTTAGAGAAACTTTTTCTTCATATCACCTGTGACATGTTCATACTAAAAGCATATTCACTCGCATCACAAGGGGAAAAAAAATAAAAAGTCAAAATACCTCGTTAAAAATTGAGAAACTTACAATACATTATACATCCCAATCGCATAATAAAAATTGATGATTATGTAAATAAACTAGGATCAAGATATATATACATAAGTGGTTGCTCATTCATGAGAGTGCATCTCTGAGAGCCGGATATGATGTAACCCCCTCCGTAATTATATCCGAAATACAACATTAGAGTGAAATAGAGACCAATAATAATCAAAATTCATTTACATTCCCCATTCTTAAGATAGGGTTTTCACAAATTTCTTTTACAAACACTTTAACTTGGTCTCACATTCACATTTCGAATACAATTACATTGCGAAGATAATTAACATTCATAATATATCAGAGTGCACAATAACAATCCCAGCAATTTCGGGTTCATATCTTCACTAAAGGTTCATGGGCACATACGCCCTTTACAATTTCTCAAATGGGGATTACACAAATTTCATTCCAAATACATATCCAAATACACCTCCACAACATATACAACCATATATCCATCCTAACATATACAACTCTAAATACATCCAAATCCACTACCATTATCCCAAATAGCAATGATAACCAACTACCAAGTCCAAATGCCCATAAGGGATTCTCGCCGCTCCTAGTTGCTTGCTCCTTCCCCGAGCCACTTATCCTGTCTAAAATGTTGGTAGGGGAGGGTGAGATTCTAGAGAATCCCAGTAGGAAACAGATACCAATATGCACGCAAGATAAGTGTTTAATGCATGACATGCTTGCATCACAATAACTCGTGCTCACATAATGATATATCTGTATGCTCAATGTTTCAACAACATACTCATGGCCATAACATAAATAGAAACAGAGCTTCAATCATTCATATATGTTTCACATAATCAAGCAAAGCAATAACATGCATAAATACACAAACACAAATATCAATACATGCAGGAGAGGTAAGTTCCCTACACTTTTTCGTTCCACGTATGCTCCAACGTCGGCTACTTACGATCCGAGCGGATATCAAACCATGATCAGGGTGAATACCCAACCCTATAACCAAATCAAGAACATAGGGTCATTCTCTTTTCCAAATTCTCACTTTCATAACACTTAAAGTTGGTTACCATTCATGACCTTTAGGTGGCTAATCAAAGCTTAAACACATACCTAAAAGCTTGGGAAACACTTGACCAAAGTTTACCTTTTAAAAGTCCAAAATATTGATTTTTGGGGGTTGGCCGCGGCCAGCCTACCCATGGGCCGCGGCCAATGGATGCACAGAAGGTCTTGGGCCGCGGTTCATAACCTCTGGCCGCGGCCAAGAAAATTCTGTTTCCTGGCTGAACTTCCACAAATCATAACTAATTCTAGAAAAATCGAAATGAGGTGATTCCAAAGCCAAATGAAAGCTATTTATGTCCTCTTTATAGGAAAAATATGGACTATTACTGGAAATTACCATACAATCCAAGAATTACACAAAACTCATCACTGCCCCAAAACAGAGTTCTGTTTCAATCCCAAACTTTGGACAACCATATCTCATAGAATACTAAATGAAATGACACAAAATATATGTCCATTTGAATCTTGGGATGTGAAATTTAAGACTGAAAAGTTTCACAATTTTCTGAAATCATTTGGTCATTTAAAACGTCCACACAAATAAATTGCCCAGAACAGAGTTCCAAGGGACAGATTTTCTAATTTTCTACCAAAGTGTCCCATGGCTCCAACATTAACAATCCAGCCTATTCCGACATAAATTTTCACAAGGAACACAATGGTAGCCTCAAAATGACCAAAATCACAACCTATCAACATGCCCTATTTTGATCAAAGCACAAAACCAACACAAACTGGCCAAACTTCACATTTAAGTTCCAATGCAATTCTATCACTTCAAAATACTAAACAAGGCACCAATTCCATGACAATAACATACCATACTCCCCAAGACCCTAAATCACGCAAATTAGGGCTAAAATTCTAGAAATTCAAGGCCCAACAAATGGCCACAAAACTTATATGAAAATGAAGCTTTCACTCACCTCAACAACTTTCCCAAAGAAGTTCTTCGGTTCTCCAACTTCTAGATTTCCTTGTGTGCTCAAAACACCACCAATGGAAAATCTAAAACCATAGGATGAAAGCTCTTAACAAGAGGAACAACTTTATAGAAGAGCATTTTTCCATTAGAAGCCATTTAGAGGGTCAAATACTCACCTTTTACACAAAGTTCTTCCTCTCCCTTGGGCTGCCATGGCTGAACGAAAGAGAGAGAAGGAAGAGAGATGAAAATGATGATGAAGCATGATGGGATCAGATTTTTGCCTCCCAAGCCCATGCATAAACGTACAAAGAGAGAGGGAGAGAGAGAGAAATGATATTAAAATGTTTTCTTGACTTTTCTACACTCTCTTGCTTCATCCCAACTTGACACTTGTCTTCATCTCATGCAATCTCACAAAGTAAACCACTAATTAGCCATTTAGTTACATATCTCATTTCTCTTAATTAGTAATTAATCTCTTCCATTAATCACTAATTTAGAGCCATTCTTTCAATTTTCCCAACAATTATGGCATATTAATTAAAATTGCCATACAACACATATTTAATTCTTTTCCTCTTCTTTATGCGCCATTTACCCTTATTTTAGCCCAATAATTATTTCATCACATAATTATGCTAAAATACAAGGTGTTGGGCATTTCCAATAATAATTCGGATCTCAAATCCACATTAATCCACATAATCCACATAATCATTCATAAGAATTGTAAGTAGCCCATAATCAAAATTTGGGGTGTTACATCTAAGGTATGAAACTTGAAGAGAATTGAATGACTGAACTGATTGATTATCAAATGAATGAGTTACATATATTTGTACAGAAATAAATCAGACATAATACTATACAATCAAGGAAAAATATGACCAACACTGTACAATCAGAGGAAAAAACTTTCACCTTTAATTGTGGATCTTGATTTCGATGCTCACTTTCGGTGCTTCTACACTCTCCCTCAAATTGAACTATAGATATCAATTAAGTTCAAATTGCCAATCAAATACTCAAATATTTCCTTAGGCAGTCCTTTTGTGAGGATGTCTGAGATCTGTTCTTTAGAAGGTATGTACCTTAGATCAATGATAGCCTCATCAACTTTTTCTCTTATAAAATGTCTATCTATCTCAACATGTTTGATTCTAATATGTTGAATCGGATTATGAGCAATGTTGATCGCAGTCATGTTATTGCAATAGACCTTGATTGGTAGATTTATGGACTTCCTCAAGTCTTCAAGAACACGTTTTATCCATATGCCCTCACAGATTCCCAGCGCTACAGCCATGTATTCAGCTTTAGCATTGCTTCTTGCATTACATTTTGCTTTTTACTTCTCCATGTGACTAGGCTACCCCACACATATGTACAATATCCAAATATGGATTTTCTGTCTTCTCGATCACCTGCCCAATCAACATCTGTAAATAACTCTATAATCCGTTTATCAGTTTTCCTAAACAGCAAGCCACGTCCTGGAGATCCCTTCAAGTAACGAAGGATCTTGTAGACTTCATTCAAATATTTTTGTTTAGGATCATGAGAATGCTGGTTGACCATACTTACTACCAATGTTTTAAAAGCCAGACCGGATATTGAGCTGGAAAGATCAGCGGGTCATGGTTCAACCGGTCGGATCGCTTGGTTGAGCCGGTGATATAATTATTAAATTATAAATAATATTATATACAAATCTAATAATATAAATATAATTTGTTCAATTTAATATTATATACATATGGTTTAGTAAATTGAACTAATTAAAACTAGCACTTTAACAAGTTAACACTCAACAACTAACCTAAATTCATGGGTTATAAAAAAAATTTCAATTATATAACACTTATTGTGCATTAAAATAATAAATATATGCTTTAAATTTTATCAATTCACATTAATAAAATTAAAGTAAAATTAAAATTGTTAAAAATTTTATAAAAAATAGATAATATTAAAAATATTTAACTTTTCAAATATATATTGATATATGAAACCTATTTATATTGGCCAAAAAAAAAATGAAACCTAGTTATAAAAACATTACTAAAACCGTGAGAGAGAGAAACTGACTTAATGATACAATTCCTACTACCTGCACTTTAGTTCTAGTGTCAGCCTTCACTTGTCCCAAAACACGTTTTCCTATATGACAATTTGAAAAGTAATGGAGCCTAATAGTCAACACGCAAGGTTTAATGGTACTGATGGATATTTTTTCTCTTTCTTCTTCTTTACTTCGACATTTTTCACTTCTCCTTCCTTCTTCTTCTTCTTGGTCTTCGGTCATTGTATTTCTTCCATAGGTGTGGGTTAATGTTAGGAAGGGAAATGTTCAAACAAATAAAGACTACACGAGGTAACAGATGAAAGAGCACGAGGAGCTGCTGAAACGCCTTATCCTTTTCCCCCTCTATTTTTTTTTTCATTTTTCTACATCCCTTCCTCACCCATGTTCGACCATGCAGCTATTGCATAGCTATTCGGAAAATGGCTTTTCTCCGGTCCATAATGGCTTAACGTTGAAAATGGCTTTTACCATTGAAACGAGCCATTATCGAGTCCAGCCGATGGTCCGGCCGGCTAGACCATCTGGTCCGGCTCGGCTTTTAAAACCATGCTTATTACAAATATAATGTCTGATCTAGTATGAGACAGGTATATTAGTTTGCCTACCATCCGTTGATAGTTTCCTAAGTACAATGTCTTACCGAGATCTGCATCTTCATCTATTTTATCAATCCGTGTTTGCTTTAGAAGATCGATTACATACTTCCTTTGGGAGATATAAATTCCTTTCTTGGATCGGGCAACTTCCATCTCCAGAAATTACTTCATTTCCCCAAGATCCTTGATATGGAATTCTCATACCAAGGCTGTATTGATTTGATTGATTTCCGCCCTGTCATCTCCTATAAGGATTATATCATCAACATATACAGTTAAAATAGCCATCTTACCCTTATGATGATTGACAAACAAAGTATGGTCGCTCTGCTGTTGAGTATACTTATGTCTCTTAAGAACTTTGAATCTGTCAAACCAAGCATGCGGAGATTGCTTTAACCCATATAATGACCTCTTTAATTTACAAACTTGGTCAGCCTTTTTTCGTAGGAACCCTATAGGTAATTTCATATACACCTCTTTCTTGAGTTCTCCGTTGAGGAAGACATTTTTTGCATTGAGTTGGTGCAGATTCCAATCTAAATTCATTGCAATGGATACTAGAATTTTGATGGTATTCAACTTGGCCACAGGAGCAAACGTTTCTGTGTAATCTTTCCCATATTTTTGTGTGAAACCTTGTGCAACTACTCTAGCTTTGTATTTCTCGAGTGTTCCATCTGCTCTATACTTAGGAGTGAATACCCATTTGCATCTAACGACCTTTTTCCTTTGAGGTAGATTTACTATATCCCATGTCTTATTTCGCTTGAGAGCCTCCATCTCTTTTAAGACATCTTGTCTCTACTCAGGTATAGCCATAGCCTCATCATTCATGTGTAGTATCCTAATTCTATCAAGATGAGAGAAAAATGCATTGTATTTAGATGAAAGGGCCTTATAAGAGACATATTTCTCTATGGGATATCTAGTGCTTGATCTGAGTTGTCTAGGCTGTTTTCGCACCGTAATGGGAAGATTAAGATCAAAACCTTCTATTTCTCTTAGACCTACCTCTGGTACCGACTCCTAATAAGTGCTTATAGCCTGTGCTTTATTACCTCTTTTGTGTCATCGTATGTAGATATTACCCCACATATTTGTGTCTCCCACTGAAATTGACACATTATCAAAGGTATCAAGGTTATCAGATTATCAGGAATCTCACGGTTGTTATCAGGAGTATTAGAGGTATCAGGAGTAGGTTTTGTGTAGGTAAGTATATAAATTATGACTGTCTGGTCATCCTTTTGTGTTTCTTTTATCTGAAATTCACCAGTTCTCTCCCCCTGAATTGCAGACAAGGCATAAAAGAGTGTATTTTCAAGGAAGGTGACATCACATGTGATAAATAAACATTTGGAGACCAGATCATAATACTTGTATCCTTTTTTAGAATGAGAATAGCCAAGGAAGATATACCGAAGTGCTTTAAGGTCAAGTTTATTGGTGTGATGGAGGTGAACGTATGATGTGCAGCCAAACACTGGAGTGGCAGAGTGTTTACAAGGTATGAGAGGTTATAGTATTGGTGGAGAAGTTGAAGGGGTGATTTGTAAGACAGTGGTCGGCTTGGCATTCAGTTAATGAGGAAGGTGACAGTAAGGATAGCATCATCCCAATGATATTTAGGAATATTACTGCCAAACATGATGGCTCTAACAGTCTCAAGAATATGACGATTCTTTCATTCAACAATACCATTTTGCTGAGGTGTACTGGGACAAGTACTTTTATGAACAATATCATTTTAAGTTAGGAAGGTAGATAGGGCCTGATTGAAGTATTCAGTCCCATTATCGATGTGCAGAATCTGGATTTGGGTTTGGAATTAGGTTTGGATCATGTTATGGAAGTTAAGGAATATTTGATATACCTCTGTTTTATCCTTCAACAAGTAGACCCAACTAACACATATATGGTCATCGATGAATGTGATGAACCATTTTGTTTTTTATCAGTGTGTGCAGGATGGTCCCCATAAGTCACTTTGTATTATGGAAAAAGTTTTTGAGGCTTGGTATGGGATTTTTGGAAATGAAGTACTATGATGCTTAGCCTTTTCACATGAATCACAATGAAAATCAAAGGTAATTTTATTAGAAACAAGGGATGGAAACATTTGAGACATGTAATTTAAATTTGGATGACCTAAACGTTTGTGCCATAACTCCAAGTCACTAGCGCTAGGGAGAGACACTTTACTATAAGATTTAATCTAAGGACAATCACTTTCATCAAGGCAATAGAGACCATCAAGATCTTTCGCACTCCCAATCGTCGTCCTTGTCAACAGATCCTGAAAAATATAATAGGTAGCAAAGAAGTTAGCTTGACAACGTTCATCATTAGCTAATTTGCTCACGGATAGTAAATTACACTTCAACTTTCGAACATGTAATACGAAGTGAAGAGTAAGTGCAGCTGAGATTTTAATGGAACCAATTCCAGTTACAGCAGACTCAGAGTCATCAGCAATTCGCATAGCTACTCTTTTGGTGATAGGACTGTAAGATGAGAAGAGAGCCTTATTGTTAGTCATATGATCCGAGGCACCTGAGTCAATAATCCAACAATTCCCTGTACATAGTTCTTTTATCACAACCAAGGCTTGAAAGAAATTACCTTTCTTGACTACTGTGGCAGTAGGGTTTGTTGTAGTCTATCGTGTGGCTAGCATTTCCATGATTTTGATCAGCTAGTCACGTTAGGATGATTCCTTGGAAGTTTCAGCCACATAACCTCTTCCTTTCCCTTTCTTTGGCTTCCAGTCAGCAGGTTTACCATAAAGGTTCTAGCAAGAGTCCTTTGTGTGCCCTTGTTTCTTACAATAATCATAGAATAGGCGGCCTTTATAACCTTTTTGTTCTGTGAATCGAACAGTAAAGGCTGAGGCTTCAGGAGTAGCAGTGGAATTAGTCGGATTCTGAAGCATTGTTTTACGCTTATCCTCTTCACTGCACAATAAAGTATAAACTTTACGCATAGAAGGCTAGGGTTCTTGATTCATAATTCGAGCCCGAACATCATCATAAACCACATCAAGGCCAGCTAGCAACTCATATACCATCTCTTCCTCTTTGGCTTTGCGATCTTCTTTTACATCAGCCCCGCAATGATGAGTTTTATTTTGTAGGACATCAAACTCTTGCCAGAGTGTTGATTTTGCAAGATAATAATCATCAAAGGGCATATGATCCTGTTTTAGATGCCATAATTTTTTCTTGACATCAAATATACGGGACCTATTTCCTACAGGATTGCATGTCTCATGCAATCTTCCCAAATTTCTTTGGCAGAAGGAAGGTACATAAAACTCTTCTTAATTAAGGATGACATCATATTGATTAACCAAGAGGATACCAATGCATTTTCAGACTTCCATATACGAAATTCCTTGGTTTTCAAGGTTGGGGCCTTTGTGCTTTACCAATTATGTATTTAAGTTTGTCTCTTCCATCGAGAGCAAGAATCATGAATTGAGACCATTCTCTATAACTGTCGTTAGTAAGTTTCTCAGAAACAATAAGGACAGTGGATATGTCATTAGAGCAAGATTGACGCATAAAGGAAGAGGCATTTGAAATCGTAAACATAATGACTGGAAAAAAATGATAGAGTGATTTTTTTAAATTTCAGAAATACCAATTTAGGTCTTTAAATTTCAAAATGACAGTTTGGTCCTTTAAATTTTCAAAATGACAAATTAGTCCTTCAAATTTGCAAAATGACAAATTGATCCCAACCCAATTAAATGATTGAGTCGGACAGAATGGCCTTCAAATAGGAATTTGAGATGGCGAGAGAGCTTGAAAGAGAACGCCAAGAGAATGGTGGAGCGCCTCCGGCTGTGTCGCGTGGACTGCATCGGACGGCTTGAGTGCTTCAACGGAGTTGCTGGAGGCGAGAGAGGTTGACAGAGTGATCAACTTCGAAGATGAATCTAAGCTCAACGGAGGAGGCGATGAGCTGCGACTTGGCGAAGGAGCAGCCCTAATAATGATGAGAGCGAGTGAGCGACGGAGTGGGTGTTCGACATATAAACCAATGACAAACAGTGGGATGAGGACGGAGTGGATGAAAGACAGGGATCATCTTAGCTTGTTCTCTTATCGTCAAAATTCAATTCCAAGAGTCAGCTTGTTTTGTCGACTTTAACCTCACCGGTGGAGTTGGTGACGGAGACTGGTGGAAACGTGGATCCTGGTTCTGACAGAGATGGAGAATGCAGAAAGCACTGAAGTTGATTCTTATAGAGATAAAGAGCTTAGAGAGTATCGATACAAGTTCTAACAAAATGGAGAATATAGAAGCACTAAGATGGTAATCGTCTCAACTTTTCTCTCCTGTTGTTCTAACAAACATTGACTTCGCTATGCGCGATACGTGGGATGCATTAACTTCAATATTTTAAATGAAAAATTTTAAAAGGTAAGTGACTCTCTCCATTATGCTTGATTTTGCACTAAATTATTAGCATATAGGTGTAGATAAAATTGGCAACCACATTCATTCAGAATGTACTTTCTATAAAGATCTTCAAGCAATGCTTAATGATCAACTATATAAAATTATAAGCATTGAAATAAAAATCTTTCCAAGTAAATACCTTCAAAAAAATATGTCTTACAAAAAACAATCAAAGTGATGTGAGTATCTATAGATAGATAACATGTTCTTACTTTGGTAAATGTCATATCATTTGTATTCCCATAATTGGTTCACACTTCACACTTAAGAAACACAACATTATCAAATACCATTACTCAATTTTATAGGAAAAATAAATTGATTAAACTCAGACATATTTTGACCGTATAACTTTTGAACTTGCAAAAAATATAATAAAAAAGAAGTACATGAAATTATCGCATTTTGAGTTAACCACTATTTATAAGATAAATTGGATATGATTTGGACCAATGTGCAAATACTATTTTGTTTTGAGATTTTCCTTGACCTCATTTAAAGGGGAGCTTCTGGATTTGATTTACAATAGATCTTAGATAAATAACTATCACTAAGTCTCGATCATAGTTAACGAAATATGAAAAATAAAGCAAATAACAATGGATCAAAAATTTAAATTGTATTCATAGCATTGACAAAATTCATGACAAATGCCATATTTTTCACTTCATAACATCCGCCAAAAAACATGAGTTGTTAATATTGAATTACATTACAACGTATTTGAATAAAAATCCAAAGATGAGAAAACTTATTACAAACATTAAGAATGGTCTTCAGTGACCATTTATAGATTTTTTGCATATCAAAATATCAAAAAAGTGATTCAACACAACACAGACCAACTCAACCCCTCTAGCTATCCATCAGCAATGCTTCCTCACAAGCATAATCTCATAAGAAGTTAGGTTCCAAAATACCCTTGTTACAGAAAAGTAGTCTGTCAAGGATGAAACCCCTAAAGATAGAACAAAACCAACTAATTCCACTTATATAAACTTTGATAACCATAACATAAAAAGCAAAAACCAATCAATTCCACTACCCCACCTTCTCTTAACCTATGTACTTATGAAGTCTGCTAAATGGCTTGAACAAAACATCTACATGAATTTACTATATTCATAATGATATTACCATCAGCTCTTGTATTCTCTATAGCATGAGTTCGTGACAAACAATGGCAAAAGGCCACACAATATATGCAGAAAGAAAGAAGTTGTTTGCATTAACCTTAAGAAAAAGAAAGTTGCTTATAAACAAGAGAGAAAGGAGTAGCTTTCTTGCAAAAAGAGGACATACATATTGTTACTTCATCTGCTCTGAATCCTATATTAAATGTTAGATCCATCAATGCAAAAGACTGGACCATTTTTATGGAAAAATTCATAAAATCATCAACAATCTTTTGCCAATCAGGGATCTCCAAATGAATTATACGAGATCGTTGTGTTATTATCTAAAATTATCTTTAACGTGGTAATTATTGGAAGTTGAAACAAAAGGTTGCTTGTGAGAATCAAAATCTGGTGATGGCCCATCAGTGTAGATGAAACAATTCCTAGTTTCCTTCTAGGTAATAGGATAACATAACAGGAGATTGGGGAAAAAATAGCATATGACAACTTCAAAAAATTGCATTCATCAAAAACTAATATTAAAAAATATCAGCAACGTGGAACTATTTGGAATCTGATTTAGACCAACCATCTGGGAGATGTTGGTATAAAAAGTAAAAAATGAGTCCTATAGAATCAACAATGGAAACTATAAGGTTATAAATATAAAGAAGAAACAGGAGCATATCAAATTAAAGTTCCAAACATGAGAAAGACGTGGACAGCCATTTTGCAGGTCCCACACCCTCCCCACCCAAAAAACAATAGAGCATGATCATTCATTCACCGTCCCACACAATTGACAAGAGCAAAAGAAGACACACTGTATAATGGCCGGTCCATGAATACCTTGTAAATGTAAATATTTCTTTGAAATTAAGGGATCAAATCTTCACAAAAACAATTGGATAGCTTATTATTATATATATGAACAGTAAATTATTTTAATCTTCAAACCAACAAAACATGAATGAACAACTGATTCGCAACTATGACCCACCATTTTAAACAAAACGAACTGTCTCAAAGATTAAGTATGAAATGATGATAGCTTATTCAGGAATCATTAAGCCATTAAAGAAAGTTTTGGACTTTCGGTAATTTTCACACTCAGTGATTTCAACATGCTTGCATGAACAAAATAAACAGGACTGTGAAGAACTTCAGCAATAGGAGTCTTATCAAACCGAGAAATCCGCAGAAAATCGCAAGGGGTGTAGTTCCTTCTGCATGTATTAAGATCGTCGGAGCGCCAATAGAAGCCTTATCAGACCCAGATTGTACGCACGAGAGCAGTAACCAAACAAACTCACTTGAAATAACGCATCTCTGTACAAGACGCTCAAAGAAGATTCCTTCACGCATACTGTCCAGACTCCAGAGTCTAGACGGAGAATAGCTGCCATCAGGACCAGTTAAAGGTTTGGCGATAAATTTGTCCTGGTATCATCCCGGGGAATGGTATTATGAATTTAAAAAATAATCACTAATCAGGGTTTAGGATTCGATCCGCCAATGTTATATTTTAAAGTCATATAAAAGATTAGATTACCACAGTATTGTCTCCGACCCATTCCCCGGGAAGAAAATTACCGTAATATTGGAAGAGCATTACTTCCATTGCCACAACCCACTTCTAGAATTGCGTTTTCTCTACAGGAAAGCAGTTCATGGAATTCCTTCACCAAATATCGCCTCTCCTAAATAAAAATCCACGCATAGTTTAGACAAATAAAGATAGTTTAAAATAAGTGTAAAATAAAGAAATCTTGCAGCGGAAAAACCTTAAAGAATTTCCTGGAGGAATGATGGCTGTGAAATTGCTCCTAAGCATTCATATCGGTTTTCGCTTGTCTCAAAGAACAAGATGGTCTAAATGGGAGTAGGTGGTAATGAAAATAAGGGTTTACTTTGATCTCTGCTCTTAATTCTTCCCACTCAAAGTCTTTGGATAAGTATTCTGCTTCACAGCTCATCTCTGAATTTGCCCACAACTACAGTCCGCAAGACCCTTATTTAGGAGATAAAAGGATGTAGGAAAGAAAAGTGAGACTACTAATGGAGGGAATTTCAAAATTTGAAATCATCTAGGAAAGAAAAAGTAGGCATGGAGCCAGACGTGGAAGCGGACACTGTTCACGAGTTGCTACTGTTCATATGAACAGTGAAATTGTGATTGAAATTTATTATTATATATAGATACCAAGAAGCAAATTGAATGATTGAACTGATTGATTATCATATGAATGAGTTACATATATTTATACATAAGTAAATCAAATATAATATTGTATAATCAAGGAAAGATACGACCAACACTATACAATCAGAGGAAAAAAACTTTCGCCTTTAATTGTGGATCTTGATTTCGGTGCTCATTTAAAATGCTTTTACAAAACTAATGTTTGGAACATTTGGCCCTTATCACTGCCTGAACCATAACTAACATTGAACGTCTTCAAAACTCTAGCATTCTTCACTATAAAATTCATCATTTCAAACCTACTTTTATGTCCATGGAAGCAATGAAGAGAGAAATCCTTCAGATGTAGTGAAACACAAGAAGGAACATCAACTATTGGTTCAAATAAGGATGAAGAACTAAGCTAACAGAGAGAAATTTTTAAGTTAAGACCTTACTAATCAAGGCTTTGCATACTATAAAAAAAGAAGCTAAAATCTTCAAACCTCGTATATTAGAAGCTTTGGAAGTTTAGGAAATTTTCTGAGACAGTTCACCATCTTAGTCCACTCATCAGCAACACATTCCAGATGGATTAAATTGTAAAACATTGGGACATCATCACTGAATGGCCAGCCTTAATGAATACTGAAATAAACTATAAAACAGAGTTTGAAAATATAAAGGAAACAGAGTCAGACAGATGTAGAAATGTCACATTAGAAATAACTTCCAATGGAATTAGCGATTGTGAAACTTTTGCAGTGACCAAATGGTTAAGTCCTCCAATATCAAGTTGACAGTAATTACGTTCCTCCAGAAATTTTAGTACCAAGTCCTTAAGCCAAGCACATGAAGAAAGAACCAATTCCAAGCTTCTAAAATCTGAAAATTTAATATTTTCCAAATGCAAAACTTCAAGCAAAGGCAGATTAACATGAGGAAGACTAACCACCGTCATTACCCCCACTATACCATTCTTGACCAATCAACTTTAAAACCTTAATATGATTAGCAGTGAAAACAGTAGAGGGAAACTCATAGCGACCCTTTTGCAGGTCCAAATATAGCTCTAGATGTTCAACTTTATTACCAATCAAAACATTAATCCACTTGCTTATCCTCATATTGCGAGGTCTAGAATACTCACGAGTTCTGTAATCATCACATGGAAGAACAAAATTTTTAACAGATTCCACATCTACCAATTTGAGCACTTTGTCTACGAACCGATGGAAAAACAGAAGACTCTGGAAGTTTCTACGGTTAAAGTGGATGAACTGTAATCTCGTTTTTTAATGTTTTGATTTGCAGGCCTATGCTATGCTTTAGGAAACTGGAATGAATTTAATGCCTCTACCAATTTTTTATTCTAATCCCAAATTAAAGGCATAGTTGACTTTTTTTTTTAGAGAGATTACGAAAATTAAATAAGTTACTTAACCGTATCATATGTTGTGTATTATTATATTATATATCAGTTTATAAGTTAGGCAAAATAGTTTGCAGAAAAAACAATAAATATAAAATAGTTTGAATTGGTGTTTAAAAAACACGTTCACGTAAGTTGAGACAAAACTCTTTTCACATAGTTACCTCATATATAATTAATCTTGTCAAAAAAGCAACTTCCACTGGTAATTCAAAAAGGCACAAAGTCAATTCGTGGATCCAAAAAAAATAGAGAGAGTCATTTCATAAAACCATTTTCATGGAAATAATTAAGAAGAGAGAGTAGAGCCACCATTTATCATTATAATTGTAGTGAAAATGTTGAGAGATATAATGAGCACACATAGTTAGAAAGTTATTATTAATCACATGGTAAAATTGAAAAATGAGTATTCATTAAATTGTATGTGACTTATATTTTGAACTATGTCTAGCACCCTGTAGCATGAACTAGAGATAGTATAGTGTATTTATTCATTTTTATTTTTTTTTAACATACTTGTTTTAAAACCCTTACGGTTCGTTTGGTACGCTGAAATTTGGGATGTTGGAAATGGAATTGGGTCTCAATTCTACGAAAAGTCTTATTTGGTATGATGGAATTGGGTCTCAATTCCATTTCTATGTGGAAGCCAAATAGCCAAATCAATATATATATTATTACTCTTTCATCTAGCTTGGCTAAAAAACGGCTTATCTTTAAAACAAGACTCAGATCACTGTTTACAAGCTGATCTTACTGTTTTTTGGTTTCGTACAAGCTGTGACTCTTTGACTCATCTTCAAAAATACGTAACAAGCTCTATTAAAATCAGAGTCATGGTTAAAATTTCAAAGGGCCCTTCACCTCTCTCTTCTCTCTTTTAGTCCCTCCTTTTCGTTTGCCCGAGGCCCTTTCCTTCTCGCACGTGACACGTCTCACATATGAACCCTAGGGGCTGGATTCAAATTTTGAATCCCTTCTTCTCTCTCCTCTCTCCTATGCTCCCTTCTCTTTCTCTCCCCAACCCTGATGCCCTTTCCTCCTCCTCCTCCTCCTCCTCCTCCTCTCTCTCTCTCTTTCCTCAGTTTCTCTTATCACCATCTCATCTCGGGAGCCTTTTCCTTCAATCACCATCAAATTTCTTCTTCTCCGACTATCTCTCTCTCAGTCATCTACACTGAAGGGTAAGGAATCTCCTCACCGAACTCAAGCCCGGTTCTCTTTGTCGTTGCCGTTGGTGAATTTTTTTGGTCCTTTTCTTTTATGGCTTATCGATGCTAAGAAGGTTTGTACTCTTTCACCATTCTTCCTTTCGTCTTTGATCTCTTTCCTTTTACCTTGTGCTTTCTTTTTGTTACAGTATTTCAAAGAAAACGTTGAAGCCATTTCCTCTTTTGATTTTTCACTCTTCATCATATTGGGGATGGTCAGGTTGAAATTGGAGAAGGAAAGAAAGGCTGAACAAGATTCTAAGAATCAAAGGGATGCCATTGAAGCAATGGAAAGACCTTGCCGTATTGATGCAGCTAAAGCACAACTAATGGTACCCTTTCTTTCCCAATTAATCCTTCTTGAATGCCCTTCATTTTTTATTTTCCTTGTGTCAATTTCAATTTTCCGATATTGTGATTGAATTTGATTTTTATGATTGATTTTTATGAGCGCTGATCTGGTCTTCCATTTCTATTCCATCGCCATTTGCAAATTTAGTTTTGTCATATTATTTTTCTTCTTTCTTTTTCCTCAGGCTTTTCTTTTGTTTTTTCCCCCAATATATGAAGTTGAGTATCAAAAAATATACTAAAGGAGCCATTTTTAAGGTTAGGCCTGATTCGTTCCCCCCTTTTTTTGAAAGCATGTTCTTCTTAATCAGTTTGTCCTTTTTTTCCTAGGACATATTAATAAAATTAAATCAAATAATCTCACAAACACCCAATTCCTATAATTTAGGATCTTGATTCCAAGAGTTGTGTTCTTATTCATGTAAAATCCGACATGTTCTCATTAAATCTTTATTATTCTGTAAAATCTTATGAATATTTATTTCTTAACGTTCATTTTTTTCTTTTAAATAAATGACAGATTTATTATTAAATGCGGTAATCTACTATTTAATTTCTCAATCTATTACTACAATTCTAGCTTCGTCCCTGCGAAGATCCTAGAAAAGTATCTCATTGTACAACATTTGGATTATGTGATTTCAGAGTTTTTTTGTTTCATTTTCTGAAATCTGTAACTAGAATGAATTGAACAAATTAAGACCATTGCTGCGCCATACTATGATTGGGAACTCACCAATGAGACTCAACATATCTGGGTGAATTTTATGATTTGCAACTCCACATGTTTGTATTTTTTGTTTTTTTACACTCATTACTTGGAATAACATACATACATGACTTTTTGTTGAGATAAAAAGGATATTTTGTTAGAATGAATTTGACATTCCGATTTAATGAATAAAGGGCTTTAGATTGCAGCATATTCAAAATGATGATGCAATATTTGGTGCATCCTCTCTGATTTGTTTTTCACTCTCTTAGTCTCTCTGTTATCATTGTTCAAGTATGTCTTTATGATGATAAATGCATATGATAATAAAGTAAGGGCTAACTGTCTTTATGATGATGCTGTGGGTTTATGGTTTTAATTTATGCAGAAAAATATCTCATTGTATAGCATTTGGGTTATGTGATTTCAAGGTTTTTCTGTTTCATTTTCTGAAAATCTATAACTAGGATGAATTGAACAAATTAAGACCATTGCTGCGCCATATTGGGATTGGGAACTCACCAATGAGACTCAACATATTTGGGTGAGTTTTATTATTTGCAACTCCACATGTTTGTATTTTTTGTTTTTTTACACTCATTACTTGGAATAACATACAGACATGACTTTTTGTTGAGATAAAAAAGGATATTTTGTTAGAATGAATTTGATATTCCGATTTAATGAATAAAGGGCTTTAGTGCAGCATATTCAAAATGATGATGCAATATTTGGTGCATCCTATCTGATTTTTTTTTTTCACTCTCTTGATCTCTCTGTTATCATTGTTCAAGTATGTCTTTATGATGATGAATGCAAATGATAATGGAGAAAGTAAGGGTTAACTGTCTTTATGATGATGCTGTGGGTTTATGGTTTTAATTTATGCAGAATGAACAAAGGTCTTATGAAAATCTTTGTATTATATATAAACTTTCATGTAAGGGTTAAACTTTGTCATCATAACTCCATGCAAAAAGTCTCACCTAATCTATATTATGTAAAAAACATTCAAAATTCACATACTTTGTCCAGCTTTTGCATTTTATGTGTTTGCCTTTGAGTAGAATATGCTATACAGGCATTCTGGCTTTCTCCTTTTTTATAAGCACAGCTATTAAAGTCTACAGAGCATATGAGGTCTGATGTATAAAGTCTACAAAGGTTAAGGGATATACTGTGCAAGTGAAAGTGATGGTAGCTTTACTTGTGGGTAACTGAATAGAGGTTAAGGGATAGACTGTGCAAGTGGTTAAGGGATAGACTGAGCAAGTGAAAGTGATGGGAGCTTTACTTGTGGGTAGCTGCACCAAGCATACTACTTACCTTTTACTGCATCTAGGTATATGTAGAAAGCTGAATGACAAGCCCAAAAGTTTAAAAGGCAAGTCTGTAGCTTAACGGAGTAAGTTGAAAGTCTATAGCCTATATTGTTTTATTGATTCATTTAATATGGTAAAGGTAGTCTGACCAATTTAATATTATGCATAAAATATTTAAAATGTAGCTTTATGTTTCTTCATTTAATGCAAGGCAGAAGAAAAACACTATATCTGGATGCAAAATGATGCATAAAGATAATGACTAGGCAGCATTATAGACATTATCTCTTTCCTAAATGGATAAACTCTTTTTACCTTTGGTCAATGTGTTTATCAGCTTTTCTGAAAAAGCATAAGATGACAAATTAACATTTTTATGCTTATGTTGAGAAGGCCCACAAAAAGCTTATTCATCCATATCCTTTTTTCAGTCACTTCTTTTTTTCCATCTATAAGAACAATATCGTCTGGTGCTGCACCACTTTTCTTTTATGTGTATGTTTTGTTTTTATTCTTCAATAGGTAATTTTGATTGGACACGCCCTTTTTCAATTGACTCCACTCAAATAATCACTTAAATGGAATATCGCAGCATCCTTTTTCATTTTTAGACCTGGCCACTTTGTTTTGAATATTGCATGCCTCTCAAATACTCGGTTTTGCTACTCTGATGTTTAACAATATAAAATATATGATAAACAAGCAAACCCAACTTTCTGCCTCTACCATACTTTTGCCCCTTCTACTTCCTTTTCTCTTGCTCTCTGTGTCACTTTAAATGGAAGTAGTAACTGTTATATATTGATAATATCAGTAACCATTATATATGGATAGTATCATAACACACCTATTCAAGGTTTATTGGAAAAGTATTCATGCTCATTTGAAATGATCTTCTATTTTCAGAAATCTTTATTTTGCATTGCGTGTGTTTACAAATGATAACCTATGCTTTCCTCCATCTAACTTTTGCAGGTGTCTAATCACTATACCATAATAGAACCAATGATTGCTTGAAACACAAAACTTTTTACTATAAGTGCATCTTGAGCTTTTGATAAGGATTCATCATATTTGTTCATGCTAAGCTCTTTTTGGGAATTGTCTTTCTCATGTCCTTCTATGTTGACTGGATCATGGAAGTGTTCTGTAATTTCTCCATCTCCCAACTTTCAATTGTTTATCAATAGTAGATATGCAGCTTATAGCTCATCCTCAGCACAGCCTATAAAGGGCTTGGTACGTGGCTCAAAGACCATGGCAACTTTAAAAATTACAGTCATAGAACTACCTCTGTGTACCTTGCTATTTCTTATTGCATGATGTTTCATTTCACTTAACCGTTTGATCTAGATGCTGTTGACCGTGCCTAACATTGTTTTCTGTTAAGTCAGTTTTTTTTGGGATGTCGAACCTACTATCATAGAGGTTGTAGAACCCCACCAGTGTATGAAATAAAGGAAAAAATGTATCATCAAGCTTTTACAAATTGATGGCATACAAAGAGGTTTTTTGGAATGTGAAGACATTGTATTAGTGTGTTGGATTTGAGTGATTTCAACATTTGTAGTGTTTTCAAGTCTTAATTGTTTCCTACTGTTGTCATGTTTCCTCAAATTGTTGTATTCCACTTTTGTTGTTTCTGGATTACTTGAACGTCCAAACCTTTTGGTTTTGGTGTTAAAGTTGAGTTTTTTAGATTATGGCAGGGTAATGTTTGATTGCAGGAAAATCTGTTGAGACCTCTATGATTGTTAGCACTTCTGTTCTCATGATATGGAGCTTTAAATTATTGTTGGTGTGTTTGGGAAAAAAGCAGGGAGAGGTCACCATGAAGCACATATTGTTTATGATAACTTTGTGTTACTTACAAAAATGTTGACTTCAAATTTTGAATTGGATTATGTTATGATAATCATGAAGCGCATGTTATTGGTGTGGTAGATAGAATACAGAATAAATTTGGCCAAAGGAAAACCAACATAGACAATTTAAAAGTGAATGAAGTGGATAAAATATAGAGTATATTCTCTCCGTGCAACGCACGGGAAGTACATGCTCGTTCCAACAAAATGGCTTCCACAAAAAAAAACTCATATTTGTAAATCCATGTCCTCGTTTCCCACATTACCCTCTCTCCCTTTCTCAGTCACCATCCACGCTCGGCCGACCAACCACCTAGGACTCACCTAGCTCACATTGTCTCACCCCATCGCTGGAAACGATAATACCTCCACCAATCCAGGTGAATAAGGGCAGTGGGCACCAGATCTAAACTCCTTCATCCCCTTTGATGAAGGCCACAAGATTTGAACTCTTTGTTCAAGTCCCTCCACCAACAAGCTTCTCACTCCAACCACCGGCAAGCTTCAAAATCTTCGACCACATTGACCAACTTGGTAGTGAAGTGGAGGAGCGACTCAGCTTCATTGGGTGATAAATCGGCAAGTAACAAAATCAACACCTTCTACCCTGGAGGGGCTCGATGGTGAAAAAACTCATTCATAGCTATACGAATTAACAAAGTCAAGTAAAAGTCCATTTATATATGTTTTTGACTTGTTTGCTTTTTACTGTAGCCTTGGACCTCAATTTTCATATATTGTATATGCAGGCAAAAGAATAGACTCTGGCGACCTTCAGTTTGAGATTCTGAGTGGAGACGGTGGACTATTGTTTTTTAGTGAAGATGAAGATGGGTTGATGCACTGTTTTGGGAATTTTTTTTTTTTAAAAAAATAGGAGGGTATTTTGGACTTTTGATATAAAAATTAAGTCTCATTTTCATGACATACCAAACATACTTTTAAATCTTATTTCCATCTCTATTTCCATTTCTATCAAAATCAATTCCAACTAACCAAACAGCCCTTATATTATGATGTAATGAGATAAGTGTTTGCACAAAAACCTAGTAATTATGAAGATGAAATACTGTGCTATCTTTTAAAACCAAATCCAATCCAATTAGTTATTGGAGAGCATTAGTTATGTGAGTTATTTATAATAAATATAATTTATTTATTTAAAATACTATCTTTCATTTTTACTATTTTTAGATAAAAGCTCTTTAATTTGCATAATGAATATGATGCTTTGGGGAAAATTGTAAATTTGGAAGACAAAATGATTTTTTTTTCCCGCTACGAAAAGACAAAATGAATTGAGGTCTTATATTTAAGAATAAATACAATGTCCAACTCTTAGCCAAAAAATATACAATGTCCAACTAGCTCTTATATTTGTGTATGTTTGGATTAGCTTTTAAATAATAACTTTTACGATTTACGAAATAAGTGTGTGAGAGAAGTTTTCTCTCGATTTACGGAAAATGACTTCTGAAAACGGAGGAACATGAGACGGTATTAAAGAATATCACCATCCTTCGGACGATGTCATTTGAGAGTTGAGACGAAAGCGTCCAAGTTAATGAGTTATAAAAAATAGTTATGATCACGTAAAACGAATAGAATTTAAAAATTGTAAGTTCTTGTTTTATTTGTAGACGGATAACTTGATATTATCTAATTAAAAGTTTACAGAAAGCCACAGAAATTGGAAGTTGTTTCATTGAGAATAATAGTAGAAGCTGGTTAATTAATTTTTCATAATTGAAAAAGTGTTCTTTCCGATTCCCTTTCAGCATAAAACTTCTCTTAAATTGATGGTACAAGTAAAAATAAAATTTAGAAAAATCTAATTACTATCTCAAATTCTTAATTTAAGAGTTAGTTTGGAATTAAGTTTAATTTAAATTTAATTTAATTAAAATATAAGACTACGATTAACTTTTTCCTCCAAATTTATTATTTTTTAAAACCATCAATGATCACTAATTGCACATGTTAATAAAGTTTGCATTAATAAGTAATTTTCATGCAAATGATTGTGTTTTGGATGGTTTATAAGTGGCTTGTATCCTTTCTCTTATGTTTCGCACAACCATGGAGTAATCTTGCTTTTGGGCCAATTATAGTTAAAAGTTAAAGAAGTTAAATAAACTATTTAATCATATCATATATTTTATATTATTAGATTATATATCAGTTTATATGTCAGAAAAATTAATTTAAAAAAAATAAAAATATTTTAAAGTAATTTAATTAGCTTCATTAATTTCTACACAAAAATAAATTAGATCTTATATTTTAAACTAAAAATAGTATGATTTATATTTGGATTGACTTTAATAAAAAAATCAATTTAACAAACTAAAACGTAGTTGGATAAATAAGAGAAAAGCAAATTTAGATATAAAATAATTGAAAAGAGCATAAATTTTATTAGATAATACTATTATATGTGTGTGTGTATATATTATTTGTATATACTTTGATAATTTGTAGAGAAATATTAAAATTAAAAGTATAAAAACATATCAGAAGTTAATTATTATTAAAAAATAAATACCAAAAAGGGAAAATCAATTATCTAAAATGGCGTAAATCAGAAAGAATTCAATTATCTGCAGCGTCTAGATGATTGGTCTTATCTATGGGTCCTAGATCCCTAAAAAACATCATTTGAGAATAACTAAACGGAGAATGCGTGCGAATGATATTTTCGATGCAAGTCCATCAAAAAAAAATAAAAGGAAGAATTACATTCACGTTCTAAAGAAAAAAGAAAATATAGAAATGATTCCTTAAAATTGTAAAATAAAAAAATAATCCTATTAATATTTTAAGGAGTATGTCATTGATAACTCCAGGAGCCTGTATTGACAATTTCATGAGACCATTTTTTTATTTTACAATTTCAAGGAATCATTTCTTTATTTCCCTTCTTTCTTAAAACCTGTGGATAATTCTCCCAAAATAAAATAAGGAGGATCGCCGAAGAACACTCTGCCCTTACCCTTCTCGATTAGTTCTGTAGATATCTCTTTCTTGGTCACTTCACTTCGTTTTTTTTTAGGTAAATATAACTTTTGGTCCTTCAAGTTTGGCTTGACCTAATTTTGATTTTGGTTCCTCAAGTTTAAAATCAGTGTTTTTGGTCTCTCAAGTTTGGTCCATTTATAAACATTTAAAATCGGTGTTTTTGGTCCGTCAAGTTTGGTCCGTTTATAAACGTTTGTTCCTGAAGTATGAAAAAGACTTGGTGGCCCTTTTAACAACATTAAATCGTACTGTGGCGCTAACGGCATTAAAGTATCCTATGTATAATGCTTATTAGGACACCTAATGTGATAACTTTAATATATATTATTGGTCTGAAAAAAAATACTGATGCAAACACAACAAATCAAAATGCATGCATGCTTGCTTCAGCCTAAAGTGGAGGAAGACAAACAAAAAGGGTTGAAATTAAAAAAGAAAAGGAGGAAGGGTTAGGTCAAAGAGGACCCACGTAAATCGATTTGCTCCAAGAATAAATTAATTTATGCTTTACGTAAATTAATTTACTTATAACAACAAGATTTATGAGTCATTATAAGTAAATATAATATACCCGATAATTATAATATAGTATTTTGTTGCTTTTCTTTTGATAGCCACGTACAACACCGTGTTAAGAAGAAAAGAGAATAAAGGAGACTTAAAAATAGACCTATTGGATTAAAATAAGACAAGGAAGCATAACTGAAAGAAAGGGGATAAAATACTATAGCAGCATCACTATTCATAATCACTGTAACAGCGTCACTGTTCATAATTGCTATAGCGTCAACAGTCACTGTTCATAATCACCATAGCAGTACTATTTGGCCGACATTCACTGTAGCGGTACTGCTCATTCGTGAAAAAAAAAACAGCACGGAACTGTTCAATCGTCTACCTATAAATATGTGCATTGTCGCAAAGAAATGGGAGTGTGGGAGGTCCTTCTCTAACAATTCTGAAAACGTATTATTTCTTAGAGTTAATTTCATGTATTATATTACTTTTTGAATGCCTCTATCTTGGAAAGCTTAGATAGACCTCTTTTATGGACGGTATAAATGGTCCTCCTTTATGGATAGTATAGGTTGCCACCTACATAGAAGGTTTTACCTCCTATAAGGATGGCTAGATTTCTCCATTTTCATGCATCTTGTAGTTATATTTTTATGTTTTAGAATTTAATAATCAAGTTTCATGTAAGATTTATGAAGTTTTCAATTTATTTTGGTTTTATTTTAAATTTCATTATGAGCTAGATTTTTATTTTCCAAGTGTGATGATGTAGCTTACTAATGACGGATTGAATCTAGTTTTAATTTTTTTTCTTCATGATTGAGTTTTAATTATTGTCCTTAATGCTTTCAATTGATTGGCCATCTTTTGAATGCTTTCAATATGTATGTTGAGACTGGGAAGAGATGTATGTGTATGATCCTATAATTAAAACCATAACTTGCATATGAAATAAGAATCTATTCATATGAGTTCAGTAATCTTAATGAGTTTCATAAATTTTAATGCATAATTATTTGCTTGAATTAATATAAGAATATATTGGATTATCAATTAATTATAGAATTGCTTGATTTTGGAAAAGGTTAGTAATTAAACGAGGGAAACTCAGCTATCAATTATGTGGAATAAATTAGATTAGAATAATATGTGATTCAGTCCGAAATTTATTAAGTGAAATATGACCTATAGGGCTTTTTCTCATAGTTGCTTTCATATTATTTGCATTCATATTTAATCATTTTTTATTTTGTACTCTCAATTACTAACTAATCAATCAACTAAATAGAATTAAAATTACCTATTTTGGTACTTAGTGATCAATCCTTGAGAGAACGATACTCTACTCACTTCTGTATTATTTGTTTACGACAGTATACACTTGCACTTTTTAATAAAGTATTTACACCCGTAATACCTGATGGTGGGCTTAACTCAGTCCAAGAAGTGCACATGAAGCATTATTGATTTATAAGACATTATAAGCAATATAAAATGTACTCGACGATGGATTTTGAGTTTTACTCAGTCCAAGAAGTGCATATGAGGCAAATCAATTTATGCCTTACATAAATCGATTTGCTCCACGAACAAATCCATTTGCTCAAGGAGCAAATCAATTTATGCCTTACGTAAATCAATTTACTTATGATAGCAAGATTTATGAGGCATTATAAGCAAAATATAATGAATTCGACGGCAGGTTTAACTTAGTGCAAGAAGTGCACATGAGGCAAATCGATTTTTGAGGTAATATAAGCAAAATATAATGTATCTGAAGGTGAGTTTTTGGGTTTTACTCAGTCCAAGAAGTGCATATGAGGCAAATCGATTTACATCAAAGGGTAAATCGATTTGCTCAAGGGATAAATTGATTTGCTCAAGGGGTAAATCGATTTTTTTTTTAGCAAATCGATTTATGCCTTATGTAAATCATTTTATTTATGACAACAAGATTTATGAGGCATTATAAATAAAATATAATGTACCCAACGGTGGGTTTAACTCAGTCTAAGAAGTGCGCATGATGACACAAATCGATATATGAGGCATTATAAACAAAATATAATGTACCCGATGGTGGGTTGCCATCAATGATTTCTTCTTTGACCTAATCCTTCCTCCTTTTCTTTTCCAACTTTAAGTTTTTTTGTTTGTCGTCTTCCACTTTTGGCTGAAGTAAGCGTGCATGCGTTTTGATTTGTTTTGTTTGCGTCAACATATTTTTTAGACCAATATTATATATTGAAGTTGCCACATCAAATGTCCTAATAATCATTACACATATGATACTTTAACACCGTTAGCGCCACAGAGGACGATTTAACACCGTTAGAGAGGCCACCAAATCCTTTTCAAACTTTAGGGACTAGCGGTTATGAACGGACCAAATTTGAGGGACAAAAAACACCGATTTTAAACTTGAAGGACTAAAACCAAAACCGGGCCAAACTTGAGAGACCAAAAGTTATATTTACCTTTTTCTTTTCTACCTTGAAAATAGTAATAAGCTGATTTATTGATTTATTATAATGAGGGGTAAAATAGTAATTAAAATTTTTTAAAAATATGAATTCCAATTAAAAATTATGTTTTTAGAATTTTCTTAATGGAGTAAACAGATTGGACTAAATTGGACTAGCGATTATGTTTTTAGAGAGATGTTTGTGTAATTAAGACAAAACAGAAGAGTAGTTAGAGTATTTTAGTCAAAAAAATTATAATGATCCCAAAAAATCAGAGAGACCTAATCCTAAATAATAAAATGAAAAAATCTTAATTAATAAACAAAATGGTCTAAAATTGCCTTTAGATATTGTGTGCCTATTTGGATTTGCATAAGTGACATTGATTAAAAATGCCGTTTTTCAATCATTATTTTGGTTTGGATATATTTTTTTACAAGTGAATTTAACAATTATGATTATTTTTGCATTTTATTTATTGAAAGCACTTATGAATGTATAATTACCAAAAATAGTATAAATTTTATAAAGTTACATTCAACGAAGTAAATAAATGAAACTCAATGTAAAAAGGGCATAAAACTTCATGACAAGGTGCATATACAACCAAAAAAAAAAAAAAAAAAATTATACATGTTGGAATATATTTTAAAGAGCATATTAAGGAATCTATCATTATCACGGGATTTAATATCTAAATAAAAAATAAATTGATAAATATGATAGCTAATTATTTTTACTAGGATTGCACCAAATTATGTAATCAAGTTTATTGCTTCAATAAACTTGTTTACGCTTTCATGATTATATTAAATAATAAAGATAATTAAATATTTAATAATAATTATTAAATACTGTATGATTTAATAAATGGCATGAATATTTAAATAGTATTTTATAATTTTTATTATTTAAAATAATTTAATGGATGCAGGGATTTAAAAACATATTTGAAAATTTAAGTTGAGAAGTATTTGTGAAATATCTCAAGCAATAAAGAATTTAGGAGCAAGAAGCGGAGGAAAGATGAGACAATTTCAGGAGGTTGATCATGATTTCCCAATTGCATTATGCTAATCGCCCACTGGAGAGAGAAATCACGATAAATCGGAGTTTAAAAAAAAATAGCTAAACAGGATAAATGAGTCTTATAAGCACTTTTTTGGGATTAATCGGATTTATTTTAGCTCCTTCCACTTAATCAAACAGGCACCGTGTTTCCAATTCTTAATATAAGATTTATTTATCTAATTTAATTAAATTAAATAAGTTAGTTAAGAAAATTAATATAACATATTTTTTCTGAAACCCTTAATTGCATTCTTTAATTCCCGTAATCTCTCTTTTAATTGAGGTAGTATTGACAAAGATAAATTGAAAAAATAATTAATAAATATAAGAAATAAATCTTAAAAAAAACGTGAATCACAACCCCACAATTAGATTATAAGTCACATTGTTGAATATGTTTTTGAAAGTTTTAAATTTGCAATACAATCAGTAATAGGGTATAAATGCCCCCAAGCCCATGTACCTTTCTCCACTTATAAAAAAATATTTAAAATCACTTTTTCATCCATGCATAGGCACACTTAAATCGTGGGGCCGTCATGCCCTTTATCTTTTTAAAATTGGTGCAATTTTACTTGACGGAATACAAAGCCAATCCAAAACTCTTTCTTTTCTTTTGTTTTGTGAATAAGGGCATTTAGGGTCTTCCCCCCCCCCCCCCCCTCAAAATCCCCCAGTATCCGGCATTTTTTCTGAGCCCATGGTCTTCTACAATGGACCAGGTAACCCGGGCAACCAACTAATCCGAAGTCGGGGGATTTTTTAAGGCACGCCCATATAAGGTGCTTTGCACCAAAGATGGGTTCCCCCTCCCTCCAAGGGTGACTCCAGGTTCGAACTCGCATCCACCTGGGGGGTGACAGCTGCCATTACCGCTGCACCCAACGCTTGGTGGTCCAAAACTCTTTCTTTAACTTACTGTGCTTCGTTATCAATTCTTCTTCATACTCCCCACCAATTACCTTCTCATCTCTGTTCTCAAAAGTAGAAAGACAAACTCGCTCACCACAGTCGTAGTGGTATTACCATGTCATCTAGAAACAAAGTAATAAAATTAAAATATCTCAGCAACAAAACCAACAAACAACTAAGCGGAGACAAAATTTCCTTTGAAGAGTTTCAGGCACAAGCATTTTTCAAAGCTTTTTAATGTAATTCAAAAACAGAGCACTAAAATTTTCCTAATTTATTGTTTTGTTTCCCATTTTCTTACGAACCAAACAACCAGATAAGAAAGCTTACCGTGGTGCCCAGACTAATGGAATGTGCAAAGAGTGAAGCTCATCGCCATGTTGGGCTCGGTATCAATTTCTTTCTAGGGCTCTCAACATCGGCATTTGCGATATCAAACGACGCGGAGATTGTGGCTTTGCCGTTGTCGTTGACGGTGTTGCTGATCATCGGACGAACTCTGTGAAAGTAAATTGTTCGACTTCAGGTCAACGAAAAGAAGGCGTGTCAACACCCGTTTCCATTTGGACAATCGAAGAGTAATAAAGACGGAATTCTATGGGCAAACAGAAAAGTACAATTATACTGATTAAAGTATTCATTTATAATCCAACGTCGTTCGTAAATGAAATACAAAACACAGTGAAAGTTTTAATAATTATAGGGTATCCCAAAATATCTAAAGCATAAATTAATTATAACCTCCGTCTTCAACCTTGCCTCGAGACACGTGAAAATCACTTCTCTATATCTGCATCTTTTGTCCCACTGGCATCCGCTAAGATGTTTATTTTTTTTTTAAAAAAAGTTGAGATTCTGAAGAATCCCAATAGAAACATGCTATCGTTCATAGAAAATGCGAAAAGTAAATATGACATGCGCCAAAGTATGCACCAATTAATGAATAATATAAACACATCATCATCATATATACATGAGTAAGGCCCAGCCCCATAATCTACACCGATTGAACTTCCGTCAACTCCCAATGTAAGTACACCTCGGCACTAAATGCCCTTCTCTAGGCAAACCATGTTAATTAATAAAGTGTATTTACAAACAATGGTATCCACACAATCACATAACTATGGCATGATATATGAAGGATAATGTCCCTACCTCGAAGTTCTTTTAAATCCTTTTTAGTGTGCCTCGTAAAACTTGTTATTTTCGGCTTCTGACTCGGTCCTAAAATATCAAATGTACAAGAAATATGTCATAACCTATCCAAGTATCATTTTAGACTCTTCCATAGTGTTTCTCGTAGTTATATTAGTCTATGGTGAAATTTTACCAAATGCCCCAGGGACCTTGACCTCGCCATACCCGGCCTGATAGCACGTTTTTCCAAATTTTTGACTAGGGCTATCCAAACTTATTTTTGCCCAAGTAATCCATTTCTGGGCTTAGAATCATCAAATTCAGTGTTAAATTATGAAAATACCCTTGACAGCCCCTATTTAGGGTTTTAATGGTGTTTTCGTAATTATGTTTTTTTGGCCTTTTCCAAAAAAAGTGACCAACTGTAATCTCACCTATTTTTGCCCACTAAATCCAATGGAACTATCTATTTCATAAAAATCCATTTCCTTCCCTCATTTCTGGACAGACCAGAAACTTTGAAGAAAAGGAAAAATAGTTTTTGAAATCCAACTTTTAAATCTCTCTCCTTTTTACTCTAAATCACTTGTTTAACTCTTTAAACACTTATGGCTTATGATTTAATGAAATTAAGGCAGCATAACCCCTTAGGGTTCATGCTTTTCAAGTTCACAAACGAACCATGAAACTTGAAAAAATCAAGAAACATCATCAACAACAAAAACAACAACCACAAGAGAGCAAGTTCATGAAGTTACCCTCTTGCTTTCAATCTTGGCACCTTAACTCCTTCTCTTCCTTGGAGATTTGACTTGCTAAACACATGTATACATGAAGAAGAGAACCTTAGAGGAAGTGTTACACAAGAATAGGAAGCCAAACCATTAAATCAACACTTACTTACCTTAGTTTTTCTTTTGAACTTCCTCTTGCTCTTCCTTGCTTTGTGAACTCTCAAGCTCTCTTTTCTCTCTTTTTTTCCTATGACTTGGATGTGCAATGGCTAATAAAGGGAGTATGAAAGCTTTATCAAATGTCTCTTGCTTCATTTATTATGTGCAATGACCTTTATGCCCTTTTGCCCTTTTAGTTTCTCCCTAACTATGACTTGAACTTGGGCATTATATTTGAACCAATTCCTTCCTCATTTCTACCTACAAAAATGTCACACACACACCTCCATTTAACCAAGTTTGCTTCATCCATTTACTCAAGTCAATTGGTACAAGAGTTGGTTACCTAATCTTATGACATAAGTAAGGACTTATGACACAACCAAGGTATTAAAACTCGGACCGGTCATTGAACCGGTCGGGGTACTGGGTTAAGGGTCAGTGGGTCAAACCGGGACCAAACCGGAGCTAAACCGGGACCAAACCGGTGAAAAATTGAAAATTTTAGACTTATAGTATGAAATTCTAAAGGAAATTTTTTTTTTTTTTTTTTGAAAACTCCAACCCGGACCGGACCGGGAACCGGACCGGTTTTCCGGCCGGTTCGCCGGTTACCGGGCCGGACCGGCCGGTCCGGTCCGGTTTTCATAACCTGGGACACAACAATTATCTCCATCATCTTTCATGTGGTGTTGACACTTGGATTCATTGGATTTTGACACTTGTCTTCTCCTCCTTCATCCCTTAATTTCTAAAATAATTAATAGAAAAAGGAAGATTAATTTATTTCTTCAATTTTTGCACAAATAGAAAATCTGGGTAGAATTTTCACCAATCTTTGAAAATTCATAACTAATTGTGTAGATGTCCAATTGGTATGATTCCAAAGCCTATATGACCATCCTTAAGTCTATTTTCAAGGAAAAATATTACTTTTAGCCAATTGGAACCCAATATTTCCCAGAATTTTTATCTTTGGGCGTTGCTATAGAAAAATGCCAGAATTTCTGGGTTTACTTCAAAAATTCATAATAAATTGTACGCAGCTCCAAATAATTCCCATGACCCATCAAATTGAAGCTTGATAAATCTATTTTGTGCCTATAAAATTTTATAGGCATTGCGCATTGTTTACCTATTTAAAAGTGTCACACAATTAGGGTCGTTACACTGGAGAATTTACCGGTAACTATTCCATTGATTTAATTTATGTCCCAACCATGTTCTTATTATGTGTGACCACTAATCACCTTGTTTTATCCCTTATTTCCCCTTAATTAATTGGGATTGGATTTAATCATTTGGAAAATACTTAATTTTGCATTCTATTAACAAATTATGATTTTGCCATTATGTTTTTAAATTAAATTCAAATCCATCCTTTCTTGGCCAAAATTCACCATTTTATTTTTTTGAATATTTTTAATAATTACAAGACATTTTGGTGAATAAAAATTGGGGTGTTACAAGGCGATTCCTCTGCAATCCGAGCGTGGAAACATGCAAGAGCCTAAGGATAGTGAGAGGGGAAGCTGTAGGGTGTGGTTGTGGACGATGAGAAAAAAGCTTTGCAGGCAAAATTAAGGATTCAAGAAACAATTCTGATGCGGGAATATATGATCCCTGACTATGCTTTTCTCTGAGATGACCAGAGATGGAATGCGCAGAGGCAAGAGGATGAAGATGATGTGTGTTTGGTCACACTCACAGTTTCACATAACGGACTAGGGGAGGAAACAGTCATTACGGAATCCGTTAATCCAAGGTGAAAATTCACTAATTTTAATAGATAAGGGCAATATTTTCAGGGTTTGAAAAACTGAACCAGCGATTCAACCGGTCTGGTCCGGTGGTGAACCGTACAGACTAGTTCACCCATTTTTTTATTTTTTATTTTTTTAAAAAATCATTTTTTATTAATTTTACACATAATTTCATATAAATAAGCCTGAAATATTTACTTCCTGGCTGGTCTAGCTCCGGTTTAGCTCTTATCTGACCCATTGACCCTTAACCCAGTACCTCAATCGGTTCAGTGTCTAGTTCGGTTTTTAGTATCTTGAATATTTTGCAAATACACCACTTAATAGATCAGGCTACTAGATGCACATTTACTGTTAGTAATATTCAATATCTATAAGTAACATTTTAAAAAATGTGTTACACCTCCTCTTATTTTAAATATATGGCTAAAGTATACTTTTAGTCATTTAAGTTTTACATGAGATATACTTTTTGTTCCTTAACTTTATAAAGTATATTGTTAATCTTATATTTTTAATACCGTTAATGTTGCTAATGGAAAATGTTGACACAACAAAACCAAGTGATGATTATGCAGCTAACAAAGCATATTTAAATTTTAATTTTTTAAATATAATATATTTATATTATTAAACTAAAATAAAGTGACAGATCGCTGCAAATGAAATTAAGGTTTTATTATTTATGTTATTAAACTAAATTTTTTAATACAATCAATGTTTTGATATTCACCATTTCATTATTTTTTAGATATTTTTCAATGTACACATATTTTAAATTTCATATTAATAAGATTTAATTACTTAATCATTACTTAAGTTTATACAATCACAATTTAGTTTGTTTGTCAGCATTTTCTGTTAGCAATATTAACATTATTAGAATTATAGGACTACAAGCATACTATATAAAGTTAAGGGACCAAAAATACACCTCATGTAAATTTCAATTATTAAAAGTATATTTTAGCATAAATATATAAACTAGATATCAAATTTGCATATATATATATATATATATATATATTTAAAAAGTAGTTAAAGTTTCAAATTCTCCCGTTCTCGGTTAGTCGAATATCCTTCATAGGATTACTAATTTTTTTAATTGTTTAATATATATATATATACATATTTTGAAACATTGTAGGTGGGACTGTGAATATGAACTGAAAGTCTAAGCCCTGCAAACAGATTCAACTACTCTATCTTATTCTCATCACTGTCTTTTGAACAAATTTATTTGGAGTTCATTATATCCATGCAAGATTCTTTATCATCATTTGTTATTATTTTGTAACTGTATACTGGAGTTAATCTCTATTAGTATTATTTGCAATAAAGGGTAGAGGGGCTACCATGATGTGTTAAACTTATGCACATGGGTTAGAGTCCTTATTCATGATATCTATGTCAGACTTTTTGCCAAACACATTCGAGATATGTTGTGGCGAACATTCATAACACGCATAAACAATCCTTAGGTGATAATATTTCCATGTTAACAAGCGTGTTTTTTACAGGAAGCCAATGAGGAGGCCAAATATGTCACAAAAGCTTCAGTCATGAAAGGTATATATAGTATAGTGCCCTTTCCTTTTGTTAGCATCAAAACTGAATATGTACTCACTTTATTTATATATATGCTAATCGGTTCCTATTTTCTGTAGCTATGAACATTGCTTCTCAGAACTGTATGCTTTTATCTAGATTTCAGAGCTGCATGGCCTCTTACTTGGTTAAAAAAACTTCTAAATATGAAAAAGGGTTGTGTTGTACTCTTTCTATGTGTACAAGGAATTTCATTTCATCCCATATAAAATCTCAATATTGGTTTGATTTTGCTAATGATATGAGCAATTTGTTTCCATTGACGAATCAACCTAAACATTTTCTAGCTTTGATTTTTTAAAGTCAAACTATAATTGTTTGTTAAAGTAATAGGATTTCTTTATGCCGTTACTTAAAATTTATACATTTCGTCGTGTATTGAATGACATATGAGATATACGTTATGCTAGTCATAACTTGTGAATCATCTCATTTCTCATTCTATATTTTTGTAGATAATTTTTTTAGCTACTAGGAAGAAGAGAAGGAAACGAACAAATGTGGGAGATGCTTATTCTAAAAACTTTTACATTTATACAAGTGTGGGAGTTTGTGGAGATGACAACAGAGCAATTAAAGGGCCGAATTGTCTAATCTTGCGACTTTGGTTAAATCTTGTGGAAACTGAAAGTGTGACATAACAAATGTGGTTAAGAGGAATGATAAACATATACCATATATTAGGCACCGATATTTGAAAAATATATCAAATGATTGATTAATCACTTGAGAGTAGTTTTAAAGGGGTAGATGTTCAATGAGTTGATTATATGGATGTAAATATAGTATATTCTATAAAATGGGCAGCCTATTGTATGTATCCATCTTGCATATGAGCCCAAATGTTAGATTACAAATTTTGATTTTAGATAGCGATGGGACGCTCACAAACAAAATCTCCATTATTGTTTAAAAAAAGTTGCTTTGTAATGATATTTTGAACCCAAATATTTGATTAGTGTGGTTGTGCGCCTATGGAAAGTGAATGTGTTCGGTTAAGGATTTAAAAAAAAAAAAAAAAAATCAACCTTTTCAATTTTTTTTAATGTATCTTTGAACTTGTAACAGTTATCCCTATTTTTACCTTATAGTGTTGTTTATTGTAGCTATCACACCAAAAAACATCATAGTTTTAATTTAACATTATTTTATCTTCCATATTTCATAGGTAAGATTTTGAATTATCTTTTGACTACCTTGCCATTATGCTTATTTTGCCTCTGACAGTTTTTTATGAGGGTTATCAAATTTAGAATTTTTTTCGCATTATGTAAAATTATTTTCAATTTCTAAACTAGTTCAAGTAAAAAGATGCAAGACTCTTCTACAAGAAAAAGACGAGATTCAACCTCCTATTATAAACAGTAGTTTAAATAAGATTAAAAGAAGGGTTAATAGCAGGTCTTTAAAGTTTCACCTAATTTTGATTTTGATTCTTCAAGAATGAAATTTGTGGTTTGGACCGTTGGTCCTTGAACTTTGAAAAGGACTTGAAGTTTCATTTAATGATATTAATTTATCTTATGTGGCACTAACTCCACTAACTTGACTTATGTGGCATGGTGATTGGGAAAGATGATCTGACAAATGTACTTTGAGCTGGACATTTTATTCTATTCCTTAAATGGCTTGATAAGAGACAAATAAAGGGATAATTCCAAAAAAATACCATTTGAATTTCAAAATCATATTGACAAGAAGCGTAATAGGATTGACAGCGCAAATTTTTATCAAATCACTAATTTGAGATTTTGAAGTTCAAGTGGTTTTTTCTGGAATTCTCCTAAAAATAAAACCTAGGCACAAATAGGGAGAAATAAAAAGGAAAGGGCAAGGTTTAGGTCAAAGAGGAGTCATTGCTATCGATGAAGTGTATGATGTAGATGCAGCCGTCGCCGGAGAAGTCATTGTTGCCACCGATCAGTGAATGGGGCTTGTCTTCCTAGTCTATGGATTTTGGGAGATATTCGCACAAATGGGGAGCAAAATAATGTTGCTGTTGTGAAAAAGATAGAAAGACAGAATGTGGCCTTCATTTGCTTTGCGGTGGCACCGGGCGTGCCTCAATTCTACCCACACAAAGTTCCAAAACGTTAAGACCTTCAAATATTTCAAATCTTTACGGGCCTTCCTGTAAAATGCAAATCCCGACTGCTAAAGACCTGTAAGGCTGTAACTGATAATTCTTTATCAGTGGCCAAAAAATATGGCTAGTAGATACTGTGATTGTAAATAAGATAGTAACAACCAAAGCATATAAGTTTTTTGTTTTTCCAGGTTTTTTAAATTTTCCATTGTTATCACAACGAGCACTTACTCCCCATGCATTGCACGGAAGAATCAACTTAACCATCTTATATTATATTAATCTTCCCCAATAAATTTCTTTACTACCCTAATGAACTTATTTAAGAGCCTAACTTCCAAAACATAATTGAATAAAACATATTAACTACCCTCCCATTCTGTTATAGTTTTGGGTTGGCAGACTACTAATAGATTCTCTCCTACTATAATGAGCAGCAATCCCCCTCTCAACAATCAAATCCATCTCTTCATTGTAATCTGCCAACAATAAGGAGAGCTTGCTGGAGTACAATGCAAATTATGGATGAGCTTGAGCTCCATTTCTATAAAAGAATGAAATGATATTCATTACCTGGACTTCCAACCAAACATTCTTTGAAACAAAAATGGAATCACAGTTGTATGGAGACTCTGATAGCCATTAGGTTTGGGAGTTGTAATATAATCTTTCACCTATAATAGAACAGACAAACAATTCAACATGCATTGAGAAATGTGTTTCTTTTAAACTAAGCACTCTCACATGAGTAGAACCATAAGCACAACCTAGGAATAGCTATCCAAATCCCATGGACTAATCCCAAAACATGATAGCAAATTTGGATAAATCATGACAAAACAACAGAAGGCCTTCGATTATACGAAGCAGGATACGTTTCAACAAACAAATTTAAGGTTTGCTGCAAATTTCCTTACGACATATTAATGGTTAGTTAAAGACCAATAAATAGTTGAGTATAATATGTGCAATTTGGTTTATCTTGTTGATTGAACTGTTTGATTTGATAACAACCTTATAGATGCTGCACATGACCAACAAAACTTCTTAAAGAAAAACCAAACCTATCTAAAATTGTTCCTCGATCATAAAATAAAATGAAACCCACTGTACACAATCACAATGGAAGTTTTACTTACGGAGCTATAGTAATATATTATCCCATGTTTCCTTGAGGAGAAGCCCTTCAACAATGTCTCGCTTAAAAGCTGAAGCTTCAAATAACTATAGGTATACTTGAGAAAAAGTTAATGGATGTATATATAGAATGCTAAAGCCAACAGAACCAAGAAGCAAACTGTACAAAATAAAAGATAATATATCATTCTACTTCATAAATAGCATGCTACCCAAGAACATTGGGTGCTCCAAATGAACAGAACAGTAAATAAAGAAGAAATTAAGACTTGCAAACAGTAATAGCATTTTACAGAAAAAAAAGGCCTTTTATGAGCAACACCATAAAGAGACTACAGGGAAGGTAGAACCTTAAGAACATGCTTAAATGTTCAGAAATTCCTTGAGGAAATGTTCTTTTTAATGAATGAACATGTCATCATCTGATTGCACCATTAAGGAAACATAAATTGAAGAAATATGGATACGGCAAAGTATTATTGGCCCAAAAAAATTGTGGAACAATGACCTGCTAGTTTTTGGATATTACAATTGTCCAATGAAAATATGTCAAAAGCTTGTCATATTGGAACACCTATTTCAACAGCCTCTTTCTGCAGCTGAAAGCGAAAATTGTAATTAGATTATCAACAAGTGATGCAATGTAAAAAAGATATCAAAATCACACTGATCGAGGCATTTGATTATCAGAAAGTGAAAATTGATTATATGCAGGTAACACCCAACTGATTTTACTTATACAGAACACTTGGATCAAGCATAGGGTTTCGTTTTATGAGATGCACATAAGTTTATTACTTTGGTAGGTAGTAGGATTTAAGTAGTAGTCATTTTAAAAATTGTAACAATGGTCAGAATTATTCATTGGTCAAAAATAAATGATAACTGATGTTAAAAAAGATATACTATAACTGTTAATACCTACTACATCATGGAGCTATTGCACCACCTACTTCTATAGCCATAATCTGAGGAGGTACACCAAAATGATAGATATTAGCTACTGCACCACCTACTTCCATAGCCATATTGCATAGAAGGTACACCAAAATGATAGATATTATAGCTTATGCTGCATTGGACACAAATCAAGGAAAAATGTTGATCAGTACACATAGAATGACAGGCATTAAATGAAGGGCTATTATTCTCATCTTTGGATTTTTGTTCAAATATGTTGTAATGTAATTCAATATTAACAACTCGTGTTTTTTGGCGGATGTTATGAAGTGGAAAATATGGCATTTGTCATGAATTTTGTCAATACTATGAATACAATTTAAAATTTTGATTCATTGTTATTTGCTTTATTTTTCATATTTCGTTAACTATGATCGAGACTTAGTGATAGTTATTTATCTAAGATCTATTGTAATTCAAATCCAGCAGCTCCCCTTTAAATGAGGTCAAGGAAAAGCTCAAAACAAAATAGTATTTGCACATTGGTCCAAATCATATCCAATTTATCTTATAAATAGTGGTTAACTCAAAATGCGATAATTTCATGTACTTCTTTATTATATTTTTTGGAAGTTCAAAAGTTATACGGTCAAAATATGTCTAAGTTTAATCAATTTATTTTTCCTATAAAATTGTGTAATGGTCATTGATAATGTTGTGTTTCTTAAGTGTGAAGTGTGAATCAATTGTGGGAATGATATGACATTTACCAAAATAAGCACATGTTATCTATATATGGATACTCACATCACTTTAATTGTTTTTTGTAAGACATATTTTTTTGAGGGTATTTATTTGGAGGAATTTTTATTTCAATGCTTATAATTTTATATAGCTAGTCATTAAGCATTGCTTGAAGATCTTTATAAAAAGTACACTTTGGATGAATGTGGTTGCCAATTTTATCTACACCTATATGCTAACAATTTAGTGCAAAATCAAATATAACGGAGAGAGTCACTTCACTTTTAAAATTTTTCATTTAAAATATTAAAGTTAATACATCCCACGTATCGCGCGCAGGGAAGGCAATGTTTGTTAGAACAACCGGAGAGAAAAGTTGAGACGATTACCGTCTTAGTGCTTTCTATATTCTCCATTTTGTTAGAACTTGTATCGATACTCTCTAAGCTCTTTATCTCTGTAAGAATCAACTTCAGTGCTTTCTGCGTTCTCTATCTCTGTCAGAACCAGGATCCACGTTTCCACTAGTCTCCTTCACCAACTCCATCGGTGAGGTCAAAGTCAACAAAACGAGTTGACTCTTGGAATTGAATTTTGACGATAAGAGAACAAGCTAAGATGATCCCTGTCTTTCATCCACTCCGTCCTCATCCCACTGTCTATTGAACACCCACTCCGTCGCTCACTCGCTCTCATCATTTCCAGGGCTGCTCCTTCGCCAAGTCGCAGCTCGCTGCCTCCACCATCGAGCTTAGATTCACCTTCGAAGTTGATCACTCTGTCAACCTCTCTTGCCTCCGGCGACTCTGTTGAAGCACTCTAGCATTCCGACGCAGTCCACATAACACAGCCGGAGGTGCTCCACCATTCTCTTGGCGTTCTCTTTCAAGCTCTCGCCATCTCAGATTCCTATTTGAAGGCCATTCTGTCCAACTCAATCATTTAATTGGGTTGGGATCAATTTGTCATTTTGCAAATTTGAAGGACCAAACTGTCATTTTGAAATTTAAAGACCTAAACTGGTATTTCTGAAATTTAAAAAAATCACTCTGTCATTTTTTTCCAGTTATTATGTCTACGATTTCAAATGCTTCTTCCTTTATGCGTCAATCTTGCTCTAATGATATCTCCACTGTCCTTATTGTTTCTGAGAAACTTACTAATGACAGTTATCGAGAATGGTCTCAATTCATGATTCTCGCTCTCGATGGAAGAGACAAACTTGAATACATAATTGGTGAAGCACAAAGGCCCCCAACCTTGAAAACCATGGAATTTTGCATATGGAAGTCTGAAAATGCATTGGTATCCTCTTGGTTAATCAATGTGATTTCATCCTTAATTAAGAAGAGTTTTATGTACCTTCCTTTTGCCAGAGAAATTTGGGAAGCTCTGCATGGGACATGCAATCTTGTGGGAAATAGGTCCCGTATATTTGATGTCAAGAAAAATTTATGGCATCTAAAACAGGATCATATGCCCTTTGATGATTATTATCTTGCAAAATCAACACTCTGGCAAGAGTTTGATGTCCTACAAAATAAAACTCATCATTGCGGGGCTGATGTAAAAGAAGATCGCAAAGCCAAAGAGGAAGAGAGGGTATATGAGTTGCTAGCTGGTCTTGATGTGGTTTATGATGATGTCCCGGCTCGAATTATGAATCAAGAACCCTAGCCTTCTGTGCATGAAGTTTATACTTTATTGCACAGTAAAGAGGATTGGCGTAAAACAATGCTTCAGAACCTGACTAATTCCGCTGCTATTCCTGAAGCCTCAGCCTTTACTGTTCGATTCACAGAACAAAAAGGTTCTAAAGGCCGCTCATTCTGTGATCATCGTAAGAAACAAGGGCACACAAAGGACTCTTGCTGGAACCTTTATGGTAAACCTGCTGAATGGAAGCCAAAGAAAGGGAAAGGAAGAGGTTATGTGGATGAAACTTCCAAGGAATCATCCTAAAGTGACTAGTTGAACAAAATCATGGAAATGCTAGCCACACTATAGACTACGACAAACCCTACTGCCACAATGGTCAAGAAAGGTAAACCATAAAGAATTAGCTACTCCCCTAGACAGAGTAAAAATAATAGCCCTTCATTCAATCTACTCTATCCTTGCTTGGTATTGGTCATGTTAAGATGAGTAATTTCATGTAATATAAAGTCTTTAAAAACAAATGAAGTCTTTGTGCATTCAAATGGAAATAACTTATAATAAAATATAACTTATTTTATGCCCCGCAATCCCAATTGTCATGGAAAGATACAAATCAATACATAAAAAAATCATTTCAAACCTTGAGATCACCTAGAATTAGAACCTTGACAAAATATTGTGTTTGCCCTTGCATGAAAAAACTACTAATAGTTGAATGGGTATTCATAACACTTGTTGTACGGTTAATTAGTCAAGCCAAAAAATAAAATAGGACTTCAAGGTTCCAGTCACAATGCAAGAATTAACATGCCTTAAGTTCTCTATCTAACTTCTGCAAGTAATCCTTTGTTTGTGTCCCACGTTGTAGTCACAATGCATGATATAATATTTTTACTTGAAGAATATATACCTTCACTTCGACTATATGATTTATGTACCTTCTGGCCTCATAATCCTAGCATGGAAAGTAGAAAGCAAAAGTAAGGAAAATAACAGCCACATGTGAAAACACATGCACTTCTTGAATTAATTAAATATTCCACAGCAACAAATATTGACGACAAAATACACCATAGAAGGGATACTTTTAGTTGCAAACTTATTATTCAACAAAACTCCAAGTTGTAGTCCATCATAATTAAAAAGACAAATACCAACTCGTCAAGGAATGTGCAGTAGCTAAATTAGAATTTTGTTGAATAATACTCCAAGTGTAAGTGACACAGATTCAATAAAAGGCTACATGCTACATAGTTTCATGAATATTAAAATTAAACAATCAAGACTACAAGAAAAAACATAGTTCTAGCATTATATTGAGTGGGAAAGAAGTAACGATGCGATGGCTACAGACATTGTAATCCATGCTAAGACTATTCACACAGAGGCAAACTTCAACTAGAGAATTAGGTTCTGACAAGTGGTATATGTTGGCATAGTTAGCATACTCAAGTCATACAAGACCTGGATCCAACAATGGGTTTCGTTTTATGAGATACACATAAGATTATTACTTTGGTAGGCAGTAGGCATTTTAAAAATTGTAACAATAGTCTAAACTGTTTATTGGTAAAAAATAAATGACTACTGATGTTAAAAAAGATATACTGTAACTATTCATACCTACTACAGCATAGATCTACTGCACCACCTACTTCCATAGCCATAATCTGAGGAGGTACACCAAAATGATAGATATTAGCTACTGCATGACCTATTTCCATAGCCATAATGCTGAGAAGGGACACCAAAAGGATAGATATTATAGCTTGTGCTGCATTGGACACAAATCAAGGAAAAAATCTTGATCAGTCCACATACAATGACAGGAATTAAAAATATGCTCAGTTAAACCATGAAGAATTACCTACTCCCCCAAAATATAAGTAAAAATAATGGCCCTTCATTCAATCTACTTTATCCTTGCTAATTGGTATTGGTCATGTTAAGATGAATAACTTCATGGAATATAAAGTCTTTAAACACAAATGAAGTCTTCAAACACAAATGAAAATAACTTCCTATAATAAAAAGATAACTTATTTTATATGCTATAACAGAGAACAAACTTGAACCCTAAACAAACACAATTATGTTCATTTTCCAGATAGAGAACACATTTCCTAACCACTCAGAAAGTATGCTATATGGCATGACTTATGATGCCTAATCCCCCTATTATAAAACAAACTTTAAATGCAATAAAGACTAATAAGGTCCAATTTTCATACTACATAGCACTTTCGGACTCATCATAGAATAGAGCTCATGCTTCAAAATCTAAAAACCCATTTGGGTATCGGTTCCAACAAATGCATGCAATGACTATTAGGCTATTGATTTGGGTATTAATTCCAACAACTTGATAATAAATTGTATTTAGTGCATCTTTATTTCACACCTTGGGGTTGAATTCAAAATAATAGTCTTGATAGTATGTTGATTATTTCAAAAAAACTGTGAGATGCAAGTGATGCATGTAAAAAAAATCAAAATCACACTGATCGAGGCATTTGATGCAGCTAGTGAGATGCTAAAGCAAGCATGCCTTGCTAGTTGAAAGATGTGTGCTTGTGTGTGTGTGTGTGTGTGATTGCTCATGTATATAGTTTAAAATGCAAACCACTATGTTATATTAAAGCTGTAAAAAGAAAACATACAGAATCCTTCTATGATCATGTTTGGGAAAAAAATCTATTGTTGCTAAAATAACCATGAAAAAAGAAGACAGAGTAAAATTCAGAAGGAATAGTATAATTAACTACACTATAATTAATCATGAAAATAGTTTCTAATCGTGAAAAATAAATTGACAGAGTAAAATTCAGAAGAAACGTAGAAACAAAACCCGTAAAGATATTGTTATTCCTTCTAAATGGATACCTTACACTGGTTGTGGGCTGTTGCTAAAATTTGAAACAAAGATATTATGAATGAACTGTCTCAAATTAGAAATTCTTACCCCTTTTAAACAAAGTTATCATTCATGTACAAAGGCAAATAAAGTTTATTAAAAAGTATCATTCAACCGTAACATATAGCACTCTCACTTATAGGATATATTAGGGGTTGAGAACATCCATGTAAGCGACAATTAAACACTTACTAAAGACAAGCCCTAGAAGAAAAAGGATGTAAAATATATTAATTGATCACCTTACACACTATAATGATGTCCATAATGTTAAAGAAGTAATGATTTAGCATATACCATACATCGGCGACAAAAAAGGTTATCAAAAGAATCTAAAGCAGTACTCATGCTTTCCTCCAAACTTATGCCAATATGAGAGATTCATAATCTCCAGAACCTTCAGACTGTTGGTCTTGCCTCCCCATGTTCTTTTCCTTGAGACTTTTGTACCTATCCTACATATTATGATGAAAACATTTTTCTTAAATAAGAAGGGATACTTGATATAACTACTTGGCACACTACTTTTTCCGATTACCAATTAAAAGCAACAACCATCAAGCTCTAATTCATGTCCATAAGTTATTCAAAATCACTTGAATTTTTTGTCTGGTACCTCCAACAAACTCGCTCACAGTATCCAATACCTCCTCAGTTAACCCATATTCCTCAAATGCCATCCTAGTATATGAGAGAGTTAGACAATGATTATGAAAAGGAGAAACTTTCAATATTTATATATTTTTAAAACACTTTTGGACTTATATTCAGAATTGAATATCTTGTGTGGTCACTATAGGAATAAAATCATTGTGATACATCAATAAAGGGTGTATATTGCAAACCTATATGAACTTAAAACAACTCCTTAACAGAAATTTGTTCATTCAAATATTGCATCTCCATTTTAACTTCCCATAAAATTTGATCTTCAGTATTTATAAATTCATGCTTATCTTCCTCAGGTTCTGTTAGCTCTTCCTCACTGTCACTACATATTAACACTTCACTTCTATGTTGATCACAGTAGAGACGCCTTCTACCAACTATAGACTGATCTTCATCCATTCTTCGATTTCTATTCTGTAGGTGAAAAATTGTACAATAGCAGAAGAAACAATACTACCTATATATGGACCGGTAAAGGATTTATAATTTAAGCTTCTACCCAAAAGAGGAATCACACTCAAGAAATTAGCATTTTTATAGTTTTATTACCCATAAATCCACCTCACGCACAACTAGGCATGAACTAAATGGAATTTATAAGGATATGTACCTGTCCAAAAATATCCAAGATGTGAATCATGGTAATATTTTGACATAAGGCATCTTGAAACTTGTAGTAAAGATTACATCTAGGCTATTGATGAGATCTTTGTCGCTAGAACCATGAGAGAAACAAAGGTTTGGTCCTGTCCAGTTAAAATTCATATTTAGCTTTGGTCCTGTCTATTTTAACCCAGAAAATCTCAAAAGACAGCTGAACTGAAAAATGATAATTTAAAAATCATAAAAAATAGATCACAGAAGGTAAAGGAAGAAGGGGAGAGAATAGAAACAAAGGAAAGAATGGAAGAAGAGTACAAACCTTTTTTAGCATTGAGAAGCTGAGAAGAAAATGGACTCCAAAACTGCACCATTGGCAGCAGCTACGAGAACGGGGCCTGATTTTGGTAAAAAAACATAGATGTCTCTCCCTAACTATTGTGTCGACGAAGAAGAAGAAATTTGATGGGGGATAAATCTCTGAAACCCCTAGGGTTCCAGAGTTAAGACACCATGAGAGATGAGAAAGGGAAGGATGATGAAAAAATAGAGGAGAGGCGTGCCACAGGAAATGAAAAAGTGGTCAAAGGGGAAAAATCCAAACTCAAATAAAATGGGCTGAAACCTCTGGAGGGAGAAAAGAAGAAGAAATATATATATTATTTTTTAACAAAGAAAGGAAGAAGAAATATTGAAGGATACTGACTAAAGTTTGAATCTTGAAAAGATAAAAAATTTGGAATTCAAATGCTGAACATCAAGCCAAGATGGAGCCGACACTGTTCACCGGCTTATTTTCTTATGAATAGTACTCCCATCTCTCTGCAAAAGGGAAAGGAAATATATGATATATTGATTCCAAAGCACGTCCTATATTATAGGAAGCAGATCTGCAAGTGGTATAAATTATTGGTTGAAGTTTGTAGTGTTTAAGCATAGGGGCAAAATGCATATGGCCACAGTTGCCAAGACTATCGCTCCTCCTCCTCTAAACTTTACCGGCGTTTATGCTCTTCTTGCCATAACGGCATAAGCCTTTCCTCTTTTCCCTTTATTTCCTCCAAGTTTGTGTGTTTCCATGTGCCGTCGCATGCATTGTTTTTTTGTTGGAGCCTTTTTTATTTTATTTTTTTAATTAAATATCCAGCTCATAATTAACCCACATAATATATTTATCTAGTTAGCTTGGAGTTATTGTCTCGTTAACACTAGCAAATAGGGGTGAGTATGGTGCCCAGGAGTCAGGTATGCCCACCCGAGTCCAGTCAAAAATTGCCCTACCCAGCCCAAAAAAAGTAGCTTGAAAACAATTTGGGCATCTTTGGGCCGAGTGAACTATAGGTAGGGTCGGGCATTGGGCAGGGGTACCGCCTTGCCCATTTGGCCCTAACTGAAAAATTATATACAATTTATTTAAAATATATAATATTTTATATAAAATAAATAGTATTCTATGCTTATCATTTTATTTAATATATATAAGGCAGAGTTGAGGCAGAGAATCCTTGAAGAAGCATACAAGAGCCGATATACTCTTCACCCCGGAATGACCAAAATGTACCATGATTTGAAGTCTATGTATTGGTGGTCAGGATTGAAGAGCGATGTGACTAAATATGTGGCGCGGTGTCTTACTTGCTAGAAAGTAAAGATTGAACACTAGAGACCACTAGGATTATTGCAGAGTCCTGAGATTCTAGAATGTAAGTGGGAGAGTGTGACCATGGACCTTGTTGTTGGATTGCCCAGGATCAAGAATTATGATGCAATCTGGGTGATTGTGGATTGGTTCACGAAGTCTACGTACTTCATACCAATCAATGCTAGTTACTCTCTGGACAAACTGGTAGAGATTTATATACGAGAGATTGTGAGACTTCATGGCACACCGAAGAGCATTATTTTTGATAGAGATCCCCGTTTTACTTCAAAATTTTGGATGGCACTACATGACGCTTTGGGTACAAAATTACGGTTTAGCACGGCCTATCATCCTCAAAGAGATGGATAGTTGAAAAGGACTATTGAAATGCTAGAAGATATGCTGAGGGCATGTGTCCTCAACTTAAAAGGAAATTGGGATCACTTCCTTCTACTTGCCGAGTTTTCCTACAATAACAGCTATCATGTGAGCATCCAGATAGCTCCGTATAAAGCACTATATGGGAGGAAGTGTCAGTCACCATTGTGCTGGATAGAGTTGTCTGAAAGGAAGTTGTATGGGCTGGATCTTGTTGATCAGACCTCAGAGCATATTAGAATTATCAGAAAAAGGCTCCTTGCAGCCCAGAGTTGATAGAAAAGCTATGTTGACAAGAGGAGAAGACCTCTAGAGTTTGATGTTGGTGATCATGTGTTCTTAAGGGTGTCTCCGGTCACAAGCATCGGAAGAGCCATCAAGTGGAAGAAGTTGAGTCCGTAGTACATAGGTCCTTTCGAGATTCTTGCGAGAATCGAGCCTATTGCATATCGAGTAGCTCTACCCCCGATCTTGATCAGGCTCTATAATATATTTCATGTTTCCAAGCTAAAGAAGTACTAACCAGATCCAACCATAATATTGAGTATGAAGATGTCGAATTGTAAGACAATTTCACCTATATGGTTGAGCCAGAGCAAATCATTGATAGAGAGGAAAGATAGCTCAGACACCAAAATATTCCATTTGTGAAAGTAATCTAGAAGGGAATGTCTCAAAGGGAAGCCACTTGGGTAGTAGAAGTTGAAAGCAGAAGTGTTATCTGGAGTTTATGGCACAAGGGGTGTAACAAATTTTGAGGATGAAATTTATTGTACGGGGGAAGAATTGTAATGCCCTAAATTTTAATTAAGGGCTAATGACTTCTAATGAGGTTGTAAAGAATGTATGATGAATGCTTTTGTGGAATAAAGAATAGGTTATGTCCAAATTCGCAATAAAAAGTGCTCAAACCCTGTATTTAAGTTTAATTATATTATAAAGTCTTTATTGAACTTGAATGAGGGGGAGGGTGCATGAAATAGAGAATGGAATGAGGGAATGTGTTATGTGGTAATTCAATAGAATTTCCATAATCAGGAGCAAAATTGGAAGAATGGGAAAACGTACTGGCCAATTAGTCAACAACTGAGGAAGAACTTAATTTCTAGCCAATGAAATTGGTTAATGTAACTAAGTGGAAGATTACTTGTGGTGAGATCATATGAGATGGTGACATGTGGCAATTAATTGATAAAGCAAGAGAGAGTGGTTGAAGAAAAGTTAAATAATCATTGTTTAATCTTTCTCTTCCCTTTCCCTCTCTCTTAGTCGACTAGAAGCATAGGAAAAAGGGAAAAAACTGACTCCACCTTCATCTTCATCATCTCACACTCTCTCTCTTACTCTCTCTCCATTTTTACCATTGTTGAGGAAGAAAGATGAAGGAAAAGCTTAAGATTAAGGTACGATTTTAACGTCAAATGCTCAAACTCTCCTCTATAATCTCGTTCTCCTTGTTGAGAGCTTTCATCTTATGGTTTTAGATTTTTAAGAGGAGGTGTTTTTGTACTTAAGAAAAGTTGGAGGTTGATGAAACAAGAACCAAGTTTAGGAAAGTGTAAGAGATAAGTGTCTGCTATCTTTTAGTATATAAGTTGTGACTATTGGTTGAGTAATGAATTTTTAGTATTTTGCCCAGATTTTCACATGATTTTGGATTATGTGAATTGTATGTAGTTTTGTAGTAGAAATGGTGTATTGTTGTGTCTTGTGGATAATAGAATTATTTGAAATATTAAATGTGAAGTTTGGCAAAGTTATGGTTGGTTGTTGTTTTGTGGCCAAAGTAAAACATGTCAATGTAATGGGAATTGGTCCATTTTGATGTTGCCATTAGATTCCTTGTGGAAAATTGTGTGGAAGTAATGTTTGTTGTGCATTTTGGAACCTTTGTGAACATTTGGTGCAAAACTGGAAAATTTTGAAACTTGGTTAAGTGTAAAATGTTGTGCAAGTGACCAATTTTGCATGATGATTTGAAATAGCAAATGGTATTGAAATGTTATGAAAATTTCCAGTTTGTAGTTCACATTGCAAGCATTCCATTGATATAAAGTTCTGGTCATTCTGATATTTTTGTGAAAAGATATGGTCGTTTGAAAATCAGCTAGGAAACAGGCCAAGGTTGGCCACGACCTATAGTTGCTGGCCATGACCTAAAACCTTCTGACCAGTTCTTGGCCACGGCCTAAAACTCTTTGACCTGTTTCTAGCCTGTCTTTAACCACGGCCCATAAATCCTGTAATGACCCAATTGGAGATTAAGGTCTAATGGCTTTGAGATTGATTGTAATTAGTGTAATTAAACACTTTTGGTGAAATGTGATGTGAATTTGATATAAATGTTCATAGTGATGATTTAATAATCATATTGAAACCAGGGGCAAAATGGTAAAATTGGAAATTTACCGACTAATTGGTCAGTTACCAAAGAGAAAACTTATTAGTGATTAGAGATCAAGGGTGGAGATCTATTGGTTATGGGTCGGAATCCTATGCTTTGCATTTGTGTGAGCTCATGGAGGGAGTGAACAAGATGTTGACAAGTGTCATTGTGTAGACCAATAGATATGGCACAAAAGACAAAAACTCACTTTTCTCTCTCTTCTCTCTCCTATTCGGTGGAGGGCATGGATCAAGGGGAAATTAGGTACACAATCATCATCTTCTTCCTCATCTCTCATATTCTCTCCTCCTTCTCCCATTTCTGGCGACCTTGAAGCAAAGAAGGAGAAAGAGAAAGCTTGGATTTTGGATGAGTAATAGTTCCTATATGCTTTAATCCTTTTCATTAAACTTGTTCGTAGTGTTAAGAGCTCCATTTTGGTTGTTTCAAAATTTTGAATAGTGGTGATTTGGGAGTTGGAGCAAATTGAAAGTTGAAGAATCAAGGCTCTGGTTTTGGCAAAGTGAAGAGGTAAGCATTTGAGGCTTTTTGAGATATTTATTGTGATTTTTGGATAAGTTTAAGAAATTCTGGAATTTGCCCTGGTTTTATGATAATTTGTGATGTATGAATTTCATAGTAGATGATGTTGGAATTAGTTCATTGTGAAGCTATTTGAGTGTTGGTTTTAGTATTGAATTGTAGAAATATGCTGATTGGTATTGAGTGTTGTGTGTGTTATAGAAACCCAAGAGTTAAATTTTTGTTAAAATGATTATTGGATGTTTTGGAGGTCACCGATGTGTTCCTTAGGCAATTTTAAGTGGAAATGAACTTTGTGTGAAGTTTTGAAACTATTGGGATAATTTTGGTAAATCTGGGAATTTTCTGTCAGTTGCTGCGATCTGGCAATCTGATAGCATCACTCGAGTGAGGGAGGAGTTCACTCAAGTGCTGCAGTGTATTTTCCCTTTTTCCTTTGTGTTTTGCTTGAGGTTTGCATGAAGGAAGCTCGAGTGCATTTCTTAAACTGCGAGTGAAGTTAGTGATCACTCGAGTGATGGTGTGAGTTCATGGTTAGGGTTGCTCTCGGGTTCTCACTTTCTCTATTGCACTTTCGGGGACTCGAGTGAATTTAAAGTCATAGTAGTTGCTCAAGTGTTGTGAGTACTCTCTGGCCATGGTAGTTGCTCACTGTCAAACATTCGCGAGTGAGAGTCGTTCTCACTCGAGTACAAGTCTCTTATCACTCAAGTAAGGTCATCTTCACTAGAGTGAGTCAGCCAAAAATCAGTGTTGTGCTTCTAAAAAAGTGGTCTTTTGGATAGCTTCTTCCAACCCTTTTAGTATGTGTTTAGGCCTTTAATGGTCATCCTAAAGAGTTTAAATGATAACCAACTTAGAGTATTATGCAAATAACCATTTGGAAAAGAGATTGATCGATTGTCCCTAATTTGGTTATAGGGTTTGACATCTGTCAGACTCGTGAGCCCACTATGCCGAAGAACATAAGGAAAGATTCAGGTAGTGACTCCTCTCTTATACTTTGAGTAAATGTACTGTATGTATGCCTATCATGCATTATGTTGCTGCTGCTTCATGATGCTTGGTGCCTTTGTGACGCTTTGTGGAGCTTTGTGATACTTTATGCCTTGTGATGCTACTGCATAGTGTTTACCGCGAAAGAGGCATTGAGATTACAGCGAGAGCTGGCATAGTGATTACAACGAAAGCTGACATTGTGATTACCACGAAAGCGGGCATAGTGTATTGTGATACAGCCGTGAGTGTTGTCGGTTATGGCGCGAGCTATGACTCATAGTGTTGTTGCTGAATTACATGCTTTGTGTTTATATATTGTATGAGTGATTTATTACTACTGGGATTCTTTAGAATCTCACTCTTTCCAATGACTAACATTTCAGACAGGGCAAGTGGCTCAAAAGGGAAGCGGACAACCAAGAGTGGTTAGGACCTCTTAGAAACATTTTGTTGGGGGTTGGTTATCTGTTTTTGGTTTGGGATTACTATGTATATGAGGTGTAAATAAAAATTTTGGATATGTAATTCCCATTTTGGGAAACTCTAAACCCATTATATATATACACAAGTAACCCGGGGTTGCCGGGATTTTAGTTATGTACTCTGATATTTATTATGTGATTTAACTGCATAGGTAGTTGTATCCGAAGGTTAATGTGAGACTAGATTAATTATGTTTTTGAACTGTTTTTCGGTATACCCCATCTTGAAGATGAGGGATTATAAATGTGTTTTTCTCTTATTGGTCTCTATTTCACTTAAATTTCATAATTCGGATATAATTACGGTGAGGGGGTTATATTTTTGGTATCAGAGCTGTAGTTCCTGGGAAGGGTAGAGTTTGCTAGGATAGCTCCCATAGTTTGACCTTAGTGATAGAAGATCATCTAGTATACACATATGCGTTCTGATTATGTGGATATCTATATGATTTGTGGAATTATGTGTATACCATGATTGTTGGATTAATAGGGTGAATTATTTGTAGAATGAAAAGAGCAACAAAAGGTCGCCCCAGAGTACAACAAGTAGATCCCGAGGTGGAGATGGTTAATGATAATCCACCGGACCCACTGCAAGAAATGATGGGGTTGATTTGAGATCAATGGGATATGATTGCTAAGCATAGAAAAGAGCTTAGAGTTGAGAAAGCAAAGAATAATGAGGGACGAGGTCAGTCTACTCGAGAGAAAATGCAAGAGGAGACTCAAGATGGGACTCATAGAGAAGAAACGGCTGAAGGGTCGGCGCGACCACTTGAATTATCACCTCGTGATTGACCAAACCCTGAATCATATGGAATTCTAGTTAGAGAGGAAAGAGACCTTTAGTTTTGGGTCTCTAGATTCTATAGGCACTTGCCTCCAGCATTTAAAGGGAGATTCGATCCTCAGACGGTTGAAGATTGGCTAAGCCGTCTTAAGAAAATTTTTGAGGTCCTTGAGTATTCCTCAGAGGTGAAAGCTCGATTGACGTTGTATAAACTCGAGGAAAATGCAGACCGCTAGTGGAAGAATATTGCTTTGTCGCTGCGGAGTGAGAATATACCATTGACCTGGGAAGTGTTCCAGCAACATTTCAACGAGAAATACTTTCCCAAGTCAGTGAGGCTTGAGAAAGAGACTGAGTTCTTAAACATCAAGCAAGGGGACATAGAATCTTTTGACGAGTATCTATCCCGTTTTATCTGCTTGTCTCGGTATTCCTCTTATCTACGGAAGATGGATAATGAGGAGTTGAGCTCAGATATGTTAGTACGGGGTTTGAGGCGTGATATGATGAAGAGACTAGCCACCTATCAGTTTTCTGAGTTCAACAAAGCGGTTGAGGAATGACGGATTACAAAGAGCAATATGAGAGAGCTATATCCGGCTAAAACTGCTGGTGGTCATAGTGAGCCCAGTAAGGGCAGTGCTTCTCAAAAACGGAAGGGCTCGGGATCATTCTCATATAAGGGCAGTGGTAAGAAGCCCTATCAGTCTGAGAGACGTGATCAGCAGAGAGCTCCTACAGTATGGACATGTCCTCGATGTAACAAGCCACATCATGGCAAGACTTGCGATAGTTGGGTGATCTGTTTTAATTGCAAGCAAGTGAGGCATACATCCATTGAGTGTGGACAGACATGACAGGAGCAGAGATCGAGGGCTCAGGGCCAAGTATTTGCTATGACTCATGAGGAAGCCTGGAAATCCCCAGAGCTGATATAAGGTACAGTTTTTCTTAATGGATATGTGTTACAAGCATTATTTGATTTGGGTGCAAGTCATTCTTTTATCACATATGATTGTGTGAAGCGCCTAGGATTGGTTGTACATATATTGCCTTTTGATTTGATAATGTCAACACTGATGGGTGTGAAGGCTGTAACCACAGAAGTTTATTTGAACTGTGTATTAATTGTTAAGAGTCATGAGTCTGTAGTAGATTTGATTTGTTTACCGCTTTACCAATTGGAAGTCATTTTGGATTTTGATTGGTTGAGAGCAAATAATGTGTTGCTAGACTGTGGGAACAAGAGGATAATGTATCCTGTTTCTCAAAGCATTGAGGACAAGAATGTCGGACTAAATTTCCTTTCAACAGCTAAGGCTGAGAAATATATGAAAAAAGGGTTGTCAGGGATATATGGTTTTCTTTTCTGTGCAAGGAGAAACCAGTGAGTCTTTGAGTAGTATACTCGTAGTGAATGAATTCCCTGAGGTATTTCCGGATGACCTAAGTGGGTTGTCTCCTAAAAGGGAAGTTCAATTTCCGATTGAAATTATGTCTGGAGCTGGTTTTATATCCAAAGCCCCATATCGTATGGCCCCAAATGAAATGGAAGAATTAAAGAAACAGATTGAGGATTTGCTTAAAAAGGGGTTTATTAGAGCCAGTGTGTCACCTTAGGGAGCTCCAGTTTTGTTTGTGAAAAAGAAAGATAGGAGTCTTCATTTGTGTATCGACTATAGAAAATTGAATAAGATTACCGTCAAGAACAAGTACCCTCTCCCAAGAATCGATGACCTTTTAGATCAACTATCCAATTCATATGTATTTTCGAAGATTGATCTAAGGTAGGGGTATCATCAGCTACGAGTGAAAGTAGAAGATGTCCTGAAGACTACTTTCCTGACTAGGTATGGTCATTATGAATTCTTAGTGATGTCGTTTGGGCTAACCAATGCACCTACGGTTTTCATAGATTACATGAACCATTTTTTCCGACAATACCTAGATCAGTTTGTTGTGGTATTCATTGATGATATTCTGATATATTCTAAGAGTAGAGAAGAGCATGAGCATCATTTGAGAATTGTGTTGAATACATTGTGTGAGAAGCAGCTCTATGCCAAATTGAGTAAGTGCGAGTTATGGCTCTCAGAAGTAAAATTCCTTGGCTATGTTATCCCGTAAGAAGGGGTCTCTATGGATCCAAATAAAGTAGAAGCAGTACTGGATTGGAAGAGGCCAGAAATTGTTGCGAAGGTACGCAGTTTTCTGGGTCTTGGTTACTATCAGAGATTCATTCAAAATTTCTCCCGTATTGCTTTGGCGATGACCAAGCTCACGAGAAAAGATTAGCCATTTGTGTGGGACGAACATTGTGAAAATTGCTTTGTGGAGCTGAAAAAGAGGTTGACTACGGCACCTGTGTTGATTATACCTGATCCCAGTTTGACATACGTTGTGTATAGTGATACCAGTGGGCAGGGATTAGGGTGTGTCCTTATGTAGCAGGAATGTGTGGTGGCCTATGCCTCTTGACAGCTCAAACCTCATGAAATGAACTATCACACTCATGATCTGGAGCTTACGGCTATTGTGTTTGCTTTGAAGATTTGGCGGTATTATTTGTATGGTGTAACGGTAGAACTGTACTGCGACCACAAGAGTCTCAAGTATTTGTTTGATCAGAAAGAATTGAATATGAGACAACATCGCTGGATGGAGTTGCTTAAGGACTACAACCTGAAAATCAAATATCATCCAAGAAAGGCAAATGTAGTTATTGATGCTCTTAGTCGAAAGATGGTGCTTGTGGCGGCTATGATGATATAAGAGGGAAAACTGATTGCTGATTTTCATGATATGAATTTGTCGAACCAGATCATCTGTGCCAACTATACTGTTTCCCAAGGTGAAAGTGACTTAAGAGCTGAGAATGAAGAGGCTCAAAGGCAAGATGGCTGGATACAACGAAATTTGGTTAGAATTGAACGGGGAGAAGCTTGGGACTATGATTTTTTGCCTAGTGGACTAGTTCATTATCAGAAAAGGATATTTGTTCCACTTAAGGCAGAGTTGAGATAGAAGATCTTAGATGAGGCGCATAAGAGCCGGTACACTCTTCATCCGGGTATGACCAAAATGTATCATAATTTGAAATCTGTGTATTGGTGGCCGGGATTGAAGAGTGATGTGACAAAATATGTGGCACGGTGTCTCACTTGTTAGAAAATAAAGATTGAGCACCAGAGACCGCCTGGTTTGTTACAAAGTCCTGAGATTCTGGAATGGAAATGGGAAAGTGTGACCATGGACCTTGTGGTAGGATTGCCCAGGATCAGGAATTATGATGCGATCTGGGTAATTGTAGACCGGTTAACGAAGTCAACGCACTTCATACCGATCAACACTAGTTACTCTTCAGACAAACTAGCAGAAATTTATTTTCGAGAGATTGTGAAGCTCCATGGCATACCGAAGAATATCATTTCTAACTGAGATCCCCAATTTACTTCAAGATTTTAGAGGGCATTGTATGAAGCCCTGGGAACTCAATTGAGATTTAGTACAGCCTATCATCCTTAGACAGACGGACAGTCAGAGAGGACTATTCAGAAACTGGAAGATATGCTACGTGCATGTGTCCTTGACTTCAAAGGGAGTTGGGATCGTTTTCTTCCACTTGCTGAGTTTGCCTACAACAATAGCTATCATGCGAGCATCCAGATGGCGCCGTATAAAGCGTTGTATAGGAGAAAGTGTCAATCACCATTATGTTGGAATGAATTATCTAAGAAAAAAATGTACGGGCCGGAGCTAGTTGATCAAACCTCAGCACAAATTCGAATTATTCATAAGAGGCTCCTTGTAATACAGAGTCGTTAGAAAAGCTATGCTGACAAGAGGAGAAGGCCTCTAGAGTTTGAGGTTGGTGACTATGTGTTTCTAAGAATATCTCCAGTTACCGGCATCGAGAAAGCTATCAAGAGAAAGAAGTTGAGCTCGACGTATATAAGTCCTTTTGAGATCCTTGATAGGATTGGGCCTATTACGTATCGAGTAGCCCTACCCCCAAACTTGAGCAAACTGCACAATGTGTTTCATGTTTTCCAGTTGAAGAAGTACCAACTGGATCCATCTCACATCATTGAGTATGAGGAAGTTCAGTTGCAAAATAATTTTACGTATGCGGTGGAGCCAGAACAGATTATTGATCGAGAAGAATGGTAGCTTAGACACCGAAGTATCCCTTATGTGAAAGTGATCTGGAAGTGAATAACCCAAAGAGAAGCAACTTGGGAAGCGGAAGAGGATATGCGAAGGCGATATCAGGAGTTTATGGCTCAAGTAGTTTGACAAATTCCGAGGGCGAAATTTATTTTACGGGGGAAGAATTGTAATGACCCAATTGGAGATTAAAGGCTAATGACTTTGAGATTGATTGTAATTAGTGTAATTAAACACTTTTGGTGAAATGTGATTTGAATTTGATATAAATGTTCATAGTGATGATTTAATAATCATAGTAAAATCAGGGGCAAAATGGTAAAATTGGAAATTTACCGACTAATTGGTCAGTTACCAAAGAGGAAACTCATTGGTGATTTGAGATCAAGGGTAGAGATATATTGGCTATGGGTCGGAATCCTATGCTTTGCATTTGTGTGAGCTCATGGAGGGAGTGAACAAGATGTTGACTTGTGTCATTGTGTAGACCAATAGATATAGCACAAAAGACAAAAACTCACTTTTCTCTCTCTTCTCTCTCCTATTCGGTGGAGGGCATAGATCAAGGGGAAAATAGGTACAAAATCATCATCTTCTTCCTCATCTCTCATATTCTCTCTCCTCCTTCTCCCATTTCCGGCAACCTTGAAGCAAAGAAAGAGAAAGAGAAAGCTTAGATTTTGGGTGAGTAATAGTTCCCATATGCTCTAATTCTCTTCATTAAACTTGTTCATAGTGTTAAGAGCTCCATTTTGGTTGTTTCAGAATTTTGAATAGTGGTGATTTGGGAGTTGGAGAAAATTGAAAGTTCAAGAATCAAGGTTCTGGTTTTGGCAAAATGAAGAGGTAAACATTTAAGGCTTTTTGAGATATTTATTGTGATTTTTGGATAAGTTTGAGAAATTATGGAATTTGCCCTGGTTTTATGCCAATTTGAGATGTATGAATTTCATAGTGGATGATGTTGGAATTAGTTCATTGTGAAGCTATTTGAGTGTTGGTTTTAGTATTGAATTGTAGAAATATGTTGATTGGTATTTAGTGTTGTGTGTGTTATAGAGACCCAGGAGTTAAATTTTTGTTAAAATGGTTATTGGGTGTTTTGGAGGTTACCAATGTGTTCCTTAGGCAATTTTAAGTGGAAATGAACTTTGTGTGAAGTTTCGGAACCATTGGGATAAGTTTGGTAAATCTGGGAATTTTCTGTCAGTTGTTGCGATCTGGCAATCTAATAGCATCACTCGAGTGAGGGAGGAGTTCACTCGAGTGCTGCAGTGTATTTTTCCTTTTTCCTTTGTGTTTTGCCTAGTTTTGCATGAAGGATGTAACCCTCTCACGGTAATTATATCCGAATTATGAAATTTAAGTGAAATAGAGACCAATAAGACAAAAATCACATTTATAATTACTCATCTCCAAGAGATGGAGTGTCCAAACAAAACGTTTAAAATCAGAATTCATTTGGTCTCACATTCACTTTCGAATACAACTACATGCACAGTTATATCACATAATAAATATTAGAGTGCGTAACCAAAATCCCAGCAACCCCGGCTTACTTGTATATATATACAATGGGTTTAAAGTTTCCTAAAATGGGAATTACATATCTAAAAATTTATATTTACAATCCATATATACAGTAATCCCAAAATCTAGCTAGATAACCAACAGTCCCAAAATCTAAAATGTCCCTACTAGCCCTAACCACTCCTGGTTGGCCGCTTCCCTTTCGAGCCACTTGCCCTGTCTGAAAATGTTAGTCATTGGAAAGAGTGAGATTCTAAAGAATCTCAGTAGTAACAAATCACTTATACAATATATAAACATAAGGCATATATGTTCATCATGTTCAGCAACAACACTATGAGTCATGGCTCGCGCCACAACCGACAGCACTCACAGCAGTAATCACAATGCAATATGCCTGCTTTCACAGTAAACACTATGACAGCTTTCACTGTAATCACTATGACAGCTTTCACTGTAATCACTATTCCCGCTTACGCGATAAACACTATGCAGCAACATCACAAGGCACAACGTATCATAAGGCACAAAGCTCCAAAGGCGTCTCAATGCATCTCAAAGCAGCAGCAGCAGCAACATACAATGCATGATAAGCAAACATATAATACATTTACACAAAGTATAAGAGAGAAGTCACTACCTGTATCTTTCCTGATGTTCTTCGGCACAGTGGGCTCACGCGTCTGACAAATATCAAATCCTATACTAATTTAGGGACAATTGATTAATCTCTTTCCTAAATACTTATTTCCATAATACTTTAAGTTAGTTATCATTTAAGACTCTTTAGGTGACTATTAGAGGCCTACACATATGCCAAAAGGGTTGGGAAAAACTACCCTGAAGACCCCTTTTTCGAAGGAAAAACATAGATTTTTGGCTAACTCACTAGAGTGAAGATGACCTCACTCGAGTGATAAGAGACTTGCACTCGAGTGAGAACGGCTCTCACTCGTGAGTGTTTCACAGTGAGCAACAACCATGACTAGAAAGTGCTCACAACACTCGAGCATGGGGCTTTGCACTCGGGTGATGACTCTAAATCCACTCGAGTCCCCGAAAGTGCAACACAGAAAGTGAGAACCCGAGAGCACATGCGACATCAGAGGAAATAGCTCACTCGAGCACCACCCTTGGCACTCGGGTGAGAAGGCTTCACTTGCAGTGTTAGAACACACTCTTGAACATTGACCAGCGAGTGACAACCCGAGAGCAACCCTAATCATGAACTCACACTATCACTCGAGTGAACCCATGCTCACTCGAGTGATCACTAATATCACTTGCGGGTTATAAAGTGCACTCGAGCTTCCTTCATGAAATCCCAGGCAAAACACAAGGCAGTACTCGAGTGGGTTCCTCCCTCACTCAAGTGATACTATCAAATTGCCTAGATCGTATCAACTAATAGAAATTCCTAGATTGATCAAAATTGCTCCCAATGATTCCTAAACTCCACACAAAGCTCATAACCACTTAACACTACTTAAGGAACATATTGGTAACCTTCAAAACACCCAAAAACCATTTTAACCACAATCAACTCTTTGGTCTCTATATCACACATAACACCTAATTTCAATCAACACACCTCCCAAACTTTAAAACCATATCAAATACTCAAAGAACTTCACAATGAACTAATCCCAACATCATCTACTATGAAATTCATACATTCCAAAATGGGCATAAAACCAGGGCAAATTTCCAGAATTTCCCAACTCATCCAAAAATCACAAATAATATACCAAAATGCATTAAATCCTTACCTCTTCGACTTGCCAAATCCAGAATCTTGATTCTCTAACTTTCAAATTTCTCTAACACCCAATCCACCACCTCTCACGATTCTGAAACAACCAAAATACAGCTCTTAACACTATGAACAAGTTTAGTGAAGAGGATTTGAGCATAGGAGGATAATTACTCACCCAAAATCAAAGCTTTCTTTTTCTCTTTCCACCTTCAAGGTCGCCAGAAATGGGAGAAGGAGAGAGATGGTGAGATGATGAAAATGATAATAATGAAGCAAGCTTTCTCTTTCTTGCCTATACACCCAAAACCGCATAGGAGAGAGAAAAGATAGAAAAAGTAAGTTTTTGTCTCTTAGCATAATCCAATGGTCCACCAAATACCACTTGGCAATAACTTATCCACTTCAATCATGAGCTCACATAGACGCAAAGCATAGGATTCCGACCCATGGTCAATAAATCTCAACCAATGATCTTTAATCTCCAAATACACTTATATCAAATTTACATCACATTTCTCCAAAAGTGTTTAATTACACTAATTACAATCAACATCAGAGTCATTAGCCCTTAATCCGAAATTGGGTCATTACAAAGGAAGCTCGAGTGCACTTCTTAAACCGCGAGTGAAGTTGGTGATCACTCGAGTGATGGAGTGAGTTCATGGTTTGGGTTGCTCTCAGGTTCTCACTTTCTCTGTTGCACTTTTGGGGACTCGAGTGAATTTAGAGTCATCGCCCGAGTGCAAAGCCTTATGCTCAAGTGTTGTGAGTACTCTCTGGACATGGTAGTTGCTCACTGTCAAACACTCGCGAGTGAGAGTTGTTCTCACTTGAGTGCAAGTCTCTCATCACTCGAGTGAGGTCATCTTCACTAGAGTGAGTCAGCCAAAAATCAGTGTTGTGCTTCCAAAAAAGTGGTCTTTTGGATAGCTTCTTCCAACCCTTTTAGTATGTGTTTAGGCCTTCAATGGTCATCCTAAAGAGTTTAAATGATAACCAACTTAGAGTATTATGCAAATAAGCATTTAGAAAAGAGATTGATCGATTGTCCCTAATTTGGTTATAGGGTTTGACATTTGTCAGACTCATGAGCCCACTATGCCGAAGAACGTAAGGAAAGATTTAGATAGTGACTCCTCTCTTATACTTTGAGTAAATGTACTGTATGTATGCCTATCATGCATTATGTTGTTGTTGCTTCGTGATGCTTGGTGCCTTTGTGACGCTTTGTGGAGCTTTGTGATACTTTATGCCTTATGATGCTGCTGCATAGTATTTTCCATAAAAGCGGGCATTGAGATTACAGCGAGAGCTGGCATAATGATTACAACGAAAGCTAACATTGTGATTACTGTGAAGCGGGCATAGTGCATTGTGATACAGCCGTGAGTGCTGTCGGTTGTGGCGCGAGCTATGACTCATAGTGTTGTTGCTGAACATGATGAATTTATATGCTTTATGTTTATATATTGTATGAGTGATTTGTTACTACTGGGATTCTTTAGAATCTCACTCTTTCCAATGACTAACATTTCAGACAGGGCAAGTGGCCCAAAAGGGAAGCGGACAACCAAGAGTGGTTAGGACCTCTTAGAGACATTTTGTTGGGGGTTGGTTATCTGTTTTTGGTTTGGGATTACTATGTATATGAGGTGTAAATAAAATTTTTGGATATGTAATCCCCATTTTGGGAAACTCTAAACCCATTATATATATATACACAAGTAACCCGGGGTTGTTGGGATTTTAGCTACACACTCTGATATTTATTATGTGATTTAACTGTACAGGTAGTTGTATCCGAAGGTTAATGTGAGACAGATTCATTATGTTTTTGAACTGTTTTTCGGTATACCCCATCTTGAAGATGAGGGATTATAAATGTGTTTTTGTCTTATTGGTCTCTATTTCACTTAAATTTCATAATTCGGATATAATTACAATGAGGGGGTTACAAATCCTGGACATAGCCCAAAAGTTTCTGACCATCCGTTGGCCGCGGCCAGCCCCTTGAAAAACTATTTTTGAACTTTCAAAAGGGGGTCTTGGTCAAGTCTTTCCCAACCCTTTAGGCATCTGTTTGTGCTTCTAGTAGCCACCTAAAGGTCTTAAATGATAACCAACTTTAAGTGTTTTGGAATTGAGTATTGGATTAGAGAATAACTCTTCATCCTTATTTATGGTTCTAGAATTTGATATTTTCCCTACCCACGATAGTCCAGTTCCAGAGCAAGTACGAAAAGAACAAGGTAATGACCTTTCTCTTATGTTGTGTATAATACACTGTATGCATGACTTATCATTGAATTACCTTGTGAAACATGTCGTGTGAACCCACTATTGAGAAGCATGCTAGTGTGGATATACCGTTGTGAATATGTCATTGTGTAATATATCATGTGAAACATGCCATTGTGAATTACAACGTGAGCTGTTGTGGATATGACGCAAGTCACACCTACCCCTGTCATTGTAAATGTTGTTGTTGTGCTGCTGTATGGTGATTTGCCCAACGTTGAGAAACATGCCGGTGCGGTTATGCTGTTGTGAAATATGATGTATGAAACATTGCCGTTATGAAACATGTTGGTGTGAAACATGCCGTTGTGTATTGCAGCATGAGCAGTTGTGGATATGACGCAACTTACACCCACCCCTGCCACTATAAATGCCGTCGTTTTGTTGCTATATTGTGATTTGCTTATATGCTTTTGTGATTGTGCATATTATAAGTGAATTGTTACTACTGGAATTCCTTTGAATCTCATTCTTTTTATTGACTAATCTACAGACAGGGTAGGTGGTTCCAAAGAGAAGCAAGTGACGAAGGGCGGTTGAGATCCAAGCTAGGGGTCTCAACTTTGGGATAGTTGGTTATCATGCCATTGACAATTGGATATTTTGTTGGGGATTTGTTGTACATGATGTATATACTGAATAGTTTTGTGTGATCCCCTATGTGGGAAACTAGGGGTGTTTAAAGTATCCTGGTCCCGGACATTTTGATCCCGGGAATTTCCCGTCCCGGGCGGGACCGGGATCTATGGGACCCAGGACTGGGACCGGGACCGGTCACACATATTGTGATCCCGGTCCCAGTTTTTTTATTTTTTTAAAAATTTTTCTTAAAAATTAAGTTATTGTTTTATTTTTGTATTTTTTATCCCATAATTTAAGTTACCATTTGATAAAATGTGTATCACATGTTTAGTTTGAGTTAAACTATATATATCGTGATACTAATCCTACTATATAATGTATAAAAATAATAACAAAAATGATGAAGGTGATCATAATAATAATAATAATAATAAAATGATATTCTTCATTTCTAGATTAATTTGTGTGTTTATTATGGCCTTATTAATGTTAAATAATTACTTTAAACACTAGATTATAGAAAATTTAACTAAAATAATAATATTTTTTAAATTTAATTTTTTTAAAAAAACCAGGAATTCCCGGTTTGATCCCGGTCCCGCCCGGGATTACCAGGACCAGGACCGGGACAGGGAGAGGTGGGTCCCGAATTTGAACACCCCTATGGGAAACTGATAGTGGGGAATTGTGCCTTGTAAATCCTTAGATAAATTAATGGAACCCGAGTGTGTCAAGAATTTTTGTTACACTCTGATGTGTATGAATGAAATCGAACTACGCAGGGCAAATATATGCTTAAGTTATGAATATGAGGCCGTGTTGAATAGGTTTTGGAAAATTTTTTTTGAAAACCCCGTTTTAGGGATGGAATTTTTAACAAGTCTCAAATTATCTTTTAGTCTCTAATTCAACATAATTTTGTATTTGTGAACTTTAATTTTGGCCTTTAAGGTAAGGGGTTACTGTAATGCCCCGAATTTTGAGATTTGAGGCTAGAGAATAAGCCTAAAATAAGTGGACTGCTAAGCCCGATTTAGCAAGATCCCAAATTTTGATTAAGGGTTAAGGACTCCAAAAGTGAATGTGACTATTGATAAATAAACCCTTTTAGAGAAGATAATATGAAATATGATTCGTATGTGTTGTGAACAGCGCCGAAACACTGTATTTAAGTTCAATTATGGATTAACATCTAAATTGATTTAAAATAGAGGGAGGGTGCAAAATATGGTGATATGGAAAGATATGATGTGTTTGGTGGTGATTCAGTGAGAATTACCATAATCAGGGGCAAAACGGTAAAGTTACTGACCAATTGGTCAGTTACTGAAGAGGAAACTCATTGGTAACTTCAAGATCAATGGTTAGGGTTGATTTGTTGTGAGATTGAGTAGGTGGAATCTCATGTGTGTGAGTTCATGTGAGTTCATTGGAGATGGAATAAGATCATGACACTTGGCAAGTTTTGGACTTTTGGATCTTGGTCAATTTGTCAACACTCATCCTCTCTCCTGTCTTCCTCTTTGGTCAGCCTTATGAGGCTTTTAGTTCCCAAAAATCTGACCCTCTTCATCTTCTTCATCTCTCTCATTAGCTTCCATAGACGCCCAAAGTAGAGGAGGAAAGAGAAAGAATCAAGGTGAGATTTAGCCTTGTATATGTCCTCTAATGCTCTAATACCCTTCTTTAATATTGTTCATAGTGATGAGAGCTTCATTGCTATGGTTTTAGATTTGTTAAAGAAGGTGTTTGGGAGCTTGAGGAAAATTGGAAAGATGAGGAATCAAGAAATTGATTTGGGAAAGAGGAAGAGGTGAGTAAGAGCTCTCTTTTGATCTATATATTGTGATTATTGGTTGAGTTTTGAGAATTTTGGAATTTGCCCTGATTTTGTGGTAATTTTGAAATGCATGAATTGTCATGTGTTTTATGTTGCAATTGGTATTTTGTTGTGTTATATGGCTATTGGAATTGGTTTGGTTTGGTTTGTTTTGAAACCTTAAATGGAAAGTTTGGCCATTTAGTGGTTTTATGTGGCAATAGGGTTCGAGAACAGAATTTGTGTAAATGTGATGTGAATTTGGTATTTCCAATGGATTCCTTGTGAAAATTTATGTGGGAATGGTATTTGATGTGAATTTGAGAACCATTGGATGCATTGGTGCAAAATTGAAAATCTGTCTATTGAAACTCTGTTATAGGCAGTCTGATTGTATTGATGTTTTGAATGAGCAAATGGTGTCTAAAAATTCTAAAACTTTCCAGTCTTAAAGTTCACATTCCAAGCATCAACATGGACATATAATTTGTGTCATTTCATTTTGTGAGCTGGGAGTTATGGTTTTCCAAAGTTTGACATTAAATTGGGTGCAAATCTAGGACAGCAAGGGAATTAAGTGTAATTCTGGAATTGTTTGGTGATTTCTGGTAATGGCTCATATTTTTCCTATCAAGAGGACTTAAATAACTTTCAATGGGCTTTAGGATCATCTCATTTTGATTTTTCTGAAATTAGTTATGAATTTCTGAAGTTTCCTTGGCTGCAACCAAAAGTTCTTGGCTGCCGCGCAAAACTTTCTGTGCGTGTTTTGGCTGCAGCCAGAAAATCTTGGCTGCAGCCAAAAACCTTCTGTGCTGTTTTTGGTTACAGCCAGAGGATTCCTAGCTACAGCCAAAACCTTGTTTCAACACTTCGTGATTGTGAAAGGTGATTTCCAATCTAGTACGTCCTAATCCTTTAGGCTTTCATTGAGCTTATTATAGCCACCTAAAGGTTGTGAATGGTAACCAAATTTAAGTATTGTGGAAGTAAGGATTTGGAATCGAGATTGACCCTATGTCCTTGATTTGGTTATAGGATTGGATATTTGCTCGGATCGCGAGTAGCTGATGCTGGAGCATACGTGGAAAGAATAAGGGTTGGGAACTTACCTCTCCTACATGAATATGATATTTGTGTTGGTATTGATGCATGTTATTGCTTTACTTGATTATGTGAAACATGTATGCATGATTTGAAGCTATGTTTCAATTTATACTATGGCTATATGTATGTTATTCAAAGCATTAAGCTTACAGATTTGTCATTGTGTGTAAGCATGAGTTATGCAAGCATGTCATACATTAAACATCTATCTTGCATGCATATTGGTAATGTTTACCTACTGAGATTCTCTCAAATCTCACCCTCCCCTATCAACCATTTTAGACAGGGTAGGTGGATCGAGGATGGAGCAAGCAGCCAAGGGCGACGAGGCCTTCCGTTTGGGTTATTTAAGTTTGGTAGTTGGTTATCATTGTAGTTGGGATTATGTATATTTGGATATGTACATGTTTCATATGTATATTTGGTTATTTGGGATGAGTATTTGGATATGTATTTGAGATGATATTGTGTAATCCCCGTTTGAGGAATTGTAATGGGTGAATGTGCCTTGTAAAGCTTGAGTTAATATGTGAAACCCAGGATTGGCCAGGAATTATGTTGTGAACTCTAATATTTATATCAATGTAATTTATCTTCGCGTAGTAATTGTATTCGAAATGTGAATCTGAGACCAGGTTAAATTGTTTATGAAACGTATTTATGAAAACCCTATCGTGAAGATGGGATTTTAAATGATTTTTGTTTATTATTGGTCTCTATTTCATTTTAATCGCGTATTTCGAATATAATTACGGTGGGGATTACAGTTACACTTAACAAATTGGTCTCTAATTCTGTCACAAACATAATTCATTTGTCTTGAAGATAATGTATGGATAGTTGATGTAGATGCTACATCAACTGGATCATTATTATCTTTACCACGTATATTTCCTCGTTCAGCTTCTTGAAAATCCAAATATGTTTGGAAATTTCTTCGGATAAGATATGTATAGCCATTGTTTCATAAATTATGTGGACTTGTGTTTCGAAGCTATATGACTTCATTTCCCCCAAGAGTTGAAACCTATTCTTCCAAACTCCAAATGTCCTTTCTATAGTGGTCCTCAAACTTGAATGATAATACTACCTTCAGTCCTAAATATAGGACAAAGTTTGTAGTGTAAATTACACTACAAACTTTGTCCTATATTTAGGACCGGAGGGAGTAATTGAAATCTCGTTGGTATTTGCAAATCCCTAGTGACACCTAAAGTCTGGAATGTGATAGCGCTCACGTCTATACGGACCAAGATATCCAACTATGGTTGGATAGCCAGCATCAACCAATAATACTTCCATGATACATACACAAAAATGGTTTTCCCTCTGATAAATTATATGAAATGTGGGGGGGAAAACAAAGACACAATCCACGCATATAGGTATAGGTGATGAATAGATACCTTGAGGTGGATGGGGGAATTTCATAAATGGAGTTGAGATAGTAGTTTGAAACACAAGAGTATCATGTACAGTTCCCTCCCAACCTACCAACACAAAAGTGAAGCACATATCCTAATCACATACAACCATGATATTCTATGTTGGATATCCCTTTCTCCCAATATATTTCTCTTGCCTTGACTGACTGACCACACACCTTATGTGAGTTCCATCAATTGCTCCTATTGCATCCTTGAAATATGGGTAATGTCGCCGATCATTGGAGAATTTAGGGTGACAATCATTGAACTCAGGATCAAGCAGTTTGATAATTTTTGTCGCTAGATGATGAACCCATGTCGTGTGAGTTCACAAAATAAAACTAGGTTTGAAAATGTAGCGAGGTAGCTCAACCTAGGTCATTTTTGTGAGGAAATTAATTTCCAAGTTCAAAATAGTAAAGTGATGAATCCCTTAAAATTGAGAGAAATCATTTTGAGAAATTTCATATTTAAACTAATGAAGTAAACTAATCTAAAGCAATATTTTTGTATTTTTTTTGCTTTTCAAGACAAAGAGAAAATCTAATTGAAATTAACAATAGAAACAAGGTAAATTTAATAAACTAGAATAATAATGAAATGGGATTCCCTTGAGTTGAGGTTTTAGTCTTATTTGCTTGCTAATGACTTGAATTCCATAATGAGTCAAGAGGATGGAACTAAGTTACCACTAGCTCCATACTTGTAATAATCATTTAATTCATTCAACCGAAGAAATTAAATGAATACCACCAATTAATTGTGACTCAAGGAGATGAATAATTAACTTCCAATTCTAGCTTATAATTACCATTACAAAAGTTCAAAGCATTCAGTTTAGTCATTTACAATCTACTTAACCAAGTTGGAATAAACAACTCAACCTACTCCTAATTTGAATCATACAAAGCTTAATTAATCAACTCCTAGCTCAACCATCAAGTTTATTCACTTGGCATAGAACAATCTAGATCATAACTACACACTTAACTAAGCCATATAATTATGAAATAGAAAGAGAGCTTAAAGAATTCCATTGAAGTTTAGAAGCTCAAACTATTACCCAACTCAAGGAAATCAACAAGACTTAGCTACTCATAGAGGAAGAAGATGAAGATGCAGTTAGAATAATAGAGGAGAACTTAGCCATGGAAATGTTGCACACGTCTCTTTAAATTCTGCTTCTCCAAGTGCCACCGAAGCCTTCCAGGGCGTCTCCCCTTTTTTTCTATTTCGCGTCACTGCAACCTTCTCCCTCTCCAGTCGCCATTCCTTTCTTTCTAATCTTCAATTTCGATTCGGCTTGCTACTCTTGAGTCAACAATTTTGGCTATTTCCTTTTTCCATTCCCCTTTCACATTGTTCTCGGTTCAATACCTCTTTTCCTTCATTCCATTCAATTACCATTCGGTTCAGCAAAAACTCACTTTCGGTCAAGTCTTCTCTTCTTCATTCAACCATTTTGGTCCAACTTTCACATTTAATTTGATCAGCCCCCTTATCTATTTGGTTCAGCTTTTGTTTTCCTTCAATTCAGTTCAGCTCTCTCTTTGCTTTATTCAATCAGCCGCCTCCCTTATTTACCATGGTCCCCACTTCCTTTGCTTCTTCAATTGTGTTTAGGTTAAAATGTGAGTTGTGCCTTGTTTGGATAAGAGGCAAGAATCTATTTTGGCATTAGGCATACAGTTGCAACTACCAAACAAGGCCCTCACTCATTTAACCTCCTCTTAGAAAAAATGTGAAAATAAATTCTGCACTTATGATGTTCTACTTTTGTCCTTCATTAAGCTCCAAAATAACATCTTTGACATTAACCACTCAAGTTGTGCCACATCATCACCTACAAAATTATATTCACAAAGGTAATATCTTTTGCTCACAATTAAAGAATAATGGGAATAACAAATATTAATTAAAAATATAACAATTTAACTAATATAATTCCCAAATTATTCTAATCTCACATTATCACTTGATTATGCCCAAAATATTCAATTAAGTCCCACAAAAGCCTAAGATTAATTAATAAAAATATATAAATATTAAGCTCTATCAATTCCCCCACTCTTAAGCTTTTGCACTGCTGAGCAAAACATTAAACTCAACACTAGGCAAAGAAGGATGAAAGTTGAAAGAATAGGCAAAATCAAGCTTCAAGAATCACACTTAGTCAAATAACAATGTATCCACCTATCCAAATTCAATGAACATACCAAAAATTGAAGTAGCTAAAGTAATGCAAAGTTTAATTACAATGAGCTTAATTGGAAACCTTAACTAGGGTAAGACACTCTTCTCTCATATAAGGTAATTTTTCACTCACATCCACTTTGACCACACTCTACCATAGGCTTGTAATATTTCTAGACTCTCCACTACTTGCAACAATGGCATAAATAAATCCAAATGACTTTGTAGGGTTGTAATGTTGAATAAGCCAAATGATGGATAATGTAACAAACACTATGCTTGCACCAAATAATTTTCTAGATCCCTTAGCACTATAGAACTAACTTAATTCACATATTTCACATATTTTCTAGATCCCTTGCACCAAATAATATATTTTGCTCATAATTAAAGAATAATGGGAATAACAAATATTAATTAAAAATATAACAATTTAACTAATATAATTTCCAAATTATTCTTTCACTACAATCTCACATTATCACTTGATTATGCCCAAAATATTCAATTAAGTCCCACAAAAGCCTAATATTAATTAATAAAAATATATAAATGTTAAGCTCTATCACTAGATTCACACAAGCATGTGAAACCCCTAATATGTAAACTCAAGATCAAGCAGTTTGAAATCATTCTTGTATGATTCTATTTCCTTGTGCATGTCCAACTGCATATAAGAACATGGAAACGATTTCTTCAACACTCATGTTCTTACTCTTCCGTAACCCATGTTCTACAAATTTAGAGCATAAGATAAAGAAAACATATTTTTCCACTCGGAAATTTTCAAGACACCCTCTATCATGACCTTCCAACACATCTTGCACCCACTTTGCCCCTGTTTGCTTTCTATTTTTATGTGGTTCTTTGCAAACATAAGGCACGAGATATTAAGCCATCAAGATGGCCACCTGTTCATACTTTGTTATCTCTTCATCTAAAAATGATATGAGTTGGTACCATCTATCTGCACGAGATGATCCTCCTTCCTTTGTTCCCCCTGAAATATCCTCACCACGCAATCTTGCCATGAACGATGTAACCTATGTTGGCAAGATTATATGAAATGAAATACAAATATAAAATATGCAAGTAAATTCACATCACATAGCATAAGTTGGTAGCATTCACAACTAACATAAAACATAATTGTGTCATCTAACTAAAAGTTAGTATATCCATAACATGTATAGGGTCAGGCATATCATTATAATTACACAACCAAGTTTTCAAAAGTGAAATAAAAAAGAGTTTATTAATTCGGGGCAAGCTGAAGATGTGGGCTGTTGTAAGTATGGTGCCGCAGCTATGTGAGCAAGGTAGGTTTATCCCCTTTCAAACCAAGAAACATGTCGCGACTAATCTGATGCATCATCATGTTACTCCATCAGAATTAAAAGTCACTGTGCTTAACAACCTCAGGAATAGTCAGTAATCCAGCGACGACATCACTCACTTGTGCATTATTCATAGAGATCTTTTTTATGGCATCTGCTCTATTCTAAGATGTCTCAGCTATCTTACTAATTGCATCTGCTAATACCTTGGAGGTTGCCGGTTTTTTTCTTTTTTGCTTTCTCCGACCCTACAAACCTCTTTTGCTTCCTAGTCATTCCCGAACCACTAGATGTAGTAGTTTGAGTGTTTGTTGTCAAGGTGATTCCTTCCAAATCAGCTATAACTCCCACACTACGTCTAGTACTAGGCCTTACAAGATCTTCCTCACTATCTCCTGACCCTTCTTCTAGGTCCATTGTGGGTTGGTAGATGTCATCTTCGTCATCACCCACTGACATTCACTGGGTAGAAAACGGAGTGAACATATTGGAGCGTGATGCCATAACATCCTTGAATAGTATATCTAATTCTTTCACATACATGATGCCTTTGTACCTATACTTGGCATACTCCCCATTCTCCTGTATGTATACAAAGTACCAAAAGCAATGCCTTATATAAAATGATACAAATAGTAATCATCATACTGCTCATAATAATAATAATAGTAATAATAATAAACAGAATCATAATAACATTAATAATAATAATAATAATAACATTTGTGCACCTGTATTTTCCTCTCCCACCATTCATTATCAGCAATGACCATATTCATTGTAGGGTCAAAAGATATGCTCGTCTCTTTCGAGAATAACTTATCCCACACCTTCCATCCCTTCCTCAAGCTATCAAACCTATTTTTTAGTTGCTTCTTGTCATATTTGAGTGCTGATTCTTAATTAAATCCATGCACAACTTCCACCCATCCTTCGTGAATGAAGATCTTTGACGTTCTTTCTTATAAATTTGATCAAGGCATTCATGTATGAAAATCCCCGTGGTTCTTACATCCCACGAAGCTTTAGGTTGGTTATTATTCATACTTCTATGTCAACTATGATCAAGTTTAGATAAACATATATTAAACCATTTCATTACAGTTTAAGCACATGTAGTAGCATAATATATTTAACCCAAAACACATATATATAAGAGAACAATGAGATAGCCTTAATTTTTAAGAGAACTTATAAAGAAAAACATTTTTGTATGAACAAAACCTAATAATAAGGCATTTGTTTTTCTATAGCATACCTATATGCTTTTCTATCATTATGATCATAATTTTGGAAAATGAGAATTGAAATGCTGGCTTGGACCTAATAATATGCCACTTTCAGTATTGAATGTTGGTGCTTATAAATATAGGTCGTGCTTTATGAATTTAAAGAGGGAGTATATAATCATTGATTAATGATTTTTTTTAGTACAACTGAGATTAATTATCGATTTGCTTCTTAGCGGAACTAGTACACAGATTAATGTGAAATAAAAAGGCAGCCACCAGAGAATCAAAAACAGACGAGCAATTACAACATTTAGGTCATCAAGACAGCCACCATCCCATCCAAGCTTTGCAAGACGGAGAGCACCAAGCATTTCCACAATTCAAAAATAAAATAACCATTTGTTTATAGGAAATACTCCAAACAACCAAGAGTCTAAAAACAACATTCAAAGTGTAAATATGAGCTTTCCTTCATGTTCTGTTCCTATGTTCTGTTTCTATTTCACTTCCCCTTCCGCACTTGCATTTCAAAACAACCACACAAACATTGCACAAAGAAACTACTTCATCCTCATTATTGGGTTTTTCTTTGAAGAGGGTGTTAAGTAAAGTTTTTCCTTCTTCCAATTTCACTGAATTAGGCACATCATAAGAACCTAGCCACTTTCTGGATAGGTTATTACTTTTGTGTTATGCATATGTTAGTATGATATTCATCTTTCCAAAAAATATCAATCTCTTATGTCATGGTTTTTTTCCTTAATCAGTTAGATAAGAAATCATATAGCCTCTTATTCAACAAAACGCTAGAAAGAAAAGATTGATACATCTCTTTCAAATTCTAAATGACACAGGCAATGGTCAATTCTATTTAGCCCTTTTCTTATTGGTTGTGAGTTGGCTGGTCCTAGCTTTTCTTGAATCTTATTTCGCAGCATTAAAATCTATACCACCTGCTTCATCAATCTATTCTACATCAAAATTTACTATGTTTGACTAGGCCATTATGCCTCCTTTTTATGCCTCCTTTTTGAAAGTATGATAAGAGATGGTAATAATAGCTACTTGAAACTTTCGATAAAAAAAATAGCTACTTGAATCCCAAAAAGACAAAACGACTGAACTAGTCCAAAAGAAGAAAAAGTAGTCCAAAAGAAAAAGTATTATCTATTATGGCACATAACACTTTCAATCATACTAGTCCAAAAGAAAAAGTATTATCTATCATGGCACATGACACTTTCAACCGCAATTGATTGTTCTGAAGTCCAAAATTTAGCTTAAGTTATTCCTTTCATGACCAAAGAAGAAAAAGTAGTCCAAAAGAAACAACCCCACAAGAAAGAAATTCTTATATCTGACTTAAAAATACAATAATGAAACCTTTCACTTGAACGCATGCCCATCTTGGCGTGCCTCAAAGATTGTTTACATATCTTTCCAATAGGGTCAGTGAAGAGGATTGCGAAGAACTATTTATAAACAATAACAAAACAAGAAGTAATGTGCAAAAACAAACTAGGTGGAAACTGCAAAAGATATGGTCAGACCACATACCCGACTATGGCTGGCTGGTTGTGGAGGAAGATATGACAGAGACACGGTAAGGAGATGAAGAACCAAGAACCTGCCACTTGACACTATTCCGGTGATGGCAGAAGCTCTAACGACCTCAGATTTTGGTCCTAAGTCATAGATCTAGGCCTACCGTGTCCCACTCGCACAGATCGCCACATGATAAGCAGAGTTGAGCAACCAAGATGATGAAAACCAAGTACCTGGGCTGACCACCGTCAGACACCGACGAAACACAACCTCAGATCAGGAGAAAAATGCACCTTAATACCTTATGCTTGCTGCCAATTATCTAAAAAACTGATAGATCGCCACTACTCACAAGTAACAGCAGAAGAGCTGGGACAACCACCACCCACCGGTTAACCACCTAAGTTAGTGATGTTTCTGACACGAAGAGCTCGGACATGCACCAACGAAAGGCAGGAGTCTAATGGCAACCACAGATCAGAGGTTAACTTGCATGCCCTGCCAATGGTCTTCTCTCATACGTTTGTAAGCAAGTTAAATGCCCTGCAACGGTCCTCTGCTCAGCATCTAATGATCTACTGTGATGAAGAGAGAGATCAGAAGCTACAAAAATGGGCTTCTACAAAAAGTGGCATTTTTTATTAAAGTGCGGTGGCTATCAACACTCTCCCAAACGGTCATAAATATGCCTACTGGGCTTTTTTCTTGAAATCCTGTTGTTACCGTCCCCAAACACTATGCCAAACAAACCCTTCGACAAGGGAATCCATTATCTCTTTATCTCTTTTTACTTTGTGCTAATGTTCTGTCTTGTATGATTCACCAAGCAGAAAACTCTAATTAGTGGACGGGTATTTGTCTCTCTCATGAAGTCATGCCATTGACACATTTAATGTATGCGAATGACACTCTTCTTTTTTGTTGTGTAATGAAGGAAGCCTGTCTCATAGTTAAAGCGTTGCTAAAATGATATTCTTTAATATCCGTGCAATATATTAATTATTAGAAATCAACATTAGTTTGTAGCTCTTCTATCTGTCATCAGATGAAACGAGCCTTGTCCAAATTGCTTGAAATCATATTTGACTCTCACTTGGGAAAAGTATCTTGGTACATACATTGATGATCCAAGATATGAGAAAATGAAAGTATCTTGAAGTTATTGAGAAGCTCAACAAATGACTTACTAGATGGAAATGCAATCTCCTCTCTCAAGCTAGCCGACTGGTGTTAATTAATCATTCGTTGTCATCTTTGTTTGTGTATGCTTTCTCATATACCAAAATTTCTAGACATTTATGTCATGTCATAGCATTGAAGATGACAAATTTCTTCTGGGGTTACACTGATAATTCACAAAGAGCTCATCATCTCCGCTGGGATGAGCTATGTTCGCCTCGTGCTAATGGTGGTCTGCAACTTATTCAATTAGAGGCCTTCAATGATGTTTTGTTATCTAAACACTTATGGTGAGTTACCTCTAATCAATGGACGTTCCTCAGTCAAATAATGCTAACAAAATATTTGGATCCTGCTCAACATTATATTTTTAAACCTGCTTACAATAGTTCATATTTGTGGTTGCCAATTCTTAAAACCAATAACATAATCCCTGACCATTTGACCTGGTAGGTAGGTGAGGGATCTTCTATTTCTTTAAATAGTCGGCTTTGGTGGCCTTTGCGGTAGTCTTGTCTAGCATTCCCTGATCTTAAAGTGTCAAACCTTATACTGCGCTCTTCTAGAAAATGGAAATTTCCTCTTTTATTCTCACTTTACCCTAGGCAAGTGGTGCGCCAACTTGCAAGATATCCAGTTTCGATATTTGAAGCCCCTGATATAATAATACAGGTAATTATACTGTGATAACTGGATATCTATTGCTCAGTCCACTATTGGGATTTCCAGTCAAGCGCAAGGTGAGGTATGTGAATTTATTTGGAAATCTCTTCTACCTCTATGAATTAAGTTGCTGCTGTGAAAAATTGTTAGAAGTATTTTACCAACAACTCAGTTTCTCAACACTTGTAATTTAGTCTCTTTAGAGGTTTGTTATTTTTGTGGGCATGATAATGAGTCTTTAGAGCATGTATTTTTATATTGTCCTTTTTATAGAGCTTTGTTGGTTTGGAAGTGTTACAGGTTTTAGAATTGATGCTGCTCCTAATATAGAGCTTCGACTATGGATAATGACATAGTTGATCAATCACAAAGATCCCAATAATTTTATGACATTTTTACCTTTTCAACTACTAGAATCCTTGTGGAAATAAAATCTATCATGTAGGAACGAGAATTCTTCCTCACCAGGTGATTCAGGAGGCGCAAACTATAGCAAACGCTGTCACATCCTTGTCCATGCATCAACAACATCAGAATAATCACAGAGAGGAAAACCAAGTGCCCTTGACTGACAACGACCATCATGTTATGAGAAACTACTACTCCGCTGTTCAGTAGGATGTTATCTTTAGCATCAACAATCCAAAGACAGGTCCTTGTAGTGTCATCATCAGGATGTATTTTGATTACCGCACCTTTCATGAATGGACAATTACTCCATCAATTATTTTGCACTTACAACTACAATCTCTACAGGATGTCATTGCCTTCATACTTAACCAATCTCAACTACCTCATCCGACTACTTTTCCCATCCATTGTAAACTTCTTAGGACATCCCAATATACAAATTCTTACTAAGACTCAAACTGTCCTATCTTTTACAGGATATTTGTATATTACCACGGCACTTTGTAACATATACGTTTTTATTATAAATGCATAGTTATATTTCATGGAAAAACATAAGTTACTAAGACTAATTATAATATAAACAAATGGACCCAAATTTTGTATTGTTTTTTTCCAAATAGTATTAATGTCAAAAAGTTAAAAGGCATTTTTGTCCCTCAATTGTTTTTTTTTTTTTGGTTATATAGTCATAAAATTTGAGTTAGTTGAGTCCTACAAATTTACACAAGACTCAACAGCATATGATATCCTAAACGCCTTTTTTAATGGTGGAATGTCACCGTAAAAGTTATAAAAACGTCGCAATATTACCCATGCCATCAAAAGAAGCAAGCATCGGTCAAATAAAAGATATACTATATCTCTGATTTTTAATATAAGAGCTAATAGACTTATTTTATAGATATCAAGGAAGTTAAATAAATTACACTAAAATATTTTTATTTATAGTTTTTTCAATTATAAACTAATATATAATCTAATGATACATAACATATGATATTATTAAGTAATGACTGAAGTATACGTTTGGTCCTATATGTTTGCATCAAGTCTCATTTCAATCCTTCAAGTTTATAAAGTATACTTTTAGTCCTTCAATATTAACACTGTCAGTCTCCTCTAACGGAAATTATTGACTCATCAAAGTCACATTATTTTAATCCTAATGTATCAATAATAATAATAATAACAGACAAATTTCTCAATCTTTAATCAATTTTTTCCTCCTCCCCTTCCACATAGAAACCGTCATTCTGCCGCCAACTCTCTTCTTTCTCCATGAATGCTTCTATCTCTAACGTGTTTTTCCTTTGACTGTGGAAACCTGGGGAGGCTAGGGAGAGATAGAATATCATTGGCTTTCCCAACTAGATCAAGTGCTTTGGAATTGACTCGATCAAATATATTTTGGTTTCGACATTTCCGCAATAGATAGCATATAAAAACAAACAATTTTCCCCCAAGCTCAACAAATCTTCTTATTCCAACCTTAGTTTAAGTAATACCAATTCCATTACAACTGAAAAATCCTATCAACAAAGTTAGGTTTAATGAGGGAGGGCCACCTAAATTTAACTTCTACTTCGTAGGCATGTAGAATATGAAGGAACTTGCCCAGGTTTACATAGCCTGTGAGAAGTGTTGGCATAAGAAGTAGAAGTATACGTTTAGAGTTTGTTGGAAGATTAATGAAGGAAGAAGGGAGTTCATGTCCAATGATGAAGGGAAGGAGATGAAAAAAAAAATTGATAAAGACATAGAATTTTAAGTTGATTAAAAACTTAGAATTTTTTGTTAGTATTATTATTATTTTATCTAAAATATGGATTTCTTCAAAATTTGAGTTGATGGGACAACCAGTTAGGATTACAATAATGTGACTGTAATGAGTCAACATTTTCTGTTACATGAAACTGACGGTGTTAATATTGAAAGATTAAAAGTATACTTTATAAATTTAAAATACTAAAATAACACTTGAGATAAACATAAAGGATCAAAATTATACTTTAGCCTTAAATAATTTATTTCTTTTATAAAAAAAAAATCAACTAAATATATTATAATTAAAAAATTTATTTTACTTCCTTCAATCTCTTAATTCAACTGGTTGTCATATCATGATAATAATAAGCTTAGTACAAGAATGGACTTTGTTTACCAGGAAACAAAGTATCGGAAAAATAAAAAAAAAAAAGGGATAAGGAAACAAAGTGGAAGAAGATAAGAGAGACGAAGGTTGGGATGGAAGCGTGGCCGTGGAGGTGGTGAAGACTGACCAAGCAAAGGTGAGGATTGTGATTGCGGCGAAGGTGACGACGGTTTTGGGGAGGAGATGGCAGCGGCGGCGACTGATAAGGAGGAGGAAGGCAAAGACGGTGGAGACGAAGAGATCGATGTAGAAATTTGAGGTGTAGAATACGTTGGAGTTTTGAGAAGCTATTTCTGATTCTTACATCTGAGATTTTCCTAATCTAAACCTTTCTTGCGTAAGGCAAGGTTTGTTTTGCCCTTAGCCACTCAAAATTTGCTTTTTCCTGCCATTTTTGCTATCAGTCATACCAATTACAGAGGAATTGTACTTTTACTCAATCCAAAGTCTTTATTGCCTCCTTTGTGTAATCTCTGAAGGTTCTGTTATTGCTGGGCTAACTTCTATTGACTGTCTTGAAATAATTTTCTTTATCCCATACGGATTTGCAGCTTGCTTTAAAATTGCCTGACGAAATTATACTTACTAATTAATTATTTCTAGAAACAGGGAAAGTGTTGGGAGGAATCTTTTGTGCTTGTTGCCTTAGATCTTATTCCTAAGGTGTGTTCTTATTAACTTTTGGAGAATAGTTTTTGGAGAAAAAATGGAGAATAGCTTTGAGGAGAATGTGTTTGGGTGCAATTAAAAAAATTGCTTTTGAGGCCAAACCATGGTTTGGAAAAAATTTATCCAAACACTCATAATTTTTGTAGAATCTATTTTGCATGTGAAACCATGGTTTGGGAGGCCCAAACCTTGGTTTGGGAAGAATCCATTTTTTGGAGCTTTTTCAACTTTGTGGGTCCCACCCTCTCATTCTCATTGGTTCTTTTTCTGTTTGTGGGCCCCACGTCACACACTCTCTCTCATCTTTTTTATTTTTTTGAATTTCAACGTTTTTTCTCTTTTTTTTTTGGAATTTTAAAATTTTAATACTCCCTCTTATCCTATTTAAGACTTATTTATCTAATTTAATTATATTAAAAAAATTAGTTAAATTAATTAACATTACATATAGACAAAATTATTTCATTTTTGGTATTAATTATGAAATTTAATGTTAAATAATGGGTTAAGATGTATCATTTTTAATACCGTTAGATGTTTTCTTCTCTTATAATTTAACTCCGTTAGGTCAAATTTAACGGTTTTGTTAAATTTACATCCTTGTTAATTGTTCATTGTTATTTTCCATCTTCCAAAATTTATTTGTACCAGACGTTCTTCAGGAAAAACTTGGCTGTTAAATTTGACATTAATCCTTAAATAATACATAAAATATAATCTTATTCTTTATATGTAATTATCACAAAAGTTAATGTCCTTTTTAGTAATTTGACCATGAAAAAAGCTATTCTGATCAAAACATCCAAACACTCTCATTTTATCAAAATCACTTTTTTCTCATAATCTATTCTTCTTAATAATCTATTCTCTAAAAGCTATTCTTCACTTTTCCCCCAGAAGCTATTAAAAAAAGCTTTGCCAAACACACACATAGATTATGGGAAAAAAGTGATTTTGAAAAAATGAGAGTGTTTGGATGATTTTATCAGAATAGCTTTTTTCATGGTCAAATGACTAAAAAGGACATTATCTCTTATGATAATTACATGTAAAGAATAAGATTATATTTTATATATTATTTAAGGGGTAAGGTCCAAATTTAATAGCCAAGTTTTTTCTGAGGGACATCCGGTACAAATAAATTTTAGAAGAAGGGAAAATAACAATGAATAATTAAAAATGAACAATTAAAACCCCTAACGGCATTAAAAATGATGTATCTTAACTCATTATTTAACATTAAATTTTATAATTAATACCAAAAATGAAATAAATTTTTCTATATGTAATGTTAATTAACTTAACTAATTTTTATAATATAATTAAATTAGAGAAATATGTCTTATATTAAGGATAAGAGGGAGTATTAAAATTTTAAAATTCAAAAAAAAAAAAGACAGAAAAAACGCTGAAATTCGAAAAAAAAAAAAGATGAGAGAGGGTGTGACATGGGACCCATATACAAGAAAAGAACCAATGAGAATGAGAGGGTGGGGCCCACAAAGTGCAAAAAGTAAAAAAAAAATAGCTTATGCCCAAACCATGGTTTTGAGGTCCAAAACCATGATTTGAGGTCAAAATAGCTTATTTGGAAAAATTGAGTGTTCTTGTATTTTTTTTCCTCAAACCATGGTTTTGAGAAAAAAGTGCTTTTTTTGGGATAGTCGAACACACTCTTAAGCTACGCTTATTTGGAATAGCTTGCTTTATTTGTTGCTTTTAAAAGTGTAGAATTGGAAAAAAAATTGCAAAACACGTAAGGAAATAAAACCCTTCTCAGTTCCGTCCTGCCATGGCTCTGTTTTTTGTTGAGATGTAAACTTCAAGTGTAATGCTTGCCATCTTTTTTTAAAGAAAAAAAAACCCTTCTCAGTGGGATAACCCTCATTCCTGCAGCACTGGCTCTAGTTCCCACAATGGAGGTACACAGTCCACCATATATCAGAGTACCTACAATTCAGTCAAATATAATTACTTGAGGAGCACCTTAAACATATTGCAGTGTCTTAGTTTACAATTATTTACCTTCTTCGAAAACCGAGAGTATCTGTTGCTCCAAACCAGCCTATAGCTTCCAGCCTTCGGAGCATAGAAGCTACCCTGAAATTTTTTTACATAAAGACAGATAAAAAAATGTTCAAGTGCTTTGATAAAAACATAACATATGTAGTAAGCTGTCAAACTCACTCTGTGAGGACGCGAGTGACGCTCCGGGTTCAACAGCAGCTGCATCATATTGAATCAACCGTAATGAATATCAGAAATAAACACACACAAAGAAAGAGATTTGGATGGAACAGATACTCTCGGTTTGGACGGAATAGAAAACGATGTGGAGCAGATCTGGACGGAAACAGACCTAGAGTGGATTTGGACGAAACCAAACATGGATGAAACAAATTGTCATGACTCTGATACCAGCCTCTGATATTGATACCATGTTAGAATTTGAAGAATTATATTAAAGAGAGAAAATAAGAGCCTTTAAAATATTATTGATCCTTAAATGAAGTGTAACATTCAACAACTACCTTATCCTATTGTACCTAAACTAACCACCAATATAACATAACCGAATCTAAGACTTTCTAAGACACAATAACTAACTAAACAGTTTTTCACTAATCTTATCTTTGTTGTAACACTCACTTCCTTCTTGAATACACCAGAAGTGGCCATGCATTAGTACTAGGATCTTTAACAAAAGTTCTGTTGATTTAATATTTATTATTGTTTTCAACTGTTGGGTTAATATTCATACCTCGTGATTGCTTCTACACTAAATATGTATCTCTTTGTACTTGTCCTTTTTCCTACAATTTGACAAAATAACATTAGAAACGTTAAATTAAGATTTTTATTTTAATTACAACAATGCAAATTCCAAAATTACCGTATTTACTGCAGCTAATCTCATTAACCGCATGTGAAAACGGGAACCTCCGTTGTCTTATAAGAGGGTGAGTGAGTTTACACCGCCCATAAATGCTTAATTTGTTAAGTACAAGCAAAGGCATAGTAGATAAGTGGTATCAGACGAGAGATGTGTGATGATAGAAAGCAACATACGGTATCAGAAGGGAGATGCGTGGCGATAAAAACAACTTGGATCAACGTGTCAGTTTGGACGGAATAGAAAACGATATGGAGCAGATCTGGACGGAAACAGGCCTAGAGTGGATTTGGACAGAACCAACCATGGATGAAACAAATTGCCATGGCTCTGATACCAGCCTCTGGTATTGATACCATGTTAGAATTTGAAGGTTTATATTAAAGAGAGAAAATAAGAGCCTTTAAAATATTATTGATCCTTAAATGAAGTTTAACATTCAACAACTGTCTTATCCTATTGTTCCATTCATAATTTTTTTGTAATAACTATATACATTCCTTGTGATTTTTTCCAACAAAAATATGTATCTCCTTGTACTCGCCATTTGGCAAAGTTAACATAAGAAATGATATTTTTATTTCAACGATAATAATATAATATTTCAAAATTACCCTTCTAATGCCCCAATAGCATTTTCATAAATAAACAAAGGCGAAGTGGTAAAGACTGCCTTGACCAAAATGACATATTAGTTGATACATAATGAACTAAAAAATTAATGAGTAAAGGTAATACAAAACATTTTAAAGAAGCTAATCAATTTAGAAAATTGAAGATAAACACTTAATTTGTTAGCTACAAGCAAAGGCATAAGTAGCAGAGTGGTTATAGGCACAGATGGAATACCCCCGTAGAACTCGAAGCCATCAAATGTAGGTCTCTGGCTAATGGAATACCCCATACAAGCAAAGGCATAAGTAGCAGAGTGGTTATACGGGCGATAAATAATGATGATGGGTATGAAATCATTGTTTTCATTGTTTTTAATATAACTTCCTTGACTTGATATCTGAATATGATAAAATATGAAAAGACAATAACGCAAAAAAAAATGCTAGTAGACCAATGTAAGAGCAATGACACTGTTATGGATCATCATTGTACTGGCTTTGATACCATTTATATAACTCTGATACCATTTATAACATAACATCACCCAAGTCTAGCTCTGATACCATTTGTATGACTTTGATACTATTGATAAATCTATCTCTAATACCATTTATAGCATAATCATGAGTAAGATACTTCAAATTTTTAATAATGCATGAATATATATGTGTGTTACCCTCAATTAAAAAGAAATCCATTCATACTGTTTTTTGTAATAACTATTTACATACCTTGTAATTTTTTCTAACAGGAATATGTATATCCTTGTACTTGTCATTTGGCAAAGTTAACATTGCAAATGTTAGAGTGGATAGGGGAAAAAAACCAATAGAAGAACAAAATCTCTTTCCAATAGCATAAAAATGACAAAAGCTAGTGTATAAGCAAGCATAAATGAACTTGTTGGCATCCAATAAAGAGGTGTTTGTGCGAAAAACATGGTCAACGATGCTACCTTGGAATTGCTGCAATCTTGTTAATATTTTTTGAACTTTTTGTTCAAGTTTCTCAAGCATTGCAGCACGTCTTAATAAAAGGACTGTCTCCTCCAAATGTTCGGCATTCTTCCACAAAGTCTCGTCAATTTTATGACGAAAGTGATTATCAGCTTCTTGGAATAAAAGTCTTTCTCCTGCCCAAATTACAACTCCCCAATGTTAAGTAGGTTTTAAAGAATTACAAGAAACATAAACAGATAGTGAGATCGAGACGAAACCTTCAGAAAGAGGAAGACCATGAAACAACTCGTTGGCCATAGAACGAACTTGCAAGGTAATATGAGACACATCATCGAACAGTTTAAAAGAGAGATAGCCAAAGCGAGTTGCAAGTGAACTCCTGGTTATAGGCGCAACTAGAATAGCCCCGTAGAACTCGAAGCCATCTAACGTGTGACTGCAGAAAGCAATATACGGTATCAGATGGGAGGTTCGTAGCGATAAAAACAACTTAGAGCAAAGTATCGGTTTAGACGGAATAGAAATGATATGGAGCCAATCTATATGGAAATAGGCCTAGAGTGGATTTGGACAGAACCAAATGTGGATGAAACAAATTGCTAAGGCTCTGATACCATCCTCTGATACCGATACTATGTTAGAATTTAAAGGATCATACTGAAGAAGAGAGAAAATAAGAGCCTTTGAAATATTATTAATCCTTAAATGAAGTCTAATATGCTAAATTAGAATTTGAGGTACACAATCCACATTAGACTTTAGCACACACAAGCCATGTAAATATAATACACATCAAGAAACCTTAATGGAAGAAGAATGATTCCAATCTTCTCTAATTATAAAAAAAAAAAGTATAATATATTTGGGGACAAAGGTGAAGATTCTCTTTTTTCATCACTCTAAGTGTAACTGACTAACTGTAAAAGAATTAAATTTGAGGTGAGAAGGGAATTAAATAGAAAATTAGCCTAGAGTACAAAGGGTTTGATGAGACAAGGATTTTGTATAGGGAATTGCAGTGTTTTATTAAGGTTAACAATTATTTACCTTTTTGAAAAAAAATAGAGTATGTGTTGTTTCTAACTAGCTTATAGCTTCCAACCTTTAATGCGTAGAAGTTACCATGATTTTTTTTTTTTTGCTTAAATACAAAAATAAGAAACTCTTTAAATGCTTGATGAAATATAAAATATGTAGTAAGCTTGTCAAACTCACTTTGTCAAGGACGTAGCGCTGCCAAGGTAACATCAGCTACATCATATCCAATCAACCAGCATGAATATCAAAAAAAAAACCAACAAATAAAAATAATAAGATGCAAAATAATAATTTCTGCAAGGCATAAAGCAATCTGAATTCAATATTTTGATAAAAAATACGGTCAATGTCATAATTTAGTGAAAATTATATATTGGTCTTTTCAATAAAAGGTTTATCAGAAATACTAAGTTTATCTTGCCTTGTACTAATGAAAAGTCTCAAGCAATATACGATGTTACCAAGTCCATTGTGAGTAAAACCTAATAAAAGAACATCATCATAGAATAAAACTTCACAAACTACCAAATTTAGAATAATGAATAGCAGTGAGAACTTTTGTTTTTGTATCAAATTGTACTAACTAGGGGTGAGCATGGTGCGCCCACCTTGGCCCTGAAAAAAATTGCCCAACCTAGCCCTAAAAAAGTGGCCCGAAAAAATTTTGGGCAGCTTTGGGTGGGCTAATAACCGGGCATCGGGCAAGGGGTACTGCCCCACCCATTTGGCCCTGCCCTGAAAATTATTTTTATTTATTTAAAATATAAAATTTCATATCAATTAAATATTATTTCATATTTATATTTTATTTAAAATATATATTGTCTATTGTATAATACTCTTCTGGTCCTCTCTTTTTTGCCCTAGCCACTAAACACTATTTATAAGTTGATTTCTTCCTTTCTTCTTTACTTTGTGATATATTAAATTATAGTTGCTTTTTATTTTCTTTCCAGATGATTCATCATTTGATCAACTTTTGGGACATTGAATTGATGCAAACTACTTTGACTTCATGGCTTTAATTACAATCGTTTTGTTTCCTTATTTATAATGGATTATGGATGTTGTTTAATTTCTAAAGGATGGATATTTGTTAAGACATATGGTATTTTTTAAATTTCAAGACTCAAGTTGTAAACTTATTTTGAAATATCCCAAGATGTGGAATCATCGAATGTGTTTGAAGTTTATATTACTTAGGGCGAAGTTAAGACATATGGTATTTATAACTACAGGAATGTTTATAAAATTTACACGGAATTATTTTTTTCATATGTGGACAAGACAAGATGTTATCACTTGGGCAGGGAAGCCCACCCTGCCCAGCCCCTTTTGCCCTGCCCAAAATGGTTAGGGCTTTAAGCTGGCAAGGCGGGGCATCAGGTTGCAAAATGCATCCCATTTATCCTTCGGGCGGGGCATCAGGCAGGGGTCTCACCCTGCCCAGCCCTACCCACCCCTAGTACTAACACTTGGACATATGCCTAGCTCTGATACTAGACTTTAATACCACCTGTAACATCCCAATACCACCTATGACATCCCAACATTTGATACCAACTTTGATACCATTTTTAACATCTTTTGCACATCACTTTGAATGTTTTTTGACTACATTTGTAATTTTCTTTTTGTCTTCAATATTTTCCTTATTAGTTTATGTAATGATTGGCTTCTTTGTTTTTTGTTTTTATTTTTTATTTAAGTTGCATGTATTACTTGATTTTGTTTGGCAAATAAATGTTGATGATGGGTATGAAATCATTGTTTTTATTTTTTTAATATAATTTCCTTGACTTGATATCTGAATATGATAATGTATGAAAAAACAATAATACCAAAAACTTTTTTTGCTGGTAGACCCTTGTAAGAGCAATGACACCGTTATGGACCATCATTATACACTCTCACGGAGTTGATTCTTACCATTCAACTCTTCCTCTTAGTTAGAACTTTTATTTTGTATTAAATTGTAATACCACGTAGATATATACCTGGCTTTGATACTAGACTCTGATATCAAATTTTGATTCCACTTATAACATCTAAATATCATTTGTAACACCTCAACATCTAATAATAGGCTCTAATGCCACCTTTAACATCCTGGTGCATCACTCTTCAAATTATTCGCTTTAAGTTTTACATTCCAAATCTAATACCAAACTTTTATACCACATGTAACAAACCGCACATATCATCCTCAAAATTGAGATTTTGTACTTAAAGACAAAAAAAATTCATTGGCTAGCTCCTACCTTTAGAACTAAGAGAAATATATCATTCTCGAAATTGAAATTTTGTATTTTTATATTTGTCAATCTTTTCATAATTCCCCTATTGATGCTCTATCAATAATAATTAAAGAGAAGAGAGAAGCAAGGAATTATGGAAGATGAATATAGTCACAAAATTTCTTTCATACAATCATGGAGTAGCTTACTAGGCTATTGTTGGCTCCTCTTCATTTCGGATTTGATAAGAAAATTAACTAATTTGAGTGTAGTCTAAAAAAGTTTGTTCTAATGAATTTTGTGTGCGTGCGTGTGTGTATTTTAAGATCTTCAAAGTTAAATATTACATATTATTGTACTTTTCAATGACTCATACAACCCAGGACTTCTATGGAAGCCACATATGCCTAGAAATTCTTATAAGCAAAATAATGAATATAAAAATTATAAACACGGGTATTGGTATGAGGAGAAAATTGAAGCCGATGAGTGGATGAAGTAAATGCCATCATCATACTATAAGTGAAGAAGGCAATATGAAGGGTCCATTATGTTCGCAACATAATTATGGACACTAGATAGTGGTGCCATTTAAGTGTAATTTATAACCCATTTTAATTATCAACAAAACTTCCAAGTATAAACTACAAAGCAACGAAATTTTCAAGTGATTTTAAATGTATTTGTGGACCTCTTCAGAATTAAAAAGTAATATGAACAACAACATAATTTGGAAAATAATTCAAAAACTAATAAGTGATTTTAATAAAAACTACTCTACCATTGCCAGGTGCCGACAGCTGTCCCAAAGCCCTAATGACCTTGTCAGCAACCAAAGCTCTGGAAGTCTCATATATTTTTTTGAATTTCTCAAGAAAAAGTCATCAACATGGATACTTGAGTTGTTAGTATGGATATTAAAGTCATAAATAGGGTTGACCAATCATCGGAGCTCAGGCAACCTTATTTACAATTTTAGTATCTATATTAACAACTCAAGCATTCATATTGACAATTTTTGCTCGAGAAATTCAATATATATATATATATATGGTTACTAGAGCTATTATCGACCCTATTTACGTCTTTAGTATTTATATTAACAACTCAAGTATCCATATTGATGACTTTTGCCTGGAAAATTAAAATATATATATAAATGGGACCGCTGGAGCTCTAGTTGACCCTATTTATAATTTTAGTATCTATATTAACAACTCAAGTATCCACATTGACGACTTTTACTTGAGAAATTCAAAAAAATGAGATTGCTAGAGTTCCAATCGACCCTATTTATGACTTTAGTATCTATATTAACAACTCAAGTATGATGACTTTTACTTGAGAAATTCAAAAAAATATATAAGACAGCTGGAGCTCCAATCGACCCTATTTACGAATTTAGTATCTCTATTAACAACTCAAGTATCCATATTGACGACTTTTGCCTGATAAATTCAAAAAAAAAAAAATGGGACTGTTGGAGCTCTGGTCGACCCTATTTAAGACTTCGGTATCTATATTAACAACTCAAATATCCATATTGACGACTTTTACTTGAGAAATTCAAAAAAATATGAGACCGTCAGAGTTTCGGTCAACCTATTTATGACTTTAGTATCTATATTAACAACTCAAATATTCATATTGACGACTTTTACTCAAAAACTTCAAATAAATATGATACCTTCAGAGCTCTAGTGACTAGGCACTGGAGCAAGCAAGGGCACTAGAGCTCTGGTAACAGCCGCCGGTCACCAACACAGGAGCTCTGGCGGCTAGCAAGGAGGGTTGAAAATATTTTTATTAAAAAAAATTAAGGGTAGCTAGGTAATTTTCCAAATTTTGTAACATTTCAAAAATTCAAATCAGTTTCTTTAGAATTATTGAAATTTAATATACTTATTTATCTTTTACCAAGTTTGACAGTATTTTTTTGTCTTTTTTCCTAATATCAATTAAATATCAATGAAATTTTTTATTAGATAATTCTTCGAAATTTTCACAATAGCTACATATCAAATACTAATATTTTGATTTTTAAAAAATTTAAAAAAATCATTCTGATTTAAAACATTGGAGATTTTGTATATTATAACGTAAACAGCCTCAAGTTTGATTGAAAAAATAACATAGTTATTTGTTTAAAGAGCCAATTTTAATAAGTCATTGATTTAAAACTTTTAGTCGCCTCAAGTTAAATCAAAATAAACCAAATTATGCAGTGAATGGCACAACTCGGGTCGTGTTCTCTTGAGGAGTCTTTTATTTAATTCCTAAGTAAAACTAAGTGACAAAAACATTAAAATGAGTTTTAAATTAATTTTTTTTCTTTTTAATAATGAAAAATAACCTAGATTACTATTTTTTTGGTTTTTGAGAAATTATTGAAATAATTAATGAAATTGTGATATAAACAAATTGATGATGAATGCTTCTTGGAAAAATGGAATATAGGTCATCGTTGCTTAAAATGATTTGGGAGTTAAACTACTCACTAAGTTAAAAATTAAACTTTAGCAACCCATTAAGTCTAGTGTAATGGATTTCCTGAGTTAGGATTTTATGTTATATATTCCCTTTTTGGTTTAATGTGGTTGTGCTATTCTTTCATAGTTTAAATGAGTATTATGACTACTTTGATATTGTTTGAATATCTCAGTTGAATGGTCATTATCTAGAGGAATAAGTTGCATAAATCCAATCCTAAATTACACACTAAGTGGTATTTAATAGTGTATTAAGAAGGATTGACAAAAAAAAATTGTATTAAGAAGTAATTATCTAGCTCAAATCACACAATCCAATCCAAATCACAATTGTTCAATCCAAACTAAGATAAATAACTCGCAATCTTAGTAAATTAACCATATAACATAAAATCCTAACTCAAGAAATCCATTACATAGTTAAATAAAAAGATTAAAACAAATAACTCCCCTGAATGTATCTCTGGTCTTGCTCGAAAGTCACGAGCTCCGATAGAATCTATGAGAGGCTAAATTCTTTTTTGTTTCTTAGAGATGGAAGATTGGATTTTATCTTTAATTTTGAGCTAAATAGCATTTATTATGATTAAATTGAATTAAAGATGATTATGTGAAAATAAATCTTGAAAAGATATATTTGTTATAATCTTGTAATCGCTATTTAAAATTTGAATTTTGAATGAAGATATTACAAGATATTGATTTTAATTATAGGTCATATTGAAAAAGTAGGAGCTGATGGACTAAAAAGTAAAGATTTATAAGGACTAAAATGGAAAATAAAATTCTGCATGTGGCTACAAGGAAATTCTGACAAAAAGAAGGGTATTTTCCTGTAATATTAGTAGGAGTTGATTGTTTGTAATCCCGTACAAGTAGCATCAAAATCTACCAAGATTATATTTAGATTTTCCCTCATTTTATATCAGCGATTTAGCAGCCAGTTAGGTCCAAAAGTCTGAAAATCTCCGCTAGACCTGATTCTTTTGCATGGGAAAAGATCAGAGAAAATTACAGAAATACCCTGAATCTCCATAAAATAAATATAACAAATATTATGATAAAATTGAGATATATCAAATTGCCCCACATTTGGACCTTTGTACTCCTAGACAAAGACTTTCAATTCAAAATCATCCAAGATGACCATCAATACAATTTAAAGATGAACAATCTCATAGTATGAAAAACAATAAATCGATTAATTAAGCTTCACAACTAGCATAAGTCATAGTACAAAGCAATGCAAAGGGATTAGTCCACTACATAATCAAATGTAATTGAGATAAGCGCAAGAGATCTCTCTAGGATATTAGTATTTACACTCAACTCTCCTCATTAGAGTCATCTCACTTTGGCTCACTTAACTATCACCTTTCCATAGGCTTGTAACAACTCTAATATCTCTACCACTAACAACAATAAAGTAATGAATGAAGAGGACTTTCATGGGTTGTAATGATGGAGAATGCCACATGAAATAATTGAGAAAGGAACAAGTGTTATGCATGTATATAAGCTAATAACTCATCATTTAGCATCCAATTTACCACTTAAAGTGCATATGATTATTATATTGTCATTTATAGATATTTCTTAGAATTGCCTTATTTGAATGATTTTTTTTGTTCTCTCTTTTTTTTTTCCTTTTCCCTTTTTTTTTAACCATTTTTCTCTCCTTTTTTTTTTTGTTTCATTTTTTTTTTTTTTTGCAATATGTATATACATGACAATTCAACATTCATAGAAACTAGGAGTGATGACAATTTACTTATAACAAGATAGGATGTAAAGACTACGTAAATAACATACACATGCATGACAACTCAATGAGTGGCTCAAAGGGGGGTAAACAATAGATGATTTGAAAGGTTTGTGTTTGGGTTAAAAGGGTTTAGAATTGAATGCCTCTATCATGTCCATTATATTAATATAGATACAGCTTTGACCCAGAGTTGAGACAAGTTCTAAAAGATGAAAAGTTAAGAAAGCATGCACACATAAAAAGAAAAAATTTAGGCTCTAATAACCTTCCAACAAGGATTCTTCTCAAATGCTTACCAAAACACTCGACTATATAACAAGCTAACCACAAAACATTTACTTAGCTATTTCCAATGTTAGAATTAAGAACAACAACTAATCAAAATATTGCAATTAACCATAATCAAGTTCAACTCTCAAATGCACCAATGACTTTGAACAAACTTTCATTTTCTAAAATATTTAAGTACCAAAAAATCCAAGTGCAGGTTTTCGTTTTTTTTTTTTTTTTTCCAAAACACACTCTCCCCCACACTTACTTAATACATGATCCTCAATGTATTCAAAGAATACAATGCAACAATCTAATTAAGCTTGAATATAAGAGAGAGTGAGGATGGCATATGACAGGAGAACTAAGGAAACATAGGGAATCTTATTGAATTTAAACACTAAACTACTAATCCTACTATCACTACTGGGAATGTCCCTCCCCACACTTATCCCAAGCATTCATGTTCCACAATTTCACAAGCAATTATATACATGATATGGGGGATTGAGAGAGGAAAGGGACAACCTGGCCTCAAGGCGACTCGACACTATCATGGTAGAGCTTGAGGAGATGACCATTGACTTTGAACTCTAATCCGCTAGCCTCATCCAGTAGCTCTACTATTCCAAAATCATGCACCTTGGTGACTATGTATGGCCCTTCCCACCTGATGTTAAGTTTTCCAGGTTTGAGTGCAAATCGGGCCTCAAAGCGTAGAACCTTGTCACCAACTTTGAAATGTTTTCTCATAATCATTTAGTCATGTAGCTGCTTGGTTTTCTCCTTGTAGATGCGAGAGCTCTCATAAGCTTCCAATTGTATCTCCTCCAATTCCTGTAGTTGCAGCTTCCTCTCTAAGGCGGATTCTTCCATATCCATATTGTATGTTTTCACTGCCCAATAAGTCTTGTGCTCAAACTCTACTGGAATGTGACATGCTTTTGCATAGATAAGCCGGTAAGGAGACATCCCTATTGGTGTTTTCAATGTAGTTCTGTATGCCCAAAGTGCTTCTTCCAACTTTGAGCTCCAATCTTTCCTTGAAGGCTTAATAATCTTTTCCAAAATTTGCTTGACCTCTCAGTTGGATGTTTCTGCTTACCCATTCGTGTGTGGATGATAAGCAGTGAACGTTTTGTGGGTAACTCTAAGTTTAGCAAATAGGATATTGACAACCCTATTACAAAAATAGGTACCTCTATCACTTACTATAACCCTTGGCACTCTAAATCTATAAAAGATGTTAGTCTTGAAAAACTTGGAAACCGTTTAGGCGTTATCTTTTCTAGTGGGAATGGCTTTTACTCACTTAGAGAGGTAATCTATAGCTAACAAGATATAAGTAAATCCAGATGACGGTGGAAAAGGGCCCGTAAAATCTATGCCCCATACATCAAATACCTCACAAAAGAGCATGGGTTGTTGTGTCATCTCGTGTCATTTACCTGACCCCCAAACTGTTGGCATTTATCACATGCCTTACAATATAAATACACATCCTTAAACAGGGTAAGCCAATAAAACCCAGCTTTTAACACTTTCCAAGAGGTATTGTTAGTGCTAAAGTGTCCACTACATATCATTAAATGGCAAGCAGAAAAGATGGACTGGAATTCTTCATCAGGTACACATCTTCAAATTATTTGGTCGCTGAAAACATATAGTATCAATCACTAAAAATATTAGAAATTGTTATAAAACTTAGATAAATCAAATACGGACATTTCTAATTTTCTATGCATATTATATGGAGTTAGAAGATAAAGTATAATATATTTCTGTAATCTACATTTTATAAAACTCCTCCAAACTTTTTGTTCCTTGCATAAAATAATTATTTGACATTTCAAAGTTTTAATTAATCTAACCTCTGTTAATTTTTGACATTAAATACTAGTGTTACTTTTGTTGCTAAGTTACTGACTAAAACTGCCACCAATTAAAGAGGATGATGTGACATCTCATATGGTCATAAGGATTAAAAACTCTAAAACATTAAAAAGTTTAAATTTAAACTTTACTATGTGAGGGGTTATAGATATAAGTAGCCTAAAGATTAAGGCACTAAATATGGGCACTTCTATCAGTGGGGATTCGAATATTGGTTCGCCATGCTGTGAGAGACTAGATTGATTGACAACAACTCTACATATTAGAATTTTGGCCTAAATCCATCCTTGATGGGCCAGACTGATTAACCTTTCTCATTAATTAGGAAATCAAACTGATTAACCTTTCTCATTAATCAGGAAATCAAATCAGCATTTAATTCCTTGATAGTGGCACCATAAATAGGATGTCTCCCTCCGTTATTTCCTCATTGGGTAATCTGGCTTTTGTACCCTAAATTTGCACGAGTTTCAGTGGTTTCGACTCTCAGAGCAGTGGAGGTGTGACATATGAACATAGATCCAACCCGGTAGGCTTTTTCTCCTTTCTTTATTTTCTGACCGAACTAATAGAATTAATCAATTGGTTCACAAATGATGAAGAAGTGTCTAAATCTATATAAAATCTCATTCTCGACACTCAACAACATCTGGGGCCTCAAAATTAGTACTACTTTATTTAGTTTATTATCGGCGGTTTATTATTGGCGATTTTTGTAGGACATTCCTTTACCAATGACTTTCATTTGAAGCATTTTCTGTATGTGTATGTAAACTTTTCTTTGCTTTGCATGAACATGTATGTATATATATTTCTGATGTGTTTCAAAGTAAAGAATAATAAGAGAATGGAAACTTTTATGTTAAAAAATAAATCTGAAACTAATGTTATTTATTATTTTAAAAATATAAATTACTAAAAATCTTAATGAAAATGTTTGAGGTTTTAATTCTATATACTTAAATCAACTGAAATATGTTTATTTAAATTTAAATATATTTATAAAATATATATATAGTTAAACAATTTATAAAACAAAAATTAAAGAGAGATTTTGTTTCTCAAAAAAAAAAGGGGTAATTTCAGTTGGAAACCGTTGAGAGTCAAAGATGAAAATTAACCATTGCTACCAATAGTCTGTTTGGGTTGGCTCATAAGTGGCTTTTTGTTCCAAAAACTAGATTGGTTCATTTCTTATATTTGGGATGACTTTTAAAATTAAGTGCTTATTCTAAAAACAATAATCAAAAGTCAGGATTATTGAAGAAAAGATACTTTTTATTGCTTTTGGCTTACGGGGTGTCACTGTTGGATGAAGCCATCGGTAATATAACAGCATTCTCTCTTTCCTGCCTCCTTGTATTTTTTTTTTTTTTTTTACCTTTTGTTTTGCTTTTTTACAAAATTCTAAACATGAAATAAATAAGGAATAAAAAATAAAAACAAATCAACATGTTTATATGATTAATTAATGAATTAAATCATAATGAATTATTTAATATTCAATAATTAATTGAATGAACAAATTAATAATTATTGAACAAAATAAAATAACTGTAGTTTCATTTCATTGCGTGCTTACACATATAAGATATCTTGGATTAATAATAAATGATTTTGATTTGATTTTAATAAATTTTTTTTGTAAATATTGATGAGAAAAATATTCTAAAGACTTTTAGTATAAATTAATGAGATTATTAAAAAAAATTGTATTCAAAGGAGATGTTATTAGAGGAAATTCAGGGATTTAGTTAGGGGTAATCTTATATTTTAAAATTTATATTTTGATATTTGGTCCTTCTAAATAATTAATTTTTTTTTAGAAAAACCCATCTAATTATATGAGGTCGCCTTACACCCTGATTAATCTAAATTCAAGTCGGACTAGGTCCCAAACAAACGGGGAAAAAGCAAAGTTTATATCTAGACTCCTGTAATTCATATTTTTGATTTTTTTTTTTTAATTTAGTATAAAACATAATCGTTGAGATGATATATCTGTACGTACGCGAAATATGTAGACATTGCCGGTTGTTTGCAATGCTAAGAATGATTCTTGTGTAAATAATTAAATATATCAATCTTCTTCACTTATCAAAGCTAGTCCATCCTTGATATAGACTAGACTATTTGAATGAGCATCCTCATTAATTAGGATATTAAATCCGCATTTAATTCCTTTATAGCGGTCAACCTATAAAAAGATGTGTCTCCCCATTTGTTATTATATTGCTAGCCTCAGTCATTGAGTTATCTGGCAATATTTGGTGGTTCGATCCACTTCCAAAGAAGGCTTAATCCACTTTCTTTGTTGTATGACTGGATGAATAGAATTAATTAGTTCATAATTTTGAGCCCCCAGATGAAGAGTATAATCCCGTTCATAAAATTATTATTACTACTTTCTTCATTATCAACACCTTACGTTTTAAGAATTTTCTGCATATGTTTTTTTTATTATTATTTTGTTCGACATGAATACGGATATGTATATATATGTTCCTGATATTTCATATTTCGTATGAATGCTAGGATGAAAACTATATAATGTGAGGAAATTGAGGAGATGGAAGCAAGAAAAATACGCCAAGTTGATAACTCTATAAACAATAATATGAAGCTGGAAAATCTGCCTGATCATGTCATCCACCAAATCATGCATCTCCTTCCTTATAGGGAAGTAGTCAAGTTTAGAATCTTATCCAAATCCTTATATTCTTCTTGGCTTTCATTCCCAACCCTACGCTTCAGTTTCTACTCCATTTTCTCTGATGTTTCATATCAGACCTTCTTCAACATTATCCAGAAATCCCTCCAACTTCGTGGCCCTTATATAAAAGGTTCTTTGCACAACCTAACCTTATCTTACACAGAACTGGACATTACCAGTTCCCATCATTCTCCAAAGGTGCTTGACGTGTTACTAAACTTCGCCATCGAAAATAATGTCAAAGAGCTCAACTTTGCCTTACTAATCAGAGGAATCAATGTGGAAGACTCTATGAATAATTACTTTATTGTGAATTGGAATTATGACTCACTACGTCCTCTATTCTCCTCTCAATTCTTGACTGTACTCAAGCTTACTGGGGTGAAACTTCCATCATCCGTTGATGCTTTTATAGCATGCCCAAAATTGGAAGAACTGGTACTCAAGTTTTGTGAAGGATTTCAAACCATAAATGTTTCATCCTCATCATCTTTGAAGAAAGCTGAAATAACTTGCGATAGGCTGAAAGCAATTCAGATATTATTGGACGGAAAAAGTTTGAACAGTTTCGAGTCTGAGGGTCACGGACATGATGAACTCCGACAACTTACATTGGATATCAGACTCTGTGAGGATCTTGAGATTTTGAAATTGATCGATGCAACGAACATAACGGACGAATTCAATTGCAGCCTTAAGAAGTTGGCATTGTGTGTGATTTGTTCAACTATGAAATTGGATGAGATAGTTATTGATGCTCCGAACTTACTTGAGTTCTACTACTTCCACGGACTTAAAGGGTTCCCGAACTTAATTACATCAGCCAAATGCAGTGCAAGCATCTCATTATTAGTTCCACCATTTGTTACATCAAATCTGAGGGACTTCAATCACTTCAAAGACCTCTCTATATCTTGTCGCGAAATTGCGGTACTTAATATTTTCACAAACCTAAATTAGAGCACACCAAAATGTGCGTATAGTTCCCTTCTTCTTAGTTATTTGATGTCTGACATTCATTATTGTTTGATTTGGTTTATTTTGCAGCATATGATCTTTACAGAACTGCCTTTTGAGCCGGTTAACGTATCTTCACTGTATGAGTTGAGGCATCTAAAAGTAGACGCGAGGGGTGACCCATTGCCAAGTGGTCCAAATTTGATCAAATTGTTGAAAGGTTTGCTTAATTTGGTGCCGAAACCCTGGACTATAACATTATACTCCCAACCCACAAAGACAACGAACACCTTGAGAGTATGATTCTTTATCTTCTACGTACTCAATTGGTTCAATATATCTTTCATTTCTATTTCCTCTACTTCATTTTATAAATATTATTATCTGGGGTCTAGTTTGGGGTTTGTAGCTGCCCCTCTGAACACAAATATCTCCTTTGGGACTCGAACTCGAAACTAGAAGGATCTCGAGGGGCCTTATATTACTAGACCAACTCTATGTTGGTTCTCTATTTCTTTTACCCTATGCTTGATTGAAGAGAAAACTAGGGAAGAAAACTCCCAAAAAAAAATAGTACATTTTTGGAGAATTACTATAACATCCCAAGGAAATGACTTAATTACCAAGAAGTCTTAGTTACAAGTAAGGTATTGTTATTTCTTATAATATAACTTGTTATTGTATGCTTCTTAGTTGTCATTGAAACTTCTTGGTAGTTAAGTCCAAGAGCATATTTTCTCAGAATCCCTTCTCTTATTTTCTTCTCAGAATCTCATCTTCACCTTTGGATTTAAAGGTAGATGATTCAGATTTAATATTTTCTAAAACTATTATTATAGTGTTTTATCAATTAATTTTTTTATTAATTTTGTTTTTGTTGCCGTTATAAATGGTTTAGGTAAGGTTTTAATGGTTTAAATTTATTTATTTAGCTTAAAATAGTAGCTTTATAAAATATTAATTAATCTGGACCATATTTTTGTTTCCAATATGACAGTGGAGATGAGATTCTGAAAAGAAAATGAGAAAAGAGATTTTGAGAGAACCCAAACCCAAAATCCCCTCCCTATGACCTCAAAGTAATTCCCCCAAAATTTGTTTACTATTTTTGAAAGTTTTTCTTCCTAGTATTACCTCCCCAATTTTCTCCTCACCTTTCTCTCCATCCCCACCGGTGTAATGTGTGATATACACATACACACACATCATTACTCTTATTCGCGGAGAGAATTCTTCCGTTGTTCTGTAAGTAGGAGCTTTATATATATATTAAATTTAATGGCAGAAAATTGAAGTAGATATTTGAAAATACTGCAGTTTAATTATGGTAAAAAATTGGGGAGGACGATTTTGAAGGTGGGAGATTGCTGCTATAAAGTTCCCATAAAATGCTGGAGACATTATGAAGTGGAGATTGACTTTCAAGGCTTTGATGAATCAGAGAGAGAGCATTTGAACACGTTCTTTGCGAGCAAATTGAGTTGTTATGGGATTTACAAAAGTGGCGCTAAGCTCAATATATGATTTGCTATATCTTGTTCCTTAATTTGCTGAATATTTGCTATACATTTTATATATCAATTATTGTCTGTAATGCTGCAAAACTAAAAATTTTGTCAGCTACATATGTGGTTTGTCGTAGTTAAAATTGAGGTTTGTTGACGAAGCATATATAAACGTCTCACAAATTCGTCTTTACTCTTCTACCAAGTTCTGATGAGTTGCTCTAAAATTATAGACTTAAGGTATAGAAGCATGAGATGTCTGCGAGTAAGAACACTTTTTATTTGGTACAGCATACAAATGCTATATTACTGGAACTCAGCGATACGACAAGTAAATGGATTTACAAACTGAAGTTTACTTGTTTGAAGGAAAAGCTATTTATACATATACATATACACACACACACACACACACACACACACACACATACATATATATATATATATATATATGATTAGCATTTTTTATTTTTTATACATAAATCCTACTCCCTCCGATCCTAATTATAGGACAACATTTGGGAATTGATTTTGGTCCTAATTATAGGACAAAGTTCTAATTTTTATCAATTTCTTCCCAAAATACCCCCTATTAATACTTTCTCAATAATAATTAAACATAATAATAATTTAAGAATATACCTATGTATTCTATAAAGTGAGTAATACTTGCAACTCACTAATGCCACATACACCCCAATTTTACTGTTTTTTTTAAATTTTAAGTTTTAAATAAGGGCATTTTAGGAAAATAAATATGATTAACTACTTTAACTACTATCCTTAATTTCTCCAAAATTAGGTAAATATGTCCTATAGTTAGGACCGGAGGGAGTACTTTCTTGAAATTTTTTATGTAAAAAATCGATAATGATCTCTGAATTATTTCATTTCAATTAAGCGATTCTCTCAATTAGCAACAGAATCCTAAGTATTATATTTGAAGTTTCAATTATAATATCTATTTTTTATGGAAAAAAATTTATATTTTAATTGTAACATCCCAAACTGTGGGCTTAGAATATGACAAATTTTTCCGAATTAAGTAAACTGCTAAGCACAGTTAAGCCAAATGTCTTAAGCATATCATGAGGAAAATGCTTAAGATAATTATAAGAAATTATTTTAGAGCCCAGATATATTGAAAAAAATAGTATGAAATGTTTATTATGGGGAGTTAGAGAAATTATAAAGAGGCTTAGTTCCCCAAAAATGGCCCAAATAATTTTAAAGATAATTTTGGATTTAAAGGCCTAATTTCCCAAAAATTTGAGGAAAAATAGTTAGAGGGCATAATTTAGCTTGAAAATTTCAAGGAAATTATTTTAAGGCTTTAAGAACCTAATTAAGGAATAAAATCCTTAAAAATTATTAAGGATTAATTTATGAAAATTATGTGGTGAGCCAATACCAATTTAGAGAAAGGAGAAAAATTAGTTACTTTATTTTACAGACCCAAAAAATCAAAATTGGACAAAAGTTAACCTAAATTATAGAACCTGAGGATTTAAGAGATTTTAAATCGGTTAAGTTAGGAAGAATAAAACCTTCTGTGTGAGATAATAGGATAAAAACAACTTAAACAAAAACACTCTCACATGGCACACTCACATGCAACCACTCCATCAACTCTCTCTCTCACGGTTACACTCTCTAATACCCCCCACCTACACACATATATACATCTAGATTAAAACACAATACTCAGCTCTCTCTCATTCAACATTCGGACAGAAAACACAGAGAGAAAGAGAAAGAGAGAGGAGGAGAGAGAGCTTGAGAAACAAAGGAAGAGAGCCGAGAGAGCAAAGGTGAGTGGGTCGCCGGAAAAGGGAGAAAAGCCACATGCAGCACCGGAATCATGTGTAGGTGAGTCTCCTACACCCATTTCTAGCTTTTTCTGTCAGTTTGAAGCTGTTCTTGGGGTTGATTGTTTGTGAAAGTTGAGTGTGGTTGCTAGAAAAGGTTTCTGTCATCTTGAGAGCTTGATAAAGGTCATTGCATGTCAGTTTTGGGGTAAGTTTTTGGGTTCTTTGGTTCTGTAAAGAGGTTACCAAAATGGAGCTTGAGTTTAGGAGTTTATAGAGCCAAAATTTCTGGAGTATAGAGTCCGAATTTAAGGTTGCTTGCACACTTTTCTTCTTGATCTCTATTTCTGAAAAACTGGGGGTTGCATGCACGATTTTGCAGAAGCTAGAAATTGAGTTTTGGAGTGGATTTGGTTCATTTCTTTTGAGGGTTTGAGAGCTTAATATGTGTCTTAAAGAAAGAATCAATGAGAGCTTAGCTTAGGAAGAGAAAGGCAGAATTTTTGAGAGTTTGTGACAGAGTGTCGTTTCTGCTAAGTCTGTGAGGCAAATGGTTTGGGCAGAGTTTTGATCAGGCATATCATGTTCAATATCTATAAAATTTGGCAAGGAAATAGTACACATCCTAAACTTTAAAATTAGTCCTAGAATTTGTTAATTGGATATCTAGAACAAAGGCTATGATTTTTGGAATTTTGTCAAAAAATTGGGAACACTCTGTGTCAGATTTTTTCTGATAGTGGGTAAATAGGCAAATTATACAAGGTAAATTTAGTAATTTTCCAGTGAGATTATTTTTCCCTTAAATTAGATGTATAGAGCTTTCCATAAAGAATTAGAACACATAAATTGGATGTGTAAATTATATGTTATGAATTGTTAAATTTTGTGTAGAAAATCTAAAAAATTCTAACTCTCAATATGGACAGTCAGTTTGTGAATTTGGGAACTTAGGTTTATGATTTAATACAGGATATTATTTTTCTTTTACAGAGGATTGAAAGAGCTTTACATAGAAACTTGAATCACCTTATTTGGAGTTCCCAAGCTTATGTTATGTTTTTTCAAAATTCCTTGGGAAATAGAGGTGGAATTTGTTAAGTCTGGAAATTTCTATATTAGAAAGATGTGCTGTCAAAGAATTTTGAAGAGGTTGGAATATTCATGTGTTAATTAAATAGCATGATTAAAGTATCAATGAGAAGGAGCTTGAATTTTATTTTTGAAGCTCAAAGTTTAAGACAAGTTCACTGTTTTAATGCTTAATCATGTGCCTAAATCATATACAAGTGCTCTAAGTAATTAAACAAAATATATGGCATGTCTAGGGGCTTTTATGAAATGCTTGATAGCACATATTTCACTCTCTCTCAAGCACAAAAAGTGGGCCAACGTGGAGCAAGAGGAAAGAGAAAGAAGACAAGAACAAAAGTTGAGTTTCAACCTTGATTTTCACATTGAAATCCACCTCTTGAGCTCAAAATCTCTGCATAAACATTGTTCCCCTTGATGAGAGCTTCATTTCTATGGTTTTAGAACTTCAAGGGAAGGTGTTTTGAGTCATCTAGCAAGAGCCAAAGTTCAAGAACAGAGAAAGAGCTTAGGAAAGGCAAAGAGGGGAGCTTTAGCTTTATTTTGAGCTATGGCTTGTGTTAATTGGTTGAGGATTTTGGCATGTAAATTTTTGCCCTATTTTCGGTTGAATTAGGGTTTTCAAGTTCATGGTGTTTTGATTATATAAATGGTGTCTTTTGGTGTTTAATGAACATATGAAACTAGCTTAAGGCTTAAATTGGAAGTTTGATGAATTGTTGACTTGAACCCTAATTTCATGATAGAATAGGACATAAACAAGGAATAAGAATTTGATCAATTTGATGATTTCATTGTGCTCTACAGGAAAAATTGTGTAGGAATAGCCTCGAGCTATAAATTTTAGATCACTGGAATTAAACACTGAAGTTTGGAATGTAAACTGTGCCGCCAGTGTGATTTTCTACTTGGCAGTCTAGCTGTATGATGTTTTTGAATAGGTAAATGATGTCCAATGAATGTGAAAGTTTTTAGAATGAAAGTCAACTTAACAAGCTTTAATTTGATAGGTTATATTAGTCATTTGGGCTTATACACTAAGAGTCATACATTTTTTAATTTAGCAAAGTAGAACTGGCAAATTTCTATGATTGTGTCCAATAAATGGTAATTATGGAATGATGTGTCTCTAGTTGTCTAAGGACAATATTTTTTTCATCTGGATATCTGTACAAAAAGATATGAATTTTCAAATCTTCATAAAAATTCTGGCAGCTTTTAGTCAATGGGCGAAATTAAAAAGGTAATGGAAAAATGTAATTGCTTTGAACTCCAAGGGTAAGGATAACCAACCATTTACAATGGGAACATGAATGAGTAATAACTCATTTATTGTTAATTTGGAATTTTAGAACTTGTCAGTAGCTCGAGCCAGATCAAAGGTATTGGACAAACAATTGAGCAAGAAAGGAATATTTAGGTAGTAACTCTATCTCTCATATACTATGTGATTGTTTGTATGTTTAATGTATGCCATGTTTTGTAACATGAACAGTGCCTGGGGCACAATATCTAACTCGGTCTGGGAAAATCATAAGTATTGTCCGGTAGGAAAAGCACGAGTACCAGTTGCCCTATTGGGATCCAATTATGATATACACAATATGAACAACACCTAGCTATGGTTTGGGACCCAGCTGAGGTGACGGACAAGTAGCAGTGCATAAACATTTGGCCCTGAACAATGTGCACAAACATGTTACATTATGAATTTGCTATTACACTACGTGGTGCATTGCATATTTATTCATCGCATTTTATATGATTGATAGCAAGTTACTACTAGGATTTGTTTACATCTCACCCTTTCCATATATAAATGTATAATTTATCCAGTTGAAGGAAGCGCCTCTAAGGGTAAAAACGTAAATATCGGAAAATGAAGGTTCCGGTCCAGTTCAAGCAAGGACGTTGGTTATCTGTAGATTTTATTATTATTTTTGGGATTTGTAAGTATTACGTACAAACCCTTTGAGGTTTCCAGTAATGTAATCCAGTACTTTATATTAGTATGTGTAAATATATATATGCTACTTCTATTTGCCCATTGAACTGCGCATTGTCACTCTATTGAATGTCTAAATATTAAGGGGTTGACAATGAGGACAAGGAAGAGGATGATGAATAGGACGATGAGGACGGTAGTCACTACTATTGTTGGTTCTTATTGTTTGATTGAATTTTGGTTTCGGTCAATGTATATTCAAATTGTTAGTTTTGGTCCTTATAATTTCATAAGGACTTGTCTGAGTTGAAATATAAGGGCCAAAAGGAAAACTCATTAAAAGTATAGAAATCATTCATTTAACTTAAACCAAAAGTTTATGTAACTATGAGGATGGAACCCAATTATTTGAAACTACAAGGACTTAAATGAAAATTTGATAAAATTATAAGGATTAACAATGATATTAACTTAGATTTGAAATTAAAATTAATTTATTATCCAATGTCATATTTATTTTAAGATTGTTAATTGAGAAGCAAGAAAGGGATATGGTGGTTTCCTAATATATGGAACATGCAAAGTTTCCTAAACATGATTACAACTTCCTTTAATGGGCTGAGCAATTTAATTAGGGTTTCTTACCTGATTAAATATATAAATTAAATTAGAGTTTGACAATTCTCTTTTCAATGGTTCTCGTTAAGGTTTGAAGAAAAAATTCCTTTTAACCATTTAAGAACCATATGTGATCCAAAAGTACCCTTCAAAGGATTAAGAATTTAAAAATTCTTTAAGTAGAACCTAGGTACTCACTATATTGGAATAAAATTTCTTGAAAATTTAGAAATTTATAACTAATTCAATATAGCTCTAAAGTTAGTGGTTCAAAGCTCTACTTTTAAGCAGTTTGATATGAAAATAAGACCTTGGTAAACTACTCTTCCAGTTAGTCCAAAAGTTCTCATTTCTAAAATCTGTACAATGATTTTGTCAACAGTTCTCAACTTTATTGGGTCAAATTTGAAAATTCATGTCTTTTTACTTAAATATCCATACATTATGAATTAGGACTCCTTTCAAAGCTTTAGATGTGTACCATATTCCCGCAAAAGTTCATATAATCTAACTCTCTATTTTGCCTTATGCCTAGGCACTCACAATTCATGGCTCATCTGAGCATATAGACCAGCTATCTACCAACCGCATTCATGCATACTTGCCACATTTTTCACATGGCACTTGCCTTGGGCTTGTAAACATCCCTCCTTCTCCTCCTTATGTAAGTTAGATACATCCTTTAATCCATGAATAATTTGCATAAGCAAATATGAAAATACAAATAGCCACAAGTTATAATAACTTAAACAAAATAACAATAACAAAAGTAGCTCCTTTAGTTATCCACCTTCAAACTTCCTCCGCTAGCTTGTGTTGACCCCAGTGTTGGTATATGGAGAAATGGGTGAGATTCGGGGGAACCTCGGTAGCGAAATATCAACTCAACATAAAATGTGCAATAGTAATAAACTATGTATGTAAATAACCAAGTAAGAACAACACCTTACAACCAAATACATATGACCATGGCACAAACTCAAGCAAGGATATTACATGTTCAAAGGCCTAACTATGGCATACATGGAAACTAGACATGCAAGCAACCAAGGACAAACTATATAAGAGTATGTTTCACTACCTCTTCAAGCCTTCCTCCAAACTTACTTCCTTAGCTAGCTCTTCTTGCTCTTGCTTGTAGCATTTTAACACAATTCCAATCCTAACAAATTTATACATATAGACCAATAAATACATGTTATCTTCATGCATTCTCTATGCATAAGTAGCCTCTCCCTTTTCTCAACTCTTAACTCTTTTAATATGGCTATCTTTCACTTTAATTCTTTTGACCCAATTCCTTAACTTGTCATCATCTTGCTTAAAAATTCTTCCCTTATGCCACCCCTTCACAATTTCTCATAAGGAGTTCATTTTTGAGCTCAAATACATCAAATTCCAGCTCTTCCTACTTTTCCAGCACCAGCCAAAACATATACACATATAAAAAATGACATTTTTCTTCCATTGCTTTCAAACTTATTTTAGGGGCACAACCCCACACAATTGTTCATTCTAAAGTCATTGGAAGGCTTAGGTTTAACAAAATATAACTCCTACATGCTCAAATGGTGCTTGCCAAAACAGGGGAATATGCAAACAATCATGAAACTCAACTCTATTACTTCCAAGCATATCATAGGGACCTCTAGTTACTTTGTGTGTGTACATAATTTTCCATTTTAGGATGACTCCAGAATATGATTATACACCAAAACAGTGAGAATTTTCATCCTCAATCTTCTAAAAATTCAAATTGTATCCTGCAATCACATAAACCAACATGTAATGCCATAAATAACTAAGACTTGCTTCAATTCATGTTTATCCATGATTATCTCTATTTTACTTGAACTTTCTATCTCTAAGCTTCAACTTTCAGCCATGATCTACTGAAAAAAATACTTATCTAAACAAGAAATCAATGGTAGGATGGTGATTTAGGCATTCTTATCTTCTCTAAAGAGTGATTAATTGCATGTGGTCGGAAGCTTCCCCTTCTTCTTCTTCTTCTTGATCTCCGTGTCTCTCTTCTTCCTCATGCCCCAACTCTCTCTCTCCCTAACTCTGCATCCGTTAATCGAATACAAGGGAAAGCCAAGGTGCTGAAGTGTTTTAATGGGGATAAATATATTATTTTATTTCCTTGGTTCCCCACACAATTAAGCTTATCCTATAAGCTTTAACTTGTAGCATTTTGTTGGGCTAAAATCCTTAGAAATTGAAGCTCATCTTTTGAGTCTGATATGGAATGTTTTACACCTCATATTTTGAGCTAAGGTGTGACCCAATTCCACTTTTGGACTTAGAATAATGAATTTATCATTTTACCCCTTCATAATCGGTACTTTATTACCAAATAAATTCCATATTTTAATCATTAACACTTTATAGGGAATTTTTACCTTAAATAGCTTCTTTACTTTGCAAAACAACTTCCCCAAAGTTTTTAGGCTAAAAATCATCCTCCAACTAGTTTTCTTGAATTTAACAAGAAAATAATCCCTTAATTCCTATAAATTAGCTTTAAAATTATTTAGGCCGCTTTTGGGAAACTCAACCTCTTCATAATTTTTTATTTCCTCAAAATAATATTTCATAGTGTTTTCTCTATTTTTCTGGGTGCTTTAATAATTCTAATAATTATCTTAAGCCTTTTCTTTCTAACATACTTGACACATTCGGCTCAACTGGGCTTCATAGTTTTCTACGCCCAAAATTTGGGATGTTACACTTGTTCTATGAACTAATTTTGAGTACACTCAAGGTATTTGATGAAATGTTGCAAAGGAAAAAAGTTCATTTAGATATGTGTTTTCATAATATTTTGATGGTGGGGAGTAATCTAGATGTTACTTGTGGTTGATTCTAATTTATATTTGGTTTCATTTGATGCATAAAGGAAATAAGAGTTATTTGCTCTTCTATGTTGACAATTTGGATGTGTGGGGATTTATATTATTGTTGGGTAGGGAATTAATCTATAATTCAAAAGCTAAGCTTGCTAGTTCTTATGACAATCTTTGGATCCTTGCATTGTGAGATGATTGGTTGTGTCTGCTGAAGTTTTCTTAAGGTTATTGATAAATGATTTAAAGAATATAAGTTTCGCTGAGAATATTAAGACATTGTTTATGAGCAAGTACGCATGAATTAAGTGCTATACACTTTTATATAAAAGAATTTTGTTTAATGATTCATTGAAAGAAATGACAATGATTTTGCTTTGATATAAGCTGAAATTTGGAGGGGATGTGATGCAAGATCAAATAATTTTTCTAAATGAAATATTATGGAAATATTTTATGTAAGTTATAATTAGAGTATCAATTCTCATTTCTGGTACACTAGGGGATTGAAGAGTGAGCATAATTTAGAGCTAAATGAGCATCCCAAACATAGTATTGGGCTTCTTGCTTTAATTTCTTCACTTGAAATGGAGACAAATATACAGGAATCAATCCTAATACTAAATAATTAACCAAGTCAGCAAACCATGGTTCTTTTAATTCCACCACACACAAAGCAATGTCAAGAAAATCATCACAGACTAAAGCAGAACAATCAACTCCCCTTGTATCATTAGGAAGCCGATTGAGGTGATTTGCTACATGATTTTCTGCTCCAGCTCGATCCTTGATCTCAATATCAAATTCCTGCATAAGAACAAACCAGCGAAGCAGTCTTGGCATAAATTGTGGCGTTTTGAACAAATACCTGACAGCTGCATGATTTGAGAAGACAACAACTTTAGAGTTGATTATATATGATCTAAATTTATCCAAGGCAAGCACAATTGCAAACAATTCTTTCTCAGTAGTTGTGTAATTAATCTGAGCACTGTCTAATATTTTGGAAGCATAAGCTATGACTTTAGAGACCTTACTATCTCTTTGGCCAAGCATTGCTCCAACAGCACTATTGAATGCATCACAAGACAACTTAAATGCAAGTTCCTAATTAAGAGGAGCCAAAATAGGAGGAGTGACTAATCTATGTTGCAACTCATCAAATGCTAGCTTGCACTTGTCATCAAAAACAAAATCTACATCTTTTATAGTAACTTTGACAAAGGCAATGCAATTTTACTGAAATCTTTTATAAAACGTCAGTAGAAATCAACATGCCTTAAAAATGACCAAAGGTCCTTAAGCAAAGATGGGTAGGGCAATGATGAAATCACCTCAATTTTTGCCTTGTCAACTTCAATACCTTTTTGAGCAATCAAATATCTAAGCACTATGCCCAGAGTGACCATAAAATGACATTTTTCATAATTCAAAACAAGTTTCTTCTCAATACATTGTGCTAAGACATGATCAAGACTACACAAGCAAGCATCAAATGAGTCACCATAAACAGTAAAGTCATCCATAAGAACATCCATGCAATGCCCAAGAAAATCATAAAAGATTGACATTATGCAACGTTGAAAAGTACCAGGAGCATTACAAAGACCGAAAGGCATCCTTCTATAAGCAAAAGTGTCAAAGGGGCAAGTGAAGGTGGTTTTCTCTTTATCCTCGGGAGCTATGGGAATTTGAAAGTACCCAGAAAACCCATCTAAGAAGTAGTAATGACTATTTCCTGCTAATCTCTCTAGCATCTGGTCAATAAAGGGTAGAGGAAAATGGTCCTTCCTAGTAGTATCATTAAGTTTTCTTAAATCAATACCCACCCTCTAGGCATTCTGTACTCTAGTGGGAATCAACTCATTTTGCTCATTCTTAACAACAGTAAGCCCACTCTCTTTAAAACCACATGAACAGGACTAGCCCACTCACTATTAGAAATAGGATATATAATCCTGGCACAAAGTAACTTAGTAACCTCTTTTTTTACAACATCTAAGATCAATGGATTAAGTCTCCTTTGGGGTTGTCTAACAGGTTTAAAACCCTCATTCAATAAAATCCTATAAGTACGTATAAATGGATTAATCCCTGGATATCAGCCAATGTCCAACTAATGGCTTCCTTATTTTTCCTAAGCACACAGAGCAATCTAGCCTCTTCATCATAAGACAAAGCATTAAAAATAATTACAAACAGTTTATCATCATACTCAAGGAATACATACTTAAGATTAGGAGGCAGAGGTTTCAACTCAAGAAAAGGGGGTTGAACTATATAAGTGATTAGTTCAGGGAGTTGAAGAAAGTAAAGAGAACTTCCCTTTGTAACCTCAGGTGGTTAGTGTGCATTAAGCTCCTTTGCATTCATCTCTTGCTCCTTAACCTTCCCAAGTGTTGAGTCAACTTGAGGTTGACTGATAGCAGCAACAAACTTAGGCTTATCATCCTTCATACATGCATCACAACTAGAGAGAATATCTTGTAAATATTTTAAGGTATGAGGAGAAATAATAGATTTAGGAGCAGTGCAAGTGAATAAGTCTCATTAAGCCATTATTCTTGGACAAAGGTTGCTTCTGTTGCGATTCAAATGTATGAGAGGGTGGAACAGCTAGAAGGAAACTCTCTTCATCTTCCTGGTCAAGAGAGCTATTGCAGTTACTTCCAACTAGATTCTTAGCTTCCACCTTATTGTAAGTATCTGCACACTCAAGAAGCAAACCTTTTTCCAAACCAGAATCACTTGCAAAAGTAGGTATCATCAGAAGAAAAAGTGTGAACTTGTGAAGTAGAAAGAGTGCAACTGATATCAAAATCAGGGCAAGTCACATCACTAACACAAGTATAAGAAAGAAATGTATAGAAGGGAGAGATGAAAAATATGCATCATAAGTAGCTATGTCATCATCAAGCTCAAAAGAATCATGTTCAGCATGCATATAGAAATAGTAATCATCATGCAAGCTCAATTCATAATCATCTCTAATATCCTCAATGGCCAAATCAATAGTATTAATGCCTAACAAGGAATAATCTTCATAAGGGTGTTTCATTACCCCATACATATTAAAACAGATTTTATGATCCCCAACCTCCATGGTTATAGCACCTTCATATCTATGATGGTGTTTTCCGTTCTAAGGAAAGGCCTACCTAGAATAAGGGTCGAATCACACGCTAATTCATTAGATACATCTAGGACATAAAAGTCAGCGGGGAGTACAAGGTCTTTCACTTTGATTAAGATGTCCTCTAAGATGCCATCTGGATGCCTAATTGACCTATCAGCTAGTTGTAACACAAAACTGGTGGACTTAATAACTTTGATTCCTAGAGCAGTAAAACAGACTTAAGCATCACATTAATTGTAGCACCTAAATCTAGCAAAGCAGCAATTATGTTAACAGGTCCTATGGTACAAAGAATGGTATAGGCACCTGGGTCTTGGCATTTTATGGGAAGTTGAGGCTTAAAGATATATGACACATTAGAACTCAATTGAACTCTTTCATTAGGCCTAAATTTTCTCTTATTTATGCAAAGATCTTTAAGGAACTTACAATACGCAGGCATACTTTTAATCATCTTGAGAAAAGGCATATTTACTTCTAACTTACTAAAGAACTCAAACATTTCTTTTTTCAGTTTTATCATCATGCAATTTCTTACTTCTAAGGTAAGCTTTAAGGAAAGTGATATCAAAAATTTTTACGTCCCTACCATTTTGCATTAAGGCTCCTTACATGCTTGATTCACCCTTCTCATATGTGGATGGAGCTTTCTCATGGACCTCTTCCAGAAGTGGTTGCTCCTCCACTTGAGGTTGCTCAAGTTCCTTGCCATTCTTCTTCTCTAAGATCTTTTTTTCCTTGATATTTTCAAACTTGCCCAATTTCATAGGGCTCAAGGGTGGACTTTTAGCTTCTATCTCTTCATCCACATGATCTTCATCCTCTCCTGGGAAATGCACTATCTTGCCACTTCTTAACTCAATGGTATTGACAGATTTGGGATTGATCATAGTGGTAGAAGGTAGACCACTTACATTCTTAGCTTGCAAATCATTAAGAGTGTTGGAGACTTGAGTTAAGTAATATTGTACCGTGTTATTCTTCATTTCCAACTCTTCCAACTTCTTGCAGATGTTTTCCATTGAGTTACTATCACTTGCTCTATCATTACGCATCTGTAGTAGGATTGTGGCAATAGAGGAGAATTGACTATCATTTAAAGCTTTATCTTCCTTCATCTGATTGTCCATATTGGTAAGTTGAGCAGCTATACTCTTCAACAATTGGTTGGTCTCATCACTCTTAGGTTGGGAAAGTGAATTATCTTTAAGTGGAATGACCATCTTTGAAGATTGTTGAAACTGGCCAGAAGAGGCACCAACTCCAATATTCCTTTGTTGAAAAAGATTATCTTCTATTATCATTATCTCTCCAACTAAATTTAGGATTTTGCCTCCACCCTTCATTATATATATTTGAGTAGGAGTCCCATTTGGGATTGTTAGGGCGGCCTTGATATATGGCAGAGACCTGTTCATAACGAGATGGACAATTGCAGGAGATGTGCATAGATGAGCCACAAAGATCACAACTTAGGGTTGCCAATTCCTTACCTACTGAATTTACTTCTTCTTGAAAGGATGGTCTAGAAGCAATTCGGTCTAATTTAGTCATCAAAGCATAGATTTGAGAGGTGAAGGTGTCAAGCTGAGGAATATGCAGAGGTGAAGAGTTAACATGGTAAACTCCTCTAGCATTCCTTCTTGGCTCCTCATATGTTTGCTTAGCTAGAGCCATTTCTTGATCAATTCCTAAGCTTCAGGAGCAGTAAAATCAATGATGGCACCACCAGCGGTTGCGTCAATCTTGTCTTGATCTTTCTCCTTCAAACCATTATAGAAAGTTTGAGCTAACTACTCATCAGGAATCTGGTGATGTGGGCACTGAGCTAAGAGATCTTGAAAACGGTTCCAATACTCATACAAAGTCCCATCTAGATCTTGGAGAACTGAATTGATCTCCTTTCTTATAGCAGAAGTTTGAGATGCAAGAAAGTACTTCTCAAGAAAAGCTTTCTGCAAGTTTTGCCAACTTTGATATGCATTTGCTACATGTCTTGGTAAGCTCATGTACCATTACTTTGCCTTACCTTCCCATAAGTGGTGAAAGACTTTCTACATTACGTCCTGTACAGAAGCTCCAACCGGCTTCATACTCGAACAATTCAAGTAGAGCTCTCTTAAATGTAGATATGGATCCTCTGCAGACAAACCATAAAACTTAGGCAGTGAATTGATCAATAAACCTTTAATATCAAAATCAACATGCATGTTAGATCCAGCATTAGCAAGATGATTTAAATCAATACCAGAAGTAGTGACTTCCTTAATTGTTCTTCTTCTATATGGAATACCATTATTTTCCCCTTCATCCTCATTATGGTTCTCCATATCTAAATTATGATTAAAGTGATCACCTATGTCAGAATGAAGTTCCCTAAAGGCACTAAGTTCAGCAGATATGTGATGTTCTAAGGGAATTTTACTAGTACTCTTTGTTCCTTTTCCTTTACCCTTTTTCTGTTGTTCCCTAAGCTGTTTTAAAGTTATGTCAAGATCAGGATCACTAGGTACAACTTTTTAACCTCGTGGCATACACACAAAATTCAACCACAATGTGCAAAATGTATGATATGTGATGAAAATATAAACTAAAACCTATACGATGAATGAATGCAAGAAACTATAACTAGTTAACTAGAAGGCACACAAAAGATTAACCCGGTTAATATTTTTTTTAATTGACACTTAGTTAAACAAGGAGTCAAATAAATTGACTCCCGGCAACGGCGCCATTGATTTAAAACCTTTAGTCGCCTCAAGTTAAATCAAAATAAATTAAATTATGCAATGAAGGGCACAACTTGGGTCGTGTTCTCATGAGGAGCATTTTATTTAATTCCTAAGTAAAACTAAGTGACAAAAACATTAAGATGAGTTTTAAGTTGATTTTTTTTCTTTTTAATAATGGAAAATAACCTAGACTACAATTTTTTTGTTTTGTTTTTGAGAAATTGTTGAGATAATTAATGAAATTGTGATTTAAACAAATTGATGATGAATGCTTCTTGGAAAAATGGAATATAAGTTATCCTTGCTTAAAATGATTTGGGAGTTAAACTACTCACTAAGTCAAAAATTAAACCTAAGCAACTCGTTAAGTCTAGTGATATTAATTAGTGATTACCTCTAGAACTCTAGCTAGATAATTACTTCTTAATACACTATTAAATACCATTTAGTGTGCAATTTATGATTGGATTTATGTAACTTATTCCTCTAGATAATGAACACTTAACTGAGATATTCAAACAAGATCAAAGTAGTCATAATACTCATTCAAACTATGAAAGAATAGTACAACCACATTAAACCAAAAAGGAAATATATAAATTTAAATCTCAAATCACACAACCCAATCCAAATCACAATTGTTCAATCTAAACTAAGATAAACAACTCACAATCTCATTAAATTAACCATATAACATAAAATCCTAACTCAGGAAATCCGTTACATAGTTAAATAAAAAAATTTAAACAAATAACTCCCCTGAATGTATCTCTGGAGCTCAAACCAATCTTCCATCTTCAAGAAGCAAGAAAAAATTTAGCCTCTCATATACTCTATCACAGCCACCATTCTTTGAAGACAACAAGAATCCATAGAACTGAGATAATGGAAGGAAAAGAAGATGGAGGCGTTGGTGAAGTTTGGTCTTTCTTCTCCCTTTGGTCTTGCTCGAAAGTCACGAGCTCTGAAATCATCCACGGCTGCGTGCAGGTGCTAATGGATTCTCACAAGAAAACTTCCGTGCCCTTTTATTTGTTTTTGATGTGAAATCTCCATCAAATCCCCTACAAGTTGCATCAAAATCTTTCAACATTATATTTAGATTTTTCCTCATTTTATATCAGCAATTCAGCGGCCAGAAAATCAGTTTCAGTAGAGGAAGATGGTGATTTTCGTATTTTTGGACCAAACTGGAATTTTGAATATTCGGGGTGTTTCTGTAATTTTCTCTGATCATTTCCCAGACAAAAGAATCAGTTCCTGCGGAGATTTTCGGACTTTTGGACCCAACTAGTTTTTTGGAAATTAGGGGTCCTTTTTAATAATTTTTTCTGATATTTTTCCTCCTAAAAGTGACAACTAATATTATAAGAAAATACCCTTCTTTCTGTAAGAATTCCCTTGTAGCCAAATGCAGAATTTTATTTTCCGTTTTAGTCCTTATAAATCTTTACTTTTTATTCCATCAATTCCTACTTTTCCAATATGACCTACAATTCAAATCAATATCTTATAATATTTTTATTCAAAATTCAAATTTTAAAAAACAAATCACAAGATTATAACAAATATATCTTTTTAAGATTTATTTTCACATAATCATCTTTAATTTAATTTAATCATAATAAATACGATTTAGCCCAAAATTAATGATAACATTCCTAATCAATATATTAAATATTATGATAAAATTAGAATATATCAATCATGAATCAAAATCATTTAATGAATCCTTTATTCATTTCTAATTGGAAATACTTGTCAGAGATTTACAAAAATATACACTACAGTCATACAAAATTAATTCTTTCATATACTATTATTCAGGATTCACGTTCGCGGTGCATTGCAGGGGATAAAGCTCTAGTTATATAAAATTACTCATATTTATGAATTGATGAAAATTTGGTTCCACGGATGACTTTTTCTATTTTTTGCATTCAACTTGGGTGACCGTCTTGCATTCTTCTTCCAATAACTAAAAGGTCCAATATGACTGCTTCTTATGTCTGTTTGGTTGGATGTTTTTTAAGGTGAAGTGAGGTAAAGTGAGGGTTAGAGATATAAAAAATTTGTTTGATTGGAAGGAGGGGAGGTGAGGGGTGAGAAAAAATTTTGTCCTTTTGTGTTCACCTCCCTTCTTTTTTCAATCCTCCAAATTTGATGTTTTTAGTAGTTGAGAGAAATTTTATATCTCATCCTGACTAAAATGCCCATGACAATTTTTTGATATTTCATAGCTACCCTCTGAACTAAAAGCCCCGTTTTCCCATAATCAGAATTTTATATCTCATCAAACTTTGGTCATGACTATGATTCCCATTTCAAGTTGGTCTATTAAATTTGTTCCACTTCTTCTTTTCATATTGGTTGAATTAGAATTCTATTAATAATTTAAGAAATAATAATTTTAATAAAAAATTATAAAATAAGAAGGAAAATATATAGATACAGAGGAAAGGATATAATTGCCAGCTTATAATTAGCTCCCCTTACCTACTCTTCTGAACCAAACAAGAAACCAAATCTCCCATCTACTCTTCTTGAACCAAACAAAGCTATAACCCTATCTAACCATCTAACTTTAATGAACCTCGCTTAACTTCATCTTCGTTTAAACAAACAAAGCCTAAATGTGAAGTTGGAAGAATTGCTTATGACTTTACTATTTACTTTATGATTTCAAATAACAAAGTCATAAGCATACCAAAAAAAGATATTTTTTTCCTCTGATTTCCTCTTTTTGTATTTTTTTTATTCATCAAACAATGATTTCCATTTATAGAAAAAGATTGTGAAACTTGGAAAACATTAACATGTTTTGTATTTGCCTTTAGCAAGATTTTTTTGTTTTTTTTATGGTCAGAACTCTTCTTCATCCACGACGCAACTCATGGAGAGAAATTAACAAGTAGTACATAGAAAGGGTAACACTTTACTTGCTGACTATGCTATCTTGAAAACTTCTTAAAACTTAAAAGAGTTTTGTGATCTTAGTAAGGTAAAGTAGGTGAAAATTTTAAAATGTATTTAACGTAGTCTGACGGTTTTATTAACACAAACATGAAAGCAACAAAACGTTGATTCACTTTTAAAGTAAGTTGGGGACTAGAAGTGAGCTATTGAAAACACTATATCAAACATGTTTAAAGGGCCTAAAGCTACAATTTTGACCTTAAGATATGAGGGGGAAGGGAGGAAAAGTGAGAGGAGAGGGATTTTTCTTTTAAGTTGGATTTAAAAAAATTGGAGAAAAATAGTTAAAAGTTTTTAATTAGTTTTTATTACCCTTTTATCATGCATGTGCTCTTTTTTTTTTTTTTTTTTTTTGAGTGTTGACTCCCTGGTATCCAGCGCCTTCGACAACTGACTAATCCAGTTCAGGGATGGTGGGATCCTTTCGAGTGACAACCCCTCCTTTTGAGTTTTAACACTGCTACATACCCAAGACTCGAACCCAAGACCTCGGTTAAACTGGATCAGCGCCCTTACATATTCTCTTTATTAAAACTATGTAACCTACTTTTCCAATTTTTTAAGGATTAAGGGCCAATTTTGCATTAAAAGTTTTCTGAGGGCCAATTTTATTCCAAAAATGTGAAAATGAGAGCATTTTTGCGTTGTCCATTAGAAAAATTAATTTTGACCGTTAGTGTGACTAACATGACACAATCAGCACATCCACCTCACCCTCAAGAGCCACATCACAGTCCAGATCACTTCATCCCTCACTCTCCATCGCCACACATCCTCTTCCTCTTCTCCAACCACACAGATCTGGAGCATGATCGGAGAAGGGGAATCTCCAAGATCTGGTAATCTGAACCAACTTCATTATCAGTGTCAATGCCCCCGATTACAACTGTCATAGGGACTAAGGCAAATATGTGTCGGCATCTTCGTTGATTGCCTCTCGCCAATCCACATCCAGCAAGATATCTCTGAAACAAAAAGGAGCTTCTCTAATCAAATTCAAACACTAAAAAAAAACGAAACTCAAACCAGAAAGCCTAACTCAGAGAATAATTCACCCGCCCATGATGATGCCCATATAGCAACACCCACCACCAGGAAGTAAAATGCGCACTACAAACAATAGAAAAGCAGAGTTTCACTCTGCATATTATTGGCATTCAACCCAAAAGAATTGACGAGATCGAAGAAGAACCGGAGAAATAAAGACAGAGAATAACCGATCAAGAGAATTTTGGCTATGAAAAATCCAAAATCTTAATGACAATATCTTAATAATAGAACCAAAAACACCTAATAGGTACAAAGAATATTGTAAAAGGTAAAGCACACCTACACGAAGTATCTTAGCAATCATAAGTAGGTCTACCAAAAAAAACCATGGCCAGAAAAAATCAAGCTTTGCCAGAAAATTCTTTGAAAACTTGAACCATGTGAGTGATTGTAGGGAAGAGGAAGAAGAGAATAAAAAGCAGGAGGAGGGGTGGAACAGGAAGGCGGCCATGGAGGACATATATGGTTGGGCATGACATGATCTAACTTGTTTAGGCACGATAACAAAAGATAATTCTTACAAAGCTACAGTAGAACTAGGAGAAAAAGGCAATGCAGAATAAAAGAAATAGATCAGGTGACATGAACTTATTTAAAATTCTAAAGACAATTCCCTGACGCAAGAAAAACAGTTTATTTACCATAGTAAACCAAAACTTTAAAAGTTGAATATAATCACAACCCAAGCAGATGATACAGAATGAAATGAGTATGGGAGAAATTAGAGAATGAAGATTAACTTGTGATCACTTTTTAAGCAGGGGTAATCCCTCATCAAATATGCTTTGCCAAGATACCATGAACAAGAATAAGAAGATGATCAGGGTCATTCTTTGAATTCCCTATGCTTCTGTCTAGAGACTTTCCCTTAGTAGCAGTACTCATACTTTGTGCTCGAAGACCCTGGTGTCTCAGTCCACTGTTTGCTCCTGCAAAAGCTGATCTATCCATCTAAGTTCAAACTACCTTTACAAAAATTAGAGTTACTTTCTGCCATAAGTTATTTTCCTCACAAAATTGGAAGACAACAAATTTATAGAGAAAAGAGGGAGAGCAACCCATGGAGTAAACCTCTGTACTAAATAAAAAAGGAACTAGATATTAAAGACGCATGAATCAGAGTCCTACATGATGACTGGTTTCAAACTCACTAATACAAGAACAACACAAATAAATTGATGCTGCTAAGCAATCAAAACTACGCATATATTTATTAAGGATAAATGGAAACAGACTGCATGGAAGGTGTGGTATTTGCTTCTATAATATAAATTGATATTAACAAATACTCATACCTTCTAGATTCTGAGACTAAAATATCTGTTGATCACAAAACGATATCTACTATGTCCTTCCTCTAAACTAAATCAATCATTACACTTGAATTTAACTCAATTTTCTCCATCTCATGTAACATGTCTAGTGGGCCATCATTTGGTGAACCAATTAACTATTCAAACTACAAAAGGGTTAAAGTATCTTCCTGTTACAATTCTGTAATCTTGACAGATTTGTGCTAAGGAAAACAGTGGAGAGGGATAGAAGAAGAGAAGAGAGAAAGTGAGACGGGGATTCAATCTGAATCATGCATTCATTCATTAGGTGACAACTCTGATTACAGGTGAGGGGGGTTGCCTTATAAGGAGGTAGGGCAGGGGTGTGTTTAACATAAGGGAATTAGGGAAAACCGGGGCTCCTAATCACTACCTAATTAGACACAGCTAAGGCCATGTTGGGCTTGAGCCGGTCTCATTAACAGCTAGTGCCACTAATAGTTAATGCCGCTTGTCTAATCAACTAACATAACTAGCATTTAAAACAACTGATTACAATTACATATCACTTTCATCCAAATAGAATCCTTCTCAAATCAAGCAACAGCATATGTCACCAAATTTCAAAAACAAAAATCTGCGGTGCCAAAAGTGACAACTTGTTAAACCAGTGGAGGTATTGATTTTCAAGAATCTTAGTTATTGATTTATAAAATAAGTGCACCTCTCCGATCAAAGCAGCATTTGTTTATGGCAACAACAGTCACAAAGCAAATTACTTCAAAGCTATCCAGATCCAGCAAATGGACAAAAATGAAAACGGTCGCAGATTAGGTTTCAAGCCCCTTTTTAAGATTGCAATCCAACAGTGGTCCCTAAGGAACTATCAGATAAAATCAAGAGACAATCTAGACGATCTAAAGATCCAAATAATACGGAAAAAGCCAGCCCAAGAAAGAAAAATGGGAGACTCCAATTAAAGCTAGAATAAATTATCCTTGATCAGTGTTCGGGGAATAACACTAACAGACCTACAATTTCACACTTATTTAACATTAAATGTTACGTCACTAATAAAACCAAAACCAAAACCAAATTTAGAGATTCTGATATTACAATGGCTCCAAAAATATATCCAATTAGTAAATTCAGAGATTCTGATATTACAATGCCTCCCTCCATATTGAATAGAGTTGCCCTATTATTAACATTTTCTAAAATAAGTCCTTCTCTAAAAAATCTACCAAGGAAAGAAGCCACCGTAGTCAAGAAAATCAACTGCGCCTTGGCCCAATTGAACTTCAGATGGGGCGGGTGTCAACTCCTTCGGTCTCAACACCGTAGTCATGAGCAATAACACCCTTGACATAAGGATTGAGTGTGAGTGGCAAGCCAAAACCTAAAATGCTTCGCAAACTTTGCAGAACCACTGTGAGAGATTAGGGATTTTGAATAGGATACAATTACTCCTAAATCCCCCAAAGCGGCGTTATAGACTTTCGCTACACTCTCATCAACAATGACAACATCATCTCTAAGGATCACATAATCCCAAAAACAACATCTTGGATATACTAGCTCTACACACCACCACACTAATACTAATATATGATGGGAGAGAGGAAAGAGAGGCTAAGACGCATAGTAATAACCAAGCAGTTGATCGACAATAAAGGAAATAGTGGAGTGTCGCTTAATAAACAAAACTTCAAACATATTAGTGGCTAGTGCCGAATTAACAACACTAGACACAAAAGATCTGTCAAATAAGAAGCACATGATCCTAAATAAGACGTACAAAGGCCACCTATCTGTGGCTGACTTCAGAAAAAAGGAGTAACATGTCTGCTTACCTTTGAGACAATCAAGCGGTGTCGTCTGCCAAAAGCATCCTAAGGCAACCTTTTAAAAATGACACACAACCACTCATGAACCGGTGCGCTAGTTCATGTAGTTGCCTATAACAAATATACGCCTTCTCCCCGTACCCTCTAATGAGCAACCCAATAGTCTTCTTGAGATGATCTACTGATAGCCCATATTAGCAGGTAACATTGGACCAACACACCTCTCAAACCAATCAAGTGACCAGCCAGAGATTATCTTATTAAATAATCCCCAGCATAACACAAATAATGTGGCCAGAGAGCACCTTGCAACCATTGTTCACCCCAAGTATGAACAAACTACATAAGATGAACAAATGCAGAGAGCTCATATGGGAAAACATTGAAGTAAGATTTTGCTCTCCCCAGAGACAAACTTAGACCATCCTTCAATAATTTCTTTGTTAATTAAGAACATGAAGGAAGTTTTCCAACTTCCAAGTTGGCTCCCAAGTAATCCCTTAACAAATTGGTACATTCGATCAAAATCCTCAACAAGTGAAATCATGGAAGTCAAAGTGAAGGCATCCACCCTCCCCTCTTTGCCATAAGAATAATTCTTTCAGTCTATGTTTTGTGAGGTGCATCTTTGTCTGAAAATGGTGAGATCATTAGTGAAAGAAGGACAAACAACGATGAAGGATGAGAAGTAGCAATTTCAGTAAGGTCAGAGCCTTTTAGTGAAGGCCCTGCTTCAATTTCAAATACAACCTCAAAAAAATCAAATCATGCCAATAGAAATAGCAAGTCACAGTCGTAAGTAAAAGAAAGAAAACAATTAGGCAGTAGAAAGAAGAAAATGACTCTATGAATGCAACCTAAGGAAAAGAAAAGATATAAGACTGCGAATAGTTTCCAAAAAAATTACCCTTCTTTAAGGGGTGTAGAGCAAGGCAGGACTTCTTTCTATTCCGTTAAATATGCCTACTCCCCGTTTCTTCCTCAATTAGTAGGTTGTGGAGCAAGAGAGAAATAAGGGATCCTACCAAGACTTTGGGTTCGACTAAAACTTCCGGGCTCGACTTCGGCTTGGGATTAGAAAGAAAGCCCTTACGCCACACAAATCCCCAGATTGGGTACGAAAAGCAAAGACGACACATTATAATGTGTGTTGATACACATCACTTGTTGCATTGATAGCATTATCTCTTAGTGCTTCCCTTCGGTTGTCGAAGAAGAGAGCTAGAAAGTTTCCTAAATCTAGTACTTCTTACTGCCACTCGCACCATCGACTGCATGCTCTTCATTTACCTCCTTTTCACTAGTGGCACACAAAGCTAAAGTACCTTTTTTCTGATTTTGTTTTGATGTGCCTTAGGTACCATTCCCTCTAGTCCAAGGATAGAGTTGGGTCTAACCCACCATTAGCCTGGTCTCACTTTAGTAGCCCAACAAGCTATCAAGGCGAGGAACTCTTAGCTCGAACCAACTTCTTATCTAACCGTTCCAAAGCATCGGCATTAGATTGAATCTAATTCTAAGGCAGTTTTGAAATTAAAATAAGCCCGTCATGGCTTACAAATATCATTTTGATATAGGTAAGGAAGAAGGATTCTGATCTTCCGTAGTTATGAAATCAAAAGTATAGTATATTTAAGATTATTTATAACATACTATCACTGGAGCCTGCCTTTGATACCATTTATATGACTCTGATACCATTTATAACATAACATCACCCAAGCCTAGCTCTGATACCATTTGTATGACTTTGATACTATTGATAACATCCATTTGTAATACCATTTGCAGCATAATCATGAGTAAGATACTTCCAGTTTTTAATAATGCACAAATGTGTGTGTGTGTGTCTGTGTGTGTTACCCTCAATTAAAAAGAAATTTATTGATATTTTTTTGTAATAAATATATACATACCTTTTGACTTTTTTTTAGCAGGAATACATATCTCCTTGTGCTCGTCATTTGGCAAAGTTAACCTAAGAAATGATAACTCAAAATTTTTATTTCAACAATAATAATATAATATTCCAAAATTACCCTTTTAATGCACTAGAATAAACAAAGGCGAGGAGGCAAAGACTACCTTGACCAAAATAAAATGTTAGTTGATACATAATGAACCAAAAAATTAATGAGTATAGGTAACATAAAGCATTTTCAAATAGGCTAATCATTTTAAAAATTTGAAAATAAATGCTTAATTTGTTAGCTACAAGCAAAGGCATTAGTAGCAGATTGGTATCAGACAAGAGATGTGTTACGGCAGAAAGCAATAAACGGTATCAGATGGGAGGTACGTGGCGATAAAAAAACCTTGGAGCAACGTGTCAGTTTGGACGAAATAAAAACGATGTGGAGCAGATCTGAATGGAAACAGGCCTAGACTGAATTTGGATAGAACCAAACGTGGATGAAAGAAATTGCCAAGACTCTGATACCAACCTCTGATACTAATACCATGTTGGAATTTAATATGCGAATGAAATAAATTCCCAAGGCTCTAATATCAGCTTCTAATACTGATACCAACCCTTAACTACCCTGTACATGGCCTCAGGGGCTTAATATGCGTTGCATAAATATATTACTAAACAGTAGCAATCCCTCTATTCTAGTTACTACCTAATTACATAATTTTTTAATATTCACCCCACACATCATAATTAACTAAAAAATGAATAAGTAAAGGAAAGTTTGATAGTACCAGAGAGCGTCAGCAAACTTTTTAAAATGCTTTATGTAGACATCAATAGCGTGGTTCAGGATAGCAATTTGTCCCACTTCCCTATCAAGTTCTGATAAAGATTGACTAATAGAATAGTTAATATAGTGCTCAAAATTAAATCTCCACAAGTTTTGATCTTCCATCTCAAAGATAAACATTGTAGTGAGCTTTACTTTAATCAAGAGGAAGTTCTATGATATATTTGGTCAATGAAAAGGCTAGTTTTATGAGATCAATCAGTTCCTAAATGTTTCTAATTCTAAAACAAGCACGCCATAATAATAAGAATCTCAAATAAAAATAATGGTGTTCATGAAATTAATGGAATTCATAATTGCAAGGATGTCAGCTATCTCACAAATTATTAATCTCAAACCTCTCCAATGATATATAGAAGAAGTTTAAAATGAACATAGTATCCTCATCCAAATGAATAAGTAAAAACAATTAAAAAAATTGAAGATAAACGCTTAATTTGTTAGCTACAAGCAAAGGCATAAGTAGCAAAGTGGTATCAGACAAGAGATGTGTGACGGAAAAAAGTAACATACAGTATCAAATGGGAGGTGCGTGGCGATAAAAATAACCTAGAGCAATGTGTCGGTTTGGACGGAATAGAAATGAGGTGGAGCATATCTGGATGGAAACAGGCGTAGAGTGGATCTAAACAGAACCAAACGTGGATGAAACAAATTGCCAGTGCTTTGATACCAGCCTCTGATATCGATACCATGTTAGAATTTGAAGAATTATATTAAAGAAGAGAGAAAGTATGAGCCTTTGAAGTATTATTGATCCGTGTAATATGCTAAATTAGAATTTGAGGTACACAATCCACATTATACTTTAGCACATACAATCCATGTAAATATAATACCCATAAAAAAAACCTTAGTGGAGGAAGAAGGATTTTGATCTTCTGTAAATACAAAGTAAAAGTATAATATATTTAGGGACAAAGGTGAATATTCTCGTTTTGAATCACTCTAAGCGTAACTTACTAACTGTAAAAGAATTTAATTTGAGGTGAAAAGGGGAATTAAACAGAAAATTATTTTGTATCAAATTGTACTAACACTTGGACATATACCTAGCTCTAATACCAGGCTCTAATACTACCTGTAACATCTCAACATTTTATAACAAGCTTTGATACCATCTTTAACATCTTGACACATCACTTCGAAAATTATCCGCTTTGGGCTCTACATCCCAACATCTAATACCACTTTAACATTATAACACAACACTTTCAAAATTATCCGCTTGGGGCTCTTAAAGTTGCCCACTAAACTGCCAAAAAGAACCCCTACTAACATCACAGGAGAGATTGGGATATTAAATAACAGTAAGAACTTTTATTCGGTATTAAACCGTACTTCCACTTAGACATATACATGACTCTGATACCAAGATCTGGTTGATGACATTTGAGTTCTCTTTCTTGGGCCATAAAATTTCCTTATATTGATTTTTGTTATTGTTTTTTCATACTAGAGAATCCAATAGAATATTTAGCATTTCATAAAATGGCTGGTAATATTTTATAAAAAAACTATTATCATGGAATAATTTAAGTAAGGACAAAAGCTGATGTTTAAAGAATGCAAACGCATCATATATGCTAAATGACTTTAAGATTTTTGTTTTCTGCACTGTATTAGATTTCCAAACCATCCTTAAGTAGTGAAACTTAAACAAATGAACATGTTAGATTCATATCTTTTGTCTACCCTCTTGAAGTCAGTTAGCTTAGCTTGGTTATGCAACAGCTGTTTATAAAGCACTCATGAATATCTAATTGGAGCTCCTCAAGTATGCCTTGAATGCATTTTAACAACGTTTGTAATTTTCTTTTTGTCTTCAATATTTCCCTTATTAATTTATGTAATGATTCACTTTTTTGTTTTTTGTTTTATTTTTATTTGAGTTGCAGGTATTACTTGATTTTATGCAGCACATAACTGTTGATGATGGGTATGAGATCATTGTTTTCATTTTTTTAATATAATTTTCTTGAATTCATATCTGAATAACCGTTGTTTATAAAGCACTCATGAATATCTAATTGGAGTTCCTCAAGTACGCTTTGAATGCATTTTAACAATGTTTGTAATTTTCTTTTTGTCTTCAATATTTTCCTTATTAATTTATGTAATGATTCTCTTTGTTGTTTGTTGTTTGTTGTTTTATTTTTTATTAGAGTTGCAGGTATTACTTGATTTTATATAGCAGATAAATGTTGATGATGGGTATGAAATCATTGTTTTCATTTTTTTTTAATATAATTTCCTTGACTTGACATTTGAATATGATAATGTATGAAAAATCAATAACGCAAAAAAAAAATTGCTAGTAAACCCATGTAAGAGCAATGACACAATTATGGACCGTCATCATACAGTCTCACGGAGTTAATTCTTACCATTCAACTCTTCCTCTTAGTGAGAACTTTTATTTTGTATTAAACTTTAATGTCGTGTTGACACACCTTTCTAATATCAAACTTTGATACCAAACTCTGATATCAAACTTTGATACCACTTGTAACATCTAAATATCATTTGTAACATCCCAACATCTAATACTAGGCTCTGATGTCACCTTTAACATCTTGGTACATCAGTCTTAAAATTATTTGCTTTGGGTTCTACATCCTGATCTGATACTAAACTTTTATACCACATGTAACAGACCGCACATATCATTCTTGAAATTGATATTTTGTACTTAAAGACAAAATAAATTCATTGGCTTGCTTCTACCTTTAGAACTAAGAGAGAAGCATTATTCTATAATTTGGACAAGATTATATAGGTGCCATAATTTACTTTATCCTCTGGATTAGACCTCGTTGCGATCAGAATCCTCATGTAACATCCGATTTTTATTCCTAAATTTAAATAATATTGGGAAAAAATTATTTTGTGGTAAATACACTTGCAATTTGCATGCGTCCACCATAATGCGAAACACACTCATAAATCACTAAAGTACACCTGAATATTCCAAAATGTATTACAACCTCCCTTGTTAAATATAAGGGAAAATGACCCAAAAAGAACTTTAAATATACTAAAAGACCAAAAGGTGTTAGAAGATTTGGAAATCCTTCAGAGGTGCTAGCACTTGTCAGGGCCCCTGCCGGTGGAGCCCGCCTGCTGCCGAGGCCAGGCAGAAGATTTTTTATTATTTTAATAAAAATATAGATAGGTAATGGTAAAATGGTAATTTCCCCCTGAAATTGTAAATCCCTAACAAGTGCTAGCACCTCTGAGGGATTTCTAAATCTTCTAACACCTTTTGGTCTTTTAGTATATTCAAAGTTCTTTTTGGGTCATTTTTCCTAAATATAAAACCTAATTAAATTTTTTTTGAGATTAAAGAAGCTAATTTTTTTGCCGTGAAAGAAAGCCAATTAAATTACTTTAAAGTGTTTATATTTTTATTTTTTTTTCAAATTATTTTGTATGACTTATAAACTAATATATAATCTAATGATACACGATTATTATATGATTAATTAACTTATTTATCTTCTTTAATCTCTATAAAAGAAGTTAATTGGGTTTTATATTAAGCATCAAAGGGAGTATAAATTTACAATTATTAAAGATGCTTCTTAAAATTTAGAGACAAAATTTATTCCTTATTTTTAAAAAAAATATTAGACATTTGGATTTTGGTTTTTTTTTGGGGGAAAAATTTCAATCACCCCATGGAAGTAATTTTATTTCAATCAACCCTAAAAGATTCAAAAATTCATTGCATCCCCTGAACCAAAATGAAATTAAGTTTTGCTGATAAAAGGACAATGATGCCTTTACTTTATTTTTTTAGAAGAGTATTTATAAGATAAATAATGACATTTACAAGACAAATAAACGGATTTTAAAAAAATTAGGGAGTTAACAAGAACATTTTAGCTACTCATAAGATAAATAAGGAAGGAAATTTATAAGATAAGTAAGTGCATTATTCACAAGACAAATAAAAAGATTCAAAAGAACCTAGAGAATTAAATACATCTTGGCTATTCACAAAACAAATGTGGAAATTCACGAGACAAACAAGGGTATTCATGAGACAAATAAGATAATTTAAAAAATAAAGCAAGGGCATCATTATCTTTTCACCCATAAAAATTTTCATTTTGACCTACAGAAGTGCAGTGAAATTTTAGAATCTTTTGAGTTTGATTAAAATAAAACTAGTTCTATGAAGGCTAAGTACGCTGAGGCTATGCCCATTGATGCACCTTGCCATCCATATGCGCTCTTCCATTCTTTGTTTTTCCAATATTATAATGTAATAATATGAACCTGAACCATTCATTTAAGACAACGTTTAGAATTCTGTGATAGCATTGCTAGCGAGGATTCGAACTTTAGTTCGTCACGTTATGAGAAACTAATCCCTTCTATTAGACCTAGTCCCGTTGGTATTTTGAAATATTTATACACACTCATAAATAAATGGTGCGCATTTGAATTTAGTTTTTTATTTTTTTGGGGGAGGGGGGCGGTTGCCAAGATGCTAATATGCCCATTGTCCATTGATGCACCACTTCTCACTGCCATCCATATGCACTCTTCCATTCTTTGTGTTTCAAATATCTATAATCATCTGACCCTGAACCATTCATATAAGACAGCATTTTGAGTTCTATGATAATATCACTAGCAGAATGTATCATGATTATTACATGAAATAAATAATACTGATGCACTATAACTATGAACAATGAATGTTCACTAAAGCTGTCTCGGTTCTTATTTGAATTCACCAAGAATGATTATATCATCAAACTAAACCTCAACAAAATTTCACCAAGAAATGTGCTTATACAGTCTGAGCCACCATCATTGGCCTCAAACTCATCTCATCTCAGCTTCCTTTTGTTGTGGAAGTGGTTGTGGATGCTATTGGGTTCTTCTGGTCGGTCTGAGACTCCTGATCTGCTTGTTGCTGCATTGTCTTCATCATCTGCATCATGGTTTTCTCTTCCTCTTCTAGCTGCATTCTCATTATCATCTCAGCTTCCTTCTCAATTGGTCTGAAGTACTCTTGAATGGTTGCCTCCTGCATAAAAATGAGTCTTTTGTCACACCTTGGAAACGTGCTTTAATAAAAAGATTAAGGTATAAAAATACCCATAAACTTTTACCAAAAATTCTTTTCGGAGATACAAAAATACCCATAAACATTCAAGATAGGAGCAAATGCTAAGACCGTTAAATGTAACTTAACACCATTATAAATGTATATGCGAAAAAAGCGTGGGCCCCACAATAAAAAGTAACAGTTTAAATTAGTCTTTAGTCACACCTTGGAAATATGCTTAGAGAAAATGCAAGCTAAATTATACACCACTCACTGAATTTTGGGTTACATGCGATTGCGAGTAAATCACCTTGACCCTTATAATTCAACAATGACACTACCTAAACTTTTAAATGTATGTAAATAATTCCCATGCCATTACTTTATTCCATTGTTTCACAAAAAGAATATAATACAATAATAACCACAACAACCACAAGCTTTATATATACCACTAGATGGGGTCATCTAACTAAATGAATATATGATAAGAAATTTATCGGCATATTACCTAAAGTTTATAGGGTTATAACTCAAAGTTTGAGGAAAGTTATCTATTTGCACCATGGTTAAGGGGCACAATAACATATTATGCTCCATTTGCAAAATAACCAACTAATTGACAACAAGAAGTTTATTTATCCAAAAAAAAAAATTGGTGGAATTTCTTGTCAAGTTTTCAAGGTCAAGGAGGTATTTGTACATGGTTCAAACTTTAAAGTTGAACGGTGTTTTGTATCATAACTAGCATTAACTCCCCCGCGCGTTGCGCGGGGAGCAGTTTTGTACGTAATTTATTGCGCTATACATTCTAATGCAAACACCACATCATTATATGTAGAGAAAACATAATATGACCCATAGAAACTAAGTACATTCAAATGCCTACACTCATTAGTTGGATCACACTAATGTATAGGATCATGGCATAGACAACGATGTCAACGTCAATTGCAATATTAAACGTGAAAGCTCATTTCTAAAGATCGTTAACATTGACATAACATAATGAAATAAACTCCAAGTCTAACAGGATAAAAGAAGAAAATTAAGTACTAACCAAAAGATCAAACTATGGTGCCAACTTTAATGCATGGCATTAACTACTCTCCGTGCTTCCACGTAAATATAACCAAACTGAATCAGTGGTGCAAATTCCTGAACACCTCCTTGTAAACGACATTTGTGGTGGTCCTACTATTACCATCCGGATTAGTAGGGACATATAATTTCAAGCCATCCATGCTTCTAACCCTTGATAATGCAACATATAATTGCCCATGTGTAAATACAGGCTTAGAAAGATATACCCCGACATGACGAAGAGACTGTCCTTGGCTTTTGTTGATAGTCATTGCAAAGCTAACATTAATTGGAAATTGCCTCCTTCGCATATGAAACGGCCATTTACTTTCAGAAGGGTTCATGTCCATCCTGTGAATTAAAACTTTCTGATTTGGCTTAGAACCATTCAATGTAATGGCTTCAATGACATTTTTGCCTAGCTTTGATATGCGTAGCCGAGTACCATTGCATAAGCCTGATCCTTGGTCTATATTCCTTAACAGCATAACAGGAGTTCCCACTTTCAACGTGAGCTTGTGGGGTGGCAAACCAGAGCTGGTTATAGTATTCAAGAATTCAGTTGTGTATAGATTGTCAAAGCTATCACTGTCATCTGTAGATTGACAAACAGAGTCAGAACTGAAAAATTCTTGAGAGTCACCAGGCAACAGAGCACACATATATTCATTGATTTTATTGACAGCCTCTATAGTGGGTGCCAATATTGCTCTATCATTGAAATATTCATTGTTTGAAATGTTGTCCACCAAATTTGTGTAGGTAGCTTGTATAATGGTCTCTATTGGGTTTTCAGAATCTGGTAGCAAGAATTGTTCTGGAATCTCAATATGATACATACCATCATGTGAATCACCTATATTCCCATCACCAACATCTAGAAGCCATTGACTAAACCATTGTTGCTGATTGATGTCAGTATTTGAAGATCCAGTAGTCAACCTCATGTTCTTTGTAAGGTGGAAGATGGTGCAATGATCCCATAAGAATGAAGATGAAATACATGCATTAACAATTGACGCCCTAGTACCTTTTGGTATCACTGGAAGAATTTGACGGAAGTCACCACCCATAATAATGCATTTCCCACCAAAAGGCAAATCTGAATGCATAATATCTTTGAGAGTACGATCAAACGCTTCTATGCAGTACCGTTAGACCATAGGAGCCTCATCCCATATGATTAACTTTGTGGATACAATTAAGTTTGCAAGCGCTGAGTTTTGTCTAATTGAGCACATTGAAAACTCAGTAATTTGTATTGGAATTGCAAACCGTGAATGAGCTGTTCTACCTGAAGGGAGTAAGGTTGCTGCAATCCCACTTGATGCAACAGTCAATACAATATCTCCTTTACCACGTAATGTACAAGTCAATGCATTCCACAAGAAAGTTTTCCCTGTACCACCATAGCCATGAACAAAGAAGAACCCTCCTGATGATGAGTGTAATGACATCATAACAGTATCAAATATCTTTTTCTGCTCATCTGTAAGAGAATTGTGCAATGTCGCAGCTTCATATTGAAGGGCAATTCGATCATAGCTCAATTCTTGTAATATGAGATTATTTGTAACATCAACAATTGGTGTTTCTTCTGGAGTTGGCAAGCTTGGATAGTCATTAAGGCTCTTACCATTATTCCTAAGCATAATATCAATCTCTTTCAAGGCAGCTTGTTCTTTGTCATAAGGAGATATTGAAAATTCTGAAAGGAACATGAATAATAAATCAGCATAACTCTACGAAGCATAACTTAAATAAACATATGGGTTAGAAAATTACTTACGTGAATAATTGGGATGATCATGCGGTATATACAGTAAATCCTCAGATAGGAGCTTCGAGCACTTCTTCCATACAGAGTCAGGATGTTGCAAGCAGCTACAAAGAAGCATTGTTACGAAAAGTTTCCTCAATGAAGTGCCGGTTGTAACCCCCTGCCTTAATTACCGTAATTAATATTCGATAATGCATAATAAAAAGGGATTTGAGACCGTCGGATAGCTCAAAGCGTATTAGAAGCAGTAAGACTTTACAAAATTTTCAAAACTTCTTTCCTATCCAGGTCTCGTTTTCATTTACCGAATATAATCACCTGTGCAGTTAATTTACATTCATAATATCAGAGTTCGTAATTTAAACCCCGGCAACCCCCGGGTTCATCTATATATATATATAGAGTTTCAACTCCTTGTTTAGGGATTACAACCAAATATTCAAACTAAATACATCTCCAAAATATAATACATTAATCCCTATCCAAAATGAATAAACCAACAAAACCATACTAATGTCCCTAAGAAAACTCTAACCACTCCGGGTCACGCGCTTCTCCTTGGAGCCAGTCGCCCTGTCTGAAAGGTTAGTTCAAAGGAAAGAATGAGATTCAAAAGAATCCCAGTAGTAACTAAGCAATTATACCACACATAAGCACATAGCATGTAAGCAAATCATCATGCAGCAGCAGCACATATCACACTCCAGCCTCCTCCCCTTTCTCCGCCGGGAAGGCACACTGCCTAACCCGAACCGTTGTTAGCTACTCAGGGACTATTGGCGTGGCAGTGCATACATATACAGCCATATAGCCCATAAGCTATCTGGCTTCACAAACGGCTCGTCAGCCTCACAAATCGCCTTTCGGCTCACAAATCAGCCTTTCGGCCCACATAATCACACCTCATCCTCATCCCCTTTCTCCGCCGGGAAGGCACACTGCCCAACCCGAACCGTTGTTAGCTACTCAGGGACTATTGGACTGACGGTGCTCACAAATATCCACATAAGTCGCAACATACGAACTTATTCACAAATCAATGATACTACGCACATACAATGCATCACATATGGTACGAAAGAAAAGTCACTACCTGATCCCTTCCTGATGTCTCTGGGCACAGTAGGCTCACGAGGATAGCAGATGTCAAATCCTATAATCAAAATAGGGACATTTGGTTAATTTCCTTTTCCAAGTTTTTACTTCAATAACACTCTAAGTTGGTATTCATTTGGACTCTTTAGATGGCCATTAACTGCCTAAACATATACCTAAAGGGTTGGGATAACTATCCCTAAAGATCACTCTTTAGAAAGCCAATCACTGAATTTTGACCCCTCACTCGCACCCCTCACTCGAGCACAGAAGGCCGTGCTCGAGCACAACTCCCACTCACTCGCGAGTGAGACGCAGGAAGTGCTTGCCCGAGAGCAACTCTCGCGACCATTCTACCCTCTCACTCGAGCACACATGCGAGTGAGGCCTGCGAGTGACAACCCGAGAGCATCTCTCAACATCTTCTTCCACCTTCACTCGAGCACAAATGCCTGTGCTCGAGCACTGACCCTCAGTGCTCGCGAGCACAAGCAGCGAGTGTCTGCCCGAGAGCACCCCAACTCCCAGGCAACAGACTCACTCGAGCACAACCCCAGTGCTCGCGAGTGATCACCCAATGCTCGCGAGTGCCAGGCGCACTCTTGACAAACACTCACGAGTGATACCCCGAGACGCTCACTCCCAGCACCAAAAAGGCACCCTCACTCGAGCACAACATGCTCACTCGAGCACGTTCTTCCTGTGCTCGAGTGAGTTCTTTTCTCACTCGAGAAATCACACCAGCAACCCAAAACGCAGCAACTGAGTTGATTTACCAGAATTCACCAATTGAATTCCAATGGTCCTAAAACTTGCACCATTACTTATTCTCACCCAAAACTTCATCACAAACTCATTGGTAACCCAAAATAACCCAAATTCAACTCAATCAACACACTCTCTCTCTCAATCATCAAACCACTCAAAAACCCATTCAACCAAATTCCTTCATTCAACTTCCAATCAATTTCAAATCACTCCCAAATGCCAAAACTGACCAAATGAATAGTGACCCACTAATCAATGCCTACCCTTCACTTAACATCATATTTAGGTCTAATTTCCAGATTTCTCATTAATTAAGCAAACATCTTGACATATATATCAAAATGCATTACAAACCTACCTCTTCAACTTGCTGAATTCAGAACTTGGATTCCTCAACTTTCAAATTCCTTCAATTGTCACACACCACCAATCCCAAGTCTGAAAACATGGAAGTATAGTTCTTCATCATTTGAACAACATTAAGGAAAGCAAAGTGAGCATTTAGAGTCAAATACTCACCTATAATTCAAGCCCTTACTTTCTCTTTCTTGCTTGCTCGCCGGAAATGGAAGAAATAGAGAGAGAATGAGTTGGTGAAAAGTGATGATCATTTGCTTCTCCTTTTCCCATGCAAAACCGACTAAGAGTGGAGAGTGAAAGAGAGTTTGAATATTTGACTCATCCAATGGCTCTTATTTAGCCACTTGGCATCATCTCCTTCCTCTTACCTTGATTTCACATAAACCCTTCCACACTTGATTCCACCCCTTGATCTTTCAATCTCAACCATTGATTAAGATTACTAAGGGTTTTCTCATCAACTACTAACCAGACGGTTGGTAAATTTACCATTTTACCCCTGATTAGTGCAATACACATCAAATCATTAATAATCACCTTCATATCACATTACACAATATATACTTCAAATATGCTTAATTAAAATTAATTACATCATTTGAAGTTATTATCCCTTAACTAAAATCCAGGATGTTACAATTCTCCCCCCGAAAATTTAATTTCGTCCTCGAAATTGCTATACAACTTGAGCCATAAACTCCGGATATCTTCTTCGTATATCTTCCTCCGCTTCCCAGGTTGCTTCTCTCGGAGTCATTCCCTTCCAGACCACTTTCACATATGGGATGCTTCGGTGTCTGAGCCGTCGCTCCTCTCGGTCAATGATCTGTTCTGGCTCCACCGCATATGTGAAATTATCCTGTAGCTCAACTTCCTCATATTCGACTATGTGAGATGGATCTGGTTGGTACTTCTTCAGTTGAGAAACGTGAAATACGTCGTGGAGTCTGCTCAAGCTTGGGGGTAGTGCTACTCGATATGCGACAGGTCCAATCCTCTCAAGGATTTCAAAGGGACCGATATACCTTGGGCTCAGCTTCTTTCTTTTGATAGCCCGTCCAATGCCCGTAACAGGAGATACTCTCAGAAATATGTGATCTCCAACCTCGAATTCTAGAGGTCGTCTCCTCTTGTCAGCGTAGCTTTTCTGTCGACTTTGCGCTGCAAGTAACCTCTTTCGAATAATCTGAATCTGTGCTGAGGTCTGATCAACCAAATCTGGTCCATATAGCTTCCTTTCGGATAGTTCATTCCAGCATAAAGGTGATTGACACCTCCTTCCATACAACGCTTCATACGGAGCCATCTGAATGCTCGCATGATAGCTATTGTTGTAGGCAAATTCCGCAAGTGGAAGAAAGCGATCCCAACTTCCTTTAAAGTCAATAACACAAGCTCGTAGCATATCTTCCAACGTCTGGATTGTCCTCTCTGATTGTCCATCCGTCTGGGGATGATAAGCCGTACTGAACCTCAACTGAGTTCCCAAGGCTTTATGCAACGCTTTCCAGAATCTCGAAGTAAATCGAGGATCTCGATCAGAAATGATATTCTTCGGAACGCCATGGAGTTTCACAATCTCATTAACATAAATCTCTGCTAGTTTATCAGGAGAATAACCAGCATTGATTGGTATGAAGTGGGCTGACTTCGTTAGCCGATCCACAATTACCCAGATCGCATCATAATTCCTGATCTTGGGCAACCCCGTCACAAGGTCCATGGTCACACTTTCCCATTTCCATTCTGGAATCTCGGGACTCTGGAGTAAACCAGGTGGTCTTTGGTGTTCAATCTTCACTTTCTGACACGTGAGGCATCTTGCCACATATTTGGTCACATCACTCTTCAAACCCGGCCACCAATACACAGATTTCAAGTTATGGTACATCTTGGTCATACCAGGATGAAGAGTATACCGGCTCTTGTGCGCCTCATCTAGAATCTTTAATCGCAACTCCGCTTGAAGTGGAACGTAGACCCTATTCTGATAACGAACTAATCCACAAGGCGACAAATCATAACCTGGAATTCCTCCTCGTTCAATCCGAGTCCGATTACGCTGTATCCAGTCATCTTGCCCCTGAGCTTCTTCAATCTCCGCTCCTAGATCACTTTCCCCCTGGGAAACAGTGTAATTGGCACAGATGATCTGGTTCGTCAGATTCAAATCACGAAAATCTTCAATCAATTTCTTCTCTCGTATCATCATAGCTGCAACGAATACGGTCTTTCGACTAAGAGCATCAGCGACTACATTTGCCTTACCCGGATGATATTTGATTTCCAGGTCGTAGTCCTTTAACAATTCCATCCAGCGACGCTGTCTCATATTCAATTCTTTCTGGTCGTACAGATACTTAAGGCTCTTGTGGTCGCAGTACAGTTCCACAGTCACACCATACAGGTAATGACGCCAAATCTTCAAAGCAAACACAATGGCCGCAAGCTCCAGATCATGAGTGGGATAATTCAATTCATGAGGTCTGAGCTGTCGAGAGGCGTAGGCCACCACACGTCCCTGCTGCATAAGGACACACCCTAATCCCTGCCCACTGGCATCAGAATACACAACATATGTCAAACTGGGATCGGGTAAAATCAACACTGGTGCCGACGTCAACCTCTCCTTCAGCTCCACAAAACAATTTTCACATTTATCGTCCCACACAAACGGCTGATCCTTTCTCGTGAGCTTGGTCATTGGTAACGCAATACGGGAGAAATTCTGAATGAATCTCCGATAGTACCCGGCAAGACCCAGAAAACTGCGTACTTCCGCCACAGATTCTGGCCTCTTCCAGTCTAGTACTGCTTCCACTTTACTGGGATCCACAGAGACCCCTTCTTGCGAGATAACATGGCCTAGAAATTTCACTTCCGATAGCCAAAACTCGCATTTACTCAACTTCGCATATAGTTGCTTTTCACGCAAAATATTCAATACAACTCTCAAATGATGCTCATGCTCTTCCATATTCTTGGAATATATCAGAATGTCATCGATAAACACAACAACAAACTGATCCAAATATTGCCGAAAGATACGGTTCATGTAATCCATGAAAACCGCAGGCGCATTGGTTAGCCCAAATGGCATCACCAGAAACTCATAATGACCATACCGAGTCCTGAAAGCAGTCTTTGGAACATCTTCTGCTTTCACTCGCAGCTGATGATACCCTGACCTTAGATCAATCTTTGAGAATACACATGAACCAGAAAGTTGATCTAAAAGGTCATCAATTCGAGGAAGTGGGTACTTGTTCTTGATTGTAACTTTGTTCAATTCTCTGTAATCAATACATAGTCGAAGACTCCCATCCTTCTTCTTAACAAACAGTACTGGAGCTCCCCAAGGCGATACACTGGGTCTAATGAACCCTTTTTCAAGCAGATCTTCTATCTGTTTCTTTAACTCCGCCATTTCGTTTGGGGCCATACGATATGGGGCTTTTGAAATAGAACCTGCTCCAGGTACAATGTCAATCGGGAACTGGACTTCCCTCTCAGGAGGCAATCCGCTAAGGTCATCCGGAAACACCTCCGGGAATTTACTTACCACGGGTATTTTACTCAACATTTCTTCGGTTTCCCTTTGTATAGAGAAAAACACCATATACCCCTGGCAACCCTTCTCAATATATCTCTCAGCTTTGGCCGTAGAAAGGAAATTCATACTGGTACCTACAGCTTCAGCCCTCTGAGAAACAGGATATACTATCCTTTTGTTCCCGCAATCAAGCAATACGTTATTTGCCGTTAACCAATTAAGACCCAAAATGACTTCCATTTGGTAAAGCGGCAAACAAATCAAGTCTACAACAGACTGATGCCCTTCCACAGATATGACGCAATTCAGACAAACTTCTGTGGTCAAGGCCTTAATACCCATCGGAGTCGACACTACCAAATCGAATGGTAACTTATGCACATGCATACCCAGGCGTTTCACACAATCATACGCAATAAAGGAATGACTGGCACCCGAGTCGAACAATGCTTGCAACAAATAACCATTTAGAGAGATTTTACCTTGTATCAACTCAGGAGATCTACGAGCCTCCTCATGGGTCATTGCAAACACTCGACCCTGAGTCTTCGGCCTTTGCTCGGCTTTCGGTTGCTGACAATCTCTAGCAAGATGTCCTGGCCGTTTACAGTTGAAACAAACCATCTCTCCCTGACAGTTCTGGCCATAATGTGCTTTGTTGCAGCGACGACATCTCCATTCGGTCGCAAATCTCTGAGGTTCACGACCTCCAGGCTGATAGGGCTTCTTATCACCGCCCCGATACGAAGAAGATCCTTGGCCTTTCCGCTTCTGGGGAACGTTGCCTTTGCTAGGCTCACTGCGGTGGCCAGTAGCCTTGGTAGGATGCAATTCTCTTAGGTTGTTCTCCGTGATTCGACATTGCTCCACTGCCTTATTGAACTTCTTGAATCGGTGAGTAACCAGCCGCTTCCGCAACTCTCGCCTCAGACCGCGAATGAGCATATCTGAGCTCCATTCTCCGTCATCCTTGTACCGGAGATAGGAGGAATACCGGGACAAACGGATGAATCGGGACAAATAGTCATCGAAGCTCTCCATGTCCCCTTGCCTAATGTTGAGGAATTCTGTCTCCTTTTCAAGCTGAACTGACTTCGGAAAGTACTTCTCGTTGAATTCTTGTAGGAACAACTCCCAAGTCAGTGGCACATTTCCGCTCTTCAATGTTAGGGCGATATTCCGCCACCAACGATCCGCATCACCCTCGAGTTTATAGACCGCCAACCGTGGCTTCACATCATCCGGACACCCGAGGACCTCAAATATCTTCTCCAAACGATACAGCCAATCTTCTGCCACTTGTGGATCAAACCTCCCTCTGAACGCCGGAGGCAGATGTTTGCAGAATCTTGTGACCCAAAACTGCAGGTCTTTTTCCTCTCTAGGCGGCATCCCGTGAGATTCTTGATTCAAAGCAACATGAGGTGGAGACTCCTGAGGTCGTGCTGACCCCTCAGCAGTATCTTCATAGCGGGTCTCTTCTTGAGTTTCCTCCGGTGTGGACTGAACCGGAACTTCCTTATTCTTCGCCTTCTCCGCTCTGAGCTCGTCTCTCAGCTCAGTGATCATGTCCCGCTGATCCTTTATCAGACCCATTAATTCATGCATTGGATCCGGTGGATTTTCATTATCAACCTCCACCACAGGGTCTGCACGCGGAATTTTGGGGCGTCCTCTAGTCTTCTTCATTCTACAAATAGCTTACCCCATTATTTAAGCAGAGACAGTATGCACATATAGTCACCAAACTCATATATAATCCATATCAATAAACACACATGTGCATACACATCAATCATTAACAAACAATCCTCTATCCCTAGAACCAACTAAGGGATCTATCCTAGCAACCTCTACCCTTGCCAGGAACTACAGCTCTGATACCAAAATGTAACCCCCTGCCTTAATTACCGTAATTAATATTCGATAATGCATAATAAAAAGGGATTTGAGACCGTCGGATAGCTCAAAGCGTATTAGAAGCAGTAAGACTTTACAAAATTTTCAAAACTTCTTTCCTATCCAGGTCTCGTTTTCATTTACCGAATATAATCACCTGTGCAGTTAATTTACATTCATAATATCAGAGTTCGTAATTTAAACCCCGGCAACCCCCGGGTTCATCTATATATATATATAGAGTTTCAACTCCTTGTTTAGGGATTACAACCAAATATTCAAACTAAATACATCTCCAAAATATAATACATTAATCCCTATCCAAAATGAATAAACCAACAAAACCATACTAATGTCCCTAAGAAAACTCTAACCACTCCGGGTCACGCGCTTCTCCTTGGAGCCAGTCGCCCTGTCTGAAAGGTTAGTTCAAAGGAAAGAATGAGATTCAAAAGAATCCCAGTAGTAACTAAGCAATTATACCACACATAAGCACATAGCATGTAAGCAAATCATCATGCAGCAGCAGCACATATCACACTCCAGCCTCCTCCCCTTTCTCCGCCGGGAAGGCACACTGCCTAACCCGAACCGTTGTTAGCTACTCAGGGACTATTGGCGTGGCAGTGCATACATATACAGCCATATAGCCCATAAGCTATCTGGCTTCACAAACGGCTCGTCAGCCTCACAAATCGCCTTTCGGCTCACAAATCAGCCTTTCGGCCCACATAATCACACCTCATCCTCATCCCCTTTCTCCGCCGGGAAGGCACACTGCCCAACCCGAACCGTTGTTAGCTACTCAGGGACTATTGGACTGACGGTGCTCACAAATATCCACATAAGTCGCAACATACGAACTTATTCACAAATCAATGATACTACGCACATACAATGCATCACATATGGTACGAAAGAAAAGTCACTACCTGATCCCTTCCTGATGTCTCTGGGCACAGTAGGCTCACGAGGATAGCAGATGTCAAATCCTATAATCAAAATAGGGACATTTGGTTAATTTCCTTTTCCAAGTTTTTACTTCAATAACACTCTAAGTTGGTATTCATTTGGACTCTTTAGATGGCCATTAACTGCCTAAACATATACCTAAAGGGTTGGGATAACTATCCCTAAAGATCACTCTTTAGAAAGCCAATCACTGAATTTTGACCCCTCACTCGCACCCCTCACTCGAGCACAGAAGGCCGTGCTCGAGCACAACTCCCACTCACTCGCGAGTGAGACGCAGGAAGTGCTTGCCCGAGAGCAACTCTCGCGACCATTCTACCCTCTCACTCGAGCACACATGCGAGTGAGGCCTGCGAGTGACAACCCGAGAGCATCTCTCAACATCTTCTTCCACCTTCACTCGAGCACAAATGCCTGTGCTCGAGCACTGACCCTCAGTGCTCGCGAGCACAAGCAGCGAGTGTCTGCCCGAGAGCACCCCAACTCCCAGGCAACAGACTCACTCGAGCACAACCCCAGTGCTCGCGAGTGATCACCCAATGCTCGCGAGTGCCAGGCGCACTCTTGACAAACACTCACGAGTGATACCCCGAGACGCTCACTCCCAGCACCAAAAAGGCACCCTCACTCGAGCACAACATGCTCACTCGAGCACGTTCTTCCTGTGCTCGAGTGAGTTCTTTTCTCACTCGAGAAATCACACCAGCAACCCAAAACGCAGCAACTGAGTTGATTTACCAGAATTCACCAATTGAATTCCAATGGTCCTAAAACTTGCACCATTACTTATTCTCACCCAAAACTTCATCACAAACTCATTGGTAACCCAAAATAACCCAAATTCAACTCAATCAACACACTCTCTCTCTCAATCATCAAACCACTCAAAAACCCATTCAACCAAATTCCTTCATTCAACTTCCAATCAATTTCAAATCACTCCCAAATGCCAAAACTGACCAAATGAATAGTGACCCACTAATCAATGCCTACCCTTCACTTAACATCATATTTAGGTCTAATTTCCAGATTTCTCATTAATTAAGCAAACATCTTGACATATATATCAAAATGCATTACAAACCTACCTCTTCAACTTGCTGAATTCAGAACTTGGATTCCTCAACTTTCAAATTCCTTCAATTGTCACACACCACCAATCCCAAGTCTGAAAACATGGAAGTATAGTTCTTCATCATTTGAACAACATTAAGGAAAGCAAAGTGAGCATTTAGAGTCAAATACTCACCTATAATTCAAGCCCTTACTTTCTCTTTCTTGCTTGCTCGCCGGAAATGGAAGAAATAGAGAGAGAATGAGTTGGTGAAAAGTGATGATCATTTGCTTCTCCTTTTCCCATGCAAAACCGACTAAGAGTGGAGAGTGAAAGAGAGTTTGAATATTTGACTCATCCAATGGCTCTTATTTAGCCACTTGGCATCATCTCCTTCCTCTTACCTTGATTTCACATAAACCCTTCCACACTTGATTCCACCCCTTGATCTTTCAATCTCAACCATTGATTAAGATTACTAAGGGTTTTCTCATCAACTACTAACCAGACGGTTGGTAAATTTACCATTTTACCCCTGATTAGTGCAATACACATCAAATCATTAATAATCACCTTCATATCACATTACACAATATATACTTCAAATATGCTTAATTAAAATTAATTACATCATTTGAAGTTATTATCCCTTAACTAAAATCCAGGATGTTACACCGGTTGCCCACGTAGATGCTTCTTCAATGGCATTTATATATTCTTTATCATCATCCAATAGACCTAAAGCATCACATGCCTCTTTGAAAGTGTCATATGTGACTCCCTCAACAGTCTTGATGTCATCAAATGATGTTGGTCCTCTTACTTTTGTTAGTAAAATCCGCAAGTAGTACAACTCTCCAGTGCTTGGAGTTGCATTTGCAATCCTACCTACACTAAATCCTTTCTGTCTACGTTTCCATTTTCGCTCATTCCTTTGATAGACATAGTGTTGTGGGAACTCAGCATAGGTAAGGCCAGCTGCAAATGTATCTTCATCATTGATTTTCATCCAAGATAAGAATTGTGATTCACAGACTCTTGGGTTGTCTAATAGCTCTGAAACATCATCAGTATTGTTGTAAATTACGTACTGTTGATTTGGAAGGTGGAAACTTAACCTTTCAACTGCCGGATATCTGTGGTGAATGTCAAATCCGAAGATTCGCCATGCAGCTTCACATGCAGATATGTACCTAAAGTTATAATACTGTTGAATCTCATCAACAATTGTCTCACTATTTCCATTCCCACTTTTGTCAAATATCCCAGCTACAACCCTATCATTGCCTTTACTTATGTACTTAAAAAGATACTTGATCGCAGTTGATTGGTTACATTTTTCAACATTGATATGAGCTTGAAACATGGCCAGTAGTAAAGGATTGTAAGGGACAACAAAGCGATTATCTAAAGGTATACCTTTAATTTCAATGAATTTACCATCATCTCTTCTTCGGTAAGTAGGATAACCTTCCTCATCAACAATTGTATTTTGATTGAATTTCTTGGGAAAATGCTTGCTGCACTTGTTGTCATTCATACATGGTGACTTAGGATTGCATCTTCCACAGGGACCATGAATCATGAATTTTTTGACCAAATCATACAGTAGAGGTGATGAAACCTTGTCTGGTATTTCTGCAGTAATAACTTTATCTATGGCTTCAGATGTTAAAATCTTTTCACTCCTTTCAAGGAATAGGAGTATGTGAGCATGTGGCAAACCTCGCTTTTGGAACTCAATGGTGTACACTTCTGAAAAAAACATGTGCAAATCATCAGACATGAGAAATATAGGTTGAGATAATAAGTTGATCATGACAGTAACAAAGGCTACAATTGTTTGTTGGTAATATATATATTTTATATATAGATAAGGAACTGGATATCTTACCTGCCCGTATTGTTCCAAACAATTTCTGCTCTTTTATAACTTTCATGAGTGATTGTAACTTTATCTTGAAGAATCTTGAAAGAATGTCAGGCCTATCTGAAGCATTTATTGAATGGTCTTTACAGTATCTTGCTATTTCAGGCCATGCTGGATTACATGTGAAAGTTAAGAAGATATCTGGGTAGCCAGCCCATCGACATATGGCCATAGCATCTTGGTAATTTTGAAGCATATATCTAGCTCCGCCTGTAAATGTAGACGGTAGAATGATCCTTTTTCCAGTTGATGTAGCATTTGTTTCACCTCTGAGAACAGCCTCAGAAAGCCCTTGGTATAAATCAGCCCTCAATTCTTTCTGATGTGTTCTAATCCAAATTAATCGTTGAGCTTCAATCATTGTGTACCCGTCAACTATGAATTGTTGAAGCAATCTAGAGGCATGTAGCAATGTAGATATCTCATTCTCTCTGTTCATTAGCCTGAATGCAAAAAATTCCCTCATGCTTAATCTCTTCTTTTTCTTAGTTGTGTTGAGAGTCTCTTCTCTGTGTTGAATGTCATCCCTATAACTATCTTCACCGTAAGGGAATAAAATTGGATATTGGAGTGGTAAATAGGAAGGAAGTAATTCATGGATCCGTTGTGGGAAGCCTGAATGTTCTCTAACTATTATGTCTCTTACATTGAATTCCATGTCTATGTCACCAAGAATTAATGCAGCTACTTCTGAAGCAGTTGGCGTGTTATAAGTCCTTCCATCATGTTGTCTGGTACTGACCAGGCAGAGTTTCAACTCATTTGATCGCTTGTTCTTTAACATGTCTGAAGCAAAACGATATTGTTTCACGTAAGGATTGACTTCATCCAACATTTCCTTGATATCCGTGACAATGTTTGTATCAATTGTTGACTCCTTTTGATGCTTGCTAGAAGGAGATATGAACCCATGTTAGTATATGCCTTACTGCAAAGATTCAAAAGTTGGACAAAGTTGAATTAAAAATTACCTGACTGCTTCAATTCGGTTCCTCACCTCATTCTCTGTATCAAAAATGTACAACTGTGAGTAAACGGGACGTGAACCTTCATTAGGCAATAAACTCCCTATGCTATGGTGGTTCTGACCTGATAGAACAAAACAGTATGGACCACAACCAGTGTTCTTGGAATGATCAATCTTGCCTCCCATGGAAGTAAATGAGAACATGTTGTTATACTGTCTTATATTTACATTGAATTTTATTGCCTCCGAGGTGTTCTTTTCAAGGAAGAGTTTTTGCAGTACAGGTGGAGGTGGCTTCATGTATGGCAAGACAACTTTCCCATGGAGGCAACACATATTGAATGAGTTGGGAACCCTTTTCTTGTTATCCTTTTTAGCTCTTTCATTATACCAAAAAGAAGCATGGCAGTATTTGCAGGTATATGTCGGATGACCTTCATCTATATAGGCTGTACAACACCAAGGTGGATAAGATATTTTAAACATTTTTAAAGCATTAGACAGATAAATAGCAGTAGTACTAAACGGATCTGTATTTTAAAATGACTACACACATATATTACTGGAAGAGAAGAAGGGTATTTCTTTAAAGGAAACATTCATTCAATACTGATATTAGTAAGGAAGCAATTATTACAAGGTACAAATTCGTAGGAATTTTTGCTACTTAACCCTATATGTTCAAAAACAAATTAGTATTTTTTTTCTCCATATTATTTTTGAGTATCCCTTGTAATATTAGAATGTAGTTCGTTTCAAAAGCACGCATTGATGAATTATTACATTATCAGACAAGAGCAATGAGGTTTAATGTTCTTTTTTAAGTTTGAAGGAACTTAATTGGATGTAACTTATTAAAAAGCCTAAAGGATTGAAGGAGTACTTTTCCCTATATTAAAGGAAATCATCGTGTACTAACAGTAGTAATTTATGACACATTGTAGAAGGATTCTGTTGGACCACAAAATACCTACCTTCAAGCTCAACTCTGTCACCTGCAGCTATGGCGCTGAGATAATTGGCTGGATGATTGTGGTCTGCTATTTCATGATCGGCCTCATCTGTTTTGATTCTACATGTCAGTTCACAATGTACAAGCAAAGTTGAATTTGCTACCGATTAAATCAAATTTGAAAGATGTTAAATTACATGGCTCTTCCTCATCACTTGATGATAAATCCCCATGGATATCTTCATCATTGTAATCCAAATTAATCTGGATATGTCTATAATGTTTACCATCAACTGCAAGTAAAAGCAAAAGAATGTCAACACCATTCAGTGCAAAGATTGTTATAATCTGCATAGTTATTTAACAAATCATCATTTTAAGTCAAGCTATTGCCATTGCATGTCTTCCAAACATGTACCTGTGTAGTTTGGTGCGTTTGGACGGATTATGAGGCTTGGAATAGTTTCTTCAGTATTGCAACTTGGGAGGAACTCTTGTCTATAATGGTCACTCATATTACTGGTCCCTATTCCACAAAATAATATGATATCAATATCAAAATGATTAGAATTACCAACTGTGTAGCTCTATGAATCAATATCTGGATCATCAAAAAAGAGCTACACACCTGGACAGCTGACAAGACTACTGGATTCTGGTAGAGTGGAACAGTTTTTAGGACCATTATTGCATCTTTTCTGTGCTGGTCTCTTTTCCCTGTCCTTAGTAGTCAGTTGTCTTTTCATTTTACCACTGTTACGCTTGGAATCATGTTCAGCTGATCGAGAAAAAAAACAGATTAAGGGAATAATGTCAGATCCTGTTATATGTGCATGCATTTGGTCCACATGAGCCAACCATTATTGTAATAGAATTTCACAACTTAAAGCAAAAGTGAAAGGAGTAAAGAGTGAAAAATTCAATAGATAATCATTGCCATGGGATACCTGTTTGTTCTTCTACTAAGTTACTCCTCTGATTAGTAATATTGGTGTAGTGATATATTTCCCTTCTCTGATTAACTGAAAGCAGTTCTAGTTGCTGCCTTGTTTCTGCTAGCATATATACATTGAACCTTCTAGGATTTAAATAGGGCCCTAATATTAGAAGTAAACGTTGGACAAAAGAAAGGGCAGAGGAGTAACTGACCTGAAGTTGTGGAGGGAATACTGCTAAGCGTAGATGAACATGTGGAATTAACAACCTGTTGACGTACTGATTTCTTTATTGGTCTTTCTGGTTCAGCATTACACATTAGGGCCTTTAGTCTTCCACTTCTTCGCTTGAACACTTGGTCTACAGGTTCTTCAAATATCTTTTGTTGTGCACAAAATGTCCCTCCATTTGAGTTTCAGCACACTGATTTTTTTTCTGAAATACAACAGAACATGACATTTAACTCAAGAATCCACATGTCCTATCTTTTGGAAATATAATTAAGCTAGAAGATGAAGTTCCTACATTAAGTATTACTTCATACCTGAGGCAGAACCACGTGGAAAACGATTTACCAAGTTCGAAGACACATGTGTTATGTCTTGCAAAATGCCTCTTTTCCTTCCATTTTTTCCTAAGCACGCACTTCTTTCTGGGCTTACCACTGCAGAAGGTTGAGTATGTGTAGCCGAAGATGCAATTTGATTTTGCAAACCAGATGAACTTCCTTCTGGTGACCCAATACATCTAGGTGGAGTTAAATCAGTCATGATGCATCAAAAGGTTTGTGATTAACTGCTTCCTGAGTTAAGGTATACAAAGAAATCACCACAGTAACCATTGACACGTAAAGATTCTAGCTTCTGATGTACAAAAAAAGTAAGAATTCATGGCAGTAATGGAATATACAATTTCATGGTTATTTAGTAATATGATAGGAATGCAAAGTAAATCCATCCAACTAATGAGAATCTTATCACCTCAAATATTGCACTGGAACTCAATGATTGATCTGTAGCCATATATTAAGTTGTAGAAGTTGATACTGTTGAAGTATTATAATTGTCATGGTAATCTCCAGAATTCTAAACTGCTCTCATATAGAATTTCGGTTCTTCAGAGAGGATGGATAATTAGTCTAAGCTGGGAGAAGGAAAGCATAAAACGTGTTTGAAGGGTCTCTTCTCCAAATGTCGATGTTAGTAATCAGCAAGACAATGACAGCACAGTTTTCTGGTCACTACTTTCTGGATCCAGAACTTTGTTTTTTTCCTAAAAATTTGCAGTCACCAAGAGTAGACTCTGTATTCTTTTTTTCCTTCACAGTGAAAGCATCTTTGACTCCCTCAGTGTGTATGTAAGACTGAAAGTGACAATTAACAGTATGTATCATATAAAACAAAATTAGTCTCTATCACAAATATGAGGACTGAAAAATTCTACTATTGTCATATAAGAGGAATGTATTAGTTATCATGCCAATTGACACAATCAGTATATGCTGAAACAAACAAAAGTCAGTTGTAAACGTTTCATTTCATGTTGAACTTGAAGAATGTAGTCACTTGGTTTTTTACTCACAATTAAGTTGATCAATGTTTGACTATCTTCTGTCACACTTAATCACTGTTAAGTACTGTTGTTGGACGAGTAATGGAGAAGATAATTGTGTACTTTGTCATAGTTAAACTTAATTTCACTGTAATGCAGACTGTGGTGATTTAAGAAAACGGGTAAGGAAAGGTTTAATGCAATTACTGCAGTACTACACAGACGTCTAAGCTACAGGCAAGCTTAAGTTATCAAGTACCTAAGAGACGATGTATATTGTTTCCATTATATTTCAATGAAGGACGTGTAATCATGAATTTTGACGGATTGTAATCAAGTCTGTCTAATTATAATCGTATGGGTATAACGAAGTTATCATGGTAATTGTATGATTATAAAGGAGGCTGCAAGCTTAAAATGAACTCTCTATGTTATTTGTGCCATTGAATGGTCACCATGAAATCTGCATACTTATAATAGACAGGTTTTATAGTTTTCTTGCTTCCATGAAGGCTATGGTCGTATATTGGCATGCTCGCTTAAGTGCAATCTATCAGTTCCACTTTGTTACAATTTGTTAAAATATTCGTTTTATAGGATTTGAGGGTATTTTGGTGGCTTTGTTTTAACTTTGACCTCATTAGTTAGTATTTGGATCAGTAGCGAGCATGTAGGTTTGTCTTGTTTCAGAAGATGGAATTGTAAATGAAACAGCAATCACCAGTTGAATAAGTAGTACAGAAACAAACATCAAGGAAACCGCTATCCCTAATAAGCATGGAAGTGAAAGTGCCTGGCAGCCTATGAAACATTAACCATAAACTGAAATGAAGAGAAAGCTTGAGGAAGAATTCAGACGACCATAACTGAGCCTGAAGTCTATGGGATTAATCCCCTAAAATCCTAATGACCAACTAAGGCAAACGAAATAAGAGAAAAGCTTAAACATAAGGTTGAGGTGCTGGTTGTTAATGAATGACTAGAACAGCAGCTTGAGATACATAATCTCTTGCGCAGTGGGAGCTACTTCTCTTGCTTAACAGCCTTCAACAAAGGTTCATCACTTGCTAGCTTTATGGTTGTTGATTGGTGTTCCTGGGAGCTTGACTCAGCTATATTAACATTTCTCTTCAAGTAACACCTCCTTTTCCCTTTTGATATGGTTGGAGCAACATTCTTCATTGATTGAGACAATGGATTGTTTACTGAATCAGGGCTTCCTTCATTTATTGGGACAGATATGGGAGTGACAATGGCAGCAGCATTACTTCCTTCCTCCGAAGTCATCTGGTAAATATTTTACAAATAAATAAGCAAATTAGCTCAGATAAAAGTTGTAACTGTCAAGTTTAGAGGCACATTAAGCACAGGCACACCTCACTGACTTGATTTGCTAGGCTATCTGTTTGAAGGTCGTCCTAAAATTGTATTATTGAAACTGGGTAAGTCAAAGGAACTTAAAAAAATCGCATAATGGACTGAATCATTACCATCGTATGGGTTAACGATAATTCTGTAATATATGTGTGGCTACCTGATTAACTACTCCATTGAAATCATTTTCCAAGTTCTCACATACAGTAAATTGAAGGACAGATATACTGGATCCTGTGTGCTTGGAATTAAAATCATTAAGCTTCAACTTAAGCAGCATAGTCTTCCCCACAACTAAGTCACACTCATGAGGAAAGTCATATTCACGATCATCCTGAAAGGGAAAAAGAGGCGGTGATCTTCAACAGAGTAATTAACACTGACATAAATTGGGTAATATCACTCTTGTAGGTTTATTATTCATGCCTCCTTCAGAATCATCTTCAACTCAGCAACAGATTTGCCCAGCAGTTCAACACCAAGCTTATCCCAGAAAACTACAGAAGCTACTCCAGATTCATCAGCAATCGTATAGTGAACTTTAATCCTGCATGTCAGTTATAATATCAACGTCAGGATCATGGCTGGCGCCAGAAAAAACTGACAACATCAAATCATTAACTATACTTCGGTTCAATTGATTCTGGCTTCTTCTTGCACCCAGGACAGATCAATGATTCTCCTTCCTCTCTAAGCTTTGATGAGCACTTCCCACACCCATCATAAACCCATCCATGTCGGGTCTCCAATTTTTGCATTTTACAATTCACGATAAAAGTCTGACCCTGTTGAAGTAAAGAAAAGGAACATATATGTCACAGTTAGAGAACTTGTAATCAATAAAAGCATACATATAAGCTGATATGTTTTGCATACAATCTTTTGATCAGGGATGTGGGATATCAAAATCTTGTTGTTGTTCGATAGTAGGCTTGAATTGGACAGCTGGCTGGACTAGTTTGGCATGAGTTGGCTGATATTGGGGGTTGCAAACGAATCACGGTTGGCACTATCAATGTAAAAAGAGACATATAAACATTAAGTTTATTTGCTGGTATAGCATATCGTTGGACATTAAGCTAATATCATGCATATAGGAGTTGATGTGACCTTTCAATGAGTTCTTTGACCTCTTTGATTGCAGGATTGAAAAGGACTCTAGTAGCACTAAAAGAGCTACAAATTTGCGGCCTACCTGAGAATGGGAGCAAACATATCAATTTCCTATTTGACTTACAGTGAAGCATGACTGAAATCTCATAACTGTAAGCCAGGGTATGATTTGAAGGAATCATCAATTGTAGTCAGAAGCATGTATGCAATGCTACCTTCATCCGAAAAAGCTATCCTCACAAGATTCAAAACAACCACAACTGGTGTTTCCATATTCTCCAATTGTGACATATATGCATTGGTTGAGCATTCATCAAATAAAACACATTCAATGTCATTGTTCCTGAGCATCCATAAAAGTTTAATGTGAAAACATAGTTTTTCATTATGATGAACTCAGCAAACCAGAAGAAAAACATATAAGTGAAGCTTTAGGAAAATTCCTACTCAATATCAGTGAGAACCATTCTGAGCTTGTTCTTTGTTTCATTGTCTCTACGAAATTCTTCTAGTGACCCAATAGATCTAACAAATGCAATGACATCTGGATAATAACATTAAGTAGTCATAAGACCACTTGGACAACAGCAATAACTTGGAAGGCACAGTTATGTAACAACATCAGATTAGTCAAGCATTTATTTATTCATGATCAAATGTAGTACCAATCAAGTAGTCAGCAAATTTTCGTTCTTGACTCTGGAGTATTTCAGTGATGGGATAAAAGGTGTAAGGATGGAGAGGAACATCTGCAGTTTGGTGCTTGACAAAGGTTTGCTGAGTGAAGTTTATTTTGAAGGGGTGGTTGGTGGCTCTGTACGGACTTGAGTTTTGAGAAACCAAGAAGTTGGCAATGAAGTAAGTGTTTCCTTCGGTCAAGGCTTCTCTAAATCTGGCATGAAGGTTCTTTGGGATCACACTTGCCTGGACTTTAGTACCCTGCAAACAGCAAGAAAAAATGAAAGGTTGATAAGAACAATAGTACAAGAGTTTTAAGTTTGAAAAAATTCGGATCTGACTGTGAACAGTCAAGGAAGTGTATAACATATTGATTCCAAGCATGAATCATTCCAAAAAACTGACCTCCTGATCAACTAAAATCATGCTAAGGCAGAACAAATCAGATGGTGAATTTTTTTGGTATACATTCCATCTCCTAAAGACTCTAACAACAACACTCCATCTCTCTGTTCCATCATGTAACTGTTTAAGCATTGAATGAGGGGCCATGGGTGCAAACACAAGAAATAGATATAGATGAGAACTCAGTGATCTAAGAGAGGATACTCTGGAGATGGACACTTGACTGGCTTAAGAAAGGCTGAAGGACAATTTATAGGCTTCAACGACCTGAAAGCATCACACTTAGGGGCAAGTTCAAAAACTGGTTTGAATCAATAAAATTGATTTTTTGGACTCCTTTACTATATTGGCGCCAGTTTCAAACTTATATTTTCACATTGGTATATGACAAATGCAGATTTGAGGCATTTTAATTAGTGGCCATAGTATTGGTTCAACCAGCGGATTTTGCTCGCAGGCCAAATTCCATATCATGTTTCAGGAAACTGGTGCTGACAGGCCAGAAAACAGAAGCAAATTTAGGAACCAAAAGCATGAAAAACATTATTAATGGCCTGGACATGAAATCATCTGTCAAGATATGTGCAGGTCCATGCACACTTGGCGGCAAGTTCAAGGACCAAGTTTGGATCAATGAAATTGATTTTTTGAACACTTAAGTTAATTGGCACCAGTTTCAAAGGAATCTTTTCACAGTAGCAGATTTTAGGCATTGAATGAGGGGTCATATTAATGGTTTGAATCAAATTTCGATCTAGGAATAAGTTCAAGCAAACCTGGTCTATTGCAGCTGTACTGTAAGTGATTCAATAAAAAGAAATGGTCAGAATTACATCAAACTGTGGTAAGTAAAACTCAGAACTTGTGCATACTATTCAAATGTTAAGAGAAAAGTGAAGGTGCCTTACATATTATGGCTAACGGGAGTCCAGAGAAGGGAAACTGGTCAAAGAAGGGTAAGATTGCATGTTTTAGGAAATTGATGCAGACAGGCAAAAAAAGATACGCAGCATTAGGAACCAGCCTTATAAAAGACATTATTAATGGCCTGCGGATGCAAGCATCTGTCAATATATGTGCAGGTCCATGCATACCATAGGTCAAAGCATATTTTCATGTTTAACTGAAAACTACTTTATTGTTCACGCAAAAAAGTAACAAACAATGACAGATACGGCACGTAGCAAATGGAAATACAATGACATCACATCCAACCCACGGCAACTGAAAGGGATGTATCAGGGTATTGTTGGTTAAACTGGTTGGAAGTCAATGAAACAACAAAAGGAATTTTTTAAAATTGAATCAATCTTGTTCATTTTCAAAATGAAAGTATGTGTTAATGTTTCGGTAATGGCTTTGAGTCAACATGGGCAACAGCTGTGCACAGTCAGCAAACAGTTGTCATAAGAGGACTGATGTATCCTTTGCATGTTTTTGTCACTCAAGGCCAAACGCATGGCATAAGCAGATAAAGTAGACTACGGGAACAGGTCCAAATTGGGTGCTGGTTATTAACCATCAGACATGACTTCAAGCCTTGCCATCTGACTTACGGACATTAACCACTGTGTAATGCATAAAAGTTTATTATGCTTATTAAACAACCTATAGTTGAAGTGATTAAAAATAGCCGTGTCCAATGTAAACACAGAAATTAATCATGAAGTTAAATGCGAGTTACAGGATTAAAATAGGTTCTATATAATGTTTACAGGATGGAACAGGACTTTGCGTGTTTGGAGGGAAAGTGGGGTTCGTAGTCTTCATATTACATGCGGACCTCTGAATTCCCTTTGACTCCAATTTTTCCAGCACCATAATGTTTTAAGTTCACCTTCTGATTTATTACTTCTTGGTTCAAGCAAGTTTCCACATTTGTTTACATCAGGTTTATTGTTGTCCGGGTTATGTTTTATTTAAGTAACTTCCTTCCATTTCAAAGTTTGTATGTTAAGTTTGCTTAAGTTTCTACCACCAAGTTTTTAAACTTGTGTAGTCACAATAGTACACGTTAAGCCACTATGGAGGTTCAAGTTCTTCCCTCTCACTGTTTCATAAAAAAACGAACAACGAAGAACTACATCAGAATCATGTTCTGACTCCAAAAGACTACAACAATGTAGATATTTGATTTATAAGACTTAAAGAGTACATCATCTCACACCCCTCAAACTACAATCATGTAAACTACACTGATTGTGCTGAGCCTCCAGTATTCAGTGCCATCGCAAGCTACCATGAACTCCAAATCTGCACTCGAAATGTGACAGAACATCATCCAACACCTTCATATCGGTCTCTGCTGAGACCTGCGAAAAGCATTACAAAAATCTGAGTGTTGTCTAATACTACATAAGAACAGGCATTACTACAAAAAGATGAGTGTTGTCTAATACTACAAAAATATGAGTGTTGTCTAATGACTACCTCATCGTGGAGGAAGAAAGCTTCCATGGAAACAGTCTCCAGGCCAGTGTTTGTTAACGAAACAAAGGAACTACAAAACGCATGAAATATTACACGGTCAAGCTTGAATAAGATGCTACTTTTGAGAACTCCACAGTGCAGGTCCTCCATGGAAGCTCCAATCTCCACACTGCCACTTATGAGAAACTGTGTCTTGCACCGTGTTCCTGGACCTTAAAGTAAAAAAACCCACCATTAGTAGAAAGTTGGCACAACGTAACACAAGTACAGCATAGTAACCTAACAAACCAAACAGGGGCTCCATTTCAAGCATGGACCAATATGATAACCAACAAACTTGAGCTTTCGTTCCTTGGAACTAACCTAGCATGGACATCTGCGTCAACCTCCAAAATATGTCAGGCGTTCCACCATACATAATATGACATCGACCCGAACGAAGCCAAGCCATCGCGTCAAGGTACATTTTTAACAAACTCCTCATTAGGCCTGTTCGAACAACTTGCAAGGGGAAGAGCTAAACAGAGAGGACGATGGACTCCTTCTATTTAATGGACAGGTAATGCAAGAAATACGGAAGCTTCGATATGAGGACACTAAATGCCAATGGAACAGTATAAAAAGGTGACAACATGGCGGGAAGCTTTGAAATATCAGATACGAAATTCAAATCCTCAACAAGCCGACTGCCCTTAGTCGAATCTGCCAGCTCTGCATGGAGCCCGAGGTTTTTTTTTTTTGGAAGCAAGCCGTTTTCACCTTGTGAACAGTGAATTGAGTCAGGAGCCGAAGAGAGCCGTGTCTGAGCATTCGGCTTGGTGGAGTACAATTAAGAGATATATAGATTTGATCGAAAATAAAATTAAAAAACCCCAGGTATTTATTTGAATATGAGGTTCTCAAATTTTAAAATTCTAGTGAAGATGCAACTTACTGTTTCTTCAAGCTTCTTGTTTAAAGCTTGCATCTCTTCTACCATTCGACAAACCTCAGATAAAATAATCTGCTCAGGTATTTTTCTAACAGCTTCATTCCTTTCTTGAGCCTTTTGCAAGGAAATTTCATAAGCATCAAAGAGGAAGTATAGGAAGATATTACACATTCAAAAGACCAAAAGGCCAAGCACTCGGGTAGTGCATTTAAGTGAAAAATCCCTATTTGCCTTCACACTTGGAACAGAACTAGGTTAAGCTGAATTTACACCCTTGTGATAGGGAGTTTGATGACAAGAAATAAGACAAATTATTAAGATCCACAAATGTAACATCATCATTTAGCAAGGTATAATAGCCAATGTTTCTTCAACAAGAACATGACTTATATGGCACATGACGAGGTAGTGCTTTTTAATATCCCAGAATGGTATATCTATAACACTTAACAGAATTAATCACCCATGGTATTCTACATAAACTATGTTACACTAATTTTCACTCAGTAAATACATCATTCCTCCATTATAAGTTGGAAAATGCCCGGATTTTGATCGCCAGCTGTTTTTTTAAGAACTCAGAACACTCTTCCATTTTCTTAATAGATACATTTTAGAATGCAGTGCTCATTTCTTGGGCCTTGCTTAGAGCACCAGCTCAAAATTGAAAACCCAATCCCAGCTCATAACTTTCATGTCTAATGTTCCGATGTGATTCTGAAAGAGAGAGGCTACCGATTGATAATATAACTTCTAAGATAAGAGAGGGTGCCAGACCTGCTGGAGACGTCTTTGAAGCTGCAGCCTGCAAGATTTTATTCTCCAAAGTTAATTCGGGTGTGTTATTGTATTATATATATTAAATGGGAATTCAACATAAAACATTAAATACTTAAATACACTTAATTATATATAGGAATTCAACATAAATAATTTTTCAATCTTTCACTCAAAATAAACGTTAAATTATAAAATAAATAATTTTATGCTGTGAAAAGTAAATAAGAATAAACAAAAGATGTGGTTGAAAGAATTATTAAAGGGTAAGGGGGGCAAAAAATTAACTTAAATATCACCTTCCCATTTAATACAAAATAATCCACACTTGCAGAAAAAGAAGAGGGGGCCTTTTTTTTGTGTGGTGTTTAAAAGGGTAAGGGTAAGGTGTTGTTTAAAAGTTAGATATGCTTACACTACTAGAAAAGGCTTTTAAGATCGATTGAAATTGGTTTTTTAAACTAGGTTTCAATTCAGTCTTGTATCGACCGGTTTAAAAAGTCTATCATTATTAAGACTAAACCTAAGACCAGCCTTAAAAGTTACCCTTTCATATTGATTGATTAGATGACCGATGTTAAAAAGTTTCAGTTTATAATTAAAAAAAGTCCGCTTTTTATACCAGGTAATTTCATACCCGATGATCTAAAAATTGGGCATTTTTTTTTAAAAAATGAACGATTTATTTTGTTTCACAAACGCCCTGGTAGATATTATTTTTACATGTAAAAGTTATATCATACAATACCAATTCTACAAACAGAGACAACCCTAAAACCAAAAATGCAATCGACATAAAAAAAATAAATATAACTAATAAATATGAATCTAAAGCCTTATATTATTAGATAATTAGTAAATCTTAATTCTGGCATTTGTTTTTTCAATGTTTACTTTTTTTGCTTGTATTTTCCTCAACTCCAAAGGAGTTAGATGATTTTTGAGTATTGGATTTAGTGGATGCAATTATAGGCCCGACATTTGTATGTTGTTGAAGCATGATTTATATTGTGAGCATATCTACAGTTGAATACAGCTACCTGTGTATTAATTGCTAAGTTACCATATATTTATGCATTTTGATCCTTCTGGACCTCAAATATGAAATGGCTCTGCCCTACCTTAGTCTCAAGTGATAAAGGAAAAGATTTTTTTTTTAATGAACCTAAGTGTAACAGAGTTAATATACAAGTATGAGATCGGATTTTATAGATGGGAATATGATCTCGTGGGGAGGTCATAGTTGAGAAGGAAACCAAACTGAAGGGTAATAATAAGGAAGTAATAACCCATTAGGTGGAAATACTAGTAATGTGGTGAGGATTAATAATTTCAGATTGGAGGATAAAAACATAAGGCTAGTGACCTAGACTTGGAAGGACAAATTTGTTAACCTAAATGACTTGACATTGATTGTAACATTTACTCATTTAAAAGTTGATTGGCTCAATCATCACTAGATCATCTAACTCAATGAATTTTTTCTTCCAAGACTATATTACTGGCCCTACCTTGTTCATCATCTAATTTAGATGTCTTAATCATCAACTCGTCACTAATAACTCTACCTAGTAGAGTAGCCCCTTAATATTGATCTTCACTTTGATTTTCATCTCAAGCAAGACCTTATCACACTATCAAATTCAACCATATAAAATAGAATTCTCAAGTTTGTATAACAACCATGTTAGACTCAGCTTCATTGAATAACATACTCCACCTTTATCACTTAAAACTGAGGTAGCCAGAGTTCTATTCTATCTGAAATCTCAAAAGAACCAAAATGCCTAAGATTAATAAACTTAGCATCCAATCCAATGGTTCCACAATCAACTCTAAGGATGACTTGCGATACAAATCACACATCTACAATTCCCACACGTCAGGATTAAAATTACAAGTTACACTCCCACCCAACTCTCAATAATTATCTAAGCCCTTTCAAGGAGGGGGCATCCAAACAAAAAAAAGAACTTAAAAAGAAAAAAAGGCATGGCAAACAAGATTCAATTAACATACATGTACAGCTAGCAAAAAAATGTAAACTTTCATATATCACACAAAGAGCATACAAGAAAGCAATAAGTACAAAAGGAATATCATATTTATACATGTAGAAGGAAGGGCTTGCATGTATTTGCAACATTCAACTCTGTTCATCAGATCCCCTGATTTCAATTATACGGAGTTACATATCAAATCAAATTATTTAATGCACTTCACATATGTACAAAAACATAAGTGATAGCTACAAAAAAATGCTCAACTTAAGGCTCTTCACATGTCTTTTTGACACCCTTCGTACTCCTCTTTGCAATTAAAAAGAAAAAAAATTAGTAATGGGCATATTAAATACAAATCCATTGTAAACAAATAAACATGTCTACAAAAAATATAAGTGAAAGCTACAAAAAATCACTCAACTTAGCCCTTTTCATATTACTGGAATTAATGTCAGTTGTTATTACTAGCTTATTTTAGCACTCAGCTACCGTGGCCTCTTTTCGATTATGTTGATTGGCCAAAATTATCACTACTTGCTTCAAATTTAATGTATTATGTACATATCACATCATCACGAACTACATTGAACTTGAAACAAGCATGAATATACTGGCCTACCCACACCACCACATATAACACATATTGAATACTTCTCAACTCATGAATATATGATATGTTTGGCACTCATCAAGCCTCTATGCTATGTATGCATGTCTTGTGTAGATTTACATCACAGGTTAAACCTTGTAACATATGTGGACATGTGGTGGTGTTGGTAGGCCTGGATTAATCATAACCAAGTGATTCGGATGTATGACCTAATCAACACAACCACATATATCATAAGGTCACCTATAATGCAAAATTGCAAAAAAAAAAATTCACAACCAACCAGAGAGTATCGATCAAGCACACCTTGTACATCCATTTAGCTTCTTTGCAATATATGCACACCTGTATGTTCATTTCCATTGCAGGTTCAACCTTATGATATATGTAGTTGCTGAAGGACACAAGGTGCGTGTACATTGTTAAGAAGATAAAAGGAGTAAGAACGAAAAGACGTAAGCATCATTGTTTCTAAAAAGGCATAAGTATTTCTATAACTACAACAACCACAAAGAATATACACCAGCAGAAAAAAAATGTAAACTTTCATGTAAAATTGCAAATATTGTTCAAAATCAAACAGAGAGAATATTGATCAAGTAGAGAACTTTCATTTATGTGGATGTAAGGAAAAAAACTAAACTTTCAATTAGGGTTTCAACAAAGAAGGAAAAGGAGTATCGAGGGTTTGTGAAAGACAATGAAAGACAACAATTAAAACTTCTATGCAAGCAAAGCCAACGAAAGAGAACACTAACTGAACACGACAGTAAAACATCTATCGAGGGTTTATGAAAAGCAATAATTTTTACCGAATGCGAGAGAAAAATGGTGATGACATAGAGGGAGAGCCCAACAGAAAGGAATACCAAGCTATCTTGATAGTGGAGAAAGAGACATCATGGCTACTAGAGGCGAAGAAGAGAAAAAGAGAGCGCACGTTCGAGACTAAGAGAGGCTAGATATGAAGACTAAGTGTGAGTATATATATTTAGGGCAATCTTTTCTAAACCGGTTCTCATTAAAGATTGGTGTCAATACAATCTTTTCTTAACCGATTCTCATTAAAGACCAGAGTGCATATGTTAAAAATATTTTTATTTCATAACTACATCGTCTTTTAAATCATCTGGTCTAAAATGTAATTTTTAAAACAACTACAATTTTAGAAACAAGAACTTTCGCCTAAAGGTTGAAACTTTTTCATCATCAACATATGAATAACACAAGATAAATGATTATCATCAACAAAAACTATCAAAAGACATAAAGGACAAACTTTTTCATTAATCATCGCCTAAATGTGACAATATACATGCATGAAATCAAAATTACAACAAAATATTATACATGATCAGCCACAAAATAACAATTACATCAAAATATGATAACAATAATGTGGGTTCTTAAAACCCAAGCCTTCAGAAGATCATCATCATTTGAGGACACTTGTTGTGCCTAGTCCAAATAGTTGATGATGTCGTTCAATATTGCCACCAACTCCTCCAGTCGTCCTGCAAAGCGATTTTGTCTCACCATTACCTCTAAAACGATGCCCTGGAGGCAAAAGATGACCTCAGTGATTTCCTCTAATGTCGGAGGTGGAGGGGGTTGTGAAAAGGAACTACCAGTAGTTGCCGCCGGAGGAGAAGGGGAACGCTGCCTCTTTAATCTTGCCATCAGTAGAAGTATTGCTGCTCAAACAAAAAAGAGAGAAGTAGAAAGGAACTTTTGAATTTGAACTTAGGAACTAAAGGCGCCTTGGTATTTATAAACAAGATTGATGGCTAAATAATTCAAATGATACTGTTAAAACATGATGATAGGTGTTAGAAGTTGAAATGTTACTTATTTACACTAATCGTATTTGAAATGTGGTCTAAATAATAATTACTAGATTGGATGCACATCTTATTGGGTTTAAATCAAAAGTGAACGTTAGAAAAATAAACAATATTTACACTGGCCAAGAGTTAAACGACGGTTCAAATTAACATATTTATACCTTGTGCCACTATGACCGATTTAAATAGAATTAAATTATATATTTAACATGAACAATATCCCAGATAATATAATTTACTGAAAAATTATGTATATTCTATCAGAAAATTAACTTATCATGCTAGAGAAAAACAAAACGGAACAAAGATACAAGAAACGTGATCAAGATCAAGATCAATATTGAACAAGATGAAGATTAGACATAAAAATATTTTTTTCATTAATAATATATTTTTTATCCTGTTTGATCAAAGGCATCATCAATACATAGATTAAAAAATATTTTACATGATAAAAAGCCTTTAATCTTCCTCCTCATCGTCATATATAGAGGAGGAAGAACGGGAAGAGAAAGAGGCAAAGTTATCTGAAAAGATTGTACTCAATGTCATTGGCATCGAATACAAGGTTGAGCTTGTTGTTGACAGTATGGAGCAATGCAACGAGTCTTCTGAGGTGTCTGTCTATATGATCCACCCTCGCATAGAACTGCTAAAGAAGCTGCTTAGCTGGAGGTGGCGGAGTTGGCTGTAGAAGAGGAGGAGGAAAAGGATAACGAACAAAATTAGCCTCCACACATACCATATTGATATTCTAGAGATGAGAGAAAGAGGAGTTGAATCTAAAGAAACGAAAGCAATGAGGAGTTTAAATAGACAAGACGGATGAAGATTACATTTATTAAAATAGTCTCAGATTTTAAAGAAACATGTAGATGGGAAGTTTACCTTGGAAGATGAATATTCTAAAACATTTAAGACCAGTTATAAAGAAATAGCGATATCTAAAAGGATCTTTACACCGGATGTATAAACATTTGGTGTAAAAAGAATTTAAATTTTTAAATTTTCTTAATATCTAACACTTATCGACATCGCATTATATTATAACCGATCTAAAAAATATTATGTAAACCGTCCGAAAGCGCGACTAGTGGTAAGTTGTATCAATATTTACAAAAATATCATCGGTCATACTATTTAAACCATCTCTGCCTATAGAGGTTTATATGTGGTGATCTTATAGGCCTTTTTTCTAGTAGTGCTGTCTCTATGCCAAACAAACCAAAATTGACCAATAGTGCATAAAATCCAAATAAGCTGCTTTTGGGATGGCATTTACGCACACGAACTCATCTCATATTTTTAGACTTTGTTAGTTAAACATTGCTCCATTACCCCCTGTTATGCGATTTAACAAAACAGTTACAAGTAATAAATATGTAAGAAATAAATTAATTTGTTAAGCATGCTTTTATTTCTAAGAGAGTAAGTAAGAGAAAGAAATAAGGTAGTGGTAATAAGAAAAAGTATGAAATAAAATGTTGTGTGAAAAAAAAGAGATTACGGGAGAGAATATAAGAATCAAGGTAATCCGAATTTCAGGCTCTTATAAAAGGATCTGAGGGCATATTAATTAATTTTATCGATATCAACAAAAACAATATTTTAAATTAAAAGGAGGACATGATGCAAGGTGCTTATATTTGGCCTGAAAGATTAGATAAGCTATGCCAAATTCATAAATAGAGTGACTTATTTAAACAGTGTTAAATGTGTTGTTTAATCTAATAGCTATTGTTAATCATGTGTGTGAAAAAGAAAAAGAGGTGCCCAAAGGCCACATGCAAAATATTAACATACGAGAAAAGTATAAGATAGGATTTCCATATTTATTTTAAAAAAAGTATACGATAGGAGTACATTGAAAATCTTTATTAGCTATGAAGCCCATGAAGGAGCAAAATGCGGTCCTTGTCCTTCACATTTGTGTGGTTCCGTCGCAATCATCGATATTTTGTTTAATGATAAATAAATAAGGGAGAATTGCTTATAAAGACTTTATTAGAAACTTATTTATTAAATGGGAGCTGAGAAAAAATCTTTTGCACATAAAGGAAGATTATTCGAACACAAGGGAATATCATTTAGAGAAGATATATTACATACAGGGGAATATTATCGTTTGAACGTAAGAGAAGATCTTTTGTATTTAAAGGTCTCATTTAATAAATAAGTTTTTAATGAAGTATTTTTGAACAATTTTGAATTTTCCCAATAAATAATGCAACTGTTGCATCATTTTTGAACCTCATGTGTGAATGCTGACGCTCCTGCCATTATTTGCTATGAGTTTTGCTCCAACTAACTAAAAAAGCATGTTTTTTATAATAAATATATAAGAAATGTACTTCTTTTCTTAGACGAAAGCAAATGTGTGGAGGAAAAATATAATGAGAGGGGGAGAGAGTGTGTAGTGATTAGAATTTAAAAGTAAAATTAGTAAAAATGCATTTAATATTTATACAACCATAAATTGGAACTTATAAAAAAATAATTGAACCTCCCAAGGAGATAGATATATCACACTTAGGATCTATTTGGTTGGAGGGAAAGAGATGAGAGGGGATGAAAAATGAACCCTTATTCTTGTTTGTTATAAAAAATTGGAGGGGGCTTTAAAGAAGGGGTTCCAAATCTTTCTCATCCCTTTATTTTTGTTCCCTTTAAATTGGAGTGTTTTGGAGGGGATGGAAAATGAGCCCCTCCCCTTTCATCCCCTCCCTTTAAACCAAACAGACCCTTAGTGTATTATAATGTTTTAAACAAAATTATTTTCAATAGAAGAATATCTGTGCCTAGTAAAAAATTAATTGGACTAATTGAAAATTTTGGATCTTATGCCGGATGTAATATCTTTTTGGGTTGACATAAGTGATAGAAACTTTCATCATTTAAATAAGCACGATAAAAGTTTGAGTTAATTATACTCATTAAGAGAATAACTATACGGTCCTAATAAAAAATTTAATTATCAAAATGTCTCAATATCAATTGAGTAGTATAAACATGCAGTTATTTCATAGATTATATCTTGTTATTGCATGCACCTCAATTGTTATTGAATTTTAGGCAATTAAATCCCTTTCTTGACAACTTGCAGTAATTTGATCCAAATTTTATTAAAGATAATTATAAAGTTTTTTTAAATAATTTTAACCGAACCTCTCAATTTAGCTAAAGTTGGTTGGCTGATGGCAGCGGCAAGCCCTGTTCGTTTCTTTTTGGCTGTTAGTGAAGATGCCTATGAAGTTGATTTAATTTTATCATTGATTTAAAATTAGAAAAGTGGAAAAATTTTGATTTGACAGAGTTGAACCTTGATAATTCATTGAGACTGAACATGAAGAAATTGGCGTTTGCGGCGTGGTTTTGGCATCATTTCGGCTTATCTATTCCATTCCTTAAAGAAGAAGCCAACTCATTTCTTACTCTGACTTCTCTCATCTTCTCCATCAGCCCCGTGTATTTTCATTGTTTTCATTTCTCCAACATGATTGCCTAACGACGTCGTTTCAATCATCGCCTTCCTGTTTCACTTTCCCCCCTTTGGTTAAAGACCCGCCCTGGAAAGTCCTCCAGTCCCTTTCCGACGCAAAAATAGTTGGTTGGGACTGTTGGAGCAATGGAGGTTACAATAATCAATTTCGCTTACTTTAAGCTCTTATGGGAATCTTTCAAGTTCTGGCATAATTATCGTTACCCATCTCGTTGATTCTTGTTGGGGTTATGATTTCAAGATATAGAGGTTCTTTTCTTTTTCGGTTTTGTTTTCTTCAGTTTCTTCCTTTGAGCTAAGCTTTGAGTTGCTGTAAACTTTCTTGTATGAGCTTGGGTTCTACAGTTCTTCGGTAATGATCTGAATTGTACTTTGTGGGTTCTTTTGATCGGAGATTTTGCTATCCGGGTCCAAGAAATCTTTGTAATTTGCTTCGAGGGTTTTATTACTCGTATTCCTGCATGTACTGTTCTTTTAGCTCTTGTAAATAGTTATTTGCTTCTTGAGATTTTGCGTGAAATTTTGTGGGTTTTTGAGCTTCTTAGAGAAGGATGGCTTCTCGTGAAATTCATTCTTGGACGTTGGGAGGTCTTGTTGGAGCCTTTATTGACCTAGTTCTAGCCTATTTCTTGCTATGTGGATTGGCTTTTGCTTTCTTTGCCTCAAAATTCTTGATGCTTTTCGGACTGTATTTGCCATGTCCTTGTAAGGGAGTTTTGGGGTATAAGAATGGTGATTTCTGTCTGCACAAAGTGCTTTATGACTGGCCGTTAAGAAAGATATGCTCTATTCAAGTGATGGCTGTGAAGAGGTTTCCATATAATCTGGTGAGGGTTAAGGATCATGCATGCACTTCAAATGAGAAAATGACTGCACAAAAGAAATCTGCGAATGAGGTTCCCGATTTGGAAGATGAGGCAACTTGCAGCAGTTCATGGTCAAGCCCACATTTGCTTGCCTCAGTTGATAGAGAAAATGGATATGATACTAAGGGGAAGAGAATTGTAAATTTGAGAAGAAGGTCGGGAATTCGGCGGAGGAGGAAGGGTAATTACGAATGTGGGAAGTTCTCCTCAGTTTTTCCTTCTGAAAATCCTCAGTCTGATGTTACCCTGGTTTCCTCCTTGCCTTATGAGGGTGATGTAGTTGGAAGTAAAACAACTGGAATGAATCCTACTTCAGGGAGAGAAGTTTGCTTACTGGGTAAGTGAGAGAAATGATCTTTGCTTATATTATTGCTCTGTCTGTGATTTCTGTTCAAGTGGCATATTCTTAATGTGAATATGGATTGTTCTACTGCATGAAGCTACCACATGTTGATGGCTTTATCATTCATTCAATCCTGATTGAAATGATAAAAAAGGTTTCAACTTCTTGTGGTTATATTGATATATGGTAGCTGTTTTGATTTCAAACAACTTTCAAATTGGCAAGAGGATGAAAGATTGAGTATAAGTAGCAGTTATCTGTGGTTGAATTTTATTTAAAACTAATCATTCTATTTTATTTAGTTGTAGATGCTGGATGTTGGTTTTTAACTTTATGTTTTCATTATTCTTCCATTCAGATATAAAAGATGCTCATATGGACCAAGATATGGAAGAAAGAGCCTTCCACAGCTATGAATTTGGTGGACCGCTGGTTGATACCCCACCACAGGACAAATCCTCATCTTCAACTGAAATCTATGTGAGTAATGGGCAAGACAATATGCAGGTTGTTGACAGTGGAGAGAGCCAAATCAAGATGTTGGAGGCGGCGCTTGAAGAAGAAAAAGCCGCCTATGCTGCTCTTTGCTTAGAGTTAGAGAAAGAGAGGTCTGCTGCTGCAACTGCTGCTGACGAAGCGATGGCGATGATATCTCGTCTGCAGGAAGAGAAGGCCTTCATAGAAATCGAAACTAGGCAATACCAGAGGATGATAGAAGAAAGAGTTGCCTATGAGGAAGAAGAGATGGATATTCTGCAAGAAATTCTTATAAGAAGGGAAAGGGAGAATCACTTTCTTGAAAAGGAACTTGAAGCTTATAGACAGATGAATTTAAGAGTAAGTGAGCAACCAAATGAAAAATCAAATTTCCAGCTAGATGATTTGGGACAAAGGTCATTATTTTCAGTTGAAACAACTGAATCTCACCTGCAGGCTGACTCCATTTCAATGGCCAAGATTGCACATCTTCAATCAAATCATACAATGGATCAAACTTGTATCAGAATAAATGATGGAGAAGAGCTAAAGAAAAACAGACATCTGAAGGATCAGTATCATGGCAATCTGCTCAGCTCTCTCCTTGATACTGAACCAGATGTTCTTGATGTACATGTCATAGATGACAACATAGAACTTAGGAAGGAGGAAGTTGAAAAGACAAATGGCTTTTCATTCAATACTGCTTCAGATGAACCTAGAGATGATGATCTCACTTCAGGAAGTCTTGAAGTTCTTAACAGTATAGCAGTGAGTAATTTTCCTTGGGCAAGTAAGGCAGAAAGTGATGATGGTGTTGCTGCCAACATTAATGAAAAGTTAAAGATTGGCACTGAGATTGAGATGCTTGGAGAAAGGCTGAAGATGCTAAAGCATGAAAAAGAGAAATTGACTTTCTTGTCAGAGAATGAAGAAAGTAAAAAGGTTCAGCTGAAGCTTCTGGAGGAAATAGCAAACCATCTTCAAGAGATTAAACACCTGAGAACCCCTGTTCGTGGGTCTTCCTTGCCCCCTTCATCTGCTAAGGTATGGTGTAAGACTTGTTATTTACAATAACGTTGATTTTAATAAAGGAGAAGCTAGTCTTTGAAGGCATGCTTGAACAATAACTCTGAAGTCATATGCTTAGGACGTTATTCACTGAACCAAGTATGATGATTATGCCCTTCAAGTTTCTAATGTGTATGTTCTTGTGTCATATGTGATATTAATAAAAACTTGCGTCTGCTTGGCAAGTGGATTTCATTTAGACCCTTGAAGCTCTTATAATTTTCTTAGGTGAAAGGACATAATTTTTACTTTCTGTATCTTGCCGTTTGTATTGTATTGCCTAAATTCAAGCAAATTTGACAAACAAGTCAAAGTATTGATCTGTGGAGTTCATGAATTGCCAAAATAATTTATTTAATAATTTCAGTTTGATCATTTAGGAATGCCTGAAATTTGAACTGTTTTAATGGTTTTCTTCGTTGTCTTTGAGCTTACCTTCACTGAAGTTTGCGGGTTGATCATAATATATGGTAGTTCTTTTAAAAGAATGCAAATGTCAAAAGCTTGTTCATCAATGACAGATTTTGCATGGATAAGATTTCTTTTTTTATTTTGGTGGATGATCAATCTTCCTTTCTCATCAATGGGATATAGTAGTTGATTCCAACCTAATTAACAATTTGGGATACAGTTTTTAAGCATTGGCTACCAATTCAACAAGACATGGTTGGGTTTTCCAGAAAAAAAATTCCACCATTGTCCTGTTTTTTAAGGCAGCCTCATATCAAACTTGTTTGGAACTATAAGTTGGGTCCTTTTAGATTCAACTTCTATATTTGCATATATTGACTCATCTTGTAACTATTGCTAATCATAACCCTTATTTTGCAGGTGAGTTTGAAGAAAAGACGCTGCCAAAGTGCTACTTGGAAGACCTGCGAAAGCTCCTAAATCTTGTACGATATAAAGTGTATAATAAGTGCATGAAAACCATGTTTAGCTTACATATAATTTACCGGTACTTCTTTTTGCTTCTTGTTCGTTTTAGAATGTAAATATCCTTAATAGTTCACTGAGCTCAGTTTTTTGTCAAAACAGTTTTGGATTGGACAAAATTTAGGTACAGTTTTGTTATTTTTGCTATTATATTCCTGATAAAAATATGATCCATGCAGATAATATATTTTGTAACAGTTTAGCAACATATGATTAGGTCTTCTAAAAAGTTGTTCATTTTACGTTTCTGTTAAGAAACCAGATGGCAAATGCCTTGGATTGGAAGCTTTGCCTAGGTTTTTTATTTTATTATTGTGAAGCCTATTATGCTTATGCTTTAGTGCCTTAGTGAGGCAGCATGGATCCTGTGTAATCATATATAAGTGGCCGCATACAATGTACTTCCTCCGATTTTTAATATAAGACCCAATTGACTTTTTTTTTAAAGAGATTAAGAAAACTAAATAAATTTCTTTAAAATATATATATTTATCTTTTTTCTCTAAATTAATTTGTCCAACTTATAAACTGATATATAATCTAATGATATACAACATATGCTATGATTAAGTAATTTATTTAACTTTTTAAATCTCTCTAAAAAAAGTCAATTAAATTTTATATTAAGGATGGAAGGGAAGAACTATTGGGGAAGAGATAAAGAGAAGATAAAGTTCATATGATTCATATAAGATGTATTTGGCTTGATGAAGTATGGCAGAAATGATGGAACATGAGCTGTGACCATCATTTTTTTTTTTTTTGGTTACTGTATTATTTTATGAGAGTTCTGTGACCATCCATGTGAACCTTTTGCTTTTACCTACAATCTGAGGTATTATCATATCTTTTATAGGACAAAGGATGGATCTAATTATTGTTCTGAGTTTTATTGGTGCTGTCATAATTATTTGTATGAGTGTGCATGTCTTTGCTTTTGCAAGAATGGCCTACTCTTTGAATTATTCAAATTTAAAATTAGGGTTTGATGATGCTGTTGGTAATTATGGAAAAGTCATTACTTAGAATGGAAGTACAAACCCAACTAATTGCTCTCAATGAACTTGGAACAGCACACAGGTTTTTGTCTGGCTTTTTGCAGAAAATGTTTCGAGATTTATTAGGTAGCCCTAATCTATCACAAGGTGGCAAGTTAATTTAGAGGGTTATCTCAATCTCTTTTCTTTTCTGGTTTTTTTTTCAGTCTTGAGCTGGGCCAGAGGCCTAAAACTCGCTTGGTGGTTTTTGGGCCAGGCCCAATCAGGTTGATGTCTGGGTCCAGCACGTGTGTGTGTGTGTGTCTCTCTCTCTCTCTCTCGAACACACAATGGAACATGTTTATCTCTATTTAGTATTTACCGGTAGTGTTTCTTCACCCAACTGTGAAGTTTTTCTTTTATTTGAATGATACAAATGTTCAACCCTTAATGAGCGTTTACATATTGACTTTTTCCCTTGTATGTCTCATGACTTCATTTTCTTGCCAATTAAATTAAAACATCTATCTATATATACTCATTCGATCATATTTAAAAGTTATTTTCAACATATTTCACTGGAAACAATGAAAACTTTAAATCTGGTTGACTCTATCTTAAAATTTAATAACTTTTTAATTTTACTCTTATTTAATATACATTGTATCCTAAGAGTATAATGTTTACATAATAATATATAATTAATAAAATTATACGTTCACATGAAAAATTTAAATTTAATAATGTGACTTTTAAATAGAATAGAAAAAACTTATCCTTTTGCCTTATTCATTGAAGAAGTATTATTATAGAATTTAAGTAAGTTGTATGATTCATAATTTATAAATAATATGTGCTATAGTAAATTTTACCATTTTTTGATATCAATGTATTCTTAGTGAAAAAAAAAAACATATCTTTTAATACTAAGTGGAGTTAGTTGGATGATATATGAAAATTCTAATTAATATTCCATATACAATTTACAAAAAAAAAAGTTATTATTCATAAGTCATGTAAGTGGAGACTCATTTATCAAGATTTATAGAAGGCATAGGAGATCATATTTAATACTTTATCATCATCATCATCATTAACAACAATAATAATAAAAGTCAACTAAGTAAAATTGATCAGATAAATTACACGGATAAAGGAAGAGGATTGTGTTAGATATGTAAAAATCAACATAAAACTACCCTCATACTCGGTCCAATTATAGAACTATATCTAAAAATCTTGTAATTTTTACCTTGGATGTGTTGTTTGGTCAAATCATTGTGATCCTAATATGTCAACTTTGCAATTCCAGCAGTCAAAATTCAAATTTTGTGTTTGCAGCATCCTATCTCTTAATAATAGGGTTTCTTCACCAAACGTGCATAAGTAATGATGAGTAATTATGAATTTCTATTTAATTATTAAAACAATTATGGAATCACATGTTGACTTTTTTCTTTGTCTGCGCCGTGACTTCTTTTTCTTCCCACCAATAAATAAAATTCCCAAAACAAAGAAAAAGTCTCCTTTATGTGTTTTTTACTTCACAGGCTGGAACCACAACTTTATATCAATTATTACCTTTAATTTTTTTTCCTTTGGAGAAAATATCACCTTTTAAATTTATTTAGTTTGTATCCCAAAAAAAGGAGTATTATGTTGGTTCGCTGTCTTTTTTGGATGAAAGTAAGATACTTTCAAGAAAATATTTTAATGTTTAGCACTGTCAAGTTTTATGCTGGCGAAAATAGTATTGTCAAGTTCTATAGCCATCTGTTCTATCACAAAAAATAAATATTTTTTACGCAGTTTAAATATTTTATAAAAGTTTATATATTGTATAGAGATTCTATAAATAAAAGTATTTTAAGTTGGTCACTTTCAAAACAAATGATTTGTTATTTAATTTATGGTATTTTTATATATCTCTCTGTTTCATAAAAATATTTATTATATACCACTTTTTTTTTTTTTTTTGATTGACATTATATACCACTTTTAAAACTTGATGTTATCTTCATGTATGCTCATAATTTTTTTAAATATTCCCTATCATCTGTTGCATATTTGAATCTAATTACTTTTATATCCGGATTATATTTAAACATTGTTATAAGTATTGTAAAATTTTTTAAAAAGTGATTTTTGTAAAGGATAAATAAATGGATCCATATTAGAAGTCACTGTTAGAACGCGAATATTTAATTCATATAATTTGAGGTATCAGCCTTATAAAAAAATATATATTACATTTTGTTCCAACTAATATTAAAATCCTAAAATAAAGTTAATTTCCAATATGTTAACATCATCTTTTTGAGTTTCAAATTTTGCAACTCAATAAAGTTATTTTTTTAAAAATATTCTAACTTATTTGTCTATGTGACTAATCAAAATGTTGATTTGATCCAGAGATTTCCCTTTTGAGATTTAAAACGTAAAGGTTTTTTATTTTTCTTGACAAATGTGTTCATCAGAATTCAAACTTATATTATCCTCCTTGCAGATGAGACCGTTTTCCATATCAACCAAAAGTTTTGTTGATCGACTGGATCAAATTTGAAAATTTTTAGGGTAATATTTCCAAAAACTTTCTTTCTTTCTTTCTCCTTTTTTTTTTTTTTTTTTTTTTTTTTTGCATTCATACATATTCGAACTCAAAACTTTGTATCTAAACTATCGAAATCCCTACCACTAAAAGTAATATCTTTCCGTAATATTTCAACCTTTTTTTAGTTGAACCTGAATTCTAAAGGTCTTGCCTTTTGTGTTGGACAAATCCTTCCATAATATGACTTGTTAATAGCCCGCCATAAAAGCTACGCACCATTAATTTTCTTTGTATGCGCAAGTCAAGCTTATTGGAGATGTGCGTGGCACGTTGTGATGTCAAAATGGATTAGTCTTCTAGAATCAATTTTTTTTAATCGTAACAAATAAAATTAAAGGTGTGTTTGGAACAGCGATAAGAAAAATGGAGTTTCTCAATTTAGCGTTTGATAATTTTATTTTTGGTAAAAGCCCGATTGTATAATGTGATTTATGTTTGGAACTGCGATTGTATAAATGACTTTTGCAAAAGTAAAACTTGTTTGGATTGACTTAAACACAAGTGACTTTTGTGATAATAGTAAGAGAGAGTGGGTGAAAAAATATTTTAAAGGGTTAAAAACACTAAAAAATAGTTTAAAATAATTTTTGGAACTGAAAAAGTACATTAAAGATAAAATTGCAATCAATCTGATAACACACTGGGTACAGTTGAAAAAATATTTTAAAGGTTAAAAGCACCAAATAATAGTTGAAATTAATTTTTGTAGCAAAAAAAGTACATTAAGGGTAAAATTGCAATAAGTCTAATAGTATACTGGACACAACTGAAAAAAATATTTTAACCATTCTCACTCTCCCCAAAAGCTAAATCAGTAAAAGCTGAGAAATGGAGCTTATGGTAAAAGCTATTAAAATAGAATTAAGCTCGATTGATCATCGGTGAAACCAAACACTACATTTTTTTTTTCTTTAAATTGCCTATTGAGCTTAAAGGGTCAATTGAGCGGTTGGGGGGTGCAAACGCTCCCCCCAAACACACACTAAATGTCTTAGTCACCGAACTCGAGGAGGCCTCAAGAATTTATACTATATTGGAAATTATTCATATTGTTACATACTATACTGATCTTATTTATAATTAACTTCTAACATATTTTGCTAGAATAAAACAATATTAAAATTTATTAATTCTGTCTTAAAATTTAATAATTTATCAATTTTATCCTTATTTAATATATATTCTGCCCCAAGAATATTAAATTTATACAATAATAAATTAAAGATAAAATTATAAATTCATTCAACTTGGGCGTGTTAGGTTTCGGTGGCTTAGATCATAGTTCAGGTCATGCCTCATAGTTTAAACAATAAAATATGGGTCTTTTTTTTTTATAGTACATGATATACTACAATCTCCTCGAGGCTAACCCCCTGAGTCTACATGCATTCTCAACCTATTTTCATCTGTACATAATAAATTCTTAATAGCTTCAGGAGGTGAATCAGTGATATGAAGATCCATCGCCATCTGCCAAACTTCCTTTGCCATGACGTCTACAACTAAATTAATATCACGAGTACAATGTAACATTTCCACTTCCCAATCTCAGTCCATCAACTTGTGAATCTCCACGATAAGGTGAAGATCTGGGTGTTCCTGAGACACCGTGCCCTGAATCAACTCTATGACATCACTACAATTTCACTCAATCAGGATTTTTCTGTATCCTCTATCCCATGCAAGTTTAAATCCCCACAATACACTCCAAGCTTCAGTAGAGACCACCGTCCCTTTCCTAACTCGATACATAAACCCTAGCAAAAATTGACCATCATGATCTTGCAGTACACCTCCACAAGTACACGTCCCTAAGTTGTCAATCCTAGATCCACCAGTATTAATCTTCAACCACCTTGGCAATGGTGTCTTCCAACGTGGGCAACTCCCTTCCTCGTTATGGTCTTGAAACATACTTGTGTTACCCCATGCTAGGCAGGCACGAGCACGGTTTAAAATGGCTTGTCTACTCCAAGTATTATTGTTAAAGCGGCGACCATTACGAGCTAACAAGATAAACTGGCATAAGATTGTAAACCAAAGACGAAACTCGAATCCCTGTACTACGTCCTTTCTTCCCATACACCATGTAAGCCAATCACTCCTATCTCATATACCAAAGAACATATCTCGGCAACCCGATGGTAAGAAACCATTCCAAAGCTTAGAAGTGTCCAGGCAATCTCGTAAAACGTGCAGTATTGACTCTCGTGAAGTATGGCATATTTCACAACTACTCATGGGGTGACTATCACGATGGAACAGCATCATGTTTGTCATTGAGCGACCATGAAAACACAGCCATAAGAAAGTGCGATACCTTTGAAAGACCTTCATTTTCCAAACACATCTCCACCAGTATTTAGCATGAGGCCGTAGCATACCTACCAGGTATTTGTAAGCTGAGCTCAAGGAGAAAATTCCATCAAAAGACCATCTCCATGCCGGGAAATCCTCCCCATATAGCTGACGGATGTTGAAGTGACTAATAGCAGTACATACATATAGTGGAAGTAGTTTATTAAACTTGCTTATATCCCACTAACCAGAAGGAGTGATGCAGTCAGTTATTTCCCATTCAGTAACATCCCTAGGCAAATGTCATATTGCCAAACTCTGAAGATTATCCAAATGTGGTACCCATACGTCATTCCAGAATGAAACATTCTAGCCATTGGTAACTCTCCAAGTTATACTATATGTGACCTTGTCCTAATTATTACAGATACCCCTCCATGTACTAGACTCCAATTGATGCTTCTCAACTCTAAGAATAATATCATCGCCGGCTTTGTACTTTTCTCGCAAAAACCTGACCCAGATCGAGTCTCATCTATTAATCATACTCCATCCAAGTTTCAACATGAATGCCTCATTCTAGTAATGAGCTTTTTTAAGAGCCAAGCCCATATCCTCCTTACATGCACACACCACATCCCAGGATAAAAGATAAGGTTTTCTACTGACTAAGGTACTACCCCAGAGGAAGTTACGACATCGTTGTTAATTTCATCACACGTCCCCTAGGGAAGAGGCACTATCTGCATAGTATAAGATGGCATGGCTGACATTATAGAAGACACTAGAGTATGCCTGGCCACCATCGATAACATATTGGACTTCCAATTAGCAAGGCTAGCATCCATCTTATTCAGGAGGAAACTATATGTTTCCTTTGAGCTCCATTCATGAAATATAGGCATTCCCAGATATTTCTCTAGATTCAATGTCGGAGTAAAATTCAAGAAATCGCCGATTTCTTTGCATCTTATGTGATTCACGTTCTTTGATAAGTAAATTCTTGACTTTCCAGTGTTCACTTCCTGGCCTGAAATATTGCAAAAATCATCCAAAATGGCCTTCACAACCCCTGTGTGATCTAGATATGCTTCTGCAAACAAAATGAGATCGTCAGCAAAAAGGATATGAGAGACAGGAATACCTCTTTTGGAGAGCCTAAATGGTTGCCAGTCACCCTCTTCTATTTCCATTTGGATGAGATGGCCCAACCTTTCAATCACGATAACAAAAAAGATACGACACTATTGAGTCACCCTGTCAAACCCCACGGGATAGACAAAACATATTAGAAGTCTATCCTTTCCAAAGGAGTTGCATCTGAGACGTCAACATACAGGCTTGAATAACCTTTAGAAGATAATAAGGGATCTTGAGTTTTCTTAAACAGTCTGTTATAAAACTCCATCTAATAATGTCATAAGCCTTCTCTAAATATATTTTTATGGCCATGAAACCCTTTTTCTTCCTTAAGGACTTTATAGAGTGAATGATCCCTTGAACCAGGATAATATTGTCTGAGCTCTGACGCCCTCTCATAAAACTGCATTGAGTCTATTTGATAGAACCTTTGTAATTATCTTGTACACAACATTACAAAGACTTGTGGGGTGAAAATCTTAAATCATCTCCAGATGGTCCACTTTCGGTATGAGTACTAATTGAGTGCTATTGATCTGCCTTATCCTCATTGGATCATTAAAAACTCTTTTAACTAAGTCAAGCGCTGATAGTCCCCACTGTCTCCCATTGGCTCTGGTAAAATAGCGGATTAAAACCGTCTGGGCCTGGCACTTTCAGTGGCCCCATATCAAATAAAGCTCATTTAATTTCATGATCTTCAACCGATCTCCCTAGAATTCGTAGATTGACATCATCAATTTTAGGATAAGTACATCTGAATGCCAAGGATCCATTATGTATATGAGTCTCTGTATACGAATTTTCAAAGAATTGGCTTCCCATTCTCATAATTTCCACTGCACTATATGTCCACTCCCCTTATTCAAGCTTCAAGGCCTCTATTTTATTTCTTCTCCATCTCCCATTAGCCATTGAATGGAAGTATTTGGTATTTTGATCCCCACCCACATACCAGGTAGCCTGAGAGTATTGTAGCCACATGACTTCTTCTCATGCCAAAAGCTTCTCCAGCTCGCCCCATAGCTCCCCTTGTAACTTTTCAAGGTCCTCCGATACACCTACCAAAGCCAGATTTGCATTAATCCCATCTAATTGTCGATATAAGCTGTCTTTCATATAAGAGATGTTATTGAAAACCTCCTTATTCTATAACCTCAAATCCTTAGTAAATTGTTTTACAGAAATGCACCAGTCATCTTCCATACCCCAATGTGACTATACAAAATTCTCGAATTCATCATGTATAACCCAAGGGAAAAAAATCTAAAAGGCCTTCGATTCTTTTACCGTAAGAACATGGTATTAATATCAACCAGAATCGAACAATAATCGGACTTATATTTTGGCAAGTGTGTCACCATAGCATTAGGATTATTAATAAACCAGCAGTTATTCACCAAAGCTCTGTCAATCCTACTCTGGCTAGTCAAATTACCCCATGTAAATTGAGGTCCATCAAAACCAATATCAAGTAATTCGCTACCCAAAATCCAATTTCGAAAGGACTTATCAATACCAGTATTTTCCCTGTGATTCTTACTCCAGTGATCTTTAGGACACAAAACAACATTGACATCTCCAATCACTACCCAGCCTCCAAGAACTGATTTTTTAATATCCTCAAGATTTTGCCACAGTTGGCGTCTAATAACAATATTTGGATGCCCATACATCACAGTAAGTGACCACTCATCACTTTTGCTTTGATTTACCATTCCATGAATAAAGTGATCATCTGAAAAGTCACAGAGAACTATAGCATAGAATCTCAGAACAACCATATACCTCCACTAAATCCTCATGCTTTAACCAAATGCATATTCGTCTATCCCAGCTTTCTTGCAATGAGCTTCACTTTCATCCCTATTTGTCTAGGTTCTAACAGAGTAAGTAAGTTAACACCGTGCCTGGCAATGACATCACTAAGTAATCTACGAAAAGCGGTACCGCCGGCACCCCTGGAATTCCAAGTCATAATAATCATTAAAAAAATTAATAACAAAGAAAAAAGAGCACAAATAAACCAGGAATTATTGAGACATATGTCCCTCCTGCTCTTCCTCAACATCATGCATCACCACGTCATTAACACCTCCAATTGTATTATTTCGAGTTTCAAAAGTCTCCCTTCCTTCTGCACCTGGATCAAGAGGATTAGAGGCTTCTAGGCGGATAGTCGGGGACCTGGAATCTATTCTAATATCATTCTTTTTCATTTTTGACCCCATATCCCCACTTGTTACATGACGATCCAGCTTCTTGAATTACTAGATGAGAATTCAACATATAATGTTCCACTTGTGTCTTTGTTTTCTGTATTATGGAAGCTTCCTCCTCGATCCCCTTTTTCTTAACTGCTTGGATCCCACGTGGTTTATTCAACTTATTTAAAAGCCCAACACTCTTCATTGGATCACAATTTATCTCCTTTTTCCCTACATTTAAAATATCCAATCCATTCTTCCCTTTGCTCCCTTTATTTAAATCAGGTATGTGACCAGACTTTTCCCTTGATTCACGTGATCTCTCTCCTGGCTTTGAACTAACAAGAATCTTCCCCTGATTTGCACTATCACTATAACCTCCATCATTAGTTCCCATCTCTTTAGCATTAGGAGCCTCAAAGTGTGATCCTCCTCCTATATTCCTAGAATGCAAATCACGCCTAAACTCACGCCCATAATGGAGATCATTGATTCAATATAATGGAAATTAGGTGGAGAAATTATGAGGAAGAAGGGAGTGTGACAAGTGTCACATTGGAAGCTCTTAATTAAATCAATAGTTAGGAAGAAAAATGAATAAGTAAAATAAAACATCTTCCCTTCCCCTTTATACACACATTTCGTCCAAACACAAGGACAAGAGAAAGAGAGTGAGTTTGTGAAATTCTTGGGAGCTAGAGAGAAAAAGGAGCAAGAAGGCTAAGGTAAGTGTTATCTTTTAAGTATTTTCCTTGTGATCTTCCATGAAAATATCTTTAAACTCTCCTTCTTCAATGGAATCCATGTGTTAGAAGGTACATTCTTAGCTCAAGGGGAAAGAGGAGGAGGAGCCTAGAGTAAGAGGAAACCAAGAAGCCAAAGAGGGTAACTTTATGAACTTGCCTTCTTGAGTTGTTGTTGATAATTGTTATTTGGTTTTTATGATTTTTGAGTTGAGTTGTAAAATTAGAAAAGCTATAACCCTAAGGGGTTATGCTGCCCAAAATCCTTTAAATCATGATTATGAAGTGTTTAAATGAGTTAACCAAGGATTAAAAGCGGAAAAGTACAAGTTTTGGAAGCTAAAACACAAAGCTTCATTTTTTCTATGTTTCTTCATATTTTCGGCCAGAACCAGAACTGGTACTAGGAGTTGAATTTTCATGAAATAAATGGTTCCATTGGACTCAGTGGAAAAAAATAGGTGGGTTACAGTTGGGCACTTTTTCGATAGAGGCCGAAAAAGCATAATTACAAAAACGCCATTGAAATCCCTAAATAGGGGGCTTCAATGGTATTTTCATAATTTGACACTGAATTTGGTGATTTCGAGCCCGGAAATGGATTCCTTGGGAGAAAATAAGTCAAAAGAACTTTGATCAAAATTTTGGGAAAATGTGCCATCAGGCCGGGCCGGGGTCTTGGGAGCATTGTGGTAAATTTTCACCATAGATTAATATAACCACAAAAAATACTATAGAAGAGTCTAAACTAATACTTAGATAGGTTATGACCTATTTCTGGTATATTTCATATTTTAAAACCGATTTGAAAGCCGGAACGACACGCGTTATGAGACATGCTGGAAAAAGGGATTATAAAGTTTTGAGGTAGGGACATTATCCTTCATACACTATGCCATAAGTTATGTGATTGTGTGGATGCCATTGTTTTGTAAATGCACTTTATTAATCAACATGATTTGCCTTGAGAGGAGCAATTAGTGCCAAAGGTGCACTTACACTGGAAGTTGGCAGCAGTCCAACCAGTGTAGATTGTGGGGTTGGACCCTACTCATGTATACATGACGATGATCTGTTTATATTGTTCATTAATTTGTGCATACCTTGGCACATGTCATATTTACTTTTCGCATTCTTTATTAACGATATTATGTCTCTACGGGGATTCTTCGGAATCTCACCCTATTTTTAAATAAATACCTCAGCGGGTATCAATAGAGCAAAGGGAAAAGACGTAGATGCTGGAAAGTGAACAGCACGTGTCTCGAGGTGAGGACAAGATTATGGTCATAATTAGTCTATTTTGTGATATTTTGGTGAAATTTGTAAATATTAAAACTCCCGTTGTATTTTCTGTATTTCGTCTACAAACGATATCAGGATTGTAAACGAATATTTTTATCAGTATAATTATATTTTTTTGTATACCCATGAAATTCTGTTTTTATTACTCTTTGAATATCAAAATAAAAACAGTGCTTACATCTTTCACTTAGTGAACATTCCACATTGATCCAAGTTAGTATATTATGAATGTAGTCACTAATGCTTATAATCGAGAAAACCGTAAGAATCTAATTTAGAAAATTACAATAATCTAAACAAGAATCAAGTAAAATTATAAAGATTAGTGAATTAATTTTCCAGTATAAAATCTAAAGTGTAAACACACACACACACACTCTTTATTTTCTCCCGTTATATCAACCGCAGCATTAGGGAAATTTCCTGACATTTGCATCCGACATTGTAAAAATGTAAATTTTTCCGATGGGAGACATTGTAATCATATAAAGAATAAAAAATGGTAAAAAATTATAATAATCACTTTCAAAACAATTATTGAGTTTGGACGGTATTTTAGGGGGACCCGATTTTTTTGTTTATGTTGCGCCATTAACCTTTTTAGAAGAGACCCTTTTCCTCTTTTCATTGGATTCTCACGTGCATTGCTTTACTTTTGTACAAAAGTCTTTCTAATTCTGGTTATCGATCACCTTGTTTTTCCTCTTCTTTTTTTGGCGATGTACTTTTTTTTTAAAAAAAACATATTACAAAACTTAAGACTTTCCTGAGAAAGAAGTTGTTTATTTTATTGAAAGTAAATTATTCTAACTCCTTTATAAATTAATTGGAATATTACTTATTACTGCGTCATTTCTTTGATAACTTCTTTATAACCTAATTTTCATAAAATATATATGTTTCTCCCAAAGAAAAGGTTAAATGGATTAAGAATTACATTATCATATTATGGCATTAAAAGTAAAAATTTATGCTGTTATAGTCTTATGTCACCTGAAAAAATTTGATAAAATAAAGGGTAAAGGTGTAAAAATACACATGAAATTTTTTCAATAATGTGCACAGTATCAAATGTTTTTTTAAGGGGCAAAAGTAATTATGAACTTTTAAAATAGATGCAAAAACACACATTGACTATTAGTTGATCGTTTGTTGAATATTTTTAAGGGTTAAGGTATAAAAATATACATGAAATTTTCTTAAAAGTGCACTTAACACAAATGTTCTTTTTATCGATAAAAGTAACTATGAATTTTTAAAATAGACACAAAAATACATATTGGCTGTTAATTGACCATTTATTTGAATTTTTTAACTAAAAATTGTAACATATATAATGACGTGATGATTAAGAAACAATTTGAAATAGTAATTTGCTAACTGGGTAAGAGAAATTAATTTTAACCTAACTCTTTATGTCCATTTAACCCTTGCTCTCCTCTCACTCTCTCTTTCCAAAGAAGCGATGATGTGGAGATAAAGGGTTAGGGGGAAATTAGTTTCCCTTACTTAGTCAGCAAATTATTCTTTCAAGTTGGAGAAATACTTATATACTCCAAGAGCACTATATCATCTGAACTAATGCTCAATATGTATTTTTCAACCTATTTTAGAAGTTTATAGTTACTTTTGTCCTAAAAAACATTTGTATAAAACGCACTTTTAGGAAAATCTTATGTGTATTTTTACATCTTAATACTTAAAAAATTTAAACAAATGGCCAATGTGTATTTTTATATATATTTTAAAAGTTCATAATAACTTTTCCCTTAAAAAAATAGTTGGTGTTGAGCGTACTTTAATGAAATGTAAAAAAAGCTTATTCTTCTTCTTCTTGTTTTTTTTTTTTTTTGAAAAAAGCTTCTTCATCTGGCCCAAAAAAAGCCACAAAAAGAAAGAAACATAATGAATTTACTTTTTATTTGAAATTTTGATTAAAAAAATTCAATACCTGGTCTAAATTATTTGAAAAGTCTATTTATGAAAATGAATAATTTCAACAACTCAGACATTTCAGTATAAAAAAATATTTAAAATGAAATGTACATATAAAAAATTAAAATCTATCTATCTTTCACAAAATTATATTAGTGGTGTATATATACATATTTAATTTGAAGCAATTAAAATAAAATAAACCATAAAATTCAAATAGTATTGATTTTAGTTTTGGTCCACAAAATTTGACTTTTTAAAACAAAAAAAAAATTGAGTTTAGTTTAACAATTACTCATATGGTATTGGATATTAGATGTTAACAAAAATAAATGTTATAAATTCAGTAGCTTTCATGTTTCAATATCAATTCAAATGTGGTTGGCAAATATATATATATATATATATATATATATCTCTCTCTCTCTCAATTCAAATGTTCATAAACGAAACCATAAAATAAATTTGATATGTAAAATTTAAAAAAATCATTGCATAACCGAAAAGAACATTCATTTGCTTTCAAATTGACTAGCATGATTTTTTTTTTTTTTTTAATATTCCTTCTTGAAAACAACTGAAAATGAAAATGTCACCGTCATTTATTAATGATTAAATAATTAATCAGGTAAAAAGAATAAATATATTAATTCATCGCACAATATTACTTGTTTTGAAAAATTAATTTTTTAAATAATAAAATATTTTTATCGTTCATATTCATATTCTCAATAATATGTCTTATTACTTTATTAGTAATTATAATCAAAACATAATTATCATGTAATGAAGTACGTCAAGCAATACTTGTCAAAAAGTGGATTTGGCCAAACGAAGGTAATATTTTTCAAATTATTTTTTTAACTAAATATTTGTTAATTAAACTATTTTTTTAATTAAATTAGTTGACACCTGACAGCATCCAAACCTTTTCCCAAATATATATGGAGCTAGAAGGTTCATATTTTTGTCTTATATCAATGTCCAAATAAGAATTATACACTTTTCTATTTTAATTGTTACATGTCAATTTCTTCTCTTTTTTAATTATTTTTCTTCCTTGATATATGATTTAAAAACCAAATCCAGATTGTCAACTTGGAAGGCAGGCAAAGCAACAATGGTAGATAAAATAATCTAAAAACACAATTGACTTCATATTATTATTATTATTATTATTATTATTATTATTATTATTATTAAACCTGCTCAGGTTTATACTTATTATTTTAGTTTTATTGTACCTATTTCTGAAATAGAGACAAATGTAAACATTTTCATTTTAAAAATGAATTATAGTATTCATGATTTATGAATAGTTCGTCTTCTTTTAAATTTTATATTATTATATATTGATTGATAATATGTTAATAGTCAAGTTGATAATAAAATTTAAGGTGAACCAAACTTTTATTAGTAATTTTAATAATAAAATAATGTAAAATTTATTTTTAAAACATACACATCATAACTAATAAAAAATAAGTTAACAGAAATAATAGTAGTTTTTAGAAAGCTTATTATATTTAATTTTAATTATAATTAAAAAGAAAATATACACTTCAGTCAAATCTAACAACATATTTTAACTTAATTCAACCAAACCAAACGAATATATTTTAAAATAGAAATAATTGCAAATCAAAACACAACAACAATAATAACATTAATAAAAGTTAATGATTAATGATGCGATGTCTCGATAGAATATCAAAACAGGGGGGAAAACCACATGTTAATAGAATATCTATAATAAGTAATAATAATTGATATATATTAACAAGGGAAAATCCCTGAAAAAAGAACTCTAAAATAATGACAAGATAGAAAGGTGTTCTAAATTTATATAATCCTACAGAAGTGCTAGTGCTTGAACTGGAATTTATGATTTGAAGAGGAAATGACACATTTATACATCAAAGAAGTGAGAGAAAAAGGAACTTGGTGACTTAAAAGACGGGCAAAACAAAAGGGAAGGAAAGAGCTAGCTCCATCCAACTGAACTAAACTACTTAATTTTTGCATCGACAATGATCTTCCCTTACTTAGTCGATCCTAAATCATAATTTTTTTTCATCTTCATTTGGGTGGGAAACGATGAACTCGAAGGTGGGTATTTGGGATGGAGTGACGTGAAGGTTGATGTTAGTGCAAGGGAAGAAATTGTTGATGATGGCTGAATCTAGTAGGAGGCTGCGATGGTATATGAGGTGAGTTAGAGATATGAGGGTGAAGAGAAAAATTAAGGTGGATTTTGTAGGAAATGAGTAAGATGAAGTTGAGAAACCCTAATGTAGATCTTTGAAACACTAAAGTGGGCATTTTGTTTTCTTTTTCTGAACTGATAGTGTGTTGAAATTTTGACCCCCACATTTTTACTTCACATATCAGTACTAATTGACGTTTGACTTATTTGCAGGACGAGATTAAACAATTAAGAAGCGACATAATGTGGTGGTTAGTCAATCATTAGCTGAATTCACATTGCGACACTACTTAGAAGGCAACAAAAAGATGTGGTTAATATGTTTGACTACTTACTATGTACTCAGTTGTTATGTTTATGTGTGTCTTCATGTTGGAGGTGACAATTTCCCCCCTGTTAGATGAATGAATCCACTTGGTTCACAACACTTGTTCTGTGTTATCTTGTTAAATGCGTTTATGAACTTATGACAGTTAACTAGTTTCTCGAATTCAGATGACAGTTAACAAATTTACTTAACGTTTTCGTAAGTTCAGATAATACTCTCCGCAAGGTGTGTAACATTTTCTTCACCTTGCACAATACCCTGAAAGTGGCATGGCCTTCCCAATCTCAGGTAACTTATTGTCATATTTCTATAAGGCTTTTTCAAGTTCATATAAGAGTTTCCGCATGTTCCCTGGTATATTCTTGAACGTGGACAACAAAATTCCGACCCTGTAAATGATTTCTCCATTTCAGATAAGCGTATATCAATTTTTTATAAGGGCTTCACAAGTTCCGACTAGCAATTCCGCAAGTCCCCTGACATGTTTCTGAACTTACAAGACAAAATTCCCTGAAAATCTGAAGGTTTTCCCCATTTTGAATAAGCATATATCAATTTTTTATAAGGGTTTCGCATGTTCTAATTAGTATTTCCGCAGGTTCCCTGACATGTTTCTAAACTTACAAAACAAAACCTCTTGAAAATATGAGGGTTTTACCCATTTCAGATAAACATATATCAATTTTTTATAAGGGTTTCACAAGTTCCAATTAGCATTTCCGCAGGTTCCTTGAACTTGTAAAACAAAATCTTTTGAAAATATGAAAGTTTTCCCCATTTCAGATAAGCGTATATCAAGTTTTTATACAGTTTTCACAAGTTTCAATAAAAATTTCCACAGGTTCCCTCACTTTTTTCACCACTAGCACAACAAAATCCCCTAACACTTGCATATGTTTCCCAACTAACAATAAGAGTTTGTCATTTTTATATAGGGCTTTCACAATTTCATATAAGCATTTTCACAGATTCCCTCACTATTTTATCCACTAGCACAACAATATCCCCTGACCTTTGCATGCTTTTCCCAATTTCATATTACCAGTTGTCAATTTGTTTTAAGTATTTTGCATGTTTAGATGTACATTTTCGCAATTTCACGTACTTTTTTATCAACTTGCACTACAAAATCCCTAACACTTGCACTTTTTCACAATTTCGGTTAAGCGGTCGTCAATAAACAATGATGTTTTCCCATGTTTAGATAAGCATTTCACATGGTGCTTCACTACTTTCACAGTTTTCTTTTGTAAGCATTAATACGCCATGAAAATGCAATTGTCTTATCATTTTTTATCAAAAGAGGATAATATCCTTCTTCTTCCACCCTATACATTTGTTACAAAATAATGAAGTAAACAACCTGTACCAAAACACCTTGACATACTAACATCTAAGCATCATAATGGGGTATGACATTTCATAAACAACAAAGGGGTATCAAATGGCATACAAAAACTAAGGCTATGACAGTACCCAAAAACCAGTAACAACTAACATTGTCCCAACATTTTCAATGACAACAGGACATTGAGATAGTGGTTCCTCTTGATGTTCCTTTTATCATTGACATCACCATATATATATATATATATTATTTACAACATATGATTCCCCATCTACCCCATCCCTTCATTCAAAAAAAAAACACAAAAGGGTCAGACTAAAGTATATATACACCAAAAATTTATGCCTCATAGATGAATATTGAATTTCAACATGGATTCAGATTTTTGCAAGTCCTTTGTGTGTGTCCAACTCCGTTGTATTTAGCTTCACCTTCATTATTACTTTCAAATTTTCCCCTACATGAAAATAACAAAACAACTCGTTTCCACAAATTGACCTAATATTTTCATCCATTTTGTTAAGTGCCCTATAACAAATAAATCAGCACACTATTAGTTCAAGAAAAGAAAACCAAATGCCCACTTTAGTGTTTTACAGATCTATATTAGGATTTCTCAACTTCATCTTATTCATTTCCCACAAAATACACCCTATTTTTTCTCTTCATCCTCATACATCTAACTTACCTCATATACCATCGCAACCTCCTACTAGATTCAGTCATCATCAACAATTTCTTCCCTTGCACTAACATCAACTTTTATGTCCCTCCAACCCAAATACCCACCTTCAAATTCATCATTTCCCACCCAAATGAAGATGAAAAAAAATTATGATTGAGGATCGACTAAGCAAGGGAAGATCATTGTCAACATAAAAATTAAGTACCTTAGTTCGATTGGATGGCACTAGCTCTTTCCTTCACTTTCATCATTCCTATCTTTCAAGCCACCAAGTTCCTTTCTCGCTCACTTCTTTTCTCTTAAGATTGATGGACAAATGTGTAATTTCCTCTCCAAATTGTAAATTTCAGTTCAGACATTAACAACTTTGCGGGATTATACAAATTTAGAACACATTTATGTCTTTTCACTATTTTAGAGTTTTTTTTTTCCCAAGGATTTTCCCTATTAACAAGACAAATTAACGCAGATTTGTCAATTCTGTGTATGTGTGATATTTTTCTTTAAAGAAATAGATAAAATATTTGGCGAGAGATGAAATAATAACACTATAAATGAAAACGATTTTTTCTTTTGCCAAAATGTTCAAATTGATAGCCTAAGATTCGGGTCAAGGAAATGATTGGTGGGTGGCAAAAGAAAAAAAAAAAGTCAAAAAAAATGATAACCTAAGATAATACCTAAATTACCGGTTTATCCTAGATTTTTAGCTAACATAAATTAAGTATATTGTAAGTTTTTTTCACTTTTGTAGATATAACCGAGTGTATCATGATTTAATCACATTAATATAAATATCTTTTAGGTAAAGTAATAAATCAATACCTACCTATATGACAAGGATAATATGAATCAAATGCAGCAATTTATTTAACATGAAAAAAATCTCCCTATAGCACGTGGTCATGGCCCAAAGTGAAATATTTCATTATCTTTAAAAATGAATACAATGCTTAAGTGTTGTAATATCAAACTCAGCTATAGGATAATAACAAATTAACCTCATTCCAAAAATTATCAATAAATTATATATACATATATACATATTCATACCACAAAAGAAAAAAAAAATCTATATAATCAAACGGGTGATGAAACTACTATTAGAATGGATAATATTTTTTGTGGAAAATCTTTTCCTGGCAAAATCGTCATTTTTTATAGAGTATGTCAATAATTTATTGTTTGAAAACAAATATTTTTCCTTTTATTAGTTTCTAAAATGAAATCTCTTAATTTAATATTGAAAATATGACTTGCCTATCAATTTAGTCATTAATTCCTGAGTCCCTTTTCAATAAAAAAAACTTTCCAAAATTTTGTATCTCTTTGAATTATTGAAACTATATTCTAATATAAATACAGGGTGTCATTTTATATCATATGTGAATAATCCCCTATCCTTTAAAACTTAAACTTTATAATAAACCGCCCTAAACTTTTAAATATACGCAGATAATCTCAATTTATCAACTTTATATACTTAAATTTTATTTTTATATGCATACAACCCCATCAAATTTTGAGTTATACATAGGTAAAATTTCTTAAACTTTAAGTCATTTATGTGAATGTAATAAACAAAACTAATAATATAGAAGTTATTTATATGAATATAAGAGTTTAGGAATAGTTAAGGTAAGGTTTTAAAGTTAGGAATGTTATTTAGGCATGATATAAAGTTTTGAAAATTTTTGTGTAATTTATCTTATATAATTTTAACATAAGAAATGTGAGTTTTCATCTCTTCCAATAAATATGATTCCAGAAATTTAAAAATATTATTATTATCTCCTGAAATAAAGGCATTGAGGATATTCGATGTAAAATTGGATTCCCAATTCATGGCTGGCGGATAATAATAATAATAATAATTGGTATTCCGGAATTCATCGGCTGTTATTATTGGGCGGAAATTCCCAAGTTGGAAGTCAAAAACAAGGAAAAAGTCAATTTAATTCCCTAATTTGTATTTGTTATTTTTCCTTGGGAATTGACTTATTAAAGGCATGCCGTGAGAATGAACAAACCAAATAAATTATGTTATTGTAATAATTACCAGCATAACAATAATTCTATAGTAGGACGCCCTCGTTTACTATTTATAAAACATTTTGGAGAAAATTATAAAGACTAATAAACTTCATGTAATATAATTCAAAACCTTACATTTTTTAAAGTATAAATTTTTAAAAATGTTGCCAATTTAACATTAAAATTATTAAATTACATTCAATTAATAATTTTTTAAAAATAAACTTATTAATGAATCATAATTTTTTTTCAAAACATGTTATTTTCTAAAACATTAAACTATTACAAAGGTTGTTTTATAAATAATGGGAGAGGTATTTGATGATAGAAAAAAAAAATCTCTTGAAGGAAAGAAAAAAAAAAGGAATTTGAAAATGTCAAATACGTGTGATTCATAATGGAATGTGTTTTCATATGCTTATCAGATCCAGTCTTATTTATAGCCCGATAATCAGATTATATTATTTAAGAAAGTGGTTAAAATTATTTAAAAATAATAAATATGACTTGAATAAATTTTTTTTAAGTATGTCCTTATTTAAGAGGGGACAAGTAAGAGAAAGAAATATAGTAAATTATATAAATATCACTAATATTTTAATTAATATAATATATATATATATATATATGTTATTAATGAAAAAAAAAAACTCATTAAATATTCATATACCTCTTGAAAGCTATTATAAAAGAATCAAGCCAATTCAGATTTCCAACTTTTAGAAGTAATAAATACTAAATATCTAATGAAATGTGGTAAACAAGGGTGGTTTAGAATTCTGGTTTTTTTAGAGTGTTCTATTTTGAATTTTCCAACTATGTGACGAAAAAACATATTTTTCAAAAAAAATATAAATGTTATTATAATATAAATATTAATTTATCCTAGTATTCTTTTGTACTATTTCCCATTTTCCCTGCAAAAGTCCGGAAGGTGGTGATGTAATTTGGCAAAATTGGGGCCCACAACAAAGGAGGGGGTACGGTGATGTCCACGTGGACGGAGCCTCCCCTTTGAAACCCCTTCCCTCAGAGGAAAACACCACCTTCCTTGTTGCGATCATCACCGTCATGCATTCCACGTGGCCCATTTTGAGTGGTCAGTGATTTTATTCCCAAATACAACGATGCTTTTCCTTTATTTGTTCCCAGTCTCGGGCGCCGTAAAGCATAACGGCAATGTACCTGATTCCCGCTCCCATTTCACCACCCACCTCCATCTTCCGTTAACAAACAGCGCCGACGGCGTCAAACGGCGTTGGTCGCACCTGCAGCTGAAAGCTTCCAAACAGCCGGCGTTAAAGTTGAGCCGAAGCGGCCGTTGCACGCTACGTCTTCTCCTACTAACGCTTTTGACAGTGACGTGCCTCTCTCTCTCTCTCTCCCCCCACACCTGTCTGCTACGTTCTCAGCTCTCTTTTCTCTCTCCCTCTCTGTCTCCGTCTCCGTACAGTTTCTGTTACGCCGCAGATTAAGAGCACGAAAGAGCGACTTCGGAATCAGAAAGCGAAGCCTATTTGGTATCTAGGCCACCGTCTTCAGGTACTATGTCGAACGCTGAGTGTGATGAATTTGTTTCGTTCGGATGGGTTGTGGATATGCAATGTTCGTCTTGTGGTGTCGATCGATGAGCATGTTGAGTGATCTGAGGTTTTGCATTTGGAATTTTTCATCGGTTTATATTACTTTGCAAGTTTAATGCAGCTGAACTGTGGTATCTGCTGTTGTTTTTAAATGAATTCTTGGTAGATTTTGTATTTTTCTTAAAGTACAAGGTTCAACTGAGAATATTCTAGATCACCGGGAGTTTGCATTTCTTTTTCTTTAATCTAGTTCTCGTTTTTTCTTTGTGCAGAAATCTTCTAAGTCGGAATCGTCTGCGTCTCGAATAGAATGTCAGGTACAAATTCTAAGTCCTGTCCGGCATTGAGATCTTGATATTGTTCCACGTGTATTATTGATTCAATTTACTTATTAGGATTGAAAATCTGAGAACTGATGATTTTGGGTTCAGGGAAGGAGGAACTAATTCAAGACGATGAGAGGGGTGCGATTTTGGAGCCTGAGACCTCTGAGGACGAGTGGCGAAAGTCTAAGTCCAGATCTCTTCGGAGAAGAGCAATGACTGCCTCGACGAGACTCACTCATAGTCTTCGGAAACGTAATAACCGTGTAGCTGATTGTCGAAACCCATCAATTTTGATAGAGGATGTTCGCGATGCTAATGAGGAAAAAGCTGTAAATTCTTTTCGTCAGGTACTACTTGAAAAAGATCTGCTTCCAGCTTCCCACGACGATTACCATACAATGCTGAGGTAAATGAATGACCCTGCCACAGTTGCTACTTCTCTATTGAGTATGCATTTTCCCTGATAGCTCAATTTTATTACTGTACAATACAAGCCCATTTTAAATTTGAAATTGATAGAGGTGGAATTATCATTCATGTTCTTTATTTCTGGTTGATTCGTTTGCCATAGGTCCAATGTATGGTTTCTGTAACTAAGTTATTTATTGTACATATTCTTTGCCCGAGTAACATTGAGCTCCTTCATCTCAAAAGGGGTTCTGTAACTACTGTTTGGGAGGTTCATTTGGTTTAGTTTTATCAATTGAGGAGTGCTTACTGACATGAGGGGATATTGTTTATACTGTTTCTTTGTGGTAATTGAGTCACGCAATTCTGTTGATTTAATCAGATGAGAATGCTTTATCTGGATTGCCATTCTTAACCTTTGAAGTAACAATTTCTCCAAGCATTTCTGATGGTAATAAAAGAAATCCTCTTGTATTTACTTATTTCTTTAGGCAAAATATATTATAGAATGCTTATTTTTTTTTGCAGATTTCTGAAGGCCAGAAAATTCGACATAGATAAAACAGTCCATATGTGGGGAGATATGCTTAATTGGAGGAAGGACTATGGAGTAGATTCTATTCTTCAGGTACTTTGTGTAGTATGATGCTTTCATCCTTTTCTAGGAAAGCTACTATGAAAACCTGATGTCCAAGAACTGAAAGGTTTTAGGTTCTTAGCATATTTCAGGACTCAACCAGCTACCCAAAGCATAGAGTTCTAGTGAGGAGAAATCCTCTAGTACTTCATTTGGAAATTTGAAGGTTTCCCAATATTCTGTTGTATTTCAGGACAATGTTAAATCGTTCAATCTCTAACAAGGCAATGTTGCATTTTATGATTTATAGGATTTCACATACGATGAGTATGAAGAGGTTCAGCGTTATTATCCTCATGGTTATCATGGTGTAGATAAGGGGGGCCGACCAGTTTATATTGAAAGAATTGGCAAAGTTGAACCAAGCAAGTTGATGAATGTCACCACAATAGATCGATTTTTAAAATATCATGTTCAGGGATTTGAGAGAATGTTCAAAGAAAAATTTCCAGCTTGTTCTATTGCAGCAAAAAAGCACATAGTTACAACAACAACAATACTGGATGTGCATGGCGTGGTAACTTTTTTAGCTTAGGCAGTATTCATATCAGTACATGTTGTATGGCACTTTAGTTGAACATGATTTCTTTTTCATATTACAGAACTGGGTGACCTTCGGCAAAGTTGCACATGATCTTGTTATGCGCATGCAGAAAATCGATGGTGATAACTACCCTGAGGTATTACATACTATAGCAATTAGAATGTGATGAATTAGTACATAACAAATGACATTTTGCTAAAAATTTAATAAAAATGATTTTTTCTGATTAATGGTTTGCATCATAAATGTACTGAAGCATGCGCATCATGGATAATTATTTGTTGGTTTGTAATTGTTTTTTTTTTTTTTTTTTTTTGGGATGGGTTGATGTTGTAGATAATTAGTTATCTTTTTCTATGACCTGCACAAAATTAAACAGCCTGGTTTTTCGAAAGTGAGATAACACTTTATAAAACACTCTTATATCAGTATTGATTCTTTGAAGGTGAGATTTATTCTTTGAATTTCACTACATTGAATTTTAAAGTATGAGCCTCAACTTAAGAATTTTATTTTCAGATCTTTTGAAAGGGAAAGAAGTTACAGTTGTCTGGAACTATTGTGCATTTTATGATACAGCTCCATACAAATGTGCAGAGTTTTTCTGGTTTGGTTTTCCCATAATTGATGGTATGCACATTATTGTGAAAAATAAATGCAAGGAAGAGGGGAGGAACTTAAGCTAGTGGATGCTCAGTGAAATTTTGGTCATTGAATCCACTTTACTCATCCCAAACATACTGCCTTTTAATTACAGTAGTTTACTATCTTTTTGCCCTGGCCATGAACCAATAGTTGCCATGATCTTGGTCACTAGGATATACAGTCTTCATTCTTTAAGTGGCTGTTGTTTTCAGACGTTACACCAGATGTACATTGTTAATGCTGGTAGTGGGTTCAAGCTACTATGGAATACTGCAAAAGGCTTTCTTGATCCAAGGACCACAGCAAAAATACATGTATATAAGTATATTTTTGTTCATCTTATTTGAATCTTGAAAGGATTTACCTTGATGAAAATGTTATATGACGATTTTACAGGTCTTAGGGACTAAATTCCAGAGCAAATTGCTTGAGGTTATAGACTCAAGGTGTGAGTTTTGCTTTTACCATCTCAGTTAATTAAGTGCTTCTATTTGTGTAATAAGAAAAATAATGAGGATCTTTTATTTCTAACAGCCATTTACCAGATTTCCTTGGTGGAAGTTGTTTATGCCCAAACGAAGGAGGGTGTATGAGATCTGGCAAGGGACCATGGAATGATCCTGACATTATGAAAGTATGATATTGTTAAAATAATGGCTCCTATTATTGTTTACACTGACGTTGGAGCATTTATTTCTCATACTTCAACCTATGCTTTCATGTACTATTTACAGCTGGTACATGGTGGAGAACCATTAAAGCTGACAAAAATCAAAAGTTCTTCAATTGACCGAGAGTTAGATATCAAGTCAAATTCCAACAAGGTCACTCATAAATTAGTTGAGTGTCAGTGCTTTCTTTTACTGTATATAGTCCTCAAGTCTTATTGTCCACTCTTTCACTTAGCACAAAAGGATTTTACTCATGTTTATAAATTAATTAAGCTCTGTCACAGGTTAAAAGCACTACAATGTTGCAAACTGGATCTGCATCAGGTGCAAGGGCAAGTCCTTCAGTCTCCATGCAGTCAATTCCTCCTCTTGAAGATGTGAGCTCTACTTATCCATTTATTTAGCTAGTGATATATCCTTTTAGATTTTATAGTTTCCGATTTTATGCATTTACAGGTCGAATGAGATATTTCATTGATCGAATACTTCTGGTCATGCATTAACAGTTAGAAAATGCCACATACTGTTCTTTTATATGTAGGCCAAAAGGAAACCTGCTATTCTCTGACACAGTTTATTCTGCCACCAGTTATCTTACTCCCTTTGGTCCTTATTATAAGAGACCAACTAACAATTCTCACAAACCAACAGCAGTTAAAGTCATTAAATTTAAGTAATTTCCAATATTACCTATAATAATTACAATAAATTCTAATATCATGTTAGTTATTACTCTCTCCGACAACCCTTATTAAATGTGGGCATACATGGGAAAAAATATTTAATGCTCTTTGGAAACAAGCAAGTGCCTTATAATAAGAACCAGAGGGAGTACCTCATTACAAGAAACAAGAACTAAGGAATTAGTGGTAATGCTTAACATATTACAGTTAAACTGTGAAGGTTGAACTTATTATGGGAGTACTAATTTAATGTATTCATAGATGTATCAACCTGTTCAATACATCTCTACTCAAGTTTTCACAAATAGTTTCATTGCAATCATAATTAATTCATGTTGCACACCAAAATTATGCTCGTTGCGGACAATACTTAAAAAATTCTTAACTAATGATTTTTTATTATGTGAAAATATTATGTTGTTCTGGTTTCAAAGTACAAAGCTAAATGGCACATTTGGGTTAATTTAAAAGGTAAAGTAGTTAGTAGATTCAAGTAAAATAGATTTATTTTGTTTCTTCTCATAAATTAACCTTTGAAAGTAAAATTAATTCAGCAAGCATGACCTTTCTTTTTTTTGTTTTTCCACTTGTATATATCTTAAATTCTCCTAATCAAGTTCTTGTTTAACAAAATACCCTCTTACACTCTGCATCAGCAAAGTTAGTCAAGTGAGTTAATGTTCAATGTATGGGTAGTGATATCATACTATCAAATACCAGATTCTTAATTCAAAGGATGAAATTTAATCGAAGAAAGAAAAGAGTAGTGATGAAATTGGAGGCCTATTGTGTTCCGTATATCTTTATACTTAATAACTTATGATATATTCAAGGAGAATGCATTCATCTTTGTGAGTTGTACAGTTAACTTAATCTTGAATTCACTGATTTTCTAATCTTGTATAAAATTTAAACTTCATTTCAGAAAAGCATGAGAGACCATGCATCTATGTACAAACAAGTTGAGCCAGCCAGTACTGCCAGAGAAATTGAAGATCCTGGTTCAACTAGTAAGCTATTCCTCAGCACCACTTTTTCAAATTAGGGTGTTCAGTTCAGTTACTTTATGAGATAATTCATCTAGTATGATCATGATGCGGCATGTACAATGGTGATAAGAGTTTGCAACTTAAAATGGGATCAATCTTGGTGTACAGACATGAAACTGATCCAGGAGAAAGCATAAAAGGGGGAACAAAGTTAAAAAGGGAAAAAAAGCGCAACAACAGATATAATTAAAACTTGATTGGAAAATTGTCACTTGGTCTGGACTTGATCTCTTCGTTTTGCTCATACTTGTCTAGAACCAGTGAAAGCATACAAGGCCATCTGTAATTTTTGAGCAGGAGGGATATTTCTTGATTTTTTGCTCTCAGAAGTTTTTTCATTCCAAACATATTTATAATGTATTAATTCTATAATTGTAATTTTACTTGTTCCTGACAAATTAAATCTGACAGGTGATTCAAACAACATTAATTCCAGAAGATCACCGAAGAAGCTGATTCCTTATGTTACAAGTTTAGTAATTCAAATCATACTCAGCGTTTTAGCTTGCATATATGTATCACTTGTAGGCCTTGGGAAATTTTTGGTCGTTCAGTTCACACACAGTCAATCAAGAAGCCTTGACAAAACCCAGACAACTGCATCAAAGTCCGAGGAACTCTTGATCCCTCAGGAAACAAGAGATCCACTTTGGCAGAGGCTACAGAATTTAGAAGCAGCTGTGACTGAGATGGTTAACAAACCAACAACAATTCCGCCTGAGAAAGAGGATATCCTTCATGAGTCATTGAATCGTATAAAATGTATAGAATATGATTTGCAAAAGACAAAAAAGGTAGAACCGGTCTCCCATCATATGACAGATCATCTGAAGGACATTGTGTAGCATTGTTGTGTTGATTTTGCTTGCTACTGTTTCTGTAGGCACTTGTTGCAACTGCTTCGAAACAAGTTGAGCTTGCTGAGTGTTTGGAAAGCTTAAAGGAGGGTAAAATTAATGTAAGTTGCCATTGCCACTCATTAAATCAAGAAACACAATGCATGAATTAAGCATCGTATGTGTTTGCAGACCTAAAGCCTACAAAGCATATTACATTTCAAGTGTGTTACTTCTGATTCATTGAAATGGTTTCTAGCTATTATCTTGTATGGTACCTGGGTATCATCGAACACCTCATTAATTTCTGAAAGATAGTCGAGAACAAAGAATAGTGTTTTGTGAGTTCTTGTGTGAGACCTCAAAATTGATCAGTTGTATACACTAATAGTTATGAACTTTTCTTAATAAACAGGGGACAAACTCATGTTGGCCTAAAAATGCTAAATCTTGTGCCCCCGGAAGATGAGTTCTATTCTTTGAGCCTCAGTTTGCTAAGATATCTAGTTCATTGTGCTTGTTGGTTCTCTAAAGCTGAATTGCTACCAGACCCGTACTTCTTTTGGCTCGTTAATGGGATTATAATTGTAGGTGACTTTTCCTTTTATGTCAAGGGATTATCTCCTCTCTCTTTTCCCTCTCCCACACACACAACAGTTATCTCACTCCATTCAAAAATGAGGCTATTCTTATACATACAATTCTTAAGTGTTTGCTTTGAGATTTTTCCTTTAAAGTGTGAAATATGGCGGGAATTTTGTTTTATGAATCAACAGTTTGATGCTGATTTATACAAGATGTTTACATAAAATTCATAGCAAACAGTTAAGGAAGTTTTTTGTGGCTTTTATTCATAAAGAAACATAACATATCTTGTGTTTTTTTTACACGCATCTTCTTTCAGGCTTGAGAAATAGGCTGAGTGGAGTAGAAACCCTCAAGCAGAGGAAGACAAGGAAGCAGGGAGTTGTTTTGATATGTCTTAACATTAAAGTAGTTTCTTTTCACTTGATATACCAATTGTGCGAGGGAACCACAGTTTTTTTTTCTTTTAATTTATTTTTTTTGTAAAAAATGTACAAAAATATGCTGAACTTAACATGTATTTATAGCAAGCAGCATATAGAACATTTTCTTTGATATATTGTTACAGATTGTCAGCGCTAAGCAGTAAATTTTGAATTTTACTGCATATTATGTTTGCTCTCGAAATTCTATCTTAAGCACATATTGTTAAAAGATTTACATCTTTGTGAAATTGATAATACGTATGAGGAGTTTGGTATCCTATTGTCTTAATTCCCGTATAGGTGATAAAAAATTTGACAAGTATTTTAAATTCTCAAATTTTTAACCATGTCTTTCAAGTATTTAGAATTCAGTTGTGAACTTTAATTTTCAACTATCAAAGAAGATATGAATTTAATATATTATTTTGTACGTGATATATCACATACAATTGACATTGGTACATGAAACTGTTCAATACAAAATACTACTTAGAAGTCTTTAATATAAAATCCAGTTTGTAATGTTACAAGAAACAAACACAAAATATAAAACTGTTCCATATGCCCTTTTCACCATCTGAGCTCCGCCTGGAAGTGGTAAGATCTGATTCCTTGTAGTGTAGCTTCTCCTTTGCTTTGATCAATATTAGCTACCCCTCTAATGAGTTTTTGCAAGGATGAACTATTTGGATCAGGAAGATTAAGCGAAGAAAAACTTCTTCCTTCCTCGTCAATCTTAGACATTATGGGAATTTGATTCCTAATCATGTTTGAGTAGAGAATTTAGCCCAACTTTGTGCCTCTTCATGGAACTTGCCAAGGGAAATTCCTAGTGTTATTGCACCAGACATTATTTCCTTGACTAACTTCTTTTCTGGTTTTCATGTATATATTCCAGACACTTGTTTATTTTGGAACTTGGACTCTCCTTCACTCAAATGGGAAGCTATTTTGTTGTATCTTTTTATGTATATATATTCTTTTTATCGCAAATATGGAAATTATAATTTTCTTCTAAAATAGAAAGTTCCCCTAGCATCATCCTCCAATTGCTTCGACATTGTATATAGAGGGAACATCCATAAACAGTAATGTGGGTGTCTAGATCCAAATTTTGCGAGATAGTCTGCACACTGGTTTCCCTCTCTGAGTACATGAACTAACTGTACTCTTTCCCATTTCCTTGTACAGATCTTTCTGATTTCTCCTATAACTTGTCTAAACATATGGACATTAGTGCTAGCCCATTTAATTAGTTGGAGAGAGCACGTCGAGTCTGTCTCACAGATAACGTTGCGGCATCCTACATTCCATGCAAGCTCGAGTCCCTTCTTGATGGCTAAGAGTTCTGCATGTAAAATCATTTCAACTTTAACTGGCTCTGAGAAGCCAATGATCCATTGCCCATTTGAGTTTCGAATGAGCCCTCCTATACCACCCTCCTTTGATTTAATGATGAAACTTCCATCCACGTTAATCTTGAATGTGCCACATGGCGGCGCTTCCCATTTAACCATTTTAACTTGTTTGGATTGTTCAGTAGCATAGAAAAGCCCTCTACCTGCTTCCGTGTTAATATTAAATGTGCCACATGTCGGTGCTTCGCATCTAACCATTTGAACTAGGTTGGATTGTTCAATAGCACAGGAAGGCACTCTACCTGCTTCGGTGTTAATATTAAATGTGCCACATGTTGGCGCTTCCCATCTCATCACTTGAACTGGTCTGGATTGTTCAATAGTATAGGAAAGCTCTCTACTTGCTGTGATAGGATTTGAGACTAAAGCCCTCTGCATAAAATATCATATTTTATGAATTTTTGAAACAAATAACAAATATTTTTGTTTATTAAAATCAAAGAGTTTTTTTTTATTATTATTTTGAGAAACTACGTTGGGGGGCTTTCAAAAATAATTAGTAAAAGAGAGAAAATATTTATAGAAATATGGAGATACACAAAAATATCATTTTGACTCATAATATTCTTAGAACTAAGCAATAGAAAAAGCAAATAAGTGAACAAATACTGAATGATATAGCTCTGAATTACCTCAACTGTATAAGGAGTGGAAAATGGAGATGGCTGCAAAACCCTGGAGAGTACGCTGCTGTGGCAAACATTGATGGCCCCTTGGTTTTTCTTAAAAAACAAAAAGTATTTTTCAAATTACTCGTATGTTTTTCAGTAAAATAAACCTTTAAATTTTGAATTATGATAACTGCTTGATTTATGAAAAATGGTAATTGCTTTGAGTTAAGCAATAGAAAAAGTAAATAAGTGAACAACTATTAGTTTACATATTTTAAATTAAAAACAAGTATTGGTGCCGTTTGAATTATGATAATAGGAATATACAAATGACATTAATTAACTGTATTATTTAAAAAGAAAACGGAATTTAACGGTGTGTAGAGAAGATATTGATGATTAATATGTCAGCAAGTGCACTTTCCCTATTAAACTATAAATTTAAAAGACTAAACTAATATTTGATATAAAAAGGTAAAATCCCAGCACCTCGTCCTCCATATTATTTGTTTTGGGCTCATCACCCCTTATGGTTTCAAAGTGTGTCGGGAGGAGGTATCCTTTGGGACCAACGTCCTTATTAGTATATCATTTTAAAACGCGTCGAGAAAATATATCTTTTGGGGACAACATCCTCATTGACATATTGAGCTAAACCTAATTCTAATACCATTTGTAATGGAAACCAGTCATTAAGTCGAGGGCATGTTATGGGCTTCACAATACATTTGTATTGCCTTTAGACCTATCACCCCTCATAATTTTAAAATGCGTTGAGAATGAGGTATTCAAATTTTTATAAGATGTTTTTGATTTCTTCCCCAACCAAAATGGGAATAGAGGGGAGGTATCTAAACCCCAAACCATAAACCCCTCACGATTTTAAAACGCGTCGAAAGGAGGTATCTTTTAAGCCCAACGTCTTCGTTGGCATATTGACCTAAACATATCTCTAATACCGTTTGTTTTGGAAACCGATCAATGTAGGTATCCACTTCACAATACATTTGTATTGGCTTTGGACCCATCATTTAAACTGTGTTAAGAGGAAAAGTATTCAAATATTTATAAGATGTCTTTTATTTCCCTCCTCATCCGAAATGGGAATAGAGGGGAGGTATCCAAACCCTAAACCGTAAACCCCTCACGGTTTAAAAAAACGTCAAGAAGATAAAGGTATCCTTTGGAACCAACTTCCTCATTGGCATATAATTTTAAAACATGTGGCATATAATTTTAAAACATGTCGAGAGGAGGTATCTTTTGGGCCCAACGTCTTCGTTGGCATATTGACCTACATATGACTCTAATACCATTTGTTTTGGAAACCGATCAATGTAGGTATCCATGTGGGACTTCAAAATACATTTATATTAGATTTGGACCCATCACCCCTAACGGTTTTAAACCGGGCTGAGAGGGAAAATATTCAAACCTTTATAAGACGTCTTTTATTTTCCTTCCCAATCAAAATAGGAATAGAGGTGGTATCAAACTTTTATAACACGTCTTTTGTTTCACTCTCAACAAAAATGGGAATATATTTTTATCCCGCCTCATCAATAACATTTTTAACAGGAACTTTTCTCAAATTGTCCTAACAAAATTTCAACTAAAAGGTTAAGTCAGTGGGCTCATAAAATTCTAATAATAAACTGCAGTTATAATTCTACGCGTTTGATTTTTTTTAATAAACATTGTTATAAAACCACATAAGAAGTTTTGACGATGTTATTACTTACTTTCTGTAGCGATTGGTAAATATTCGGTAAACTTTTTGTTGTGCCTCTCTTTCTCTTCTTTTCTATTGTCGGTCTAACTTTAAGACCTTGGCCTAAATTTTTTCTCCCCATGTTAAATTGATTCTCTACTTCAAAGTTTTTTTTATCTGAAAATCAGTTTCCCAATTTTCTAAATGAACTGAGAGGTTGAAACGAATGGCGTGCTTGCAAATTTATATTGAAAAAACAAGGGCAGGAGAAGAAGACTATTGGTAAGAAAAAGGAAGTTGATCTTTTCCGAATCTTTTTTATGACCGTTTCTTATCTAAATCTTATCTCCTAGATTAAAAAAACAAAAAATTCAAATTTAATATGTTATAAAACTATTATTATAATATTTTACAAGCTATTTTTTAAAATTTTGTATGAATTGTGTAGATAAGATATTTTTTTTATATAATGATTATGTAGATAAGATTTTAACCGTTTAAAATTATTCATTAATTTTTAAAATAATAATTTTATAAAACATGAAATCTAAAAATTCTGTTAAAATACAAGGGTGGATATAAGATTTTGAGAAGAAAATGAGAAAAATTTACAAAATGAAAGAGATAGAATGGCAAAAGTAAATAATAAATTTATTTAAATGTAAAACCCTTATATATTTTATATCGTAATTTAAATAGAGTTCTCAACAAACTTTTAAGATGGTGTTATTTCTTTAAAAAGTAAAAAAATATTTCATCCTTCCCACCACCAACGGCATCACTTTCTGCATCAGCTAGGCCGTCATTTCCTGGACTGTATTTGTAGTTCTATCATTTGTAATATATGATTAAATAAAAATCAGAAATAAACAAAAGGAAACCACTCAAAATAAACACATAAATTAAACTATAATACATTACAGTACAGTGATTAAAAAAGCAAATATTATGTTCAAAGTTTTGACCAAGTATCATTCAACTAAATTTATTTAATATGCCTTGATTATAATAATATATGTTGTTTGAAATAAAATTACAGTTGATAAAATTGACAAGTTAATCCCATTATTTAAATTTATATTATAAATTGTCTTAAATTTATTAATAATTATAAAATAAACCAATCTCCCACTTGTCTATATTGAAAGATGTTACAACCAATTTCAACAACCCCCCTCCCACCCAAAAAAAAATCTGACCAAATCTAAACCCTCAATAATTATTTAAAATCTTTTTTTTAATCTTTTTAATATTGAGAATGAGGTGTTAGCAATTTTCCCTATAACAGAAAAATTAAAACCACAACTTTTTCTTGTTGGGGAGGTAACACACTCAAATCCACAGTTAATGCACCCATTAGTGATATAATGTGCAATCTTCTAGTGGCAAAGATTGGCCGGGGGTTGTGCAAAAAAACACCAAAAACGAAAACTAAACCGAACCGAAATCAATTCGGTTTCTGACGTTCGATAGATGCATGTGCCATTTTGACCCTCAGCACCTCACAACATACTACTAGGCCTCTAGCAAGACACTTTTTTTCTTGGGAAAATCGTAGTATGGTCCCAAAGAACAGAAAAAATATCAAAAAGATCCTAATATATGATTCGCTATTTAAAAACTCCTAAAGGACCTAGTAATATAGATTCAAATTATGAAATTAACTATTTACCCTCATTGACTATGCCATATTGACAAATCATAATATTACCATTGATAAGTGTGCGTGTCATATTGACAAGTCATAGTGTTACATTTGATAAGTTTACTTGCCATATTGACAATGAGAGCAAATAAGAAATTTCACGATTCGAATCTATATCACTGAGATCCCTTAGGAGTTTTTAAATAGTGAATCATATACTGAGATTTTTTTTATTTGTTTTTTTCCTTGGGACCATACCTCGACTTCACTAATTTGCATCATACCTACCTACAAAACACTAACGAAAACATGAAACTTTAGAGTCCTAAACTCCAATCCAACTGTAGCCAGGCTGCTTGGTTGTCCCACTCATTCTCATTAAATGTCTGAGATTGGCTGCTTCTTCCCAATGGCCAGCCCCAGCGTATATATTTGACAAAAGCACATACACTGATGGATTGTCACCTTCTCTTTCCAGCAGAAGTTTAGCAATCGTCCTTCCAAGTCTTAAATTACCGTGAGCTGCACAAGCACTAAACAAAGACCAACATATGTTAGAATGTGCCCCAAATTGCCCTCCATTTATTACTCTTTCTGCCTCTTCAAGATGTCCACTACGAGCTAGAAGGTCCACTATGCAAGAAAAATGATCTACATTGGGCATGCATTCGTAATTTTTCACCATTGAATAGAAAATTTGAGTACCCTCATCAACTAAACCTGCACGGCTGCAAGCAGATAGAACTGCAGTGAAGGTAGCCTGATCTGGTTTGATCTCAGGTGAATTTTGCATTTCCTCGAAATAGTGCACGGCTTCTTTGCCTTGCCCGTGCTGCGCGTAAGCAGATATTATAGCATTCCAAGAGATCATGTCTTTTTTCGTCATTGCATTGAATACTCTCAGAGACATGTCTAAGGACCCGGATTTGGCATACATTGTGATCAAGGCGTTACCCAAAGAAATATCTGAAGAAAACTCATGTCGGATTATGTAACCGTGAATCTGTTGCCCAAGACTTGAGGCTGAAATACTAGAACAAATGCTCAAAATGACAGTGAGGGTGAAGACATTTGGTTTGAGCTTGGTATAAAGAAACTCTGAGAATTCCTCTAATCCTTGCAGGGGATATCCATTTACTAAGAACCCAGAGATAAGACAATTCCAGGATGTCAAATTTTTATGAGGGAGATCAGAGAATACCTGAAAGGCTTGGTTCATTTTTCCATGCCTGCAATATGCAGAAACTAAAGCATTAGAAACTTCAACTTTCATAGGCCCCTTTTTGGACAAGAGGGATTGAATCATTTCTACAATTTGTGAAGAGTCAGAGGCAACTAGCAGACTCCCGTAAGTAAATTCATCTGGCTCAAATTCTTGCCTCCTCATTCCCTCGAAGATCAAAATTGCTGATGCCCCAAGATTCTCCTGAGAATAAGTTGAAATCATTATGTTCCATGAGACAAGATCTTTTTGTTCTATCATCTCGAAAATATTTCGAACCTCACGCAACTCCCTAAGGTTGGAATACATGGTCATTGTTGCATTATTCACAGCAATACAATCAACATAACCCATCTTAATAGCCTGGGCTTGTACCTGACAGCCAGTTTCTAAAGATAAACAAGAGCTCATGACACTCACAAAAGTCAGTTCTGTTGGACTGAGACAAGCCTCTTGCATCTTTTTAAACATTAAAAATGCATCTTCATTTCTTTCCATGCCAACAAGACCATCTATCATTGCATTATATGTAATACAATCACAAACAGTTGCTTCTACTTCCTCAAATACCAAAAAAGCATCTGCAACACATTCACCACTAAAATACATAGTTATCAAAGAATTAATCACAGAAGCCCTTGCTAGATAGCCTGTTTTGATTACTACTGAATGAACATGTCGCCCATAATCCAAAGTCTTCGTAGAGCACAAGCTCAATATGCTGGCTAATGTGTAATTGTCAGGTTTAACATCCATTCTATGCATCTCTCTAAATAGATACATAGCAACCTTTTCATGGCCATTATCCGTACATCCAGTAATTATGGCATTCCAAATTGCCACATTACTCTTTGGAATTTCAGCAAAGAGTTGGAAGGCATAACCAATGTGCCCCAACCTAGTACAAGCAGCAAGCAATGTTGTCCAAGAATATACATCTGGGTATTCAATATCTTTAAAGACCCATATAACAGAATTGAGATCTTTAGCCTTTGCATGCAATGAAAGTAAAGAATTTGCAACAAAAGAGTAGGCTTTGAGGCCAGTTTGAATGGCGTACGCATGTAGCTGGTTACCAAAAAACACATTACAATTGTTAGCACAGGCTGTGAGGGCTGTGGAAAGGGTGTACTGATCAGGTCTCAGGGAGAAGGATGAGTGAATTTGGTCAAAAAGTTTGAAGCAGTCTGAGAAATGGCCTGAGCGAGTGAGCTCTGCAAGCAAACCGTTCAGTTTAACAAGTCGTTCTGCTGTCAATTTAGTAAAATTATTCATACACAGCAACGGGTTTCCAGAAAGCACAATCTAGTTCTGTGTAATGAATCAACTGGAAAAGAATAGTGTTGCCTTTGATTCTGAAGCATTAAGATGGCACCTGATGTTTTGCACAGCGCCTAGTTCAAAATATGTGCCTGCCAAGTAATATTTTAAAAAAGAAAGAAATTGTAACCATAAATCATAAAGGGAAATTATTCAAGCACACAGGATTCCAGCTCTAAGCTAATTAGGAAAAGGAAAAGAAGGAATGAAATATAGCATGTATATTTATGTCTGAAAGCTTTTTAAGAGAGTGGGACATCGCAGGCAACTCAACAAGAAAAGAGCAAGGGATTACCTGTTGTTGCTGAATTTCTTCTTCACAGAAGCCCCTTCCTCCTGCCTTCCCTGGGCTCAGTGGTATAATACTGTAGGTGCTGATGAGCCAAGGTTAAAACTTCAGAGCAAAAGCTTTTCTTTCTGGAGATTGGAGAATGTATTAAATGACCAGAAGAGGCAAATAAAATTAAGTACTCTGGCGAATAAAATTTCAAATCAGAATTTTTCATCAATTTTTTCTAAGCTAAATGCATACTTTGAATGAAAATATAAGCAAATTATTAAATAATAATTACATGTATATATAATATTTTTTGAATTTTTCTAAGCTATGTCTAATTGTTTGGTTTATGAGAAAAGGTCTTTTCAATAGGTGTAATCAAATATTTAATAAGAAATTTAATGAATAAAATAAAGTAGTCCCAAAATAACTTGAGAATTTGTAAGATTTGGAATGTCCTTCAAATGGGTTTTCAAAGATCTAAATAATTTTCATCCAACCACAACTTCATCATATCAATTACACCACAACAGGAACTTCTCTAGATCTAATATTAAGAATAATTAACTTTTGGAAGGCAACACTCTGTAACAACTTTCACCTACATTTGTGGATTTAACCAATTCCAATGCACCGAGAGAGAGAGACTAATCATTTTAACACACTTCGTCTGTTTTATCATGACTCATCTCATATATGCATTGAAAACTCAGTTAGATAACAATAAGAAAAACGGACTATTTGAACACAGTCTCAGAGTCTGAGCTTTGAACATGTATGCCTTATTTGGGGAAACAAACTGCACAAAATGGTGGGGCAATCTTCACCTTTGCTCAGTCTTCACAAGAGTCCAATCATTTTTGGTCTCATACTTATTTCTTCCATGAATAATGAAACTAATGGTGTAGACTGTGATGGCCCCAATTAGCAACACACTTGCTCCCTCCACAAACTGAGACGAACTAGATTTCACAACCTGATTAGTAGTTAAGATTTTGAGTTGCTGGCGTTTCGAATCCTGTGGGTTCTGAAAAGTTTTCAGGCATGTTGAACCTTAAACTGTAGGGCAGCCCACACTCCCCACCCCAATTTTCAGGATCAACAAGGCCTTAAAAATGTGAAATTTACAGAGGGGAACCAAAAAGGATACCAGTAAAATTCCCCGATCAACAAAAACCGTATAGGAAACCAGCATCAGATTCAAAACGTCCAAATAGCGTTTGATGCGCGTATGATCACAGCAAATTGAAACAATCAACATTCACAATCTCGTAAACTTTTAGGTAATAACTAAACAACTACTTTAAAATATTTTCTTTTATTGATGTGGAAAGCAAAATTGATAAACAACTATCGCACAGAGAAGCAAGTAAACTTTTAGGTATGCACCTTCAAAGCCAGATTACCCCACACTAACTTCTTAATGGAGGAAGAGGAACAGGCGGCGGCTGGAGGAGGAGGAGCGAAGCAGTGAGACAGACAGAGGACAGAACAACTGAACTGAGAAAAGAACAAGGCGAAGAGGGAAAAAGGTTGAGGGTAACCATAGAATATTGAAAAATTAGCAGGGCAATTTGACGAGGATGAGACACAAAATTTCTAAAAAGGGAAAAAAAAAAAAAACAAAATTTAGAAGGTTGAGAGAGTCGAAGAGAGTCGCTAAAAAAACAAAAAAAAATTCCCACCCCAACTAAGCCATTTTTTTACCTCTCCAACCATCTGTCGAGGATGATTTTGCAGGTCGAGGATCTCTTTAGAGATTTTTTTTTTTTTTTTATGAAAGATCAAAATACTTTAAACACGATTTTGACCCAAAAAAAAAAATACTTTAAACACGATAAAATTATTACATTAAACTTGGGCTGCATTACACGATGGGCAGAAGCAAACCAAGCAACCCAAGATGACAACACAAAATAACAAGGGAAACAGGCAACTACAAACACACAAGGAAAAAATGGAACAAGTGCTCGTTTGGATTAACGATTGGAATGCTTAAAAATAATTTTTTAATCATAATTTACGGTATATGAGGTAAGTATGTGAGAGGAGTTATGTCTCAATTTATATGAAAAACAGCTTATAAGCAATCTGATCGCTAAAACAAACATACCTTAACAAACAGCTTCAGCTTCGATGAAGATTTGCAGCCATCAAAAGAGAGTTAAGAAATACTATCAGCTAATAGGATAAGTCTTTAGGTTATCATGTGCCCTATTTTGTTTCTCATCACTTCATGTGCATCATGCCAAAGTTTTTAACATCATTTCAGCTAAGTTACTTAAAATTCTTTGCTATCATTTATTCTGTCAGTATGCTACTCCCAATGGGATTGGGAGTACCAGACACCATTTGAGCTAAGGGTGTTAGACACAAGCATATGGCTTTTCGAAACTGCATAAACTATTTATTGAGAGGCATGATTGATAAACTGTTCTCCATGCTGTCAAATTAGTAAAGTATTAATATATTTTCCAGCTGATTACTTATGTGGTCTACAATATGTAATTGATTTTGTTAAACCTTCATTAGTACATAGAAGGCTGTGCTTATTATCAGATTAATGTCCTTTCAGACTGATTACTTTGCTTTTTGACCACTTATAAACATGTTAATGCCCTTTACATATAGAGATGCGTGCAATTTGGTTTTCAAATGAGTGGAAATATGCTCTGCCACCATGATCATATTTTGTCCAATTCCTTAATCGATATATGCTCTGCCACCATGATCATATTTTCTGTCCTGCTTCAAAATCCATATCTCCACACAGTACCTTTTTACTCACTTTATTATATGCCTTTTTTAGTTGTGGTCTCAACTTGCCTGCTTAATAAAGTTATTATATGTTTTCCATTTGTTTGAAATGCAGGTTATCATGTGCCCTATTTTGTTTCTCATCACTTCATGTGCATCATGCCAAAGTTTTTAACATCATTTCAGCTAAGTTACTTAAAATTCTTTGCTATCATTTATTCTGTCAGTATGCTACTCCCAATGGGATTGGGAGTACCAGACACCATTTGAGCTAAGGGTGTTAGACACAAGTATATGGCTTTTCGAAACTGCATAAACTATTTATTGAGAGGAATGATATGATTGTATAGTGTGATTGATATGTCATTATCCATAATCCCCCACTTGATAAATACTCTGCAACTTTCATTCTTTTGTTCTCCATGCTGTAAAATTAGTAAAGTATTAATATATTTTCCAGCTGATTACTTATGTGGTCTACAATATGTAATTAATTTTGTTAAACCTTCATTAGTACATAGAAGGCTGTGCTTATTATCAGATTAATGTCCTTTCCAATTGATTACTTTGCTTTTTGACCACCTATAAACATGTATAACACGTCATTCTGATCACACATCATCAATCCTTGCCTCCCTTTGTTCACCAATGCTTTCCTTAGGACGTATGTTGTGTTTTGCTTTTGCTAACATGGAGATGCCACATCATCAATCCCCAACATCTCATCTCCAGCCTCAGCTTCAATGAACTCTTGCGAAAGTCTGCAGTTTCATTTCTCTCAGTCCTTCAATTGTAGGGGCTGCAAGTTACTTTGTTCACTACTTGGTACAATATGAAACCACTTCACTTACATTCCACACATAAAATTGTAGTTGTCGACATCTATAAATAGTCATGCATGTTCATGATGCTTCTTCATCTTGCATGCACAACCTGATCTAGCTTAGTAGAACAAAAATTTGTACTTCAGTTGTTTCCTCTGTTGGTAAATATTCCATTTCATTTTCAGTTGAGGATTGCTTAAGTTCTATCACTTCCTCCCCTACTAATTTGTTCTTCTTCCAGATCATATCATGGGCCGCCATTCAATGATTAAGGAAGTGTATGATGGTACGGATCGATGGACCATTGTTGTTCAAGTGTTCAAAAAATGGAATGTTTACCACAAGAAAGCCCCTTCAGAACTTTTTTGCATTTCAATGGTTTTGGTTGATGATGAGGTATATACTTTCCTATTTGTTGGTCTTTAGTTATTGTCTTAACTTTCATAAGTTCAATATCTATTACATTATCGTCTTACATTATTCAAATTATTACTAATATGTGTTTGAATGTTTTATAATTGAACTCTGTCAGGGGTGCAAGATACAAGCCAGTGTGCTGAACAAAGATTTACATGATAAATTCAGAAACTCCATTTGTGAAGGAAAGACTTATAAGTTAGCTAACTTTGTAGTCTCTCAAAATGTTGGTCAATATAGAGCAACAACAAATGCTTTTAAACTAATTTTCACTCCAAAAACATATGTTGTGGAGGAACATGCTTCTACACCCTCCTACTCATACTCATTCATGCCTGTTACTGAAATTTTGAAGGCAGATCAGGATCATCAAGTGAATCATCTAATTGGTTACCTCTTTCTCCCTGATTTTATTCCTTATACATCTTATCCTTTTCCTGACCTTTATATGTCTAACCTTTTTTTAAACTTCTCAATTGTTACACAGATGTAATTGCATTTGTTAGAAGCATTGGTACATTGGAAGAATTTCGTAGGGATAACGAAACAAAGATGAAACTCCGAATGCTGCTAACTGACGATGAGTAATTCTCATAACATTATGATTATGCAATCATACTCCCAACTCTTTTTAAGTTTACTTATTTGATCTTCCCATATTGAATTCTGTTTTCCAGAGAGAATGAAGTGGATTGTGTGCTCTTTGATGGTGTTGCTTCCAATGCAATAATGGATCAGATGCAAAACAATGCAACACCTGTTGTTATTGTACTAAATCTTGCTAGAATTGGCTTTTCAGAGGATGGTAAACAGCTATCCCTATTTATATTTCCAGCATTTCCCAACTGAATGTTAAAAGAATTCATGTGTACATATTACATAAATGTGAGAACCGTATGTCTTAATTGCCAGGGATTCCAACAATTTATAGCTCTTTCAATGCAACAAGAGCAGCGTTTAATCCAGCAATCAAGGAGGTCAAAGAATTCATAGAAAGGTAATTTTTGTTCCACAACAAACATACTTTACATTCCTTCCTTTCTTCAGTTCTTTGATCAATTTTCTATTAACCTTTTTTGTTGACATTATAATAGCTCAAAGGATGGATTTTCACCAGTGCTAACTTCCCTCAGTCAGCCTATGCCATCACAGTCCACACAGATGTCAAGTGCTGGATCATTGCACTCCCAAACAAAAATTACTATATCTCAGATAGCAGATCAAGAAGTTGTCAGTCTGAAATTATCGCTCTCATACTTACTACAGATTATTCGTTTATTATTCTCTGATTTTGCTTATATATGATATTACTTAGTACATATTGTTACATTATAATAGCAATGACAACTTTGTTCCAGGATTCATCTTTTGTTATCTGCTGTGAGATATTCAAACTGGAAACACGTTATGGTTGGACCTATGATGGTTGCTCTAAATGTGGCACAAAAGCCAGATCTGAAAATTCAACTGTTGTGTGTCCCAGTTGCACAAGAAAATCTCAATTTAAAATTGAGCCTAAGTATATTTCCTTTTCATAATAAATCTTAAATCTTCTCTTCAACATATGACCCTGTAACAAACAGATCAAAAAATCATTTTTATTGCAGGCTCAAGCTTCATTATGTTGTCAAGGATGCAACAGGGTCTGCATCTGTCATTTTTTGGGATAAGTTAGCTGTTCAGTTAATTCAGAAGACTGCTGCTGAATTGAAGCTTATCCTTCAAAAAGTTTGTAGTATAAACTTTATCTTATAATAGTTATATTGTCATTCCTTTATTAATGTTAACTTTACCTTTATGTTAGGAAAAACGTGAATATGACTTCCCTGATGAATTGGACAATCCAGTGGGTAAGAGTGTGCTACTGAAAGTTAAGATCAATGATTACAACAAAAAACATCCAACTTCTAGCTTGAGTGTTGGTCAATTTACTATATGTGAAAACCTCATGAATCAATTCATGGAAGCAACTGCTGAGGTGATGTTTTAGATGTTTATTACACTTACCAAGTTTTTTACCCTCTTATGCTTACTGTTCTACTTTATTATTTCTTACATTTATTTACTTCATATTTTAATATTTTGCAAACTGATCAATAATTTAACAGCCGGAACCAAATGAAGATCTCCAGCATGAACAGGTTATAATATAACATACCAATTCCTTCTTATGCTACTCGCACTATCTCAATATTCTAATGACATAACTCAACAAAACCTGGCTTACTTCAATTACCTTTTTATTATGGATTTTCAGCCTGCTGTCCTGACCATTTCAATTGAAGACAATGCTGAAGGAGACCTTGACCAAACTGTGGTCACACGTTCACCTGTCCAAGAAAAAGCCGTTCCTCAGTCTCATTCACTTGGAGGAAAAAGTCATGATACTGTGTTAGTTGACCTCACCAATCAAGTCACACCTGCACCTGTCAAAGGAAAGAGAAGGACCAATCTGAAGAGGAATGTTCTTAAGGATGATGCAGCCCCTACTTTTAAAGATCCAGCTGTGATATGTTCTGATGAAAGGATGGCTAAAGTTATTAAGCAAGAAAAGTAGAGATAGGTTTTAAAGTTCCAGGCTTTAATATATTGATTCTATCAGTTTTAATGTCAGTAAAGTATTAGGTTTCAATGTTAGCAAGTCCTTCATTTCAGCTGTCTTCATTTGCAACGTTGTACTTTGATTTTATCAGTTTCCTAATCGAGTCTGTAGCCTGCACTTTCACTTTTAATGAATTCTATTTCCTTTTATCTTACACTTTGACACTCTTCATTTTTTCTTATTTAATCAATCAATTTCACTGTCTAATCCACAATATGTACCACCTTATATCCACCAAGTGCATGGAGATTGAGAAGTAAAAAATTAATAAGCATTCAATATTCTTTAATTTATTCATTTGTTGCTGGACATTATTGGATAGATAGTGAGAGTTAAAACCTGTATACAGTATACCACATTGTCCCATGCTATTATTGCTCCATAATTTACTCACAAATTCACTGTTGCATATCGAATAACCTCATTGTCCTAACGGTAATGATGACCAGCAACTTGTATGCTCCATAAATTAAAGATTATAACCGTTGTTTCATAGTAACTGTTGTATGCCAAAATTGATCAGCACTAACAGAAAGGCATTTTAGCTCACAAATTCGTTCAATGAGCTCAAAGTTCTTGGATACACAAAGAACCTCAGTAAAAAACGAGTTGGAGGCTTTGGAAGAAAAGTAAAATACCATGCATGTCCAGCTGTCTCTATCATCACATCGTTTTTGAAGCATAAAGTGGTAAAAAAGGAACCATCTTCCCATGATAAGTAGCTATCTCAAAGGTCAGCAAATATCATTTTCAGGCTTCCACAGAGGTGCTACGCGTTTTATTTTTTTCAACCCCCAACATTCACTCTTCATTATATAACCCCCTTGAATTCATCTCAATCTTTCAACTGGGAAGTTATGTCTGAAAGTCATAAAACCCCTATGACTAACATCAAAATGGCCGAACAGACATCAACTCCTTCTCATAATTGCTTTTATGGTAATATGCTCATCCACTTTTTATTATGTTCACTCATGTTTGATCTATTTTGCATTGCTTTATAATAATGGTTAACATAGTTTTAATTGATTGTGATATTTTTTCCAGCTGTCATTGGACCAGCTCTAGGTGAGGATACACAACCTTCTGCATCTGTCATTAGTCATACCAATATCGCTGTTGAATGTAGCAAGCTAAAGCAATCTGGAATTCTTCAAGACTTAACCAATTTTTCTGACACCTGCACAAGTTCTTCCAATAACGGTACACATGAAAAGTGATTTTATTTCCATTCATATGCATGTAATTGTAGTATAAGTTAACTGATGTTGTTCAATATGGAGACAAGTATACTCATTTTGGTCATTGTCTTGAATGTTGATCATTTTTAAAAGCTTGCAGGATGCTGATATGATATGTTTCTCATAATAGACATAAAAATTTTACCTTTCATATCAAAATATGCACAAACATGTAACTTTAAATTAAACACAACCTTAATCCTGTTGCTTAGTGTCTTGACTTTAATCCATTCATTAACTCTTAGTTATATTTTGATTCAAAATCCAGCAACAACTCTTGGCATTCCTAATACACCTTCATCTGCACAACCATTTCATACATCCTTTGCAAATTATACTCAGCCAGAATCTATCATTAGTGCTCAACGAGGGAAGAAAATGCGCAGACAGCAAAGATTACAAACAACATTGAAAGATATAACTAATATTGCATCAGATTTATCACATCAGTTTGAAAGGAGTGAAGGTATAGACACACACATACACACGTCAGTAGTTAAATTAGAATGCTTCATTTATGATGTTAAGATCTAAATCATATTATACCTAAATATGTATAGTCCTACTAATTTGACACTCTCCTTTGCTTCAATAGGATCAGAACAGCCGTTCAACATACAGCCTTTGACCCGCAAAAGTATTAGATGGAGAAGTATAGAAAATAATACTGAAACATCGATCAAGAGAAGGAGAAGGATACAACAAACATCACATGAAGGTGTATATATACTGTATTTTTTCACAATTACATCTACCATCTTATATTATATTCATGTAAATTCTTATGCATGACCTTTTCAGCTAATAATGCAGCACCAGCACATCAATCTCATGTTATTTCAGAAAATATAACAGTGGATAGCAGTCAAGAGATTCCTTCTATGGACTACACCACTCAACCTAATTGTGGTACATATTTTTACCGTAGTGACTCAATATCCTACATGTTTTCAGTATCAGTGATAGTTTTACTCTAAATATCCTGTCAGTCTGATTTTACTACTACATTTAATTATTTTAGCCACCACTTAATGGATGCAGATAAATAGGCATCTTTATTAGTGTTTATGTAAAAGGTCCATGGCACTTGTATTGTCGCTTCATGTTTTAGATGGTTAATTGCGTTTCTTAGTCGGCACTAGCTATTACTTTGCATTGTCCATGCTATTATGAATTGTTGTTATATCTAAAATAGTAACATATTATTAGCTATTCCTTTAGTATACTGCAATCTATATTCCCATCATTCCTGTTATTTGTTATCCAGAAGGTCCGCCTCAAGAAGCGTATTATAGAGATATTAAATTTGATATCGAGATGAATCAGAGTGATGATGAAGACATACATAATGGGGGCCACGATCGGTGTAAGCATCAATTCACATTAAAATTGGTTCTTTTAGTTATTTTTTGCAGACCTCCCACTACATTGGGATATTAATCTCTTTATTGTTTTTAAATAGTAGATGAGGGTACAATGAATCTTGATCTCTAACAAACAAATTCATCATTTCAGTGCTCTGACGAGTTTGAAGGTAATACAATTACCATTATTTACTATACTCCATATATTTTTACATCTCATTTTACCTAACTCTCATGTCACAGGGTATATAGATGAAGGAGATCCAATTTATGAATGCAAGTTTTGTAAAGCATTACTCTGGTACAACGAAAGAATTAAGAAGGACAAAAATCAAAGAGAGATCAATTTATTTTCTCTATGTTGTTTGAAGGGCAAAGTTGTCTTACCCCATCTCAGAAATCCGCCTCCCCTCTTTCAAAAGTTATTCTTTGATAAGAAGTCAGCTGAATCAAAGAACTTTTTTGAAAATATCAAATAATACAACATGTTTTCTTTCACATCTATGGGAGGAAAGATTGACCATTCAAAGAATTCTAGTGGAGGGCCTTACTCATTTGTCATGTCTGGAATGAATTACCACAATATTGGCAGCTTATTACCGCCTGAAGGAGCAAGCCCAGTCTACTCACAATTATACATCTTTGATACAGAGAATGAGATCTCTAATAGAATTACAGCGGTTAGGTACGTTCAAATACAATTTGGCATTAAAGTACATTAGTTGTTTACGTATTATTATTGAAAAAACTTCTTTTCATTAATTGCAGCAAAAACCAAATACAATCTTCTATTGACCCTACCATAGTTGATCAAATAAAGCAACAATTGGACAAAGTAAATCCATTTGTTCAACGATACCGTCTTGCATCATCTATCATTCATAGTCGCAATCCAATGCCATTGCAATTGTGTTTATTGGGGACAAGACAAACTGATGGTAGAACATATAACATACCCAATGCTTCTGAAGTTGCAGCATTGATTGTTGGTAATATAGATATGTCATATCATGTGCGAGACATCATTGTTCAGAAGCATTCTAGCAAAACAAAGAGGATTAATGAATTGCATGCATCCTACCTACCACTACAATGTCCAATTCTTTTTCCATTTGGAGAAGATGGTTATAGGGATGATATTCAACATAGAGAAGAAACACTTGATGTAACGAAGACAAAAAAAGGCTTAGCATGCGAGAGTTCTTCATGTACAGGCTCATGACTAGACTTAGTGAAAGGTCAAGTGTTTTGCATGCTTCAAGACTCCTCCAGCAGTTTATGGTGGATGGCTACACAATGATTGAGTCACAGAGATTACTTTGGGTCAGAACACATCAAAAAGAACTTAAAGTTGATTTGTACCAGGGGTTATCTGATGCAGTACTAAGGGGAGAAAGAAATGCTGCATCTATAGGCAAGAGGATTGTCCTCCCTTCATCATTCACTGGGGGAGCAAGATATATGATACAGAACTATCAAGATGCTATGGCAATATGCAAATCAGAAGGATACCTTGATCTTTTCTTAACCTTCACTTGCAATCCTGCTTGGCCAGAAATTCAAAGATTCTGTGAAAAACACGCATTAAAGCCTGCTGACCGGCCGGATATATTGTCTAGGATGTTTAAGCTCAAGTTAGACAGCTTGATAAAGGTTTTGAAAGAGAAAAATTTTTTTGGAACGATTCGAGCAGGTTAGCACATATCTCTTTCATTAAATTATATGTTTAAGTTCAATAATTATTTCACATTACATTTGTATTAATATCTTCCTTTTATGTTGTTTCACAGAGATATATACCATTGAGTTCCAAAAGAGAGGACTTCCACATGCTCACATACTACTATTCCTTGATCCAAAAGACAAGATAAACGATCCTGAGTCAATTGACAAGGCTATTTGTGCTAAAATACCAGACAAGACCAAAGACCCTCTTTTGTATAATTTGGTGAAGAAGTATATGCTTCATGGACCATGTGGTACGAGCAACCTGAAGTCTCCTTGTATGAAAGATAAGAAGTATAGCAAGTATTTTCCTAAGCAATTCAATAACACTACATCAGTTGACGACGATGGCTATCCCACATACAGACGAAGGGATGATGGAAGAACAATTGAGGTCAAGGGCGTCCCATTGGACAATAGGTATGTTGTTCCGTACAATCCACAATTATTAAAGATGTTTCATGCTCACCTAAATATTGAGAAATGCAACCACTCTACTGCTATTAAGTATCTATTTAAATATATTAGTAAAGGTAATGATAGAGTGGTGGCTGCACTTTTTGATGGGAATAGTGAGCATGATGGCCAATCAGTGGTTGATGAAATACAACAGTATTATAATTGTAGATATGTGTCTGCATGTGAAGCAGCATGGCGCATCTTTGGGTTTCCTATTCATCATAGGACACCTTCTGTTGAAAGGTTAAGTTTCCATCTACCAAACCAACAATATGTCATATATGGAAATGCAGATGATGTCTCAGAGCTATTAGATAAGCCAAGAGTCTGTGAATCTCAATTCCTTTCTTGGATGGCAAAAAATGATGATGATGACGATGATTTTGCAAGAACTCTGACTTATATTGAGTTCCCTAAGCATTATGTATATGACAGGAGCAAAAGACAATGGAAACGTAGACAAAGAGGAAATTCAGTTGGTAGGATTACTCATGTATCTCCTTCATCAGGCGAATTATATTATTTACGTGTTCTACTCACACAAGTCAGGGGACCACGTTCATTTGATGAGATCAAAACTGTTGATGGTGTTGTCCATGATACCTTCAGAGATGCATGTTTTGCACTTGGCCTATTGGATGATGATAGAGAATTTGTTGCAGCTATCAAAGAAGCTTCATTATGGGCATCTGGTTCTTCACTCAGAAAACTTTTTACTAGTATGATGCTATGTTCATCTCTCCATCGTCCTGAGTATGTTTGGCAACAAACCTCAAAAATACTTTCCGAAGATTTGTTATACATTCCTAGAAATGATCAAATGTCATCAAGTAAGTTTATTTTCAAGCGGCATTTACATTAAAACCTTTTATATAAGTTATTTCTAAATAATATACAAATCTTCATATATGCCTTTCGAATGCTATATTCTGATTATAATCTATGAACATGCAGGTGTCACTATATCTTCATTTGCTAAGGAACAGTTGGCATTAAAGGAAATAGATTCATTGTTCCGTAATAATGGAAAGAGTCTAATGGACTTCCCTTCTATGCCTTTACCTGAGGACATCCATGCAGTTGATGTTTCAAATCACCTAATCCTCCAGGAGTTGAATTACGACAAAAATGCTTTAATTGTCGAGGCAAATCACCTTGTCAGATCATTAAATACTGAGCAAAGAAAGATTTTTGATATGATTATCGCATGTTTGGAAAAAGGGAATAGGGGTTTTTTCTTTGTGTATGGATATGGTGGCACTGGGAAGACATTCTTGTGGAATGCATTGTCTTCGAGCCTTAGAGCTACTGGAGATATCGTCCTTACTGTTGCTTCCAGTGGAATTGCAGCAACATTGCTACCATCAGGTAGGATGGCACATTCCAGGTTTGCAATTCCAATTCAAATTACTGAATCCTCTGTTTGTTCAATAAAGCAAAATTCATCTTTAGCAAACCTCTTACAATGCACAAAATTGATTATTTGGGATGAGGCTCCAATGGTTCAACGCTTTTGTGTTAAGGCATTTGACACCTCTTTACGGGACATCATGCATTGTGATAAGCCCTATGGAGGGAAGTGCATAGTTATGGGAGGTGATTTTCGTCAGATATTACCGGTCATCCCAAAAGGAACAAGAGGAACCATTGTTAATGCATGCATTAATTCTTCACACTTATGGGATTATTGCACCATTATTCGTCTCACAAAGAATATGCGGTTGACTTCTTCAAATTGTGCGACTGACCATGCAAAGTTGGCATGGTTCTCACAATGGTTGCTAAATGTTGGTGATGGCAAATTAGGCAACTCTCAAGATGGCATTGCTGAAATTGAAATCCCAGCTGAGTTGTTGATTTCACAATATGAAGACCCAATTCAAGCCATTGTTGAATCAACTTATCCTAATATCTTTGACCATTTACATTCAAATGAATATTTCAATGACAGGGCAATCTTGGCACCAACAATTGAAATGGTGAATCGCATCAATGACCATTTGTGTTCTATCTTGCCAGGTAAAGCTTATGAATTCTACAGTTGTGACTCTATTTGTAAGTCCGATGAAGATGGTGATGGATTTCACAATTTGTACACCACAGAGTTCCTTAATACAATCAATAGCTCTGGTTTGCCACCACACAAACTTATTCTCAAAGTTGGAACACCAATTATGTTGCTAAGGAACATTGATCAATCATCTGGATTATGCAATGAAACTCGTCTCCGCATAACTCAATTGGGTAAGGCTGTTATTGAGGTAATAACTTTAAATGGTTCGCATCCAAATAAAAAGGTTCTCATTCATAGAATGGATATGAATCCTTCAGAAAGTCGCTAGCCATTCCGCATGCAACGGAGGCAATTCCCAATTACTATTTCTTTTGCTATGACTATCAATAAAAGTCAAGGGCAATCTCTACGACATGTTGGATTGTATCTGTGCAAGCCAGTCTTTACTCATGGACAACTATATGTTGCATTGTCAAGAGTCAAAACCATTGAAGGCTTGAAGATAGTTGTTGGCGATAATAACAGCAAGGACAAGAAGACTACAAGGAATGTTGTGTATCAAGAAGTATTCAGAAATTTGAATTAGTACTGGTATGACTACTAATAGTGTTATATGTAGTTGTTACATGTATATTATTACTATGTCAGGAACATTTCAAGTAGCTAAACAATGGAAATTGTAGCGGTATTTGATATTATTTGTAATGTATAATATGCAGAAGCACAAGCTCTCCGTGCAACGCACGGGGGAGTACACGCTAGTTACATTAAACTTGGGCTGCATTACACGATGGGCAGAAGCAAACCAAGCAACCCAAGATGACAACACAAAATAACAAGGGAAACAGGCAACTACAAACACACAAGGAAAAAATGGAACAAGTGCTCGTTTGGATTAACAATTGGAATGCTTAAAAATAATTTTTCAATCTTAATTTACGGTATATGAGGTAAGTATATGAGAGGAGTTATGTCTCGATTTATATGAAAAACAGCTTATAAGCAATCTAATCGCTAAAACAAACATACCTTAACAAACAACTTCAGCTTCGATGAAGATTTGCAGCCATCAAAAGAGAGTTAAGAAATACTATCAGCTAATAGGATAAGTCTTTAGGAGATTAGTTAGGAAGTAGTTTTGGGCTTTGCCTGTGTATTTAAAAAAAAAAAAGTGAAAAGTCCATATTTAAAATTTTTATTGGTAAACGAAATTTGAATTCAAATATCAATACTTAGTATATATAAAATTTTGTAGAGGCTAGGCAAAAAAAATCTTATAAACCACTGATACTTTCTGTGTATAAAAAATAGATGAGGTTTTTGTGGCTAATAAAATTTCCGAACATCTCATCTTCTTCCTTAAAAAAAATAGGTTCAGTTTAAATAAATAAGACTTTCTAAAAATTTGAACGGTTGAACCTACTAATTAAACATGCCAAGCCGCAAGTTACCTGATACTTCTTCTTGTCCTAGTTATAAGACAAAATTGATTTTTTTGGAGATATTAAGGAAGCCAGTTAAATTACTTTAGAGTGTTTATATTTTTAGTATACTTAGATTATATATTAGTTTATTAGTCAAAGTAATTAGTTTGGAAAAAAAATAAAAAATATAAATACTCTAAAACAATTTAATTGGCTTCCTTAATTTTTCCAAAAAAATCAACTTTATCTTATAATTAGGAATGGAAGGAGTAGCATATAGCCTTATTCCCACCCTTTCTCAGAGTTCACCATGGCAATCAGATTTTTGGCAATTGAAGGTGTATTTTATCTTGCACGGAATATCTTACAATTAAAAAATAAATATATATTATGCATCTAGGGAGGGATACATAATTATATTTGAAGTTAATGGATATAAATTATAGTGTTCGATATAAGTCCCATGTATGATAAGACTTTCATTTCTCTATTTTTATTCTCAGAAATAGTTTTATAAAACAGTTTTTGAAAACAAGTTTTAAAAAAAAAAAAAAAATTGTTTGGAGAGTTGTTTTAAAAAATCTGTTTTTGAAGTGATGTGGCGGTGTGGTCGCTGGTGATGACATGGCGGTTGTTGTCACTGGTAGTGCAGTGTCGATAGTGGATAAGTGACGATCTCAAAAAATAAAAAATAAAAAAATAATAACAAGAAAACAACTAAAAACTGTTTTTGTTTTTTAGTTTTTAAAAACAACTTTTTGTTTTTTATTTTTAAAAACAATTTTTTGAAAACAGTTTACTAAACATGTTTTATTGTTCTTAAAAATAAAAAAAGAACAATTTTTAGAAACAATATCAAACAACCCCTAGGTATTTGTTGGAAGATGATACTCTCATTGTTCTCTTTTTCATTATCTTCTCATAATCTCATCTCCACCCTTATATCATGAAATAGATGGGTTAAATTTAATATTTTTTAAAATTATTATTATAATATTTTATAAATTAAAATTTATTGATTTTTTATGGATTGCAATTATAAATGGTATATATTAGATTTTAAGAGTTTAAATTTACTTATTTATGTTTATAGAAATAATTTTATAAAAGATTAAATCTGAACCATATATTATTTTAATTTAACGGTGGATATGAGATTATGAGAAGAAAATGAAAAATGAGACAATAAGAGAAACTCAACCCGTATTTGTTCTAAAGAACGACGCCTTATGTTACACATGCATACATAAGATAAAAGGTTCCTTTCTTTATCATTTCAACTGATTATATTGTTACAATTGTTCTACTAATACCCATTATCTATGTTTTTATGCATAACTCATTATTTTTAATTTTGATTTGTATTGTATTTATATTCAGTGGACTCATGTATTTCTGGTGATATTTGTTTCATTAACGTTGTGTGACGATTCACTATAAAATTTGGTATGAACTAATTACTATTCACTTATACAAAGAAAAGAGCATTGTTTCATTTAAAAATAAATTCTTAATGAGATGTTGGAGTAAATTATATTAAAAAATAATTTGAATATTTTAAATTATTAGTTAATAATTTAAATATTATAAAAAAAATGACATCCTTCCTTTTAAGAAGGCTGAGAAGGGAAGGAGTGACTTCGGTTCCACCTCCATCGTTGGGGAACCTGTGATTTGAATCATTTATATATGATCTTAGATGGTTTAGATTTAAATTTTTTTAAATAATTATTTTTTAAATATTCATTTTGAAAAATTAATAATTAAGAGATTATTTTTGTTTTAGATTCTATACTCATTAAAACAATTTTTTAAGAAAATATAAACTTTAAAAAAACAAATATGAACCCTCAAATGAGATATAGACAATTCAGATCTGATTAGCTTTCTCTATTAAACAAAGTGTTAGACCAAACACATCACTACAACAAGTTTATGTGTGGTGTAGTTACTGTGCCAGTTAGTTCAGGGTGTTTACAAATATATCCATGTTTCGTTTGAAACCTTACTTTCAACTTCATCTCAACTTCTTGTTTGCAAACAGGTACATGTCCTATTTTTTATAAATGTACACGTGGTTTTGCAATGAAATATTAGTTAATAATTTAAATATTATAAAAAATGGGGCATTTAGAAGTTAGAACTCAGAAGTTCCACAAGCTTGGTTTACTTTTGGAGTTACCGTCTGTTTGTGATATTGTAACTAGCTAGAATCTTACGTAAAATTGGTGTTGACTCTTGAGCTTGTTTTACTTTAAAAAAAAATACTATAAGAATATGGTGTTTATATTAACAATTAATTCTATTGACTATTTTGGCGTAAATTATTAAATTTTAAATTCTGCTGTATATCCAAAAATTTCATCTGCGCTGAGGATAGAACTTATTTATAATAAATTAATAATGTTAGAAAAGTTTACATTTTTAAGAAAGTTATTATAAATGTGGCGGATTTGAATCATGTATGCCAAAAATTTCAGTTGTATGAAAACCTAAAAATATGATTTATAATTTAACGGTTTTCAAATTTTATAACATATTCATACTTTTTTTAAAAAAAATTAATTATTTAATCCTTATAAATGTTGGAAGAGTTTTGTTGAGAACAAAAGAGAGTAGGGAGGTAAAGCTAGTAGATGATGAAGAGTACAGCCATGGAAGAGGAGAAAGGGAGAAGTTGACATTTTTGGTGATGTCCCTTGATGAGGTTACCAAATAAGCACATTTTTATATAGTTAGTGCCGCATGGGAAGAGATACGAGACACTGAAATTTTTTTGTAAAAATTATAAAACTTTAAGGTCGGAATCATGACAAATCAAATTATGTGTGTTTGTTTTACCGATTGAGAGCCCAATCGAATAATTGAGTGGGCCAATCGGGCTTGCACAGTAATTTCTTTAAAAGTGGGTGTTTGATTGGACGATAGGCTTTCAGAAAAAAGAAATGAAACGCTCCGATGGATATAAGCTCAAAATTGGAGTTTAATTGCAACTTCAAACTTCGAGTAAATATCCGCTACTGTTCTTGCGTTGAAGAAGCAGGAACAGTGATGCTCTCTCTCTTCTACAATTGAAGTGACACGCTAAAAGAGAGGAAGGGGGTAATAAATCAATGGTCTGTGATGGATAGAACCGTGGGCCCTTGGCCTTTTTATATTATATATATATAATTTGAATTCCCCTACTGTTTCTTTTTCTTTTCTTTATGTGTGTTTTTCTTTTTGATAATATATATAATAACAATAAGTGAAAATTCTAAAAAAAAAATATGCTGAAATATAGGAAAGGACAAATCAGAGTTGTGAAATTTCAAAATCCCAAGTTAGTTCAGTGTCAGCAAGGTGAAGGAATGTAGGATTACGAAATTTTAAATCAGAGTTGAGAATGTGCCTTATGGTAACACTGTCGCTATTGGATGGTTTGAACCAATTTATCATCAAGAACGCCACTTTAACAAATGAGAAGGAGGTGAAAACGGCCATCTTCATATGTGCCTTTTGCATTGATTGTCATTATGGTTATAACTCATAAGTATTTTATTTGAAATTTAACTATTGCCAAATTTTCAAAGTTAATTTTTGGGAAAATTGTGAAAAAATCCCTCAGCGTGCAGATATCTTCCCAAGTCTCATTTGGCAATTAAGTTGCTAATAAGGTCTTTTTTTCACAATTATCTCTTCATTTTTCATTTTTCATAATTTTACAATTTTTTCTCTTAAATAACACAAAAGCCACTTATATAAAAGCCAAACCAAACATCTTTCACTTTTACATAAATCACTTATCCAATCGCCAATCCAAATATTTATCATTTTACCTAATCTTACTTTTTTCCAATCTTAAGATTCCGTAAGTCAAAGTAAAAATAAGTCACTTATCCAATCGTCAATCCAAACATACCCTATAAGGATTGAATTGTAAAGTTGGTAAAACTATAAAAATTAAATAATTAATTTTCCTTTTTTTTCAAAATGTGTTGGTACCATAAAATCTTAATATCTTTGTATATCTCTATAATTTTATGTATATTTTCTCGCTTTTATTGATTATTTCCAAAAACAACTTAAAATTGCTTCTCAAAATAACAAAAAAAATTTAATTTTTCTTTTTATATTTTGTTAATTTGAATATTTTAAAAAATATCATAAATTTTCTTTTAAATATTTATAAAAAAATAAATAAGTAAAAAGCTTGAACAAGTAGACATTTAATTTATCCATCTTATAAACGAGAAATTCTGACATGAACCTGTTTTGTCACTTTATTTATGGTCTAACTAATTAAAATACAATAACTCAAAAGCTGATTTGGCACATCATAAGTATTAGTTGGCATATTAATAAAATTAAAAGATTTTACAATATTCACTTTTTCATTACTTGTAAAATTTTAATTAAGGGATTCATTTTTTAAAAAAAATAAATATATGAAATATATGAGCAGTTAACTAGAATTAATATTAGCTGAGTTATTGTATTTTAATTAGTCATACCACAAATAATCTAGCAAACCAGGTTCACACAAAAATTTCTCATTATAAACAGGCCTCTCAATTTCTAAAACTTGATTAACGCAATAGACCTTACCTAAAGAAGATTTTTGAGAATGAATACGTGAAATTATATTCTTTAATTTTAATCCAAAAAATATTTGTCATAAGTTTCAGAACTTATAAATTACTATATTTTGTTTCTAAGATGGTTGTTTGTTTCATTTTTACCAAATATTTTTGCTTGATTAATATGTATGTATGTGTATTTGTGTTATGCACATGGCTATTGTAATAACCCGGGACCACACACAACACCCAGCAGGATTTGTCCCCCCTCCGCCCAACGGCTTAGGGATTTTCCTCTTAGATACTCCCAATAACACACTTGGCTACCCAAGTGACTCTTAAGGCGCTCCTTGACCCTCAGGTGGCATGCTTGAGTCCTTGGTGGAGACGACTTTTGGAGAAATTGGGAGTACCCAAGAGGAAATCCCTAAGCTGTCGGGGGAGGGGGAAACAAATCCTGCTGGGTGCTATGTGTAGTCTCGGCCAACCGTTGGTGCTATGTGTAGTCCCGAGCTGTTACATAAAAAGGCGCTTTTTTATATAACGACTCACCCTTTGCCACACAGGCTAGACGCGACAGGCCATGGTTCATCCACCACCACACAGGCTTGGTCCCTCCCATGATAGGTACAGTCTCCTCCTATAGCACACTTGGCTACCAAATGACTCTTAAGGCGCTACTTGACCCTTAGGTAGTGTGCTCGAGCCCTTGGGGAGGCGCATTCCTTCTTGTGTGGTTGGAATAAATCCCTAAATGCTTGTGTGGTGTGGAACAGGGGACAGTACCTACCATGGGAGGGACCAAGCCTATGTGGCAGTGGGTGAACCATGGCCGGCCGCGTCCAACCTGTGTGGAGAAGGGCGGGTCGTTACAGCTATCTCAAATGCTACCATAACAATTACTAGGCTTTTATTTGTTTGATTCGTATCCATTTTCTTATTCATAAATATTTGTATTATGCATGTGGCTTTGATCTCAAATGCTAAACTAACAAGTATGGGATTCCATATTAGTTTCTTAGATATGGTCAAAGCAACGCTAATGTTCATATATTCAAAGATGTTATGTGAAAGAAGCTGGAAGGGAATACAACTAGTTCACACACACACACACACACACACACACACACACACACACACACCTAGAATGAAGGATTTGGAGGAAAAGATATTTATTGAGATGACCATAAAAATTGTAATTCTCACACACACACACACACACACACACACACACAACTAGAATGAAGGATTTGGAGGAAAAGATATTTATTGAGATGACCACACACACACACACACAACTAGAATGAAGGATTTGGAGGAAAAGATATTTATTGAGATGACCATAAAAATTGTAATTCACACACACACACACACAACTAGAATGAAGGATTTGGAGGAAAAGATATTTATTGAGATGACCACACACACACACACACACACAACTAGAATGAAGGATTTGGAGGAAAAGATATTTATTGAGATGACCATAAAAATTGTAATTATTTAGAAGGATCAAATGCAAAAAATATAAAATTAAAAATATTAAACTACCCCTAAAGAAATCTTCTTCATTCCCTCCCACACTCTATTTTTAAAACTAATAGAAAATTCTAAATTTCACTAAATTAAATAAAATTTTTCTCAAGTTTCATTTTTCACAACTTGCATAGGTATCTATGGGAAAAAATCACAGATTCTTCATTTTTGTCAAAAGTATAATTTGATAAAATCAATAAAAGTTTTAATTAAAAATATAATTATATGACTTTAATAAAACACAAAGTCTTTTATAATTTATTATATATGTTAGACCAAAAAATTTATATGATTTATTTTAATTTTGACGAAATTTATGTGGGTTAAAAAATTCATTTAATGTTAATAAAATTAAAAAATCTATTATATCCTGAAAAAAAAAATGAAATGAATTTATTTTTTATTTTTATAAAAAGAGTTTAATTGATGTCAACATTGATACTTGATAATATAAATTCGGCAATTTGATAGTATATTCTTTAATTAGATGATCTATTGATTATATGAATATAAAACTTGTTAAAAATAAAAATTAACAAAAATATGAGTTTGAACCATAGTTAATTAAAAATTTATTGTTTTTACATAACTGGAGAAAAATAACAATTAAAAAAGAATACATGTTATTACATGTGAATGGTGGGCGATTTTACTTTTAATTTTAGATAATTTTTTAATTATAAATGCAAGAAATAATGTAGGAGCTTTGATTAGGGACAATTTAGTGATTTTAAATTTATATTATAATTTTTTATCCTTCTAAGTAATTATAATTTTTATGGTCATTCTTAATAAATATTTTTTCCTTTAGGTTCCTTATTCTAATTTTCCCTTTTGTTTTTGTTTTTTGCCTAGCAATTAGTTCATAGGGAAAATCTCATATAAAGCTACTTAAAATAGGAAAATTCTAAATTAGGCTGGTAAATTCAATAAATCTTTAATCGAATCATTAACCCAATTTGAGATTTTAAAATGTGGGTAAAATAACTTTAATGTCCTCCCTTTTCTTCTCTCACTCTTAAAGTGTTTTATTGTTGTATAACTTTATTGCTCTATATATAGCAACATTAATATATAATCAAATAAAATAGAATTTTTATAAATCAAAGGATTTTTTTTTTGGTTCTAAAAGGATCTTAAAAAATAATTCAAGCAAAAAATGGAACCATGATACATAACTAAAAATCATTTAATTGATATTTTAAAAAAATTGATTTTTTCAACAAAAAATCATTCAATTGATATTAAAGATACAAAAATATAATAAAAAATTTTGAGTTTTCTTAAACTATAGATGAATCATATTTTGTTTTATTAAATATTAATACATACATACATACATACATACATACAGAAAAACATAAGTTACAAAGTAATTGAACTCTTTAAAGATGAGAGAGGAGATGACATTAAAGTCATTTTACCCACATTTTGAAATTCTAAATTAGGTTGATGACTCAATTAGGAATTTATTAAATTTACCAATCTGATTTGAAACTATCCTATTTTAAATATCTTTACATGGGATTTTCCCTAAGTCATATATTTATTATTGCATATGAAACCACCAGTCCTCTCTGGCTCTCTATCTACACCTTAACTATGATGGCGAGTCATCCTTCTATTATAGGAAAAAACTCTAAATTCTCGCAGATATATCAATCATGTTTCAATTAGTATAATTTTGCCTTCATTATAATTTATCTTGTAAGTAAAAAAAATGTATTTTTAATCATTTAACTTAAAAATATTTTTTAAGCAACAAAGTCACTTACGATTTTTTAAAAAAACACTTTAAATGATTAAAAAAATAGCTTACTATAAGGTGATCACTCTTTTGATAGGCTACTCTTAAAAAAATTGACAAATAAACATTTTTTAATTTTTATTGACCAACAAAATTTAATTTCAATTTAGTGTCAATCATAATCATAAATATTTGTGAGTGTTTTTTGGCCAACTTTCTGAATCTTTTTTGGTCCATGGCTGAAAAGTGAACATTTCTCCCCCTCTCACGCTCTTAAAGTTATTCTCCCATGTTTATTTAAATATTTTTTATTTGTCATGTCACATACATAACAACGTATTTAAACTAAATACTAGATACAATAAAAAAAAAAACTTAATATTTTCGCCCTCCAACTTTTAATTTATTTATAACTTAATTCCTTAATTATGACTTGGTGCAACTCAATTCTAAACTTTTACTAAAACCATACATTGTTTGAAATACCAAAGAGACAAGACAAACTTATACTTTAATTTCCCCATTCAAATTAATGGACAGTAAAGGATAATAAACCCGGAAGTTGCAGGAATATTAATCGAGCGGTGTTTTTTATATATTTGATTTCATCCTTATCAATATCTAAACATATATGAATACACAAATTATGATTTGACCCACCACCTTTTGCTCCAAGAATTTCAAGCCGATCCTTGTTCATGTTCTGGCCCATTCATCTGAACCCAAGGAAGTCTCCTCTGTGACCGACCCGAGATCACAAAGCTTCCAATGAAACTTCTGTAATCCAAACAGAAGAATTCTTGCCTTGTTTGTCGTCTTTGTTTGCCTCATTTGCACTTTCTGGTGTTCCCTAATACTACCTCTGGTCCTAAATATAAGACAAAGTTGCACTACAAACTTTATCCTATATTTAAGACCGGAGGGAGTAATATTTTTTGGGAAAATCATACTGAGGTCTCAACGACCATCAAAAATTATAAAAAAAATTTCATACTAAATTCTCCTATCAAAAAGGTCTTTAGGGACCAAATTATGATTAATTTTGAATGTGAAATTACTGAATTGCCCTTAATATTTCAGAACACACTGTACAAATTTTGATAACTTCATATGACTATTTTGGCAAGTGCATCTGCCTACTTTAACAAGTTTATTTTTCTAGTTGAATAAGTTATAAAATGGCAAGTTAATGTGTCTATTTTGACAAATTAATGCTGATATGATATTCACTTGTCAAAGTAGGCAAATAGAATTATCAAAATAGGCACAAGAACTTGTCAAAATTATACATGCCGTTTGAAAGTAGGCACATTAACTTGCCATTTTATAACTTGTCCAGGTAGGAAAACGAACTTGTCAAAGTAGACATATGTAGTTGTCAAAATAGATAGAAGAACTTGTCAAAATTGACACAAAGGCTTGTGAAAATAGACACATTAACTTATAATTTTATGAGAGTGTTTGGAAACATTTTTTGGTGCCCAATAAACCCAATTTTGGGGCAAAAAGCCCAAATCAAAACGCACCACGTTTTGACTATGTTTGGGATAGCGTTTTACAAAAAATCAAAAGCTCAAAAACACAACTTATTAAATAAGCCCAAGGCACCCACTTTTTTTTTGAAATAAGCTGCAGCTTATTTTTGTACACACCTTTTGGGCCCCACTTGTGTGCCTCCATGTTACCCACTCCCCCATCCGCACATCTTCTCCCATTTCATTCCACCCCTTTTTTGTATGAAAAAAAAAAAATTAAATATTGACTGTATCATTAAATTTTGAGTTAAGGTGTAAATATATTCAGTAAGTTTTTAATTAGTAATAATGTTGTCTTAATTTTTTTTTGGTTCTAAGTACCTTGAAAGTGTTAAAATAGAATTATATTATTCATTATCTTTAAAAATAGAATAATCTTCAACCCGTATGAATCACATTCGTGACATGATTAGAGATCGATTTGTACGGGACATGTGATCTAATTAGTTATGTAATATTTTTATGTGAAATTATGTATTTTGGCATCACATTTTCTAACTTCAATTTTTCCACTAATTTTTAATTTTAAATATCTTATTTTGTTATAATTAACACAAAAGCAATAATGTAATTGTCAATCCAAACAAGTTTTTGTTTTTAAAAAAGAACTTATATAATCGCCAATCCAAACAAATTTTGACTTATGAAAAATCACTTATTCAATCGCTCATCCAAACATAAATCACATTACAAAAATTGACTTTTTTATTAAGTCATTTTTAATAAGTCAGAATCATAATAAGTCATTTTTCCTACTGATATCCCAAACACACACTATAACTTGTCCAACTAGAAAAATGAATTTGTTAAAGTAGGTAGTTGCACTTATCAAAATAGTCATATGAAGTTGTCAAAATTGAAACAGAGGCTTGTGAAAATAGGCACATAACTTGCCATTTTATAACTTGTCCAACTAGGAAAATGAACTTGTCAAAGTAGGCAGATGCACTTGTCAAAATAGTCATATGAAGTTGTCAAAATTGGCAGTGTGTTTTGAATTAGTAAGGGCAATCCGGTAACTTCACATTTAGAATTAATCACAATACATTTTCTAGGGAGCTTTTTGATAGGAGAATTTGGTATGGAATTTTTTTGGTAATTTTTTATGGTCCTCAGGATATCACTATGATTTTCCCCTATTTCTTCTCCCCTGAGGCCATTCTTGTTGTACTAATGCGAAGGAGATGGGGTTCATGCCTTGTTTAGGGCCTGTTTAAATTAGTGTTTGAGAAGTACATTCACGTAAGTCGAGACAAAACCCCTCTCATACTTACCTCATATACCATAAATCACGTTATAAAAGCAGCTTCTACCGTTAATCCAACCGAGCACTTAGATTTTATGAATGACAAAACCGACATGGAAATTGAAGTCATGTAAGCAATTTTTGCCACATATAATTACTTTATGAACATAAATACTCTAACACCTTTCTGTTTTATCTTAACTACATAGACATTTCCTCTATTTTAAAAATATATACTTAAGTTCAAACCGTTAACTCCATTAAAAAGATTATAAAGATATATTTTTAATTGAAACTCATATAAAAATTAAAATTTATTTACTAATGTACCCTTAATAATAAATCCCAAATTTTAACTAACTACTTGTAAACATCACAAACTTTTAAAAATTTGAATAGGTTTTTTTTTTGAATTTTGCAAAAAAAATATGAAATTATAAATTCAAATGATTTATACAATCTCTCAACCCTATATAATTTATTATAGTTGATAAAAAAATGTGTTTGATATATATTTTTATTTAAGAAACTAAAAATAAATAAATTTCAATAAATATGGTGAAAATTTAAAATTATAAATTTTATAATCTCAAAATTAATAAATCTATTAGAATTAATATTTGGTAGTATACATTTATTTTGTCCCCCGTGTGTGTGTGTGTGTGTGTTTTTTTTTTAACAATTCTAATGTTAAAGAAGGGTATTTTGGTAAAATAGAAGTTCAAAAGTCAAATTTAATGGTTAACTAACTGTTTAGATGGATGGAAATAAAATGTCAAAATAAAAGAGAGGTTTATGTAATATACATTTTAATTTTTAGGGAGGTCTAAATGGGTTTTCAAAATAGAGAGAATGTATGTGTAATTAAAGGCAAAATAGAGGGGGCGATTAGAGTATTTTACTCATGGTCAAAAGTACAGGACTGAGTCATAAGCAAGTTAAAAGTTTAGGAACTGAGTTGTACTGAATCATATTTGAGGGATTGAGTTATAAGTGAGTCAAAAGTTGAAGGACTAAAATATTAATTTTCCCTAAAAAAAATTATATGCATGTATCAACTTAAATTTTTTGGTTAATATAATATTTAATCCTTTTAGTTTAATCTCATTTTGATTTTAGTACCTTAAATTTTAAACCATGAGTTTTGGTCCTCAAGAAGCAAAATAATCTAAATTTTATTAAATCATGGGATCAATATTTTAAATAGAATGAAATTAGAGAGAACAAAATTACAATAAAGACAAACTTGAGTAACAAAGAGTGTATTAACTCTAAATTGGTTTAGTTGTCAAAATCGCAACTTCCCTAAACTTTTTCATGAGAAAATTGCTATAAAAGGCCTCATTAGCCTAATATTTGCTAAAAGGGACCTAACCTGAACTGTCATTATTTTCGTAGGACTAAAAGACACAAATGCCCTTAATGAGAAAAGGCACCAGAACTGATGGAGAACAGAACCAGCAAATTCATAAACAGAGCAAGCAAATGTCACGAATTAGTGAAGCCTTCTTCTCCTTCCCTGCGTAGAGCTAAACATCCTTCCTTCTGGCCGTCGTTCACCATGGATACTGCCCGAGGTTTAATGTAATGACCCAATTTGAGATTAAGGTCTAATGGCTTTGAGATTGATTGTAATTAGTGTAATTAAACACTTTTGAATAAATGTGATAGGAATTTGATATAAATGTTCATAGTGATGATTTAATGATCATAGTGAAACCAGGGGCAAAATGGTAAAATTGGAAATTTACCGACCAATTGGTCAGTTACCAAAGAGGAAACTCATTGATGATTAGAGATCAAGGGTTGAGATCTATTGGCTATGGGTCGGAATCCTATGCTTTGCATCTGTGTGAGCTCATGGAGGGAGTGAGCAAGATTAGGATAAGTGTCATGTTGTGGACCATTGGATGGTGTAGAAGACAAAAATCCATTTTTTCTCTCTCCTTCTCCTCCATTTTCAGTGATCAAGCAAGGAAAGAGAAAAAGAAAGCTTGGATTTTGGGTAGGTAATGGTTCTCCTATGTTCAAATCCTCTTCACTAAATTTGTTCATAGTGTTGAGAGCTCCATTTTGGTGGTTTCAGAATTTGGAAAGGTGATAGTTTGGGGATTGGAGCAATTTGAAAGTTTGAGAATCAAGATTCTAGTTTTAGCAAAGTAAAGAGGTAAGCATTTGATGTTTTTTGATATATATATATATATATATATGTTGTGATTTTTGGATAATTTTGAGAAATTCTGGAATTTTCCCTGGTTTATGTCCATTTTTGAATGTATGAATTTCATAGTGATTGATGTTGGAAATAGTTCATTGTGAAGTTACTTGAATGTTGGTTATAGTTTTGAAGTTGGGAGGTGTGCTGATTGGAATTGGGTATTGGGTATGGATTAAAGACCCAATAGCATAGATTGTGGTTAAAATGGTTTTTGAGTGTTTTGGAGGTTACCAATGTGTTCCTTAGGCAATTTTAAGTGGTAATGAACTTTGTGTGGAGTTTGGGAACCATTGGGTTAAGTTTGGTAAATCTGGGAATTTTCTCTCACTTATTGCGATCTGGGCAATCTAATAGCATCACTCGAGTAAGGGAGGATCACACTCGAGTGCTGCTATGTGTTTTCCTTTTCTCTGTGTTTCTCCTGGATTCTCATGAAGGAGGCTCGAGTGCACTTCTTAAACCACGAGTGAAGTTGGTGATCACTCGAGTGAGCAAGGGGTCACTCGAGTGATGGTGTGTGTTCAAGGTTAGGGTTGCTCTCAGGTTGTCACTTGCTGGTCAGTGTTCAAGAGTGTGTTCTGACACTCGCAAGTGAAGCCCTCTCACCCGAGTGCCAAGGGTGGTGCTCGAGTGAGCTATTTTCTCTGATGTTGTATGTGCTCTCAGGTTGTCACTTTCTGTGTTGTACTTTCAAGGACTCGAGTGGATTTGAAGTCATCACCCGAGTGCAAAGCCTTATGATCAAGTGTTGTGAGCACTCTCTTGCTATGGTAGTTGCTTACTGTCAAACACTCGTGAGTGAGAACCAGTCTCACTCGAGTGAGGTCATCTTCATTCGAGTGAGCCAGTTGAGAATCAATATTGTGCTTCCAAAAAGGGGTCTTAAGGGTAGTTTCTTCCAATCCTTTTAGCATATGTTTAGGCCTCTAATGGTCATCCTAAAGAGTCTTAAATGATAACCAACTTAGAGTATTATAGAAATAAGCATTTGGAGAAAGAGATTGATTTGTTGTCCCTAATTTGATTATAGGATTTGACATCTGTCAGACTAGTGAGCCCACTGTGACGAAGAATGTCAGGAAAGATACAAGTAGTGACTCCTCTCTTATACTTTGTGTAAATGTATTGTATGTATGCATGTCATGCATTGTGTGGTTGCTGCTACTGCCTTGTGACGCATCGTGACACTTTGTACCTTATGATGATGATGCTTTGTGCTACCTTATGCTTTGTGATGCTGCAGCATAGTGTTTACCGCAATAGCGGGCATAGTGTTTATAGCGAAAGCTGGCATTGAGATTTCAGCGAGAGCTGGCATAGTGATTACAGCGAGAGCTAGCATAGTGATTACAGCGAAAGCTGACATTGTGATTACCGCGAGAGCGGGCATAGTGCATTGTGATACAGCCGTGAGTGCTATCGGTTGTGGCGCGAGCCATGACTCATAGTGTTGTTGCTGAACATGATGAACTTACATACTTTATGTTTATATATTGTATGAGTGATTTGTTACTATTGGGATTCTTTAAAATCTTACTCTTTCCAAATGACTAACATTTCAGACAGGGCAAGTGGCTCAAAGGGGAAGCGGCCAACCTGGAGTGGTTAGGATCTTGTAGGGACATTCTGATTTTGGACCGTTGGTTATCTAATAGGATTTTGGGATTACTATATGTATATGAGTTGTAGATAATATTTTTGGATATGTAATCCCCATTTTGGAAAACTCTAAACCCATTATATATATACAAGTAACCCGGGGTTGCCGGGATTTTAGTTACACACTCTGATATTTATCAATGTGATTTGATTTCTCAAGTAATTATATTCGCAAGTGAATGTGAGACCAGATAAGCTATGTTTTGAACTATTTTCGGGTTACCCCATCTCTTAGATGAGGGATTATAAATCTGTTTTTGTCTTATTGGTCTCTATTTCACTTAAATTTCATAATTCGGATATAATTACGGTGCGGGGGTTACATTCAACGTATCGGTAAAGGCTAGGGAGGTGAGTTGTGTCAAGGCCTTATTCATATTTCAATATTTGGTGGAGATGATGATTTTCATTTTCCCTCCAAAGCTAGGTTTTTTCATTTTTGTTTTACTGAGTAAAGAAGTAGTAAATAAATAAAATTGTGGCTTCATTAGGTTTTCTAATTTTCTCCATAATCATCAAGGTTCTGTTTACTTTGTAGTAGATAGATGTGTATCCAATGTTGAGTTGTTTACAAAGTAGCATATGTGATTGTTATGTAATCATTTAATTTGTAGTAGCACCTAATTGAACTCACAGTCTAACTGTATGAGATATTGATTAGGTTATTGTAGTAGGTCAAACACATTGTAAAATTCAGTTTATATGACACTAAAAGTCCTCCCTTCAACATATTGCAGGTTTTTGTTTAGTGTAATGAATAGTGCACAAAAAGAAATTTTTTGCTTCTTCCACATAGGTGGGAAGATTGTCATTGATCAAGGGAGGACTCAATATGTTGGTGGGAGAGCAAATGGAAGAATAGTAAGAGAAGGAATGTCACTTAATGAGCTTAGAAGAACAATATATTCATGTCTTGGTATTTAAGGGAAAACATTTTAGCTAAGGTGTACATTGTCATCATTAGATGAAAGCACTGTAATAGACATAGAGGATGATGAAGGAGTGAAACAAATAGTATAATTTAATGACAAATGTGCCTATTTGTATATAGTTGAAGATGATAGTAAGTTGATAGATAAAGAGCAACCCATGATAATGTCACAAAGGTGAGTTACATGTACTTTTTTTTAAGTGTTTTGAAGCGGTATGACAGAATGAGTGATTAATTGACAATAAATTTTGATACAGGCCGGAGACCTTGCAAGCATTGTACAGGTTATGTATTTATGAATCAACGTCAAGTAGGATATCACAAGATAGGCCATATATAATTTAGAGTACACCTGCACCTATCCCTGAGCATGGTGCTGAGAAGTAGAAGGAATTGCTTTTAGGTTCTCATAAGAGGTTTAGTAATGTAGTTGAATTTAAAGAATCATTGTACAAGTATAGTTTGACATATAAATTTGCATACAAATTTGCGAGGAAATGTGCAAGTAAGATGATAGTAAGGTGTAACGTGGATGGTTGTCCATGAAAAATTACTGCATATCAACTGGGGGAGGAAAAGTCAAGCTTCTTACGTGTGCATACCTTTATGGAAAACCACAATCACAGCACATGATAATCTAATCATACAGCTCATATTGACCTCCAGCATGACTGCTTTCATAATAAAAGATGGATTGAGGGGTTGTTTAGATAAACCATCTCATGAGACAAGACATGAGGTTTATAGGGAATATGGTTTATCAACGTCTTATGATCAAGCATGGAAAGGTAAAGAGAAAGAACTGGTTGAGATACAGGGATCACCTAAGCAATCATACATGTTGATTCCTTGGTATTATAGGAGACTAATTGTAGTAGACCTGAAGACAGTGACAAAATGGGAAGTATATCCTGACCATATGTTTAATAGATTATTCATTGCTTATGGATGTTTCATCGAAGGATTCTTAGGAGGTTGCAGACTAATTCTCTATGTTGATGGAACTCACCTTAGTGGGTCGTATCGTAGGACAATGTTATCTGCATCTTCTCTTGATGCTAATATCAGCTATACCTTGTTGCCTATGCCATTGTGGTTGGGGAGACTAATGATGATTGGGTATGGTTTATGCAAAATATGAAAGACATTTTAAACTCTCTTAAAGTGGTGATTGTATCAGACAGACATAATGCAATAATACATACTGTCCGAAATGTTTTCAGGAGTGAGAGGCATGCCTATTACTATAAGTATGTCAAAGAGAACTTTAGCTCAGAGTATTCAAAGGTTTATTGAGGCTTGAGAAGAAATTCACATGTAAACAACTTTTTCCCCCGCCAAGCACATGTAAACAATTTGAAGTTTTAAAGGATGAAGGTTTGAATACCACTTTGTGTCCTATGTCCTTCTTCATATGAACAACAGTTTGCTTACTTGGAGTACTGAAGTTGGGCAGCAAAGAGTCAAGTAAGTACATTGTTAGCTCTTTCTTCACAAATACATAACAAAATCAGTAATGATCACGGACTACAGGCGCGAACACAAAATCATACTCTGATATATTGTATCCTAATTTGTTAGGGTTAATGAATCTTGTGTGATTGTCAACCTTCCAATTGTCAATATCTCCTAACATATAATCCTCATGCAATGTAAATGACAATCCGACGAATTAGTAATATTACAAATAACTGAAGAAAACATGATTAGGTTAGACTCACTATAAAAATCGACTGGAAGATATGACGTGTAATGCATCCTGCATCACTATATTTTGTTGATTGACCAAAATATGTGAAATGAGTATTACAACCTGCAATGCTATTTGATTAGCACTCTCATATGGAGTATAAGTTATTATAACGTAAAACTTAAGTAGCAATCTCAACTTACACGTTCGTATATCCATCACCTACGGTTGAAGCAAGTCAGTTCGGTCTTACACAGAAAGAATTCAAGAATTTCTACATATATCTCTTGCCCAACTAGCAGGTTAGTCCTATGTGTGCAGTAGTCATACAACCGCTCCTTTACATTAGGTCTTCCTGTCTTCCCTATTTCTGAGAGGAATGGTGAATGTATTGCAGGTCTTATTATCCTCTGAGACCTTCTCAAATGCACCATATCATCATCACAATCAATATTGGTAACTTCCTTCACATCTTCATAGGGAAGATCTTAAAGTGACACAGCTGACGATGAATGTGATTCCTGTGGCTCATAATTTATGTCATCTTCACCTTTCCCTTTATCCTATGTATTTGCTCTTTTATGGCCATCAACATGAATTTGGACATGGTTCACACTTGTATTTTAGGCATTGCCCTTCCTTTTACCACTTATGTTGTTTGTGTCCTCAAGAATATATTCAACTTGGACTTAGGTTTCACTTTTTTCCTCATCCACAACAATATTAACCTTAACCTCACAATCATTGCCAATTTGTTGCTCCATTGTAGCTTCCATCTTTAACAACTCAGTTGCAACACTTTGAGCGACCTTTCCCATAATCCGACAATACATCTGTCTAGTTCTCTACATGAATCACAGGAAGTGCTCAGTCAGTGTCAAAGTTTATACAATAAAACCAAAACAAATGCAACCACAGTAAAAAATTTATAGCTTACTGGTTCTTTGAATATCGTGACTTCAGGAAGCTTAAGTGTGCAGTCAGTGTCACATGTTGTTTTGTCACAGTCACGATTTGATTTGGATCCTAAGTCATACGGGATCGATGCTGTAATATACCAAGTTTTGTAATATTAAAAACGTGTAAATATGGAAATAGTGAAATAAAATAAATACTCATATTTACAAATTAAAGGTAGAGTTACTTTCAGAATTCCCTGATGTCCATTGTGTCATACACAAAAATCGAGAAGTCAGGATTGTAAAAATACAAGTGTAAGAAGTCGGAGGAAAATTCGTCGGTGGCTGCAGGGCACAGAGGTGTCAATTGAGAGATCGGAGGAATTTGGACGTTGTATGGCGTGCCATAATATGCATGCCACGGTCCCATAGGAATTCCAGGTAATGCACCGATGGAGCAACTTTATTAAAAGGACTTCAGTAAAGTATGTAATGACAACTCATTATGACTCATGATGACACATCTTTCGTGTTGGCCAAATTAGAAAATGACAAGTGTCTTAAAATCATTACAAAGTAAAAACATGTTTTTGTGTTGGCCAAATGAGGAGGTGACATGTGTCCCTTATCATTACACATTATTACACCCAATTTAAGCCTTTCGTGTTGTCATCTCTGGAGTACGCCACCTAGCGTCTAAGTCTGGGGAATTCACCGGTCTCCGGCTGGGTCACTTGCTTTGTGAGTTGAGAACCAAACCCAGGAGTCCAGGGAAATTGTCAGGCCTCCCCTTCCCCTGACCATTTATGCCCCACTGAAGAAAGAGAAAATGGAAGACCAATGGTTGCACGACACATGGCACTCTTAAGCCTTAAACTTGTGACACGTGGCAAGTTAAGATGAGGTCACTTTGCAAGATTAAATCTCAACTATTCCCTTCCATTTTAAGAGCTAAATTTCATGCAAGCATGGAAAGAGAAAGAGAAATCAGATTTTTTAAGCTTAAGAACACAAGAAGAGAGAAGGAGGAGTGAATAGTGAGTTCTCCTAACTAACAGAGCCGATTTCAACCCCGAATCGCCGTTATCGTCCGATAAATCCTTTAGGAAACTTCCTCTACTCACTATAAGCTTCAATTCTATAGTCTTAGATTTCTCATCTATGGCATTTTATGTTAGTTAGTCTACCGAAGTGCCGTCGGAATATCGAACTACTTGTAGAAACGCGAAGAGGTAAGCGTAGGCTTTCTTTTGAACTGAATACTTTGTGATTTCATTGAGTTTTTTTTAGCTCTTGAACCACCCATGTATTTCATCCAAGGGGTGTTTTTAAAGAAGGAAGATGTTTTAATCATATATAAAGTGATATATGATGCTTGTTGAAGTATTAGGCTTATCGGTTGTTAAAATCACAAAGTTAGATTTTTGTTATTTTTTAGCATATATTTCTGTCAGAAGTAAAACTAGGTGAGGGAGTTTGATTTTGGTGTTTTTGAGCTTTCCATTGTATTCTACACGAAAAATTGTGTAAGAATAGGCTTTGGTTATAATTTTTGATAGACTGGTTTAAAGACTCAAAAATTGGAAATTAAGTATGCTTGTGTAACAAAGCTGCCAATGTGCGTTTTTGTCTGGCAGTTTTGTTGTGGCAAAAATTTCACTACACAAACTTCATCTGATGATGATGAAATTTTCCAGAATTAAAGTACACTTAAAGACCTTTAATTTGATAGGTATTATGAAGGATGTCAATAAGTATACTAGGAGTTATGAGTATTTGAAGTAGACCATTAAAACTGGTCAGATTTTCTAGCAGCATGGAGAAAAAGAAAGTCTGGGAAGCGTGTGTGGATAGGTGGCTACTGAAAGTATTTTTCCCTTAAAATAGACTTAATAAGGGTCATATATAATTTTGGATCACCCCAATTCGATTTTTCAAGAATTAGTTATGATTTTTCAAAGTTTAGTGAAAAATCTGCCAGCTTTTGTTAATTGTGCGAAAATTCAAAGTAAAGTGTTTTTGTAATAGAATTGGATATTTAAGAGTTAAGTTAAGCATTTGGAGTACCTTGAGCTCATTAGCTTCATATAGTGCCTAATGTAGTGACGCTAATGATAACCAACATAAGAGAATGATTTATAAGGAATTAGACTAAGTAATAACTCATTGCCCGTAAATTATAATTTATAAGATTTGACACTTGCCCAGGACGTCCAAAGTACATCAATCAAAATCAAGATTTGGAAAAATTTTCTAGTAGTAACTTATCCCTCACATACTATATGATATGTTATATGCATGTTTGTACCACTATGAATTTAAAACATTCAGATGAGAAGGGCTAAGGCCCAGTAGAATTTCCCAACGCTTTGGCAAGGGACTGTTGTCCTTGAATTGGTAACTTTATGCTTTCTGCATATTGTAAATTTATCTTTGAATGTTGAATATGTTGATTGTACTGTAACTTTGGTTGACATGGCATGATATATGTGCATTTTATATGAATGATATTTGTTACTACTGAGATTAATTGAATTTCACCCTATTTTTCCAAAACAAATTTTCAACTCGGGCAAGTAGTTCTTCAGGCAAGAAGGTAAACACGGGTGAATGAAGTAAAGGACATACAATTTAATTTTTCTGTCGGTTATCTATTTTAGGATTGTACTTAATTTGTATTTAAGTGTGGTCAGTCTCATATTGACATGTATATAAGCGCCTGCATATAAGTAAACGCACAACAACATTCGAACCAGTAGTGGATAGCAGTCCACCTAGGTCCATTAATTAAACATAATAGTTTGGGTTTCAGCACAGAACTTATTAGTAAAAACTATGATATGAAGAAATGAACTGAAAACGGATGGCTTAAAATGAATCGTAAAATAATATGATACCAAATCTAAAAATGATTTTTGAAAACCCACTCAAGTGCAGCTGCACACTCTGTTTGTAGTTGGGACTTTCGCTGTTTACAAAAGATAACCGGTCTCCTTTTTAAAGATATTACTACACTTATGCCATCTATATGTTTTCAAAACATGGGTGTTATAGATGCCCCACATGAAAATAGAATCCCCTTATCACTCTCATACTCCAGCTTCACTGCTTCTTTAATCCTTACATTATTCCAATACTATAAAGCACATTCAGCCGATGGGACCTCTTTACCATCTAAGGGAAACATTTGGAAAAACATGATTTGCAACCAAAGGATTCAATTTAGAACCATAGATTATATATTCAATTTTCGAAAGGGAGAATCTTGATACGTTACATTACTTACCATGACAAAATAAATGCAACCCCCGATACATTTGCTTGTCATTCTTTCTTTGTAATTTGTGACCTCCTTCATCACCTCATTGATAACAAACTTACACCAGTTAAAACTACATAAATTAATGTTCTCACAATATATAATTTTCAACAATCGGTGGCTAACACCTCCATTTTTCGAAGGACACAATAACGTCCCTAAGGTGTATAAAACGAGCAATAGCTCAAACAACTTTTCTTCTCCCATTGAAATTATCATCCCCTTGATGTCAAAGAACCTTTTATTTGTAAGCTTTCCCTTCATTAGGCAAGCCCATTAAATCTTTTACATCCTTTTCAACAATTACCCTCCTACAGTTTCTTACACATATTGAATAACTTGTAGGGTCAATCGCTTTGACCAATTGCTCACAGAGTGTATGAGGTATCTTCATACAAGTGACTTCTAATATTTTATGAAACCAAACTTTTTTAGCCTTTGCCATCAACCTTGTATCATTTCTCACAAATTGTGCAAATTCCACAAATTGTTTTAGTGAGGATCGTGTCTGCATGTCCTCTTCTTTAATTAAAGAGGGACATCCTATATGATCTCTACCCTTCTTAGCCCTTTCGGAATACTTACTCTTTTCTTCCTTTGACAGTTTATTCGACGCCTCCCTCACTTCTTTGTCTACTTCTTGTATTGCCTTGTGTTTACCTTTCCTTATTTTATTAGACCAGTATTCTCGCTTGAACAATTGTGCTCCATTCAACCTTACCTTCCCACCTTTTACTCCTTTCATTCCTTTCCGTCCTATTCTTTTGACCATGTTGTCTTATAAATTGTTTCACTCTCTAAATATAGTCTATATAAACGATATCACTGCACATACTTATAAATGATCAAAACAATGTAAAATAAGCACAGTAATAGTATGAGAAATTTTTTGTTTCATTTCTAAACAAACAAAAGCTACCATTTATTTTATAGAACAAACCTATAAAAATATGTTTTATAGCATGTTCAGATATTGCAAGGATATCTATTCTCTCCTCCCCTCTTTCGATTTAAATACAAAATAATGATTCTATAAGAGGGTATTCCTGATATGGTGTATTTCAACCAAAGAAAGCTGTAAGCTTTAGATGTAATAGATGCAATACAAACTTCTTTATAGCTAATTTTCTTCTAAATAATTATTAATTTTCACCAGATCCCCATTGACAAGTTTTTGAGACAATGCTTCATTTTTTCCTAAAATAAACCTATCAAATTTATAGCTTTGTCATGTAATCTCTCAGGGCTTAACTCATACACTTGCTGTAATTATTAAACAGAGTTATATCTACTACTTAAATAGGTATTTATCACATATTACTAGTAAACATTATCATTCTTTTCCCATCTGACCATCTTATCAGCCGCTACAATAACAGCAACAGGTTCCAATTAAGGTTTTCCATTCAAAATACAATGGTGGACAGAAATTCAGCACAAAAGTAGGCGAAGCAGTGCACTAAGGTGAAGTTCCAGGAGTTCCAACAAAATTTAGAAAAGTACTAATTCTGAAATCAAGTAAATGACCAAGATTTATTGGAATGTACTTCCAAAATCTTATATCAGAGCTTTAATTTGTTTTTATACTTAAAATATAGGAATTCAATTATTAGAGTACTTTGTTCTAGTGCAATAGGAAAATTCCAAGATTTTTGACTCTTAATCAGACAAGAGATACCTTTAGTGCGCTTGAATGTTGTACTATAAAATATCGGATAGCATCGTTCCCTAAATTTGCTGCACACAGAGGATAGACCTGGTATAGGAACATTTTATAGCAGTCAATTAAATTTCAATAATAAATTAAAATTAATTACATGTAATCAATGCTTATAAATGTCCTATTGTTTTTCCTTAACATTTAGCTAACATTTTATAGCAGTCAATTAAATTTCAATAATAAATTAAAATTAATTACATGTAATCAATGCTTATAAATGTCCTATTGTTTTTCCTTAACATTTAGCTACTATAACTGCTGGGTTACTTTGCTATTATTATCTTTTCAATCCAAATCAGGACATTACCAATAGCGACTCGTCTGTTTAGATTGATAAAAGCTGCATTTAAGCAAGGAACTTTTATATGTAAATGAAATATTAAATAGTTTAACAATCAACTTTTGAGGGGGGGAAATCAAAATTTAAAATATAGTCTAAAGAAAAGATACCATGAACAGCATTTTTTAGGACAAAGCAATGTTCCTCTTGCAGATGGCTACAGAGAACAAAAACTTCAATTTACACACAACAGAAAGGACAATGGAAATATGACCGGGCATCATCGTCTCCATCCGAGTTATAACAAGCAAAAACCACTTGATCCAAATGCAATGACAACAAGCATCTCAAAAATAAAAAGGTAAAGGTAAAAACGATGAACTATAAGAAATACACTGACACACAAATATAACAACCGACAGGACTTAAAATATCAGTGTATTGCTTGGTATTTAGTCTCTTCAAATCAACCAAGCAATAAAACAACTATTAAAAGTTCATAACACTAAATAGTACTTAAGCTACTTATTGACTATAAGGCAGAAACAACAAAATTGATGGATTGGATCTACGATATAGTTTGTCACAACAACTCAGGTTTCTTGGGTGATGCGCTTAAACCAATTCACTTGTACCAAAAGAAACCTGAATGGGTAATTTTCATCAAAAAAAATTCTCATACAAGCAATGTTTATCTTGCGGTGAAAAATTAATGCTTGCCTCTCATTTTTTAACCCATCAAGACAAATTATTGAGAACCCATTTCAAAGTACAAGTTTAAAAGTCAGTTAGATTTGAGCATACTAACAGAAACATCAAAAAGCAAAGGAAAAAAGAAAACCAAGAAAACGCTCAAACTGAAAGGTTAAAAAAAAGCATAAATTCTTAACCAAAGTCATATATCTATTCTAATTAAGAGGATATCTTTCCAAATAGCTCATGCGCAAGAGAAGTGATTTTTAAAAGGGAAAAAAACAAACGGGAAGTACCAGAGTGAAAGCAAGCAAATTAATAATGGTGATGATAAAATGAAGAAAGAGAAAAATAGGAACACAAACCTCAGATGTTGGGTGTTCTTCACCACCTTCTATCAGTGCTACTACTTGGAGAGTTCGCCGCCGCCGCCGTAGCCAACACCTCCTCGACGCCACAAAGACCAACACACCTCCCCACCAATACAAAAACCCAAAGATCTCGCCTTGCCGCCACCGCAGAGACCAATCATGCACCGCCGCCTCCAAGACCCACACTCCGCCACCCCACACCCTAGTCTGATTCTCTCCACTGAGTCCGCCCTTCCCTCTTCACTGGTTCTGTTTCTGTTTCCTTTCATTTTCCTTCTCTTTTCTCATTAAGGGCATTTGAGTCTTTTACTCCTATGAAAATAATGACAGTTCAGGTCAAGTCCCTTTCAGCAAATATTAGGCTAATGAGGTATTTTATAGCAATTTTCCCTTTTTCCATTTAGTTTGGCAAGCATTTTAAAAACTTAAAAAAAAAAAGAGAAAAGCCCATTTAAATACCATCTGAAGTGTCAAAACACATAAAAGTCCATTAAAACTTGTAAAAGACATATAGGTATTGGAGGGTCAATTTGGGTTATTGAAGTTTAATTCAAAAGACCAAAATACCCTTCAACGCATTTACTTACACACTCACGTTGCGGGACGAGTCATCCCCCGACATCCCAAATACTCTCTACTCTCTCCCCTCCCTTCCATGCCTAAGCTGCTTTTCACCTACAAACCCAAACCCATACCCAAACTCAGAACCACAGCCCTTCGTTGCTTATCTAGTACGCTTATATTTCTCCTTCTCCTTTTGTTTCTCTTCTTACTACTATCAATCTTGCATCTTCTGCTTTTTTCCTTTAGACTAGGTTTGTCAGTATCCTCACATTCGTTGGTAGAAGGGTCGACGTTGTCCTTAAATTAGGAAGCTTGGGTAGAAGCCGTCGCCGTGTTGCACATTCGCTGGTGGGGGGAGTATTTCTTGTTAATGAAGAAGCTCAATGTCTTGTTCTATATAACATTTTTTACTATTAAAATCCTAGGTTTCTTGTTTTAGTTTCAATTTTGGGGATTTATTAGCCTTTTGAAGCACAAAAAAGCTGGGTAATTGTTCAAATAGGATTAACTAATTCACTGTTGGCCTTTTTAGGGTTTGAATCCCTTTAATCAAGAGTGTTGTTGTTTAAGTCGAGCTCTTTTGATCTTCTTCCTTAATCAGAGTGGTTGCTATTCTATTTTCTTGTGACGTGGATGTGGGTGAGTTAATCTTCATCGGTTGCTTTGTCCTTTTCACCTTTGTATTTGGTTTCTCTGAGCTTCCTTCTCCTCCTTATTTGATGCCACTGCTCCTTTCCTTGTCTTGGTTAGTGCGCCAAAGATGTATTGAAGATTTCGATTGTTAAGCTAATAGGCTAGGAACAAAAAATCTTTTTGGTAGAGCATATACTCAAGGAAGAGAGAGAAAAAAAAGAGGTTGGTATATATTTAAAACAAGATGTGTGTGTGTGTGTCTCGCATTGATGATATGGTATTCTAGAGTAATGTTATGTTCTCAGTTGATATTCTTTTATTGGCTAGTAGTGTGTGCTAGTAGTGGGGAAAAAACATTTGCAACATTTGTGATTAAGAAAACTTTGACCTAACTTCCCCTTACCTTTAATAAGATGTTTGTGTTGTGATTAAACTCTATTGAGTTCATCGAAAATAGAAATTTTAGATGTTGCAATTTAGTTGGTCTTTACACTTACAATTTTTGTTAGAACTGCATGTTTGTTTATATCTGGTTGATGTTAGAAAAAAGAGATTTGAGTGGACTAAGAAAGTGGGATCATATGCAATTTGTTCAACTTTGCTATGATATGATGTGATTTACTAAACTTTATTTTGCTTAAGTGTAGTATTCTAAGTATGAAATGTATACTCTTTCAAGTTATCTTCAAATTTCTTACTAGGGATTTACTTGCTTTTGCAATTTCTTAAATTTTTGTTGTTGCATGTTTAGCCATGAGGTTGTATACTCTTGTGTTTGTGACCACTACTTTTGTGAATCCACCAAAATTCAGGTGGATTAAATAGTTTCTTCATTAGAAATTGACTTGTTGTAATTAATTGACTGTGTGTCTGAGAGTTAATTGAAAATTGAAAATTTAGTTTCTAGCTTGTTTGAAAATGAATTTTTTGGGAAGTGGCATTATTGAGAATGTAACACCGTTGCTTAATTCTATAAAAAAAGTATTTCTTCATCAGATAGTTCATTTTCTCTTTGTTGAATGTGAATTCTCCTACCTGCTGCATTTGTGTCATTGCTAAACTTGATTGCAAGTGGAAAAAAAAAGATGCACTTTAAAATCTGTTTGACAATCAAAATTCAGAATTCTTAAAATCTGTTTTACTTAATCATCTTTTAGTATCCCTACCAAAATATGTTTAGTAACTGACTTTGAATAATGCAATGATAATTTATTATTTTGACCCGGTGCTGTCATATTGAAAATTGAAAGATTTACTGTGGCTATAGATTTCTTTCAGACCATATTGGAATGATAAGAAAGTGCATACTATTCAGAGATCAAATCTAAAATATTTATAATTATCACAATAATTATTGAGTTTTTACTCATAAAACAAGTATTAACCAAGAGTTAATTGAACAATAAGTGTTTCATCTCATACTCACATTGGAAGTATTGTATTTCTTACGCTAAATGCTCTAGATGGGAGCCAATCTGTCAAATTGAAATATACAACTCATGCCAATTCCGACAATGATATTGCATCGGCACTTTCTGCTTTTCCATATAAAAAATTAACATATTAGTGAGTGCAAATCAACTAATTCATAACTGTAACAACTAACAAGTATTCAATGCAAGTATTACTAATAAAACAAGGACTAACTTGATAATAAATTGTGTTAAATCCATCTTTATTTCACACTAGTGGGGTTGTTAAATTGTAAATTATCTTGGTAGTATGATAATGAATAAAAATACACTACGAAGGTGAAGCAAGTTCATAGCAAAAAAGTATAATGACTCATAAATGGAACCCAGGTTTGCTCCACAAATAGTAAGCGTGAGGTCAATTATCAAATGATTAAGTCAAACCTTATTCCTTAATATACTAAAAGATGAATTATGTAAAACAGATTAAGTAAACTTTAAAAGATGCACTTTTGATTTTTACATCCTTACTACATTATTTGTTGCTTTAAAATCTATTTGAGAATCAAAATTCAGAATTCTGCTGCACTACACCAAAAAATTTTAACAAGACTGGACTTCTGGATTTTGATTCAGAGTGATAGAATTTAAAGTTGTACTTTTGGGTACATTGCCACACATTGAATTTTGGCTATTTCCCTTTGGGTATTCGGACTAATGAACACTATTATTCAAACTAATGACTTTTTGGTTATCTCTTTTGCTGCAAGTCGGATTTAGCTAACATATTTGCTGAAACAAGAATGGTTTATAATTGTGCCTGTTAGAATTAGGTAAAATCTTATGCATTAACTGATTTATCTATTGAAACTACACTTGGATGAATTTTAGTGCATCCTCTGTAAATTTCTTGTACGCTTCTGAAGTTGTGCACAACATATATGTTCGTAGTTTGAAGGGAATTTTGCAACTTTGACTAATTTTATTAAAACAAATCTTTTTCCATATATTAGAACTTTGTAAAGATGCTACTTTTACTCATGTTATATTGTTTGATTATTGTCTTGAGGATATAAAATAACAAGCATCTCAGTGAACAACTGCAGATATTTTTTACATCATCACAGCACAACTTCATGACAGGTAAAGAGGTTGACGGCCATGATAAAGTGGATATGCAAAGAAAAGATGTAAGGAATGGTTACATTTTGTTTTGAAGGGAGTTTGAAAAGGGGAAGGAGTGGGTAAATTTTACTAAGAAGCTTAGGGAGTCAATAAAGGTATGGAGGAATTTGAGTGAGGAGGAGAGGAAAAAATATAATTATAGGGCGAAACAAGGAAGGCCGGAGAAGCAAAAGAGGAACTACCCAGTTGCTTTTCACTCTCATTGCTCTCGGAATCAATTCACCAAACTAGTTGCTTATATAAATTGTAATCCAGATTTAAAATTTAAAGTAGAAAGGTTAGGATTTCGAGATCTACTTGATGTGAAATGTATACGGATACATAGCTGTGGCCTTTTATGATGTATTATTAGTGTATGTAATTTGAAGAAAGCTTTTGTCCCTTTATTCCAATAGTATGCTATTGTGCACTTTTTCTGTACAGGAAGTAAGTAAATCAAGAAATATTATGTGTGAAAGTGCTGGCCTAAAAGGGCTGGCCACTGACAAGATTTCTAATGGGAATGACAAAGTTTCTAATGGGTTTGACAACTTTCTAATGGGAATGACAACTTATTCTCACCAAAAGTGTGAAAGCGTTGGCCCAAAAGGCCTGGACGCTGACAACATTTCTAATGAGAATGACAAAGTTTTTAATGGGTTTGACAACTTTTCTAATGGGAATAACAACTTATTCTCACCTAATGTGTGAAAGTGTTGGCCCAAAAGGGCAAGCCGCTAACAACAATTCTAATGGAATTGACAAAGTTTTTAATGATTTTGACAACTTTTCTAATGGGAATGACAACTTGTTCTCACCAAATGTGTGAAAGTGTTGGCCCAAAAGGGCCAGCTGCTTATAAGATTTCTAATGGGAAGACAAAGTTTTTAATGGTTTTGACAACTTTTCTAATGGGAATAACAACTTAAAATCACCAAATGTGTGAAAGTATTGGCCCAAAAGGGCTGGCCGCTGACAAATTCACTAATGGGAATAACAAAATTTTTTATTGGGTTTGACGAGGTTGATATGGGAATGACAAGTTTACTAATGGTAATGACAAGTTCTGTTTTTAAAACCCTCCACATGCGTTCCAGCAAGTTAAACAAATTGTTACGATTATAACAAATTTCTTAATGTCAATACTTATAAAATTGTAGTCAATTTCACAAAACTCGACTCAATTGGTTAAATTTCCTCAAATCAAAAGTTGTAGTCAAAGGAGTTACTAAACTTGTTAAAATCATTACAAATGTTGTCAGTCCCCTTAAAAGTATCGTCAATTTCTCCAAGTGTTTCATATGTCAAAAGTTATAGTCAATTTCATTATGAAACTTGATGAAATCATTAAAATCATTACACGATATGTCAGTTCGTTTATAAGTATAGTCAATTTCACAAAATATGACCCATTTGGTTAAAACCTTCCATGTGTTTCACTTGTCAAAAATTGTAGTCAAAGGCATTACGAAACTTGTTAAAATTATTATACGAATTGTCAATACTTTTAAAAGTGTAGTCAATTTCTCCAAGTGTTTCATTCATATGTCAAAAGATGTAGTCAATGTTGTTACAAAACTTGTTAAAATCGTTATGCCAGATGTCAGTCCATTTAAAAGTATAGTCAATTTCACAAAACTCACCCATTTGATTAAATCTTTCCAAAGTGTTTCACTTATCAAAAATTGTAGTCAATAGCATTACAAAATTTATTAAAATTGTTATAAGAGTTGTCAATTTTAAAAGTGTAGTCAATTTAACAATATAGATTTTTCTAGTATTTACTCACACTAGCATTAAATGATCATTTCAAAAGTATAAGAAAATTTAACTTCAGTAGGTAAAGATCCAGTGTTCATCTTTGTTCAACTTCAAATATAAATAAACTTGTCAGCTCACCCAGCTATTAAATGGTGGCATTGTTCCACCTATCAATTAGAAGTGGAAAAATTGCAAAGAAGAAATAGAACTACATGCTTTTCAAGTTTCAATCAAGCAATTAAAATTCAGCAGAAGCCCATTATCATAAAAAAAAAACAAAGAAAATGGTACAAGTCTCATGTGGTATACAGTAAACCAAGAGAAAATTCAAAATTAAGAAAATCACCACAAGAATCTGGGAGAAGAGAGGAGGAAGATATACTTGACCAAATTGCTGGGACTAAAACGCCAATGAACATAGATCCGCTACCCACGTGCTACTGGACAGGGACTAGCAATGGCAAGTTTACAGTCAAATCGGCATATGAACTAATTCAAGAAGACCAATGGAATGAGACGCACTCAAAATAGGACCTAGCTTGGAAATGGCCGGGCCCACAAAGGATCAGGACCTTTCTTTGGTTGGCGTTAGGTGGGCGACCACTCACAAACGCGGAGCGCATGCGGCGACACATGGCACCCAGCAACATATGTGAACTATGCCATAAGAGAATAGAGGATCAATTGCACGTTTTAAGAGATTGCTCACTTGCAAGGGCAAGTTGGAATATGATCGTCCCAACTTCTCGCAGCGAATCCTTCTTCTATGTACCCTTTACGGAGTGGTTGCACTCCAATCTTGGCGATGAAGAAGCCAATCCCTCATGGCGAATCATCTTTAGAACTCTATGCTGGGAACTATGGGGGGTCCGCAATAAAAGATTATTCACGCAAGCATACTTCCAACCCCATCGAGTTGTTAATGATGCATTAGGTCATTCAATGCACATCATACAGGCGAGGGAGGCTCTCCAGCACGCACACATTGACTAAGCTCTGAGGCGAAATGCTTTCTCTATTTGATTTCTGGTTACTGTAATTGTACACCCCTCAATGGGTGATTCCTCACTGTAATTATCTCACGCAATAAATAAATTCTCATATTCACTCAAAAAAACATAGATTTTTCTAAATTTTATAAATTTATACGATATTTATATGTCATTCTCCCAGAAAAATAAAAATCAAAATAACTATACGTGTCTCTAAAATTACTTTCCTCCCCAAAATGCCCCAATTTGAGGCCCAGGGATTGTCATCGTCTTAACACTTCTGAACAGGATGGTGCGCTCGCGGTTTGCGACTAAGCCCATCCTCTCACTGTTCCCATCCAATCCATTCTTCTCAAGTCTTAACCCGATTCCGCCCTCACCGCCGCATCAACAACTACCGTCATTGCCATAGCCGCCGCCGAAACCACCACCACCGAATGTCGACCAAACCCCAGCCCTTCCTCTTCAATTAGATTAAACCACTATAACATAAACAAATCCCAGGGCAACCAAAAAGCGCGAACGTAGAGCCCATCAATGGCCTCGCCTCCCTCACCTAGACCCTTCTACCCAGTCGCGACCACCGCCTCACCAATCAGGAAGCCCCAATCAATTCCGTGGACTCATCAAGAAACAATCAATCTCATCCAAGCCTACCAAGATAAATGGTATTCTCTCGAGCGAGGTCCTCTCAAGGCCAACCAATGGGAAGAGGTCGCCGTCACTGTCGCCGTCCGGTGCGGCTATGACTACAGTGAGCCTTCCAAGACCGCCGTCCAGTGTCGCCACAAGATGGAAAAGCTTCGTCAACGTTATCGTGCCGAGAACCACCGTCTCGCCGCTTCTTCCTCCTTCTGCGGCAGTCGCGTTTGGCAATACTTTGACCTCATGGACCAATTAGAGAAAGGCCCTATGCCTATTTCTGCTCAACCCCTTGTGGCTTTCTTGCCCTTTGATTATGATGATAACGAAGAGCAAAATGACGGTGATGATAGTGATGATTGTGATAAATATAATGAGATTGATGAAAGACGGCAATATAGCCAGTCAAGGAGTACTGATTATTTTCTCAGCAGCCAGCGACCTGAAAGTAGATATAGAGGAGTTTCTGAATTTTCTCGGGAGAAAGTAGCTAAGAGGCTACGGAGGGTCTCTGAGGAGGAGGAAGAGAATGTTGAGGACGTAAATGGTGAGAGAGTAGTGGAAGGAATTGGGTTGGTTTCTGGGTTAGCTGCAGAGATGAAGGCATTTGCGGAAAGGTTCATTGGGATGGAGAATTTGAAGATGGAAATGATGAAGGAAACTGAGAGGTGTAGGTTGGAGATGGAGAATAAGCGGATTGAGATGATTGTAAAATCGCAGCAGAGAATTGTTGATTCAATTGGGAAGGCTTTCGGGTTCCCTAAGAAGATGAAGATAAGTCCTGAAATTTAAATTTTTAAAGCTTCTTTCTATTATTTTTCTTCAGCTGTAAAATTTCGTTCTTGCTATTACCAGCTACCATCATTTTATAGGGGTTATCACCACTTTACAGGGGTTATTTCTATTTTTTTAATAAAAGAACATGCTCTCATTTCTTGATTAATTGTTTATGTTATAAGCAGATGAAGGTTTTGAGCACAGAGTCTAAGTGAAATGAGCTGCTTTATTCATGGCTCATGATCAGTACACAATTGTGCTGGAACATCTTACTAACAACTGTGCTGGAACTCTGGCAGCTTTTACAGAATATTTTATTGATGTTTATTTTTTTCAGAGTTATTTGTTTCCTGCCTAATGGGAATTTGTTGTTCTCCTTCAGAATTCTAGTGTTACAATTGTCCGGCTACAAAAGCAGATTTTTTTTTTTCTTTTTCAGTAAAAGCTGATATTCAAATTTGACATGTATGCACATCACAATCCCTTGATTTTATCAAGGGGTGGAATTAAGATGCCAATGAACCAACATGTCTGAGGAAATCCGGTTTGTGTATATGCCAATACTTTATCTTCCTTTTTGTTATTGCACTTTTAAATGAATATAAAATAGTCCAGTAGATTTAGAGATATTTAGAGGAGTCAGACTTTTGAGATTAATATGTCTTCTATGGAATGTTGTTTGTACTTGATCTAAAAATCCCTTATGATTCATTTAATCTTGTTCACTACTTCAATAATTGCTATGTGAATTCGTTGTTGATCCTCATGTATTGTGCATTGGATGCTAGCTGTTAGTTTGATTTGATCTATTTGTTGGCTGTCCGCTAGGACAAAAGCGCAAAACTAGTTTTTGGGTCTATCTTCATTATAGCTCAGCCATTTAGTGATGAGTGATTAAAGATTCCTTGTTCATATTTTGTCTATGTCCCAATTGCTTCATGCTAATTATTGTAGTTCATATTCTGGAATCTTACTAATCTGGCTGTGATCTTATGTCATGCCAACATAACTAGTTATTTTATGTTGTTCTACGATTATCTAATGAAATAGCTTTCTAGCTTCAATTGTGTGATGAGGCAGCTAGCACTCTTTAGGTTGAACGCTACTGGATATATCAGAGGCCCAATTTTGTTATGATGGAGTTTTCAATTTGTTGGAGCATAAATGTAGCCCTTGTGTTCTAATTAAGATTTACGAATTTCATTTTATTGAAAAATATTTATTCATTGTTTTAAAACTCTGTTGTCAAATGTGTGTGTGTGTGTGTGTGTGTGTGTCTTTGCTGGAAAAAACTGGATTTTCATTTTCGATGCTATGGGGATGCTATGGGAATGATTGGTTGTTAATAGAGTACAATAACATCATGCAATCCAATAGCCAGCTCCACCTAGTGAGATGAGATTACTTGTGATTGGAAACAACCCTCATACCCTTGCCTAAAAAAGATATTAAAGGGGATAGATATTAAGGAGGAATGATAATAAAAGGCTTATAGACCTTGCATAAATTATTTAGATCCCATTCTTCGATATTGCCTTCCCTTCACCCGTGGCACTTTGGTCATGAAAAGTACCCTAAAAAATGGATATGATTTGTGTCTTTCTTATTTTCTTATATTTACATTTTTTTTTTTTCCAATTTTTTTCTTCCATGTGTGCGTGTTTGTATCTGTGCTTGTGTCTGTCTGTGTTACTACAGATCCCATTCAAAGAATGATCTTCTTCAGAAGTGTTACTCAAGCGTGTCTCTCATCAGACTTCCTTCTACTTTGCAATTGGCTCGCAGCTGGGGAGCAATTAGTCTTTAATGTTCAACTTTGTCCCTCATGAAGCAATCATGCCTGCAACTTCGATGGCTTCTGGTTCTGTAAGGATTATCCTGTTTTTAAATGAGGAAATTCTGTTTAACCCCATTTCTGTTTTCTGGGTTAAAAAGGGTACAATTAGAGTAGGGAAAGCTAAGAGCCTGAAGCTAAAAGACCTATTTTCTGGTAAACTTGGCTTTCAAAACATGAGCCAAGATGTTGATTGCTGTATTTTTTTGTTTGTTTGTTTGATAAGAAGACAAAATGATATTAATTAGGAATAAAAGTTAGTAAGTTACAGCTACATAAAATAAACAGGTGCTGGAAAAGGAAAATAAGACCTAAACTTAGAAAAGTAAGATTTGTCTACCACTACCGATCTAATTGACTGAAAGTGAAGGAAGAAAGACATGATATCATTTGCAACTACATCCTTCCTAGTCTTCCTAAAAAGTTGAAGATCTATCATTAACCTCCTAACACGAGATTTTGAGATTGCCACTCTAGTGCGCGAGCAGACCTGAGGAGATTATCCAATTTAGCAAAGCTCTAAAACACTTGATCATAAAACCTTGTCCACAGCTGATCCCTTTTTTCCAATGAAACTTTTGAAGAGGCAAATCATACAAGCATATGAAAGCAGTGGTTGACCATGATCCCGAAATCTTCTCTTTACGGATAACCAAATTCCATTGGATGGAATCTCTACTTTGAGGATAAACTTTTAGCCTCTTATCGTTGGTTACCCTTAGGTCCTGAAGGAAAGCAAGAGATGAGAAGCTCATTGATGAAAATACCTCAGTGATTACCTGTTGAGGACTTTTAGGCCCTGTTTGGTACACGGCATTGAGGGGTAAGGACTAGGATTGGGTCAGGGATTGAGTCAAGTTATATTGTTTGGTATGAGGGACTGGAGATAACCCGAGATTAGGAGTACTACGAAAGTGGGATTGCTGCAAAACCACCTCCCCCTTGGTATTCCGCTTTCAATCCCGGGATTGCAATGTTAGAGACAAAAATATCCCTGTTTATAATATTTTTCGGACAAAAATGCCCACTATCAATTTTAATAATAAGGATATTTTAGTTTTTTCATAATTTATAAAGGATTATAAAATAAAATCAATTCAAGTATTCCATCTAAATATTATCGCATACCAAACATAATTTTAAACCTTCAGCCCCAGTCCCAATACCTGTTCCTATCCCAATACCAATCCCAATCCATCAAAATCAGTGCCTCGTACCAAACAGGGCCTTAGTCTTTCCGTGACGTAGAGCTAAATTCCCCTTTCTCCAGATGATATTTAGGAGGATAATGATTTCTTTGATTAAATCATCCTGGCCATTATTCATCAGTAGCATGAATAGACCTTTTAACTATGAAAAGCAATTCTGGAATTGGGGCATTAGGTGGAGAGATTGAAAAACATCCAAACCAGATAGCCTTAGTGTAAGAACCATTGAAAAAAATATGATCAAGAGATTCCCTGTTCAAGAATCCAAATTGACATTGATCATCAACATTTAAATGATGATATTGGAGAATGTCAATTGAAGGGATGGCCTTATGAAGTAACTTCCATATAAGGAGTAGCTGTTTGACCAGAAGAGAGATTGACCGTATAAATTTCCACAAGGGATCAGCAATTCCCTGCGAGTGGCCACTTGAGAACATTAAGCTTTTGAATCCTGCTTTGACTGTGTACATACGTGAGCTATGTTCAGACCAGAAGATTTGATCAGCTTCCCCTCTCAAAGAAACAGAGGTATTTATAATCTATTCTGCTACCTCTGGAGAATATAACATCCTGACTAGCGAGGAATTTCATTGAATGGGATTCCAGGTTGAAGGAACATGCATTAAGAGGTCATACATATATTTGTCTCCAAATTAAGCAGTATGACCCGATTGCATGGGCCACCACAAGGGGTGGTTGGGAGGAATCAAAGTGCCATTACCGATTCTCGAACAAGGCTTATTGGTAATAAGTGATCCACATGATTCAATGTTTTACCATAGCCAAGATGAGTTATATGGTTTCTTTAGCAAGGCTTCACAATTCCAGTTGATGTGTTTTCTTTTCAGAGTTGTAGCTGAAAAACAGGGTTCAGATGAAGTAACTATTGTCCATACCTGCTTCGATAGGATGGCTTGATTAATTAAGCTGATTGGTCTAAGGACCAAGACCTCCCTGATTAATTGGCAGAAAGACAATTCTTTCCCAGAAGATGTATCTTCTTTTCATGAAGAAATTGATGCATTTGCTGTCAATCTTGTTACAGATGTTTTCGGGCAGTTTGTAGCAAGATAAAATGTGGATATTCACCGCAGACAAGACTGATATGATCAAAGATAATCTACTTGCTTGTGACAGAAGTTTTGATTTCCATGCTGAAATCCTTAAATCAACTGCAGATATAACTTGTTGATATGAGTAATTTATCCCACCCTGGATGTGCCCATGTACCTAGATATTTCCCAATCTAGAAGAGAAATGTGTACCAACTTCTCGAGCAAACCTATCTTATCCACATAGGATACATTTGGACTAAAGATGAGGGTAGATTTAGCTTTGTTTATTTGTTGTCCTGACCATCTACAGAAGATATCCATAATACATTGGACTTCCCGAAAGCCAGCATCAGAGCATTCAAAAAACAAGATTGAGTCATCTGCATATAATAGGTGCGAGATACTTAGCAGCTCTGCAAATTTTAATTCCGTTCCGTGCATTTCTACTTTCTGATTGATAAATGAGGCATGAAAGAACATTTGCTGCTATTATAAACAAATAAGGAGATAGAAGATCTCCCTGATGAATCTCTCTGTTGGGACATATGTTGCTGCTAGTTGACCATTGAACAGTAATTGATAGCTAACTGTGGATATGCACTGGTAAATTAAATTGATCCACTTAGAAGGGAAACCCATTTTAACCGTAACAGCAGCAATAAAGTTCCATGAAAGTCTATCCAAAGCTTTTGGAAAGTCCACTTTCAAAGCTGCTAACTTCTGTTGGGACAGATGTTGTTTGCTGTATAAAAGGCTTTAAGCTTGAAAGCCTACCCTGCATCATGCTAGTTGTAGTTGGTATTATTACTTTGCATATTCTACGTGACTGGCTTGTCACTTCTATAAAGAACCATTTCTCTTTGTAGCAGTCGTTTTTTTAAAAGGTCTAGTTTCCTTTACCAGCAGTAGGGAGCATATATAAGATGCCCCTTGATTTGTCCTGACCACTGAAGGCTATAGTTTGTGTGAGCGCGCGTGTACTGTGCAGCTTCTTGACCTTGCTTTGGTTAGACTACACAATGAAGGAATTTTTTTTTTTTTTATAGTATAATCCGGCATCCAATTTGAGATTCGTGGTTGCCCCTTCTAACTCAAGTGTCTTCTCTTAGACTCGAACTCGAGACCCAAAGGGATTTAGTGAGAACTTATATCACTAGACCAACTCTATACTGGTTCAATGAAGGAATTTTTATTAAATTGGATATGCAATTTTAAAGGGCTTAGGGTGGGATTTGTGTATTTTTGGAAAACTAGACGTAAATTGTATTATTTGATGATTTGTTGTGAACAATTTAAATTAAGCCCGGTGAATCAAGTTTATATAAATGCAAAAGATGATAATTAATACAAGAGAATAGCTCTTTATTTGGAATCCAACTAGGGTCAATCCTAATTTGTCAAAGTTTACCGTGAGTTGTATTGTTTGCTTTGAAAAAAATGTATCAAATGATAATTATATGTAGTCTTTTTTTTCTTGTTCATATTAATTACACATGCACGTATCGGTATTTTTTTAAAAAAAATAATGTAGAATATCTAAGTAATTTGATTTGTTAAAATAGAATATTAGGCGCTGCCAAATTTCACACAACTTGGGATTTTTTAAATCTTCGAGATATTAGGCTTTATTTATTTTCATTAGTAAATTAAATTAAATTTTTGGGACAAATTGACTTTTTTTATTAGAAAATACTCCCTCGATCTCTTATCAGAAGCTTTAAATTTGTGAATAGGTGTGTTTTAAAATATAAGGCTCATTTTCAGTCTCTCTTAAAAATTTATTGCATTTTTTTTTCAAATTTACCCCTTAACTATATTTATTGCATTTATTCTCTCTCATTTATTATCTTTACAAATAAGGGTATAGTTGAAAAAAAAATACATATTTATTATTTTTAACTAATTTTAATTGTTTTATTGGTTAACACAAATTATTTGAAGCGTGTAAAAAAAATGATTTGAGACCATAATGAAAAATAACCGTTTAACTTACTAACCTATATTTAAATTGAATCAAAATAATTTTTATCCTTTCGTCAGAAGCACTGTGTGTAAAGTTTTTTTTTTAAAAAAAATATCGAAGTTAGATGCCTCAGCAGATACATATGGTTTTATTACCCCAATTACAATCCAACTGTTACAGTTCCCCAAGAACATTACAAATCTGCAATACAAAATGAAAACCTCCCGTTGCCTAAATACCCTTCTTCGCAATTTTCAGGTCACCTGAGTAACTTTGATCTCTCAGTTCTTGCTTAGTATTTGTTTCACTTCCCGAATAACAAAGCAGTCTGGCAGACATTTTCATGGACGCAAATCAAAGTGGTGTCTCGCATTGCTGTGTGTAAGTTTTAACTTTTAACCCACAACATACATGCATACAGTCATGTAAGTTTATCTCCCTAAGGGATTGTTTTTGCATGATACACGTTTGTTATACAAATGAAAATAATATATTTATTGTCAAGAATGAAAATAATACAAGATGCCGGATAAAATTAAAATTTCCTTCTATAATAATGGAAAGTTGTCTTGGTATCATTCTTCAGTTGTTCCATAGGTGGAGTTGAAGGGCGGTTACATATGGAATAATGAGTTTTTAGATTTGAGTTTTGTCAAAAAAGTCAGTTCACTGATTGCTTTCTCTAAAGGTCGTCTTTTTTAATAGAGGGGAAGCAAGGGATTTTGCTTTTCTGCCCTTGTTTGACGGCTGAAAACTTTTAAAAAATTTGGAGGGGAGGGGCAATATTTTAGACCCATACTTAGTTTCAATGCCCATACCATAATTTGAGGGGGTCATGTCTTTCAGCTTCTGATTTGGATGGAATATGGCAAAATGGTTAATTAGTGTTTAATTTAGATAGCTAAGGTTAAACTATAATTATCTTCATTATTCTAGATTTTGATTTATATTTGCATTTAAATTTAAATTATTATTTTTAGTATTTCCAGGCTCTCTTTTGTATTCAGATTTCTTTTGATTAAATAAGAATTCACATTTTTCTGATATCCCCTCACTCTTCCTCCTTTCATGGCTATGAATGTGATCAGTTTTTTTTGTTCTACAAGTCTTTCTATTGGGATGATCAAGAAGAAGAAAGAGGTATCTAAGCAAACAAATTTTTATGATCCAAATAGACTATCATTTGAGGCTGAGATTGAGAAAGTTTAGAGGATGCAAGAACATAAAACTCGAAGAGAGGAAAAAAGATTAATTACCTGCTGTAATTATATTTATTCAATTTTTATAATTATAAAAACTGTAATTTTACTTGTTAAATATTTTTTTATAATTATATTTTATTAAACATTTTATAAAATTTGAAAAATAAATAAAATAAGGGTAAATTTGTTCACATAAAATTATTTTCTCACCCATTTCTTCCTAACTAAACCGAGTCACATTATCAACAAGGTTGAGTCTAGTAGAAGGAGCTAATCCCTTATAACGTAGCGAACCAATGTTTGAATCCCTGTTGGGAGATGTGCCTACATTTAGTACCCGACAATACCTTAAACAGGATTATCTCCAATAGGAGGACACTCGTGCTTAGCAATATATATACACGCACACACATACCGGGTAACATTAAAATGCCTCCCCACCCTTCCCCCTAATCAATCCAAACCCCTCCCCATCCTTCCTCTCTAATCAATTCAAATGCCCTCCCTTTCCATTGAACCAAATAGACCCTAAGTATCATGAACCAATTATACTCGTATTTTATTTCACAAATCTACCTCTCCAAATATACCAACGTCAATGTTAGCCCATTTTACTAATTCAAGAGAGCATGCCGAGTCCATATAGCAAATAACATTATTATATCCTACATCCCATGTAAGCTTGAGTCCTTTCTTGAAAACTAAAAATTCAACGTGCATAATTATTTCAACATTAACGTATACTGAGAAATTAATTAGCCATTGTCCATTTGAGTTTTAAATGATCCCCCTCCTATGCTGCCATTTTCTAAATTGGTATTGACAATTCCATTCACATTATAAATGTGCCATACATTGGTGCACTCTATTTCACTGTTTAAACTGGCCCGGATTGTTCAATAGGACAAAGAAACACTTCTTATTACTATAATCGCATTTGAAAAACGTTTTTATGCTTCTTTTTCTTCTTTTCTTTTCTTTTTCTTTTTTTAAAGGAGAGTGAGTCTCAAAACAAGGAAGTACTTATAGCCATGTGACTTAGAAGCTATGGGTTCAAATCTTATAATCAACAATGCATCATATTTCGCAAAGCATATGCTATGCCATAATTCTATACATGCACTCCGTCCGATCATAAATATAAAATATATTTAATTTTTTTTAGAGAGATTAAGAAAGCTAAATAAGTTATTTAATCATATCATGTGTCGTGTCTCCTTAAATTATATATCATTTTATAAGTTAGACAATAGTTTAAAGAAAAAATGAAAAATATAAATATTTTAAAGTAATCTAATTATCTTTCTTAATATCTCCAAAAAAATCAACTATCTTATATTTAATTGTCATGGAAAATGCATGATAAACAATTATTTATGGGTCAAACAAATTAAAATGGTGAACATTTGGATTTATGCAAATTTGGTTGGCATTATTGTCGTTAAAATTAAAAGCATCTAGTCCAAATAGAGATCATTATGCATAATACAAACTGGATTTGCATGATCACATAAACTGTGAAATCCATTGGCCAAAAAAAAAAAACTGAAATCCTGGAACTCTCGAGCATAAAGATAAAAAGATTGATAGGAACCCACCTGGGACAGATCATAATCTCCTATTTACACATTCTGAATTGGCTTCAAGCACCTATAGTTTCCAAATATAACAGTATATAATTACGGACAGCAAGATGAATAGATAATTATGCCAATGCCTTGTGCTGGAACACGAATGAATAAAGGTAATTGGTGAGTGTTTAACATAAAATACTCTCCAATAACAGATCATTCAATTACAAAATCCAGTTTAAGTGCTGTGGCACTTGAACCATGACATGCCAAAATTCTTAATTGGACAAGGATTTTCAAGCATCAACAGATAATGCTATTATAACATTTGGATACAAATACTTGGATATCTCAAATATGATAGAATAGAACCACTGATTCAAATCCAACAGAAAAAATTTCATATATCATCAAGTTCACTTCTACCCATTTTCCTCTTTCCTTACGCTTTCTTTTGCAAAAATAGTTAAATAGATCATGTAAACTGAGCAACCATTTAGGTTGTCACCACAGAGGCACAAGTTTCTACTGCAGACATCAGAACTTAATCACAAGAATGCATACTTTACCTAGGAAGAATAACAATTTGCAAAGTTAAAATTTTATTATTGCCTTCAGAAAGGACCAAGTGGAAAATCCATACCAAGTTCAATCACCCTCCAGCCATAACAAGGTTCGCACTTCAAAACCTGCTCATAACAACCATTTCAAACTGAAACTTCAAGAAAATGGCACTTTATATCCATTATGATGATACAGGGATCAGCTCTGATGATACGTTGCATTTCAGAAACCGAAAACAGTTTACAAGACTTGGTAATTCCCCACGCACAGGTGGATGTACTTTGTGCAAGATAATAAAAGACAGCTTTGGCTGATTCATACACCAGAAATTTATATTCACATTACTTTCAATTGGCTGTTTGCCCAGAAAAATGATTGCTATCCCATTTATCTGAGAGGGTAATCATACATCCACTAATCTATTCGGGCAAAAAAAGAAAGAGGGTTACGTTCTTCTGCATATGAGCAAGGGAAAAGAGAAAAAGTGGGGTTACAACTACAAGGCAAAGAAGAGACGATCCTGTACACATACCTCTATATTCGTCTCTTCCCCCAGAAACCAAAAAAAGTGGGGCTTGGGGAATAACCCTCTAAATACAGTGGTAATATACAAGATTTGCAGAAAAAGAATAAACTAAAGGAATGCCTGCCAATGTAAGTTTCGTGAATTTTTAAACAGGACCTGCAGAAAACAATGGATATCTGTTGTCCTGATGGGGTAACCAGCTTCATCTGCCCAAAAAACCCCATAACATAAACAAGGTCAATGATTTAACACGAATAGACAATCATTTAACAAGGAACATTCATGCACAATCAATAACACTACTACTAATGCAATACCGAACAAGACTAAATTTCATCACTCGATCTTCTTTGCATAAAACTAATCAATATCAACTCTTTCCTCCAGACATGGCACTGCCAATTATTTACAATGATAATCTCTGTCCATCATTGTATTGAGAATTTTAATTTATACAAAGCCCACCATCCGTTGCTATGCATGTAAACATGCATCATTAATCAATCAAAGTATCAACTCAACTGATATTCAATGGTAGCAGCTAAAATATAGGATTGAACAACCTACACCTCAACAAACATTTTATAATAGACACTAGAAAGCAATTAACTCATACATCAATTTTACAGTCTCATTTCAAGCAAGACATGGATCTGAGTCAACCCTATTTTTTATTTCTTTCTTTCCTGAAGTGTTATTTGCCTATGCTAATATGTACAAACCTTTGATGTTTTCTTATGTGAAAGTTATATTAATACCATCCATACAATTGATCATGAATCTTACGATTCACGAAACGTTTCGATTCACGATTCTGAAAATAGGTTTTCCAATTCACGATTCGTATACCGATTTGGTGACCTTGAAAATCATACATTGTAGCCCATAAAAAAATAAAATTAAAATAGTAGCTGCTGCCACAGCCATCATAGACAACGTCAGACTGATTTAACTACTGGAATGACCAATGGAAAATCTTGTTATCCAAATTAACACAAGTTCAGAATTCCCATCTGATACTTGTTCAGCAATATATGTTTCATGTGCTTCCAGAAAATGATACTCTGCCCATCCCCCCCAAGAACAATTTCCTGTAGTTCAAGGCTTGATATAATTGTGTAAGTTAGCACAGATGGTGATTCAAATACCTGTACATTGCTGTCAAAAGGGCATACAGATTCCATTCCTGACAGAACTGGCCACTCTGAGCAGCTCCAGCCATAGAATGTGTCACTCCACTCTAGAATTCGAGGGGTGGATGAACATACTGCTTTGTCCCGGTTGCCCTTGCTGCTGAGACTGATGTTGTAAAGCCACATGTTTGGGTGAATTTTTCTCTTGATCCTGCTGCTTTTGCAGTTGCTGTTCTTGTGGCTTAAATGGCTGCTGGGATAGAACAGGCTGTGATGAAGACTGTTGCAGCGGCAGTGGCTGCTGGGGCCAATGTGCCCCAGAATTCTGTGAATGAGAAGGCAAATTAACTGATAACTGTCTTGGGCCTATTCCTTGACTGATTTGTGGCAATGGCTCTTTTACAGCTGAATTTCCCACAGTTGCACTCCCCAAGGAGCCCATTTGCATGGCCGGATTGGGCATATTGGAATCAGATGGGGGTTCTGATGTTTTCCACTGAGAAGATGCAGAAGGAACAGCAGATACCGCATTAGCTGAATCAATGCAACCCTGATTCATAACAGAGCTCATACCAACCTCAGGAGTACTGTTAGCAGGCTGCTGATCAACTTGAGTGGAATCAGACTGAGATTTGCTTGGTGACTCAGAATGTACAGCACGACTTTGCTGTATTATTCTCTGCATATTTAATTGAGTTTGATTGATTTGCTTAGACTGAGGATGAGATTGTAGCTGCATCTGGTGATGATTAGAAGTAATAACAGCTTGTTGTGGAGATGACAAAATATGTCCTGATGGTCCTTGAGCACTACTATCTGCAGATACTATTGATTGAGGTTGCTTCGAGGAAGTGGCTGTTGCTGCAGGATGCAGCTTCTGCTGCAACTGAGAATGGTTTGTGGAATGAACAGAAGGTAATGACTTTGACTGTTGGTTTGAACTCAAACCAGATTCAGGATATGAGTTTTGTCCTTGCATTACATGCATCACTGGGTCCCCTTTCTCAGTATTTTGACTTCCTGGAGGTATAGAGAGGCCATTTAAATGAGAAGCATCCAAAGGGATGCTCTGATGAGCCAACATATTTCCTCTTCCCATTCCCTTCAGAAGCTTAGCCTGTTGTTGAGACTGTGCATGCTGCCGTGGATTAGGATGCTGCCTACCAGGCTGCTGATATTGCTGCTGCTGTGGTTGCCGTTGCCGTTGTTTAACTGCTTGGTTGGTCAATCCACTAGCACCAGGATTCCTGCTGAAACCATGTTGCGGCAGGTGATGTTTCTGCTGCTGGTGCTGAGATGCTACAGGGGAGACAGGTACTCCTAGCTGAGATGAATTTTGAGATTGAATCTGAGAACTGTTCTGTGGAGCTGATGACATGGGAACTTTGGACTGTGCCTGAACATGTGGCATCAGCATATTAGATGAAGCAAACTGTTGCTGCTGCTGCTGCGGCTGCAGATATCGTTGCTGCAGCTGCCTTTCCTTTGCCAAACGGAGTGCCAAGGCTCGCTGCGGGGTATTAGCAGCATGATTTGTACCTTGAAGATGGGAATGAGAACTGCTGAGATGAGACTGTTGCTGAGTCATCTGATGTGGCTGCTGAGCATGTCCTGGATACGGCTGGACAGGTGGTGGAGATGTCTGATTACTAAAGGCAGAACTCAATCCATTAAAGGCCGGGATACCCTGACTGGTCCCTTGGGAAACCTGAATTGGAAGCTCTGGAACCATCACTTGCCTTTGATGTTCTGGATTATGGCCCGGCTAATGACAATGGGGAAATATTTATCAGCAGAAATGAAATCAAATCCAAATATATGCTTCCCAAAATAAAACTGACAGTTAACAACTAATCAGATATCATACTTATTGGTCAAGGAACAACTCGCTTAAGAAACTCAAAAGAGGCTATTTAATTAAACATTGGATGACAGAATAAGAGAACTCCTCACCCTCATCATATGTAGAGCCTCACGAGGTCTCAGCATTGAGTTGCCTTGTCCTGTACCAACTCCTGAGTGCATATTTACAGGGTTTGGCATCCCCACCATGCTAGAGGAATGCACGTTACCAGAATTCAGCATAGATGATGGTGCCATACCTTGAAGTCCAGGCCTCGGCATGGACATGCTTCTATTCATGCCACACATCATGCCCATACCATTTCCACCATGCAGCATGCGAACACCATGATCACTTCCAGAAAGGGATCCAGGAACGGACATGGTAGCCTGCTGCATATTTCTGCCAGACATCATTTGATTATATTGTTGCATTCTCTGCTGCTCATCGACTGATAAAGGTGAAGTTCTCGGAACCCCATATCTAATATCCCTGGATATACCCATCACTAAGTTATAAAATGCGTGTGTAATTGCACAGTTGTGCAGAGCCAACTACCATCCATATTTATGCATATACCTGACAGACGCAGGAATCGGACCAGATGGTGATGCCAAGTTATTGCCAAGTACCATGCCAGAAGAACCTGGAAGTGAGGAATTTGCACCTGATGCAGGGTGCATCGTAGGCAAAGAACCTTGACTTGATAATGCCAAACCACCAGCAGATGAGCCTTGGAACCCATGGGGAAGGGCATCTGGCGTTGGTGCATTTGTATCACAAAGATCAAGGGGCCTTCATCCAGAAACAAACACAATCAAAATATTTGCATTAACGGAATAAAGATGCAAGCCAAAAGTGTAACAATAACAAGGTGAGCCTAAATCCAAGTGGGCGAACATCAAAAGGACTTTATCACCCAAAAACCAAATTAAATTAAGAACTTACGTTAGAAGAACTCCATTGAGTTTGTTTGGACAGACTTGTAGGGCAAGTCCATGTGAATTATGGACAGGTATTTGTTTCAAATCCTGAATATCATTCTGCAATAAACCAAGAATTTCAGTTCAGAATAACTTCAATGAAATTTGAAAACAAGAGTCATGCACCATAGCGAACATAACCGCAAGCACAATCACGCTATTCTATTGAACTATTTTTCCAGTGGCCATTTAATTTTCCTCTAATCATTATTACAAAAATGAGCGGACTTAGCCCATGTGTGACAAACTCGAGAGTGGACTAAGCCCAAATTTTTGTCAACTCATCAACTATGTTAAATCATCTGCCACAATGGATGATGAGCCAAACTCAAATTCAAAAGACAACAAAGCAGAAATAATAAAGCATAAGCACCAAATTACGTAAGCATAAAGCAAGAAAGGTGATGTAACACAGTGAAGAGGAGGAGGAAAGAGGAGGGAGAAGCAGATAAAAATCAAAGGACAACACAAACTTTATTCAACAGGCCAAAAAGAACTACAAGTCAATAACTCTAGAGTTATTAATAGATCGCTAGTCCTAATCCTAATTACTCTATGCTCGAGTTCTAAAAGATAGAGTTAAAGTAATCCGTATTCAAATATAAAATAATTCCTAATTCAAAACTAAATTAAATCTAAAAGATAATCTAGATATCTTAATTCGAGTTAAATAGTCCAATTTAAGTCATACAAAAAATCCTAATTATCTTAAGATGATAATAAAATAATCCTAGTCATGTTTCCTATCAGAATGTGAAAACATGACAAATCCAAGAGTCAGAATATAAACATGTACACAACACAAAATAACATAGTTTCGTTTGTACCCTAAGCGCAGCCATAAATGAGGCAGAGCCAACACAAAATGCCAATATCTACCAGTATTAAATTTCCTAAAGACATAGGACTGTCTGTGAATCTAAATGTAAGATACTGCATTACTTATTTAGCTAATGGTTAAAGTATGACTTCTTTCACATAGTTTTTATATATATATATATAACGCATCCAGGCAAATAGCATCAAGTCATTCATCTAGTCTGCCGCATTCAGTAAGGTTAATGTTGAGAAAATCTTGCAGCTGAGGATATCTAACTCCTGAAACTCGCATTACATGTATCATCAGCTCAGAGTTAGCTGCAACAGTTCTATCTCTGTGGCTCTGAATAAAATTTTTGGAGTCTTAGGCAAGTAAAGGGTATACTCTCGGGCATAGGAGGGGTTCCTCTGATAAGGTTCAAATGGTTTTGGTCAGAGAAGAGGCCTAAACCTTGTGTCAGTAGCTAGCTTTTGACATGTTAAGGTGCATTTAATACAAGACGATAGCTAACATTTTTAGGGCGCCTCTTCGTTGATAGAGATACTATATATCTTTGTAGCTTAAGATACTATAAGACAAAATAGTTTGCATGTCTTCCATTTGCTCTTCTGTTCAAGGTTCCAATAAAAGAGGGTTTGCCATATCAAATATACAGTAAACAGGTTGCTTTATCGCAAGTTTGATTGACATGGTTTATTATCTTTTGTACTCATTTTGCGGTTTCAATAGGAGGACATCCTATACTCAATTAAAATATATTCTTCTTAATAAATTATATCTGCCGAGTTACAAACCTAATTATAGGCCTCTGTCAAACCTTATTACTGAAAAGTAAAGAGAAATAGGAAAATGATTAAAATTTGTAGCATTTATAAGGAAACTCCAAGGTCAGAGCAACAAGAGATTTCTCCCAGTATCTATAGATCCAGACCTGATTCCTACGGTAGTACTGCTTCTGCCCAATCTTTATAATATTCTCAAAATGAGACTTGAGGGTATCCTCCTCCATGGGTCCCTGCAATCTTTGAAATAACTGCCTAGCACTCCCCTGCAAAAAAACACAAGTCACAAAACCCACAAAATTTGTGTCAACCACACGCACTTCTTCACCAATTGAAAACGTACAAAATAAAACTTGACATAAAATCCCTGCCTTTGGAATTCCAGGTAGTGTAGATGGATAAGACTGAGAAGACCCAGAATCTTCAGCACTATCAGCACCATCCCCAGCACTCCTATCCATCAAGATCTTGTGACGTTCCTTGCATTCTTTTGGCTTCCGGAAGATACACTGAAAATGTTGCCAAATTTCATGGAACCCAACCATAAAAGCAGCTATGTTTATAAATGAAATAAACTAAGCAGTTGAAATTTCACAATGAACAAAGCATCTTGTTTTAATGTGATGGAAAATATCAAAATCAGTGCTGAAGTTAACAAAATATCATCACTAAAGGTTATGCAGACAGACATCCTATGAAGCAGGAGTGTTACATCAAAAGGTAACTTGTGTTTGTTTATTTTAAACGACCACCCCCAAAAAAAAAGATATAAAATTTACTTGGATGATCTAGTGCAACAAACTATTAAAACAAAAGAAATCTTGGACATTCATTTCAATATTTCCTTAAATAATATAGAGTCCACAATCTTGGCATCTCTATTCATACACATGAATAAAAACAGACTATTACCTTAAATTGAAGAGTGCTATTAATAGCATCGCTAACAAGCTCCCAGTTTGGACCCATATCATGTACCAGGACAACAAGGGCCTGTAACAGGGAAAAGATAAAAGCAAGCCTTTAAAAACACAAGTGATTGAAATTTTTTTTTTTTTTTTAAAAAAGGTTTTTCCAAATGTAAATAAAACGGGGGATATAAGATGGCTAAGGAACCATAAAAGACCTGGTCTTCGAAAAGTGACCAAGGACTTCCAGAGCCAGGCAGGCCAGCAGGTATCTATACATAAAAATAATGGATACATTACAAATGCTTCAACCAAGTCATAGGAAGAAAATTTGCAAGCACATGCAATCGAAGTTCACACCAGAATTACCTTCAGTGATTTAGCTTTGCGGCCTCTATCTCGGCCACTAATAATTTTAATGAGTTTACTTTGATTGGACATGTTACTCATTTGAGAAGCAGCTGGAGAAGGAATAGACCCGTTCATTGTAGGAATGTTGTCATATGTATTGTCAAGTGTCAGCTTCATTGTCTTTGGCTTCTTTGCAATATGTTGGGCATACAGACCTTCAGAATAAGACATTTTAACGTGTAAAAACTCAAAGAAAACAGAATACTCGATAATATTAAACAATTTAACAAATTCTAACATTAACAGGATGGCAGATTAATCTTACCACTGCTTCCATTGGTATCAAAATGATGACTATCTAATCTCTTCTTGGAATGATCCCTCTGCATTGAATAGTCACCACAGTAAAACTCAGAAAAAATTCAATTTAACAAGTTGAGAAAGAGTTAAAAAGTCAACTATTAAAGCAACAATAAGAAAGCCACAGGGAATCCAGTTATCTTATTTTCAGCTATACTCAGGCACCTGCTACATACGATTAAAATATATCATTGATAATGCTTAGTCTTCCTCTATGCTCCCCAACGCTACATCAAAAAACATAACTTGCCTACAGTCAAGTCCAGACTCAATCCCGTCAGGCTTGGCTATTTTACAAGAGCTTAACCCTGAACCCAAAAAAGGACAAAACAAAACTAGGGGGGGGAAAAACCAATCCGAAGGAAATTGTGCCAGAGCACAATTAAATCGAGCCCAGCAAGAATCACAATGAACGCCCTGTATGATACAAGGTAGAGGATGGTAAAGGAGAAAGTAATAGGGAAAAAAGCTTTCATACAAGAGAATTCCTTTAATTAGGGAAGCTCACTCCCTCCAAATATTGAAATGCTCTTTCCATCAATCATTGGATGATTTTGTGCTTAAGGTTTAACAAAAACAATAAAGTTTTCAGGTTAATTGTCCTTCAGCTACCCCTAACACAGCTTAGCAAAAACCACCACATCTCAAGCTTCTGCTAATGAATGAAGAGAAGAAAGGAGGAAAGAACCAGTTTCACATTCCGGGCTTAGACGCAATAATGTTTTATTGATCTTTAATCCCAATTACATTTTCGTTTTCTTTTTTGTCTTAACAAAAAATAATATTTTAATATCTTCTTTCAGCTCATCAGTACTTGTCATTTGCTCAGCTTTCCTTTCCATTTGAGCAGTATTTCTACTCTACCAAACATACAATTGAAATAGTGTTCCCACTTCTTGTCTTGTCAAATCAATTGTGCTTTTGGACCGCAGAATTCCATGCCCGTTCTAATTCCTCTTCCCTTTCCCCAAAAGATCTTTCCCTTCAAAATCTTGAAACATTAGCTTCACATAATGGACCCAAAATGTAACAAGAAGAAGATACTGCATTAAGCAATTTTCTCCCTCATATTGATGCAACATCAAACTTTTTAATAGAGCGTACTTTTGCCAGATTTAAAGATATCCATTTCAACTTACACCAATTCTGACCAGAAAGAATGATGTTCGTAGTGCTTATTATATAATAATAGAAGAAGAATCACCTGTTCGTTTAGAACTGAATCCACCTGCCACCCCTGATCATATGTAGGAGCCTGCAGAAATGAAAGTTATGCCACTAAAGCTGAGGAATACATACAACATGAATGAACACATATCTACATAAATAAATAAACTACCCCTTCAAGTTACATAAATATACATATTAATATTACCAGAAACTTTGCCTTCTTCTTCTTCTTTGTTTTAACAGACGTTTCAGCACAGTCATAAGGTAACTGCCTTTCAAACTCTCCAATTGACTCCACTTCCACACTTTTCTGAATCTGAGACCCACAATATAAAGTACTTTTCTCATCTTGAAAGGAATTGGTATCTCCACTCGAAGCATCTGTCTTAACTTGAGGCTGCCCTGTCACTGTGACCCCAGCTGTGTAAGGACTTAAAACTCTTTGTCTGGTAGCAGTGCGCACGCGTTTTGTTATAGGCCCAACGTTTAAGCTAGCAGGCCTTTTTCCATTTAGCATGGACGGTTGAGATCCAGTTGCATAATTTCCATAGGGCAAATCAGCCCCAAACTCACAGGACCTTGGAGGGTAAGATTTCATCATGTTTCTATGCTTCTTATATGCTGATTTTGATGATCTGCTACCCTCATAGGCACCAGGCAAGTAGTAAGTGCTTGTTTCTCCATCATCCTCATCATATGCATTCTCTTCCGACCCAAACTCTACAATTCAATTTAACGAGTGTAATAAGTTCCAGATTGATCATTATTCACTTGCAAATCAGAATGCAAACTAATCCAACATTACCTGGTGCAGTATCATAAAGAGATGTCTCAACTTCCTCTTGCATGCTACTCCCAGTTTTCTGAAAAAGTAATATTTATTAACACTAATGCCCATAAAGAAGTCAAATGATTATTTGACACAATGATATGAAAGTGGGGTCAAAGAATCAGATGGCCCCATAATATATCTTAAGACATCTTTAGCAGATTAGACTAAAAAGATATTCCTGAAATATCTACGGAAGGGTAGCAAGTACAAGATCTTTGGTCATAAATTTACCTCAACATGGAGGAAATGAGATTCAACAGATTTCCGGTATGCTTCCATTGCTGTAGAAGGAACTGTATAGAAGAGACTTTCCTGCCAATAAAATTTATGAAATGTGAAGGTGCATTTTGCCTACGTCCATTACAATGAATAAACCACAAAAATTATCCACACAAACAATCCATTGAATAACCAAATAGATGAAGCATCCCCCATCCAATGGAACTCAAAGACAGCAATGACAAAACTGAAATATCAATGCCAAAAATGCAACAGAAGAGAGATAAAGGAAGACAAATCACTAATGTCAACATTGACAAGCAAACCAAATATAGATAAGGAAATTTGGTCCATACTTCTGTAACATGTTCATCCCATGGCATGCCCAGAGTGCCTGAATCAGATATCCTATCAGGTGTTGTAGGTGCTTCAGCTTGAGAAGAAGTTTCATGAGGCTTACTGTGCTTCAAAAATCTCAAAGCATAAGCTTGCACTTTCTTAGCCACGTTTTTTCTAGGACGTTGCTCCTCCAAATATTCATTTGTCTCCTGAACAAAACAACCAGCACTATGGAATCAGTAACAAGTAGCTCATGATGACAACAAATACTTAAGAAAGACAGAAGATTGGGGGATAACTAATATGTCCCAATTCTCCCAGAAGACAGCTATAACAAACATCAAACACTCAGTATGCAATAGTTTTTCAACCTGCGATATATCTAACTAGCATGGAGAAAAAGGGAAATAGGGCAACTTCTGCACAAATGAAAATATCACCATAACATAGCAAAACTAGCAAGACAGAAAATATATAAGAATTAAAAGCTATACATATCTGATATCAGTGGATAACTCTGAAATTACAATTCCATGTAAGGCCCATAGATCAAATATTCAAATTCAGATGTAAAAAAAAAAAAAATAGAGCAGCCCAGTGCACAAGAATCTCACCAAGTGAGGCTTGGGGAGGGATAGATATACGCAACCTTACCCTACATGTGGAGAGGATGTTTTCATGATTTAAACCCATAACCTCTAGGTCACATGGCAACAAACTTACCGTTGCGTCAAGGCTCACCCTCTTCAAATTCAGATGTAAATGATAGGCAAAAATTAACTTCCTAAATCTTTGGCTTTACATATATAACATGATAATAATAATCCCATTCATTTTTACTTCTTTATAGAGTTCATACATAGAACTATAGAAGCAATATCATTTGTATTATCTCTTTGAATTAAACAAATTGAGAGGGAAATAAACAGTGATGTCCTATCCTAAAACAGACCAAAGTAGTGATCAACAAGGAAGGTTCAAGACCAAGTTGTTTATACGCATAGAGCAAAAGACCAAGAGATAATCAGTACCACATCTGAATTTCTTCCCTTGTTCCTAGAAGCTTCTACCACTCCAACTTTCTCAGATTCTGAGATAGCACCAGAGTAGTAAATATTAGCATCACTGTTTTCTAGAAGAAGCTCAACAGAATGCCAGAACTGCATGACAGCCTTAGCTATGTTGTGTGCCAAAACTTTAATTCCCCTATGTTTATTTTTCTCATCAAATCTTAACCGAGAGGTAAAAGCAGCTCGATGACACAATTGTGCTGCGGCAGTTATCTTCCAAAGTCTCTCCTGCAAGTAATACCAAGAAAGAACCTTTCTTTAAAAAATATCACAGAATTATAGTAAGATAAGCCTTGTGCATTTTTGCCAGTCCATAAAGGGTTGAGACTGCAACAGGAGGAGTGGGAAAGCAGAGAATCATTAGTAGGTGTAGAAATTAAAACCTGTGCAAAATCATTTGCCAGCCATGCCATTTCCTCAAGGACAAAACCCCAGTGAGATTTCCGGTGGTTCTGTGTGGGTAACATGCGAGTTGATGACAATTCAGTGATCCTCTTCCGCTTGGCCTGTTTAATACAAGTCAGTCATTTATATAGTTCGTTGATCAGATGATAAAGGAAATAGTTTCAGAAGTTGACAAAAATGGGCACAAGTCACTAAAAATGGACTATAAAAAATGAGGACCTCTATAATCCGTGCCTCTTCTAAAATCGAATCTTCGCGTGCCTTGTCCACCAATAAATGGTGATTGGAACATGGCTGAAGGTCAGAGACAGAAGTAGGAACCTTTTCTGACAGAACAGCTGGAGGATGTTCACAATTGGACACATCCATTGGCTCCTGTTGGGGTCTTCCAGAGCTATTGCCCTTTACAGAGTTGGAATGATCCACCAAGACATCACTTAACTCTTTATTAGTTTTTGATGCAGTACTGTCATTTTGTCCCTTGATATTGGAAAAATCACCCACCTTGCTTTGCATGGAAGAACTGTTAACACAAACATCTTCGGCTTTGACTATATTACAACCAAGCGAATGGTTTAGGCAACCAGCATCATTCCCATTGTTAACAGTAGCCCCACCTTCACTGGCACTAGTCTTAATCCTTTCTTTTACTTCACAGCCAGTTAAATTTAGTTTCTCATCAAATTCTGGCATCTTTCCCACAGCACTTCCATTGCCATCAACGTTTTTTGCATTATTACACATATCGCTATCATTATTAACATCTCTACCTACACTAGTTTGGGTGCAAGAGGACCCTGAATTTAAAATCATCGCACCTAATGCAGCATCACCATTCTGTTCTTCATTCACTATGCCCTTTTTATCTGCTTTTATGTTTGCAGTTCCATTCGGCTGGCCAGAACAGGTTTCATTTTCTGGTTTTGTAGCTTTAGGCAGAGGCTCCAGATCAGCAGAAGCTACAGGTTCCCTTTCTTCAACTACATCAGCCTCCCTAGAAGCCTTGACAACTGGGTTTTGTACATTATCATCTCGAGAAGGTAGAGTACCCTGATCTTCCTTACAGTTTCTTTTGGTAGTGACATCCAATTTAACTTCAGGAACACTATTGCTACTAGCTGTTTGATAAGCTCGAACACCATCTGATTGGCTAACCAAAGGGTTGATAGAAATGTTATCTTTAGCAACTACCTCTCCATTTATATTTGGAGGCTTCGGCTTAGAAACAGAAGGCAAATTATGGTCCTTCAAGTTGCTTGTTTCAGATACCAACCCTTTTCCATCCCTTGAACTGCCCCGAGGACCATGATTTGTTCTGGACCTATTTCTTCGAGCATATGGGCGGAAAATGGCAGAATCTTCAGAATCTTTGGCATTTTGACTACCATCAATTTTGGAAGACTGCTCCGATGAAGCAACATTGTTCCTTCTACTTTGATGTACAGACCTCCTTTCACCTTTAGGTAACTCGTTATCAATACCCAAAACTAAGAGATTATCAGCAGTATTAGGTTCACTGACTGAACGAGCACCTGGTCTAGCACTACTGTCAACAGAATCACCGTGAGGGGAGGCCGTCAAGGCAAAACTACCTTTTGCTTCACTGAGATCACAATAAGATAGAAATGTCAAGAGGAAGATTCAATGAAACATCATTACAAATTAAGAAAATTGAATGCAAAAGATAATCATTAACAACAAGCACAAGACACTGGCAAGAGCAAAAAGGATCTAAGAAAAACAAGAAAAATAACAGCCAACCTGGTCACAAACTGCTCATGGTGTTGATCAGTGAGAGAAGTAGACTGGACACTGGCTGAAGCAGCATTCCCAAACTTGAAATCCAGAGGATTCCCACCCTACACTTACAAAGCATAAAAGGTAATCACCATTTGCACACAACTATCAGAAAATACAGTGTGCAAATGATCAAAGCCACCTACTTTTTCAAGAAATTCTAGCTCTCTTTTTCTTTCCTCACGAACATCATATTCCTGTCTGTTATCAACATCCAATAGGTTATAGTTGGTGAATAGCATAAAATATCATATTGCTACTCAAGAAAACAAAACAAAAAAACAGAACGGAAGCACATAAATTATGCTCTCCTCACCTGAGTTCTGCCTGAGCCTTCTCAATGGCTGCTTGGCGGGGAGAGGTTTTCAACCCTATGCCAACTCCGCCGTCAATAACTCCTCCCATGGAATCAACCTCAGCATTTACAAGGAGGGCCGATCCAGAATTACATCCATGCATTCCCACCCCTAATGTCTAAGAGTTTCACCTCCCATCTATTAAAACATCTGTCAAACTAATTAAAGAAAGAGGGTAAGTCAGAGAGGGGGGTAACTACATAGAAGCACCTAATTTATATACAAAATATAATGTAATATTAAAAACAAAAAAAAAGGACCTAAGCCAGACAAAGAATGCGAACACTATTGACAACTAAAGTCTTAGAGGCGTTAAGAAGAAATAAATCAGAAATGTCCTTCTAAACAGGAGACGCCATTTTTCCACAAGACTTAAATCAATCTCCCAGCCATCTCTCCCCCTCACACACACAAATAAAAGGACTCTTTGCAGGTCCTATTTATTAAAGTGTGTTAAATGAAGTACTGTTCAGCAGGAAAGAAAGGTTGCAATGTTCCCTATGTAGTCATGAGCTAAATAATAGGAGAGGCAAGAGTGAAGAAAATATGGGTCAGGCAGATATCATTCAGGAGGAAGAAGTTCCACCACTGGCACAGATAACAAATTACAAACTTCAACACAAAAGTGGCCTCTAACATGAACTCTTTCTTTTCGTCATCTTATTATTAAATCATGCTGTAAAAATGTGCAGTAGGGCATGAAGAATGAACTTCTGAAGATCAGCAATGCAAATATTAGAGACACCTTAAGAGATGAGATTCTCCTAATTCCTTGAGGCAAGAGGTGAGTGTTTACCCAGGAGAAGCAAAACGGTACATTTTTTTTGGCCCGGGGGGGGGGGGGGGGGGGGGGGGGGGGGGGGCCTGGAAATTCGCAATAAAAAGAGGGAATAAATATGAACTGTTGAGATAGCACCAGACAGATAAGCATAATAAGAAATTAAAGGAGTTTATATGCCTGTGAAGTTTAAAAGAGAAATGGTTTGGCTGAATTCTGAAAGCATAACAAAGTGACAAAGTAAAAGAAAATAGCTTAGAAGCACGCTGGGGCCCAATTGAGTTACTGGGCCGTTTTATGGTTTTCCTTATGTTTGAATTATCTTATTTTGAGACTTGAGATGCTTAATGCGATGTGATGGTTTTGAGTTATCAGGTTGGCTTTTATAACTTGCACCTGATGCAAGCGGTAGCATCCACCATAAAGATGCTAAGACACTGCCAAGCGCCAGGATGAAAGGCCCCTGTCTCAGCCCTCAGCCAGCAAGAGGCAATGTGGCCTCCTAGCATCTTGCCTTTGTTCCTTAGGTATTGAAGTGAGCACCATTTGATTACATAAGTAATTCAAAAATTTTAGCTAATGGTTAGGGGCAACAAATTAAATAGAGGCATCACCAAGAACTAAGCTGATAACACTGAGGTTTTAGCTCACTTATGACGATGGTACTTAGGCCTCAAACTAACGACTAACTGCTTCTACATAACTTCGTTTCTACATAAGCCATGCACAAATTAGTAATCAAACAGGCGTTCTTTCAGCAATTGAAGGCAATATTTTCTTTCACATGATGAATGGTTGAGAAATACGCCACAAATAAAAAACCAGGTAGATATTATCTTTCTACAGGCTGTAACACTCTGACACATGTAGAAAATAAAAAACAATGTCAACCATTCAAAATTCAGAAGCAAAGGGTTATCATCTTTCCATCAAAACAGTAAGAGCCTATAAAATACAAACTAGTAAATTTCTTGAAATGGACGAAATAAAGGCACATACACTCCCATAACAAGCTAGCAGGTATCATCGCATGCAGTCCTAAAGATTAGAAGAAATGTAAAAATAATGTTCGACTTTGAAGACAGGAAACAACGTGGTTTGAAGTATTTGCATATGCACGAAAATGCATAACCATAGAGGTTACAAACTTAAAGACACATAACAGCATTGAAAGATGAGAATAAACAGCAAAGATAAAATACCACGTAATTAGCACCTAAAACACTCGTCACTATTGCTTATTCTTACGTATGTTGTCTCAACTATTGCATACATGGAGGTTGGCGCCAATGATTGCCTTCAAAATTTTGAAATGGCGTCACAAACGGTAAATTTATTATTCACATTAGTTGCTTACCGCTTTAAGAAATGCATTCTCCTTTGTTGCCCAATATGGGCAGGCAAATCCCCGGTCATAAATAAGACATCACTTTCACACCCCATAACAAACACAAGCTCAGGCATAAACCTGACGACATTTCATGACAATGCATAACACAGCCCCAACGAAAAACAATTCAGCAAAATTTACCCTTCAAATTAAAATCCCCAAGGACGCCCATTTCCACAAATTTCCCAGCTTGCATGATTCTAGGGTTTTCAGCTACATAGACCAATGCCCAAACAATGACAATTAAGAGGGGAAGAACACCTTATTGCACACGAGAATCACGAATTTGCGAGCTAGGGCACAACTTGAAACACCTTGAGGCCTCGCCACGTTGAACTTCCTGCTCCTAGGGTTTTGGAAGAGGGACCTTTTTGTTCAAGGGAACAAGAACGAATTAGCCCTAAAAACCTAACATTCAACAGCAAATGTCAACCATGAAAGCATATCTCAGTGTCCGCGTAGAATCTAACAACGCCAATTTGATTCTCTTGCTTTTGTTTTTCTCTCTATATCTGCAAGTTGCTTCTTCTTCGTGCGTGAGGAGAGGGACTATGCGACCCCTGCGAGTACTAGTGGGCTGGGCATGGAGACGACGACGAAGAGGAGGCCTTTGAGAAATAGGAGTATGGGACGTTCATTTTGGGCTTTTTTTTTTAATAATAATTATTATTATTATTATATTTTTTTTATTTGATGAGTTCAAATTAATAGCTCAGAATTTATAAATAGTAAACGTTTAACCCATTAAAGTGAGTTATTATTAAAATCAGTTACAGTTTTTTAATGTTTTATTATTATTATCATTGTTTCATGAGGATCAAGTGAAGGTTCGAATGGAACAGGACAAGTTATGGCAATTTCTTTTTTTCAAAGAATGTAAAATAATTGAAGTTAATTATGTAACTGTTTAGACCCAAAAAAACTTAAGGAGAATTGCTTAAAAATATCTTGGGGGTAAATTAATTGCTAATTGTTATCAAACGTGCAAATAATCTTCCATGTGTGCATGTCATCTTCCATTTTGTGCAAACAATCTTCCATGTGTGTAAAAATCTTCCACATAAATGTGTAAATAATCTTAAATTGTATGCAAAATATCTTCCGTTAAATACAACAGATCTTCCATGGTAGCATTCAGCAATTAATTTACAAAAAAGGTATTTATTTACCATTCCCCCAACACTTATGTCACTCTAATAATATTTACTATTACTATTGTTTTGTTTGTTGTTGTTGTTAGCTTTTGGTAATGAGAGGATAAATTTTTTCTTTTTCAAAAGGGTATTTTATTTTCCTATTTGGCGTTATTGGGGTTGGTAAGATTGCATAGTTGAGCTTAATTGACACTGGACAGTGATGCGTAATAATATGAACTTATGCGTGTGTAATAAATTCATGTAGCCCTTTCCGATGTGTAATAATATAAGAAAAAACATGAACTTAAGTTATTAGAATATAATTTATAAATAATATTATCCAATATTGATACCAGGTTATAAGTTGCAATATTGCCCTGTACCAGTCAAGTTCTAATTTAATTTATATATAGTTGGAAAAAAGTTTAATTTATTTATAGATAATATTGATATCAACATACTCATAAATATTAGGTACGCTAGTTAAGTTGTAAATTAAATTTCTGGAGCATATGTAAATCTCAAAAGTTGATTATAAATTATGTTTGAAGATTTATAATACTCATTTCTGGCAAAGAAAAAACAAAGAAGATTTATAATACTCATAAATAATAGATACACTGGTTAAGTTGTAAATTAAATTTCTGGAGCATTAGTAAACCTCAAAAGTCGACTTAAAAATTAGAATATGGGAAATCCCTTAAAAAAAACTTTTAAATTATGAAAAGATAAAAATGTATTTTGAATATTCATAATCTCAAAGAGGTGTTAGGCTTAATTTATCTTTTTTTTAAATTAAAAGAAAAGACACATTTACCCTTACTTTTCTTTTTACTTAAAACAAATACCCCGACCACTAGCTATCGGAGCTCCGGTGGGAATATTCCCTTAGGAATTAATATTCTCAAAGTAGCGTGGGTTTTGCAAAAAATATTGGTGGTCATTGGGCAACCAATGTCATTCAATATAACTAATGCAACTAAAAATATATATACCCAAGTCTATTAATAAATTTAGATAAAGAATTGACAAGTTTAGATAAGAAATTCGTAATTTTTATTTTTTAAGTAAAATATTCACTTATCCTCTAAGGTCATTCTTAAATTTATATAAGGAATTCTCAAGTTCAGATAAAGAATTCACAATTTAAAAAAAAAAAATCTTAAACCCTAAAAGCAAGGGTATGTCAATGAATAAATATAAGGCAAAATTCTGATATTATTTTGATTCTCTAAAATATAAAAAAAAAAATTAACAGAGCATTTAATTTGAAAGAAAAATGAGGTGATTTTTTCCCCAAAAAAGAGCACAAATTATGTAAACTAAACCACAGACAGAGCTGGGCAGAGTGAGACCCCTACCCTATACCCAGCCCAAAGGATGAACGGGCTAAATTTTGCAGCCCGATGTCATGCCCTGCCCAGTAAAAGCCCTAACCATTTCGGGCAGGGAAAAGGTGGGCTGGGCGGGGCAGGCTTCCTTGCTCAAGTAGTAACTTCCTAACAAATACCATATATATAAAAACTCCAATTATACCTAATAAATACTATTAAAAACTTCAAATACATTCCATAATTTCACATCTTGAAATATATCAAAATAAATCTATAACTTGAGTGTTGAAATTTAAAAAAAAAAAAACTAACATATGTCTTAATAATTATGTGACAAATTATGAAATAACATGTATTTATGTATAAATATTGATTGATATGAATAGGTGCAATCGCGATAAAGACTCCAAAGGAGCTAACATTTTTGTCTTTGATCTCAACTTTTTAATGCTTTGTATCATCCATTCAAATAAAAAAAACCATATCCATCCAAAAAGCAATAAGTTATATGTAAACTGCGATGTATAAACATTAAATAATAATATAAAATGTTTCATAAAAATGAAATAATATATATTAAATAAAATAATATGTATAGAATATTATTTATTTTATATAAAATAATATACATTTTAAATAAATTGTTTATAATTTTTCAGGCAGGGCCAAATGGGTAATGCGGTACCCCCTGCGTGATGCCCGGCCCTACCCAATAGTTTGCCCTACTCAAAGATGCCCAAATTTTTTTCAAGCCGCTTTTTTTGGCCCGAGCAGGGCAATTTTTGACCGGGCTCGAGTGGGTATACCGGGCTCCTAGATACCGTGCTCACCCCAGCGTTCTTCATTCTAGTTTTGTATGTATATATTTTCTAGAGTTTTCTTGTATGTCTTTTCCAAAATTCATTTGATATGTGGAGACAACAAATACAAGGAATCCGACTATTTATTTGTGCGCTAAAGGAAACAAGTGGATCAATGATAGCCTTTTACTTTAAACAAATATATAGTGAATACTCGTTTGAAGGTTTTTTTATATAGAAAAATATAATGATTATATTGTTTATATTTGGGAATTGGGATGGCTTAGTATGTGGGGAAAGTTGTGGATGACAGCTAGCGTCAGAAATCAAATTGGAACTCGGGCATCGAATTTGTAGTTCTTATCTGAACTTGTAAATTCCTTCTCTAAACTTGTGGATAGCTTGAGAGAGTAAGTGAATTTTTTGCTTAAAAAATGAAAGTTGCAAATTCTTCATCTAAACTTATCAATTCATTATTTGAACTTGTTAATAGGCTTGGGTCAAATATCAAAGGTTAATATATATTTCTTTGCTTGCATTAGTTATATTGAATGACATAAGTGACCCAATATTTTGTGCAAACAAGTAGTGAGGGTTCGAACCCCACCCCACCACTCTGAGAAATCCCTAAGGGAATATTCCGTTTGAATATTCCCACTAGGGCTTCGAGGGCCAGCTGACAGCTACCAGCTGGGTGGATGCCGACTGCCCTTACTAGCACTAGGAATTTGGGCCAACCCATGGGTTGCGGGCTGGCCCGCCGTGAGCTATGGGCCCAACGAGTCGGGCTAGTGCAGCCCGCCCCTTCACGAGCTAGCAAAATGCCAGCACTAGCCCGCCAAGTAAAATAAATAATTCTCACTTTCTTTCTCTTTTACCCACTTACATTACACTTCTTTTCTTTTATACATTTATGTTAGGAAGCCAATTTCATTCTTACTTTCCTTTTTTTCCTTCTACTCACCTAACAAAAATATATAAACACATTTCTTTTAAATTTAATAATAGTAGAATAAATAAATATAATATTAAAATAAAAGTGTCAAATAAAAAGTATGGGGAATTAATTAAACACAGTATCAAAGAAAAGGCGATAAGAGTATCTAGATTTATTTTATAAAAAAACTAAAAAAAAGCAGGCCAGCCCACCAACTTGCTGTAGCCTGTGGGTTGAGCAGGGCGGGCTGGCCTTGGCAACTGGAATGCCAGCCAAAAAGTTGGGCCAGCCGTTTTACCAGTTATAGCTCCAGTGGCGGGTAGAGCTGGGAATCAGGGCTGGCCCGGCCCTATAGGGCTGGCCCTTGACTGGCCAGGGCCTAACAGGGCCGGCCCTAAAGGGCTCGGGGTCATGAAAATTGCAGTTTTTCAAGGCCCGGCCTGAGAGCATCAGGGCCAGGGCCGGGAAATCCTTTTCACAATATTTAACTATTTTTCCTGCATATTTTCCCCAGAGAGATATAATTAGTAAATAACAACGATTAAAGTTCTAATTTAATACATAAATGTTGTCAACATTAAGGTTTAAATAACACATCTCTTGCAACAAACAAACACAGTTACTAATGTATAATCAAAGGTAAAATTATGTCCATAAATATCTCACACAAAGGTCAAATTATAAGAAGGAAAGAAACTAAATACTCTAACCTCTAAACAACATGAGTATGACGACTATCATTTTCACCTTCTTCGCCACTATCATCAATTTCAAGGACATTTGATTGTGTTTCACTTTGAGCAGTAGGTTCAAGCAGTAAAATAATTACAACCTCCATAAAAAATCATATTCTATCAGGCAGAATAGTATATAATATGATTTTAGTCTAAATAGGCAGAACAATATACTCAAAAATCACAATATGATTCAATTTGACAAAACAATATACTCAAAAATCATACTCTATACAATATGAGGACAGAGTGACATATAGATTCAATAAGGTAATTCAAAAATGTAACATGGTTCCTTTCCAAGTAAAAATAAATAAAAAATAAACGGGCCTAAAGGGCCGGCCCGAGGCCTTCCAAGGCCGGCCCTTTTAGGCCCGACTTCCTTTTGAGGCTACAATTTACAAGCCCGGCCCTTGAAGGGCCAGGGCCTAAAAGGGCCGGCCCGACGGGCTCGGCACGTTTTCCCGGCTCTAGCGGCGGGGGTAATTTTTTTAAATAAAAAAAAAATTGTAAGGACAAATGTGTCTTTTTCTTTTAGTTTGAAAAAAACAAATTGAGCCTAACACCTCTCTAGAATTATGAATATTCGAAACACCTTTTTATCTTTTCATAATTTAAAAGTTCTTTTTGAGGGATTTTCCTATTAGAATATGTGTGAAGATTTATAACTAATATTAATATTTAAGTTATTAAATATTAAGGTATTGATCTTTTAATAAGATAGCATGGTCAAAAAATAAGACATTATTATCATAAAACTATATTTTTAAAAGGTAAAGGTGCATCCAGCACCCCAAACTATTTTTGGAGGTGCAATCAGCACCCTAAATAATTTTTTGGGGTGCAATCAGCACCCTACAGTATTTAAGGGTGCAATCAGCACCCTAAACTATTTTTAGAGGTGCAGTCAGTACCATAATATATTAAAAATGGAATAATTACACCATTTCACTAACAGAATACTAACTCTGTTTGCTAACACACTATTTTCTTTCAGTATTTAAGGCTGCAATTTTGCCTCTAATATAGTAAAAATAGAGCAATTGCACCTCCAAAAATTTGAACTTTAGCAAACGGAGTTAGTATTCTGTTAGTGAAAATGTGTAATTGTTCTATTTTTTATACATTAGGGTACTGATTGCACCTCCAAAAATAGTTTAGGGTGCTGATTGCACCCTTAAATACTCTAGGGTGCTGATTGCACCCCAAAAAATAGTTTAGGGTGCTGATTGCACCCTTAAATACTTTAGGGTGCTGATTGCACCTCCAAAAATAGTTCGGGGTGCTGGATGCACCTTTACCCTTTTTTAAATTACTTACTGATGCTATCACCAACAAAGCAGTTGGTCACCCCATAGCTAGTCAAAATATCTGGTTAAAAATGGTATTTTATTCTTTTACAAAGGAAAAAAATAACATTAGTCACGTTACATTTTGTAATTTTTAGTGTTAATTTTTTTTATAGGGTACTTATTTGTAATTTTTCAAAAATTTATCATCATTTTTTCAGTTAAGCGATAATCAAAATAACTTTTTTTGCCAGAGTCAAAAAGCATGTTTGTTTCAACTTATAAAAACTTATAAGTTGCTTTTTACATAAATCGAGACACAACTCCTCTCACATACTTACTTCGTATACCGTAAATCACTATTAAAAAGCAACTTATAAGCAATCGAATCGCTCAACCAAACATACCTAAAATAACATACATTTATTGAGGACAAGATTGCACCATTTTTCAGGCCAACATACATACTTAATGTTGATAGGAAAAAATATATTTTAACCCTTCATAATTTATTAAAAGGCCTAAAGGGTCAAATTGTAAATTTATAAACTTAAGTCTGAAAAAAGAGGTAACAATGTGAACCATATGTGTAAACATTTCCTATCCCTGATAACATTAGGTGATTTTCTTGAGTATGTTTTTGCATCTCATCTTTTATTTGGATGAATTAATATAAAATTTTATTGTGATTATAAATTTGATGGATTGTATTTATAAAAAGTGGTGGGGTAGGAGCTCTTTTTTTATGGATAAGATTGTGTATTAAATTTGATGAGAGTCATTGGAAATCCTGTCTGGTTTTTTCCCCTCTCTTAACTTTCATTCCCTATGTAAAAGAAAAGCAAGAGAAAAAATATTCATACCAGAATAGTTTTTAATTATTGTTTAAACTTGAAACTAATTATCCCTATACGAAAAAAAGTAAAAAATATGAATACAAGGATGATTTTTAATTATTGTTTAAACATGAAACTGATTATATGCCTTTAAACTTGAAAGATTGATTAGTATTGTAGTTTTATTTTCATTTCCATAAGAAATAATAAAATAAATCTGTTTTTTGCTAAAAAATAAGTTAAAAGGAGAACATGTGAACATATATAGGATCATCTTAATTTACAAGAATAATATCTAAGAAGTATTCATTAAATGATAGAGGGAAAAAACATAGTGAGGTTATTTCATGGGAGAGAACAAAATAAGCATTTTTGCACTGCAATTTACTTTTCATTGAAAGAATTTTTTTATGAAAGCAAAAGTTTATTCAAGTACAACCCTTCAAAATCAGCTGTTGCAACTGCAAAGGAGATCTGAGAACTCGGTCCATAGAACGTGAACCCTTCAATAAAAATTTTAGCGACTCGGTCAACTACCAAATTTACTTTCCTAAAAATCTACTGGCACACGTAATTTATGATTAAGTTCATCAAAACAAGGATATTTTTCAATAGAATGCCATATCATCATTCGAGAGATACAACTTTCCATTAAGCATTTGATAAGGGCAAGATTGAAAAGTTACTTCATCAAGCTAATTAAAGAAAGCATATTCAAATGCATCAAGAATAGCCATGCATTCAGCCATAAAAGAGGAATCGGTCCTTATTAGTTTAATTCAACCCTCCCATACCCAACCACTGGAATCCTTACAAAGGAACATTTAGAGGTAATATTGATATTAAATTTAGACGACATTGCTCTTTTTTTTAACACTTTTATGAAGATATTGCTTTTTTACGAAAACTCTTAAGGCAAAAATAACAAAAGAAGAAAACACGGTTATGCCCAAATGGAATTAAGATCCAATATGACAAACATTCAGTTGGCTGCTATTGGAGTAAGGTGACTTTGCTCATGTTTTAATACTTCTAAGGTAACATTAAGTCTAACAAAAGTTTTTTACACCTACAACTTCTACGTGAAAATCTTTGAAGCAAAATTACAATTTACCCTTTTATTGAAATTGGAGTTTGATGATTCAGGTTTGTCCGCTGCTAAAGTAGATAGGAGAGATTTGGCAACTCTGTATCCTTCTTTCAAAATGTAAGAGCTCCTTTTCCCACCTGTCCATTTCGATGTAGCTATCATAGTATTAAGAATTGTCTTTTTCTCAAAATTTTTGCGGGTAGCTTTTAATAAAAGACAGGTCCCATCGGTTACTGATTCTTAGATCAGCTACCTTTAAATTCTTAAAAGCTTCGAAAGGCCAATGAGAAATGAGTTTTTTCTTTTACCAAAAAGTATGTGAGGAATAGAATCCAACATAGATGAAAGCATGATAATATATATGAACAAAAGGCAAAAGTATCTCAATACTAGGCATGTTGAAGCTAAAATTCAGTAAATTTAAAAGAGAAAATTGCATTTAGACCCAGAACAAAAGAAAATACGGTAAAATGGTCATTTGAAATCTTAAAATTATATTTAAGTCCCATAAGACTTTGTTGCAATAAATTTCAATTTTACTAACAAGTTTAGGAGCGTCCACTGATAAATCCATGGGTGGGCGCTTACATTGACAAGTCCATTGGCATTTAACAATTGAAATTTATTACAAAAAAAGTCCAACAGAATTTAAATACAATTTTAAAATTTCAATAAACCATTTTGTCGTAATTCTCTAATACGGGAACTAAATGCAATTTTCCCAATTTAAAATTCATGCGAATTACTCTTCATTCTATATTCATAATCAGCTTTTCATTATTTTTGTGTTTTTTTATTTCAAATAACTTCTTTTTTTGGATAGAATATTTGAAATAACTTCTTGGCATAGTGGAATACCAATTTAATAAAGGAAATATTAAAGTGTAACTGTTGAATACTCATATTTAGATTCTTTAATAATTAAAAACCAAGAGAGAGTCTATAATATTGTGATGAATTGTCAAGAATATTTATCTTATATTTTAATTTGAGGCCGTTTGATGTGCAAAAAGTGCTGAAATGAAAAGAAAATTAGAATGAAAGGAATATTGTTAAGCAACAATGATAAGGATATACTAAATATTCCATATGCATTTTTTATGCAACAAAAAAATATTTCTATTTCAAGCGCACAGAATGACTTACCTGGTAGCGCCGAGGGCTTTGGAGAGGAAATATTTCAATATACTTTCGTTAGCAATAGCAAATTTAGTTTGGAACAATATAGATTATTAATACTCGATAATCTAAGGGTTTGATTTCTTTAAAATAAAATCAACATTAAATCACATGACTTGCTATGACAAAAATACAATCAACTATAAGGATTCCTGAGATTCAACTCAAATTTGCATTGAAAAAGCAAAAGAAATTCATAACCCAAAATGTTAATTAGATTGGCAACATGCCCTATGGGAGTCCTCTCAACAAGTGCAAATAGTGTCCACTGGCTTAACGTAGAGGAGTTTTTTAAAAAATATATATATAAAACCCATATGAAGTAGTCCAAGGCAGCTACTGCCTACTAGCAATAATAACCAGGAAAAAAAAAAAAATACTCCTTCTAGTCTTACATATAATATCCAGTTACTTTTTTTTTTGAAAGATTTATGAAACTAAATAAGTTATTTAATTATTCATATCATATGTTTTGTATCATTACATAATATATCAGTTAATAAGTCAAATAAATTAGTTTGGAAAAAAAAATATAAACATAAATACTTTACAATAATTTAATTAGTTTCCTTAATCTCTCTAAAAAAGTTAATTGGGTCTTATATTTAAGACTGAAGGTAATAATAAAAAAACATATAAAGACATAATACAAAGGGAAAAGAACTGCACATAAAATGGGAGAAACAAGATCAGAAAACCATCTCATTAAAAGTCAGGCTTGACCCTTTTTAAAGGAGGCCTCTGTGCTGTCCTAATGAGCTCTCTGAGCTCCTTCACATGACTATTCATGCCCTTAGCTGAATAAACTTTAATCATGGTTCTATATGTAATTAAGTCAGGTTTAATACTTTTCAGTTCCATCATATCAAGCACTCCTTTCATCTCAGCAAAACACCCTAACCTCCCATAAGCATCCACCAAACAATTGAAGAATATAATGTCAAGTGTTACATCTGAATTCTCTATAAAACGCAGGACACCACTGATTTTTTCAGGCTTACCTGCTTGTGCATAAGCCTTCACAAGTGAGCAAAACGTGACGCAGCTCGGCTTTATCCTCTCCGATCGCATTAGTCTAAATAAATACTCCATCTGCTTCAGATCCCCAGCCCTGCCAAAAGCATCAATCACAATATTGTAGGTCACAATTGTCCAAGAGTAATGGTATTTCTGCATGTACTCCATCACAGCACTCATTTTCTCGTAATCCTCGGCCTTGCCATAGGAGTCCAGGAGGATATTGAAAGTCTGAACGGTAGGCTGCAATCCAGCATTCTGAAATTTCTCATAACATCTCTCCATTGTTTCTATTTGGCCTATATTGCCGAAGGCTCTTAATGTCGAATTCATGGTCCATACATCAGGTTCGCAATCCGAGTCAGCAAGCATTTCCACAAGTATGGATTCCATCTCCGCAAACCTTTTAAGTAAAGAAAACAAGATAAATGAGTGGGAAAGTACGATTATATCATGCTGCAGCTGGTTGCTAAAAAAACAATTAACCAACCAAAAGAGAACGGCTTCTTAACTAAGTTTTAGCGGAGAGATGAGAAAAGGTGATCGCATGTATGGATGGGTAACAATGAAAGTGCCCAACCAAAGCAACAACAAAGCATTTTGCATCAGTGCTCATTAATTTCACCATATTAAGTATGGCTGCAATTTGTCTGTTTACCTATACCCAGCCTTTAAAAGAGATATTGACATTCTCACAGAGAGATCTACAAAGATTTCCTAGGCACTCCCTCTTCCTTGCTATTAATGTCCAGAGCATGAAGGAATAGCAGCAGTCAACAAACTCACTTTTCAAAATTTTTCAGCAACCAGACTCAGTATGCAATCTTTTTATGAGAAGCAGTACACGGGTAGACAGAGAGTTTACTTTTTTGCCTTCCCATAAGCATCGATGAGGGTGTTGTAAGTAACTGTGTTGGGTTTGATTCCCTGAATGGCCATATCAGATAGAAGATAGTGAACTTTGTCTAAGGCAAAAATGTGCAAACATGATTTAATGAGAATTGAATAAGTCTGGACATCTGGCTGACAATCAGGAGTACTCTTCATCTCCTCAAGAATAGAGAATGCTGTGTCCAAGAGACCACTCCTGCTGTAGGCAGATAACAAGGCAGTGTATGCTTCACAGGACACATAACAACCCTCATCAACCATAGCTTGAAAGAGCTCATGTGCTTTTTCAGGTTGCTTGCATTTTCCAAGCATGACTATTAACTTGATATAAATGCCAGGGTTGGGTTTGTACCAGAGCTGTTCCCGCAGTAATTCAAAAACCTGCATCCATGAGAGAATTCATTGATATTGAAAAAGTTTCACTTTAATAAGAGAGAGATTCAAGGGAAAGCAAAAGGTGACACATACAGATGCACAAACCATTACAAACTTATGTTTAAGCAATTGTATTTGGATTTATTCCCCAATTAACATTTCTTTTTAGGGGAAAAAACTATTTTCATGACAGATAGGTGCATTTTCAATTCATCCTCCAAAGATGTTTTCCTTCAATTTAATCCCGTATTCATTAAACTGCTCTAAGGATGACATTACATCCTACCTCCATCTATATGAATTAACATGGAACCCAACGGAATGCTGACTGGCGCCAATTAACTTGCTTGATCACTAAGTCCACATCAAATAAGAAACCCCAATTAAGAACTCTAACTTTATAAAATTCAGAAGCGCTACATCTCTGAAGTTCATTCATCCACCCTAATCTCATGGACTGCGTTACCTACAGTAGACTGAGGGAGTGTTACAATTCTGTCATTAGGCAGAATAGTATAGAAGAAATAGGAAGAAGAAGAAGAAGAAGAAGGTTTAGGGAGAAAAAAGAGTAGAGAGGGTTGAAGAAAGAAGGGAAACCGAGAAGGAGAGAAGAGAGGAAAGACAAAGACAGAGATGCAATTGAATATTCTCATTCATTCATTACGTCAACAACACTGGTTACAAGTGAGGGGGTTGCCTTATATAGGAGGCAGGGCAGTGGTTGGCGCCTAGCCCCTAAAGACCTATGCTAATTAGTAATTAGTTAAATTAGTTGGGTATTAGTACGGTTAATGCCGGTCTAACTAATGTTGCTCTAAAACAACTAATGTCCTACGGCTAATACTGCTCACTAATCCTAACCAACATAACTAATATTTAAAATGATTTTACAATTATATAACAGGGAGTTGGGTGTGAATCAACATGTGTCACAAGCTCAGAGCACATAGAACTCAATAATCTGTTAGCTTCGTTCATATGTGGAAGGAGATGGGGTGAGAGTGACCCTGAAAGCAAATGAGGGATCATGAGATTAAGTGAAAACGTCACCTATCTCTTAGGGAAGAAAATAAGATTTTCATATTTCTTTTTCTCCATGTGTTTTTACAACATGGAGGGAAACAAAGTATTGAAATTTTTTCACTTAATAGGAGCAACCTGAGAAAGAAGTTTAACATATGCGCATGGAGAACATTCACCACTACATTTCAGCAATTATTTTAGGTATTAACAATTCATATTATGTTTCTTTTTCATTTTTTTCCTTTCTAGATGTTCAATATAAAATCTTTTCTTTTGTCTTAGTAAAATATCCTGAATTTCCATACAGATATTCAAAACTTCCTGCTTATAAGAGAATTTTTAATTTATCATTAAAAGGGGAGAAGATAGAATTCAGATAAACACAAGCAAAACATTACACTCCTACATTCTGGTAATTGTTTCAGGATTCATTATCCAATCTTGACATATGTTTCCAAATTTTCACATTTTGTGAACAGAATACACACATAAATACAACAACAACGAAAGCCTTATCTCTCTAAATGGGGTCGACTACATGGTCATAGGACATCATTGTACTCTATCTAAAACAAATTTTGTCGAACAGAATACATACAAGTACAAAAACTTTCCCGTGTTCTCCTTTAAGAAATAAAGGGAAACAAATAAGGAGATCTCAAAAATTTGAGAGTGAAAGTTAGATTGTTAGAGAGAAAAATGTAAGGACCAAACTTATATGTTTTAAAAACTTCATGAATGCTGGAAATCCTTGGACCTTTTTCCTATGAGTAATACCTCAACTGGTTTCCATTTCTTGGGTAGCATTTTGAGGCAGCCAACAACACAACTCCCTTGCCAGTGAATGGTACCAAAAGTCATCAATACACAATTCTCAGGTCTCATTTTCTCTGTTCCTTATGACTCCCCAAGTTGCCATGGGAACTTCAGTTGCAATGATTTATATGCAAAACCAATGAATAAACACTAAAATACAAACTAACATACCCCCTCCACAAGAACATCTAGAATTATACTACGCAAGAACAGAAAAGATGCCTCAAAGAAAATAACGGATGGCAAGACCTTATACAATCAACAGAAATTATTGTCAAATAAGCACTCAACGAGATCCTAAAGAAGCAATTAGTGGTCCATGAGTGTGCCAATGAGCTACAAGTTGATAACCACAGTCAGTACCTTCAAAGAAGCCCTACTCTTGGTAGTAATATTCTAAATTCTGTAACATACATGGCTGGTGTTGCTCCTCTAGTAGAACAAAATCTTCTTGCCCCCCAACTCCCCATTCCAATTAGTCAAGGAAAACATTATACTGTTTAAGCACAGGCTCAAGTATAAAACATTAAAAACCCATTTTTCACATCAACATACAACAGAGTCCATGTAACTTGCAATCTGATTTACAAGCAAGTTAACTGGTGTAAAAATCAATAATCCATGATGCCCGCCATTCATGCAACAATACCTTTAGATAAACCAATTTTAACCGCATTTTCAGACAATCGGATGGGATACAATTGAAGCTTAAGTAGATAATTTTCATATCAATTTCAAATAAAGAACTGGATTAAGCTCTAAAACAAAGAGGTGACCTTGAGAGCAGACTCCCACCGCAAGGCCGTGATTCTTTCATGAAGTGCTTCTAGAACGGTCCTCGGAAGCAGCTTCTTAGAGTTGGTAGGACCCCTCTTCTTCTCAATAATGGCCTTGGTGGCCTCCCTTCGGAGTATCACCGATATGGCTTTCTTCGATGCTATCTTCCTGTTCACCTCTTCTTTTCTCTGCTTCGCTTCCTTCTCCTTCAGCTTCTGAACTTCCATGGCCATTCTCCTTGCGCGACCATCAGTGACAATCATTGTACCCGACGACTTCTCTACAGCGTCATTAGAGGAAGGAGATGAAGGCGAAGGGGAATTCGGGTCGGTTTCCGACTGTGCCCGAACGCATCCCGATTTATTAGCGGGTCGTCGCCGGCTAATGGCAGTTGGAAATGGAAGGGTGGTGCTGGAGATTGAAGCCATTGTTTCTGCTCCACTCATGAACCGAATCAGAAGGCAGAAGAGAATACATGCATATTGAAATAAGATATCAAATTATCATCTTCTAAATATTTGAGCCTTTGAGGAGCAAAAACATAGCAAACGAAGTGGTAATTGTTTGATATCAACCTCCTCGTCGTTGTTCCACTTCCACTCGTTGAGCATATTGGGGGATAAGTCATAAGCATAGTTTGGTAGAGTCGGGAATCAACTTGTCTTTTGTCTTTTCAAATAAACTTCTCTTAGAGTGTCTTCTTATTAATTTTTGGAGAATAGCTTCGGGAGAAAAAATGGAGAATAGTTTTGGAGAATAGATTATGAGAAAAAATAATTTTGATAAAACGAGAGTGTTTGGATTAGAGCCGGTAATATGGGTTCAATCCGTGAGCCCGCGGGTTTTGACGGGTTAGGGTTGAGAAAATCCCAAATCGCAAAAATACGGGTTGCATAGGCCCGCACCGCATAACCCGCGGGTTAGCGGGTTGGCCCGCAAAATTTTTTATTTATTATATAATAATTTTATAAAACTTATAAGTTTTTCACTCTTATCTTGGTACCTCCTAATCCAAAGAGAAAAAGTCTTAGCTTCTTCCCTTCTTCTTTAAACAAAATTATTATATCTTGGTTGCTTGAGGATAAGTTTATGTTTTGTTTATAAACTTTAACAAATTAGATAAATTTATCTCTTAAATTTTAGATTATGTTTTTAAATTTTTATAAACGCAATGATTGGTACTAGGAAGGTAAATTTAATTACTCATATATATGTGTCTCATATTTTCAATCCTCTTTAAAAAATATGAATTTTTTTTTCAAAAAAAAAAATGCTGGCCCGCAACCCACACACTGCGGGTTAGGGTTGGCATTTTGCCAGCCCGCAGAAGTGCGGGCTGCACAGGCCCGCACTGCGCAGGCCGCGGGTTGGTGCGGGCCAGCCCCCAACCCGCGGGCTGGCCCGTATTCCCAGCTATTGTTTGGATGTTTTCATCAGAATAGATTTTTTCATGGTCAAATTACTAAAAAGGACATTAACTTTTATGATAATTACATATAAAGAATAAGCTTATATTTTATGTATTATTTAAGGGTTAAGGTCCAAATTTAACAGTCAAGTTTTTCCTAAGGGACATCTGGTACAAATAAGTTCAAGAAAATGCAAAAATAACAATGAACAATTAAAAATGATGTAAATTTAACAAAACCGTTAAATTTGATCTAACGACGTTAAATTATAAGAGAAGAAAACTCCTAGCAGCATTAAAAAGGATGCATCTTAACCCATTATTTAACATTAAAGATCATAATTAATACTGAAAATGAAATAAATTTGTTTATATGTAATGTTAATTAACTTAACTAATTTTTCTAATGTAATCAAATTAAATAAATAAGTCTTATATTAAAGATAGGAGGAAATATTAAAATTCTAAAATTCTAAAAAGAAATTAATAGATAGATGCAGAGAGAACGTCAAAATAAAATAAAATAAAAGATGAGAGAGATAGTAGCATGGGGCCCACATCATGTAAAGGATCAATAAGAAAAAGAGGGTGGGGCCCACATCTTCAAAAAGCCAAAAAAAAAAGCTTCTCCTCAAAACCATGGTTTTAGTACAAAAAGGGATTATCCCTTTTTTTTTAGTGTTAGGATATTTTAGCCCAAAACCATGGTTTTGTGCTAAAAGTGATTTTTTATAAGATATCCAAACACACTCTTAGGGAGATTTAAGTGTAAAAAGGGTTTTATACCCTCTTTTGGTAATCTCAAAATAAAGGCTGGTAGGGGACTCCATGAGCCCGTTTTCTTAAAAATATGTAATTAAGAGAATGTTTTCTTTTAGTTCGGGATTCATATAATATTTGATCCTTATAATTTATTCTTATTTTGATTTTAGTCTCTATTGTATTAAATTATAGGTTTTGGTCTCTTAAAAGATAGAATGATCAAAGTTCTTATTAAAATATGATACTAAATTTAGATAGAAAAAAATCAGGCACTTAAATGCAATTTGGGAAGTCATGAAACCATGGTTTTAGAAACCCTTTTCTACAAGCTGAGATTAAACTCCCCTCACATACTTACCTTATAAGTCATAAAAGCTATTCTCCAAAAATTAATTCAAACATATTAGAAATATTTTAGAGGTGTTGAGTGCATCTTTATCAAAAAAAATTGGAAGGACCAAAATCAAAATAAGGACAAAATATAAGTGTAAAATCCTTTCCATAAAACTCGATTCTCCATACATTTAATAAAATCCTTTGATAATGAACAATACTACGGCAGAAAAGAAAAAACTTAAACCCGAAGGTCTACCTTAGTAGAAAAGATTACAACTCATTTTTCAAAAGTTAATCATGGTAAAAAAGAGTTCAATTAACAGTTTAAAAATACTACCATGACAATATAAGGATTTAAATTACTGCAAATATCTATCCATGATGAAAAAGAATAGACTAGTTATTTAAAATTTATTATGGATAATAAAAGTCTTCTCATTACTTTACAAATCAAACCATAGTTAATCAAAACCCTTGGGCCTTGGACTTCTCTAAATCCAGAACATAATCATTTGACCACAAGCCCAATATCAAACTCAATTATCAAAATATTTAAACAACAATTTTCTCAGATATCCATTTGAGTTACTTATCCATGATAGAAAACAGTATAATCCAAACCATAATATCATATCACAATATGCAGCATAAGCCCTACAATGGCAATACACAATAATCCACCACATAAATAAAAAGGAGAAGGCTTTACAAAAATTATCATAATAATTAAGCCTCTAGAGCCTTCCCTAACTGACTAGCAGAAGAACTATTACCTGAAAACTGTTAAATCAACAGGGTGAGACAAGTTTTTGTAACCAGCTATCCAACTCATTACACATGCTAATATATACTCGAAAAATGTCAAGCGGAATGGTTTATATAACAAAGTATTAGAAATATAATTCACAAATTTCTAAATCACAAATTCCATATCAGGAATTTTGTATCACAATGTCCATCACAATTTTATATCACAAATTCCATAATAGCAATTCTGTATTACAATTTCATATCAGGAATTCTATATCACAAATTTCACATCACAATTTCTAAGTTTCCTCCCATCAATCCAACCGATCCACCTTATTTCCGCCAACTAGACCCATGGGCTAAGTTACTATACATGTCACTGGCCACTCAAAAGGTCATTGGTCATGTAATGAAGACTGGTCAAAATTCATAGAGCACATGTAATGCCCCAATTTTTGATTAAGGGCTAATGAGGATTATTATTGATAATGATTTGTGATATAAATATGAATTATTATGTGTTTTGTGGCAATTTCGGTAAATGTGCCAAAATCAATGGAAAATTGCTGATTAATAGAAGAAATTAATTACTAACTGTGAGGGAAATGAGATGTGTGACCAAATGGCTAATAGAGTTGTTAGAGTAACTAATTAGTTACTTATTTTAGGAGAGCCAATAAGATTGTGACATGTGGCAAGAGGAAATGATGGTTGAGTGTATGAGAAAAGTCAAATGGCATTTTAGTATGATTCTTTCTCTCTTTTCTTCCCTCCATTTCGGCTGAGCATGTATGGGTAGGGGAAATGATCTTTGGACCATCATCTTCAACCTCTCTTCATCTCTCCTCTTTCTCTCTCATGCGTGCAACCATTGTTGGCCAAGGAAGAAGAAGAAAAGCTTGAATTTGAGGCAAGTTAATGACCTCTAATGGAAAAACTCATTTCTTTAATGTTATTCCTTAGGTTGAGAGCTTCATTTTGATGGTTCTAGATTGTCCATTGGTGTTAATTGGTGCCCTCAAGAAAATCTGAAGTTTTAAGAATCAAGAAACCTCTTTGAGAAAGCTGTTGAGGTGAGTGAGACAAATCATTCTATCTATGTTTTGTGCCAAATAATCTAGTTTTGAATTTCTGGAATTTTGGCCTATTTTCTTTAGATTAGGGTCATTGGTAGTTTGGCATAATATGGTTATGGTAATGTTGTCTTGAGATAAGTTTTGAATAGATAGAATTGGTTTGAGGTTGAAATTGTTAGGTTTAGAGATTTTGGAAATTTGCATTGATTGTAGCTTAAGACCAAAGCATGATAATGTAATAGGAATTTGGTAATTCTGATGTTTCCATGTGATTCCTTGTGCATTTTTGTGTGGGGGTAGCTTTGGTTTGGTATTTGGGACCATTGGAATCACTTGGGTAAAAATCTGGAAGTGCTGTCAGTTTTTCTGCGTTTTTTGGTTTCTGATCAGCATCACTCGAGTGATCTGGGGTATACTTGAGTGCGGGATGAACATCACTCAAGTAAGGATTGGTTCACTCGAGTGTGATAGTGCATTTTCCCTTTCTGCCTCCAGCTTCCATGTTGCACTTCTGGGCGAAAAGCAAGAGTGTTGCCTCACTTGCAAGTGTTGTGGGTTCTCACTCGAGTGAGCCTTCTCTCACTCGAGTGCAGGTGTATTTGACACCATGAACCCTCATCTCGGGTTGTCACTCGCCGTCAAGTTTCAAGAGTGTGCCTTAACACTTGCGAGTGTTAAGCTATCACTCGAGTGTCGGGGGTTTCACTCGAGTGCTCCTCTTCTTTGAAAGTTTCCATTGCTCTTGGGTTAACACTTTATGTGCTTCACTTCCTAGAACTTGAGTGAGCATTTGGCTATCACTCGAGTGTTAACTTTTGTGCTTGAGTGCAAAGTGCATCATCACTCGAATGAGGCCATCTTCACTCAAGTGCAACAGTGAAAAATCAGTTCTTGTGCTTCCAAAAGAGGATTTTTGGGATAGTTCTTCCAACCCTTTAGGGCTTTTGTTAGAGGTGTTTGTAACTTCCTAAAGAGCATAAATTATAGCTAAATTAAGTGATATGAGGTCATTTAAGTATTGGAATAGAGAATAACATTTCGTCCCTAATTATGAATTATAGGATACGATATTTGCCCTACTCGAGAGAGACCGGCGCCAGAGCACGTACGGAAGGACCAAGGTAGTGACTTTTCTCTCATGTTGTGTATGATGTATGGTATGCATGACTTGTTATTGAGTTTTGTAAAATGTATGTGCCATGGTCCATTGCAGCGTGAGCACTTCAGCGTGAGCAGTCGTAGGGGGTGATGTCTATCACACCTACCTCTACCATTGAACTGCCATTGTAATCGACATGGATCGTTGAGAATCTTGCCAGTATGGCTTGTATTGTGAATCTTGCCAGTGTTGCTTGCGTTATAACATGATTATATGAATCCCAGCTATAGTGAAATATATTGTTGTGAACTGTGTTATGGTGCAATACAGCGTGAGCAAACGTAAGGGTGACACACGTTATACCTGCCTTTGCCGCTGTAACTGTCGTTGTAGTTGCTATGTGTGGGTTATGATTTACTTTCATGCCTTATTGTTGTGCATACTATGAGTGACTTGACATTACGGGGATTCCTTAGAATCTCACTCTCCCAAAAACAAATTTTTTAGACAGGGCCGAAGGATCAAAGGGGAAGCGGGTGACGAAGAGTGGATAGAGCTCCGGGCAAGGAGTTTTATTTTGGATAAATTGGTTATCATACTTCTGTATTTTGGATATTTTGTTCGGGAAACAGTTGTATATGGATAATTTTGTGTAATCCCCTGATTTGGGAAACTAATTATGGGCATTCTTGCCTTATAAACCCTTTAAATGATTAATAGATCCCGAGTGTGTCGGGAATTTACATTATACTCTGATATTTATAAATGAAATCGTACTGTACAGGCCAATTGTGATGTTTGAAATGTGGATATGAGACCATTGTTGAGCAGGTTTAGAAATTTTTTTGAAAACTCTGATTTTGGAAAATTTACTTTATTTAGTCTCAATTGATCTTATGGTCTCTAATTTCACGTAATCATATATTTATGAACTTAATCTCAGCCTTGATGTGGAGGGGGTTACAACACATGCCTAGACCATGTGTCTTTTCCCCTCATTGAACTAGTAAGCTGTCACAGCCCTTCGTTGAAGCAATGGAGCAGTTCCTCATTGAACCGGTGGGACAGTCCCTCATTGGACCAGTGGGACAATAAAAAGCCAACCATCGTGCACAGTGGAAGCTATACCACGTGGTGGAACAAACTATTCCATTTCTCTCTCTCTCTCTCTATTTTTTTTTGCCCAAAGTACTCCATCTCATCCTAATCCAATTATCACAATAATTATCAATAAATAACTGAAAAGGAATTTCTCAAAATGTTCACCTTCATATCATGCAATTCAAATTATTTTCATATACATGTCATAATATCTCAATTTCCAACACACACACACACACACTTCACAATTCAAATCATAAGATTCCATAAAGCCATTTCTATCAAAATACTCATCAACACCGTGATAACTTCCTCAATCTCAATAAACATTTCAAAGTACTCATTAAAATATATAATCAATACCAATATATCATTTTCATTCTCATAATCGTTTCACAAGATACTCACAAACAACATATCAACACATATAACAAGTGGAAAGTTATTACCCCTCGCAAAGGTTTAGTTTACTACAAAAATCCAAGCTCCAAGCTCAATCACAATTCACAAATCAATCTATAACAATCAATTGGAACCGCAATTTAGTATTCAAACTAATTGAGTGGTTAACAAAACAATTTAGAGACTTAAAGTCTCTCTAGAAATCCCAACTATTATCTTTGACCATTCTCAATCAACCCAATTACCAAACCTTATTTTCCTTAATCACATTATCAATACCAACTCAAAATCTAGCTCTCAAATCAAATTATTCCAAATCTTCATATGACCTCCAAATTATTCACTTTAATACAAATCCCTAAAATTCTTATTTTACTACTATAACTCAATTTCTCTATTTCAGTTATCTTTAACAACTCTATTTCAATTATCTTTAACTCCTCTATTTCACTCATCAAAATTATTGACAATAATAATTTCCTTCATTCATTATTAAATCCTTAAAAATTTACCCACTTTAAATTCTTAAGAAAAATCATATGAACAACTAATTTTCAAAATCATCATTTCAAATTTCATTTTTTCCCTTCCATTAATTATTTTTTACCTATTAGAATCATTAAATTATAATTGTCTCCTCAATTTCTTCAAAAACACCCAATCTCCAACGCTCAAAATTTCACCCAAAAATTTCAATATTCATATATTATTGTAAAACTCAGCCAATCTATTCAAACCAATATAACCCCTAATAAGCTAAAATAAATAATTAAATAATTTAGCGTACCTCATATCATAAATCCTAAATTTCCAACAAAATCCTAACTTTATTTTCCTCAAATCAATCATTCAAACACAAATCCAAACCGTATGACTCTTATTTTAACCTCATTATCTCCGTTAAAAACCAAATCCTCAACTGGCACACCTAGAAATTCGAAATCCAACCCTAAATTTCTATCCATCAAAAACTAAAAATAAAAAAGAAGGTTAGAAGTATGAGGTAGATAACTTACCCAAATACTTAAAGAAACCAAGCAAGCTTCCTTTCTTGCTCTCCTTCTCCCTCTCTCTCTCACTCCCTTAGCGTGGCCATGGAAGAAAAAGAAGAAGAGGCACTGTTCATAAGGGGGGAAAAGGGAAAGCGAAGGTCATTATTGCTAACTTTGTGTGCATGTTTGATGAGTGAGAAGGGAGGGTGTGACACCCCAAATTTTATTCACCAAGAATATATTGTAATTATTTTATATATTCAATAAAATGGTGAATATTTAAGGCCAGAGGAATTAAATATTGAAAATTGAAAGGTGGACAATGTTTTTAGTGAAATCTCCTGCGAGGAAGTATCCTTGTCATGTGGTTTTAGAAGACCAAATGATGAGAAAAAATTATGAAATTTTACAGGATGAAAGCAGACATCCCAAACTTTAATTTGATAGGTCATACGAATTATTTGAAGCTATATGCAAAAAGATATGAATTTTTGAATTTAGCTCAGAAAATCTGGAAAGTCTCTGGAGCAGCGGTCAAAGAAATGAAATCTGGGAATGATGTGCTTCCAACTGGCTAAAGTATATATTTTTCCTTGAAACTAGACTCAATAAAGGTTCCATAGTCTTTGGAATCACCCCAAAATAATGTTTACAAATTTAGTTATGATTTTTCAAAATTTGGGCAGAAAATCTGCCAGAATTGGCACTATTCCAAAAATTTGAAAATAAAATATGTTGGCAATTGTGTAAATTGTGGAATAAAGAAAATAGGAAGGGAAATAATTATTTGGCTTATAAACATGCCAAGTGTCATTATCCTATAGTAAAGGGATTAGTTTATAATTGTTAAAGTTTAGCACATGTCTAATTGTGTTAAAATAATATTTTTTGTACATGGTAGTTATGATTATGGTACAACACTTGAGTATATAGTTGGATTAGTTGGAAGAAGTCCATTTGGTTGATGAGGGCTTAAGGTTGGATGGTTTTGGGCTAACCAAAAGGAGAGGAAAATTAGTTCAAGTCTAATGGAGCTTTATGACACTAATTCGGAAGAGATAAGCCTAAGTACAAGTGTCATCATGAGATGGATTTTTGGGTATAAAGTAATTAAGGGAAATTAGAGATATTTTATACAACTCTTCCTTCCTCTTTCCCTTTTCATTTTCGGCCAAGACTAGAGAAAAGAAGAGAGAGAGAGAGCTTTGGAGATCTCAAGTTCTAGAGAGAAGGAAAAAGAGAAAGCTTAAGGTAAGTGTTGATTTCTTAAGAGTTCTTGTAACATTGCATAAGATCTTCTCTAAACTCTTCTCCTATATGAAATCAATGGTTTAGAAAGCACATTTTGAGCTCAAGGAGAGAGAGAGGATGACGCCTAGAGAGAGAAAGCTCAAGAACTCAAGAGATAACTTCACAAATCTCAAATCCATACTAGTATGTTGTTATTGTTGAAGTGTATGGTTGGGTTTGGTGATGTTGAATTTATAAATTTGGAAAGTTCTAACCCTAAGGGGTTATGTTGCCCAAATTTCTTTAAATCATGGTTAGTATGTGTTTAATTGATTTAATAAAGGATTAGAAGTGAAAAGGCATAAGCTTTAAGGGTTAAAACTTAAAACACAAAACTCCAATTTTTCCCATTTTCTTGGTTAAGTTTCATCCAAGTCCAGATCTGGGGGAAGACATTGGATTTTCATGAAATTGATGATTCCATTGGATTCAGGAGGGAAACTTAGGTGGGGTTACATTTAGTCACTTTTCGGAAAAGCCCGAAAAATCATAATTACGAAAACGCCCCTAAAACCCTTAAAGTGGGGTTGTCAAGGGCAATTTAGTAATTTGACATTGAATTTGGAAATTATGAGCCTGGAAATGGAGTCCTTGGGCTAAAATATGCTAGAATAGCCCTAGCCAAAATTTTGAGAAAAGTACAGTCGGGTCGAATACAGCAGCGGGGCTAGGCCGGGGTCCCGGGGGCATTTTGGTAAATTTTCACCATAGGCTAATATAACCACAAGAAACACTATGGAAGTGTCTAAAATGATACCTAGATAGGTTATGACCTATTTCTTGTACATTTAATATTTTAGGACCAAGTCGGGAGCCGAAAGTCAACACATTTTACGAGGCACACGAAAAGGGGTTGAAAGAGCTTTGAGGTAGGAACATTATCCTTCATACATCATGCCATAGTAATATGATTGTGTGGATGCCATTGTTTGTAAATGTGCCTTATTAATCAACATGGTTTGGCTAGAGAGAGGCAGTTAGTGCCAGAGGTGCACTTGCACTGGGAGTTGGTGAGAATCCAACCAATGTATGATTAGTAGAGCTGGGCCCTACGCATGTATACATGATGATAATGTGTTTACATTGTTCATTAATTGGTGCATACATGGCGTATATCATATTTACTTTTCGCATTTTATATGAATGATATCATGTTTATATTGGGATTCCTTGGAATCTCACCCTTTTTTCTAAACAAAATATCTCAGCGGGTGCCAGCGGCTCTTAAGGAAGGGATGTGGATATGGAAAAATGATGGGCACATTTCCCGAGATGAAGACCGTGAAAAATATATAGTCTGTAATCGAAATATTTTTGAATAGTTATGTACAAAGTTATAAATATCTTCGAAATCTGCATGGTTAATTCTGGTTTGTAAACAAATACTTTTATCAGTATATTTGTACTGTTCTGTATGCCTGTGAAGCTTGGTCTCTATTACTCTGTATATATAGAAATGGAAACGAGTGTTGACAGAGGGTTTATTAGTGCCTGTTTGGATTAGCGATTGAGAAGGAGCTTTTTTTGCAGATGGGCTTTTGGAAAAGTCAGATAGAAAAAAGTTAGATTATATATGTGATTTGTGTTTAGATTGACGGTGGCAAAAGTGACTTTTTCTAACTTTAAACCTGTTTGGATTAGCGTTTGAAAAGCCCGTTTAGATAGAAAATGACTGAAAAATGTATGAATCTTATTGAATACTATATATATATATATATTAATTGTATATATTGTGATAATTGAAATGAAAAGATTAAAAAAATTGTTAAAATAAAAAAGGTGCAATTATTATTGAAAGAAAAGAAAAATACTCAAAAGTATTTAATTAAAAAAAGGATAAATTAATATTTAAATTAGAATGCATACATGAAATGTCTCATTATTAGATCATCTACCCCTAACAAGTTGGTTTCTGATTGTGTCACGAGCATAATTCATATGTGTTGAAGATAATCTACGCATAGTTGATATAGATGCGACATCAATCGGATCATTAGTATCTTGACCAGGTATATTTTCTCATTCAGCTTCTTGAAAATTCATATTTTTTTGGAAATTTCTCTGGATAAGATTATATATAGCCATTAATGCACAAACTATGTGGACTTGTGTTTCAAAGCTATATGAATTCATTTCCTCCAAGAGTTGAAACATATTCTTCCAGACTCCAAACATCCTTTCTATAGTTGTCCACAAACTTGAATGATAATAATTGAACATCTCGTTTGGATTTGCAAATCCCTCGCGTCGCCTGAAGTTTGAGAGTTTGAATGCAGCATATTAATTACCCCAACGGTCGTTGACCTTCAATTGCTGAGTTGCTGAGCGTCCGAACACGGGAGAAGCAGCTTTGATCAGCTTCTGATAAAAGCTGCATTTTCTTGAGAAGCCCAGCCATCACAGACGCTTTCCCAAACACACCAAATGGGCTTTTGGGGCTTTTTAGCCCCCAAATGGGCTTTTTTATCATGCAAACGGGTTCCCAAACATACCCTTAATTATAAGTGGGTAGTCCCGTGCCACCCACTAATGCATTAGATTATATTAAATAATATACATATATAAAACTTTCTCCTCCTTCTTTTGTTTTTTTTTTGTTTTTGGAAAATGACGGAAAAATACCATTAAAATTGGTAAAAAGCAAATAAATATGTTGAATTTCAATAATTCTAAAGGAACTGATTTGAAATTTTAAAATGTTACAACATTTGAGAAATTACCTAACTACTCTTAGTTTTTTTTAAACAAAAAATCCTAAACCCCCTTATTGGACTCCTGCAGCCGAAGCTCCGACTCCTATGACCGGCGGCGGCGGCCATCACCAGAGCTCTGGTGACCTTACCGGCACTTGGTCACCGAAGCTACGGTGACTGTTATTAACAATTCAAGTATCTATATTAACAACTCTATTAATAACTTAAGTATCTATATTAACAACTTTAGTCAAGAAATTTAAAAAAAAAGATATTAGCTGCCGGAGTTCCGTGAAGGTTATTAACAACTCAAATATCTATATTAACAACTTTAGTCAGAGAAATTCAAAAAAGAAAAAAAAAAAAGATATTAGTTGCCAAAGCTTTGTTGAAGATTATTAGGAAATATTCAACAAATATCCCGTTTACAACTTTAGTATCCCTATTAACAATTCAAATATCAATATTGATCACTTTTGTTTGAGAAATTTTTTTTAAAAAAAATATAAGGCTGCTATTTACAACTTTAGTATCGCTATTAACAATCCAAGAATCTATATTAACAACTTTTGCTTAAGAAATTCAAAAAAAAATATTCCTTCACCGGAGCTATGGCGGCTAATATTGATATTTGAGTTGTTAATAGTGATACTGAAGTTGTAAATGGGGTATTCGTTAAATATTTCCTAATAATCTTCAACAGAGCTCTGGCAGCTAATATCTTTCTTTTTTTTAATTTATTTGACTAAAGTTATTAATATAGATACTTAAGTTGTTAATAACCTTCACGGAACTCCGGCGGCTAATATCTTTTTTCAAATTTCTCTGACTAAAATTGTTAATATAGATACTTAAGTTGTTAATAGCGATATTAGAGTTGTTAATATAGATACTTTAGATGTTAATAACCTTCACTGGTGCTCTAGCAGCTACTATCAGTTTTTGAATTCTCAAACTAAAGTTGTTAATATAGATATTTGAGTTATTAATAGCGATATTAAATTTTTTAATATAGATACTTGAATTATTAATAACCTTCACCAGAGCTCCAACATCTAATATCTTTTTATGAATTTCTCTAACTAAAATTTTTAATATAGATACTTGAGTTGTTAATAACGATATTAAAGTTGTTAATATAGATACTTAAATTGTTAATAACCTTCACCGGAGCTCTGGCAGCTAATTTTTTTTTTTAATTTCTCAAGCTAAATTTGTTAATACAGATAATTAAATTGTTAATAGCGATACTAAAATTATAAATGGGGTATTTGTTGAATATTTTCTAATAACCTTCATCGGAGCTCCGAAGGCTAATATCATTTTTTTTAAAATTTCTCTGACTAAAGTTGTTAATAGTGATACTAAAGTTGTTAATATAAATACTTAAGTTGTTAATAACCTTCATCGGAATTGTTAATATAGATACTTGAGTTGTTAATAAAGAATTGGGTAAACTTATGTATTTTCTCAAATAAATCTTCACAATCTTCAAATAATCACCATATTTTATTTTTGAGGTATGCTTTAAATGCTTTCATTTGATCTCACCTAATTTTATAAATTTTCTCTTCACAAGATTTGATTTCATTCTCAATCAAATTATCCTTGCTCAAATAATTACACGGTAAATTCTAATTATCAAGAAATAATCTCATTAACTCAAATCAAATATCAATACACATCTATTGTACTAAATTTTATATTATCTTTTGCAAAAGATGATTGGATCCTTTATAAAAGCATAATTAGGCCGCATTTACCCTGATTAGAATATTTTTTCACTTCAATTTTCAATCATATTCCATTCTTTTCTCAATTCTATTTTCCAAAATGTCAAACAATATATTAGATCTTCTTTAAATCTCAAGTTAGTTGATAGATAACATGATAATATTATTTAAATATTACGAACAAAATATGAGATGTTACAATAAGAACCAAACATTGTATTAACCTTTTTAGTTTATATTGAATGACAATTTTTTAACACTTCATATGGGGCAATATCTTCTTAATTACAAGAGTAGAGATGCTTCTTCCATCAAAAAATCCAAATTAGATTATTATTTGAATGATGAAAATGAGAATTAAGGAATATTTATAGATGTGTCTGCATTTGTATAACTCATTTTCGAATAAAAATTCCTAAATCCAATGGACCATGTGGGCTTGTTTGTGAATTGACCACTTTAATTGAACTTTTAAGCTATACAAGAGTATAACTAAAGCAATCTAAAGTGATTTTTGTACTTAGTGACCTAAGTATGTGAAATGAGTCTTGTCCCACAAGATATAAACAACTTTTCAAGTGTTTATGGGGTTTGCCAACACCATCAGAAGTTGTATACACAAAATATCAAAAAAACGTCGTATGGTATTTATCCTCAGTTAGCAGTCAGGCCTAATCCAGTAGCATGTTATGACCCACTACTTGAAATTTGAAAAATGACATTTAAAGAACACAGAATTGCTGAGAAGATAGCAGCGAGTCAGTGACAATCCAATCATGTAGAATCAAGAAACTACTAATAATACCCAATGCACTGTATAGAGTTCTTTCCAGCGGTTCTTGACTAGCTGATGCAGAACAGGCTTTCAAGCTTAAAGCCTTTTTTTGTTTTGTCAACACATATTAATTATAATTAGCCTTCACACATTATTTCTGCAATCCACATCTTGGCTTGTGCTGGAAAGCCAAGTTTACCAGAAATAGATCAATCTGCTGTAGGTTCCTACTATTCCACCTTCTCTAATTATAATGCTTCGTAGTAACATATAGATACACACAGAAGAAAATGGAGAAAGAGATAAAAAGAAAGAAGATAGTTTGAGAGATCAAGTTCACTCCCTAGGGTACTATTTGTATCCAATTAGAATGATGATCAACAGAAGATAAACAGAAAGTTTCATGGGGTTCCCTAAGAAACATCTGTAATGCAAGTAGAATTAGCATAACCTAATCAAATGCAGAGAAAATTGGGACATTTTCTCAGATTCTTGAGCAAGAGCAAGTTTTTTTGTACCATAATGCAAGTTCACAGCCAGCTTCAAAAGATACTAGATAGTGAACATGAATGCAAAATGCCAGTTTGGTCATTGCTGGGGAATTCAGTTCTTAGATCTACAATGATTAACATGTAGCAAGTGGAATATGGACAAAACATGAACAAGGGAACTACTCAAACTATGTTGTGTAATTGTAATTGGGAAAGAAAGAAAGGAAGAGAACCAGAAAGAGAATGGGAAAGAAAGGAAGAGCAGAGAGAAACGAGAGACAGAGGAGGAGAGAGAAAAGATTGAACAAGAGAAACAAAACTCAATTCTTATTTCAAACAATCAATACTCTCAGATTACAATGACCTTTGCACCTTCTACAGCCAATGGCTCACTAACATTTATAATGGCTTATTAACCCCTTGACTAACCACCTAACCAACTTCCTCTTATTACAATTATATAACAACCTACTACTGCCAAAAAGACTTAAAAGTAGCCAGCAAAAAGGTAGAAAGGGAGATAGGGGACTGAGACAAATGGGCTAACATATTATACAGGGAGAAGGGATCTATGCATGAAGGGCCAGAAAAACAAGCTAGGCAGAAAGGGAATCTCATGCTGAACAACAGAGGGAATGGGTGGTCTTGAGAAGGAGCTTACCCTGAGAGAAAGTGAGAACAACTTTGGGGAGGGAAGCAGTTGTTTACCCACTTTGTCATCTCATGTTCACATTATCAATATCAGAAGCCTTTTGAATTTTCTGAGTTGCCTCTGGTGGATTATTGCTAGGGAAACTCTATCATTTGCTGCTCCTCTAGGAAGCATGTGTGTTATACTAAAAAATGGTGACCTAGTGCACAAAACTCCCACCAGGTGGGGTCTGGGTAGAGATAGATGTGCACAGCCTTACCCACACAAGCAGAGAGGCTGTTTCCAGAATTGGAACCCGTGACCTCCAGGTCACATGGCAGTAACCTTACAGCTGCGCCAAGACTCACCCTCTAAGTTACATCCTAAATCCTAATACCAATATGAAAAGCATAATGTACTCTTATGTTGGTTTAAGTAAAATTTAGTAGGGACTCTATTAAAAACCAATCTGCATAGGAATCACTATGCCAAGATCTGTGATAAGTAAAATATTTGTATATTTATTTTCCCTTATATAATTATTTTGTAGACGATATTTGAGATTAATGTAATGAATTTGGATGTAATTGATAAATAAAGGATGATTTTGGCATAAATATTTTTATTACTACTATAATGTAATATTTACTTGCTTTGCTTTTGATAGTCACACAATAAGAGAAGAAAGGAGACCTAAACTTGGACATGAGATTGAAAAGAGAAGGCACTGTAGTGCCAGCACTATTCAAAATCATTGTGGCAGCGACAATGTAGCATTCTGCCGACAATTACTGTAGCAAATTCACTGTAGCCGACAAGTTACTGTAGCAATCGTGGAAAAGAACGGCATGGTATTGTTCACTCGTCTGCCTATAAATATGTGCATCGTCGCAAAGAAAGGGGAGAGTGGGAGGTTCTTCTCTGACAATTATGAAGACATATTATTTTTTAGAGTTAACTTCATGCATTGTATTATTTCTCGTATGCCTCCATCTTGGAAAGCTTAGGTAGTCCTCCTTTATATATGGTATAGGCTGCCACCTACATGGAAGGTTTTACCTCCTATACGATCCTCCTTTATGGATGGTATAGGTTGCCACCTATATGGAAGGTTTTACCTCTTGCTATCCATAAAGGAGAACTACCTATACCGTCCATAAAGGAGGTCTACCTAAGCCTTCCAAGATGGAGGCATGCAAGAAATAATACAATGTATGAAGTTAACTCTAAAAAATAATACATCTTCAAAACTGTCAGAGAAGAACCTCCCACTCTCCCCTTTCTTTGCGATGATGCACATATTTGTAGGCAGACGAGTGAACAATGCCCTTTTTTTCCATGATTGCTACAGTAACTTGTAAGCTACAGTGATTGTTGGCAGAAATGCTACCATGTCGCTGCTACAGTGATTTTGAACAGTCTGACGCTATAGTGCCTTCTCTTTTCAATCCCATTGGTCCAAGTTTAGGTTTCCTTTCTTCTCTTATTGTGTGACTATCAAAAGCAAAGCAAGTAAATATTATATTATAGTAGTAATAATAATAGTGATAAAAATATTTATGCTAAAATCATCCTTTATTTATCAATTACATCCAAATTCATTACATTAATCTCAAATATCGTCCACAAAATCATCATACAAGGGAAAATAAATATGCAAAACTTGTCAATCTGCTCCAAACCAGTATGATTCACAATGTAGATCCATAGGAAATAAACAAATTTCACAGCAAAGCAAATAGCATAATCAAAGAAAATAAAACCATAGTCCACATCTTGATATCAAGCCTAAAAAATTCAATGGTCGAACAGCTCAATGATTAAACACTGTCAGTTGAAATGTTTTTACTCGCCAAAAAAGACCAATCTATGATTTGTACATGCAACCAGATTGGTTTCATTTAATAGCAGAAATTTAGGGGAAAACACAACAGATAGAAGGTCTTCCAAATAAATAAAAGCCAACGGTTCATGCCAGCCGACATCAATCCTGAAACACTTGTTTACATCAAACAACACTCATTGATAACCCTGAACTGAAGATCAAACTCAGAATTTAAGTAATACAGATATTTCCATGCCTATTTGACAATCATCCTTGATTATTTTTTGCCTCCACCACTACCACCTGCAGCTTTACTCCCAGCTGCATCCTGACCTGCTTTCTTCGCTGCTTTCTCTTGCAGTGCCTTTGCATCTCTGGCCCCAAAAGAGATAGGAATAAGCAAAAGCTAGCCACAATACAAGAACAAGTATTAAAGAAGAACCAACCTTTCCCTGCGTTGCTCAGGAGTCAATCCATCGCCCTTGCCCTGCTTGCCGCCCTTGGGAACCCTGGACTGAGCCCTTTCACGATCTTTCTCCCTCTGGTTACCGCGTTCTCTACCGTTAAAGTGAAACACAAAAACACTGGCCTTACGAAGCCCACAAAACGAGAAGAATAAAATCCATGGCCAACCGACCGAGATTGAAAACAAACGATATAATTTCACTCTGAATTGAGATGCAGAAAACACAGAATTTTTGAAAATTTGAAGAGAATTTACAAATCCGACATCAATATTACCTTACCGCTTCTTTCCGTAAAAAGAAGGGTTGTTCTCTCATACCAAAAGGAAATTTAATTTCTCGGATTTTCAAGGAAACCAAACGGAAATTCAACCCGAAGAATATCTAAAGCTTGAGGAAAAAACTAAAAGCATATCACAAGATCAAAGGATATGAGTCATAGTTGCTCGATTCTTCGACAACCAAACGAGATCGGAGAAGGCAAAAGCCCTGAAACACGAAAATCAGTTAGGAGAGAAATTACCGATTAGAAAAGAACGAATCTTTCGACTAATCAATAAAAGAAAACACGAATTACGCAGAGAATATAGTACCTGATTGAGGTGTATCGACCACGAAAAAACCAAGTCAGGAAAACGAGGACTTCACAAGAATCGAGATTCGAGAGCTATAATTTGATTAAATAAGATGAAAAAAAATTGGGAAAATCACTCCCAAGTCCCAAGCAACAGAGATATCCACAAAAAAGTCCCTGGAGATTTTGAAATATCAGAAAAGTCCCTAGGGACTTTTCTGTGATTATTTTCTAATGTAAAATGACAAAGATGCCCACATTCTAATCTCCTTCACTCAAAATCAGACTCGTGCTTCAGCAGCAATTGAAGACCTTGCCCTTGCTTCTCGCCTTCTGTCGCTGCCGCTCTGCTCCCAATCGTCGTCCGTCGATGCTCCTCTCCTAGTCGGCGTGCGTCACTTGAGCTCCGCTCCCATTCACTACGTCGTTGCTGCTCCTCTCCCAGTCGTTGTGCGTCGCTGCTCCGCTCCGAGTCGCCGTCCGTCATACAACTTAATATTTTAATGTTATATAATTTGTTATTCAGTTGTGACAGTACAGTGATGAAATTGCAAAATTTCTTAATTCATGTAACCTCTATAGCATTCTCTCTGTACTCTGACTTGTTAGAGATTTTGTTGCTATATATAATTATTCAAGCATCATTATTATATTGACGAAAATAAAAGTATCATTATCATGTTATCTGTGGCAGGTTTCCATTGAGCTCTGATGTCATGTTTTAAGTGATTGGCCTAGCCTTGCATATTTGTTTTGCATTGCTTCATTTAAGATGGTTGTTACTTCATATATTTTGGAGTTATAATGTTTGGGGATGAAATCAAAGATTAATAAAAGTTAATAGAAAACTAGCTTAATTCCAGTTTGGACACATTTTTCATTTTTCTTCCCTTTTGCTTATTCTTTTCTTGATCTATCCTGCATAGCATAAAAGTGGTTGGTTTGATTTGGAGGCTCTTGGCTATTTCTTGTTTTATATGTTGTGAAAATGAATGCAGCTTTTGGTAGGCCCCCTTTTTTTGGTAATACATTCTCTTAAATCTAAGAAATTGGACTTAATGAACTGCCTTGAATTGAGATTAGCACATGCTAAATTTTGTATGTTCTGCTGATGGCGTTATGATCAGCCATAACATGATTTTACAACTTGTGCTATGCTGTACATATAATTTCATGCCATTATATTCTTTTTAATCAAACCTTCTACTGCCAGTTTGACTGAAATTCAGAATGCTCGTGGTATTATGGATGTTCTTGCAGAAATGCTCAATGCAATAGAACCAAGTAACAAAGAAGTAAGTTGCTTTCCTTGAATATACATTTAAAACATGATGTATCGTATGAGAATACCTTTAGCTACTGATTATTGGCAAAGATGTAATAGATTGTTGGCTTTTGTTAATTTAGCCACTGATTAGGTTGAAAGTGTTTAGCACCCTGTCTGGGATACTATGTAGGCTTATCATGAAGCAGTCTTTGAATTTTAGTTGGATATTGGTTTGAGGTCCTTGTAAAGTACTTCACTCAAGTATCTAGGTGTGGCCATGTGGCTTATGCTAAACTAAATCAATTTGTTATAACTGGAAAACGATTATATGATCATTCTCCTACACTAAGATTTTGTTATATGATTAGGTGCCAGCAGTTGTTTAAAATCATGATTTGTTGTAGTTACAGGAGAGACATTAATTTTACAGACTATTACTGGTTGGACAGTCACCTTGTGAAAATAACTCATGATGTTGTGAAAACATACATTAGAACTTGTAAAAGCTGATATCAACTGTTGTAAAAATTGTCAGCAGGAGTTGTAATCAAATAAGCACAGTAATGAGTTAAAATCATGGTTAGCTTCAGTGAAAGTGGGAAGGTGTGCAATTTATAAACTCATGGGATAATTACAATTCACTTGTAAATGTAACTAATGCACTTGATAAAATAGGCATAACAAGTTGTTAATAACTTGATACATTATGACCAAGTCAGCTGCTCTAACACCCCCAATGGGAAATATTGATGCAGTTGTGAGATCTTGCGTTGCAAATAAATATAGTTTCATCCAGTAATGAGACGAAGTTGTAAAAAGACTCAACATGTTGTTAATATATGCTTAAGAAGTTGTAAATAGATACTTGACGAGTTGTAAACAAAGCACTCCGCTTACTTAACGTGAGAAAACCTTGTTTCTATCCAATGTGAGGTAGAAGTTGTGAAAAAGACTTAATGTGTTGTAAATAGACGCTTGACAAGTTGTAAACAAAGCACTTCGCTTACTTAACATGACAAAACCTTATTTCTGTCAAATGTAAGGTAGAAGTTGTTAAAAAAACTCAACGTGTTGTAAATGGACGCTTGAAGGGTTGTAAACAAAGCACTTTGCTTACTTAATATGAAAAAACCTTGTTTCTGTCCAATGTGAGGTAGAAGTTGTTAAAAAAAACTCAACGTGTTGTAAATGGACGCTTGAAGGGTTGTAAACAAAGCACTTTGCTTACTTAACGTGAGAAAACCTTGTTTCTGTCCAATGTGAGGTAGAAGTTGTTAAAAAAACTCAACGTGTTGTAAATGGACGCTTGAAGGGTTGTAAACAAAGCACTTTACTTACTTAACGTGAGAAAACCTTGTTTCTGTCCAATTTGAGGTAGAAATTGTTAAAAAAACTCAACGTGTTGTAAATGGACGCTTGAAGGGTTGTAAACAAAGCACTTTACTTACTTAACGTGAAAAAATCTTGTTTCTGTCCAATATGAGGTAGAAGTTGTTAAAAAGACTCAACCAGTTGTAAATAGACACTTGACAGGTTGTAAACAAAGCGCTTCACTTACTTAATGTGAGAAAACCTTATTTCTGTCAAATTGAGGTAGAAGTTGTTAAAAAGACTCAAAGTATTGTAAATGGACGCTTGAAGGGTTGTAAACAAGGCACTTTGCTTACTTAACGTGAGAAAACCTTGTTTCCATCCAATGTGAGGTAGAAGTTGTTAAAAAGACTCAACGAGTTGTAAATAGATGCTTGACAGGTTGTAAACAAAGCCCTTCGCTTACTTAATGTGAGAAAACCTTGTTTCTGTCCAATGTAAGGTAGAAGTTGTTAAAAAAACTCAACGTGTTGTAAATGGACGCTTGAAGGGTTGTAAACAAAGCACTTTCCTTACTTAACGTGAGAAAACCTTGTTTCTGTCCAATGTGAGGTAGAAGTTGTTAAAAAGACTCAACCAGTTGTAAATAGACACTTGACAGGTTGTAAACAAAGCGCTTCACTTACTTAATGTGAGAAAACCTTATTTCTGTCAAATGTGAGGTAGAAGTTGTCAAAATCATGGTTCCCGGACCCGGACCGGACCGGAAACCGCCGCACCGGTCACTAGACCGGTCCGGGTCCCAAATTAAAAAAAAAATTTTAACTTTTTCCTTTAGAATTTCATACTATAAGCCTAAAATTTTCAATTACTCACCGGTTTGGTCCCGGTTTAGCTCCGGTTTGGTCCCGGTTTGACCCACTGACCCTTAACCCAGTACCCCGACCGGTTCAATACCCGGTCCGGTCTTTAATACCTTGGTTAAAATGACTCAAAGTATTGTAAATGGACGCTTGAAGGGTTGTAAACAAGGCACTTTGCTTACTTAACGTGAGAAAACCTTGTTTCCATCCAATGTGAGGTAGAAGTTGTTAAAAAGACTCAACGAGTTGTAAATAGATGCTTGACAGGTTGTAAACAAAGCCCTTCGCTTACTTAATGTGAGAAAACCTTGTTTCTGTCCAATGTGAGGTAGAAGTTGTTAAAAAAACTCAACGTGTTGTAAATGGACGCTTCAAGGGTTGTAAACAAAGCACTTTACTTACTTAACGTGAGAAAACCTTGTTTCTGTCCAATGTGAGGTAGAAGTTGTTAAAAAGACTCAACCAGTTGTAAATAGACACTTGACAGGTTGTAAACAAAGCGCTTCACTTACTTAATGTGAGAAAACCTTATTTCTGTCAAATGTGAGGTAGAAGTTGTTAAAATCATGGTTCCCGGACCGGAAACCGCCGCACCGGTCACTAGACCGGTCCGGGTCCCAAATTAAAAAAAAAATTTTAACTTTTTCCTTTAGAATTTCATACTATAAGCCTAAAATTTTCAATTACTCACCGGTTTGGTCCCGGTTTAGCTCCGGTTTGGTCCCGGTTTGACCCACTGACCCTTAACCCAGTACCCCGACCGGTTCAATACCCGGTCCGGTCTTTAATACCTTGGTTAAAATGACTCAAAGTATTGTAAATGGACGCTTGAAGGGTTGTAAACAAGGCACTTTGCTTACTTAACGTGAGAAAACCTTGTTTCCATCCAATGTGAGGTAGAAGTTGTTAAAAAGACTCAACGAGTTGTAAATAGATGCTTGACAGGTTGTAAACAAAGCCCTTCGCTTACTTAATGTGAGAAAACCTTGTTTCTGTCCAATGTGAGGTAGAAGTTGTTAAAAAAACTCAACGTGTTGTAAATGGACGCTTCAAGGGTTGTAAACAAAGCACTTTACTTACTTAACGTGAGAAAACCTTGATTCTGTCCAATGTGAGGTAGAAGTTGTTAAAAAGACTCAACCAGTTGTAAATAGACACTTGACAGGTTGTAAACAAAGCGCTTCACTTACTTAATGTGAGAAAACCTTATTTCTGTCAAATGTGAGGTAGAAGTTGTTAAAATCATGGTTCCCGGACCCGGACCGGAAACCGCCGAACCGGTCACTAGACCGGTCCGGGTCCCAAATTAAAAAAAAAAAATTTAACTTTTTCCTTTAGAATTTCATACTATAAGCCTAAAATTTTCAATTACTCACCGGTTTGGTCCCGGTTTAGCTCCGGTTTGGTCCCGGTTTGACCCACTGACCCTTAACCCAGTACCCCGACCGGTTCAATACCCGGTCCGGTCTTTAATACCTTGGTTAAAATGACTCAAAGTATTGTAAATGGACGCTTGAAGGGTTGTAAACAAGGCACTTTGCTTACTTAACGTGAGAAAACCTTGTTTCCATCCAATGTGAGGTAGAAGTTGTTAAAAAGACTCAACGAGTTGTAAATAGATGCTTGACAGGTTGTAAACAAAGCCCTTCGCTTACTTAATGTGAGAAAACCTTGTTTCTGTCCAATGTGAGGTAGAAGTTGTTAAAAAAACTCAACGTGTTGTAAATGGACGCTTGAAGGGTTGTAAACAAAGCACTTTGCTTACTTAACGTGAGAAAACCTTATTTCTGTCCAATGTGAGGTAGAAGTTGTTAAAAAGACTCAACCAGTTGTAAATAGACGCTTGACATGTTGTAAACAAAGCGCTTCACTTACTTAATGTGAGAAAACCTTATTTCTATCAAATGTGAGGTAGAAGTTGTTAAAAAGACTCAAAGTGTTGTAAATGGACGCTTGACGAGTTGTAAACAAAGCACTTCGCTTACTTTACAACTTTGCTTACAAAGTGAAGTGCTTCGTTTCACAACGTCCCACATGTTCCTCTTTGACACTTTTCTCACGTTAAGTATGACCAATTGAGTTATTTACAACTTGTAAAGCGTGTATTAACAACCCTTTCATTTTGTTTCACAACCCCCAACACCTTTCCTTTGGCACTATGTTTTCTCACATTAAGTATGACCAATTGAGCTATTTACAACTCGTAAAGCGTGTATTAACAACCTTTTCAATTTGTTTCACAACCTCCAACACCTCTCGCTCTCGCACTATGTTTCCTCACGTTAAGCATGACCAATTGAGCTATTTACAACTCGTAAAGCATGTATTAATAACCCGTTCAGTTCTTTTCACAACCAGATGTCGTGATTGCATCAGTAGTTTCTATTTGGCAGCTCACAACAGTTGAATTGTATCATAATTGATCAAGTTGTTGATAACTTATTGGCCTATTATATCAAGTGCGTTACACACATATACAAATGACTTGTAAGTCTCCCATGACTTTATAAACTTCACACCTTACACTGTCACCTAAGAAATTCATCATTTTAGCTAATTTTAATGCCTATCTTATTACAAATCCTGCTGCAAAATTTGACAGCAACTGATGCAAATTTTCACAACTCTTAATGCCTGTTTTCACAACATAATGAGTTATTTTCACAAGGGATCTATCAGACCCGATGTGTACCAAATGAAAGTCCCCCTGTAAGTACAACATAGCATGAAGTTAAGCAATTGATGCAACCTAATGAAAGTCCACCCTGTAAGTACAGCATAGCATGAAGTTAAGTAACTGATGCAACCTGATGAAAATCCCCCTTGTACCAAATGAGTTATTTTCACAACGGACACGCACGCCGAAACAACCGGACCACCGCGACGGACAGGCTCGAGGAATGACCTGACCAACGACCGACACGCACCACGCAGCACCAGACCACCACGGAGAGGCAGCAAGACATTTTCGAAAATCCTCTTCTTGCACGATTTGGGGCTGCTCTGTTTCAAATGGAAAAGAGAAGAGTTTAACTTTCAATTAAGGGCATGTGTGTCATTTTACTTTGTAAAATAATATCAGAAAAGTCCCTAGGGACTTTTCTTATATTTCAGAATCTCTAGGGACTTTTCTGTAGATATCTCTGTTGCTTGGGACTTGGGAGTGATTTTCCCAAAAAAATTTGTATAGGCTATCGACCCATCACCGACTGCTAAATTAAATCAATGTTTTAAAAGTCGGATCGGAACTTAAGTCAGAAAGGTCAGTGGGTCAAGATTCATTCGGTTGGACCGGTTGAGCCGGTTGAGCCGGACCGGTGATATAATAATTAAATTTAAAAATATTATATTTATATATATTACAATAATTAGTCTTTAGTTTAATTTCATATGAAGTTAGTAAAGTCACAAAACACCATTCAAAGAAGAACATTTAAATCAACTATTAACCTAACAAAAAGCACAAATAATAATGATTGCATGCCTTGTTAAACATTGGTATTTGATGGCTCTTGATTAATCCAAATTAAAAATCAGACCGGAGATAAAACGGTTCGACCATTCAGTCGGATTGGTAATGTAATAATTAAATAAAAAATAACATTATATACTTATACAATACTATAAGTAAAAAATAAAATATTAAATTATCAAATAATTTTAAAATAAAATTTTTTTATCAAAATTAAAAATTTATTTATTTATTTTAATTTTAAAATAAGTTAATAAATTTATAAGGTATCTCATAGCATATGTTTAATTTTTTTTTATGATAGCTCTTTTTTTTTGTGATAAGCACACGTAATATTTTGTATTAAGTATTTTAAATAAAAAATAAAAATGAAATGAGAAATTGAGAATATGTAAATAAGTTTTAAAAAATTTAAATCTATAAAAAAAATAAAACGAAAAAAAAGGTAAAAGAAAGAGTTAATAAATAACTTAAATATAATATCATTAGCTTTCATGGTTTCATTCAAATTATAAAAAAATAAAAAGCTTTTAAAAATTTTGAACTTTCAATGCCTCCTCGGTGAACGTGTATGGCTGTGATGGGGTGTTGAAAAGTGAGAATACATTAAAGTGATTGTACCAATGGCAGAGGAAAGATATTATCGCTGTATACTTCATTTATCAGTGACTGTAAAATTGGTCTGCCTTCGTTTTTCTTTCATCCTTCCCATGTCTTCTAAGTTTCTTTCTTCGACATTTTCTTGGCTGGATAAGTACAGCATATTCAAGAATCATGGCTAGTAAGTGGTTCAAGTTTTATATTTTGATTTGTCGCCAACTTTTTTTCATTCTTTCGGTTATTTCATAAAGGTAGATACTGGGTAATGGGGTTTTTTTTGTTGGTTCTTCCTCTTCTCCTTCTTTCGGTTTTAATGTCACTGGTGTGAACCGTCTGATTTTTGAAAAATCGTTCCGGTTTCCGGCTTGATAGCGATTTCTGACTTAAAAGCCAATTCTTGCCGGCTCAACACGGCCCAATCTTCAAAACGGTTTTCAACTGAGAAACGAACCGTTCAGAGCTTCGGCCGACGGTCTGACCGTCCGGTCCGGTCCGGCTCTAACATCACTGAATTAAATAAACCAAGAAAACGTAAATAAATAGTGCTGCCAATCACATTCACATGATAAATCTGACTTTTTCTCATGTAATAAATAACTAGCTTGTCCTCCTTTGTGCGTTGCACGGGGTGTTTGTGCTTATAAAACACTTTCATTCTTAGTTATACAATTTTCTTGAAATTAAATCATTGTCTTTAATTCATCTAACATACTAAAATTAATGATAACATATGTAGGATGGAACAAAAGTACACTATTAATAGTCCTAATACCACTTATTAACATTTTTGAATACTTTTCGATACACAATATTCCTTATAGTTCTCTTGTCCCCACTGTCATTATCATCCACAACTATCTTCAAGCCTTCCATACTTTTAACACTAGACAATACAATATATAACTGCCATGTGTAAATACAGGCTTGCAAAGATATAGTCCAACATGTCGTAGAAATTACCCTTGACTTTTGTTGATAGTCATAACAAATGAAAGAGTTATTGGGAATTGTCTCTATTGCATGAGGAATGGCCATTGACTTTTAAAAGAATTCATATTCATTCTATAAATGAGAACCTTTTGATTTGAATGTGACCTATTTAACGTGATTACCTCAATAACAGTCTTCTCCAACTTAATTATACGGAGACGGGTTCTATTGCATAATCCTAAGGATTGATCAATGTTACTCAGCAAGAGCTTTATATATAATGATGATAAGTTATTTCAAGGACCATTGTGCTAAAAATTGTATTATTGGTTGCCGTTCTAACCTGTTCCACCTCAACTTCGTTATTATCCTGTGTTTGTGCATTGTGAAATTGTGCAAGTTAGTATTTAGGACAAATGAATTTTTTAGATCAGGATTAGTATAATAAGACAAATAAGCACAAAGAAGTCATATCTGACCTCAACAGTTGCTTGCATGAACTGATTCATTAAGATGTGTTTGAAATAATGGTAGCAAAAATAATTTTTCTTCAATTTAACTTTTGCAGACTTAAGAGTGACAAAAATTAGAAGTAATGTGATTTATGTTTGGAAAGACGGTGACAGAAGTGACTTTTTTTCAATCTAACTTTTGAAAACTTGTCTAGATGATCACATATTGAAAAGCAAGTTTATATGAAAAATGACTTAAATGGACATGAGTTTGATATAATACACATAGACTTTAAGGAAATATTACAATTAAAATTATAAAAATGAAAATATTTACTATATTAATAAAAATTGTAAATAATAAAATACACTAATATATATATAATGGGAATTTCAAATAAATATTTTGTCAATTTTTTACTCAACAGAAAATTAAAAAGTAAATAATTTTGTATAGTCAAAAGTAAATAAGAATTAACAAAAGATGTGGTTAAAAAATTATTAAAGGGTAAAGTTGTAAAGGTAGACAAAAATCTAATTTACAGTATCGTTTTCCCATTTAATATATAAGAAACAATTTAGACTTTTACATGATAAAATATGATTCGTTTGCCCAAAAAAAACAAAAGAAAGAAGAGAGGGGGCAACATTGGAAAGATGGGTGGCAAGATCATAAAGTAAGAGAGAGAAGAAAGCAAAAACCTCGATTGCATAAGTAATAAGCAGCTTGAAGTTGCTTTGTCTTATAAGCCAATTTGATCACATAATAGATTTTTAGCCTGCACAGAAAAGTATGTATTATTATTCTGATTAACAATATGTTTCAAAACAAATGAATAGTAATAGAATATATACTTAGGCTTGATATTGGAAAGTAACATATGGAGTGACATCATAGAAGGAGCCAAGCAATAAAAACTTGATAGACCTTTTCAGTCAATTAATAAGGATTGAAGGTTACTTGTATGTAATTTGTATGGATGACTAAACATGGTAGACTAACAAAGGATAACTTTTTTTATATATCATGACAGCTACAGCAGTTTCCATTTGCATGTTACAAGTGACATGGCATAAGTTCAAATTTTTTTAAAACAAACAACATGGAAATTGAACCTGGTACTGTAGCAGATAATACAGAAGTCTACATATGTCACCACTATTGACTATATAAAGCATATATGATTTTACCCCTACAACTCGGCACATCTTCCCCAATGTTGACCAGTGGAAAGCGACACATCATGCAAGGATAGAGGGGAAAGATATGGATGACAGTAGATTTTATTCAATAAGCACCCACTTTAACAGAGGTTATATGTAATTTAAATGAGTTTGGCACATAAGGGGTTCCAGCTATGTGGTTGCAAGACCCATGGGGACATTGAAAGAGGGTCAGGAAAAAAGGTTGAAAACATCAGTTTAACTTACCTAGACTCAATGCTCATGGATAAAAACTCAGCAAGGGGGTGAGGAATATGAATATAGTTTTTATTTTTAATCTGAATAACCTGCAGTTTAAATAAAAGTTATATTCCCACTTTAACTTACCTCGACTCCCCATAAAACACAACATATAATCAGAGTGGTTTCAAGAATAAGCAAGAGGATCAGGAAATAAGATTGAAAATGTCAATTTCCTTTTAAATGATAATAGTGACCCTTCTAAGTCAAATATAAGTTTTATTTATAAGTTGAATAACCTACTGACTTCATAAGATTCGTAATGATCATATACGTGAAAGAGTTGGAGTGGCCTCGATTGAAGGAAAAATGGTAGAAAGTTGTTTGAGGTGGTTTGGACATATTCAACGAAGGCCGTCGAATCCACCGATAAGGATAGTTGATCAAGCAGTTTAGAGTCCTGTAAAATGAGGTCGCGGAAGGCTGAAGTGAATGCTTAATGAGGTCATAGAGAGAGACCTGTTGATTAATAATATATCTAAAGATATGGTTTTCGATAGAGCACAATGACATCGTGCGATCCATGTAGCCGACCCCACCTAGTGGGATAAAGGTTTTATTGTTGTTGTTGAATAACCTACTGCCCTGATTCCATAGTAGCTGGAAGGGATCTTACAAATGACTATATACCATGACAGTGCATTGAACAAAGCGAAAAATGAATTGTTTCTTTTGCATGATAGCATGGTTTGCATGGCTAAGCAAGGAACAAAAATAGCTATATATTGTATCATGCAGAGATCATTAATTAAAAGGAATCACATCCTTTAGAAATAAACCATCACAATACATTGAACAAAGGTAACAAATACCTATTTCTATTTGCATCATAGCATTGCACCTCGTTAACATACGAGAATAGAGAAATATGGAAAACCACAGGCAAGAAAAATTAAAATCGACACTTTTCATTTGCATGATAGTGTATAATATTTACCTTCGACACTTTTCATTGGAAAAATTAAAACCACATGCCACCATATATGTATATTTTTTTTCATCAAATATGTCCTTCCTTTAACAATTTGGCAGTTTGTGCTTGTTTCTTTTTGCAAATTTAGATACGCTGTGTTGTATTAGGGAATATGGTTTCTTTATTTAAGTAAGTATGTTAGCTTCTCATCACAAACTCATTTGTCCCTTGTGAAAACAACTCCAATGTATTACCCAATTCACCTAAGTACTTATTCAGGGTATTATGATAAGAATGAGGGAAAATGATACAACCAGCTATTACTAAATAATGTCTATAGTGAATGACGTTTCTGGGCCATCATGAAAACAACCTTGGCAAGTTTTGGAAAAAAGGTAGTAAGTGCAAAAGTCCATGTTTGGGAAAAAAACATTTAACCTTTAAAAGATTTATATTAAAAAATCCCAATTTCTATTAAGATGATAACAGTGACACATGACATAGAGAGCTTTGCAATAAAAAAGAAATCAAATATGACCCCTAGCACAAACCTAGCTTACAAATAGCATGTAAGCAGGTTCCAGTTCCATGAAAAGAAGGTAGGTAAGCCTAAAGCAATATCAGATCAGCCTATATTAGTTAGCAAAAAATAACGTAATAGGATTTATTGTAATATATCGCAGATCCAAACACTACATCACACAGTTCAAGAAGGAAAGGCACTTCCGCACAAATGTGATAAGTTCATACTCACACCACACCTTTCAGAGTGGTGTGCCTTTATTTAAACTTGAACCACAAACTGCATAAACATAACCCAAAAGCAATACGTGTGTTTGGACATGCGATACAGGGGGAAAATCGTGCGTTTTTATATCTTGGATGAAAAAATAAATGTTTAGTTCAACGATGGTAAATTTAGGTTTTTAGAAATAGGCATGATAAAACACACGAATTTTATAAGCTCCATTTTGGAGCTTTTCAGTAGCCTTTTGGACTGATTGCAAATTTAGTTGTATCCAGTGTGCTATCATACTTATTGCAATTTTACCCTTAATGTACTTTTTCGGTTTCAAAAATTACTTTAAAATATTTTTTAATGCTTTTAACACCTTAAAATATTTTTTTTAGTTGTACCCAGTGTGCTATCAGAATGATTGTAATTTTACCCTTAATGTACTTTTTCAATTCCAAAAATTACTTTAAAATATCTTTTAGTGCTTTTAACCCCTTAAAATATTTTCCAGTTGTACCTAGTGTGCTATCAGACTAATTGCAATTTTACACTTAATGTACTTTTTCAGTTCCAAAAATTACTTTAAAATATTTTTTTTGTGTTTTTAAACCCTTAAAATATTTTTTCAGTTATACCTAGTGTGTTATCAGACTGATTGCAATTTTACCCTAATGTACTTTTTCGACTCCAAAAATTACTTTAAAATATCTTTTGGTGCTTTTAACCCTTAGCCAGTCTTAGGAGACTTACTATAATTTTATCTTTAATATATATTTTTTTGGTAGTAAAGAGCACCTAAAACTTATAATACTGATTTATTGATTTCCATCCACTTTAAAATATTTTTCAAGTAGCACCTAATATTTTAAAGTAATTTTTAAATATTTACTTGATTTTTTTAAATATTTTTCCATCCACTCTCTCTTACCATTATCACAAAAGTCACTTATGCTTAAACCAATCTAAACAAGTTTTACTTTTACAAAATTCATTTTTATAACCGTCAATCTAAACATAAATCACTTTACACAATTTGGCTTTTATTAAAAGTAAGATTATAAAAAATCAAATAAGAAAAAGCTATTTTTCCTATCGCTGTTCCAAACACACACAATGTCTATCAGCAGAAGAACACAGCAACGCCAATATCTGATTTCATGATGGCCTGAACATTCTTTAGGCTGTTTTAATGATGGCCTGAACATTGATGACTTATGAACACGGCATAACCAATATCTGATTTTGAATTTCATGATGGCTAAACAAAGAACATGCCATGGCCTGACCATTAGTATTAATGACATTAACTTCGCTGTAACTTTGCTGATTGTAAAGTAAGTTATATTTAAAAAAAATCTTGCCATCATCACGGGATTAGCTATCTTCCACAACTTCATAGATAAGACCCCAACCATAATTGGATCAATGAAATGACTTGTAAAAGAAATTACAAGAAACAAATCCAGGAAATTGGTTGAAATGTGCCAAGGCTAGGCAGGAAATCAAACTGAAACAATCAAATAAAGTAGCATTATTTTGCCGCAATGATCTACTTCAAGAAGCCTAGGAAGGAGGTCTACGGTGGCGGCAGAACAATTATAACAGGGATGGGAAAACCTAAATGAATATTATACAGTCATAAATCTAAGACGCCCAACACAAAGCTTGTTGAAATTGTAAAAAATTCTGAAAGATGGTGAGAAATTTTACAACTTAGAACAAAGATTATGCACACAGATCGAGGTTCGACCACAAAAGAATATGCAAAGATGGATCACATTTTTCTAAATAGTTATCACAAGATCATACCACAAAGAAACAAAATCCAAGACACGAAAATCATGAAGAGAGGCATCTACCTTTCAACTTCAAGGATTTGAGGATTTAAGATTAATTTTGTTCTTCCACTTTTATTCTTTGATCTTGGTTTTTTGTTCTGCTGCCTGTAGACCTTCAAATCCTTAAAGTCTGATCAAATTCCTTCTTTGCTCTTGCATTTTTGTTCCACTGCTTCTCAACCATCTTCTCAGCTTATTGGAAAAAGAATATGCAAAGATGGATTGTTAGAATCGGCTCACACCCAAGAGGGGGGTGAATTGGGTGTAAGATAAAAATCTTAAGAACTTTGAAAATCTTTTTGCATTTTAGAGGAAGTAATAAATATGAAAGTAATGAATCATAAATCAACAGTTTATATATATGCTGGAAATATAAGAGTTTAAGGAAGAGAGTGTGCAAACTGTGATTTATCCTGGTTCGGTCCAAACTGCGATGGCCTACGTCCAGTCCCCAGACTCCTCCTGAGATTTTCAAATCCACTATCTTCTTGTTTAATCCAGGCACAAGAAAAGCCTTTACAAAGTTCTCACCAAGATACTCCCCCTTACAACATGTCTTACGAGCAGAGCAATCCCGAAGACCTTTCCCTCCTGCTTACCTATACAAGTCTAACGAGCAGCAACGTTCTCTTCTGCTTACACCACTGTAAGTCTTACGAGCAGCAACGTTCTCTACTGCTTGCACCTTGTAAGTCTTACGAGTAGAAAGTTTTACCGGCGATTCTCTCAATACTTGCCCGTAAGGAAATCAACCCACTCAAGGTCCCTCTACCTTGAGATCAATTCAGAAATACAATTGAAAGGTTTTACAAACTCTCTCACAGAGTGGATAAAATACTCACTGAAGTACAATACAAATAACTTCTCTCTCAAAGGTAAATAGTATAGAATCTAGAGAAACAGAGAGTATGTGTGATGAGCGTTGGTGTCAGGATGTTGACATTTCGATGATGTATGCACACTTTGTCCCTTCTATTATGGATGATCTTCTATTTATAATTGATGAAGGTTGATGACCGTTTGAGCATTTCAATATATCCGTTGGAGTGTGGCTTCTTCAATTTGAAAACTAGCCTTTATAACGTTGATGCTCCGCTTCCGTAAATTCACCTTTTGACTCTTCACATCATATCTTCATTGTATTCCTGGAGAAATACATTAAACACTAATACAATGAAGTGTTAGAGTAATTAGAAGCAAGAAGAATGAGTTATATGATCATTTCATTGAATTCCAGAATCTTCGGGACGTTGTTCTGTTTTCCTGGGAAGCATTACTCGAGTGATCACTTGAGTAAACATCAAGTTTCTTCACAGGTTACTCGAGTGGCTACTCGAGTGGCCTTCCATTTTCTGCATAGCTTACTCGGGTAGTAACTTGAAGTTCTCTTCTAAATAATTCTGAGTACCCGGGTAGTAACTTGAAGTTCGACTTGAGGTTTGGGTAGTAACTTGAAGTTCGACTTGAGGTTTGGGTAGTAACTTGAAGTTCGACTTAAAGTTCAGGTAGTAACTTGAAGTTCGGGTAGTAACTTGAAGTTCGACTTGAAGTTCCGGTAGTAACTTGAAGTTCCGGTAGTAACTTGAAGTTCGACTTGAAGTTCTCATCTAAATAACTCTTCAAGTTTTGCTAGCACATTGCTTTACTCCAGTAGCTACTCAAGTATTCATTAAATTTTACTCGAGTACATACTCGAGTATCATCGGGAAAACTTTGATGAACTTCAGATTTTTGCTTACCACAGTGAGTTACTCGAGTAGCTCCTCGAGTAACATTGGCAGGATTGAAAATGCCGAGAGCAACTGCAAGTGATCTACATGGTTACTCGAGTAACGTTGGCAGGCCGAGAGTAATTGGAAGTTTTCTATCTGATTACTCGAGTACCTACTCGAGTAAAGTCTTTTGTTATCAACCAGTTACTCGAGTAGTGCCTTCAAGTGAATTCTTGATTTTGACTCGAAACATGGCAAATTATATATCATCGGAAAGCCCTCATTATCTACATTCCAATGCAACAAGAATCAACTCCTAACTCGTTGTGTACAGAAAGTTATGATCCAAAGAGTATCTACTATTCTTAGACAATCCTGAAATCACGAGCAGCAACTTCCAGAAGTCATAGCTCTTAGGATATAGCTTCAAATGTGACAAATTATATATCTATGGAAATCTCTTTGAGTATTCTTTCATATGGCACCGGTTTCGTCTCAATCCGATATGTATTTTGAGAGTTATGTCCAAAATACCAAAACTGTCCAGGAATACGACACTGATTCATGTGTCAACTTTCGAAGGTAATATCTCTCTCATCTGAACTCCTTTAAATGTGATCTTGGTGTCCAAAGTTCGTGTTGGAAGTCTAGTTTTATATGCCACCGGTTTCAGTTCGATCTGACATGTGGTTGGAGAGATATCATCAAAATACCGAACCTCTATTCTGCCGCGCGAAAACAGAGTGTCATTTACTTCAAGTGCCGCCTCGAGTAATTCATCAAATAACCCGGCAGATTACTCGAGTAAGGCCTCGAGTAAACACCTCCAAAATCAGACAATGCCATATTACTCGAGTGATTACTCGGGTAATCATCCCCAAATGTACCATAGCTTCCGTATAGATCATTTTAGCTTCGTATTGACCCATTCTAACTTCCGTATGATCATAGAAACCTCTGGTATCACTTCTAGGAGCTTGAATCTTGATATTCTCATGTGATCTTGCAAGTTCTTCTTTCTTTAATCTCTTTCTTCTTGTTTTTCCTCTTGATGATCATTCTTCATAACCCAACTTCAATCTTCTTGATGAATATCTTCAATCTTCATCTTTCTTTCTTCTTTCTTCAATTTCTTGCCTCTTGATTTTCTTCTTGATGATTATTCTTCATTTATGAGGCATTATAATATCAACCCACAATGATGTCTATGACTAATCTACAAGATATACAACATTAAATATGGTAGTTAGTCAATGTGGAAGATAAGTATATTATACAAACTTTTTGCTCATATTTAACATCTATATTTGACATCATCAAAACTATTCATATCTAACATGGATCACATTTTTCTAAATGGTTATCACAAGATTAGACTGCAAAGAAACAAAATCTGAGACACGAAAACCATGAAGAGAGGCATCTACCTTTCAACTTTAAGGATTTGAGGATTTAAGTTTAATCTTGTTCTTCCCCTTTCATTCTTCAATCTTGCTTTTTTGTTATGCTGCTTGTAGACCTTCAAATCCTCAAAGTCTGATCAAATTCCTTCTTTGCTCTTGCATTTTTGTTCCACTGCTTCTCAGCCATCTTCTCAGCTTCTTGGCCATGGTTTTTCCTTGAGCCTCCTTCATGAATCTTGTCCTCGCCATGGGTCTCCTTCCATCTTCTGCTCGACCACTTTCTCCACTGCTGCTGTGGATCTTCTAATTTGGGTTTAGGGTCGGGAAGAAATTGAAGGAGGGATGATGAAAGAGATGAGATGAGAGGGGATTCTGAGAAAAGAGTGAGCTCCGGGGAAGGTAAAAGAAGGAGATGGAGTTCAAATATTGTGAGAGACACGTGTGATTGGATGAAGAATGGCTTACACACAGCATGAGGTTCGATTATTATATGACGGGAAATAAGCATACGGCTTGTGAATAGTGATCTGAGTCTGGAGCCAATAATAAGCCGAGGAGCAAAACAGCTTGAGGGAAGAGATTTTTATAATATATTGATCGTATTAATAAAATAAAAGAAAAAATACACATAAATACCATGTGAATTGTCAAAACCCAAAAAAGTGTATTAACACTTATAATGACAATGAAGGGATAGAGGGGGAATCTGGGTTTTTCATGTTTGAACCAAATGCCCCTTCAATCAAAACTCACCCCCTCTTCCTCTTCCTCTTCCCGTCATCTCCTTCCCTCACTTCAAATCTTAAATCCCAACTCTTCGACCTCTCCCAATTAATCCCGAATCCAGTCATTTTGTTCACCGCAAGTGTGCCCTCCCCTGCTGCAACGCCTGTCGAAGACGCCCACAAGCTCAAATCCTTCGACGTCAGAGGAGGATTCATACCCCCTTGCTGATCTATTTTGTAGTGGTGATGATGATGAAAATGGTTTTTTTAGGATGATTAGGTGATAAATGAATGTGATAAGGCTTTCATTTCTAAGATTGGATTGCAGATCTGGCATTACCAGGTTGAAGAAGTTGTTGTCATGAACATTTCTGGTTTTTTGTCAATTCCATCATTATACTTGTCATTACCATTACTAAACTTGTCAATACCATTAACAAAATTAGTTAATACATTTACTCAGCCTAGTAATAGAATAGTTTACTCATAATTGGTTTTGGCAAAAAGAATAATGGGACTGACAAAATCATCAGTGGTTTCACAAACTCAATTGGTTTTGACAAAAAGGATAATGTGATTGACAATTTCAGTAATGGTTTTAACAAAATCGTTAATGGTTTTGACGAAAAGGATAATAGGACTGACAAATTCATTAGTGGTTTTCACAAACTTATAATAGATCTTGACAAAAGGGATAATGAGATTGACAAATTCTGTAATAGTTTAACAAAAATGATAATGAGATTGACAAATTCATGTGGTTTTCACAAACTCATTATTGGTTTTGACAAAAAAGATAATGAGATTGACAAAGCAATCAATGGTGTTCACAAAGTCATAATTGGTTTTGACAAAAAGGCTAATGGGAATGATAAATAATGCTTGATGTCCTCAATGTGTTGTTGGCCAAGAGGGGGGAACTGACAAATGTTGTAATGGTATTGACAAATTCAATAATGATTTTAACAAATTAGATAATGTAAATGCCAAAAGACATCATCACAAATGTGTTAGAGTGTGAGCTCAAAAGGGGTGGGCGCTGACAATTTTGGGCCCACATCTGACACATTTGTTGACAATTTTGAAGAGATGAAGAGGAAGAGAGGAGAGAGAAAGAGGATGGGGGTGCTTTGATAAAAATAATTAAACTTCAAAATCCCAAATTCCTCCCATTTACCTCTTCTCAAACTTCAAAATAATTTTTTACAAAATCTTCTCATATATGTTTGGATTAGCTTTTTTTAATAGCTTTTACGACTTACGAGGTAAGTGTGTGAGAGAGGTTTTATCTCGGGTTGCGCAAATCATTGTTTAAAACCATGGTTTGGGATGTTACCATGGTTTGATGAGTCATTAATTGTAATTTTCTACAAAATCCAAAAGAAAAAAAGAAATGGAATACTCGCATGGTTATCGAACCCAGATTGGCCTCTGAACCGTTCAAGTCAATTGGTCAAGGGTTAGTGGATCTACTTGAAGTCAACCCAAGAGCTAGATCAATGGGAAATAAAAATTTGAAAATAAATTAAATTCTTATCATACCATCTAAATAATGAATATCAATTCAGTACCTTAAATCACTAACAAAATGATCATATACTTATCCAATATTCTTTGTAATTTTTTTGGCATATTGACATCATAATATCAATCCACCATCCAATGATACTAGAATCATTAATCACTAAATAGTCTTCCTAAAAAATATCAAAATAGATAAATGATAACAAAATATTCCTACCTACAATTCTTTGATCACTAAACTAAAAGTCATTAACACAAAGATTATTATTAATTTCAACCAATTTAGCCGTCTACAGTTCATATCTCGCAAAAAACATGTTAATTTTTTTTAAAGGCAACCCCGCAACTCATTATGTTGCCTAGGTCACCAAAGTCCCAGGTTATGAACCTGCCCAAACTAGTTATATGGCCCGCTTGCCGTGTTTCGGGTTGACCCAACCCATCCAGTCTGGGTTTGATAACCTTGAAGACTCACAATCTCACACAAGTTGTTGGAATAGGTGTTTGGTTGTAATTTTTGCTAAAAAAAGGCTTTTGTGACAACCAATGGTAATGGAGTTTAAATAGCTGATGGTGTGAACAACTTCTTAAGGCCTATGTGAAATAGCGTTGGAAAAGCACACTTATATAAGTCGAGATAAAATTCATCTTATCTTCTTACCCCTTATACCGTAAATCATGTTGAAAAAGTAATTTCTACGGCTAATCAAAATAGGCACTTCAATTTTTTATTAAAAGCATCTTCATTTGTTTAAGCATTAACGATTTTAAATGCAATATTTTTTATAATTTTTTCACATTATATGGTGTTTTGGTAAATTTATTTTACTATTTGCAGTGTTATGGTAAAAATGCTTATTTTTTTCCAAATAAATTATTTTATATATATATATATATATAGGACCATATCACGAGTAAAAACTAATCTTGTATGAGAAATATGAGTTCAAACTATTGCCGTGATTTTTTAATGATGAACCGGTCAATGACATCATACCATCACTTGCTATTGCTAAACTTGAAACAACAGTGTGGCCCAAATAATTCGGAGGCCCAACAGGCTTGCTGACCCAAAAATCACTATTTTTTGTATGATCTGTTTCATTTGGACAATCAAACTCACTATTTTTCTTGTGACATTTTACAAGTACTTATGTTCATTGTTCTCAAACTCATGAGTTATTCTTTTAAGTTTACTGTTTTTTATGTTTCTCACTTACAAAATCGAGCAAAGTCGCAAGTAAACTCGCGTCAATTGTAATCTCGATGTATAAACTTGCAAGTTTAACCGAGTTAATTTACTCTTAAAATTATGTTAACTTTTTCGATTTAATTATACTCAGTGGTTTTATATATCAATTTTATAGAAATTTATTTGTTAAGCATGATATATTATGAATGTTAATGGATTTCATGTCAATTATTTAGATTAAAAATATATTTAAATCAATTTTTTTTCATTTTTTATATTTTAATTATTTAATTATATACTATTAATATCGATTTAATAATAAAAGTAAAATCTTACGAATTTACACTTTGAGCTCATGATATGAGTTTATGTCACTGTCACAAATTTGGTTAAATTCGTGAGTTTAACAATTTTGCTTATATCCTTTGAGTGGTACGTGAGAGTTTGGGATTTAATCCCTGATCTAATTTTCAATATTTAGGCATTAGCCTTCTCTTATGTGTATGTGTGTATATAATTCCCCTTAAATTTTAGTTTGGTACCTATACTTTTATTACTAATTCGGCACCTATACTTTTTATCGCACCCCTATCTTTAATATATTACTGACTTAATTAATTTGATTTGATTAAAAAAATTAGTTAATATGATATTTATTTTCTATAATATCCTAATCATCTTCCTTAATTTTCTCCTTCCTTGTAACACCCCAAATTTTATTCACCAAGAATATATTGTAATTATTTTATATATTCAATGAAATGGTGAATATTTAAGACCAAAGGAATTAAATATCGAAAATTGAAAGTGGAATAGCGGTTTCAGTGAAATCTCCTGTGAGACAGTGAGATTGTCATATAGTTTTGGAAGACAAAATGATGAGCAAAAATTATGACATTTTACAAGGTGAAAGTACACCTCCTAAGCTTTAATTTGATGGTATTATAAGCCATTTTGACTTGTGGATTGAGAGTTATGAATTTTTAAAGTTTGCCCAGCAAAATTGACTAATTTCTGGAGCAGCGGTCAAAGATTGAAAATCTGGGAATGATATGATCCCAGCTAGTAAAATTTCATATTTTTTCTTGAAACTAGACTCAATAAGGGTTCTATAGGCTTTGGAATCGCTTTGAAATGATGTCTACAAAATTAGTTATGATTTTTCAAAGTTAAGGTAGAAAATCTGCCAGAAATGGCATTATTCTGAAAATTGAAAATAAAAGGTGTTAGAAATTGATTAATGGAATTAAAATGTCAAGTGTCATGATCATATGAGGAGGAGATTAAATTATAATGGATTTGTATGAGTGCATGTCAAATTGCATTAAAAAATGTTACATGGACAAATAATGATGAAATGGTATGCTACCTTAAATGCAAGAATTGGTCTAGTTGGAAGGATAATGGTTTAGTTGGAGCATGAGAAGGAGGAGCACGTTTTTTTTAAAAGCTAACTAAGGGAGAAGGCTAGTTCAATGTTAAGGAGAGTCAAAGGGAGCAATTATGGAAGGAAGTATGGTGAAGTACATGATGAGAATAGCTTGAATGAAGGAATGAAAGAACTTGAGTGTTTGGAGGAGTGCAAACTTGAACTTAGTAGGAAGAGAACTTACTTGTCTTGTATGAGGAGAGGAGGGACGGTTTTCTTGTCTAATCAAGGGAGGAAAATGTTGTCCAAATGTCAAAGGAAACTAAAGGAGTAATCATGAGTAAATAGGAAGGAAGCATGTGTGGATGTAAGGTTGTGACAAGTGTCACATTATTGCTCCTTGATGAGATCAATGGTGCATAATTAAGGGAGAAAGTTTATGAAGCATTTCTCTTCCCTTCCCTTCATACACTTCACACATAACACACGAGAAGGAGAGAGAGAAAGTGCCTTGGAGAAACTTTGAAGACTTGGAGTGAAGGAGGAAAAGAAAGATCAAGGTAGGTTTGTGATTTCTTAAGATTTCCTTCTAAACTAGTATAAGCTTCTTCTCTAATCTCTATTCTCCTATGAAATCCATGGTTTAGCAAGCTCATCTTGAGCCCAAGGAGAAAGGGAGGAGGGATTTTAGAGAGTAAGAGGAAAGGAACTCAAGAGGTAACTTCACCAATCCTAAAACTATGATTGTATGTGATTGTTGTTGGTGATTGTTGTTTAGTTTTGTGATTTTTGGGATGAGTTGTAAAATTAGAAAAGCCATAAACCTAAGGGGTTATTCTGCCCAAAATCCTTTAAATCATGATTATGAAGTTTTTAAATGAGTTAACTAAGGATTAGAAGTGGAAAAATACAAATTTTGGAAGCTAAAACACAAAGCTCCATTTTTTCTATTTTTCTTCATATTTTCGGCCAGGACCAGAACTGGTACTAAGAGTTAGATTTTCATGAAATAAATGATTCCATTGGACTCAATGGGAAAAAATAAGTGGGGTTATAGTTGGGCACTTTTTCGGTAGAGGCCGAAAAAGCATAATTACGAAAACGCCATTGAAATCCCTAAATAGGGACTGTCAAGGGTACTTTCATAATTTGACACTGAATTTGGTGATTTCGAGCCCGGAAATGGATTCCTTGGGCAAAAATAAGTCAGAATAGCTTTGGTCAAAATGTTGGGAATGTAATACCCCGAAATTTAGGATTTGAGGCTTGAGAATAAGCCTAAATTAAGCGGACTGCTAAGCCCCGGTTTAGCAGGTGTCCCAAATATATTCTCTAATATTTCTTGTATCTTTGGAGTATTAAGAAAGTAAAATGGTGAATTCTGGAGAATATAATTATGTTTTTGGTGAAATTGCCTATAAGGTAGTGAGCTTGTCATGTGATTTTAAATGACCAAATGATGAGAAAAAATTATGAACTTTTACAGGATGAAAGTAGACATCCTACGCGTTAATTTGATAGGTCATATGACTCAATTAGAGCTATACACAAAAAGATATGAATTTTTGAAGTCAGCACAGAAAAACTGTGAAGTTTCTGGAACAACATGCAAAGATTGAAATTCTGGAAATTTTGTGATTCCATTCAGCAAAAGTCTATATTTTTCCTTGAAACTAGACTCAATAAGGGTTCTATAGGCTTTGGAATCACCTCATTTTGATTTTTCTAGAATTAGTTATGAGTTTTCAAAATTTGGGCAGAAATCTGCCAAAATTTTGTAAAAATCCGAAAATTTGGAAAATTAAAGTAAATTATGATATAATAATATATCATCATCCTCTTCCTCTTGAGCTCATTTCAGACGTGAGCTGAAGCCAAGGAGAGAGAGAAAGTTTGAGAGTTTTAGAGAGAGAAGGAGAGGAGAAAACTCACGAGATAGGTCGATTTCTTCAGTGAATTCGTACCTAACGTGTATAATCCTTCTCCTAAGCTTATCTTCTATGTTGTTTGAGGTGTTTGAAGCAAGATTTTTGGAGTTGGGAAGGTTAGGGTTTCAGCCAAGTCAAGAAAAGCCAGAAGGAGCTTAAGGTAACTTCCAAACCTTCGTATATTGACTATTCTAGCTGCTGTGGGCAATTTAATCGGTGAAATTTCGCCGGATTGCCATTGGTTGTAAAAATGGAAAATGGGTTTTCCTAGGGGTTATGCTGCCCAAATTGATACTAAATGGTAGTTGTAACCTAATGGAATAGTCAATAAAGTGGTTAGGAGTAGAAATGAACGTGTTTACGGAGCCGAAACCGAAAAACCCCGATTTTCCCCGGAAAACCCATATATTTCGGTCAGGGCTCTAAATAGGGTCTTAGAGTTGGATTTTCAATGATTTGATGGTTCCATTGGATTCAGGAGGGAAAATTAGGTGGGGTTACAGTTGGACACTTTTTCGGAAAAGGCTGAGAAAGCATAATTACGGAAACGCCCCCAAAAACCCTAAATGTAGGGCTGCCAAGGGTAATTTCGTAATTTGACATTGAATTTGATAATTCCGAGTCTGGAAATAGATTCCTTGGGTGAAAATATGTAAGAGTAGCCCATGTCAAAATTTCAGGAAAAGTACAGCTGGACCGGGTACAGCGGGGCCGGGCCGGGTCCCCGGGGGTATTTTAGTAATTTTTTAAGATAGACTCATATAACCCCTAGAAACACTATGGAAGTGTCTAAATAGTACATTTGACATTGTAGGATTGAATATGGAGCCTCGAGCTATTTGCACGTAGATCGAGGACGCGTTTCGAGGCGGAAAAGGGTTGAGGTAGGGGACTTGCCTTATTTGCATGTATTTGATATCTCTGCTTGTGTGGTGACGTATGTGATTGCTTTACTTGATTGTGTATAGCATATTTGAATAAATGAAGCTCTGTTTATGTTTTCGCTGTGGCCATAGTCTTGTTGCATGAAACATTGAGCATGCAGAAATGTCATTATGGGGCATACATCTAGTTAAAGCTAACATGTTATACACATAGCATCTATCATGCATGCATTATGGTACCTGTTTCCTACTGAGATTCTCTCGAATCTCACCCTCCCCTACCAACAATTTAGACAGAAGACGACAGAAGATATGTAAACAACGATGCAAAGTACCGTACGAGGGGATTACAGTAGTGGAATGAAAATGGGAAGAAGTCTCCGTTTCACTGGGATGAGTTTAGACACCTTAGTAGTCTTGTGCGGCTACCTTAATCGTAAGTATCATATACAAACCCCTATGGGGAATTTATGTAATCATGCACATATTATCAGTATAGTTATGCTATTCCTGTGTTGCCTACCGAACCGCATATCATTTTCCATGAATACTCTGGTAAATGTGAAATTAAGATAAGGGCGTGACAGGGAAAACGTGCCATCGGGCCGGGTACGGCGAGGCCAGGTGGGGGTCCCAGGGGCATTTTGGTAAATTTTCACCATAGACTAATATAACCATAAGAAACACTATGGAAAAGTGTAAAATGATACTTGGATAGGTTATGACCTATTTCTGGTACATTTAATATTTTAGGATCGATTTGAAAGCTGGAATGACACGTTTTACGAGACACGCCAGAAAAAGGGATTATAAAGCTTTGAGGTAGGGACATTATCCTTCATACATTATGCCATAAGTTATGTGATTGTGTGGATACCATTGTTTTGTAAATGTACTTTATTAATCAACATGATTTGCCTAGAGAGGGGCAGTTAGCGCCAGAGATGCACTTATACTAGGAGTTGGCAACAGTCCAACCGATGTAGATTGTGGGGCTGGGCCATACTCATGTATACATGATGACGATGATGTGTTTATATTAGGCATTAATTTGTGCATACCTTGGCGCATATCATGTTTACTTTTCGCATTCTCTATGAACGATATTATATCTCTACAGGGATTCTTTGGAATCTCACCCTATTTTTAAACAAATACCTCAGCGGGTACTAGTAGGGCAAAGGGAAAAGAAGTAGACACCAGAAAGTGAACGGCACGTGTCTCGAGGCGAGGACAAGATCGTGGTCGTAATTATTCTATTTTGTGATATTTTGGTGAAATTTGTAAATATTAAAACTTCCACTGTATTTTTTGTATTTTGTCTACAAACGATATTGGGATTGTAAATGAATATTTTTATTAATATAATTGTGCTTTTCGATATGCCCATGGAATTCTATTTTTATTACTCTTTGAATATCAAAATGAAAACGGGTGTTGACATTCCTTGCCTACTTGATTGTTGTTGAGGGACTGTCAATTGGGCTAATTTGATAAAAATGATAAATATGTGAACTAAGTTTTACCTTTAAGACTAAGAGCCCGTTTGGTTCGACCGCATTGCATGCCTGCAATGGCAATCATGATTACATTACCTAGAGAAGAGTGTTTTGTTGCTCTTTAGCATGGTAATAGGGTTTACCATGGTAATTATTATTACCAAAAAATTGGTAATCCTCATTCATACCTCCCCCCCTATGAATCCTCATTACCATCCTATTGTATGGTCTAAAAAGTCTAATTTACCCTTTAGTTTTCTTTATCTTTATTTCATTTATCTTATTTCACTTACCGTATCACGTCACAACTGCCACCGCCGCAACCTCTTCCTCTTCCACCGCCGTCACCTCCACCCTTTGCCGTCACCACTACCTCCTCCACCCGCCGCCACCCCCGGCCCAACCACCGGCCCATCGCCACCGCGGCCACCTCCTCCTCCGCCTCCGCCTCCGCCCTCACCCCCGCCGCCACCACCACCACCTCCTCCGTTGCCACCCTCACCCCCGCTGCCGCCACCGCCACCACCACCACCACCTCCTCCACCCCCCGTCGCCTACCGCCACCTCCACCTCCTCCTCCGCCGCCACCGGCCCACAGCCCACCCCCACCATCGCCACCACCTCCTCCACCACCCTCGTTGCTACCACCACCACCTCTTCAACCGTTGCCACCGGCGGCCCACCACCCACTGCCACCACCACCACCTCCTCCTCCCCCGCCACCCCCAGCATTGCCACCACCACTACCTCCTCCTCCTACATCCCCTCCATCATCGGCTTGTAACTATTTTTTCTACAAAGATTATATTAAGGGGTAAAATGGACTTTGTGTAATATATTAATTTTAAATAATTGTTAAAATATTAACTCATTGCATGTTGCTTAAAAATCAAACCAAACACTACCCTTATAATTAATATTGCATTGCATTACCATTGCATCGCATTGCACTGCACCGCAGGGTATAATGGAATCGAACCAAACGGGCTCTAATATCAACTCTCCAGTTAAGCCTACATTAAGGATCGGAGGAGTACCATTTTATTTCATTCATTTATTTATCTTTATACTGTGTGTCCTCCTATACTTTTACGGTCTGTTTGACATGAGGGAAATAGAGGGGAGGGGAGGAGAATTTTAATAAAGAAGACAAGATAAAGAGGAATGGGAACACTTGGAGACGAGATGAGGTGGTGATGTGGTGGCAATGAGGTGGAACAAATGTGAGGTGGAAGCCACATGAGTATATTGCCCCAGTAAAATTAGGTCAACTAACAACTGACTGTTTCAACTGTTGAATTGGGGATAATGTTGTTATGATTTTAAACTTTAAGGATAATATTACACTAAAAAAACTTTTGAGACAACATTGCTTCGAAACAAAAAATTTTGGGATAAAATTAGGCCTTGACTCTAAAATAAATATTGAAGGATGGGGTTATAAAATTTTGAGAAAGAGAATGCGTAAAATTAAAGAGTAAGAAAAATTTATTAAAAACCTTAAATGTACTTCTCTAAACCTTTTAAAATTGAACTCATTAAAATTTTTAGTGCTCCCCCTCTCTTCCATTTCCCTCCTACCAAATAGACCTTAAGTAGCTGTTTGTTTGAGGATTAATTTTGATTTTTGACCATGGCTTTAGTATTGATGGACATGGAGAGGGCCAGGAGATATCCAAATACCCACGTGTATATAATATCACCCTATTCCTTTTACAAGTCACTTGTATACATTATTGTAAAACAAGAAAATTATTAAATAGATAATTTTTTTCATATTTACCCTTATTTATAAAGGGTGCACATCTTATCTCACCCCCCTATTATTATTGAAGGATAAAATTGTCAAAAGCTTATTTATTCCCCTACAATGACCTATATTTTGAAAAAAAAAAATTTGGTACAAATGACTTATAAAAAAATCAAAGTGGTATTTATAAAAGCTTATATACTCCATCTGGTTCTTAATAAGTTAATTTTTGTTGGGGAGATTAAGAGCTTGTTTGGTGTGAGGGGAAGGAAGGAAAAGTGAGCGAAGGAAAAAAAGTTTTTACTTGAGTGTTTAAAAATAAGAGAAGTAGGGTTATAAATTTTTAATTAATTTTTATTATTTTTTTATCATATATCTTCTCTTTATTAAAATTTTGTGAAACCATTACTCCAATTTCTTTAAATCCAACTCACAAAATTTTTTCCTCCCTTCCCCTCTCCTCCAAATTCCTTATTCCAAACAAAGTTTAAGGAAGTTAAATAAGTTAAATTAAAATATTTATATTTATCATTTTTCTCTAAACTAATTTTCCCACTTATAAATTGATAGATAATTTCATGATACACAACATATGCTATGATTAAGTAATTTATTTTACTTCTTTAATTTCTTAAAAAAATCAATTGACTTTTATATTAAGGACCAAAGGTAATAATTTCTAAATTATATTTCAACCATACCATCCGTTTTATATACTGCAATGAACTGTTTTACATAAATTAAAAAAATTAGTCATTTTTTATAAAATTTCAAAACTATATTCAATAATAGTTATTAGTCAGAGAAATTTGATTAATTACTTTGAAGTTTTTATACTTAGTTAAAGATATATAATAGATGAAAAAAGTTAATCCTTCAAATAAAATAGTGATATTGTATGAAACATGCATGATATATTCCTATAAGAAGAATTAGAAAGAGTAAATACTAAATAGTATTATCTCATGTTCTTAGTCTAAGATATTGTTCGCGGTGTAAATTATATTATAAACGAGATCTTATATTAAAAACGAAAGGTAATATAGTTTATTTGTTCAACTTGAAGAGACCCTTGCAGGAGGAATGACCCATTAGCATGAATCAAGTTCGGCATCAATTTCTTAAACTAGATTTTTTCCTCATCAAAAATAAAAGTTATACTAATATTAACATTTAAATTTTAAATTCTACTCCTATATATGTGTGAAGGAATAAAAGTTACAAAATTACGCAAAGCCTTATAAAAACAGAAGTTGAAAACAAAAGTATAACAAGCATGGAAATTGCAAGGATTCATAAACGAATTTTTCGAAATTAAAATCATTTTTACCGTCTTTAGCAACTCCAAAAGGCGTTGCAATTTGCAAGTCATTATAACAGTGATCTTACTTGATGCATAACGACACTGTAACATTTGATCTTATGTCATGAAAACATGTTTTCCTGATTCTCCAGCCTATCAAGATTACCAAATGGATGTTAAAATTGTCGTTTCGAATATTCCTCTAATAAAGTATAGAGCCATTCTTTTAGAAGATTTTAATTAGGTTAAGGTCTGATTTTACCTTAAAAGTTTGCGTGTGTATGTGGAGTTTTTTTTTGGGTTAATATAATTTTTGGTCCCTGAAGTTTGATCCAATTTTGATTTTGGTCCCTGAAGTTTGAAATCGGTGGTTTTGATCCCTGAAGTTTCACTCGATTTTGGTTTTGGTCCCTGAAGTTTGAAATCGGTGGTTTTGGTCCCTGAAGTTTCACCCGATTTTGGTTTTGGTCCCTCAAGTTTGAAAAGGACTTGGTTTTTTTTCTGGGTCGGGTCGGGTTTTTTAATTGGGTCACCAGGTCCTTTTCAAATTTGAGAGATTAAAACCAAAATCGGGTGAAACTTCAGGGACTAAAACCACCGATTTCAAACTTCAGGGACCAAAACCAAAATCGGGTGAAACTTCAAGGACCAAAACCAAAATTAAATCAAACTTCAGGGACCAAAAATTATATTAACCCTTTTTTTTTGGATAACTTCAAAAGTGTTAAAAAATAGTATTATTGCCTCTCATGATTAAAATATTAACCGTTAATATTATTTTTTAACCGTTAAAACTAGTTTTCTAATCGTCAGGGTTACTTTACTTCTATTTCAACATTTCCGGCATGATACAGATCTAAAATATTTTCCGGAAACTTACAACTCTTACTCAAAAACTTTCGTATAAATTTCAACTTTAACCTATTTTAATTCTAGATTTCCCTTAATCCTAAACTAGATAATAACCTTTTTTTTTTAAAAAAAAAAACGCTATTAAGCAGGGATGAAACCGAATTGCAATATTGAATCATGCCTTTCAAGACCTATGAACAGCTTGCTTTCCTATAAAATTTACATATTAAATATTGATTATTAGTTTTCATCAATCCATTGAACATTGTTTTGTGTAGAATCATTTGGCGCACCATTCAACCAACCTACTTATTATGCTGTCTTTGGATGTCAAACCCTATCATGAAGCTCTATTATTTTCTCCTTTTCTCAGAGCAGCAAGTTCAAGGAGTTCTACGTTGAGTTTTTTTTTTTTGATACAATTATAGGAGATAAGGTTTCACATGGGATTCTTCTATGGTTAATTTTCATCAATTTTATTGGCTCTTGCTTGCATTTCAAGCAAAACTAAGAGCTCAGTTAGGGTATGCCTCCGGGCTGGAAGTGCATTTCAAAAAGACTAATTTTTGTATAGATGGTGAAAATAATTCATTATTTAATAAACGGTGAACGTGCAAAAATATACATAAATTTTTACCAAAAGTGCATCAAACATCATATACATTTTAGATGTGTAAAAATAACAATGAACATTTAAAATGGGAGCAAAAATCTCAACATTATTAGATTTGTCTTTATATTTTTTGTAGTGGAACCCACACTTTACATATGCATATGTAACTGTGTTAGGTTAAATTTAACGGTACTGACATTTTTACTCCCATTTTAAATATTCATGGCTACCTTTTTTGCCAATATTATGAACCCATGTATTATTAGTGTTATAGTACATGTTTAATTTCACATTAAAGATAATCAAAATTTTAATTATTTTAAATTAAGAAGAAATTTAATTATCTTTTCACTCTTAACAGTCTAACATAATTCTGGCTGCAAGTATGGAAGAGACAAGAGTTGTGTGTTGCACCATAAAATTCGTTGGTGTTCTAACTAAAATGCAAAAAAAAAAAAAAAAATCCTTCCTGTTTTATTAGTTTTGGATATTATCTATTTATAAAAAAAAATGAGATATTCAATTTTAAAGATTTACTAAAAAAGCAGAAATTCATCTAGAAAAACCCATACATGTATTGAAATTATTTCTATTGTTCACTTCTGAATCATCTCTCTCTATCTCTTCCCCCTTTACCTACCACTCATCAATAGGAATCCATGAAGGGGAATTGATTAGAGGGAGCACATGCTGACAAATCCAGAAACACATCACTACAACACAAGCATCTTTCTCTGCCCTGCTTTTATTATCATCTTCTTCTTTGTGAGCCCCCCACCCAATTCATAATTTCTCTTTTTCCTTTCCCATAATTTTATTTTTTTTTTATAAAAATTTGTTGTGAAATTGAAAATTCATCAATCAGAGCCTCAAAGCTGTGTTAGGCCTCTGATAAATCTGGGGTCCACAAGGAATCCAAGGCTTTCTCTTTCTTCTAAATCTTTTTGATCTTTTCCTTTTCTAGGGACCCACAACGAGATAAAGAATTTGATTTTTGTGTTTTTTTGTAATATTTTTTTCCCAGTTTTATTATATACGTTAGCTTCTCAATTTGTGATGAGCCTGGGTTAAATTTTTCTTTGGTTCCCCTGTCTTCCTCTTTTCTGGGTTCTACTTTTTATTTTCTCGGAAAACGACAATTTTCCGGGAAAATAAAAACAGAGAAAAAAATGTTGACTCCTTGCTAGTTATCTCTCTGAGGTTTTGTTAATAACTCTCATTCGAACAATCGAACCTTCCATTTCTTGAATGCTCTTCGGCCGAATTTGCAACTTTCCCGAGGAATTCTCCATGTGAACACCAAGCCAAAGGAAGATTTCTCTCCGGGATCAGCTGAATTCTTGGGAATTCTTCACTTTCCAGATTTGGTTTCTCGCCGTGATTTACTCGGAAACTGCAGATTCCGATCAATTTTCTTGGGGAACTGAGAATGGAAGGTCGCCGGAGGGTGACTCTTTATGATCAAATGTCCTCCGTTGACGGCCGCCGTGACTCTCTTGCCGGTTCGACCCTCGAAGAGGTGATGGCAAGCCACAAGATAGCCTCCGAGCCGAGCCGCCGTCAGTTTGGCAGCAACAGCCGAACCCTCTCAGACATAATTCGAGAAGACAGTTCCAACACGAAGGACAAGAAGTCTTGGAAAATCTTCAAAGACAAGCTCTGGCTCAAGCGCGCTGGATCTGCTTGGTTCTCCGCAATTCACATCCCGGCCTTGGATATCTCTATCCCTAGCCGGAATAACAGCAACCCCGACGCTCCGTCCACAAGTAACCCGCCCGAATTCTCAGGTCAGATCTTAACGCGATCTTCCCTCGGCGGCGCCTTCTCCGGCGAGTCAACACACCAAACTTCTCGCCCCGATTTCTTCCGCCGAGACGGCTCGGTAACTTTCCAGGACTGCTTGGACAGCGACGGCTACGGATCCGAGAGTGACGACTGGGACCCGGCGCGTGAAGGCACGCGCCGCCTGTCCACAATTTTATCAGAGGAGAGAGCATTGTCTGCGAGGGAGGCGGAGGCTACCGCAGCTGCATCATCGGCGTCGGCGGCACAGGGGGAAGACGAGCCGGTGAGGATGTCACTAACGCTGATGGATTTACTGGAGGAGACAGATAGGCAAATGGGGTTTGATGCGCAATACAGTACAGGATACGAGGACGACGATGAAGAAGTGTTCAAGAGGATAAAAATGGAAAAGGAAGAAGATGAAGAAGAAGAAGCAGAAGAAGAAGAAAGCAAATGGAGCGTGCAAGAAAATTGTTGTGTGTGTATGGTGAGGCATAAAGGAGCAGCGTTTATACCATGTGGACACACATTTTGCAGGCAATGTTCCAGAGAGCTTTGGGTGAGTAGAGGCCATTGTCCACTCTGCAACAATGTTATTCTGGAAATTCTTGACTTGTTCTGATTCATTCATCTTTCACCTCCAATTTTCCCCCACTTTCTGGGTTATCTGAATCTCTCTTTTTCGTTATTGTTTCTATTTTTTAAGTTATTGACTAATGTAGTGTTTTCCCCCTCAAAAGCAACATATATTTCTCCCTTGTAAAGTGGAGTTTGAGGTATGAATTCAAACAAGTGTGGATGATGATGATGATGAAAAGATGTGCAATTTTTCTTTCGTGATACAAGAGACGTTGCAGTTTGTTGATAAGATTTTGTTCATGGTGGCAAGAAACCCAAGATTTTAGTTCATCACTGCTTGCTTGCACTTGTGGAAAATTTGACGTACCCTCTGGTTTTTTTTTCCTTTTGACAATTTCAGTTAGCCCCCCTGGAACAAATTAATCTCAAGTGAGCCCAAAATTTTCAGTTAGCCCCCATGTAACAAATTAATCTCAAGTAAATCCAAAATTTTATGAAACTTCACTGTATTCTATGATTAAAATGAAATTAATATTTGTGTGTAAAATATACTAATGCTCTCCTTTTATTTTTTCAGATAAGATATAAGGGCATTTATAAGAAAAATAAAGAAATTTATAAGAAAAATAAGGGGATTTGAAAGAATATAGGGAATTAAAAATATTTTGGTTACTTATAAGACAAATATAAAAATTTACTAAATAAATATGGGCATTTATAAGATAAATAAAGATATTTATAAGACAAAAAGAAAAAAGATTCAAAAGAAGCTCAGGAGTTAAAAACATTTTGATCATTTATAAGGCAAATATAAAAATTTATAAGATAAATAAAGGGATTCAAAAGAACCTAAGAAATTAAAAATATTTTGACCATTTATAAGGTAAATATGAAAGTTCACAATATAAATATAGGCGTTTACAAGATAGATAAAAGGATTCAAAATAACCTAAGAAATTAAAAAACATTTTGACCATTTACAATATAAATATAAAAATTTATAAGATAAATATGAGTATTTATAAGATAAATAAGATAATTTATAAGATAAATAAAATAAAATCATTATTATCTTTTCACCAACAAAAATTAATTTCATTTTAACATGTTTAAAAAAATTTTGGATTGAATAAAATTAATTTGTTACCAACGTACTAATTGAAATTTCCTTTTTTATTCCTCCTCAAGGAAAGCGATTTTTGACCAGCTCAAGGACAAGGAAAGCGATTTACGTTGCATTGGTGGCCAAAAGAAAATAACTTTTCCCATCCACTCAATTCTCTTTAGGTGAGGAGATTCTTTTGTAACAGGCAAAAATTAACGATTTAAAGCAAATTTTATCCATTCACATTAGTTAGTTGGACTTTTTAAAATTTAAATAGTGAGATTGTGAATAAGGGACAAAAGGTTTAGCTTCCTTTTACTAGACACAACATAACATAATTGTATCAAGAAGAAAAAATTACATTAACCATAATAGATTAGATTCACTTAATTTAATTATTGGGGGATTTTATTTTTTATTTATATATTTTTGGACGGAAAATTTTTATTTATATTAGATACTTTATTATCAAAACTTTCTCGATGTTATAATTTTTAAAATGAAAGTTAAAAACTATTATGTCAAACTTAACAAACTGTTGCCTTGGAGTCATAGCCTTAGGCTTGAATGAATAATACGTACACCCTGCATTAAACAAAGTTTTGTGATGTTGGATGTTTCTATATATAAAAAACAATTTATAAAATTTTATAAATAATTATATATTTTTTTTAAAAAATATACTCTTCAATAAATAGATTGGGTCAAACTTAGAATAAAGTTAAGAAAATGATATATATATATATATATATATTTTGGCCAAGTCAGAAAATAATAAGTATTGAATGATGGGAGAAATGGAAAAAAAAATAAAAATTCAGATATAAATTAAACCGGTTTTTTTTTTCAATAAATAGATTGGGTCAAACTTAGAGTAAAGTTAAGAAAATGATATGTATTTTTTTTTTTGGCCAAGTCAGAAAATGATAAGTATTGAATGATGGGAGAAATTAAAAAAAAATTCAGATATAAATTAAACCTGTTTTATTCAATAAATAGATTGGGTCAAACTTAGAGTAAAGTTAAGAAAATTATGTGTATTTTTTGTTGGCCAAGTCAGAAAATGATAAGTATTGAATGATGGGAGAAATGAAAAAAATAAAATAAAAATTCAGATATAAATTAAAACTGTTTTATTGTTATGTATAAATGAAATAATTTTATTATATATATATATATATTAAAAATTACATCGTGGGAATCTTGGGCCTTTCTCCAATAGATAATGTTGGGCCCATCCCTATTTTTTGGGCTTCAAATTGCAGACCCAAACAGAGTTAGTCTTGTCAGTTGACATATTATTATACTCGTTTTCAAAGTCAATATTTCCGTCTCAGCCATAACTACGAACTTTATGTCCTTATGAACCACAAAAAATTTTCTTCAGGTTCTAGCAACATCTTCCGAACATATAATATTTTCAGATAAATGGTTTGCTATGGAGGATGAAATACAATAAAAGAAAATTGAAATGAAAAAAAATATACAACGGCTTTTAAAATTGATTAAAATAGATATCACATATCACATTTTCCCCCACAAAGGAAAAGGAACATCTTTCTCTTGCACTTACTATTGTAAATAATAGGGAAAAAGAAAAGAAAATACCACTTAAACTTTAAAATTTCAAATCAGTAGTGATTTGCTATTAAAATGAGTTATCAATTGCCATACTCTTATAGTTAATACATATACTCTTGTCGGTAACAAAACTGATTTGGAATTTTGAACTTCAAGTTTTTTTTTTTTTGGGGTCTTTCTCCCTATAATATAAGTATTATCTTAAAAAGAATGACTAAAATTGAGAAGGGGCAAAAAAAAAAAGTTAAACCCATGATAATTTTCAGTGGCTTTAAACATGCATCATTGTCTTAAGAAGAGTATGTGTTAAGTTAAAGCCAGAAAATACACCAACTCAACTTGAGCCATATATTGGTTGGTCATAAAACAAAAATCTTAAAGTCCCAAATCATGATAGAAAATGAAATTTCTTTTTTTTTTTTAAATGATTTTTTTTTTTTTTTTAGGGTAGACCACCCGGTATCCAGAGTTTCACCTTGACTAATCTGGATCTGACCCACTTCGCGCATCTAGCATAGTGGGTGAGTCTCTCAGCGGGGGGTTTTCTGCATTCACCAGGTCTTGAACCCGTGACCTTGCTTAAACGGAACTGAGCTGCTTCCTACTTGGACCAACCACGGTTGGTTAGAAAATGAAATATAAACTAATGTATTATCTATTTTCTGTATTCTGAAGGGGCTGCTGAAAGACAAGCCCAAGTAAGGAAATGGAAAATGCAGCATGGGGAAATTACAAGACCAAGCAAAGAAAAAGATTGACACAAATGTCCACGTGATTCAATTACAAAAACCAAGCTCAAGCTTGGTAAAATTGTCATTCTAAAGCCGTGGAGTTGTTTGGAGTTAAGAAACATCATCATCTCATTACAGATTCAGGTCAAATCATGAACTATGAATAGGACAAGAAACACTACAACTATAAATCTGCCGGATATATATATATATATATATATATATATATTACAGAAGATAAACTCAACCCCATCTATTAAGAGGTGAGACAAGAAGTTAGTTCTTAATAACTTACACTTTTTAGCCTTTAGTTCTCATGATTGTAATGCTGCCTTTTCCTCCTTCGGTGCGAATTTTTGTTTTCCCAACTACAGGCTTCCCTGAGAAGGCTGATTTAGGGTAAGCAGATGGATCTTCTTCAATGCTTTTCTTCGGTTTTGAAGGAGGTGGAGTTTGAATCCGTTGGTTTATTTCTTTCAGTGTTACATCTCCATGAGCACCACTGGGTTTGATGAAGGCAAATGGATAGGCCACTGAAGAAGCCAATTTCGTCGGTGCTCGTATGAAAGATTTCCTACCTACACATTCAAAACCAGTCTGAAGTGGTTAGGTTGTCACCTCAGAAACTTGTATGGTGTTGTTTACTACAATTAATTGCTTAAGGATGTTGTTACATTCTCACATATGAATATCATATTAGCATACTCCCAGAGGATAATTCAGACAAAACCTAAGAGGATATCTTGGAAAGAAAGACCACATATAGACTACGTCAAACCTTTAAAGATTATATTTTTGGGTGTTCGAGTGATACGCTGTTGAACCACATTTTGTTCACGAGCTGGTGAGACATCACAGAGCTCTGCAAGACAAAACTAATAGTATGAATAACATGAAGGAGAACATTTTGGTAGAATTTTTAGGATTTGACAAAACAAAAAAATATGACAAATGAATATCTTATATAGCTCAGCAACACATGATTAGGGCTTTTGGAAAAGTTTGGCCAGGCGTTATATTTTGATAGGAGAACAGGATTATAAACACCTAACGAACTTTGGGCAAGTCTTTTCCTAGAATGAATATGGGCGGTTCAGTGTACAAGGCTTCCACCTGATGGGGTATGGGAAGGGATAGATATACGCAGCCTTACCCTTACAATTGGAGAGGTTATTTTCAAGATTTGAACCCATGACCTGTAGGTCATATGGCAACAACCTTATTGCTGCGTCAAGGCTCAACCTTTCCTCAAATGAATACATACAGGAAAAAAGAAAGAAGGAAGAAAAAGACAAAATCAAAAAATAATGTTGCATGGCAAGCAATATGTCATGTACCTGAGACATTAATCTGAACATTGTCTTGCTCCGAAAAATTCCTAAGTCAGATAATGTAACTGTCAGGTTATTTTTGTAAATGAGTATATGCCAAAAAAATAAGATTTAGAGAGACATACATAATATCATCATGACTAAAATCCATTTCAGTATCATTAAAGCATTGTGCAAGCCATCCTTCGGCTGACTGCTCAAGATCCTCACAACTGGAGCCCGATGCATTTCCTAATATGTATATTCCATCACTTATTGGAAAAAGATCCAAAACAAACATCCAACTATGCAATCGAAGAAGAATCTAGCAATAGGCAAACCTGATGTCTCAGATATCAATTGTGAAACTTCGAAAAAGACATCGTTCATCGCGTCCTCCTTCGCCTATATACAGAACGGAACAGTTTAATCTTTTTAGGATATTGCTCATTGAAAGTCTTGAACACTTGAAAGCATTCATGCAAAAGACAACAAAACTTTGAAGCACATAGAGGACTAGATCCCATATCCACAAAAAGGACTAATGCAATGCAAATTCCCCAACAACAAGTTTGGGTCCTGCATATGGTTAACGGACGGAAGCGTACAACAAGCCATTGTATTATAAACAAAAATATTAAGAAGAAAATCTGTGAACAAGCTCCACCATGGAGAAGAATCAGTTGAATAATGACACAAAAAGTCACTAATTTTTCTTCAAACAAGATGATTATGAAAGATACGGGTCTAATAACAAAAAAGAGAAACCAAGGATGAAAAAGAAAGCTGAGACAAATCACACTAAGTTCTTGCAACATTCATCGTTTCCTAATCAACAAGCCAAAGGTAATATCAAAAGGACGAAAAAGAGAAACCAAGGACGATAAAGAAAGCTGAGACAAATTACACCAAGTTCTTGCACCATTCATTGTTTCCTAATCAACAAGCCAAGGGTAATATCAAAAGGGGGAGGTATTAGACCAAAATAAATTTTGTGTATTGTTAGAAAGTTAGAAACATCGAGCATGCTTTTTATGAAGAGCTGGTTAAAGAAAAAAAAGTAAAACTAATAGAACTCACATTTAATTTAAGGTATTCCGAGGACAAGCCTTCATAGGATAGGGAAGATATGTTCCTGTCTTCACTGCTGAACTGTAGCATCCGACGCCTCTTCACTTGAGAAGAAGTTTCTCTACATTCCTCTAGTTCGTCCTGTAAATTATCTGAAATTCACCTTCATTTAGATTAAAAGTCGGATGATAATGATCAAAAGGAACAAAGAACAATCTGACAAGTTGCACATATTAATAAGACAATAAAGAAGGTTGCCTTACCACTATTATTAACATGGTAAGCCAAATCTCCACAAGCCTTAACTGGGGTTGTTTCATCATCAAACATGTAGGAAAGATCCTCTTCATTTTGAGGAACTTCATTCCACAGCTCCCGAGGCATATCTGTACAAACCAAAAACATTTTCCCTCAAGCATCAGTTATCTGAAAGAATTAGCTTTAAGTCAAAGCAGAACTTACTCATATTGGAAGCTTTTTGGAGACAAGGATCCTCCTTATGCCAATTCCTTGGTTCCCTAGCAACATTAAGAAATGGTAGACATGTAAATTGCGTGGGGGCAGTTAAACATTGCCTGAGATAAAGCAAGCCAGAAATATTGCATGGAGAAAATACACAGTAAGTTTGTGCCATCACCAACATAGAAGAAATCAGTAGGTATAAGAGGGGCAAAGTCCACAGATAAAAGCTGTAAACATAATAATTACATTATATAAAAAGTATATGGCATTAATATAAACCGCATGGTCCAATGCAGCACTAATTACAACAAAGTAACCAAATAACGAGATCCTACACAGAGAAAAGCAGTCGTACTTATATATTTAAACGGTTTTACTTTTATTAGCATAACTGCAAAATGTAAGGGGGAGAAGGATTTTAAAAAAATACAAGAAAATTGGGGTGCCATTGATGACACACCAGTTAGATCAAAAAACCCCCATCCAGATCCTTTTCTTATCCTCAAAATCTCACGCAAATTAAACAATCTACAGAGTTCTATAAACAAACCAAAAGGTAGTTACAGAAATAAAAAAGCAGACTGAAGAGAAAATGAGACTAAGGAAGGGATCCCGGATATTCGTGAAACCCCAAATATAATGTGCATAGAAATGAAGATAAAACAGATTGAACAAATCACAACATCTTCAAAGCTAAAACCCGAAGTCCATTTCCCGAAGTTTGACTAACTAAACCAGACCAACCCATCCACCAAACCGATTAAACCCAGAAATGCATACAGGAAAAGAGAGATTTACTTGTCATTGTCGTAATCCATATCAAAAGTAGCAGCAACGCTCTTCTCAGTGATCACAATTCCTACTCTCTCTCACCCTCCTAGGCACTTACGAAACTAGCCGTTACAGAAAGATCGATCACGCTCGCTCGCTCTAAATAGCAGCCTCCATTAGAGACTGGGTTGCTTGAGATGTGTGCTGCTGCAAATGAGAAAACTGAAAAGAACCCAACCAAGCACAAAGCGCCGTTTCTCTTTCTCTCTTTCTTCTATGAATAATATCAGAGCTTTTCGCTAATTTCCTGGTTTTATATTTGCAAGTTTAAAGCTTTTTATTAAAAGAAGAAACAAAAATCCAAGCGAGGAAGGTGGAGTTAGACAGAATGAGGTTCATTTCCTCGACCACATGACCAGAGCACGCTTTTACTCGCTGGGACCCTCTTCAGTCCGTTACACTTTGTGTGTTTTTTTTTTTTTAAATTTTATTTTTTTAAATAAACAATGTTATAAACCGCTCCGTTAGTGCAAGAGGGTGGGTTGGAAAAATACCCCCCAAATGAAATGGTCTCAGATGCTTAATATAAAAATTAGATAATTAATTTATAAATATTAAGAAAGTCAGTTAGATTAATTATTTATAAGAAATATATGTTGATTTGTCTCAAATACCTTCTCTAATCATATCTATTGTAATTACTGTAAAATTGGAAACACTCTTTTTATACACAATCAATAAAAATATTTTGAGAAGAAAATATAAATCTGACGTTATTAAAGTAAAGTTAAAATAAAATGAGGTTTTATATTTAAGATTAAAGTATTACTCTAGATGGTTTGTTTAGGGTTTGGGGTTTATAAAAGGGTTAAGGTTCAGTTTTGCCTCGAAAGTTGTCACAAAATCTCAAATTTGTCCTGGAAGTTTTTTTTAGAGCAATGTCGCCTCAGAAATTTTCAAATCGTAACAATTTTGCCCTAGCCATTATTCAGGTTAAATTTGACCATTAGTTCATCAAATATGCTGAGATGGCAGGTTTATATATCTTCCATATCTTTTTTTAGGGGGATTTAGGTACAAAGTTACTCCGGAAGTTTTCACTCAAGAGCTATTTTGCCCTAAAAATTTCCGAATCATAGTAATTTCAACTCGGTTATTATTTAAGTTAAGTTTACCTGTTAGTTAGCCAAATATACTTATCTAGCTAATCCATATGTCATTCACTTCATTTTTTCTGAGTTATATTTACAAATAAGGAAATATTTTTTAAAAACATGCCCCACATGTGAATGATTGGAGAAAACCAAAGAGGTGAAAGTATCTTGTGAGATAAAGAGAAATGTTTATCTCGGCGTCACTAGGATATAGTGACGGAAGGTTACTAGTTCGCTTGAATCTAAATATTGAATCTTTTTCTTCATTTTCTCTAGCAAACATGAGCTCTACCTCCATCCGCTGTTTCTTCTTCAATGTCATTTACGTTGCCAATTAAGTATATTTGGTCAACTAATAGTCAAATTTAACATCTATAATAGTCAGTGTAACATTGTTACAATTTAAAAACTTCCAACATAATATTGCATCCGAAAAACTTTCGGGATGACATTGCTTCTGAGTGAAAATTTTTTGGATAAATTTTTTACCTTAACAAAACTGACGTATATGGAACGTGGACCTACCAACTCAGTCTATTTAGTCAAATAACGGTCAAACTTAACCTAGATAACGACCAGGGTGAAATTGCTACAAATTTGATACTTCCAAGGCAACATTGCTAAAAAAAAAAATCTTCTTAAGTAAAATTAAGATTTTGTGGCAACTTCTGAGATAAAAATTTAGTATTTATAAATAGATATTATGTTATATATATTGATGATTCACAAAACTAAATAATTTTTTTTGTCTGTGGATAAAAAGCGGGGCAAAATGCCCAATGTCTTTAGTTATTCACCGTACTATACGTGGGAAAGAGACCCCCACAAAATCACAAAATTAAAGCTCAGAAATTCCCGTGGGTGGGGTATGAAAGACGCCTCTACCCTGTTCACTACCTGCGACCAGACATTCAAAATCAAATTTCCTACTTTACCCCTATTCCAAACTTCTTCAAGCATATGAATCGCGGAGCTAGAATCACCTTCCACCATAAGTTTGGTACCTCCCATTTCCTGAGCCAATAGCAGCCCATACACGACACCCCCTGTAGCAGAACTATACCCCACCTTCTTTATAAATAAGAATTTTTATTATAATATATTTATAAAATTAATTTGTATAGATTTACAATTTACCATCCTCTTCCGCACCTCAACTTATTTCAATTTTTAGATTAAAATTTGCACATAAAAATATTATTTTTATTACATTTTTAAATTATTATAACTGAAATTTAACAGTTTATGAATTATTTTTTTTATTAATTAATAATTTGATATTTTATTAATAATTTTATAAAATATTAGATCTAAACTGCTTAAATTTCAATCTAAATGTTGAAAAGAATAAAGGAGGGGAAGAGAATAATAAGAATATAGGATGATAGCCAATCCCTTTAAAAAATAATTAATACGTAGTATTAATTAAGTCTTGTTGGCTCAAGAAATCAAGGTGTTAGGAAACACAGTCAACCATAACTTAGATCAGATCTGTCAAAGTTATGTTTTAAAATTGTTAGATCAAACAAAATTAATTTAAGGGAGATTTACACTTAGGTCCCATGTAAGAAAAAAAATGAAAAAATGGTCCCTATAGATTGCAAAATGAAAAAATGGTCCCATGGAGTTGTCAATACAGGCTCCTGGAGTTGTCATTAACAACTCCAGGAGCCTGTATTGACAACTCCATGGGACCATTTTTTCATTTTGCAATCTATAGGGACCATTTCTTCATTTCTCTTCTTCTTTGGGACTTTACTGTCATTCTCCCTTAATTTAACTTAAGGTGCATGTTATTATTTACGATCCTATTATATATCATAAAATAATATCATTATATACTTGATGTTGTAATTGTATGTAGAGGCGTATTAAGTGTTTGGGAATTACCCAAACCTAGGTTTCAAACCTAAGTTTGCGCAACTCAAGACAAAACTCCTCTCATATACTTACCTCATAAATTTTAAAAGTTATTCTCAAAAGTTAATCCAAATACACACGTACAAGCAAGTCTAGTACGACCCAACCTATTATGGTTTAAAGCTGAAAAAAAAAACACTAGCCTAAATATTGGTGGGTTAAGAGCCAATTTTGTCTCAGAAATTTTTCTCCGAGTAATTTTATTCTGAAAGTGTTAAAAAATGAGTAATTTTACCTTGGCCGTTAACTCAGTTAACTTTGACCGTTAGTTTTTCAAATATGTTGAATTAACAATCTACATGTCATCCATGTCATTTTTTTAATATGTAAATTTGTCCCAAAAGTTCTAAATTTCACTTTGAAAAAAGATAAAATAGATGACACATGGATTTCTTGTGCAAATTTACACCTTAACAAAAATGACGTGCATGACATGTGAACTGCCAGCTCAGCATATTAGGTCAACTAACTCTTAAAACTAATTGGGATATAGGCAAGGATAAAATTACTCCATTTTTTAAACTTTCCCGGCAAAATTGCCCCTTAAACACCCCAAATTTTATTCACCAAATATATTGTAATTATTGAAAATAGTCAATGAAATGAAATGGTGAATTTTAGAAAATATAATTATGTTTTCGGTAAAATCGCCTATGATGCAGTAAACTTGTGATATGATTTTGTATGATCTAATGATGAGCAAAAATTATGACATTTTATAGGGTGAAAGTAGACATCCTGAGCTTTAATTTGATAGGTCATATAAATCATTTGAATATATATACAAAAATATATGAATTTTTGAAGTTTACCCAACAAAACTAGAAAGTTTCTATGATAGCGTCTAAAGATGGAATTTCTAGGAACGATGTGCTTCCAATTGGTTAAAGAATATATTTTTTTCTTGAAACTAGACTCAATGAGGGTTTCATAGCCTTTGGAATCACTCCAATTTGATTTTTATAAAATTAGTTATGATTTTTTTAAAGTTAGGGCAGAAAATCTGCCAGAATTTATTCTGCCAGAATTTATATAAATCCGAAAATAAGGGAACAATTATGACATAAGCAAGGTGTTGTGATGACATAAACTAAATGTTAGAAAAATATCATCCTCAGCCAAAATTGTGCAGCACCATGGAGAAAAAGAGAAAGAGGATTTTAGAGAGGGAAGAGGAAGAAAACTTATAAGGTAGGTCGATTTCTTCAGTGAATTCGTACTTAATGCGTATATCTCTTCTTCTAAGCTCCTCTTCTATGTTATTTAAAGTGTTGGAAGCTTGAATTTTAGTGTGGAGAAGGCTAGGATTTCATTCATAAAGGGAAAAATCAGAGGGAGCTTGAGGTAACTTCCAAACTCTTGTTTATTGACTATTCTGGCTGCTGTGGACAATTTAATCGGTGAAATTTCATCGGATTGTCTTTGTTTGTAATTTTTGGAAATGGGTTTTCTTAAATAGTAGTTGTAACCTAAAGGAATAATCAATAAAGTGGTTAGGAGTAGAAAAAAAATACGTCTGCGGATCCGAAATAGTAAAATCCCAATTTTCCCCAGAGTATTTATAAATTTTGGTCAGGGCTATAAATGGGTCTTAGAGTTGGATTTCCAATGATTTGTAATTCGATTGAGTTCATGAGGGAAAATTAGTTGGGGTTACAATTGGTCACTTTTTCGAAAAAATCTAAAAAAGTATAATTATGAAAACGCCCCTGAAATATTAAAATAAGGGATGTCAAATGTATTTTTGTAATTTTACAATGAATTTGGTAATTCCAAGTCTGGAAATGGATTCTTTAGGCAAAAATATGTTAGGATAGCCCATGTTAGAATTTCAAGAAAAGTACAGTCGGACTAGATACAGTGGGCGGGGCCGGTCCCCAGGGGCATTTTAGTAATTTTTCGATATAGACTCATATAACCCCCAGAAACACTATGAAAGTGTTTAAATGGTATATTTAGAATTATAGGACCGATGGCGGAGTTGATTGGTATGATCCATGGCCTATACTTATGTTGGGCTAGGGGAATCAAAAAGGTTGTTATTTTTTCAGACTGTATAGAGGCGGTTAACCTAGCGGTCCGAGGATGCGATCCTGAATAACCTTTCAAGGATTTAGTAGATGAGATTAGGACTCTAGTTTATAGATAATGGCAGGTGAGGTTTGTTAATATTCCTAGAGAGGATCTCCTCCTTGCTGATCACTTGGCTAAACTTGCTCATAGTATTATAGGGAATTTTTGTATCTTTGATCATCCTCCACCTCTCCATCAAGATGTGGGGAATGATGAAAGAGGGTAGCTTTGTAGTGGACTCTTCTGTACTTTGATCTTTATTAAGTGCTATCCAGTTTATATTTAAAAAAAAAGAATTATAGGACCGAGTTGAAAGCCTGAGTTGCTGGCACGCAAATCAAGGAGAAATGATTGGAGGTAGGGAACTTATCTCTCCTGCATGGATTTGATATTTGTGCTAGTGTATTGATGCATGTATTTGCTTTGGTTGGTTATGTGAAGCATATATGAATGATTGAAACTCTGTTTCTGTTTTGCTGTGGCCATAGTTTTGTTACATGAAACATTGAGCATGCAGAAATGTCATTATGGGGCATGCATCTAGATAAAGCTAATATATCATACACATAACATCTATCATGCATACATTATGATATCTGTTTTCTACTGAGATTCTCTCGAATCTCACCCTCCCCTACCAACAATTTAGACAGGTGAAGACAGAAGGTATGCTGAAAGCATAGAAGAGAACTACACAAGAGGCATGCAGTGGTGGAACGAAGACGGAAAGATGTATTCGTTTCACTAAGACGAGTTTAGATATCCTAAAACCCTGTATGGCTACAAAATTTGTAATTATTATGTACGAACCCGTATGGGGATTTTCTATAATTATGCACATATTATTAGTATATTTACGCTATTCCTGTGTTACCCACCAAACTGCATATCGTTTTCTGCGAATACTTTGATAAATGTGAAATTAAAATAAGGGCGTGACACTCCTTAACCCAATATTGGTCAAGGCTAAATGCTCAGATCAGACAAGACCTTAGACTAACCTTAAGTACCAATTAGTCTGGTTTGACCCATTGCTTAATTATGTTTATAAATGTTGTTAGTTTTAACGTTATTTTTATAAACCTTTTTTTTTAAAATATGTTTTTTGTTATGAATATTAAATATGTGGATGTCCATTGACTCATATTAATCTTCCAGTCAACTTGACATAAAGAAGAAAAGAAGACATGACACAAAGCAAAAGCAAAAGAAGACAAGGACATAAAGAAGATATAAAGCAACCATGGTCATGTAACCAGAGTTAAATATAACCATGGTCAGGCAACCAGTGTTAGATTTCTGACTCTATATAAAGGGCTGTAATCGATTGTTTCAGTTGAACTGAATGAGAACTTCTTTCTAACTTCTTTCTAGAAATTCTATAATCCTTTCTCTGGATTCTATCAATCTTCTCTCTTATCACATATACTTTTATAACACGTTATCAGCACGAAGCTCTAAAAGAAGGTATGATCTTCTTATGGTTTCTTTAATGATTATATATCTCTTGTTTTATTTTATAGATCTGGGATAATCTGAGCCACTATATGGAATTAGAGAGATACTTTTACCGATTGTTATATAACATCGGGTTCCATGGCTAAGATTGGAGATCGTTATTGTTTTTATATATTATTTACAAGTTCTTTTATATTATTATTATTGTTATTATGGCCAGAAGCCATACACATTTGATTCTTAAAATTATGACCAGAAGTCATAATGTTTTAATTTATTATAATATGGCCAGAAGCCATATCCATTCTTATTATATAGCCAGAAGCTATATACATTTTTCATCTTTTTATATGGCCAGAAGCTATATATATTTTTATCTTTTATCTTATTGTACAGCCAGAAGTCTTGTACAATTTTTATCCTGAAGATAATAGTTAATTCCTTATCTTGAGATTAAATGGCCCGAAGCCATACATGTTTTAATTTTCTTATCTTGCCTTATGAATTATTTATTGTCTTTATGAATTTACAGTTATTATATTGCATATTTACATTTCATATTTTAATTATTTTCATTTATTTCTTTAATTAGTTTGAATAATGGCAAACATGGCAAAACTTGAAATTATGGCTCTTGATATTACCGGGAAAAATTATTTATCTTGGAAGTTGGATGCGGAAATTCACTTGAATGCCAAAAGTCTGGAAGACACGATTAAAGAAGGGAATAAAGCATCCAACAAAGATAAAGCCAGATCCATGATTTTTCTTCGCCACCACTTACATGAAGATTTAAAAACTGAATATTTGACAGTGATGGACCCACTTGTCCTTTGGAACAATTTGAAAGAAAGATATGATCACCAGAAGATGGTCATTCTTCCAAAAGCTCATTTTGATTGGATGCATTTACGCTTGCAAGATTTTAAATCTATAAGCGAATATAACTCAGCTATGTTCAGAATTACTTCTAAATTGAAATTCTGTGGAGAAAATGTTACTGATGATGATATGTTAGAAAAGACATTCTCCACATTCCATGCATCCAATTTGCTCCTGCAGCAGCAATATCGTGAAAAAGGTTTCAAGAAATATTCTGAGTTAATTTCTTGTCTCCTTGTGGCTGAACAAAATAATGAGCTTTTGTTGAAAAATCATGAATCCCGTCCAACAGGCTCAACTCCATTCCCTGAAGTGAATGTGGTAACAAATGAATTTTATTGTGGCCGTGGACGTGGACAAGGACAAGGACGTGGACGTGGACGTGGCTACAGCCGTGGGCGTGGCCGTGGTCGATATCATGGAGGTTCAAATTCCTACCAGAAGTGGGAAAAGACTGATAAGAACCAAAAAGGGGAAAGCAGTAGGCATAACAAATATGCTGATAATCTATGCTATCGATGTGATGGCAAGGGCCATTGGTCTCGTACCTGTCGTACACCAAGGCACCTAGTTGATCTTTACCAAGAATCAATTAAAAATACTGGTAAAAGATCAAATGTTGAAGTTAATCATGTTGATCAGGGCGAGAATTCTGAGTATGGCGATATAAATAATAACTATTTGGATGTTGCAGATTTCTTAATATAATTTGAAATGTTATATTTATTTAAAGTTGTTTCTATCATATGTATTAATTTTATTTATGTTTTTATGAAGAATGAATCCTATTGGCATCAATCCTGAAGATTTATGTCTCGTTGATAGTGCAACAACCCACACCATACTCAGACATGATAAATATTTTTCTTCCTTGGTAATACGAGAAGCCAATGTTCAGACTATATCTGGTAGTATAAATTTAATTGAAGGCTCCGGAAGAGCTAGTATTTTGTTACCTGAAGGAATAAAATTATGCATTGATAATGCATTTTATTCTACCAAGTCTAAAAGAAACTTACTGAGTTTCAAAGATATCCGCAGAAATGGATATCATTTAGAAACAACAACTAAAAATAATAAGGAATATCTTGTCATTACAAATATAGTTGCTGGTAGAAAATGCATATTAGAAAGTTTTCCTATTTTTTCTTCTGGTTTGTATTACACATGTATAAGTACAATTGAAACACATACTATTGAGAACCAGAAGTTCAATAATGCAAACCAGCAGTTTGATAATACAGACCAGAAGTTTACCAATTCAAACCAGCAGTTTGATAATGTAAACCAGAAGTTTACTAATAAATTTAATGTTTGGCATGATTGGTTAGGCCATCCCGGTTCAATCATGATGCGACAAATAATTAGGAATTCATGTGGACATACCCTGAAGTGTAAACAAACACCACAATCCCATGATTTTTCATGTGCTGCATGTTTTAAGGGAAAGTTAATTATTCGCCCCTCACCAAGCAAAGTAGAAAGTGAGTCTCTCACATTTCTAGAACGGATACAGGGAGATATTTGTGGGTCAATACACCCACCATGCGGACCATTTAGGTACTATATGGTTTTAATTGATGCATCAACTAAATGGTCGCATGTTTGTTTATCATCTTCTCGCAACCTGGCGTTTGCGAGATTACTTGCTCAATTGATTAGATTAAGAGCACATTACCCTGATTATCCTATCAAGAAAATACGTCTTGATAATGCTGGTGAATTTACATCACAAGCTTTTAATGAATATTGTATGTCCCTTGGAATTGATGTTGAACATCCTGTAGCTTATGTTCATACGCAAAATGGACTTGCAGAATCATTGGTTAAAAGGTTGCAATTAATTGCAAGACCTTTACTTATGAAATCTAATCTACCAATTTCTGCTTGGGGCCATGCCATTTTGCATGCAGCAATGTTAATTCGCATTAGGTCAACAAGTTATTTAAAGGTTTCTCCCTTACAAATGATTTTTGGTCAGGAACCTAATATTTCCCATATAAGAATTTTTGGGTGTGCGGTATATGTGCCTGTAGCACTATCACAACGCACCAAGATGGGCCCTCAAAGAAAGATGGGAATATATGTTGGGTATGAATCTTCATCAATTATAAAATGGTTAGAACCATTCACAGGAGATTTATTTACGGCACGATTTGCCGATTGTCATTTTGATGAATCATTTTTTCAAACATTAGGGGGAGAAAACAAGCAGCTGGGTAAAGAAATTAGTTGGAATGAATTATCATTGGCTCATTTTGATCCTCGTACAAAACAATGTGAACTTGAAGTTCAAAAGATAATTCATTTACAGAATTTAGCTAATTAAATGCCAGAAGCATTTACTGACCTAAAGAAAGTGACAAAGTCACATATCCCAGCTGCTAATGCTCCTATTAAAATTGATGTCCCTGAAGGACAACCTGCTATGAATGAATCCAAAGCACGCCTGAAGCGTGGCAGACCCATCGGTTCCAAAGATAAAAATCCTCGAAAAAGAAAAGGAGCAAATAATATAGATGGTCAGGTTGAGGATAATGAAGAAAAATTAGTAGCTCCAGAAGAGCCATCTCCAGAAGAGAACATTGTAGTCCCAGAAGAGACCCAGGTACCTGATATATGTGAAAATAATGAGATCTCAATAAATTATGTTATGAATGGAATCCGATGGGATAGAAAAGAAGTCAATGTTGATGATATCTTTGCTTATCATATAGCATATGATGTAATGAATGATAATGAGGATCATGAGCCAAAATCCATTAGTGAGAGCCAACAAAGAAAAGATTGGCCCCTATGGAAAGATGCCATTAATGCAGAATTAAAATCATTGACAAAACGAAAAGTATTTGGACCTGTAGTCCTTACACCTGAAGATGTAAAACCAGTTGGATGCAAATGGGTCTTTGTACGAAAAGAAATGAAAAGGGTAAAATAACTAGATATAAGGCACGTCTAGTAGCCCAAGGTTTTACACAAAGACCTGGCATTGATTTTGAAGAAACGTATTCACCAGTAGTGGATGCGACTACTTTTCGTTATTTAATCAGTCTAGCAGTAGATGCAGGATTTGATTTACATCTAATGAATGTTGTGACTGCCTATTTATATGAATCACTTGATAGTGATATTTATATGAAAGTCCCTGAAGGATTTAAGATGCTAGAAGCATCCAATTTAAGTTCTCAAGAACAATACTCAGTTAAGTTAAATAAGTCCCTGTATGGCCTGAAGCAATCAGGGCGCATGTGGTATAATCGCCTTAATGAATATTTGTTGAAAGAAGGATACAAAAATGATCCGATATACCCATACATCTTTATGAAAAGATCTAATAGTGAGTTTGCTATAATTGTTGTTTATGTTGATGATATCAACATCATTGGAACTCCTGAAGAGCTCCAAAAGGCAATTAATTGTTTGAAGAAAGAATTTGAGATGAAGGACTTGGGAAGAACAAAATTCTGTCTTGGATTACAGATCGAGTACTTCAAGAAAGGGATCTTTATATATCAAGAAACTTATACAAAGAAGGTCCTAGAGCGATTTTACATGGATAAATCTCATCCATTATGTACTCCAATGGTTGTAAGATCTTTGAAGGTGGATAAAGACTCATTCCGACCCCGAGAAATTAGTGAAAAAGGTGATGAAGAACTACTTGATCCAGAAGTACCATATCTTAGTGCTATTGGAGCACTAATGTATCTTGCTAATCACACACGTCTTGATATATCATTTGCTGTTAATTTATTAGCAAGATATAGTTCTTCACCAACACGAAGGCATTGGAATGGAATAAAGCATGTTCTTCGTTATCTCAGAGGTACTACAAACATGGGGTTATACTACTCAAATGTATCTAAGCATGAACTGGTTGGTTATGCAGATGCCGGATTTTTGTCTGATCCACATAATGGTAAATCACAAACGGGCTATCTATTTACATGTGGAGGTGCAGCTATTTCATGGCGATCTATGAAACAGACTATATCAGCCACATCATCTAATCATGCAGAAATTCTAGCAATACATGAAGCAAATCGAGAATGTATGTGGTTGAGGTCGGTGATACATCATATACGTACAACTTGTCATTTATCTTCCGGCAAAATGATCCCAACAATCCTTTATGAGGATAATACTGCATGTATCGCTCAACTTAAAGAAGGCTATATCAAGGGCGATAGAACGAAGCATATTTCACCAAAATTCTTCTTTACTCGCGACCTTCAAAAGGATGGTGAAATAGATATCCAGCAAATCAGTTCAAGTGAAAATCTAGCATATTTATTCACCAAGTCATTCCCAGGTACAATCTTTGAAAAACTTGTTCATGATATTGGTCTTCGGAGATTCAAAGATTTCAACTAATATTATCAAGAGGGGGAGTCGATACACGCTGTACTCTTTTTCCCTTATCTAGGTTTTGTCCCACTGGGTTTTCCTAGAAAGGTTTTTAATGAGGCAGCACTCGACGGTGTATCAATGAATGATGTACTCTTTTATTTGGCTAGGTTTTTATCCCACTGGGTTTTTCCTAGTTAAAGTTTTTAATGAGGCACATTCATAATGGACATCCAACGGGGAGTGTTATGAATATTAAATATGTGGATGTCCATTGACTCATATTAATCTTCCAGTCAACTTGACATAAAGAAGAAAAGAAGACATGACACAAAGCAAAAGCAAAAGAAGACAAGGACATAAAGAAGATATAAAGTAACCATGGTCATGTAACCAGAGTTAAATATAACCATGGTCAGGCAACCAGGGTTAGATTTCTGACTCTATATAAAGGGCTGTAATCGATTGTTTCAGTTGAACTGAATGAGAACTTCTCTCTAACTTCTCTCTAGAAATTCTATAATCCTTTCTCTGGATTCTATCAATCTTCTCTCTTATCACATATACTTTTATAACATTTTTCTAATTTTTCAAATATTATCTTCTCTATTCTCTTTGCTCTATGACACTATCCGTCCCAGACTTCTTCCTCCCTATTTAGTTCGCTACACCGTTCTCAACCTCTTCCTACCGTTCATCCTTTGTTCCTTCGGTTATTCCATCGATCTATGCTTTTTCCTCCTCCTTTCACATCTTTGATTTGCCAATCTTATGCTGGATATGCTTCTAGGTTCTCGCTTGCTATTGATTTGTTGGTCACGTGTGGAAGAAGTTACAGTGAAAACTGAAAACCATCGTCTTGAGTTGCTCTTTGTTTTTGTTTAATTAATTGAGATTTGACTTCTCTCGAGTAAGGAGAGCACTCTTTTTTTGTTAAAAAAAATATATATATCAATCACTCGGAAGTGTCTAACACCCAGCCCTCTGAGATACTTTCTAATAGATATTGGGTATCAGTAAAAAAATATTTCAGGGTGCTAAAAATTAATTCAAGATATTAAATGTTACTAAAAAAAATATTCTAGAGTGTCATGTGCTCTTTTATTTTTATTTTTTAAAAAAAGTGCCCCCTTGCATTATTTACTCTAAGGGCAAAGAATGGGGTCTAACGGGAAAAAAAATAGAAGTCAGATCCCATTAATTGAGGGTGATTAAAAACACTTCTAAAAAATTAAAACAAACAAATATAAGATTATATATTGTTAAGACTAGTTCCCAAATTCAATGTACCCAATCTGGCCTTGCTCAACCCTGGGCTCCTTTTGGAATAGATCAGATCATGGGTTGCTTAATCTAGGGCAGGCTCTAGTTCGGTTTGGTTTGTTCGTTATGCAACCCTTCTATTTTGTGTAACATTTGATAGGATAGAAATTAAACTTCTTAGAAAAAAGTACTTTCTATATAAAAATATAATGGAAGTTGTTAATATTTATGGATTATTTAGGGTTTAGGGTTAATATGTGAATTATATTACTAACAAGAGTTAGTCTAGTTGATAAGGGGGTTAGCTCTTGACCACAAGGTTATGGATTCAAACTCCACCGATGTGAGGACTTTATTGGTGGGCGATCTGTAAGTGTTCTTTGAGCCTGAAGGCATGCCCTGACTCAGGTGAGCCATCGGGACCCAACTCACCTAAATTATTGTTATAAAAAAAATGTTATTTATATCAATTCTTGATAAATAAGTACCTTTGCTATTTAAATAAATTAGATAGATTAAATATGCTTCTTTGTACAATCAACGAAGTAAGACGAGATTGCAATGTTTATTACTACCCCGATGGTTAATGTAAAATCTAGTTTGTAATGCACGAACTAAATCACTAGATGCAAATACCTTATTTTAATCGGGGCCAACTCAAAAATAAAAAAAAATGAAAAAAAAAATATTCCTTAATCCTAACACATCTAAATTAATAAACAAATGACATTGTTGGCCATTGGATTGTAATTAAAATTTGAAAAATGATCATCATTAATGATGACTGTCTTGAACTTGAGGTTTTGTAGTAACTGCAAACAAATTTCAAAATAATTCATCTCATTGATGTTATTTGATATTCGAATTAGAAAATTTAGTGTGAAGTCGTTGTGGAAGAAAAAAAATAGAAATTAAAAAATATAAAAAAATATCTTTCATTCATAGGTTTAAATTAGTAAATTGCTGGTAGGAAAAATATATATAAAAACAACTGAAAATTAAAAATAAAAAAATATCTCTCATTTATATTGATAGGTTTAAATTAGGAAATTATTTGTGGAAAGAAAATTTAAAAAAAAAAAACAATCTCTCATTGATGGTGATTAGGTCAAGTTAGGAAGTTTTGTTAATAGAAAATACCAAAAAAAAAAAATCTCCCATTAATGGTGATTGGGTCAAGTTAAGTAGTTTTATTAACATAAAACACAAAAAAAATTCAAAAAATGATAATTTTAAAAAAAGGAGTATTTATGAAGAAAACTTACATTGAGACTATAAATAGAGGGCAAGGGTTGAAGCAAGATACACAAAAAATTAGGTGAGCAAAGACACAAAAAAATGAGGAGAGCAAAGGCACAGGAAAATAGGGAGAGAAAAGAGGTAATGAATGATTAGAGGTGTCTAAAAATAAGAGTGAATTATGATTGTGTTCATTTTTTATCTTCTTCTTCTTCATACCTAAAGAAAACCTATGCTCTTATGGTTGTTGTCACATATGTGATGCTTCAACACCAATGACTAAAGGAAAGAATCTAATATGTTGAGGATTAATTTATTTTCTTATTATTTTTTATTTTCCTTCCCTCTTCTATTTTCCTTTTCTTATCTTTTTTTAAAAACCCAAGGAAAGCCTATTCTTTTGTGATGATTATCACATATGCAAGCTTAAGCATCAATGACTAGAGAGTGAATCCAATATGAAATTTGGATTTATTTGTTTTTTTATTATTCTTCATTTTCTTTCTTTTCTATTTTTATTGTTTCGTCTTTGTACCCAGGGACAACATATGCTCTTGTGATTGTTGTCACCTCTATGAGCCACGATACTAATTGCTAGAGGGTGCAATCCAATATAATTTGGATTATTTTATCTTATTTTTCTTTTCTTTTCTTTTTCTCCTTATATCTTTCCTCTCTATTCTTTTTTCTCTTTTCATTATTTTTTCTATTTAATCTTTTTTGTCACATGTGATTAAACCACCCGTACCCTTTTCTTTTTATTTCTTTCATTCCACCACCCCAACAATATTTATGCTGCTTTCTTCTTGTTGATATTGTGAGAATATGCCTAATGATATTTGTGTGTTACTTGGACCATAAAGAAGGTACGCATCCTTCATTGATTGACTTGACATGTGATGATTTGCTTCCACTATTTATTTTTACTGTTTGGATGTGTACTACCTATTTGTTATTTTTATATTTCCCTCTAACATAAGTTTTTTTTTTATAAAAAGGAGAAAGAAAAAATGCTTGCGACCCATTTTCGTAAATGAAAATAATAAAGAAGAAAGCTTATCTTTTATCAAAATAAATGATATTGATTTTAAAAGGGATTTCTATCTTATGAGATTTTTAGAGCCTCCTCAGATAAAAATCGATTATTCTTCTGTGTGAGATTATGGGAATTTCCTGAGGAAGTTTAATCCAAGAGCCTTCCAAAAACCTTTCTTTTATTCAATAAAAATAGAAGAGTTGTTTTTATAAAATAAAAAATACCAAACAAATAAAAAAAATTATTTTCTCAAATAAATTAAAGGAACTTTTTCCTTAAAGAACACAAAGAAAGTGACACGCATTTTTATCCCGAACTACGTGGGTTTTGATTCCTCTAAAGAGTACTTAGGTCTTAGGTCATCTTCCCTGGTCAAGTCTAACTTTGTAAATAAATATATTTCTTCCTTACCTTTCTTTTGTAAATAAACAATCTTTTTATTAGTTTCACTTTATTTCTTTTTGTAAATATTATTTTTTATCTCTTTTTGGGTAACTATAATAAAATTAAAGGCCATATCATTATTAAATAATTGATTTAGGGTAACCATTCTTATGAATGAGTGCTGTGGGGTGCCTAACACCCTCCCTACGCACAATCAACTTCCAAACCCTATCTATTTTTTTTTCAAAAAAAGGTTTCCAAAATCATTATTTTTCAAAATTTTAGCAGCATCTCCATATTTTTCAAATTTTAGACTCTACACTAGAGGTAGAACTTTTTAATCAGGTAATTTGTTATGAGTTTTTATTTTCTAATATTATATGGCAGAATTATTTATTGGGAGTTTTAGAATAGATGACCCATTGAGAATAATATTTACAATAAAGTTTCATAAAAATTATAATTATTTAAAAAAACCAAATATTAAAATATAAATTTTAAAATGTGAAATTATCCATGTCCACTCATGGAATATAGGATATTAGGAGGTATGGTTATAGGTAATTTAGCTTTTTCAAAGTTGTATTTTAATATTTAGTCTTTTTAAATAATTATAGTTTTTACGGTCTTCTATTATAAGTATTATTTCTTACATGCCGTTAATTCTAATTCTTCCTTTTTATTTTTGGAACTTGGTATAAATATATGAAATAATATATAATTAAGAAAACGATGACAATTGATCAAGGTTATCTGACCCGAACCGGTCAACCTGGGCACTAAAACCGGTTCGGGTCAAATTTTTTTAATTTTTTTAAAATTTTTTCTTTAAAATTTTATGCTATAAGCTTAAAATATTCAATTTCTCACCGGTTTGATCCCGGTTTAGCTTCGGTTTGACTCCATTCTAACCCACTAACCCTTGACCCAATAACCTAACTAATTTACTGAACGATCCGAATTTAATTACCTTACAATCGATAGCCAAGTCCGTTTCTCTCACAAGTATAGAGAAGGGAATGCAATGGTATATTAGCTTGTGAATTTTAGCTTTAGGGGGAGGGCAGTGTAGGTGTTTCTTAGGCCACTGGGTGGTCTTTTCAAGTTAACTAGCAGAGAATCCGCGTCATACGCAATGGTTCATTATATAAGTAAGGTACTGAAAATCTAAACGGATATTTAACCGGTCGAGATATTGGGTCAACGATCAGTGGTTCATATTGGGGTCAATCCCGGGGTTAAATCGGGAGTCAAACCGGGGTTAATTAAAAAAAATTATATAATTTAAATGTTCATGTATACCATTTAAAAAACTATATAAGAGTTTTTTTTTCTAACCAATAATCAAATATAACCTCATGAACCTAATACCCACAAAAGTATCATTAAGTATATAAGGATTTTACTCCAACCAGTGCAAAACAGCAAAAATATTCCACAATACTTTTAAAATTCCTTACAAATCAAAAAATTTCAAAGAAATAATTTTAAAAAAAGACAAAATGATGTCATTTGGGATATAAAAAATTTTAAGAAATAAAAAAAGGGGCAAACCGGTTCACCACGGGTCACCCCGGGTTACCCCGGTTCACCCCGAGTTGGACCGGCTCAAACCGGGTCAGTTAGACTCTGGTTTTTTTACCTCAACCGGATCGGTCCGGCAACCGGTTCACCGGTTTCCGGTCTGAACCGGACGGTCTGGTCCAGTTTTTAATACATTGTATATAAGTTGTTTAAGTTTTTACAAGAAAATAAATATAGTAATAATTTAAAAAAAATAAAGAAAAACTTAAAGATCAAATGTATGTGTAAAAAATATCAGTTCTATATCAGGAAATTCTCAAGAGGGAAACGTCCAAAAATAGTTTTAATATTTAATATTATTAATTGAAACTTACAACTATTTTAATTCCCTCTCAACCTTCATAAATCATATGTAATACAATTACATATGATTATTATTCTATTAGCTTTCCTTAGACCCTGAACTTCAACATTCAATATTGATGAAAGAAATAAAACATTTTTAGTAGATATTACCCCTCTTAGAATAGAGTTAAAGGCCAAAAAAAAACAAAACATATATTAATTTACAGAATGTCTTTTGGGTTGCCTATGTTAGGAATCGATGGAATATTATGAGAGGAATCACAACAGTTCTATAAAATCAATTCTTCTCCACCTAAAATGGAAAATAAATAAATTATTTGCTAAATAAAATCAAACCAAACCAAATTCAAAATATCTAGATGCAAGGGATTATGATACTACCCATGCAACAAAACGAAACCTTTGTGAAGACGTGCCCATTGTTTTTTGGTTTGCACTTGCCATTCCCATTTTGATTCTCATTTAGTCTGTACTTTCTTTTTAAGCACTTCAATAGGTATAATTTGGTTTCACCATTTCGACGACTTCTTTTCCTTGAAAAAAGAAAAGAACCAACTCTACGTTGGAAAGGAAATTCGGTAATGACATAAGATTGAAGAGGGATGATAAAGAAGAATAGGAGAAGGAGGAGATAGTGGAGGGAGGGAGGGAGACAAAACTATATGCTAGAAAGAGACTGATTCATATATTTAAATATGTTGAAGAGATAGTATCCACACCCGACTTTTATGATCGCCGATAGAAGCACGCCCCCATTTTTCACAAGTTAACGTTACAAAATCCACATTGAGGTAATACTTAATGTAATATATTAAATATGTTATTTTAGGAGATATTTTAGAATATTATCAAATTTGACAAAAATTTCGGGATTATGGTATTATATGAATATAGTAAATATTAATTTAAATGTTTTAACTAATTAAGTACAAAATTTTAATTCAAAATATATAAAAGGAAAAATTAAAATGAAGGACCTAGAACAGATAATATTTACTGGGAAGTACCGTAAAAGTTGTAATTATTTATAAAGACAAATTAATAAAGTAAAAATTTAAAAATACCAAATTGCTCCTATTCAAACCTCCTATATTTTCTCCCTCATTATCTGTTTAATAATAATATGAATTTCTAAATTTAATTAAATTAAACACAATTTCTCTCATTTTTACCCCTTATTTTATGTAGATGTTCATAGAAAAAAAAATAACACAACATCTTTCATTTTGTCAAAATTATAATTATAATTTTAAAATTGTCACAAACGTTACTCAAAATAAAAGATTATATGATTTTAGAAAATCAAAATTTTTTTTATAATTTATTATATACGTTAAAGAAAGGGAAAATCCCTAAAAAAGCACCTGGAAATCATGAAAAGACAGATAGACGCTTTGAATTTTTGAAATCCTACAGAGATGCTTTGTGACTGATCAAGAATTTATAAATTCAGAGTAAACTACCAATTTGCCCTTACTTATTTTTTTATTAAAATAATAATTACCTCGCCGGCCCGCAAGGGCTCCGCCAAGGAATATTCCGAGACATTGGGAAAAATTCCCAAAGTGGTGGGGGTGGGGGTTCAAACCCCCCACCACTTTCGTGCACAAAAAGTGCATGACAACTGGGCTAGCCAAGCCCTTTGATAAGCCAAACAACAAGTTCAGATAAGGAATTGACAAGTTGATAAAAGAAATTAACAAGTTCATATAAGGATTTCACAACTATCATTTTTAAGCAAAAAATTCACCTACTCTCTCAAACCATTCACTAGTTTAGATAAGGAATTCCCGAGTTCATATGTGTAATTAACAAATTGAGATAAGGATTTCACAACTTTTGTTTCAACAAAAAATTCACTTTGGCTCTCAGGCCATTCACAAGTTTAGATGAAGAATTCCCGCCTTCAAATAATAAATTAATAACTTGAGATAATGAATTCACAACTTTTGTTTAAGTAAAAGATTCACTTGCGCTTTCAGGCCATTAACAAGTTTAGATACAGGATTACCAAGTTTAGATAAAGAAATGACAAGTTGAGATAAAGAATTCGCAACCTTGTCTGAGTTTGTGAATTCCTTATCGCAACTTGTCATTTATTTATCTAAACTTGGTAATCCTATAACTAACCTTGTGAGTGGTTTGAGAGCACAAGTGAATCTTTTACTTAAGTAAAGTTGTGAATTCCTTATCGTAACTTGTCAATTTCTTATTTGAACTTGGTAATTCTGTATCTAAATTTGTGAATGGCCTGAGAACACAAGTGAATCTTTTACTTAAATAAAAGTTATGAATTCGTTATATATATATTTAAATAATTTTTAAATTGACAAGGTCATGTTCAACATGAGTGTCATCTTCCTGGGTTGATGGCAAAGGATAAAAAATCAACCCTTTCGTTTATAAAACTACTATCTTCTGTCCTAAATATATGATAAAGTTTGTAGTACAATTTACACTACAAACTTTGTCCTATATTTAGGACCGGGAGGAGTATAAACTACAAATAATATGACTCATTTTTCATAAGGAAAATCATATATAAAGATAGTTGAATTACCCAAATCTTAATTTAGGTCACTGAACCCAACAAATTATATATCAGGTTATCCGTCGTGGATTTCAAATTTGGGTCACATTACCCTCATATCATTTAATTATTAAAACTGCAAAATTGAAAGCATAACTTAAGGGTAATTCAACCTTCTTTGTAATGTGAAGGAAGCAACTGATAGGTGAGAGAAGGAACAGAGAAAACAAAAAAGAGTATCAAGAAGTTGAAGAGATGAAATTGAAGAGATTATGGGAATGCCAGTGATAATTATTCCCAGATTTAAGTCAAATTGCCTCTTAAATTGGAGAGATTCTAGTAGAGCTGAGTTATTCCTAGAATCATCTCGAAAACTTTCATTAGAGCTACAAGAGTGGCAGAATTTTCTTGATCTTCTAGGTGACATGAAACTCAGGCATAATTATTGTTGGCCTAAAAAAACTCAGGTATAATTACTGCTATGATACGTTTTGAAAATAAGTACAAATATGCAATGAAAAATGCCACAAACTTGTAATAATCTTATATAATACAAAACCATATTCTGAAATTCTCAAACGCATCGCCAGCTCATTTGGGTTCCATTTTGCGAAAATGAATTCTCAAATGAATTGAAAAAAGTATAAATATATGGAAGAAATTCTCGTGATGGCCGTTTTAAAAAAAGACGGAAACACTGTATTTTTATGCTATGCATGAACTATGAAGTGTGAAGTATAAACATAAAACTTGTTCCGTTTTGATTTTGCTTTTTTAATAATTAAGGGATATGTAGATAATTTAACCTAAATTTTAAATTTTTAATTATGACACACATAACCTGATTTATATGAGATTTTCCCTTTTTAATAACCTCATGATATTCACGTGAACATGTTATAAATTTTAAATTAATATATCGACAACATATCAATTTTTTTAATATATTATGATGTTTCAATTTTTCACACAATCTAATAACGTTTTATTTTTGTCATTTGAGCCTGCACAACTTATACTGGTAAAATATGAAATGCGTTTTTTTTTTATAAAGTTTTTTCCTTGATTTATATAAATTATATAAATCAAGGAAAAAACTTAATGATATAAATGTGTCAATGTTTATATCAATAATTAAATGATATAATGATGATATGATTATGTAGATGTTAGTTGAAGTTAAAAAAATGAGTAAAATACTCTAATCACCTCTCTATTTTGCCTTAATTATATAGACATCTCCTCTATTTTGAAAATCCATATTTACTTTCCTTAAAATTAAAATATATATTACACAAACTTTCCTTATATTTTGAGATTCTATTTCCATCCACTCAAACTGTTAATTGATCATTAAATTTGACTTTTGGATTTTTGTTTTGCTAAAATGCCCCTCTTTAACATTAGAATTATTTAAACATATATATGGGAAAAAATTTTATACCACCAAAATTTTAATTCTAATAGATTTTTAAACTTTCTAATATGTTAAAAATATATTAATTTTGAGATTATAAAATTTATAATTTTTATTTTTCACTATACTTATTGAAAATTTATTTATTTTTAGTTTCTGACTAAAAATATATATCAAATACAATTATTTATGTCAAATATAATAAACTATATAGGTTTGAGAGATTATATAAGTCATTCTAATTTATAATTTCATATTTTTTTCGACAAACATTTAAAAAACTTACTCAAATTTTTAAAATTTTATAATATTTAAAAGTTATCAATTAAAATTTGGGATTTCGTAGGTAAATTATTAAATAAATATTATTATTTTTATATAAATTTAATATAATTAAAAATATATTTTTATAATTTTTTGGAATATTCTTAATAGAGTTAACGGTTTGGATTTAAGTGTATGTTTTTAAAATAGAGGGAAAATCTGTATAATTAAAGTAAAACACAAGGATGGTTAGAGTATTTTATTCTAAAAAAAAATTATGATTTGGTGGTTGTAATTTTTCTGAAAAATAGAATTCAAATTACTTTTAAAATAGAATGTGGGAGATATTGAAGGAGATAATGTAGGAAGTTTAATTAGAGGAATTTTAGTATTTGTAAATTTATATTTTAATAATTGATCTTTCTAAATAATTACAACTTTTACGGTTTTGCACAATAAATGTTATTCTCTCTAGATCATTCTTTCTAATTTTCCCCATATAAAACGTATTTCAGATATGATATTATCACTTAAATCAAATATATAAATATATAAAATATAAAACCCGTTAGTGGGAGTAGTGGAATTGTTACCCATATATTGAAAGTTATTTCTTTAAATTAATTATTTTAGGAGATATTTTAGGATATTATCAAATTTGTCAAATAATTCATTTTGGCATTATGGTATTATACCAATATAGTAAATATTAATTTAAAAATTTTTAAATAATTAAGTATAGAATTTTAATTCAAAATATGTAAAATATATTTTAGTTATGATGTTATTATTTAAATCAAAATATATAAATATATAAAATAAAAAAATCAAAAGGCAATTACTAAATTCTCCATGGTTTTTTTATAATTTAAAGTAATATAAATAAATGTTTACAATATTTAAAATAATATAAAAAATATTTTATTAAACTATTTAGAATGCCGTGAGTGAAAGAATTGGGGTTGTTTCACATATATTAGAAATTATTTATGATGTTAAAATATATAAAATAAAATATAAAAATAAAGAATAAACTATGTGAAATGCTTACATGGTAGCATGAGGGTGGTTCAAACCACTCTTTTTATATGGTAAAGAGATATGAAAGGCACGAATTCAAGTGCTAGCACAATGGCTTTTAAAAATAACCAAAAAAAATAAAAAAAGGGGAATTTATAATAAGCTTAAATAATAATAAAATACAAGATAAAATAACAACAAAATATATAATAAGTAAATAATAGGATTTGAGTTATATAAACAAGAAAAAAAAACCATAAACAATATTGCATAATTAAATACCATAACAATATATATTTTTTCAATATTACATTTCATTTGTAATGGGAACTATAAAATATACAAACACAAAATTTGCCATAAAATTTGTTAGATATTTTAGATTTGAGATTTTTTGTAATGTGTTTTTTAAATTTAACTAAATATCATTATTTTAATTACATAAAATGCATTAATTTATCAACATGAATCACGGGAGAGTGACCGGGAAGTTACAAGTAAATACAATGACAATTAATAAAAAAAATTTAAATTCACATAAACATTTAAATTCACATTTTTGCTTTAAAAACAAAAGTGAGGGAGTGCCTCACCAAATACTGTTTAGCCAGAATGCCACTTGGCAGTCTCACAGGAGTCCTACTTTCGGCCTTGCTTTTATAAAAATAAAATAAAAGAAAGGGAATTTTAATAAGCTTAAATAATAATAAAATATAAGATAAAATAACAACAAAATATAGAATAAGTAAATAATAGGATTTAAGTTATATAAACACAAAAAAAAATATAACCATAAATAATATTGCATAATTAAATACCATAACAATAGATATTTTTCCAATGTTACATTCCATTTGTAATGGGAACTATAAAATATATAAACACAAAAGTTGTCGCAAAATTTGTTAGATATTTTAGATTTGAGATTGTTTGTAATGAATTTTTTAAATTTAACTAAATATTTTTATTTTAATTTCATAAAATACATTAATTTATCAACATGAATCATAAGAGAGTGGCCGGGAAGTTAAGTTACAAGCAAATACAATGATAATTGATAAAAAAAAAAATTTAAATTCACATAAACATTTAAATTCACATTTTTGATTTAAAAATAAAAGTGAGGAAGTGCCTCACCAAATACCGTTTAGCTAGGATGTCACTTGACAGTGTCACAGAAATCCTACTTTTGACCCTGCTTTTATATATTAAAGATTCTTTTTGTGATTCAGGGGGTGTTTCTATCCCATGTTTTTGTGTAATGAGTGATTGAGGACTACAAGCATTTGCCCGAATTTGAAATTAAAAAAAAAACAATGGTGGCAACAAAATTATGGGGGGCAAAAACAGGTTAGGTTTTGGTGGGAATAAGCCTAAACCAATGCGGAACCATTATGGTCCATTTTTGTACTCCGGTAAAAATTATAAAATTTTTGCTGCAAACCTTTGTACAATTATATTTGTTTAGGGAAAAAAATAAAATTTTAATATAAATCTATATTGTTATTAAGAAAATAAGACTATAACAGGCTAAGCCCATAGGTGGCCAAACCATTTTATTTTCAATAATTTTCCAGGCTCTTATCAAATCACATAAAATTAAAGAAAACTCAAATATTTTACGGGGGCCAGTGATATGACCAATTTCATTAGAGTCAAATTTTGTTGGGAATAATTTGGTTTAGAATGGTAGAATTATGCAGGGAAATATATAAGTGTCATGAGAACATTTGAAAATTATGTTGGGAACTCTCGGTAACCGCAGAGTGGCTCAGTGGCCCTGGCTAAGGGTCTTCGGCTCACTATGCTGGCTCATATGGAAAAATAGATGCAAGAGAACATTTGAAGGAACTTGGGATCAACCTCGACAGCTGATGCACAGAGGATTGCATTTTCTCCATGAAGGCATAGAAGAAGGACGACTTAAGCACACGATCCTGAGAGTCCCAGACAGAGAATCGGATCAGTGGATTGCTCCCCCAAACGGCTACGTACGGATTGACGTGGATGTGGCATTTGACGAGCATCACCACTCTGCAGTAGGAGGAGTTGTTCGTGACAGCTCTGGAGTTTGGATTTGCGGATTTCAGAAGAACACAGGTTTCTCTCTTGGTTCAACAGACTCGGAGATCCAGGCTATCAAGATCGGTCTCCAAGTTTGCCAGTCCATGAATTTCACTAAGGTGAAGCTACACACTGACTCGGCCGAGGCACTTCATTTACTATTTCATGGCGGTGGTTCACATCATCCTCTGCACGACGAGCTAGAGGAAACAAGAGATTTAATCTACAGGAATTGGGATTTAGCGATTCATCACTAACAGGGAATGTATTGTATGTGCAGACCTTCTGGCAAAAGAGGCTCTACATTCAAACAATGACCTGACTCTATTGCAAAATCTCCCAGGTTTTTGTTTGATCCAAATTTTAGCTGACTTAAGCTAATATTTGGATTCTGTCTAGTTCTCTTTGGTTCTATGTGGGTTTTTATATGAGTCAAGCCGTGACTCTCAAGGGAACGACTCCCTTGTCATTGTAATACAAAAAAAAATATATAAGTGTCATGAATTTGTGATTTGAGCGAACTTTAAGCGTCTGTTTGATTTGAGGGGAATGGAGGAAATGGGATGGATTTTGCTCCCCTCCCCTTATCTGGCAACATAACATTTTTAGGAGGGGAGGGAAAATCCCTCATAACATTGGGGTTGTTTTTTTTTTTTGAAAAACAGTATTCAATATTCTGATATATTTTCTTAGTACCAATCAGTTTCCTAAAATTATTTTTCAAGATTCTAAAATAATTTTTCAGTATTATCCAGTATCTTGATGCATTTTAAAAAACACCATTCAAAATCCTAAAGTATTTTTTTAGTACCATTCAGTTCTCTAAAATAATTTTTCAGTAATATCCAGTGTCTTGAAGTATTTTTTTAGTGTTAGTCAGTACTCTGAAATATTTTTGGAGTACTTGAACTAATTTTTAGTGCATCCAACATTCTAAAATATTGGACCAAAAATATTTTAGAGTACTGACTAGCAATAAAAAAATACTTTAGGATATTGGATAATACTAAAAAATTATTTTAGGATATTGAAAAAATATTTTAGGGAACTGATTAGTACTGAAAAAATACTTCAGGATGTTGAATAGTGTTTTTCAAAATACTTTAGATTACTGGATAATATTGAAAAAATATTTTAGAGAACTAACTGATACTGAAAAAATACATCAGGATGTTGAATACTGTTTTTCAAAAAAAAAAAAAACCAGCTCCAATGTTTTGAGCCAAAACGGCATAGTTTTATGGGAAAGGATGGCAACGGATAGTAAAGACAGAGGAAAGAAGCCGCTTCCATAAAGAAACAAAAGAAAAAGGGAAAATTGTGAAAAAAGACCTCACCAGCAACTTATTTATCAAATGGGACCTTCCCGTGTCGATCATCTTCCACATGTATAGAATATCTTCCTTGGTGTGCAGATGATCTTCTCTATGTGCAAACTTCTTCCCTATACGTGTGCAGAAATCTTCCCTGCATGTGCAGATATCTTTCCTCCGTGTGCAGATAATCTTCCCAGGTCCCATTTGACAAATAAGTTGCTGGTGAGGTCTTTTTTAACAATTCTCCCAAAACAAAATAAATGAAAAGGGTGGCCGCAGCGGCCGCAGCAGCAACAGTAATAATAATAATAATAACAACAAACTAAAACTTCTTCTTTTTCTTTTTCTTTTTCTTTTTCTTCTATCAATTATTTTCAAAGTCAACTATGCCACATCACCTTTCCCACTTTGCTACATAACTTTCAACATTTGCCACATTTGATCGGCTTATATATTTACTGTTATTATATTTACTATTATAAATTTAAAATTATTATTTTTACTATTTAGAATCAAAATAAATTTATTAATTCCAACATTTGATTAGCTTACATATTTCTTTGATTAAAGACCAAAAAATATTAAAAACACAATAGAACGATTACATAGAATTGGGCTGCATTACACTGTAGAGATAAACAGATCAAGCAGCCCAGTAGAAAACACAGTAACCCAACAAACGAAAAACACAACCCATTGTATCAAACAAAAAAAAAAAAGAAAGAAAACACACTACACAAACAAGCCCAACAAACAACAAAGCAAGTACATGCAATCCAAACAAAACAACATGCAAGCAAGAGGCCTCGGCTTCAAAGATTGTTTGAAGCCAACAAAAGCAAGCTTCCCGTGACTACCAGCAACGCCAATGCAGAGGGGAAGCGTCGATCACGAACGAGATGGAGGGTATTGCAGCACGTCTCCTGAAGGACATGGCCCACCCAGGTGAACCAACGAGGTTAAAGGCTTCTCGTGGGAAGAGAAAGAAGACCACCGAACATTTCCGGCAGCCAGAAACAGAGCAGTACGAGCAACCACCAACTCCACACGACACATGCAAGAACAAAAGGAAACCAAGCTACAAACCTGCATAAGAACACAAAAGAAGACCATACCAAAGCCAGAGAGAAAGTAGCGAGAAGCCTAAGCAGTAAAAAAATAACCGTGACACTGCCAATTTCATGGTTATTTGAGTGCCGCAGAGTCATGGTGCAATAAGGCGAGTCTTTTGCGAACCCAGATCGAAAGGTAGCAGCGTGAAGATCACAACAAGAACCTGAGAAATCAGGGAAAGGCGAGCCACGACGTCGACAACGTCCACCACGCAAGCTGTGAGCTGGACACTTAAAAGAAGTGTGGAGAGGACTAGTCGGGCTAGAGGCACCCAGAGTAGAGATCTCATCAGCAAATTCAAGGGCCTCCTCTTCGGTGTATCCCTTGATCCTCATGTTAGCAGCGCCTAATCAAGCTCCCTTGGGTAAGAGACTCGAAGCTGAGGAGGAAGGGCACGAAACTGATCGATAAATGAAACCGTGGGTAGCATAACATGCAGAGCGCTTTCGCCAAGTGCAGGATGAACTGATAATTCCACATTTTTAATATATTTGATATATATTTTTGATATAATTGGGAGTTTTTAATGCTAATTTAAAATGATTTTTTTAAGATTTTGTAATATATTAATTGGATCCATCATTTATAGGCTTTAAATTAAAATAGAAGTTTTTAAGTTTACGAGAAAAATAATAATAATTTATATTTTCTGAAATTTAAAAAAAAACAAAATGAAGAATTACTTTATTGTAGTTTTCTTTTTTTTCTTTTTTTCATTTTATTTTGATTTTGTTTATTTTATTATTTGAATAAGGAAATGACGTGTTTTGAGGGTGAAGGATTATTATCAATTGGTTTTGGATTCTTTGACAGGTGATATGGCGTCGTTTTATTGGAAGGAGGAAATTGAAATGAAGACGTGGAGGAATAGAAAAGGAAGCTACGGGTTTTGAGTCAAATATTAAAATTCGGACCGGATCGGTCGGGTTGGCTCGGAAACTGGTGACCCAATCACTTGTCCAGTCCAGTCAAGGGTTTAACTCCGCTTAAAAGCAATATGGGGTGACTCGGCTTAACCCGGAGGGACTCGGAGGAGATCAGGGCAACCCGTCAGTTTGACGGGCTACCCGAGTTATTTTATCCCACCTCTCAAACACCAAAAATCATCATTTTGCTTTCTCGAAATATATAGAAGAAAATGACGTTGCTTCACAAGTTCTCGCCGTTCTGAAACAACAGAAGTTTCTAGTCAAAAAAAAAGAGGAAGAGCTAATAGAAAGAAGAGAGAAGAAGATGGAGAAAGAAGAAGAACTAAGAAGAAAACAAAAGAAAATATCTACTAGAGCCCAGAAAGTCTTATCATCCTTTGACATATTTCATTCTTCATCTTAGTAGAATGTCGGAACCCTCATTGTCTTTGTTTCCCATTCTAAAATCAGATGCGAAAAACTATGCTAGAGATGAGACCTTACATAAAAAATGTTGTACAAGGAGAAGTGAATATATCATCTTGACCATCCATTTGAAATGAGCGGTTGGGATTTCTTTACTTTTTGGTAAGAGTAAATGATCTAACAGTCATATGTCACATCCTTTGCTCCTTTGGTTTCACGCTTTCCAACTCAATTTAATTTCCACTCAAACACATTTTCACCTTTGGCATATCACAAGCAAAATATTATTCAAATAAAGGGTGTAAATCACTGTAGATGGCGATCCATATAAGAGTTTGTAAGTTTGTTTATGCCAGAGAGGATTAAATAATAATATTTTTATAATCATATATAAATATTTTTTATACATTTTAATTAAATTAAAACATTTTAATTAATATTGGTCTGACTCTGAATCAATCCCAATTAAATTCATTAACCCTTAAACCACTGTTTCAACTGATTCTTCGTCCAGTCCGAATTTTAATACTTGGTTTTGACTTGAGGAGGAGGTGCCATTTCTATATAGTTTATCTTCATCATCTATCGGAACCAGAGAGGAGCAGCAGCGAGAGAGGTTGAAGGCTGGACTGGCGAGGTGACCATAGCTACTGTTCATCATCTTCTTCCCTAGGTCCAACGAGAACTAGAATGCCAAAGAAGAGGGAGAGATCATTCTGAATCGCGAGCTGATAGCAGAGAACGGAGATCATGAGCTTCGGTGGTGAGTCTCTTTAATCAGAGCAACATTCGAGCTTCATCGTCTTCTTGGAGCTGAGGGCAGCGGCTAGACGGTGGAAGTCTTCTCTTCTTCTTCATTTCCAGCAGTACTGAACCAGATGGAAGCTCCAGCACCATTATCACCGGAGTGTACTAAGGAGAGGAGCAGCAATCAAACACGATTCCATCTTCTTCTTCATCCAGCTAGACAAGCAAGCTGAATCAGAGAAGAGGCATTTTCACTGTTCAGAAAATATCATCAGTGTTGAAGAAGAGGAAGCTTTTGTGTGTCAATTTCATTGCTCTATATTCTGCTGTGTTATTTTGTCGCTCTTGATTTTCATTATGGCTCTAAACTCTGAATTTGACGCTACTGCGACGACTCTGGTTAAATTCATGTGTGGCTAGTTATTTTTAAAATCTAAAGTAACTATCAACTAATTTAAAGATTTGAGTATATATGAATTAATTAATTGTGGATTGTGTTAATTTTATTTATTTAATCTGTTTTATTTTGTCTGTTTAGCGCTTAATCATCATTAAGCATGGTATCGAGAAATTTAGATTAACCTTGGAAGAGAGATCTTAATTAGACCATAAGATTAAATAACGTGAAATTAGAATTTATTCTAATTTTCCAATAGAATAGGAATGTACCTATTGGATACATATAATCATATTAGAGTGAAATTGAACATTTATTGCCTCTTGAGTAAATTAGTTAGGAAAAACAATTTTAATTTAAGAGAGGGGTATGATTAAATGGAAGATACTTATATCTATTTAAACTCTAGATTAACAAATTAACATTAAATGCTTTTAATTGAATAAATACATGCTCTAAGACTTGAAAAGGGAATTAACTATTTTAGGTTATTTTTATCAATTGAAATCTTTAAATTATTAAATTTGTTTCTTTTACATTTGTTTAAATTATCTTTTAATTTCTTTCTTTGATTTGTTCAATTTAAATAAAAATAAAAATTTTAATACCTAATTATCTATTATCTTAAATATCTTTATACGATCTTAATTTATTATTATATTATTTCAAAACCCCATACACTTACTTGCCTTGTTTAAATTTTAATAGCATCATCAACAAAGAAGAAAATATCACCCAGTGAGATACGAAGGATCATACGACCTGCAACACAGACTCGGAGGAAAACAAAAAGTGATGATGATCCATGTTTCTCAGATGCAGAGCTCTGGTTTGAAGAAGAAGTTCCCAACGCCTTCTTTATATAGCATTCAATTGGCTTGAGGAAAATACTAACGTCCGGATAGAGCAATGAACAATATGCTTAAGAAGACCTCTTGAGAGAGTGAAATTTCTGCCAACAAGCAAAACAGAGCTCCCAATGTCTTGGCATTGTGAGAAGGCAGGAAATGACCAAGGTTGAGAGGTGGAGAGAGCAGGGGATCGACACCGAAGCATTAACGGCAGGAAGAGTTCATCATGAAGCAAACCGCCGACAAATCCAAGTTCCTTACGCACAATTAATACCTTAAAAGTCCGGCAAACCAGTTTATTTCACTTAACAATGGACCTAACAAGATGCGAGCCTGAATGCTTGCGTGGAGAGAGCGAACGAGTAGAAGAAGCGGGGCTGCCAGATGGGCCAAAAGTCGGCTCTGCACAAGCAACCGAGTCTTCAGTTTCATGGGCCTCTGATGGAGCCCAAAGTTTGCAACCCATGTCCAGATTAGCTTATATGTTCACTGTAAGCAACAAAGAGAAGCTTCAAAAGATATATTCGTTTTTTTTGATAAAACAAAAAAAAAATATATTCAAGTTAAGAAGAATATAAAACAAAATTTACAAAAAGAATAAATATGAATTGTATGGTTTATTTATTTATAAAAGGGTTAAAGGTTAATTTTGTCTTGAAGTTTTCATTAAGGGGCAATTTTGCCCAGAAAATTTTGTGGGGGGCAATATTACTCTGAAAGTTTAAAAAAGGAAGTAATTTTACCTGGAAGTTATCTCAGTTAATTTTGACCGTTAGTTGATCCAATATGCTAAGTTAGTAGTCCATATGTCATCGATATCATTTTTGTTAAGGTGCAAATTTGCCCTAAAAGTTTTAAATCTAACTTTGAAAAAAATTGAAGTAGATGACATATGGACTTCCGAAGTAAATTTGTATCTTAACAAAAATGATGTGGATGACATGTAGACTGCTAGCTCAGTATATTTGATAAACTAACACTCAAAATTAATTGAGATAATAGCCAGGATTGGGGCAAAATTGCCCTCAAAACAACTTCCGAGGCAACCACTAACCCCTTTATAAATCAAACAAGGAGGAGAAAGTAAAGGCCCGTTTGGTACACTGGAATTGATTTTGATGGAAATGAAAATTGATATGGATAAGGATATGGAAATGAGGTTTAAAAGTATATTTGACATGTTTAGGAAATGTGATATGATTTTTAGGTGAAAAGACTAAAGTGCCCTTCTCAAACAAAAAAAAAATCTTCCCAAATTTGTAGACTTCAAAATTTTGTTCAACTTGCATTGTTCGAGCATAGATCGACGACCATCCTTCTTCAGTTTTGGGGCAACAATAACAATGGCAGGGTTTGGGTTGCGAGATTTGCAACGTGGAGATCGTGGGTTGCTTGGGTTGATGAAGAAGGCGACGAGATTTGTAGGTGTCGGCGAAGCTCGATGAAGTTGTCAGACTCTTCAATTTGCCAGTTCGTTTGAAGATTGTCGATGATGGGGGAAGGTCATCGGAAGAGGTCACCTCGTCATTGGTGAGTGATAAGAAGTCCCCGGTTGCTGGCTAGTAGAAGCTGTCGGCGAAGCTCGATGAAGCTGGCCTGGCCGATAGTAGGGGTCGGAGCTTGCCTGCAAAGTCGGAGCGTGAGGAGAAAGAAGAGTTAGAGAGTGAGCAGAGGTTGCCATCATCCTTGCCGATGAGTGACAGAGGTCACCGGTGAGTGAGGAAATTGAAGGTAATAAAGGAGGGAAATAGATGGAAATGGCTAGATGGAATTACAAATCTTAGGTATTTTGATGGAATTCATTTGAGTGGAATTAGATCTATTTGGCTTCTACATGGAATTGGAAAATTTTCTAATTCCATCATACTCCCTTCGGTCCTAATTATAGGATAACATTTGGGAGTTGATCTTGATCCTAATTATGGGACAAAGTTCTAATTTTTCTCAATTTATTTCCAAACTACCCCTATTAATACTTTCTCGATAATAATTAAACACAATAATAATTTAATAATACACTTATGTGTTCTGTAAAGTGAGTAATGCTTGTAACTCATTAATGTTACATACACATCAATTCTAATGTTTTTTTTTTATTTTTTTAAATCTTATATAAGGGCATTTTAGAAAATTAAATATGATTAATTAATTTAACTACTATCCTTAATTTATTTAAAATTAAATAACTATATCCTATAATTAAAACCAAAGAGCATACCAAACAAACCTCATCATAAAATTAAAATTGATACCTAATTCTATTTTTGCGACCCCAATTCCATCAAGCAGGTCCTGAGTTCAGTCGGTGATGGTATTTTGAAATTAAAAGTATTCTCTTCATTTACGTGGCATTTGATTGGACGTGGGACGCTATAGACAGGATTCGAACAAAAAAAAAAAAAAAATAAAAAAAAAAAAAATAAAAAACAAAAAAACTCAAATCAAATCAGGCGTACTGCAACTCTTTTCTGCTCCGCTGACCGCTGCAACACGAAAGGAGAGCGGAACGGACGCCTGCGTGAAAAAACGAAACTTGCAGAAGCTCCTTCTTTTTGGAACCCACAAGAGTGTCTCTTCTCAGATCTGATCCAAAATGAATATATTCAGGTTAGCTGGTGATATGACCCATTTGGCCAGCGTCCTCGTCCTCCTCCTCAAGATCCACACCATCAAATCTTGTGCTGGTACGATCTCTCTGCACATTTTTGTTCGAAATTTGCGGGTGTGCTAATTTTGAATTTTTGGTATCTTATCTGTTTCTGGGTTTTGGATAATCTTGAATTAATGGGTAGAATCCATCGATTGCTTGGCAAATTGGATTGAAGAACAGTAGATTTTGAATGATTTTGCTGCGCAGATGTGGATTTGTGATGGATATGTGTAGAGTAATACATCTAGTAGCTGGTAGACATGGAAATCTGAAATTGGGGTAATAAGTACTCGAATTTGATTTAGTTGATATTATAAGATACATGGAAATGGAACAAATTCCTAAGTTAAGTGGTTAGGCATGTGTGAGAAACTCTTTAACTTGGATAATGGTGATTGAATGATGACAACAAGTTGTTCAGTGAAGGCTATGTTAATGCAAAATGGTAAGTAGGACCTGATATGTTAATGCAAACTAACTCGAGGACAGTAGCTGAGGACAAAAAGGTGAAGCACTCCCTTTTTTTTTGGTTTTTGGGAGTAAATCATCTAGGCGGATGGCGCATTTCTCTTGAACTAAACAAAGGGAAGGAATCAAGGAAGTGCTATACTTACCTAAACGTGCTGGCATTTTGATTGTATGAGAAAAACTGTCATTTCTGAGGAATGAAGTATGATGTACACCATAGAGAATCTGTTGAACAGATGCACTTGAATTGGTCAACTTATTGCAGTAGGAAATTTACCATGCACTCAATAAACGTTTCTCAGTTGATTTTTGAGTAAGAGTTGGCAAGGTCCAAAGTTCCATAATTGTAATTTTATTAAAGGCAGATTCAGATGATTATGTAAGAATTTGTTGTTGACTATGAAAGAATGAGAATGAATCGCTGTCCTATTAGATTTATCTAAAATAATTGTCTATCCCCTATTATTGTGTTTTTTCCTAGTTAGGTGGGACTTAAAGATGCGCTCACAATTAGAGGATAGAAAATAAAAATTAATAGTGCAGCCCTCCTTTTTCATTCTGTATGTTGGGTGCATATTTCTGCTTCTGACATGTGACGTATCATATTCTTTTGCAGGTATTTCTTTGAAGACTCAAGAGCTTTATGCTTTTGTATTTGCCACTCGCTACTTGGATATCTTTACTGATTTTATATCTTTATATAACACCTTGATGAAGTTGATATTCTTGGGAAGCTCATTTTCTATTGTATGGTACATAAGGCACCACAAGGTTGTACGTAGGTCATATGACAAAGATCATGACACTTTTCGTCATTTTTACCTTGTATTGCCCTGCTTGCTATTAGCCCTACTTATCAATGAGAAATTCACATTTAAGGAGGTTTGTTTACATCTCTTCTATGTGTTTTCTATTGAACCATTTTCAGTTTTCAAACTACTTTCATTTCCTTCTAACTATTTTTGTGAAGTAATTGTGCATTAAGCTGCCCACTTTTTTTGTCTGATGACATGTACATTGATCAGGTAATGTGGACATTCTCCTTGTATTTGGAAGCTGTTGCCATACTTCCTCAGTTAGTGCTGTTACAGAGAACTAGGAATATTGATAATTTAACAGGACAATATGTATTTCTTCTTGGGTAAGCCTTGATTGGCATTTTCTATTGTAAAATTGTTTGATATATGTATGGGCTCTTGCTTTTGCATTTACCTTGTAATTGGAAGCTTTTATGTTCTGAACATGTTGAAGTGACTGATCAAAGACTTATTCAACTAAATCAACCATTTCACGGGCTAATTCCGTCATAAAACGTCCTTAAAATTGGTTGTGTATGTAAACAAATCATATGTTAATTTTGTTGCTGTTTTTGGTCATTGAAGTCTGCAGCTATCTGCAAAAGTTAATATCTTTCACTAATAACATTGCATTGGATGCGTAATACTACTATCAAAATGGCACTTCTAACCCACTAATCAAAAGGGATCTGCTACCATATTGTTTTGGATTTTAGAGTAAGGGAGTATTACATGGAATTCATTTGTCAGGATTAGTTAGTTGTTACTGGTTAGTAGAATCTGTTAGTGGAAATTACAGTGTTAGGAATTCTTTTAGATGACTTGCATCCCTAGTAATCTATAAACAAAGAATGAGGCAAATGCATGTGTGTATGTGATGAAATACGAACTATGATTTACTATTTCTCTGAACCACGGGGTTTCTTGCCAATCTGCTGATTTAGTGATGCAGTAAGGTGCTAGGGGAAGTCCTTCCATGCATCTTATTTAAGAGTCTTTTGTGGATTTGTTTAGCTAACATGGCCTTTCATTCTGAAATTTGACTGAATGGCTGATTTTGGTTCCCATTTCCACACTACTTGCTCTACTCAAATCATGGGTGGTTTTATTTTATCCATGGGAAACAAACAAAAAATAATAATTTTGAGAGGTCTTATCTGGTTTTGCCATTATATGTTCAGCTACATAGAAATCCAGAGTGGCAGAACTTGAGCAACTCTACTTGTTCTTCATTATCTTTTTCCCCCTCTTAAACTGATCCCAGACATTGTTCACAAGCGCAACATTAATATTATGCACAATCTATGCATTTCAGCGTTTAGAAACTATGAATGATGTTATATGGGCATGTGAGCGCTGCACAAGACACTTGCCATTTAAGGTTATACACTTGAGTTATTTGTTAATATTTGCAAGCTTAAAATGCCTATTTAGCTGCATATTGTTGTTGAAACAAGTTAAGAACTCTACCCAAGAGATACCATCTATAGAATTCTTTTGAGGCATTTTTGAAGTATCTTTTTAATTCCTTTTCATTGAATGTTTGTTATTACATCCTGCAGTTAATTATACGTTCAAATTCTGACAAATTCTCTTAATTTATCTGGTTAAATGCAGTGCGTATAGAGCATTATACATAGTCAATTGGATCTACCGCTACTTTACTGAGCCCCACTATTTCCACTGGATACGTATGATTCTCTCCCTCCCTTTTTTTTCATAATTGCTATGGTTTTAGGCTATGTTGTGAATTAATAAATGTAATTTGTAGCTTGGTACCTGCAGCTTTTATATGATCTGTTTATTATCAATATTGTACCATATGCAAATGTGGATATTTATTTACAGCATCGTTCAATGTTTGTTGTCATTTTTAAAACTTTTACACAAACCTGGTTTTTTGGCAAGACCTTTACTATATTTGTTGAAGGCAATAATAGTACAAGACCCATATTTAAAGATGTCATGCATTAACAGCCTGGTTCAGTGGAACCCATATGGGAATCCCCTAGTGCCTATGATGTTTAGTTTCACATACTGTTATTTTTTATGTTGCAACATCTTTTTTATTGGATATTAGTAAGAAATACTAATAATTAAACTTACAATATGTTAGAAGTCAGAAATATCAGCACCGAATAGCATACCATTATTGACACTCACACACCTCCGTCTATCACGCACCTACCATTGTTTCTGTCTCTCTGTTTTCCGTTTCCTCTTTGTATTTCATTTCCTATAAATATTGTACTCCCGTAGCATTACATATCAATGAAAAACATGAGCTCTTAAGCTCATATGGTATCAGAGCCACGTCCCAAGATGACTGCCGACCAGAAACCGTGAGAGCGAGAGAGAGAAACCGCCGGAAACGGAAAACAGAGGAGGTTCACGACCGGCGAGATCTTCACAACGCCGGCGAGTGAATCATCACCACCCACCCAGGATGAATCAGAAGGCGCCGATCGGCCATTCCTAGGAGTTTGGCGACGTTCTGACCAGCGCGTGAATCACACGCGCCGTCACAATCCCCTGCGCGTGAGATTCACGCGCCGACAGTCACAGCCGCGCGTGAGTCACACGCGCCGCCGTCTGCAACATCTCCGGCGACCATTTTTGAGCTAGAATGGATCCTTCAGCTTTTCATCCCCATTTTGGCTCTTTTCCCACAAGTCCCGGAGTCAATCCATTGGCACTAATGTCCGGCACTGCTTCTGGAACTCAAGATACATCCTCTTCTCATTCCTCCACTACAAGCAAAACGGTGATGACCCCAGAACTTTCCGATAGTCAGATTATGGCTATTAACCATAGGTTTAATGGACGGAATTACCTCCAATGGTCTCAAACCATGTTAAGATATCTTCGTGGCAAGCGAAAAGAGAAGTATATAAATGGAGAAGCATCCCAACCTGCCCCTGATGACACTCATTTTGATACATGGTTTGCTGAGAACAATCAAGTTATGAGTTGGTTGTGCAACTCTATGACTGATGACATCAGTGAAGGATATCTCCTCGCAACTACTACAAAAGAAATTTGGGATGCAACCAGAAGAACTTATTCCTCTCTTGATAATACTGCAGCCTTGATCCACTTGAAGCGCCAACTACGCGATTTAAGACAAGGTACTCTATCTGTCACCGATTACTATAATGCGTTGATCAAACTCTGGCAACAACAGGACTTGTTTGAAGTACATCCATGGAAAAATGTGGAAGATGCTCAATTATACAAGAAAATAGTCGAAGAAGGACGAGTCTATGATTTTCTCCTTGGACTAAATGACTCATTTGAGGAGATACGGGGCAGAATAATGGGCTTAAAGCCTTTACCACATCTCTTTGATGTTGTCAACCATGTGCAGTTTGAAGAAAGCAGAAAGCTCTTGAATCAGGGTAGCTTAGGCCCAATTGAAAGGTCAGCCCTGGCAACAAACCAAGGTAGTTCGAGCTCAATTGAAAGGACAACCTTGGCGGCAAAACGACCACCAGATGAACGAAGAAACAAATGGTGTAATTATTGCAAGAAGAAGGGCCACACAAAAGAAGAGTGCTGGAAGCTTCATGGAAAACCAGGAAGTAACAAACATAGCCATATCTCTGCTATTGAGTCAGAAGCTGAGGATAACCATTCTCTGACTAGAGAGGAACTGCAGATATTCCGCAGGATGCTAGACAGACAAAATAAGTCTAATTCTACACCAGGCATCAACCTTGTACAATCAGGTAACTCTATTATAGCTCTAAATGCTGTACGAGCTAGTGAGAATGCTTGGATTATTGATTCAGGAGCAACTGATCACATGACTGGTAATCGCACACTGTTTTCAACTCTTGAATTAATTCATGAGAATCTTAAAGTCAAAGTTGCCAACGGCCTATACTCTACAGTTGAAGGAATTGGCACAGTCATTCTCTCTAATTCCCTGAAAATTCACAATGTCCTATTTGTACCTGCACTCACTGTCAATCTTATATCTGTGAGTAAATTAACTAAGGGACGACTGTGCCGAGTCATGTTTGATAACGATGTGTGCATTTTTCAGGATTTAAAATCGAGGAAGAGGATTGGAATTTCTAGAGAATGGGATGGACTGTTCTACCTGGAAGAGTCAAACTTGAGATCTGGAGATGCAAGGAAGGCAAGAAGAGCACTGGTTAGCTCTCATTCACAAAAATATGATGTAAACTTGTGGCACTGTCGTTCGGGCCACCCTAGTATTGATTATATGAAGCATTTGTTTCCAAATTTATTCAATAAAAATTCTGTTCCTTTTCATTGTGAAACTTGCCAAATTGCAAAACAGACCAGATCTTCTTATCCCAAACAACCCTACAAACCTTCCTCGCCATTCACACTAATCCATAGTGACATTTGGGGCCCTGCACGAATAAAAACCCTCACTAATACTAGATGGTTCGTTACTTTCATAGATGATCACACTAGAACCACATGGGTTTATTTAATGAAAGACAAATCTGAAGTAGCCAAGATCTTTCAAAACTTCTATACCTTTGTACGCACCCAATTTAATGTGTCCATTAAGGTATTACGAAGTGATAATGCCAAGGAATATATGAGCAACATGTTTAGCGAATTTCTTGACCAACAAGGAATTCATCACCAAACCTCCTGCCCATACACTCCTCAACAAAATGGAGTAGCCGAGCGAAAGAACCGTCACTTGTTGGAAGTAACCCGAGCCTTACTAATGGAACGAAATGTTCCTAACATCTTTTGGGGTGATGCTGTACTCACTGCAGCTTATCTCATTAATCGCTTGCCTTCCAAAGTTCTCAAATATGACACCCCTATCCAAAAACTACTAGAACACTTTCCAACTTGCTCCATCATCAACTCATTGCCTCCTAAGGTATTTGGTTGTGTTGTCTTTGTCCACAAAAATGATGGCAACAAGCTTGGTACTCGAGCTGTCAAATGTATATTTCTTGGCTACTCCCCTACTCAAAAAGGGTACAAATGCTATTGTCCTACTTCCAAGAAGCTTATTATCTCCCGGGATACAATCTTCTTAGAAGAAGAAGCATATTATCCAAAATTACCCATTCAGGGGGAGTATACTGACAATGAATGCAATGAATGGCTAATCTTGGATACAGAACAACCATCACCATCACAACCTAATCTCATACCTGTTATTGACCCCTTACCTCTCACAAACCAACCTAGTCCTACCCGTAATTCTGAAACCGAACAAAGTTTGTCTCAACCTCCATCATTGAATGAACTGGAAACAAATGTTGAAATCAATTCAGGGATGGATGCAGAATCGGGACAAGAGGAAGAATCCAGACTACAAGATGAATCAAACACTGGTAGAACTATCTCTCCTATTCGAAGGAATGACCATGACTCTAATCCGATATTAAATCCTGAAGAACTGGGTTGGCCTATTGCATTGAGAAAAGGGGTAAGATCGTGTACTCAACATCCAATTCAACGTTTTGTTTCATACGGTAACCTTTCTGCAAAAATACAAAGCTTTGTTGCAAACAGTGGACAGATGAAAATTCCAGACACGTTTCAACAAGCTATGATTGATCAGAATTGGAAACAAGCTGCAGAAGAAGAATTAAGAGCACTTGAGGAAAATAAAACGTGGGAGATTACAACTCTTCCTAAAGGAAAGAAACCAGTAGGATGCAGGTGGATATTTACTCCTAAGTTCAATCCTAACGGCACAATCAACAAATACAAGGCTAGACTTGTTGCCAAAGGATATACCCAGACATATGGAATTGATTATCAGGAGACATTTGCTCCAGTAGCGAAACTTAATACCATCCAAGTGCTACTATCGATCGCAGCTAACTTGGATTGGTCATTGCATCAACTGGACGTGAAAAATGCATTTCTGAATGGCAACTTAGAGGAAGAAGTATATATGGAAATTCCAGATGGAATTTCAGCTCCTGACAACTCTGTGTGTAAACTCAATAAATCACTGTACGGGCTCAAACAATCACCTAGGGCGTGGTTTGGCAGGTTTACCAAAACTATGAAACGACTTGGGTACACTCAGGGACAAGCAGATGACACTTTGTTCATTAAACGGAATAATGACAAAGTCACTATCTTGATTGTCTATGTGGATGACATAGTCATTACAGGAAACGACGAGGGATCCATGAAACGACTAAAACAAGATTTGTCAACTGAGTTCCAGGTGAAAGATCTTGGACAAATGAGGTATTTTCTGGGCATGGAAGTGGCAAGAACTCAAAAGGGTATCAATGTATCTCAGCGGAAGTATACCCTAGATTTGTTGCATGAAACAGGAATGTTAGGAGCAGAACCTGTAGGAATACCAATGGAAGAAGGGTGTCATCTCAGAATCAAACCAAATGGTGTCCCAGTCAATCCAGAACGATATAGAAGACTAGTTGGGAAACTCATATACTTGACCTACACACGTCCAGATATTAGTCATGCAGTTGGAATAGCAAGTTAATTCATGCATCAACCACAGGAAGAACACATGGCAGCTTTATATAGAATCCTAAGCTATTTAAAGCTTAATCCTGGAAGAGGGATCTTCTTCGAGAAAGGCACTATCAGAGATATTGAAATCTACACTGATGCAGATCATGCCAGAGACAGGGAAACTAGAAGGTCAGTCTCAGGATATTGCACATATGTGTGGGGAAATCTGGTTACATGGCGAAGCAAGAAACAGACAGTGGTGTCAACAAGCAGTGCAGAAGCAGAACTGAGAGCTGTTAATAATGGAGTACGTGAAGGACTTTGGATTATCAGATTACTAAAGGAATTAGGAATTCCACATGAGGGACCAATGCAAGTGTGGTGTGACAACAAAGCCAGCATTGAAATAGTAAAGAACCCAGTCTATCATGATAGGACAAAACATGTTGAGATAGACAGACATTTCATTAAAGAAAAAATTGAAGCAGGTATCATAAGATTGTCCCACATACGATCTGATGACCAAATTGCAGATATTATGACAAAACCACTAAGCAGAGCAAAGTTTGAAGGATTTAGGTGCAAGCTGGGAATGATCGATATATATTCTTGAGCTTGAGGGGGAGTGTTAGAAGTCAGAAATATCAGCACCGAATAGCATACCATTATTGACACTCACACACCTCCGTCTATCACGCACCTACCATTGTTTCTGTCTCTCTGTTTTCTGTTTCCTCTTTGTATTTCATTTCCTATAAATATTGTACTCCCGTAGCATTACATATCAATGAAAAACATGAGCTCTTAAGCTCATACAATATTTCTTTCTGGTACAAGCCAACATGGCTCTTGAAAGTTGAAACACAAATATTTGAAGATTAAAGATTCTGTATGAAAGCCGGTGTGATTTATAGACATAGGCTTTTAGAAATGAAAACTATACCCATGTGGTTTTGTTCTAGTTCTAATTATCTTTCTCAATAATAGTCCATGATAAATAAAAAAACTACTAACATCTATAACGTAAAGCAAAAATTGGATCTTTTTGTGCATTTGTATGTTGGAGGAAGAAGGTAAGGATCAAGGGGTAGAGTAATAGTCACTCCTATGAAAGTAAGTGCAATGAAAAATATTATTATATTTCATACTCCTCAGTACCTTCTCTCATCTTCCTTAAAATAAACCAGCTGAAATAATCCATTGTTCTTTTTTTAACCTACTGATGAGCATAAACAATAATAAAAGTTGGCAAATTCCATGTTCCTTTTAGTCAGATTCGCCACTTCAATGTTTTTAGCAAACTAGAAAGAGAAAGTACAGGGTTTTATCTTGACTGAATATTGCCTTTGCTTTTGTGATGTCTTGCTATTGTTTCATTTTCTTTCTTTCCCAATCATCTTAAAATTCCTAAAGAGGCAATGTTTATATATATATATATATATATATATATATTTTAATACTTGGCTGAGTTTTTTGGATGCTTTGTTGCAGCATGGATTTCTGGCATTGTTCAGACTGCGCTTTATGCTGATTTCTTCTATTACTACTTCCAAAGGTAAGCTGTCCTGCTTTTTTTGGAATTATCATGTTTTTTTTTTTGTAAAATTTTGTTGCTTCATTTTCTTGAGCATTCAAAATCCTTGCCATGCAGCTGGAAGAATAATCAAAAGCTTCATTTGCCTGCTTGAGATTTTCCTCTTCATATTTACATAGAAAGGTTGTGATGTGGATGGTTAAGAGAACACAGGATTTATGTGTCTGGACATGTTGGGTGAAGTGACAGCCCCAAATTCTTTATTTCTTGCTCCCTCAGTTACAGAATTGTACTAAAATACTAGGAACATTATGAGCCAAGCGGATCAAGTTGTTTCTTCTTTTTTTGTAAACGGCCAAATTTAATTTTTAAATTAAAAGTATTGATATATGTGTATTTGATGTAGTTGCTCTAGCTCTTCCTTTTATATAAAAAAGTTCTGTGGATTTTTTGTTTGTTTGTTTACTCTTAACATGAACATTAGTTATTAAATTTTCTATATTATATGTTTCTTAAAAAGAATTTGACAATATTATATTGGCTTGTCTTCTATTTTTAAAATTTTTATTTAAAATAAATACTAAATTATATACGTATATGTTTTATTTTAAATATCATGCGTATAAATAGTTAAATACCTGAGTGTTTTGTATAAATTTTGCTGAAATTAAACACTGCCTCTGAGCTTAATGCTCTTTAGATTCAGTGGTTTTTAAAGGGATTTATTCAAGTTATACTGGTATTCTTTTAACAAATTACAAGGAATGTATGATTTTAGTAAAAGTTAAAAAAAGTTGTATGATTGGGTATTTTTTACTTTACTCAAAGAAGCAACAATTTGTAATCTAGTTTACCTCTATTAAAAAATAATACTCCTTCTAGATTTTAATACAAGATTTATGTAAGTAGTTGATTTTGATTTTAAATATAAGATATTTGTTAATTTTTTAGATTTACCTCTATTAAGGTTTCCTTAACAATAATTAAGGAGGAAAGGGAAGAAGAGAATTAAGAAAGATAATTAGAATATTTTAGAAAATACACATCATATTAACTAATTTAACCAACTTCCTTAGACTAATTTAGGGTTGGAAGAAGGCCAAATCCCCAAGCTATTCTACAGGAACTCAATGTCTTAATCTCCTTCATGAATTTGCCAACCTCTGGTTCCAACCATCTACCCCAAACCTTTCATACGGTTAGTGGAAGTTGCATTGGGAAAGATCAGTGAAACATCTGTCTATAGCATCTCAAAAGGGTACGAGGTCACTACTGTGAATATTATATATAATATTTAGGAACCCCGTTAATAGGATGTTTGGGAAATAATAAAATCATAGTTTTAGAAGCTTATTTTTCACAAGTCGAGATAAAACTCCTCTCACATACTTATCTTGTAAATCGTAAAAATTATTCTTCAAAAGCTAATCTAAACATGTACTTAATTTCGTGTCATTATATTAATTTCTTATTTATGCTTTTAAGCATTATTTTGATCCGTATGTATGTTCCATTAGCTTTGGAACATTATAATACTACATCTGGTCCTAAATATAAGACAAATGTAACTTTTTTTTGAGAGATTAATGAAGCTAAATAAGTTACTTAATCATACCATATGTTATGTATTCTTAGATTATATATTAATTTATTAGTTAGACTAATTAGTTTGAAGAAAAAAATAAAAATAAAAATATTCTAAAGTAATTTAATTAAATTTCTTAATTTCTCTAAAAAACTCAACTTTATCTTATAATTAGGACTAGATGGAGTAACTATTTAATTACATAATACTGTATCATTTTGTCTTTTTATAAAAATAATTTAGTAAAACATTTTGACAAAAACTCTATTAGAATATATAGAGAATACTGAAAAAAATAATGTTGTCCCAATTGTTAAAAGCTTAGGATTTTTTCCAAAATCTTAGGACTTTGTCGCCTTTTCAATTGTTACAAATAGAATTTTAAATTTGTCACAACTCACAAGTAACAATTTAAAACTAATAATATGAAATTTTAATTTAATAGTTGGATGGATGAAAATAAATTATTTCAAATAAAAAAGTAGTACATGTTTTATATATCTTTCTATTTTTTTAAAAACAGGTCTATATGTTTTATAAATAGAAGGGTAGAAGAAAGAAAAATTAGATTTTGCCCAATGCATGATTACCGAGGCAGTGTTTCGTTTTTACCGCCCTTTTTTACCGGTTAATCTTTTTCCTAAATCTTTTTCACAATGGACTAAAAACTTTAGGAAAGACATCTTGTATGATTTTTTTTAACTGATATATGTCATGATAATATAAAAATATCAAAGTCTAGATTAGGCCTGGATCAATGTAGATCCACTTTAAGATAGAGCGGGTAATATGTCACACCCCGCATGAAACCTAATCTCAAGCCTACGGGCGTGAACTCTGTAACACTCCGGATTTTATATTCACAAAAAATATATCGTAATTATTTAAGAAATTCAATAAAATGGTGAATATTTAAGGCCAAATGAATTAAATATTGAAACTTTAAGGGCTTGTTTGGTCTGAGGGGAGGGGAGGGAAAGTGGGCGGAGGGAAAATTTTTTTAAGTTGAATTTAAAAAAATTAGAGAAGTGGGGTTAAAAATTTTTAATTAATTTTTCTTACTCTTTTATCTTATATATTCTCTTTATTAAAATTTTATTACCCCACTTCTTCAATATTTTAAAATTCAACTTATAAAAATTTTCCCTCCCCTCCCCTCTCTTCCAAATCCCTCACACCAAACAGACCCTAAAGGTGAACAGTGTTTTCAGTGAAATCATCTGTGAAATAGTGAGTTTGTCATGTGGTTTTGGAAGACTAAATGATGAGAAAAAATTATGAAATTTTACAAGGTGAAAGTAGACATCCCAAGCTTTAATTTGATAGGTCATATGAATCATTTGAAGCTATATGCAAAAAGATATGAATTTTTGAAGTTAGTTCTAAAAATCTGGAAAGTCTCTGGAGCAGCGGTCAAAGAAATGAAATCTGGGAATGATATGCTTCTCACTGGATAACGTCCATATTTTTTCTTGAAACTAGATTTAATAAGGGTTCTATAATCTTTATAATTTCTCCGAAACGATGTCTACAAAATTAGTTATGATTTTTTAAAGTTAGAGCAGAAAATATGCCATAATTGACATTATTCCGAAAATTGAAAATAAAATATGTTAGAAATTGATTAATGGAATTAAAGATGCTAAGTGTCAAGATCATATGAGGAGGGGATTAAATTATAATGGATTTATATGAGCACATGTCAAATTACATTTAAATAATGCTACATGGGCATAATAATTATGGTTAATGATGAAATGGTTCACTACCTTGAGTGTGAAGTTGGATTAGTTGGACTACTTGAGTGTAAGCTTGAGTGCATGGTTGAGTGCATGGTTGGAGAAAACTCATTTCACTACCTGAGTGCATGGTTGAGTGTATGGTTGGTTTAGTTGGAAGAGACAATTTGGTTAGTGGAGCATGTGAGAGGGGACGGTTTTGAGCCAATCAAATGGAGAGGAAAATTAGTTCCATGCTAAGGGAAGCTAAATAGAGCCATCATGACATAAACTTAAAGGAGGAAAGGATTGTGACAAGTGTCACAATAATAACCCTTGATGAAATCAAATGGTGTAAGATGAAGGGAGAAATTTTATGAAGGCTCTTCCTTCCTCTTTCCTTCATACATTTTGGCTAGCACAAGAGGAAAGGGGAGAGAGAGAGAGAGAGAGAGAGAGAGAGAGAGAGAGAGAGAGAGAGAGAGAGAGAGAGAGAGAGAGAGAGAGAGCTTGAAGAGTCTTGAAATTTTACAGAGAAGGAGAGAAAGCTTGAGGTATGTAGTGATCTCTTATGCTTTTTTCTTGTAATCTTGCTTAGAAAACCTTCTCTAAACCTTTCTCTTCATGAAATCCATGATATTGAAGACACATCTTGAGCTCAAGAAGAGAGAGAAGAGGACGCCTAAAGAAAGAGAATCCAAGATCTCAAGAGGTAATTTCATAAATCTTAGATCTATACTAGTATGAAGTTGTTGTTGGTGATTATTGTTGGATTTAGTGATTTTTGATTGAGTTGTAAATTTGGAAAAAAGCCCTAATCCTAAGGGGTTATGCTGCCCAAATTTATTTAAATCATGGTTAAGATGTGTCTAAATGAGTTAATAAAGGATTAGAAGTGGAAAAATACAAGTTTCGTAAGCTAAAACATAAAAGAGCATTTTTCCATTTTTTGACCAAGTTTTGGCCAGAACCAGAACTGGGGGTAGGAGCTGGATTTTCATGAAAGATATGGTTCTATTGGATTCATTAGTAAAAAATAAGTGGGGTTATAGTTGGTCACTTTTTCGGAAAAAGCCGGAAAAACATAATTACAAAAACGTCCCTAAAACCCTAAATCGGGGCTATCAAGGGTATTTTCATAATTTTACATTGAATTTGGTGATTTCGAGCCAAGAAATGGATTCCTTGGGTGAAAACAAGTCAGGATAGCTTTAGTCAAAATTTTGAAAAAATGTGCCATCAGGCCGGGTACGGCCGGGCCGGAGTCTCGAGGGCATTTTTGTAAAATTTCACCATAGATTGATATAACCACAAGAAACACTATGGAAGATTCTAAAATGATACTTGGATAGATTATGACCTATTTCTTGTATATTTAATATTGTAGGATCGAGTTGGAAGCCGGAAGCGACACATTTTACGAGACATATTAAAAAGGGATTGAAAGAACTTTGAGGTAGGAACATTATCCTTTATACATCATGCCATAGTTATATGCTTATGTGGATGCCATTTTTTATAATGCGCTTTATTAATCAACATGATTTGCCCAGAAAGGGGCAGTTAGTGCCAGAGGTGTACTTACACTGAGAGTTGGTGAAAGTCCAACCAGATGTAGATAGTAGGGCTGGGCCCTACTAATGTACACATGATGATGATATGTTATGATGATGTGTTTTTATATTTTTCATTAATTGGTGCATACCTTGGCGCATATCATATTTACTTTCTGCATTTTCTATGAACGATAGCATGTTTCTATTGGGACTCCTTGGAATCTCACCATTTTTTAAAAATAAACATCTCAATGGGTGCCAGTAGGACCCAAGTCAAAGGTGAAAATACGGAGAAGTGATTTGCACGTGTCTCGAGGCAAGGTCAAGGATGGTGGTTATAATTAGTCTATTCTTAAAATATTTTGGGAATCCTGTATATATTAGAATTTCAATTGTACTTTTATATTTTGTTGATGAACGACTTTGGATTGTAAACGAATACTGTTATCAGTATAATTGTACTTTTCTGTATACCCATAGAATTCCGTCTTTATTACTCTTTGATTATCGAAATGGAAACGGGTGTTGACAGACTCACAAAGCTATCCCCGGCCCTTCCACAACAACCGGGTTTCTTTCGCCTTTCGAGTCTCGAATTTGCGATCTGAGGGCACAAGTACGCGCTTCAATGAGACTTTAGTACCATCTGAGCCACCGTGACCTGAGGGCATAAGTACGCGCTTCACTGAGTGGCTTAAATGGTACTAGAATCTCAGTAAAGCATGTACTTATGCCCTTAGGTCGCAGCTTCAAGACTCGAAAGGTGAAAGAAAGCCGGTTATTGTGGAGGAGCTAGGGATAGATTTGTGAGTCCACGCCTGTAGGCCTGGGATTGGGTTTCGTGTGGGGTGTGACAATAAAAAGGCACTGGCTCAGTTAGTACTAGAGTCTCAGTGAAGCGCGTACTTATGCCCTCAGATCACGACTTCGAGACTTGAAAGGCGAAAGAAACCTGGTTGTTGTGGAGGGATCGGGGATAGCTTTGTGAGTCCACACTTGTAGGCCTGGGATTGGATTTCGTGCGGGGTGTGACATAATATGAGACGGACCACCGGGTTCGGGCTAACTCGCCACGGTTTGGGACCATATGGGTTTGGGTAAAAAAGAACTGCATCAATATAGATCGATATTTAGCAAACTCAACTTATAACCTTTGGGTTGGCAAGTTAGCTTGCCCAACTCATAATATTTTTCTTTTTTCTTTTCTAATTTTTTTATACTGCATTTTCAAACTTTCTTTTTTAACATTATGCTGACATTTTTTCCCCTACAAACCTAAACCATAAAAAATATTAAAAAGTACATTACAAAATCATAAAGCGATAATAAAACATCAAATTCTTCAAAGTTTCAAACATTATAAATTAATCATTCATTATAAGTCTACACATTACAAAATAAACATAAATCCAAAAGCCATAATTAACATTCAATACAATCAATAATTAGTTGATATTAATGGCGTTAGGTCACAAAATACATTTAGGGAAGTCACAGATTTTTTTTTTAAAATAAAATAAATAAAAAAGGTCCAACTCGTAGCGGGTTAGTTCCATATGGGTTCAGGCAAAAAAGAACCGTATCAAAATAGTCCCACTTTTGCAGAACCCAAACCACCCATTTTTTTGAGTTGAGCTGGTTCGGCTTATGGTTAAAACCCATATTACCAGGTCTACTTTAAGATGAGAGTAAAAATATATTTAAAAAAACATTATTCTGTCAAACCAAATATGATTTCGGAAATAAATATGATTTCAGAAAAAGTAAAGGATATATTACATTATTGAAGAAGAATAAAAAAAATGTAAAATGTAAAAAACGCATAAATAATTATTTGTTATGAATATAATATTTGTGGATGCCTATATCTCTCTTTATTTCCTATTCTCTATAGTTTCCCATTCTCACCCACTAATTTCTATGATTATAGAATCACATTAATTGTAGATTAGAGAGTTGTGCCTATAAATAGAAGGCATATGTTATATATTTGATATAACACTAAATAGTGAACGAGAATTACTCTTTCTTATTTTCTACTCATTCTTCCTTTCTCTTCTCATCTTTCCCTTTATTTTATAACGTGTTATCTTCACGAAAGCTTTAACGAAGATATACTTCTCTATAGTTATTTTAACGATCTCCTCTACCTTCTTTTTCCTTATTTTATTTCATCTATCTGGAATAATCCGAGCCCTCATATGGAATTAAAGAGATCCTTTTACCGATTGTTTTAAACATTAGGTTCCATGACTTAGATTAGAGATTGTTATTGATTTAGTATGGCTAGAAGCCATACACCTCTAATTTCATATTCTGAGATTATATAGCCAGAGGCCATATCACTTTAATTTTCTATTCTAAAATTATATGACCATAAGTCATATCACTTTACTTTCCTATTATGAAATTATATGACTAGAAGTTATACCAAGTTAAATTTCCTATTATGAAATTATCTGACCAGAAGTCATATCACTTTAATTTCCTACGATGAAATTATATGATCAGAAGTCATATTGCTTTAATTTCCTAATTTGAAATTATATGACTAGAAGTCATATTGCTTTGATTTCTTATTATATGGCTAGAAGCTATATCTTTTTATTCCTATTTTGAGATTATATGACTATAAGTCATATCACTTTGATTTCTTATTTTGATATAATATAACCAGAAGCCATATTCCTTTGGTTCCTATCTTAATATCATATGGCCAGAAGTCATATACCTTTTTTTATCTTATAATATGGACATAAGCCATATTCATTGGATTCCCTATTATATGGCTAGAAGCTATATACCTTTTCATCTTATATCTTATTATATAAGCAGAAGACATATACCTTTTCATCTTTTATCTTATTATATGGTCGGAAGCCGTATACAAATTTTATTTATGCTGAAGATAGAATACCAGAAGCCATTAATCTTATTTATCCTGAAGATAAAAGGCTAAAAGCCATATAGTTTTATTTATCCTAAAGATAAAAGGCCATAAACCATATAATTTTAATTATCTTGAAGATAAAATGCCAGAATCTATATAACTTTTATTCTTTATATTATTAAATGGACAGAAGTCATATAATTTTTATTTTCTATTTTGAGATTATATAGCCAAAAGCTATATAACTTTTATTTTTTTACCTTATTAAAAGGCTAGAGCTATACTTTTGATTTTTAGATTAAATGGCTAAAAGCAATAATTTATTTATTTTTAGATTAAATGGCCTGAAGCCATAATTTAATTTTTTTATTCGATTAAATGGCCATAAGCCATATAATTTTAATTTCTCACATTGAGATTAATTGGCCTGAAGCGATGAGTATTACATGGCCTGAAGCCATAAAGTTTTAATTTTGTTGTAAAATTTTACTTTATGAATTATTTATTGTCTTTACGAATTTCATGTTATTATCGTTTGTATTATTATATTGCGTTTTTACATTTTATATTTTAAGAAATTCCTTTTATTGCATTAGTCTGTACTATGTTAAGTCTTGCGAAATTTGAATTCGTGGCTCTTGTCATTACCAGAAAAACCTATTTATCTTGCTTGATCCATGATTTTTCTATACCACCATTTACTTGAAGGCCACAAAACTCAATATATGACCATAAAAGACCCACTTGCTCTTTGTATCAATTTAAAAGAAGGGTATTAATTTAAAAGAAAGGTATGACCACTAAAAGATGGTTATCCTTCCAAAGACTCATTATGAATGAATGCATCCAATTTGCTCACCGTAAATGGAGTTTAAAAAAAATATACTGAATTAATTTCTTGTTTCCATGTGACCAAACAAAAAAATGAGCTTTTGTTGTAAAATTATGAATCTTGTCCAATAGGCTTGACTACATTCCCAAAAGTGAATGTAATGATAAATGAATCTAATTGTGTAGGTGGACGTGGACATAGGCTTGGCTTTAGTTGGAAATGTAGTTGTGGTCGTAATCATGAGGGTTCAAATTCCCACATGAAGTTGGGAAAGATTGAAATAATTAATGTTAATTCACTGCAAAAAAGACACTGAATTTCTGACAAAATTGAGAGTTTCCGGCGGAATGGATTCCGTCGCTAATAATAGCATGACAAACCAATTTCTGACGGAATTCAGATTCTGTTGCAAATTTTTGACGGAATTAATTCCGTTGCAATTTCCGATGGAATGAATTTCGTTAGAAATTCCCTCGCAATTTTCGACGGAATGCAAACTTAATTTTTATTTTTTAAATTTTAAAAAGCCAAGTGACAACTCTGACGGCCGCCACCTCATCGCGGGCGACGGCGTGTGGCAGCTCCAGCGGCCTTCATCTCGTCACCGATACCCAGATCCGCCACATGTTGTAACCTTTTTTTTTTCTGGAAATGCAACTCAACTTGGCCTCCTTTGGTTCGAACCCATGATCTCGTCCGTACGCGCGCAATGCCTTACCGGATGGGCTCGACTGCTTTGACGTTCTATTATTACACAAATATATATATATATATATATATGTATATATATATATAATCTTATTATACATTATCAATTATTTATAAATATATATTTGTTTCTTATATATAAATGTAATAATAATATAAAATAATTTTATATATTCTTATAATTTTTAATATTAATTAACTTCAAATTAAAAAATTTTACATCTTAAATAAATTTCATATGACTATATTTTTGTCTAATTTCTAAAATTAATTTTTTTATTAAAATTAATTAATAACTAATAAATAATTATTAATTAATATTTTTTTACTAATATTAATTAATAACTAATAAATTTTATGTTTTATAAATAAATTTTTATATGACCATTTTGCCCCTACAGGGACCAAAACCTATGATTGGAAATTAAAAATATTTTAGAAATTAAAAAATATTAATTAAAAACTAATAAATTTTATAAAAATAATATTTAATGAAATTTTTTTTTAAATTTGCCATGGAATTGCCTATAGAATTCAAATTGTGAGAGAATTTCTGACAAAATTCTTTTCAATTGGATATTGAAATTCCCTCGCAATTTCCGACGGAATTCAATTCCGTGGCAAATTTCCGATAGAAATTCTGTCAGAAATTCGTGACGGAATTAGTCAGTCAAAAATTCCGTGGCAAAAGACAAAAGTTGCCCTGGAATTTTTTCCACAACTAATTCTATGGCAAATTTTGCCACGAAAAAAATTCCATCGGAAATTTTTTTAATGGATTTCTGAGGGAATTTGCTAACAAAATTTTTTCCTTGGCAAATTCCGTCTGAAATTTCATGTTTGTTTATAGTGATTTTGAATATGGTAATATAGATACTACCCATTTGTATGTTGATGATTTATTAGCATAAATTTTTTCCATGACAAATTTCTTCAGAAATTTCATGTTTTTTTAGAGTGATTTTGAGTATGGAAATATAGATACTACCCATTTGTATGTTGATGATTTATTAGCATAAATTATCTTCATCTACTCGAATTACTATACTTTAGCGTGTTTAAGGTTGCTACTATCATGTGTATTTTTTCATGTTTCTTTAAATGAAGAATGAGTTTTATTGACATCAATTCTGAAGATTTATATTTCGTTGATAGTGCAACAACCCACACGGTACTAAAAAATGGTAAATATTTTTCTTTCTTGGTAATACAAGAAGCCAATGTTCAGACTATATCTGATAGTATAAATCTGATTGAAGGCTTCAGAAAAGCTAATATTTTGTTATATAAATTAACAAAATTAAATATTGACTATACACTTTATTATACGAAGTCTAAAAGAAACTTGTTAAGTTTCAAGAATAACAGCAGAAATGGATATCATATACAAAAAACAACTAAAAATAATCAAGAAAGTGTTGATATTACAAATTTATTTTCTAGTAGAAAATGCATATTATAAAATTTTCCTGCCTTTTCTTCTGGCTTGTACTATACATTCATAAGCACAATTGAAAAAAATGCTATTGTAAATCAGAAGTTTATAAATAATAATGCAAATAAGAAGTTTGCCAATGTAAAGTAAAATTTTAAAAATAATAATGCAAACAAGAAGTTCGCCAATGCAAACTAGAAGTTCGTTAATATAAACTAGAAGTTTACTGATAAATTCAATGTTTGGCATGACCGGTTAGGCTAGCCCAGGTCAATCATGATAAGAAAAATAATTGAGAATTTATGTGGTCATACCTTGAAGTTTAAACAAATACCACAATCTCATGATTTCTCATGTGATGCAAGAGAAAATTAATTATTTGGATTTCACCAAGCAAAATAGAAAGTGAGTCTCTCACTTTTCTAGCATGGATATGGTGAGATATTTGTAGGCTAATACACCCACCATGCAGACCATTTAGTTACCATATGGTTTTAATTAATGCATCAACTAAATGGTCATATGTTTGCTTATTATATTGCAACCTGAAGTTTGCGAGATTGCTTGCTTATTTGATTATATTAAAAGCATGTTACCTTGATCATCCTATCAAGAAAATATGTCTTGATAATGCGAGTGAATTTACTTCATAAGCTTTTAATGAATATTGTATGTCCTTTAGAATTGATTTTGAACATTCTATAGCTTAGGTTCATACGCAAAATGGACTTCGTAGAATTTTTAGTTAAATAGTTGCAATTAATTGCGAGACCTTTATTTACGAACTCTAATCTCCTAATTTTTGCTTGGCGCTATGTCATTTTGCATGCAGCAATGTTAATGCGCATTAAGCCAACATGTTACTTAAATGTTTCTCCTTTACAAATAGTTTTTAGTCAGTAACATAATATTTCCCATTTAAGAATTTTTGGGTGTGCAGTATATGTGCCAGTAGCACCACTATAATGCACCAAAATGGGTCCTTAAAGAACAATGGGAATATATGTTGGGTATAAATCTCTTTCAATCATAAAATATCTAGAACCATCAACAGGAGATTTATTTATGGCTAGATTTTCCGATTGTCATTTTGATGAATCAGTTTTCCCAATATAAGAAGGAGAAAATAAGCAGTTGAATAAAGACATTAGCTGGAATAAATTATCATTGGCTCATTTTAATCCCCGTATAAAACAATTTAAACCGAAAGTTCAAAAGATAATTCATTTGCAGAATTTAGCTAATTTAATGCCAGAAGCATTTACTGACCTAAAGAAAGTGACAAAGTCACATGTCCCAATTGCTAATGCTTCTATTAAAATTGATGTCCCTAAGGACAACTTATTGTGGATGAATCTAAAGCATGCCTAAAACTTGAAAGGCCCATCGTTTCCAAAAATAAAAGTTCTCGAAAGAGAAAATGAGCTAAGAATATAGTTGGTAAGTAGAGGATAATCAAGAAAAGTTAGTAGCTCTAGAAGTGGCATTTCTTGAAAAGTTATTAGCTCCAGAAGAGTAATCTCCTTAAGAGTTATTAGCTCCATAAGAGCCATCTCTTGAAGAGTTATTAGCTCTAAAAGAGATATCTCCAAAAAAGAATGTTGAAGTCCCAGAAGAAACTAAGGTACCTGAAATGTGTAAAAATAACGAGATATCAATAAATTATGTTAATAATAGAATCCGATGGGATCAAAATGAAGTTAATATTGACAACATCTTTACTCATAATATATCATATAGTGTAATGAATGATAATGAGGATTATGAGCCAAAATTCATAAGCAAGTGCCGAAAGCACAAGTACCTGAAGGACTCTAGGTGCTAGAAGCACAAGTCCCTGAAGGACTCAAGATGCTAGAAGCATTAAATGAAAGTTCTCGAGAACAATACTCAATTAAGTTAAATAAGTCCCTGTGTGGCCTGAAGCAATTAGAGCACATGTGGTATAATTGTCTCAGTGAATATTTGCTGAAAGAAAGATACAAAAAGTATCCAATTTGCCAATGCATCTTTATAAAAAGATTTGGAAGTGAGTTTGCTACAATTGTTGTTTATGTTGATGATATCAACATTATTGGAACTCCTGAAGTGCTTCAAAAGGAAATTAATTGTTTAAAGAAAGAATTTGAAATGAAGGACATAGGAAGAACAAAATTCTGTCTTGGATTACAAATTGAGTACCTGAAAAATGAGATCTATGTTAGATTCAGAGTTTTGATGATAACAAATCTAAATCTAGTTTAATTTATCTCTGCATTCTTATTCACAAGATTTTTGCTAAGAGAGTATTCGAATAGTATATTTACTATTCGAATACTAACCCTAAGTTTTTATTAGCTATTATTCTGATAACTTTCAAACTATTCAAATAGACAAATAATTATCATGATAATGCATAAGTTATTCGAATAGAGATACACTGATACATAGTTGTATTATTTGAATAGTCTTTGACTATCCGATTAGTATAAACTAATATAACAGTTGAAAGTTTTTCTAAACTAAAAGTATTCGAATAGCCTGTACATTATTCGAATAGTATTTATATTTTTCAAAGTGAATTTCAAATGCATTATCCGGATAATAGTATGACTATTCGAATAAGTATGGTCACTATTCGAATAGTATGACCATTATCGGAATAATCGTTGCATGCTCAAAAGATATTTCAAATTGTATTATTCGAATAATATGAAGACTATTCGAATAGTAAAGCCACTATTCGAATAGCATTTCAAAACCAACATCAAGACTATGAGATTGAGATGAGAAGTTATTCAAATAGCAGGAAGACTATTCAAATAATATTGAAAGCTGGAAGAAAAGTTTTCTAGTCAAACTCGAAGCAAGTATTCGAATAGTAACTAATGTATTAGGATAATCATCTTAAGTTTAAAGAGATCACTATTCGAATAGGTGTCTCAACTATTCGAATAGTCTCAGTGTAAAATTATAAATATTATCCGAATAGTGAAGAAGGTATTCGAATAGTATGTAATATAAAAAGACTCAAATTATCCTGATAACTATAAGCGTATTCGAATACTAGCACCTCAAGTAAAAACAGAGCATCAAATCAAAATCTTTGGTTTCACTGAAATATTGAGTATTTTCATTAATCTTGTTTATTATCATTTTCCCTTCTTGATTAACATACTCAAAGCAAGTTACAGGAGATTTACACTTTCAATATTTGAATTCCAAGAAAAGAAGATATACTATGTCAGAGACATTAAATGCAAAACCCAGCTTCTACCAACACATTCTATTCACCTCAACGGCTATATCCAAATAACAAAGAATATTCTGAGAAGTGCTCAGTGAGTAACGGGACAATAGAATGTCTCCAACGGTCATTAAAATCACTCCAACTACAAATAGCAAAGGCATTCAAAGCGTGAGTCAAGACGCTGAACTACCAAATTGACGAATATTCATTTATGAGCTCTTACTGCCCTTTTGTATTAATACGCTTCAGTGCTTATATTACAAACTCTGTGAGAGATAACATCTATTGATTCAATACACTTGTTTAAGAGATATCTTAAGGTTGTGGGACCTTAAGGTGGGCATCTATTTACGTTGTATAAGGGGGAGCGAGTATTCAAAGTGAGGAATAGCTTGTTGTGTACCGAAGTGCCAAGAACCCATTGAATCTTTGAAGGTATAGTGAAGGCTTAGATTCTATCTGAGAACTGGACGTAGGTCATTATGAATTAGACCGAACCAGTATAACTCCCAGCGTACACCTTGGTGAAACCTTCCTAACTCTTTAACTTTCTTCTTATCGGTTTCTAGTTTTAATTCTTTCTTAAAATTTTTATTCTCACCCAATTCACCCCCTCTTGGGTGAAACTCTTGTACTAACAATCTCTGCGTATTAAGAAACTTACACAAGAAAGGTCATAGAGCATTTTTTTATATGGATAAGCTACATCTATTATGTACCCTAGTAGTTGTAAGGTCTTTGCAAGCGGATAAATACCCGTTTAGACCTTGAATAATTAGTGAAGAAAGTGATGAAGAACTACTTGTTCCAGAAGTACCATACCTTAGTGCTATTGGAGCACTAATGTATCTTGCTAATCACACACGCCTTGATATATCATTTGCTATTATCTTATTAGCAAGATATAGTTCTTCACCAACAAGAAGATATTGGAATGGAGTGAAGCATATTCTTCGTTATCTCAGAGGCACTATAGACATGGGATTATTCTACTTAAATGTATCCAAGCTTGAATTGATTGGTTATGCAAATGTTGGATTTTTTCTGATCCACATGACGGTAAATCGTAAATATGGTATTTATTCACAAGTGGTGGCAAAGCTATTTCATGGAAATCTATGAAACAAACTATATCAGCTACATAATCTAATCATGTAGATATTCTAGTAATGCATGAAGCAAGTTGAGAGAGTGTATGGTTAAGATCAATAATATATCACATAAGAATCACTTGTGGTTTATCTCCTTTTAAAATGACCCCAACCATCCTATATAAGGATAATACTGCATGTATTGCCCAACTAAAGAAATAGTACATCAAGGGCGATAGAACAAGACATATTTCACCAAAATTCTTTTTCACTCGTGACCTTCAAAAGGATGGTGAAATTAATATCCAACAAATCTATTCCTATGAAAATCTAGCATATTTGTTTAACAAGTCACTTTCGGGTACAATCTTTAAAAAGCTCGTTCATGGCGTTAGACTTTGCAAGCTCAAAGATATCAACTGATATTGTCAAGAGTAATCTTTTTCCCTTATCTATGGTTTTTCCCACAGTTTTTCCCAGTAAAGTATTTAATGAGGTAGCTCTACCAATTGTATCAATAAATACTGTACTCTTTTTCTTTTACAAAGCTTTTTAAAGGATACAACAACCAACTTCCAGCAACCTTTATTAACCAAAAATGAAATCTTTTTTTCCCCATGTCCTTTATTGTTTTTAGGCTAAATTACACAAAATATCTTGAACTTTGGATTAGTTGCATATAACTTCCTGATGTTTTAAAGTTTAAATTTAACCCCTGACCTTTTATTTTTTTTACTATTAACCCTTGCTGATTGTTGTTAATTGACTATTATCTTTTTAACGAAAATTACCACGATAAATTATGAGATGACACATGGCATCTTATGTAAATTACTAATTTTATAAAACTCCTATGAACTTTCACTACTACAAAAAGGGGTTTTAACGTCTCTATTTTGGCACTTTTAATGTCCAAAAATTGGGGGACGTCTATGTAGGAAGCGTAGTATGTTTTAAGAAAAGACGTCCCAAAAAAGTTGGGACGTCTAAAGTGAGACTTTAGACGTCCCAAATTGAGAATTGGGACGTCCCTTAGACGTCCCAATTCTCAATTTGGGACGTCTAAAGTCCTCTATGGGGGGACTTTAGACGTCCCAATTCTTAATTTGGGACGTCTAAAGTAGTCCACAGGGGGACTTTAGACATTCCAATTCTTAATTTGGGACCTTAAAAGGTTTTATTTTTTTTAAAATGATTATTTATATTCTTCATTACCCAGCAAATTAAAATTGCAGAAATAGAATTGAAGATGGATTCATAAACTACAAAATGTCCCTTACGAAATGGTAAGGATTTCTAGCACTGCAATCTTTTTACTATATATATATATATATGTATAATAACAACAACTCATACAAACCTAATATCATATATGTATAACGACAACTAGAAAGTGTCAAAATATTTGTCACCACACAACTACAAACTAATTGTTGTTCATTTCATCAAAATAAATATACATATGTATTTTCCTCGATTTCCAAGCTCCAAACGTATAAAACAAAAACATTGTTAGTATTGCATAACTACTAACAACTAGTTTATGATTCTGGCAAAAAAAAAAAAAAAACAATCAAGGGAAAAACACTCCAATAAATAGAATCATGTAAATAAATTGAAAGCATTATAATAATTTCATATTGCAAGTTTAACTTAATTCTTCATGTAAATTTATATTTAAAAAAAAAACAAACCTGATGAAAGCAGGGGAGAGGGCAGCCAATGGTGTTTATGTGCTTCCAAGGTGGAGAGAAGACATTGAAGGAGTTGTGTATGCACAGTGGAGAGGAGAGGTACGATGGAGGCTGAAAGCAACGAAGAGAGTGGGAGGTCTACGTCGGAGGCTGGAGGGGGCAAAAAAGATGGAGGAGGTGTACGCCGGAGGGTGAGAGCAAAGAAGGTGTTATGAGAATGGAAGGAGGTGGAGGAAAAGGGAATGAAGAAAAGGAAGAGAGGAAGACGAAGTCACGGGAATGAAAGAAAAAAGGAAATGCAAAAAAAGAGGGAGGAGAAGTCATGGGGATGGGAAAGATGGAAAAAGAGGGATGAGTTTCTGACATGGGAATGAAGAAAAGGGAAGAAAAGTTTCACGCATGTCAGAATTTCTGACATGACTTTAGGAGTCCCAAATTTTTTTGGGACTCCTAAAGTGTGACTTTAGGCGTCCCAAATCCCATTTGGCACGCTTAAAGTAAGTTAAATTTTTTTAATTTACTTTTTTGGCGCCAGTTTTGGGACGCCTAAAGTCTATACTTTAGGCGTCCCAAATCCCATTTGGCATGCTTAAAGTAAGTTAAATTTTTTTAATTGACTTTTTTGGCGCCAGTGGAAATCTTTAGGCGTCCCAAATTTTATTTGGGACGCCTAAACTCAACTTTAAGCATCCCAAATTCAAATTTGGGACGTCTAAGGGTTTTCCTATGTACTCATAATTATGAAAATGCCACCGCCTTCCTTTTTAACCACCCAATTTTAAAATTGGGATATCTATTGGGGTGGTTATATCATAATTCTGTAGTAGTGTTTGAATAGTTGTAGATAACCCCCTGGACTTTGTTCAGTTACAAATAAACCCCTTGACATTTGAAAATTTAAATTTAACTCCCTTAAAATTTTTATTTATAATATTAAACCCCATGTCATTACTTTTATCATTTTCATAAATTCATTAAAAATTTTACTCTCATTTGTCAATTAAAATAGCTTGTTTGTAAGACAAAAACTAGAAGAATAATATTTAAAAAAATATAAAAATAAACATTGAACCTCTAACATAAATGTAATATTTAAATTATCAATGATCAATCATTCCAAGAACATATTTAACACAAATGATGATATTATTATACTATCAATGCTCAGTTATCCCTAAAAAAAAAGTAATTGTTATATAAATGATGACATTTTTATTTTTATATTTTTCAAATATTATTCTTCTAGTTTTTGCCATACAAAAAAGATATTTTAATTGAAAAATGATAGTAAAAAATGATAAAAGTAATGACATGAGGTTTAATATTATAAATCAAAATTTTAAGGGAGCTAAATTTAAATTTTGAAATGTTAGGGGTTATTTTTAGCTGAATTTTCAGGGAGGTTATTGTAAAAAGTTTAGGGGAGGGGTTTATGAAATTAATAATTTACACAGGATGCTACGTGTTATCTCATAATTTGATATGACAATTTCCGTTAAAAAGATAAAGGTCAGTTAACAACATGGGGTTAATAATAATAAAAAAAGGTCAGGGGGTTAAATTTAAATTTTTAAATGTCAGGGAGGTTCTATGCAACTGACCCAAAGTTCAGGGGGTTTTATATAATTTAGCCTTATTTTTATTTCAATTGATGTTCATTATTAAGTATTAAAAATTGGTCACTGGTCAATAGATAACAGAAGGGCTAATAGCATGGCGTGAACATTGGTTTATTTTCAGTCGAGATTGTCTCATTTGTAACGTCAGGTTAGGCGGTCCCTTCTGATCATTTTCAAGAGTACACATCTCATGTATTGAATTAATTAGTCTTTGGCAAAAAAATTAATTAGTCGATCTATTTAAAGATTATCGTATTCTCCTTCATTTTTGAAGCTGAGTACCTATTTTTTTAAGAAAGCATGATCTCTCAAGTCTTAACTACTTAATGATTGGATTGCCGACCCGTGAACCATTGTTATATTTTTCAATGATGGATAAATCTATTGATATGATAAAATTAGTTAGAAACAACCAGGGTGGTGTGCTTTGTTGTCAATTAGTGGAATTTATGGAATTTGAGTGTAATGAAGCATTGTTGTCTGTATGCATAGCTTTAGCTAGTTTGTCTATTGGGACATAATATACTCCAAATAGGAAGCTATTTTGTCAATTTGTAGCAATTGAAACTTACAATGTCTCGTGGATTTATTTATTTGTTTTCTATTTAGAGCATGAAGCCAAAAACTAGCTAGAGCTAATAATAATTAATATGCGCCGATAATTTAACAAATATTGGATTTGCATTGCACAAGAAAGAAAGAGAGCAAGTTGGATTGTTATTCATGGCATATGGGCAATGCAATAAGGGATGTGACTTTCTGCCCTAAATTTTATAATAAAGTTGTTATTATTTTTAAATTCTAAAAATTATATGTTTAATATGTATATATATGTATTATTTGTCATAAATTCTAAACTAACCCTATAAATGTTGGACAGTGGAAGATGGGAGAAACTAACCTAAAAAAATTGTTAAGTAGTGCTTAGAATATTTTTTATAAATGTTATTAGAAAAATATTTTTTTTATATTAAACTGTCTGTGTACCATATGCCGATATAAGGCACATGTATGGGCTTAAATTCCATTAGATTGTATTATTTCATTCCATCAATTTATTGCATTATTTAGGAAGATGAGGGCAGACAACCTTTTATGTTATCAGAGCCATTCGATCATTGGAAAAGAAATGAAGATATGACCGAAGGCCTCTGAGACTAAAAAAGAAGTACAAGCCTAGCCAACAGAAAAAATTAATTTAGGAATGAATTAAAGGTATATAAAAAAAAAAGAGATGTAGAGAAATGTTAAATAATTGTGTATTGGATTATATGTTCAGATGTGTATTATCAAATGTGCATTAAGTGTGGAGACATTTCGTTGTTATAGGTTATTGGGCCTTAAGGCTTCTTAAAGCCCATGTATTCTGTATAAATATTAGTAGGTCTAGAAATCAAGGTGTATGGATTCTTCCCATATGTTTTCTCAATTAATAAGATATAAGAATTTTTGGGCCTATTTGAGTTGTTTACATGGTATCAGAGCGGGTCGGGTTGAGTCCGTCGGATTTTCAAGATTGGTCTGGATAAGCTCTTGAACACTCATGAGTAATTTTCCTTCTGGCACATTCTTGATTTTTCTTCTCAATTCACGTGATAGAACCATAACTAGTCACTGCGTTTAGATGATTTGGAATCCAAGAAATTGCGGTCTTTAAGATATGGATTTGCACTCAATTTGTATCCTCTTTTTGTGCCGATTCATATTGTGATTTTCGGTAGAGAGCCGGGCCCTCCTTTCCTTCTCCGTCGCGATCCTAAGATCACAATTTTGTTTTCCAAGAACAGCGTGACTGCATTTCTCTTAGACTTAGGCACAAATTTGCGACAGGTTAATGGCGACAGAGACCGGGAAAGCAACAGAAACCACCAGGAGGGATGATTCCACGGAAGCCAATATCAACTTTTCAATCCACTGTTCCTGCATCCCTCAGACACGCAAGGTACGACCATTATACCACAAACCTTGACTAGCAGTGAGAATTATTCTATTTGGAGCAAGGCCATGAAAATCGCATTAAGGGGGAAGCAGAAACTTGATTTTGTCGATGGAAGTTGTACAAAAGAATCTCAAGATCCTAGTCTTTATGAACAATGGGAGAGATGTAATGCTGTTGTGCTCTCCTGGATCTTGAATTCTCTGTCGAAGGAGCTTGCTAATGGAGTTATATACTTCCAAAACGCTTACATGGTGTGGGTTGATATGAAGGAAAGGTTTAACAAGATTACTAGGTCATGAATCTTTACTCTTCATCGAGAAATTAATTCGATTAAACAAGGGGAAATGTCAATTTCTGCTTACTATTCATGTCTTAAAGAGCTGTGGGAGGAGCAGTCAGCCCGTACAACATCTGGACCAACTTGTCACCACTGTAAGTATGGAGCTTCATGGGTGCAAGTTGATATGGCCCAACAGCAAAAGTTGTTGCAATTCTTGATGGGTCTAAATGATTCCTATGGTATTGCGAGGAGTCAAATTTTGATGATGTCACCTCTTCTAACTGTGAATCAGGCGTTTGCCATGGTGGCAGAAGATGAAGCTCAAAAAGTTGTCGTTCATTTAGTCAGGAACAATCATCTTGAAGTTGCAGCAATGGCCACCAGGGGCAAGGATCGTGGAAGAGGGCGTGGGAGGGGAGGATCTTCTCTTGAATGCTTACATTGTAAAAAGAAAGGGCGCACGAAGGAAAACTATTACCAACTAATAGGGTATCCACTAGATTTTAAGGGACAGAATGTCCGATCATCACAAAATAATGAAGGAAATCAACAATGAACAGATGGAGGAAAGGATTCTAGTAAAGTTGATCATTCAACAAATTTCATTTCACCTTCTCTGACCCAGCAACATTATGAGGGATTACTAGAATTGTTCAAGAAAGATGCTGAGGAAAACATCTACGCCTTGACTAGTATAGGTTTAGCTAGCTCTTTATGTCACACCCTTACTTATTTTGATTTGCAGTAGAATATTAATGCGTGATTTGGTGGACAACATAGGAATAGCATAAATATACTAATAATATGTGCATGATTATAGAAATTCCTTATAGGGGTTCGTACATGATAATTACCATCAATGTAGCCGCGCAAGGCTACTTGGGTGTCTAAACCGGTCCCAATGAAATGGAGACATTCTCCCATCTTTGTTCCACCATTGCAATCCTCTCATGTAGTTCTCTTCTTTGTTCTCAGCATATCTTCTGTCTCCTCCTGTGCAAATTGTTGGTAGGGGAGGGTGAGATTCAAGAGAATCTCAGTAGAAAACAGATACCATAATACATGCATGACAGAGACTATGTGTATGCCATGTTAGCTTTATCTAGATGCATGCCCCATAATGACATTTATGCATGCTCAATGTTTCATGTAACAAAACTATGGCCACAACAAAGCAGAAACAGAGCTTCATTTGTTCAAATATGCTCTACACAATCAAGTAAAGCAATCACATACATCACTACATAAGTAAATATATCAATTACATGCAATTAAGGTAAGTCCCCTACCTTAGCCCTTCTTGATCCTTAAGTACGCTCCTCGAACTTTGTGCCTCATAATGCGTGTCGCAGCTTGGCTTTTTACTCGGTCCTAAAATTTCAACTGTACCATTTAGACACTTCTATAGTGCTTCTGGTGGCAATATGAGCCTATTATGAAAATTTACCAAAATACCCCTGAGGACCCAGCCTGCCATACTCGGTTCGACTGTATTTTTCCTAAAATTTTGACCCGAGCTATTCTGACATATTTTTGCCCAACGAATCCTTTTTTGACCTTGGTTTTCTCAAATTCCAGCCCCAATTACGAATTTACCGTTTTAAGACTATTTTCGTCATTTCACTTTCTAGGGTTTTTCTCACTTTGCACCCAACATGAATCCTACACAATTTTCCATTCTAAACACAATGGAATTATCAAAAATAGCAAAATCCAGTCCAAACACAGCCCAAAACATATCTGGACGAAATTCTATAAAAATTGGAGAAAATGGAGTTTTATGCTTTCAATCCATAAAACACCTTCTTATCACCTTTAATCACTTGCTTAACTACTTAATCACATTCTAAACATGATTAGACTAAATTTAGGCAGCATAACAGCTAGGGTTTAGCATATCCCAAATTTACAAATCAAAACAAATTAACCACAAAACCACCAACCAATCCAACAATAACAACAATAGCAACAAAGACTTGAAGTTTATGAAACTATCTTTGATTTCACTTTGGATATCTCTCTTGGTTGAATTTCCTCCCTCCACAAGCCTTAAGATTTTTCTTCCTAAATACCTTGAATCATGGAGAGGAGAGGCTTAGAGGAGTGATTTCACAACTTAGGAACCAAATCACAAGGGAGAATTTCACTTACCTTAAGATTTCTCCTTTCTCTCTCTAGATTTCTCAAGAACACACTCCCCCTTTCTCTCTTCTCTTCTATGACCGTGGAAATGAATAAGAAAGATGAAGGAAAGAGTTTGGAAATATCCTTCATGATCCCTTAATTAATAAATGATAGGATAATTCATTTTTGACATAAGCATGGCATCACTCTTGTACTTGGTCTTATCCTTTTCATAAAAATGTCATAAGCTTCCATTAGCATTGAACTACTTTCCTTCCCTTTAGTTGGCCCATATATGATGCCTAAAGGGGTCCTTCATAAGTGCAATTTAGTTCATCCAATTAGCCCAACCAACTTGAACATGTATATTGTATTTTATGCTTAATTAAGCATGTGCTCATACTTTTCAATTATCATTTAATTCCCTTGGCTTTGAATGATGACACTTGGCATGATTAATACCCAAGCAAATATCCACCAATAAAGGGAAAATATGGGCTTTTACTTACTTGCACAATTACACAATTGCCATCACATTTATTTCCCAATTTTTGGAATTTTATACTCTAACTTTGAAAAATCATAACTAAATTTATAGACCTCGTTTCAGAGAGATTCCAAAGCCTATATAACCCTTATCAAAGCTGGTAATTCGGGCCAACCCGAGCTCGACGGGCTGGCCCGTCACGGGTTGGTCCTTAATCGGGTCGGGCTATATCAGCTTATTTATAAAACGGGCTGCCAAAGCCTGATGCTAACCCGCCAGCCCGCCATTTTAATTAGGATGGTGGGCTGGTTGTCTGAGCCTTTTTTTTTATTTTGGTTGTTGGGCTATATGATACCATTGTTTTGAAGTCCAGCTTGCTTCCCCAATAGTCTGGATGAACTGGACCAAAGGAGTGATGGACCTTTCATTTGTTCCTACTTCCTTACCACAAATCATTTGCATTCAATATTAATTTCATCTTGTACAAAATAACCTTACTAATTACTACCAATCTACCATTAATTTTTTCTAATTACATAAATAGCTCACTAAGTCATTTAACTGAAGTCATCTCATATCCGGTGAACGAAATAAATGAAATTATGCATCACTCATCAGTTTACTAATTAATTTTGTCCTTCACACATATAAATGAATTTCACACTGTTTGATAGTTTGAGACTATTTATTCATGCAAATCATGCATAACTCATCAGGCAAGGCATGGTATAGTAAATTCGAAGGGAATGAGGGAGATAAGTCATATAATATAATAACAATTAGCAAGAAAGTTGTAATCTTCTTGAATCTAATCCTTCAAAACAACAAAAAAACTTATAATCTTCCTTTCTCATTCTTCAATCGACAATAATTATATTTGAAGCATTGTATGAAGTTGCAAAAATAGGGATAGGAGTAGTTTCCCTTTTCTCTATTTTAGAATCCTCTGCCACATGTAATGACATAAACATAAAAGATTTATTAAATAGATATATAAAAAAAGATAAATGAACAAATATGATTATAAATATTACCATCCCATGGAAAACCAAGAAGCCAATTTTGAGTGCAAATGAGAGCTTCAACATTATTTGGAAGACGACAAGATCGATACTTTGTGAGAACCTGAGATCCTATGCTAAAAGCTGATTCACTGGCAACGGTAGTGATTGGAATGCTAAGAGTATCCCATGCCATCTTTGAAAGACAAGGAAATCAAGCTGAGTTGGCTTTCCAATAATCCAAGACATTAAATCTTATAGCCAATCTATTATCAAGTGTCGCTTCTTCCAAATAGTAGTTTAATTCAAACTTTTCAATTGTTGACTCATCTTAACACTTGAATGAAAAAAAATCCTGCACCATTGAAAAATTAATAAAAGGGTCAAATTAAATGAACAGAGAAAAGTGCCAATGAAAATATAAATAAAATCTAAACATTAACTATTTAAGAATTTTAAACTTACATAAAAAACTTTATAGTTATCCACTTCAAAAGGCTGACGGTCAAGAATCGGTTCTGTGATTAACACCGTGTTGGCATTCGAGCTTGAAGCAGCTCCACCAATTGGGGTGGAGGATGAAGATGATCCCACATTTTTATACTTAATGAAAACAATACAACTTGTTCCTTATGTTTTCAATCTTCTCTTGAGAATAGGTTAGGACATGCACCAATTTCTATGTTGAGATATTTAAATGTTGTAAAGGATCAAGAGATTTCACTGAATAAAAATTGTGATACTTGCTTTCAATCCAAACAAACCAAACTTCCCTTTTCCCTTAGTTGTATTAAAACCAAGAGAGATTTAGATCTCTTGCATATAGATGTTTGGGGATCGTATAAGACTCCCACATATGATGGTCATAAGTATTTATTAACTATATATGGTGGATGGTTTTTCTAGAGCTATATAGGTTTTCCTAATGAAACAAAAATCTAAAACAACATTACATATTCAACGTTTTATTGCCTACACTGAAACTCAGTTTTTTGTTTTGGTTAAGCGAGTACATAGTGATAATGGCAGAGAGTTCATGAATAATACCTTGAGAGATTACTTTTCAAATTGAGGTATTGTTCACGAAACAAGATGTCCTTATACTTTACAATAGAACGGAATAGCTAATGTAAACATAGGACACCCATGCAAGTGTCTCAAAGCCTAATGATACAGTCTAATGTTCCTATTAGAAACTGGGGAGAGTGTGTAAGAACAACAACCTTCCTGATTAATAGAATTCCCTCACGTATTTAGAATTTTAAAACCCTTATGAAATAGTATATGGGGAAGCATCAGATTATACTCATATAAGGGTATTCGGCTACCTCGCCCATGCAATGGATTCGACTACAACTGATAAATTTCAACCACGTTCAATCCCTTCTGTTTTTTTGGGATATCCCAGCAGTCAAAAGGGATATATTCTGTATAATGTTAAAACAAAGGGGTTGTTTGTAAGTAGATATTTTAAGTTTGTTGAAGATAACTTTCCTTTTAGAAATAAAGAAAGCCTAGAGCAGGGGGAGTGAGTAGAAATGTGCAGGAAATGTTTATGTTTGGTTTTGAAGGAGAATAACACTTCTTGGTACCAAATTAGAATATTGAATAGGTTGAACATGCAGAGCATATTATGAAAGAGACCCACACTAGACCAACTAAAGATAGAAGAGCTCCAATGTAATATTCTGATTTTTGGGCCTAGAGACTTGAGGATAAGCCTGTATCAGGCAGATGACTAAGCCTAGTTGGGGAAGAATCCTAAGAATGATGGGAGTTAGAAAGACTCTCAGGGACTATGTGATTTGGCCCTACTGGGTAGAGGGCTCGGTATTTGCAGGTAGTATGATTAAGTGTCAGTGCAGATGTGTACATGGCGCATATATGGTGCCATTGGGTTGGTTGAAAGATGCCACCCAGCTATGTCATGAGGTATGGGAATGATTGATCCAGTGAAATATGTCAGTATAGGTATGCACATATCATTTTCAGGGTAGGCATGTGTACCCTGCGTCACCAATATGTGGTGCCATGTAGGGCCAAATACATACTCCGACCTGGCGTTATCTTGCGGGCTTTGATACGCGTGATGCAATCCTGAGTAAGTCCCAAGTAAAACTTGAGTAAAATCCTGGGTAAACACAGATAAGGTAGTTTTATTAAAGTAACTTTATTAAAGTAGCTTTAATAAAGTAGTAATGATGACCCGACTTTTGGGTTGGCACCACAAGAAGGTGACACTTGTCCCTTCATCGTGAGATTCATAAAGTGACTTTTGTGGTGACACTCTCTGGAGGTGACACCTAGCACAATGGTCAGGGGAATTCACTAGTCTTTGGTTTGGTCATGTACCTGACTTACCCGGACACCGAACATGGAAGCCGGATGAAATCACCAAACTTATCTTTCCCTGATCAGTCTGGATGGCTAAGAGGAGAGAGGAAAGAGAATGATTATATTTGGACATATGTCCTATTCCTTGACATTCTTCGGGCAAGTCGGGTGAATTTCTCGGTAGGTTAGTTGGTCAAAATTTTTAGGAGTACCGGGAACCCTGGGATATTTTAGCATATAACACGTCTTTAAATGACATCAACACTCTCTCTCCACTCTGTTAATTTTGTGCAGCCCTCAAAAATTAGGGGGAAAATAGAGAAATTCAAGAGAAAATGAAAGAGGAGAGAAGGTGGATGAATAGTAAAAGTTTTTGAGCTCTAGAGGCGATTTCACCTCTAAATCGGCGTTTTCTCTCAAAATACCCTTCACAAACCTTCTTCTACTCATCCTAAGCTTCATTTCTATGGTTTCAAATTTTCATTTGGAGGTGTTTGGTGCTATCTCGCTTGTTGGAATACTGTCAGATTTCTGAACCGGTTGCAAAAACGTGTAGAGGTAAGCGTAGCCTTTATTTTGAACCGATTGGTTTGTTGTTTGGATGGGTTTTTATGGGGCTGGGTGTAACCCCCTGCCGTAATTAATATTCGGATTACACAATTAAAGTGAAATAGAGACCAATAAGAGACAAATAACATTTTACAAACCCATCTACCAGACGGGGTTTTCATAAATACCTTTCAAAATCATTCATAACCTGGTCTCACATTCACATTCCGAATACAATTACTACACGAAGATAAATCACATTCATATATCAGAGTACGCAATATAAATTCTCGGCAATCCCGGAATACATATCTTCGTTAACAATCATAGGGTACATTAGCCCATCAACTTCACAAATAGGGAATTACACAACAATTCTCAATACAAATAATCAAATCCTCATCCATCCGTATACTCATCCAAATAACCAAATACAATTATCCAAATATACATCCCAACTAAGACAACCAACTACCAACTTCAATCCCGAAGGAGTCTTCATCGCCCTTAGCTGCTCGCTATATCCTTGATCTACTACCCTGTCTGAAAGGTTAGTAGGGGAGGGTGAGATTCGAGAGAATCTCAGTAGGTAAACAATATCAATATGCATGTACGATAGATGTTTAATGCATGACATGCTTGCATCACACAACTCATGATAACACAATGACAATTTGCAAGCTCAATGCTTCGAACAATATACCTATGGCCATAGCATAAATTGAAACATAGCTTCAAATTACACATAATTATGCAAAGCTAAGACATGCACCAACACACTAACACATATATCAAATACAAGCAGAAGAGATATGTTCCCTACACTCTTTCCACGTATGCTCCAGCTTCGCTTACTCGCGATCAGAATGAATACCGAACCACGATCAGGGCGAATATCAATCCTATAACCAAAGCAAGGACATAGGGTTAATCCCTTTCTCAATTCCTCAACATACAAACACTTAATGTTGGTTATCATTTAACACCTTTAGGTGGCTAATCAAAGCCCAAACATATGCCTAAAGGCTTGGGAAACACTTGACCAAAGATCACCTTTTAAAAGTCCAAAATGCTGATTTTTGGGGGTTGGCCGTGGCCCACAAATCCACTGGCCGCGGCCAGAAACTGCCTAGAAACATTTGGGCCACGGCCCAGAATCCGCTGGCCGAGGCCAAGAAAATCCAGTTTCTTGGGTGAACTTCCAAAAATCATAACTAATTCCAAAAAAATCGAAATGAGGTGATCCTAAAGCCAAATGAAAGCTATTCAAGTCCTCTACACAGGAAAAATATTGGCCTTTACTAGGAATCACCACACAAATACAGAATTCTACACATTTCATCACTGCCTCAAAACAGAATCCATTTTCGACCTCAAACTTTAGACAGCTATAACTCCCAGGTCCCAAAACGAAATGGCACAAATTATATGCCCATTTTGAAGCTTGGGAGGTGAAATTTAATACTGGAAAGTTTCATAATTTTCCAATATCATTTGCCCAGTCAAAACGTCCACACAACAAGACTGCCCAGACAGAATTTACACTGGACAGAATTTCCAGTTTTGCACCAATGATTCCAATGGTTCCCAAATTCACACCAAATACCATTTCCACATAAATTTGCACAAGGAATCCATTGGAAACACCAAAACAACCAAATTCACATTATATGGACATGTTTTACCAACAATCACAACATGTCATCACAAATCACAACACAAACACCACATTGCCATTCTTTTCATTCCAAGTTCCCAAACCAATTCCAATGACCAAATACCACAACATGGCACCATTTTCAACATAAAACACAACCCAATTCATCCTATCCAAAATCACAAGAAAATCAGGGCAAAATTTGAAATTCACTAAACTCATCCATAATTCACAAAACTTAGATCAAAAGGAAGCAAATACTCACCTCTTCCTCTTTCCCAAACCAATTTCTTGATTCTTCATCTTTCCACTTTTGCTCAAGCAAAAAAACACCTCCTCTCACAAATCTAAAACCATAGAGATGAAGCTCTCATTACTATGAACAACTTTATAGAAGGTGATTAGAGCATTAGAGGACAAGAAGCCAACCAAAATCTCACCTTTTGATTTCTCTTTCTTCCCCTAAGCATGGCGCCATGGAGAACAAGAGAGAGATAGACAAAGATGAAGATGATGAAGTGAGGATCAGTTTTTCCCCTTTTTCTCATGTGTTAACCGACTATGAAAGAGAGAGGGAAGAGTTTGAATGTTGACTAAGATCCAAGGGTTCACATCTTGCCACTTGTCATGATCTTGCAACATCCTCCATGAGCTCACATGCACACACATACACATGATTCCACCCCTTGATCTAATACACAAATCAATCTCAACCATTGATCTTTGAGTTACCAAGGAGCTTCCTCTTCGGTAACCAATCAATTGGTCGGTAACTTTACCGTTTTGCCCCTGATTATGGTAATTCCTTTGGAATCACCACCAAACACATTTTCTCATTCATTTACATCATACATACGCCCTCCCCCTTATTTTCATTCAATTTAGATATTAATCCATAATTAAACTCAAATACAGGGTTTCGGCGCTGCTCACAACACATACGAATCACCTTCGAATCCCCAATCACATCATATTCTCCAAAAGGGTCATTTATCACTAACCACATCCACTTTTGGAGTCATTATCTCTTAATCTCAATTTGGGATCTTGCTAAACCAGGGCTTAGCAGTCCACTAATCTCAGGCTTATTCTCTAGCCTCAAATCTCAGAATTCGGGGTATTACACTGGGGTACTGTTCATATTTTAGCCAAGGGGTATTTTTAAGGTTTAATCATGTATTTATGGTTAAATGATGATTTATGATGATTTTGGAAGTTATGTTCAAGTGCTGCCAGATTTTGTTTTCTAGAGGTAGTCAGTTTGTGATGAGTTTTTGAATAAACAAATCATGTCTAATGACCATTAAACTTTTCATATTTGAAGTAGATATCCTAAGCTTTAATTTGATATTTAATATGTGTTATTTGAGTTTGTCGATTGTGAGATATGAATTTTTGAAGTTAGGCATTGAATCTGGAACGTTTTCTGGACTAATTGTGTTGTTTGATGATTCTCGGAAATTTAGCCCAATAATTGGCAGTGGTTAATATTTTTTGATTAAAGTAGAATTAATGAGGGTCACATAAGACTTTAAACCACTATAATATGATTTTTCTAGATTTAGTTATGATTTTTTAAAGTTGAGTGAAAAATCTAGCAGATAAGGTGGACCCATGAAATTATGGCATTTAAGGTAATTTGAGCCAAGTATGGGTCCCAATAATAGAGTCAAGTCCTAGAGGCTAAAGTAGCCCATTAGATACTCAATTGTCATGGCTCTAATAATGTGGCTATATATCTAGGGCCATGAGGTGACAAAGAAGAAGCAACTTCAATGGTTGGAAGAAAAGATACCAAAAAGGGGACTCAAAGACAAAAGGTAGTCAACGTACATACTTGCATGTATGTGATGTTTATGCTGTGTATTGATTTTCTATATTGCTTTACTTGATTATGTGAAGCGTATGAATAAATGAAGCTCTATTTCTGTTTTTGTTGTGGCCATAAGTATGTTGCACGAAACATTAAGCATGCAAAATATCATTATGTAAACATAAGCCTATGTAAGGTGTAACCCCCTTGCTTGATTAACTGTAATTATGAATCGACCACGCGTAATAAAATGGATTAGAGACCATCGGATAATTTAAAACTTGTTTTAATTCCCTATCTTAAAATAGGGTTTTCAAAAAATCTTTCAAAACTTTTCCTTACCCTGGTCTCACCCTCAAATGTCGAACATAATTACCTGTGCAGTTATATTTCATTATTGCATATCAAAGTGTATAGCCAAATTCCCGGCAACTCCCGGGTTTCCTACATGTACAAACTAAGGGTTTATAAGTCCCAACTTGGGGATTACATGCCCAAAATCAAACGTAATATTTGTATCTCGAAATATACAGTAATCCTAGGTCCAAAAATGGATAACCAACATCCCAAGATCAAATATTTTCCTCCAAAGGGTCCTAACCGCTCCTGGTTACTCGTTTTTCCTTGGAGCCACTTGCCCTGTCTGAAATGTTAGTCAATGGAAAGAATGAGATTCCAGAGAATCCCAGTAGTAACAAATCATTCATACCACAAATAATCACATAGCATACAAGTCAATCATCACACAGGAGCAGCAGTACAAATCCCACTCCACCCTCATCCCCTTTTACCACCGGGAAGGTACACAGCCCTCACCTGAACCGTTGTTAGTGACTCAGGGACTATTGACGTGTCAATGGATACACATAGCCTTACGGCCCACAAATAGCCTTTCGGCTTTCACATAATCACAAATATTACACCCCATCCTCATCCCCTTTTACCCCGGGAAGGTACACAGCCCTCACCCGAACCATTGTTAGCAACTCAAGGACTATCGCCATGGCGGTGCATACACATTTCCACAAACATTGCAACATTGGAATCCGTCACAAAATAATGATATAACACACATAAAATGTATCACATATGGTATAAAAGAAAGAGTCACTACCTTGTTCCTTCCTGACGTTCGCTGGCACAGTGGGCTCACGAGGGCGGCAAATGTCAAATCATATCCACCAAAATCAAGAGCGGTGGATTAATTCCTTACTCCAATTCTCGCTTTCAAGACATTTAAGTTGGTTATCATATAGACTCCTTAGGTGGCTTCTAAATGCTTAAACATAAGCCTAAAGGGTTGGGGAAAGTTTGCCCAAAAGACCCTTTCCAGAAGTTCAAAATGCAGATTTCCAATGGTTGGCCGCGGCCAGCCCAACTATGGACCGCGGCCAACGGATGCACAGAACGATTTGGGTTGTGGCCAGCCACCTTGTTAGAAGGTTTTGGGTTGCGGCCAACTTGTGACCCTGACTCCTGGCTGATTTCCAAACACTTATAACTTTGTGCACATAACTCAGAAGGACTCAAACTTTATATGGATGGAAAGCTTGCAATGTGCACTACAATCCTAGAAAGTTTCATAATATTTAGACACCATTTGCTAGGTCAAAATATCATGCAAATTCAGGTCCTTGTACAACATTTTAAACTTGGCAAATTTCCAGACTTAACCAAATTTTCCAGAATTTCAGACTTTGGCTTCCAATGGTTCCAAATTTCAAATCAAACACCATTCCTACACAATTTGCACAAGGAATCCATTGGATCTATCAAAACAACCAAATACCAATTCATTTCCAAACTCATTTTTATCATTCCAATAACATCATCATGTGCCCTCCCCTATATTTCAACCCATATAAACATTGATCCACTTATAAGCTAAAATATAGGGCTTAGGCATTAATTAAAACATATTCACATCAAATTCAACAGTAATTACATCGATACTAACGCAATTAGCCCTAAATCCCAAATTGGGTTATTACATAAGGCAAGCATATTATGCACTAGCATTTATCTTGCATGTATTTTCTGTAATGTTTGCTACTGAGATTCTCTCGAATCTTCCCCGCCAACCATATAGGCAACTGAGCACAGAAGAGAAGTGAGGGCTCTGTTCCAGGAAAGAAGTTGCAATGAAGAAGAGAAGAATTATTCATGGACTAGTCCGCTATATAAATTAATATATTTATAATGGATAACCGTATAACCCGCATGCCGAATGAATTAATTATCTAAGAGCGATAATTGAATTAAAAGTGGGTAATCAAATTGTACGATCCCATTAGTTAAAAAACCTTTTGCACATAAAAATGAGCAAATAATCACTCTAATTAAGATAATAAAGAAATGATGAGTTACGAAGAAGTTACGAACCACTTTATGATAGTTTTCGAAAAAAACTTAAACTTTTCTGAAAAGCCCACTTAACTACATGTTCAAATCCTGTCGTGAGGTTGGGAATTGAAAGAACTTTATATTTGAATATCACTTCATGGTTCGAATTCACTGTCTAAAACTCATTAGATCGATTACAGAAATAAGGTGTTACATCCAATTTGGTCACAAGACTATGTTTGCAACCTGATTACTTTAGGTATCTTTACCAATATGCCTCAGCAAACAAAGAAACAAGGTTGTAAGTATCCAATACAGAATTATATTTCTTATGATTCTGTTTCTTCATCTTATCTACTTTATCTTTGTTCTATTGATTTAGTTGTTGAGCCTGTCATATGATGAGGCCATTAAAGATGAAAGGTGGATAAAGGCAATGTGAGCAAAAACTGACGCTCTTGGGGGCAATCACACTTAGGATGTTGTGCCACTCCCAAGAGGAAATAATGCAATTGGATGTAAGTGGGTATACAAGGTAAAACATTATTATGATGGTTCAATAAATAAGTTTAAAGCTAGGTTGGTAGCTAAATGATGTACCCAAAGAGAGGGTATAGATTATCACAAAACATTTTCTCTTGTAATAAAGATGATAGCCGTTAGGATTGTATTAAAATTAGCTACAATAAATAGTTGGAACCTTTATCAAATAGGTGTACATAACACTTTCTTGCAGGGAGGTTTAGATGAGGAAGTTTACATGATTGTTCCCCAAGGTATTAAGAAACAGGGGGAGAACATGGTTTGTAAACTTAATAAATCATTGTATGGTTTAAAACAAGCATCGAGGCAATGGAATCATAAATTGTTGATGGCTTTAGTTTATGGAGGTATTATTCAGAGCAAACATGATTACTCGCTCTTTTTAAGCATTATGATGATGCATATGTTATGATACTTGTGTATGTGGATGACCTTCTTGTTACAGGTAGTTCAGAAGAAAGAATAAATGAAATAAAGGAGTTTCTTCACATCCAATTTAAAATTAAGGATTGACTTGGGAGAGATGAGATATTTCCTTGGCATTGAAGTAACAAGATCATAAAAGGGAATAGTTCTTTCCTAGAGGAATATGTACTAGATCTTCTTTCAAATGCTAAGATGAGTGGTTGCAAGCCATTGACATTACCTATGAAGCAAAATTTGAAGCTTCTGGCCTATGAGTAAGGAAGGAACAAGGAGGAAGCTTTAGTCAATTCATGCAAATGTTGACAAAGGTGGACATGACAGCTGCATTTGATGTGCTGAGATACCTGAAGTAGAGTGTTGGCCTTGGGATCTTGTTGAGTTGAGATAAGGATCAGACCTTGACTTGCTATTGTGACTCAGATTGGGCAGGTTATAGAACTACAAGAAGATAAGTCACAAGGTACCCCCTCAAGCTTGGAGATTCCTTGATCAAGTGGAAGACAAAGAAGCAAGAAACAGTAACAACTTCCTTAGCAAAGGCTGAGTATAGAGCCATGAGATTAGCTGTATCCGAAGTAGTATTGGTCAGAGGTGTACTAAAAGATCTTGGCATTGCATGTGAAGAACCAGTGTGTACTATGATAATAGGGCACCAATACACATTGCTTCTAATCCTATTTTCCATAAACGAACGAAGCATATCGAGATAGATTGTCATTTTGTTCAGGAAAAATTGCAACATGGTTTAATAAGCTTGGAGCATGTTAAGTCCAAGGACCAAGAGGTTGATTTACTCACAAAGGCATATGGAAAAGACGTGCAGGTCAGATTGCTTGGCAAGTTAGGTGCTGTTAATGTGTTTCCAACGCCAACTTAAGGGTGAGTGTAGAGAAATGTTAAATAATTGTGTATTGGATTATATGGTTAGATGTGTATTATCATATGTGTATTAAGTATGGAGACATTTTGTTGTTACAAGTTATTGGGCCTAAAGGCTTCTTAAAGCCCACATATTTTGTATATATATTAGTAGGTCTAGGAATCAAGGCGTATGGATTCTTCTCATATGTTTTCTCAATTAATAAGATATCAGAATTTCTGGGCCTATTTGAGTTGTTTATAGTATGTCCTATCAACTTACTTCAGTCTTTTTATACAACGATAACCTCAATCTATACTTATATCTAAAATCTCAACATGGTATCAAAGCTGGTAGTAAGTATCCTATACAATCATATATAAGGCGTAGTATCAAACCAACGAGTATTTTCAAAACTGTCCCAACTTTATCAGAAGAAACCTCTTATATGATTTACTCACCATTGAAGTGCTAGAGAATTGTTCTACAATACTAATCATTATCGTGATGGTTCTGGTTTTGTTTTTCCTTTGACTATTGGCTTTTTCACTTAATTACATATGGATGTAGATATTGAGGGTATTTCAGAAGTAATTGTATTAGAATGCATGGAAGAAATCAAGATGATTCTTACTTCTGAAGAAGTCATTCAAACACTCATACAAAATCAAGCTTGAAGAAGGTTTTGATGATACACAGTGTTATATTTGTCTTGATGATTTTCATGAAAGTATGCTTTCAACATTGCCAAGTTATCATATTTTTCACAATAATTGTATTGTTTAGTGGCTAAAACTAGTCATTTACGTCCATTATGTCGATATCAAATGTCAGCTACATTAACAATTTTGAGAGACATTTATCAATAATTCTTAAAAATTATCTTCCTCAATAGTTAAGAGGCGGTTTGCTTTACCTCTATCAACCAATTTTGCTCGTGGCTTTATGGCACGTTCTCTGGGAACATTACATGGGTTTTTGGGTTTGAGACTTGGTATTACTCCCTCCGGTTCCTTAATATTTGCTTTACCTCTATGAACTTTAATTTGATTACATAGGTAAAAGGTGTTTTTATTGGTGGATGTAGTTTCTGATGCAAATGATTAGAATGATATCTAGGAATACAACACAAATTTTTTTGACCAACAAGTATTGCTATTCGTGCATTGCACTGGGAAGTTTACATATAGTATTTTGAGCTTCCAAAGCTTATGAAGCACAGAAGGACAATTTATGATTCTAAATCATTGTTTTATGAGGTGTGTAATATTTATTATATATTTTAGTATTTATGATTGAGCAATTTTTTAATGTATGCACAATAAGCAATGTTTTTTTGTAATAATAATAAATCATGTAATTATTTTATAATCATCTATTTAAATGACCTGTATATATACTAAAAGTCTTAAATATATTGCTTGTTGATAAATATTGATGAGACCGATATTGAAGACCCTTACCACGAGAGTGAAATAGGGAAAATGTCATTGCTTAAAAAAAAGAATCAATAAATATAATTTATTGATGACTATTTTATAATTTACTTTTTATATTTCTTCAAAATTGATTGATTAAGTAATCATACTTAAAAATAATTTGATTATTTCTTAAATTTAATTTATTATTGATGCAAATTATTGATTTGATAATTTGATTTAGAAATAATGGCATCATCATCCCACATGCTTATTTCCTAATTTCCTTTTTTATATTTCTTCATAATTGATTGATTAAGTAATCATATTTGAAAATGATTTGATTATTTCTTAAATTTCATTTGTTATTAATGCAACATATGAATACTAATTTGATTTGATTTAGAAATAGTGACATCATTAACTAACGTTATAATTTATTAGAGCCGGGAATATGAGCCAGCCCGTTTAGGCCTGCTTCTTAAAAAACCCCCATTTTTAAAGCCTGCAACTCTACAAGGCTGGCCCTTCACGGGCTCGAGCCTAAACGGGCTTGAACTTATTTTAATTAAATAAAAATTCTTGTTCAAGTTTTACAATCTATTTATTATTTTTCTTTAAATTGAGATGCATTATTTTTAAAACTCATAAATATTTAGTTAAAATAATCATCTAATGTCCAAATCAGCCTCTTTTTTAAAGTTTAAATGAATAAACCATTATAGAAAATAAAATAAATCAAACCATTTAATAAGTGTTTGTCTGTTACTAATACTTTATTAGGTACTTAGATGTCTCTTATATTGATAATTTGATATAATGATATTATATATATTAATTTATTTTAAAAAAATATTAAACGGGCTAAAAGGGCCGGCCCTCCAGGGCTTGCGGCCCTACAGGGCCGGCCCTTTTATGCCCGCTTCCTGTTTTAGCCTCTAAATCAGAAGCCCGGCTCTTAAAGGGCTCAGGCCTAAACAAGCCAGCTCGATTTCCCGGCTCTATAATTTATAGATGATTATTTCTTAATTTTTTTTCCTTATTTCCTTTATTTATATTTTTTTGGAAAAAATTTACTCCCTTTGGTCCTAAATATAAGGTATTTGAATTTTTTTATAATATTTATATTTATCATTTTTTCTCCAAACTGTTTTACTTAACTTATAAACTAATATATAATCTAATAATACACAACATATGATATGATTAAGTAACTTCTTTAACTTCCTTAATCTCTCTCAAAAAAGTTAACTTTTTTTTTTTTATATTTAGGAGCAGAGGATAGTTCATGTCCCCCTCTTTATATTAATAATCTACTTAATTATATAGAAAATTCATGCCTCCCACTTTACTATTTTTCCCCATGAAGTGCTAACTTTAACATTTTTTTTGCCAATGCTAACTTTAACATTTTGATTGTGATTAGCTTTTGTTTTTATATTACATTTTTTTTGTTGATTTTGGTAATTTCCTTTTGTTGAAAGCATCCAAATTTTCATTTCTCAAGTTAAGAATAGTTTCCCATGAGTCCTAATATTTGACCCAAATCAATTTTTATTAAATATTCACATAATGGCTTTTTAATTAACATATTGTATACTTTTTTTAACTAATATCAAAGTGCATTAACATATTGTATACACTTAGAATTATTAATCAATATAACTTTAACAAAAAAAAAAAATTATTCATCAATATAATATAACTAATCAGTGTATATATTTTGACCAAAGGATATTCATAAGTGGCAAAAAAATATAAATTCAAACTAAATAGACAGGTCCAAAAGACAGATATCACACTATAGGAGTATAGCCTAAATATAACATGAAAACAACTAACACAATTAGAAGTAGATTCAAAGTCTAGACTGCTAAAATGACGCATTTGAAAACTCAAAACAACACATGAGAACTCATTTTTCTAGTTTTATGTTTTTTATTATTGCTTTGTTGGCCATAAAGATATGGGTGGATATATCAAACAATCCCATGTTTGTCTCCATTATCAACCAATGGAGTGTTGTATATCTTTTTTCTCTTTGAAGGAGTGGTTGGAGATCATGATGACTGAACTATTAAAATGTTATCATCATTTTGAACTTTTTTTTGTTGACATCAATGTCGTCAAGGACCTTGTGGTTTGTGTTTCTACTTCATAGGGCTACAAACTCAAGGACAAAAAGACTCAAGCACTCAATTACAATATATGATATTATCAACTAAATCATTTTCTTACCATTAATTCTGAGCATGTAAACCGTTGCAAAATATCTCATTCCTTAGAAAATTGCAAAACCCCCAACTACTAAATGGGTATTTGATGTTGCTTCGCTTGACTCTAAGCCTAACATTAATTTCTCTTCCAACACAACGTTCTAATTGTTTTAGAAAAGTTGCAAGCTCTCCTTTATATAGTTAAAGATGAATCTTACGAAAGTCAAGGAGGAATATAGAGAAAATAAATTTAAATTCAAAAATTAATATACTACAAGGCACAAAAAATCAAAAAAAAAGGAGGCAAAGAAAGGATTGAGGTAAATGCAGCCGCTAACTTTTCATCAAAAGGTGATGTCTTCTTAGTCATCGTACACTTCTTGACAACCCGAGCAATGATAGCCTAGGTGTCCTTGTGGTGATCAATATCCCTAATGAGTTCATAAGGCTAACCTGCCATGATCTTGGGGATGAAGAATTGAGCTCACTAATGATGAAGAACGGAGAACATAAAATGGAATACAGTGACGACGTTAATATATAGGGTAAAGGTGCTAAAATGACCATAAACTTTTGTGAAAAGAGCAACTGTAACCATGAACTAATTTTTGGAGCAAAAGTAACCATAAACTTTATAAAAGAGAGCAAAAGTAACCCTGACGTTAACGGACGTTAACGTCCGTTAATGTGAACTTTTTAAGGTGCTAAAATAGCCATTAACTAATGTCAAAAGTGCAAAAGTAACAACAAACTTTTTCTTGGATGCAAAAGTAACTTCTTGAACATTAATTCATAATTTTTTTTTTTTGCTTTTGTGTTGTGAGTGTTTTATCAATTTGAGGATTAAAATGACAAAACTTATTAATTAATATTTAAAAAGTCAACTTTTTTTATTTTGGCGAGAATGACGAAACGAAAGAAAGTCATCACCTAACTCCAAAAGATAAAATCCAAGGTAATTAAACCTGGACCTGTTAGTGAACTGGCCGGGGTACTGGGTCAAGGGTCAGTGGGTCAGACTGGAGCTAAACCGGTGAGAAATGGAAAATTTTAGGCTTATAGTATGAAATTCTAAAGGAAAAATAAAAAAAATGGTTTTTTAAACAAAAATTAAAAGCTTAACCCAAATCTACTGACCGGTTAGTTGGTTTTCGATCTGGTTTGGATCAAATAACCATGACAAAATCCTTAACATTAATTATAAAATATGTGACTTTTTGAACATTAATTTATAAGTTTTTTTGTTTTTTTACTTTTGCTTTTGTGTTATGAATGTTTTATCACTTTGGGGATTAGAATGACAAAAATAAAAAAAAACTTATAAATTAATGTTCAAAAAGTCACCTATTTTATAATTAATGTTAAGGATTTTATCATGGTTATTTGATCCGAACCAGATCGAAAACCGGCTAACCGGTCAATAGATTTGGGTTAAGTTTTTAATTTTTGTTTAAAAAAACTTTTTTTTTTATTTTTCCTTTAGAATTTTATACTATAAGCCTAAAATTTTTTATTTCTCACCGGTTTAGCTCCAGTCTGACCCACTGACCTTTGACCCAGTACCCCGGCCGGTTCACTGACAGGTCCAAGTTTAATTACCTTGGATTTTATCTTTTGGAGTTAGATGATAATTTTCTTTCGTTTCGTCATTCTCGCCAAAATAAAAAAAAAAAAGTTGACTTTTTGAATATTAATTCATAAGTTTTGTCATTTTAATCCCCAAATTGATAAAATACTGACAACACAAAAGCAAAAAAAAAAAAAAAATTATGAATTAATGTTCAAGAAGTTACTTTTGCATCCAAGAAAAAGTTTATGATTACTTTTGCACTTTTGAAATTAGTTAATGGCTATTTTAGCACCTTAAAAAGTTCACATTAACGGACGTTAACGTCCGTTAACGTCAGGGTTACTTTTGCTCTCTTTCATAAAGTTTATAGTTACTTTTGCTCCAAAAATTAGTTCGTGGTTACAGTTGCTCTTTTCAAAAAAGATTATGGTCATTTTAGCACCTTTACCCTAATATATATAAGCATTGCTATAATCATGGGGCTAACTAAATTTCTTGAACATTAAGCTTCTTGCAGATTTAGTTTGAATTATGATTATGATAACTTCTTGATTTATGGGCTAAAGTATTATTATGATAACTCATTAATCATTGGCTAATAATTTATGGATATAAAATATAAATTATTGATATTTATTGGTGTCAAAGTAAATGGAATTCACTAATGAAGTTAATAAAAACATAACTAATTTCTCAAAAAATGGTTGCTCAGGAACGGTTTTGAACGGCGTTATTACGAGTATTATATAAGATATAGATAGATAGCTAATTTAATTACTTTTTTAATATCGGTAAATTATTAGTAATTCATTTTTTATATTTAGAAAAAGAGTAGTACTTTTTGAACCTCTAATTCAGCATATCCATAAATTTCTTATGATTTCATTATCTATGTGTTATTATATCTATTTAATTTATTTTTCAGGTATATGTAATAATGTGATTATTCTATTTTTTAGGGTTAAGGTGCATTTAATCTTGTGAAGTATTTTATGAGATATATTCAATATTCTAAGATATTTTGTACCTCATCAGCACACTGTAGTATTTTTTAGGTGTATCCAGCATCCTAAAATATTTTGTGATTTATCTACCACTTTAAAGTTGTTGCTAAAAAAATTCTTAAGGGTGCTTGCACCTTTATTTTTTTACCGAACTGGATGCATCTTCACTTAAAGAACTTTTAGAAGTTTATGACGAGGTTAAAATTTCTCCTAAAAAAAATTCAGAGCGCCAAATTTTTTCTTAAAAAAGTAATGCTTGTGAAATTGTACCATAAAATACTTTAAAGTACTGGACGCATATATAAAAATACTTCAGGGTGCTAGATGAATCACAAAATACTTTAAGATACTGGACAGAAAAATACTTCAAGGTGTCGGACTCACCTTAACCCTATTTCCCCCCAACTTTTAAGAGAATAAAATGTGAAAAAAAATATTTTATTTCTTTTATGATTTAGAGCATAATTAGTTGTTATACCCCTTTTGTTTTGCTTCAACAGAAAAATGAAAATAAAACTTCAAAAATGAAAAAAAGTTCAAAGATAAAAATTTAACAACTGAATTTTATACCAGAATTATAAATAAATAAAAATATATTTATTAAAATCTCAAAAAATCAGATAAGTGTTAAAATATAAAATGAAAAGTAAAAACTGCTAGCCCTTTTATTTGGATCAATTTTTCAATACCAGGGAGTCAAAACAATATCTTAAGATGTATTTTGACTATTGGGACATAATATGCTCCAACTAGGCAGCGAATTTGTCAATTTGTAGCAACGGAAACTTACATTGTCTCATGGATTTATTTTCTATTTAGAGGATGAAGCGAAAAACTAGCTAGAGCTAATAATAATTAATATGCGCTGATAATTTAACATAGATTGGATTTGCATTGCACAGGAAAGAGAGTAAGTTGGATTGTTGTTCATGGCATATGGACAGTAGCGTAGGGAATGTAACTTCCTCCTCTAAGTTTTATAACAGAGTGGTTCTTATTTTTAAATTCTAAAACTTTTCTGTGTGTGTGTGTGTGTAATATTATTTGTCGTTTAGCCATTCTCGGAGAAACTAGAAACTAGTAACCTCGGAATAATATATAAAAAGAAGGAACCATACACTTAGGTCAGGTTTATTATGTTAAGTTATTTAATTACACATGACCATTTGTCCTATTTTTGAAATAACATCATTTAACTATAAATTCCCATGAAAAAAATAGGACATTGATATTGGAGAGCTTAACATAATGGATATAAGAAACTTGATCTAAGTTTTTTCTTACAAAAATTATTGTGATTTTTACTTAATGCTTTCTTACATTATATTATCAATAAATAATTTTGAATTTGATCATAACATGTAAGGTAAATATGAGGTACATATATAATTTTTTATGGTAAAAAAAAGATATATATATATATATATATTATGGGTCGTGGACGTACGTAGAAGAATATAAGAAGTCAAGTGACAAACACAAGACTATACTATACGAAGTCGTCGCTATCGTGGGACGAGTGGTATAATATATAAGAGCCAACTAGTAATAAAATCTTCAAACTCTCATGTGTAACAGTACACTTAACCATGTTTTTGAAGCAACACTTCTCTATCAATCTATCCTCTATTTTCTATTATATTTAACAATTTTAATATTTCAAACAAGTAGAAACCATCCTAATCAAGCGACGGCCAAATTAAAGCATCCAACACCTTGACAGACAAAAGGATACAGCAACCAACTTCCAGCAACCTTTATTAAACCATAAATGATATATTTTTTCTTAGTCTTTTTGGTGATGCATGGCGTGAACATTGGTTTATTTTTTTAGGCGAGATTGCCTCATTTGTATCGTCAGGTTATGCTGTCCCTTTTGAACAATTTTAAGAATACACATCTCATGGGTTTTTGGGTTTGAGACTTGGCATTACTCCCTCCGGTTCCTTAATATTTGCTTTACCTCTATGAACTTTAATTTGATTACATAGGTAAAAGGTGTTTTTATTGGTGGATGTAGTTTCTGATGCAAATGACTAGAATGATATCTAGGAATACAACACAAATTTTTTTGACCAACAAGTATTGCTATTTGTGCATTGCACTGGGAAGTTTACATATAGTATTTTGAGCTTCCAAAGCTTATGAAGCACAGAAGGACAATTTATGATTCTAAATCATTGTTTTATGAGGTATGTAATATTTATTATATATTTTAGTATTTATGATTGAGCAATTTTTTAATGTATGCACAATAAGCAATGTTTTTTTGTAATAATAATAAATCATGTAATTATTTTATAATCATCTATTTAAATGACCTGTATATATACTAAAAGTCTTAAATATATTGCTTGTTGATAAATATTGATGAGACCGATATTGAAGACCCTTACCACGAGAGTGAAATAGGGAAAATGTCATTGCTTAAAAAAAAGAATCAATAAATATAATTTATTGATGACTATTTTATAATTTACTTTTTATATTTCTTCAAAATTGATTGATTAAGTAATCATACTTAAAAATAATTTGATTATTTCTTAAATTTAATTTATTATTGATGCAAATTATTGATTTGATTATTTGATTTAGAAATAATGACATCATCATCCCACATGCTTATTTCCTAATTTCCTTTTTTATATTTCTTCATAATTGATTGATTAAGTAATCATATTTGAAAATGATTTGATTATTTCTTAAATTTCATTTGTTATTAATGCAACATATGAATACTGATTTGATTTGATCTAGAAATAGTGACATAATCAACTAACGTTATAATTTATAGATGATTATTTCTTAATTTGTTTTCCTTATTTCCTTTATTTATATATTTTTGGAAAAACTTTACTCCCTTTGGTCCTAAATATAAGATATTTGAATTTTTTTATAATATTTATATTTATCGTTTTTTCTCCAAACTGTTTTACTTAACTTATAAACTAATATATAATCTAATAATACACAACATATGATATCATTAAGTAACTTCTTTAACTTTCTTAATCTCTCTCAAAAAAGTTAAATTTTTTTAATATTTAGGAGCAGAGGATAGTTCATGTCCCCCTCTTTATATTAATAATCTACTTAATTATATAGAAAATTCATGCCTCCCTCTTTACTATTTTTCCCCATGAAGTGCTAACTTTAACATTTTGTTTGCCAATGCTAACTTTAACATTTTGATTGTTATTAGCTTTTGTTTTTATATTACATTTTTTTTGTTGATTTTGGTAATTTCCTTTTGTTGAAAGCATCCAATTTTTCATTTCTCAAGTTAAGAATAGTGTCCCATAAGTCCTAATATTTGACCCAAATCAATTTTTATTAAATATTCACATAATGGCTTTTTAATTAACATATTGTATACATTTTTTAACAAATATCAAAGTGCATTAACATATTGTATACACTTAGAATTATTAATCAATATAACTTCAACAAAAAAAAAAAAATTCATCAATTTAATATAACTAATCAGTGTATATATTTTGACCAAAGGATATTCATAAGTGGCAAAAAAATATAAATTCAAACTAAATAGACAGGTCCAAAAGGCAGATATCACACTATAGGACTATAGCCTAAATATAACATGAAAAGAACTAACACAATTAGAAGTAGATTAGATTCAAAGCCTAGACTGCTAAAATGACGCATTTGAAAACTCAAAACAACACATGAGAACTCATTTTTCTAGTTTTATGTTTTTGATGATTGCTTTGTTGGCCATGAACATATGGGTGGATATATCAAACAATCCCACATCCCCATTATCAACCAATGGAGTGTCGTATATCTTCTTTCTCTTTGAAGGAGTGGTTGGAGATCATGATGACTGAACTATTAAATGGTTATAATCATTTTGAACTTTTTTTTGCTGACATCAATGTCGTCAAGGACCTTGTGGTTTGTGTTTCTACTTCATAGGGCTACAAACTCAAGGACAAAAAGACTCAAGCACTCAATTACAATATATGATATTATCAACTAAATCATTTTCTTACCATTAATTCTGAGCATGTAAACCGTTGCAAAATATCTCATTCCTTAGAAAATTGCAAAACCCCAAACTACTAAATGGGTATTTGATGTTGCTTCGCTTGACTCTAAGCCTAACATTAATTTCTCTTCCAACACAACGTTCTAATTGTTTTAGAAAAGTTCCAAGCTCTCCTTTATACGGTTAAAGATGAATCTTACGAAAGTCAAGTATGGAGGAATATAGAGAAAATAAATTTAAATTCAAAAATTAATATACTACAAGGCACAAAAAATCAAACAAAAGGAGGCAAAGAAAGGATTGAGGTAAGTGCAGCCGCTAACTTTTCATCAAAAGGCGATGTCTTTTTAGTCATCGTACACTTCTTGACAACCCGAGCAATGATAGCCTAGGTGTCCTTGTAGTCATCAATATCCCTAATGAGTTCATAAGGCTAACCTGCCATGATCTTGGGGATGAAGAATTGAGCTCACTAACGATGAAGAACGGAGAACATAAAATGGAACACAATGACGACGTTAATATATATAAGCATTGCTATAATCATGGGGCTAACTAAATTTCTTGAACATTAAGCTTTTTGCAGATTTAGTTTGAATTATGATTATGATAACTTCTTGATTTATGGGCTAAAGTATTATTATGATAACTCATTAATCATTGACTAATAATTTATGGATATAAAATATAAATTATTGATATTTATTGGTGTCAAAGTAAATGGAATTCACTAATGAAGTTAATAAAAACATAACTAATTTCTCAAAAAATGGTTGCTCAGGAACAGTTTTTAACGGCGTTATTACGAGTATTATATAAGATATAGATAGATAGCTAATTTAATTACTTTTTTAATATCGACAAATTATTAGTAATTCATTTTTTATATTTAGAAAAAGAGTAGTACTTTTTGAACCTCTAATTCAGCATATCCATAAATTTCTTATGATTTCATTATCTATGTGTTATTATATCTATTTAATTTATTTTTCAGGTATATGTAATAATGTGATTATTCTATTTTTTAGGGTTAAGGTGCATTTAATCCTGTGAAGTATTTTATGAGATATATTCAATATTCTAAGATATTTTGTACCTCATCAGCACATTGTAGTATTTTTTAGGTGTATCGAGCATCCTAAAGTATTTTGTGATTCATCTACCACTTTAAAGTTGTTGCTAAAAAATTCTTAAGGGTGCTTGCACCTTTATTTTTTTACCGAACTGGATGCATCTTCACTTAAAGAATTTTTAGAAGTTTATGATGAGGTTAAAATTTCTCCTAAAAAAATTCAAAGCGCCAAATTTTTTCTTAAAAAAGTAATGCTTGCGAAATTGTACCATAAAATACTTTAAGATACTGGACGCATTTATAAAAATACTTCAGGGTGCTAGATGAATCACAAAATACTTTAAGATACTGGACAGAAAAATACTTCAAGGTGTCGGACTCACCTTAACCCTATTTCCCCCCAACTTTTAAGAGAATAAAATGTGAAAAAAATATTGTATTTCTTTTATGGTTTAGAGCATAATTAGTTGTTATACCCCTTTTGTTTTGCTTCAACAGAAAAATGAAAATAAAACTTCAAAAATGAAAAAAAGTTCAAAGATAAAAATTCAACAATTGAATTTTATACCAGAATTATAAATAAATAAAAATATATTTATTAAAATCTCAAAAAATCAGATAAGTGTTAAAATATAAAATGAAAAGTAAAAACTGCTAGCCCTTTTATTTGGATCAATTTCTCAATACCAGGGAGTCAAAAAAATATCTTAAGATGTATTTTGACTATTGGGACATAATATGCTCCAACTAGGCAGCGAATTTGTCAATTTGTAGCAACGGAAACTTACATTGTCTCATGGATTTATTTTCTATTTAGAGGATGAAGCAAAAAACTAGCTCTAGCTAATAATAATTAATATGCGCTGATAATTTAACATAGATTGGATTTGCATTGCACAGGAAAGAGAGTAAGTTGGATTGTTGTTCATGGCATATGGACAGTAGCGTAGGGAATGTAACTTGCTCCTCTAAGTTTTATAACAGAGTGGTTCTTATTTTTAAATTCTAAAAATTTTCTATATGTGTGTGTGTGTGTGTGTTTCTGTGTTTATAATATTATTTGTCGTTTCGACATTCTCCGAGAAACTAGAAACTAATAACCTCGGAATAATATATAAAAAGAAGGAACCATATACTTAGGTCAGGTTTCTTATGTTAAGTTATTTAATCACATATGACCATTTGTCCTATTTTTGAAATAAAATCATTTAACTATAAATCCACATGAAAAAAATAGGACGTTGGTATTGGAGAGCTTAACATAATGGATATAAGATACTTGATCTAAGTTTTTTCCTACAAAAATTATTGTGATTTTTACTTAATGCTTTCTTACATTATATTATCAATAAATAATTTTGAATTTGATCATAACATGTAAGGTAAATATGAGGTATATATATAATTTTTTTATGGTAAAAAAAAGATATATATATATATATATATATTATGGGTCGTGGACGTACGTAGAAGAATATAAGAAGTCAAGTGACAAACACAAGACTATACTATACGAAGTCGTCGCTATCGTGGGACGAGTGGTATAATATATAAGAGCCTACTAGTAATAAAATCTTCAAACTCTCATGTGTAACAGTACACTTAACCATGTTTTTGAAGCAACACTTCTCTATCAATCTATCCTCTATTTTCTATTATATTTAACAATTTTAATATTTCAAACATGTAGAAACCATCCTAATCAAGCGACGGCCAAATTAAAGCATCCAACACCTTGACAGACAAAAGGATACAGCAACCAACTTCCAGCAACCTTTATTAAACCATAAATGATATATTTTTTCTTAGTCTTTTTGGTGATGCATGGCATGAACATTGTTTTATTTTTTTAGTCCCTTTTGAACAATTTTAAGAATACACATCTCATGTATTGAATTAATTAGTCTTTGGCCAAAAAATTAATTAGCCGATCTATTAAAAGAATATTATATTCGCCTTCCTATTTGAAGGTAAGTACCTTGGTTTTCAGAAAAAAAACTTGTATACTCTCTCAAGTCTTACCTACTTAATTATTGGATTGCCGTGAACTATTGTTATCTTTTAAATGATGGATAAATCTAATGGTATGACAAATGCTGATACTTCTAGGTTCCTTGTGACCACATGTGGATTCTAATAATTATTAAGAATTAATTAAATAATAGAAATTACTTCCATTTTTCGATTGTCTGGATCACAACTCAATTTGCACTATTCAAATTTTATCAAGTTAAAGGGAACATTATGGAGAAGGACAAAAAAAAAAAAAAATATTTATTGTAAAAGATTAAAAAAAATAATGTAATTATTTAGAATGACCAAAATTCAAAATAATAATTTAAAAATATTAAAACTAATTTGAATTTTATTTTTTACGAAAAGTAAAATCGCCAAAATTATCCATGACATGATTCAAAAGGAGCTTGTATAATTTATTTATATTTTAAAATAAATTTATGTAATTTTTAAAAATAAAACAAATTATGTAATGTTAGTATATCGATCATATGATTATGTTGATGTTAGCGAAAAACAAAAGTTTAAAAAAAATCCTGTAATGGATGACTTTGGAGTTTTTGGTTTTGGCGGAAAATAAGATTCAAATTAGTTTCAAAATAGAATGTGGAAGAGATTGAATGAGAGGCTATAGAAAGTTTGACTAACCGTAATTTAGTATTTTTAAATTTATATTTTGAAATTTGTTCTTTCTAAATGATTATATTTTTTAAGATCCTTTACATTAAATATTATATTTCTTTGGTCCTTCTCCCTAATTTCCCTAAGTTAAATCAATTAGCTGCATTACATTGATAATTTTTATTTTTGATTTTATTTGATATGCTGTAAATAAATTGAAAATTGAGTTTCATGCTTGTAAAAGCAATTAGTTTAAGAATAAATAAAACTTAACTTGAACAAATTTTGATTCGTTCACTAGATAAGGCTAGAATCGAAATTCTATTGTTTGATCAGTGATCACGATATAATATCAGTTTGATAGAAAGTAAAGGTTTAAAACTAAAAAAAATAGTTTGAGAAAAAAAAAAACTAAAAAAAATAATTCAGGTAAAAAAAACTAAAAAATAGTTATTGAAAAAATCATGCGGTTTTACTAATTTCAAAAGTCAACATCAAAACCTGGTTTCTGGTTATGCGGAAGATGCATCACCCTTAGAATCACTTTTACAAAAGTTGCTCCTAAGTCTAAACTTGAAAGTTCAAATAAATATTAGAGTCGAAAAATTTAGGATTAAATATTTGTTGTGATTAACTTCAATTCCATCAGGATTGCAACTATTATCGTTTTAGTTTTTTTTTTTTGTCCTATAACTCAAGCATCCATTATACCCCTCCACACACACAGAATTTTAACTCACATCCTCAAATTTAAATACAAGGCCCTAAATAACTATTTTTTTTATTCTTTAATGTAAAACATATTTATCTAATTAGATTAGATTAAAAAATTTAGTTAATATGACATGATTTTTCTACAATGCCCTAACCATCTGTCATAAATCCCCCCATCTCTCTTACTTGATTATGTTGAGGGAGCATCAATATGGGTAAATTAGGAAAATATTGACAAATATGAAAAATATGGATATTACATTTAAGACTAAAATCAACTCCTCAATTAGGCCATACATTAAGTACAAGGGAGTTTTTTTTTTTTTTAATTTGAGATTATATAAACACTTGACAATAAGTTTATGCCAAAAGGAAAAAAGTAATGAACTAAAATTCTAAAAATATTAGTAGAGTAAGCATGAAATACAGCAGGCAAAGGGGAAACTTGAATTAAATAACTAATTTGGCGTGATGACAGAGAACTTATTATTATTTTTTGCAACTGGTTTAACGTGCAAGGTTCTTAATATGGCAATTAAAATCTGAAGTGACGTTCACGTGCCATGATTTCACATATTATAATTGAATTATAGATGATTATGCAATCAACTCACATGAATCGATTTGGGAAATTGTATATCTCACGCAAAGCATAAACATAATCTTGCTTGTGCTTAAATTAATTAGTTCTTTTTTTCGTCACAAGTCCTTGCCATGTTCTTTGCCGGGTTTTATGCCCTCTTAATCATCACTATCTTATTGATTTGACAATCCTGATCTTTCACCAATATTCTTTAACAACTTTAGGATCACATTCATATTTGTGGACTGTGGTTCTGTTGCTGCAACATATATAGTGCACCAAAAGGACGTAGCCCATGTATTTTATTTTTTTTATAGGGCTAAAGGTTTTTTTTCTTCTGGAAGTATTGCCTCGTGGGTAATTTTACCTTGAAAGTCTCATTTGGGGCAATTTTACTTCGGAAGTTTCAAATGTGGAGCAAATTCGCTCAGACCGTTATAGCAATTAAGTTGACTGTTAGTTGACCAGATTTAGGGGCAAATTTGCTCTAAAGTGAAAACTTCCAGGGCAAATTTGCCCCTGAGATAACAAAAAATTTCCCCTGAAAGTTTCAACTTAGGAGCAAATTTTCTCTGGAAGTTTTCACTCAAGAGGAAATTTGCCCCGAAATTTGGTCAACTAACGGTCAAATTTAACTGGAATGATGATCAGGGCGAAATTGCCTTACATTTGAAACTTCCAGGGCAAAATTTCCCCGGATGAAACTTCCAGCACAAAATTGCCCCTGAGTCTATACTTTTGGGGTAAAAATGGCCTCTAACCCTTTTTTATACTATCAACCTTCTAGATCCTATTAATAGTAGGTATCCAAAGTCCAAACAATCAAATACTCTAAGGCGCGTTTGACATGATAGAATTGGGAGGTGTGGAATTGGAATTGGATCTCAATTCCATACCTAAGTTTGTTTGGTATGATGGAATTGGAAAATTTTCCAATTCCATGTGGAAGCCAAAACTTCCCAATTCCATCAGATTGGCTTTCACCCAAAAACCAAAGATTTCCAATTCCATCTAGGTAAATTCTTTTTTGCCCCTTCATTGAGCTTGGTTGTCTTCTTCATCGAGCTTCCTGACACCTACAACCCACGATTTTGTCGACGCCTGTGACCCACGCTCAAGCTTCGCCGACGTCTGTGACCCCGTTGGACCTTCATTGAGGCCTGCGACCCATGCTCGAGCTTTGTCGAGGTGTGCAACCCACAATCGTGCTTCGCTGTCTCCTACGACCCACGATTGTGCTTCGCTGACGCCTGGGTTGCTCGTGCTTCGCCGACGCATGCGATCCACGATCGAGCTTCGCCGCCTTCATCTCGTCACCTTCTTCATCGAGCTTCGCCTAACACCTTCAAATCCCGTAGTTTTCTTCATGGACCCAAGAGCAACCTAAGATCTCATTTCTGGAATTCATGTCTGGAAAAAGATTTTTTTCCCAAAGTTATTTCTGGAAAAAACAAATTGTATGAGAAGGGCATTTTGGTCTTTTCACCTAAAAATCATATCTCATTTCCTTGACATGCCAAATATACTCTTAAATCTCATTTCCATATCCATTTCCATTTCAATCAAAATCAATTCCAGCATACCAAACGGGCCCTAATTTCAAAGTTCGTGGTTACCCCTTTGACAAATTCCTATTTTTGTTATATATTTTCACACTTTATATAGAGATTTTGTCATGATTATTGAGTTTAAAATTCCTCTCTTATGATAAACTGGGATTAAGAGTAAATAAACTTAAATTAGAACTAAAAAGGATTAAAATGTCATAATAATTGTATAAACTTAAATTAAAACTAAAAAGGATTAAATTTTCATAATAATTATAATTACACTTAATCATTATTTTTTTAAGAAGATTAGATGTTGAATTAATTGTTTTGATTGTATGTGCGGGAAGAAATTGACTCAAATTTGAAAGTGGAAGTTGTGGCTCAAATTGTAAATTACAGTTCAGTACCATAAACTTTGGAGAATTGTAGTTTGATCCCTGACCAAAACTACAACGTTTGACCAGATTAGGGCAGCTGGAGATTTTAACTAGATGAAAAGCTTCAGAGATTAGAGTCGGGAGTCCGCATCAGCGGGAGTGGCTTCCTTCCTTTTGTCTCTGTTTCTTCTCCTTTGCTCTCCTTTTCTCGTCTCTGTTATCGGATGAAAGTTTTAATGGTTCAGATTTTACATTTTATAAAAATATTATTATAATTTTAGTTAAAAATACATAAACAAATTTTAAGTGTTAAAATTTGTTTTGAATAGTTCACGTTTGTAGTGAAAAAATGGGAAGAAAATTTACTCCATAATAATAATTTATTTCTTTTCAGATCAAATTTTAATAATTTAAATTTATTTATGTATTTTTTAAGTAAAATTAAAAATATTTTTTATTATAAAATATAAAATCTGGACCATTAAAATTTTCATCCAACGGTGGAGATGAAAAAAGTAGAGCAAAGGAGGGAAAAAGGAGACTGTGAGCAGCGACGAACCAGAAACAGAGACCACACCATCGTCCTTCACTTTTTTTCAGGCTGGCGACACCGTTCACTTTCACCGTCACCGGCGAGCTTGACCCATCACTACCATTAACGACGGCAACTTGGAACAGAGTTTCAGCAGTCGAGATTCAACAGAATCTGGACAAGAAAAAAACCAGACCCAACGTACTCGGCCTCCAGACCACATTTTCACCTCCGCCTTCACTCCTCATTTCCGTCGGCCACCGTCTCACCTTTATCACCGTCGCCTCTTCATCCCAAATCCAGTTTTAACCTGGAATCAGATCGAGCAGCAGCTGAGAGACCTCACCTTTTTTTTCATCACCCTCTCTTTGCTTCCTCTGTTCTTTCTCCCATCATCACCCACATCGCTTCCATCTTCAATTTAATTTGTTTGGTGGTGCTCTTTATGGATAAAGCTCTGAATCTCTATGGTGAGGCTGTTTTGATGGCTGGCAATAGCTAAAATCCTTCAATTCTTTATAGCAAGAAGCAATGGAATAAACTTGAAGTTTCAACGGCGGAGTTTTGGCTCATCCATTTCTTTATTCCTACATTGTATTTGTGATTTCTAAGTTTTAGGATTAGATGTAGCTAAATCTTTTGTTAGATAATTGACATTGCGTTTAATTAGCTTAATTATCATTTCTTTGTTCTGGTTAGACATTGAATTGGTGATTTTGTGAATATTTTGTGCTAATTTTAAGATGGCTTGATTAGTGGATCAATGATATTATGTGTTTGTATTGTTTTCTTGAATTTAAGCTTATAAATTGTGTTTAGTTTTGGACTTTAGCATCATTAATCTTGATTTTTTATATGGGTGACAATTGTTAAATTAAAATTAATGAGAAAATTAAGTAGAAAAGTGGCTTGATTATTGGATTAAAAGTTAAATACAATTTTAAGTTTATTCAATTGCTAGAGTGTTTAATTAACATAATGTAGAGAAATTAATGTTTAAGGTGGCTTGATATTAATTAATCTAACTTAGGCCTAGTCTAAGGGATAGTCCTTAAAGTCTTTTGAAGCTAGTATATTTCATCTCCCATAATTATTAAAAGTAATGATTGCTTTGCGGGCAAAAAAAAAAAGTAATGATTGCTTGTATAATTGTTAAGAAGGATTGCTCATCTTATTATTGATCTTATTGTTTCTCTGATTTCATTAATTCCATCATCATTTCATTTCATATTTAACAAAAATTCTGAAAAGAAATGGCTTAGGGCCAATTTAATTTTCAATATTGCAAAAAATAGTTTGTAGTCAAAAGATCAAATTTCCCTTTTTAATTGTTTCATGTTAATCATTGTACTTAATTTCTAGATAATTAATAAAATGTTTCTTAAGAGATGATACGATATTGCACCATATATTACAATCCTTGATTATTTTTGAAGAGGTTACTAAGGTATAAGCCGACACACTCCTTCACCCTCTAAGCATTTGAAAAGGTTACTAAGGTATAAGCCGACACACTCCTTCACCCTCCAAGCATATGCATTTCTTCTAGCACTTGAACTCGAGATTTAAAAATAAATTAGTAGGACCTTACACCATTAAACCAACTCAATGTTCCGCAGGACCAATGTATTTATTTCTCTGATCTTTTTTGTCATTAATAACCCTGTATATTTTTTTTTGGAAATAATGTACCTTCGCATTGAGGACAATTTTAATGAATCTTCGTGGGGCTGACAAAAGCAATCTTCTATATGAACAATATTTATAAGTGGGTTCATGTGATTGCGCTGGAACGCATTTTTATTAATTAATTTCATTGAAATCACGCATGTACGTCCTTTGTATTTTTTTGTTGTTGTGTATATTTTGAAAATAGACGAGCCATTTGTATAATTTTAACCTGACTTATTACCTGAAAATTTTGCAAAAAAAATCAAAAAATTATTTTACGGTTGATTATGATCATAAAAATAATTTATTATTTAGTAATTCTTAAATTTTATGACATCATTTTGTATCTTCAGTCATAAAATTCAATTTATTAAACAAATAACGATTTAAGGCAGCGTCTCCTTAATTATTCTATAGCTACGTAATCTGACTACAGCCTTCTTGAACTTATAATATCCATAACTAATGAGATCCTAACAAAGTATAGCATCATACCTGTGATTAGAGCTTGTGAACCAAATCTAAAATTTAAAAAAAAAACTAAAAGAAATATAATCAATTGATTAGTATATCAAGCTCTAGACTTGTAAGGTATAACTAAATTGTCAAATGTATACGGTACTATAGTTCATATGATAGCACAGTGCCCCAAATACTTGCTCTATAAATAGATCACCATTTCTGACCCTTTATAGCCATAGAAAGAGAGACAAGTCTCTCTTGTGTGCTTCACAATTAACTCTATATTTCTCTGTCTCTTGAAAAAATGAAGTTTATCAACCTAAACACTTTTAGATTGATATTTTTGATAGTGCTTTGTGTGTATTGTTCAAGCTTTGAAACCTGTTATGGCAGACAAGTGAAACCATATTGGAGAAAACTCAAAGCCTCTTCTGGGTCTACCACTTTTAATGTGTTAGACTATGGTGCTAAAGGTGATGGAAAATCAGATGATACAAAGGTTAGGATTTGTATTTTTAATTAATATGATTTTTATGGTTACTAATTAGTAAGATTTATTTCTGTTACTACTTATTTTTATTCTTTCTCAAACATTTATTTTTAAGTTTTTATTTACTTAGAATATAATTATGTAAGCTTCTTTTTCATTTTATTTTTAAATTGGACCATTAATAAAAAAGTTCATATGCTTATAATTAAAGTAACGTAGAAGTACAACATTTGTTGCTAAAATTATTACCACTTGTACAAATATATAAATTTACAGTGTCATCTTATTTAAATTATATGTGTTTATATATATATATATATATATATATATATAAGATGATGATGATGACAGCTCTAACCCTATGTTTGAATAGAGAGAAAATTAAGGGAAGAAAACTAGGAGGGAAAACTCCCAAAAATGGTAAATTTTTTTTTTACCATTTTTGAAAGTGTTCCTTCCTAGTATCCCTTTCTCTACTTCCCTATCACTTTTCTCTCCATTCAAAATAGCCTAAAACTCCTGAGGAATTTTGCTTCCTTGTATTTTTGTGGCATTTCACATAGTATAGCCATTAGAGAGCCATCGAAGTTCACGAGACAGAATAAAAGCAGGCATATATATTTTATATATATATATATATATATGTATGTATATATATGTATATATCACATCCAGTGTACATGTAATTAAAAATTTATAAAATAAAGTCAATGGTTTCTCCCGCCGTATGTGAATTAGTTATTTCTATTTCATCTCATTTCACCATTTCAAATTAAAGAATCTGAATTCAAGTGGGTGTAATGATTAGAGTTCAAATATCTGGCAAAAAAAAAAAAAAAAAGATTAGAGTTCAAATGTATTGAGAAAAGTCAAAGGCCGCTTCTTTAACCTCATTAAATTGATTAACTAAATATGTATGTATTCTTTTTTTTTCCCAATTAATGCGAATCATGTTGAATCTAAAGTTATCATTATCTGTGAAATGTGAAAGGCATTTGAACAAGCCTGGGCCGCAGCTTGCAATGTAGAGGCTTCAACGGTTTTGGTTCCATCATGGTCTGTGTTTCTGGTGAAAATAATATCCTTCGAAGGCCGTACCTGCCAGCCTAAGATCGTTTTTCAGGTTTTTACATGATTTTCTCTATTTACTAATATATTGACAAGCTTGCTCAGATTGTATTATATTAATTAATTAGCTGCACATGAATATATATATATACAGTTGGATGGAAAAATCTTAGCACCAACAAGCTCTTCAGCGTGGGGTTCAGGAACATTGCAATGGCTTGAGTTCAAAGATCTGAATGAGTTCTTAATCACAGGCAAAGGAGTGATTGATGGGCAAGGCTCTGTCTGGTGGAATGGTCACTCAGGATTGCGCAGCACAAAACCAACGGTAATAACTTAGAATATTATGAATAAAATAATTTTCGGTAAAATGTTTTAACGGACATAGATTTTTTGTTTGTTTTTGCAACATAAATTTAGGATAAACTGCAAATTCTCATTCAATTCTCATCACAACGAGCAATGAAATTTAGACCATCTCAAATTTGATTTGGACGATTTAAATTTAAAATGTTTAGTCTACAGGTTTTTAATAATAATTTATTTTTTTAGAAGTTTCAGTTATAATAGTAGTATTATATTTAATTTTAAGTTTTGTATCTATTAAAATAAAAAATTTAAATTAATTAATCTAAAACATCCAAGCTCAATCTAAATGCTCTAGGTTAAGCTCAGAACTCCATACTCATCTTTTTTATGAGCAAAAAATGTGCTTCCGATAAACTACAATGTTCTAATAAACTAGGTGAAAAGTATTCCCTGACCAACATTAAAAAGTTCTCTTTGCACTAGTGAAATATATATAGATATATAATGATATATTGATGAATTCATGTATGTTTGTTCATGTAGGCACTAAGGTTCTATGGCTGCAATGGTGTAACAGTGACAGGCATAACAATTCAGCAGGGTCAACAGACGCATCTCAAGTTTGATTCATGCAGTAACGTTCAAGTTTCTGACCTTACTGTTTCTTCACCTGGAGATAGCCCTAATACTGATGGCATTCATCTCCAAAATTCTCAAGACGTCGTCATCTACAGCAGTAGTCTGGCTTGTGGTATAATTCTTAAAACTTCAAAATAATAATCAAACCGTTATATTCCCCTAGTCCCGAATATAAGATCTACAAAATTAATTGGGAGAATTGTTAAAAAAGACCTTATTAGCAACTTATTTATCAAATGAGACCTAAAAAGATATTTGCACACGGAGGGAAGATTTCTGCACACGTAAAGAAGACTTTTGCACGTGTAGGGAAGAATTTTGCACACAGGGAAAATCATCTGAACACCAAGGAAGATATTATGCACACACGGAAGATAATCTGCATGCGAAGGTCTCAATTGGCAAATAAGTTGACAATGAGGGATTTTTTCACAATTTTCCCAAACTAATTTGGATTAGATTAAGGAAATGAAATAAATTGGTTAATTTGAATAAATGTAACATGATCTCCCTAAAATATCTTTATGTAATATTATATTATATATCAGTTTATAAGTTAAGAAAATTAGTTTGCAAAAAAATAATAAATACATGAGATAAAATGAATTTATATATATATATATATATATCTTATTATTTGGGCCAAACTGAGTTTCAATTCCACCTTGTCTAAAAAAACCCTAGGGATAGGTATCATGATCACAAAGCCTCAATCCGGATTAGTTGGTTGATTGGATGTGCTTGATACATAGTAGGATATAGAAAAATGCTGGTTACCGCTGGGTGGCCTAAAAGGCTATATAAAAAATAATTTGGACGGATTTTATTTCCCCAACTAGCTCTTACATTAAATATTGAAGCTAGTACAATAAACAACAAAACACAGAAGAATATAATAATGAGATTAGTAAACTAACGTTGGTGTTACGTGCATATATAATAACGCAGGAGATGACTGCGTGTCTATACAAACTGGATGTTCCAATGTATACATACACAACGTTAACTGTGGACCTGGTCATGGGATAAGCATCGGAGGTTTAGGAAAAGACAACACAAAAGCCTGCGTTTCTAATGTCACTGTCAGGGACAGCACATTCCAAAACACCTTAACCGCCGTCAGAATCAAGACATGGCAAGGAGGTTCAGGTTCTGTTCATGGCATCCAATTCTCAGGAATTCAAGTCTCAGATGTTGAAACCCCAATAATGATTGATCAATACTATTGTGACAAGAGCAAGTGCTCGAATGATTCTTCGTCGACCGTGGCTGTGTCCGGCGTCCATTTTGTTAACGTCAAAGGGACATATTCTAGGGAAGCTGTTAGGTTCGCTTGTAGTGATGCTGTTCCTTGTACTGATCTGACGTTGGACACCATACAGCTTCAACCTCAATCTGCTAAACAGAGTTCAGGTTCAGATGATGATAATGGTGCTTTATGTTGGAAGGCTTTTGGAGAGTTGAAGACTAAAACAGTCCCTGCTTTGGATGATTGTCTCCAAGCAGGAAAACCGTCGTCTACAATCAATTCTAATACAGCTTATTGCTAAATTCGTCACTGTTAATTAATTTTCTAAAGATTTAAAATATAAAGTTCTATACTTTATACGTTGATAATGTCAATTTTTAGAATTAATATACTGGGATTACTCTAGTGTGAACCATATATGTTACATACTCATATGCCATGAAGGATATGTCTACAAATGTAAAAGGAAAGTTAGTCTTTAATTTCTGTTCTTCCTCTAGTTGGTTTGTAAGATTCATTGATGTGTCAAACTGTGGGCAGGGTTGGACATGTGTGGAGTACGTTCAACGTATGTATATAAATTTATTGAAATTTAGTACTGTACTTTTTATTAATTCATTACTGTTGAGTGTTGAATAATTTTCGTCAAATTTATTTTTTTATTAATGGACAAATTTATGAGACAACTCTTGTTTCACCCAATATAAATTTTAATCGCGTTTAACATGTTCATTTATTTTCAAGAAGATTTCTCTGTTAATGTTGATAAAAAGCAATTGTCTCATGCTTCGGGTATAATTTGCATCATTGTTATGAGATTATTTGTTATAATTACTACCATTGATTCACACATATATAACGCTTAATAAATAACGGTTATAGCAAAAAATGTTATATATGTTGAAGCGAAGGTTGCGTAAGAATATATAACACTAAAATTTAACGGTTAAATATGTGCATCGTCATATATTAAAAGACAGAGTTCATAAAAATAAAAATATAATGGTTGAAATTATTAACTGTCATATATTTATTAACAAAAATGACGGTTTTCTTATGAAATAACGTCATGTAACACTTTCAAACAATTTGTCTTCACAATTTATATCAGAAAAAACAAATATATATAAAAATTATTATAATTAACCTTCAAATATGATTTCTAAATACTTTCCTTTTTTGAAGAACTAGCCCAAACCCATGCATCGGTGAAAAATGATATCTGTCATATATAAAAAGACAATTTTGAAAAAAAAAATTATTTGATAATATTTGATAGTTCTTTACAATGAACTTGTATATTCTTCAATAATGCTTAACAATAAAAAAATTATTTGACAAATATTATGATGCTTCACAAATAACCGTTATGTATTATTTAATATAAATAAAGGTAAGATTCTAAAAGATATCATATATAAGAGAGCAGGACCCTAAAAGATATAATTTGATAATATATTACAATTCTTCACAAAGAACAGTTAAGTATTTCTTTAATATAAATAAAAGGGGGATTGTGAAAGATATTATATATAAAGAGGCAAGAACCTAAAAAAGAAAAATTTGACAATACATTACGGCTGTTCATAAAGAACTGTTAAGTATTCTTTAATATAAATAAAGGTAGGATTATGAAAGGTATCGAATATAAGAAGGCGGAATTTAAAAAAAAAAATATTTAACAATATATTAGGGTTCTTCACTAAGAATTGTTAAGTATTCTAAAATATATCAAATATAAAAAGGTGAGATTCTAAAAAAATATTTAACAATACGTTACGGCTCTTCACTAAGAACCATTAATTAAGTATTCTTTATTAAAAGGTGGGATTCTGAAAAATATCAAATATAAGGAGGTAGGATTTTCAAAAAAATTTATTTGACGCAACTTTTTAAATTCCTTCTCAAATGTTTTTTAGCTTCTTTAATGGGTCTCATACTCTTTTTTCCATAAGTTTTGTTCTAACGTTGCAGTTTTTGTTCTCTTCCACTACCATGAGCCTTCACTCTGCAGCTCCTTTCTCTCGTGATTATTCCTCGTGTAAGCTTTCATTTTTTTTGTTAACATTTTTAGTTTCATTTTATTTTTTTTGTATGTAAAGAGAGTTCGCTAGTTGATATTTAAGGTTGTCAATCAGGATTACGGTATCCAATATAATGATGATAGTTAGTTTGAAGAATAAAAGAGAGGAAAACACAAGAGAAATCAGAGAACACGGAAAAAATGATCAAGTAAAATGTTAAATTTTTTATTGTTAAGCATCATGTTCCTAAATTTAGCAATCTAAACTACAAGTTTGTTGAATTAAGTTCCAAGATTTGCTCAAGTTTTTACATTTTTCAATTTTTATTACATTCTGATTTTCAAAGTTATATTATGAGATTTGTTTAAGTTTTTATATTTCCTTATTTTTATTATATATATTCTTATTTTTATATTTATATTACCCTTTTGCAGTTAAAAGATATGTGACGGAACTCTTGGAGTGCACTTATATGTGATTTATGGACAATCTATAATAAAAAGCATTAAAGAATATTGTGGAAATTTTTATTAATTGATTTTCTTTTAGAATTCAAAACATTATAAGATAATGTTTTATTGTGAGAGTTTTGAGTTATTAATTTCTTTTAAATTGTATATAATGTTTATCTGTAATGTATTGGATTTTGACTTGTGTAAATAATTTTTTTATTTAATATTATTATCTTGTTATTATCAATATTTATCTTGTGTCTTATATAATAAATATTAATAGCAAAAATAAATACGAACAAATAATAAAAACAACTATATATAATAAAAAAAATAAGCCAACATTACGGTTATTAACAAAGAACAATTATATATACACTTAATATTATGGTTTGAAACCGTTATTTATCTGCGCTGAGCATATATAGTACTTACATATATAACGGTTAGGAACGGTCATATATGGCCAATAATAATCATTATAAAAGATCATTTTCTGTAGTAGTGAATGAAAGCACTTTAAAATAATTTTTATGGAGAAATCAGATAGTTCTAAGTGATTTTTTTTGTCAAAGTGTTTAAGAGCATCTCAATTATGGTTTGAATTTAGGGTGAAGGTGCAGATTTACCAATAAAATTTTAAGTAAGGGCATCAGGCACAATTATCTTTTAAAGGAGGTAAAAATACACAAGGAATTAAAAATAGAGCATCCACCAAAAAATCGTTAAATTTGACCTAACGGCATTAAATTATAAGAGAAGAAAACTCATAACGGCGTTAGGTCAAATTTAACGGTTTTGTGGTGGATGCTCCATTTTTAATTCATTGTGTGTATTTTTGTCCCCTTTAAAATATTATTGTGCCTGGCACCCTTACTTAATACTTCATTGATAAATCTGCACTTTAACCCTTGAATTTACTATTACCGGAGAAATAATCAAAACCTCCACACTCTCTGTATCGCGTTAGCGAATGCTTCAGTCATATTCTTACTATTCGCTCTTAGATACTAGTATAAAGTGTATAACTTGACAGGAAATCCTTTCACTGATTTATGTTTTTAATTTTCTTATTCAAACACTAACTGTACTCATTCGGAATTTTGTTCCTATACTAAGTTCTCTTTAGGAACTCCAAGGGTCTGTTTGGTATGAGAGATTTGGAGGGGAGGGGAGGGGAGGGAAAAAATTTTATGAGTTGGATTTAAGAAAATTGGAAAAATGGGATTACCAAATTTTAATATAAAGAAGTTGTAAGATAAAAGGATAAAAAAAATTAATTAAAAACTTTTAAACCCATTTATCTCATTTTTTAAATTGAACCAAAATTTTTTTTCTCCGCCCACTTTTTGTCTCCTCCCCTCCCCTTATACCAAACACATGCTAAGGGTACGTAATATGTAGCATGTACTCTTGTATTAATAGATATCATTTTCTCTAGTTTAAAAAAAGAGAGTTTCTTGCTTACTCCTTCCCAAACAACAAAATAATGATCTATGAATTGTAACATATTACTCCTTTTTATCCTTAATATATTCTTATTATACAAAGACATATTAACAAATTAAAAAATTCACTGAAAATTAGTTAAAATATTTAATGTATGAAATTTTCTGTTGCCACGTCATGCATTTTCTGTTACATGCATAACTAATCACATATGAAATTTTTAAAATGTGAATTGTAATTAAATGTGAAATTAAAATTAACTTTTGGCCACAAGTAATAATTATGGATGCATGTTTAGTTAGGATGGGATATAATAGCCTTATATTTAATTTTTTTAAGTAGCGTACTAGAATTAGGAGATATAAAAGTAGTCTAGTTCAGTTTCACTAATTTGAGATAAATACAAGCTATGCTAATTTTTTTGCCACAAAGTGTAGACATTAGTGATAGGTATTTATATAATTGTGTTTCATTGATGTTTAAGCATGCATGTATGGATCAGTATTTGTGATTAACTAATATGTGAGTTTATTTGATTCTATAATTTATAGTGCCTATTATGTAAATACCTATCGCTAATATCTACAAGTGTGGGTAAAGAAATTAGCATATCATGCATTTATCTTGAATGGATGAAAAGAGACTACATTTATATTTCCTAATACATGCAAGCTACTTAAAAAATTTAAGGTCATTCTATTCAACCTAATTAAACATGCACCCATAATTATCTTCGTATGGGCAAACATTAATTATAAGTGAACATTTAATTACAATTGATCTTTTAAAACAATCCATCTTTAAATAATTATGCATGCAACAAAAAAGGATACTGTGATACCCCTTAAAAAGCATGCTAATTGTAGATATCATGAATTGCATTCAAATTCCAAATATGCACAACTTAAATGAGAACTTAACCAATTAAATTAATCAACAAAAGTGACTAAATAACAAAAATTAAATTCTCCTACTTTCCAAACTCATATAATTATGCAAAATTCAAGTAGTCATGTAATTGCCTAAAATTAATAATATAGTTATGTAGACAATTAAATAGCACACAAAAATAAATTTTGCAAATTTTCTAGAACGTTAGAATGGCCAAAAATTAATTTTTCTTCATTTAAATAATTAAAATAGCACACAAAATAAATGCCTCTCTCAATAAGTAGTTTGAAGCTGCTCACAGTCTAATTATATCACTAAGAACTGGAAACAGAAAGGAAAATCAGTAAAAGATATATCAGGGACTAGTGACATAGTGATGGCAATCAAAATCAATATGTCACCAGTCAGGATCACCATTAGGGGAATTAATTACTAAATAATGACCGAGTAAATCAAAACCCTAACTAGAGTGGGTCTAAACAGGTCACACTCAAGAATCAGGATATTTTAATTTGTTAACTAATATAATCTTGCAAACAATGTTGATTAGATGAGAATAATCCGAACAAGATAGGAGAAAACACCTCCATTAACCTTTGAGCAAACATTCATATACAACAATCTAACCCACTTAAATTTAACACTAATTATCCCTCACTTGAAAGTGATGAACCAAACCCCCACATGGAGACTTGAGAGGGAGAATCCTTTCTCTCTAGAAAAACTCAAGTCATCCTTTCTCTTCATATGATGTCTTAACCTATTGACTAAGACGCTTTATATAGAGGGTTGGGTCTTAACTAATTCAACCTTCTAACATAACTAATATAATATATAATAATGATTATAATATAATTAAAATATCTTACACAAAACCCTAAACGGTCTTGCAAATGAAAATACTAAGGAAACCTCATCATACACTAACCTGAAAAAGATATTTCAAATTAGGGATGAGCAAAAAACCCATTAGTCTAGGTAACCCGATCTGACTCGAACCGGTCTGGTGGTAAAAAATTTGGCCTGAAGCACTTCTAATAGACCAGACCAAATTGGTCTTCTCGGGCTGACCTGGACTTCGGTCCAAGGCCTCAGACCCCTTGGTCTGATCCGGTCTGGTCGGAGTAGTGTGATACTATGCTTGATGTTTTTTTAATTTAATCCACCACTTAAAGCCACTAGCCCACTATCTAATGCCTATCATGGGATTTCACTGCAGAGTTTAGATCGAAGTTGCAGAAGCCTGTGAAGTATAGAACCCTAGGTCAGAGTTCAGACCCCTTCTCCCTCGCAGTGTCTCCGATCATGGTGTCTTCGATCCCTGTCTAGGTGAATCACTCCCCTCTCGGCGAGTCGGCATCTCAGTCTCTGTCTTGCATCCATGACGACTCGAAGGCGTTACAATCCTCTTCGGCTCTTCCATCGCCTCTCCCCCGCTCACCGGTCACTCAGTCTGTCGGCGCCTCAAAGGTGAGAAAATTATTGTGCATTTATTTCCACCGATTACTCTGCCATTTTCCTCTAGTTTCTTGTTCGATTTGGATACTTGGAATTGCTGGATCTTGTGTTTCAAATACTAACAAATACTAGTTTCTAATATGTAGTAACAAATGCTAAAACCACCGATTACTCTGCCATTTTCCTCTAGTTTCTAATATGTAGTAACAAATACTAAAACCAGTTGCCATAAACCAGTCCTTTCCACCAATTACTCTACCATTTTCCTCTAGTTTCTAATATGTAGTAACAAATACTAAAACCAATTGCAATAAAACGGTCTTTTGTTCTCATAGCTGATACTCTAATAGCTAGATAGGCTTCAACATGGCTAATCCATACTAATTAATATGATAAGTTCTGTGAAAAACACAAGATATTTTTTTTAATGAGACTTAGTGTTTAATGTGTAGTGTTTCTGCTGAAGAAACACAAAAGATTTTAATTAATTGTAGGCTTTATTTAATATGATAAGAGGCTTTTAATGTGTAGTATTTTTTTTAATAAGAATTAGTTTTAATTGTAGTGTTTCTGCTGAAGAAACACAAAAGCTTATAATGATTGTTATTGTCAGTTTCATTACATATGAATTATTCTCATTTAAGAGGCTTTTTAAGAGCTGGTTAAATTGGAAAGCCCTATATTAGAGTATTAGTAGGTTACCTATCATGAAAATAGATCAAAGATGCAATATCTCAGCATTGCATAGCAGCTATTTTTGATGTTCCCTGTCTTAATTATATGAAATTACTCTTGTTGTTTCCTTAATTGATGAATATTTTTCATTTTTTTTGCAAGCATGGACAATGAGCATAGTTCAAGTGTTGACCTATTTCAATCTTCCAATACTTGCTTTTCATTTTTTTTGTAGGTAATGAGGATTGTTAGGTTTAATGTGTCTATGGATTGTATTAAAATAACTTGAATATTGTTGTTTTTTTATTGTTGTTAAAGGTTGTTGGAGATTATTATGGATTTATGATTGGATTTGAATGTTTTGTAAAGAGTTTTATATGATTGTATGTATTGTTATGGTCTTAATAGGTTCAAATATTAGTTGGCAAAAAAGAGTAGCTAGGTTCAAATATTGCCTCTCAATCTCCAAAAAGGCAAAAAAAAAAAAAAAAAAAAAAAGAACCTAAAAGGTCCCAGTCCAGGCATTCCACTGGACCTGGTCTGATCCAACAGAGCTCGGGCTGGTGCTGGACCAAACTGGACCTTTGGCTATCTTGTTTAGCGAGGTACCATCCAGACCAGACCTCGGGTTAAGGCCAAACCCAGTCTGGTCTAGTCCATGATCAACCCTATTTCAAACCTATATCTATAAAGACAACAAAGGAGTAAAAAAAATAAAAGCTTTGGTGGTCAATGTCAAGAGTAGGCATGAGAATTAAAATGAGGTTTCATTAGTTGAAATAAAAGATAGAATATAATAATTTCACCAAAAAGAGTTAAAGTGCAAATTTACCTTGCAAGTTTTCGCTGAGGAGTAATGTTAACCTGAAAGTTGTTTTTAGATTGAATGTTGTTTTTAGGTTGAATGTTGTTCCGAAAGTATTAAAATAAAGTAGTGTTGCCCCTTTACTGTTAAAAGGTAAAGTTGTTTTTAATGGTATGGGGCAACATCAGTTCATTTTGAAACTTCTAAGGTGACATTGAACCTGGCAACATTGCTCCTCAGTGAAAACTTTGGGGGCAAATTTGCACCTTAACCCCACAATAAAAAAAGGATAGAATATAATGAAGTAATGAATCTGTTGGATATGATTAGTTTTGATGATGTCAAATATAGATATCAAATATTAAAAGCAAAAAGTTTGCATAATATACTTATGTTCTACATTGACTAACTACTATATTTAATGTTGTATATCTTGTAGATTAGTCATAAATCCGATAGTGGGTTGATGTTATTGTGCTTATAATGCCTCCAATGGAGAATGATCATCAAGAAGAACATCAAGAAGCAAGGGATTGAAGAAAGAAGAAATTGCAATAACTAATGGGAATATCAAGAAGATATTTAATTAGTCAAGCAAAGAAAGAAGAAGATTGAAGATATTCAAGAAGATATCTAGTTGGGTTATGAAGAATGATCATCAATTCAAGAAGATATCTAGTTGAGTGATGAAAAATGATCATCAAGTGGAAAAACAAGAAGAAAGAGATTGAAGAAAGAAGAACAGCTTTAAGATCGAACGAGAATATCAAGATCCAAGCTATTAGAAATGATATCGGAGGTTTCTATGGTCAAACGGAAGTTGGAATGGGTTAATATGATTCTAAAATGACTTATACGGAAGTTATGCTACCTCCAGAGATGATTACACTAGTAATCCCTCGAGTAATTTGCCACTGCCTCATTTTGGAGGTGATTACTTGAGGTATCCCTCAAGTAATGACCCATAATTACTCCAATGACCCCTGGAGTAATGAGAAGTCGGATGTGCTCTGTTTTTGCGCAGCAGGATAGAGGTTCGGTATTTTGAGCATATCTCTCTAACAACATGTCGGATTAATCCAAAACAATGGCATATGAAATTAAACTCCTAATGCGTCATTTTGACTAAATATCATATTCAAAGGAGTTCATATGAGAGAGATATAAGCTTCGAAAGTGGACAATAAAATCGCAGTTATAGTACAAGGCAGCTTTGGTATTTTAGACATAACTCTCAAACTACACATTGAATTAAGGTTAAAAAAGTGCCATATGAAAGTAGACTTAAAGAGATTTCCATGGACAGATAGTTTGTCATATTTGAAGTTATATGCTAAAAGTTATGCCTTTTGGAAGTTGACGTTGGAAACTTTGAAGACTGTCGGGAATAGTAGATACTCTTTTGATCATAACTTCCTGAATACAATGAGTTTGGAGCTAATTCTTGTTGTATTGGAATGTATACAGCAAGAGCTTTCTAATGATATATTATTTACCATGTTTAGAATTAAAATGAAAAGTTACTTGAGGGATCACCCAAGTAATCAGAAAAGAAAATAAAGTATTATTTGAGGGATCACTCGAGTAATCAATTAAGAAAAGAAGCAGTAGCTCTCGGCCAAGATTTGAATGACATTACTCGAGAAAGCACTCAAGTAATCTGAATTGAAAAAGAAAGAATTACTCGATGGACCACTCAAGTAATACGACCGACAACGTTCTGAAGTTTCTGAAAACCTTGGGAATGATTATGAAACTCACTCTTCTTGCCTCCAATCATTCTAACACTTCACTGTATTACTATTTAATGTATTTCTTCAAGAATACAATGAAGAGATGACTTTACGGAAGCGAAGCGTCAATGTTCGTAACGGCTAGTTTTCAAATTCAAGGAAACGGTCAAACAAAGCAACGAGACTCAACGGATAGGTTGAAATACTCACAACGGTCATATTCTACTCAACTATAAATGCAAAAGATTCAAGCAGACAACAACAATGAAAAATATGCTAAGATCATGAATCATCCACTCCGACCCAACTACTCTCTGTTTTTATCTATTTTCTATATCATGTATATTTGAGACATGAGCAGTTTCCCTTTTCTCTATTTCAGAATCCTCTACCACATGTAATGACATAAACATAAAAGATTTATTAAATAGATATATAAAAAAAAGATAAATGAACAAATATGATTATAAATACTACCATTCCATGGAAAATCAAGAAGCCAATTTCGAGTGCAAATGAGAGCTTCAACATTATTTGGAAGAAGAAAAGATCGATACTTTATGAGAACCTGAGATCCTATGCTAAAAGCTGATTCATTGGCAACGGTAGTGATTGGAATGCTAAGAATATCCCATGCCATCTTTGAAAGACAAGGAAATCGAGTTGAGTTGGCTTTCCAATAATCCAAGACATTAAATCTTGTAGCCAATCTATTATCAAGTGTCGCTTCTTCCAAATAGTAGTCTAATTCAGAATTTTCAATTGTTGACTCATCTTGACACTTGAATGAAAAAAAATCCTGCACCATTGAAAAATTAATAAAAGGGTCAAATTAAATGAACAGAGAAAAGTGCCAATGAAAATTTAAATAAAATCTAAACATTAACTATTTAAGAATTTCAAACTTACATAAAAAACTTCATAGTCATCCACTTCAAAAGGCTGACGGCCAAGAATCGGTTCTGTGATTAACACTGTGTTGGCATTCGAGCTTGAAGTAGCTCCACCAATTGGGGTGAAGGATGAAGATGATCCCACATTTTTATACTAATTGAAAATATAATACAACTTGCTCCTTATGTTTTCAATCTTCTCTTGAGAATAGGTTAGGACATGCACCAATTTCTGTGTTGAGATATTTAAATGTTGTAAAGGATCAAGAGATTTTGCTGAATAAAAATTGTGATAGTTGCTTTCAATCCAAACAAACCAAACTTCCCTTTTCCCTTAGTTGTATTAAAACCAAGAGAGATTTTGATCTCTTGTATATAGATGTTTGGGGATCGTATAAGACTCCCACATATGATGGTCATCAGTATTTATTAACTATATATGGTGGATAGTTTTTCTAGAGCTACATGGGTTTTCCTAATGAAAAAAAAATATGAAACAACATTACATATTCAACGTTTTATTGCCTACATTGAAACTCAGTTTTTTGTTTTGGTTAAGTGAGTACGTAGTGATAATGGCAACGAGTTCATGAATAATACCTTGAGAGATTACTTTGCAAATTGAGGTATTGTCCATGAAACAAGATGTCCTTATACTCTACAATAGAACGGAATAGCTAATGTAAACATAGGACACTCATGCAAGTGTCTCAAAGCCTAATGATACAATCCAATGTTCCTATTAGAAACTGGGGAGAGTATGTAAGAACAACAACCTTCCTGATTAATAAAATTCCCTCACGTATTTAGAATTTTAAAACCCCTTATGAAATAGTATATGGGGAAGCATCAGATTATACTCACCTAAGGGTATTCGGCTACCTCGCCTATGCAACGGATTTGACTACAACTGATAAATTTCAACCACGTTCAATCCCTTCTGTTTTTTTGGGATATCCCAGCAGTCAAAAGGGATATATTCTGTACAATGTTAAAACAAGGGGGTTGTTTGTAAGTAGATATGTTAAGTTTGTTAAAGATAACTTTCCTTTTAGAAATAAAGAAAGCCTAGAGCAGGGGGAGTGAGTAGAAATGTGCGGGAAATGTTTATGTTTGGTTTTGAAGGAGAACAACACTTCTTGGTACCAAATGAGAATATTGAATAGGTTGAACATGCAAAGCATATTATGAAAGAGGCCCACACTAGACCAACTAAAGATAGAAGAGCTCCAATGTAATATTCTGATTTTTGGGCCTAGAGACTTGAGGATAAGCCTATATCAGGCAGACGACTAAGCCTACTTTGGGAAGAATCCTAAGAATGATGGGAGTTAGAAAAACTCTCAGGGACTATGTGATTTGGCCCTATCGGGTAGAGGGCTCGGTATTTGCAAGTAGTATGATTAAGTGTCGGTGCAGATGTGCACATGACGCATATACGGTGCCATTGGGTTGGTTGAAAGATGCCACCCAGCTATGTCATGAGGTATGGGAATGATTGTTCCAGTGAAATATGTCAGTATAGGTGTGCACATAGCATTTTCAGGTAGACATGTGTACCCTGCATCACCGATATGTGGCACCATGTGGGGCCCATATACATACTCCGACTTGGCATCATCTTGCGGGCTTCGATGCGGGCTTCGATACGTGTGATGCAATCCCGAGTAAGTCCCAAGTAAAACCTGAGTAAAATCCTAGGTAAAAACATATAAAGTAGTTTTATTAAAGTAACTTTATTAAAGTAACTTTAATAAAATATTAATGATGACCCAACTTTTGGGTTGGCACCACAAGAAGGTGACACTTGTCCCTTTATCATGAGATTCATTAAGTGACTTTTGTGGTGACACTCTCTGGAGGTGACACCTAGCACAATGGTCAGGGGAATTCACTGGTCTTTGGTTTGGTCATGTACCTGACTTACCTGGACACCGAACATGGAAGCCGGATGAAATCACCAGACTTATCTTTCCCTGATCAGTCTAGATGGCTAAGAGGAGAGAGGAAAGAGAATGATTATATTTGGACATATGTCCTATTCCTTGACATTCTTTGGGCAAGTCGGGTGAATTTCCCGGTAGGTTAGCTGGTCAGAATTTTTAGGAGTACCGGGAACCCTGGGATATTTTAGCATATAACACGTCTTTAAATGACATCAACACTCTCTCTCCACTCTGTTAATTTTGTGCAGCCCCTCAAAAATTAAGGCGAAAATAGAGAAATTCAAGAGAAAATGAAAGAGGAGAGAAGGTGGATGAATAGTGAAAGTTTTTGAACTCTAGAGCCGATTTCACCTTCGAATCAGCGTTTTCTCTCAAAATACCCTTCACAAACCTTCTTCTACTCATCCTAAGCTTCATTTCTATGGTTTCAAATTTTCATTTGGAGGTGTTTGGTGCTATCTCGCTTGCTGGAATACTGTCGGATTTCTAAACCGGTTGCGGAAACGTGTAGAGGTAAGCGTAGCCTTTATTTTGAACCAATTGGTTTGTTGTTTGGATGGGTTTTCATGGGGCTGGGGTACTGTTCATATTTTGGCCAAGGGGTATTTTTAAGGTTTAATCATGGTTTAATCATGTATATATGGTTAAATGATGATTTATGATGATTTTGGAAGTTATGTTCAAGTGTTACCAGATTTCGTTTTCTGGAGGTAGTCAGTTTGTGATGAGTTTTTGAATAAACAAATAATGTCTAATGACCATGAAACTTTTCAGATTTGAAGTAGACATCCTAAGCTTTAATTTGATATTTAATTTGTGTCATTTGAGTTTTTATATTGTGAGATATGAATTTTTGAAGTTAGACATTGAATCTGGAACGTTTTCTGGACCAATTGTGTTGTTTGATGATTCTCGGAAATTTAGCCCAATAATTGGCAGTGATTAATATTTTTTTTATTAAATTAGACTTAATGAGGGTCACACAAAACTTTGAACCACTACAATATGATTTTTCTAGATTTGGTTATGATTTTTCAAAGTTGAGTTAAAAATCTAGCAGATAAGGTGGACCTATGAAATTATGGCATTTAAGGTAATTTGAGCCAAGTATGGGTTCCAATAATAGAGTCAAGTCCTAGAAGCTAAAGTAGCCCATTAGACACTCAATTGTCATGGCTCTAATAATGTGGCTATATATCTAGGGTTATGAAGTGACAAAGAAGAAGCAACTTCAATGGTTCGAAGAAAAGATACCAAAAATGGGACTCAAAGACAAAAGGTAATGAACTTACTTGCTTGCATGTATGTGATGTTTATGCTGTGTATTGGTTTTCTATATTGCTTTACTTGATTATGTGAAGCGTATGAATAAATGAAGCTCTATTTCTGTTTTTGTTGTGGCCATAAGTATGTTGCACGAAACATTAAGCATGCAGAATATCATTATGTAAACATGAGCCTATGTAAGGTGTAACCCCCCTGCCTGATTAACCGTAATTATGAATCGACCACGCGTAATAAAATGGATTAGAGACCATCGGATAATTTAAAACTCGTTTTAATTCCCTATCTTAAAATAGGGTTTTCACAAAATCTTTCAAAACTTTTCCTTACCCTGGTCTCACCCTCAAATGTCGAACATAATTACCTGTGCAGTTTTATTTCATTATTGCATATCAGAGTGTATAGCTAAATTCCCGGTAACTCCCGGGTTTCCTACATGTACAAACTAAGGGTTTATATGTCCCAACTAGGGGATTACATGCCAAAAATCAAACGTAATATTTGAATTTCAAAATATACAGTAATCCCAGGTCCAAAAATAGATAACCAACATCCCAAGATTAAATATTTTCCTCCAAAGGGTCCTAACCGCTCCTGGTTTCTCATTTTTCCTTGGAGCCATTTGCCCTGTCTAAAATGCTAGTCAATGGAAAGAATGAGATTCAAGAGAATCCAAGTAGTAACAAATCATTCATACCACACATAATCACATAGCATGCAAGTAAATTATCACACAGGAGCAGCAACACAAATCCCACTCCACCCTCATCCCCTTTTACCGTCGGGAAGGTACACAGCCCTTACCCGAACTGTTGTTAGCGACTTAGGGACTATTGGCATGGCAGTGGATACACATAGTCTTACGGCCCACAAATAGCCTTTCAGCTTTCACATAATCACAAATATTACACCCCATCCTTATCCCCCTTTACTGCCAGGAAGGTACACAGCCCTCACCCGAACCGTTGTTAGCGACTCAAGGACTATCAGCATGGCGATGCATACACATTTCCACAAACATTGCAGCATTCGAATCCGTAAAAAAATAATGATATAACACACATACAGTGTATCACATATGGTATAGAAGAAAGAGTCACTACCTTGTTCCTTCCTGATGTTCGCTGGCACAGTGGGCTCGCGAGGGCGGCAAATGTCAAATCCTATCAACAAAAATCAAGAGCGATGGATTAATTCCTTACTCCAATTCTCGCTTTCAAGACATTTAAGTTGGTTATCATATAGACTCCTTAGGTGGCTTCTAAATGCTTAAACATAAGCCTAAAGGGTTGGGAAAAGTTTGCCCAAAAGACCTTCTCCATAAGTTCAAAATGCAGTTCCAATGGTTGGCCGCGGCCAACGGATGCACAGAAAGATTTGGGTCGCGGCTAGCCACCTTGGGCTGCAGCCAGAGTCAGGTTAGAAAGTCTTAGGCCGCGGCCAGCCCCACATGGGCCGCGGCCAGCATATGGTAAGAAGGTTTTGGGTTGCGGCTAGCCTTATGGGCTGCGGCCAACCTGTGACCCTGACTCCTGGCTGATTTCCAAACACTTCTAATTTTGTGCATAGAACTCAGAAGGACTCAAACTTTATATGAATGGAAAGCTTGCAATGTGCACTACAATCTTGGAAAGTTTCATAATATTTAGACACCATTTGCTAGGTCAAAATATCATGCAAAGTCAGGTCCCTGCACAACATTTTAAACTTAGCAAATTTCCAGACTTAACCAAATTTTCTAGAATTTCAGACTTTGGCTTCCAATGGTTCTAAATTTCAAATCAAACACCATTCCTACACAATTTGCACAAGGAATCCATTAGAGCTATCAAAACAACCAAATACCATTTCCATTGTCATGTTACATAATGACTACCACATGTCACACCTAAAACTCAATTAAAACACCACATTCCACACCAAAATTCCAAACCAATTCCAAATGCACAAAGACACTCTATGACACCAATTTCCACACTAAACACTAACCAAGTCATGCTTTTCGAAATTCACCAAAAATCAGGGCAAAATCACAAATTCCTAAGACTTTACCAATGGTCACAAGTTTTAGGTCAAAGTGTAGGAAATTCTTACCTCAACTTCTTCCCAAAGCTAATTCTTCAATTCTTCCACTTCCAAATTTCCACAAATCCTCAAACACCAATATTCAAAAATCTAAAACCATAGGAATAAAGCCCTCAACCTCATGATCAATATCAATGAAGATGAGTTGAGCACTTAAGGTCAAATTCTTACCTGAACTTGAACCCTCTTCTTTCTCTTTCCTTTTCCTTTCTTGGTTGAATAAAAATGGAGGTTGAAGTGAGAGAAGATGATGATGAAGAAGGAAATTAGATTTTCCCTTAGCCATGAGGTCTTGGCTAACCTGAGAAAGAGAGAGGGAGAGGAAAAGAGTTTGAAATGTTGACCCTAATCAAATGGCTCACACATGGACACTTGGTAACATCTTGGCCTTCCTTCCCTCACCTCATATAACATATACATACACACTCCTACTCCCATGCTCATGAATCCTAACCGTTGGTCTCAAGTTACCTATGAGTTTCTTCTTCGGTAACTGACCAATTGGTCGGTAACTTTCCAATTTTACCATTTTGCCCCTGATTATGGCAATTCTACTCAATTCATTTCCAAACTCATTTTTATCATTCCACTAACATCATCATGCGTCCTCCCCTATATTTCAACCCATATAAACATTGATCCACTCATAAGCTTAAATATAGGACTTAGGCATTAATTAAAACATATTCACATCAAATTCAACAGTAATTACATCAATACTAACACAATTAGCCCTAAATTTCAAATTGGGTTATTACATAAGGCAAGCATATTATGCACTAGCATTTATCTTACATGTATTTTCTGTAATGTTTGCTACTAAGATTCTCTCGTATCTCACGCTTTCCCACCAACCATATAGGCAACTGAGCACAGAAGAGAAGTGAGGGCTATGTTCCAAGAAAGAAGTTGCAATGAAGAAGAGAAGAATTATTCATGTACTAGTTTGCTATATAAATTAATATATTTACAATGGATAATTGTATAACTCCCATGCCGAATGAATTAATTATCCAAGAGCGATAATTAAATTAAAAGTGGGTAATCAAATCGTACGAGCCCATTAGTTAAAAAACCTTTTGCACATAAAAATGAGCAAATAATCACTCTAATTAAGATAATAAAGAGAATTAAGAAATGATGAGTTACGAAGAAGTTACGAACCACTTTATGATAGTTTTCGCAAAGAACTTGAAATTTTCTGAAAAGCCTACTCAACTACATGTTCAAATCTTGTCCTGAGGTTGGGAATTGAAAGAACTTTATATTTGAATATCACTTCATGGTTTGAATTCACTGTCTAAAACTCATGAGATCGATTACAGAAATAAGGTGTTACATCCAATTTGGTCACAAGACTATGTTTGCAACCTGATTACTTCAGGTATCTCTACCAATATGCCTCAGCAAACAAAGAAACAAGGTTGTAAGTATCCAATAGAGAATTATATTTCTTATGATTCTGTTTCTTGATCTTATCTATGTTATCTTTGTTCTATTGATTTAGTTGTTGAGCCTATGTCATATGATGAGGCCATTAAAGTTGAAAGGTGGATAAAGCAATGCGAGCAAAAATTGAGGCTCTTGAGGGCAATCACACTTAGGATGTTGTGCCACTCCCAAGAGGAAAGAATGCAATTGGATGTAAGTGGGTATATAAGGTAAAACATAATTATGATGGTTCAATAAATAAGTTTAAAGCTAGGTTGGTAGCTAAATGATGTACCCAAAGAGAGGGTATAGATTATCACAAAACATTTTCTCTTGTAATAAAGATGATATCCGTTAGCATTGTATTAAAATTAGCAGCAATAAATGGTTGGAACCTTTATCAAATGGATGTACATAACACTTTCTTGCAGGGAGATTTAGATGAGGAAGTTTACATGATCGTTCCCCAAGGTTTTAAGAAACAGGGGGAGAACATGGTTTGTAAACTTAATAAATCATTGTATGGTCTAAAACAAGCATCGAGGCAATGGAATCATAAATTGTAAATGGCTTTAGTTGATGGAGGTTTTATTCAGAGCAAACATGATTACTCGCTCTTTATTAAGCATTATGATGATGCATATGTTATGATACTTGTGTATGTGGATGACCTTCTTGTTACAGGTAGTTCAGAAGAAAGAATAAATGAAATAAAGGAGTTTCTTCACATCCAATTTAAAATTAAGGATCGACTTGGGAGAGATGAGATATTTCCTTGGCATTGAAGTAACAAGATCATAAAAGGGAATAGTTCTTTCCTAGAGGAAATATGTACTAGATCTTCTTTCAAATGCTAAGATGAGTGGCTGCAAGCCACTGACATTACCTATGAAGCAAAATTTGAAGGTTTTGGCCTATGAGTAAGGAAGGAACAAGGAGGAAGACTTGCTTAAGAGTCTGGAAAAATATAGGAAACTTGTGGGTAGGTTGATCTACTTGACAATTACAAGACCTGATATTTCATTTCTTATGTAGGTTCTTAGTCAATTCATGCAAATGCTGACAAAGGTGGATATGACAGCTGCATTTGATGTGCTGAGATACTTGAAGTAGAGTGTTGGCCTTGGGATCTTGTTGAGTTGAGATAAGGACCAGACCTTGACTTGCTATTGTGACTCAGATTGGGCAGGTTATGGAACCACAAGAAGATAAGTCACAAGGTACCTCCTCAAGCTTGGAGATTCCTTGATCAAGTGGAAGACAAAGAAGCAAGAAATAGTAACAACTTCCTTAGTAGAGGCTGAGTATAGAGCCATGAGATCAGTTGTATCCGAAGTAGTATTGGTCAGAGGTGTACTAAAAGATCTTGGCATTGCATGTGAAGAACCAGTGTGTACTATGATTATAGGGCACCAATACACATTGCTTCTAATCCTATTTTCTATGAACGAACAAAGCATATCGAGATAGATTGTCATTTTGTTCAGGAAAAATTGCAACATGGTTTAATAAGCTTGGAGCATGTTAAGTCCAAGGACCAAGAGGTTGGTTTACTCACAAAGGCATATGGAGAAGACGTGCAGGTCAGATTGCTTGGCAAGTTAGGTGCTTTTAATGTGTTTCCAACGCCAACTTAAGGGGTAGTGTAGAGAAATGTTAAATAATTGTGTATTGGATTATATGTTTAGATGTGTATTATCATATGTGTATTAAGTATGGAGACATTTTGTTGTTACAAGTTATTGGGCCTAAAGGCTTCTTAAAGCCCACATATTCTGTATATATATTAGTAGGTCTAGGAATCAAGGCGTATGGATTCTTCCCATATGTTTTCTCAATTAATAAGATATCAGAATTTCTGGGACTATTTGAGTTGTTTATAGTATGTCCTATCAATTCACTTCATTCTTTTTATACAACGATAATCTCAATCTGTACTTATATCTAAAATCTCAACATGATATCAAGAGCAGGTAGTAAGTATCCTATACAATCATATATAAGGGGTAGTATCAAACCAACGAGTTTTTTCAAAACTGTCCCAACTTTATCAGAAGAAACCTCTTATATGATTTACTCACCATTTAAGTGCTAGAGAATTGTTCTACAATACTAATCATTATCGTGATGGTTCTGGTTTTGTTTTTCCTTTGACTATTGGCTTTTTCACTTAATTACATATGGATGTAGATATTGAGGGTATTTCAGAAGTAATTATATTAGAATGCATGGAAGAAATCAAGATGATTCTTACTTCTGAAGAAGTCATTCAAACACTCATACAAAATCAAACTTCAAGAAGGTTTTGATGATACACAGAGTTATATTTGTCTTGATGATTTTCATAAAAGTACGCTTTCAACATTGCCATGTTATCATATTTTTCACAATAATTGTATTGTTTAGTGGCTAAAACTAGTCATTTATGTCCATTATGTCGATATCAAATGTCAGCTACATTAACAATTTTGAGAGACATTTATCAATAATTCTTAAAAATTATCTTCCTCAATAGTTAAGAGGCGGTTTGCTTTACCTCTATCAACCAATTTTGCTCGTGGCTTTATGGCACGTTCTCTGGGAACATTACATGGGTTTTTGGGTTTGAGACTTGGTATTACTCCCTCCGGTTCCTTAATATTTTCTTTACCTCTATGAACTTTAATTTGATTACATAGGTAAAAGGTGTTTTTATTGGTGGAAGTAGTTCCTGATACAAATGATTAGAATGATATCTAGGAATACAACACAAATTTTTTTGACCAACAAGTATTGCTATTCGTGCATTGCACTGGGAAGTTTACATATAGTATTTTGAGCTTCCAAAGCTTCTGAAGCACAGAAGGACAATTTATGATTCTAAATCATTGTTTTATGTGATGTGTAATATTTATTATATATTTTAGTCTTTATGATTGAGCAATTTTTTAATGTATGCACAATAAGCAATGTTTTTTTTGTAATCATAATAAATCATGTAATTATTTTATAATCATCTATTTAAATGACCTGTATATATACTAAAAGTCTTAAATATATTGCTTGTTGATAAATATTAATGAGACCAATATTGAAGACCCTTATCACGAGAGTGAAATAGGGAAAACGTCATTGCTTAAAAAAAAGAATCAATAAATATAATTTATTGATGATTATTTTATAATTTACTTTTTATATTTCTTCAAAATTGATTGATTAAGTAATCATACTTAAAAAAATTTGATTATTTCTTAAATTTAATTTATTATTGATGCAAATTATTGATTTGATGATTTGATTTAGAAATAATGACATCATCATCCCATGTGCTTATTTCCTAATTTCCTTTTTTATATTTCTTCATAATTGATTGATTAAGTAATCATATTTGAAAATGATTTGATTATTTCTTAAATTTCATTTGTTATTAATGCAACATATGAATACAGATTTGATTTGATTTAGAAATAGTGACATCATCAACTAACGTTATAATTTATAGATGATTATTTCTTAGTTTGTTTTCCTTATTTCCTTTATTTATATTTTTTTTTGGAAAAAATTTACTCCCTTTGGTCCTAAATATAAGATATTTGAATTTTTTTTATAATATTTATATTTATCATTTTTTCTCCAAACATTTTTACTTAACTTATAAACTAATATATAATCTAATAATACACAACATATGATATGATTAAGTAACTTCTTTAACGTCCTTAATCTCTCTAAAAAAAGTTAACTTTTGTTTATATTTAGGAGCAGAGGATAGTTCAAGTCCCTCTCTTTATATTAATAATCTACTTAATTATATAGAAAATTCATGCCTCCCTCTTTACTATTTTCCCCCATGAAGTGCTAACTTTAACATTTTTTTTGCCAATGCTAACTTTAACATTTTGATTGTGATTAGCTTTTGTTTTTATATTACTTTTTTTTTTTGGTTGATTTTTGTAATTTCCTTTTGTTGAAAGCATCCAATTATTCATTTCTCAAGTTAAGAATAGTGTCCCATGAGTCCTAATATTTGACCCAAATCAATTTTTATTAAATATTCACATAATGGCTTTTTAATTAACATATTGTATACTTTTTTTAACAAATATCAAAGTGCATTAACATATTGTATAGACTTAGAATTATTAATCAATATAACTTCAACGAAAAAAAATTATTCATCAATATAATATTACTAATCAGTGTATATATTTTGACCAAAGGATATTCATAAGTGGCAAAAAAATATAAATTCAAACTAAATAGACAGGTCCAAAAGGCAGATATCACACTATAGGAGTATAGCCTAAATATAACATGAAAACAACTAACACAATTAGAAGTAGATTTCAAAGCCTAGATTTCTAAAATGACGCATCTGAAAACTCAAAACAACACATGAGAACTCATTTTTCTAGTTTTATGTTTTTGATGATTGCTTTATTGGCCATGAAGATATGGGTGGATATATCAAACAATCCCACGTCCCCATTATCAATCAATTGAGTGTCGTATATCTTCTTTCTCTTTGAAGGAGTGGTTGGAGATCATGATGACTGGACTATTAAATGGTTATCATCATTTTGAACTTTTTTTTGCTGACATCAATGTCGTCAAGGACTTTGTGGTTTGTGTTTCTACTTCATAGGGCTACAAAGACTCAAGGACAAAAAGACTCAAGCACTCAATTACAATATATGATATTATCAACTAAATCATTTTCTTACCATTAATTCTGAGCATGTAAACCGTTGCAAAATATCTCATTCCTTAGAAAATTGCAAAACCCCCAACTACTAAATGGGTATTTGATGTTGCTTTGCTTGACTCTAAGCCTAACATTAATTTCTCTTCCAACACAACGTTCTAATTGTTTTAGAAAAGTTCCAAGCTCTCCTTTATACAGTTAAAGATGAATCTTATGAAAGTCAAGTATGGAGGAATATAGAGAAAATAATTTAAATTCAAAAATTAATATACTACAAGGCACAAAAAATCAAACAAAATGAGGCAAAGAAAGGATTGAGGTAAGTGCAGCCGCTAACTTTTCATCAAAATGTGATGTCTTTTTAGTCATCGTACACTTTTTGACAACCCGAGCAATGATAGCCTTGGTGTCCTTGTGGTCATCAATATCCCTAATGAGTTCATAAGGCTAACCTGCCATAATCTTGGGGATGAAGAATTGAGCTCACTAACGATGAAGAACGGAGAACATAAAATGGAATACAATGACGACGTTAATATATATAAGCATTGCTATAATCATGGGGCTAACTAAATTTCTTGAACATTAGGCTTCTTGCAGATTTAGTTTGAATTATGATTATGATAACTTCTTGATTTATGGGCTAAAGTATTATTATCATAACTCATTAATCATTGGCTAATAATTTACGGATATAAAATATAAATTATTGATATTTATTGGTGTCAAAGTAAATGGAATTCACTAATGAAGTTAATAAAAACATAACTAATTTCTCAAAAAATGGTTGCTCAGGAACAGTTTTTAACGGCGTTATTACGAGTATTATATAAGATATAGATAGATAGCTAATTTAATTACTTTTTTAATATCGGTAAATTATTAGTAATTCATTTTTTATATTTAGAACAAGAGTAGTACTTTTTGAACCTCTAATTCAGCATATCCATAAATTTCTTATGATTTCATTATCTATGTGTTATTATATCTATTTAATTTATTTTTTCAGGTATATGTAATAATGTGATTATTCTATTTTTTAGGGTTAAGGTGCATTTAATCCTGTGAAGTATTTTATGAGATATATTCAATATTCTAAGATATTTTGTACCTCATCAGCACACTGTAGTATTTTTTATGTGCATTCAGCATCCTAAAGTATTTTGTGATTCATCTACCACTTTAAAGTTGTTGCTAAAAAATTCTTAAGGGTGCTTGCACCTTTATTTTTTTACCGAACTGGATGCATCTTCACTTAAAGAACATTTAGAAGTTTATGACGAGGTTAAAATTTCTCCTAAAAAAATTCAATGCGCCAAATTTTTTCTTAAAAAAGTAATGCTTGTGAAATTGTACTAGAAAATACTTTAAGGTGCTGGACGCATTTATAAAAATACTTCAGGGTGCTAGATGAATCACAAAATACTTTAAGATACTGGACAGAAAAATACTTTAAGGCGTCAGACTCACCTTAACCCTATTTTCCCCCAACTTTTAAGAGAATAAAATGTGAAAAAAATATTTTATTTCTTTTATGATTTAGAGCATAATTAGTTATTATACCCCTTTTGTTTTGCTTCAACAGAAAAATGAAAACAAAACTTCAAAAAAGAAGAAAAGTTCAAAGATAAAAATTTAACAATTGAATTTTATACCAGAGTTATAAATAAATAAAAATATATTTATTAAAATCTCAAAAAATCATATAAGTCTTAAAATATAAAATGAAAAGTGAAAACTGCTAGCCCTTTTATTTGGATCAATTTTCCAATACCAGGGTGTCAAAACAATATCTTAAGATGTATTTTGACTATTGGGACATAATATGCTCCAACTAGGCAGCGAATTTGTCAATTTGTAGCAACGGAAACTTACATTGTCTCATGGATTTATTTTCTATTTAGAGGATGAAGCAAAAAACTAGCTCTAGCTAATAATAATTAATATGCGCTGATAATTTAACATAGATTTGATTTGCATTGCACAGGAAAGAGAGTAAGTTGGATTGTTGTTCATGGCATATGGACAGTAGCGTAGGGAATGTAACTTGCTCCTCTAAGTTTTATAACAGAGTGGTTCTTATTTTTAAATTCTAAAAATTTTCTATATATATATATATATGTATGTATGTGTATGTGTGTGTGTGTGTGTATATGTTTATGTGTGTATAATATTATTTGTCGTTTAGACATTCTCGGAGAAACTAGAAACTAGTAACCTCGGAATAATATAAAAAAAGAAGGAACCATACACTTAGGTCAGGTTTATTATGTTAAGTTATTTAATTACACATGACCATTTGTCCTATTTTTGAAATAACATCATTTAACTATAAATCCACATGAAAAAAATAGGACATTGATATTGGAGAGCTTAACATAATGGATATAAGAAACTTGATCTAAGTTTTTTCTTACAAAAATTATTGTGATTTTTACTTAATGCTTTCTTACATTATATTATCAATAAATAATTTTGAATTTGATCATAACATGTAAGGTAAATATGAGGTACATATATAATTTTTTATGGTAAAAAAAAGAGATATATATATATATATATATATTATGGGTCGTGGACGTACGTAGAAGAATATAAGAAGTCAAGTGACAAACACAAGACTATACTATACGAAGTCGTCGCTATCGTGGGACGAGTGGTATAATATATAAGAGCCAACTAGTAATAAAATCTTCAAACTCTCATGTGTAACAGTACACTTAACCATGTTTTTGAAGCAACACTTCTCTATCAATCTATCCTCTATTTTCTATTATATTTAACAATTTTAATATTTCAAACATGTAGAAACCATCCTAATCAAGCGACGGCCAAATTAAAGCATCCAACACCTTGACAGACAAAAGGATACAGCAACCAACTTCCAGCAACCTTTATTAAACCATAAATGATATATTTTTTCTTAGTCTTTTTGGTGATGCATGGCGTGAACATTGTTTTATTTTTTTAGTCCCTTTTGAACAATTTTAAGAATACACATCTCATGTATTGAATTAATTAGTCTTTGGCCAAAAAATTAGTTAGCCGATCTATTAAAAGAATATTATATTCGCCTTCCTATTTGAAGGTAAGTACCTTGGTTTTCAGAAAAAAACTTGTATATTCTCTCAAGTCTTACCTACTTAATTATTGGATTGCCGTGAACTATTGTTATCTTTCAAATGATGGATAAATCTAATGGTATGACAAATGCTGATACTTCTAGGTTCCTTGTGACCACATGTGGATTCTAATAATTATGAAGAATTAATTAAATAATAGAAATTACTTCCATTTTTCGATTGTCTGGATCACAACTCAATTTGCACTATTCAAATTTTATCAAGTTAAAGGGAATATTATGGAGAAGGACAAAGAAAAAACAATATTTATTGTAAAAGATTAAAAAAATAATGTAATTATTTAGAATGACCAAAATTCAAAATAATAATTTAAAAATATTAAAAATAATTTGAATTTTATTTTTTACGAAAAGTAAAATCGCCAAAATTATCCATGACATGATTCAAAAGGATCTTGTATAATTTATTTATATTTTAAAATAAATTTATGTAAGTTTTAAAAATAAAACAAATTATGTAATGTTAGTATATCGATCATATGATTATGTTGATGTTAGCGAAAAACAAAAGTTTAAAAAAATCCTGTAATGGATGACTTTGGAGTTTTTGGTTTTGGCGGAAAATAAGATTCAAATTAGTTTCAAAATAGAATGTGGAAGAGATTGAATGAGAGGCTATAGAAAGTTTGACTAACTGTAATTTAGTATTTTTAAATTTATATTTTGAAATTTGTTCTTTCTAAATGATTATATTTTTTAAGATCCTTTACATTAAATATTATATTTCTTTGGTCCTTCTCCCTAATTTCCCTAAGTTAAATCAATTAGCTGCATTACATTGATAATTTTTCTTTTTGATTTTATTTGATCTGCTGTAAATAAATTGAAAATTGAGTTTCATGCTTGTAAAAGCAATTAGTTTAAGAATAAATAAAACTTAACTTGAACAAATTTTGATTCGTTCACCAGATAAGGCTAGAACTATTGTTTGATCAGTGATCACGATATAATATCAGTTTGATAGAAAGTAAAGGTTTAAAACTAAAAAAAATAGTTTGAGAAAAAAAAAACTAAAAAAATAGTTCAGGTTAAAAAAAAAAATAAAAAATAGTTATTGAAAAAATCATGTGGTTTTACTAATTTCAAAAGCCAACATCAAAACCTGGTTTCTGGTTATGCGGAAGATGCATCACCCTTAGAATCACTTTTACAAAAGTTGCTCCTAAGTCTAAACTTGAAAGTTCAAATAAATATTAGAGTAGAAAAATTTAGGATTAAATATTTGTTGTGATTAACTTCAATTCCATCAGGATTGCAACTATTATCGTTTTAGTTTTTTTTTTTTGTCCTAAGCATCCATTATACCCCTCCACACAAACAGAATTTTAACTCACATCCTCAGATTTAAATACAAGGCCCTACATAACTATTCTTTTCATTCCTTAATGTAAAACATATTTATCTAATTAGATTAGATTAAAAAACTTAGTTAATATACTATGATTTTTCTACAATGCCCTAACCATTTGTCATAAATCCCCCCCATCTCTCTTACTTGATTATGTTGAGGGAGCATCAATATAGGCAAATTAGGAAAATATTGATAAATATGAAAAATGTGGATATTACATTTAAGACCAAAATCAACTCCTCAATTAGGCCATACATTAAGTGCAAGGGAGTTTTTTTTTTTTTTAATTTGAGATTATATAAACACTTAACAATAAGTTTATGCCAAAAGGAAAAAAGTAATGAACTAAAATTCTAAAAATATTAGTAGAGTAAGATGTAAGCATGACATACAGCAGGCAAAGGGGAAACTTGAATTAAATAACTAATTTGGCGTGATGACAGAGAACTTATTATTATTTTTTGCAACTGGTTTAACGTGTAAGGTTCTTAATATGGCAATTAAAATCTGAAGTGACGTTCACGTGCCATGATTTCACATATTATAATTGAATTATAGATGATTATGCAATCAACTCACATGAATCGATTTGGGAAATTGTATATCTCACGCAAAGCATAAACATAATCTTGCTTGTGCTTAAATTAATTAGTTCTTTTTTTCGTCACAAGTCCTTGCCATGTTCTTTGCCGGGTTTTATGCCCTCTTAAACATCACTATCTTATTGATTTGACAATCCTGATTCACCAATATTCTTTAACGACTTTAGGATCACATTCATATTTGGAAGAAAAGATACCAAAAAGGGGACTCAAAGACAAAAGGTAGTGAACTTATTTACTTGCATGTATGTGATGTTTATGCTGTGTTTTGATTTTCTATATTGCTTTACTTGATTATGTGAAGCATATGAATAAATGAAGCTCTATTTCTATTTTTGTTGTGTACATAAGTATGTTGCACGAAACATTAACCATGTAGAATATCATTATGTAAACATGAGCATATGTAAGGTGTAACCCCCTGCCTGATTAACTGTAATTATGAATCGACCACGCGTAATAAAATGGATTAGAGACTATCGGATAATTTAAAACTCATTTTAATTCCCTATCTTAAAATAGGGTTTTCAAAAAATCTTTCAAAAATTTCCCTTTCCCTAGTCTCACCCTCAAATGTTGAACATAATTACCTGTGTAGTTATATTTTATTATTGCATATCAGAGTGTATAGTCAAATTCCCGACAACTCCCAAGTTTCCTACATGTACAAACTAAGGGTTTATAAGTCCCAACTAGGGGATTACATGCCCAAAATCAAACGTAATATTTGTATCTCGAAATATACAGTAATCCCAGGTTCAAAAATGGATAACCAACATCCCAAGATCAAATATTTTCCTCCAAAGGGTCCTAATCGCTCTTGGTTACTCGTTTTTCCTTGGAGCCACTTGCCCTGTCTGAAATGTTAGTCAATAGAAAGAATGAGATTCAAGAGAATTCCAGTAGTAACAAATCATTCATACCACACATAATCACATAGCATGCAAGTAATCATCACACAGGAGCAGTAGCACAAATCCCACTCCACCCTCATCCCCTTTTACCGCCGGGAAGGCATACAGCCCTCACTCGAACCGTTGTTAGCAACTTAGGGACTATTGGCGTGGCAGTGGATACACATAGCCTTACGACCCACAAATAGCCTTTTGGCTTTCACATAATCACAAATATTACACCCCATTCTCATCCCCTTTTACTGTTGGGAAGGTACACAACCCTCACTCGAATCGTTGTTAGCAACTCAGGGACTATCGGCATGGCAGTTCATACACATTTCCACAAACATTGCAGCATTCGAATCCATCAAAAAATAATGATATAACACACATACAATGTATCACATATGGTATAGAAGAAAGAGTCACTACATTGTTCCTTCCTGACTTTCACTGGCACAGTGGGCTCGTGAGGGCGGCAAATGTCAAATCCCATCAACCAAAATCAAGAGCAGTGGATTAATTCCTTACTCCAATTCTCACTTTCAAGACATTTAAGTTGGTTATCATATAGACTCCTTAGGTGGCTTCTAAATGCTTAAACATAAGCCTAAAGGGTTGGGGAAAGTTTGCCCAAAAGACCCTTTCCAGAAGTTCAAAATACAGATTTCCAATGGTTGGCCATGGCCAACCTAACTTGGGCCGCGGGCAACGGATGCACAGAAAGATTTGGGTCGCGGCCAGCCACCTTGGGCTACGGCCAGAGTCAAGTCAGAAAGTCTTAGGCCGCGGCCGGCACATGGTCAGAAGGTTTTGGGTCGCGGCTAACCTGTGACCCTGACTCCTGGCTGATTGCCAAACACTTATAACTTTGTGCACAGAACTCAGAAGGACTCAAACTTTATATGGATGAAAAGCTTGCAATGTGCGCTACAATCCTGGAAAGTTTCATAATATTTAGACACTATTTGCTAGGTCAAAATATCATGCAAAGTTAAGTCCCTGCACAACATTTTAAACTTCCAAATTTCCAGACTTAACCAAATTTTCCAGAATTTTAGACTTTGGCTTCCAATGGTTCCAAATTTCAAATCAAATACCATTCCTACACAATTTGCATAAGGAATCCATTGGAGCTATCAAAACAACCAAATACCATTTCCATTGGCATGTTACATAATGACTAACACATGTCACACCAAAAACTCAATTAAAACACCACATTGCAATCCATTCCAAACCAATTCCAAATGCACAATGACACTCTATAACACCAATTTCCACACTAAACACTAACCAAGTCATGCTTTTTGAAATTCACCAAAATTCAGGGAAAAATCACAAATTCCTAAGACTCAACCAATGGTCATAAGTTTTAGGTCAAAGTGTAGCAAATTCTTACCTCAACTTCTTCCCAAAGCTAATTCTTCAATTCTTCCACTTCCAAATTTCCACAAATCCTCAAACACCACTATTCAAAAATCTGAAACCATAGGAATAAAGCCCTCATCCTCATGATTAATATCAATGAAGATGAGTTGAGCACTTAAGGTCAAATCCTTACCTGAACTTGAACCCTCTTCTTTCTCTTTCCTTTCTTGGTTGAACGAAATTGGAGGTTGAAGTGAGAGAAGATGATGATGAAGAAGGAAATCAGATTTTCCCTTGGCCATGAGGTCTTGGCCGACCTAAGAAAGAGAGAGGGAGAGGAAAAGAGTTTGAAATGTTGACCCTAATCAAATGGCTCACACATGGACACTTGGCAACATCTTGGCCTTCCTTCCCTCACCTCACATAACATATACATACATACTCCTACTCCCATACTCATGAATCTTAACCGTTGGTCTCAAGTTACCTATGAGTTTCTTTTTCGGTAACTGACCAATTGGTCGGTAACTTCCTAATTTTACCATTTTGCCCCTGATTATGGCAATTCTACTCAATTCATTTCCAAACTCATTTTTATCATTCCACTAACATCATCATGCGCCCTCCCCTATATTTCAACCCATATAAACATTGATCCACTCATAAGCTTAAATATAGGGCTTAGGCATTAATTAAAACATATTCAAATGAAATTCAACAGTAATTACATCGATACTAACACAATTAGCCCTAAATCCCAAATTGGGTTATTACATAAGGCAAGCATATTATGTACTAGCATTTATCTTACATGTATTTTCTGTAATGTTTGCTACTGAGATTCTCTCGAATCTCACGCTTCCTCGCCAACCATATAAGCAACTGAGCACAAAAGAGGAGTGAGGGCTCTGTTCCAAGAAAGAAGTTGCAATGAAGAAGAGAAGAATTATTCATGTACTAGTCCGCTATATAAATTAATATATTTACAATGGATAACCGTATAACCCACATGCCGAATGAATTAATTATCCAAGAGCGATAATTGAATTAAAAGTGGGTAATCAAATCGTACGAGCCCATTAGTTAAAAAACCTTTTGCACATAAAAATGAGCAAAGAATCACTCTAATTGTGATAATAAAGAGAATTAATAAATGATAAGTTACGAAGAAGTTATGAACCACTTTATGATAGTTTTCGGAAAGAACTTGAAATTTTCTGAAAAGCCCACTCAACTACATGTTCAAATCCTGTCATGAGGTTGGGAATTGAAAGAACTTTATATTTGAATATCACTTCATGGTTCGAATTCATTGTCTAAAACTCATCAGATCGATTATAGAAATATGGTGTTACATCCAATTTGGTCACAAGACTATGTTTGCAACCTGATTACTTCAGGTATCTCTACCAATATGCCTCAGCAAACAAAGAAACAAGGTTGTAAGTAACCAATAGAGAATTATATTTCTTATGATTATGTTTCTTCATCTTATCTACATTATCTTTGTTCTATCGATTTAGTTGTTGAGCCTATGTCATATGATAAGGCCATTAAAGATGAAAGGTGGATAAAGGCAATGTGAGCAAAAACTGAGGCTCTTGAGGGCAGTCACACTTAGGATGTTGTGCCACTCCCAAGAGGAAAGAATGCAGTTGAATGTAAGTGGGTATGCAAGGTAAAACATAATTATGATGGTTCAATAAATAAGTTTAAAGCTAGGTTGGTAGCTAAATGATGTACCCAAAGAGAGGGTATAGATTATCACAAAACATTTTCTCTTGTAATAAAGATGATATCCATTAGCATTGTATTAAAATTAGCAGCAATAAATGGTTGGAACCTTTATCAAATGGATGTACATAACACTTTCTTGCAGGGAGATTTAGATGAGGAAGTTTACATGATCGTTCCCCAAGGTTTTAAGAAACAGGGGGAGAACATGGTTTGTAAACTTAATAAATCATTGTATGGTCTAAAACAAGCATCGAGGCAATGGAATCATAAATTGTAAATGGCTTTAGTTGATGGAGGTTTTATTCAGAGCAAACATGATTACTCGCTCTTTATTAAGCATTATGATGATGCATATGTTATGATACTTGTGTATGTGGATGACCTTCTTGTTACAGGTAGTTTAGAAGAAAGAATAAATGAAGTGAAGGAGTTTCTTCACATCCAATTTAAAATTAAGGATCGACTTGGGAGAGATGAGATATTTCCTTGACATTGAAGTAACAAGATCATAAAAGGGAATAGTTCTTTCCTAGAGGAAATATGTACTGGATCTTCTTTCAAATGCTCAGATGAGTGGCTGCAAGCCACTAACATTACCTATGAAGCAAAATTTGAAGCTTCTGGCCTATGAGTAAGGAAGGAACAAGGAGGAAGACTTGCTTAAGAGTCTGGAAAAATATAGGAAACTTGTGGGTAGGTTGATCTACTGATGATTACAAGACCTGATATTTCATTTCCTATGTAGGTTGTCAGTCAATTCATGTAAATGCTGACAAAGGTGGACATGATAGCTCATTTGATATGCTGAGATACCTGAAGTAAAGTGTTGACCTTGGGATCTTGTTGAGTTGAGATAAGGACCAGACCTTGACTTGCTATTGTGACTTAGATTGGGCAGGTTATGGAACCACAAGAAGATAAGTCACAAGGTACCTCCTCAAGCTTGGAGATTCCTTGATCAAGTGGAAGACAAAGAAGCAAGAAACAGTAACAACTTCCTTAGCAGAGGTTGAGTATAGAGCCATGAGATCAGCTGTATCCGAAGTAGTATTGGTCAGAGGTGTACTAAAAGATCTTGGCATTGCATGTGAAGAACCAGTTTGTACTATGATAAAAGGGCACCAATACACATTGCTTCTAATCCTATTTTCCATGAACGAACGAAGCATATCGAGATAGATTGTCATTTTGTTCAGGAAAAATTGCAACATGGTTTAATAAGCTTGGAGCATGTTAAGTCCAAGGACCAAGAGGTTGATTTACTCACAAAGGCATATGGAAAAGACGTGCAGGTCAGATTTCTTGGCAAGTTAGGTGCTGTTAATGTGTTTCCAACGCCAACTTAAGGGGAAGTGTAGAGAAATGTTAAATAATTGTGTATTGGATTATATGTTTAGATGTGTATTATCATATGTGTATTAAGTATGGAGACATTTCGTTGTTACAAGTTATTGCGCCTAAAGGCTTCTTAAAGCCCACATATTCTGTATATATATTAGTGCGTGTTTGGAATGGCTTATTTTTGGGCAATAAGTGCTTATAATTCGTGATTCACGGTATACGAGGTAAGTATGTGAGAGGAGTTTTTTCTCGGCTTGCGTAATAAGGGCTTATTTCCTGTACAAAACGCTTTTCCAAACATGCACTTAGTAGGTCTAGGAATCAAGGCGTATGGATTCTTCCCATATGTTTTCTCAATTAATAAGATATCAGAATTTCTGGGCCTATTTGAGTTGTTTATAGTATGTCCTATCAATCCACTTCAGTCTTTTTATACAATGATAACCTCAATCTATACTTTTATCTAAAATCTCAACATGGTATCAGAGTTGGTAGTAAGTATCCTATACAATCATATATAAGGCGCAGTATCAAACCAACGAGTTTTTTCAAAACTGTCCCAACTTTATCAGAAGAAATCTCTTATATGATTTACTCTCCATTGAAGTGCTAGAGAATTGTTCTACAATACTAATCATTATCGTGATGGTTCTGGTTTTGTTTTTCCTTTGACTATTGGCTTTTTCACTTAATTACATATGGATGTAGATATTGAGCGTATTTCAGAAGTAATTGTATTAGAATGCATGGAAGAAATCAAGATGATTCGTACTTCTGAAGAAGTCATTCAAACACTCATACAAAATAAAGCTTCAAGAAGGTTTTGATAATACACAGTGTTATATTTGTCTTGATGATTTTCATAAAAGTATGCTTTCAACATTGCCATGTTATCATATTTTTCACAATAATTGTATTGTTCAGTGGCTAAAACTAGTCATTTATGTCCATTATGTCGATATCAAATGTCAGCTACATTAACAATTTTGAGAGACATTTATCAATGATTCTTAAAAATTATCTTCCTCAATAGTTAAGAGGCGGTTTGCTTTACCTCTATCAACCAATTTTGCTCGTGGCTTTATGGCACGTTCTCTGGGAACATTACATGGGTTTTTGGGTTTGAGACTTGGCATTACTCCCTCCGGTTCCTTAATATTTGCTTTACCTCTATGAACTTTAATTTGATTACATAGGTAAAAGGTGTTTTTATTGGTGGAAGTAGTTCCTGATGCAAATGATTAGAATGATATCTAGGAATACAACACAAATTTTTTGACCAACAAGTATTGCTATTCGTGCATTGCACTGGGAAGTTTACATTTAGTATTTTGAGCTTTCAAAGCTTCTAAAGCACAGTAGGACAATTTATGATTCTAAATCATTGTTTTATGAGGTGTGTAATATTTATTATATATTTTAGTCTTTATGATTGAGCAATTTTTTAATGTATGCACAATAAACAATGTTTATTTGTAATCATAATAAATCATGTAATTATTTTATAATCATCTATTTAAATGACCTGTACATATACTAAAAGTCTTAAATATATTGCTTGTTGATAAATATTAATGAGACCAATATTGAAGACCCTTATCACGAGAGTGAAATAGGGAAAACGTCATTGCTTAAAAAAAAGAATCAATAAATATAATTTATTGATGATTATTTTATAATTTACTTTTTATATTTCTTCAAAATTGATTGATTAAGTAATCATACTTAAAAATAATTTGATTATTTCTTAAATTTAATTTATTATTGATGCAAATTATTGATTTGATGATTTGATTTAGAAATAATGACATCATCATCCCACAAGCTTATGTCCTAATTTCCTTTTTTATATTTCTTCATAATTGATTGATTAAGTAATCATATTTGAAAATGATTTGATTATTTCTTAAATTTTATTTGTTATTAATGTAACATATGAATACTAATTTGATTTGATTTAGAAATAGTGACATCATCAACTAATGTTATAATTTATAGATGATTATTTCTTATTTGTTTTCCTTATTTCCTTTATTTATATTTTTTTTGAAAAAATTTACTCCCTTTGGTCCTAAATATAAGATATTTGAATTTTTTTATAATATTTATATTTATAATTTTTTCTCCAAACTGTTTTACTTAACTTATAGACTAATATATAATCTAATAATACACAACATATGATATGATTAAGTAACTTCTTTAACTTCCTTAATCTCTCTAAAAAAAGTTAACTTTTTTTTTTTATATTTAGGAGCAGAGGATAGTTCAAGTCCCCCTCTTTATATTAATAATCTACTTAATTATATAGAAAATTCATGCCTCCCACTTCACTATTTTTCCCCATGAAGTGCTAACTTTAACATTTTTTTTGCCAATTCTAACTTTAACATTTTTTTTATATTACATTTTTTTTGTTGATTTTGGTAATTTCCTTTTGTTGAAAGCATCCAAGTTTTCATTTCTCAAGTTAAGAATAGTGTCCCATGAGTCCTAATATTTGACCCAAATCAATTTTTATTAAATATTCACATAATGGCTTTTTAATTAACATATTGTATACTTTTTTTTAACAAATATCAAAGTGCATTAACATATTGTATACACTTAGAATTATTAATCAATATAAATTCAACAAAAAAAAATTCATCAATATAATATAACTAATTAGTGTATATATTTTGACCAAAGGATATTCATAAGTGGCAAAAAAATATAAATTCAAACTAAATAGATAGGTCCAAAAGGAAGATATCACACTATAGGAGTATAGCCTAAATATAACATGAAAACAACTAACACAATTAGAAGCAGATTAGATTCAAAGCCTAGACCGCTAAAATGACGCATTTGAAAACTCAAAACAACACATGAGAACTCATTTTTCTAGTTTTATGTTTTTGATGATTGCTTTGTTGGCCATGAAGATATGGGTGGATATATCAAACAATCCTACGTCCCCATTATCAACCAATGGAGTGTCGTATATCTTCTTTCTCTTTGAAGGAGTGGTTAGAGATCATAATGACTGAACTATTAAAAGGTTTTCATCATTTTGAACTTTTTTTTGCTGACGTCAATGTCGTCAAGGACCTTGTGGTTTGTGTTTCTACTTCATAGGGCTACAAAGACTCAAGGACAAAAAGACTCAAGCACTCAATTACAATATATGATATTATCAACTAAATCATTTTCTTACCATTAATTTTGAGCATGTAAACTGTTGCAAAATATCTCATTCCTTAGAAAATTGCAAAACCCCCAACTACTAAATGGGTATTTGATGTTGCTTCGCTTGACTCTAAGCCTAACATTAATTTCTCTTCCAACACAACGTTCTAATTGTTTTAGAAAAGTTCCAAGCTCTCCTTTATACAGTTAAAGATGAATCTTACGAAAGTCAAGAAGGAATATAGAGAAAATAAATTTAAATTAAAAAATTAGTATATTACAAGGCACAAAAAATCAAACAAAAGGAGGCAAAGAAAGGATTGAGGTTAGTGCAGCCACTAACTTTTCATCAAAATGTGATGTCTTTTTAGTCATCGTACACTTCTTGACAACCCGAGCAATGATAGCCTAGGTGTCCTTGTGGTCATCAATATCCCTAATGAGTTCATAAGGCTAAACTGCCATGATCTTGGGGATGAAGAATTGAGCTCACTAACGATGAAGAACGGAGAACATGAAATGGAACACAGTGACGACGTTAATATATATAAGCATTGCTATAATCATGGGGCAAACTAAATTTCTTGAACATTAAGCTTCTTGCATATTTAGCTTGAATTATGATTATGATAACTTCTTGATTTATGGGCTAAAGTATTATTATGATAACTCATTAATCATTGGCTAATAATTTATGGATATAAAATATAAATTATTGATATTTATTGGTGTCAAAGTAAATGGAATTCACTAATGAAGTTAATAAAAACATAACTAATTTCTCAAAAAATGGTTACTCAGGAATGGTTTTTAATGGTGTTATTACGAGTATTATATAAGATATAGATAGATAGCTAATTTAATTACTTTTTTAATATTGGTAAATTATTAGTAATTCATTTTTTATATTTAGAAAAAGAGTAGTTCTTTTTGAACCTCTAATTCAGCATATCCATAAATTTCTTATGATTTCATTATCTATGTGTTATTATATCTATTTAATTTATTTTTCAGGTATATGTAATAATGTGATTACTCTATTTTTTAGGGTTAAGGTGCATTTAATCCTGTGAAGTATTTTATGAGATATATTCAATATTCTAAGATATTTTGTACCTCATCAGCACACTGTAGTATTTTTTATGTGCATCCAGCATCCTAAAGTATTTTGTGATTTATCTACCACTTTAAAGTTGTTGCTAAAAACTTCTTAAGGTTGGTTGCACCTTTTTTTTTTTTACCGAACATCTTCACTTAAAGAAATTTTAGAAGTTTATGACGAGGTTAAAATTTCACCTAAAAAAATTCAAAGCACCAATTTTTTTCTTAAAAAAGTAATGCTTGCGAAATTGTACCATAAAATACTTTAAAATACTGAACGCATTTATAAAAATACTTCAGGGTGCTAAATGAATCACAAAATACTTTAAGATACTGGACAGAAAAATACTTCAAGGTGTCGGACTCACCTTAACCCTATTTTCCCCCAACTTTTAAGAGAATAAAATGTGAAAAAAATATTGTATTTCTTTTATGATTTAGAGCATAATTAGTTGTTATACCCCTTTTGTTTTGCTTCAACAGAAAAATGAAAATAAAACTTCAAAAATGAAAAAAAGTTCAAAGATAAAAATTTAACAATTGAATTTTATACTAGAATTATAAATAAATAAAAATATATTTATTAAAATCTCAAAAAATTAGATAAGTGTTAAAATATAAAATGAAAAGTAAAAACTGCTAGCCCTTTTATTTGGATCAATTTTTCAATACCAGGGAGTCAAAACAATATCTTAAGATGTATTTTGACTATTGGGACTTACTAGGCAGCGAATTTGTCAATTTGTAGCAACGGAAACTTACATTGTCTCATGGATTTATTTTCTATTTAGAGGATGAAGCAAAAAACTAGCTAGAGCTAATAATAATTAATATGCGCTGTTAATTTAACATAGATTGGATTTGCATTGCACAGGAAAGAGAGTAAGTTAGATTGTTGTTCATGGCATATGGACAGTAGCGTAGGGAATGTAACTTGCTCCTTTAAGTTTTATAACCGAGTGGTTCTTATTTTTAAATTCTAAAAATTTTCTATATATATATATGTATGTATGTGTGTGTGTGTGTGTGTGTGTGTGTGTGTGTGTGTGTGTGTGTAATATTATTTGTCGTTTAGACATTCTCGGAGAAACTAGAAACTAGTAACCTCGGAATAATATAAAAAAAGAAGGAACCATACACTTAGGTCAGGTTTATTATGTTAAGTTATTTAATTACACATGACCATTTGTCCTATTTTTGAAATAACATCATTTAACTATAAATCCACATGAAAAAAATAGGACATTGATATTGGAGAGCTTAACATAATGGATATAAGAAACTTGATCTAAGTTTTTTCTTACAAAAATTATTGTGATTTTTACTTAATGCTTTCTTACATTATATTATCAATAAATAATTTTGAATTTGATCATAACATGTAAGGTAAATATGAGGTACATATATAATTTTTTATGGTAAAAAAAAGAGATATATATATATATATATATATTATGGGTCGTGGACGTACGTAGAAGAATATAAGAAGTCAAGTGACAAACACAAGACTATACTATACGAAGTCGTCGCTATCGTGGGACGAGTGGTATAATATATAAGAGCCAACTAGTAATAAAATCTTCAAACTCTCATGTGTAACAGTACACTTAACCATGTTTTTGAAGCAACACTTCTCTATCAATCTATCCTCTATTTTCTATTATATTTAACAATTTTAATATTTCAAACATGTAGAAACCATCCTAATCAAGCGACGGCCAAATTAAAGCATCCAACACCTTGACAGACAAAAGGATACAGCAACCAACTTCCAGCAACCTTTATTAAACCATAAATGATATATTTTTTCTTAGTCTTTTTGGTGATGCATGGCATGAACATTGTTTTATTTTTTTAGTCCCTTTTGAACAATTTTAAGAATACACATCTCATGTATTGAATTAATTAGTCTTTGGCCAAAAAATTAATTAGCCGATCTATTAAAAGAATATTATATTCGCCTTCCTATTTGAAGGTAAGTACCTTGGTTTTCAGAAAAAAACTTGTATATTCTCTCAAGTCTTACCTACTTAATTATTGGATTGCCGTGAACTATTGTTATCTTTTAAATGATGGATAAATCTAATGGTATGACAAATGCTGATACTTCTAGGTTCCTTGTGACCACATGTGGATTCTAATAATTATGAAGAATTAATTAAATAATAGAAATTACTTCCATTTTTCGATTGTCTGGATCACAACTCAATTTGCACTATTCAAATTTTATCAAGTTAAAGAGAATATTATGGAGAAGGACAAAGAAAAAACAATATTTATTGTAAAAGATTAAAAAAATAATGTAATTATTTAGAATGACCAAAATTCAAAATAATAATTTAAAAATATTAAAAATAATTTGAATTTTATTTTTTACGAAAAGTAAAATCGCCAAAATTATCCATGACATGATTCAAAAGGATCTTGTATAATTTATTTATATTTTAAAATAAATTTATGTAAGTTTTAAAAATAAAACAAATTATGTAATGTTAGTATATCGATCATATGATTATGTTGATGTTAGCGAAAAACAAAAGTTTAAAAAAATCCTGTAATGGATGACTTTGGAGTTTTTGGTTTTGGCGGAAAATAAGATTCAAATTAGTTTCAAAATAGAATGTGGAAGAGATTGAATGAGAGGCTATAGAAAGTTTGACTAACTGTAATTTAGTATTTTTAAATTTATATTTTGAAATTTGTTCTTTCTAAATGATTATATTTTTTAAGATCCTTTACATTAAATATTATATTTCTTTGGTCCTTCTCCCTAATTTCCCTAAGTTAAATCAATTAGCTGCATTACATTGATAATTTTTCTTTTTGATTTTATTTGATCTGCTGTAAATAAATTGAAAATTGAGTTTCATGCTTGTAAAAGCAATTAGTTTAAGAATAAATAAAACTTAACTTGAACAAATTTTGATTCGTTCACCAGATAAGGCTAGAACTATTGTTTGATCAGTGATCACGATATAATATCAGTTTGATAGAAAGTAAAGGTTTAAAACTAAAAAAAATAGTTTGAGAAAAAAAAAACTAAAAAAATAGTTCAGGTTAAAAAAAAATAAAAAATAGTTATTGAAAAAATCATGTGGTTTTACTAATTTCAAAAGCCAACATCAAAACCTGGTTTCTGGTTATGCGGAAGATGCATCACCCTTAGAATCACTTTTACAAAAGTTGCTCCTAAGTCTAAACTTGAAAGTTCAAATAAATATTAGAGTAGAAAAATTTAGGATTAAATATTTGTTGTGATTAACTTCAATTCCATCAGGATTGCAACTATTATCGTTTTAGTTTTTTTTTTGTCCTAAGCATCTATTATACCCCTCCACACAAACAGAATTTTAACTCACATCCTCAGATTTAAATACAAGGCCCTACATAACTATTCTTTTCATTCCTTAATGTAAAACATATTTATCTAATTAGATTAGATTAAAAAACTTAGTTAATATACTATGATTTTTCTACAATGCCCTAACCATTTGTCATAAATCCCCCCATCTCTCTTACTTGATTATGTTGAGGGAGCATCAATATAGGCAAATTAGGAAAATATTGACAAATATGAAAAATGTGGATATTACATTTAAGACCAAAATCTACTCCTCAATTAGGCCATACATTAAGTGCAAGGGAGTTTTTTTTTTTTTTTTTAAATTTGAGATTATATAAACACTTAACAATAAGTTTATGCCAAAAGGAAAAAAGTAATGAACTAAAATTCTAAAAATATTAGTAGAGTAAGCATGTAAGCATGACATACAGCAGGCAAAGGGGAAACTTGAATTAAATAACTAATTTGGCTTGATGACAGAGAACTTATTATTATTTTTTGCAACTGGTTTAACGTGCAAGGCTCTTAATATGGCAATTAAAATCTGAAGTGACGTTCACGTACCATGATTTCACATATTATAATTGAATTATAGATGATTATGCAATCAACTCAGATGAATCGATTTGGGAAATTGTATATCTCACGCAAAGCATAAACATAATCTTGCTTGTGCTTAAATTAATTAGTTCTTTTTTTCGTCACAAGTCCTTTCCATGTTCTTTGCCGGGTTTTATGCCCTCTTAATCATCACTATCTTATTGATTTGACAATCCTGATTTTTCACCAATATTCTTTAACCACTTTAGGATCACATTCATATTTGTGGACTGTGGTTCTGTCGCTGCAACATATATAGTGCACCAAAAGGAGACGTAGCCCATGTATTTTATTTTATTTTATCGGGCTAAAGGTCTTTTTTATTCTGGAAGTATTGCCTCGTGGGCAATTTTATCTCGAAAGTCTCATTTGGGGCAATTTTACCTTGAAAGTTTCTAATGTGGGGCAAATTCGCCCAGACCGTTATAGCAATTAAGTTGACTATTAGTTGACTAAATTTAGGAGCAAATTTGCTCCAAAATGAAAACTTCCAGGGCAAATTTGCCCCTGAGATAACAAAAAATTCCCCCTGAAAGTTTCAACTTAGGAGTAAATTTGCTCTGGAAGTTTTCACTCAAGAGGAAATTTGCCCCGAAATTTGGTTAACTAACGATCAAATTTAACTGGGATGATAATCAGGGCGAAATTGCCTCACATTTGAAACTTCCAGGGCGAAATTTCCTCAGATGAAACTTCCAGCACAAAATTGCCCCTGAGTTTATACTTTTGGGGTAAAAATGGCCTCTAACCCTTTATTATACTATCAACCTTCTAGATCCTATTAATAGTAGGTATCCAAAGTCCAAACAATCAAATACTCTAAGGCCATGTTTGGTATGATGGAATTAGGGGTGATAGAAATGGAATTGAGGATCAATTCCATCATGATGCTTGTTTGGTATGATGGAATTGGAAAATTTTCCAATTCCATGTGGAAGCCAAATAGGCTCAATTCCACCCAATCAATTCCATCAAAATACCTAAGATTTACAGTTCCATGTGATCATTTCCATCTATTACCCTCCACTACCTTCAAAAAAAATAAAAAATAAAAAAATTGAAGGACATTTTGGTATTTTTATACAAAAATTAGATCTCATTTCCATGACATACCAAACATACTTTTAGTCCACATTTCCATTTCCATATCCATATCCATTTCCATATCCATATCCATATCCATTTCCATCAAAATCAATTCCAGCGTACCAAACGAGCCCTAAGGCGTGTTTGGCATGATGGAATTGAGGGGGTGTAGAATTGGAATTGGATCTCAATTCCATACTTAAGTTTGTTTGGTATGATGGAATTGAAAAATTTTCCAATTCCATGTGGAAGCCAAAGCTCCCCAATTCCATCAGGTTGGCTTCCACCCAAAAACCAAAGATTTCCAATTCTATCTAGGTAAATTCTTTCTTGCCCCTTCATTGAGCTTGGCTATCTTCTTCATCGAGCTTCCTGACACCTGCAACCCACGATTTTGTCGACGCTTGTGACCCACGCTCAAGCTTCGCCGACATCTATGACCCCGTTGGACCTTCGTTGAGGCCTGCGACCCACGCTCGAGCTTCGCCGAGGCGTGCGACCCACTATCGTGCTTCGCTGTCTCCTACGACCCACGATTGTGCTTCACTGACGCCTGGGTTGCTCGAGCTTCGCCGACGCATGTGATCCACGATCGAGCTTTGCTGCCTTCATCTCGTCACCTTCTTCATCGAGCTTCACCTAACACCTTCAAATCCCGTAGTTTTCTTCATGGACCCGAGAGCAACCTAAGATTTCATTTCTAGAATTCATGTCTAGAAAAAGATTTTTTTCCCAAAGTTATTTCTGGAAAAAAAAATTGTATGAGAAGGGAGTTTTGGTCTTTTCACCTAAAAATCATATCTTATTTCCTTGACATACCAAATATACTCTTAAATCTCATTTCCGTTTCCATATTCATATCAATTTCCATCAAAATCAATTCCAGTATATCAAACGGGCCCTAATTTCAAAGTTCGTAGTTACCCCTTTGACAAATTCCTATTTTTGTTATATATTTTCACACTTTATATAGAGATTTTTTCATAATTATTGAGTTTGAAATTCCTCTCTTATGATAAATTGGGATTAAGAGTAAATAAACTTAAATTAGAACTAAAAAGGATTAAAATGTCATAATAATTGTATAAACTTAAATTAGAACTAAAAAAGATTAAATTGTCATAATAATTATAATTACACTTAATCATTATTTTTTTGAGAAGATTAGATGTTGGATTAATTGTTTTGATTGTAAGTGCGGGAAGAAATTGACTCAAATTTGAAAGTGGAAGTTGTGGCTCAAATTGTAAATTACAGTTCAGTACCATAAATTTTGGAGAATTGTAGATTGATCCCTGACCAAAACTACAACGTTTGATCAGATTTAGGGCAGCTGGAGATTTTAACTAGATGAAAAGCTTCAGAGATTAGAGTCGGGAGTCCGCAGCGGGAGTGGCTTCCTTCCTTTTGTCTTACTCTCCGTTTCTTCTCCTTTACTCTCCTTTTCTCGTCTCCATGAAAGTTTTAATGGTTCAGATTTTATATTTTATAAAAATATTATTATAATTATAGTTAAAAATACATAAACAAATTTTAAGTGTTAAAATTTGTTTTGAATAGTTCACGTTTGTAGTGAAAAAATGGGAAGAAAATTTACTCCATAATAATAATTTACTTCTTTTCAGATCAAATTTTAATAATTTAAATTTATTTATATATTTTTTAAGTAAAACTAAAAATATTTTTTATTATAAAATGTAAAATCTGAACTATTAAAATTTTCATCTGATAGTGGAGATGAAAAAAGTAGAGCAAAGGAGGGAAAAAGGAGACTGTGAGCAGCGACGAACCAGAAACAGAGACCACACCATCGTCCTTCACCTTTTTTCAGGCTGGCGACACCGTTCACTTTCACCGTCACCGGCGAGCTTCACCCATCACCACACTACCATTAACGACGGCAACTTGGAACAGAGTTTCAGCAGTCGAGATTCAACAGAATCTGGACAAGAAAAAAACCAGACCCAACGTACTCGGCCTCCAGACCACATTTTCACCTCCGCCTTCACTCCTCATTTCCATCGGCCACCGTCTCACCTTTATCACCGTCGCCTCTTCATCCCAAATCCAGTTTTAACCTGGAATCAGATCGAGCAGCAGCTGAGAGACCTCACCTTTTTTTCATCACCCTCTCTTTGCTTCCTCTGTTCTTTCTCCCATCATCACCCACATCGCTTCCATCTTCAATTTAATTTGTTTGGTGGTGCTCTTTATGGATAAAGCTCTGAATCTCTATGGTGAGGCTGTTTTGATGGCCGGCAATAGCTAAAATCTTTCAATTCTTTATAGCAAGAAGCAATGGAATAAACTTGAAGTTTCAACGGGGGAGTTTTGGCTCTTCCATTTCTTTATTCCTACATTGTATTTGTGATTTCTAAGTTTTAGGATGGATTTTATAATATTAGACTGATTTAGTTTGATGTATTTGGAAGATTGGATGTAGCTAAATCTTTGATAGATAATTGACATTGTGTTTAATTAGCTTAATTATCATTTCTTTGTTCTGGTTAGATATTGAATTGGTAATTTTGTGAATATTTTGTGTTAATTTCAAGATGATTTGATTAGTGGATCAATGGTGTCATGTGTTTGTATTAGTTTCTTGAATTTAAGCTTATAAATTGTGTTTAGTATTGGACTTTAGCATCATTAATCTTGATTTTTTATATGGGTGACAATTGTTAAATTAAAATTAATGAGAAAATTAAGTAGAAATGCAAGGTGGATTGATTATTGGATTAAAAATTAAATACAATTTTAAGTTTATTCAATTGCTAGAGTGTTTAATCAACATAATGTAGAGAAATTAATGTTTAAGGTGGCTTGATATTAATTAATCTAACTTAGGCCTAGTCTAAGGGATAGCCCTTAAAGTCTTTTGAAGCTAGTATATTTCATCTCCCATAATTATTTGAAGTAATGATTGCTTGTATAATTGTTAAGAATGATTGCTCATCTTATTATTGATCTTATTGTTTCTCTGATTTCATTAATTCCATCATCATTTCATTTCATATTTAAAAAAAAAATCAAAAAGAAGAGACTTAGGACCAATTTAAGTTTCAATTGCAAAAAAATAGTTTGTAGTCAAAAGATCAAATTTCCCTTTTTAATTGTTTCATGTTAATCATTGTACTTAATTTCTAGATAATTAATAAAAGGTTTCTCAAGAGATGATACGATATTACACCCTATATTACGATCCTTGATTATTTTTGAAGAGGTTACTAAGGTATAAGCCGACACACTCCTTCACCCTCCAAGCATATGCATTTCTTCTAGGACTTGAACTCGAGATTCAAAAAAAAAAAAAAAGTAGGATCTTACACCGTTAAACCAGCTCAATGTTCCGCAGGACCAATGTATTTATTTCTCTGATCTTTTTTGTCATTAATAACCCTGTATATTTTTTTTTGGAAATAATGTCCCTTCGCATTGAGGACAATTTTAATGAATCTTCGTGGGGCTGACAAAAGCAATCTTCTATATGAACAATATTTAGAAGTGGGTTCATGTGATTGCGCTGGAACGCATTTTTATTAATTAATTTCATTGAAATCAGGGAAAAAGACAGAAAAATACCACTTGAACTTCAAAATTCTAAATTAGTCCTTTGATAAAGATTTGCGTTGTCAATCTCATTACCATTTTTGTCAGTGAGATTTTAAAATTCAAATGGTATTTTTCTATCTTTTTCCCTTGAAATCACGCATGTACGTCCTTTGTATTTTTTTGTTGTTGTGTATATTTTGAAAATAGACGAGCCATTTGTATAATTTTAACCTGACTTATTACCTGAAAATTTTGCAAAAAAATCAAAAAATTATTTTACGGTTGATTATGATCATAAAAATAATTTATTATTTAGTAATTCTCAAATTTTATGACATCATTTTGTATCTTCAGTCATAAAATTCAATTTATTAAACAAATGACGATTTAAGGCAGCGTCTCCTTAATTATTCTATAGCTACGTAATCTGACTACAGCCTTCTTGAACTTATAATATCCATAACTAATGAGATCCTAACAAAGTATAGCATCATATGTGATTAGAGCTTGTGAACCAAATCTAAAATTAAAGAAAAAAAACTAAAAGAAATATAATCAATTGATTAGTATATCAAGCTGTAGACTTATAAGGTATAACTAAATTGTCAAATGTATACGGTACTATAGTTCATGTGATAGCACAGTGCCCCAAATACTTGCTCTATAAATAGATCACCATTTCTGACCCTTTATAGCCATAGAAAGAGAGACAAGTCTCTCTTGTGTACTTCACAATTAACTCTATATTTCTCTGTCTCTTGAAAAAATGAAGTTTATCAACCTAAACACTTTTAGATTGATATTTTTGATGGTGCTTTGTGTGTATTGTTCAAGCTTTGAAACCTGTTATGGCAGACAAGTGAAACCATATTGGAGAAAACTCAAAGCCTCTTCTGGGTCTACCACTTTTAATGTGTTAGACTATGGTGCTAAAGGTGATGGAAAATCAGATGATACAAAGGTTAGGATTTGTATTTTTAATTAATATGATTTTTATGGTTACTAATTAGTAAGATTTATTTTTGTTACTACTTATTTTTATTCTTTCTCAAACATTTATTTTTAAGTTTTTATTTACTTAGAATATAATTATGTAAGCTTCTTTTTCATTTTATTTTTAAATTGGACCATTAATAAAAAAGTTCATATGCTTATAATTAAAGTAACGTAGAAGTACAACATTTGTTGCTAAAATTATTACCACTTGTACAAATATATAAATTTACAGTGTCATCTTATTTAAATTATATGTGTTTATATATATATATATATAAGATGATGATGATGACAGCTCTAACCCTATGTTTGAATAGAGAGAAAATTAAGGGAAGAAAATTAGGAGGGAAAACTCCCAAAAATGGTAAATTTTTTTTTTACCATTTTTGAAAGTGTTCCTTCCTAGTATCCCTTTCTCTACTTCCCTATCACTTTTCTTTCCATTCAAAATAGCCTAAAACTCCTGAGGAATTTTGCTTCCTTGTATTTTTGTGGCATTTCACATAGTATAGCCATTAGAGAGCCATCGAAGTTCACGAGACAGAATAAAAGCAGGCATATATATTATATATATATATATATATGTATGTATATATATGTATATATCACATCCAGTGTACATGTAATTAAAAATTTATAAAATAAAGTCAATGGTTTCTCCCGCCGTATGTGAATTAGTTATTTCTATTTCATCTCATTTCACCATTTCAAATTAAAGAATCTGAATTCAAGTGGGTGTAATGATTAGAGTTCAAATATCTGGCAAAAAAAAAAAAAAAATCATTAGAGTTCAAATGTATGACGAAAAGTCAAAGGCCGCTTCTTTAACCTCATTAAATTGATTAACTAAAAAAAAAAAAAAAAAAAAAAATTGATTAACTAAATATGTTTGTATTCTTTTTTTTTTTCCCAATTAATGCGAATCATGTTGAATCTAATTAAAGTTATCATTATCTGTGAAATGTGAAAGGCATTTGAACAAGCCTGGGCCGCAGCTTGCAATGTAGAGGCATCAACGGTTTTGGTTCCATCATGGTCTGTGTTTCTGGTGAAAATAATATCCTTCGAAGGCCGTACCTGCCAGCCTAAGATCGTTTTTCAGGTTTTTACATGATTTTCTCTATTTTACTAATATATTGACAAGCTTGCTCAGATTGTATTATATTAATTGATTAGCTGCACATGAATATATATACAGTTGGATGGAAAAATCTTAGCACCAACAAGCTCTTCAGCGTGGGGTTCAGGAACATTGCAATGGCTTGAGTTCAAAGATCTGAATGAGTTCTCAATCACAGGCAAAGGAGTGATTGATGGGCAAGGCTCTGTCTGGTGGAATGGTCACTCAGGATTGCCCAGCACAAAACCAACGGTAATAACTTAGAATATTATGAATAAAATAATTTTCGGTAAAATGTTTTAACAGACATAGAATTTTTTGTTTGTTTTTGCAACATAAATTTAGGATAAGCTGCTAATTCTCATTCAATTCTCATCACAACGAGCAATGAAATTTAGACAATCTCAAATTTGATTTGGACGATTTAAATTTAAAATGTTTAGTCTACAGGTTTTTAATAATAATTTATTTTTTTAGAAGTTTCAGTTATAATAGTAGTATTATATTTAATTTTAAGTTTTGTATCTATTAAAATAAAAAATTTAAATTAATTAATCTAAAACATCCAAGCTCAATCTAAATGCTCTAGGTTAAGCTCAGAACTCCATACTCATCTTTTTTATGAGCAAAAAATGTGCTTCCGATAAACTACAATGTTCTAATAAACCAGGTGAAAAGTATTCCCTGACCAACATTAAAAAGTTCTAACTAGTGAAATATATATAGATATATGATGATATATTGATGAATTCATGTGTTTATGTAGGCACTAAGGTTCTATGGCTGCAATGGTGTAACAGTGACAGGCATAACAATTCAGCAGGGTCAACAGACGCATCTCAAGTTTGATTCATGTAGTAACGTTCAAGTCTCTGACATTACTGTTTCCTCACCTAGAGATAGTCCTAACACTGATGGCATTCATCTCCAAAATTCTCACGACGTCGTCATCTACAGCAGTAGTCTGGCTTGCGGTACAATTCTTAAAACTTCAAAATAATAATCAAACCTTTATATTCCCCTAGTCCCGAATATAAGATCTACAAAATTAATTGAGAGAATTGTTAAAAAAGACCTTATTGGTAACTTATTTATTAAATGAGACCTAGAAATATATTTGCACACGGAAGGAAGATTTCTGCACACGTAGAGAAGATTTTTGCACATGTAGGGAAGAATTTTGCACACGTATAGGAAAGAATTTTGCACACAGGGAAAATCATTTGAACACCAGAGAAGATATTCTGCACACACGGAAGATAATCTACATGCGAAGGTCCCAATTGGCAAATAAGTTGACAATGAGGGATTTTTTCACAATTTTCCCAAACTAATTTGGATTAGATTAAGGAAATGAAATAAATTGGTTAATTTGAATAAATGTAACATGATCTCCCTAAAATATCTTTCTGTAATATTATATTATATATCAGTTTATAAGTTAAGAAAATTAGTTTGCGAAAAAATAATAAATACATGAGATAAAATGAATATATATATATATATATATATCTTATTATTTGGGCCAAACTGAGTTTCAATTCCACCTTGTCTAAAAAAACCCTAGGGATAGGTATCATGATCACAAAGCCTGATCCGGATTAGTTGGTTGATTGGATATACTTGATATATAATAGGATATAGAGAAATGCTGGTTACCGCTGGGTGGCCTAAAAGGCTATATAAAAAATAATTTGGACGGATTTTATTTCCCCAACTAGCGCTTACATTAAATATTGAAGCTAGTACAATAAACAACAAAACACAGAAGAATATAATAATGAGATTAGTAAACTAACGTTGGTGTTACGTGCATATATAATAACGCAGGAGATGACTGCGTGTCGATACAAACTGGATGTTCCAATGTATACATACACAACGTTAACTGTGGACCTGGTCATGGGATAAGCATCGGAGGTTTAGGAAAAGACAACACAAAAGCCTGCGTTTCTAATGTCACTGTCAGGGACAGCACATTCCAAAACACCTTAACCGCCGTCAGAATCAAGACATGGCAAGGAGGTTCAGGTTCTGTTCATGGCATCCAATTCTCAGGAATTCAAGTCTCAGACGTTGAAACCCCAATAATGATTGATCAATACTATTGTGACAAGAGCAAGTGCTCGAATGATTCTTCGTCGACCGTGGCTGTGTCCGGCGTCCATTTTGTTAACGTCAAAGGGACATATTCTAGGGAAGCTGTTAGGTTCGCTTGTAGTGATGCTGTTCCTTGTACTGATCTGACGTTGGACACCATACAGCTTCAACCTCAATCTGCTAAACAGAGTTCAGGTTCAGATGATGATAATGGTGCTTTATGTTGGAAGGCTTTTGGAGAGTTGAAGACTAAAACAGTCCCTGCTTTGGATGATTGTCTCCAAGCAGGAAAACCGTCGTCTACAATCAATTCTAATACAGCTTATTGCTAAATTCGTCACCGTTAATTAATTTTCTAAAGATTTAAAATATAAAGTTCTATACTTTATACGTTGATAATGTCAATTTTTAGAATTAATATACTGGGATTACTCTAGTATGAACCATATATGTTACATACTCATATGCCATGAAGGATATGTCTACAAATGTAAAAGGAAAGTTAGTCTTTAATTTCTGTTCTTCCTCTAGTTGGTTTGTAAGATTCATTGATGTGTCAAACTGTGGGCAGTGTTGCACATGTGTGGAGTACGTTCAACGTATGTATATAAATTTATTGAAATTTAGTACTGTACTTTTTATTAATTCATTACTGTTGAGTGTTGAATAATTTTCGTCAAATTTTTTTTTTATTAATGGACAAATTTATGAGACAACTCTTGTTTCACCCAATATAAATTTTAATCGCGTTTAACATGTTCATTTATTTTCAAGAAGATTTCTCCGTTAATATTGATAAAAAGCAATTGTCTCATGCTTCGGGTATGATTTGCATCATTGTTATGAGATTATTTGTTATAATTACTACCACTGATTCACACATATATAACGCTTAATAAATAACGGTTATAGCAAAAAATGTTATATATGTTGAAGCGAAGGTTACGTAAGAATATATAACACTAAAATCTAGCGGTTAAATATGTGCATCATCATATATTAAAAGACAGAGTTCATAAAAATAAAAATATAACGGTTGAAATTATTAACTGTCATATATTTATTAACAAAAATGACGGTTTTCTTATGAAATAACGTCATGTAACACTTTCAAACAATTTGTCTTCACAATTTATATCAGCAAAAACAAATATATAAAAATTATTATAATTAACCTTCAAATATGATTTCTAAATACTTTCATTTTCTGAAGAACTAGCCCAAACCCATGCATCGGTGAAAAATGATATCCGTCATATATAAAAAGACAATTTTGAAAAAAAAAATTATTTGATAATATTTGATAGTTCTTTACAATGAACCCTTGTACATTCTTCAATAATGCTTAACAATAAAAAAATTATTTGACAAATATTATGATTCTTCACAAATAACCGTTATGTATTATTTAATATAAATAAAGGTAAGATTCTAAAAGATATCATATATAAGGGAGCAGGACCCTGAAAGATATAATTTGATAATACATTACAATTCTTCACAAAGAACTGTTAAGTATTTCTTTAATATAAATAAAAGGGGGATTGTGAAAGATATCATATATAAGGAGGCAAGAACCTAAAAAAGAAAAATTTGACAATACATTACGGGTGTTCATAAAGAACTGTTAAGTATTCTTTAATATAAATAAAGGTAGGATTATGAAAGGTATCAAATATAAGAAGGAGGAATTTTAAAAAAAAAAATATTTAACAATATATTAGGGTTCTTCACTAAGAATTGTTAAGTATTCTAAAATATATCAAATATAAGAAGGTGAGATTCTAAAAAAATATTTAACAATACATTACGGCTCTTCACTAAGAACCATTAATTAAGTATTCTTTATTAAAAGGCGGGATTCTGAAAAATATCAAATATAAGGATGTAGGATTTTCAAAAAAATTTATTTGACGCAACTTTTTAAATTCCTTCTCAAATGTTTTTTAGCTTCTTTAATGGGTCTCATACTCTTTTTTCCATAAGTTTTGTTCTAATGTTGCAGTTTTTGTTCTCTTCCACTACCATGAGCCTTCACTCTGCAGCTCCTTCCTCTTGTGATTATTCCTCGTGTAAGCTTTAATTTTTTTAGTTAACATTTTTAGTTTCATTTTATTTTTTTGTATGTAACGTTGATAGCTGCTCCCAAGTTTGCTAAGGCATTTAAGAATTCAATGTCACCAATAGTACAAGGTATGAGAAAGTTACCAGAATCCTTGCACTTTACTGGCATTGGCATTTGATAAAGAGAGGAGACAACTGCCCTTAAGTCAACCTTGCCTTCATGCTTAAATTTTCTCTTTGTAGTACACAACTCCTTCAAGAACTTTGTATATTTAGGTACTTGTGTGACTAAGTCAACTAGTAGAACATTGATCACCACCTTCTTGAAGATATTATAGACTTCATTAAACATCTCAGCTTCCTTCTTTCTCCTTTCAGCCTTAGCTATAACAGTAGGAAAGGGCAGGGCTAGCTTGATCACTTGCTTTCCTTCCTTATCATTTTCTTATTCTTCATAAGGCACCACTTGTGTTTTTGATAAAGTGGGCTGGTCCTGTGATATGGAAGTGGAAGGAGAGTTATCAACGACTTCCTCATCTTTTGAAGTACTAGTGGTAACAGGATCTGCAGAGGGGATTATCTTTCCACGTCGGAGAGATATTGTATTAACTCCACCAATATTAGGATTTTGCTGAGGTCCAACCTTTGGATTGGTTACCACTTGAGATGGAAGCCTTCCTGAACCTTGACTCTGTACATTACTAAGTGCATTAGACAATTGACCCATTTGAGTCTGAAGAGCTTGAATTTCTTGTCTTTGTTGTTGTTGTTGTTGTTGCATCAGGATTTTCATCATAGCATCCATCTTTCTTTCTAACTTTGAACCTACATCTTGGACTGGCATTAATTGTCTAACTTGTTGAAACAAATTGCCACTAGAATTCCCACTTTGATTGAATTGTGCTTGCTGAGTTAGCCATTTCCATATCAAAGATTTGGATGGTCACGCCATCCAGGATTATATGTATTGGAGTAAGGATCATATTTTTGGCCACCTTGAGTCATAGGCTTAGAAGGGTAAATCGCATTACAAGATTCAACTCCATCATTCATGTAGGGGCCAAAGTCAATACCATGAGTGGCTAGAGAGCAAATAGAACAAGTTAGAGGGACCCTTAGGATTGGTCATATTAGAAGAATTTTGCATATGAGATATAACCATTTTTTCCATAGCAGATACAAGTCTATCAATTTTGCTCTCTAGGTGAGACTCAGAATTAGAAGAAAGTCATCCCAATTCATTAATTTTGACCTGTTGTCTACTACTAAATTATTGGCTATTCTTAGCTTGCCTTTCAATCAATTCCCAAGCATGATCCACAGTCAAGTGTAGAAGAGCACCACCAGTAGCTGAATCTAATAAATCTCTCTCTAGAGGTAAGAGACTTTCATGGAAGTATTGGATCAGTAATGTATCTGGAATCTGATGGTGGGGACAACTAGAACATAGTATTTTGAAATGCTCCAGATATTCATATAAGGATTCCCCAACCATTTGTCGACATCTACATTTGTCCTTCCTGATAGATATAGTGCGAGAAGTTGGGAAATACTTTTCCAAGAATAGTTTCTTTAATTGGTTCCATGAAGTAATGAATCCAGGAGCTAATCGAAGTAACCAATTTTTAGTAGATCCTTCTAAAGAGAATGGGAAGGCATGTATCTTAATCTGATCTTCAGTCACACCAACATGTTTCATAGCAGTGCAAACCATGTGAAACATCTTCAAGTGATTGTATGCCTCCTCACCTGAAAAACCATTAAATTTTGGAAGTAAGTGTATTAATCCAAATTTCAACTCAAAATTTGCATTAATATCAAGATAATTGATGCACCAATTTTGAAAATACAGATCAGGTGAAACCAATTCTTTAATGGTCATAGCAGGATCAACAATATGAGCACCACCATTCTCATAAGCATTAATAACAATGTGTTCACCATCCATATTGACCTTAGAATCAGAAGACTCAACAATGGGCTTAACAGAGGAACTACTGCCTAAAAGAGTACTAGCTCTATTTCTTCTTCGATGGTGAAATGTTCTCTCAATCTCTGGATCAAGTTCAAACAATTTTTCAGAAGAGGATCGGGTCATGCAATAAACAACTACCTAAGAAGTCACCTAAAAACTCAAACCTAAAGCCTAACCGCTGCTCCTTGCAATGGCACCAAAATTGATGTGGGCTTCTGTAGCTAAAGCAATCAATTAAACTAGGTCCTAACTTATCATGCAGTTTAGGGTCAACCTAGGTCATTCTCCCAAGGAGTAAGCTATGGATTTTCTTTAGAATTGATTTTCAAGTGATAAAAGATGCAATGGAATGGACCTAAACTAGAATGTAAGACACTACTACCTAAATGAAACTAGACTAACTAAATGTACTAATGCAATTGTTCTAAAACCTATATGAGAATGAAACTAGTCTATATGAATTTGAATGCAAATTTTGGGGTTTTTTTATGAAAGTGAAATTAAAATGCTAAGCAAAGAGAATAATCAAAAGCAAGACAAATAACAAAGATTTAGTTTAGTTATGATGATGAAGGGGACAACTTAGGATTCACATGGATTTAGCTTTCTTAGCCATTTAATTTATTAGAACAAAGGGACATTAATGAAAAATTGGAATTAATAAACTTAATCACTAATTGAAACATGGGAAACCCTAAAGCTCAATAACACTTATTTCGCTAGAAAACTCATAATGAAATAAGTGGTGGCTAATTAAATTCATTAAAAACCAATCACAATAGTTTAAGATAGTTTTGGAAATTATGTTCACAATTGCCAAATTAAACAATTTGATAATCAATCACCCTAATTAAACAATCAAGAGATTAAACCCAAATTGACAATTAAATTAATAATGAAAACTCAGTTAATAATCTAATTGACAATTAAAGGGTTTGCAAACAAAAATCCCAACAATCATTTAAGAACAAATCAAATCCACAATATCAATTCAATCCAAATCAATAATAAGTCTACAATCTAAAACTAGATTGCTCTCAATTAATACAACTTAAAACCATTTAAAATTAAAAAATCCCAACTCTTGAATTAAAAAAGATAAAAGAAAAAAACACTCCCTTATGGTCTTCAAATGTAAGCTCCTAGGCTCTAGCTTCCTCCATGCTTCTCCCAAGTTACCTCCCAAAATAGCTTAAGTTGCCATGAACTTATTCTCTCCTCCAAGCTCCAAGCAATTCATCATAGTCATGATTGGGAAATTGAGAAGAATTGATGAATTCACTTCGCTCCGTCACTGTGCATGTAATTCCGGAAAGATGAATGAGTTGAAGTGTTAAATAGGTTTGCAGAGGTGGGCCCATGAATATATTAGAAGAAGGGAATAGATGATGATTCCTCTACAGTGGACATCCCTAGGTGAACCAATTTCGGAGCTGCGTCGGTCCGTGAGTCAAGATTTTTTTTCAGCGTTAGCATGCTGTGGCAGCTAGGTAAAATAAAAGGGAGTACGAGAAAGTTATGGGGTCTAAGTTTAGGCCCATTAAAATTTACTTAGCCCAATAAAATTCAACTATCAGATTCTATTTTAGCTTCCAAGAAAAATTCTGCACCGTAAGATCTTCTAATATGTTTTTCCTTATCTTGCAAGAATCAAATAAAATTGTGATTTATCATATAGTTGAAAATATTATCTAATCACAAGATAGCAATAAGAATATTAACAATTTAAAGACAATAATATCATAATCAATTCAGATTTATATTATTTCCTAAAATTGGGTAACTATCCAAATATTACCTAATAAATCCAAATTAGCCTAAAATAATCCCCAAAAAAATGAATAAGGTGTGATAAAATATATAAAATTTGGGATTTATCAAAGGATAACTTTGATTTGTGCAATACATTTGATAACTTGACGGTACTAATCATTCTTTGTGGAAGAAAGATGTACACTTGTGGCAGGAGAATTTGTTTTGTTCAATAACATTCTTCAACGTACTACAAGAAGAAACTATCAAATTTGAGGAACGATGCTTTAACACTTAATTAAGGGAAATATATTGGCAACAACATTGAAAACAACAAGAGGCACATACCAGGATGATTTTGTTGAGACACCACTTGAGAAGCCAGTACGTCAGTCCCCTTCCACATCTCAGAGGCTATTTCTAAGCCTTCTATTGAGCACACTTCAAGGCCTACCTTTGAGCAAGCCACAGTTCACTCCTATGAATAAGATCCATCAGAGTTGCATAGCAAAAGTGTGATGAATAAAACATCATGGATCTACACAACAAGAAAAGAAGGAAATGGACTTCATGGATCAATTATCAGCTTGCTAAATACAAATGAGCATTTCTAAACCCGATCTTTATATTTCAAGAATTCTTTTCATATCTTTGATTTTAATTTGCCTTGATTATGAAAGTTTTCTTGAAAATCTCTCCAAATTATTTTAAAAGTTGTTTTCATGAAAAATATTTTTCATTTGCATCAAATTATAAATGAAATTATCTTCAAATCAGGGGAGAGAAAACTATTTTCTTGACACATTTATTTTAATTTAAAGAAAGGCATTTCTAAATTCGGTTTCATATTTGCTTCTCTAAGAGCCTTTCCTATTTAACCTTCAAACTTTTTGCTGATGTCAAATAAGGGGAGAGAAAAGCAAGAAAAACATGTTGTATTCAAATTGTTGTCATATTTACATATATTTTTCTTTAAGGATTTGCCATCATCAAAAAAGGGGAGAATGTTAGATATGATTAGTTTTGATGATATCAAATATATATGTCAAATATTAAGAGGAAAAAGTTTGCATAATATACTTATCTTCTACATTGACTAACTACTATATTTAATGTTGCATATCTTATAGATTAGTTAAGCAAAGAAAGAAGAAGATTGAAGATATTCAAGAAGATATCTAGTTGGGTTATGAAGAATGATCATCGATTCAAGAAATCTAGTTGGGTTATGAAGAATGACCATCAAGAGGAACATCAAGAAGAAAGAGATTGAAGAAAGAAGAAGAAAGAACTTGCAAGATCAAATGAGAATATCAAGATTCAAGCTCTTAGAAGTGATATCGGAGGATGGAATAGGTTAATACGGAGCTAAAATGACTTATATGGAAGTTATAGAACTTCCCTAAGGTGTTCCCTTGAGTATTGGCTCTCTGCCAAGTTTTAGAGGAGATCGCTCAAGTGATCACTCGAATGATGAGCATTCTGTTGTGCTCTATTTTCGAGCTGCATGACAAAGCTTTGGTATTTTGTCATATCTCTCTAACCATACATCGGATTGAGTTAAAACTAGTTGCATGTGAAACTAGACTCCAACATATCAAAAACTCATCAGAATCATATTCAAAAGAGTTCATATGAGAGAGTTAAGATCTTTGGAAGATGCCATTCAAATCAGCATCATATTCCAAAACAGCTTCGGTATTTTGGACATAACCCTCAATCAACATGTCGAATTGAGATGAAACCAGTTCCATATGAAACTAGACTTAAAGAGCTTTTAATAGATAGGTAATTTGTTATATTTAAAGTTATATGCTAAGATTTATGCCTTCAGGAAGTTGACACTTGTGAATTCAGAGACTATCTAGTACAGTAGTCACTACTTGGACCATAACTTTTAGATTAAATGAGTATGAAGCTGATTTTTGTTGTATTGGAATGTGCATGGCAAGAACTTTCTAATGATATATCATTTGCCATGTTTTGAATAAAAATAAAGAGCCATGTTTTGAATAAAAATAAAGAGATCGCTTGAGTGATATCCTAGGATCACTCAAGTGACCACTTGAGTGACAAAGTTGGAAAATGACTCTGATGCTCTCTGTTAGATTTTGAAGGGAATCACTCGAGTGATGACCCAGGATCACTCGAGTGATGCTATAAACAACGTTCCCCAGCTTCTGAAAATCAATGGAATGATTGTGTAATTCATTCCTCTTGCTTCCATCACCCTAACACTTTATTGTATTAGTGTTTAATGTATTTTTCTAGGAATATAATGAAGAGATGATGTGAAAAGCATAAGGTGACTTTAGGAAAGTGGAGCATACACTGAACGTAACGGCTAGTTTTTCAAATATGAAGAACGGTCAAACAAAGCAATGGGACTCTAATAGACAAGTTGAAATGCTCAAATGGTCATCAATCTTTATCAACTATAAATAGAAGAGCATTCAGAGTTTAGGACAACAACGAGAGCTCAACTACACCAAAAATGCTACGATTATGAATCATCCACTTCTACCCAAATACTCTCTATTTATCTAGCTTTATATCATTTACCTTAAAGAGAGAGATTGTTTGTATTGTACTTCAGTGATTATAATATCCACTCTGTGAGAGAGTCTGTAAACACTTTCATATGTATTTCTCAATTGATCTCAAGGTAGAGGGACCTTGAGAGGGTTGATTTCTTTACAGAGAAGCTATAGAGAAAATTCCTGGTAAGACTTTTTGTTCGCAAGACTTATAAGATCAAGTAGTAGAGAACTTTGCTACTCGTAAGACTTACAGGGGTGTAGAAAGGAGAGAACGTTGCTGCTTGTAAGACTTGCACAAGTAAGCCGGAGAGAAAAGGTCTTTGTAATTGTTCTACTCGTAAGACTTACTGTGTTCAAGAGGGAGTACCTCGACTGTAACCTTATAGTGTGTAAGGGGGAGTAATTTGGTGAGAGATTTGTAAAAGCCGAATTAGGATAAATCACAGTTTGCATCTTCTCTTCCCTAAGCTATTATATTTCCAGCATATATTATTTAAATATCTAACTATTGATTTATAATTCATTGCTTTCATAGTTACTGCTTCCACTAAGATGCGAAAAGATTTTCAAAGTTCTTAAGTTTTTATCTTACACCCAATTCACCCCCCTTTTGGGTGTTATTCGGTTTTAACACTGCAAAATATTTATAAAAAAATTAACAAGGTCGACTTGCAGATGCCTTGTGGGATTGTGGGTCGTGCAATCTCGTATAATTTTTGAATTGATAGTAGAAACATTAGGGAGTTCCTATCTTTGCCGGAGATAGACATAGGATGGGTCACATTTGCAATCATGTGTGTTTATTTTTAATTGTTAACTTTAATTAATGCACTGATATTTAGGATTTTTTGGTTTTTACATTTACTAAGTCATTTCTCATTTTATTTTTCTGGTAGCTGCTTCCACAAAATGTGTGTCGAAAGAGAGCTTGACACTTCGTATGGCTTTTTATGTCTTGGCAACCTGTCAAGGTGTAAGAATGTTAGGTTAGAAGATAGGATGAGCTATGTGGGCTATACATTGGGACAGACTCAGCTACCTTGCTATCTAGCACCAATTGTTGAAAGACAATTAACTTAATTTTATATATTTATACATATTAAGTTTGTTAAGAAGTGTCATGTTATCTAACCTCATCATTTTAATTCACATATGTGATTATAGTTATAATTGGAGTCGTTGTGTTGCGTGTCTCTTCATCAACGTCATCTTTTGGTTTGATTTATTAGGTCGCAAGCCAGACAGAGAGATAAAAATCATTTTTAAAATGTAAGTTAATTTGTTTGTAAATCATTGATTTTTTTTATTTTACTCAATTGTTTTAATGTCTTTTGTTTTTTATTTTAATTACAATGCACTGAAGACATATTATATAATGGGTGGGAAGCGCGAAGGTAAAAGTGGCTCGACGAAGTGGTTCCAACTGTAAATAAGTTGTTTAAATTCAAGTTCTTCGATTGACAATTGCTTTACATATGCCTTTATTTTTTTTACCATTTGCTTTTGATGTATAGTGCCCTCGGCAATCAGGGAAAATTGAGTGCGACTTCTTTGTTATACTATATATGTATACCATCATTTTTAGTGGCCTTACTACCAATTTTGATTAGGTGTTCCTTTCTTGATTCTCAAATGAATTTCATTTTTGTTGTTGTAATTGAATTATTGTTAGTTATTTCATTCAATTGATTGATTTATATTAACTTATTCTCCAATTTACACATAGATTTTCGGTAATCAGGACGCCTACACAATCGATGACATTAATTTGATCTGAGACCTTTTATCAGGATATCTTCTACAACACATAGAGGATGATGTTAGAGGTTTCTTACATAGCGTAGTGGTTTAGTGCAGTGGTATATTATGTTGCCATACTCGAATACTTTGCCTCCTGTTAGTTTCTTGTTTATAGTGAGTACTATGAATTTGTTAGAGAAGACTTTGGATGATGAAGCATTTTAGATTTAAGGATGTACATGTTTTACATTGCTACTAAGTCAATTTGATTCAGGGGCTACCCTATTTATTATAAAACTCTCATGATAGTGCTGTTGTTGAATCACAATGCTATTGTTTTGTGAGGGACATGGTATTTTTCATTTGAGTGTTTTTCAAATTCAAAATATAAATGTCTGAAAATTGGTAGTTTTTCAATGCTAAGGGGCAGAAAAGCAAATAATATTTTTTTTAAAAAAGGGTTATAATGAATGTTTTGCTAAAACAGTCGTTGTATGTTGGACTTACAATGACTGTTTTTCAAAAACAGTCATTGTAAGTCCAACATACAATTACCGTTTGAAAACGGTCGTCTATTTTGAAATTTTCCATGACACTCACATACGTACGGCCCCCTGAAAATGGTCGTTAAAAGGGCATAAAAACGGTAGTTAAAAGTCCCTTCTGTAGTAGTGGACTGTGAAATCGGCGGAGTATTCGACGATGTAGGAAAGGTTCGACGGCTTTGGTAGCCACCCTCTAACATTTGTCTGGATGATTTTTCCCAAATTAGTAATTGAGAAAAGTGAGATAACATTAAACTAAGGTAGAAAATTGAAGGGTTAACAACTTCATACCATTGTTGTTGATTATAATTTAATGGAATTTTGGTCCTTGTCTCTATATTTTCAAAGTGTTAGATTTTATTTCTATAAATTTATAAGAATTTAATTTAAGCTTAAGTATATATAATAGAACTAAAATTCGATAAAAGTATATGAAGTAGTCGTTAAACTCAAACAAAAAAATTTATGAAATTATAGGATCAAAACTAACTATTTGAAATTATAGGATTCAAACTAAATTTTGATTAAACTATAAGAATTAACAATAATATTAATTTGAAATTAAATGAAATGATTTGATCCATGATCAAATGGGAAAGCAACAAAAATTCCTCAATTTTACCAACAAGCTGTTGGTTGAAGTGGTAAGGGGCGTAAAGAGGAGAATACGAATTCGAATCCCGGAAGTGCAGTGAGAACTCTTTGCCCTAAGCCTCAAGGGGGAACCCTTGATCCGATAAAAAAAAATTCCTCAATTTTATAAATCAAAATGCCGGACCCTAATATGCCTAATTAAATACTTTTACTTTAGAAAAATGAAATTGCAACAACAGTTTTACCAATCTCTTATCAAATGACAACAACTAAAGTCGTAACAATAATTTTTCTGAATATCAATGACAACAAGAACTTAACAAATAACAACTTTGATATATTCAAAAATAACATCTAAATTCTCTAATCACACTTATATTATTTTGTTATTGTTATGTATTAAAATGTGTTTGTCCAAGTAAATTCACCTATGAACACTTGTAAATATTTTTGATAGGGATATGTATTCTCCTATTGAAAGCAATCATGTTTAAACACAATTCTTGATATACATTTTTAAGGCACAATTGGACACGAAATGTTAACACTTTGAATCTTAGTTTCTTACATTATAGGAGACTTGCCCCTTTTCATTAGTTGAACACTTGTAATTTTTTGTGTAAGCTATATTAAGATTTGTGGATTTTCATATATATATTTGTTATTTTGCTACCATTAGTTGTTAATTAAAATGCATATGTGTATTTGTAGATTCACTTATGAACTTAACTTAATGGATATAATTAACTTGATCTAAACTTTACTCTTTATAAATACATTAACTTCAAATTTTTAGGAATAATCCAAATCTAGAAAGCATTATTTTTTACATCAAATAAAAGGAATTATATGTTTTCCCCTTTCCAGGGAAAAAGATATTTTTCCCATATAAAAAGAATGAGGTAAAATATGGGAAGTAAGTTAGGTTTCTTATGCAATACTCCTTCAACCTTTATTATAAGTTTCAAATAACCAATTTGCGTTAATCAAAAAAAATAATTAAAATTAGCTAAAGGCATAAAATATGTATTATGTTTTCAAGGGTTAAGGGGTAATTTTGCCCCAAAAGTTGTTCGGGCGGCAATTTTAGTCCAGAAGTGTAAAAAAGAGAGCAATTTTGCCTTGATCATTATTTCAGTTAATTTTGACTGTTAGTTGACCAAACATGTTTAGCTGACAGTTCACATGTCATCCGCTTTATTTTTGTTAAGGTGCAAATTTGTCTCGGAAGTTTTAAATTTAACTTAGAAAAACTAAAGTAGATGACATATGGATTTCCGAGGTAAATTTGTATTTTACCAAAAATGACGTGAATGGCATATGGATTACCAGCTCAGCACGTTTAATCAATTAATGGTCAAAATTAACTGGGATAACGGTCAAGGCAAAATTACTCCCTTTTAAACATTTTTAGGGCAAAATTGCCTCTCAATAAAAACTTCTGGAATAAATTTGCCACTTAACTCTTTTTTCAACTATGTCCTTGGGAGTAAAGAAGATAAGTGAAAAAGAATAAATGTAATAAATATTAGTTGTCAACAAGATATAAAGTTGAAAAAAATGCAATAAATATTTAGATAAATCTAAAATAAAACTTATGTTTTAGGAGACACACATTCACAAATTTAATGTTTATAATAAGAGATGGCAATAGTATTAAAATTTACCGTAAATTACACACGTGGCATATATCCGTGCTTGAGATAAAAAAAACTAGGGAAAATTACAGAAAAGACATATGAAATAGGGAAATCCCTAATCAGTGTTGCGAATTCCAAAATTTCGGATCAGTCCGCTGTCAGTACGGATGAATAGTGCGGGACACCAAAAGATGATGTTGCCCTTCAGTCCTCATTCTCGCCACTTCAGAATAACACCACGCTGCTCTTAATTAACAACTTTGGATTCTTAATTAACAACTTCCATTTCTTGTTTCACAACTTTCTAATTTAAGTTTCAGGGTCAATAACAACACCTTTTTCTTTATTAACAACACCCTATTTTACATTAACAACACTATATTTTTGCGATGCGAATATGTGAAAGAATAAAGCGGAGTTGTTAATCAAGAATCCGGAGTTGTTAATAATAAGACCGGTGTTGTTATTATGAAAGTAAAAAGATGAAACTGTTGTTGTTAATCAAGAATACGGAGTTATTAATCAAGAAACCAGAGTTGTTAATTAAGAGCAGCGTGTTGTTATTCTGAAGTGGCGAGAATGAGGACTGAAGGGCAAAATCGTCTTTTGGCGCCCCCACACTATTCATTCATATTGACAGCGGACTGATCCGAAATTTTGGAATTCGCAGCACTGATTGGGGATTTCCCAATTTCGGATGCCTTTTTCTGGAATTTTCCCAAAAAACTATTATGAAAAGAAGCAAAAAGATGAGAACCTTTTCCCGCACCCTAGGGTTCCCATTATTAAGTCCAATAAATAAAACCTGCCAGACCACTAGGATGATCACACCACAACATTTAAAAGAACGTATGTCAGTTAAATAGGATACCAAAAATAATACCTCTTCCATTTTAGGTTACAAGTCTAAAATTTAAATAAATTGTGAAAACATATGCACCTTATTGAATATAGTTAAAAACTTTAATTTTTTTTTAAAATATAAACTTTAAAAAAAAATGCCTTTCATTTTACATTAACATCTAATTTGCCAAAATTTAATTAATGAAGATAATTTTTGGAACAAGATGGTCAATGAATTATTTTTTCTCTAAAATATCTCATACTATAAAACATTTATAAAATCGCTAAAAAAAACATCTTTTAAATGAAAACCAAAGCTAAGAGCGCAAAGGATATGACTTACTAGTTTTTCCCACATCAGTATTATGTAATACTACATTCGGTCCTAATTATAAGAAAAAAATTGATTTTTTTGGAGAAATTAAGGAAGCTAAATAAGTTACTTCATCATATCATATGTTATGTATCCTTAGATTATATATTAATTTATTAGTCAAACTAATTAGTTTGAAGAAAAAATAAATATATAAATACTTTAAAGTAATTTAATTAGCTTCCTTAATTTCTCCAAAAGAAAATTCAATTTTGTCTTATAATTAGGACTAGAGAGAGTATCATATATGAACCTATGAATCCATGCAAGATTTACCCGGCTTTTGAATTAATTAATGAATTAATTATTTGATCATGGGTTTGGGCTAAAAAAGAAAAATTATTTGGTTGTGGGGATTTGTCCTCGATCCTAATTACAAACTCCATGCACACGAAACGCAGGGAAGAAAACAAAATACCAACCAATAAAAAAATTAAAAAAGAACAATTGCCAGTCAAAGGTTAAGATTATTCTAACTAGGATCGATTTCCTCACTGATCAGCTGAATCTGGATTCCCAAACCGAACCCGTTTACCAAACATTCCCACTGATCTTCCAACTTTTCTGTAATCTTCTCCTTCATCTTCTTCCTGATCGCCACCACCGCCCTGATCTGGATTCCTTCGCTTCCACAAGAAGAAGACGACCACGGCATCGTTCCGTCGGCCGGAGACGTGGTGGTGGCATCAACTGTCTTGCAGCCGCTACTGCTGATCACAGCTCGAATACTCCTCGTCACATTCCGGTTGACCCGAGACCCGGGAGCCTTCCGGCGTCTTCCAGTGAAAGCATCGGCATGGATCAGAGGAGAGCGACTACGACGGAAGGCGTTGTCGTCGGAGAGATTTGAAGTAAGAGTAGTATTCACCGGATTCAACACAAACATCTCTCTTGATGATAAAAGTCTCATGAAATATTTAGAACTGATGAATAATATATTATCAGTATGTAATGTAAGGAACTAAATGTTTGATATGAGGGGAGGGAAGGAAAAATGGACGGAGGGAAAATTTTTTTAAGTTGGATTTTAAAAAGTAAAAAAAATGGGGTTAAAAGTTTTAAATTTATTTTTCTTACTCATTTATCTTCTATGATTTCTATATTAAAATTTTATAACCTTATTTCTCCAATTTTTTTAAATCTAACGTAACAATTTTCCTACCCCTCCAAATCCCTTGTACGAAACAGACCCTAACGACAAAGGAAAAGGTGGAGAGAGCAGAGACAGCGCGCTTTGAAAATGGTGGGTGGCTTGGAATGCGCAGTGTGTTTGTATGCTATTATAATTTCGCATGGGACACACTCGAATTTTAAAAAAGCAATTGAATTAAATATGTTAAAAACTTGAAATAATTTTTATATATTAAAGTAGTAGTATATACTCCCTGCTGTACTATTTATAAGTGCTCCATAATAAAATTATGCGGTTTAAAAAAATGGTTAAAGTTAATTAAAAATAATAAGTATATCTTAAAATAACCTCTCTCTTTTTCAAAGTTTGCCCATATTTATACAGGAACAAGTAAGAGACAGCAATAGAGTAAACAGAAATATCACCAACCCTTTAATTAATACAATATATATAATTAATGAGGGACACAAATGAAAAAAAATTCATTAAATGTTGAGACAATTTTTGTTAGACCCTTATGAAAAAGACCAAACCAATTCAAATTTTGGACTTTTATAAAAAGATTTGAAGGAAGTACTATATACAAATAACATACAAATAAGGTAGGGGAAAAATGATGTCAGGTTTATATAACTTGTGAATGCATAGTATTTTGCATGTTGTTCCCTCTATTGCTAAATATAACTCGCCTCAAATAAGAGGAGGGCAGCAAAATCTCTCCCTTCCCCACTCCGAATACCAAGCACATTCTAAATGTTAGGAGTAGAATAGACTAGGCCTTTATGAGAAGTTTATGACTTGGCCTACTTTAAGCCTAGTCTACCATATTTAGTAAATCTGTTAGACTTATATTTACCTATTGCCAGGCCTATTTAGGCATATAGGTCAGTGTAACATCCCGAATTTTGGAACTAGAGGCTAGAGAATAAGCTTGAGTTCAGTAGACTGTTAAGCCCCAGTTAAGCAAGTGTCTCAAGAGGGCATAATGATATTCTCTAATATTTCATATATCTTTATGGCATTTAAGGGAATAAAATGATAAAACAAGGCTATTGGTGGTCACACACAACATGAGTATATTTAGAACTCAAATTGTAAACATTTGAATTTGTTGCCAATGAGTTTTCATGTGTAGCAGTCTTGTTGTGTGACATTTCTAAAAAGGCAATTGATGTCTAATGCCTATGATGTTTTTTAGTATGAAAGTAGACTTATCAAGCTTTAATTTGATAGGTCATATAGGTCATTTAGAGCTGTATATAAAGAGTAATGTTTTTTTTAAATTAGCCCCAGTGATATTGGCAATTTTTAGTGGCAGCGTCCAAAAATAAAAATTATGGGAATTGTGAGCTTCCAGTTGGCTACAGACTATATTTTTTCTTGAAAATTGTAATACCCCGAATTTTGAGACTTGAGGCTAGAGAATAAGCCTGAGATTAGTGGACTGCTAAGCCCTGGTTTAGCAGGATCCTAAATTGTGATTAAGGGTTAATGACTCCAAAAGTTGATGTCATTAGTGATAAATGAACCCTTTTGGAGATTATGGTGTGATTTGGCACCCGATGTGATTCGGATGTGTTCTGAGCAGCGCCGAAACCCTGTATTTAAGTTCAATTATGGATTAACCTCTAAATTGACTTAAAATAGAGGGGAGGGCGCATTGTGAAAGAAAATGAATGAGAAAATGTATTTGATGGTGATTCAAGAGAGATTACCATAATCAGGGGCAAAACGGTAAAGTTACCGACCGATTGATCGGTTACCGAAGAGGAAGCTCTTTGGTAACTCAAAGATCAATGGTTGAGATTGATTTGTGTAGAGATCAAAGGGTGGAATCCCATGTGGTTGTGCTCATGTGAGCTCATGGGATGTGTGTCAAGATGGTGACACTTGGCACTTTGTGAGCCCTTGGATTTTGGTCAAATATTCAACTCATTTTCTCTCCTCTATATTTGGACATTTTTGAGGCCCCAAAAACTGATCATCATCTTCATCTTCACTCCCTCTCTCTCTCACACACTCCATGGACGCCAAGCACAAGGGGAGGAAAGAGAAAACTAGAGGTAAGATTTTGGTTGGTTTATGGTCCTCTTTAGCTTAAACACTCTTCTTTAATGTTGTTCATAGTGATGAGAGCTTCATCTCTATGGTTTTAGATTCTTGATTGGAGGTGTTTGATGGCTTGAGGAAATTTGGAAAGATGGAGAATCAAGGAATTGGTTTGGGAAAGAGGAAGAGGTGAGTATTTGAAGCATTTTGACTTAAGTTTTGTGATCATTGGATGAGTTTTGTGAATTTCGAATTTTACCCTGATTCTCATGTGATTTTGGATTTGAGGAATTGCCTTGTGTATTGTGGTGAAATTGGTATCTTGTTGTGTGATATGGCTATTGGAATTGGTTTGAGAACTTGGAATGAAAAGAATGACAATGTGTGTTGTGTTGTGGTTGTGTGTTGACATGTTGTGAATCTTGTGGAAACATGTCAACGTAATGTGAATTTGATTGATTTGGTGTTTCCAATGGATTCCTTGTGCAAATTTATGTGGAAATGGTATTTGGTATGAATTTGGGAACCATTGGAATCATTGGTGCAAAACTGAAATTCTGTCCAGTGTGCATTCTGTCTGAGCAGTCTTGTTGTGTGGACGTTTTGACTGGGCAAATGAAGTCAGAAAATTATAAACCTTTCCAGTCTTAAAGTTCACATCCCAAGCTTCAAAATGGACATATAATTTGTGCCATTTCGTTTTGGGAACTGAGAGTTTGAACTGTCCAAAGTTTGGCATCAAAACTGGACCCTGTTTTGGTACAATGTTAGGTTTTTGGTAAATCTGGAATTTTGTGGTGATTTCTAGTTATGGCCAATATTTTTCCTTGAAAGAGGACTTGAATAGCTTTCATTTGGCTTTGGGATCACCTAATTTCGATTTTTGTGGAATTAGTTATGATTTTTGGAAGTTCAGCCAGAAACTGGATTTTCCTGGGCCGCGGCCCGTGGATTCTGGGCAGTTTTGGGCCGCAGCCCATGGATTTTGGGCCGCGGCCCACCCCCAAAAATCAGTGTTTTGTATTTTTAAAAGGTGATCTTTGGTCAAGTGTTTCCCAAGCCTTTAGGCATATGTTTAGGCTTTGATTAGCCACCTAAAGGTGTTAAATGATAACCAACATTAAGTGTTTGAGAGTTAAGGAATTGGAAAAGGGATTAACCCTATGTCCTTGCTTTGATTATAGGGTTGATGTTCGCCCTGAACGTGGTTTGGTATTCGTTCTGATCGCGAGTAAGCGGAGCTGGAGCATACGTGGAAAGAGTGTAGGGAACATATCTCTTCTGCTTGTATTTGATATATGTGTTAGTGTGTTGGTGCATGTCTTAGCTTTGCATAATTGTGTGTAATTTGAAGCTATGTTTCAATTTATGCTATGGCCATAGGTATATTGTTCGTAGCATTGAGCTTGCAAATTGTCATTGTGTTATCATGAGTTGTGTGATGCAAGCATGTCATGCATTAAACATGTATATTACGTGCATATTGATATTGTTATCCTACTGAGATTCTCTCGAATCTCACCCTCCCCTACTAACCTTTCAGACAGGGTAGTAGATTGAGGATGGAGCATGCAGCTAAGGGCGATGAAGACTCCTTCGGGATTGAAGATTCGGTAGTTGGTTATCATAGTTGGGCATATATATATATATATAGATTTGGATGTGTATATAAATATGTGGATGAGGATTGACTATGTGTATTTGAGAAGACTTTGTGTAATCCCCATATGAGGGCTTGTATGGGCGAATGTGCCCTATAAAGCTTGAGTTAATGTATGGAAACCGGGATTGCCGGGATTAATTTTGTGTACTCTGATTTGTTATGAATGTGATATTCCGTGTAGTAATTGTATTCGGAAATGTGATTCTGAGACCAAGTTTATAAATGATTTTGAAAGGTGTTTGTGAAAACCCGGTCTGGTAGATGGGTTTATAATATTAAATTTTGTTCTTATTGGTCTCTATTTCACTTTATTGCGTAATCCGAATATTAATTACGGCAGGGGGTTACAAAAATAGACTTAATAAGGGTCACATAGCCTTTGGAATCACACCAATTGAATCTCTATAAATAAAGATATGAATTTTCAAAGTTTGATGAAAATTCTGCCTAGTTTTCCAGCTAGTGCGAAAATGAAAATAAATGTAAGCGTAAAATGGTCATTTGACCAATAAAGCAAGCAACCATTTATTTTTCCCTCTAATTGGGATAAATATTGGCTGAAGTACGGAGCAAGAAAGTTTAACCCAAGTAAACTGTAATGCCCCAAAATGGTTATAAAGGCTCATAACTCCAAAAGTGAATGTGATTAATGTTAGACAAACACTTTTGGAGAATGCAATGTGAATTATGACCCGAATTAGCAGTGAAAAATGCTCAAACCTATTATCTAAAATTTAATTGTGATAACAAAGTCTAATTGGAATATTTTGAGAGATCATAATCCTCTTCCAATGGGCCATAAATGTCGTCCAACATGAGGCAAGAGAGAGAAACTGAGTATGTAAACACAAATGGTGACCTTGGGAAGCCATTAAAGTCAAGTGGAAAAGATAAGAAGAAAAGTCAAAAATTGTAGCCTAAAGTTGTGACATTTAAAGAGGCAATTAGAGTAACATGTTTGCTTATTGGAAGGAGCCCATTTACATCATTTTATGGGCATAAGGCAAAGGAAATAATGATTGAATTCCAAATGCCAAAAGATGAAGTATTCTAGTCAAGTAAGAGGTGAACTTTGAAAAGTCAGAGGTGAGTATAATATAAGGAGCCCTTACATGGTAATTTTCAAAGAGATGGATGAGGTCAAATCAGGAGACTCATTTGGTCTCTTTGCACAGCCATCTACACGTCAAGGTTGGAGGGAGGAAAGAGAGAACATTTATGATCAAATAAAAGTAGATAAGGATTGGAAAATTGGCATATGTTGAAAGGCAATAAAATACTATTGGAGGAAGAATTTGGACCACACATTTTGCCTTTTCTCTAAGGCCACTTTCGGCCAAGTACTTAGGTCAAGGAGGGATGAAAAATCTGAACCTCATACACTTTCTCTTGTTCTTAAAAAATGTGGCCAAGCTTAAGAAAAGAAAGAGAAAAGAAGGCAAGTCTCAAGGTAACTCCTCTAGCTCAAATTTCACCTTCTTAATTACTTCTTTGGCTCAAAAGCTCTTCATGAATCTTGTTCTCCTCTTTAAGAGCTTCATTTCTATGGTTTTAGAATTTCAAGAAGAGGTGTTTTGAGCCATCATCCAAGAACAAAAGCTGAAAAACCAAAGAAAGGAGCTAATGGAAGCAAGAGGTGAGTATTGGCTTCAATTTCAGCTATTGGTTGTGTAGGTTGAATGAGTATTTTAACATATATAATTCTTCCCTGATTTTGTCCAAGTTAGGGTTTGGAGAAGTCATGGTGTTTTGGTTATGTATTTCGTGTTTTATGATGATTAGAAACCATATGACACAAGTTTGATGCTGAATTTGGGAGTTTGGGAATTTCTGGAATTTTGTTGATTTTTCTGCCAAAACAGGACTTGGGAAATGAGTGAGAATTTGTTCATTTTGATGTTATCATTGTGTTCTACACAAAAAATTGTGTGGGTATTGTAATACCCTGAAATTTGGGATTGGAGGCTAGAGAATAAGCCTAAAATAAATGGACTTCTAAGCCCCGGTTTAGCAGGAGCTCCAAATTTATTCCCTAATGATTCTTATATCTTTGGGGTATTAAAGAAAGTAAAATGGTGAATTTTGGAGAAAGTGATTATGCTTCCGGTGAAATTTTCCCCGAGGCAGTAAGATTGTCATGTGATTTTGGATGATCAAATGATATCTATAAATTATGAAATTTTACAGGGTGAAAGTAGACATCCTAAGCTTTAATTTGATAGGTCATATGACTCAATTAGAGCTATATCCCAAAAAGTTATTAAGGGTTAATGACTTCAAAAGTGGATGTGATTATTGATAAATAAACACTTTTGGAAATACGATGTGAATTGTGATTTGAATGTGTTATCAGCAGTGCCTAAACCCTGTATTTAAGTTTGAAATGGAAAGTTTGGCAAATTGGTAGTTTGTGTTGCATTGTGGTTCAAAACTGAATGTGTGGATGTGATGAGAATTTGGTTGTTTTAGTGATTCCAATGGTTTCCTTATGAAAATTTCTGTCAGGAGAGTGTTTGTTGTGAAATTCAAACCATTGGGAACAATTGTGCAAAAATTGGAAATTTGTTCTTCAAAACTTTGTGCAAGGCAGTCGGTTTGTATGGACGTTTTGAATGGGCAATTTGGTCAAGGTGGTGACCTAAGTGTTATGCTGCTAAATTGGGTCTAAATGTTAGTTATCACGTAATAAAATAGTTAATAAAGAGATTAGGAGTAGAAAGGAATACGTCTGCGGAGTCAGATTTCAAAAACCCCAATTTTTTATGTGAAATAAGAGGATTTTGGCTAGGGCTATTAGAGGGCCTTAGAGTTGGATTTTCAATGATTTAATGGTTCCAATGAGTTTAGGAGGGAAAATTAGGTGGGGTTACAGTTGGTCACTTTTTCGGAAAGGCCCGAAAAAACATAATTACGAAAATGCCACTGAAACCCTTAAAGTGGAGCTACCAAGGGTAATTTATAATTTGACATTGAATTTGGTAATTCCGAACCTGGGAATGGATTCCTTGGGCTGAAATATGTCAGAATAGCCCATGTCAAAATTTCGACAAAAGTATAGTCGAACCGGGTACGTCCCCAGAGCAGAGAGGGCCGGGGCGAGTCCCCGAGGGTATTTTAGTAATTTTCCAATATAGACTCATATAACCCTCAGAAACACTATGGAAGTGTCTAAATGGTATATTTGACATTATTGGATAGAATATGGAGCCCGAGCTATTTGCACGTAGATTGAGGAACTATTTCTATTTAGCAAAAGGGACACAAGGTAGGGGACTTACCTTAATTACGTGTAATTGATATCTTTGCTTGTGTAGTGATGTATATGATTGCTTTCTTTGATTGTGTAGAGCATATTTGAACAAATAAACTCTATTTTTGTTTTATTGTGGCCATAGTTTTGTTACATGAAACATTGAGAATGAAAAAATATCATTATGGGGCATACATCTAGATAAAGCTAATATGTTATACACATAGCATCTATCATGCATGCATTATGGTATTTGTTTCTTACTGAGATTCTCTCGAATCTCACCCTCCCCTACCAACACATTAGACAGGTGAATACAGAAGATATGCTGAGAACAAAGAAGAGAACTACACAAGAGGATTGCAGTGGTGGAACGAAGATGAGAAGATGTCTCTGTTTCACTGGGATGGGTTTAGACACCCTAGTAGCCCTGTGCGGTTGCAGTGATGGTAATTATCATGTATGAATCCTTATAGGGAATTTTTGTAATCATGCATATATTATCAGTATAATTATGCTATTCCTGTGTTGCCCACCGAACCACATATCATTTTCTGTGAATACTTTAGTGAAGGTGAATTAAAATAAGGGAGTGACATTTTGGAATAAGAGCTTCAAGCGATTCTGGAGGAGCCAAAAGTGGTTCTGGCAGAGTGGCAGTTCTAACAATATGATAGTATACTGATATGGTCTAATTACATAGTGATAGGAAATATGCATGGAAGGAGGTACCAAAGGAGTGAAACACCTTAGTGTGTGAGCTAGCCCCAAGAGATCAGCGAATATCTGAAGGGTTGCAAGTGGTGTAATATCGGACCCAGGATGTTGTGAAACCCGAGGAGGTGGGTATGGCCAAGAGCAAAGTGTAGTCCACACACAGTGGTTCTGGCATGACTCTTGAGACAAAGGCAGTCTCAGAGTATAGGTTGTCAGGAGCAGATAGAGCCAATATCTGTGATTTGGCACGGGTACTCGAAAGTTAAGCGTACTCGACCCAGGGTAATCTATAATGGGTGACCCCTGGGAGCTGAGTTGGTAAGGTCATGGAGACTTGAGAAATAGTGAATTGTCTTAAGGTTTCTTCATGACTAATGATCATCTTAATTAGACGATATGAAGAATGTTTAAATGTATAATATGATGATGTAAGTATTGATTTTAATATGGAACATTTCTGTTGCAGTGAGTACTGCCAGAAAGGTTCATTTGATGAGGTTATGGGAACTCGAGGCATAGTAAATGTTTTAAGGTTTCTCCATGTTAAGCAGTGATCCCTAGAAACACCGTTGTGATAAAGGAATGTAGGAATGATATACAGTGATATATGAGGAGTGATGATTATGCCGTATGTTAATCGTAGAGGATCTAATTTGATGATACTGAAGGTTAGGGATAGGCTTGAATCAGGTCTAAGCTCGAATAGTGCTTAAGTCAAAATGTGAATAAAGTTGCACTATGGTTCTGTTACATGACAAAAGTTTGAACCTTGTGAACCTTGTGGATAGTGTTGAACCTTTAGTAACGTTTTGAGGATGTTTTGGGTTAGAGAATCTAGGCTTTATGATCTTATAAGCCGCATAAGTTGTAGTGAACTTGTGTGTCTAAAGGCCCTAAGACCTAGGGGACCATTGTGCTTTTAGGCTGGCAAATATAGTCAGATTTGTGTTGGGTTAGTGATGATCCGTGGAAATGAGGAAAGTGATTTCCCGGCTCAGCAAATGTTGAGGTTCTAAGTGTTGAATTGATCTCTAAGGATTAAACTCAATAGTTGAACTGATGCTTAGGAATTTGATTTAACTAGGATAGTCTAAGGTACTAGAACATGGTTCTAAATGAATAGAAATGTGTATGAGGTATTTCGAGGTTGCTAGTTGTTATTCTATCACAGGGAAAGAGTTATCTACGGAGGATTCAGATCGGAGAGGGCTACCTACGGATAGTTCTGATCGGAGAGGGCTACCTATGATGAAATCTAATCGGAAAGGGCTACCTACAGAGAATTTTGACCAAAGGGGCTGACCAGTTAGTTGACTGAGTGAAGTATCAAGTACAATACCGTAGTGTAGAGCCACTGTGATGACAAACCCTAGTATGAAGCCACCATGACGACAAACCATAGTGTGGAGCCACTGTGATAATGAACCCTAGTGTGCAGCCGCCTTGATGACGAATTGTAGAGTACAGCTGTCGTGACGTTGAATCATAGAGTAGAGCTATGGGAATGTAGGCTCTCAATGATGTGTTGATTATGTCTTCTGGAAGTAGAACTTTGAGGCCATGTTATCATGTGAGAATGGGTCTTGGAGGATCCCAATATAGTGAAAGTAATGTTAGGTTAGCAGAGGCCAGAAAATGTTATTGAGATGTACAGTTTTCTGGATCTTGTGGGTTATTATTGGAAATTCATTCAGAATTCTTTCGGACGGTATTGCCGATGACCCAATTCATGTGAAAGGATCAATTGTCGAGTGGGATGAATGATGTGTATATTCGTTTGAGTTGCATCACCATGCCAATAGTCCTCTAGTAGCTAACAATGGTTCTGGTGAGAGCTGTGTACATTCCCGGCGGTGAAAGAGGATGAGGATGGGGTGTGACAATGAGTTCGTTGTGTGTGTGATCATGGAAATAGTCCTCCGATAGCTAACAATGGTTCGGGTAAGAGCTATGTGCATCCCTAGCGGTGAAAAAGTATGAGGATGAGGTGTTACAATGAGTTTGTTAGGGTGTGACCATACCAATAGTCCTCTGGTAGCTAATAACAGCCATGTTGACAGCGGGTGAAAGAGGATGAGGGTGGGATGGAAGGTTGAGACTCCCGGTCGGCCTCCTGGATAGAAGAAACTAAGACTCTAGGTAAGCCGTTACAGTACGGTGCATAGAATAGAAGAGATTGAGATTCCAGAGTGGCCCGATATTGTTGTTAATGCCCAACAGTCCCGGTTACCACTAGTGGAGTCAGTGGTGGGTGTAAGGGTGAGGGTAACGTCGTGAAAGTTGATACGGTGAAGTGATGTTGTGGTTAACATGCAAAATTCCTGATTACCACTAGCGGAGTCACTGGTGGGTGTGTGGGTGAGGGTAACGCTGTGAAAGTTGATACGGTGAAGTGATGTTGTGGTTAACATCAAAAAGTCCCGGTTACCACTAGCCGAGTCACTGGTGGGTGTACGGGTGAGGGTAATACGGTGAAGTGGATACAGTGTAAGCCAAGGTATATGTGAACACAATAGAAGCTATTGTTTGTGTGTAGTGAATCTTTAGTGTTTTGAGTAAGTTACTCCCGGAAGGAGTGACTAGATTGAGCAGAGTGGTGGCATGGGCCTCTCAACTGCTGAGATCTTATGAAAGAAGCTAGTTATTCATGATCGGGAGCTTGCGACGATTATGCTTGTGCAAGTAATTTAGAAGGGACTGTCCTAGTGAAAAGTAATTTGTCAGATGGAAGCTATCATGAAAAAATGTTCCCCGGAATTTGTCAGAGGACGAAATTTGTTGAACAGGGGGAGAAATGTAATACCCCAAATTTTGGGATTGGAGGCTAGAGAATAAGCCTGAAATAAGTGGACTGCTAAGCCCCGATTTAGCATGAGCTCTAAATTTATTCCCTAATGATTCTTATATCTTTGGGGTATTAAAGAAAGTAAAATGGTGAATTTTGGAGAAAGTGATTATGCTTCTGGTGAAATTTTCTATGAGGCATGGAGATTGTTATGTGATTTTGGATAATAAAATGATATCTATAAATTATGAAATTTTACAGGGTGGAAGTAGACATCCTAAGCTTTAATTTGATAAGTCATACGACTCAATTAGAGCTATATACAAAAAGTTATGAATTTTTGAAGTTAGTCTTGAAAAACTGAAAATTTTTTTGAACAGTGGTCAAAGAAATGAAATCTGGGAATGATATGCTTCCAACTAGCTAAAGTCTATATTTTTTCTTGAAACTAGACTTAATAAGGGTTCTATAGCCTTTGAAATCGCTCCGAAATGATTTCTACAAATTTAGTTATTTATGGCAGAAAATCTGCCAGAATTTCCCATAAATCCGAAAATGGAAAAAATGTGATGGCAAGTGTTGTAATTATAAGATAAATTGTGATCATCTTATTTTTGGGTGATGGAAAGATCTAGGATGCGAATTTGGGCTGTCCAAAGAAGGATATGGTCAAAGTCCAAATGTGTCATAAAATTTGGTTTTCTTGTATTAAATAAATAGACAAAAGGCAAGACATATTAAAAAAACTTTTTTCCTTCTTCCTCCATCCAAAACTATCATGCAAGCATAGGCATAGAGAGAGCTTGTGAGGATTTTTAGAGAGAGAAGGAGGAAAATCTCACAAGGTAGGTCGATTTCTTCAGTGAATTCGTACCTAACGTGTATAATCCTTTTCTTAAGCTTCTCTTCTATGTTGTTTGAGGTGCTTGAAGCAAGATTTTTGCTATTCAAAGAGGCTAAGGTTCAACCATAAGAAGGATAAGACAGAAGGAGCTTAAGGTAATCTCCGAAACTTCGAATATTGATTGTTCTGGCGGCTGTGGGTAGTTTAATCGGTGAAATTCCAATTGATTTGGTTTAATTTCAAATTTGGTAAAGGAGGTGACCTAAGCGTTATGCTGTCAAAATTGGGTCTAAATGTTAGTTATTATGTAATTAAATAGTTAATAAAGTGATTAGGACTAGAAAGAAATATGTCTGCGGTGTTAGATTTCAAAGACCCCAATTTTTCCCAGGGAATAAAAGGATTTTGGCCAGGGCTATTAGAGGGCCTTAGAGTTGGATTTTCAATGATTTGATGGTTCCAATGAGTTCAGGAGGGAAAATTAGGTGGGGTTACAGTTGGTCACTTTTCGGAAAAGCCTGAAAAAGCATAATTACGAAAATGCCCCTAAAACCCTTAAAGTGGGGCTGCCAAGTGTAATTTTGTAATTTGACATTGAATTTGGTAATTCCGAACCTGGAAATGGATTCCTTAGGCCGAAATATGTCAGAATAGCCCATGTCAAAATTTTGGGAAAAGTATAGTCGGACTAGGTACGTCCCTAGAGTAGAGGGGGCCGGGCCGGGCCCCCGGGGATATTTTAGTACTTTTCCAATATAGACTCATATAACCCCCAGAAACACTATGGAAGTGTCTAAATGGTACATTTGACATTATAGGTCTGAATATAGAGCACGAGCTATTTACATATAGACCGAGGAACTATTTTTTCTTAACAAAAGGGACACAAGGTAGGGGACTTACCTTAATCGCATGTAATTGATGTCTTTACTTGTGTAGTGATGTATATGATTGCTTTACTTGATTGTGTAGAGCATATTTGAACAAGTGAAGTTCTGTTTCTGTTTTGCTGTGGTTATAGTTTTATTACATGAAACATTGAGCATGCAACAATGTCATTATAGGGCATACATCTAGATAAAGCTAACATGTCATACACATAGCATCTATCATGCATGCATTATGGTATTTGTTTCCTACTGAGATTCTCTCGTATCTCACCCTCCCCTACCAACACATAAGATAGGTGAATACATAAGATATGTTGAGAACAAAGAGAGAACTACATGAGAGGATTGTAGTGGTGGAACGAAGACCAGAAGATGTCTACATTTCACAGGGATGGGTTTAGACACCCTAGTAGCCCTGTGTGGCTGTAATGATAGTGATTATCATGTATGAATCCTTATGGGGAATTTCTGTAATCATGCATATATTATCAGTATAATTATGCTATTCCTATGTTGTGTACCGAACCGCATATGATTTTTCTTGAATACTCTGGTGAAGGTGAAATTAAAATAAGGGCATGACAGGTATAGCTCCGGGTTGTGAATTTTGGGTCATTGAAATACGGAATGCAAAATTGGATTTTCTGCTGAACAGGATTCTAGCGATGTACCCTGATTGTGTGGTGTTTTTAGATAATCAAATGATCTTTAAAAATTCAGAAACTTTTCAGTTAAATAGCAGACATATCAAGCTTTACTTTGATAGCTCATTTGTATCATTTTGATTTGCACACTGGGAGTTATGAATTTTTGAATTTAGGTCATGAAAACTGCATTGAATTCTGACAGTGTGCACTAAATGAAAATTCTGGGAATTCTGTGTATCCAACTGGATGTGGGTGATATTTTTCTTTGAAAATATACTAAATAAGGGTCACATATCCTTTGGAATCACCCCATTTTTATTTTTATAGATTTAGTTATAATTTTTCAAAGTTGATGAAAAATTCTGGCAGATTTGGTCACTTATGCGAAAATTGAAGATGTAATGGCATAATATAATATTGTTGAACTCTAAGGTTAGGAATTGGTCTTTTAGGTTAGTTGACCACTTGGACTCCTTAGTTGACTTGATTAAATGTCCCTAATGATAACCAACTTGAGTGCTTGAATTAAAGAAGAATTGGATCAAGTAATAACCTATCGCCCTTAATTCTAATTATAGGATTTGACATTTGCCTTGCACGTGGTAAACCGGTGCCGGTGCCAGTGCACGAGCGGAAAGAACAAGGTAGTAACCCTCTCTCTTATATTGTGTATGATGCATTGTATGCATGTCTTATCATTGAAACGTGCCGTAGTGGAACATGAAACATGTTGTTGTGAAACATGTCGTTGTAAAACATGATGTTGTAAAATATGCCGTTGAGAAACATGCCGTGGTGTAACATGGCATTGTGAAATATGCTATTGCGAATATAGTGAATGTTGTCGCAGAAATGCCATTGATGTGTTGTTGTTTGTGATTTGCTTACACACTTTGTGATTGTACATGTTATTATAAGTGAACTGTTACTATTGAGATTCTTTTGAATCTCATTCTTTCCATTGACTAACCTACAGCCAGGGCAAGTGGTTCAAAGGAAAAGCAAGTGATGAAGGGCGGTTAGAGCTCCTAGCTAGGAGTTTTAATTTTGGTAGTTGTTTGTCATATTTTGTTTGGGATTAGTTGCACATGTTGTATATATTGAATAGTGTTGTGTAATACCCCGTATGGGAAACTGAGAATAGGCAATGTGCCCTGTAAACCCTTCAATTAAATGAACGAAACCCAAGTATTGTCGGGAATTTTTGTTATACTATGATATGTATGAATGAAACCGAACTGCACAGGCCAAATATATATTCAAAATGTGAATGTGAGACTGCATCGAACAGGTTTTGGAAATGTTTTTGAAAACCCTGTCTTGAAGATGGGATTTCTAATAAGTTTTATATTTTTTATTGGTCTCTATTTCAACTTAATGACTCATTTTTGAACTATAATTTCGGCTATTATGGTAGGGGGTTACATAAACCAACCATTGTTGACTAATTAACTACTTGCTTTTCAAGGAGCCACAAGAATGTGACACTTGTCACATGGGGGCTAAATACTTGTGTCTAAATTATGATAATTATCCAAAGCTCCCTCTCTCCTCCTTATATTTTGTCCAGCACCTGAAATAGAGGGAGAAAATAATTGGAAAATGGAAGAGGAAAGAGAAAGAAGGAATAGTGGAAATTTCTAAGTTTCGGAGCTAGTTTCACCCCCGATTCGGCTTTTCTAGCTTTCGGAGTCTTCTTTAATAGTGCTCTACTCACTTAGAGGTTTCTTTCTATGGTTTTGGATTCTTGATCAGAGGTGTTTAGAGCCATCTACCTAGGGGAGGTGCTACCAAAATCAAGAACCGTTTGTAGAATCGAGTAGAGGTACGTACAATCTTCGATTTGAACTGATTGATTTACTGTTTTGTTGAGCTTTGAGTATTTCTTGGGTTGCCCTATGAATTTTTCCAAATTATGATTTTAGGGCTATATGTTGTTTTAATCATTAAAATGATGATCTATGAGGATTAGTGATGATATTAGACATATTTTATAGTGGAATTGAAAAACTGTTCATTGTTGGATTGAAGTTTTTAGTAGGCAATCTATTTATGGTGAAATTTTGATTGGTCAAACCTGGTCTAAATGTTATGAAACTTTCTAAGATTAAGGTAGACATCCTGGACTTTAATTTTATAGGTAATATAAGCAATTTGGATTAGTGGATTGAAAGTTATGGATTTTTCAAGTTGTGCCCTATTTATGGAACAGTGTGGAAAGTTATGTTGTAGTTGTAGATGGTAGTGGTTCATATTTTTCCTATATAGAGGACTTAAAGAGGTTTCCATTAAACTTTGAACCACTCCATTTCAAGTTTTGTGGATTTAGTTATGATTTTTGGAAGTTAAGCCAAGAACTGAGGATTTCTTGGCTGTGGCCAGAAGAATTGCTTGGCCTCAGCCTAAAAGCTTCTGACCTGTTTTTGGCCATGACCAAAGGTTTTTTGCCATAGCCAAAAGGTTTCTAACCTTTCTTGGACACGGCTAAAGGATTTTTTGTCGGGGCCAAGACCCCAATTCCAGCATTTCATAGTTTTTTGAAAAACGTCGACTTGTTTAGCCCTTCCTAACTTCTTGGATATTGTTATACACTTCCAATGACTTGCTATCATGGCTCTAATTATATGATTAGGTATCTAGGGCCATGATAGGTCAAAGAAGAGGAAATGGAAGAATTTCCAAGATGCTATAATGGTTGGAAGAAAAGGGAACCAGAGAAGGACTTAAAGACATAAGGTAGGGAACTTTCCTAACTTGCATAACTTGATATGTGTGCTTGTATATTGATGTGTTAATTTCTTTAATGAATTGTATATAACATATGTGAATGAGTGAAGCTCTATTTGTACTTATGCTATGGACATGAGCGTATTGTAAAGCATTGAGCTTGCATATGTCATTATGTTGGCATGGGTTTATGTAAGCAAGCATGTCATGCACAAAGCATTTCTTGTATGCATTTGTTAGCATTATTCGCTACTAGGATTCTCTTGAATCTCACTCCCCTTACCTAACCATATAGGTATGTGAACACGACAGAGGAGCGCATGAAGATATACAAGAAAGAAGGGCGATGGTGAGTTGAAAAATTATATGTGACAGTTTGTTATGTATAAATTATTGCATGTTTTCATTGTTGTATAAACATGCCATGGATAAGGAATGTTTATAATCAAGGCTAAATGAATGATTTAAGAATGAGTAGAGAATCACTCTGATTGAATTGAATAAAAATGAGAATTGATGAGTAACAATGAATTTGCATACTGCTATAAGACACTTCCGTAAGATTTTGATATATTCTGAAAAACCCACTCAACTACAGGTTTGAATTCTATTTTAAGATTTGAAATTTAAAACAATTTTACAAAAGTGGTTCAGACTTATTGTATATAAGCTTATTCGATCGATTACTCGAATAAGATGTTACATTTATGGTATCAGAGTAGTGATTCTAGAAATGGAATTGTCTGCTCAAAGATACAGGTCTAGTCAGAGCAAAGGGTTCTGACTATAGGTTACATTCTCTACTCATGTGAATAGTATAGTGATTCCTTGTTAGTGCTACTCTAACTAGGAGTTACAGATAGCCAGGGAACCTAAGGAATTAGACTACCCCTATCTGTTAATCAACTTGTTAAAGGAGGGGCAATGGTCTACATAGAGGAAGTGGCTCTGCTTGACAGGGATGTTAGTGGTGCCCAGTCCCAGTGAGGATTCATCTATTGGAGATAATGACAATAAGACCCTAAGGATAGAAGTGGAAATGCAGGATTCAGATTCTGTTACTAACTCTAGGGTTTCTGATATTGAGTTAAAGTATGACCCAGATTTTTCCCTGTGTTATGAGAACACATAAAGGGTCTATACTAAGAAGCTAGTACTGCTTATGTTTCCCTGAGGGGACAGTATCTAGCAATTTTGGGCAGGATAGCATGGTATACTGGGATTGAGGTATATGTGGGATACTGATGCCATTATAACTTTGTTGTTAAGCATGCTCAAGCGAGAGAAATCCTAAGATGGGTGACACCCCGAGAAGTACCGTGGGAATTTGAAGCCTTTTTATTAACGGTATGGAATTCTGATTAGAAGTTCTTAAATGACATAAGCAATGATTAGAGGCATAGAGATTTTGAGTTAAGTATTGATTTTTAATCCATACCATTTCTGTTGCGGTGAGTACTGTCTAGAAAGTTCATTTGATGAGGATATGGAAACTTGAGGCATAGTGATTATTTTAAGGTTTCTCTATGCTAGGTAATGACCCTTTGTAACACCGTGGTGTTAAAGGTATGTTGGTATGATATACGGTAATGTATAATGAGTGATGATTTTACCGTATATCGATCCTCAAGGATCCGATCTTATGATATTGAAGGTTAAGGACAGGTTTGAATCAGATCTAAGCTGAAATAGTGTTTAGGTCGAAATGTGAATAAGGTGCACTATGGTTCTATTTCATGAAGAAATTTGAACCTTGTGAACCTTGTGGATAATGTTGAACCTTCAGTAATGTTTTGAGGATATTACCCAAATATCGTGAAGGTTAGACCAGGCGCTATTGATCTTGATCTTAGCATGCCTTATAGGTATAATTTTGGATAGTGATTTCTTATCTCTGTAATGTTGAGGTTCTAGATTCAGTTATGAATTTAGAAGATTATGTGAATATTCATAGAGTTATTACTCAATGAATTGTAACCTAAGAATCAAAAAATAGTTGAATTGATTCTTTAGGCATTTGAATTGACCCAGATGTTTTAAGGTACTAGAATCTATGAAAAGTGTGTAAGAAGTTTTCTTAAGGTTGCTATTTGCTGATCTAGCATAGGGAAGGATCTTGATTATAGAATCTTCCCATAGAAGAATGATTAAGAGTTTATTCCCTGATGGAACAAAGTAATAGAAACATTGAGAAAAGTCTTGAGTTATGGTCTCATGGTTGAAGCAGACAATATAAGTTATGCTAGTGGCTTATGAATTCCCTATACGATGTGGGTAGATTACCCCAGTAAGGGAAGTAGAATTATGCCTGGAGTTGGATCGATATTAAAAGTCTATATAGAATGACCTCACATGAGATAGCGAAATTAAGGAAAATGGAGTACAGAAGTACTAGAGAAGAGGGATCTTATAAGATCTGGGTTTCTTGTTACAATGATACTTCCATCCAGAGACGGTGAAACCTAGAGAGATACTTATGGGGGTTTTTAGTCGAAAAGGGCTACTTACGGAGGGTTAAGAAAGGAAGGGCTGACCAGTTAGGGTGGGCTGAGTAAAGCATCGAGTAAAGTACTATAGAGTAGAGTGGCCGTGACGTCGAACCACAAAGTAGAGCTATCGGGATGTCGACTCTCTAAGGTGGTGCTTTGTAATGAGTCCTATATTGGATGGGTTTCTTAGAAGAAGGGTTTATTTGATCCAGTGTATTGCCATGGGTTGCCCAAGCACTATGTGTTGAAAGAAAGATAGAAGAAGGGAATTAAGAAAGAACAGGCTCAACGGTGTAAAGGAAAGCAGCTCTTGCTCTCGTATCTTATGTAATGGTTCTTCATGTATGTATTTACCATCATATGTATTCATTTCATGAATATACATAATTGTTACAAATGTAAAGTATGTTACGAATGTAAAGTATGTTATGAATGTCAAGTATGTTACGAATGTTATGAAATGCCCTAAGACCTAGTGAGCTATATGTCCTTAGGCAGGTAGCGTTATGTTAGGAAATGCCTTAAAGCCTAGTGGGCAGTATGCCCTTCGACTAGTAATTGTTAAGTTATGCGATGGTTTGTTTAGCATGCTTCATGAACATTACATAAGTATATGAAGGGTTTGAGTAGCAAGAGGTAGAGCCTAGAATGAATTTAGAATACCTTGTGGGTTGTGCGCTCTGAGGTTGTTAGTCTCGATATATATTTAGTAAAGAGGATAAATCGAATGTTTTGATGCCATAAGACCTGAGGGACATATATGTTCTTAGGCCGGCAGAATGTTATGTATTTAAGAATGGTGACGAGCGGAGGCTTGAGGCAGTAAGTCCCGAAGTGCTTGTAAGCATAGGGGGGATTCCTTGGGCAATATGACCCGATGTACAAGATTACATGGGGCAGTGTCCCTTGAGGCCATAAGACTTAAGGGACATGATGTCCTTAGGACAGCAGAATGTTATGTATTTAAGAATGGTGACGAGTGGAGGCTCGAGGCAGTAAGTCCCGAAGTGCTTCTAAGCATAGGGGGATTCCCTGGGCAGTATGACCCAGTGTGCAAGATTGCATGGGGCAGTGTCCATAGGCTATAAGATCCTACATGCCTATTATGTTATAGTGGATCTGTGTGCCCAGAGGCCCTAAGATCTAGTTAGAGTCCCTTTGGTTATCTTTCATTTTGGATAATTGTATAATTTGTAAATATAACTAAGTAGGAATAGATGTGGTAGTAGCTATAGCAGTAGTACTAACCGTATTAGCTATAAACCGTACATTAGCATATCAACACGCGTGTTATTGTTTTAATACGCTAAGTGAATTAGATTGGGGAGCCCAAGCACTAAAGGCCCATAGGTTAACTACCAGTATACAGGCTATTGCGAGAGAACGCTCTATTTGAAATAAAAAGATTTAAATCTGATGAGCGATAATGAATTTGCAAACCGGTTTGAGACCATATTTAAAGTATTTTTAAAAATATTTTGAAAAACCAACTCAAGTGTAGTTTCGAACCCCGTATTGAAGTTAGGACTTTAACAGTTTACGATAGAACACTGTCCCTAGTTTGTAATCATTACATGTCAGAACTCATCTAAACGTTTACGAAAACATGGTGTTACATGTTGTAATTGTATGGCGTCCAAGGCTATCAACAAAACATTCAATATCTGTAAATCCCTGAGGCAGATTATTAAAGGGGAATATACAGCTGCCTTTTAGTACTTCGGCTAGTATTTACCCTTTGTTGCATCGCACTATACTCCTTCATTAGCTCTTGTGTGAGAAACCTTATTTGCTTCTGCATTTCATTGTATTCTTTCTAGAGCTATTCATATTTTTTGTCCTCCTTATTTCTTTGAGGTTACCAATGACCATAATATTTTGTTTTTATCAATCTAAAGCCGGCACTGCTAAGAAGAACGAAAAGGTCAGGCCCCAATGTCTTAACCAATATGTCCTTATCCGCAGAAAGGGAGCCCTGTATAGTAACTTCCTAGGATATGGCTTGTGGTTCAATAATAATAATGTTAATATTGATTGTTAATTAAAGACATTACTTCCATAAATTAGAGACTAGTATTAATACTTACTATTTTATTGATGACCTCCTTTACCTAAAGTTCATCATAAGAGCCATCTTTATTTTGCCTTACTACCAACCAAAGTTCATAAGGGGGAGGTCTACTACCATCCCCCTCATAGCGAACAACTCTTGAGCAATATGCCCTGCAGGGATATTTATTGTTCTTCGCCCTCTCCTTATTCGCTTGGATTATTATCTACAAAAATGCAAAACACTCTAGTTAATATTAAATAAATACATGAAAGTCTTATAAATTGTAAATAACTATTACCTTGAATGACTCCTAGCGATGTGAGATAACAAATTCTCTCCACTCATGTGGTTTGATCATGGACCAAAGATCCTCAGGAACTTTTGTCTCATCAGCCTCTTTCAGATTCTGTAAATACATCTTTATCAATATATGGCGGAATGTGCATAGTGCCATCCTAGTTTTGAGGACAAATTTCTTCTGATAGTAAATAACAAGTAATTAGCAAGCATATATAGCTTACCGTGATGTTGTCCAAAATAATGGTTATGTACTCTTTCTTTCCCTTACCATAATGACTTAACGTAATAAGAATGTTGGTCCTTGTTGTTAAGCCAATGTAGCTGATGAAGTGTGATGGCTCAAGAACTTGATAATCATCATCCCATACCACATGATATTTTCTCTCCTTAGACTTCACTTTGTTCATGAACCGTAAGGTGCAGCGGCCCCTCCTTACAATATCATTTACTTCTTCTACTGCCTATTCTTGGGTCATGTTTCTAGCTTGACTAGGGGCATTATTAATGCCAAAGGAACTAGAATGATCATTTTAACTAGAAAACATAACTCATTCAGTCAACCACAAGGAATAGAGCAACAGGTTTTCTAAAAAAACATGATGCACGACTATGATCAAAACCTAGCTAGGAAAGATGAAGCAAAAAATAGAGAATGCAGAATGAAGAATGCAAAATGTAGAAGAGAAATTATACCTAAAAATAAGGAGAATATAGCAAGCGAAGAATACAACATAGCTAGGGCTCTTAAACGAAAAAGAGAGTTAAGGTAATCAAAGCAACTCACATGGCTATTAGATTGAAGTTCAAAAAAAGCAGTGAAGGATGTGGTTTGACTAAAAGTGACCGTCAACAGACAGAAAATTCAATTGGAGTTGTGGGGCTCCGAGGATGGTAGACAATGTTAGACCAAAGATAAATGTGTTAAGTGTAATAACTTAGGAGTGTGAAGAGGCACGGGATAGCAGGTATTTTAAAAGACGTGAAGAAATTTACTTATGGTTATAAGTTTAGAACTATTATGAAAGGTGGCCCTTTCTTTCGGTCCTTAATGTACAATCATAATTATTCTTTGAATGAAAGTTCATGGTTTTACCTTACAATAGTTTGGTTTTATTAAATGGTGATAGTTTTTTCTTAATAACCGTTAGGTATTTGACATGGTGTTTTAAAATGTTACAAGTTTAACTTAATAATCGTCATGTATTTGACATTTTTTTAAAAATAATTTTTGAAGTTGATTATTCAACGGTGGCCTTGTCTTATAGTTGTTAATATACCACTGTAATTATTTTTTGAATGAAAGTTCACAGTTTACCATTACAATCGTTATGTTTTATAAATGGTGATAATTTTTTCTTAATAACCGTTAGGTATTTGACATGATATTTTAAAAAGTGATAGGTGTTACTTGATAACCATTATGTATTTGACATTTTTTAAATATAATTTTTGAAGTTGATTATTATTTGGTAGCCTTTTTTTTACGGTTCTTAGTTTACCACCGTAATTATTCTTTGAACGAAAGTTCATGGTTTTACATTACAAACAATAGGTTTTGTAAACGGTGATGATTTTTTTCTTAACAACCCTTAGGCATTTGACATGGTAATCCAAAAAGTGATAGGTTTTACTAAATAACCTTTTTGTATTTGACGTTTTTTAAAAATAATTTTTTTAAGTTGATTATTCAACCCCATATTTCAAACCAAAAAATGAAAAAGAAAACAACAATGTGAATAAACAAACAAAAAATAAAAAGTTATAGAGATGAAAGATCTGTTGCATTATTGGATTCATCCTTCTCTAGTAATTTGTTTACTTTCTCATTCAAAGAGTGAACAAGAGAGGTTAGTTCCTTAAAGTACTTGCCCATGTATCCTTGCTCTCTTATGTAAACATCGACCGTACATTAGAGGTCATAGATAAGCCTTTCAATGCTTATTGGTGGGTGGCGATCATCTTTTGGCTTTACCTCAGGGAGATCAACATATGATGAACTAAAAGATCTCTGGCGTTTATCCATGATATTGATGAAAATTAAAAGTCAAAAGTTAGATTTGAAAAGTTGAAATAGAAGTAGAGAAGTGGAGTTCAATTTTTGGACATTTAAATAGAAAAGGTTTCATGGATTATCTCATTGCCGAACGTATTGTTTAACATTAAAGATAATTTCTTGTTAATTAATTAAGTAGAAGTGGAATGGAAAGGGTTTGGCTGGTTGTTGAGTATAACTTATGCTTTGCATGGAAAGTACTATAGAGCCTAATGTGTCCTTATAAATTGTCATGTTTGCTAATACAAATAACCTTTATTTACTCATAACAGGGAACATTCCTTGTAAAATGCCAAGGTTACTAACATTAGTAACTATTGTTTGTTAGAATCCAAGTTTTGATAATAACAAAATGTGATTATGTGTTTTGACAAGTAAATCATGTATTAAAAGTATAAATATTGATCCAAAATGGTTATCAAATACATTTCACAAAGTTAAGAGAAAGTTGCTGAGAGATTGACTGATGCACTCGAGTGAAACAGCCTCGCTCGAGTGAGAATTAGCTTTGTACCTGAGTCCAGGAAGTGTTGCCCTAAAAGTGTTTTACAGTAGCTACTGGATAGTGAGATTTTTCAGCAACACTCGAGTGACAGGCAGTGTACTCGAGTGATGACCATGTATTACACTCAGCATGAAGGCATAATCTTGGAAGTGCTTGACAGAAAGACAAGTTAGAGATAGAAAATGACAGTTACACTTGAGCACTGACTCAACACTCGAGTGAGAGCCACAAGTTTACTCGAGTCCTATGAGTAAAGCACAAGAAGTGTCTATCCAAGAGCAAGGAAGATCTTGAAAATAGGAAGTGCACTCAAGTGAGACCTACTGCACTTGAGTGAGGTGCCACAACACTTGAAAGTGCAAGGTGCACTCGCAAGAAAGTAAAGAAAGTGTTAACCAGAAAGAACACCAAAATATGATAGATTCAAGTGTACTCGAGTGAGGACCTTGGCACTTAAGTGAGGACCAAACACTCATGAGTGAGAAAGCTTACTTCCTCAAATTCTGGTGTAAGTGTTGAGTAAAAGACTATCTAGAAGTGAAGATATACTGATGCACTCAAGTGAACACTTCAACACTCGCAAGTGTAAAAGCTCACTCTTGCGAAACTTGTTGCAAGTGCTGTCCAGAAGTGAAGCCTGTAGCTGAAATACACTGATAGACTCGAGTGAGACATCTACAGTTGAGTGAGGATTAGTCACACTCACAAATGAGATATTACAGTTTTGAAGAAATTATTGGAAGTATTATCCAGAGGCTTAACTCCATAGTATAAAATACATATGCACTCGAGTGAGACATGTTGCACTTGAGTGAGAGGTAAGTACACTCGCAAGTGAGAAAATGCACTCTTTCCAATTCACAAGAAAGTGCTACACTAAAGCTATGACAGAAGTGGAAGAATGATAATGCACTAGAGTGAGAATATTTACACTCAAGTAATAGACCAATATTTCACGACACTTTCTATCCACACTAGAAAGTCATGCAAGTGCTAGCTAAGAAATATGGGATGCACTCCAGTAAGGCCTCAGTGCACTCGAGTGAGACCCTGTAAGAAGCCAAAACACAACAGACTCACAGCGATCAATCAGAACGTGGTTTAATGTTATTCATTCATTATGTTTTACTTGTTAGTATTACTAAACATTATTTAACATATATTTCAAGTGTGAAACAGGAGTGTGAACATTTGGATCAGAGATGCATATACAGAAAGTCAAATACAACGAATATAATCATTACGCCAAGTGACGACCATCTATGCAAGCAAGTTACTAACCTACTACCATATCTTATTCAGGATTTCAAAATCACGCATGCCGCTCTACAATGTTACGATCCGCTCCATAACGGCTATCACACAATGGACAAAACCAACTGATTATAAATATAGAGCTTCAGAGACCATCCAACATAGAACACAGAATAAGAGTATACATAAGAAACTTTACACGAGTCTCTATTATTCATATTTTCTCTGTATTCATAATTTACTTTAGTGTTTATCATATCCACTCTAAGTAAGAGTCTGTATACATTTTAAATATTATTTTCATTTGATCTCAAGGTACAAGGACCTTGAGAGGGTAGATATCCTTACGAGGGAAGTAGTTGAGAAAATTCCTAGTAGGACTTTTTGTTAATGCAAGCGTTTCACCCAAGAGGGGGGTGAATTGGGTGATTCCAAAAATTTCGTCGCGTATAAGGAAATCTACGGAATATTAAAACAGTTAAAAGCAAGGAGAAATATCACCGTAGTGTACACCGAGAGTTATACTGGTTCGGCCACAACCACTTTGACCTATGTCCAGTCCTCAGAGCTTCTCTGAGAGTTTTCACTATATTCTCTAAGATTCAGTGGGTTCTTGGCACCTTAGTACACAGCAAGTTCCTACACCTGGACACTCACTCCCCCTTACACGTTGATATCAAATCCCCAAGTCAAGGTTCCACTACCTTAAGTTGTCTCAAAAACAAATATTGACTTTGTAATGAAAAACTCTCTCACAGAGCAAATAGATATTCACTGTAGTATAAATGAATGAGTATATGAAAACAAAGCACTAAGTATGTTGATCGATGTGTGATCTCATTTCTTATCTCCCTATTTTCTTCTCTTTGAATGCTCCATATATATAGATGATTTGTAGTGTCCGTTGGAAGCAATTTCAAACTTGTCCGTTAGAGTCGCGCAGCAACGGTTGACTATTCTTCGTGTTTGAAAACTATCCGTTGGCGGTAGGTAGCGTTAGGTGAACGTTTGGACTTTTATTTGACCTTTCAAATCTGTCATACTCTTTCATTGTTTATCTGCAAATGTACTTAGAATACTAATACAATGAAGAGTTAATCATATAGATAACAAATCAAGAGATATTCGATCAAAAAATAATTTCTGGACTGCCGTACTTGAGTGGCTACTCGAGTGATCAAGTTTGTTACTCGAGTGGTCCCTCGAGTAAACATGTCAAAAATATGGCACTGAGCAAATCAATATTTTGCATCAAGAATTACTCAGGTAAGACATGGAGTGATATATTACAAACCTTGGAAATACCTGATTACTCGAGTGGCTACTCGAGTGGCCATGTCTTTACCTTCATTGGCTACTTAGGTGATTACTGTGGTAAATAGCTAACTCGAGTGGCTACTTGAGTGGGCTGCATATTTCTTCACACATTACTGGAGTTATCCCTTGAGTGGCTTTCAAATAGCCTGGCAGATTACTCTATTACTCCCTCGAGTAATGACATCAAATTCTTGGTAGAGAGTTTACTATCTGGTTACTCGAGTGGCACTTCATATAACTCTGTAGATTACTCGGGTTTTCCCTTGAGTAATGCTATTTTCTCATTTTTTACTCGAGTGGCTACTCGAGTGATGGGCTGTATTTCTTGGCCGAGAGTCACTGGAAGATTTTGGACCTCATTACTCGAGTGGCTACTTGAGTGATGCCTGTGAAAATCTGGTTACTCGAGTGGCTACTCGAGTAATGATCTATATAACTTTGTAGATTACCCGAGTGGTCCCTCGAGTAATGTCGTTCAAAATTTGGCAGTGCCTCACTGGATGAAATTTTGCTTACTTACTCAAGTGGCTACTCGAGAAATGGCTTCTGTTACCCGAGTGGCTACTCGAGTAAGCCTTCTTAAAAATTGTTGATTACTTTCAGTGCTAACTCCAAGTGATGTTGATTACTTCCAGTACTGACTCCAAGTGATGCTATGCTACTTTGTTCAAATCCATTTGTTTGTTATCAAATTCTTTCATATTATTAATCCAATCTTTGTTATCATCAAAACATATGAGATCTAACACTTTCTGCTTGTAAGACTTATAGGGGTGTAAGCAGGAGATAATAATACTACTCATAAGACTTACGTACGTAAGCAGGAGAGAAAAGTTATAGGGATTGTTTGCATATAAGACTTGTCGAAAGGGGGAGAGAAAATTCTACGTATTAGAATATTTCTGCTTGTAGTCCTTACAAGGACAATTGTTGTCTTGTGGCGTTTTGAGATCCCACTGAATCTTGGAAGAATAGTAAAAATCTCAGTAGGTCTTGATCTCTAAGGACTGGACGCAGGCCTGGGATTTGGGCTAAACCAGTAGAAGAGTTTGATAATAAAAATAAAAGAGGAGTCACTCTTAAAGCCATTAAGGAAACTGAATCTTCACAAAATGAAGATGTTCCTGATGATAAATAAATGGGAATGATCGTGAGAAAATTCAAGAAGTTCTATAAAAGAGGCCAAAAGAACTTCAAGAATTACTAAGGTGGACTAAGCAAGAAAGAAAATAAGGAGCAAAAAATAGTATGCTACGAATATGAAAAGACAAAAAGAAGCAGAAAAAGAAAGAATACATATCATCTATATGGGGTGATAGCTCGTCGAATAAAGAAAGTGACGATAACGTGGTTGCAAATATATGCTTCGTAGCCAAAGAAGAAGGATCAGACTCTGAGGTAAGTAACTCTGAACTTACTTATGATGAATTATTATATGAATATAATGCATTGCATACTAAATTCATTAAGGTAGTCAAAGAAATGGTCATTCATAAGAAGAAAGTAAAAGAATTAGAACATACTGTCATATCTGTTCATCATGCACAATGTGTAAAGAGAAAGATAAGAAAATAAAGGGTTTAAGGAAAACGTTAGAAATATTTACTAAAGGAAGTGAAACTCTTAAAGTAATTTTAAAATCTCAAATAGTTTCTTTTAATAAATCTGGAATTGGATATAAGTCTGATCAGGATAAAAACTAGAAAGAAGAAAAAGGGCAGTATGACATATCTCAGATATTTTAAGAAATCTGTGCATACATCAAATCCATTTGTATTATGTAGTTACTATAAAAAGAAAGGTCATTATACCTCATCATGTTATTTTTGAAAGGGAAAGGCCATTGGCACATATAAATAGGTTCCGAAGGGAACACATGCACCAAGTGTAATGCATACTAACCACGAAGGACCCAAGAAAGTTTGGGTACCAAAAATCTGATGATATTACTCTAGGTATGTCTCAAAGCATCACGAGAAAACAAGTGGTATATTGATAGTGGATGCTCGAGACACATGACTTGTGACAAAGATAAGTTCACCATGTTAAATTCTAAAGAAGGAGGGAAGGTAACCTTTGGAGGTAACCAGTCTGGACGTATTGCTGGACTAGGTGAGATTAGAAAAACAAATGGTATCTAGATCAATGACGTATATTACATTGAAGGATTATGCCATAATATCTTAAGTGTGAGTCAAAGTACTGATAAAGACAATTGGGTAATCTTTGACTTTGAGAATGCTTGATAGTGAATAAGAAGGATCTACTGCTTAACAAAGAAATCATCAAAGCCAAGATCCAAGCTTAAAGGGATGATAATTGTTATACTATTGATTTAAATTCAAATTCTTCTAAAAATTGGTTTATTAGCAAATCTAAGGAAAGTTGGTTATGGCATAAGCGTTTGGCTCATGTCAATATGAAAGAACTTGACAAATTAATCAGAAAAGATTTAGTTGTTGGTCTTCCTAAACTTAAGTTCATAGACAATATGATTTGTGATGCTTGTCAAAAAGGAAAACAAACTAAATCTTCTTTCAAAACAAAAAATGAGATATTAACGACCAAACCTTTACAATTACTTCATATGGATTTAGTAGGACCAGTAAGAGTGAAGAGTTTTGGAGGAAACTTATATACTTTAGTAATAGTTGATGATTTTACAAGATTTATGTGGATTATATTTATTGCTTCAAAAGATGAAACTTTTTTTGAATTCATTACGTTTGCTAAAAAGATCCAAAATGAGAAAGGTACTTCTATTATCTCTATCAGAACCAACCATGAAGGAGAATTTGACAATTAACTCTTTGAAGACTTTTGTAACAATCAGGGAATAGATCACAAATTTTCTGTACCTAGAACGCCTCAGCAGAATGGAGCAGTGGAAAGGAAGAATAGAGTTCTCACAGAATGGCAAGGGCAATACTCAATGAAAAGGAGATGTCACAAGTGTTCTGGGCGAATATAATGAGTATTGCATGCTATATCTTAAATCAAGCATATATTCACTAGTCACTTGGAAAGACACCATATGACCTCTATAAAGGGAGAAAGCCAAATCTTGCTCATTACATATCTTCGAATGCAAGTGCTTTATTCACAACAACGATAAAGAAAACTTAGGTAAATTTGATTCAAAGTCTGATGAAGGTTTGATTTTAGGTTATTCAAATAGAAGTAAAGCATATAGAGTCTTTAATAAAAGAACATACACTATTGAAGAAACTATTACTGTTGTGTTTGATGAAGTTGATTCTCAGACAAAGTCTTTTAATGAAGAAGAAATGGATATAATAAAGAAAACAAAAACTATTTCAAATCAAAATAATTTTGAAACAGATGATTTTCAAAATGAAGAAGGTATCGATGATCATGATCAACCAAAAGCATGGAGACATATCAAAGATCATCCAATTGATCAAGTAATTGGAAATGTTCATGAAGGTGTCAAAACCAGAAATAGAATTCGTAATAAAGTAACATTTTCTGCATTTATTTCTAAGATTAAACCTTCTAGTATTGAAGAAGCACTTTTTGACAATGATTGGGTGATTGCTATGCAAGAAGAGTTAAATCAATTCTAAAGAAATCAAGTTTGGGATTTGGTACCTTAACCAAAAGATCACTCGGTCATAGGAACCAAATGGGTTTTTAAAAACAAACTTGATTAATAAGCAATCATTGTGAGAAACAAGACAAGGTTAGTTGCCAAAGGCTATAATCAAGAAGAAGGTATTAACTATGGAGAAACATATGCTCCAGTGGCAAGGTTGGAAGCCATACGAGCACTCTTAGCCTTTGCATGCATTAAAGGTTTTTATCTTTATCAAATAGATGTCAAAAGTGCATTTCTAAATGGTTATATCATGGAGGAAGTATATGTAGAAAACCTCCTGGTTTTGAACATGCCATAAAGCCTGATCATGTTTTCAAACTCAAGAAAGCTTTATATGGTTTAAAACAAGCAACGAGAGCTTGGTACGAAAGACTAAGTAAGTTTCTTCATGATCAAAACTTTGTCAGAGAAAAAGTGGATACGATACTTTTCATTAAACATAACAAAAATGATCTTTTAATAGTTCAAATATATGTTAATGATATAATCTTTGGTGCTACTAACAAATCTCTCTGTCAAGAATTTTCTAAGCTTATGCAGGGAGAATTTGAAATGTTTATGATGGGAGAGTTTAACTGCTTTCTAGGACTTCAAATCAAGCAACAGAGGAATGTGATATTTATATCTCAGACCAAATATTTGAAGGAGTTATTAAAGAAATACATAATGGAAAATTCCAATAGAGCTGATACTCCAATGAGCACTACCATACTACTATATGCTGACATGAAAGGCCCTGACTTCAACATTATTAAATATAGAGAAATGATTAGTTCATTACTCTATCTAACAGCAAGCATGCTAAATATACAATTTAGCGTTGGGATGTGTGCAAGGTATCAAACGGCTCCTAAGGTATCACATGCAGAAACTATGAAGAGAATCTTCAAGTACCTAGGAGACACTACAGAACTTGGCCTATGGTACCCGAAAGGAGGAAACGAATATTTGATAGCCTACTCAGATTTAGATCACAGAGGATACAAAACTGACAAAAAGAGTACCAGTAGATAATGTCAATTTCTTGGAGGTTCTCTGGTATCATGGTTCAGCAAGAAGCAAAATACAATTTCATTATCTTCCACTGAAGCTAAATATATAGCTGTAACAAGTTGTTATTCTCAAGTACTATAGTTGAAGCAACAACTTAAGTACTTGGGAATATACATAAAGGAGATACCAATTTACTACGACAACACCAGCACCATTAGCTTGGCCAAGAATCCTGTACAATATTCAAGAACCAAGCATATAGATATCCGACTTCACTTCATTCAAGATCATGTTCAAAAGAGGAATGTCAAAGTAGAATTCATTCCAACACATCTTCAACTCGCTGATATATTCACAAAGCCGATAGCTAAAGATCAATTATTATACATATGAAGGAAATTAGGAATGGTTAATCCCAATAAGTTGTAAGATTTTATTGTTAATTATTATATTTAATATGTGTTTTGATGATAACCATACTAACTTAAGCATTAGAGTATATAGAAGTTTGTTTTGCAGGAGTGTCTTGAAAAGGGAGCATGTCATCACTCGAGTGTAGAGTGATAACACTCGAGTGCAATTCATGTTATAACTCGAGTGCTGGAGGAACACTTAAGTGCATATTTGACACTTATGCTTTGATTCTAGCTTGTTAAACAGGGATTAACAGAGTATGTGGAAACTCTTGGGGCACACTCGAGTCTATCAAGAGTACTGACACTCACTCAAGTGAGATGTGGTCACACTAAAGTGCCTGAAGAACACACCTAAAAGTGCAGTAAGAACACTAGAATATTATAGATACAAATGCATGAATTAGCTTCAAAGCATGGTTTACTCAAGTGATCTTGGAGGACTTGAGTACAAAGATGAGGATAATAACAAGATACACTCAATCCAGGTATGCATCTACAAATTTTCTAAAAATTTTCTGTAGTATTTGAGTGCAAAAATGGCTCACTCGAGTGTGTAAGTATGAACACTCGAGTGCTTAAGTCTCTCACTCGAGTGTCAGGGCTTATATCAGTTTTGCAACAGCTTTAACGATGCACTCGCTCTTCTCACTCGAAAGTGTCTCCTCACTCGATAGTCACACCGCTTCACCTTCGACCATTACCCACTGATTCAATGCCTCTAAAATCATCAATCATTCATTATATCTCTTCAATCATCTCCAAAATGGCTAATTACCACCTATAAATCTTCTATTTGAGACCTAACCTAAAATCACTTCGCAAATCACTCATAATCTTTCTTCACTCTAAATTCCTTCTGATTAGTCACAATGGTACCACAAAGGTTCCCCAGGAGACTCAAGAGACTCCTTTTCCACCAACTGCTGGTTTTGAAGCCAGTAAGTTAGTGAATCTGTCGGCGACATCGACTCTGACGCAAATACTCTCTCCTACTCTAACACCTTCTCCTAATCCAAAGGCAACCAAGAAGAAAGCAACCCTGACAAAGAAAAAACTATTAGATCCCATATGTTTTGATAATAACAAAGATTGGATCAATAATATGAAAGGATTTGATAACAAACAAATGGATTTGAACAAAGTAGCATAGTATCACTTGGAGTCAGCACTAGAAGTAATCAACAATTTTTAAGAAGGCTTACTCGAGGGACCACTCGGGTAATCTGCAAAGTTATATAGACCATTACTCGAGTAGCCACTCGAGTAACAAGATTTTCACAAGTATCACTCGAGTAGCCACTCGAGTAACCAGGTCCAAAATCTTCCAGTGACTCTCGGGCAAGAAATGCAGCCCATCACTCGAGTAGCCACTCGAGTAACCAATGAGAAAATAGCATGACTCGAGGGACAACTCGAGTAATCTGTCGAGTTATTTGAAGTGCCACTCGAGTAACGAGATAGTAAACTCTCGGCCAAGAATTTGATGCCATTACTCGAGGGAGTAATCGAGTAATCTATCGGGTTATTTGAAAGCCACTCGAGGGATCACTCAAGTAAGGGTGAAGTCAAATGAAGCCCACTGAGTAGCCACTCGAGTAAGCAGTTTACCACAGTGATCACCCAAGTAACCAATGAAGGTAAAGACATTGCCACTCAAGTAGCCACTCGAGTAATTAGGTATTTTCAAGGTTTGTAATATATCATTCCATGTCTTACCCGAGTAATTCTTGATGCAAAATGTTGATTTGCTTACTGCCATTTTTTTGACATGTTTACTCGAGGGACCACTCGAGTAACAAACTTGATCACTCGAGTAGCCACTCGAGTAAGGCAATTCAAAAATTATATTTTCATCTAATGTCTCTTGATTTGTATCTATATGATTAACTCTTCATTGTATTAGTATTCTATGTACATTTGCAGAGAAACATTGAAAGAGTATGACAGATTTGAGAAGTTAAATAAAAGTCCGAACATTCACCTAACACTACCTACCGCCAACGAATAGTTTCAAAATACAAAGAATAGTCAACCGTTGCTGCGTGACTCTAATGGACAAGTTTGAAATTGTTTCCAACGGACACTACAAATCATCTATATATATGGAGCATTCAAAGAGAAGAAAACAAGGAGCAACATTTCTCAAAGCGTAGGTCTTCTTGTACGAAAGGCTTTATATGGTTTAAAACAAGCTCCTAGAGCATCGTACGAAAGGCTCAGTAAATTTCTTATTGATCAAGGTTTTATACGAGGAAACGTTGATGCAACACTTTTTTCAAAATGAAAACGTGATGATATATTAATTGTGCAAATATATGTTGATTATATAGTTTTCAGTGCTACTAACGAAATTGTGCAAAGAATTTTCTGAGATAATGCAGGGGGAGTTTGAGATGTCAATTATGGAAGAATTAAATTTCTTTCTCGGGTTGCAAATCAAACAAAGAAAGAATGGAATCTTCATATCTCAAACAAAATATTTGAAAGAGCTATTGAAGAAGTATGGATTGGATGAAGCAAATGGAACGGACACACCCATGAGCTCAACCACATTGCTTGATGTGGATGTCAAGGGAAAAGATTACAAAATCCTAAAATATAGAGGAATGATTAGATCATTACTCTATCTCACTGCAAGCAGGCCTGACATTCAATTCAGTGTGGGTATGTGTGCAAGATATCAATCAGCACCAAAAGAGTCACATGCTGAAACCGTTAAATGAATCTTCTGATATCTTGCTGACACGCCAGAATTGGGACTTTGGTATCCCAAAGGAAGAAGTGAATACCTAGTTGCATACTCAGACTCTGATCATGGAGGATACAAGACAGATAGAAATAGTACAAGTGGACAAGGCCAATTTCTTGGAGGCTCACTTGTATCTTGGTTTAGCAAGAAACAAACTACAGTGTCTCTTTCGTCAACAGAAGCTGAGTATGTTGCAGTATCAAGTTGTTGTGCAACAGTAATTTGGCTAAAGCAACAACTTCAGGATCTTGGTATTTATTTGAAAGAAACACCAATATACTGTGACAACACTAGCACAATAAGTTTGGTAAAGAATCCTGTTCAACATTCCAGAACCAAACATATTGATGTTAGACATCACTTCATCAGAGATCATGTCCAAAAGAAAGATATCAAAGTTATATTCATTCCAACTCATCTTCAACTAGCTGATATCTTTACAAAACCTCTTGTAAAAGATCAATTTTTATATATTAGAAGAGAATTGGGAATGGTAAATCTCAATGAGTTATAAGATATCTAGTGTTTACAAAATGTTAGATGATATTATTTATTGATGTTTTAATGATTACTAACTTAAACATCGGAGTTTCTAACAATTTGTTTTTGCAGGATCATAATATTTTGTTTTGGGGTATGAATAACAGAGGTTAAAAGAGGACAATATTACTGGAGTGACAACTTCAAGTAATAGATGCATCACTGGAGTGACAACTTTAAGGAATAGATGTATCACTGGAGTGTCAACTTGAAGTAATGGATGCATTACTCGAGTAGCCACTCGAGTAATGAACTTGGAAATATGCCAGTGAAGTATTAATTTCAAATAAAATAGCACAACGGTTGAAAATAAATAGTTAGAAGGTGAAGAGACAGCTTACCTGAGGGAGGCCTCGAATGATATTCAACTTTACTCGAGTAAGGCCTCGAGTGAACCTGGGAGAAAATTTCAAATCGACTGAATTTTAACTCAAATTTGTTCGAAAAAGCCATCAAATGATTGAGAGAATATACATGGGTAATCACAATATTATTCATGCCAGGTACACGCTCAATATCACTGTATTTTAAGAATTTCTGGTATGATTACTCGAGTAGCTACTCGAGTGAAGCTGATGATCACCCGAGTAATGCCTCGAGTGATATCGTGCCCTAGGTCTTTATCAGTCACAACTCGATCATTTATCACAAAATCACCTTGAGTGATTCACCAAGTGCTCTCACAAAAATTTTTCACAATCATTTCCTTGTTTCATTTCCGTCAAAACCCAGCAATTTATTGCTCTAAAAACCTCTTACATTTCTCAGATTTTCCTGCCCTATCTATACCTTTGACAGTCATTTTTTTTCCTGAAAATCCCATTTTATCCAAATCACAATGGTTAGAACCAAAAATCTCACCCCTTCAGAGTCTTCTGAACCTAAACAATCATTTGACCCATTCTCTTCTAAGCCACCCACCAAGAAACGCAATCTTACAGTGAAATCCAAAGCCAAATCTCAGTCTAAGCCTCAGTCTAAGCCGAAAGAGAAAGGGGTTGTGATCAAAGAGCCCATTGTCACAAGAGCTCAATCCAAGAAGAGTGTCTCAAATGAAAGAGGCAAAGGCATAGAAGTATCATCTCCTCCTCCTTCTGATTCAACCGATACTCCCACTTTTTCTCAAAAACCTCTGAAAAAGCCAAAGATTGATGAGAGGCTTACCAATGTCATGATAGGCATGCTTGATCAAGCCTTTCAGTCTAAGGGATCGAAGAAAGGGGAATCCTCTAAGAAGCCAAAAGTACCAGAAGAGGAAATTACTCTCCCTCCTAAAGGTTTCAATGTTAACAAGTTGGAGGAGTCTCAGAAGTTACTGACTCACTTCTCTAGGAGGAAGGTGTGCAAGACTCACTGCATTAATCTCCAAGTTCTTCGGGAGGTATTGAAGTACGACCTTAGTCCCTACTTTGAACACTTTATGCCTTGGTTATCTATTAAATTACCCTTTTGCACTAAGGTAGTTAGTCATTTCTACTGCAATCTTGAAATACTAAATGACCCTGTTAGAAGATCAGTAGAGGAAGAAATAACCACAAACGTTAGAGGTCAGAGAATCCTCATCTCACCCTCTAGGATTAATATTTGGTTAGGAATAGAAAATCCCCCTGATGATATCTATTAAATTACCCTTTTGCACCAAGGTAGTTAGTAATTTCTACTGCAATCTTGAAATACTAAATGACCCTGTTAGAAGATCAGTAGAGGAAGAAATAACCACAAACGTTAGAGGTCAGAGAATCCTCATCTCACCCTCTAGGATTAATATTTGGTTAGGAATAGAAAATCCCCCTGATGATATCTATTCTAAACTTAAGCCTAACCAGATCTTCTCTGTTCTAAGACCTGGTGAGTTAGTGGGACCTCTAAACTTCAATCCGAGTGATATGTGTGACCACCACAGGGTTCTATGGTACATCTACTCTAGAGCCTTAGTAAACAAATCCAATAATTATACACATTTCACTGAAAGGGACTATAGGTTGTTTGCTTCTTTCCTTCTCCAAGAGCAAAAAGACTTGGGAGAATATATTTTTACGGAGATACAAAAGTATAAGACTGAAGGGAAGCCATCCACTCCTATGCCATATCCTCAGCTCATATCTATGATTCTGAAGAAGAACAAGATTTGGTATCTGGAGAGTAAGGAATCGGTTGAGAGGATAACTCCTGTAGGGAGGAATCAAATTGGGAAACTGAACATTGAAATACCTCTCAAGGGTCCTCTGGAGTCAGACCCTAGAAAGAAGAAGAAGAAGACTGAGACTGAGACTGAAACAAGTAGAATGGATGACACACAGTCTTCTGCTCTAGCCGGCACTACATCCTCACCTTCATTCCTCAATGCCACACTACAACATTTTATGGAGAATATGCTAAAGGGATTTCATATCAACATTGCAAATACCAATACCGAGTTGATCACTCACATGAATGTCAAGATGGGACAACTTGTGGAAAGGATGGATAAGAGGCACAAAGAGTTGTTAGCAGAACAACGTGCCCAGGGTGAGCTTCTGAGGTCGATTGTAGCCAGACTTGATGCTATGGCATCTAGCCCCTCTCCTCTGGTACCTCTAAACATTCTTTCATGCCTGAGCCAATGTCATCTCCTGAACCCAGACCCTTTAAGGCACCACATTCTGAGTTAAGACCTCCTAAGTTTGTCTTAACTTCTCAGCCTAGACCTTCTCAGCCAATATCTTTTGAGCCTAAATGTTTTGAGGCCGGTCCTTCTTCTATTCCTCCTCCTACATTACCTATCACTATCTCCAGGAACCTTTTGTTTTCCTTGCCTGACCCAGAAACACTTCAGTTGGTTCATGTCACCCTTGATGATCCAGTTCAGCCAACTCAGCCTGTCCAACCTAAGTCAGTGTCTACTCCAATTGCCTCACCTACTCACACTGAGGAGGTTTTAGTTCTTTCACCTATTGGAACAGAGGAAGTAGAAATTACTTCTCCGCATCTAATGAATACTCTAGAGGATCTTCAAACACCTCTGGTGCACCTTCCTGACCCTGAACCATCATCCTCACACTCTTCTAGTTCAGATAGTTCTTATGAGTCATTAGCTTTTCCTGTCACTCCTATCTCAGCCGCCAAGCCACCTACTCCTCCTTATGATTGATTCCACCTTTATGATGAAGACAAAAAGGGGGGAGAAGAACTTGAGTGATTTTGTGAAGAATGGCTGAGTCTATAGATTGGGATTTGGGTGTATGGGGCTTTAGGGCGTTTTTATCTTTGAATTATAAGTTTTGATTATGTAATGAACTTCTCATTATGCAAGTTATTTCTTATGTCATTTATGTTAACATTTCAATTATATTGCATTGAGGAACTAATGAATTTTTGATTGTGTTGCAAGGTGAACAAGTAATCATAAGAACAAAAACTATGAAAAGATCTTCAATACTTTATTTCAAAGAGTTTTCAATTTTAATTTCAACAAATGATTTCATATGAAAAATAATTTTGAGAAGCGCATATTTAGAAATTCAACTTCAAAAAATTTGTTCAAAATTACCAAGTTTTGTCATCACCAAGTTTAGAAATTCTTATATGTTTTGATGATAACAAAGATTGGGTCAATAATATGAAAGGATTTGATAACAAACAAATGGATTTGAACAAAGTAGCATAGCATCACTTGGAGTCAGCACTGGAAGCAATCAACAATTTTTAAGAAGGCTTACTCGAGTAGCCACTCGGGTAACAGAAGCCATGACTCTAGTAGCCACTCGAGTAAGCAAACAGAATTTCATCTAGTGAGGCACTGCCAAATTTTGAACGAAGTTTCTCGAGGGACCACTCGGGTAATCTGTAAAGTTATATAGACCATTACTTGAGTAGCCACTCGAGTAACAAGATTTTCACAAGTATTACTCGAGTAGCCAGGTCCAAAATCTTCCAGTGACTCTCGGCCAAGAAATACAGCCCATCACTCGAGTAGCCACTCAAGTAACCAATGAGAAATTAGCATTACTCAAGGGATAACCCGAGTAATCTGCAGATTTATTTGAAGTGCCACTCAAGTAACCAGATAGTAAACTCTCAGCCAAGAATTTGATGCCATTACTCGAGGGAGTAATCGAGTAATCTGCCAGGTTATTTGAAAGCCACTCGAGGGATCACTCAAGTAAGGTGTGAAGTCAAATGAAGCCCACTCGAGTAAGCAGTTTACCACAGTGATCACCTGAGTAACCAATGAAGGTAAAGACATGGCCACTCGAGTAGCCACTCGAGTAATCAGGTATTTTCAAGGTTTGTAATATATCATTCCATGTCTTACCCCGAGTAATTCTTGATGCAAAATGTTGATTTGCTCACTGCCATTTTTTTGACATGTTTACTCGAGGGACCACTCGAGTAACAAACTTGATCACTCGAGTAACTACTCGAGTAAGGCAGTTCAGAAATTATATTTTCATCTAATGTCTCTTCATTTGTTATCTATATGATTAACTCTTCATTGTATTAGTATTCTATGTACATTTACAGAGAAACAATGAAAGAGTATGACATATTTAAGAAGTCAAATAAAAGTCCGAACGTTCACCTAACACTACCTACCGCCAACGGATAGTTTCAAAATACAAAGAATAGTCAACCGTTGCTGCGCGACTCTAACGGACAAGTTTGAAATTGCTTCCAACGGATACTACAAATCATCTATATATATGGAGCATTTGAAGAGAAGAAAACAAGCAGATACGAACTGAGATCACACATCGATCAATATACGTAGTACTTTGTTTTCATATACTCATTTATTTGTGCTCCAGTGGATATATATTTGCTCTGTGAGAGAGTTTTTCATTACAAAGTCAATATTTGTTTTTGAGATACTTAAGGTAGTGGAACCTTGAGTTGGGGATTTGATTGCAACGTGTAAGGGGGAGCGAGTATCCAAGTGAAAGAACTTGCTGTGTACTGAGGTGTCAAGAGCCCACTGAATCTTGGAGAATATAGTAAAACTCTCAGAGACACTCTGAGGACTGGACGTAGGTCAAAGTGGTTGTGGCTGAACTAGTATAAATCCCGGTGTACACTACGGTGATATTTTTCCTTGTTCTTAACTGTTTTTAATATTCCGTAAATTTCCTTATACGCAACAAAATTTTTGGAATTACCCAATTCACCCCCTCTTGGGTGAAACGCTTACACTAACAAAAACATCATAAATCAAAAGTAGCAAAGGATGTTCAAGCACCTCTGAAGAAGACAAAGGGGGTAGCTTTCAAAGAACTAATCATGACTCGGTCAAAATCCAAGGAAGTGGAAGGAAAAGAAAGAAGGTAGACAAAGATGTTCCATAAGAGTCTTTTTCTGATGATTCCTTCAACCAGCAACTCTAGAAAGTAATGAAAAGTCAAGACTAGATACCTTGGTCAGCAAGATTGCTTCTCAAGCTGGTGCCTCATACTCTCATCACATTGCCCAGTCCAGTCATGTTGGTTCACCCTCGGGAGCACCATCCATTTCTCAGGCTCTAGAGGAAGAAGATTAGGATGTGGTCCCTTCAGAAGGCTTTAACACCCAGGAACTGAAGCCATTCAACCAAAAGATGTACAATTTTGAGTTTTCTCATAGTAGCTTCTGTCTTATAGTATATGTGGACCTTGAATATCTAAACACTTAATATGGCCTTAATTTCTGACTATTCCTAGAATTCAGTGAACCTTGGCTGATTGTGCACTTGCCTTATTCCACTACCGTTGTAAGAACTTTTTACTGTAATATGAAAGTGCACAACATTATGTCTCAAACCGGAGAATTGATAGAGGAAGGAATTACCACCACCATTAGAGGTCAACCTATCATGATTACTCCTTCCATTATTAATACCATACTTGGCTATATCATACCACCTAACAATCCTACCATACTCTCAGTCGTTGAAGCCTTCTAGAGATTGAGACTAGAAGACCCAATAGGGCCCCTCAACTTTAAACTAATTGATATGCTTGACTCACACCATGCCTTTCACCATATCTATACCCGTAATGTCATCAATAAATCCAAAAATTACACCCACTTTTGCCTGAGGAACTATTACATGTTGGCATCATTTCTAGCCAGCCAACAAAGGAATGTTAGTGAATTGATCTTCAGTGAGATGAGAAAATTTCAATTTTCTTCATCCAAAACTACCACCATTCTATATCCCTAACTTGTCTCTTTGATCCTTCGACATAACAAAATATGGTACTTGCATGGCAATGAGAGAGTGAAGATCCTACATTTTAGAAGAACTCAATTGACTTATATGGGGATCTCACTTCTAGTAAGCAAGGCCAAGTCTGTACCTCAGAGAGAGATTATACCATTAGAGGAGATAAGGCTCAATCTTAAGTAAGAGGTCAATCTCCATCTCCCTCATTCATAAGTGCATCCATCTAAGGATATGTGGCCAATGTGATTAATCAAGCTATGGCTAGTCTGAAACGGGAATTATTTGCTGAGTACGAGAAATTGGTTGAGAAGATGTGGTCACAAGTCATTAAGTTTGTAGACAAGGTAAACACCAACCTTGACTTGATGTTCAAGGCTCAGGAAGAGTAGTCGAGGAGAATCAGGGATATACAGACTTTCTTCCATACCCACCTTTCGACTCCTCAGATTGATGTGCCTCCAGTTTCTATGATGACTACAACTACCATTACCGTTTCACTATCTTAGACATAGGCCTATGTGCTCTTCACTTATACCGACCCTAGATCTACTACCACATTCGATGTTACCTTTGATAAGCCATCTTTATCCTAGCCTGTAGTCTCTGCTCCTCAGCCATCTAATATCACTTTTTCTCAGCCCCTTCCTTCTGATGTTGATAAAATGGGGGAGAAGAATGAGTGATGGTTATTTAAGTTGTATGGACTGATTAGCTAGATTAAGGGGGAGTTTAGGTATTTGGATGTATTTTGGGTATATTTAGTTGTATTTAGTTTTTTACGTAGCTTTGGGTGTATCCGGGTTACATTTGGGTAGTTATCAATTTAATCATATACTTTACAATTTGTACTTTACAATTTGTTTAATAAATCTATTGCAACTTTCAGTTTTCATTAAGTTTATTGTTCAATCATAGTAGTATTATGACTTACTTGTGCCTTGAGTGTATATTGGAAGCCTTGCAGGATGTTTTTGAAGAAAGTGCAAAAATGTGTCAAGTAACTTTCAACTTGAGTGAATATGCATTTGGAAATCTCATGTGTTTTCAGAAGTTTTCAATTCAATTAAGTCTTTAAATCCATCATAAAGGTTTTATCATCATCAAAAAGGGGGAGAATGTAAAAATCCAAGTTTTGATGATAACAAAATGTGATTATGTGTTTTGATCAGTAAATCACGTGTTGAAAGTGTAAACATTAATCTAAAATGGTTATCAAATGCATTTCATAAAGATAAGAGAAATTTGGTGAGAAATTGATGATGTACTCGAGTGAAGCAACCTCACTCGAGTGAGAATTAGCTTTGTACCCGAGTCCAGGAAGTGTTGCCCTGAAAGTGTTTTACAGTAGCTACTTTATAGTGAGATTTTTCAACAACACTTGAGTGACAGGCAGTGCACAAGAGTGATGACCATGTATTGCACACGAGCATAAAGGTATACTCTTGAAAGTACTTGACAGAAAGACAAATCAGAGATAGAAAATGATAGTTGCACTCGAGCACTAACCCAACACAAGTGAGAGCCACAAGTTCACTCGAGTCCTACGAGTGAAGCACAGGAAGTGTCTGTCTGAGAGCAAGGAAGATCCCGAAAATAGGAAGTGCACACGAGTGAGACCTACTGCACTTGAGTGAGGTACCACAACACTCTAAAGTGCAAGGTGCACTCATGAGAAAGTAAAGGAAGTGTTGTTTAAAAAGAATACTAAAAAATGATAGATTCAAGTGCACTCGAGTAAAGACCTTGGCACTCAAGTGAGGACCAAACACTCAAGAGTGAGAAAGCTCACTTCCTCAAATTCTAGCGCAAGTGCTAAGCAAAAGACTATCCAAAAGCGAAGATATACTGATGCACTTGAGTGAGGAACCATGCACTCGTGTGAACACCTCAACACTCGCAACTATAAAAGCTCACTCTCGCAAAACTTGTTTCAAGTGATGTCTAGAAGTAAAGCCTATAGCTGAAACACACCAATATACTCGAGTGAGACATCTGCACTCAAGTGAGGATCAGTTATATCGCAAGTGAGATATCACACTTTTGAAGAAAATATTGTAAGTGTTATCCAAAGGCTTAAGTCTATAGTACAAAATACACATGCACTCGAGTGAGAGGTCAGTACACTTGCAAGTGAGAAAATACACTCTTGCCAATTCACAAGAAAGTACTACACTAAAGCTAAGGCATAAGTGGAAGAATGATGATACACTCGAGTGAGAAATTTACACTCGAGTGATAGACCAAAATTACACGACACTTTCTATCCACACTCGAAAGTCATGTAAATGCTAGCTAAGAAATATGGCATGCACTCGAGTGAGGCCTCAGTGTACTCGAGTGAGACCCTGTTAGAACCCCAAACACAAGAGACTCATAGCAGTCAATCCGAACGTGGTTTAATGTTATTCATTCATTATGTTTTCACTTGTTATTATTACTAAACATTATTTAACATATATTTCAAGTGTGAAATAGGAGTGTGAACATTTGGATCAGAGATGCATATACAGAAAGTCAAATACGGTGAACATAATTATTACGGCAAGTGACGACCAGCTATACACACAAGTTAATGACCTACCACTATATCTTATTTGGAGATTTCAAACGTACGCATGCCGCTCTATAATGTTAGGCTCCGCTCCTCAACGGCTATCACACAACGGACAAAACCAACTGATTATAAATACAGAGCTTCATAGACCATCCAATATAGAACACAGAATGAGAGTATACACAAGCAAATTTACACGAGTTTATGTTATTCATATTTTCTTTATATTCATATTATACTTCAATGTTTATCATATCCACACTGTAAGAGAGTCTGTAAATATTTCAAATCATATTTTCATTTGATCATAAGGTACAAGGACCTTGAGAAGGTAGATATCCTTACGAGGGAAGTAGTTGAGAAAATTCCTAGTATGACTTTCTTCTCTAAGACTTACAGGGGTATAAGTAGGAGAGAACGTTACTGCTCATAAGACTTACATACATAAGCAGGAGAGACAGTCATAGGGATTGTTCTGTACATAAGATTTGTCATGAGGGGGAGAGAAAATTCTAGGTATTAGAAAATTCTTGGTTATAGATTTTGGACCATTGGAGACATATGTGTGAAAACTGGAAAATTCTATCAAGTGAAACTCTGTGCAGGCAGTCATTTTTCATGGCAGTTTTGAATGAGTAAATGGTGTCTAAAAATTTTGAAACTTTCTAGTCTAATAGTAGACATGCCGAGCTTTAAATTAATATATTATAACAGTCATTTTAATATGTATGTTGGGAGTTATGAATTTCCAAATTTTGAGGTTGAAATAGGAAGTTATTCTGGAACAGTATGGACATTTGTTGAATTATATATTTTTGTAGTGGTGGCTGGTAGTAGTTCATATTTGTTCTCTATAGAAGACTTAAATAGCTTTCTATAGGCTTTGGAATAATCCCATTTTGATTTTTGTAGAATTAGTTATGATTTTTGGAAGTTCAGTCAAGAAACATGATTTTTCTTAGCTGTGGCCAGAAGGTTCTTAGCCGCCACCCAAATGTTTCTGGCCTGTTTTTGGCCATGGCCAAAGCATTTCTTGACCACAGCCAACCCCAAAAAATCAACATTTTGAACTTTTGAAGGTGGTTTTTGATATAGTTCTTCCCAAACCTTTTAGGTTTCGTTTGAGCTTATCATAGCTACCTAAGGGACCCAAATGATAACCAACCTCAAGTGTTTTATAGTTATTTAAGAATTAGAATAGGGAATAACTTGTCGTCCTTGATTATCATAATAGAACTTGAACCTGCCCTGAGTATACGAAACTGGTGCCCAGCAGGAACAGAAAGAACAAGGTAGTTACCCTTTCTCTTATATTATGTATAATGCATGTCTTATCATTAATTGATGATGAATGTGAATGCTGCTGTTATGCCATGGTGAACTGGTGATGAATGTGAAAGTTGTCGAAATGCCATGGAAGTGGATATCCTGCTTGACCACTGCGGAGACACAATGGGCCGGAGCCGGGTGCTTCGGATAGAAGAGATTAAGACTCTGAGGCCGGATGCTTTAGATAGAGGAGATTGAGACTTCGGATTGGCCTGGGTGCTTCGAATAGAGGAGATTGAGACTCTGGAGTGGCCCGTTACAGTAGGCTGACCCAAAAGTCCTAGTTGCTTCTAACGGAGTCACTGGTGGGTGTACGGGTGAGGGTAATGCCGTGAAAGTGAATACGGTGAAAAGATGTTGTTGTTGATGCCCAAAAGTCCCGGTTACTACTAGCGAAGTCACTTGTAGGTGTACGGGTAAGGGTAATGCCGTGAAAGTGGATACAATGAAAAGATGTTGTTGTTGATGACCAAAAGTCCCGATTACCACTAGCGAAGTCACTGGTGGGTGTACAGGTGAGGGTAATGCTATAAAAGTAGATACAATGAAAGGTTTTCGTTTTGTGACTTGCAAGTCATGCATCAAGGTGGAAACTGCTGTGAATGTTGTTATAAACTATTGTTGAGAATGTTATTATTATTGTGAATTGTTGCCGGGAGTGTTATTATGTGCTGTTGTTTAGACTGCTTATATGCGTTGTTTTTTATACATTATATGATTGAAATTGTTGCTACTGAGATTCCTATGAATCTCACTCTTTCCATTACTAACCTACAGCTAGGGCAAGCGGATAAAAGGAGAAGCTGTTATACAAGGACGGTTAGAGTTCATGGCTAGGAGAATAGTTTATGTTGGTTATCACTTGTTGGGACATTTACATATGTAAAGGTAGACCGTTGTAGTATAATTGTGTAAATTTCTGTAATCCCCAGTTGAAAATGGGCGAATATGCCCTGTAGGCTTTTAGAGTTAAAGATTGAATCCAGAGTGTCATTGGGAATTTCATTGAGTACTCTGATACGTATGAATGGATCGGTACCGAACAGGCCAAGTAGTTTTAAAATATGGGCATAAGACCTGATTAAAACATATTGTGAAGAGTTTTGAAAAACCTACTTTATCACAGGACCAAGTCCTGTTTTGAAGTTAGGACCTTTCATGAGTTTTAAATTGTTCATTGGTCTCTTGCTTAATTTATGGCACGTTTTTTAACCATATTAATGGCTGATAAGGTAGGGGTTACACAAAGTATCAGTGCAGAGGTGTACAAGACACATATACAATGCCATTAGGTTGGATGAAAGATGCCACCCAACTATGCCAAGAGGTATGGGACTGATTGGTTGAACAAAATATGCTGGTATAGGTGTGCACATGGCATTTTCAAGGCAGACATGTGTATCCTGTATTTTTGGAAAAGATGCCAGTATGTGGCTCCATGTAGGGCCCACGCACACTTTAACCTGGTACCATCTTGTGGGCTCTGATACGCATGCCAAAATCCTAAGTAGACATCGATAAAGTAACTTTATTAAAGTAATTTTAACAAAGTAAGCAATGATGACTCATAATGGTGCAACTTTTATGTTGGTTAAGCAAGAGGATGACAAGTATCCCTTAATCATTACAAAGGATAATGACACTTTTCCTGAGTTAGGTAATGATTTGAGCTTCTAAACCTCAATGGAATTCCTTAAGCTCTCTTTCTATTTCATAATTATATGGCTTGGTTAAGTATGTGATTATGATCTAGATTGTTCTATGCCAAGTGAATAAACTTGATGGTTGAGCTAAGAGTTGATTAATTAAGCTTTGTATGATTCAAATTAGGAGTAGGTTGAGTTGTTTATTCCAACTTGGTTAAATGGATTGTAAATCACTAAACTGAATGCTTTGAATTTTTGTAATGGTAATTATAAGCTAGAATTGGAAGTTGATTATTCATCTCCTTGATTATGAATTATTTGGTGGTATTCATTTAATTGCTTCGGTAGAATGAATTAAATAATTATTGCAAGTATGAAGCTAGTGGTAGCTTAGTTCTATCCTCTTGACTTATATTATGGAATTCATATCATTAGCAAGCAACGAAGACTAAAACCTCTACTCAAGGGAATCTCGTCTCATTATTATTCTAGTTTATTAAATTTACTTAGTTGTTATTCTTAATTCCAATTGCTTCTTTGTCTTGAAAACATAAAAATACAAAAATGTTGAATTAGATTATATTACTTCATTACTTTTAAAATCAATTTCTCAAAATGATTTCTCACAACTTTAAGGTATTTATCACTTTACTATTTAGAAACTTAGAAATTAATCTCCTCACAAGAACGACATAGGTTGAGCTACTACGCTACATTTTCAAACCTAGTTTTATTTTGAGAACTCACACGATATGGGTTCATCAGTTCACAAGGTGACAAGTGTCCCTCATCATTATGCTCCCCTTTATGCGTTTTGTGTTGGCATTCCCAAAGAGTGCCACCTAGCACCTGAGTCAAGGAAATCTGCCGGTCCCCGTCTAGTCATGCACTTGACTTCCCGAACACCGAACCTGGGAGTCCGGAGATATAGTCAGGCCTCTCCTTTCCCCTAACAAAAGTGATGCCACCTAGGAGAAAGGAAAGAGAATGGTTATATTTTGGCACATGTCCAATTCCCTAACATTCCTCGGGCAGGTCGGGTGAATCTCGCGGTGGTTAGGTTGACTAAGTTAGAGGAAAGGGGTAGCGGGCACCTTAAGATATTTTAGCACATGACTTATGTCTTTAAATGACATCAACACTCTCTCTCCACTCTATTAATTTCGTGCAGCCCCTCAAAAATAGGGAGAAAAATAAGAAAATCAAGAAAAAAGATGGAAGAAGAGAGAAAGAGCATGAATAGTGTTTGTTCTTGAGTCAAACCTCAAAAATCACTATCGAATCGGCGTTTTCTCCCGAAATACCCTTTTATAACCTTCTTCTACTCATCCTAAACTTTATTTCTACAGTTTTGGATTTTCATTTGGAGGTGTTGATGCTATCTCACTTGCCAGAGTGTGCCAGAATTTCGAACCGGTTGCAGAAACACGTAGAAGTAAGCGTAGGTTTCATTTTGAATCAATTGGTTTGTTGTTTGGATGAGTTTTCATGAGGGTGGGGTACTATTCAAATTTCATCCAGGGGTATTTTTTTAAGATTTAATCATCGTGTAATCATGTGTTTATGGTTAAATGATGATTTATGATGATTTTAGAAGTTATGTTCAAGTCTGCCTGAATTAGTTTTCTAGAGGCAGAGAACTTACAACGTATTTTTTATCAGTCAAACTGGGTCCAAATGTTATGAAATTTTAAATGATTAATGTACACATCCTTGGATTTAATTTGATAGGTATTATAAGCCATTTAGACTAGTATATTGAAAGTTATGATTTTTCAAAGTTTGACCTTGATTCTGGAATGAAATTTGTGACAGTCTGAGTTTGGCGAATTTCTGGGAAATATGTAGTTGTAATTGATGCTCTATAATATTTTTTCCCTTAAATTGGACTTAAAGAGCTTTAATTAGCCAATGGAGCCAACCCATTTGGATTTTTGGAATTAATCATGAATTTTCAAAATTTGGTCTAAAAAACTGGCAAATTCTGGGGCAGTGATCAATTAAGTGAGATATTGTATTGACGTACGTCTATAAGTGTAATGGATTTTTTTTCCTGAAACTACACTGATTAGGGGTCTCATAGCTTTTGGATTCATCACAATTGGACATTTGTACATTTAGTTTTGAATTTTCAAATATTATTTAAAATTCTGGCAGAGTTTGGTAATTATGCGAAAATAATAAAGTAAGGGTAATTAGTAATTAATTTGAACTTCAATGGTTAAGTAAAACCTATAAAGTTAGTATGGGCCCATTAAATACCTATTGGGCCTAATGTGTTAACTTTAAGGTTAACCAACTAAGGTGTTTTGGGTTATTAAAATTAGGGACAAGTGTGGGCCCAAAGAATAAAGACAAGTCCTAGAGGCTAAAGTGGCCTATTAGACATTTATTTGTCATGGCTCTAATAATATGACCATTTATCTAGAGCCATGAGATGACAAAGAAGAGGTAATGGAAGCAACTTTAGTGGTTGGAAGAAAATGTACAAAAAGGGGACTTGAAGACAAAAGGTAGGAAACTTACTTACTTCTATGTATGTGATGTTTATGTTGTGTATTGATTTGATGTATTGCTTTGCTTGATTATGTAAAGCATGTATGAATGAATGAATCTTTGTTTCTATTTTTACTGTCCCCATAAGTATGTTACACGAAACATTGAGCATGTAGAATATCATTATGTGAATATGAGCCTATATAAGGCAAGTATATCATGCACTAGTATTCATCTTACATGCATTGGTTGCACATTTGCTACTGAGATTCCCCCGAATCTCATCCTCCCCCACCAACCATATAGGTCTATGAGCAGGACTGAGAAGAATACTTGAAGATAAACTAGAAAGAAAGAAGATGAAGAATCAAAGAGCCAAGTGTATTTATGTTTACTGTATGTAAAATATTTACACTTGATGTATATATATGAATATGCCAATATGTGAAAGAGGCAAGCTTCACCCAAGAGCGAGTGAATTGGGTGATGTAATAAACTTTTTGGCCATTGCGGTGATATGAAAATAAATATAGATAGAGTAGGGTTGAGAGAATTTTCACACAGAGAGTTATACTGGCTCGACGCAAAACCCAGGCGTAAGTCCAGTCCTCAAAGATCAAGATCTATTGAGATTTTAACTATTCTTCCAAGATTCAGTGGGATCTCAGAATGCCTTTAACAACAATCTTCCTCTTAAAGACTACGAGCAGAAATATTCTAATACCTAGAATTTTTTCTCCCCCTCATGACAAGTATTATGTGCAAAACAATCCCTATAACCTTTCTCTCCTGCTTAAGTATAAAATTCTTACGAGCAGCAAGGTTCTCTCCTGCTTGCACCTTATAAGTCTTACGAGTAGAAAGTCTTACTAGAAATTTTCTCAACTGCTTCCCTCATAAGGATATCTACCCTCTCAAGGTCCCTATACCTTGAGATTAAATGAAAATATGATTTAAAAGTGTATACAGACTCTTATGAATTTTTCACTCGAGTGAAGCTGTTATACTCGAGTACATCAGTCAATTTCTCAGTAACTTTATCTTAACTTTGCGAAATACATTTGATAACAAATTTGGATCAATGTTTACACTTTTAAACCATGATTTACTTATCAAAACACATACAATGGTGGGAAAATGCCTTTTTAGACCCGTTAAAAATGATTTTTTAGACCGTTTTTGGATCCGGTCTTGATACAGCTGGTCTAAAAATTCTGTTACTTTTTAGACCGGTTAAGCAACTGATCTTAAAAATCACTTTTTTAGACCGGTTGTTCAAAGACCAGGTCTAAAAAGTCCAGACTTTTTAGACCGGTTGTTTAAAAACCGATCTAAAAATTTTTTTCAAGACTTTTAAGACCGGTTCTTATAATAACCGGTCTAAAAAGTACTTTTAAGACCAGTTATTCTAAGAACCGGTCTTGAAAGTACTTTTAAGACCAGTTATTCTGATAATCGGTCTAAAAAGTGATATTTTTTTAAAAAAAATAAATATGACTTTTTTTTTGTAGTGCTCTGCCTATATCACCCTTTTCACTCTAGACTCTGAACAAAGGGCAATGAGAAACAGAACAAAACAAAGAAAGAATCATCTTTTTATCATATTCACTCAACTTTTCTACCAATCCATATCTCTGAGATAAAGCAACTTATCTTAGATTTATTCAATGTAATGAGTTCAAAATTTATTAGATGCTCATCACTTATTCAGCTAACTTCACTTGACATCAAGAGTATAACACACATACAGTCATTGAGTTCAGTTTATCGCACATCAATAAATAATACAACTGCTTACCATCTAAATCTTCAGCAGCATCTCCACCCTCATTAGTAAAGTTATGAGTTTCAACCTTCAATCAAAAAATAAGCATCATATTGCCCCCATATAATTATATATTCCAATGGCTTCAGCAGAGATTGTGTGCAAAAATATTCTACATAAATACTGAATGACTTACTGTCTTCTTCTTCTTCTTCTTTTTTAAACCAGCAAATGGAGTCTCAGCCCCATCCGAAACTGCAAAAATGAGAATGAACTATGCATATGCACAGTTAGAGATACCTCAAATGATAACATCGGCAACAATAATAAAAATATCTTTTGGTTTAAATTAGATACCAGACAAGTTTTCTGTCTTCTCAGCCAAGTTGTCAACTAAATCATCAGCAGGATCTATAATTGCAACTTTCTTCTTCTTCTTCTTCTTCTTAGTAGGATCAAATGGGGCAATCTGTCACTCAACAAATAAGGCCTCAGAAGGGAGTGCTTTTTGAACTAACTGAAGTATCAAGTAATTGTGGTAACAGATGAATGGGGTTGCCAGAGAGTAGAAACATGAAATATAACAACTTATAGACCATAACAAAAAAAATCCTTGCATAGCTAATCAAACAAAGCATAAAGCAGAACAACGTTGTAAAATCATAAATAATTAAAGAGGGAAAGAAGAATAATAACTTCAGGAACCTCCTCCTTCTTATCATCACTTACAGTATACTAAAACTAAAAAGACGAAAAGATGCTTCCTTCGCAACAACGCAAGGTTGATGTTCTCTTCTTCAACCTTTTCTAAAAATGCTGAGTCTGCAAATTACATTCATGGTACAAGTCTATGTGACCAAGCAAAGCAAGACCCATACTAGAGATAGAAAAGCAACTACAGTGAAAAGTCGCGACGAAGGAGATCAAAGCAAGCAAGGTTGTGGCGGCGACAAACTCATTTAGTGCGAGGATGAGAGCACCGCAGCAACAAACATGAGAATAAGATTGAGCGAAGATGACCGAGCTCACAGAGTAATCACACTAAGAAGAAAGGTTTCAGATTAAGAGAGCGAAAATTAGACGTGACAAAGAGGAGATTCAAAAATTTAGGGTCGATATTTTAGACCGGTTATAAATAAAACCGATCTTAAAAGGGTGAATTTTTTTAAAATTTTTTTTTTATATTTAAAAAAAATCCATATTTTTTTAAAATATCACTTTTTAGACCGGTTATTAGAATAACCGGTCTTAAAAGTACTTTTAAGACCGGTTCTTACTTTTAAGAGCAGTTCTTAGAATAACCGGTCTTAAAAGTACTTTTTAGACCGGTTATTATAAGAACTGGTCTAAAAAGTATGATTTTTAAGACCGGTTATTTTAAAAACTGGTCTTAAAAGTCTTGAAATGTTTGATATTTAAGACCGGTTATTATAAATAACCGGTCTTAAAAGTTTAAAATTTTTTATTTTTTAAATATTTTGATATTTTAATACCGGTTTTATTTATAACCGGTCTAAATAATTTTTTTAAGACCGGTTTTTTTGAGAACCGGTCTTAGAAGTTCTATATAATTACAAAATTGCCACCGGTCAAATTTTTTAGACCTTATACGCTATAACCGGTCTAAATATGACGGTCTAAAAAAAGAATTGGATTCTAACATTCTCCTCCTTGGATTCTAGTGATAATTACATTTTTTTTGTACTAGTGATAATTACATTTTTTTTGTCATTAAAACTTGGATTCTAACGTTCTCCTCCTTTTTTATGATGACAAAACCTTCGTGATGGATTTGAAGACTTAAATAAGTTGAAAATGTTTTGAAAACACTTAAGAGATTTCTAAATGCATTTTCACTGAAGTTAAAGGTTATTTGACACATTTTTGCACTCTGCTTCAAGAACTTCCTGCAAGACTTCCAATGCTACACTCAAGATGAAATAAGTCATAATACCACAAAATCTCATAATGAACTTAATGAAGACATATAAACCATGAATATTGCATTAGATTTTTTTAAAGAGATACCCTGATACATCCAAAGCCTAAACTCATAAAATCATACGCTCAATACACCCAAACTCCCCCTTAAACTAACCATCAGTCTAGACAACTCATACAACCATCACTTATTCTTTCTTCTCCCCTATTTTGTTAGCATCAGAAGGAGGGGGCTGAGGAAAAGAAATGTCAGATGGTTGAGGTGGTGTATATAAAACCATAGTGGTTCAAGTATCAATAGTATCTGGCACAAATAGTGGAGATGATGGCTAAGGAGCAGAGACTACAGGCTGGGATGAAGATGGTTGATTAAAGGTGACGTTGATTGTGGTGGCAATTTTAGGGTCGGTATAAGTGAAGAGGACATGGGCCTATGTCTGAGATAGTGAAACAGTGGTGGTAGATGTTGTCGTAACAGAAAATACAGACGCATTAGTCTGAGGAGTCGGAAGATGGATATGTAAGAAAGTCTCTAAATCACGGATTCTCCTCGACTGCTCTTCTTGAGACTTGAACATCAAGTCAAAGTTGGTGTTTACCTTGTTGACCAACTTTGTGACTTGTGATTCTGTTTTCTCGACCAGTTTCTCATACTCTGCAAACAACTCCCGTTTTAGCCTAGCCATAACTTAATTAATCACATCGGCCACACAGCCCTAGATGGATGCACCTATGATGTAGGTTCTCTCTGAGGTGCAGACTTTGTAATGCCCCGAATTTTGATACTCGAGGCTAGAGAATAAGCCTGAAATTAGTGGATTGCTAAGCCCCGGTTTAGCAAGATCCCAAATTGTGATTAGGGGTTAATGACTACAAAAGTGGACGTGGTTAGTGATTAATGAACCCTTTTAGAGAATATAAAGTGGATTGTAGTCGCTTGTGTTATGAGCAACGCCAAAACCCTGTATTTGAGTTCAATTGTGGATTAACATCCAAATTAACTTAGAATAGAGGGAATAATTGAATGGGGTATTGTGATGGAAATGGTGTCATGTTGTGGTATTTAATCATTGGAATTGATTTAAATTGGATTGGACACATTGGTTGCAAAACTAGAAATGTTGTCCAGTGTGAATTCTGTCTGGGCAGTCTTCTCGTGTGGACGTTTTTAATAGGCAAATGATGTCAGAAAATTATGAAACTTTCCAGTCTTAAAGTTCACATCCAAAGATTCAAAATGGACATATAATTTGTGCCATTTCATGTTGGGAACTAGGAGATATGACTGTCCAAAGTTTGAGGTCGAAAATGGACTCTGTTTTGGGGCAGTGATGACATTTGTGTAATTCTGGAATTTTGTGGTGATTTCTAGTATTGGTAAATATTTTTCCTATGAAGAGGACTTAAATATCTTTCATTTGGCTTTAGAATCACCTCATTTTGAGTTTTCTAGAATTAGTTATGATTTTTCAAAGTTTGGGCAGAAAATCTGCCAGAAAATCCGAAAATGCCAATTTTGGGAATTATGACATCATCAAAAGGCAAGATGACATAAGCATGGAATTAAAACATCTTCTCATCATCTTCAGCTCTCATTTCCGACGTGCTGCACAGCTGAATATGGAGAGAGGAGTTGAGAGAAAAATAGAGAGAAGGAAGGAGAAATCTCGCAAGGTAAGCCGATTTCTCCGGCGATTTAGCTCCTAACGCGTATAACTCTACTCTTAAGCTTCTCTTCTATGTTCTTGAAGGTTGTTGAAGCTCAGATCTTGGTTAGAAAAGTTAGGGTTTTTCAGCCATATTGGGGAAAAGCCATAAGGAGCTTGAGGTAACTTCCAAACTCTTGTATATTGACTATTCTAGCTACTGTGGGCAATTTAATCGGTGAAATTTCGCCGGATTGCCGTTGGTTTTAAAAAATGGAAAATGGGTTTCCCTAGGGGTTATGCTGCCCAAATTGATACTAAATGGTAGTTGTAACCTAATGGAATAGTCAATAAAGTGGTTAGGAGTAGAAAGGAACGTGTTTACAGAGCCGAAACCGAAAAACCCTGATTTTCCCTAGAAAACCCATATATTTCGGTCTGGGCTATAAATGGGTCTTAGAGTTGGATTTTCAATGATTTGATGATTCCATTGAGTTCAGGAGGGAAAATTAGGTGGGGTTACAGTTGGGCACTTTTTCGGAAAAGGCCGAAAAAGCATAATTACGAAAACGCCCCTGAAACCCTTAAAGTGGGGCTGTCAAGGGTAATTTTGTAATTGACATTGAATTTGATAATTCTGAGTCCGGAAATGGATTCCTTGGGCGAAAATATGTTAGAATAGCCCATGTCAAAATTTCAAGAAAAGTACAGCCGGACCGGGTACGGCCGGGCCGGGCCGGGTCCCCAGGGGTATTTTAGTAAATTTTCAATATAGCCTCATATAACCCCCAGAAACACTATGGAAGTGTCTAAATGGTACATTTGACATTGTAGGATCGAGTGTGAAGCCCCGAGTTGCTGGCACGCAAATCGAGGAGAAAAGACTGGAGGTAGGGGACTTACCTTACTTGCATGTATTTGATATCTTTGCTTGTGTAGTGATGTATGTGATTGCTTTACTTGATTGTGTAGAGCATATTTGAATAAATGAAGCTCTGTTTCTGTTTTGCTGTGGCCATAGTTTTGTTACATGAAACATTGAGTATGCAAAAATGTCATTATGGGGCATGCATCTAGATAAAGCTAACATGTCATACACATAGCATCTATCATGCATGCATTATGGTATCTGTTTCCTACTGAGATTCTCTCGAATCTCACCCTCCCTTACCAACAATTTAGACAGGGCAAGTAGCTCGTGGAGGGAGCGGCAGGACTCATTCGAGATGAGATTGTGTAATCCCCATTTGAAGAATTGTAATGGGCAATTGTGCCCTATATATCTTTAGTGAAGGTATGCACCCGAGATTGCCGGGATGATTATGTTGTACACTCTGATATTTATATGAATGTGATTTATCTTCGCGTAGTAATTGTATTCGAAATGTGAACATGAGACCAATTTTATAAATGATTTCAAAAAGTATTCGCGAAAATCCTGTCATGCGATGGGTTAGTAAATGTTATTTGATTATTATTGGTCTCTATTTCATTTTAATCACGTATTTCGGATATAATTACGGAGGGGGGTTACAGACTTGGCCTTGCTTACTGAAGCGTGATCCCCATATAAGTCAATTGAATTCTACCAAATCGTGGGATCTTCACTATCTTATTGCCATGCAAGTACCATATTTTGTTGTACTGAAGCATCAGAGAGACAAGTTAGGGAATGGTGGTAGTTCTGGATGAAGAAAATCAAAATCTCCTCTCACTAAAGATCAATTCTCTAACATTCCTTTGTCGGCTGGCTAGAAAGGATGCTAACAGTAATAGTCCCTTTGGGCAAAATTAGTGTAGTTTTTTTACTTGTTGATGATACTGATGGTGTATATATAGTGAAAGGCACGGTGTGAGTTAGGTATATCAATGGGTTTGAAGTTGAGGGGTCCAACTGGGTCTTCTGGTCTCAATCTCTGGAAGGCTTCAATTGATGAGAGTGTGGGAGGATTAGTAGGTGGTATTATATAGCAGAGTATAGTGTTGATAATGGAGGGGGTAATCATGATGGGTTGGCCTCTAATAGTAGTGGTGATTCCTTCCTCTATCAACTCTCCAGCTTTAGACATTATGTTGTGCACTTTCATATTGCACTAAAAGATTCTTACAACAGTAGGTGAATAAGGCAAGTACACAATCAACCAAGGTTCATAAAATTCTAGAAATGGTTGAAAATTAAGGCCACAGTGTGTGTCTAGATATTCCAGGTCTACAAAACTATAAGATAGAAGCTATGATAAGAAAACTCATAATTGTATACCTTCTGATAGAATGGCTTCAGTTCCTAAGTGTTAAAGCCTTATAGAGTGACTATATCCTGATCTTCTTCCTTCAAAGCTTGAGAAGTGGATGGTACTCCCAAGTATGAACCAACATGACTGGACTGTCCAACATGATTAGATGCTGAAGCACTGGTTTTGGAGCCAATCTTGCCGACCAAGGTATCCAACCTCGACTGTCCCATTACTTGCCAGAGTTGTTGGTTGAAAGAATTATTAGAGGAAGATTCTTGTGGAACATTTTTAGACTCCTTCTTTCCTTTTCCTTCCACTTCCTTAGATTTCGACCGAGTCACGATTGGTTCTTTGAAAGCTACCCCCTTTGTCTTCTTCGGAGGAGGTTGTACATTCTTTGCTACTTTTGGTTTAGGATGGTTTTTCTTTGTCGGGGTTGCCTTCTTCTTGGTTGCCTTTGGTTTTGGAGAAGGTATTGGAGTAGGAGAGGGTGTAGGTGTCGGAGTTGGAGTTGGAGTCAATGTCACCGTCAGCGTCGCTGACTCACTGGTGTAGGAACCAGAAGGTGGTAAAGAGGGAGTCCCTTAAGTCACTTAGGGAACCTTAATGCACACCATTGTCACTAATCAGAAAGGATTTAAAGTCAGAAACGATTGAGATGAGTTTTTGAGTGATTTTTGGTTAGGGCTCAAATAATGGATTTATTGGTGATAATTGGACATTTTAGAGATGACTGAAGAGATGCAATGGATGATTGATGAGTTTGGAGGTATTGAATCGGTGGGTAACGGTTGAAGGTGAAGCAGTAGGACTATTGAGTGAGGGAACACTTTCGAGTGAGAAGATCAAGTGTGTCATTTGAGCTATCGCGTAACTGATATAAGGCCCAACACTTGAGTGAGAGTCCTACGTACTCAAGAGTTCATACTTATACACTCAAGTGAGCCATTTTTACACTCGAGTGCTGTAGTGAAAATTTCAAAAAGTTTGCCGATACGTACCTGGTTTTGATTTTACCTTGTGTATACTTGTTATAATCCTCATCTTTGTACTCAAGTCCTCCAAGATCACTTCAGTAAGTCATGCTTTGAAGACAATTTCTGCATTTGTACCTGTGGTATTTGAGTGTTCTTGCTGTACTTTTAGGTGAGTTCTTCATACACTCGAGTATGACCACTTCTCACTCGAGTGTGTGTCAGCACTCTTGAAAGACTCGAGTGTGCCCCAAGAGTTTACACACACTCTATTAATCTCTGTTCTGTAATCCAGAATTAGAGCATATGAATCAAATATGCAGTCGAGTGTTAACATGCCTTGCACTCGAGTGTTCACTTCTACAATTGAGTGACATGCTTTTTTTCAAAACATTCCTGCAAAACAACCTTCTATATACTCTAATGCTTAAGTTAGTATGGTTATCATCAAAACATATATTAAACATAATAATTAACAAAAAAATTTATAACTCATTGGGATTAACCATTCCCAATTCTCTATATATGTATAAACATTGATCTTTAGTTATCGGCGAGTTGAAGATTTGTAGGAATGAATTCTACTTTGATACCCTTCATTTGAACATGATCTCAAATAAAGTGATGACGGATATCTATATGCTTGGTCCTTGAATATTGTACAAGATTCTTGCCAAGCTAATAGTGCTGGTGTTGTTGCAGTAGATTGGTATCTCCTTCAAGTGTATTCCCTAGTCCTGAAGTTCTTACTTCAACTATAGTACTTGAGAACAACAACTTGTTGTAGCTATATATTCAGTGGAAGATAATGAAACTGTGTTCTACTTCTTGCTAAACCATGATACCAGAGAATCTCCAAGAAATTGACATTGTCTACTGGTTCTCTTTCTGTCAGTTTTGTATCCTCCATGATCTGAGACTGAATAGGCCATCAAATATTCGTTTTCTCCTTTCAGATACCATAGGCCTAATTCTGTAGTGTCTCCTAGGTACTTGAAGATTCTCTTCACAGTTTCTGCATGTAATACCTTAGAAGCAGACTGATACCTTACACACATCCAAACACTAAATTGTATATCTAGCCTACTTGCTGTTAGATAGAGTAATGAACCAATCATTCCTCTATATTTAATAATGTTGAAGTTAGGGCCTTTCACATAAGCATCATTAGTGTGGTAGAGCTCATTGGAGTGTAAGCTCCATTGGCATTTTCCATTCCGTACTTCTTTAGTAATTTCTTTAAATATTTGGTTTGAGATATAAATATTATATTCCTCCGTTGCTTAATTTGAAGTCCTAGAAAGAAGTTAACTCTCCCATCATAAACATTTCAAATTCTCCCTACATAAGCTTAGAAAATTCTTGATAGAGAGATTCGTTAGTAGCACTAAAGATTATATCATCAACATATATTTGAACTATTAAAAGATCATTTTTGTTATGTTTGATAAAAAGTATCGTATCCACTTTTCCTCTGACAAAGTTTTGATCAAGAAGAAACTTGCTTAGTCTTTCGTACCAAGCTCTCGGTGCTTGTTTTAAACCATATAAAGCTTTCTTGAGTTTGAAAACATGATCATGCTTTGTGTCATCTGCAAAATCGGGAGGTTGTTCTACATACACTTCCTCCATGATATAACCATTTAGAAATACACTTTTGACATCCATTTGATAAAGTTAAAAACCTTTAATGCATGCAAAGGCTAAGAGTACTCGTATGGCTTCGAACCTTGCCACTGGAGCATATATTTCTTCATAATTAATACCTTTTTCATGATTATAGCCTTTGGCAACTAACCTTATCTTGTTTCACACAATGATTGCTGATTCATCAAGTTTGTTTTTGAATACCCATTTGGTTCCTATGACGGAGTGATCTTTTAGTTGAGGTACCAAATCCCAAACTTGATTTCCTTAGAATTGATTTAACTCTTCTTGCATAGCAATCACCCAATCATTGTTAGAAAGTGCTTCTTTGTACTAAAAGGTTCAATCTCATATATAAATGTAGAAAATGTTACTTCATTATGAATTTTATTTCTGGTTTTGACACCTTCATGAACATTTCCAATTACTTGACCAATTGGATCATCTTTCATGTGTCTCGATGCTTTTGGTTGAGCATGATCCACGACACCTTCTTCATTTTGAAAATCATCTGTCTCAAAATCATTTTGATTTGAAATAGTTTTGGTTTTCTTTATTAAATCCATTTCTTCTTTATCAAAAGACTTTGTCTGAGAATCAAGTTCATCAAACACAACATGAATAGTTTCTTCAACAGTGCATGTTCTTAAAATATCTGAGATATGTCTTACTGCCCTTTTTCTTCTTTCCTCTGTTTTTATCTTGACCAGAATTATATCTAATTCCATATTTATCAAAAGAAACTCTTTGAGATTTTAAAATTACTTTAAGAGTTTTACTTCCTTAAGTAAATCTTTCTGACATTTTCATTAAATCTATTAATTTCTTGTCTTTCTCTTCACAAAATACGCATGATGAACATGATATGACAGTACTTTCTAATTCTTTTACTTTCTTCTTATGACTAACCATTTCTTTAACTACCTTGATGAATTCAGTATGCAATGCATTATATTCAGATAATAATTCATCATAAGTAGGTTCAGAATCACTTACCTCAGAGTCTGATTCTTCTTCTTTGGCTACCAAGCATATATTTGCAACCTCTTCCTCATCGTTTTCTTTATCCGACGAGCTATCAACCCATATAGATGATATGTATGCTTTCTTTTTCTGCTTCTTTTTGTCTTTATTTTTGAAGCATTCAGACTTGATATGTCCAGGCTTTCCACATTCGTAGCATACTATTTGTTGCTCCTTCTTTTCTTTCTTGCTTGGTCCACCATGGTAATTCTTGAAGTTCTTTTAGCCTCTTCTATAGAACTTCTTGAATTTTCTCACAATCATTCCCATATCATCATCATCAGAAACATCTTCATTTTCTAAATAATCAACTTCCTTGATGACTTTGAGAGCGACTCTTCTTTTCTTTTTATCATCGAACTCTTCTAGTTCCTTCTTGAATTTCAGCTTTCCTTCAAACTCAAAAAGACTACCAAAGAGACCAGCTACGGATCTCATTGATTCACCTTTGGCTTCTTCGATAGCTGTCACTTTTGCTTCCCATTCTTTTGTAAGAATATTAAGAATCTTCCTGACTTAAGACTTTTGATCAAAGGTTTTTCCAAGTGCTAATAGCTAATTAACAAGATGGGTATATCTGAGTTCGAATTCAGAGATCCTTTCTCTAGGTTTCATCGGAAACATATCATACTCTATAACTAGAGTGTTGATTATATTTTCTTTGATTCCAGATATACCTTCGTGGGTGATTTCAAGTACATCCCACATGTCTTTGGTTGTCGGTAGTGTACAAATTCCGAAATACTCCTTCTGGCCTAGGGCACTCTGTATCAATAAAATAGCTTTACTTAGAATTTTCTCAACTGCTTCCCTCGTAAGGATATCTACCCTCTCAAGGTCCCTATACCTTGAGATTAAATTAAAATATGATTTAAAAGTGTATACAGACTCTCTCAAAGAGTGGATATGATACTGCAATACAATATAAATATAGAGAAAAATATGAATAACAGACTCATGTAAATTGGCTTATGTATGCTTTTGTTCTGTGTTTTTTTTATTGGATAGTCTCTGAAGCTATGTATTTATAATCAGTTGGTTTAGTCCATTGTGTGATAGCCGTTGTGGAGTGGAGCATAACATTATGGAGCAACATGCGTTCGTTTGAAATCTCCAGACAAGATATCGTGGTAGATCAGTAACGTGCGTGCATAGCTGGTCGTCACTTGGCATAATGATTATGTTCGTTGTATTTGACTTTCTGTATATGCATCTCTTATCCAATCATTCAAACTCTTGTTTCACACTTGAAATATATGTTAAATAATGTTTAATAATAATAACAAGTGAAAACATAATGAATGAATAACATTGAATTAAGTTTAGATTGATTGCTGTGTGAGTCTATCTCATTTTGGTTTCTGTCAAGTCTCACTCGAGTGCATCCCATATTTTCACACCTAGCACTCACATGACTTTCGTGTTTGGATAGAAAGTGTTGTGTAATTTTGGTCCATCACTCGAGTGCATCATCCTTCTTTCACTTTTGCCTTAGCTTTTAAGTAGCACTTCCTTGAGAATTAACAAGAGTGAGTTTTCTTACTTGTAAGTATACTAACCTCTCAATCGAGCGCAACATGTCTCACTCAAGTAAATGTGTATTTTGTACTATTGACTTAAGCCTCTAGTCAACACTTGTAGTATTTTCTTCAAGAGTGTGATTTCTCACTTACAAGTGTGATTGATCCTCACTCGAGTGCAGATGTCTCACTCAAGTGCATTACTATATTTCAACTTCAAACTTCACGTCTGGACAGCCCTTGCACCAAGTTTTGCAAGAGTAAGCTTTTGCATGTATGAGTGTTAAGGTGTTCACTCGAGTGCATGGTTCCTCACTCGAGTACATCAATATCTTTTAGCTTCTGGCTTATCTTTTTGCTTAGCACTTACACTAGTATTTGAGGAAGCGAGCTTTCTCACTCATGGGTGTTGGGTCCTCACTCGAGTGCACCTGAATATATTCTCTTCTGGTGTTCTTTATAATCAACACTTCCTTCACTTTTTCTGTGAGTGTACCTTGTACTTTCAAGTGTTATGGCACCTCACTCGAGTACAGTAGAGCTCACTCGAGTGCACTTCATGTTCTCAGGTTCTTGCTTACTCTCGGACAAACACTTCATGCGCTTTACTCGCAGAACTCGAGTAAGCTTGTAGCTCTCACTCGAGTGTTGAGTCAGTGCTCGAGTGCAACAGTCATTTTCTGTCTCTAACTTGTCTTTCTGTTAAGTACTTCCAAGAATGTGCCTTCATGCTCGAGTGCAAACCTAGTCATCACTCAAGTACAATTCCTGTCACTTAAGTGTTGCTGAAATATTCTACTAGCCAGCTGTTACTGTAAAACACTTTCAGAGCAACACTTTCTAGACACGAGTGTAAAACTGGTTCTCACTCGAGTGCATCAATCAATTTCTCAACAACTTTATCTTACCTTTGTGAAATGCATTTGATAACAAATTTGGATCAATGTTTACACTTTCAAACCATGATTTACTTATCAAAAACACATAATCACATTTTATTATCATCAAAACTTGGATTCTAACAGTATGAATACGTGAATTTGAATTCAGTTATAATCGGGATTATTGAAATTAAGAAAAAGGACCAGAATAAGAACTAACTCTGATATATAAATCTAGTAAGAATAATGGCTAACGAATCGTAAAGAAGTAATTAACCCCTAAGTAGTTAAAGAATGACGCTTCCGTGTACGTAATAAATGGGTATGTAAGATGGGTGTTACATTAGTTGGTATTAGAGCAAAGATTTTGGCGTTTGTCTAGAATATGACCCATATTATAGTGGAACTCTATGGTTAACCGTGCTCAAGCAAGAGTAATCTCGGGATGGATGACCCCCCAGAAGTTATGTTTATAGGGTTATAGAGACTTGAGGAATAGTGATTGTCTTAAGATTTCTCCATAACTACGTATCATCTTAGTTAGATGAACTATATTTAAAGGCATATAAAATGAGAATTTAAACCTAAGGATTAAGGTTGAATCTTTAGTGAAGCTTGACGTTAATACTTGAATATTGTAAAGGATATAATTAAAGCTATAAATCATTATGATTTTTAGCTTGCATATTGGGTATGATTGGGGACTCAATTAACATTGAGGTTATAGATCTAGTATGACCAAGAATCTATTTTGAGCCTTATATTCTTAAGAACACTGCAATGGCTCAGAATTTTTTAAGGCATAGAATACAGTTAAGGATGCTCAATTGATGACTGGGCATGACCTTAAGGTTAAGAAGCAATGAAAGAATGTTACATATTGCTTCTTTATCTAAAATGATGTTTTAGTAATATGAACAATGACTCGAGGTGATTCGAGGTATTAAGAGAATGATTTAAAGAATATGTTAGAATTTAGAAGCCTCTGTAAGACAAATTGAATTTGAGGTAAAAGAATGTGATAAATGCCTGACCATATACCCTAGTGAATTATAACCTAAGAATCAAACGATAGTTGAATTGATTACCTAGGTAATTGAATTGAATGAATTGAGATTTCTAGAGGTTGCTAGTTGCTAATCTAGTATAGGGAAAGATCTTGATCATAGAATATTCCCTTAGAAAGAATGAATGAAAGTTTGTTCCCTGATAGAACAAAATGATAGAAAGAATGAATAAGGAAATAGTTCTATGAAAAACTAAGAGAAAGAAGAATCTACCTGCTATTCCACTAACTTGAGCCTATATCAGGAGTCGATTGGTGGACAGCAAACAATGTATTAAAAGGTATAAGTAGAATATTCCCAGTTAGGGAAATCAAATTTGCAATATTCCTAGAGCAGGACCGATATTAAAAATTCCATACAGAATGACCCCAGATGAGCTGGCAGAATCACAAAAGCATATCACAGAACTGCTAAAGAAAGAAAGCCTTGGGTTCTCTAACTCCAACAGTTAGTTTTAGGGTGTGGTTCTCCTAAGGACTTATATTTTTACAATGGTACATTATGATGAGATAGAAAGGTTATACGACCCAGTGAATCGCCATAGGGTGCTCCGGTGCTATTACGGAAAAGAAGACAAAAAAGAGAGTTAAGAAAGAACAGGCTCGACAGTAACAGTCAAGTGAACTTTTGCTCTCGTATCTCATGTAATGGTTCTGTATGTATGTTTTTACCATCAAGTATATTCCTTTCAAGAATGTATGGTAGGCAGTAAGACCCGACATGCTATGGCATGGGGTGATACCCCGGGTACTCAGACCTGATAAGCATTCAGTATATAACTGTAGTATAGAATAAGAGCTGGTTTAGTAAAATTTCTACATGACCATGGGCTCTTACCCAAACATGGTCTTGTACTACGGTAGAGGTTACACCGGATAGAGTTTGTCCTAGGCTGAGATGCGATGTGTAAAATCAATATTTGATAATGAGAATTCCCTATCTTATGGTAAGGGACAGTTGTCCTTAAATTTACCCAACTTTATGCTATCTGCATATCTAGTATTGGTGCTTATATGCATATCGTGAATTTTGAATACCCAAAGCTAGGAGTAAGGACTGGTGTGTCCTATGAATGCTAAACTTGATCAGTTAAGTCTTGTGAATGAATGTGAATGCTTGAGAATGGATGGTTTGTTTTTGCATGCTTCGTGAACATTACATAAGGGTTTGATTGGTTTGAGTAGAAAGGGTTAGAGCTTGGAATGTATACGGAATGAATGACATTCTAGAACAATTGTCTGGTTCCTAAGTATCTGTGAAAATTGAATTTTGAACTAACCAATGCACCTGCTATTTTTATGAATTGTATGAATTGAATTATGAACAGAATTTTTCAAGAATTGAATTTTTGAACAAAATTTTTGACCAGTTTGTAGTGGTCATTTTTGAACTATGTTGTCTCAAAAGAAGGGATCCTAAGAGGAACCTAGAATAGTGGGCGCGGTATAAAACCGAAAGAGGTCGTAAATTATTGTAGAATTACTCAGTTTGTTAGGTCTTGCCAGATTAACTTAGAATTTTTCTTGAATCGCTTTGCCATTAATAAAAGCTCATTTGAAAGAACGAATTGAAAGAAAGAATTGAAAAAAATGAATTATAGAAAAAACTTCTTAAGTAGGATGATATCTGAGAGGATTTCATAGAGCTGTAAGAGAGGTTGAAACTCACACCAGTATTGAATATTATCAATCCTATCATGCGACCCATGTGTGGTCTGTAAAGAATACAAACCATGTGGTCAGTAGAAATTGCGACCCCATGAGGTTTGTAGTGAAGCGACCAGTATGGTCTGTAATAGAATGAGAAAGAAAGAAAGGATTGGGATATGTCTTAGTGAAGCAAGATGGAATGGTGACGTGTGCCTCTCAATAGTTGAAACCTCATTAGATGAATTACCCTACTCATGAATTTAAGCAAGCCGCGATCAAGTGTTCTTTGAAAATTTAATAGCACTACTTTGTATGGTGCAATTGTGAAAATGTACTGTGACCACAGAAAATTTGAATATTTGAAAAATCAGAAAAGTAGAATATGAGACAACGTAGATGAAAAGAAAAGCAATGACGCGATTGTTATCACTAATGCTTTGAATTGAAAAGCAGTGCAGTTAGTGGTCATGATGATACAGGAACATAAATTGATAGAAGGGCTTAAAAATCTAAACTTGTAAAGTCATATAGTACTTGCTAGACAGTGCTAAACAGGAGAAAAAGAAGTCTAAGAACTTGAATTGAAGAAGCTAGGATGTAGGATGGACAGGCAAGGTCTTTAAAATATAATAGAAATAGAAATAGAATTGAATGAGAAAACCTCTAAAATTTGAGGTATTGAGAATTTGGAATGTCGTCTAGAATTTGAGATAATCTCTAGATTTGAAGTGTCGATAGACCTCTAGAATTTGAGCTGTCAAAAGAGAGCACAAGTAAAGAAATGAAACCCTCACTACAATGGTCCTTTTGAAGTATTATTAAGAATCAGACTAATAGCAAATTTTGAGGATGAAATTTATTGCACAGGGGGAGAATTATAATATCCTGAATTTTAGGCCTAGCAATGATGACTCATTATGGTACAACTTTTGTGTTGGCTAAGCAAGAGGATGACAAGTGTCCCTTAATCATTACAAAGGACAATGACACTTTTGTGTTGGAAGAGTAAGGAGGTGACAAGTGTCCCTCATCATTACACTCACCTTTATGCCTTTTGTGTTGGCATTCTCGAAGAACGCCACCTAGTACCTGAGTGAGGGAAATCCGTCGGTCCCCGGTTCAGTCGTTCACTTGACTTCCCGAACACCAAACCCAGGAGTCCGGGGAAATTGTCAGGCCTTTCCTTTCCCCTGACAAAAGTGATGCCACCTAGGAGAAAGGAAAGAGAATGATTATATTTTGCCACATGTCATATTCCTTGACATTCCTCGGGCAAGTAGGGTGAATTTTGCGGTAGTTAAGTTGACTAAGTTGGAGGAAAGGGGCACCGCGCCCTGGGATATTTTAGCACATGACAAATCTTTAAATGACATCAACTCTCTCTCTCCACTCTATCAATTTCGTGTAGCCCCTCAAAATAGGGAGGAAAATAAGAAAATCAAGAAAAAAAATGGAAGAAGAGAGAGAGAGAGAGAGAGAGCATAAATAATGTTTGTTCTTAAGTTCAACCTCAAAAATCACTATCGAATCTTTCTCCTGAAATACCCTTCTATAACCTTCTTCTACTCATCCTAAGCTTCATTTCTACTATTTCAGATTTTCATTTGGAGGTGTTTGATGCTGTCTAGCTTGCCGGAGTATTGCCGGAACTTCGAACCAATTATGGAAACGCGTAGAGGTAAGCGTAGGCTTCATTTTGAACCGATTGGTTTGTTGTTTGGATGAGTTTTCATAAGGGTGGGGTACTGTTCAAATTTCATCCAAGGGTATTTTTTAAGGTTTAATCATATGTATATGGTTAAATGATTATTTAAGAAGTTGTGTTCAAGTCTGCCTGAATTCATTTTCTGGAGGCAGAGAATTTGCAACGTGTTTTTGTTTGAACAAACCGGGTCCAAATGCTATGAAAATTTACAAGATTAAATTACACATCATGGGCTTTAATTTGATAGGTATTATTAACCATTTAGACTAGTAGATTGAAAGTTATGATTTTTCAAAATTTGACCTTTATTTTGGAATGAAATTTTTGACAGTCTGAGTTTGACGAATTTTTGGGAAATATGTGGCTGTAGATGCTTTGTGATATTTTTCCCTTAAAGAGCTTTAATTAGCCACTGGAACCAACCCATTTAGATTTTTTTTTAGAATTAATTATAAATTTTCAAAGTTTTGTCTGGAAAACTAGCAAAATTCTTGGCCAGTGATCAATTAAGTGAGATACTGTATTGATTTTCATCCAAAGTGTAATGGCTATATTTTTTTCCTGAAACTAGACTGATTATTGGTCACATAGCCTTTGAAATCATCACAATTGGACATTTGTACAGTTAGTTATGAATTTTCAAAGATTATTGAAAATTCTTGCAGATTTTGGTAATTAGACGAGAATAAGAAAGTAAGAGTAATTGGTAATTAATTGAACTTCAATGGTTAAGTAAAGCCCATAATTTGAATTCAGTTCTAATCAGGATCACTGAAATTAAGAAAAAGGACCAGAATAAGAACTAACTCTGATATATAAATTTGGTAAGAATAACTGCTAACGAATCGTGAAGAACTAATTAACCCCTAAGTAATTAAAGAATAACGCTTCTGTGTACGTAATAAAGGGGTATGTAAGACAGGTGTTACATTAGTCACGATGCAGGTGGTTTAGGGTGCAACTTATCCCTCAAGTCAAGTGTTTGAGTCCCTGGGGAGGCGAAAGAAATCCCTAAACTTACAGGGTCCTTATATGGCCTACCTGGAAGTGTGGAGGGGGGGACAGTACCTTACAAAAAAAGGTGATGTTTTATGTAATACCTACCCCCTTTCATCCGACCACACATGGACCCGTAATAGGGTGGCGGCCACCTTGAAGGGCTGTTATGTTAGCAGGTACTATCCCCTCCTCTAGGGGTTTTATTCCAACCCCAAAGGACGGAATACGCTTCCCCCAAGGACTCGAGGCCATGACCTAAGGATAAGTCATGCCTTAAGATCTCCTTGGTAAATGGTTACCAATTTCAATCATCATCCTTTTCAAACATTAAATTATGACTGAAATATTCCATAAGCTTGTTATTCAAACTGGAGAGATCAATCTTTTGAAGGGCATTATTATTCTTATAAATACCATCTGGTACAAGAGAAATTATGCTTTATATCATGGAGTACATATCATCCTTACCAAGTGATCAAGGAAAGATTTCATTTGCAATGCTTCACTCTCGTAATCATATAGAAGACAGAAGTAAGCCTTTGATCAAAATCCTTCTAATAAATGTAGATGAATTCCACTATGAAGATTGAATAATCTTTCTACATAAAATTAAGGATAGAAGGAAAGCCAGAGGATATTATACACATATATGCTCGACAAGATCAATTTTGCATCAATTCATCTGTAGGAAGCATTGTCCAAATGATCCATATGGTTTTAGTACAAATGCATTTGAACCTCTCAATTCTATGGATTCAAAGATAGAATGCATTTTTAGATGGACAACTACAGATTGAAGATTTGGTGCTTAGGGAAAGCTTTTATCTCTACAACAACAGTTCAATCAGACAGTGTCAAACTCTTACCTTATTTTCCATATTTTCAAAATGCTTAAGCGCAGTTCGATAAGCATCACAGGAATAGTGTAAATATACTGACATTTTGTTACATGGTTCTTGATTACATCATAGGTTTTCCCCCGTAAGGTTTGATAAAATTTACAATTTTACACAAAATATCCAAAATAGCGACTACATATAACCACCTATCCTCGCCTTGAGATCCATGCCCATCAGTTCCCCTTGTCTATAACATTGCCTTTGGATCAGCTAGTTCCCACTAGCACATTTTGTTTATGAAAAAGAATGAGATTCCAAGGAATCCCAGTAGTAACATACTATCGTTCATATAAAATACAGAAAGTAGATATGATATACACCATGTATGCACAAATTAATGAACAATATAAACGCATGTATAGTATACATGAGATAAGGCATCACCACCACTACCCGAGTACCTTGGTTGGATTGTTACTCCACAACCAGGTAGAGTGTACTTCTCGCACTCGCTGCCCTTCTAGGAAGTACATGTGAGTCAAGATTCTTTTGGGGCAAAACTCCATCAAGTAGTGACAGAACGTATATAAGGTAAGCATCGTCTGGGACCCAAATATTGTTTTTTTGATATGTTGCGCACAATGAAATCCCTTCAAAGCCCTTGTTTTAATTTGTATTTTTGTATGTTGTAGATAAAATGGCTTCTGATCTGGACAAAAATGGCGTAACCAAAGAGCAGGAAAATACCGAAGAGACCCTAGAATAGAGGCATGCGAGGTTACCGGATAAGGTAAGCAAAATTTGTGTTTTGGTGAGAAAATGTTAGGAACACAATAAGAGTTGTTTGCAAGGGGGTCATAGCAGTATTGTTGACAACGTTAAAGCTTATGGAGTGCATGGGAATAATGAAAATGATGGAGGAGGAGGGCAAAATGAAAATGAATGGGGAATAGGTGCACATGAAAATGATAGGGGAGATGGATGAAAATGAAAATGAAATAGGAATACGGCAAAATGAAAATGGCATAGGTGAAACTAAAAATGTACAAGATGTAATTGAGGACATTATTGAAGGGCTAAATGTGTTTGATGACATATATGTAGATAATATAGATGATGTTGATGAAAATGACAGGGGAGTGGATGCAAATGAAAATGAAATAGGAATACAACAAAATGAAAATGACATAGGTGAAACTAAAAATGTACAAGATGTAATTGAAGACATTGAATGACTAAATGTGTTTGATGACATAGATGCAGATGACGTTGATGGAATTGAGTGTATTGGTGTTGAATGTATTGATTTAATTTGTGTCCCTGAATGTCACAGTGATAAAGGCAGAGTTGATATTGGTGATGATAATTGGGGAGCAAATTGTCTAGGGAGTCTGAGAAATTTAATGACAATAAGGATAAGGATAAGAGTAAAATTAGGGAGGAAGAGGATGATAGTAGTGAAGATCAAAGCTATGTGGCAAATAATGTGAGCTTGGATATAGAAGAGAGTATTGATTATGATGTTAAAGTATGTGCTAGCAGAGAAGAAAGTGACCATAAGGAGGATGATTTGGTACCACAAAATGATAATGTTCCTCATGAAGAGGTGAATCATGTTGGTGAAGGATCAGGTAACAAGTCATTCTTAATGTTTGGCATGACATTTGTGGATAAAGATGAGCCAAAGAGGACTTTGGATAGGTATGATATAGAGAAGGGTGTTAACCTAATAGTTGTAAGAAGTACAAGAGAGTATTGAGAGTGGTATGTGATGAAGGTTGCCCATTTCTCTTATATGCCTCTAGGGATAAATCACATATAGGGTTGCAAATAAAGACTTTATGGGATGAGCTTAGTTGTGTTAGGGTGTATAATAATAGAAGAGCATCTGTTAAGTGGTTGGCTAATTACTTTAAGGAGAAGGCACAAGAGTCGCCCAAGTTCAAGATTGGTGAGATGAAGGAGGAAATTGAGAGAGAATTTAAGGGGCATGTAAGTTCACAAAAGTGCAAAAGGGCCAAATAATACAAGAAATGGAAGGGAGCTTCAAAGATGAGTTCACTAAGTTAGAGGCGTATGGTAATGAAATTAAAATTGCAACCTACGTTCATATGTTTGTGTTAAAATGAGCAATGACGTGTTGGAGAATAGGATATGAGTTTTTAGAAGGAAGTATCCTCGTTTTAATGCTTCAAAGGTAATTGAAATCTATACTTTTATATTGTCTATGGTTTATTACATTTATTGTATAATAATTGAGTTTATGTCAAGCAAGGTAGGTGGAGACAAGTCTGCAGGCCTATTATTGGTGTAGATGGCACATATTTGAAAGGGGGAGCTAAAGGAATTTCGCTCATTGTAGTAGGTATAGATGCAAATGACTTGCTCTACCCACTGGCTTTTAGTTTGACCCAAAAAGAGAATAGGTTGCATTGGATTTGGTTCCTTCAATAGATGCAACACTCCCTATACTTGGATGAAGTTAACACTATTTATCTTAATGTCATATATGCATAAGGTAAAAAACATGCTATATGGATTGGGAGTTTTGTTACTTACTTTAAATATGCTTTGTTACTGACTTAAATGAGTTTTGAAAATGTTGCTTTTTCTATGGTAAGGGTTTATGTTAGCCAGTTTATGATGTGCTCCCACATGCCGAGCATCTACTTTATGCAAGGCACATTTATGACAATTGGAGCAAACAATGAAGAGGTAATGATTTGAAGAAGAAGTTCTTCTCTTGTACATGGAGTACATTCAAAGAACAATTCAAAGATAACTTGAAAGCTCTTAAAGGATTGAGTAAAGAGATAGCTAGATTAGCAACATCCTACTATATGAAAGCATCAATAAGGGCTTATTTCTCAAATAGAAGCAAGTCATGGATGGTAGATAACAATATTAGTGAGTCTTTAAATATGTGGATTGATGAGTATAGCTTTCTTCCTATAATAAAGATGTTTGATGGAATAAGACTTAAGATGATAGGTGAATAGGCAGACAATAAGAACAATGTGAAGAGTTGGAAGAGTGATTACTCACCTTAGTGTATAGAGGTTTTTGAGGTAAATAGGTATCAAGCTGTGAACTGCAGAGTTTTCTTTAATGTGGGATATAAGGTAATTGAGGGACAAGATAGACATACGGTACATCTAAACAACTACATGAGTACTTGCATGGAATGTGATTTAACAATAATCCCATGCCAACATGCTATGTGTGCCATGTACCATGCTAAAATTAATCCAATAACCCAAATATCCCATTACTATCACAAAGAAACATACCTTGCTAGCTATAGGATAAAATGACAGCCAGTTAGGAGTAAATAGTTTTGGGACACTAAAAATTTTCTCCTTCTACTGCCTCCCCCAATAGCAATGTTACCAGGAAGACTACCAACTAAACGAGTGAGAACACAAGAAGCACAGACACTACAAAATAAACATGATTTAGTAGCGGTTAAAAATGGATATTAGTAGCGGTTTTAACTGCTATAAACAATATTGGTAGTGGTTAATAAAACCGCTACTAAATCATATGTTGCAAGCGGTTTTGTAGCGGTTATCTAAAACCGCTACTCAAGGAAAATAACCGCTACTTCCTTTGTAGCGGTTAAACCAAACCGCTACAACATCCCCAGAAGCTGCAATTTTTTTCAGAGATATTTGTAGCAGCTATATAACCGCTACAAATATAAAAAATTGAAATTTTCATAGCGGGAAAAGAAAATAAAATTTTTTTCTATTTTGTAGCGGTTAATAAACCGCTACTAATTTGAAATTTTTATGAAATTAGTAGTGGTTATAGAACCGCTATTAATTTCATGAAAATTCAAAAAACGCGCCAAAAAATTAATTTCGGTTTAAAAGGCGCGTTAATTAATAGCGGTTTAATAACCTCTACAAGAATAAAGAAAATTAAAAAATATATGATCATTTGTTTCTGTTTTTTTAATATTAAATTAAATAGTTTATTTTTTTAGTGGTTTATCTAACTTAATTAGCTTATTATTCAATAGTTTAAATCATTTATAAATTAAAAGGAATAATTTAATTTAGTTGGATAAGTATAAAAATTGTATTGATAATATTATTAAGGATACGTAGGTAATAAGGAACTATTATGTTGTTTACTACAATGTAATTGCGTATAAAGTTGGCAAAAAAAAATTGTGTATGAAAAATAGATGAAAATGAGATAAAGCTCTAAAATATCTGGAAAAAAAATGGTGAGAATAAATTTTATGCGATGGAAAGAAGTATTGAAAAAAAAAAATAAAAAAATTGTTACCATATTTGATCGTATTGTTCAGCTCCTCAACTCATACAAAAAAAATTTGTAAATGAGAGAAAATAAAAGAAGGGTAAGGTGAAAAGAAATGGGAGAGTGTTTGAAATGAGTTGTGGTAAGGGTATTTATAGGGATCCACGTACCATTTTGTAGCGGTTAATGTATCCATTTAGTAGCGGTTGATGTATCCATTTTGTAGCAGTTTTTAGTTAGTAGCGGTTATTTTTATTTTTGTAGCGGTTATTTTTCATTTTTGTAGCTGTTTAAGAACCGCTACAAATATTATTTTATTTTTTTTAAAAAAAATTCAGTTTTTTTTAAAGACAAAAACATAATTTGAATTTGATCACTCATCCTCGTTATCCCTACAGAAATTATGTAGAAAAATTATTGTTAGAGATGTATTATTAAATTTAAAAAATTTAATTTAAATGATGTGGACTTAAAAAAACTCACCACAGTAGAGGTAAATTGTCATCGCCTTCAGGGAAGTAGTTTTCAAAATCAGCTGGCTGAAATGGCTCACTCTCGTAGGCGATGTTATCGCCTTCACCCATGTCGTAAAGGTCTCGTGGCTTTAAATGAACAACCATGTGCCTCTCGTCCTCGACATAATAAACCTGATGTTCCTCTGAAGCAAGAATATACGGCTCATCATCTTGAGAAATACCAGTATAAATTGGCCATGAGAAATTGATTGATCTGATCCTTAAGTCGTTAGTTGTCAATCCCCAAGAAGTAGTGGTATTTGCCCACATACACTTTAACAGCGTCACGGTGAAACGGCGTTGATAATTAAGTTCGACCACATCAATAAGCTTGCCATAGTAAGAGACGCCTCCGAACTGCATGTTGGCGTCACTGCTGCTCGCATAACTCCTTATGCCAAATGTACGATAAACACCCAAATTCTGAGTTTGCAATCCTTGATCCCGTGAAACTGTGCAAAACTTAAAACAATTGACATTGTATGCTGTAAACCTTTTTGCATGATCAAGAGGGCCGATTGCGAGAGCTCTGAAATCTGGTGAGTGTGGGTTGTGGTCATTTAGTATTCTACGAGCAAACCAACACGAGAATTCTCTGTGGACCCTTTTGTCAACTTCCGAGGATGTATGTGTACGGATCCTGAGTTGACGCTTAACATGACTTTTGAATTCCCTGCAATTAATAATGGAAAGGCGATAGTGAAATGAAAGTGAAAGATGTTACGAAAGATATAGAATAACATGTGAGTGTACAATTCTTACTGTATGAAAGGTTCAACTTGAGTGCAATTAATCAAGACATGTTTATGTGCTTGCAACTTCTCAGTTGCCGTTAGTTTGAAGTTCTCAGTTCCTCCAACTGGTTTACCAACACGAGGGATAAATTCTCCTGATGTTGGTGCAGGTTCAGGACAATCGTCAACACGAGGTGGGCGGTTGAAAGCCGTTTCAAGGTCATCAAAGTACCTTGAACAAAAATACAGCACCTCATCCCTTATATAGCCTTCAGCTATAGAACCTTCTGGCCACGCTTTATTCCTTACGTAAGATTTTAATTTCCCAAGGAACCTACGAAGTAAAGAAGAGAAAATTGATACTAAATGCTGAAAAGGATGACTAGCAAACATTAAATACGGAGAATAAAGAACATATTTAAAATGAGTACCTCTCAATCGGATACATCCATTGATATTGTACTGGTCCAGCGAGCTTTGTTTCATGAACGAGGTGGACTGTAAGGTGAACCATCATAGTAAAAAAGGATGGAGGAAAGATCATCTATAAATGACAAAGTGTAAGAATGATTTTGGACTGCAGCTGATCGAGCTCCTCAACGATCAAAACCTTAGAACACAACTTCCGAAAGAAAGAACAAAGTTCCACCAAAATGATGGAAACATCAGGAGGAAGTGCATTCTTTATAGCCAGAGGGAGTAACTGCTGCATAAGAACATGTGAGTCATGACTCTTCAGGCCAGCAACCTTTCGAGCCTGCAAGTCAACACATCGAGAAATGTTGTTTGAATACCCATCAAGAACTTTTAATTTCTTCAACGTCGCGAGGAAAACTTCCTTGTTCGGTTTTGTGACGGTAAACTTTGCCGGCTGAAATTTGTCATGCTCATCTGGCCAAGCGTCTTCACGAACTCCCATGTCGCGTAAATCTTTCCTCACTTGAAGGTGATCTTTTGTCTTGCCGGGTTCGTTAAGCAGCGTATATAACATATTATCGCAAACATTCTTTTCAATGTGCATGATATCAAGACTATGGCGAAGTAAATTAGATCTCCAATATGGAAGAGTGAATAAAATACTTCTCTTCTTCCACTATTGAGGCGCCAAAGTCCTGCACGTCTTTTGGCGAGTTTGTGCTGAAACGTCACTTTTTCCAAACTCTAAGTCAACATGCTCAAGCTGTTGTAAGATATCTATACCGGACAAAGTCTAAGGTGGTCCTCTTTTTTCTGGTTTCCCATTGAAGCGATTTCATTGCAATTTGAACTTATGCCTTCCATCGAGAAACCTCCGATGCCCCATAAAGCACCACTTTCGACTGTAGGGAAGGCACACTGCGTCAGAGTCAAAATTGCAAGCTGGACACGCCGACCCAGTATGCACATTCCAACCAAATAATGTGCCAAGGCCAGGAAAGTCACTAATCATCCACATCAAGGCTGCACGCAAGTTGAACAAAGTCTTCCCGTAAGCATCGTACGTCTCCACGCCGACATTCCACAGCTCAAGAAATTCCGCAATAAGCGGTTGGAGATACACATCGATGTCATTGCCCGGTGCCTTTTTTCCTGGAATTATCATAGACATAATGAAAGAGCTTTGTTTCATACACATCCAGGGGGTAAGTTGTAGGGAACTAAGACTACTGGCTAAATACTGTAACTTATGCTAAGATTCCCGAAAGGATTGAAATCGTCGGTCGCTAAGGCAAGCCGAACATTTCTGGGGTCAGTCACAAAATCTGGAAAGTCGTTGTCAAACATTTTACAAGCGTCTGCATCCCGAGGATGTCTTAATTTACCATCTTCATTCTTATCAAAGGCATGCCACCTCATGTTCTCCGCATTTTTAGACGACATAAATAATCTTTGGAGGTGAGGTTTCAAAGGGAAGTACCTGAGAATCTTTGCAGGTTTCTTCTTCTACTTTTTCCCCTTCCGAATTGTCTTATACCTCGATGTGTGGCATCTCTTACAAGTCTACCTACTAGAATCGTCTCCCCAATACAGCATACAATCGTTGGGGCATGCATCAATCTTTTGATAGTTCAACCCCAACCTGTTGATAATCTTCTTGGCCCTGTAGAACGTTGTGGGAATCTCAGCGTCGGGGAATGCATCTTGTAATAATTCGAGCAACATCGATACTCCCTTATCTGTGATTCCACACAAGCACTTAATATAATACAATTTGATCAAGAAAGATAATTTAGAATATTTTCGACAACCTTGATATAAAGGACGATTTGCTTCATCCATCAAGCTGAAAAAATCCCGAGCTACTTCATTCCTCATGAACACCGGCTCAGAACCGTGCACTTCTTCGTTGAAGTTGTCGCCTTGAAATCCAAATGCATCACGCACAGCATCATTCACAGGATCATCTTCATCTAGTTGAACGCCTACTTGAGAACTTCGAGGAAGAGCATCATCATATCTAATGCCGGCCTTATCACCATGAACTGCCCAGAATGTATAGTCCTCAGGGAAAGGCTTCAGAAGCAAATGATCCTTAACAATATTTCGTGCATGGCACTTCTTGAAATTGCATCTCCAACAGGGACAGACGATCTTGCCATTACAGCCGGCGTGAGTGAATGCGAAATCCAAGAAATTGTTTAATCCATACAAATATTCTAGAGAATTGCGCGGCAACCTGATCCATGACTTATCCATAGCTGCTAGTGCGAGAGAAGAAAGAATAGTGAAGAAGATGAGTGAATAGAGAATGACGAATGCCTGGAACCTTATATATTGAAAGATCAACGTTTAATATTTTGTAGCGGTTTAAAAACTGCTATACTAACCGCTAGGGTACTAGACATTTGTAGCGGTTATATGTATAAAACCGCTATTAATTTTCAAGCCATTGGAAATTTGCACAAAGTGGGGGGAAATTCAAAATTGAACAGTTGAGTATTTGTAGCGGTTATATGTATAAAACCGCTACTAATATAAAAGCTGTTGGAAATCAAATTGAAGAATTGGTTTTAAACTTGTAGCGGTTATACATAAGTAACCGCTACAAATAAATTATATTTGTAGCGGTTATTGTATTAACCGCTAGAAATATGTATATTTGTAGTGGTTTTGTTGCAAAACCGCTACAAATATATATATATAATTTTTTTAAGGTTTAAAAATATAAATAATATTATTGTAATTAATTCACAAATTCAACAACACGGTCTAAGAATATAAATATAACTATGGTAAATGCAATAAGAATTTAAGTTATGAAATAAAAAATTATATATATTTATTTACAAATGTTTCAACAACAAATAAAAAAAAAGATGTCCTAAACTAAGTAGCTAGGGGCTGATCATCTGGTGCTCCCTCAGGTGCTGAAGGATCGGGCTGCTGGGCAGAGTTAACCACACCATCATCATCAGGAGGAGGAGGAGGAGGAGTAGTAGTCTGGACGACGAAACGAGGGATAGGCGGAACCTTCGGATACTGCTCGTCCGGGAATAGTCAACTCCATCCGCGCTCGAGCATGTTGTTCGTGATATCACGCCACTGCGTTTGCTGAGCATAGATCAAACCAGCATACTGCTGCATCTGCTACAGATACAGCTGCTGCATCTGCTGCTACTGTTGAGCCACGACAGCCTATATCCGCTCCAAATCTGACTACAGCTGCTCAACTGACTCGTCCCTCGTACGTCTGACACCTCAAGAGCTGCCAGCCTTAGAGGCGGCGCTCTTGCCATAGACCATGCTGGGTATAGCGCCTATCCCCATGCCCCGCTCGCGTCCAGGGTGCTCAGCCTGACCCAGACCTGCCTTCAAAGGAGCCGTCGGGTCTACTGAAACCTGTGACTCGACCTAGGTCTCTCACAACTCAGCCTGCGACTGCTGCATCCACTCCTGCCATTTTATGAAACAATTACTTATTAGAATTTTTAATTAAGTTGGTTTTATAAAAATTATAATAATGAAATTACTTACAATGGCCGCCTCTGCCTGCTGAGAGGTCGGAGTCCCGTCACAATATATGTGTGTGATCGCGTACAACTCCCCATAGTCCGTCTGACGGTTCTCCTGCTGTGCCTTCCTCTCCTAAAACAATTACAAAATTCAATTAGTATTATGAAATAACCATTTAAAAGTCAGTGATATTATGAAAAGTTACCAGCTCATTGTACGTGACAGCAAAGGTCTTCGATCCTGCTGTGTGGTGGATCGTCTGCTGCCCACAGCACCTGGTGTTCCTCTGAGAAAGCGCCTGAAAACAAAAACAATATTAAATGTATTAAAACAATATAAAATATTTAAAATTAATAAAGTTTAAATTAAAATTAATTAAATTTAAATTATAATTTAATAATTAACAGTTACAAAATTATATATAAATAATCTAATAAATACATTACCTGCCCCTCAGCGCTCCTCCTGAACTGGACGAAACTCGCCCAGTCATTCAGCGGGACGCCGTCCGGGACCCTCTCGATCAGCTGCTCCAGGGGCTTTGTCCCGTCCTTATCCACGCTGTAGAAGAGACGGTTTCTCCTATTCCTCCAGCCGTCACCCATCTTCATTAGGGTGTACCTCTTCCGGTTGGCCCTGACGGCAAACCGCAGCTGCAAAAGAATTATTTAAATATCAATAATTAAAAAAATCCTATTAAAAAATATTAATTAAATAGAATTAATTTAAAAAAAATATTAATTAAATACTATTAATTACCTGCACCACATCCTCCCAAGCCAGGTCCTTCAGCCCCTTCGAAACGTGCCTCCACGTCCTGAAGTGAAGGGGGAACCGCATCCAATTTGAGCCTAGCTCATTCAAGAAGCGGTTGAACAGGTGACCCCCATTATCAATGGGCTGGTCCGTGCCCTCATTCCACGGCACTAGAACTCGCAGTATCCGATCCATGCTGTTCAGACCGGCCACATCCAGCCTCCTCGTCGACACATTCCCCTGCTCATCTGCACAATTTACCGTACGTTAGATAAATTGTAATTCAAATTTAACATTTTGAATTTAAATAAATAATTTATTAAATAAGAAAATTTATTTACCTTGGACCTGCACCTCAAACCCAGTGGACCGTGAAGACAACCCTCGTGGGTTGTTCTGCTCCTGAGCCTCCTCCTCATCGAGGAACTCCTCCATCTCCCTGATCCCAATCAGGATATCAAAGTCCTCCGCGTCATAGTCCTTGACGCTGATATCTACCTCCCCCAAATTAGGCACCTCTGGTGCGGTCGTCTCCTGTGGGATCGTCTACAGTGCCTGTGGTAGGGCCGACTCCTGTGGGGGGATGGGCTGAAATGCCGTTGTTGCCCTCGGTCTGCCCCCTGCTCTGCTGCTACCACCCCGTAAAATTGGTCTAGGGACCTCAAGCGCCTTCCCCTTATCCTCTCTTGAAGCCATATCAACTGTAAAAATTCAAAAAAAAAATTTAGTCACATCATTATGCAAAAATATAATAAAAATATAAATACAAATACAAATAAAATATGTCTTATATCCGTACCTCAAGTATAAATACTGAGAAATACTACAGCGAAAACTCTTTCACAGACGTCTGAACGCTCAAATCTAAAAGAAAACACTCAGAGAAACTTCAGGAAACAAAATGAGTAAACGGAAGAATGGAGGAGGCGGTGTGTATATATAGGCCACAAATTTGTAGCGGTTATTGTAATAACCGCTACAAAAACCGCTACAAAGCACCTAGGGTGACTTAAATTTGTAGCGGTTTTCCAATAACCGCTACAAAGTACAAAAACCTTTGAAGTTTTGTAGCGGTTATGGTACAGAACCACTACAAATTTGGAGACCTAGGCCTCTGAAATTCTGTAACAGTTAGAACCTTATAACCGCTACAAATACGCGACATTTTGAATTTTGTAGCGGTTTGGTTGGTCAAACCGCTACAAATAACCGCTACATTGTTGGCGCGTATTAGTCGCGCCATGTGGCGGGAATATTGTAGCGGTTTTAATTTATTAACCGCTACAGTTGTACCGCTACAACTTTTGGCGGGAAATTCGTGTCATATTTGTAGCGGTTTTTTCTACCTAACCACTACAAAAAACGCTACAAATCTGTCGCGCCACTTGGCGCGTAGCTTGCCGCTACAAATTTGTAATAGTTTAGGTTAAAACCGCTACAAATATTAAAATTTGTAGCATTTTAATTAACCGCTACAATTCCACCGCTACAAAATGCCATTTTTTTGTAGTAAGAGAAGGAGGAAGGTTGTTTTTGGGTAGAATTACTCTTGGATAGACCAATCTATAATGCCTGCACTACATCCTCCTCAATTTGGAAAGTTATGTAAGATAGGTAAGCCGATCAAATGCTGAATCTGTAAGCAAAAAATCAAAGGCCTTGTAGCCTAGTGGTATGAGAGTTCCCTTTCAAGTAGGAGGTCACGGGTTCAATCCTACTTGTAACCTCAGGCTATTAGTGCATGTCCCTTTAATTCAAAAACAATCTATAAGCAAGAAGGTCATAACAAGTCTATATGTAAAGAGGTAATAGTTTAATCAACTTTTAGTTACAATTTTATTATACTTTGAGTATTTAATTTTGCCCAAGTTCAACTTATGTATTTGCTTACATGTAGGGACCATTTTCAAGCACACCACGACAACCAAGGAGGAAGAAATCTTAGTCCTCTTAAGACCCATTAGCACTATCTTAGTCCTCTCAAGACCCATTAGCACTATCTTAGTCCTCTCAAGACCCACCAGCAGCATCACAATCCTCTCAACAGCCACTAGCACCATCTCAGTCCTTTCAACAGCCACCAAAATACCATCTCAATCCTCTCAGCAGCCACCAGCAAGAAGAAAGTGTGTATACAAGTCAAGAAGACAATGTGGGGTGGATATAAGGATTGATGAAGACACTAGTAGAACTATCTATAATATAAATATCATTATTTTACATTTAAAAATTAAAGGAACATAAATGAATATATTGTTACTAAATTGATTTTCATTCATTGTGCAACTTGGTCTCTGATCAGAGATTGTTATTGAAGAGGGTTCTACACAAGAGTACATAAACCACTATGATGACCCTCGAACCAAATTTCCCAAACTAAATGAAAAAGAAATGAGGAATCTAAGGGTTGCAACCTTGAGTGCAGTAGAGAGTTCAAGAAGGACTCAATTCCATGAGGAAGGCTCCAATGTATTTGAAATTCCATGATGGGCCAACCCTAACCCGTAGTGGCTAGTATGCGGTCCAGCCTGTGGGCCCGTATCTTTTTTTTCTGAGAAAATAATTCCCTATAATTTAAGGCGGCTGAAAGTCCGAGACTTATATGAGTCATTAAATACATTCCTAGCATTAATCATTCCGCTTGTACAAATTTAAAAACATAATCCACAATTTAAGAGATAAAGTTATCAAATTTGTCAAAGTTTATAAACAAAAAATATCAAATCAGCCTCAAGCAATCAAGATATAATAATTTGGTTTAAAGAAAAAGGGAGGAGGTTGAGATTTTTTTCTCTTTGGGATTGGAAGGTACCAAGGTGAGAGTGTACAACTTATAGGTTTTGTGGGAAAAAAATGTTTGGGCCAACCCACCAACCTACGGGACATGCTTTTGCAGGTTGGAAAATCCCTACTCTAACCCTATCCCAACCTGCAAGATAGTGGATTGAACCCATATCACTGGCTCTAATCTTAAGCGCCGAGAATCATGGAAAAATCAGGGAGGAGATTACAATCATTTACAAATCAGGAAATAATTACAAAATCAAATTCAAATATCAATTCCTAATTTATTAGGATTCCAATAAAGACTAATATTGTTAGGGTTATAGGACTGAAAAGATATTTATTTTTTAAAATTTAGGGGTGAAACTGGAACCTTATATAAAGTTAGAAAAAAAAAAAACAAATGTGCACTTTTAAACAAAGAAATAAACCTTAACTATCTAAATTAAAATTTAACCTCAAGGACCAGCACATGGTGGTAATTCATGTTTTTGTACTGAAAGGAAGTAAACACTGCTACCAAGAGTGGTGTGGCGACACTGATGCCTTGGTTACAAAAAATGAGAACTCAGTAACTTTAATTGTTACATATACATATTTCGACCAAAAAAAAAAAATTGTTACATATACATATCACTTTGATCATGTTTGGTGGGATAAAACCATTTTGAAGAAAAAGTGATTTTTTGGGCTAAAAATGTTTCTTAGTTGAAAAAAAGATAATCTATGAATTCGTCAATATTAGAGTGCCATATTGATCGGTTGAGAGGAAAAGTTTCCTCACCACATGCGATATGTTTGAACAAGAGTTGGTGAGAAGAGAGAGAGTAGAGAAAGATATATAATGAGATATCCTAAAAAGATCATAGATTCTTTTTTTCTTTTCTTTTTTCTTTTTTTTTTTGGGTAGGAAGAAAAAGATTAAGAGGAGGCGATGTGACTAAATAATACAAATCCCTCACATTAAAATAAGTTAGTTGAATTTTCAAAATCATCCCACTGTGTCGCGATATATATTTAAAAAAAAAAAAGCTACTTCCTTCTATCCTAAATTTCAAAACTATATCTAGTTAAGTTTTAATTTGCTCTTAAATATAAGACCTTAATCCACTTTATTTCAAATTTATATCTTTCAAATTATTCTTATTGGTTGCACATAACAAGAGCAACTCCATCAAATGATAGTCACAATGCAAATGATTGAAGAAGGTATTTTTATCAAACCAACACATATTTTCTTATAAATAACTAACTAAACTAACTTTTATAATATCTGCAAGTTAGTTTATTTAGTTCATATGTATTTTTTACCTGAAATTTAGCTCATATGTTAAGAACCAGTGGAGTAACATTTTAAAAGAAATGACATTAAATATTCATATAAGATTATGCTTCTTTATAAAACAAGCATTTGATGAATATTATCCAACAACCAATGTTTTTAGAGTCGGACTGGACCAGACCGTCGGCCAGTCTAGACAACGACTCGGATATTGGTGTTAGGCCACTTTTTCTGTTAAGCCGCGTTGAGCCATCTTTTAACTGTTTTTAGGCTGGAACCCACTTTTGGCCTGAGACCCAGAATAGGGTTTTAAAAACCGTTTGAGTCTACTAAAAAGTAGGGATGCTTTTTTAAAAAAAAAAAAAACTAGGTAAAAAAATAATTTTCAATCCAAAACAAAAAAAACACATATCATCGTCAAGTCTTGCACGTTAGAGAAGAAGATCAAAAGAAAGATTTTAAGAATGAGGATGAAGGACTGAAGGAGCCCAGGATAGTAGATGCAGACAGAAAGAGGGAACATATTCATCAGAGAAGAAGGGATAAAACTCTTACTTGGGAAAGAAATCTAATTCTTCTCTAGCATTGAAATAAGAACTGTGATCTTTGATTTCTTATCTCATTCGACTCTTATCCAATCGTCAGGGCCATTCTGTCACAAGGAAGGACATAGTTGGAGACATGGAGTGAAGAAGGAAAACAAAAGAAAAAATGATAAGGCATAAGGCCGTCGCAGGAGAGAGAAAGAACGCTTGTGATTCCCCGTTAGTCGTGAGTTGAGAACAAAAGCGACGCTTTGCTCTGATAAGGTCAAATCAATTGCATACTAATTGATAGAGTATCTTTAATTTGAAAAACAAAAGAGTAACTTTTTAAAAATATATTTTTATTAACAGAAATGTTTTTGAAAATTCCTGGAGTGGATCCATTGCGGACTAATATTAATATCATCTCTCTTTCCAACATTATCTTTGAAAAGAGAGATAATTGAACAAATGTGGATAAAATTATTTTTTTGAATGTTAGATGACAAAAGAGTTATCGTGGGGATAGGATCAAAACAAATATTAATAAGATTTATTTTATTTTTAAAATTAATTTTTTATGTATTTAAATTCATTCTTTTATTTATTTTATTTCTAATCCATCAGTTGTGTATCTAAAATTATAAAATATTGTTACTTTATAATTTAATACAACAATGACTTTAAATATTATAGAATTTTTTGAAATATTGGTTTGTATTTTTTTTATATTTTATTATATATATATATATATATGCATATAATATTATTTTTAATTTAATTACTATGTCCCCGGTCCAACCGGACGGCCTAACCGTTCTAACCGTTTGAACCATAACCCGTTAGTTTTTCCGACTTGACGTTTGGTCCAATTTTAAAAGCATTGCCAATAACAGTAAAATTGTTGGAAATTCATTAGGCACAAAACACAAACAATATTATCATCAATGAAAATAATAATAGAATATAAATTACAGTAACTAAATAATTAAGACTGGCTGTAGATCTGGCAGAGGTCTCCATGAAAAGGAAACCATTTTCTTCAGCCTATACAAAACAAAGTGATCTTTGAGCCCTAAAGTCTGAAGTCATCTAAACATCCTCACTCCACGTATAGCCTGTAAAATGTTTTAATAACTAATTTCATGAGCCTAACCACTACTCAAACCATGACAAAGCAATGTTGGACAAGCTAATTTCAATATGATATATTGAATAGAGCACTAGAAAGTAACAAAAAGAGTTTTTCCTGCAATTCCTCTTTATGCAACGTTCACATATGTAACTCTCCAAATTTTATATTCATCAAAAATATATTGTAATTAATTGAGAAATTCAATAAAATGATGAATATTCATGAAATTTGGATCTTATGAATTTTGAAATATTCAAGTTCATGAGGAAATGGGCAGATTACTTCAAGAAAGGAATTAAATTACAAAGGTGATAGAAAAATCATAATTTTGCCAATTTAGCCCAAGATTAATTATTTTCAAATTAATTGGAGTTAATTTCAATTAATCAAGGAAAATAAAGGAAAATGTATAAATTGAATATTCTTGGAGGAATAAATCAAGAATTGTAAAATTAGAAGGACTTGGGCATAAATCAATTAAGGGAATTGTGGAAATATTGAAACCATTTTTCTTCCCTTCTCTTCCAAAATTTCGCCTAGCATAAGGTGTATGGAGGGAAAAAATGATTAATGAAATCTAATATGCTAAGTACTATTATCATATGAAGAGGAGATTAAATGATGATTGAATTTCAAGAACACATGTCAAAATGCTACATGAAGATAGTAATGATGACAATGGTAAAGTATACACTACATCAAGGCATGGACATAGTGATCATGATGAGTGATGGTAAGGGAGTAGCTTGAGTGAAGGAATGGATGAAGTTGAGTGCAAGTTTGGTTAGTTGGAAGAGAAATTGGTTTGGTTAAATCATGAGAGAGGGGCGACGGTTTTTGTGAGGCAAACCAAGGAAAGAAATTAGTCCAATGCCAAAGGAAACTTAATGGAGCAAGTAAGTCAAAATGTGAACAAGGTATGGGTGGAAGTATGGTGGTCACAAGTGTCACCACAAGATTAAATCTTGAAAGATCAAAGGCTAAGAGGAAAGAAGAGGCAATTCAATAAAACACACTTCCCTCCCCCTTCATGTGTTCATTGCGGCCAAGCAAGGAGAGAGAGAGCTTGGATAACTCTTGAGAGCTTGAGAGAAGAAGAAGAAGGAACTTAAGACACATTGTTAGCTCAAGAAGAAGAGAGAGAGGATGCATAGGGAGAGAGGAATCAAGAAGCCTAAGAGGTAACTATATCAAACTCAAATCTATACTTATATGAAGTTGATTTTGAAGTTTGTTATTAGTTTGGTGATTTTTGGTTGAGTTGTAAAATTGGAAAAGCTATAACTCTAAGGGGTAATACTACCCAAATTTATTTGAATCATGATTAAGATGTGTTTAAATAAGTTAACAAAAGGATTAGAAGTGGAAAAGTACAAGTTTTGGAAGCTAAAACACAAAACTCCATTTCTTCTTGAAACTTTCGGCCAGCACTGTTTTAGGTGGTAGAAGTTGGATTTTCATAAAATAAATTGTTCCATTGGATTCAGTGGGCAAAAATAGGTAGGGTTACAGTTGATCACTCTTTCAGAAAAGGCCAAAAAAGCATAATTCTAAACCCTGAATAGGGGCTGCCAAGGGGTATTTTCGTAATTTGACACTGAATTTGGTAATTTGAAGCCCTGAAATGGATTCCTTGGGCGAAAATACATAAGGATAGCCCTAGTCAAAATTTTGAAAAAACGTGCCGTCGAGCCAGATATAGCGAGGCCGGGCTGGGGTCTCGGGGCATTTTGGTAAATGTTCACCATAGACTAATATAACCACAAAGAAACACTATGGAAGAGTCTAAAATGATACTCGGATAGGTTATGACCTATTTCTTGTACATTTAATATTTTAGGACCGAGTTAGAGGCCGGACACGACACGTTTTACAAGACACATTTAAAAAAATGGTTTATAAAGCTTTGAGGTAGGGACATTATCCTTCATACATCATGCCATAGTTATATGTTTGTGTAGATGCCATGTTTGTAAATGTACTTTATTAATCAACATGTTTTACCTAGAGAAAGGCATTTAGTGCCAAGGGCACTTACACTGGGAGTTGGTGAGAATCCAACCACTGTAGATTATGGGGCTGGGCCCTATACATGTATACATGCAGATGATGTGTTTACAATGTTCATTAATTGGTGCATACCTGACACATATCATATGTACTTTTCGCATTTTCTATGAACGATAGCATGTTTCTACTGGGATTCCTTGGAATCTCACCCCTTTTTCTAAACAAACATCTCAGCGGGTGCCGGTGGGACAAAAGGCAAAGGCGTAGATGCTGAGAAGTGATTGTTACGTATCTCAAGGAAAGGTTAAAGACGGTGGTTATAATTAGTCTAATTTTAAAATATTTTGGGAGTCCTGTAATTATTTGAACTTCCGCTGTATTTTGTATACGAACGACGTTGGGATTGTAAACGAATACTTTTATCAGTATAATTGTACTTTTCTGTGTGCCCACGAATTCTTGTCTTTATTACTCTTTGAATATCGAAATGGAAATGGGTGTTGACAACATACTTTTTCATCAGACAACTTCCGCTTTAAAATTTGCCAACTCATCCTCTCTAGGTCAAATTAAAATATTTTAGGTCAAAAATGACAAAATGATCAAATTTTTTTAAAACTTTTGGCAATATTGGCAATGCATTTTTTGTTCTGAATAGAAAACACATTGCCTTGGTTCAAGTGAAAGAGGCTTGCTTGATTCTAATCTAACTTTGTCAAATGATTGTATCCCAAAAAAAATTACGATATGATTTGAGAGAGGTAGGAAAAGTAAGATCTGGAAACAACCAAAGTGCTCAAAGACAGAACAGGCAGAAAACGAAGTTCATAGAGAGAGAATTGAACAAAAAGGGAATGAACCAAAAATGATGATAGGAGAGGAAAGTGTGAAGAATAAAAGTGAGAAAAAGACAAATGATCTACAAAAGAAGAATATGCACGTGGTTGGTGAAGATAAAAAGCAAGAGAAGAGTAAAAGTCGAACTATGGAGAGAGAGAGAGAGAAGAGGAAGGAGCAAAAGTCGTACAAGCCTTTTGTCATCAAAAATAGCAACACCCTCATTAAAGAGAAAGCAAGTGGGCCGGTCCCACCAATTTGTATTTGGGTCAATATTAAAGGGTGGCTCGGCGGTAATGGATCAAGCTTTGGAACAAGCAGGCATTAGTACAATTCCACAGCATAATGAGAAGGGAGAGACTGGAGATAAAAATGTAGAGACACAAAATTCCCTTTTTCAGCATCAGGACTTGGCGAGCCAGACGTTGGCTCCTGCACAACCACCTGATCAGCAATTGGAGAGACTTCAGTCCTATACTAATCATGAGCTTAATGAACACGATGATATGTGTTTTGAAACTCAAGAGGTAGTAAAAGAAGACTCACACGTTCAGATTCGGGGCAGTAAATCCCAGGTTCTGTTTTTCTTTCATAAATTTCCATTTTTAATTATGAATATAGTTTTCTGGAATTGCAGACGCGCAGCCTCAAAATCCTTTCCTGGTAGAGTGAGGGATGTGATACAAGGAAGAAGTGTTAAAATCCTTATTCTTAGTGAAACTCGTATCAGCGGCAATAGGGCAGATAGAGTGATGCGTAAATTGGGTTTCAATACTTGGATGAGGTTAGAAGCCACTGGTTATGCAGGCGACATTTGGGTTCTATGGAATGCAAAAGAGACATCGATAGAATATGTTGCTTCTTCCACACAAGCTACTCACATGAGAGTGATGTCTTCAGGTAATTTAGAAGGCTTCCTCTTATCTACTATATATGCGGAGCCTAATTGTATTCTCAGACAAAACCTTTGGAGAGAGATCATTGATGTTAGTAGTAATGCGAATGAACCTTGGATCACGATGCGAGATTTTAATGAGTATCTTTCTGTGGATTATAAAAGAGGTGGAGCTGGACCTAATTTCCGTTCTATGAGGCAATTTGGAGAGTGTATTTCTCAAGCTCCCTGATTGAAACCGATGTTGTTGGTGAAATGTATACTTGGGAATGTGGGCTACTGAAGGAAAGGATGGACTGGGCCTTCACTAATGTTGAATAGAACCAGGTATATCCCTTATCTAAAATGTTTCATCTGAATAAATTTGGCTCAGATCATAGACCAATTTTACTCATAAGTTCACCAGAGACAAACAATTAGCGTAGAGAACCCCCCCCCCCTTTCGATGTCAAGCTGCTTGGTTTCTCGAGGAAGGTTTTATAGATATTGTTAGACAGAGTTGGGATATGGAGCAGTGGAATGGAAAATAGGAAAGTTTGTTTCTATAGCAAGAGAGTGGAATATAAGTCGAGTGGGAAATCTTATTGTTAAAAAGAAGAATCTCTTGAGAAGAATTGAGGGAGTGGAAAGAGCAAGAGGGAGGCGGGACAGTCTGTATCTGGTTCAAACAGAAAAGGCACTCTGGAAGGAATATAACAAAGTTCTAGCTCAGGAGGAATTGATGTGGTACCAGAAGTCAAGATGTAATTGGTTGAAATGGGGTGATAAAAATAGCAAACTTTTTCACAATACTGCTACAATTAGAAGAAGATGAAACAGGGTAGAAGGCCTGAAGGACAGGGATGGAAGATGGGTTTTCGATCAACATTTTCTAAAAAAACCTTGCTCTTCAGCATTATAAAAATCTTTTCCAGACGGGGAATAGAAACTCTCATTTGAGCAGAACTCACACTCAATTCCCAATATTAAATACATCAGAAATACACCTCTTACATGCAGATGTTTCAGAGGAGATTCGGTATGCTTCTTTGATCTAGGAGCTTTTAAGGTGCCAGAGCCTGATGGTATACAAGCTGTGTTTTATCAGGAATACTAGAATCTTGTTGGGGCTTCGATCTACAAATTGGTCAATGATTGTGTTAAGGATTCAAATAAGGTGAAGGACATTAATAATACAAACATTGTACTTATACCCAAGGTGGATTATCCTGAGACTAGTAAGGACTTCCAACCAATCTCATTATGTAATGTGAGTTATAAGATCATCACTAAGGTCATAAGTCATCACCTATGAGCTATAATGGGGAAAATGGTAGGGGACCATCAGTGTAGCTTCATTGCAGGAAGACAGAGTAGCAATAACATCATTATTGCCCAAGAGGTTATTCATTCCATGAGAAATAAAAGGGGTATGAAAGGATGGATGGCGGTTAAAGTTGATCTTGAAAAAGCTTATGATAGACTTGAATAGGCTTTTATTCGAGACACCCTTAGTAAGGTCGAGTTTGATGAGAAATGGTGTGATATAATAATGGCTTGTATTACCACACCATCCTTCCAGGTTTTATGGAATCGGGAAGCTACAGAGACGTTCACTTCTTTTAGAGGCATACAACAAGGTGACCCAATATCCTCATACATCTTCACTTTGTGTATGGAAAGGTTAAATCATATTATTAAGGATGATATTGAAGATGGGGATTGGAAGCCGATTCAACTCAGGAGGGGGGTCTGCTTATTTCTCATTTATTTTTTGCTGATGATCTAATCTTATTTGGGGAGGCATCAATAAGACAGGTTGAAGGAATGATGAAGTGCTTAGAGACCTTTTGTGAAGCTTCAGGACAGTTAATGAATAAAAGCAAGACTAGGGTTTGCTTTTACAAGAATGTGCACGGATCCAGAGCCCTTCAACTAAGTCAAAGTATGGGAGTTGGTCTTACAGGAGATTTGGGTAAATATCTGGGAATTCCATTGATACATAAGAAAGCATTAAATATCCTTTTTTCCCCAATCTTAAAGAAGTCGGATAAGAGATTGTCAGGATAGAAGCGAGGATGTTTGAACTTAGCGGGACGCACTATGCCTATTAGAGCAGTTCTAAATGCTCTTCCTTCATATTTTATGCAAACAATGCTCATTCTAAAGGTATGGTCAGAGTGTTAGAGAAGAAGAGTAGGAACTTCTTATGGGGTGATGATGATAAGGGGAAGAAGATCCATCTAAGTTCTTGGGAACAGGTTAAAAAAATAAGAGGAATAGAGGATTGGGCTTAAGAGATTTGAGCAAACAAAATGAGGCCTTCTTGATGAAGCTTTGTTGGAAACTCTTAATCAATAAGGATGCTTTGTGGGTTAAAGTGCTCTGCAATAAATACAAGTGAGGAGACGGGTTCAAACCGGAAGTTCAAAAAAAGGAAGGAATATCATACACATGGAGAGGGATATGTACAATTTGGGATAAGTTCATAAAAGGAGTTGGGGTTAAAATTGGTAATGGCGACTCAGCCTCTTTTTGGTCCGATAATTGGTCTGAGATCAATAGACCTCTTATCGACCTCATCCTAGGATATGAAACCTTCGCAGACAGGAATGAATGAGTGGTTGATTATGTTGACCCAGAGGGAGTTTGGGATAGGAATAAGTTGAGGAAGTGGTTCCAACCCCAAGTTGTTGAATGAATCATGTGTGCACATCCTCCCTATGAAGTGAGAGGAGAGGATAAATACTACTGGAAGCCATCTTCTGATAGCCGATTTTCTGTTAAATCTACATATCATTTTCTTTCTACAAGTATACATCAAGAAGGAGATTCGGTTTGGAAGATGCTGTGGAAATGGGCAGTACCAAAGAAGATAAAATATTTTATATGGATGTTTGCACATGGAAGAATCCATACGGCACAACTTCAAGTTCAAAGAGGCTTTAAGGAGTCAGCAGATGCCCATTTGGCTGCAAACAGGAGGAGGATCTAATGCACGTAATAAGGGATTGTAGTAGTGCAAGAGAAAGATAGATCTCAATAATTACGCCGACCTTATGGGAAAGGTTCACAGCACTACAAGGAATGGAGTGGCTAGAATGGAATCTCAAAAAGGAAGCAAGCAGAGACTTTACCAAAAAAGTCCAATGGGCCATTCTTTTTGGCTATGTTTGTTGGGACATCTGGGTGACTCAATGTAAAAAGCTGTTTGGAGAGGATCTTGATCTAGACAACACAAATGCGCAAGCAAGCCTTTTTAGAGCAAGCTGGGATAGCGATTTGGTATCAACATGTTGATTCTGTTCAAACCAAAATAGAGCAAGCTTGTTCAACTAGGAAAGACAACAAGGTTTCTTCAACCTCAAAGTGGATGCTTCAGTTCTTGAGTCAGCGAACAGTGGCTGCAGAGGTGAGATATGTGGTGAGGATGGGCTCTGGTTATGTGGGTTTATGTGCAAGCTAACATCTGTTAGCTATAGTAGAGGTTATTGCAATAATCCAAGAATTACAGATATGTTGGAATAGTGGTTATAGGAAGATTGATTTTCGATCAGACTGTATTGAAGCTATTAATGTATTAACTAGGGGTTGTGATCAAAACCACCCCTTTAGAGACATTATAGATGATGTCAGGTTGTGGTTAACAAAGAACTGGCAAGTTTTGATTAGTTATATCCCTACGAAGGAAAATGCCTTAGCAAATCATTTGACGAAGTTAGCTCATGCTATTGTTGGAAACTTCTCTTTCCTTGATCAACTACCACTTACTTATCATGTGGTTGTTGATGAAGGATAGCTTTTGATGGTGCCACACCAGATTGTATCTAATCTTTTGAATTATTAATAGATTCCAGTTTTCATTCAAAAAGAAAAGAAAAGAAACATCCAAATTGATGAAAAGAAGGCTTATATAAAGAGAACGTTAATTTCTTGGTGATTAGAATAACAAGCACAACCAAAGATGAGGAAAACTCTCTAATCTATTATAAAAAAAAAAACTCTCTAATATTTGTCTCCCTTAAAAGCCCTCACATCCGTACCAAACATCTAGTCTTATTCCTATTTTGGCATTTCCCATTTCTGGAATTTTAGAACCAATTAAAAGATATATAACAATACAATGCTGCTTTTCTTTTTAACAGCAAATTTTGATGTTCAAATTGGAAGATAAATACCACTAGGCATAGCATTTTAGTTTTTAATTTGGGATAATTTTTATAAAAAAAACTTATAATGAAAACTCTACTACTGTTATGAAAATAAAGATATATGTGATAAGAAAGCAAGAGATAAGAGAAAATTCAAGAGAGAAAGAGGATAGTAATTCTCATTCCCTTGTGTATGTTCAATGCTTATACAATACTTCTATTTATAGGCAAACTTGGATAACAAGTTTGTTGGCTTGGAAAGCAAGCTTGTTGACTTGGAGAGGAAGTAGAAGAAAGTATTAAATGCAATCAAGTAGATGTTGATTAGGTTATGAGTCAATAGATATCCACATAATTAATATTTATAATACTCCCCTTTGGATGTCCATTATGAATATGCCTCATTAAAAATTTTAACTACGAAAAACCTAGTAGAACAAAAACCTAACCAAAGAAAAGAGTACATCATTCATTGATACATTGTCCAGTGCAATCTCATTAAAAACCTTTTTAGGAAAACCCAGTGAGACAAAACCTAGATAAGAGAAAAAGAGTACAGCGTGTATCAACTCCCCCTAACAACGTCAGTTGAGATCTTTGAATCTCCGAAGACCGATGTTATGGACAAGCTTTTCAAAGACTATACCTGGAACTAACTTGGTGAATAAATCTGCTAAATTTTCAATTGAATGGATTTGTTGTATATCTATTTCACCTTCCTTTTGAAGGTCATGAGTGTAAAAGAATTTTGGTAAAATATGTTTCATTTTGTTGCCCTCGATATAGCCTTCTTTATGTGGGGTAATACATGTAACATTATCCTCATATAGGACTGTTAGAATCATTTTGCTGAAAGATAAACCACAAGTGGTTCGTATGTGATGTATTACTGACCTTAACTATACACATTCTCTACTTGATTCATGTATTGCTAGAGTTTCTGCATGGTTAGATGATGTGGCTAATATAGTCTGTTACATAGATTGCCATAAAATAGCTACACCTCAACATGTAAACAGATAGCCTGTTTGTGATTTACCATCATGTGGATTAGACAAGAATTCAGCATTTGCATAACCAATTAGTTCATGCTTGGATACATTTAAGTAGAACAACCCCATGTCTATAGTGCCTCTAAGGTAACAAAGAATGTGCTTCACTCCATTCCAATGTCTTTATATTCGTAAAGAACTATATATTGCCAATAAATTAATAGTAAATGATATATCAAGCCGTGTGTGATTAGTAAGATACACTAGTGCTCCAATTGCACTAAGGTATGGTACTTCTAGACCAAGTAGTTCTTCATCACCTTCTTCGCTAATTACTCGAGGTCTGAATGGGTCTTTATCTACCTGCAAAGACCTTACAATCATTGGGGTACATAATGGATATGACTTATCCATGTAAAAACGCTCTAGGGCATTCCTTGTGTAAGCTTCTTGATATACAAAAATTCTATTTTTTAAGTACTCAATCTATAATCCAAAACAGAATTTTGTTCTTCCCAAGTCCTTCATTTCAAATTCTTTCTTCAAACAATTAATTGCCTCTTGAAGCTCTTCAGGAGTCCTAATGATGTTGATATCATCAACATAAACAATAATTATAGCAAACTCACTTTCAAATTGTTTGATATAGATGTATGGGGATATTATATCATTTTTGTATCCTTCTTTCAACATATATTCATTGAGTCAATTATACCATATGCGCCCTGACTGCTTCAAGCCATACAGAGACTTATATAACTTAATTGAGTATTGTTCTCGAGAACTTGCATTTGATGCTTCTGGCATCTTAAGCCCTTCAGGGACTTGTACTTATGATACCTGGAGTTCTTCGGGGACACGTGCTTCTGTCACTTGCTTATAAATTTTGGCTCATGATCCTCATTATCATTCATGATATCAAATGCTATATTACAAGCAAAGATGTAGTTAACGTTGATTTCATTTTGGTCCCATGGGATTCTATACTTTACATTATTTATTGAGAACTTATTATTTTCACACATTTTAGCTACTTTAGTCTCTTCTAAGACTACGATATTCTCTTCTGGAGATATCTCTTCTAGAGATAATAACTCTTCCGGAGATGGCTCTTATGAAGTTAATAATTCTTTAAGAAATGGCTCTTCTAGAGCTACTAACTTTTCTTGATTATCCTCTACTTTACCATCTATATTCTTAGCTCTTTTTCTCTTTCAAGGACTTTTTTTCTTTAGAACCGATGGGCCTTCCACGCTTCAAACTTGCTTTAAATTCATTTATAATAGGTTGTCTTTCATATACATAAATTCTAATAAGAGCTTTAACAGCTGGGACATATGACTTTGTAACTTTATTTGGGTCAGTAAATGCGTCTGGCATTTGATTAGCGAAATTCTATAAATGAATTGTTTTGTATGAGAATCAAAATGAGCCAATGATACTTCGTTTTAGCTAATCTCTTTACCCAACTGCTTATTTTCTCCCCCTAATGTTGGGAAAAGTGATTCATCAAAATGACAACCGGCAAATTGTGCTGTAATAAATCTCCTATAGATAATTCTAAATTTTTTATGATCAAAGGAGATTCAAACCCAACATATATTCTCATTCTTCTTTGAGGACTCATTTTGGCGCATTGTAGTGGTGTTACTGGTACATATACCGCACACCCAAAAATCCGTAGATCAGAAATATTATAGGTTCCAGACTAAGAACCATTTGTGAGGGGAAACATTTAGATAACTTTTTGGCCTAATGCAAATTAACATTGATGCATGCAAAATGGCATGACCCCAAGCAGAAATTTAGGAGATTAGATCTCACAAGCAAAGGTCTTGCAATTAATTACAACTGTTTAACCAATAATTCTATAAGTTTATTTTGCATATGAACACAAGCTATAGGATGTTCAATATTAATTCCAAGGGACATACAATATTCATTAAAAGCTTGCGAAGTAAATTCACCAACATTATCAAGACATATTTTCTTGATAGGATAATCAGGATAATGTGCTCTTAATCTAATCAATTGAGCAAGTAATCTCACAAATGCCAAGTTGTGAGAAGATAATAAGCAGACATTCTACCATTTAGTTGATGCATCAATTAAAACTATATAGTACCTAAATGGTCTGTATAGTGGGTGTATTAGCCCACAAATATCTCTCTATATCCGTTCTAAAAATGTAAGAGATTCACTTTCTATTTTGCTTAATGAGGACCGAATAATTAACTTTCCCTTGGAATTTGCAGCGCATGAGAAATCATGGTTTGTGGTATTTGTTTACACTTCAAGGTCACATGAATTCTCAATTATTATTTTTCATCATGATTGACCTGGGATGGCCTAATCAGTCATGTCAAACATTAAATTCATTAGTGAACTTTTGGTTTACATTGCCAAACTGCTGGTTTGTATTGGCAAACTTTTGGTCTATATTGATAAACTTCTGGTTTACAATAACATGTGTTTCAATTGTGCTTATAAATGTATAATACAAACTAGAAGAAAAAGCACACAAATTTTCTAATATGCATTTTCTACTAGAAACTAAATTTGTGATATCAAGACAATCCTGATTATTTTTATATTATATCCATTTCTACGAATATCTTTGAAACTCAGCAAGTTTTTTTTAGACTTGATAGAATTAAATGCATTATCAATGTATAATTTTATTCCTCTAGGTAACAAAACATTAGCTCTTCCAGAGCCTTCAATCAAATTTATACTACTTGATATATTCTGAACATTTGCTTCTCACACTATCAAGGAAGAAAAATATTTATCATTTTGAGTATGGTGTGGAATGTTGTACTATAATGAGATATAAATCTTTAGGACTTATGTCAATAAGACTCATTCTTTGTTAAAAGAAACATAAAAATAAAGGAAAGCATAATTAAAAATGAAATACATATGATAGTAGCAACTTTAAACGCACTAAATCATAGAAATTCAAATAGATAGATAATTTACGCTAAAAAATCAACAACATCTAAATGGGTAATATCCATGTCACCATGCTAAGAAAATGACAGCCTGATAACATGATTTATTTTAATATTTTCCCACTTCGGGTTGGAATTTGAACCACCCCAATTATGACCACAACCATGCCCATGGCTGTAGCCACGTCTACGCCCTCGTCCACAACTACAATTTATTCATTCGTTACTACATTCACTTCTAGGAATGGAGTTGAGCTTGTTGGGCAAGATTCATGATTTTTGCAACAAAAGCTCATTGTTTTGTTTGAATACATGGAGGCAAGAAATTAATTCAGCATATTTCTTAAAACCTCTTTCACAAGAGTGCTACTACAGGAGTAATTGGATGCATGAAATGTGGAGAATGTTTTCTCTAACATATCTTCATCAATAATATTCTCGCCACATAATTTTAATTGAGAAATAATTCTAAACATGACTGAGTTATACTTGCTCACAGATTTAAAATCTTGCAAACACAAATGCATTCAGTTATAATAAGTTTTTGGGAGGATAATTATCTTCTAGTAGTCATACATTTCTTTCAAATTGTTTCAAAGAACTAGTTGGTCCTTTATAGTCAAATATTCAAAAAAAAAAATTTGACCGTCATCTAAATGGTGGTGCAGAAAATTCATGGATCAAGCATTCAAGATATATAGTTCTTTCGATAATGACAAGAGCCACAAATTTATATTTCACAAGATTTTACATAGTCCAGACCAATGTGATAAAAGGAAATATGAAATATAAAAACGCAATATAATAACACAAACGATAACAACATGAAATTCATGAAGACAAGAAATAATTCATAAAGATATTACAACAAAAATTAAAACTTTATGGCTTCGGGACATTTAATTCTAATGGCTTTAGGTGTAACCCCCTTCACGATTAAGGCCGAGATTTATGTTTATAAATACGTGATTAAGGTAGAATTAGAGACCATATACGATTTGGGACTTAAGAAAGTAAATTTCCCAAAATCGAGGTTTTCAAAAACTTTTACAAACCTGTTCACAGCGGTCTCATATTCACATTTCAATACATAAATGGCATGTACAGGTTGATTTCATTCATACATATCATAGTACAGCATAAATTCCCGACACACTCGGGTTTCATTGATTAATAAAGGGTCTACAAGACACAATTGCATATAGAGTTTCCCATAATAAGGGGATTACACAAATACTATCCAATATATACATGTAATTCCCAACCAAAAATTATCCAAATGATTTACAGAATGATAACCAATTTCCAAAATAAAACTCATAGCAATGAGCTCTATCCACTCTTCGTCGCCCGCTTTCCTTTGGATCCTTTTGCCCTGTCTAAAATTTGTGTTTTTGGGAGAGTGAGATTCTAAAGAATCCACATAGTAACAAATCACTCATAATATGCATAACATCAAAGCATGAAAGTAAATCATTCATACAACACACAGCAATCACAACAACAGTTACAACGACTAGGGTAGGTATCATGGACATCGCCCCTACAACGGCTCACGCTGAACTGCTTGCTATATTGCACATCCACATGAACATATCACATATATCACCACAACTGGGATCTATATAAAAGATTTCACAACACGCAACCCCACAGGCTAGATACTCAAACAGGAATCCAGGATTCCATCACGCAGCCTCGGCACTTACTATGGCCGGGGTAGGTATCATGAGCATTGCCCCCCCTACGACGGCTCACGCTGAACTGCTCACGCTGTAATGCCCTATGGCCGATAACACATTCACAATGATAAACATGCATACCAAGTATCATACACAACATAAAAGAAAAGTCACTACCCTGATCCTTCCGTGCGTGTCCTAGTGCCGGTCTCTCCCGAGTAGGGCAAATGTCAAATCCTATATTCATAATTAGGGACGAAGTATCAATTCTCTATTCCAATCCTCAATGACTTCTTAACACTTAGTTTGGTTATCATTATTGCTCTTTTAGAGTCATTAAATACCCCTAACAAAACTCCTAAAGGGTTGGAAGAACTATCCCAAAGATCCTCTTTTAGAAGCACAAAAACTGATTTTTCACTGCTGCACTCGAGTGAAGATGGCCTCACTCGAGTGTTGGTACGGACACTCGAGTGAAGAAGGCCTCACTCGAGTGATGGTACGGTCTGCACTTCAAGTGCTAGAAAGTGAGGTCAGAAAGTGTTTTCCTGAGAGCACAAGAACTTTCAAAGAAGGGGAGCACTCGAGTGAAGAGGACCTCACTCGATCGACAACTTAAGACTCGCAAGTGTTAAAGTGCACTCTTAAATTTTGAACGCGAATTACAACCCGAGACGATAGATCATGCTGTCAAATACACCCGCACTCGAGTGAGAGAAGGTTCACTAGAGTGAGAACCCACAACACTTGCAAGTGAGGCAACACTCTTGCCTCTTGACCCCGAAGTGCAACATGAAAACCGAAGGCCAGAGGGGAAAATACACTAACACACTCGAGTGAACTCACCCTCACCCGAGTGATGTTCATCCCTCACTCGAGTGAACTCACTCTCACTCGAGTGATTTTATCATAAACCAGAAAACGTAGCTAAACTGACAGCTCTTCCCAACAATTGCCCAAGTGTTCCCAATGGACTCAAAACCTCAACCAAAGCTACTCCCACACAAAAACACCCAAGGAATCCAATGGAAATATCAGAATTACCAAATTCCTACTCCATTATCATGCTTTTGTTTTGGGCAACATAAAACACCAAAATCTCTACATCACCAAACTTAACATTTTAAACCCAAATCATTTCTATCTATCCAAAACTCACCACAAGATACCATTACTATGCCAAAAACATGCCAAACTACCAATGACCCTATTCTAACGAAAATGGGTCAAAAATCCCAAAAATTTCAATCTTAATCATTTGGCATAAAACTTAGATAGATAGATTAGTCTCACTTACTGAAGAATAGGCTTTGTCGGCTTTTATGCCTTGGTAACCTCTTCAAAATTTAAACCAAGGATTGCAATATAGGGTACAATCCCGGATCGTCTCTCGAAGAGCCTTTTATTAATTACCTAGAAACTAAGTGCAATGATTGACATGAAATGAGTTAAAAATGATCTTTGAGCTTTTTATCTAACAACTAAATTGTAATTAAACTAAAATGCTTTTAAAACTAATATTTTTGGATTTTTGGAATAAAATTGATATGGAATGGAAATTGGTTAGAAATGCAAGTGATAAATATGCTCTTGGAAATGGTTTTCAATGGCTATCATTGCTCAATTAAGATATTTGGGGAGTTAATACACTAAGTTTCTAATATACCAAATCTCAATTACCATTGAGTCTAGCATCTCAAGAGAGGAACCCCTACCCTTGAAATGCTATTAAGCCCTCTTAGTGTAATGAGTTTCTCTAAGTTTTCTAATATACCAAACCCCAATTACCATTGAGTCTAATGCTTAAACTCATGAACTCATTTATTTAAGCATTATTAAAACCCCTTAGAGAGTGACTATGGAATAAGCAATGCATTTAGGTTCAACTACAATTCCAATTCAATCAAACTATCCAACAATACCATGTTAAATAGAGAGAAACAATAGAATCATATATAAACATATATATAACCATATATATTGATGAGTACAAATCCTCACTACAAATTCCAAATCACAACAACTCAATCCATAGAAATAATAACTAAAATCATAGTCTCATTACATAAATGAATTCCTAAACCTAAGAAATCATAAATATAATGAGCTATAGATAAAATAAACTCCCCTTTGAAGCATATGTGAGCTCAAGTCATCTCCAATTCATCTCCAAAAGCACAAAATTGCCTAGCCAATCATGAGAATAACTTCAAGAAATATAATCACACTCTGATTCAAATACCCAGCCATCAAATCACCAATTAAGGTAATCAATTAGTAATAAATCAATTTAATTGGGGCTGAAATTAAACTCATAACGGGGAAACCATGACTGTTTAGCTAGGAGTCAGAGAAGTCACGGCCTGGAAGAGAGGCAACCACGATCTGGGACTGAGGATATCACCGGTGATGAAGAGCTAGAGTACGAAAGGCGTCACCGACGACGGATACGCACAGGGCCGAGAAGGAGAGTGAAGGTTGCTGGTTCAGGTCTTCCTCCTCTGTTCTCGGTTTCGCTCCCAGCTCCTTCTGCTCTCAGCTCTGTTCTATCGGGTCTGATCTAAAGGCGATGGAGATTGAGGTTCTCGCCGGCGACAATGAAGGTAGTGGGCTTATGCCGCCGGCGAGAGTAGAAGGAGAAAGTGATATGCGATGGGGTCTCTCGATGATTGCGACGCTCTGTGATATATGCTCCCCTCAGCTAGCGTCTCGGATCTTCCATGTCCATTTTCCCATGTCCACCGGGTTGGGTCCATGGGAATCGGATCCCTTGGTCAAAACGACGTGTTTTGACCCAAAGACCAAAATGAGAACTGTAAAACCTTTTCTTGAGGGACTAACTTGCACAGTTTTGAAACTTTGGTGGGCAGAAGCAAACTTTCTAAACTTTTTGGGTACTTATCTGTAATTCTCACTGTCGCTTTTCTTCATTATTTTGTAATTTTTCCAAAATCTAGGGCCCCTTTCTGTGATTTTCCCCAATCTTCAAAATATTAATTTGACCTCCAAAATCCCCAATTTTCTTCCTAACCACCTACAATACAATATTAAACATCATGTAGCATCAAAAGTTCAAGGAAAACATTTGTATAAATAATCAACAAATTTATGACCATTTTGCCCTTAATTACAATTAATTCAATACAAATGTTCCTAACTAAAATTAATGCTTAATCATGTAATATTATCCCATAAAATACATTAAAAATCCCAATTAAACCATGAAAAAGTATATCAAATTATGGTTCAATCGCTTACCTCTTTCACTTTTCCAAAGAGATTTCTTGATTCACCAACCTCTAAAATTTCGTGTGGCCACAAATCAAAACCAATAAACACACTATAAACATCAAAATGAAGCTCTCACTCCAAGGATCAACATTAATGAAAAGAATTTGAGCAATGGAGGTCATTTACCTACCCAAATCACAAGTTTTTCTTCTTCCTTCTTTGGTCTCCAATGGCGCAAGAGAGAGAGAAGGAGAGATGGAGTGTGAGAGATGAAAAAAAATGATGATGATACTACTCCCTCCACGTCCAGCGAAAATGAGGGAAGAGAGGAGAGAGAAATATTAAAATACCCCCCCCTATTAGACTTTGTTATCTTTTCTCTCATCACACACAATCTTGCCACATGTCACCATTTCATTGGTTCACCCAAAATAAGTCACCAATTAGCCATTCTAATCCTTCCTTTAGCCATTTAATCATGCTTCTCATTTTTCTCTTAGCTAGTAATTAATTCCTCCATTAATTACTAACATATGGCCAATATTCTCATTCTTCCAATTTTTCACTAATTATGACATATTAATTAATATTGCCATAAAACACTTAATAATGTCAATTAAATTCATAATCATCCACAATAATCATGATTAGCCCTTTCCAATCAAATCTCATGGTTTCAAGCTAATTAATCTCAAGATGAGAGATTTAATCTATATGGCTTATGACAGTTTATTTTCAGGATAAATAAAAATTGTATATGGCTTCCGGCCATACAATAAGATAAAAGACGAAAAGGTATATGGCTTCTGGCCATATAATAAGATAGAAGGTGAAAAGTTATATGGCTTCTGGCCATATAATAGGGAATCAATATAACATGGAATCTAAGGAATATGACTTCTGGCCATATTATATCAAATAAGAAATCAAAGCAATATGATTTCTGGCAATATAATTACAGAATAAGAAATTAAAGTAATATGGCTTCTGGCCGTATAATTTCATAATAAGAAATTAAAGCAATATGACTTCTTACCGTATAATTTCAGAATATGAAATCAGAGGAGTATGGCTTCTAGCCACACTAAAATAATAAAAATAATATAAAAGAACTTGCAAAGGAAATATAAGGTATAAAAACAATAACAATCTCCAATCTTAGCTATAGAATCCGATATTTATAACAATCAGTAAAAGTATCTTCTTTATTCCACATAGTGACTCAGATTATCCCAGATAGAACAAATAAGATAGGGTAAAAGAATGTAGATGAAATCGTCAAGGAAACTATAAGAAGATCATACCTTCGTTGGAGCTTTCGTATTGATAATGTGTTATGAGAATAAAGATATTTGGGATAAGAGGGCAAGATATAAGAGAAAATTCAAGAGAAAAATATGAGTAATTTTCAGTCACTTGTTTATGTTCAATGCTTGTATAATACTTCTATTTATGGCCAAACTTGGAGAACTAATGAACTTGGAGAACAAATGAACTTAGGGAACAGGTAAACTTAGAGAACAAATTTGTTCGCTTGGAGAGCAAGCTTGTTGGCTTGGAGAGCAAGCTTGTTGGCTTAAATGCAACCAAGCAGATGTTGATTAAGATGAGTCAATAGACATCCACATAATTAATATCCATAACAACTACCATTTTATATCTTCTTTTAATATAAAAGTATCAGTGTTTTTTTCAAAAAAGATTATGTAAAATCTAGATCCTTCAAGTAGGCAGTAACAGTACCAGAGAATCCAAATATCTACATCACACAACATATGATGCGAGATTGTGAGGCACATCAGACTACGACCAATAATAAGTTAATAACTATGTTCTGTAATCAAATTGCGAGACAGATTTAGCAATGGGATGTTTTATTAGAGATTCGGTCGAAACCCATTATTGTTGAATCAGAATGAAATATAATACAAATTGTTTTACAGAAGATTGAACAAGACAAAGAACTCAGCTCTTTACAGGATTGGCCTTCTTTTTCTAAGACACCAATTCTATGAACCGAACAGCACATGGTTGAGATTAAAAGAGGAAGTAGTTCCGAGAAAGGGGAACATAGGAGGCTGGCTCACAAGTGAGAACCTCGCCATCAGCTGTAACTGTGTAAGTTTCAGGATCCACAGTGATACGAGGAAGAGCGTCATTGAGCTTCATGTCGAGTTTCGTGAGCTTCCTCACATTCTCCACGGCTTCCACCCTCTTGCTCAGACCGTACGACGCTTTTACTCCGTCCTCTAGCGCCCTCTGTTTGTTAGTTTTGGTAAGGAAGCAACACTGTGAGTCTAGAATCAGAGTAGAAGAGACAAATAGTCATTGTGTCCTTGTTATAAGAACCTCCGACATGCATCATAATATAGCATGCCTTGTCTAAAGGCATTAATTTTTTCCGCTTAGGATCCCTAGCTAACTATAAAGCTTTCTAATTAATTAACTTAACTCCTCTAACTAATGACATTTACTAATTTTAACTAACTTCATCAATATCGTATAATAAGGATTGGAGAGAGTAGCACATACACCAATAGTGGTTGGATTAAGTAGAAGGAACTTGTCCGCTTTTAAGCAAAGTTAAGGACCAGATAATACTCTAATAAGACATGATAGGCCTTGGTAAATAGATGTAAATAAAGAAAGAAAATATACAACACAACATGTGTTTGACATGAATTTTGATCCTCTTTTTGGAATTCTTTTCATTTGTGTCAACTATAATTTTTAGTCATTAGACAAATCCAAATAAATGGGAAAGAAGTGAATATTGCATCTCCCAACTGGGGGAAGAAGAAAACATAGTAACAATGCAGAATAGAATTGAGATAAATGGTCTAAATTTATTTCAAAGAGAGAAAGAAGGTTTCATGCCTTGCTCACAAAAGCAATGGAGTGACTACTAGCAGCCTTGCCAAATGCACCGAACATAGGCCTCATCATCACCTACAAAGATTTAGTATTTTCAATTTATTTCAAGTACTGGAAACAAGATTTGTCCTGACTACTCAGACTCTTAGAAAATGCTACGTGTCTATGATTATTCAAAACAAACATAATTAGAGTAAATTACTCTAACCTACCAAACTTAGAATAAGTTACATCCGATACTCTGTTTTTGTCCCTTTTTTTTTTTTTTTTTGAAAAAAATACTGCTGACTTTTCCAAAATTTGATAGCAAAAACCTACCTTCCAATTTACTTTTGTTGAAATTAACTCTAAACAGTAATTTTATTTTTAATATGATAGTAAAAGCAATTAAGTTGATGCCAAACCAATATATTTGGAAAGATACATGGTGCAAAAGCTGACTTTAGTAACAAAACATAAAGTGGGGGGGAAGGGGTTTTGTAATATATATCAAAAACTAAGGCAGTGAGTGTAATTTTTGCAAAAGCTGACTTCAATAATCCCTGTGATGATGATAAGAACGACTAACATGTTTGATGCAATAGTAGCCGAGTCAATGTAGTCAGATGGGTAAACTTTACCGGTTCAGGTGTGGGGATGCTTGCATTTGGATCGCCCATGTTGGCCCATGCAATTGCACCGCCTTTGATAACCATTTCTGGTTTTGTACCAAAAAATGATGGTTTCCATAGCACTAGATCAGCTAACTTACCCTCCTGCAGAGAATAAGAGGGGATTGGTATCATCTTAGAGATGAAAAATGGAAGATTTGGCCTAAGATTAGGAAATAATATAGATGAGGGGATTAAACCAAGTGTTCCTCGTAGGACTTAATATAGATGAGAATTTTAGATTTTTCCTTTCACGAAAAATTCATGTTTTATATGGAAGGGCATCAAATATAAGTCATACCTCAACTGAACCAACGATTCGTGAGAACCCATTAGCTATTGCTGGATTTATAGTGTATTTTGCAACATATCGTTTGATTCGAAAGTTATCATTGTCTGAATCATTAGGCTGAAGTGGTCCTCTCCGCAACTTCATCGTATTGGCAGTCTGCCAAGTTCTACATATCACCTAAAATACAGAGAATCATGTTAATATTGATTTTCACTGAAAGACGCATCAAACATGATAACAACATTGAGGAAAGGTGAAATTATAACAATGGAATTCTGTAATGTGCTATTAAAATTATAACAGAATTTGCTCCACAAATATCAATTAGATAAAAGAAAAAGGATCTTAAGCATATTGCGAGGGCATACCAGAGGCTGACACCTTTTTTCTAGATTTAATTATGCTCTTGATTCAAGTAGCCCTTTCTTTATACACATGACAAAAAAGAACGAAAAGTTTTCCTATGAACATTTCAGAGACTTTGTGAGATCTCTGAAAGTTTTTTATTTGATCAAAGGATTAGAACTTTAATAATTGGAACAAAGTAGCACAAGAGAGAGAGCAGAAAGAAGAAAAGGGAAGTGCCTTCTTTATCCAACAGTTTAAGAGCGAGTACTATGTGAGTTCTTGCATTTCCACGCAGGTCAATTATTCTGTTTCCAACTCTCTAACCAAAGTGGTTACAGTAGTTACAATATAGTTTTCCTATTGCCACGTATGAGGAGATAGTTGGCCACAGTACCATGTGTAGAATCCCAAAACTTAAGGAGCAAGATCAGAACCTTAGGGAGTAAATTCAGGTCCGAAATTATCGGGAGTGATTAGGATAATTAATCTTGATTATTTCCTGATTTGTATAGCATCATATCGGGACCTAATTAAAGCCCGATTCTGTCATGTGTGTATATATATGTAATCTGCCAGTGTGAATAAAACATCAATCAATTCAGTCCTCCAATTCTCTTCATGGTATCAAAGCATCGGAGAGACTAATCGAGGCTGATTTGATTCGGAAAAAAGGGGGTCGGTTTTTTCTTAGTCAGGAGTTTGATCGTCTTCCTCGGCAAAGTCATCGGCAACCTCTGCTTTGTCCCAACTCTCAACAAGATTAGTTCACACGTCTTCCCTCCCAGTCGAAGTCTTGGCGTGTCTTTCATCTTCCGTCAACCACTCCGAGTTTTCGGGCATGTCATCCATATCGCCCACTCTAAAGGTCTCGGTTCTCGGCCTGTCCCTACAAGCTTCATCACCAGCTTGCAATCTCAGCGTCTTCCCTACTGTGAATAATAGTCGGTGTTTCGGTCCTCCCTCGGCATTACCCTCGATTTCTTTGGCATTTAGGTCACTCATTCGACGTCTTCCTCGGCTAACACTATCGGGTTGTTCTTCGGTTATCCATTCGGCGTCTTCAGGTTTAATTACTGCAGGATATTGAGTTTGAAGGGGGGAAAAAAGAGGGGGCTGCTCGGTATTCATTTTTTTTAAAGAAATTAAACTAATAATTTCGTTTTCAAGTCATTGTGTCTACTATCTCCAACGCCTCTTCCTCTGTGCCACGATCTGGTTCCAATGACATCTGCACTGTCCTTCTTGTCTCTGAGAAACTTACTAATGACAATTATCGGGAATGGTCTCAATCCATTATTCTTGCTCTCGATGGACAGGATAAATTTGAATACATAACTATCAAAGCAAAAAGGCCCCCAACATCGGAAACCAAGGAGTTTCGAAAATGTAAGCCTAAGAATGCATTGGTATCCTCTTGGTTGATCAATGCGATGTCATCCTCAATTAAGAAGAATTTCATGTACCTTTCTTCAGTACGGGAAATTTGGGAAGCCCTTCATGAGACATATAGTCCTGTAGGGAATAGGTCCTGCATGTTTGATGTTAAGAAAAAGTTGTGGCAGCTGAAATAGGACCACATGCCACTTGATGATTACTATCTTGAAAAATCAACGCTTTGGCAAGAGTTTGATGCCCTAAGGACTACAACTCATAATTGCGGGGCTGATGCTAAAGAGGATTGCAAAGAAAAAGAAGAGGAGAGAGTATACGAGTTGCTGGCTGGTCTTAATGTGATTTATGATAATGTTCAGGCTCGGATTCTCAGTCAATAACCCTTGCCTTCTGTGCATGAAGTCTACACCATTTTGCACAATGAAAAGGATAGACACAAATCAATGCTTCAGAATCAGAATAATTCCGCTGCTACTCCTGCACCTCTTGAGGCCTCAGCACTTGCTGTTCGATCCACAGAATCAAAAGGTTCTAGAGGTCCACTATTCTGTGATCATTGTAAGAAACAGGGGCACACAAAAGACACCTGCTGGGATCTCCATGGTAAACCTACTGACTGGAAACCGAAGAAAGGGAAAGGAAGAGGTTATGTGGTTAAAGCTTCCAAAGAATCATCCCAAAGTGACCAGCTAAGCAAAATCATGGAAATACTAGTCACACTACAGACTACGAAACAGCCTACTACCACAGTAGTCAGGAGAGGTAATTTCTTTCAAGCCTTAGCTGTGATAAAAGGTCTATGTATAAGAAATTGTTGGATTGTTGACTTAGGTGCCTCGGATCATATGACTGACAATAAGACTCTCTTTTCATCCTATACTCCTATCACTAATGGAGTGACTGTGCGAATTGCTAATAACTCTGAGTCTGTTGTGACTGGAATTGGTTCTATCAAAATCTCTGTTGCCCTTACTCTTCACTCTATATTACATGTTCCAAAGTTGAAGTGTAATTTATTATCAGTGAGCAAATTAGCTAATGATGAACGATGTCAGGCTAACTTCTCTGTTACTTACTGTCTTTTTCAGGATCTGCTGATGGGGACGATGATTGGGAGTGCCAAAGAGCTTGATGATCTCTATTACATTTAGTCATAGGATTAAATCTTGCAATAAAGTGTCTCTTCCTATGACTAGTGACTTGGAGTTATGACACAAACGTTTAGGACATCCAAATTTCAATTACATGTCTCAAATGTTTCCACCTCTAGTTTCTAATAAAATTGCTTCTGATTTTCATCGTGATTCATGTGAAAAGGCTAAACATCATCATACTTCATTTCCAAAAATCCCATACCAAGCATCCAAACCATGTTCCACAATTCACAATGATTTATAGGGACCATCACGCACACCAAATAGATCAAAATACAAATGGTTCATCACATTACAAGTGTCAGTTGGGTTTACCTGTTAAAAGATAAAACAGAGGTGTATCAAACCTTCCTTAACTTCCACAATATGATCCGAACCCAATTCCAAACCCAAATCCAGATTCTACACACCGATAACGGGACTAAATACTTTAATCAGTCCCTGTCCACCTTCCTAACTGAAAATGATATTGTTCACAAAAGTACTTGTCCCAATACACCCCAGCAAAATGGCATTGCCAAATGAAAGAATCGTCATATTCTCGAAACTGCCAGAGCCATCATGTTTAGTAGTAATGTTCTTAAATATCATTGGGACGATGCTATCCTTACTGCCACATTCCTCATTAACCAATGCCAAGCCAACCACTATCTTACAAAACACCACTTCAACTCCTACAAAAATACTATAACCTCCCATACTTCAAAAACACTTTGCCACTCAAGGTGTTTCGCTACACCTCATATATTCACCTTCATCACACCAACAAACTTGACCCCAAAGCCTTTCGTTGTATCTTTCTTGGCTACTCTAATTCCCAAAAGGGATACAATTTTTATGACTTGGTCTTCAAACGTTTTTTCGTCACCTGTGATGTCACCTTCTATGAAAATATCCCCTATTATTCCTTGTCTGCAATTCAATAGGAGAGAGACGGTGAATTCCATACAAAAGAGACACCAAAAGATGACTAGACAATTACAGTTTATACACCTATCCAAACAGAACCTAATCATACTGTTGATACCTCTGATACTCCTGATAACCTTGATACCCCTGGTAATGTGCCAATTCCAGGGGGAGACACAAACAAGTAGGGTAATACCTACATATGACGACACAAAAAAGGTAATGAGCCACAGGATATTAGCACTCACCAAGAGTCGGAACCGGAGGTGGGTCTAGGAGAAACAATGGTAACAAAGGGTTCTGACCTCGATCTTCACATTGCAGTACGAAAGAAGCCCAGGTCATGCACTCGACATCCCATTGAGGTTTGTCTCCTACAAGGCCCTTTCATCTAAATGCAGGCATTTGTCTCCCATTTTGATAGTATCAGGGTACCAGACACAATTGATGAGGCTATGGCTATACCTGAGCAGAGGCAAGCTGTCTTGAAAGAGATGGAGGCTTTCAAACGAAATAAGACATGGGATGTAGTAGATCTACCTCGAGGAAAGAAGCATGTTGGATGCAAATGGGTATTTACTCCTAAGTATAGAGTAGATGGAACACTTGAGAAATACAAAGCTAGACTGGTTGGAAAAGGTTTCGCGCAAATATATGGGGAAGATCACACAGAAATGTTTACTCCAGTAGCCAAGTTGAATACCATTAGAATTCTCTTATTTATTGCAGTAAATTTAGATTGGGATCTACACAACTCGATGTAAAGAATACCTTCCTCAATAGAGAACTCATGAAAGAGGTGTACATGAAGTTACCTCCAGGGTTTCCAAGGAAAAAGGCTAACCAAGTCTGCAAGCTAAAGAGGTCGTTATACGGGTTGAAACAATCTCCACGTGCTTGGTTTGACAGATTCACTCGGGTCCTAAAACAACACAGGTATACTCAAGGGTAGAGCAACCATACTTTGTTCGTTAAACATCATAATGGGAAGATGGTTGTCCTAGCCGTATATGTTGATGATATAATCCTTATAGGAGATAATGACGTAGAAATCAATCAAATCAAGGCAACCCTGGCACAAGAATTCCATATCAAAGATCTTGGAGAAATAAAGTACTTGCTTCGGATGGAAGTTGCTCCATCCAAGGGAGGAATCTATATCTCCAAAAGGAAGTATGTACTAGACCTTCTAAAGGAAACAAGGATGTCAGGTTGCAGACCCAGTGATACACCTATACGGGTTGATAAAGTAGATGAAGAAACAGATCTCGGTAAAGCTGTGGACCTAGAGAACTATCAACAGATGGTAGGCAAACTAATATACCTGTCTCATACCAGACCAGACATTGCATTTTTAGTTAAGTGTGGTCAGCCAGCATTCCCATGATCCTAAACAGAAACATTTAAATGAAGTCAACAGGATCCTTCGTTATTTGAAGGGATCTCCGGCACGTGGTTTGCTGTTTAAGAAAACTGACAAACGGAATGTAGAGTTATTTACAGATGTTGATAGGGCAGGTGATCAAGATGATAGGAAATCCACATCTAGATATTGTACATATGTGTGGGGTAACTTGGTCACATGGAGAAGTAAAAAGCAAAGTGTAATTGCAAGAAGCTGTGAACATTAGGCTGTAGCACTGGGAATCTGTGAGGGCATATGGATAAAGCTGTGTCCTTAAAGACTTGAGGAAGTGCATAAATTTTCCAATCAAGGACTATTGCGATAACATAGCTGCGATTAATATTGCTCATAATCCGGTTCAGCACGATAGAACCAAGCATGTCTAGATAGACAAACATTTTATAAGGGAAAAAGTTGATAAGGGTATCGTTGATCTAAGGTATATACCCTCTAATAAACAGACTGCAGACATCCTCACTAAAGGACTGCCCAAGGACAGGTTTAAGTATCTAATTGGCAAGTTGAACTTGATTGATATCTACAGTCCAACTTGGGGGGAGTGTAGAATCCCAAACCTTAAGGAGCAAGTTCAAATCTGAAATTATAAGCAGTGATTAGGATAATTAATCTTGATTATTTCCTGATTTGTATACTATCATATCGGGACCTGATTAATGCCTGATTCTAGCATATGTGTATATATATGTAATCTGCCAGTGTGAATAAAACATCGATCAATTCAGTCCTCCAATTCTCTTCACCATGACTAAACAAAAGAGGGAAAAGACAAGGAAATAAATCCATGATTGAAGCAAAATAATACAAGGGACTAAGAAAGAGGAAATGCCATTTGAATCATGAATCTTGATGTGATACACAAGAAGACATATGACCATAAGAATATAAATATCATGAGAATCTGTCAGCCAAACTGAAGCTCATGAAATGAGGAATTAATGGAGATGATTTGAGTGAAGGAAAAAACCTCTCCAATTCGACCCATAGCCTGTGAATCAGAAGATATAATGCTAATTGCTCCCATATCATGCAAAATATCTTCAGCAGCAATTGTTTCAGCCCTTATCCTAGATTCTGCAAACTGCACATCTTCTGGAATGTTCTTATCAAGGTGATGGCCGACCATCTGCACGTCACTATCTAAACTGAGACCTTAATTCCATGGCACAAACAACATAACTATTGCCAGTAACAGTTTTGTACTTACCAACATGTCAATATGTTCATCTATTGTATTAATTGTAAATGGTCGCGTAGAGTTAGTTGAAGAGGGCAGGACATTCTTCTCACCACATACTTTGATGATATCTGGAGCATGGCCACCACCAGCACCTTCACTGCCCAAATTGCATGCAAAAGTCAAGAATTTGCCAAGTTAAACAAAGAGTACAAATGGGTTTTCAGTTTACATTCTCTAATCAGTGGATCACTTGCAAATAGTAGAATAAACTTTAGCCAATGTTCCCTTTATACAGTATGTGACTATAGATATAAAAAGTAAAATTCTAGAAAGTTTCCATAAACTTTGGTTCGCTTGCAAATTGTCTTTGAACCAATAAGATTGGAAATTAGGCCAACCTTGAGATTCCAAAAAATTGTTCCCTCAGTCTGATTTTAAGAGTGACTCATTTTCCCTCTCGAACTGTCCAAATGTCAAATGGTTATCTGTGAATGGTACTTTTGAATGCAATGGTCTTCAGCTGACATATAAGAATTTGAAGTGGCAAATGAGCTAACTCTGACACAAGGAAATTAAATAAAAGGGCCTATTTTTGGATTGCAAATATTTAGGGACCTAATTGCTGATTTTGAAAGTTTGAGAGGCTGTTTGCAAGTACCCCAAAGTTCAAGGAGATCTTTTGCATCTTACTCAAACACAAGATCGTAGGGCAAGCGTACGAGTGGTGAGTGTTCTATGAATATGAAAAGAAGAAAAGTTTTAGCCAATTGGCTATTTCACCTCCCGCCCAAGAGCCAATTAAGGATAGCATCCAGTGCTCAACAAATGTTTAATAAATTGGCTCCACTTCTGAATGCAAATATCTCCATGCAATGAATGTCACTATAAAAAATTAAACCAAACTTGTTCCCCATTTGAAAAGCCAAATTTTTAAAAGTTTGAATGAATTTTATTTACACCAACCCCGGTTTTGGGAGTCCACGATATATACCTGTGATAGGTATGAATAGTTCTTCCTTTAAACGCAGCGATTGTATGTTCCACAAATCCAGATTCATTTAATGTATCAGTATGTATATTAACCTGTTAAAATAAAAGTTAGCAACGCAAAATTAAAATTACAAAGAAAAGACTCATCTATTAAAGTAAATGCCTGGATGTCATAGGCATCTGCAACTGTTAAACAATTATCTATTGCAGCTGGGGTACTTCCCCAGTCCTCATGCAGCTTCAGTCCCATAGCTCCAGCCTTGACTATTTCATGTAGTTCATCAGGCCAGGAAGAATTTCCCTGAAGCAAACCAGTGGATGGTTCAGTCAGCAGAGATAAAAGTGTATCGTGTAACATTTTGCAAGACAAAAGAGATAAACTTTTCAGAATTGTTAGAAGCAAGTGTTCAGTATAATCAGAAGAGAATGAGGAAAACTTGCTTTGCCAGTAAAACCAAAGTTCAGTGGAAGGGGATCTGTTGATTGAAGCATTAATTTCATCTGAATTGGTGCCGGTGTGCAAGTTGTTGCCCGTGTTCCATCAGCTGGTCCTGTTCCACCTCCCACTAATGTTGTGATTCCTGCAAATAAATCACAAAATAACTCATTAAATTCCATCAAGCTCATTTGCCCTTGCCGGTATCAAGCCCTGTGGAAGTGAGAAAAGGATAGAAATCAAACGCTTCTTTAAAATTAGAGCTTCGTAAATGGATTGTGAGAGAGAAATGTAACTACAACCAGTTCATTGTGTCAAAAACATGGTAACTACGCAGACGCAACAGAAGCGAACAAATTTCATTGATTACACCAGTCTCTCCTCTCTATCAAATTCTGGCAGCCTTACAATTCAACATCAGAAAATCAACATGGCCAAAAAAATCAGCAGAATCTATGTAAATCTATACATGATAAATCAAGTTTATTCATGCTAGCTTTAACACCAAATTATATGTTCAACCAGGCTTTGAGGCAATGTTAAAGAACAACTTGAACCTAAGGGCCTGAGAATAGCTTTATTGTTACCAATCACAGGTGCAGAAGGTGCAGGCTTTGGAGGTGCAGGAACTCAGGAAGGACACAGTTAAACCACAATCACAATACAACTTAGTTCCTCTCTCTCTAGATGGCTGCTCAAGAATATAGATATACTTGCACACAAACTATGATAAAATTACATTTCTTGTTTGCAAATGGTGAGAGAACAACTTGTCTAGCACAACTCCACCACAACATTTGCCTTTAACGGTGTATTTGGTATATAGAAAGCTTATTTGAAGGAGGAAGGTAAGGGAAAGTATTTTTACAGTGTTCGGTAGATGATAAAGTAGCTTTGCAGGAAAGAAAGCCTCCCATGTTTATAGGAGAAAGTTATCCCATTCCCATTCCTTTTCCAAGTTGCATTTGTACCACATGGGCTCAAGTAGTATTGATGTCACTTCTGATTTAATCAATTTAATCATCAATGTTCAATTCACCGTTATGTGAGTCTATGTTAATCACTACAGTAAAATGTCAAATTAAATGACAAGTACAAGTACTTAGCACTTTCAGAATAAATGTCTGTAGTCATGGAACTCACCACTTGATATTGCCTCATATGCTAATTGAGGGCATATAAAATGCACATGACAATCTATGCCGCCAGCTGTTACAATTAACCCTTCCCCAGCAATAACTTCAGTGCTATCCTGGATATGGATGACATGCATACAAGTGATATTAAGATATAGTGTATAAATTCCACTATGGCTTCTATAGAGGGGTGAGAAAAAACTCATTGCTTTAGGTCTCTGAAAGGGCACTTACTGCAATAATCATATTACGAGAAACACCACTCATGACATCTGGATTTCCTGCTTTTCCAATTGATACAATATAGCCATCTTTAATGCCAATATCTGCTTTGATAATTCCACTGTAATCAATTATTGCAGCATTTGTAATTACAGTGTCCAAGGTGCTAGAAGATGGAACCCAGCATCGCTGACCCATTCCATCTCTTAAAACTTTCCCGCCTCCAAAAACACATTCATCACCATAGACAGAGAAGTCTTTTTCAATTTCAGCAAACAAGTCAGTGTCACCAAGACGGATTTTGTGACCAGTAGTAGGACCATACATGTTGGCATATTTCTCATGAGAAATGCTTGTGGTGAGAAAAGGGTCTTGTCCTATAATTCCTTCACTGAAATTTCATATTTGTGGAAACAAATAATTATTCTATTTATTCACAAAGGTGGAGCTAGCAAAGGAGTAAAGGGATATATATACAATTATTGCTTGGATCACCTTGCATTTTCATCCTCCTCGTGTCCAAATCCCCTTTTGCTCACAGCCTCCATGGCTTTTTCCAAATTGGAATCATTAACTTGCCCATCGGCAATGCTATTACCACCTCTGATGACTTTTTCACCTCCAATGCTTACAAGTTTAACGCGTTTACTTTCCCCAGCCTGGGAAGAGGAGACATGCTTCAGTTAAAGATGATAAACCTGGAAGGAGAAAACAATGCAGAGTTCCTTTTTTTTATTTTTAATACACAAAACAATGCATAATTCCACCTCAAAGCGTATTGCAGTCCCAGCTGCTATATTGAGACGCATGCCATATGATTTCCTTCGATCAAATACTAAGTAGGGATTTACTTCAATGAAGTGATAGTGGCTGCCAACCTGAAAATTGTCTGAGATATTACAAAATGGTCCCTTCTATTAAGCTCTGCTGAACGGCAAACAAGAAATTAAACAACTTGAACTTTATAATTTGGCTATAAAATAATATAATGGTCCTTTATTTATTATTTTAAATTTGTTTCTTAAGTTTCAAAATCTTTTCAATGAAATTCTTCTATAACTTAACTGCTACGGAATCACAGTATCTTTATTGTTATGTAATGGTGATGCAGCAGATTAAACAACATTTACATAAATCAAATAAAAAATCAAATATTAAAACACAGTATAACAAGGCATGAAATTCATCTCTCCCATTGATTTGTCCTATCATTCTTGTATTTCTGACTCTACCATGGATAACACCTCCATGATCATCCAAAACCAAACCTTTGATTTACCCAGGCATCCGCCCAATTGACACAAGAATACACCTTCTGATGGGCTAGAACAAAGTTTTGGTAATCTTCCTTTGTCGCCCCATGAATGTTCCACTCAGCATTTCACTTTATATACTATCATTAATTAACATGTCACAATCCCCCAATACTAAGTCCAACAAACAAATATCGTCATTATGTGAATATCAGTTCGAAACCACAGTTTATAAATTTGCAACTTACAAAAATTAAGGTAATTTGTTAAGGTTTACACTGAGATTTGAAACTCTGTTACTTATGTAATCAATGTTCTGTGGTTCTGTTGACATATCTGAATATCGATTGTGGTAAAGCACATCAATCACCTGTATTGGCCTGTCCCCAATGTTGACAACTTTGAGAGCTACTGCTTTCCTTCCAGAGTTGAGAGTCAGATTTCCAACTCCTGAAATTACCTCGCCAGGTTTTCTGTTATCTTCTATTGTAGGAAACTTGTCAAGTGAAGGTACTGCAAAAGAAATTCCCAACAGAGAAAAGCTAATTTAAGCACAGGCTCAACCCAAGAGATTACAAATTTCACAAAGAACATTGAACCTTTTTATTATTCCATATTTTGATTGAGATGAGTTAGAAAAGAATATTAATTCAAGTTCAATGTTGTGACTACTAAGTGTTTTAGGAATGATAGATAGCTGAGCTATTTCACTCAAAAACAGAGCATATCTTCATTGGTAATTCCAGGATCTTTTCTCACAAAAATTCTCATTGTGTTGGTTTAGAAATTATTCATCTCCGAAGAATTCTAGAAGGAAGGAAGAAGAACCTATTTTTCTCTCATTAACAATGCAAGTGCAGATTATGAGCCAAGATGGCAAAAAATCTGGTTATCAGAATCCCATGAATCTCGATTCGTATCTCACGATTCAATTCAAAAATAGGTGGGAAAGATACGAATCTGTTGATGTATCTTACTTCTGTATGTATCTTGCGATTCGAGGAGCGATACAATCCGGAATTGTAGGAATCGCATGATACTAGCGATTCAAGGTGAACTAGGTTGCGCACTAATCGAGTCAGATCTGGTGCAACCTGACTTTAGAAAACCCCTTTTTTCGTTTTTTTTTATTTCTCCAGATTTATTTAAGAATTTCCTTTTATTTCTATAATTATCCTTATTCCCTCTCGCTTATCCTAATCAAAACCCTATTTTTTATTTCTTTCTTTCCTGAAGTGTTATTTGCCTATGCTAATATGTACAAACCTTTTATGTTTTCTTATGTGAAAGTTATACTAATCCCATTCTTAAAATTGATCATGAATCTTACGATTCACGAAACGTTTCGATTCATGATTCTGAAAATAGGTTTTCCGATTCATGATTCGTATCCTGATTTGATAACCTTGCCAAAAATTATACCAATATTTGTTAATGGATGGAAGACAGATAAAAGATAAACTTATCAAAATTCAATCTGATCTGCAAATACAAAAAATGAATTTTGCATATTTACAAGAATCATATGAGTTTTCAGAATGGTATAGCATGCTCTTAGGTCGAAGAACTACACAAAAACATGCAGCAAAAAATCTAGTACAAAGATCAAAATAAGGGCATACCTGGAAGAAAAGAACCATATAATGCCAGTCCTAAGTTACCATTCTCATCAGCAATTGGATCATGAATGGTAACTAACTTAGTCCCATCAGGAAATGTGGCTTCAACCTAGATGAAAATATATGAAGTAAATTAATGACAATAACATATTTGCTATTTCTCTTTCTTCAAGGGGATTACTAAAGGTAACTTCAAGGTTTTTTCTACTTTTAGAAACAGTCAATGAGACAAGTGGTTAACAGTGGTTAATGTGCTAGCCATACACTAACTTTATTAAACACTTGTCCAGTGAATCATCTAGAAACTGGGAAGACCTTTTCCAGAAGTTCCGGTTTTGAAATTTTTGAGGGGTGGGAGCCAGTGCATAGAACAAAATTTTAGGGGCACTTGTCCATTTGAAGTTTTTAAAAGCAGTAGCAGAGAGAAAAATAGACCTTGATTCAAAACAATTTAGTCTTTGCCAGAGATTAAAAAACAATTCAAAAACCAAACAATGTATACCAGGTGCTTCCTATTTATACCAGCAAAGGACTCTCACATAAAACCTCTCGTCCGTGGGTTCAGTGGTTGAAGGGTTGGACAAGCTCATCAAAAGGAGTGAGTTCGATTCTTGAGACCGTTGGAGCGCTGAGGGAGGCATCCCATTTCCCATACCCAGTAAAGCATGGATTTTGGAGCTATAGCGTGTGACCGACAGGTGACTAGGTAGCAAGACTAAATTTAGCAGCTAACCTCATACTCAATTTCCCACGACTCACCCAAGTCACACGTAACAGCTAATCACTTGATTCTAGCGGGAAAAAGGTTTTTCTTTTCTTCTTTCAAAAAATACTTGGCGCAGAACATTATATTAAAATCCACTCTAGTAACTATCTACCGCTAAGCAGAATTAGAATATAGACTACCTGAACAACATCCAAGAGAGGTGGAACCGCTGGAAGAACTTGTCTCCTGTCATATATTTAAAGAGAAAGAAGGAAAAAAGGAAGTAAGGCATAGATGTTTAAGATAGTTCATTCTGCATTTTATATTCACTAGTCAGCAATCGAAGAAATGGAACTATTTTCCAAAAATAGGGGAAATAGAGAAGGGATAAGATTAACCTGGGATTGAAATTGCATATGATATCAAAAAATAAAAAATGACATAACAATAATACCTTCCCAAGAGTTGTTTCCCAATGTCCATTAATTCAGCAACACTCTTTTCACCATCACGAACGAATTCTAAAATCTATGGGAAAAAAGGGGGAAAATATAATACAAATAGATAATCCCATTATACCAAGAGGGATATATAACCAAACCTGTGTGGCTATAAGGGCGACAGCTTCAATGTAATTGAGTCTTAAACCACGAGCAAGACGTTTCTTGGCGAGAAAGCCAGCACTATGCAGGGTTAGCTTGTCGACCTCTCTCGGAAGCAGTTTCATTTTTCAGTGTTTCACAGTCCTAAGTACAAGGAAAAGCGATGTGAGATTCACTGAACTAAAAAGTAAAATGGCAATTCAGAAACCAGAGACGAAGAGAAAATGTTACGACTAAAAAAACTGAAATATAAGGTCAATATTTCAACAATCCTACAGCGAAATCTCTAGGCCTTGTGTGGTTGGGGTTTTGGAGGCGAGGTTAGACGAGGAGGGGAGGGTTAGACGAGGAGGGGAGGGTTAGGGTGTGTTTGGTTTGAAAGGAGGGTAGGGGAGGGAGGAGAGGAGAGAAGAATTAAATTACTTTTTTGGTTAAAAGTATTTAAATTTTGAGCGGTAACTCAAAATTTTAAAAAAATGATAGGGTAAATTTTAGTTTTCTTTTATTCAATATTATAATTTTACCCCCTCCCCTCCCTCCAAACACACCCATTAGAGGTGGGGAAAATGTGGTTGGCACTTGACCGGAAGGAATGGAGGGGAAGTGTGGTTAAAAATTTTGTCATGTTTTCCTCCCCTCCTCTCCTCTTTCTACCCCAAAATTAGGGGGTTTTGCAGGGGAGAGAAATATTGTATCCCACTTTAACCAAAAATCCATGTCTATTTTTAAATATTCCAACCTTACCCCTCGTATTTAAAATGCCTTTTTTCCTCTTCATTCTCATCCGCAACATTATCCTCGCAACAACAAATGAAAGTATCTTTTTTTTACTTGTTTTTCACTTTAAAATATTATTATTTATTTAATTTTTCACATAGATTTAACTATACCTAATTTAATTTAAAGCTAAGATATTTGCAATGAAACCCCCCTTAAATCATGGACTAAATTTATATCTTATCAAAATCTCCCACAAATTCTTTCATTTTAGCATCGATGACACCTTGACTGTGTTAAAACATATCTCAAATCTACTGAAAATGAGGAGTTATCACAAGCATATTAAAATATTTTATCATATTAAAATTAACGAGATAATATGTAAAACTCAATAAAATATCCTTTAATATATATAATATTTTTATCATATATACATGAGGTAATAGTTTTTTTTTTTAGATTTATAAATTAAAAAATAAAAGGAGAAGGAAAATACATAGATAAAGAGAAAATAGTATATTTATTCACTTATAATCAGCTCCCCTCTCCTACCCTTCTGAACCAAACGAAAAACCAAACTTCTCCTCTCCTCTTATTGAACCAAACAAATATCATAACTTCTCCTAACCTAATTTTAATGAACCTCACATAATCTAAACTCTATTGAATCAAACACAGCCTTAGAATTCAGAAGCTCCGCGCGATTGTTGTTGATGATTGTGGTTGGAGTTGGTTATTTTGTTGAGTTTGTAAATTTGGAAAGTCCTAACCCTAAGGGATTATGCTGCCCAAATTTCTTTGAATCATGGTTAAGAAGTGTTTAAATGAATTAATAAGGGATTAGAAGTAGAAAAGTTCAAGTTTTGGAAACTAAAACACAAAACTACATTTTTCCATTTTTCTTGAAAATTTTCGGCCAGCACTGTTTCAAGGGTTAGGAGTTGGATTTTCATGAAATAAATGGTTCCAATGGATTTAGTGGGCAAAAATAGGTGGGGTTACAGTTGGGCATTTTTTCGGTAGAGGTCAAAAAACATAATTACGAAAATGCCACTGAAATCCCTAAATAGGGGCTGTCAAGGGTATTTTCATAATTTGACAATTAATTTGATAATTTCGAGCCCAGAAATGGATTCCTTGGGCAAAAATAAGTTAGAATAACCTTCGTCAAAATTTTGAAAAAACGTGCCGTCGAGCCGGGTACCGCAGGGCCAGGCAGGGGTCCCGGGGGCATTTTGGTAAATTTTCACCATAGACTAATATAACCACAAGAAACACTATGGAAGAGTCTAAAATGATACTTGGATAGGTTATGACCTATTTCTTGTACATTTAATATTTTAGGACCGAATTGAAAGACGGAACGACACGTTTTACGAGACACATCTGAAAAGGGATCTAGAAAGGTTTGAGGTAGTAACTCTATCCTTCATACACTATGTGAATATTTATATGTTTCATATATGCCATCTTCTGTAATATGTATGATACACAGTGCACACTGCTGAATAGTGCCTACAGGTACACTGATTTACCTAGTCATGGACTGAGGTACAGGATGTGTAGCGGTTGCAACTGTGGTTAGCTCTGAACACGTTTCCGACTAAACTGAGTTATGTGTTAGTATGATATTGCATTAACTGGTATTTGGCGTATTTATTTATCGCATTTTCTATGAATGATAGCATGTTTCTACTGGGGTTCCTCGGAATCTCACCCTATTTTTAAATAAACATCTCAGCGGGTGCCAGTGGATCGAAAGGCAAGGGCGTAGATGCTAGGAAATAATTGGCACGTGTCTCGAGGTGAGGACAAGATAGTGGTTATAATTAGTTTATATTTAGATATTTTGGAAAATTCTGTAAATATTAAAGTTTCCGCTGTATTTTCTATGTTTTGTTAACGAACGATGTGGGATTGTAAACGAATATTTTTATCAATATAATTGTACTTTTCTGTATGCCCATTGAATTCTATCTTTATTACTCTTTGATTATCGAAATGGAAACGGATGTTGACAAAATATCAGTATGTATCTAATTGTTAAACACAATTTTTCAACTAATTTTTCAAAGAGATTATATGCTAAAGTCTTTAAAAAGATACAACAAATTTTCTCCTTTTAATTTATTAAAATTACCTAAACATCCCTTTTTTCTAAGATTAATATACATTTTGTTTCTTGTCTTACTTTTTGGGCCTTCAAGTTTTTCCTTTTCAGTGTGTTGTGTACAAGGTACAACCATGCAACTTGAGATTCACTTTGCAACATGTGGCCCTGTACAAAGTTTGTGTACTATATGCCACTTCGGCTTAGTGTGTATCTGGGTAAGCCCCAAACCGTAGTTTCAAAAACCCTTTTTTGTAAATCGAGGTAAAACCCCTCTCACATATTTACCTCGTAAATCATAAAAGCAGGCAAAACCACCTGACAAACTCACTGCCTCGTAAGAAATTTCACTGGAAGCATTGTTCATATTCTCCAAAATTCACCATTTTATTGAATATATCAAATAATTACAATATATATTGGTGAATAAAATTTGAGGCGTTACAGTTCTCCCCCACTTAAATAAATTTCATCTCTGAAATTTGCTACACTTATACAGCCATAAATATTGGGTAACTTTTTCTCATATTTTATTTCGTTTCCCACGTTGCCTCTTTGGGAGATAACCCTTTCCAAACAATTTTGACAAATGGAATGCTTTTGCTTCTGAGTTGTTTCTCCTGCCAATCGATGATCCAGTCAGGTGTGACTTCATAAGTCAAATCATCTTGCATTTCTACATCTTCGTATTCATTACATGCTCTAGATCGAGTTGATACTTTTTCAGTTGGGAAACATGGAAGACATTATGTAACCTGCTCAGGTGCGGTGGTAAACCTATACGGTATGCTACTGGCCCAATCTTCGCCAAAATCTTAAATGGACCAATGTACCTCGGATGCAACTTCTTTACTTTCAATGCTCCGCTAATACCCGTAACTGGTGAGACTTTCATGAATACATGGTCGCCGACTTCAAATTCTAGAGGTTTTCGCCTCTTATCAACATAGCTCTTTTGTCGGCTCTGAGTAGTCAATAACCTCTATTTGATTAGCTTTATCTGCTCGATTGTCTGATCGACAATATCTGGCCTAAGTAAGCGCCTTTCAGAGAACTCTGTCCAGCACAAGGGCGATTGATATTTCCTCCCAAACAGTACCTCATATGGAGCCATTTGGATGCTCGTGTGATAACTGTTGTTGTAGGCAAACTCTGCCAATGGAAGGAATTTGTCCCAACTACCTTTAAAATCAAGTGCACACGCCCTCAGCATATCCACAAAGGTCTGTATGGTTCGTTCTGTCTGCCCATCTGTTTGAGGATGATATGTCGTGCTAAACCTCAGTTTAGTACCTAAAGCCTCATGAGTTGCCTTCCAGAACTTGGAAGTAAATTGAGGATCTCGATCCGAGATGATGTTCTTTGGAGTACCGTATAATCGCAATATCTCCTTAATATAAATCTCTGCCATCTTGTCAAGAGAATAGTGGATTCTAATAGGTAGGAAGTGGGCTATCTTCGTGAATCTGTCAACTATCACCTAGATTGCATCATGATTTCTGACCTTAAGTAATCTCATCATGAAATTCATGGTAATACTTTCTCACTTCCACTTAGGAATCTCAGGGTTTTGCGGAAGCCCTAATAGTCGCTGATATTCAACTTTCACTTTATGGCACGTGAGACAACAAGCGACGAACTTCGTTACATCTCTTTTCATTCCTGTCCACCAATACTGAGACTTCAAGTCATGGTACATCTTTGTTGCCCCTGGATGCAGAGTATATTTACTCTTGTGTGCCTCCTCTAGGTTTACCATTTCAGTTCTGATTGTGGAGGAACATAAACCCGCTTCTTATACCTGATTAGTCCGCTGGGTGACAAGTCATATTCCTGAGTTTCACCTCTAGCAATCATATCTCTGATAGACAATGCAAATCTATCCTGCAGCTGTGCTTCTTCAATTGTTGCTCTCAGGTCATTATACACCTGGCTAATATTAGTGCTGCTTATCAGAATCTGACTTGACATATTAAGATCCCTGAAATCCTTGATCATTTTCTGCTCATGAATCATCATGGCTGCCACCTGCACAGATTTACGGCTCAATGCATCAGTAATGACATTAGCCTTTCCGGGATGATATATAATATCCAGATTATAATTTTTCAGCAACTCCATCCATATGCGCTGTCTCATGTTCAGCTCTTTCTGATCATACAGGTATTTCAAGCTCTTATGGTCGTAGTACAGCTCCACGATTAACCTACAAAGGCAACATTTCCAGATTCAATATAACCATTATTACCATCAACTCAAGATTATGGGTGGAATAGTTTAATTCATGAAGCTTCAGCTGATAAAATGCATACGCCCTACCCGGCTCTTATCAAAACACACCCAATCCATGCCTACTCGCATATGGGATTTAATACACTTCCCAATCAATGCCTACCAGCATCAGTAAACATAATAAAGGTCCAATGTGGATCTGGGATTATCAATATAAGTACTGTAATAAATTGCCATCTCAGCTCTACAAAGCTCCTCTCACAATTATCATCTCACGCATAATGTTGAGTTTTTGGAGGAAAATTTATATAAACCCCTTATAATAATCAACAAGACACAGAACACTGCATATCACAACCACAGTTTCTGGCCTTTCCAGTTCTATACTGCTTCCACCTTGCAAGGATCCGTCGTGACTCCTTGCTGTGAGATTATATGGCCCAAAAGTCTAACTTCTGAAAGCCAAAACTCATATTTGCTCAGCTTGGCATGGAGTTGCTTAGATATCAGTATGTTCAATATAATTTTCAAATGTTGCTCATGTTATTCCACGAGTATATCAATATATCATCAATGAATACTACTACGAATTGGTCTAAATACGGACGAAAAATTCAATTCATGTAGTCCATGAACACGGTAGGCACATTGGTCAGCCCCAATGGCATCACAAGAAACTCGTAATGGCCATGTCTGGTCCTAAAGGCGGTTTTTGATACATCCTTCGCTTTTCCTCAAGCTGGTGATACCCAATCTCAACTCAGTTTGGAAAACACACAGGAACACCAAGCAACTGATCGAGCACATCATCTATTCCAGGAAGTGGGCGCTTGATCTCAACGGTCACCATACTCAACTTCCTATAATCAATATAGGGTTGTAGATTTTCACTGCGCACTCTGATGTTTATCTCCTCATATGAGTTTTAATAATGTCAGGATGATTTAGTAGGAGTCCTATCAGAACCTCCTATAACACTTGACTATACTAGAAATATGTGTTTCTCTGTGCCAGTTCCTAGCCCGTTTCAACTCAAATCATTCTGGACCATTTCAAATTCTTGTGGAACCAAAGCTTAACAGTTGATTCATGGGTTACGGTTTACTTGGTAACCCTTCTACTCACACCTTTCCTCACATCTTTTGCTATCCACCAATCGACTCCTAGTATAGCCTCAAGTTAGTAGAATAACAGGCCAATCAATTCAGTCTCTCACAAGCATATACTTCCTGTGCATTGCACGGGGAGCTTGTCCATTTTGATGTTGTTTTTCTTTATTTGATACTTTGAAAGTCATATTATTTTTTATATACAATGAATTTAATATAATATAATATTATTTAAATCATATATAACTACAGTTATATCATTATAACAATGATAAAATTTTCTTTATAAAACATTTAAATTGACACAACTCAGTAGGATGATGAATAACAATTCCTAAATATTTCCTTGTATAAAAAACAATAATATCACACCAGTAGCTTGTAAATCAAAAGTCACAATAATGTATTGTTACATGTTTTTATTACGTGATACATTAAAATTTAATGATGCACGCCTATTCCTAAATATTGTATAAACAATATTGGTTGTGATCTTCTTGTATCCACTTCGACTATCTCCTACAACAACAAACAAATAACAAAAGCATCATGATATTATTGAGTAAAAAATTGTGTCCACAATTACAAGAAGTGTGCTTTAGAGAACCAAAGTCATTTCATAAAAGTAAAGGTAGAAAGCAAGATGGATATATGTATAATTATTTCACTATTCTCCAAGTAATAAATTTATAGCTAATCATTCAATATTTTCATAATTTAACCTCCAACTCCAACTAGACATTTGCTCTCTTTTTAAGTAAGAGAGAGAAGATAAAGAAATTGCTTATTATTTCGACCTTTTTTGGTTGGTAGAAAAAAATGTCAATAATAAATTAACATCAGCTTGAGGCACTTTCGCTGATTCAATAGTTTTAAAAATATTGGCATGTAGGAAAGGTAATTTAATCTCATTATCTTGATTATTTCCTAATTACATTGTCAACTTCATTTTTAAGAATGAAACGCATCTAAGTGAAATAGATAATATTATGTTAAAAATTATAATAACGGATAATTACAAAATATTTCCTAAGGCATTCATCATTGATGCATATTAGATTTAGTTAAGTAGAGAACACTGCCTTCAGGAAGTCAGCATTGCATGATTTGACTAAACTCTAATGGCATCCCTTTCCTCTCTAATGTTCTATCGATAGAAAATTACTCATAAAAGTGGTTCAATTCCAAGCCTTGTGCGTTTGGTAATTGCAAGCGACAGAGAGATTTTTCTTGTCAATCTTTTTCATTTGCTTCAAACTTTAATGTCAAACCATTTTGTACATCTAAGAACTTCGGCGGACTAATAATTATGTCATATACAAATAACTAAAACTAAGCTATAAGTTTCATTAAAAAAGGTTCATCTAATATAACTTCAACAACATTTTTCATTTTGTTCTTTCACCCACATTCACTTTCATTAACAACAATTATCGAAACTACAAAAGTAGGAACTATATAACCTGGAAGCGAAGGAAAACTTTCCAAGTTATTGATAGGTAGTTTCCTTTCAAGCCAAACACTGACACCACCTACTAATCTTACAGAACACTATAAAAGGAAAGCCTATCTTTTATATAATGACATTTCACTAAGATTCAAACAAATGGTTTCCTTCATAAAGTATAAAGGTTCATTAAAAAAAGTAATAGGAAAAAGCTCAGGTTCAGTCATGTATGGAGTCAAAATCTAGAGGTTCTCATTGCAAGTTTTAATTGTGAAAATTGTAGTATCTCTTACCTAGGGGAGATTGGGATGACATGCTTTTTTTATTTAGAAGACTGAACCTTCCCAAGCTTTACTATTTTCATTGCTACGATCAAGTTGCTTTTGTGAACAAGACTTTGTTTCTTTTGTATTCTCAACTTCATGCTATTTGCTATTAATTTATTGCTTGTATGAGACTTACACAATAAGACAAAATGTAGGTTAAAAAAGTCTGCGACAAATATGACTACACATATGCACCCCCATCTAAAATTGTCATTCCTTACAATCTACTATGTTTGAGAAGGAAAAATAAAGGTTGCACAGATGCTATTTTAAGGTTACACCTTTCTGACTAAAAATGCTCAACAGAGATAGCAAAACAAAAAAAACTTATGCCAACGTTGAATGCTGCACAATATTCAACTTTTGCATCAGAACAAACTCCTACATAGTACACATTGTTATGTGGTCTTCAAAGCTACTTGCCACCTGATCAATGGGTACAACTAAAAGACTTTAGTCCTCTACATAGTGTGTTAAAGAATTCAACTTCAAATAACAATGCTGATTGAAATTGATCTTGGATTATAAATCACAAAATTGTACAGAGTAGATAAACCAATTAGCAAAGTGATGTTTGTAAAAATAAAAAAATAAAACGCATAGATAATATATAAACACTATGTTAAAGGCATAGTAATATATAGGTCAGAGTCTATCAACAACATTAAGAGAGACCATAAACTCCCCCATCACAAATGAACATCCTCTCTAATGTTCCTATCTATAGAAAATTACTCAGCTAGAAGGTTCAGTAACTACATCCCTCTTGAAATCCTCAACCTCCTTAGATAAGCATCAAAATAAACTCAACTTGCACCAAAAAATTTGGATACATTAATGCTGAGATTGGTTGTAACCCACTAATAATCAAAAAGTAAATATAAACATGTATCAAAATAACATGGTAACTGAACTTAACAATGCTTAAGTTTTTACTTGCTTTATAACTTTGACTGGTTACATTCCCATGTTTGATGCAAAAAGTTAGCTTTGTACATATGTGATGCAAAAAACAGAGCACTTGTCTCGGCAAAGAACTACAATGAACAACGTAAAGTTTTATAAAGAATGCTCGGCAGAAGAGGTAGAAGGAGGGGGCATGATGAAGGATTTAACATACTGCGATATCCATCCCTCCATTAAAACATGGTCAAAGATTAGCTACTACTCAAAAGTTCCCCAATACAATACATGACAAACCTAAAAAAAATAGTCAAGCATTTTCTTTCACAAAGACAATGGAAGAACAATATTACCACACCGACACTCCCATGTATGTAAGTAGATAGAGCAATAGTAAAGCAAGTAAGCAGAGGAAAAGTTGGTTATTTGCAAAAGGGAAGAAAAAATCAATAAATGTCCATATATACATACTACATAATATATAGAATAAAGGAATGAAATCAACCATTGAAAAGCATGAATCTGTGTGGTCAACATAATGACATGACAGCTAAATGGCTTATGTGCTTTAAACAGATATTACTATATTTATTAACTTTAACTAATAATATTAATTTATGACTTAAGCTTCATGTCGTTAAAGTTAGACTTCATCATACTTGAGCTCAATCTTTCCACCATGCCATATCTTAAATACTGCAAACTGTAATTAAGTGCCTAATACATTTGAAAGATGATAGTGATAATGAACCGAAGTCTACATTTGACTTTAAGAACAAAGTCCAGTATTAAAGAATTGTTACAGTCATCCAAAGATTTTTTGTCATTCACGGGGAGGAAAAACAAACTTAAACTCGTACCAAAGCATTAATTTTGATTTAACCAAATATCCTCAACTGCTTCATCCACTAAACTTCAGTAATGGGAGGGTAAATCTCCAGACTTTCCACATCATTGTAGAAGACGACCGTCGGACAACCTGCGGATACAAAAACATAAATGATCTTCCTTTGGTCCTTCATTCGCGCAATGAAAATGGGAGTGGAAGAGATGAAGGTTCAGTTTCAAACGGAAGGAGGAAAAATAAAGGAAGGAATGAATTATGTAAACCACAGTTTGTTGGAATGTACCTAAAGAGGAGAGGGAATTCGCTCCGACTCTGCTTGGTCTGTCGAGGAAAGAAACAAAAACCACGTTAAAAAGTTGGGAATGGCTATCATACGTTATAAAGAAATAAAAGTAAGATGTTTATGGCAGGGAGTTTGAAACTTCAAATTCAACCTTCAAAATCTTTGCACTGCTTTGAAGAAGTGCCAGGGATGGCAGCAAAGGGAGGTGTCGTTGTCAGTTGGAAACGGCTTGCACGAAGCCCGATGCCTAAGTACATGGCTTGTGAACAGTGAATTGTGTCTAGAGCCGATGGTTACGCCAATTCAGGAAGTGGCTTGCCGAAATAGGATTTTATGTTATATTGATTTCATCAAAAGAGCTATCACCTCAAACAATCCTTTAAGGGAATACTTTATGATCATAATTTTTCTCTATGCTAGGCTAAACATCTAGCAATCTTTCAAAATCCCCCTCTGCGAGGATTTGTGTCTGTAAGAATCTTGTTCTTCCATTCCACGGATCATCATTAGCCGAACACCATTCTGAATACATCTGCCTGCCTAAGGACACACTAGTCCACTAGGTCTTATAATTAGGGCCTCTAGATACACAGGTCCACTACCACATCACTGGCATGTAGAATTTTAAAACCTAGGGTCTCTAACCCAACTTTTAGGTTCATCAGATAGAATCCTCTATGATCGGCATACGGCATAATCACCACGCATCATGTATCACCGTATATCATATCTATATACCTTTAACATCACAGTGTTGCTAAGGATTATTACCTAGCACGGAGAAACCTCAAAATATTTACTATGCCTCGAGTTCCCATAACCTCATCAAACGAACCTTTCCGGCAGTACTCGCTGCAACAGAAATGTTCCGTATTAAAATCAATACTTACATCATCACTCTGTACTTCTAAGCATTCTTCAAATCATCTAATTAAGATGATCATTAGTCATGAAGAAACCTTAAGACAATCACTATTCCTTAAGTCTTCATGACCTTACCAACTTAAATTTCCAGGGGATCACCCATCCTAAGATTTTTCTGGGTTGAGCACACTTAACTTTTGTGTGCCCGTGCCAAAACATAAATACCGGGTTTATCTGCTCCTGACCACTAGTACCCTGAGACTACTCCCATCTCAAATATCATGCTAACTGCCTTCGGCTGACTAAATACTGTGTGTGATCTGCATACTGGCTTGGTTGTACCTGCTTCCTCGGGTTTCGTAATGTCCGTAGACCATTCTTCATCCGGTATTGCACCACGTGCTGCCCTTCAGATATTCGCTGATCCTCACATGCTAGTTCACCAACTAGGGTGTTTCACTCCTTTGATACCCTGTCCGTGCATGTGTTCAGTCATTATATAATCAAGACCATATCAGTATACTATCCTGATAACGCCCAACTGCTTTAAAGGCTCTGCCAGAACCACTTGGGCTTTGATACCAAAAATGTCAACAGCCGTTTACATTTCAATATGCGCAGAGTAATAAAGATCAAGTTTCACAGGCATACAAAAAAGTACAATATATTAATAAAGGTGATTATTTACATATAGGAATCATCCCCGCAAAGTTTGATATTATTTACATATTTGTCCAAAATATTCGAAGATAATGACTACATATAACTACTATCCCTATCTCGGGATCCGCACCATCAGTTCACCGTGTCTACTACCTTGCCTTTAGATCCACTGGTTCCCGCTGGCACATTTATCATTTATGAAAAAGGATGAGATTCCAAGGAATCCCAGTAGCAATATACAATCAATCATATACAATGTGAGAATTTAAATATGCAATACATCATATAATGTAAAATGAAAATCCATATCATAACATGTGTGTACACAATGCTCAGGGCCAAATGACTGTTTGGATCCCCTACATGTACCTCAGCTGAGTCCCCGACTGCAGCTAGATAATACCCGTGTACCTCAGCTAGATCCTAGACCACAACTAGGTAATATGCCCCAGGCACGTGTTCATATCATAGAATACAACAACATACAGCATATCAATAATCACATAGTGTATGAGAAATAATAGTTACTGTTGCGAGTGGGTCTCAAACTGTTTCAGATGAAAAGGAGATCGTTGAAATATTGTCATCATACCCTAAAGCTTCTAAGAATTGGAGTGTTTTATATGATGAATTTGCTGCTTGCAAAGAAAAGGAGTGGGATCGCCGCTGGTTTAGGTTCTGATTTAGATTTGCTGGTTGAGAACTGAAGTTATTTATCAGCTTTTGTAATTTACTACTCACTGAATATGGTTAACAAAACTTGTTCACCTTTGATTCGTATTGGGTTTTAGTTCATCACCTTGTTGCGTGCAGAGAAAAGGAGGGGGATCGCTGCTGGTTCAGGTTCTGATATGGATATACTTGTTGAGACCTGAAGTTACTTGTCGGCTTTTGTAATTTGCTAATTGCTACCGATAGGAAGCAGCCATTATTTGTCTTTTATGTTTCATGTGTCTTGTGTTAATTGTTACAAGTGTCTAGTGTTGTCAGTTTTATTTGGATAGTATAAGGTAGTTATTTTCAGTTTATGGTTAGGCTATGCTATAAATATCATATATGTATTATGCCAAAATATAGATGAATAAAGTTACTATTATTTAGATAATTATCTTCTCTCTTTTCCTAAAACTCAGAATCTAGTTCTAGTCTCTCCCTTCTCTCATCCCTCTACTCTTGCTTCTCTTCTCTCTTCCTTCCTCTTTTCTCTTCTAATTCCTTATTCACTTAGTATTATAGATTTTACTTCTAGAGTGCTTTTCTACTCTCTCTTCTCTTTCTTTCCTTTTCTCTTATTTCTATTTCTATTTTCCAGATTCTAACAGCTACTCGTTGAATATGGTTGACAAAGTTTAGTTCTTCATCTTATTGTGTATCACCCTTCAAATATAAAAATGTTCAGTTTCAATCAAGAAGCATCCATTCAATTGCTCCCTCTGGTCCATGTCTTCTAGAGAATACTTTTGGTCATTTTTTTAAGACGTTATGATCCTGGAGATAGCCTATATACATTTTTTTTTTGGGTAAGAGTAGGAACATCTTTTTCATAAGATGTCATTTCCTAGATCTCACATGACAAGAGTCTCGTGCACTATGCAACCCTTTGCAAGACATTTTTTATAATTTCAATGAACGTTAATTTTTTTTTTTATATTGTTTCAATGAGCTTTAAATACTTTTTTAAAATATTAAATTTGAACGGTTTATATTTCAATTGCCATGATGGAGATAAGTAGAAGAGGAAGTGGATGAGAAGAATAGAAAATATAAGCCAATTCTAATTGTTCCACCGTTTCCTCTTCTTCGGTCTCTAGTCTTTACCTTCTATTATATTTTGTGAAAACTAAATCTTATGCATAATAAATATATAAATTAGTTCTAAGTAATAGTTTAAGGGTTTGTGATATAAACTGACACAAACTTGAATCATATTGTTGATAATTAAATTACACACAAATCCACAAAATAGAAAACTAAAGCATAGAATAATGTTGATACAGGCTTAAGAAGAAGAAAAAATAAACCCACCTGGTGACCGTTCAAAACTCTTAATCCAGACGGTCAAAGATCAAACAGGTTAGAATTTTCACACCATAATCCATAACCTTTACAGAAACACAAGCCAGCATAAAAGGTTAACGGAGAGCGAACTATAGCAGGAAATTTTAAATCAAGCTAACAATTAAAAATGTGCAGGGAGAAAAAAGGCGTATATAAAACAGTTCCAATAATTTGCATGAAGTAAAATATGTTCCAGAGAATACAATTTCATAATAAGTTGCTCAAAAGGCGTTAAGTCACAATGCTTACAAAACCCTCCCTTAGGCAAACATGAGTACACTCATAAGTGATTTTCTGCATATAGTGAATTCATGACTCAATAAGATCTCGTTACCACCTAAACTCGTCAACTTCAAGGTAGTGACTGAAGTCTTTATGTGACACTAACTTGCTATACACGTCCTGATATAAACTTCCGGCAGGTACATCAACAAAAATACTGCAATTCTGGGAACATTTGTGGTATGACGATAATGTTTCCAGCAAATTGAGTCTCTCAGCCCCATGAGTTGAATAATTACCGGTCCAAATGATGACAGACCTCAAAACAGTTGCATTCTTCATTATAAACCATACGATTTCAAACTCACTATGCAAGTAGCTAAAGTAAAAAAGTGCGATAGTCTTCAAGTGTGATGATATACATAGAGGAACATCAGGAATTGTTTCCATCAACCAATCCAACCCTTTCTGACCCTGCCCATGTATACAAGTTTTTTGTAACTTAAACTTAGAAAACTAGAAAGCAGAATAAAAACAAATTCTTTTAATTTTCAAACCTTATGAATTATGAGAGTTTCAAGCTTGGGGAAATTTGGGAGGCAGCTGAACATACTAGTCCACCCATTCTGACTCAAATGAATTTCCAGGTGGCTCAAATTGTAAAATGTTGGGAATGTTGGAAATTCATAATCACCGAAAATATTATGCTGTAAGAGCAAAGACCAGTGCAAATTAAAAAATAAAATGGATATATAATATTATTAAAAAACAAAAAGAAAAGTACACTAAGTAGGTCATTCTTACCTTTTGTAAGCAGAGAAACGTAACATTAGAAATAGCTTCCATTGAGAATAGTTCAATAGGAACAAATGCAATAACTAAGTTATGAAGCTTCCCAATGTTCAGTGTCGTCACCTCATCATCAGGGAATTCTAGATACAGTAGTAGCAATTCTTCAAGACGAACACATTTAGACAAGAGTACTGCTAAACTTTCAGGATTTGGAAATTCAACATTCGTCAAATGCAAGGTCTTAAGCGAAGGCAGATTAACATCTGAAAGATCACTCACATTAACCCTAGCCAACTTTAAGATCCTAATGCTACTGCATTTGAAAATGGTAGAGGGCAAAGGAACCCTAATCAAAAAATCAAAACCAATTGGAAACCATAGATTCATATACTCAAGTTTGCTTTGAGCACTGTGTTAAGCCAACTGTCAACCTTACCACGAGACACCTCATAATACTCCTCAATACGCTCACACTTAAGAACAAACATTTTGACAGATTTCAGATCCACTAAGTTGAGCGTAGCGTCTACAAATTGAAGGAAGGATTTATAACGACCAAACCTTAGATCGAGAAACTCAGGTTTCGGAATAGAATGCCAAAGAGATCCCCACCTCTTGGACAAGACGGAAGTTGCAATGAAATCTTTGGTTTGAAGAGATTTAGAAGAGAGAATATGCAGAAGCAAATCGTCCGGTATATGGCTAATCCTATCCCTCATTGTTTATTCCCTCCAATTTCTTTATGGAACAAAGGATGACGTGAAAGGTTTTAGTTGAAGCCCTAAGGTGACGAAGCAAGAAATGGGGAGTGAGAAAAAGAAAGGGACTTGTGGGGAGTGGAGAAGCGTGTTGAAGTACAGAAGATGTTTCAGATTCGGGATACGAAAACAAGAGGGTTTGGATTAGTTATTGGAAAATAACTTTTATAATATATGAGGTAAACATGTGAGAAGAGTTTTATCTCGATTTATGGAAGAGGATTTTTAAAACCATGGTTTGGAGCTTATCCAAACACACACTTAATCAATAATCAATATTATGCACAATGTTTTTTTTTAACCGAACGTTTTGGGAAAATAAAGTAGTGTTTATTTGGGATAGTTTATTTTTTACTTATAAATACTTATAAATTATGATTTACAGTATATGAGGTAAGTATGTGAGAAGGGTTTTATCTCGACTTATGTAATAAACACTTATTTTTTAATAAAAAACTATTCCAAACATAGTTAAAGTGTAATAGACTTAATTTTTGGACCAAGAAAACAAAACGTCAAAAACCTGGATACAATCAGCTTTGGGATAGAATTGACTATTAAGATATTTTCTTCCAACATAATAAGATTTATTCTTACCGAATAATTTAGTTTTCTAATAAAACTTTGGTGTTATTTATAAGTCCAATTTTAAAAAAATGGTTTTTATTATAAGTTCACTTTCAAAATACTAAATGAGAGTGTTACAGCTTTGCCCCTATTAAAAGTACAGATAAAAAAAAGAGTTATGAAATACTCACTTATAAATGAGGATATAACTAAAAATTTAATTCATAATTTTTGAGTTCAATAACTCTTCTTGACATGTGACAATTTGATAATTTAGATGGGGACACAACTAAATTAAAATACTCATAAACTTTTTTCAAAAGTATACCCAACACCATGAACTTTTTTTTGGGTGTAAAAGTGCCCAAAAACTTTTCAAAATTTTATGGTGTTTGGTGCACTTTTGATAAAAGTTCATGTGTATTTTTACATCTTAAAAAATAATAATGTGGGTCCCACAAAACAGACATTTATACCAATTAACAATGTGGGTATTTTTGCTCTATTTTGAGAAGTCCATGGGTATTTTTGCACATAAAAAAAGTTTATGGTGTTGGGTACACTTTTAAGAAAAATTCATGGGTATTTTTGTACCTTCACCCAATTTAGATTTATAAATATGACTAGAGTGGTATTAGTTTTTAGGAAAAATCCCATATAAAGTTGCTTGAAATAGGAAAATTCAAAATCAAGTTGTTCAACTTAACAAATCCCCAATTAAGTTATTGACCCAATTTAGAATTTTAAAATATGGGTGAAATAACTTTATTGTCCTCTCTTAATCTCCTCTATTCTCTTAAAAAAGTTTTATTTCTTCGTAACTTAGTTTTTCAATATATATATATATATATATATCAACACTAATACATAATAAAAAAATATAATTCGCTTAAATTAAAGGAATTTTGTGTTTTAGAAGAATCATTAAGAATAATTAAAGCCAAAAAGTGAAAAGAAAATCATAACCTCAAATATTAATTAAATGATTTTTAGTTAAATATTGTGAATAGTGAATTTTATTTTTGGAAGAACTTGAATTATTTTTTTTTTGAAAAATCAAACTACATTAATCACACAATTTTGACTTGTGTGATATACATGTTGCTTTTTTCTAATGAGGATGAAACACTTTTTTTTTTACTTTGTTAATGAAACTCTTTTTTATTATATGTAGTTGATGAACTCTTTAATATATATTTTGTTAAATCACACATATGTCATATTTTTTTCTTGGGGATTAAATAGCTTGATTTTTTTCTGGTAAAAAATTCAATTCAAAAATAATTTTTTTATTCTTAATATTAAACTTAAAATTTTTTAATTGATATTAGGTTTAAAGCTTCCTTTTTTAACTTGAATATAATTGTTTTTTATCATCCTTCTGGAACACAAAAAATTTCCACAGAAGAAATTGGAGAGGACAGTAAAGTCATTTGATACATAGTTTGAAATCTTAAATCAGGTCGATAACTTAATTAAAGATTTATTAAATTTAGCAACCTAATTTAGAATTTTTTTATTTAAGGCAACTTTAGATCGGATTTTCCCAAACTAAGGTAGAAAATTAAATTAATTGTAATATAAAATTAACTTTTTTGTTGCCATGGAGATGAATTATATCTATTGAATATAAATGTGAAAGATTCAGACAATCTTAAAAAAAGAGCTAAAGGGATATTAAAAATTAAGGGAGAATATCATTGTTCCAATCAACCGAAATGATTTAGAAAAGTCTTCTACCATTGATAAGTAAAAGAGTTACTATTGATAAGTTATGAAATTTGTCAATATATTATTTTTCTTGTTTGGAACAAACATATAGTACATAATAATGTATATAAAGGATCATGAAGGAAGTTTGGCTTGAAGTTATATGCAATAAACTAAACTCTCAGGAAAATTTTAGGAAAATACCTTTAAGATTTGAAAATCTCAAATTAGTGATTTTCTATCAAAATGAACTATTAATCAAGTATAGTCAATACCTAAATTATAGTAGAAACAAAAACTAATTTGGGATTTGGATATTTTAAAGATATTTTTCTACACAATTTTACTCATCTCAATATATATTCCTCTTTGTACGACAATTTTTTTTTTCACATCTACCATAAATCCATAATTCTTCAACGACATCCATTTAAAGGGGAATAAAAAAATTGTTACGTAAATTTTATAAAATGACATATAATTAGAAATATGAAAAATTTAAAGTAAATATGGGTGAAAATATATTATTCTATATTTGTAGAATAAGAATTTTACTAAGTAATTAACACCTTAGCTGAAATATATTTGACATGCTTGCCCCATTGCCACACAGTAGAGTGCTTGAGTCCACAAAAATAGCAGCACCAGTTCACCACATATATTTTTCTTTTCGTTGGCTGGGAATTTTTATTTTCTTGCAAGTTCCCCTAAAAATTGAATCTTATCCATAAACTTTTTTCTTTTTAACCTGGTTATCCATAAACTTTGAACTAACACAAGCACGCATAGAGGTTATAAGTGGGTCGCCCCAGTATTTTAGTTCTTTCCAAAGTAATTAAACCTAAACTAGTTACTAAATCGGTTGGGATATTAGATTAATGGTCAGTGGGTCAGACCGGAATTAAACCAGAGCCAAACTGGTGAGAAATTGAAGATTTTAGAGTTGTTAATATAAAATTCTAAAAAAAAAATCCATTTTAAAAAAATAAAAATAAAAATCCCAAACCAAACCAGACTGGTTCCTTGATCAGTTCTCTTGTTTTCATTTTGGTCCGGGTTTAATCACCATGGTTCTTTCATATGTCTCTATTCCGTCATCAGCAAACAGGTAGGTAGCCCCCTTTTCAAGTTAAAATTCTGACCGTATGCGATTGAGCTAGGTAGCAGTTGTTTAAACAAGAAATTGTTCAGGCAAATGAGTACTAGAAGAAATTTATATTATTCCAAATCCTCACATCTCCACTCCCACAAATCCATAAAAAACATAAATTACAAGTGATTCATTTTAATAATTTATATTGGCTTCATTTGTGAAAAGCTTGAAAATGATACCAGATGAATAAACAGCAATAAAATCATATTTCAGACCATCTCTGCCAAGGGTAACCTATATTTCAACTGCTGCAAGGACATTTGTAGAAGAAGGGCAGAAAATACTTGCAATCCAACACTTTAACATAATTTTATAAGACATAATTATCTAATTTAATTAGATTAAAGAAATTAATTAAGTTAATCGATATGTCATGTATTTTTTAAAACATCTTAATAACATGCCTTAATAGTTTTCTTCTTCCTCCTCTTTAATTATTGTTGACAAATACGAAATATATGTCTTATATTTAAGATTAAAATCAACTCATCAAATATGTCTTATTCTAAATAACTGAGCCCAAAGGGATTATATTCAAAATTTCAATAATTTGCAAGAAGTAGAATATCTTAGAGAGAATACAATTTCTCACATTCCACTCGCAATGTCAGCTGCTCAAAACGCATTCATACAGAATGATTTCTCACCATAGGCCAAAATATGAAAATAAGCACTCTGCGTCTGAACGAACAGACGTTAATTTCCCATACATTTTGTGAGACACAGTTTTGACAGCATCATCGACAAAAATACAACAATTCTGGGAACATTTGGGGTATGACGATAATATTTCCACCAAATGGAGTCTCTCAGTCTCATGCTCTTCACTTGAATAGAGTCGCTTAGCCACTTTAGCTGAATAACTACGCGTCACAATGATGAGAGACCTCAAAACTGTTGCATTCTTCATTATAAATCTTACAATCTCAAACTCACTTTGCAAGTAGTTAAAGAAATAAAGTGCGAAAGTCTTCAGGTGTGTTGAAATACATGGAGGAATATCAGGACTTGTTTCCACCGACCAATCCAACCCTTTACCACCCTGGCCATGCACACAAGTGTTTTGTAACTTAAACTTTGAAAACTAGAAAGCAGAATAAAAACAGATTCTATTCAATTTTCAAACCTCATAAATTATGAGAGTTTCAAGCTTGGGGAAACTTGGGAGGCAGCTGACCAAACTAGTCCACCCATTCTGACTTAAAGCAATTTCCAGGTGACTCAAATTGTAAAATGTTGGAAATGTTGGAAATTCATGATCACCGAAAACAGTGTCCTGCATAAGCAAAGACCAGTCCACATTTTTTAAAAAAAATGGATATATAATATTATTAAAAAAACTAAAACAAATACACATAGTAGGTCATTCTTACCTCATGGAAGCAGAGACATGTAACATTAGAAAAAGCTTCCATTGAGAATAGTTCTACAGGAACATCTGCAATCACTAAGTTAGGGAGCTTCCCAATGTTCAGTGTCGTCACCTCATCATCAAGGAACTCCAGATACATTAGGAACAAGTCTTCAAGACGAACACATTTAGACAGGAGCACTGTTAAACTTTCAGGATTTGAAAAGTCAACACTGCTCAACTCCAAGGTCTTAAGGGAAGGCAAATTAACATCAGAAAGATCACTCACACTAAGGGCTTGTTTGGTTCAATGGGAGGAGATGGAATGGGAGGGAATGGAGGGGAGGGGATGGAAGGATGGGAGGTTACCTTGTTTGGTTTGGTTGAAGGGGAAGGAAGGGGAAGGTTTTTTAATGATATTTTGTTTGGTTCAAGAGGGGATGGGAGGGGAGATAATATATAATTTACCATTTTACCCTTATATATTAGTTTATATATTTTTACTTATATAAATTATTTAAATTAATTTACACCTTAATATAAATTATATAATTTTTGAAAACTTACTCTCACCTTAATATGTATACAACAACTGATATAATAATTTTTGGTTTAAACTATGTTTTCAATGAAAGGCTAATTTGACTCTAAAAAAAGATGATTCCAGCAACAATGCTTTAGCAAAAAATGATTAGCAACAATGCAAATTATTTAGATAACCCTATAACGTGGTTTTCAAAATTCAATTGTTGACAAAATTTATTGAGCCGAATGTGCATCAGGATTTATGAATATGAAACTACCAGCCATCAGGATTTCTTATATGTTATTGTGCAAAAAATGAGAACACAAAAATAAAGTTCAAATTCACGTTTTTGGCAAAAAGCAGAGGAAGGGAGTTGAGGGCGAGAGACTAGGAGCAACAGCAGCGGATAGGGCATGAGTTGCAACCATGGGCATTGATGGGATATGACAAAGATTATGAGGACAAATTAGTCCCAATATTTGGCTCCCCTCCAAAACCCCCAATTTAGAGGGAATCAAAATAAGGGGAGGGGAGGGGAGAGAGAAGCAAATTTTTACTCTCCTGACCCCTCCCTTCCAAAATTTCAAACCAAATGAGGGGAGGGACTCATTTTTCCTCCTCTCCCATCCCATCCAACCAAACAAGACCTAACCCTAATCAACTTTAGGATCTTAATGCTACTGCATTTGAAAATGGAAGAGGGCAAAGGAACCCTAATTAAAAAATCAAAACCCCTTGCAAACCATAGATTCAGAAACTCAAGTTTGCTCTTGAGTACTGTGTTAAGCCAACTGTCAACCTTACCACAAATCACCTCATAATACTCCTCAGAACCCTCATAATCAAACATAAAATGATCACACTTAACAGCAAACATTTTGACAGATTTCAGATCGACTAAGTTGAGCGTAGAGTCTACAAATTGAAGGAATGATTCATAACGATCAAAACTTAGATCGTGAAACTCAAGTTTCGGAATGGAATGCCAAAGAAACCTCCATCTCTTGGACAAGAGGGATGTTGCAACGACATCTTCCGTTTGAAGAGATCTTGAAGAGAGAATATGCAGAAGCAAATCGTCCGGTATGTGGCTAATCCTATCGCCCATTTTTTCTTCTTCGCCCCCACTTTCTCTCTGGAACAAAGGACGAAGCGAAAGGTGACACAGGTTGAAATCCAAGCTGAATCAGCAAGATCTCCTTTGTATATGGAGATCGTGGTCTGAACCGAGAAGGAGAAAGGGAAAGCGATGAACAGAGTGAAGAGAGAGATATGAAACTAGAAAAATAATACTTGCTTTATTAATTATTATAATATATAATATATGTTCATTAATGTTACTGTATAATGGAATACTTTTAGATATTTATTTAGGAAAATTTTTTAAAATACTGTCAGCTAAATTCTGATTCAATGTTTTGAAATTACGAAATCCCGATTTAGTTCTATGTCAGTAGGGATGAACAGTGCATGGGTGCGAAAAGATGGTTTTGTCCTTCAATCCTAAATCTCGCAACTTTAAAATAACAACACGAGATTTTTAATTAACAACTTCGAATTATTGATTAACAATTCCAGTTTCTACTTTTTACTTTCACAATAACAACACCAGTCTTGTTATTAACAACACCATATTCTACATTAACAACTCTTATTTCTTGTTTCACAACTTCGTAATTTAAGTTTCAGGGTCAATAATAACACTTCTTTCTTTATTAACAATACCGTATTTTACATTAACAACACTATATTTTTGAGATACAAGTATGTGAAAGAATAGAGTGGAGTTGTTAATCAATAATCCAAAGTTGTTAATTAAGAGCCTCATGTTGTTATTCTGAAGTGGTAAGATTTAGGACTGAAGGGTAAAATCGTCTTTCGCACTCCTGTACTGTTCATCCGTACTGATACAGTATTGAATCAAAATTTCACAATTTCGTAGTACTCAATTGAGATTTAGCTATTTCGACAATATTTTTAAGAGATTTTCCCTATTTTTTTGGTCTGCGGAATAATTTTAGATATTAGTTTTGTATTTAACGATTCATTTTTACCTATTTTCACTATAGTTCTCTGATCCGGACCGGACCGGCCGAACCGGCCCGGAAACCGGCGACCCGGGCACTAAACCGGTCGGGGTCAACTTTTTTATTTTTTTAAAAAAAATTTTCTTTTATAATTTCATACTATAAGTCTAAAATATTCTATTTCTCACCGGTTTGATCCCGGTTTAGCTCCGGTTTGACTCCGGTCTGACTCACTGACCCTTGACCCAGTACCCCGACCAGTTCACTGACCGATCCGGATTTAATTATCTTGATTTTCACCAATTTGAAATGGGAAATGTTCACTCACTGGTCCGTGCACATTATTAATGATATTTGGCCAAAAGAGACGAGGGGGAGGGTTGAAAATGGCGTCCGTGCACGTTATTAATGAGTAGAGAGTGAAACTGTGTGGGCTTCCGGGCACGAATAACAATGGAAAATGTGTTTATTTTATTAAAAAAATAGAATAAATTATTATTATTATTATTACCATTTTTTTTATTATTATTAGGACAAAGTGTACAAGCTCAAAAACAAAAACGGGATAACTATACCACTGAGTACTCATATACAAATCACTTGTATTTAACGATTTTTGTTTAAAATATAAGTTATTTATAGCATATTAAATGAGACCTTATCAATTTTATCCATGTTAACTATTGGTTGGATAAATAGGAAAGAGTGGAAAGAAAGAGGTGTAAATACAAAATAATAAAGGAAAGAGAAAAAAAAAAAGTACACCATTCCATATAAATAAAAAAATTATCCATTCAATAAATAAATTATAAGTACTAAATGGTATATGATGCATTAAGTAGTTCACGTGTTCAAGACTTACCGATGACTATGAGAGTGAGCTGTATCGAGATATAGAACAAAAAAAATAGAGCGCTCTCTCTCTCTCTCTGATAAATAATACTTCCTTCTATCTTAATTATAGGATAATATTTAGGAGTTGATCTTGATTTTAATTATAGGATAAAATTTAAATTTTTATTATTTTCTTCCTAAAATATCCTCAATTGATATTTTCTCAAAAATAATGAAACACAATAACAATTTTATAATACATCTATGTATTCTATAAAGTGAGTAATACTTGCAACTCATTAATGTCACATACACCTCAATTCTACTGTTTCTTTTATTTTTTTTAATAAAATAATTTTGAAACCCTGAGAAACTTTAAGTTAACGCATGTATTCTATAAAGTGAGTAATACTTGCAACTCATTAATATCACATACACCTCAATTCTACTGTTTCTTTTATTTTTTTTAATAAAATAATTTTGAAACCCTGAGAAACTTTAAGTTAACGCATTTTGATAGTCTTTTAATTTATATAGAGTGTATTATGCTTGGAGGCTTTGAATTAAAATAGAGAGTAATACATGTTGTTTATGGTTTTTTCTTGATTCTCAGGCGCACTAGCTAGAGAACTTAATTCTCAATCTTTATAATAAATGGATAAAATCTGACTTTGTTAATTAAACAATGAGTTCTAAGGTCCTTAACTACAATTTCCTTAGATATAAGAAGTACTCCAATTAATACTCCTAAGTTAGGGAATTTTTAGAAAATAAATAAGATTAACTAATTTAATTACTATTCTTAATTTCTCCAAAATTAGGTAAATATGTCCTATAATTAGGACCGGAGGAAGTACTCCTTATAAAGTCTGATAATCAAATTAATAATAGATATAAAAAATATTATCTATTTAATATTTTTTTTAACCTGCGAGTTAACCTGCGAGGATGAGTTACAGGTACTAAATGGTATATGTTGCATTGAGTAATTCACGTGTTCAAAACTTACCGATGAGTCGATGACTATGGGAGGGAGCTGTATCAAGAAATAGAACAAAATAATGAGAGCTCTTTCGCTGATAAATAATACTCCCGTGGTCGGTCTTTATTTATAGGAATCTGATAATTAAATGATATGATTTAAGAAAATAATTAAAATTGGTTAAAGTAATAAATATGTCTTAAAAATAAATTTTTTTAAATATACCTCTTTAATATAAAGGTAAGAAAAAGAGAGAAATAAAATAAATATAAATATTAATAACACTTTAATTAATAAAATATATATATTTAGTAAGAAGCATAAATAAAAAGAATTCATTTAATTTTGAAACACTTACAGTAAAACTCTTATAAAAGATATTATGACAATTTAAATTTTAAGTTCTTATTAAAAAAAAAACTCACTGGGGCAGTAATAATGAGAATATGCGGATATATTTGGAACAATTTATAATTTTTAGAATTCAAAAAATCTTTTAGCAACATGTAGGAGGAGTATTATTATATTCGTGTTCATTTGGAATAATTTATTTTTAGATAATAAATATTTATAAATCGTGATTCACAGTATATAAAATAAGTATATAAGAGAAATTTTATCTCGATTTACATAATAAAAACTTATTTTTTTAAAAAACGCTGAAACTACGTGTAATGGCATAGGCTTCTTTTAGCTATACATGTGATGGGACTTTGCGACAGTCTGCTTCTTCAGAATTCTGGAGACTTTGAAAAACGCATCTTGGGACATGTGACGGCTGTAGACTAGAGTGTAGATATAGAGCATTCTAGGTGCTTTAAATCAATTTATAAAAATAATTTGAAAAATATATACAACTCTCTTAAATTAACTAACCATCCATCCAATACATGAATTTTAGGCTTAATAAAACTTTTTGTCTATCAAATTTTATTTTATTTTAGTTTTGGTCCCTTAAATTTAAAATTACTAGTTTTATTTCTTGAAATTTGACACAATTTTCATTTTGGTCCCTCAAATTTAAAACAGGTGATTTTTGTTCCTGAAGTTTGGCCCGATCTTGTTTTTAATCTCTCAAGTTTGAAAAAGACTTGGTGACTCGGTTATAAAACCCGAACTGGAAAAAAAAACCAAAATCAGGTCAAACTTCATGAACCAAAACCATCGATTTCAAACTTGAGGGACAAGAATCAAAATCGAATCAAACTTCAAGGATCAAAAGTTATATTAACTCTGAATTTTAAATCTTGTATGATATTTAAGTTTTTAAATAAAATAATTTTTTACAAACATTATCTCATTCAAAAAAACAACTAAGTAATGATTAAACACTTAGAAGCATTAACTACAAAATAAAATTCCAAACACTCACTGGAATAACTTATTTCTGAGAAATAAATACTTATTACGTAATTTGAGACAAAATTTCTCTCACATATTTATCTCATATAACATAAATCACAATTATAAGCACTTATAAATAAAAAATAAGCTATCCTAAACAAATATATAATACTTCGTTAAATGCTAAAAGAGAGGAATAACATAGTCTTAATCTATATAAAAAAGAAATCCTAAAACAAAATACTTAGCTACTCACAGTGTTAAGTGAAAAAAACCATACATAAATAATGAAAATAATGAATCTATGACAAGCTATTAAGTGGAAAAGAGGGAAAAAAAGTAACAAAACCACCAAGGTAAAAACTCTAAAATCTGTATGTAGAATATCACCATCCAAGCTTCCAAATTATTCAAGAACTCTCCTTCAGAAGGCTTTTGCTCCCCAGCTTTTTTACGTCGTGCATGTTTGGCTGAGCTTTTTGTACAGGAAATAAGCCCTTATTACGCAAGCCGAGAAAAAACTCCTCTCACATACTTACCTCGTATACCGTGAATCACGAATTATAAGCACTTATTGCCCAAAAATAAGCTATTCCAAACACGCACGTCCAAGATGAGTGCTTGCAGCGTGTTTTTCTAGGTCATAACACCCTCTGCGTTGCGAAGTTGTACGTTTTCTTTACTTGCCTTGGGGACCATGTCATTGTGCTTCAAATTTCTTACTCGCACTGGGGAGTAACATGATACAAAATACTAATTTAACTATATGGTTTTATATCAGTTACTTAAAGAATATAAATGATAATTTATGTGAAGTGATTTTATTTCTATTTTAAGTGTAACTGACGTCATAATAAATAATATGACATCGGTTGTGTATTCAACTGATGTCGTAATGAAGATGCTATAACAATAATAATTATGGAATCAGTTTAGTAAGCACTAGAAGCCATAATTAATATAAAGTATTAGAATTTAATTGCGAAATAAATAAATTTGAAATATAATATGTCATAATTATAATTAAATACTATAAATAAATTTTTAAAAATATTTTTTCCCAAAATATAATTATATTATATTTATGTTATAAATGACTTTTTTTAAGTGGGTCATTTATAGCTCAGCATCTGATAAAGATTAGTGAATTTCTTTTAACTACTGAACTAAACCTAGTTAATTAGAAAAAAAAAGGGTTGATCAATGTGTAGGTAGAATTTGACCCATAATTTATAATTTATTTATCAAGCTTACTTATAGCGTCGGATCCTATAGGAACTCAAGACCTTAATTATAACCCACATAGCCCTAAGAAAATCTTATAAAGGATACATGTAGTAGCATTCATGTAGTAGCCTTTAATAAAACAAATGCTGCCTCATATTTATAAAATATATTTTGATTTTTTTAAAACTAAGTTGTAGCATTTAAAACACTAAATGCTACTGCTTTACTATTGTTAAGTTTTTAAAAAAATCCTTAGATAGCATTAGGTTTAAAGAAATGTTACAGCATTTATAGGTAGCTTTTTGCTGATAAAATACAACATCTTATATATATGTAGGCTTTTTTTTTATAGTAGCCTTTAATAAAATAAATGGGTCTTCTTATTTATAAATTATATTTTGAATATTTTAAAAATTAAATTGTAAAATTTAAAGCTCTTTATCGGATTTTCCTGAATATTGTTGATTTTTTAAGAAATCAACTAGGTAGCATTAGGTTAAAGAAATTCTACAACAATTATGGGTAGCCTTTTGCTAATAAAATGCAACCTCATATGTTGTTATATTTTCTTATAGTAGCCTTTAATAAAAGAAATGTTGTCTCTTCTTTATAAATTCTATTTTTCTTTTAGAAAAGATAAATTGTAACATTTAAAGCTGTTTTATAGGATATCTCCCCGAATATTGTTAATCTTTTAAAAAAATCAATTAGATAGCATTATGTTTAAATAAATGCTACAACATTTATATTTCGTTTTAAAAATTACTTTTGTTGATAAAATGTAACCTCCTATATTTTTATCTTTTTTTAAATATATAGCGACAGTGTTTTGAATAAATCAACCTTACTTAATGAGGGAATATATTTTTTTTTTTAAAAAAAATTAACAATGATAGTTCTATAGGCTAAACAATACCGACATGCTTTTTAATTTTTTTTTTATTTATAGATTGTTTTTTTAAAGGGAAAATCTCATATAAAGTTGTTTGAAATAGGAAAATTCAAAATCAAGTTGTTAAACTTCACAAATCCCTAATTAAGTTATTGACCCAGTTTAGAATTTCAAAATATGGATAAAATAACTTTATTGTCTTCTCCTAGTCTCTTCTATCCTCTTAAAAGAATTTTATTGCTCTATAACTTAGTTTTTCAATAAATATATATATCAACAACAATACATAATAGCAGGCAAAAAAAAAAAAAACAATACATAATAATAATAAAAAATAATTCACTTAAATTAAAGGATTTTTTTTGTGTTTTAGAAGAATCATTAAGAATAATTAAAGCTAAAAAGTAAAAAAGAAAAGCATAAGCCCAAATATTAATTAAATGATTTTTAGTTAAATATTGTGAATAGTAAATTTTATTTTTGGAAGAACTTGAATTATTTTTTTCCCTGCGAAAAAGAAATCAAACTACATTAATCACAAAATTTTAACTTGTGTGATATATATGTTGCTTTTTTCAACAATGATGAACCACTTTTTTTACGTTATTAATGAAACTCTTTTTTATTATATGTAGTTAATGAACTCTTTAATATATAGTTTGATAAATCACACATGTCATATTTTTGACTTGTGATTATCATAGTTTGATTTTCTTCTTGTAAAAATTCAATTCAAAAATAAATTTCTTATTCTTAATATTACACTAAAAATAGTTTAAATGATATTGGGGTTGAGCCTTCCTTTTTTTTCACTTGAATTATTCTTGATAATCCTTCTAGAACACCAAAAATTTCTTTGATTCAAGCAAGTCATATTTTATTTTATTATATGTTAATGTTTATGTATGTGTATATACATCCTTGTTGAAAACAATAATTTACAAAGCAATGAAACTCTTTTAATAAGAGAGAAGAAGGTGGAGAGGGCAGTAAAGTCATTTAATCTATATTTTAAAATCCTAAATTGGGTTGATAACTTAATTAGGAATTTATTGAATTTAGCAACCTGATTTATAATTTTTCTATTTTAGGCAGCTTTATAAGGGGTTTTCCCTTTTTTAAAAGATTATGATCTTTTGGCCAAAACGTTGTATATTATTAAATGTTACTGCACATATTATATTTTTAAAAGATCATGGAACCTAATATCTATCTATTAATTTATTTATAGATTGCGTTCTTTGGCTAAAACGTCAGTGTGTATATTTTTTAACATATTATTAAATTTTTAATATTTTTATCATTAAACTAAATCTAATCTCCCACCTACTACTAATTAGTCCCATCCCGTTTTCCTCGACCTACCCCTAAACTCAACACCCGTCTTGTTTTTTCCTGTCCCGCGCAACTATTAAGCTCATGGCTCTCTAATTTTCTTCTTTTCCCTCGTCTTCCCTATAAGCTCAACAAGTCATTTTTCTTTCCTTCCCTGGTGATTATTGTTTCTCTTTCATTCTCAATTTCACCATTTGTATTTCGCCTCAAACACTTTATCACCATCATCAAGTTCATGGGTTGCAGAAGTTAAATTGGTTCAGAGTTTGGGTTGGAAGCGTTGAACTCCTAAGCTCTACGGGTAAGTTTTTTCTTAAATAGCTTTTAGAGCTTATATTTTAGATGAAGTACTCTTTCTATGCTCCAAAAGTCCATCTGTGCCTCGCATTATATCAAGCTATGTCCAGTCTACTAATTAACTTATTTATTTGTTTTCTCTTATATTAAAAAAATGCCCGTAGAGCTGAACTTCAAATGTATATATAATTAATGAAATTGAAGGGGTCCAGCCGTCCACAGGAAGCTTAGGTTAAACTCCAAAAGGTTCAAGTTTAACTAGTCATATGTTCTTAGTCTATTCCAAAAGAGGTCTCTAAAATGCCCTCAAAACATCAACATATGTTGTTCGCCATTAGTTCTTCCCATTATTACTACAACTGTTTTCATGAGCCAATGTGAAAAACTCATAGTAGTTTTAATGTAAATAGTGTAAATAAATGCAAATACTGTGATCTTATCAAGTGATGCAGTAACATTTTTCTTTGTGATTTTGATATATTGGCAAGATTAACGGTTGTGTACACCATAGGTTGACCAGCGATCCCTGCTTTAATTTATCGCAAATATACATTAATTGCTTCATCTTCATGTTTTTGACCAAGATTCCTTTTCATTACTCGTCTATTGGGAAGCTCATAACTTCCTTTTCAGATCATATATAAATTATTGAAGTTGCAGGTTTATTAGTTTCTTATATTCTGATCAGTCCTCAATAATATTTGATTTTTGCCAAGTTCAAAAATTAAAATAGGAGAATTATTTCTTCTATTCCTTTGCTGTTGTGCTTCAATTTCTTATTTGTCAATATTTGATCTTTAACTCTATAGTCTCTAGGCTGCTAATAGTCCTTGTTCACTGGATGACTTTAGTTGAATTATTGAATCTTAGTCTTTATTAAATTCTGTTTGTAAGCATCTTAGTTGAATTAAAATGGTATGCATTTTCAATTTTTTTATTACTTATTGATTTATTAATTAGAAACTACAACAATCAAAGGATTCTTTCCATTTAAATTCTCAACAAGGAATTGGACCCAGTGTCAAACCAAAGCAAAATGGCTTGAGACGGTTGGCTTCTTTTGTTGTCTATACGGACTACTTCATTGGTTTGAATGTGAGTAAGGAGATTGTAGGGCACCCTTTTGAATTAAAGATCTTCAAGCGAGATGTTCTTGACCTCATTTCTTTTGATTGGTTGAACATTTCAATTATTTAACTTTTTTCTTAAGTAAGTATGCACTTTTATTTTTGAATTTAACATTTAATTTTTTTTTATTCACTAACTTATTTCCCATTTTCATAGGTATCTCCAAAATCTTTGCAAAGAATTGGGTAAGATTAATAATTATGGATTCTTGTACCCATATTCTATTCAATCGTCTGGAAACAATAATGTAATTGAGAGAAACGTCATATATTGGAAACAATAAAATTAGTCATTGTACATTTCTTGACAACCCGAGCAATGATAGCCTAGGTGTCCTTGTGGTCATCAATATCCCTAATGAGTTCATAAGGCTAACCTGCAATGATCTTGGGGATGAAGAATTGAGCTCACTAATGATGAAGAACGGAGAACATAAAATGGAACATAGTGACATTAATATATATAAGCATTGCTATATCATGGGGCTAACTAAATTTCTTGAACATTAAGATTCTTGCAGATTTAGTTTGAATTATGATTATGATAACTTCTTGATTTATGGGCTAAAGTATTATTATGATAACTCATTAATCATTGGCTAATAATTTATGGATATAAAATATAAATTATTGATATTTATTGGTGTCAAAGTAAATGGAATTCACTAATGAAGTTAATAAAAACATAACTAATTTCTCAAAAAATGGTTGCTCAAGGTTTTTAACGGCATTATTACGAGTATTATATAAGATATAGATAGATAGCTAATTTAATTACTTTTTTAATATCGTTAAATTATTAGTAATTCATTTTTTATATTTAGAAAAAGAGTAGTACTTTTTGAACCTCTAATTCAGCATATCCATAAATTTCTTATGATTTCATTATCTATGTGTTATTATATCTATTTAATTTATTTTTCAGGTATATGTAATAATGTGATTATTCAATTTTTTAGGGTTAAGGTGCATTTAATCCTCTGAAGTATTTTATGAGATATATTCAATATTCTAAGACATTTTGTACCTCATCAGCACACTGTAGTATTTTTTAGGTGCATCCAGCATCCTAAAGTATTTTGTGATTTATCTACCACTTTAAAGTTGTTGCTAAAAAATTCTTAAGGGTGCTTGCACCTTTATTTTTTTACCGAACTGATGCATCTTCACTTAAAGAACTTTTAGAAGTTTATGACGAGGTTAAAATTTCTCTTAAAAAAATTCAAAGCGCCAAATTTTTTGTTAAAAAAGTAATGCTTGCGAAATTGTACCATAAAATACTTTAAGGTACTGGATGCATTTATAAAAATACTTCAAGGTGCTAAATGAATCATAAAATACTTTAAGATACTGGACAGAAAAATACTTCAAGGTTCTTAACCCTATTTCCTCCCAAATTTTAAGAGAATAAAATGTGAAAAAAAATATTGTATTTCTTTTATGATTTAGAGCATAATTAGTTGTTATACCCCTTTTGTTTTGCTTCAACAGAAAAATGAAAATAAAACTTCAAAAATGAAAAAAAGTTCAAAGATAAAAATTCAACAATTGAATTTTATACCAGAATTATAAATAAATAAAAATATATTTATTAAAATCTCAAAAAATCAGATAAGTGCTAAAATATAAAATGAAAAGTAAAAACTGCTAGCCCTTTTATTTGGATCAATTTCTCAATACCAGGGAGTCAAAACAATATCTTAAGATGTATTTTGACTATTGGGACATAATATGCTCCAACTAGGCAGCGAATTTGTCAATTTGTAGCAACGGAAACTTACATTGTCTCATGGATTTATTTTCTATTTAGAGGATGAAGCAAAAAACTAGCTAGATCGAGCTAATAACAATTAATATGCGCTGATAATTTAACATAGATTGGATTTGCATTGCACAGGAAAGAGAGTAAGTTGGATTGTTGTTCATGGCATATGGACAGTAGCGTAGGGAATGTAACTTGCTCCTCTAAGTTTTATAACAGAGTGGTTCTTATTTTTAAATTCTAAAAATTTTCTATATGTGTGTGTGTGTGTGTGTTTCTGTGTTTATAATATTATTTGTCGTTTCGACATTCTCCGAGAAACTAGAAACTAATAACCTCGGAATAATATATAAAAAGAAGGAACCATATACTTAGGTCAGGTTTCTTATGTTAAGTTATTTAATCACATATGACCATTTGTCCTATTTTTGAAATAAAATCATTTAACTATAAATCCACATGAAAAAAATAGGACGTTGGTATTGGAGAGCTTAACATAATGGATATAAGATACTTGATCTAAGTTTTTTCCTACAAAAATTATTGTGATTTTTACTTAATGCTTTCTTACATTATATTATCAATAAATAATTTTGAATTTGATCATAACATGTAAGGTAAATATGAGGTATATATATAATTTTTTTATGGTAAAAAAAAGATATATATATATATATATATATTATGGGTCGTGGACGTACGTAGAAGAATATAAGAAGTCAAGTGACAAACACAAGACTATACTATACGAAGTCGTCGCTATCGTGGGACGAGTGGTATAATATATAAGAGCCTACTAGTAATAAAATCTTCAAACTCTCATGTGTAACAGTACACTTAACCATGTTTTTGAAGCAACACTTTTCTATCAATCTATCCTCTATTTTCTATTATATTTAACAATTGTAATATTTCAAACATGTAGAAACCATCCTAATCAAGCGACGGCCAAATTAAAGCATCCAACACCTTGACAGACAAAAGGATACAGCAACCAACTTCCAGCATCCTTTATTAAACCATAAATGATATATTTTTTCTTAGTCTTTTTGGTGATGCATGGCGTGAACATTGTTTTATTTTTTTAGTCCCTTTTGAACAATTTTAAGAATACACATCTCATGTATTGAATTAATTAGTCTTTGGCCAAAAAATTAATTAGCCGATCTATTAAAAGAATATTATATTCGCCTTCCTATTTGAAGGTAAGTACCTTGGTTTTCAGAAAAAAAACTTGTATACTCTCTCAAGTCTTACCTACTTAATTATTGGATTGCCGTGAACTATTGTTATCTTTTAAATGATGGATAAATCTAATGGTATGACAAATGCTGATACTTCTAGGTTCCTTGTGACCACATGTGGATTCTAATAATTATTAAGAATTAATTAAATAATAGAAATTACTTCCATTTTTCGATTGTCTGGATCACAACTCAATTTGCACTATTCAAATTTTATCAAGTTAAAGGGAACATTATGGAGAAGGACAAAAAAAAAACAATATTTATTGTAAAAGATTAAAAAAAATAATGTAATTATTTAGAATGACCAAAATTCAAAATAATAATTTAAAAATATTAAAACTAATTTGAATTTTATTTTTTACGAAAAGTAAAATCGCCAAAATTATCCATGACATGATTCAAAAGGAGCTTGTATAATTTATTTATATTTTAAAATAAATTTATGTAATTTTAAAAATAAAAAAAATTATGTAATGTTAGTATATCGATCATATGATTATGTTGATGTTAGCGAAAAACAAAAGTTTAAAAAAATCCTGTAATGGATGACTTTGGAGTTTTTGGTTTTGGCGGAAAATAAGATTCAAATTAGTTTCAAAATAGAATGTGGAAGAGATTGAATGAGAGGCTATAGAAAGTTTGACTAACTGTAATTTAGTATTTTTAAATTTATATTTTGAATTTTGTTCTTTCTAAATGATTATATTTTTTAAGATCCTTTACATTAAATATTATATTTCTTTGGTCCTTCTCCCTAATTTCCCTAAGTTAAATCAATTAGCTGCATTACATTGATAATTTTTCTTTTTGATTTTATTTGATCTGCTGTAAATAAATTGAAAATTGAGTTTCATGCTTGTAAAAGCAATTAGTTTAAGAATAAATAAAACTTAACTTGAACAAATTTTGATTCGTTCACCAGATAAGGCTAGAATCGAAATTCTATTGTTTGATCGGTGATCACGATATAATATCAGTTTGATAGAAAGTAAAGGTTTACAACTAAAAAAAATAGTTTGAGAAGAAAAAAACTAAAAAAATAGTTCAGGTAAAAAAAAAAACTAAAAAATAGTTATTGAAAAAATCATGTGGTTTTACTAATTTCAAAAGCCAACATCAAAACCTGGTTTCTGGTTTTGCGGAAGATGCATCACCCTGAGAATCACTTTTACAAAAGTTGCTCCTAAGTCTAAACTTGAAAGTTCAAATAAATATTAGAGTAGAAAAATTTAGGATTAAATATTTGTTGTGATTAACTTCAATTCCATCAGGATTGCAACTATTATCGTTTTAGTTTTTTTTTTTTGTCCTATAACTCAAGCATCCATTATACCCCTCCACACACACAGAATTTTAACTCACATCCTCAAATTTAAATACAAGGCCCTAAATAACTATTTTTTTTTATTCTTTAATGTAAAACATATTTATCTAATTAGATTAGATTAAAAAATTTAGTTAATATGACATGATTTTTCTACAATGCCCTAACCATCTGTCATAAATCCCCCCATCTCTCTTACTTGATTATGTTGAGGGAGCATCAATATGGGTAAATTAGAAAAATATTGACAAATATGAAAAATATGGATATTACATTTAAGACTAAAATCAACTCCTTAATTAGGCCATACATTAAGTACAAGGGAGTTTTTTTTTTTTTTTTAATTTGAGATTATATAAACACTTGACAATAAGTTTATGCCAAAAGGAAAAAAGTAATGAACTAAAATTCTAAAAATATTGGTAGAGTAAGCATGTAAGCATGACGTACAGCAGGCAAAGGGGAAACTTGAATTAAATAACTAATTTGGCGTGATGACTGAGAACTTATTATTATTTTTTGCAACTGGTTTAACGTGCAAGGTTCTTAATATGGCAATTAAAATCTGAAGTGACGTTCACGTGCCATGATTTCACATATTATAATTGAATTATAGATGATTATGCAATCAACTCACATGAATCGATTTGGGAAATTGTATATCTCACGCAAAGCATAAACATAATCTTGCTTGTGCTTAAATTAATTAGTTCTTTTTTTCGTCACAAGTCCTTGCCATGTTCTTTGCCGGGTTTTATGCCCTCTTAATCATCACTATCTTATTGATTTGACAATCCTGATCTTTCACCAATATTCTTTAACGACTTTAGGATCACATTCATATTTGTGGACTGTGGTTCTGTTGCTGCAACATATATAGTGCACCAAAAAGAGACGTAGCCCATGTATTTTATTTTTTTTATAGGGCTAAAGGTCTTTTTTGTTCTGGAAGTATTGCCTCGTGGGCAATTTTACCTCGAAAGTTTCATTTGGGGTAATTTTACCTCGAAAGTTTCAAATGTGGGGCAAATTCGCCCAGACCATTATAGCAATTAAGTTGACTGTTAGTTGACCAGATTTAGGGGTAAATTTGCTCCAAAGTGAAAACTTCCAGGGTAAATTTGCCCCTGAGATAACAAAAAATTTCCCCTGAAAGTTTCAACTTAGGAGCAAATTTGCTCTGGAAGTTTTCACTCAAGAGGAAATTTGCCCCGAAATTTGGTCAACTAACGGTCAAATTTAACTGGGATGATGATTAGAGCGAAATTGCCTCACATTTGAAACTTCCAGGGCAAAATTTCCCTAGATGAAACTTCCAACACAAAATTGCCCCTGAGTCTATACTTTTGGGGTAAAAATGGCCTCTAACCCTTTTTTATGCTATCAACCTTCTAGATCCTATTAATAGTAGGTATCCAAAGTCCAAACAATCAAATACTCTAAGACGCGTTTGGCATGATGGAATTGGGGGGTGTGGAATTGGAATTGGATCTCAATTTCATACCTAAGTTTGTTTAGTATGATGGAATTGAAAATTTTTCCAATTCCATGTGGAAGCCAAAGCTCCCCAATTCCATCAGATTGGCTTCCACCCAAAAACCAAAGATTTCCAATTCCATCTAGGTAAATTCTTTTTTGCCCCTTCATTGAGCTTGGCTGTCTTCTTCATCGAGCTTCCTGACACCTGCAACCCACGATTTCGTCGAAGCCTGTGACCCATGCTCAAGCTTTGTTGACGTTTGTGACCCCGTTGGACCTTCGTTGAGGCCTGCTACCCACGCTCGAGCTTCACCGAGGCGTGCGACCCACAATTGTGCTTTGTTGACGCCTGGGTTGCTCGAGCTTCGCCGACGCATGCGATCCAAGATCAAGCTTCGCCACCTTCATCTCGTCACCTTCTTCATCGAGCTTCGCCTAACATCTTTAAATCCGGTAGTTTTCTTCATGGACCCGAGAACAACCTAAGATCTCATTTCTGGAATTCATGTCTGGAAAAAGATTTTTTTCCCAAAGTTATTTCTGGAAAAAACAAATTGTATGAGAAGGGCATTTTGGTTTTTTCACCTAAAAATTATATCTCATTTCCTTGACATACCAAATATACTCTTAAATCTCATTTCCATTTCCATTTCCATATCCATATCCATTTCCATCAAAATCAATTCCAGCATACCAAACGGGCCCTAATTTCAAAGTTCGTGGTTACCCCTTTGACAAATTCCTATTTTTGTTATATATTTTCACACTTTATATAGAGATTTTGTCATAATTATTGAGTTTAAAATTCCTCTCTTGTGATAAACTGGGATTAAGAGTAAATAAACTTAAATTAGAACTAAAAAGGATTAAATTGTCATAATAATTATAATTACACTTAATCATTATTTTTTTAAGAAGATTAGATGTTGAATTAATTTTTTTGATTGTAAGTGCGGGAAGAAATTGACTCAAATTTGAAAGTGGAAGTTGTGGCTCAAATTGTAAATTACAGTTCAGTATCATAAACTTTGGAGAATTGTAGTTTGGTCCCTGACCAAAACTACAACGTTTGATCAGATTAGGGCAGCTGGAGATTTTAACTAGATGAAAAGCTTCAGAGATTAGAGTCGGGAGTCCGCAGCAGCGGGAGTGGCTCCTTCCTTTTGTCTTACTCTCCGTTTCTTCTCCTTTGCTCTCCTTTCCTCGTCTCCGTTATCGGATGAAAGTTTTAATGGTTCAGATTTTATATTTTATAAAAATATTATCATAATTTTAGTTAAAAATACATAAACAAATTTTAAGTATTAAAATTTGTTTTGAATAGTTCACGTTTGTAGTGAAAAAATGGGAAGAAAATTTACTCCATAATAATAATTTATTTATTTTAGATCAAATTTTAATAATTTAAATTTATTTATATATTTTTTAAGTAAAACTAAAAATATTTTTTATTATAAAATGTAAAATCTGGACTATTAAAATTTTCATCCAATGGTGGAGATGAAAAACGTAGAGCAAAGGAGGGAAAAAGGAGACTGTGAGCAGCGACGAACCAGAAACAGAGACCACACCATCGTCCTTCACCTTTTTTCAGGCTGGCGACACCGTTCACTTTCACCGTCACCAGCGAGCTTCACCCATCACCACACTACCATTAACGACGGCAACTTGGAACAGAGTTTCAGCAGTCGAGATTCAACAGAATCTGGACAAGAAAAAAACCTGACCCAACGTACTCGGCCTCCAGACCACATTTTCACCTCCGCCTTCACTCCTCATTTCCGTCGGCCACCGTCTCACCTTTATCACCGTCGCCTCTTCATCCCAAATCCAGTTTTAACCTGGAATCAGATCGAGCAGCAGCTGAGAGACCTCACCTTTTTTTCATCACCCTCTCTTTGCTTCCTCTGTTCTTTCTCCCATCATCACCCACATCGCTTCCATCTTCAATTTATTTTGTTTGGTGGTGCTCTTTATGGATAAAGCTCTGAATCTCTATGGTGAGGCTGTTTTGATGGCTGGCAATAGCTAAAATCCTTCAATTCTTTATAGCAAGAAGCAATGGAATAAACTTGAAGTTTCAACGGGGGAGTTTTGGCTCTTCCGTTTCTTTATTCCTACATTCTATTTGTGATTTCTAAGTTTTAGGATGGATTTTATAATATTAATATTAGACTGATTTAGTTTGATGTATTTGGAGGATTGGATGTAGCTAAATCTTTATTAGATAATTGACATTGTGTTTAATTAGCTTAATTATCATTTCTTTGTTCTGGTTAGACATTGAATTGGTGATTTTGTGAACATTTTGTGCTAATTTCAAGATAACTTGATTAGTGGATCAATGGTATCATGTGTTTGTATTGGTTTCTTGAATTTAAGCTTATAAATTGTGTTTAGTATTAGACTTTAGCATCATTAATCTTGATTTTTTATATGGGTGACAATTGTTAAATTAAAATTAATGAGAAAATTAAGTAGAAATGCAAAATGGCTTGATTATTGGATTAAAAGTTAAATACAATTTTAAGTTTATTCAATTGCTAGAGTGTTTAATCAACATAATGTAGAGAAATTAATGTTTAAGGTGGCTTGATATTAATTAATCTAACTTAGGCCTAGTCTAAGGGATAGTCCTTAAAGTCTTTTGAAGCTTGTATATTTCATCTCCCATAATTATTTGAAGTAATGATTGCTTGTATAATTGTTAAGAAGGATTGCTCATCTTATTATTGATCTTATTGTTTCTCTGATTTCATTAATTCCATTATCATTTCATTTCATATTTAAAAAAAATTCCGTAAAGAATTGGCTTAGGGCCAATTTAATTTTCAATTGCAAAAAATAGTTTGTAGTCAAAAGATCAAATTTCCCTTTTTAACTGTTTCATGTTAATCATTGTACTTAATTTCTAGGTAATTAATAAAAGGTTTCTCAAGAGATGATACGATATTACACCATATATTACGATCCTTGATTATTTTTGAGGAGGTTACTAAGGTATAAGCCGACACACTCCTTCACCCTCCAAGCATTTGAAAAGGTTATACTAAGGCATAAGCCGACACACTCCTTCACCCTCCAAGCATATGCATTTCTTCTAGGACTTGAACTCGAGATTCAAAAGAAATTAGTAGGACCTTACACCGTTAAACAAACTCAATATTCCGCAGGACCAATGTATTTATTTCTCTGATCTTTTTTGTCATTAATAACCCTGTATATTTTTTTTGGAAATAATGTCCCTTCGCATTGAGGACAATTTTAATGAATCTTCGTGGGGCTGATAAAAGCAATCTTCTATATGAACAATATATATAAGTGGGTTCATGTGATTGCGCTGGAACGCATTTTTATTAATTAATTTCATTTAAATCACGAATGTACGTCCTTTGTATTTTTTTGTTGTGTATATTTTGAAAATAGACGAGCCATTTGTATAATTTTAACCTGACTTGTTACCTGAAAATTTTGCAAAAAAATCAAAAAATTATTTTACGGTTGATTATGATCATAAAAATAATTTATTATTTGGTAATTCTCAAATTTTATGACATCATTTTGTATCTTCAGTCATAAAATTCAATTTATTAAACAAATAACGATTTAAGGCAGCGTCTCCTTAATTATTCTATAGCTACGTAATCTGACTACAGCCTTCTTGAACTTATAATATGATATATCCATAACTAATGAGATCCTAACAAAGTATAGCATCATACCTGTGATTAGAACTTGTGAACCAAATCTAAAATTAAAAAAAAAAAAAAAAAAACTAAAAGAAATATAATCAATTGATTAGTATAACTAAAAGCCTCTTCTGGGTCTACCACTTTTAATGTGTTAGACTATGGTGCTAAAGGTGATGGAAAATCAGATGATACAAAGGTTAGGATTTGTATTTTTAATTAATATGATTTTTATGGTTACTGATTAGTATGATTTATTTTTGTTACTACTTATTTTTATTCTTTATCAAACATTTATTTTTAAGTTTTTATTTACTTAGAATATAATTATGTAAGCTTCTTTTTCATTTTATTTTTAAATTGGACCATTAATAAAAAAGTTCATATGCTTATAATTAAAGTAACGTAGAAGTACAACATTTGTTGCTAAAATTATTACCACTTGTACAAATATATAAATTTACAGTGTTATCTTATTTAAATTATATGTGTTTATATATATATATGTGTGTGTGTTTATATATATATATATATATATATAAGATGATGATGATGACAGCTCTAACCCTGTGTTTGGATAGAGAGAAAATCAAGGGAAGAAAACTAGGAGGGAAAACTCCCAAAAATGGTAAATTATTTTACCATTTTTGAAAATGTTCCTTCCTAGTATCCCTTTCTCTACATTCAAAATAGCCTAAAACTCCTGAGGAATTTTGCTTCCTTGTATTTTTGTGGCATTTCACATAGTATAGCCATTAGAGAGCCATCGAAGTTCACGAGACAGAATAAAAGCAGGCATATATATTTTATATATATATATATATATATATGTATGTATATATCACATGCAGTGTACATGTAATTAAAAATTTATAAAATAAAGTCAATGGTTTCTCCCGCCGTATGTGAATTAGTTATTTCTATTTCATCTCTTTTTTTTTTTGGCCAAATTGATGAATTTCATTCCCTAGAAATCAAACTACAGACACTGAAAATCTAAGTCTGAAACAAACCAAAACGAAAAGCTGAAATTAAGCTTACAGACACACCAGATACTACCAAAACCAAAGAATCAACTGCAGCCAAGATCTTGCAGGTCAAAGGTATGGGGCCATTTTTCATTCCATCATGATCAAATGAAAGGGCGATAGAGGGTGGTTGTCCAAAGACATGCTCGCCTGAGCCCACCCTCCTTGATGCCAATATCGCTGCAACTTCAAACGCAGCTTCAAATCCACCCCTTATGATAGGAGAGTGGTTAAACATCTGGGATTTGAGAACAAAACCCAGAAGAACAACGATCATAGTAGAAGAAAGCCAACCTCCCACACAACCAACATTAACCCACAAAAGAAGGCAAAACCAACAACACTCAAACATCTGCAAAAGAAAAACAAGAAACAAGACTGAAAGCAAAAACGTCAAAATTAACAGGGGCGACCAAGACACCAAAACCACTACCAAAGATGCCCCCAACTTTGGTAGGACCAGGCAGAGGAACTCATGGTGGCAGGCTGGCTGTAGGCCAGCCATCAGCCATCAGTGAGAAATGCGATGCAGGATTTACCTCTTTCAAACCCAAGCACAATCCATTCCACTGCTTCTGCGCATCTGGCTTAGGGATCTTCAAATTCTTGTTCCCGACAATCTTTGAAGCTTTCGCCACCAACAGATTCGACGACTCGGTTCCCTTCAAAGTCAAGCCCCAATCCTTGATCTCACCCTTGTCAAGCAAAAACCAACACCCACGGCCTATCGCCATCACCATCTCTCTCACAGTGGGAAAACCCAAACAAAGACGCCGCTTTGACCGAATCCTAGGAGAACCCTAGACTTATCGCGCACAGGAGGCGCGTGAAGCAAGACTTGTAGCATCTTGGCATTATTTCATCTCATTTTAGCATTTCAAATTAAAGAATCTGAATTCAAGTGGGTGTAATGATTAGAGTTCAAATATCAGCTGGCACAAAAAAAATGATTAGAGTTCAAATGTATGACGAAAAGTCAAAGGCCGCTTCTTTAACCTCATTAAATTGATTAACTAAATATGTATGTATTTTTTTTTCCCCCCAATTAATGCGAATCATGTTGAATCTAAAGTTATCATTATCTTTGAATTGTGAAAGGCATTTGAACAAGCCTGGGCCGCAGCTTGCAATGTAGAGGCATCAACGGTTTTGGTTCCATCATGGTCTGTGTTTCTGGTGAAAATAATATCCTTCGAAGGCCGTACCTGCCAGCCTAAGATCGTTTTTCAGGTTTTTACATGGTTTTCTCTATTTTACTAATATATTGACAAGCTTGCTCAGATTGTATTATATTAATTAATTATCTGCACATGAATATATATACAGCTGGATGGAAAAATCTTAGCACCAACAAGCTCTTCAGCGTGGGGTTCAGGAACATTGCAATGGCTTGAGTTCAAAGATCTGAATGAGTTCACAATCACAGGCAAAGGAGTGATTGATGGGCAAGGCTCTGTCTGGTGGAATGGTCACTCAGGATTGCGCAGCACAAAACCAACGGTAATAACTTAGAATATTATGAATAAAATAATTTTCGGTAAAATGTTTTAACAGACATAGATTTTTTTTTTGGTAACATGAATTTAGGATAAACTGCAAATTCTCATTCAATTCTCATCACAACGAGTAATGAAATTTAGACCATCTCAAATTTGATTTGGACGATTTAAATTTAAAATGTTTAGTCTACAGTTTTAATAATAATTTATTTTTTTAGAATTTTCAGTTATAATAGGAGTATTATATTTAATTTTAAGTTTTGTATCTATTAAAATAAAAAATTTAAATTAATTAATCTAAACCTTCCAAAGTCAATCTAAATGCTCTTGGTTAAGCTCAGAACTCCATACTGATAAACTACAATGTTCTAATAAACTAGGTGAAAAGTATTCCCTGACCAACATTAAAAAGTTCTCTTTGCACTAGTGAAATATATATATATATATATATATAATGATATATTGATGAATTCATGTATGTTTGTTTATGTAGGCACTAAGGTTCTATGGCTGCAATGGTGTAACAGTGACAGGCATAACAATTCAGCAGGGTCAACAGACGCATCTCAAGTTTGATTCATGCAGTAACGTTCAAGTCTCTGACATTACTGTTTCTTCACCTAGAGGTAGTCCTAACACTGATGGCATTCATCTCCAAAATTCTCACAACGTCGTCATCTACAGCAGTAGTCTGGCTGCTTGCGGTACAATTCTTAAAACTTCAAAATAATAATCAAACCGTTATATTCCCCTAGTCCCGAATATAAGATCTACAAAATTAATTGGGAGAATTGTTAAAAAAGACCTTATTGGCAACGTATTTATCAAATGAGACCTAAAAAGATATTTGCACAAGGAGGGAAGATTTCTGCACATGTAGAGAAGATTTTTGCACATGTAGGGAAGAATTTTGCACACGTGTAGGGAAGAATTTTGCACACAGGGAAAATTATCTGAACACCAGGGAAGATATTATGCACACACGGAAGATAATCTGCATGCGAAGGTCCCAATTGGCAAATAAGTTGACAATGAGGAATTTTTCACAATTTTCCCAAACTAATTTGGATTAGATTAAGGAAATGAAATAAATTGGTTAATTTGAATAAATGTAACATGATCTCCCTAAAATATCTTTCTGTAATATTATATTATATATCAGTTTATAAGTTAAGAAAATTAGTTTGCGAAAAAATAATAAATACATGAGATAAAATGAATTTATATATATATATATATATATCTTATTATTATTTGGGCCAAACTGAGTTTCAATTCCACCTTGTCTAAAAAAACCCTAGGGATAGGTATCATGATCACAAAGCGTCAATCCGGACTAGTTGGTTGATTGGATATACTTGATATATAATAGGATATAGAAAAATGCTGGTTACCGCTGGGTGGCCTAAAAGGCTATATAAAAAATAATTTGGACGGATTTTATTTCCCCAACTAGCTCTTACATTAAATATTGAAGCTAGTACAATAAACAACAAAACACAGAAGAATATAATAATGAGATTAGTAAACTAACGTTGGTGTTACGTGCATATATAATAACGCAGGAGATGACTGCGTGTCTATACAAACTGGATGTTCTAATGTATACATACACAACGTTAACTGTGGACCTGGTCATGGGATAAGCATCGGAGGTTTAGGAAAAGACAACACAAAAGCCTGCGTTTCTAATGTCACTGTCAGGGACAGCACATTCCAAAACACCTTAACCGCCGTCAGAATCAAGACATGGCAAGGAGGTTCAGGTTTTGTTCATGGCATCCAATTCTCAGGAATTCAAGTCTCAGACGTTGAAACCCCAATAATGATTGATCAATACTATTGTGACAAGAGCAAGTGCTCGAATGATTCTTCGTCGACCGTGGCTGTGTCCGGCGTCCATTTTGTTAACGTCAAAGGGACATATTCTAGGGAAGCAGTTAGGTTCGCTTGTAGTGATGCTGTTCCTTGTACTGATCTGACGTTGGACACCATACAGCTTCAACCTCAATCTGCTAAACAGAGTTCAGGTTCAGATGATGATAATGGTGCTTTATGTTGGAAGGCTTTTGGAGAGTTGAAGACTAAAACAGTCCCTGCTTTGGATGATTGTCTCCAAGCAGGAAAACCGTCGTCTACAATCAATTCTAATACAGCTTATTGCTAAATTCGTCACCGTTAATTAATTTTCTAAAGATTTAAAATATAAAGTTCTATACTTTATACGTTGATAATGTCAATTTTTAGAATTAATATACTGGGATTACTCTAGTGTGAACCATATATGTTACATACTCATCTGCCATGAAGGATATGTCTACAAATGTAAAAGGAAAGTTAGTCTTTAATTTCTGTTCTTCCTCTAGTTGGTTTGTAAGATTCATTGATGTGTCAAACTGTGGGCGGTGTTGGACATGTGTGGAGTACGTTCAACGTATGTATATAAATTTATTGAAATTTAGTACTGTACTTTTTATTAATTCATTACTGTGGAGTGTTGAATAATTTTCGTCAAATTTATTTTTTTATTAATGGACAAATTTATGAGACAACTCTTGTTTCACCCAATATAAATTTTAATCGCGTTTAACATGTTCATTTATTTTCAAGAAGATTTCTCTGTTAATATTGATAAAAAGCAATTGTCTCATGCTTCGGGTATAATTTGCATCATTGTTATGAGATTATTTGTTATAATTACTACCACTGATTCACACATATATAACGCTTAATAAATAACGGTTATAGCAAAAAATGTTATATATGTTGAAGCGAAGGTTAAGTAAAAATATATAACACTAAAATCTAACGGTTAAATATATGCATCGTCATATATTAAAAGACAGAGTTCATAAAAATAAAAATATAACTGTTGAAATTATTAACTGTCATATATTTATTAACAAAAATGACGGTTTTCTTATGAAATAACGTCATATAACACTTTCAAACAATTTGTTTTCACAATTTATATCAGCAAAAACAAATATATAAAAATTATTATAATTAACCTTCAAATATGATTTCTAAATACTTTCCTTTTTTGAAGAACTAGCCCAAACCCATGCGTCGGTGAAAAATGATATCTGTCATATATAAAAAGTCAATTTTGAGAAAAATTTTTTTTTGATAATATTTGATAGTTCTTTACAATGAACCCTTGTATATTCTTCAATAATGCTTAACAATAAAAAAATTATTTGAGAAATATTATGATTCTTCACAAATAACCGTTAAGTATTATTTAATATAAATAAATGTAAGATTCTAAAAGATATCATATATAAGGGAGCAGGACCTTGAAACTGAAAGATATAATTTGATAATACATTACAATTCTTCACAAAGAACCGTTAAGTATTTCTTTAATATAAATAAAAGGGGGATTGTGAAAGATATCATATATATAAGGAGGTAAGAACCTAAAAAAGAAAAATTTGACAATACATTACGGCTGTTCATAAAAAACTGTTAAGTATTCTTTAATATAAATAAAGGTAGGATTATGAAAGGTATCAAATATAAGAAGGCGGAACTTTTAAAAAAAAATATTTAACAATATATTAGGGTTCTTCACTAAGAATTGTTAAATATTTTAAAATATATCAAATATAAGAAGGTGAGATTCTAAAAAAATATTTAACAATACCTTACGGCTCTTCACTAAGAACCATTAATTAAGTATTCTTTATTAAAAGGCGGGATTCTGAAAAATATCAAATATAAGGAGGTAGGATTTTCAAAAATTTTATTTGACGCAACTTTTTAAATTCCTTCTCAAATGTGTTTTAGCTTCTTTAATGGGTCTCATACTCTTTTTTCCATAAGTTTTGTTCTAACGTTGCAGTTTTTGTTCTCTTGCACTACCACGAGCCTTCACTCTGCAGCTCCTTTCTCTCGTGATTATTCCTCGTGTAAGCTTTCATTTTTGTAGTTAACATTTTTAGTTTCATTTTATTTTTTTTGTATGTAAAGAGAGTTCGCTAGTTGATATTTAAGGTCGTCAATCAGGATTACGGTATCCAATATAATGATGATAGTTAGTTTGAAGATTAAAAGAGAGGAAAACACAAGAGAAATAAGAGAACACGGAAAAAATGATCAAGTAAAATGTTAAATTTTTTATTGTTAAGCATCATGTTCCTAAATTTAGCGATCTAAACTACAAGTTTGTTGAATTAAGTTCCAAGATTTGCTCAAGTTTTTACATTTTTTAATTTTTATTACATTCTGATTTTCAAAGTTATATTCTGAGATTTGTTTAATTTTTTATATTTCCTTATTTTTATTATATATATTCTTATTTTTATATTTATATTACCCTTTTGCAGTTAAAAAATATGTGACGGAACTCTTGGAGTGCACTTATATGTGATTTATGGACAATCTATAATAAAAAGCATTAAAGAATATTGTGGAAATTTTTATTAATTGATTTTCTTTTAGAATTCAAAACATTATAAGATAATGTTTTATTGTAAGAATGTTTGAGTTATTAATTTCTTTTAAATTGTATATAATGTTTATCTGTAATGTATTGGATTTTGACTTGTGTAAATAATTTTTTTATTTAATATTATTATCTTGTTATTATCAATATTTATATCGTGTCTTATATAATAAATATTAATAGCAAAAATAAATACGAACAAATAATAAAAACAACTACATATAATAAAAAAAATAAGCCAATACATTACGGTTATTAACAAAGAACAATTATATATACACTTAATATTACGGTTTGAAACCGTTATTTATCTGCGCTGAGCATATATAGTACTTACATATATGACGGTTAGGAACGGTCATATATGGCCAATAATAATCATTATAAAAGATCATTTTCTGTAATAGTGATGAATGAAAGCACTTTAAAATAATTTTTATGGAGAAATCAGATAGTTCTAAGTGATTTTTTTTTGTCAAAGTGTTTAAGAGCATCTCAATTATGGTTTGAATTTAGGGTGAAGGTGTAGATTTACCAATAAAATTTTAAGTAAAGGCGTCAGGCACAATTATCTTTTAAAGGAGACAAAAATACACAAGGAATTGAAAGTAGAGCATCCACCAAAAAATCGTTAAATTTGACCTAACGGCATTAAATTATAAGAGAAGAAAACTCATAACGGCGTTAGGTCAAATTTAACGGTTTTGTGGTGGATGCTCCATTTTTAATTCCTTGTATGTATTTTTGTCCCCTTTAAAATATAATTGTGCCTGGCACCCCTTACTTAAAACTTTATTGATAAATCTGCACTTTAACCCTTGAATTTACTATTACTGGAGAAATAATCAAAACCTCCACACTCTCTGTATCGCGTTAGCGAATGCTTCAGTCATATTCTTACTATTCGCTCTTAGATACTAGTATAAAGTGTATAACTTGACAGGAAATCCTTTCACTGATTTATGTTTTTAATTTTCTTATTCAAACACTAACTGTACTCATTCGGAATTTTGTTCCTTTACTAAGTTTTCTTTAGGAACTCCAAGGGTCTGTTTGGTATGAGGGATTTGGAGGGGAGGGGAAGGAAAAATTTTTATGAGTTGGATTTAAGAAAATTAGAGAAGTGGGATTACCAAATTTTAATATAAAGAAGTTGTAAGATAAAAGAATAAAAAAAATTAATTATAAACTTTTAAACCCATTTATCTCATTTTTTAAATGGAACCAATTTTTTTTTTCTCCGCCCACTTTTTGTCTCCTCCCCTCCCCTTATACCAAACACATGCTAAGGGTACGTAATATGTAGCATGTACTCTTGTATTAATAGATATCATTTTCTCTAGTTTAAAAAAAGAGAGTTTCTTGCTTACTCCTTCCCAAACAACAAAATAATGATCTATGAATTGTAACATATTACTCCCTTTTATCCTTAATATATTCTTATTATACAAAGACATATTAACAAATTAAAAAATTCACTGAAAATTAGTTAAAATATTTAATGTATGAAATTTTCTGTTGCCACGTCATGCATTTTCTGTTACATGCATAACTAATCACATATGAAATTTTTAAAATGTGAATTGTAAGTAAATGTGAAATTAAAATTAACTTTTGGCCACAAGTAATAATTATGGATGCATGTTTAGTTAGGATGGGATATAATAGCCTTATATTTAATTTTTTTAAGTAGCGTACTAGAATTAGGAGATATAAAAGTAGTCTAGTACAGTTTCACTAATTTGAGATACATACATGCTATGCTAATTTTTTTGCCACAAAGTGTAGACATTAGTGATAGGTATTTATATAATTGTGTGTTTCATTGATGTTTAAGCATGCATGTATGGATCAGTAATTGTGATTAACTAATATGCGAGTTTATTTGATTCTATAATTTATAGTGCCTATTATGTAAATACATATCGCTAATATCTACAAGTGTGGGTAAAGAAATTAGCATATCATGCATTTATCTTGAATGGATGAAAAGAGACTACATTTATATTTCCTAAAAAATTTAAGGTCATTCTATTATGCAAAATTAAATTCTCCTACTTTCCAAACTCATATAATTATGCAAAATTCAAGTAGTCATGTAATTGCCTAAAATTAATAATATAGTTATGTAGACAATTAAATAGCACACAAAAATAAATTTTGCAAATTTTCTAGAACGTTAGAATGGCCAAAAATTAATTTTTCTTCATTTAAATAATTAAAATAGCACACAAAATAAATGCCTCTCTCAATAAGTAGTTTGAAGCTGCTCACAGTCTAATTATATCACTAAGAACTGGAAACAGAAAGGAAAATCAGTAAAAGATATATCAGGGACTAGTGGCATAGTGATGGCAATCAAAATCAATATGTCACCAGTCAGGATCACCATTAGGGGAATTAATTACTAAATAATGACCGAGTAAATCAAAACCCTAACTAGAGTGGGTCTAAACAGGTCACACTCAAGAATCAGGATATTTTAATTTGTTAACTAATATAATCTTGCAAACAATGTTGATTAGATGAGAATAATCCGAACAAGATAGGAGAAAACACCTCCATTAACCTTTGAGCAAACATTCATATACAACAATCTAACCCACTTAAATTTAACACTAATTATCCCTCACTTGAAAGTGATGAACCAAACCCCCACATGGAGACTTGAGAGGGAGAATCCTTTCTCTCTAGAAAAACTCAAGTCATCCTTTCTCTTCATATGATGTCTTAACCTATTGACTAAGACCCTTTATATAGAGGGTTGGGTCTTAACTAATTCAACCTTCTAACATAACTAATATAATATATAATAATGATTATAATATAATTAAAATATCTTACACAAAACCCTAAACGGTCTTGCAAATGAAAATACTAAGGAAACCTCATCATACACTAACCTGAAAAAGATATTTCAAATTAGGGATGAGCAAAAAATCCATTAGTCTAGGTAACCCGATCTAACTCGAACCGGTTTGGTGGGAAAAAATTTGGCCTGAAGCACTTCTAATAGACCAGACCAAATTGGTCTTCTCGGGTTGACCTGGACTTCGGTCCAAGGCCTCAGACCTCTTGGTTTGATCCGGTCTGGTCGGAGTAGTGTGCTACTATGCTTGATGTTTTTTTAATTTAATCCACCACTTAAAGCCACTGGCCCACTATCTAATGCCTATCATGGGAGTTCACTGCAGAGTTTAGATCGAAGTTGCAGAAGCCTGTGAAGTATAGAACCCTAGGTCAGAGTTCAGACCCCTTCTCCCTCGCAGTGTCTCCGATCACGGTGTCTCCGATCCCTGTCTAGGTGAATCACTCCCCTCTCGGCGAGTCAGCATCTCAGTCTCCATCTTGCATCCATGACGACTCGAAGGCGTTACAATCCTCTTCTGCTCTTCCATCATCGCCTCTCCCCCGCTCACCGGTCACTCAGTCTGTCGGCGCCTCAAAGGTGAGAAAATTATTGTGCATTTATTTCCACCGATTACTCTGCCATTTTCCTCTAGTTTCTTGTTCGATTTGGATACTTGGAATTGCTGGATCTTGTGTTTCAAATACTAAAAAATACTAGTTTCTAATATGTAGTAACAAATGCTAAAACCACCGATTACTCTGCCATTTTCCTCTAGTTTCTAATATGTAGTAACAAATACTAAAACCAGTTGCCATAAACCAGTCCTTTCCACCAATTACTCTACCATTTTCCTCTAGTTTCTATTATGTAGTAACAAATACTAAAACCAATTGCCATAAAACGGTCTTTTGTTCTCATAGCTGATACTCTAATAGCTAGATAGGCTTCAACATGGCTAATCCATACTAATTAATATGATAAGTTCTGTGAAAAACACAAGATATTTTTTTTAATGAGAATTAGTGTTTAATGTGTAGTGTTTCTGCTGAAGAAACACAAAAGATTTTAATTAATTGTAGGGTTTATTTAATATGATAAGAGGCTTTTAATGTGTAGTATTTTTTTTAATAAGAATTAGTTTTAATTGTAGTGTTTCTGCTGAAGAAACACAAAAGCTTATAATGATTGATATTGTCAGTTTCATTACATATGAATTATTCTCATTTAAGAGGCTTTTTAAGAGCTGGTTAAATTGGAAAGCCCTATATTAGAGTATTAGTAGGTTACCTATCATAAAAATAGATCAAAGATGCAATATCTCAGCATTGCATAGCAGCTATGTTTGATGTTCCCTGTCTTAATTATATGAAACTACTCTTGTTGTTTCCTTAATTGATGAATATTTTTCATTTTTTTTGCAAGCATGGACAATGAGCATAGTTCAAGTGTTGACCTATTTCAATCTTCCAATACTTGCTTTTCATTTTTTTTTGTAGGTAAGGACAATGAGGATTGTTAGGTTTAATGTGTCTATGGATTGTATTAAAATAACTTGAATATTGTTGTTAAAGGTTGTTGGAGATTGTTATGGATTTATGATTGGATTTTAATGTTTTGTAAAGAGTTTTATATGATTGTATGTATTGTTATGGTCTTAATAGGTTCAAATATTAGTTGGCAAAAAAGAGTAGCTAGGTTCAAATATTGCCTCTCAATCTCCAAAAAGGCAAAAAAAAAAAAAAGAACCTAAAAGGTCCCAGTCCAGGCATTCCACTGGACCTGGTCTGATCCAACAGAGCTCGGGCCGGTGCTGGACCAAACCGGACCTCTGGCTATCTTGTTTAGTGAGGTACCATCCAGACCAGACCTCGGGTTGAGGCCAAACCCGGTCTGGTCTAGTCCATGATCAACCCTATTTCAAACCTATATCTATAAAGACAACAAAGGAGTAAAAAAAATAAAAGCTTTGGTGGTCAATGTCAAGAGTGGGCATGAGAATTAAAATGAGGTTTCATTAGTTGAAATAAAAGATAGAATATAATAATTTCACCAAAAAGAGTTAAAGTGCAAATTTACCTTGCAAGTTTTCGCTGAGGAATAATGTTAACCTGAAAGTTGTTTTTAGATTGAATGTTGTTTTTAGGTTGAATGTTGTTCCGAAAGTATTAAAATAAAGTAGTGTTGCCCCTTTACTATTAAAAGGTAAAGTTGTTTTTAATGGTATGGGGCAACATCAGTTCGTTTTGAAACTTCAAAGGTGACATTGAACCTGGCAACATTGCTCCTCAGTGAAAACTTTGAGGGTAAATTTACACCTTAACCCCACAATAAAAAAAGGATAGAATATAATGAAGTAATGAATCTGTTGGATATGATTAGTTTTGATGATGTTAAATATAGATATCAAATATTAAGAGCAAAAAGTTTGCATAATATACTTATCTTCTACATTGACTAACTACTATATTTAATGTTGTATATCTTGTAGATTAGTCATAAATCCGATAGTGGGTTGATGTTATTGTGCTTATAATGCCTCCAATGGAGAATGATCATCAAGAAGAACATCAAGAAGCAAGGGATTGAAGAAAGAAGAAATTGCAATAACTAATGGAAATATCAAAAAGATATTTAATTAGTCAAGCAAAGAAAGAAGAAGATTGAAGATATTCAAGAAGATATCTAGTTGGGTTATGAAGAATTATCATCAATTCAAGAAGATATCTAGTTGAGTTATGAAAAATGATCATCAAGTGGAAAAACAAGAAGAAAGAGATTGAAGAAAGAAGAACAGCTTTAAGATCGAATGAGAATATCAAGATCCAAGCTATTAGAAATGATATCGGAGGTTTCTATGGTCAAACGAAAGTTGGAATGGGTCAATATGATTCTAAAATGACTTATACGGAAGTTATGCTACCTCCAGAGATGATTACACTAGTAATCCCTCGAGTAATTTGCCACTGCCTCATTTTGGAGGTGATTACTTGAGGTATCCCTCGAGTAATGACCCATAATTACTCCAATGACCCCTGGAGTAATGAGAAGTCGGATGTGCTCTATTTTTGCACAGTAGGATAGAGGTTCGGTATTTTGGGCATATCTCTCTAACAACATGTCGGATTAATCCAAAACAATGGCATATGAAATTAAACTCCTAATGCGTCATTTTGACTAAATATCACATTCAAAGGAGTTCATATGAGAGAGATATAAGCTTCGAAAGTGGACAATAAAATCGCAGTTATAGTACAAGGCAGCTTCGGTATTTTAGACATAACTCTCAAACTACACATCGAATTAAGGTTAAAACAGTGCCATATGAAAGTAGACTTAAAGAGATTTCCATGGACAGGTAGTTTGTCATATTTGAAGTTATATGCTAAGAGTTATGCCTTTTGGAAGTTGACGTTGGAAACTTTGAAGCCTGTCGGGAATAGTATATACTCTTTGGATCATAATTTCCTGAATACAATGAGTTTGGAGCTAATTCTTATTGTATTGGAATGTATACAGCAAGAGCTTTCTAATGATATATTATTTACCATGTTTATAATTAAAATGAAAAGTTACTTGAGGGATCACCCAAGTAATCAAAAAAGAAAATAAAGTATTATTTGAGGGATCACTCAAGTAATCAATTAAGAAAAGAAGCAGTAGCTCTCGGCCAAGATTTGAATGACATTACTCGAGAAAGCACTCAAGTAATCTGAATTTAAAAAGAAAGAATTACTCGATGGACCACTCAAGTAATACGACCGACAACGTTCTGAAGTTTCTGAAAACCTTGGGAATGATTATGAAACTCACTCTTCTTGCCTCCAATCATTCTAACACTTCACTGTATTACTGTTTAATGTATTTCTCCAAGAATACAATGAAGAGGTGACTTTACGGAAGCGAAGCGTCAATGTTCGTAACGGCTAGTTTCCAAATTCAAGGAAATGGTCAAATGAAGCAACGAGACTCAACGGATAGGTTGAAATACTCACAACGGTCATATTCTACTCAATTATAAATGCAAAAGATTCAAGCAGACAACAACAATGAAAAATATGCTAAGATCATGAATCATCCACTCCGACCCAACTACTCTCTGTTTTTATCTATTTTCTATATCATGAATATTTGAGAGAGAGATTATTTGTATTGTACTTCAGTGTTCATCTTATTCACTTCTGAGAGAGAAGATTGATTGTAATCTTTCATCATCAAAGCTGTATCCTTATAGTGTGTAAGGGGGAGCAACTCGATTGTATCCTTACGGTGTCTAAGGGGGAGTAACTCTGTAAGATATTTGTAAAAGACTTCGCAAGTGCCCAGTTAAACTTGTGGGTTGTAGAGGCTTTTCTTGTGCCTGGATTAAACAAGAAGATAGTGTTTTTGAAAATCTCATGAGGAGCCTGAGGACTGGACGTAGATCATCACAGATTGGACTGAACCAGGATAAATCACAGTTGGTATATTCTCTTCCCTAAGCTCACTAGTACAAAACCTGTTTTTTAGACCGGCGCATTTAGACCGGTTATATAGGGATAAGGTCTAAAATGTATGACCAGTGGCATTTTTATTATTATATATAACTTTGGAGACCGGTTCCTTGGATATCAAGTCTTAAATATATTATTTAGACCTTATTTATGCGTAACCAGTCTTAAAAGGGTAAAATAATTAAAAATAAATACACTTTTACACCGGTTATTTCTATAACCGGTCTAAATAAGAAACTCGGAATTAATTTTTTTTAAAAAAAACTTTTAAGACCGGTTATATAATATAACCGGTTTAAATGTTGAAACCTTTTAGACTGGTTATTTTAAAAACCGGTCTAAAATATATATTTAAGATTGGTTATTCCAAAAAAAAAAAAAAACCGGTCTTAAAAGTGCACGCCCTAATTAAAATCTCTTCCTCCCGCTGAATTGTAGCTTACTCTCTGAACTCACTTTTCCCTGAAATTTCTTCGAAGGTGTTCTTGTTCACAATGCCGCCATCCTCTTCCTCTCTAAATCTGGAGCAATCTTTCTCTCATAACATAATATCTCGCAATCTAACCGACGGTGTTCTTTTTCCCAATCTCAGGGGCGGCATTGGGATGAGTATGTATTAGCAGCGGAAGAGTCACTACCCATATACTTTGCCATTAGTTGACCTTCATTTCACTGTCAATCGATAACATTCCAGCTTCGACTTCTCCTCCCTTAAATCATTGCTTGTTCTTCTTCCAAATGGGAGCACAAAGAGTGACTACTTGTGAAACCACTTTCCAAGTTTGTTTTGATTGTTGTTAATAATTTGAACTTGACCCTTTTGATATTGTTTCGAGTCGGTTTAACCATGTTTGGCATCAAATTCTGATATTATTGAAGTAGGAAATGAAGGTGTTTTGTTTTATGATTACAGCTTTGTTTGAATATGCCCAATGTTGCTCTCTATCTTACTCTCGCCATTGAACTCAGTGATGATAACTTCATAAACTAGCTTAATGATCACATTATGATATTTTATTTATACTTTTTTTTATCTTGGATTGCCATTAATGATCACATTATGATATTTGCTATGTGGGTTTGAATTGAATATAAAGTTATGAACAAGAGTTTGATAATGGATAGAGTGCTACAAGTTATTTATACTTTCTTATCTTGTTTTTTTGCCTATCATTTTGCTATTGGATATGGTGCTACTAGTTGTTGAAATATATGAATCGTAGTTGGATAAGAGCTAAACGGACGAGTCTTAAATATGATGTTGGGGTGAGGGGTTTTTTAAACTTTGCGAGAAGAAATGTCAATGATGATAGTGAGATGTTTTATTGTCCTTGTGTAGTATGCTTGAATGAGAAGCTACTAAGTGCTGCAAATATATATATTCACATTTAATTTTTGAAGGATTTTGTAAGAGTTATACAGTATGGGTATAGCATAGTGAAAAATTAGAAATGCCAAGTGCATCTCAACAGGGGGGATTGACCTTTGATAATAATGACACAGATATGGATGATCAGATAGAGGATATTATTCGTAATGTAGGAGAAGAGGCTTTTGAGCAATCACATGCATATGGTAATATGTGCAGTCATGCTGAGAAGCCGCTATACCTGGGGTATAAAAAATACCAATTATTGAGAGCAGTATTAAAATTGGTAAGCTTGAAAGAACGGCATGGATGGAGCGACAAGAGTTTTTCAGAAATGCTTAAGGCTTTTAAGGACATGCTTCTAGATGATAATGTGTTGCCTTATCGATACTTTGATGCTAAGAAAATACTGTGTTCACTAGGGATGAAGAATAAAAAGATCTATTCATACCCTAATGATTGCATATTGTATAAAAAAGAACATGAAGAGAAGGAGCATGTAAGTATTACACTAGTGGAAATTGTATTTTTAATTGATGAAAATGCGTCTATATAAAGTGTTAGTTATAATGTGCAAGAGAAGAATTTATTTGGATGTCACTGGAATGGTTTGTTGGGTAAAATGTTTTAACTAGGGAAATGGTTTCTTGGCTAGCTAACAGGAATATTTTAAAAAAAAAGGAACTTTTAAGACCGGTTATTTTAAAAACTAGTCTTAAAAATCACTTTTAAGACCGGTTCTTTGAATAACCAGTCTAAAAAACACACTTTTTAGACCAGTTCTTAGTACAAAGTATAGAACTGGTCTAAGAAGTCATACTTTTTCAAGGCTTAATGTCGTTATATTTAAACTGATTGTATAAACAACTGGTCTAAAAACTTATTTTTTTAGACCGGTTTCTTAACCAGTCTAAAAAGTAACAAACTTTTAAGACCTACTGTATCAAGATCGCATCCAAAACCGGTCTAAAAAGTGTTTTTTCCACCCGTGGCTCTTATATTTCTAGCATACATTATTAAATCTAATTGTTGATTTATGATTCATTACCTTCATATTTACTGCTTCCACTAAAATGCGAAAAGATTTTCAAAGTTCTTAAGTTTTTTATCTTACACCCAATTTACCCCCTCTTGGGTGTGAGCCGGTTCTAACAGAATCTAGTATGTGATGTCCGCCATTCTACCACCTTTAGCGTGCATTAGGAAACGCTCTAGTTTTGATGAATCGATAATGAAAGCCCATCAACTGAAATTTCCATGTTTATTTTTGGGTTATTATTCATTTAGCATTTCAAGTTAAATGGTGTAACTTTAAAAATTCATAATTAAATCTATAAAATACGTATGAGGGTTCTCTAAAATTCTTTTGAAAGCTCTTGAAGTCCACTTCTTGATAAAAATATCATTCAAGCTTGATCATGTCCGAACTAATACAGTTTATTACTTTTCTATACCGGCTCTGCTTTTTGGACAGGATTATGTTCCTTAACTTTAGAAGTTCATAACTCATGCTATACTTACCCAATAGACCTGATTAAGGACTGGCTGGAAAGCTCTATGTGTCCACTTAATGCATACAAACTCTCATCAGCATTGGACATCATTTGCTATATATCATACAATGGAGCATTGACTATGCTCTGAAAAGAGCTCAAACTAGGAAGTCATAAATATACATGCTAAAATCATAGTTTAATGGCTATTATATGACTTTCAATTGGCCACAATCCATCTTAGCACTTTAATTACACATGCCAATGCCACAATATGAGTTTACACAGCTCATGGAATTATTTATATCCTTATTGGCTGCATATCGATTCAAATTTTTTAACATAGTCCTTTTTTCTATAACAATCAGGTGTTATGCCTTCAATATCCCAAAATCAATCTCTATTTCTCAGTGACATATAATAACAACTCTCTCTGCATTATAGAAGTGGCGGAAAGCCTTTGGTTTCACCAAATTGTTCTTTCATTACAAGAAAGCACATCAATTTCTCCCAAAACTATTGAATCGCTTTCATCCACATCAGAATTTTTGTCTTTTCCTATAACAACTGTCATTTTACCACTTTTAGGATGCATACGTAAGTGCTTTGATTTTGGTGAATTGATAATTGAAGCCTACAAACTGAAACTTGCATATTTATCCTTGGGTTACTATTCATTTCGCATTTCAAGTTTAATGGTCCAACTTTGAAAATTCACAACGAATTCTAGGAAAGTCGTATGAGGATACTCTAAAATTTTATTGAAATATATTGAAGTCCTTTCCATAAGAATCATTCTAGCTTGATCATATCCTTAATAATACAGTTAATTATGTTTTCTATCCTTTCTCTGATTTTTGGAGAAATTCTGTGCCTTAAAAAATTCACAACTCAAGGTATAAACACACAATTGAACTGATATAGGACTTTTTGGAAAGATCTTTGTCTCTACTTCATACACAGGAAATCTCAAGAGCATTGGACATCCTTAGTATTCATTATCAAACCAAACAGTGACTCTGCTCCGAAATTAACTTAATCTAAACAATCATGAATGAGCATCATAAAATCATGGCCTTATGGTCGTCATCTTAGGACATGCAAACTTATGTGGTTCTTCATGACAAATAAAAGATACTCCCTCCGGTCCTAAATATAGGACATAGTTTGTAGTACAAATTGCATTACAAACTATATCCTATATTTAGGACCGGAGGTAGTACATGCCAAGGCCTCACAGTTAATTTACACAACTCAGAGAATTGGTTAAGCAATTAACAACTTTTAACAAATTAAATAAATATTGGCATAGGGAGTTCATTTCTCCTTCTACTTACTATTGCCTCTTTCTTGAGCTTTCTCCTTGGAAACTTGTAATATAACATGGTTAGTTATTGGGGGTGAGATTTAAAGAATCTCAGTAACAAACAATTAAAGCTCAAACATACATAGGAAAGCTTGGCATCATAACATGCTTACAACTTGGTAACTTCATAATATAATTACGTTTGTTAAGACTATCATACATTACTTGTAATCACATAGGCATATGACATGTTTCAAACATAATCACATATAAAAATGCATGATTTGACTTAATCACATAAGCATACTAACATGTCAATTCATGCATGCAATAAGCAAGTATAGAAGAGTAAGGTAAAGTTCATTACCTTGGAACTTTATTATTTCTTCTTTGTTTTCCTTTATTCCCTCTCTTGAACCACCAGCACTAAATCTCCAATTCACCTTCTTTGATATCCCATGGCCCTAAAGACAGCATACATGATTTATTCCATTAATTAAAGCCATTGACCATGCTAAGCCTCTTGACTTCTCAAGCTTACTCTTTAACTTAAATTTTCACTTTCTTTTTCTTGGCCTCTAAAATTATTCTCTAGGCCATTCCACACTCAAGTTTTCATGTAGATTCCATTTGTAAGTTCAAATCAATCAAATAAACTTCCTTTCCCTTTAATCCATATGAAATCAAAAACTTAGGGCCTTATTGTACAAAATTGCCATTTTGCTTTCTAATATGCTTCTAAACTTGTTTTCTCACTTATGCCCTACAAAATTTTCATTCTAAACTTATTGGAAGCAATAAAAATAGAAAAATCCTACATCTCTAGCTTGTCCTGTCCAGGCTGAGGCTTTCAAGGGAGAATAACAAATGAATTTTCAATATCCCATTCCACAACCAACCATAATCCAAGTCCTAATCCCTTTTCTTAATCATGTTTTATTCTTAATCAAGCTTTCATATCGTCTAAGAATTTGGACAGCATCTCCCTAAGTTTCCTAAGCTTCCAAAAATTTACAAAAGATCAAGAACAACAAAAGCAAATCGTCAACAATAACAATAGCCTCAACTATACATCATAACCTTACTACATATCGGTTCACATGCTTGTTTACTTCAATTTCTCTCTTTAGTTGCTCTTACCAACAACTATTTAGAGAGATATTTAAGCATGAAAACAACATCTATATAATAAAACAAAGCTTGTATGATGATGTAGAGGTAGGAAATTACTTATTTCCACTTGGCTATAGAAATTCTTCCTCCTTCTCCTCCTACTTCCTCCTCTTCTTCATGGTTCTCTCTGTCTTATTTGAGAGTGTTAGAGTGTTAAATTAATCTATTAACTCAATTTAATTATGTTTGAAGTCCACCCCGTTGAAATATTATTTTTTTGATAGCTTCATATTGAACACAGGGTGGAAAACTCTTCTTCCTCCATTCATCCTTATGTAGCACAACATTCCAAGGGAAATTAGGGAAAATAAAATCTTTCCCAACCTAATGAATAAGACATCTTTTTTTTTTTTGGTACAATCAGTCATCTTATTAATTTGTCCAGAAATTGCTTCCTCAGTAGCTGGTCCAAATCACGCCCTTATCTTTCAATTTTTAGGCCCTAATTTGGTCTAAATTAATTTTGGACTTATGATGGCAATTTTGGGACAATTTCTTGACATATATGTAATTATATTCGATAATTAATTCTTCGAATATTCCAAACCACTAAAATTGGTATGATTCAGGCTTTTTGTGCCGAGTTGAGGACGGAGATGCACTTACCGCCGAGTTGTGGGGTTGCTTGCATGGACTGAAGATCTCGTGGGACCTGGGCTATAGGGATATCATCTTGGAGATAAACTCTATAGAGGCGTGCGACTTACTACTAGGAAGTGGACATGAGCTGCTTGAAGACTGTAAAATTATTGACGAAGCCCAGATGATGCTGAATCGGGACTGGCATTTTGACGTGAAGAGGATCAGCAGGGAGCTAAATCAACAAGCCGACTATCTTGCTAAAGAGAGCTTAGCTATTGCACCAGGATATTCCACATGGTTCATCAAGCCTCTACTGAGTTGACTAGGCTTCTATTGGTGGATAAGGGATAATCTCCCAGATGCCTCGTGTTTATCAAAAAAAAAAAAAATTGGTATGATTCTTCCAAAATTCTTCCTTCCCTAAAATAATTTTCCTCTATTGTTGCCCAATTATTTGAGGTCTTCTTGTATTTTTCATAATTAAATTTGGCTAATTATCCTCTCATTAACCAAAATTCTAATAATTCTTTAAAATACTTTTTTGAGGCAATTTGTTTTTCGCTTATACCTCAATTAAGCCTTAAATACATCCCAGGGAATTATTTTCTACCTTCATGTGTCTCCGGAGATTTTTCCTAAAATTCCATGCATGATTTTTAAAATTACCCTTACATATCCTTAATTTTAAGAAATTACAGTTTTGCCCAAACCTGAGACAGTAGACATAAAAGGTTACCTTGACGAATCTACTATTTTATTTGACCTTTGGCTGTCCTTTAATTATGCGTCTAGCCTTTATTTGAAAAAGCTGAATGTTACTACCGTCTATCCCTTCAAGATATTTTTTGTTCGACTGGCTTCATAGGCTATTTATTTCAGGCTTATATTTTTGAACTTCTAGGCCATAAATTCAGGATATGGCATTTCCCATCGTCCTCTGATTCCTTTCTTTCTTTGCCTTCTCTACCAGCTACTGAAAGTACAACACAAGAATTCCCCGAGAAACATATTTCATCAAATTCATTCCCATTTTTTCAGTCCCAATTCACCATCTTTTTTTAACTACACTTCTCAATTTAATTACCTCAATCCCCAGCATCGAACAAATTAAATCTGACAATTTGGCAAATAATTGGCAAGTAACACTCTTTCAAGTGGGTAGAGAGTTGAATTCCCAGCGTTGATAAATATTCCATTTAATCGGGTGGAGGATACCGTGGAGAGGGGGCTGTTGATTAAGAAATATTTTATTCGAAACTATGGCCAGTGTGTTGGGAGATTCATGGAGGAATAAGGGAGTTGGCCACAAGAGAAGGGTTTCTAATGGGGAGGAGAAGGAAAAAATAATTAAAAACCGAGAATTTTTGTTATTATTGTCTTCATACAAACCTTGTCATCATCAAGAAGATTTAATATCTGCTGTGATTTTTTTAACAATACTAAAATGATACTCCCTTTAGTCTCACATGTAAATAACAATTATTCAAATCATGTAAAAGAAAATTTGTTTGTTAAAATTTAACGATTTTAACTGTTTTTATTAATATATGGAAATTAATAAAAAATGTCAGTAATTAAACAAGAGCCATCCTTTCATTCATGACCGTTGCAAATTTTATCGCTCCATATAAAAGACGTCATCTTCGGATACTTTCATGAAAGAAGTTATGTAAATTTACTGGTCCAATTTGGTCTCTAATAAATTAAAAATGGTCATTCCAAAAAAAAAATAATAAAAAGGGAAGTTAACAGAAGCTTAACGTCCGTTTTCCTCGGGGGAAAAAGCTTCAAGTAAACCTGAGTATATGGAGACTCCACGGGGTAAATCCACCTATGCTAACTTACACTGTGTTTGGTTGGAGGTTTTTTTAAATTAGGTTAGGCGAGAGTCAGAGATTAAAAAACAAACCTTTGAAAAAATTGTGGCAACAAGGTGAATGGTACGTTCACATGCACAGCAAATGATAATATTGTAAAAGAGATTGTAAAAGAGATGAGTGCTTTGCTTGTCATTAAAATGGACAAAAAAAGAATTAAGAACAGGTGAAAATAACTTCATGGGGAAAAAACCTTTTCCTGATACTTATGATGTTTTTGAATATAGATTAAGTGGATCATATATGTGAGAGGCAGAAGTTTTGGGAGCAACCTTTTGAGGTTAGTTATCTTAACTTTTGAATTGTTATGTCGGCTTTGCGTGCAACTTAGCATTGCACAGGGCACATAGTCGTGGTTAAGCTTAAGATTTAGTACATTATTGATTCTGTCTCCTGGAAATGTAAGAGAAATAAATGTTGGATTTGTTATTGATTGCAAGGAAGTGATGATGATATTCTCAACATTTGTTTTAGAACTGCTAATCTGGAAATGGACGGGTACTTGGTTGTTTGGGTGCATATAGCAAAGGAAAGGAAATTAGTTTATAATGTTTAGATTTGTAAACCATATAAGCCTGTCAAGATTTTAATTTTAATGTATTTACTAGGAATTCATAAACCTAACTTCAATCTTCCTTAATTAAAATTATTCATTGACAATTTTACTGTTTAAAAGTTGCCTTTTGTAGTCAAAACCTCAAACTGCAAATTGGAGAAATGTTCCTATCCCCAACTATAATAAGATTGTCATTTTATATGGGACTGATAGAACATCAAGGGAAGGAACTCATACGCTTAATGAGATGCGAAAGAGATGTCACACACACAATGAATCGGATTAGTTGATGCAACCAGCAACATTGATAATGTTGATTCCTAACATTCAATAAATATAGACCATTTTGAAGCTCTTGATGGTATTACCAATCAAGAGAATTCACCTAGAGTTGCAAGTGATTCCTCAAGAAAGAAGTAAAAGGTGAATTCAAATAAAGAATAAGACTTTAACTTGGTTGGGCTTCAGGATGTCATGTATGAAGTTGCAAATGCAATCAATGTTGGAAATCAATCAATGATTAATGCCAAAAATGAAGCATTGAGAGAAGCAAATAAAATAGCTACACAAGGAATTGAAGTAGCTAGAGAAAGAACTAGAAAGCTTCCTCAATTCACTACTACGGAAGGGACTTTTAACGACCGTTTTTTGGCCCTTTTGATGACTGTTTTCAGGGGGTCGTCTATCTTAGTGTCGTTGAAAATTCGAGAAAGGACGACCGTTAAAAAACAGTCATTGTATGTGAGATACAACAACTGTTTTCCATAAAACAGTCGTTGTTTCCCCCCTTTTTTTTTTAAACTCCCTACATCAACCCCCTCTGCTCCTCCACCATATGTGTCTATAAGTCCCCACGTCCTCCCATTCTCTCATGATTAACTCTCAAGCTTCCCCTAATACTTATGGAAGTGAAAATCACATTAATTTTTCTATCATGACATATAGCGCATATATCATCATAACATCATTTCAATATGCACACTTCAACTTTCAAACTTTCAATGTAAATCATGACATGCATATGGCCAAAGAGATGATGACATGCTTCCATGAAAATCCCTATTTTTCATCATCATTTTCCAAAGTGTTCTCTGAAAGCATAATGCCTTAACAAATTCAAAGTACTCATAAATAAGAAACTAGGAAAAGTATTCTAATATGCAAACTTATATAGCACTGTACAAAACCACTGCCTATGTAAAAAAACCTCTACACATCATCACCCCTCTAAGTGTTGTAGAAGATGTCATGACAACAGGTCTCGGATCATATTAATGTCTTCGATTGTGTAGGGGTCCTGATCACCAAAAATCTGTGCGCAAAATGGAGAATATGTTAACATAAATAAATTGAATGAAATAACTAACAATTGAATCACATGAAAAGAACTGAAATTCAATTGAGAATCAAGAAATGATCACCTGTTCAAAATTTGTAGTAAGGCCAGAGAAAATGATGTTATACATATATAGTATAACATAGAAGCCGCACTCAGTTTTCCCTGCTTGCCGTGGACACTATACAGCAAAAGCAAACGGTAAAAAAGAATAAAGGCCTATGTAAAGCAATCGTCAATCGAAGAACTTGAATGTAAAGAACTTACGTTTGGCTGGAACCACTTTGTATGACCAGCTTTACCTTCACGCTTCCCACCCATTATATAATATGTCTTCAATGCACTGTAATAATTAAAATGATAAACAAAAGACATTAAAACAATTGAGTAAAATAAAAAATCAATGACGGACAAATAAATTTACTTACGTGTTAAAAATGTTTCTGATATCTGCGTCTGGCTTGCGACCCAATGAGTCAAACCAAAAGATGACATTGATCGAGGGACTAGGAACACAGACACTCCAATGATAACTATAATCACATGCATATATAGATTAAAATGAGGTTAGATAACATGATACTGTTTAGCAAAGTGAACGTGTATAAATATATCAAATAAAGTTACTTGCCCTTCAACAATTGGTGCCAGATAATAAGGCAGCTGAGTCTGGCCTATTGTATAGCCTATATAGCTCATCCGTTCCTCCAAACTCTGGCTATTACGCCATGACATATTGCCAGGACATAAGAAGCCATATGTACTGCCGAGCCCTCGTTCGGCACACAGTTTGTGGAAGCAGCTACCACATAAATGAAATGAGAAATGACACAGTAAATGTAGAAACCTAAAACCCCTAAATATCAGTGCATTAATTAGAATTAAAAATTATAACTAAACTCACATGATTGCAAATGTGACCTATCCTATGTCAATCTCCTCCAAAGATAGGAACTCTCTAATATCTTTGTTATCAAGTCCATAATTATACGAGATTCTGTGACCCACAATCTCACAAGGCATGTGCAAGTCGACCTTATTTATGCCTTGATGAATATTTTGCAGTCGTGCTAAAAAGGGAAATTTTGTCGCATCATCTTGTTCCTAGTAACACAAAAAAAATTATAAGTAGAATGTCAAGGATTAAGTAACAGTAAGGTGTTTCCTACCATTGGAGGGACTGGCACAGTCTGAACAAGATGTCTAGGCCACAAGATGAAAGATCCTGTTGCGTGACCTAGATTGGCAACCTCGCTATCAGGGAATGGGACATCTGCACCTTCCTCCCCCAGTCGAACACCTGTCACATTGACCTTAAGTTGATCGTCCCGGATTTGGTTATTATGGTGGGTGGTGACACGGCTGTATACAACAGCATCAGCAACAGCACGCAGGTACGGGACTTCCAAATACAAAGTGCAGGGTTCTCCAGGCTCTAGTGACGGACCAGGGTCACCATGTCCAACCTCTGGCAGATTGTAACTGCCTTTGGTGCTGGGAAAGGCCGGGGATTCCTGAGTAAGAGAAATGAAAGAATTAATTAAAAGAACGTAAGGAAAAACATAATGTTAAATGAAATTAGTTATAAAGCTCAGATCTAGACGCCACATTACACATCCCGCCTTGCATATGAGACAACACCATCGTACTCATCTCACCACGTAGCTCACTCAACAACTCTTCTTTTAGCTCGTCTTGAAGTGAGTGACGTAGCTCTGCTCGGATTTCCTCTCGAACCCTGGCCACAAACTCCTGACTCATTTCACCTCGTCCATAAGCTTGTGAACCTCGTCCAAAGTATTTAGAGAGACTAACTCCCCTTGACTCCCCTCTAACTTGACCAGGGTGATCTAGATTACCAAGCGTCGTGGCTAAGATGTCCATCCTTCCAGTTTAACTGAAGGAACCCTGGCTGCTCTGCTCTTCAAGTTCATCCTGTAACATATAATGGATAAATAGAAAGTAATTACATGCCACCAACGTTCGAAAAATGAAACACATTTAAATATACTTGTTATTAAATACTCAAAATCCTTTTAGCAACATCAGCAACGACTGGATTTATATATTTATCTCCCTTTATCCTCCCTGCTTTCCATTTTTTGTGATGCGGGGGAGGAGGTGGCTCCTGCACGACTATACTAGGATCTGCTCAGGCTGCTTCCTCCAATTTTTGCAATTCAGCCTGCATCATCTTCTTTTCGAGCTTTCGATAACCCCCACGCGACATGTAATGAGGATAATTATTTTTCGCTCGCCTCTCTTTATTTGTTTGACTCAATTTCTATATAAACAAAGAATAATGATAACTGAGTTAGCGATGTCAAGTAAGTTCAACTAAAATGTTTAACACTAAGATGAACACAATGTACCAGGAAATTGGGATCCTGCCGCGATAAGACAAACAACCTCCAGTCATTTGGAGAAAGAAACGGATACTCGTTACAAGGATCCTCATGACTCTTTGGCCCTCAAACGTACTTGGTTGTGTGCGTGGACTTGAAATCTTTCTACCGCTCACGAACTTCCCCCATCCAATGCTTGTACATCTCCTTCGTATTGGGAACATCGTAGGTTTGCTACAAAACAGAATATATAGTAGTCGTTATATATGAATAAACAGAAATAAAAATATAGATACAAATACAACTTTACATACCAAAATTTGTTCCCAAATCATACGCTTCGTGTCCTTTGAAACTTCCCACCAGGTAGGAATTAAAACGCTAACTTTGCTCCGACGCAAAAAGCCAAGGTAGCTAATGAACGTGTCTCCGTCTGGCTCGAGTGGCTTCAAATTAGCATCAAATTCCATGTGAATAATGCTCGCATGTTGTTTCTCATGACGTGCCACCAACGATCGCAACTTCGTGCTTCCTCTAACCTTTTTCTTAACCGGTGAGCCAACAGAGTCGCCCGAATTTGAGCTTGCCATGATCCTGCTAAGAAATAAATGTGACATGATAAGTAAAGTGAAATTACATGCACACTTTAAACATTTCAAAATCTTACTAAGAAATAAATGTGACATATGATAAGTAAATCGAAATTACATGCATACTTTAAATAATTAAAAATATTACTTTAAGTGTTTTCCCAAATTCCTTCACAATGATCAACTCTAGCTGCATATTCATCATCATCTACCAATTCCACTTCAGATGGCATAGGCGGATTTGTAGTGAAAGGCGGCATGTCGTCAAGATTCAAACTCGGATCACCATCCTTTTGTTTTTTACTTTGGAGTACAATAAACAATTTTTTATTTGCTGGATCAATGACATAAAACACTTGTTTTGCCTGACTTGCTAGAATGAATGGCTCATCTTTATAACCGACTCTTTCAAGATCAACTGAGGTAAATCCAAATTGATCTATTTCAACAGCATTATTGTTAACCCACTTGCATTTGAATAAAGGAACTCTCAACTTAGTGTAGCTTATCTCCCATATGTCTTCAATAACTCCATAATAGACCATGGATGCCAAAATGGGATTTTTGTCTTTTGAACTAGAGAAGTGCATTGATTCGGCTACCACCATCACCCACTGTTTTGCATAGTACTTCTGTTATCCTGGCCATTGGTATAGAAAGAATACCCGTTTATATCGAAGCCACTCCAAGTTATGACCTCAAAAGAAGGCCCCCAAGCTAACCATTTGATTGTCTCAGACACATTGGTCTCGAGCGCTACCTTATCCTTGAACCACTCTATGAAAGTCTTGTTTTGCTCATTAGCTATCTACATGTCATTTTTCCTTGGATACATCTCCTTTAAACTCTTTCTGTGTTCGACTAAGTAGGGCTGAACTTCTTCCGTATTATTCAAGATATACAGGTGTGCTTGCAACACCTCTTCACGACGCATACTCTTCACTTTGAGCCCTCGTATTCCCTTACTTGTACCCTTTTCATGACGTGATTGGGCCTTTGACCTTGATAGATATTCTTTGCAAAAATCCATAGCCTCTTCAACGACATATCTTTCCACAATTGAGGCTTCAGGTCGATAAGGATTTTTAGAATACCCTTTTAAGTTCTTCATGTATCGCTCGAAAGGGTACATCCACCTTAGATAAACTGGGCCGCATAGTCTTACCTCCCTTACCAGATGAACTATTAAATGTACCATTATATCAAAGAATGCGGGAGGAAAATGCATCTCTAATTGGGATAGAATAGTATAACCCTCATTTTCTAATTCGTCTAACCTTGCAATGTCGACAACCTTGCTACAAATAGCATTGAAGAAACTGCACAACCTTGTTATCGTCCTTCGCACATCATCTTTCATAATGCCTCTAACAGCTACTGGTAATAGTTGTTGCATCAAGACATGACAATCATGAGACTTCATCCCAACTAACTTCAAATCTTCCATTGACACAAGTCGGCTCACATTAGAAGAATACCCCTGTGGTACCTTAATGCCGTGCAAACACCCACACAAACTTCTTCTCTCCGCTTTTGACAATGTATGCGCTGCTGGCTCCATATACACTCTCTTACCATCATCTCTTAGTTGTGGATGCAGTCATTCTCTTATTCCCATTTCAACCAAGTCTAGTCTTGCACTAATCCCATCTTTTGTTTTCCCTGGTATGTGCAAAAGCGTACCAACAAGGCTATCACATACATTTTTTTCCACATGCATCACATCAATACTATGTCTCACATCAAGACTACGCCAATATGGAAGATCAAAGAAAATTGACCTCTTCTTCCATATGTTCTTCTTACCCGTAGTCTTTTGATTTTTACCAAAAGTGACATTGATTCTTTCCACCCGACTATAAACCTCGTCTCTAGTTAATGGCTCCGGAGCCATTTCATTCTCCGGCAAACCGTTAAAAGCCTTCTTTAGCCTACGGTACAGGTGGAATCGAGGAAGAAATCGTCTATGACCAAGGTAGACCGTTTTTCTACCGTGCTTGAGTTGATGGAACTGTGTACTCGATTCACATATCGGACATGCTTTATGACCCCTGACACTATAACCTGACAAGTTACCATATGCAGGGAAGTCGTTAATTATGGTGAAAATCATTGCACGTAGCTTAAACGACTGTTGCTTATATGCATCAAACACATCTACACATCCTCCCACAACTTCTTTAAGTCCTCTATCAAAGGTGCCAAGTAGACATCGATATCGTTCCCTGGCTGTTTTGGTCTCGAAATCATCATAGAAAGCATCATATACTTGCGTTTCATACACAACCAGGGAGGTAAGTTGTAAATTACCAGCAGAACGGGCCATGCACTATGTGTACTGCTAAAAGTACCATAGGGATTGATCCCGTTTGTGCAAAGGCCAAGCCGAAGGTTTCTTGGCTCGCTGCCAAATCCGGGATACATTTCATCTACTTTCTTCCATTGTGGAGAGTCAGCCGGGTGCCGAAGGAATTTTCCATCATAAACTCTGTCATCATAATGCCATCTCAACTTCTTTGCTTCTTTCGCATTAGCAAACATTCGTTTGAACCGCGGTATGATTGGAAGATATCACAAAACCTTTAAAGGTTGCTTTTTATTTGTCTCATCACCACACCTATTACCTTTCTTCACTTTGTATCTAGAAGTTTTACATTTCAGACACTCACTTAAGCCTTCATACTCATTTCTGTAAAATACGCAATCATTAGGGCAAGCATGTATCTTTTTATACTCCATACCCATCGTAGATAATATTTTCTTGGCCTCATACATACGATTTAGAAGTACATTATCCTCTAGAAACATATCACACAACAATTCTAGTAACAATGTGAAACTACTGTCGGTCCACCCACAAGTTGCCTTTAAGTTGACCAAGTGCAAAATGCCTGACAAGCGTGTATACTTTGTACACCCAGGGTACAAAGGTGCCTCTGCATCACTCCGTATGCTATCATATACAGGCGTTTGTGCAAAACATTCTACCACAACATCATGAATCATGTTCTCCATTCTATTGTCATCTCCAACCTCCAAAACTTCCTTCTTGTGTACCGAAGATTTATTCCATCACAAAGTAAGTAATCCCTTATATCATCAACATCTCGTAGACTCTCATTTAAACAGTTGATACATGGACAAAAATACTTCCCATTTTTACTAGGCGCATTCATTTTAGCAAATTCAATAAAGTTTTCTACCCCTTTCTCATATTCTTCACTAATTCTCGAAGCATTCATCCAACGGTGATCCATTTTATTACCACCTAATCCATTTTCACAGACACTCAAGTTTAGAACAGCTATATGAAACACTCATGACACACTGTAAAAACTAACAGTTCAAATTTATCACGCTTACAACAAATAGTACCACCATGATATCCTCAGGTTTCAAAAACTTTCATCAACAAGCAATAACATAACTTACCAGCTAATCCTTAGCTTCCAAGGACACTATGTTTGTGTTTGAGGATTTGGAAGAAGATTCTACAGAGGCAAGGATGTAGTAGGCCGGCAACCCAAGGGAAAACGATGGCAGTAGTGATACTTGCAGGTTTATGAGAGTTATTTAGACATGAAGGGGTAATATTTAGAACATTTCAGGTCAAATGACCTTGATTCAGTGTTTCTTATATATATAAAAAATTATCATATAATTTCTTTGATTTATAATGACCCTCCATGTTTTGTGTCACTAGCTTACTATATTTAGGCAAGTTCAAATTTCTAATTGAGAGCAAAACACTTTTTTAACAAAAGAAAACATTTAGAATTGATATGAGATTTTATCTTCAAAGTAAGATCAATTATTTTTCTTAGAAAGCATTATGCATTATACGTTATACAGTTGATTATAAAAACATGTCCTTTGTGTCATTTTCTCTTCGAAAATTTGATAATTCAGACTTGTTTGGTTTACAATTTCAAGATAAAAGAGCTGAATGCAAAATAATTTTGTTTATAAGAATTGATACAAATATGGCACTTCGCCCAATTGGACCTAATTTTGAAACTAGTACATTAGTTTTAGAATATCACTCAGTTTTTATTAATATAAAGAATAAAATTAATAGCAAAAACTGTTTCCAATTGAGGTTAATTTATGAGGGTAACGTCTGACTAGTATATTGATCAACAACATTGATTAATTATGACTGTGATGCCAAATCCTAAAATCTTACTGACCAAATTAATCAGATCTACAATCATTAAACTAAATGACAAATATTTAGTGACATTATAAGAATTGGGGATGATATGATAATGAATGATGCTCATCAGAAATCCGAGTGCTCAATCATAATGTTTGTCATATTTAAATGATGTTCAAAAATCAACCAATCTTAATGACATATTTTTTTTTCCAGAACAGCACAACTGAAGTACAAGATTCCTAGATTCAGTCACAACCGAAGTTCAAGATACCAACTTTTTTTCCAGAACAGCACAAATTGACATCCAAATGTACAAAACAATGAGAAACAGAAAAGGGAAACTTACACACACACCGGAATAGACCAAGATCAGAACCACCAACGTTGTCTTCTTTATGCGAACACCCAATATAAACTACAACAGCGAATAATAGAGGCTAAGAAGAGAAAACCAAAAGCAAAAAAACCAGAGCAAGGAAACAGGGCAACCTACTTGCGTTGCTTGCTGCTCGGTCTGCGAAGAGGGAAAGCGAAGATCAGACCTGCATGCGACCGAGAAGGAATGGAGGGCCTGTGAAGACGGTGGACATCGGAGAGGGACAGAGGACAGAAAGCAGGAGAAGGAGATAGGCCAAGAAATTTGGGGAATGCAGCTCGTGGGAGACACGAAAATGAGGCTTCAATTAGCGCGGGGAAGAATGACAGAAACGCGCGCTGAAGAACGATTTGGGGAATCACTTTCAACGACTGGTTTATAAAACCAGTCGTTGAAAACAAGGTTTCAATGACTGTTTTCCTTGAAAACAGTCGTTGAAACTTCAGTTCAGTGCCACCGGTTCCTGGACTTGCTTTTTTACTACTAGTTTCTCAAAACGATCGTTGTTTGGTGTCGTGGAATCATGTTCTTGTAGTAGTGATTGTCTAGTGAAGAAATATGGAATATGATTTAAGATTGTGGCTTCTCAACAATCCATGTTACCAAGATCTATAGAGTTATTATAAGTGATGGTAACCTACTAAGGACATTTGTTGAATGTCCTGTTCTTGCCCGCAAGGACTTGCTTATGGATGTTAAGAAAGATTTAGCAATTTAGTTTGCTTTTTGGGTAATGATTTTTAATAATCACTTGATAATAATATGGATATTTTGAAAGACTTAGTAATATAGGATTTGTGTAGTTTGCTAATCATATAAAAACTTTTGATGTTATGCATGTAATGTTGTGGCCTATTGGGTACTGCTTTTTGAAAATGACGTAAGTTCATAGGCAGAATATGTAATTAGTCTTAGTCATTTAGGCCAAAACAAAGTCATAGACTCCAGATTTTTGATAATGATATAAGTTGATATGTAAAATATGCAGACTATATTATCTATTGATGATTATTAAACTCAATAAATAGGGTGGTTTTTAATTGATTTTATTAATTAGACTTTATTCATGATCGGAGTTTTATAAGCATTTTCTCAAATGATAGTGGAAGCATTTTTATTAGTAACTATACTTACTTTTAAAAGATACCATGTACAAATTAGTAATTTTAGTTTTATATTATAAAAATTAATAAGACATAATGTTAAAAATTTATCATATTTTAGATAGCCAATAGATTTTAGCAAACACATTTAAATTGAAGAGGTAGCATGTTAAAATTAATAAAATGATCATTTAAAATGTAAATAATTTTTTTATCATAGACAAGTGTGATATCAGGTTTTTTGAGATCCATAAATTAAGAAATAGTAATTTTGATATAAAACTTGTTAAAGAAGGAAAATATATACTTAAAGAGAAGAAGGCATATTTATCAATTTATAATTAATTCTTCTCACCTATCCTCCTCCTGAATTAAACAAGAAACCAAACATTCACTTTAATCTGATTCAAACAAAAAAAAAACCTCAAAACCTCCCTCCACCTATCACATGACCTTCCCGCATTAAACCAAATACATCCTTAGGCTTTGTTTGATTGAATGTTTTATTAAGTTAGGTTAGGTTGAGGTGGGGTTGGAGATTAAAAATATAATGTTTGGTTGGAAGGAGGTTAGGTTAGGTCTGAGAGGTTTTTTTGTCCTCTAGTAGTAACCTCCCCCACTTTACAAAACCTTCAAATTTGGGAGTTTTTTTTTAGATGAGAGAATTTTTATGTCCAGTTGTGACTAAATTGCCCATCTCTTAATACAGTGTTCTCTTCTTCATTTTTGGTTTCCTTTTTGTAGACTGTAGGAAAAATATTAACTAAAAGGAGATTAGGCGTACCTGGACGAATCCATGTTCGGATCCGGGTCAAAGCTCCAATACTCCATACTTGTGCCCACACAATTATTAGACTACTAGAGCCTAATTGTGATTTGCACAGCAGATCACCAGAACCAGAAAGATGGTAGGAGAGAAGAGAATTGCTAGAAAACTCAATGGCGGGGCGAGTTGAAATTGAGGAGGCACATCCTATTTATAGTGGTTTATGGCGGCCACTAATTAGGAAACGTGTGCACTCCTTCTTGCCCTCCAAGACAGCAATTAATTGTCTCTCAATTAATTCCCTAATTATGATGATTTGTTCCTCTTTTAACAAATCCATAATTATTGCTAAAATATTCCCAAATCTGCATTTTATGCTGATTTTATTCTTATTTGATTAGGCTACTTATTTCCTAGTCAAATAGTCCGGCCCATCAAGGGCGGACTTGGACCCAAAGTCCAACATCTCCCACTCGCACTTGATGGGCCTCCCATCGTGCGTGCGTTACTCTTTCTTGTTTCATACTTGGCATCTGCCGTGACTGCGTGGGCAAAAATGTCTTTCAGATTTGGTGCTTGTGATACTAGAAATCCTTTATATCGGACCAACATCCAAGGACACCCTTTATATATAACCGTAAGTTATATGTTCATTGCCTCATATGCCCCAGATTCTCCCATACATATTACTCATGGCATATCTAATCCCTCTCGAGTTAATATGTTGATTAACTCATATTGCCTTCCACGTACATACTATCCGCACTTACTAGCTACACATAGAGCTAGTAAGGGGTCGACCACAGATACTAGTACATCTTATGTATCTAGGAGTAAATCTTCCTTTTTGACTAAACATCAATCCATCTTGACTTGGTCGCTTTCCTAGTTTTCACTCATCTAACCGAATCGAGTGTGATCATGGAGCTTCAGCTAAAGTAGCTGTCACCAAACTAAGCTTTCATGATGCCGCCTAAGTCTTAAGGGCATCGTGGAAGTATTCTTCCTTCTGGGACTCACACTGTGGTGAACTAGGGATCTTTCACCCACATCTCGTGTTGCAGTTTAACTCTCAAGCACATGCAGTATGAATTGCATGCTACGGTGAATGGTTTGAGGTGTACGTCGATTTCTTTATCTTTCACCGTACAGACATTAGTTCCAAAATGTACTCAACATTCGAACCAGAACTTTCTTTTTCACAATATCTCTTTTACAATCTCATTTGTGAAAAAGAGTTCTTTGCCTGGCTACAGGTCTATATTCATGCTTCGATCCATTTTCTGTGTATATGCACACATGTAGATCTCATCTTAGTCTAACTGAGGCGACTCAAACGCAAAGATTCTTCTCAACCATCTCGTGGTGATCATTTGCTCGTCTTACCTTCCCATGCCCCTGCAAAACATAGGAAGACGGTTGTTCGTGTGAGTGAACCAACCTCTTTTAACCTGTACGATATACAAAGCTGTATACCTTTATGTATTTACTCATAACATACATACCATTTCTTTTATCTTTATATAAAAGAAGTTCACGACCTTATATTTTATTTGCGCCCCTAGATTTTCATTAACTCAATGAAAATCAAGCTATGGGCTCAATAAGGGGATCTACCAACATCTTGTCGGTAGAAGGTCATTAAACTATCGCTTTCCCTCTTTGAAAGCATATCTCTCATAGAGATGTATCAAAAAGGTATGTTTCACCTTGCTGTGATACTTAGGATCCTCATCATAAGATGTTATCGTTTGGATCCTTCTATCCACCATTTATTCCCAATCTCTCATAGGAATTACTTTAGCCATATGACACTTTGAATGATGGCAGAACACGCCCTGCGTTCTATTTCCATGGATAATAGGAAAAAATACTTTGTATATTTCCTTACTCCATCACCATTTGTCTAGGTCTTGCATTGGAGTATCCTTTCAAAAAGGAAAGTTGTTGTCTTGACAACTTAATCCATGGTTATTCTCTTAACCCGTTTCACAGCAGGACCAAAAAGCAACTTCCAAGTCTGACCAAAAGCATTTGGTCTTATGTACACCAATGTGTACATTCATATTACCAACTGTAGTCTCACATGGGACTCTATCCACCTTTCTTATGATGGATTCCTCATAGGACATGTAACCTCTTTAGGTTTATGCCCTTGACTTCAGGGGTGTCTGTGGGTTTGCAGTTTGACATCCTAAGATGTATAAGGATTACACTTGAATATGTCTTAGGTGGAAAAGACTGTATCTTTCTCGTGCAACTCCGTTTATCTTGTCAATCAAGATATTTGTTCAACCCATGACTTTCTCAACTCAGAATTTAAGGATTCTCTGATCCTTTATTTCTTTGACTCCCTTGACATTTGTTTCATATGACATTTGATAAAGGATGACTTCACAAAGAATCATCACTAGACCGTTTGGGACTTATGTAGTGTTTTTCGATTATTTCGAAGTTGGTGAGGCTTTCACTTTGTGAAAAACCTCATATACTACTATTTGGGTGATTGTTTCTACGAAGCCCTTAAGCTGCTTCATACAGAGTTTATCATCCAATTTCCAATATTCCAAATTGGAAGGCGGTCTTTACACCATCTTGATGCAATTTTAAGACTAAGCTTGTTGTCATAGCCAAAGTTCAGAGTTAAAACGCACAACTGACAACCTTCCATTGTATTACCCCTTAGCCACTAAATGTTTTAGGTTTTATATGCCCTCAACAGATTTGAGAATCTACTTGTTCCCAATCGCCTCTTGGTTAGGCTATAAATTGCCTAAAACATATACTTGGCTCAATGAGAATCCAAATCCTCCTGCATGACACTTTGCAATTCATCTTAGCTTTGCAATTCATCTTAGCAGGTCCTTCTAGTGTCTTTCAGATGCTTATAGGTACTTATCATCACATTCTAAATGATGAAGAGAGCATTCAATCCATTAGGGAATCTATCCCTTATAGTCATTCGCTAGATGACAATTTGCTCCAAGGTGGATTTCATAGGATTCTTTTCCTATGTATGAGTGAGGTAATTCTCTCGTAACTTACCTCTTACCTCTTTCATTGTGAAAATGGTCTCAATCCTCCCTGTCGGATCAGTGAACTTAGGAACACTTGGTTATTCCTTGTCACATGTGAACCTCTTAAAGAGATTTATTGTGATTAATGCTCATTTCCTGCTAGGAAATCTTGGTTTTATGAACGTTGTGTCCCACAATTTTCTCTCAGTCACTGAACCGCCATCATTTTCACTAATGAAGACGTGTCATGTCAAATTCTCATGTCATCTCACAAAGAGATACCTTGTATACCTTAGCCCTAATCTTCCTTACTCATAGGAAGAAGTGTGAATATAAAGTTGATGACCCTTATGATCTTAACGAACTTGGCCCTGGTCTAAGGCCTATCCACGATTCATAGGGTAAGGTCGTGACTGACATAGAAGGCATTTGGTTAAGTGTGAATATAATAGCTATGAGTCCACCTACCAATATATGGCTGGTAGCCTCATTGATGCCATTATGTTCACAACCAAATCAAAGGAGAGGTCTAACTCTCTATTTCAACAACTCTATTATGTTGAAGGGTTCTAGGTATTGATAGTTGCCTAACAATGCCTTTCTTACACACAAAGCAGCTTGAACTAATCACATGGGTGTCTCTAACCCTTGTTAGTTCAGAAAAGGTCTTTTCCTTTTAGTTTAACTGATTCCTGACTAGTTCAGCCATTATCTAACAGCTTCATACTTGCCAAAAATCAAGTAAACATTACTGTATTTTGAGTAAACGTCCATAACGTTAACGAAACACCAAGCTCTTTGTGTTTTGCCCTCACGTTCATTAGTTCACTAACGTCATAATTCGCCAATTGCAATGGATTTTCTCAAAAAATGTTTCTTTGTCTTTCTTACCAGGTAGAATAAGTTTTCAACTTATTCATAAGGGTATTAACCCTTTAGCAGACGTTGTTTAGCAAATACTCTTTTGCTAGTTTGATTATTCCCTTTGATCAAGGTGTATATCTAGCAAGAAATGGAATCTTTTATCCCTAGAAAAGAAACATCAAAATCCAACAAGGGATTTGAGAATCATAGTCCCATCGATCCTTAACTAAAGAGATAACAAAGATGTGATTCTGTCAGTTGCAATTGCATGGAGTGAATCAGGGTGGTTTATCTATGCAGAGTTAACGTGCAAGTTTCAATCCCTTGATTCTATCTCTTTATTGCTTTGCTTTTGACATGAAGCCATATGCTTATGTGAAACATCCACAACTCATGTGGATTGCTACTTTTACAACCCTTAATGGTTTATCAATGTAGCATTTCATCTTTTGCAGAAACCATTTGATCTTTTCTAGATCAAGTTTTCCTCATAGGTTCCTTGCCCTTAGGCATGGAGGATGAATCCTCCCACTCTTTAGCTAAGTTCGTCTAACTGATAGATCTTGAATCCTTCAGTCTTTCACATTCAAGTTCAATGTGGTGAATCACATTGCTGAAGGTTACAATATGCATATCCGAGGCAATCTTTACTTTCATATACGCCCACTTAATGAAAGACATGGCTCACTCCCACTCACTGGGAGACATAGCTTCCTCCCACTCATTGGGAGATGTCTTATCACAACATACATTCGTTGTTTGTTAGAAAGAACTTGGCATTTAGTTTTGTCTCAACTTTTTAGTCTGACATCTGCCTCAAGTGTTGCCTAAACAACATGTTAGGACTCAGTACACTATGTTAAAACTTAACTTAGTTCTAACTTTATGGAAGAAGATCACTTATTTCACTATCTTCCAACACTATCCACACGGCTTGGATAAGGTTACATTGCTCAAACCAACATAAGTTTAAGCAATGTTGTTCTTTCTATGCTTGATAGCCTAAACCTCTTGTATCCTTCAGTTGCTTCAGCCTCTAAATGCTGAAGACTAGTTGGTAGGATGTCCCTGACATCTCATTCTTCTTGAATGAAAGAGATTTGAGAGTTTTTAACTCCACAGATATCTCTATTGGGCTTGTCTTCATAAGCTCAGTCAAATAGACTTGGTCATAATTGGTCACTTAGACGATTATGGTATACAAATCTTATTTGTTCAAATAAGACAAAAGGATAATTAGATAATAAGTTCACTAGTTTCATGTTTAGGAGACAACTATGTTGACTCCCATCCCAATCATACTAGTTAGCTCATCACCCTTTTAACCACAGTCTTCATTTGAACACTTTCCCCTTTGGATTTCTAGACGCATTCCAAAAAACTCCCACTCAATCAAAGAGCAGTTATATTAACAAGATAATAACACATTATCATCTAACTGGTATGAATGTTCAAGAAAACAAGAAGAGAATATACTGAATTCAATTCTATAAACTAACAGAGAATTTTAATCTTAAATTCAATGGGAAAAAACAAGAACATTCAAAAAATTTAAGCCTCATATCATTGTCTCTTAACTAGGTTCTCCTTCTCATAGGCCTTTCTGACCATATTAACTCATGTAGCATCTAGCTACAATGTCAAGCTCCTCTTTGCCATGTTTACATCCACTCATTTGGATGTATTTGCAGCATACCTCCCACTTGATGAGATGATTCTCACATCTCTATCTGTCTTGTCCTTTGTCACAACATATGTGATAAAAGGTTGACTTTTAGAAGTCATTGCTTCAACATTTGAGAAGACTTATTATTATTCAATAATCATTGAATAATTTTAAGTTGCTGCAATTTTTCAGGTTTTATCTCTAAGAGTTTGAGTCAAGGTTGGATAGGATTTTATATTCAAAAAACTCATTTGAATAATCCCTTACTTTTAAAGAATCTTTCAGCATTTAACCTTATGTTGCAACTGAAGAATACTCTTAAAAAATAAGCCAACCTATCCCAAAAAATAATAGAACCAACATTGATTCAATTCCAACGTTTTTGGGACCCTCTAAGTGCACATAAGCACATTTTTGACTCAAATCATATCTAAACATGCTTCAAATATATGCAAATTATATATCAAATTGAAGCTCTCGAATTTAGGGATTTTTAGGAACCAACCACATCTCAATCGAAGGTCCCATGCGCTCTCACGCCCCCCTAAAAGGTGTCTGGATAAAAAAATCCTGAAAAATTGGAAAATTCCAGCGTTGGCCACTCTCGGCGGGGGCGCGTGATGTACACGCGCCGCCTTGCGGCCACCGGCCGACGACACGCGCCAGCCTAAACGACTCCACGCGCCGTCCTCTCTCCGACGGTGCTTGCCACGTGTCAAACGGAGACCCCAGTGGGCCCCACGCACCATGTGTCCCTTCTTCTCCTTTTTTTTTTTGCGGTCAACAGTCAACGAATGACTGTTGACCGATCAACGTTGAACGTTGACCGGTCAACGTTGATTGGTCAACCGTGACCCATCACCGCTAACGTGTTAGTGATGTGGCGCTGACGTGTCTCGATCAACGTGGCTGGTCAACGATGACGTGGCCTCGTTGACCGATGCTGACGTGGCGTTTGGCGCTGACATGGCGACCTCTCGTTGGTGCCGCGTGTCATTGGTTGACCGATGACATGGCATTGACTGCCACGTCATTGTCTTCAACCTCCAGTCGGGTCAACTCGACCCGGTTGGAGCTCCGACGGGTCATCGCGACCCGCCAACTTCAGGAGGCCATATCTCTCTCGTTTTAGCTCCGTTTTTCGCATTCTTGGTGTTGTTGGAATCGTAGTTCGGCGAACTACAAATCCATGGCATTTATTTGATCTTAAAACCTCTGTTTCATTGATCAAATCATGAGTGAAGTTGCGGCAGCGACTAACGACCCGCGAACTTCTTTCCTTTGTTTCTCCCTCATCCGGACTCCGTTTGACGCATTCTAAGCATCGTTGGAATCGTCTCTTCGAGCTCTACACATCCATGTCCTTACTTTGGGCAAAAACACTGAGTTTCAAACACCCAATTTTTCTCGACGTTCTCAGCGCGACGTAAACCGACGTGGATGTGTGTCCTCTGGGTTTAAAAGGCTCTTCTAACCTTTGAGGAGTTAAAGCTTTTGGTTTTTGAATCCACATAGGTTCCAAAAGGTCTCCTTTAATAAGATCGAAGAGATGAGGAGAAGAGAAGAGAAAACGAATATGTATATATATATACTCATGCGCACGCATATATATATATATATATAATAGTCAGAGGAGCAGAGACAAAAACATTGTATACAATCATATGAAACCAAAAAAAAATATATACATGCGTGAGGCTTTCGAATTAACTGGGAGTATCATCTTCTTTTGGTTCATGCGTATATCAATATGAGAACAAGGTGATTTTGTGCATCGAAAAATAATTTCATATTGACACCCCAAAAATATATTGTGTACACATTCGTAGGAAAAATTGAAGCAACATATATTTTATCATCATATAATCTCATATATATATGATTGCACAGCGGAAATAAAAAATTATGATGGGATATAATTAAGAAATTATAACACATGTTTATTCACATAGAATAATCACAGTCTCAAGGATCAAATGGCTCTGATGCCAATGTAGGAAAAATATTAACTAAAAGGAGATTAGGCGTACCTGGACGAATCCATGTTCGGATCCGGGTCAAAGCTCCAATACTCCATACTTGTGCCCACACAATTATTAGACTACTAGAGCCTAATTGTGATTTGCACAGCAGATCACCAGAACCAGAATGATGGTAGGAGAGAAGAGAATTGCCAGAAAACTCAATGGCGGGGCGAGTTGCAATTGAGGAGGCACATCCTATTTATAGTGGTTTATGGCGGCCACTAATTAGGAAACGTGTGCACTCCTTCTTGCCCTCCAAGACAGCAATTAATTGTCTCTCAATTAATTCCCTAATTATGGTAATTTGTTCCTCTTTTAACAAATCCATAATTATTGCTAAAATATTCCCAAATCTGCATTTTATGCTGATTTTATTCTTATTTGATTAGGCTACTTATTTCCTAATCAAATAGTCCGGCCCATCAAGGGCGGACTTGGACCCAAAGTCCAACATATGTAGGGAAAAACATATATTTAACTAAAAATAGGAGATTAGGCGTACCTGGACGAATCCATGTTCGGATCCGGGTCAAAGCTCCAATACTCCATACTTGTGCCCACACAATTATTAGGCTACTAGAGCCTAATTGTGATTTGCACAGCAGATCACCAAAACCAGAAAGATGGTAGGAGAGAAGGGAATTGCCAGAAAATTCAATGGCGGGGTGAGTTCCAATTGAGGAGGCACACCTTATTTATAGTGGTTTATGGCGGCCACTAATTAGGAAACGTGTGCACTCCTTCTTGCCCTCCAAGACAGGAATTAATTGTCTCTCAATTAATTCCTTAATTATGGTGATTTGTTCCTCTTTTAACAAATCCATAATTATTGCAAAATATTCCCAAATCTGCATCTTATGCTGATTTTATTCTTATTTGATTAGGCTACTTATTTCCTAATCAAATAGTTCGGCCCATCAAGGGCGGACCTGGACCCAAAGTCCAACATCTCCCACTCGCACTTGATGGGCCTCCCATCGTGCGTGCATTACTCTTTCTTGTTTCATACTTGGCATCTGCCGTGACTGCGTGGGCAAAAACGTCTTTAAGATTTGGTGCTTGTGATACTAGAAATCCTTTATATCGGACCAGCATCCAAGGACACCCTTTATATATAACCGTAAGCTATATGTTCATTGCCTCATATGCCCCAGATTCTCCCATACATATTACTCATGGCATATCTAATCCCTCTCGAGTTAATATGTTGATTAACTCATATTGCCTTCCACGTACATAGTATCCGCACTTACTAGCTACACATAGAGTTAGTAAGGGGTCGACCACAGATACTAGTACATCTTATGTATCTGGAGTAAATCTTCCTTTTTGACTAAACATCAATCCATCTTGACTTGGTCGCTTTCCTAGTTTTTACTCATCTGACCGAATCGAGTGTGATCATGGAGCTTCAGCTAAAGTAGCTGTCACCAAACCAAGCTTTCATGATGCCGCCTAAGTCTTAAGGGCATCGTGGAAGTATTCTTCCTTCCTGGGACTCACACTGTGGTGAACTAGGGATCTTTCACCCACATCCCGTGTTGCAGTTTAACTCTCAAGCACATGCAGTATGAATTGCATGCTACGGTGAATGGTTTGAGGTGTATGTCGATTTCTTTATCTTTCACCGTACAGACATTAGTTTCAAAATGTACTCAACATTTGAACCAGAACTTTCTTTTTCACAATATCTCTTTCACAATCTCGTTTGTGAAAAAGAGTTCTTTGCCTGGCTACAGGTCTATATTCATGCTTCGATCCATTTTCTGTGTATAAGCACACATGCGGATCTCATCTCAGTCTAACTGAGGTGACTCAAATGCAAAGTTTCTTCTCAACCATCTCATGGTGATCATTTGCTCATCTTACCTTCCCATGCCCCTGCAAAACATGGGAAGACGGTTGTTCGTGTGAGTGAACCAACCTCTTTTGACCTGTACGACATACAAAGCTGTATACCTTTATGTATTTACTCATAACATACATACCATTTCTTTTATCTTTATATAAAAGAAGTTCACGACCTTATATTTTATTTACGCCCCTAGATTTTCATTAACTCAATGAAAATCAAGCTATGGGCTCAATAAGGGGATCTACCAATATCTTGTCAGTAAAAGGTCATTAAACTATCGCTTTCCCTTTTTGAAAGCATATCTCTCATAGAGATGTATCAAAAAGGTATGTTTCGCCTTGCTGTTATACTTAGGGTCCTCATCATAAGATGTTATCGTTTGGATCCTTCTATCCACCATTCATTCCCAATCACTCATAGGAATTACTTTAGCCATATGGCATTTTGAATGATGGCAGAACACGCCCTGCGTTCTATTTCCATGGATAACAGGAAAAAAATACTTTGTATATTTCCTTACTCCATCACCATTTTGCCTAGGTCTTATATTGGAGTATCCTTTCAAAAAGGAAAGTTGTTATCTTGACAACTTAATCCCTGGTTATTCTCATAATCCATTTCACAGCATGATCAAAAAGCAACTTCCAAGTCTGACCAAAAAAACATTTGGTCTTATGTACACCAATGTGCACATTCATATTACCAACTGTAGTCTCACATGGGACTCTATCCACCTTTCTTATGCTGGATTCCTCATAGGACATGTAACCTCTTTAGGTTTATGCCCTTGACTTCAGGGGTGTCTATGGGTTCGCACTTTAACATCCTAAGATTTCTAAGAATTACACTTGTACATGTCTTAGGTGGAAAAGACTGTATCTTTCTTGTGCAACTCCGTTTATCTTGTCGATCAAGATATTTGTTCAACCCATGACTTTCTCAACTCAGAATTTAAAGATTCTCTGATCCTTTATTCCTTTCACTCCCTTGACACTTGTTTCATTTGTCATTTGACAAAGGATGACTTCACAAAGAATCATTACTAGACCGTTTGGGACTTATGTAGTGTTCTTCGATTATTTCGAAGTTGGTGAGGCTTTCACTTTGTGAAAAACCTCATATACTACTATTTGGGTGATTGTTTCTACGAAGCCCTTAAGCTGCTTCATGCAGAGTTTATCATCCAATTTCCAATATTCCAAATTGGAAGGTAGTCTTTACATCATCTTGATGCAATTTTCAAAACTAAGCTTGTTGTCATAGCCAAAGTTCAGAGTTAAAATGCACAAAGGACAACCTTCCATTGTATTACCCCCTAGCCACTAAGTGTTTTAGGTTCTATATGCCCCCAACAGATTTGAGAACCTACTTGTTCCCAATCACCTCTTGGCTAGGTGACAAATTACCTAAACACGTATTTGGTTTCAAAGGAATCCAAATCCTCTTGTATGACACTTTGCAATTCATCTTAGCAGGTCCTTCTAGTGTCTTTCAGACACTTATAGGTACTTATCATCACCTTCTAAATGATGAAGGGAGCATTCAATCCATTAGGGAATCTATCCCTTATAGTCATTCGCTAGATGACAATTTGCTCCCTGGTCCCTTATAGTCATTCGCTAGATGACAATTTGCTCCGAGGTGGATTTCATAGGATTCTTTTCCTATGTATGAGTGAGGTAATTCTCTCGTAACTTACCTCTTACCTCTTTCATTGTGAAAATGGTCTCTCAATCCTCCCACTCGGATCAGTGAACTTAGGAACACTTGGTTATTCCGTGTCACTTGTGAACCTCTTAAAGAGATTTATTGTGATTAATGCTCATTGCCTGCTAGGAAATCTTGGTTTTATGAACGTTGTGTCCCACGGTTTTCTCTCAGTCACTAAACCGCCATCATTTTCACTAATGAAGACGTGTCATGTCAAATTCTCATGTCATCTCACAAAGAGATACCTTGTATACCTTAGCCCTAATCTTCCTTACTCATAGGAAGAAGTGTGAATATAAAGTTGATAACCCTTATGGTCTTAACGAACTTGGCCCTGGTCTAAGGCCTATCCACGATTCATAGGGTAAGGTCGTGACTGACATAGAATGCATTTGGTTAAGTGTGAATATAATAGCTATGAGTCCACCTACCAACATATGGCTGGTAGCCTCATTGATGCCATTATGTTCACAACCAAATCAAAGGAGAGGTCTAACTCTCTATTTCAACAACTCTATTATGTTGAAGGGTTCTAGGTATTGATAGTTGCCTAACAATGCCTTTCTTGCACACAAAGCAGCTTGAACTAATCACATGGGTGTCTCTAACCCTTGTTAGTTCAAAAAATTTCTTTTCCTTTTAGTTTAACTGATTCCTGACTAGTTCAGCCATTATCTAACAGCTTCACACTTACCAAAAATCAAGTAAACATTACTTTATTTCGAGTAAACATCCATAACGTTAACGAAACACCAAGCTCTTTGTGTTTTGCCCTCACGTTCATTGGTTCACTAACGTCATAATTCGCCAATTGCAGTGGATTTTCTCAAAAATGTTCCTTTGTCTTTCTTGCCAGGTAGAATAAGTTTTCAACTTGTTCATAAGGGTATTAACCCTTTAGCACACGTTATTTAGCAAATACTCCTTTGCTAGTTTGATCATTCCCTTTGATCAAGGTGTATATCTGGCAAGAAATGGAATCTTTTATCCCTAGAAAAGAAACATCAAAATCCAACAAGGGATTTGAGAATCATAGTCCCATCGATCCTTAACTAAAGAGATAGCAAAGATGTGATTCTGTCAGTTGCAATTGCATGGATTGAATCAGGGTGGTTTATCTATGCAGAGTTAACGTGCAAGTTTCAATCCCTTGATTCTATCTCTTTATTGCTTTGCTTTTGACATGAAGCCATATGCTTATGTGAAACATCCACAACTCATGTGGATTGCTACTTTTACAACCCTTAAAGGTTTATCAATGTAGCATTTTATCTTTATAGAAACCATTGACCTCTTCTAGATCAAGTTTACCTCATAGGTTTCTTGCCCTTAGGCATGGAGGATGAATCCTCCCACTCTTTAGCTAAGTTCGTTTGACTGATGGGTCTTGGATCCTTCAGTCTCTCACACTTAAGTTCAATGTGGTGAATCACATTGCTGAAGGTTACAATATGCATATCAGGGGCAATATATACTTTTGTATATGCCTACTCACTGGAAGACATGGCTCACTCCCACTCACTGGGAGACATAGCTTCCTCCCACTCACTAGGAGATGTCTTATCACAACATATACTTGTTGTTTGTTAGAAAGAACTTGGCATTTAGTTTGTCTCAACTTCTTAGTTAGACATATGTCTTAAGTGTTGCCTAAACAACATGTTTGACATATACTTTTGTTTGAGTCAAGGTTAGATAGGATTTTATATTCAAAAAACTCATTTGAATAATCCCTTACTTTTAAAGAATCTTTCAGCATTAACCTTATGTTGCAGCTGAAATTACTCTTAAAAAAACAAGCCAACATGTCTCAAAAAATAATAGAACCAACATTGATTCAATTCTAACATTTTTGGGAATCTCTAAGTGCACATAAGCACCTTTTTGACTCAAATCATATCCAAAAGTGCTTCAAATATATGCAAATTATATATCAAATTGAAGCTCTCGAATTTAGGGATTTTTAGGAACCAACCACATCTCAATCGGAGGTCCCACGCGCTCTCACGCGCCCCTAGAAGGTGTCTGGATGGAAAAATCCTGAAAAATTAGAAAATTCCAGAATTGGCCACTCTCGGAGGTGGCGCGTGACGTACACGCGCCGCTTTGCGGCCACCAGCCGGCGACACGCACCGGCACAAACGACTCCACGTGCCGTCATCTCTTCGACAGTGCTTGCCACGTCTCAAACGGAGTTCCCAGTGGGTCCCACGCGCCATGTGTCCCCTTTTTTTTGGGTCAACAGTCAACGGATGACTGTTGACCGTTGACCAATCAACGATGACTGGTCAACCGTGACCCGTCACCGCTGACGTGTCAGTGACGTGGCACTGACGTGTCTCGGTCAACGTGGCTGGTAAACGGATGACGTGGCCTCATTGACCGAGGCTGACGTGGCGTTCGACGCTGACGTGGCGGCCGATCATTGGCGCCACGTGTCATTGGTTGACCGATGACGTGGCGTTGACGGCCACGTCATCGTCTTCAACCTCCAGCCGGGTCAACCCGACCCGGTTGGAGCTCTGACGGGTCATCGCGACCCGCCAACTTTGAGAGGTCATATCTCCCTCGTTTTAGCTCCGTTTTTCGCGTTCTTGGTGTCGTTGGAATCGTAGTTTGGTGAACTACAAGTCCATGGCATTTATTTGATCTTAAAACCTCTGTTTCATTGATCAAATCACAAGTGAAGTTGCGGTGGCGACTAACGACCCGCGAACTTCTTTCCTTTGTTTCTCCCTCATCCGGACTCCGTTTGACGCGTTATAAGCATCGTTGGAATCGTCTCTTCGAGATCTACACATCCATGTCCTTACTTTGGGAGAAAACATCGAGTTTCGAACACCCCATTTTTCTCGACATTGACGGCATTGCGTAAACCGACGCGGATGTGTGTCCTCTGTGTATCTCAAAAACTTTCCTAACCTTTGAGAGTTAAAGTCTCTTGTTTTTGGTTCCACATAGGTTCCAAAAACTCAACCTTTAAGAAATCGAAGAAGAAGAAAAATGGGTGCCTTACAATATATATATATATATATATGCGTATATATATATATATAATATTTAGAGGAGCAGAGACGGAAGCATCATATGAAAACGAATGGAACAAGCCCTCATGCATACATACATAAACATGAGAGAGAATCATGCATAACATGTTTCAATGAATATATAAAGAATAGAGCTTATGGCTAAAGAACTTTTGCAGAGCCAAACATTGTATAATGCCAGACATATATTAACCATTCCCATATGAGAAAAAAAATGTCCAGCAAGCTTCATGGATTTAATTTATCATCATCGAAGACATGTATATGCATGCGTATGAGATAGAAGAAGGGAGAAAAACATGCGCATCATATATTCAAAAAAAAAATGATAGCATAGCACAGCGGAAAAATTGGTGATTGAGATATAAACAAAATTATATCATTTTATTATTCACATAGAATAATCACAGCCTCAAGGATCAAATGGCTCTGATACCAATGTAGGGAAAAAATATATTTAACTAAAAAAATGAGATTAGGCATACCTGGACGAATCCATGTTCGGATCCGGGTCAAAGCTCCAATACTCCATACTTGTGCCCACACAATTATTAGACTACTAGAGCCTAATTGTGATTTGCACAGCAGATCACCAGAACCAGAAAGATGGTAGGAGAGAAGGGAATTGCCAGAAAATTCAATGGCGGGGCGAGTTGCAATTGAGGGATTTGCTCATCTTCCAAAACAAGTTTCCTAAGGTTAGAATTTAATTTGCTAACCAATCTTTTTCTGGTGATTCTTTGTGGAGAAGATGAGTAAAGAAGAACCAGATCAGGGGCGGGAAATCAAAGAATTAGAAAAGGGATTGATGAAGTGGGTTTTTTGATAGTGAAAAATGATGGATTTTGGATTCAGTTAACTAGAGAAGTGGATTTTTTTGGGGTTTGGGAGAAGCACCTCCAATGAGACGGTTGTTTGAAATTTTAGTGTCAAAGATGATAGTTATATATAATGGTTTGTCCTGTTGCTGTGCACCTCAATGGCATACGAAACATCCCACAAAAAGTTGCATTTTATTTTCAGTTCTGTGACAACTTTTTGTGACACTTGCAATTTTTTAAATCCAATTTATGGTCTTTAATTAATTTAAATCCAATTTTTTTATTATAATAACTCATCTTTTTATGTATTATAAAGAGAGAAGAATACGTAAAAGAAGTGTATATAATTGTTAGAATAATTATTTTATAAATAATAATTTTACAAATAATTATTATTAATAAATATATTGTAAAAGAAGAAGGAAAATATGTAGAAGGGCATTTTTATCCACTTATAATTGACTTCCCTAGCCTAACCTCCTGAACCAAACAAATGAACAATATACCAAATCTTCCCTAACCTTTTCTTGAACCAAACAACATTATAACCCCCTCTAACCTAACTTAAATAAACCTCACCTACCCTAACCTCCGTTAAACCAAACACAGTCTTAACTTCGTTCACTTCCTTGCTTGACCTTTCACTAAGGCAGAGACTCAACTCGAACCTAGTGTACATGCCCTTTTGTTCGACAAAGCCACTGTTTACCATCCACCAATTTCTCTTCAACTTCCCAATCTTCATCTGTGTCAGACCTTAATCTTGCTTGTAAGTCTCTCTCTCTTTCTCATTGAGGTAAAAATTAGTTATTTTGGGTGATTGTTGTTTCATTTGGGCCCTTCGACACCACCATTTTTTGTCGCCGGGTTCTCCCCGGCTTTCTTGAGACACTCAAGCACACACTGCCTGGTGACGTATAAAGCTAGACAGCCCCGTCAATTTCCAGCGGGATCTCTGTATTTGGGGTTTTTATTCCCGGTTCAAGTTTCGTGGGCCATTTGTTGGTCAATTTGACAGTTACATCGTGAAAGAGGACTCTTTTTTATTATCTCCTCGTAGTCTTATTTCTGCCCTTAAATCACGATGGATAGTTTAAATTTAATATTTATGAAATTATTATTATAATATTTTATAGATTAAAATTTATTTATTTTTTCTAGTTTACAGTTATGAATGGTACATATTATATTTTAAAAGTTTAAATTTTTTTTTTTTTATAAAAATAATTTTATAAAAGATTAAATCAAAACCATTTATTATTTGAATCTAACTGTAGATATGAGATTAAGAGAAGCAAATGAGGAAGGGGACAATAAGAGAGTTTTCGGACTTTGACTTTTGTTTTGTTTTGTGAGCTTAGAAAGCTTTACTTTAAGGTGCTGGCCTATTGGGTTTAGTGTGTGTTTGATATCACTTATTTTTGGGCAATAAATCTTTATTACGTAAGTCGAGATAAAACTCCTCTAATATATTTATCTCGTATTTCGTAAATTACGATTTATAAGCATTTATTACCTAAAAATAAATTATCCCAAACGAGCACTTAATTATTCGAGTTATTTGGTTACTGTGAATTTTGGTCAGATACGCACAAGAGCAGTGAGATGAGGGGTAAAATTTTCAGATTGACTGGTAGATGTAGGGAGGGAGAGCCACAGAGAAGCTGAGATAGTGTAGAAACCCTAATTGGAAAAAAAAAAGAAGGAAAAATTAGAACTTCATTCCCAAAAGGGTGCTTTTCAACTCTGAGGCAAATCCCTAAGTTTTTCCCTCTTTAATTTTGTATTTTGTGTCAATTTACATATCTTTTAGTTGGCTTGTACTTGATTCATAATTAACCGATTATGTGTATAAAGACCAGTGCTTATAATTTATGAAAGCTAAAATCCTGTGCTTTTACTTTGTCGTACATAAATACCAATGAATTTATGCCTTGTACTCCCTTTGGTTCTTATTATAAGATATCAACTATCAATTCTCACAAATCAATAAAGGTAGTTAAAAGCATTAAAGTTGTCATAAAATTCAAGTAATTTAAAATATTAACCTTATCAGCTACACTAAACTCAAATATCTATTAATTATTATTGTCTCCCACTACATTTATTAAATATGGGTATACATGGAAAAATAAATTAAATGCTCCTTGGAAACTTGCAAGTGCCTTATAAAAAGGACTAAAAATACTTGTTAGTTGGTGTCTTATAATAAGGACCAGAGGGAGCATTATCTTATCAAATTTCAATGTCATATTCCTGACTGATGAAAATCTGTGTTGAATTAACAGGAAAGTGGAAGCCAATTAACAATGATGGACAGAATTAGCAGCTTATCAGATTCTTTGCTTCTTCATGTTCTGTCTTTTCCCCCAACCAAACAAGCCGTTGTCACAAGTTTCTCCTCCAAGAGATGGGGGCCTCTTCTCCACTCTCTTCCCACTATATTGTCGTTCATGATGCAGATTTTTGTGGACTTGATGCCTTCATTCAGTTTTTTTATGGCCTCCTCATGGGAGATTTGAAATTTCTCAAAAGTTTTGGTCTCAATTGTTTGAATTTTAACTTGCCCCATTAAGATTAACACTTGTGCCAACGCTTTGATGAATAGCAAAGTTGAGAATCTCCATTTCATATAGGCATGACATTAGCTTGGTCTGCCATATTCAACTGTAGCACCATCAGAGTTTTAAAGTTAAGTGGGATATCCATAGGAGATCTTTGTACTGTTAATTTGCCGCCCCTCAAAGTTTTGCATTTTGATACGTCTACATTTCCAGATTTAAACTGTGTCAATACTTCTTTCTGGATGTCCTTTTCTTGAGATCTTGGTATTAAAAAGAACTTATCTAAAGAATCGCGTGATTCCCAACTTTAGAAAGCTTAACCATCTGATCACAGCCAATATTCAACCAGGCTTAATGCCGCTGGAAGCTTTTTCTAATGTGACATTTCTAAGATTGAATGTAAGTATGAAGGACTTCAATTTCTTGTTCTTTTTTCTTAGATTTCATATATATACACACCCACCCAACTTTTTTTAAAATCTGCTTTGGTGTTTACCCGTGCAGGAATATAGGTGGTCTAGGGATAATATTCCAATTCCAACATTTTATAACGTAACCCATTTGGATTGTGTTGCTTATGATGGGTGGACTGCAGTAGTGAATAGACTCCTAAAGTTCCCCAAGCTTGAAAATCTTGTAATTTATCAGGTTTGAAAATTCCTGCTTTGATTTATGTATGCAATACCTATTCTTTTAGTTTTCTAACTATATATCTATGTGTGGTCCAGCTTGGTGATGAAACCTCTCCTGAACCCATACTTAAGGTTCCTACTTGTATTTCATCCCATCTGAAGGAGTTCACTCATGGTGATTTCGTTAACTCCGAGGAGCATTTTGAATTTGTAAGATTTATAATGGAGAATGCAAGAGTTTTGAGGACTGTCACTGTTGCGAGTGGGTCTCAAACTGTTTCTGATGAAAAGGAGATCCTTGAAATATTGTCATCATACCCTAAAGCTTCTGAGAATTGCAGTGTTTTATATGTTGAATTTGCTGCTTGCAGAGAAAAGGAGTGGGATCGCCGCTGGTTTAGGTTCTGATATAGATTTGCTGGTTGAGAACTGAAGTTACTTATCAGCTTTTGTAATTTACTACTCACTGAATATGGTTAACAAAACTTGTTCACCTTTGATCGCTGCTGGTTCAGGTTCTGGTATGGATATACTGGTTGAGAACTGAAGTTCCTTGTTAGCTTTTGCAATTTGCTAATTGCCACCGATAGGAACCAGCCATTATTTGTCTTTTATGTTTTATGTGTCTCTGTGTTAATTGTTACAAGTGTCTGGTGTAATTTTATTTGGATAGTATAACGTAGTTATTTTCAGTTTATGGTTAGGCTATAAGTATCATATATTTATTATGCCAAAATAGAGATGAATGAAGTTATTACTGACATAAATATCTCCTCTCTTTCCTTGTAACTTAGAATCTGATTCTAGTCTCTCTCTCCTCGCATCCCTCTACTCTTCCTTCTCCTCTCTTCCCTCCTCTTTCCCTATTCATCTAGAATTACAAATTTTGGTTTGAGTTCTTTTTCTACTCTCTCTCTTCTTTTTCTTTCCTTTTGTCCTATTTCTAGTTTCCACATTCTGACAGCTGCTCATTGAATATGGTTGACAAAAGGTTAGTTCTTCATCTTATAATGTATCACCCTTCAAATATATAAAAATGTTCAGTTTCAATCAAGAAGCATCCATTCAATTGCTCCCATCGGTCCATGCCTTCTAGAAAATATTTTTGGTCATTTTTTTAAGACGTTAAGATCCTGGAAATAGCCTATATGCTAGTTTTTTTTTTTTTTTTTGGGTGGGGGGGGGGTGATAAGGGTAGGGACATCTTTTTCATAAGATGTCATTTCCCAAATCCCGCATGGCAAGAGTCTCTAATGCACTATACAACCCTTTGCAAGACATTTTTTTTTATAACTGTTCCACCCTTTCCTCTTCCTCTGTCTCTAGTTTTTACCTTTTTTTTTATATTCTGTGAAAACAAAGTGTTGGTTTAGAATTGCCATGATGGAGGTAAGTGAAAGTAGAAGTGGATGAGAAGAATAGAAAATCTAGGTCAATTCTAATTGTTCCACCCTTTCCTCTTCCTCCATCTCTAGTTTTTACCTTTTTTTATATTCTGTGAAAACAGAGTGTTTGTTTAGAATTGCCATGATGGAGGTAAGTAAAAGTAGTAGTGGATGAGAAGAATAGAAAATCTAGGTCAATTCTAATTGTTCCACCCAGTGTTTTTGAAACCGGACCGGACCGGACGGTCCGGCCGCTGCTCGGAGAAATAGACGGGTCGAGTCAGACATGAAAATCGTCTTCCTCGTTTAGCCGTTTTGAGCCGGCATAAAGCCGTCTTTAGCCCGGAAACCGGAGTTAATCCGGAAGCCGGAACGGCTTTTCATTAATCGTCCGGCTTGAGCTTCATGAAGCAGATGAAAGAAGAAGAAGCAGCGGTCACCGGAGTTGCAGACGAGGAAGAAAAGCTTTTAAGAAAGAGAAATATTATTATAATCTGCACCAAGTACAGAAGCTTTTTTATGCCAGTGTGTGTTTTGAATTTCTCTCTTTTCAGACCTCGAGGTACGTGTTCTGATGTGATCTTGACCATGTGCCTTGCCTTAGATTGTTGCAACGTTTTTTTTCAAACCTTTTTTTTTTGTCACAGTAAAGACTTATATTCTATTATTCTTACATATATATTTCAGCAGAATTTTTTTAATGCCATCTCTGTTTTTTTTTACTTATGCTATGGTATGATTATAATTTTTAACCATTTAAATTTTATTTAATTTTATTACTATTAACTAGTTTAAAATATATTTTTGGCATTTTATTTTTTATTGGGTTACTTTGAATAATTTTATTATACTATGGCTTGGTATTTGGGATATATGCTATTATATGTGAGTTTATTTGTATTTATTTTTTAACTTCTAAAATTATGTTAAAATTAAATATAACGCCTTTAGCACCTTTCTTATCTCCACATATGAGAGACTACCTGCAGTCTTAAATATAAAACATAATTGACTTTTTTGTAAAAATTAAAAAAGTTAAATAAATTACTTTAAATTATTTATATTTATTATTTTCCCTTCAAACTAATTTATGTGACTTATAAACTAATGTATAATTTTATGATACACAATATATATTATGATTCATTTATTTAACTTCTTTAATATTTCTAAAACAAGTCAACTATATATTATATTAAGGATCAGAGGTAATATTCATTTCTTATATTTGTATTATTATATATGTAAATTCTTTTTAATTTTTAAGCCACCGGTTTGACCACCGGTTCGACCGATCCAACCGGTTGAACTATGACCCGTTGATCTCTCCGGTTCAATATCCGGTCCGGCTTGTAAAACATTGGTTCCACCCTTTCCTCTTCCTCCATCTCTAGTTTTTACCTTTTTTTTATATTATGTGGAAACAAAATGTTCGTTTATAATTGCCATGATGGAGGTAAGTGGAAGTAGAAGTGGATGAGAAGAATAGAAAATCTAGGTCAATTCTAATTGTTCCACCCTTTCCTCTTCCTCCATCTCTAGTTTTTACCTTTTTTTATATTATGTGAAAACAGAGTGTTCGTTTAGAATTGCCATGATGGAGGTAAGTAAAAGTAGTAGTGGATGAGAAGAATAGAAAATCTAGGTCAATTCTAATTGTTCCACCCTTTCCTCTTCCTCCATCTCTAGTTTTTACCTTTTTTTTATATTCTGTGGAAACAAAATGTTCGTTTATAATTGCCATGATGGAGGTAAGTGGAAGTAGAAGTGGATGAGAAGAATAGAAAATCTAGGTCAATTCTAATTGTTCCACCCTTTCCTCTTCCTCCATCTCTAGTTTTTACCTTTTTTTATATTATGTGAAAACAAAGTGTTCGTTTAGAATAACAATTAGAGTCTTCAAAAATAACTTTTCAATCATGATTTACGATATATGAGGTAAATATGTGAAAGGAGTGTTGTCTCGACTTATGTGCATAGACACTTGTAAGCCTTTCAAAAGTTATTCCAAACAAGCACTAAATCTTATGCATAATAAATACTCCCTCCGGTCATATTTATAAGTAACTTTCTCTCTCATGGATTTGTTCCTTTTTATAAGCAACTTTCATTTTGTGTCAAAAAATGTAAGCTTTTTTTTTCTATTTTACCCTTATTAAATACATATATTTATAATTAATTATCACGCAAACCAAGAGGTATCTCATTACTTTTTATTCATTCTCTCTCCGATACTCTTTTCATAAATAGGGGCATATATGAAAAAAAAAACATGACTTTTTGACACACTTATTGTTTTTAACTACCAGTTCGTTTTGCATAATCAAGAGAAAAGTTACTTATAAATAGGAACGGAGGGAGTATATAAATTAGTTCTAAGTAATAGTTTAAGGGTTTGAGATATAAACTGAAACAAACTTGAATCATATTGTTGATAATTAAATTACACACAATCCACAAAATAGAAAACTAAAGTATATATATAAAGGAATGTTATTTTTTCGAACTCAATAATGTTGATACAGGCATAAGAAGAAAAAATAAACCCACCTGGTCACTATACTACCCTTTGCAAGACATTTTTTATAATTTCAATGAGCATTAAATATATATATATATATATATATATATTTTCATAGTTTCAATGAGTTTTAAATATTTTGTAAAATATTAAATATGAACTGTTTATATTTCAATTGCCATGATGGAGACAAGTAGAAGAGGAAGTGGATGAGAAGAATAGAAAATATAGGCCAATTCTAATTGTTCCACCATTTCCCCACCATTTCCTCTTCTTCCGTCTCTAGTTTTTACCTTCTTTTATATTCTGTGAAAATTAAATCTTATGCATAATAAATATATAAATTCGTTCTCAGTAATAGTTGAAGGGTTTGTGATATAAACTGAAACAAACTTGAATCATATTGTTGATAATTAAATTACACACAATCCACAACATAGAAAACTAAAGCATAGATATAAAGGACTGTTATTTTTTCGAACTCAATATTGTTGATACAGGCTTAAGAAGAAAAAATAAACACTCCTGGTCACCGTTCAAAACTCTTAACCCGGACGGTCAAAGATCAAACATGTTAGAATTTTCACACCATAATCCATAACCTTTACACAAACACAAGGCAGCATAAAAGGTAAATGGAGAGCGAACTACGTACAGCAGAAAATTTTAAATCAAGCTAACAATTGAAAATGTGCAGGGAAAAAAAAAGCGTATATAAAAATGCTCCAATAATATGCATTAAGTAAAATATGTTCCAGAGAATACAATTTCCTAATTACTTTCCACTCAAAAGGCCTTTAATTCACAATGCTTACAAAACCCTCCCTTGGCCAAAAATGAGTACTCCCATAAGTGTTTTTCTGCATATTGTGAATTCATGACTGAATAAAATCTGATTACCACCTAAACTTGTCAACTTCAAAGTAGTAACTGAAGTCTTTATGTGACACTAACTTACTATACACGTCCTGATATAAACTTCCGGCAGGTACATTAACAAAAATACTGCAACTCTGGGAACATTTGGGGTATGACGATAATGTTTCCAGCAAATTGAGTCTCTCAGCCTCATGACTTGAATAATTACCGGTCCAAATGATGACAGACCTCAAAACAGTTGCATTCTCCATTATAAATCTTACGATTTCAAACTCACTTTGCAAGTAGCTAAAGCGACAAAGTGCGAAAGTCTTCAGGTGTGATGATATACATGGAGGAACATCAGGACTTGTTTCCATCGACCAATCCAACCCTTTACCACCCTGAGCATGCACACAAGTGTTTTGTAACTTGAACTCAGAAAACTAGAAAGCAGAATAAAAACAGATCCTATTTAGTTTTCAAACCTCATGAATTATAAGAGTTTCAAGCTTGGGGAAACTTGGGAGGCAGCTGAACATACTAGTCCACCCATTCTGACTCAAATCAATTTCCAGGTAGCTCAAATTGTAAAATGTTGAAAATGTTAGAAATTCATAATCACCGAAAACATTATGCTGCAAGAGCAAAGACCAGTGCAAATTAAAAAAAATGGATATATAATATTATTAAAGCACAAAAAGAAAAATACACATAGCAGATCATTCTTACCTTATGTAAGCAGAGAAATGTAACATTAGAAATAGTTTCCATTGAGAATAGTTCAACAGGAACAAATGCAATAACTAAGTTATGAAGCTTCCCAATGTTCAGTGTCGTCACCTCATCATCAGGGAATTCTAGACACAGTAGTAGCAATTCTTCAAGACGAACACATTTAGACAAGAGTACTGCTAAACTTTCAGGATTTGGAAATTCAACATTCGTCAAATGCAATGTCTTAAGCGAAGGCAAATTAACATCTGAAAGATCACTCACATTAACCCTAGCCAACTTTAAGATCCTAATGCTACTGCATTTGAAAATGGTAGAGGGCAAAGGAACCCTAATCAAAAAATCAAAACCAATTGGAAACCATAGATTCATATACTCAAGTTTGCTCTTGAGCACTGTGTTAAGCCAACTGTAAACCTTACCACGAGACACCTCATAATACTCCTCAAAACGCTCACACTTAAGAACAAACATTTTGACAGATTTCAGATCCACTAAGTTGAGCGTAGCGTCTACAAATTGAAGGAAGGATTCATAACGACCAAACCTTAGATCGAGAAACTCAAGTTTCGGAATAGAATGCCAAAGAGATCCCCATCTCTTGGCCAAGACGGAAGTTGCAACGACATCTTTGGTTTGAAGAGATTTAGAAGAGAGAATATGCTGAAGCAAATCGTCCGGTATATGGCTAATCCTAGCCCTCATTGTTTCTTCCCTCCAATTTCTTTATGGAACAAAGGATGAAGTGAAAGGTTTTAGTTGAAGCCCTGAGGTGACGAAGCAAGAAATGGGAAAGAGAGAAAAAGAAAGGACTTGTGGGGAGTCGAGAAGCGTGTTGCAGTAGAGAAGATGTTTCAGCTTCGGGGATACGAAAACAAGAGTAGTGTAACAGACTTATTGCGTGTTTGTTTTACCGATGTAGAGGCCAATCGGACGATTGAGTAGATTAATCGGGTGTGCACAGTAATTTATTTATTTGTTAGTGTTTGGTTGGGAATGGGCTTTCAGACAAAAGTTAAGAAAAGTCGCCGTTGGAAGAATATCTGGAGATCAATGAGGTACTCAAGATCACTTCTAATCATAAAATTTTTTTTTATGAAAAAAAAATATTCTAAATAATTTTCTCTTTCTTTAATTTAGATAGTAATTTTCTGCTAATTAGATAATACTTTAAGATAAGAGTTTAAACAAGTTTTGAGTTTTGTCAATATATAACTGTAGAAATGTAAAGAATAATTAATAATTAATTTTAATCAGTTTAGATTTATTATTTAGTTGTTTTATGATTTTATAATCAATTTCTTTTATAAATATATCATAAATTAGTTTCTATATAGTGTTTTTACTAATTAAATTTAGTTTAAATAATTTATTTGGATTATTGGAGGTATTATTGAAGTTTTAATCGGTTTATTTTGTTAGATTTTGAACTATATAAAAATATGAGTTAGGATTTAATATTTAAATTAGAGTTTGATATAATTTATAAAATAGGTTCGAAATATTACAAAAAATGCGTAAGTACAGCTTCAACCAGATTGTACGGAACTTTTGATCTAATTAGTTTTGTTATATTTTACTTTATCAAAAACCTTAAGTTTGTATAATTTCTAATTTATTCACATTTTTATTATTATTTTATTATATATTTGACCATTGCCAAAAATTTTCAAAATTAATTTTTTCACAAAGAAAACAAAACGTAAAAAACCTAGATACAATTAGTTTTGGGATAGTATTGACTATTAAGATCTTTTCTTCCAACATAATAAGATCTTATTCTTAGGGCATAATTTAGTTTTCTAACAGCACTTTGGTTTTATTCATAAATTCAATTTGAGAAAAAATTTTGGTCCTTATTGCAAGTTTACTTCCAAAATACTAAATGAGAGTATTACAACTTTGCCCATATTAAAAGTATAGATAGAAAAAAGAGTTGAGAATTACTCATTTATAAATGAGGACATAACTAGAAATTTAATTCATAATTTTTGAGTTAAATAACTCTTTTTGGCATGTGAGAATTTGATAATTTAGATGGAGACATAACTAAAAATACTGATGAACTTTTTTGAAAAGTGCACCCAACACCATAAACATTTTTTTAGGTGTAAAAGTGCCTATGAACTTTTCAAAAATTTATGGTATTGGGTGCACTTTTGAGAAAAGTTTATGGGTAATTTTCCATCTCAAAAAATAATAATGTGAGTCTCACAAAATAGACATTTGTACTAATTAAAGATGTGGGCATTTTTGCTCTATTTTGAAAAGTTCATGGGTATTTTTATACCTAAAAAAATTTTATGGTATTAGGTGCACATTTGAGAAAAGTTTATAGATATTTTTACATCTGAACCCAGTTTAGATTTATAAATATGACTATATTGGTATTAGTTTTTAAGGTAGAAAATTAAATTAATTGTAAGATAAAATTAACTTTTTTGTTGCCATCGAGATGAATTATATCTATTGAATATAAATGTGAAAGATTCAGGCAATCTTAAAAAAAGAGCCGAAGGGATATTAAAAATTAAGGGAGAATTTCATTGTTCCAATCAACCGAAATGTCTTCTACGATTGATAAGTAAAAAAGTTATTATTGATAAGTTATGTAACATATAAATATATATATATATATATATATATATGTATATCGGAACAAACATATAGTACATAATAATGTGTATAAAGGATCATGAAGGAATTTTGGCTTGAAGTTATATGCAATAAACTAAACTCTACGGAAAATTTAAAAAAAATGCCTTTAAGATTTGAAAATCTCAAATTAGTTATTTTCTATCAAAATGAGCTACTAATCAAGTGTAGTAAATATCTAACCTATAGTAGATACAAAAATTAATTTGGGATTTGGATATTTTAAAGATATTTTTATACACAATTTTACTCATCCCAAGATATATTCCTGTTTGTACGACAATTCCCCCCCCCCCCCCACATCTACCATAAATCCATAATTCTTCAACGACATCCATTTAAAGGGGAATAAAAAAATTGTTACATAAATTTTATAAAATGACATATAATTAGAAATATGAAAAAATTAAAGTAAATACGGGTGAAAACATATTATTCTATATTTGTAGAATAAAAATTTTACAAAGTAATTAACACCTTAGCTGAAATATATTTGACATGCTTGCCCCATTGCCACACAGTAGAGTGCTTGAGTCCACAAAAATAGCAGCACCAGTTCCAGTTCACCACATATATTTTTCTTTTCGTTGGCTGGGAATTTTTATTTTCTTGCAAGTTTCCCTAAAAATTGAATCTTATCCATAAACTTTTTTTTTTTTGACCTGGTTATCCATAAACTTTGAACTAACACAAGCATGCATAGAGGTTATAAGTGGGTGCCTGAGTATTTTAGTTCTTTCCTAGGTAATTAAACCCAAACTGGTCACTAAACCGGTGGGGATACTGGATCAATGGTTAGTGAGTCAAACCGAAACTAAACCAGGGCTAAACCAATAAGAAATTGAAGATTTTAAAGTTGTTAATATAAAATTCTAAAAACAGAATAAAAAAATCCATTTTAAAAAAATAAAAATTAAAATCCCGAACCAAACCGGACTGGTTCCTCGGTCGGTTCTCCTGTTTTCATTTTGGTCCGAGTTTAATCACCATGGTTCTTTCATATGTCTATATTCTGTCATCAGCAAACAGGTAGGTCGCCCCCTTTTCAAGTTAAAATTCTGACTGTATGCGATTGAGCTAGGTAGCAGTTGTTTAAACAAGAAATTGTTCAGGCAAATGAGTACTAGAAGAAATTTATATTTTTCCAAATCCTCACATCTCCACTCCCACAAATCCATAAAAAACATAAATTACAAGTGATTCATTTTAATAATTTATATTGGCTTCATTTGTGAAATGCTTGAAAATGAAACCAGATGAATAAACAGCAATAAAATCATATTTCAGACCATCTCTGCCAAGGGTAACCTATATTTCAACTGCTGCAAGGACATTTGTAGAACAAGAGCAGAAAATACTTGCAATCCAACACTTTAACATAATTTTATAAGACATAATTACCTAATTTAATTAAATTAAGAAAATTAATTAAATTAATCGATATGTCATGTATTTTTTAAAACATCCTAATAATATACCTTAATAGTTTTCTTCTTCTTCCTCTTTAATTATTGTTGACAAATACGAAATATATATCTTATATTTAGGATTAAAATCAACTCATCAAATAAGTCTTTTTCTAAGTAACTGAGCCCAAAGTGATTATATTCAAAATTACAACAATTTGCAAGAAGTAGAATATCTTAGAGAGAATACAATGTCTCACATTCCACTCGGAATGTCAGCTGCTCAAAACGCATTCATACAGAATGACTTCTCACCATAGGCCAAAATATGAAAATAAGCACTCTGCGTCTGAACGAACAGACGTTAATTTCCCATACATTTTGTGAGTCACACCTTTGACAGCATCATCAACAAAAATACAACAATTCTGGGAACATTTGGGGTATGACGATAATATTTCCACCAAATGGAGTCTCTCAGTCTCATGCTCTTCACTTGAATAGAGTCGCTTAACCAGTTTAGCTGAATAACTACGCGTCACAATGATGAGAGACCTCAAAACTGTTGCATTCTTCATTATAAATCTTACAATCTCAAACTCACTTTGCAAGTAGTTAAAGAAATAAAGTGCGAAAGTCTTCAGGTGTGTTGAAATACACGGAGGAATATCAGGACTTGTTTCCACCGACCAATCCAATCCTTTACCACCCTGGCATGCACACAAGTGTTTTGTAACTTAAGCTCAGAAAACTAGAAAGCAGAATAAAAACAGATCCTATTTAGTTTTCAAACCTCACGAATTTTAAGAGTTTCAAGCTTGGGGAAACTTGGGAGGCAGCTGAACATACTAGTCCACCCATTCTGACTCAAATCAATTTCCAGGTAGCTCAAATTGTAGAATGTTGGAAATGTTGGAAATTCATAATCATTGAAAACATTGTCCTGCATAAGCAAAGACCAGTCCACATTTTTTAAAAAAAAAAATGGATATATAATATTATTAAAAAAACTAAAACAAATACACATAGTAGGTCATTCTTACCTCATGGAAGCAGAGACATGTAACATTAGAAAAAGCTTCCATTGAGCATAGTTCTACAGGAACATATGCAATCACTAAGTTAGGAAGCTTCCCAATGTTCAGTGTCGTCACCTCATCATCCAGGAACTCCAGGTACATTAGGAACAATTCTTCAAGACGAACACATTTAGACAGGAGCACTGTTAAACTTCCAGGATTTGAAAAGTCAACACTGCTCAACTCCAAGGTCTTGAGGGAAGGCAAATTAACATCAGAAAGATCACTCACACTAACCCTAGTCAACTTTAGGATCTTAATGCTACTGCATTTGAAAATGGAAGAGGGCAAAGGAACCCTAATTAAAAAATCAAAACCCCTTGCAAACCATAGATTCAGAAACTCAAGTTTGCTCTTGAGTACTGTGTTAAGCCAACTGTCAACCTTACCACAAATCACCTCATAATACTCCTCAGAACCCTCAAAATCAAACATAAAATGATCACACCTAACAACAAACATTTTGACAGATTTCAGATCGACTAAGTTGAGCGTAGAGTCTACAAATTGAAGGAATGATTCAGAACGATCAAACCTCATATCGTGAAACTCAAGTTTCGGAATAGAATGCCAAAGAAACCTCCATCTCTTGGACAAGAGGGATGTTGCAACGACATCTTTCGTTTGAAGAGATCTTGAAGAGAGAATATGCAGAAGCAAATCGTCCGGTATGTGGCTAATCCTATCGCCCATTTTTGCTTCTTCGCCCCCACTTTCTCTCTGGAACAAAGGACGAAGCGAAAGGTGACACAGGTTGAAATCCAAGCTGAACTAGCAAGATCTCCTTTGTGTATGGAAGATCGTGGTCTGAACCGAGAAGGAGAAAGGGAAAGCGATGAACAGAGTGAAGAGAGAGATATGAAACTAGAAAAATAATACTTGCTTTATTATTTATTATAATATATAATATATGTTCATTAATGTTACTGTATAATGGAATACTTTTAGATATTTATTTTAGGAAAATCCTTTAAAAATATTGTTGAAATAGCTAAATTTTGATTCAATACTATGAAATTATGAAATCCTGATTCAGTATTATGTCAGTAAGGATGAACAGTGTAGGGGTGCGAAAAGATGATTTTGCCCTTCAGTCCTAAATCCCGTCACTTCAGAATAACAACATGAGACTTTTAATTAATAACTCCGAATTCTTGATTAACAATTTCGATTTCTTCTTTTTACTTTTATAATAACAACATCGATCTTGTTATTAACAACACCATATTCTATATTAATAACTCTCATTTCTTGTTTCACAACTTCGTAATTTAAGTTTCAAGACCAATAATAACACTTTTTTCTTTATTAACAATACCGTATTTTACATTAATAACACTATATTTTTTATATACCAATATGTGAAAGAATAAAGCGGAGTTGTTAATCAATAATCCAAAGTTGTTAATTAAGAGCCTCATGTTGTTATTCTAAAGTAGCGAGATTTAGAGCTGAAGGGCAAAATTGTCTTTCACACTCTTATACTGTTCATTTGTACTGACACAGCACTGAATCCGAATTTCATAATTTCATAGTATTGAAATTAAGGTTTAGCTATTTCGACGATATTTTTAAGAGATTTTTCCATGTTTTTTTTTGTTATCTGCGGAATACTTTTAGATATTAGTTTTGTATTTAACGATTTTTACCTATTTTCTCCGATTTGAAATGGGAAATGTTCACTCACTGGTCCGTGCACATTATTAATGATATTTGGTGATACTGTGTGGGGTTCCGGGAACGAAAAAATAATGGAAAATGTGTTTATTTTATTAAAAAAATAGAACAAATTATTATTATCATTATTGCCAAATTTATTATTATTATTATTAGGACAAGTGTACAAGCTCAAAAACAAAAACGGGATAACCATACCACTGAGTACTCATATACAAATCACTTGTATTTAACGATTTTTGTTTAAAATATAAGTTATTTAAAGGATATTAAATGAGACTTTATTAATTTTATCCATATTGACTATAGATTGGATAAATGTAAGGTACTGAAAATCGGATTGGATATTGAACCGCTCGAGACACTGGGTCAAAGATCAGTGGTTTAGACCGGGGTCAACCCGGGAGTCAGACCGGGAGTCAAACCGAAGTTAATTAAAAAAATATATATAATTAAAATGTTCATGTATACCATTTAAAAAACTACATAAGAGTTTTTTTTCCAACTAATAGTCAAATATAACCTCGTGAACCTAATAAACACAAAAGTATCATTAAGTACATAAGGATTTTACTCCAACAAATGCAAAACAGTAAAAATATTCCACAATACTTTTAAAACTCTTTGCAAATCAAAAAATTTCAAAGAAATAATTTTAAAAAAAGATAAAATGACGTTATTTGGAATATAAAAAAATTTTTAAAAAAATTTAAAAAAAGGGGCAAACCAGTTCACCACGGGTCATCCCGGTTCACCCTGGGTCAGACCGATTCAGACAGGGTTGATCGGGTCAGCTAGACCCCGATTTTTTGACCTCAACCGGACCGATCCGGTAATCGGTTCACCGGTTTTTGATCTGAACCGGCCGATCCGATTCGATTTTTAATACATTGGATAAATGAGAAAAAATGGAGAGAGAAAGAGAGAGGTGTAAATACAAAATAATAAAGGAAAGAGAGAAAAAAAAAGTACACCATTCCATATAAATAAAAAAAAATTATCCATTCAATAAATAAATTATAAGTACTAAATCGTATATGATGCATTAAGTAGTTCACGTGTTCAAGACTTACCGATGACTATGAGAGTGAGCTGTATCAAGATATAGAACAAAAAAAATAGAGCTCTTCCTCTGATAAATAATACTCCTTATTTATAAGATTCTGATAATTAAACTAATAATAGATATAAAAAATATTATCTATTTAATAATTTTTTTAGTCTGCGAGTTAACATGCGAGGATGAGTTATAGGTACTAAATGGTATTCCCTTCGGTTCTAATTATAAGATAAAATTGATTTTTTTTGGAGAAACTAAGGAAGCCAATTAAATTACTTTAGAATATTTTTATTTTTATTTTTTTCTCCAAACTAATTAATTTGACTAATAAACTAATATATAATCTAATGATACTAAAAATATAAACAGTTTAAAGTAATTTAATTGGCTTTCTTAATTTCTCCAAAAAAATTAACTTTATCTTATAATTAAGATCGAAGAAAGTATATGTTGCATTGAGTAATGGGTAAAGGTGCTAAAATGACCATAAACTTTTGTGAAAAGAGCAACTGTAACCATGAACTAATTTTTGGAGCAAAAGTAACCATAAACTTTATAAAAGAGAGCAAAAGTAACCCTGACGTTAACGGACGTTAACGTCCGTTAATGTGAACTTTTTAAGGTGCTAAAATAGCCATTAACTAATGTCAAAAGTACAAAAGTAACAACAAACTTTTTCTTGGATGCAAAAGTAACTTCTTGAACATTAATTCATAATTTTTTTTTTTTTTGCTTTTGTGTTGTGAGTGTTTTATCAATTTGAGGATTAAAATGACAAAACTTATTAATTAATATATAAAAAGTCAACTTTTTTTATTTTGGCGAGAATGACGAAACGAAAGAAAGTCATCACCTAACTCCAAAAGATAAAATCCAAGGTAATTAAACCTGGACCTGTTAGTGAACTGGCCGGGGTACTGGGTCAAGGGTCAGTGGGTCAGACTGGAGCTAAACCGGTGAGAAATGGAAAATTTTAGGCTTATAGTATGAAATTTTAAAGGAAAAATAAAAAAAATGGTTTTTTAAACAAAAATTAAAAGCTTAACCCAAATCTACTGACCGGTTAGCTGGTTTTCGATCTGGTTTGGATCAAATAACCATGACAAAATCCTTAACATTAATTATAAAATATGTGACTTTTTGAACATTAATTTATAAGTTTTTTTTTTTTTTTTTACTTTTGCTTTTGTGTTATGAATGTTTTATCACTTTGGGGATTAGAATGACAAAAATAAAAAAAAACTTATAAATTAATGTTCAAAAAGTCACCTATTTTATAATTAATGTTAAGGATTTTATCATGGTTATTTGATCCGAACCAGATCGAAAACCGGCTAACCGGTCAATAGATTTGGGTTAAGTTTTTAATTTTTGTTTAAAAAAACTTTTTTTTTTATTTTTCCTTTAGAATTTTATACTATAAGCCTAAAATTTTTTATTTCTCACCGGTTTAGCTCCAGTCTGACCCACTGACCTTTGACCCAGTACCCCGGCCGGTTCACTGACAGGTCCAAGTTTAATTACCTTGGATTTTATCTTTTGGAGTTAGATGATAATTTTCTTTCGTTTCGTCATTCTCGCCAAAATAAAAAAAAAAAGTTGACTTTTTGAATATTAATTCATAAGTTTTGTCATTTTAATCCCCAAATTGATAAAATACTGACAACACAAAAGCAAAAAAAAAAAAAATTATGAATTAATGTTCAAGAAGTTACTTTTGCATCCAAGAAAAAGTTTATGATTACTTTTGCACTTTTGAAATTAGTTAATGGCTATTTTAGCACCTTAAAAAGTTCACATTAACGGACGTTAACGTCCGTTAACGTCAGGGTTACTTTTGCTCTCTTTCATAAAGTTTATAGTTACTTTTGCTCCAAAAATTAGTTCGTGGTTACAGTTGCTCTTTTCAAAAAAGATTATGGTCATTTTAGCACCTTTACCCTTGAGTAATTCACGTGTTCAAAACTTACCGATGGCTATGAGAGGGAGCTGTATCAAGAAATAGAACAAAATAATGAGAGCTCTTTTGATGATAAATAATACTCCCGTCGGTTTTTATTTATAGGAATCTGATAATTAAATTATATGATTTAAGAAAATGATTAAAATTAGTTAAAATAATAAATATATCTTGAAAACAAACTTTTTTAAATAAGTCTTTCTTAATAAAAGAGTAAGTAAGGAAGAGAAATAAAATAAATATAAATATCAATTACGCTTTAATTAATATAATATATATATTTAGTAAGAAGTATAAATAAAAACAATTCATTTAATTTTGAAACAACTACAGTAAAACACTTATAAAAGATATTAAGATAATTTAATTTTTAAGTTCTTATTAAAAAAACTCACAGGGGCAGTAATAATGAGAATATGCGGATATATGTGGAACAATTTATAATTTTTAGAATTCAAAAATTTTTTTAGCAACATGTTGGAGTATTACTGTATTAGTAATAAAACTACGTGTAATGGCATAGGCTTCTTTTAGCTATACATGTGATGGGACTTTTCGACAGTCTGCTTCTTCAGAATTCTGGAGACTTTGGAAAACGCATCTTGGGACATGTGACGGCTGTAGACTAGAGTGTAGATATAGAGCATTCTAGGTGCTTTAAATCAATTTATAAAAATAATTTGAAAAATATATACAACTCACTTAAATTAACTAACCATCCATCCAATACATGAATTTTAGGCTTAATAAAACTTTGTCCCTCGAATTTGATTTTATTTTAATTTTGGTTCCTTAAATTTAAAATTATTATTTTTATTTTTTAAAATTTGACCCAATTTTCATTTTGGTTCCTCTAATTTAAAACAGGTGATTTTTGTTCCTAAAGTTTGGCCCGATCTTGTTTTTAATCTCTCAAATTTAAAAAAGATTTGGTGACTTGGTTATAATTATAAAACCAGAAAAAAAAAACCCAAAATCATGTCAAACTTTATAAACCAAAACCATCGATTTCAAATTTGAGGGACCAAAATCAAAATCGAATCAAACTTCAAGAATCAAAAGTTATATTAACCCTGAACTTTAAATCTTGTATGATATTTAAGTTTTTAAATAAAATATTTTTTTACAAACATTATCTCATTCAACAAAACAATTAGAAGCATGAACTACAAAATAAAATTCCAAACACTCACTGGAATAACTTATTTTTGAGAAATAAGCACTTATTACGTAATTTGAGATAAAACTCCACTCACATACTTATCTCGTATACCGTAAATCACAATTATAAGCACTTATAAATAAAAAATAAGCTATCCCAAACAAACATATAATATTTCATTAAATGCTAAAAGAAAGGAATAACATAGTCTTAATCTATATAAAAGTTTCAAGAAATCCTAACACAAAACACTTAGCTACTCATAGTGTTAAGTGAAAAAAACCATACATAAATAATGAAAATAATGAATCTATAACAACCTAATTAAGTGGAAAAGAGGAAAAAAAAGTAACAAAACCACCAAGGTAAAAACTCTAAAATCTATAGTAGAATCCCCATCCAATCTTGCAAATTATTCAAGAACCCACTTTCATAGAGCCGGGAATTCGGGCCGAGCCCGTCGGGCTGGCCCCTTTAGACCCGAACCCTTCAAGGACCGGACTTATGATTTAGAGGCTAAAAAGAGAAGCGGGCCTAAAAGGGCCGGCCTTGTAGGGCCGTAGAGCCGGCCCTTTTAGGCCCGTTTAATATTTTTTTAAAAATAAATTAATAAATACAATATCATTATATCAAATTATCAATATGAGAGACACTTAAATACCTAATAGAGTATTAATAACAGGTAAAAACTTATTAATTGGTTTGATTTATTTTATTTTCTACAATGATTTATTAATTTAAACTTTAAAAAATATGCTAATTTGGACATTAGATGATTATTTTAACTAAAAATTTATGATTTTTAAAAATAATGTATCTCAATTTAAAGAAAAATAATAAATAAATTGTAAAACTTGAAAAAAAAAATTTTTAAATTAAAATGAATTTAAACCTGTTTAGGCCCGAGCCCATGAAAGACCGGCCCGTATTCTCGGCTCTACTCTTTCAGAAGGCTTTTGCGCCCCAGCTTTTTTAAGTCCAAGATGAGTGCTTGCAGCGTGTTTTTCTAGGTTATAACACCCTCGGCGATGCGAAGTTGTACGTTTTCTTTACTTGCCTTGGTGAGTATAATGTCATTGTGCTTCAAATTTCTTACTCGTATTGGGGAGTACTCTGGTGTAAAATCTTAATTTAATTATATGATTTCGTATCAGTTATTTTATTTAAACAATAGAAGTGGTAATTTATGTGAAGTGATTTCATTTTTATTTTAAGTGTAACTGACGTTATAATGTACAATATGATATCGGTTGTGTATTCAACTGATGCCATAATTAAAATGCTATAACAATGATAATTATGGAATCAGTTTAATAAGCACTAGAAGCCATAATTAATATAAAGTTTTAGAATTTAATTGTAAAATAAATAAATTTGAAATATAATATATCATAATTATAATTAAATACTATAAATAAATTTTTAAAAATATTTTTTCCCAAAATATAATTATATTATATTTATATTATAAATGACTTTTTTAAGTGAGTCATTTATAGCTCAGCATCTGATAGAGATTAGTGAATTTCTTTTAACTACTAAACTAAACCTAGTTAATTAGAAGAAAAAAAAGGGATGATCAATTTATAGGTGGAATTTGACCTATAATTTATAATTTATTTATCAAGCTTACTTATAGTGTCAGATCCTATAGGAACCCAAAGCTTTAATTATAACCCACATAGCTCTAAGAAAATCTTATAAATATGTTAACTATTTTTTTAAAAAAAAATGGAAATATGACATTGGTTCCCACTCCACCCACTATTACAAAATGTGGTTTAGTAGCATATATGTAGTAGCCTTTAATAAAACAAATGCTGCCTCTTATTTATAAAATATATTTTGATTTTTTTAAAACTAAGTTGTAGCATTTAAAACACTAAATGCTACCGCTTTAATATTGTTAATTTTTTTAAAAAATCCTTAGATAGCATTAGGTCTAAAGAAATGTTACAGCATTTATAGGTAGCTTTTTGCTGATAAAATACAACATCTTATATATATGTAGGTTTTTTTTTTTATAGTAGCCGTTAATAAAATAAATGCCTCTTCTTATTTATAAATTATATTTTGAATATTTTAAAAATTAAATTGTAAAATTTAAAGCTCTTTATCGGATTTTCCTGAATATTGTTGATTTTTTAAGAAATCAACTAGGTAGCATTAGGTTAAAGAAATTCTACAACAATTATGGGTAGCCTTTTGCTAATAAAATGCAACCTCTTCTTTATAAATTATATATTTCTTTTAAAAAAGATAAATTGTAACATTTAAAGCTGTTTTATAGGATATCTCCCCGAATATTGTTAATCTATAAATAAATGCTACAACATTTATATTTCGTTTTAAAAATTACTTTTGTTGATAAAATGTAACCTCCTATATTTTTATCTTTTTTTTAAATATATAGCGACAATGTTTTGAATAAATCAACCTTACTTAATGAGGGAATATATTTTTTTTTTTTAAAAAAAATTAACAATGATAGTTCTATAGGCTAAACAATACCGACATGCTTTTTAATTTTTTTTATTATTTATAGATTGTTTTTTTAAAAGATTATGATCTTTTGGCCAAAACGTTGTATATTATTAAATGTTACTGCACATATTATATTTTTAAAAGATCATGGAACCTAATATCTATCTATTAATTTATTTATAGATTGCGTTCTTTGGCTAAAACGTCAGTGTGTATATTTTTTAACATATTATTAAATTTTTAATATTTTTATCATTAAACTAAATATAATCTCCCACCTACTACTTAGTCCCATCCCGTTTTTCCTCGACCCACCCCTAAACTCAACACCCGTCTTGTTTTTTCCTGTCCCGCGCAACTATTAAGCTCATGGCTCTCTAATTTTCTTCTTTTCCCTCGTCTTCCCTATAAGCTCAACAAGTCATTTTTCTTTCCTTCCCTGGTGATTATTGTTTCTCTTTCATTCTCAATTTCACCATTTGTATTTCGCCTCAGACACTTTATCACCATCATCAAGTTCATGGGTTGCAGAAGTTAAATTGGTTCAGAGTTTGGGTTGGAAGCGTTGAACTCCTAAGCTCTACGGGTAAGTTTTTCCTTAAATAGCTTTTAGAGCTTATATTTTAGATGAAGTACTCTTTCTATGCTCCAAAAGTCCATCTGTGCCTCGCATTATATCAAGCTATGTCCAGTCTACTAATTAACTTATTTATTTGTTTTCTCTTATATTAAAAAAATGCCCGTAGAGCTGAACTTCAAATGTATATATAATTAATGAAATTGAAGGGGTCCAGCCGTCCACAGGAAGCTTAGGTTAAACTCCAAAAGGTTCAAGTTTAACTAGTCATATGTTCTTAGTCTATTCCAAAAGAGGTCTCTAAAATGCCCTCAAAACATCAACATATGTTGTTCGCCATTAGTTCTTCCCATTATTACTACAACTGTTTTCATGAGCCAATGTGAAAAACTCATAGTAGTTTTAATGTAAATAGTGTAAATAAATGCAAATACTGTGATCTTATCAAGTGATGCAGTAACATTTTTCTTTGTGATTTTGATATATTGGCAAGATTAACGGTTGTGTACACCATAGGTTGACCAGTGATCCCTGCTTTAATTTATCGCAAATATACATTAATTGCTTCATCTTCATGTTTTTGACCAAGATTCCTTTTCATTACTCGTCTATTGGGAAGCTCATAACTTCCTTTTCAGATCATATATAAATTATTGAAGTTGCAGGTTTATTAGTTTCTTATATTCTGATCAGTCCTCAATAATATTTGATTTTTGCCAAGTTCAAAAATTAAAATAGGAGAATTATTTCTTCTATTCCTTTGCTGTTGTGCTTCAATTTCTTATTTGTCAATATTTGATCTTTAACTCTATAGTCTCTAGGCTGCTAATAGTCCTTGTTCACTGGATGACTTTAGTTGAATTATTGAATCTTAGTCTTTATTAAATTCTGTTTGTAAGCATCTTAGTTGAATTAAAATGGTATGCATTTTCAATTTTTTTATTACTTATTGATTTATTAATTAGAAACTACAACAATCAAAGGATTCTTTCCATTCAAATTCTCAACAAGCAATTGGACCCAGTGTCAAACCAAAGCAAAATGGCTTGAGACGGTTGGCTTCTTTTGTTGTCTATACGGACAATCACTACAAAAAAAACGTGATTTAGTAGTGGTTAAAAATGGGTATTCGTAGCGGTTCTAACCGCTACAAAATAGGTTAGTAGCGGTTTGAAAAACCGCTACTAAATCGTACGTTGCAAGCCGTTTTGTAACAGTTTTATAAAACCGCTACTCAATCAAAAATAACCGCTACAACCTTTGTAGCGGTTATCATTAACCGCTACAACACCCATAGATATTTGTAGCGGTTATATAACCGCTACAAATATAAAAAATTTTATTTACAGCTTAAAAAAAGAATTTTTTTTTTGTAGCGGTTAATAAACCGCTACAAATATAAAAAATTCAAAATTTGTTGGCAGAAAAAAAATGACATTTTTTATTTGTAGCGGTTTTAAAAACCGCTACTAATTTCATGAAATTCAAAATTAGTAGCGGTTTTTAAAACCGCTACTAATTTCATGAAATTCAAAATTCGCGCCAAAAAATTTAAATTGAGCCGTAAAAAGGCGCGTTATTTAGTAGCGGTTTAATAACCGCTACAAATATTTAAAATTTTTTTCATAAATATACGATGAATTTTTTTTCTGTTTTTCAATATTATATTAAATAGTTTATTTTGTTATTATTTTATCTATTTCAATTAGTTTATTATTTAATAGTTTAACTTATTAATAAATAAAAAGGAAAAATGTAATTGAATAGGATTAGTATAAAATTTATATTAATAATATTATTAAGGATATGTAGGTAATAAGGAATTATTATGTTTTCTAATATAATGTAATTGTGTATGAAAAATAGATGAAAATGAGATAGAGTTATGATATATCTAGAAAAAAAAATAGTTAGAATAAATTTTATAGAAAGGAAAAAAGTATTCTAAAAAAAATTGAAAATCTTGTTACCATATTTGATCGTATTATTCAGCTCCTCTACTCATACGAAAGAAGTTGTAAATGAGAGGAAATGAAAGAAAGGTAAGATGAAAAGAAATTGGGGAGTGTTTGAAATGAGTTGTGATAAGGGTATTTATAGGGATCCACGTATTATTTGTAGCGGTTAATGTAGCGGTTAATGTAGCGGTTATTAATTAGTAGCGGTTATTTATATTTTTGTAGCGGTTTAATATTCATCGTGCTATTTGTAGCGGTTAATGTAGCGGTTATTAGTTAGTAGCGGTTATTTATATTTTGTAGCGGTTCAATAACCGCTACAAATATTATTTTAATTTTTTTTTAAATTTTTTTTACATTTTATTTTAACACAAATTTTTTGCATTTTTTGTAAAGGCAAATTTTTTACACTTGATTTTGATCACAATTTTTTTTTTAAATTTTTTTTTACATTTTATTTTAACACAAATATTTTGCATTTTTTGTAAAGACAAATTTTTTACACTTGATTTTGATCACTTATCGTCGCCATCCCTACAGAAATTTTGTAGAAAAATTATTGTTATTGATATATTATTAAATTAAAAAAATTTAATTGAAATGACGTGGACTTAAAAAAACTCACCGCAGTAGAGGTAAATTGTCATCGCCTTCAGGGAAGTAGTTTTCAAAATCAGCTGGCTGAAATGGCTCACTCTCGTAGGCGATGTTATCGCCTTCACCCATGTCGTAAAGGTCTCTTGGCTTTAAATGAACGACCATGTGCCAATCCCTATGCCTCTTGTAATACCCCGAATTTTGATACTTGAGGCTAGAGAATAAGCCTGAGATTAGTGGATTGCTAAGCCCTGGTTTAGCAAGATCCCAAATTGTGATTAGGGGTTAATGACTACAAAAGTGGACGTGGTTAATGATTAATGAACCCTTTTAGAGAATATAAAGTGGATTGTAGTCGCTTGTGTTATGAGCAACGCCAAAACCCTGTATTTGAGTTCAATTGTGGATTAACATCCAAATTAACTTAGAATAGAGGGAATAATTGAATGGGGTATTGTGATGGAAATGGTGTCATGTGGTGGTATTTAATCATTGGAATTGATTTAAATTGGATTGGACACATTGGTTGCAAAACTAGAAATGTTGTTCAGTGTGAATTCTGTCTGGGCAGTCTTCTCGTGTGGACGTTTTTAATAGGCAAATGATGTCAGAAAATTATGAAACATTCTAGTCTTAAAGTTCACATCCAAAGCTTCAAAATGGACATATAATTTATGCCATTTCATGTTGGGAACTAGGAGATATGACTGTCCAAAGTTTGAGGTCGAAAATGGACTCTGTTTTGGGGCAGTGATGACATTTGTGTAATTCTGGAATTTTGTGGTGATTTCTAGTATTGGTAAATATTTTTCCTATAAAGAGGACTTGAATACCTTTCATTTGGCTTTGGAATCACCTCATTTCGATGTTTCTAGAATTAGTTATGATTTTTCAAAGTTTGGGCAGAAAATCTGCCAGAAAATCCGAAAATGGTAATTATGACATCATCTCAATAAAAGATGACATCATCATAAGATATGTTATTAAACGGTTTTTTCCCTTCTTCCTCCTCATTTCTGACGCTGAGAACAGCTGAAATAGAGAGAGAGCATATGGGATCTTTAGAGAGAGAAAGAGGAAGAAATCTCGTAAGGTAAGCCGATTTCTCCGACGATCTAGCTCCTAACGCGTATAACTCCGATCCTAAGCTACTCCTTTATGTTCTTTAAGGTTTGGAAGCTCCTCTTTTGGTGCTTTGAAGTTAGGGTTTTCAGCCACAAGAAGGAAAAGCTAGTGGGAGCTTGAGGTAACTTCCAAACTCTTGTGTATTGACTATTCTGGCTGCTGTGGACAATTTAATCGGTGAAATTTCGCCGGATTGTCATTGGTTTCAAAAATGGAAAATGGGTGTGTGGGGCTGTTATGCTACCCAAATTGATACTAAATGATAGTTGTAACCTAATGGAATAGTCAATAAAGTGGTTAGGAGTAGAAAGGAACGCGTTTACGGAGCCGAAACCGAAAAACCCCAATTTTTCTCGGGGAATTGAGAATTTCGGCCAAGCCTGGTTTGGAGGGGTTAGAGATGGATTTTCAATGATTTGATGATTCCATTGAGTTCAGGAGCGAAAATTAGGTGGGGTTATAGTTGGTCACTTTTTCGGAAAAGGCCGAAAAAGCATAATTACGGAAATGCCCTTGAAACCCTTAAAGTGGGGCTGCCAAGGGTAAATTTGTAAATTGAAATTGAATTTGATAATTCCGAGTCCGGAAATGGATTCCTTGGGCGAAAATATGTCAGAATAGCCCATGTTTAAATTTCAAGAAAAGTACAGTCGGACCGGGTACGACGGGGCCGGGCCGGGTCCCCGGGGGTATTTTAGTAAATTTTCAATATAGCCTCATATACCCCCCAGAAACACTATGGAAGTGTCTAAATAGTACATTTGACATTGTAGGATCGAATGTGAAGCCCCGAGTTGCTGGCACGCAAATCGAGGAGAAAAGACTGGAGGTAGGGGACTTACCTTTCTTGCATGTATTTGATATCTTTGCTTGTGTAGTGATGTATGTGATTGCTTTACTTGATTGTGTAGAGCATATTTGAATAAATGAAGCTCTGTTTCTGTTTTGCTGTGGCCATAGTTTTGTTACATGAAACATTGAGCATACAGAAATGTCATTATGTGGCATGCATCTAGATAAAGCTAACATATCATACACATAGCATCTATCATGCATGCATTATGGTATCTGTTTCCTACTGAGATTCTCTCGAATCTCACTCTCCCCTACCAACAATTTAGACAGGGCAAGTGGCTCGTGGAGGGAGCGGCTAGGACTCCTTCGAGATGAGATTGTGTAATCCCCATTTGAAGAATTGTAATGGGCAATTGGGCCCTGTGTATCTTTAGCGAAGGTATGTACCCGGGATTGCCGGAATGATTAAGTTGTGCACTCTGATATTTATATGAATGTGATTTATCTTCGCGTAGTAATTGTATTCGAAATGTGAATATGAGACCATGTTTATAAATGATTTCAAAAAGTATTCGCGAAAACCCCGTCATGTGATGGGTTAGTAAATGTTATTTGATTATTATTGGTCTCTATTTCATTTTAATCGCGTATTTCGGATATAATTACGGAGGGGGTTACACCTCTCGTCCTCGACATAATAAACCTGATGTGCCTCTGAAGCTAGAATATACGGCTCATCATCTTGAGAAATACCAGTATGAATCGGCCGTGAGAAATTGACTGATGTAATCCCTAGGTCGTCAGTTGTCAGTCCCCGAGAAGTAGTGGTATTTGCCCACAAACACTTGAATAGCGTCACGGTGAAATGGCCTTGATAATTAAGCTCGACCATATCAAGAAGCTTGCCATAGTAAGGGACGCCTCCGAACTGCATGTTAGCGTCACTGCTGCTCGCATAACTCCTTGTCCCAAATGTGCCATAAACACCCGAATTCTGTGTTTGCAATCCTTGATCCCGTGAAACCGTGCAAAACTTAAAACCATTGACATTGTATGCTGTAAACCGTTTTGCATGATCAAGAGGGCCGATTGCGAGAGCTCTGAAATCTGGTGAGTGTGGGTTGTGGTCATTTAGTATTCTACGCGCAAACCAGCTCAGGAATTCTCTGTGGACCCTCCTATCAACTTCCGAGGATGTCTGTGTACGGATCCTGAGCTGACGCTTGACATGACTTCTGAATTCCCTGCAATTAATAATGGAAAGGCGTTAGTGAAATGAAAGTGATAAATGTTACGAAAGATATCGATCAAATAACATACATGTGAGTGTACAATTCTTACCGTATGAAAGGCTCAACTTGAGTGCAATTAATCAAGACATGTCTATGTGCTTGGAACTTCTCAGTTGCTGTTAGTTTGAAGTTCTCAGTTGCTCCAACTGGTTTACCAACACGAGGGATAAATTCTCCTGATGTCGGTGCAGGTTCAGGACAATCGTCAATACGAGGCGGGCGGTTGAAAGCCGTCTCAAGATCATCAAAATATCTTGAGCAAAAATATAGCACCTCATCCCCTATATAGCCTTCAGCTATAGAACCTTCTGGCCATGCCTTATTCCTCACGTAAGATTTTAATTTCCCAAGGAACCTACGAAGTACATAAGAGAAAATTGATATAAAATGATGAAAAGGACGACTAGCAAACATTAAATACAGACAATAAATGAAAGCACATATTTAAAATGAGTACCTCTCAATCGGATACATCCAACGATATTGTACTGGTCCAGCGAGCTTTGTTTCATGAACGAGGCGGACTGTGAGGTAAACCATCACAGTAAAAAAGGATGGAGGAAAGATAATCTCCATGTGACAAAGCGTAAGAATGATTTTCGACTGCAACTGATCGAGCTCCTCAACGATCAAAACCTTAGAACACAACTTCCGAAAGAAAGAACAAAGTTCCACCAAAATGATGGAAACATCGGGAGGAAGTGTATTCTTTATAGCCAGAGGGAGTAACTGCTGCATAAGAACATGTGAGTCGTGACTCTTCAGGCCAGCAACCTTTCGAGCCTGCAAGTCGACACATCGAGAAATGTTGCTTGAATACCCATAAGGAACTTTTAATTTCTTCAACGTCGCGAGGAACACATCCTTGTTCGGTTTTGTGAGGGTAAACTTTGCCGGTGTAAATCTGTCATGCTCATCTGGCCAAGCGTCTTCACGAACTCCCATGTCGCGTAAATCTTTCCTAGCTTGAAGGTGATCTTTTGTCTTGCCGGGTTCGTTAAGCAGCGTATACAGCACATTGTCGCAAACATTCTTTTCAATGTGCATTCCATCAAGGCTGTGGCGAAGTAAATTAGATCTCCAATATGGAAGTGTGAAGAAAATACTTATCTTCTTCCACTGCTGAGGCGCCGAAGTCCTGCGCGTCTTTTGGCGAGTTTGTGCTGAATCGTCGCTTTTTCCAAACTCGAAGTCAACATGCTCAAGCTGCTGTAAGATATCTGTACCGGACAAAGTCTGAGGTGGTCATCTTTTCTCTGGTTTCCCATTGAAGCGATTCCGTTGCAATATGAACTTATGCGTTCCATCGAGAAACCTCCGATGCCCCATAAAGCACCACTTTCGGCTGTGGCGAAGGCGCAATGCGTCAGAGTCAAAATTGCAAGCTGGACACGCCGACCCAGTATGCACATTCCAACCAGATAATGTGCCAAGGCCAGGAAAGTCACTGATCATCCACATCAAGGCTGCACGCATGTTGAACAAAGTCTTGTTGTGAGCGTCGTACGTCTCCAAGCCGACATTCCACAGGTCAAGCAATTCCGCAATAAGCGGTTGGAGATACACATCGATGTCATTGCCCGGTGCCTTTTTATCTGGAATGATCATAGACATAATGAAAGAGCTTTGTTTCATACACATCCAGGGGGTAAGTTGTAGGGAACTAAGACTACCGGCCAAATGCTGTAACTTGTGCTAAGATTCCCGAAAGGATTGAAACCGTCGGTCGCCAACGCAAGCCGAACATTTCTGGGGTCAGTCGCAAAATCTGGAAAGTCGTTGTCAAACGTTTTCCAAGCAGCTGCATCCAGCGGATGTCTTAATTTACCGTCTTCATTTTTATCAACGGCATGCCACCTCATGTGCTCAACGGTTTTAGACGACATAAATAATCTTTGTAGACGAGGTTTCAAAGGGAAGTACCTGAGAATCTTTACAGGTTTTTTCTTCTGCTTTTTCCCCTTCCGAATTGTCTTGTACCTCGATGTGTGACATCTCTTACACGTCTCCCTGCTGGAATCGTCTCCCCAATACATCATACAATCATTTGGGCACGCATCAATCTTTTGATAATTCAACCCCAACCTGTTGATAATCTTCTTGGCCTCGTAGAAGGTTGTGGGAATCTCGGCGTCGGGGAATGCATCTTGTAATAAGTCGAGCAACATCGACATTCCCTTATCTGTGATCCCACACAAGCACTTGATATGATACAATTTGATCAAGAAAGATAATTTAGAATATTTGCGACAACCTTGATATAAAGGACGATCTGCCTCATCCATCAAGCTGAAAAAATCCCGAGCTGCTTCATTCCCCATAAAAGCCGGCTCAGAGCCGTGCACTTCTTCGTTGAAGTTGTCGCCTTGAAATCCAAACGCATCATGCACAGCATCATTCATAGGATCATCTTCATCTACTTGAACGCCTACTTGAGAACTTCGAGGAAGAGCCTCGTCATATCTAATGCCGGCCTTCTCACCATGAACTGCCCAGAACGTATAGTCCTCAGGGAAAGGCTTCACAAGCAAATGTTCCTTCACAACATTTCGTGGATGCCACTTCTTGAACTTGCATTTCCGACACGGACAGACGATCTTGCCGTTACAGCTGGCGTGAGTGAATGTGAAATCTAAGAAACTGTTTAATCCGTACAAATATTCAGGAGAATTGCGCGGCAACCTTATCCATGATTTATCCATAGCTACAAGTGAGAGAGAAGAAAGTATAGAGAAGAAGATGAGTGAGAAGATAATGACGAATGCCTAGAACCTTATATTCTGAAAATCCAACATTTATATTTTTGTAGCGGTTATTAAACCGCTACACCAACCGCTACAGAAATTCCAACGTTTATAATTTTGTAGCGGTTATATATATAAAACCGCTACAGTTATAAAATATTAGTAGCGGTTCTATATATCAAACCGCTACTAATATTCAAGCCGTTAATTGGTGGGAAATTCAAAATGTACTTCTTGAGTATTAGTAGCGGTTATATATATTAAACCACTACTAATATTAAAGCCGTTGGACATTAAATATAAAAATAATTTTCTAATTTGTAGCGGTTATACATAATATAACCGCTACAAATGTGCACAAAGGCGGCAAATTACAAAATTCAAATGTTTTGAGTGTTTGTAGCGGTTATTAGTGTATAACCGCTACAAACATATATATTTGTAGCGGTTTCTGAACCTAAACCGCTACAAATATATATGTAAATTTGTAGCGGTTATGAGTTTATAACCGCTACAAATATATATCTTTGTAGCGGTTATACACTAATAACCGCTACAAACATATAGATTTGTAGCGGTTTTACCTGAAAACCGCTACAAATATATATATAATTTATTTTTTTTTAAATTTAGATATAAATCATTCATAAATTACTTCAAAGCGATCTAATAATATAAATATAATTATATAAAATAGAATAAGAAAATTCTATAATAAAATCTCATAAATATTTACAAATGTTTAAACAAAAGAAAATGTCCTAAACTAAGGAGCTGGGGGCTGATCCTCTGGTGCTCCCTCAGGTGGGGCTCCCTCAGATGCCGCTGGATCGGGCCTCTACGCAGACTGAACCGCACCATCGTCATCAGCAGGAGGAGGAGCTGTAGCAGGAGGAGTAGTACTCAGGACGACGTAGCGAGGGACAGGGGGAACCGCTGGATGCTGCTCGTCCGGGAATAGACGACTCCATGCTCCCTCTAGCATGTTGTTCGCGATCTCACGCCACTGCGTTTGCTGAGCGTACATCATATCTGCGTGCATCTGCAGCTGCTGCTGCTGCTGCACCTGCATCTGCTGCTGCTGCTGCGCCATCTGCTGCTGGGTCTGCTCCAAATCTGACCGCAGCTGGTCAAGAGACTCGTCCCTCTGACGTCTGACCCCTCTAGAGCTGCCAGCCTCAGAGGCGGCGCTCCTGCCGTAGACCATGCTGGGTCTGGCGCCTATCCCCATACCCCACACGCGTCCGGGGTGCTCAGCCTGAGCCAGACCAGCCTTTAAAGGAGCCGTCGGGTCCACTGACCCCTGTGACTCCTCAGGCTGGGTCTGTCGCAGCTCAGCCTGCGACTGCTGCATCCGCTCCTGCCATTTTATGAAACAATTAATAATTACGATTTTTCATTATTAACTTGGTTTTATAAAAAATATAATAATAAAATAACTTACAATGGCCGCCTCTGCCTGCTGAGAGGTCTCAGTCCCGTCACGGTGTCTGTGTGTGATGGCGTACAGCTCCGCATAGTCCGTCTGACTGTTCTCCTGCTGTGCCTTCGTCTCCTGAAACAATTACAAAACAATTAGTATTATGACATAATCAGCTAAAAGGAAGTGAAGCACTTGAAAAGTTACCAGCTCGCTGTAGGTCACAGCAAAGGTCTTCGATCCTGCTGTGTGGTGGATCGTCTGCTGCGCCCGGATCTCGGTGTTCCTCTGAGAAAGCTCGTGGAAAAACAAATAATTAAATGTATTATAATTTAAAATTAAATACAAAATAAATTGAAATTATAATTTAATATTTAACAATTACAAAATTATATATCAAAAATATAATAAATACATTACCTGCGCCTGAGGGCTCCTCCTGAACTGGACGAAACGCGCCCAGTCGTTCGGCGGCACGCCGTCCGGGACTCTCTCCTGCAGCTGCTCTAGAGGCATCGTCCCGTCCCCATCCACCCTGTGGAAGAGACGGTTCCTCCTGTTCCTCCAGGCGTTGCCCATCTTCACGAGGGTGTACCTCTTCCGGTTGACCCGGAGGGCAAACCGCAGCTGAAAAAAATACATTTAAATATCAATACTTATAAAAACCATAATTTAAAAAAAATAATTAAATAGAATTAATTAAAAAAATATTAATTAAATAGTTTTAATTACCTGAATCACCTCCTCTCAAGCCTGGTCCTTCGGCCCCTTCGGAATGTGCCTCCACGTCAGGAAGTGAAGGGGGAACCGCATCCAATTCGATCCCAGGTCGCTCAAGAAGCGGTTGAGCAGGTGACCCCCATTGTGGATCAGCTGGTCAGTGCCCTCATTCCATGGCACTATAACTCGCAGAGACCGGTCCATGCTGTTCAGACCGGCCACATCCAGTCTCCTCGTCGACACGTTCCCCTGCTCATCTGCACAGTTGACCGCACGTTAGATAAATTATAATTCAAAGTTAACATTTATAATTTAAATAAATAATTTACTAAATTAAAAAATTAATTTACCTTCGACCTGCACCTCAAACCCAGTGGACCGCGAAGATGACCCTCGTGGGTTGTTCTGCTCCCGAGCGTCCTCCTCATCGAGGAACCGCTCCATCTCCCTGAACCCCATCGGGATCTCGAACTCCTCCTCGTTGAGGAAGTCCTCAACGCTAATCTCTGGCCTCTCCACCTCAGGCACCTCTGCTGCGGTCGTCGCCTGTGGGATCGTCTGCGGTGCCTGTGGGGGGATGGGCTGAGATGCCGTGGTAGCTCTGCCTGCGCGCTGCCCCCTCCCTTTGCCCCCTGCCCAGCTGCTGCCACCCCGTAAAGTCGGTCTAGGGACCTCAGGGGCCTTCCCCTTATCTTGTCCTGAAGCTATATCAACTGTACAAATTTAAAAAAAATATTAGTCCATTATTATGCAAAAATATAATAAAAATACGTGTTATATACGTACCTCAAGTGCGAATACTGACCAAAAACTCCTATAGAGACGTCTGAACGCTCAAATCTCGAAGAAATCACTCAGAGAAACCTCAGGAAACAAAATGAGCAAAAGGAGAAATGAAGGAGGTGGTGGTTTAAATAGGCCAGATATTAGTAGCGGTTATTAAAATAACCGCTACTCCAACCGCTACAAATAATTAAATTTGTAGCGGTTCTACAATAACCGCTACAAATCTTCACAACGTTTGAAATTTTGTAGCGGTTATTGCCCAAAACCGCTACAAATTTGGAGTCTCTTGAAATTCTGTAGCGGTTTTGGGCAAAAACCGCTACAAAATTCTGACCTTTGGTATTTTGTAGCGGTTAATGTGCATTAACCGCTACAAAATAACAGCTACAAGTTTTGGCGGGAATTTCGCGCCAAATTTGTAGCGGTTTTTTGTAGGAAACCGCTACAAATAATCTTGCCGCTACAAATTGTTAGATATGATTAGTTTTGATGATGTCAAATATAGATGTGGAATGATAAGAGCAAAAAGTTTATATAATGTATTTCTTTGACTAACTACTATATTTAATGTTACATATTTTGTAGATTAGTCAACTAAAGAATGAAGAAGATTGAATTAATGAAAATGAACAAGAGGAAGAAGAAGAAAGAAATTGAAGATAATCAAAGAGATGCTTACTTTGGTTATGGAGAATTATTATCAAGAGGAAAACCAAGAAGAAAGATATTGAAGAATGAAGAACTTGGAAGATCTATCATGAATATCAAGATTCAAGTTGTTAGATGTGATATTGGAGGTTTCTATAATGATAGGTTTCTATGATCAAATGATGGTTGGAATAGGTTAATACGAAGCTAAGATGACTTATATATGAGTTTTGGCACTTCTAGAGGTGTTATGCTCAAGCACAAGGTGTTATGCTCGAGCACAGAAAGAACACACTCGAGCACAGACCACTTCACTCGAGCACGGGGTGTATACTCTGTTCTACTCTGTTTTACGTTCAGCCTGAGCGAGGTCTAGTATTTTGATCATATCTCTCAAACCGCACGTCGGATTGACCCGAAACCAGTGGCATATGAAAGAAGACTCCCAACACGTAAAATTGACACCAGGATCACATTGAAAGAAGATCAAATGAAGGAGATATCATTCGTCGAAAATGAAACTGAAATCACCGTCATATTTTGACACAGGTTCGGTATTTTGCACATAACCTCCAAAATACACATCGGATTGAGACGAGACCAGTGCCAAATGAAAGTAGACTCAAAGAGCTTTCCATGGATAGGTAATTTGACTTATTTGAACGTATATTCTAGGAGCTATGCCTTCTGGAAGTTGATGCTTGTGCAGACTAGCGAAATATACACTCTTTCGATCATAACTTGCAGAATACAAGGAGTTTGGAGCTGATTGTTGTTGCATTGGAATGCATTTGGCAAGACCTTTCATATGATATATCATTTGAATCAAATAAACAAAATTTTTCTAAAGTGGCCCCACATCACCTGCGAGTGTAAAAACTTTCTCTCTGAAAATGTTGTGCGAGTGATGTCCAGAAGCAGCTGAAACGTGAAGAAAGTTGCAACACTCGAGTGCTAGGATTCATGCTCGAGCATTGGATCATTTCTCACTCGAGCACATGGAAGTTTTGACATGGAAGTGATAACCCGAGAAGAAGCATGTACGTGAAAACTGAAGGCGCACTCGAGGAGGACGTTTTGTGCTCGAGTGATGTCGAGAATTCACTCGAGCAGATGTGAGTGAAGAGCTGCGAGTGCTGTCCAGAGAAGAGTCTCCCAGTGCAAAATTCAAGATCACTCGAGCAGAAGGTGTGTGCTCGAGTGAGGGACCATATCACCCGCGAGTACAAATTCTCACTCTTGTCAAAATGGTGTGCGAGTGATGACCCGAGAAGACATTCTCAGTGGAAAATGCAAGATCACTTGAGCAGAGGAAGTTGTGCTCGAGTGAGACCCCATTTCACTCGCGAGTGAGAATTCTGTCTCTCTGAAATTCCATGCAAGCACAACCCGATAACTGAAGCATATGAAGGAAAAATGGAAGATCACTCGAGTGAGCCATTTTATGCTCGAGTGATATTCTGGAAGAAGACCAAAAACATCAAGTCTCACAGCGAACAATCCGAATATGATTATATGTTATTGAATCAGTGTGTTTTCACTTGTTATTGATTCTACATGTTAGCTAACATATATTTCAAGTGTGAAACAGGATATTAAACATTCGAATTGCCTATTCAAATAAAAATCACTACACACCAAATGGCGGCTACCAACCACCACAAGCAAAGGACCCACCATGAAAAATTGTCTGAAACACAAAACGCTCCACAACGTGATATACAACTCAAAATGAATTTCTTTGCTGTCCAACTAGACACTCCACTTTGCTCCACAATGGACAGTGGCTCGTTTTCAAATATGCTCAACGGTCAAAATGACTCCAACGGACGAATGCTCACAACGGCCATTATATTCATCAACTATAAATGAGAGAGCATTCAACGATGATGGGTAACTGAGAAAAACGGAGAAAAACAGAGACAGCGAGCATCTACGTGAAAAATGATAGAAAGATGAATCCTCTGCTTCTACCCATACACTCTCTGTTCTGCGGTTTCAATATTACTTTTCATTGAGAGAGTGATTATTCGTATTGTACTTCAGTGAGTATTATATCCACTCTGTGAGAGAGTCTGTAAACACTTTCATCTATATTTTTGAGTTGATCTCAAGGTAGAAGGACCTTGAGAGGGTTGATTTTCTTACGGAGAAGCAGTAGAGAGAATTGCTGTAAGACATTTTGCTCGTAAGACTTACAAGGTGCAAGCGGTAGAGAACGTTGCTGCTCATAAGACTTACAGGGGTGTAAGCAGGAGAGAACGTTGCTGCTCGTAAGACTTGCATAAGTAAGCAGGAGAGGAAGATCTTCGGAATTGCTCTGCTCGTAAGACTTGCCGTAAGGGGAGTATTTCAGTGAGAGATTTGTAAAAGGTTTCACAAGTACCCGGTTAAACTTGTGGGATTGTAAAGGCTTTTCTTGTGCCCGGATTAAACAAGGAGATAGTGGATTTGAAAATCTCAGGAGGAGCCTGGGGACTGGACGTAGGCCATCACATATTGGACCGAACCAGGATAAATCACAGTTTGCATATTCTCTTCCCTAAGCTCTTATATTTCCAGCATATATTATTTAATCTAATTGTTGATTTATAAACCTTCATACTTACCGCTTTCGTTAAGATACGAAAAGATTTCTAAAGTTCTTAAGATTTTATTATACACCCAATTCACCCCCCCTCTTGGGTGATAGCCGGTTCTAACACAAATTTGTAGCGGTTTAGTTAAAAACCGCTACAAATACTATAATTTGTAGCGGTTTAATATAACCGCTACAAGTCCACCGCTACAAAATACCTTTTTTTTTTGTAGTTTCATTGGTTTAAACGTGAATAAGGAGATTGTAGGGCACCCTTTTGAATTAAAGATCTTCAAGCGAGATGTTCTTGACCTTATTTCTTTTGATTGGCTAAACATTTCAATTATTTAACTTTTTTCTTAAGTAAGTATGCACTTTTATTTTTGAATTTAACATTTATTTTTTTTATTTCTTCACTAACTTATTTCCCATTTCCATAGGTATCTCCACAATCGTTGCAAAGAATTGGGTAAGATTAATAATTATGGATTTTTGTGCCCACATTCTATTCAATCGTCTGGAAACAATAATGTAATTGAGAGAAACATCATATATTGGAATGACAATTAAAGAAGGGAATAAAGAGTGTTAGTTTGCACCATTTATAGAAAAGATATTTATTTCTAATTCATTTATCACTTAAGTAAAAAATTTCTTAATGACATAATATTAATATGAATTCATATTGCACTACAAAAAAAATGGTATTCTGTAGTGGTGGAATTATAGCGGTTATATCAAACCGCTACAAATTATAGTATTTGTAGCGGTTTTAACCTAAACCGCTACAAAATTGTAGCGGCAAGCTACGTGCCAAGTGGCACGACAGATTAGCAGCGTTTTTTGTAGCGGTTAGGTAGACAAAACCGCTAGAAATTTGGCGCGAAAATCCCGCCAGAACTTGTAACGGTTAAGTTGTAGCAGTTAATACACAGAAACTGCTACAATATTCCCGCCACTTGGCACGACCAAGTCCCGCCAACAGTGTAGCGGTTATTTGTAACATCGATGTGTATCTCCAACTGCTTATTGCGGAATTGCTTGACCTGTGGAATATCGGCTTGGAGACGTACGATGCTTACGGCAAGGCTTTGTTCAACTTGCGTGCAGCCTTGATGTGGACGATTATTGACTTTCCTGGCCTTGGCACATTATCTGGTTGGAATGTGTATACTGGGTCGGCGTGTCCAGCTTACAATTTTGACTCTGATGCAGTATACCTTCCCCACAGCCGAAAGTGGTGCTTTATGGGGCATCAGAGGTTTCTTGATGGAATGCATAAGTTCAGATTGCAACGGAATCGCTTCAATGGGAAACCAGAAAAAAGAGGATCTCCTCAGACTTTATCCGGTACAGATATCTTACAACAGCTTGAGCATGTTGACTTCGAGTTTGGAAAAAGCGACGATTCAGCACAAACTCGCCAAAAGACCGCAGGACTTCGGCGCCTCAGCAGCAGAAGAAGATAAGTATTTTATTCACTCTTCCATATTGGAGATCTAATTTACTTTGCCACAGTCTTGATGTAATGCACATTGAAAAGAATGTTTGTGACAATGTGCTGTATACGTTGCTCAACGAACCCGGCAAGACAAAAGATCACCTTCAAGCGAGGAAAGATTGACGCGACATAGGAGTTCGTGAAGACGCTTGGCCAGATGAGCATGACAGATTTCAACCGGCAAAGTTTACCCTCACAAAACCGAACAAGGAAGTCTTCCTCGCGACGTTGAAGAAATTAAAAGTTCCTGATGGGTATTCAAGCAACATTTCTTGATGTGTTGACTTACAGGCTCGAAAGGTTGCTGGCCTGAAGAGTCATGACTCACATGTTCTTATGCAGCAGTTACTCCCTCTGGCTATAAAGAATACACTTCCTCCTGATGTTTCCATCGTTTTGGTGGAACTTTGTTCTTTCTTTCGGAAGTTATGTTTTAAGGTTTTGATCGTTGAGGAGCTCGATCAGCTGCAGTCCAAAATTATTCTTACGCTTTGTCATTTGGAGATGATCTTTTCTCCGTCCTTTTTTACTTTGATGGTTCACCTTACAGTTCACCTCGTTCATGAAACAAAGCTCGCTGGACCAGTACAATATCGTTGGATGTAGATTGAGAGGTACTCATTTTAAATATGTGCTTTATTCTCCGTATTTAATGTTTGCTAGTCGTCCTTTTCAGCATTTTATATCAATTTTCTCATATGTACTTCATAGGTTCCTTGGGAAATTAAAATCTTACATAAGGAATAAGGCGTGGGCAGAAGGTTCTATAGCTAAAGGCTATATAGGGGATGAGGTGCTATATTTTTGCTCAAGGTACTTTGTTGATCTTGAGACGGCTTTCAACCGCCTACCTCGTGTTGACAATTGTCCTGATCCTGCGCCGACATCAGGAGAATTTATCCCTCGTGTTGGTAAACCAGTTGGAGCAACTGAGAACTTCAAACTAACGGCAACTGAGAAGTTCCAAGCATATAGACATGTTTTGATTAATTGCACTCAAGTTGAACCTTTCATACGGTAAAAATTGTACACTCACATGTTATTCGATCTATATCTTTCGTAACATTTCTCACTTTCATTTCACTATCGTTTTTCCATTATTAATTGCAGGGAATTCAGAAGTCATGTGAAGCGTCAACTCAGGATCCGTACACAGACATCCTCAGAAGTTGATAGGAGGGTTCACAGAGAATTCCCGAGCTGGTTTGCGCGTAGAATACTAAATGATCACAACCCACACTCACCAGATTTCAGAGCTCTCGCAATCGGCCCTCTTGATCATGCAAAAAGGTTTACAGCATACAATGTCAATGGTTTTAAGTTTTGCACGGTTTCACGGGATCAATGATTGCAAACTCAGAATTCGGGTGTTTATGGCACATTTGGGACAAGGAGTTATGTAAGCAGCAGTGATGCCAACATGCAGTTCGGAGCCGTCCCTTACTATGGCAAGTTTCTTGATGTGGTCAAACTTAATTATCATGGCCGTTTCACCATTACGCTGTTCAAGTGTTTGTGGGCAAATACCACCACTTCTCGGGGACTGACAACTGACGACTTAGGGATCACATCAGTCAATTTCTCACGACCGATTCATACTGGTATTTCTCAAGATGATGAGCCGTATATTCTAGCTTCAGAGGCACATCAGGTTTATTATGTCGAGGACGAGAGGCACAGGGATTGGCACATGGTCGTTCATATAAAGCCACGAGACCTTTACGACATGGGTGAAGGTGATAACATCGCCTACGAGAGTGAGCCATTTCAGCCAGCCGATTTTGAAAACTACTTCCCTGAAGGCAATGACAATTTACCTCTACTGCGGTGAGTTTTTTTAGGTCCACGTCATTTAAATTAAATTTTTTAAATTTAATAAAACATCCATAATAATAATTTTTCTACATAATTTCTGTAGGGATGGCGACGATGAGTGATCAAATTCAAATTATGCTTTTCTCTTTAAAAAATCTGGAAAAAAAATTTAAAAATAAAATTTAAAAAATAAAATAAAATAATATTTGTAGCGGTTTAACAAAAGTAACAATAACCGCTACTAAATCGACAAATTAATCGCTACAAATAGTACGTGGATCCCTATAAATACCCTTACCACAACTCATTTCAAATACTCTCCAATTTCTTTTCACCTTACCTTTCTTTCATTTTCTCTCATTTACAACTTCTTTTGTATGAGTAAAGGAGTTGAATAATACGATCACATATCGTAACAAGTTTTTTTATTTTTTTTACAATACTTCTTTCCTTTATATAAAATTTATTCCCACCAATTTTTTCCAGATATATTAGAACTGTATCTCATTTTTATCTATTTTTCATACACAATTACATTATATTAGACAATATAATAATTCCTTATTACCTACGTATCCTTAATAATATTATTAATATAATTTTTATACTAATCCAATTAAATTGAATTTATCCTTTTAATTTATTAATAAGCTAATTAAATTAGATAAACTAATAAAAAAAGAAACTAATTAATTTAATATTAAAAGAACAGAAACAAATGATTATATATTTTTAAATTTTTTTTTAAATATTTGTAGCAGTTATTAAACCGCTACTAACAAACGTGCATTTTTAAATTCAAATTAAATTTTTTGGCGCAAAATTTGAATTTCATGAAATTAGTAGCGGTTTTATAACCGCTACAAATTTCATAAAAATTCAAAATTAATAGCGGTTTCTTAACCGCTACGAAATTGAAAAAAATGTCAATTTTCTTTTCCTGCCTTGAAAATTTCAATTTTTTATATTTGTAGCGGTTATATAACCGCTACAAATATCTCTGAAAAAAAAATTCGTTCATGGGGATGTTGTAGCGGTGTTTTGTAACTGCTACAAAGTATGTAGCGGTTATGTTCCTTGCGTAGCAGTTTTGTATAACCGCTACAAAATTGCTTGCAACATACGATTTAGTAGCGGTTTACCTAACCGCTACTAATGTTGTTTGTAGCGGTTAAAACCGCTACTAGTACCCATTTTTAACCACTACTAAATCACATTTTTTTGTAGTGTTGTAGTAATCATTGGAGGCTCGCTGTTATTTGCCCACGTGAATATACTATATATTGGTTATGTTCTTTACAATGGGCAGTGAGTGAAGATACGAAGTGAGTGTTTGAAATGTAAGTTTCCTGTAAAACTCTATTCTATAATATCTGAATATATCATTTTCTTACAATTCTTTAATAATAGATTTTTGAAGATGCATTCTATGTTGGTGGGAAAGAATGGTCAAAGTGATGTCAATTAGGTCATTTTGAAGGTAAATACTTTAAATTTAAATAATGGATTGATGAATTATATTACTGTTTTACTGAATTTGATTGTTCTTGTTTGTGTATATTCAAGTGCCATAAATAACTTAAAAGTTTTGACTGCGGATATTATGTGATGCAATATATGTATGAAATCACCACCGAGGGCATCACTAACTCATTTAACAAGGTAATAATATATATATATATATATATAATAATAATTTTAGTTTAGACTTTGATTTTTCTCATAATATTGTTTACCTATAGATTTTTTGAATTTGCAGCATTTTCGAAGTTAAGAGTCATATTCTGAAGCGCAAATAAGAGATATGCAACATTTGATCTGAATACTTTCTACATTCAACAAAATTAGAGTAGAATGATAAATTGTACATGGTTCTCTTTTGTAATTTGATAATATTAGATACATACTTTTGTTTTGACCATTTATTTATGTTATACATTGGTTACAAGATTTATATTGTTGTACATTTTTTTTTGTCAATATTGCATTGTTATACATTGGCTCTATATGATACCAAGTTCTTGAAAGAGGAGTTAATATATATAAGTTTAGCACTTTTTAAGAAAAAAATTATATTACAATTATGGCATCAGTTATGACCATAACTGACATCGTAATTGGTAATTATGGCATCAATTTAGATAAGAACCGACACTGTAAACAACCAAATTATGTCTCTATTATGAAGTCGGTTGAGCATATGCAAGATGCCATAATAGTCTATTATGGCGTCGGTTTAGTTACAATGTGATGCCGTAATATATTCATTTACGACATCATATCTTGAGCAACTGACTCCGTAATATATTCATTTACGGCGTCATATCTTAAGCAAGTGACGCTATAATATATATTTTTCGCTACGACTAATTCTGCTACACTCTATATATTGTCGCAAAAATGCAATTTTACCTGATGCTAAATTAACTTTTTGCACTAGTTTGTTTGGATTGTTTGAATGAGCGTTTTAAAGGTTTATAAGTGTTTGTGTTTATACATGTAAGTCGAGAAAACACTCTTTTCACATATTTACCTTGTATATCCTAAATCACGATTGAAAAACTGCTTTTAAAGACTCCAATCGTTATTTCAAACAAACACTATATCATTTTATTGAGTACAGTGACACAAAGAGTAGGTCCTTCATTAGTGCTTCTCTCATTTCAGCGAGTATGCCATTTACAACTTCTTCCACGTTTAGTCCATGCTCACTTCGGCGAGTGTTTTGCTCGTCAAGGCTCTCTTCTAACTTTGACATGTCGTTCCTTCTTTGCACTTTATTGCTACAAGCTTTGTCCTTGGTTTTAAAGAGCTTTTCAACTTTCCTCTATCCTCCTACAAAATAGAAAGTATTTATAAGCTCTCAATTTCTTAAACGAAGCACAAAATTTATATCTAAACAAGAGTTCCTTTGACTTTTGTTTGATTATCAAATATGCACATTTTCTTTTGTATAAATCTTTATATGCACAATTTTAGACCAAAATTAGATAAAGGATTAAAGTCTAATCTTGCCTTGAAAGTTTTTTTAGGAGTAATGTTACTTTGAAAGTTCTCAAATCGCAACAATTTCACCCTGACCATTATCTAAGTTAAGTTTAATTATTAGTAGACTAAATATACTGAGCTGACAGATATACGTATCACCTACATCATTTTTGTCAAGGTACAAATTTGCTTGGGAAGTTTTTACACAAGAGCAATGTTACCCCAGAAATATTTTAGGTTCAGCATTGTTCCGAAAGTTTCCATATTTTAGCAATGTCATCTTGACCATTATAAAGGTTAAGTTTGACTATATGTTAATTAAATATACTGAGCTGACAATGTAAATGACATTGAAAAAGGAACTGTAGATGGAGGAGGAGCTCGCATTCACCAAATAGCAACAAAGAAAAAGATTTAATTGCTGAATGCAAAACACACTGAGCAAGATTACTGAGATGAGGCTCTGGCAACCCTTTGTTGTTGTAGCCCAATGACGTTGAGATAAAAAAGTACCTCTTCAATTTTCTCTTCATCGCATAAGATGTTTTCACCTTTTTGATTTTCTCTAACCATTTAGATGAGATGCATTTTTTTAAAAAAAAATCTTCCTTATTTATAAATCTAACTTGAAAAAATGAAGTAGATGATACATGGACCTGTCAAATAAGTATATTTAGCCAACTAATGGGTAAACACTTAACTTGGATAATAATCTAAGTGAAATTGTTACAATTCAGAAACTTTTAGAGAAACATTGCATTTGAGTGGAAACTTCCAAAGTTACACCTAAATCTAAAACAAAAATGATGTAGATATAATGTGGATTGCTAACTCAGTATTTTTAGTTAACTAACGGTGAAACTTAACATAGATAACGGCATGAGCAAAATTACTATGATTTGCTCAATTCTTGAGTGACATTGCTCCTAAATTTTTTTTCCAGTGCAACATTCCTCTCTTTTTAGATTAATTAATTAGAGATAAAAATGGATTATGTTCATTGAAATTTCAAACATATTCAAAGCGTAGCTTATAAAAAGAAATAGCCAAGGTCAATAAATTATAAATTATAAATTATAAAAAAGACTAGAACTAGCTATTAGTTGGGATGATAAGAAATATCAACCTCACAAGGAGTAAATTCAGAAAATTGCATTTGTTCATAAAAGCAAAACCTATTTGTACTTTAAACCTTAAAACAAATTAGTCTAAAGTATAAAGTAGCTTGAGGATACCTTTAATCAAATTAAAAGAAAAAAAAAAAGACCTGGAGGAATATTAAATTGTCTGTCATGTTTTTTGCCAACGATTAATGTGCCGTTTCTATAGAGTCCATGAAGTGAATAAAGGATCCCCTGCCCGTGTCTCATGCTATGGAGCTACCCCTTTTGTAACAGTCTTTTTTTTTTGTTCTTACAACCCCCCTTTTGTCTAGTATGTTACTAATGGGCCCTAAAACTTTTGTAAGCTTAAGTGGAATTCATGTATTTTAATTCTTGGGCCAAAATACTGTTTACCATATGTAATACTAATGATCATTTTATCATATATTTTGGCTTATTATTAAAAAAAAAAAAAGGAGAAATCTCATATAAAGCTACCTAAAATAGGAAAATTCTAAATTAGGTTGATAAATTCAACAAATTCTTAATTTAGTCATTAACTCAATTTAAGATTTCAAAATGTGCATAAATGACTTCAATGCCTTCTCCTTTATCACCTCTTAAAATAATTTTATTGCTCTATGACTTTACTGTCCTATATATCAAGTGAAATAAAAAAAATAAAAAGAAAAATAAAGCAATTAAATTAAATGATTTTTAAACTGAGTTTTTTTTTTTAAAAAAATTGATGTAGTTATTTTTATCAAGTGAGACAAAAAAAAAAAAAAAGCATAACACATACCAATTTCAGTTTTCAAAAACCAATTGAAATAAAAGCCATTTTTACCCATTTTTTTTCTAAATAAGCTCTAAATAATTTTCCCAAACATATAAATGTGAGTTTTTTAAAAAATATTTAGTTAAGATTTCAGTTTTTTAAATTTTCCGTTGTTTAATATAAGTTATTACTATTAAATATTTGTTTCTAATAAAAGGTGTGTAAATTTGATATACTTTTAAGGATATTTTAGTTAAAAAGATAACAAATACACTTTAAATTTCATAAAATGCTGTCTTTAAATTTCATAAAATGCTGTCCATATTGAAATATAGAACTTCAAAAAAAAAACATATAAGAAACAGATATAGTAAAATTTATACTTAATATATTTATAAAAAAATATTCTTATATAATGGCATATATTATACTTGTTTTTAAAAATTTTGTTCATGTTAATAAAATGAACTGGTTTTTTTTAAAAAGTATTGTAGGTTTTTGTTCTTAAGATGATAGTTAATGTACATCTTTTTTAGCTTGAAAGTTATTGTTAATATGTTTAAACTATAGGTGAATAATATTTTGTTTTATTAAATGCTAATGTTGATATATATATATATATATTGTAAAAATAAGTTACAATATAAATAAACTCTTTAAAATATTGCTAGGAGAGGTCATTTAAATTATTTTACTTACATTTTAAAATCTTAAATTGAGTTAATGGCACAATTAAAGATTTGTTGAATTTTTCAACTTGCTTGGGAATTTTCTTATTTTTAGTAGCTTTATATGGGATTTTCCCTATAAAAAAAACAGTGAATAAAGGATTATTTTGTGGTATCTATTCACTATTTCCTCTTCTTCTGATTTTTCCTTATTATTAAAAAAACGTAAGACAATAAAAATATATGAGAATGGCTAATTAATAAAAAAGTCAATAAAATCATAAGGGCGCATATGAACTTAATCTCGTACTAACTTTTTTTATTTTATCATACTCACTAGCTTTATCTATGAATTTTAGAGAAATTTATTTGTTGAATATGATAAATTATAAATGTTAATGGAATTAAATTTAATTATTCATATTTAAAATATATTTAAATCAAATTATTCTCATTTTTATTATTTAATTATATATTTTTAAGAGAGGGTAAATCTGCATAGTGGTAAGGTTGCTGTCATATGTCCTAGATGTCATAAGTTGATTGCGGGGGCGAGTTTACTAGCCGGGCTCACGATTTGAGTTTATATTCTTGTTACTAATTTACGTAAACTGTGAGTTGGACAACATTGGTAGGGAGGAAATTAAGGAAAATGATTATGGTGTTTTAAAAAAAATTATCATATTAACTAACGTTATTAACACCATTAATCTACTCAAATTAGTTGAATAGGTCTTACATAAAAAAAAAAAAAAAAAGGAGTGGAATAGAAATCATATGAAACCTTCAGGGAAATGAAAACTTCAAAACAACATGACACGAGAAATTTAACTTAAAGAAGAAAATCCAAAAGAGAAGTACGAGAAAAATAAAATGGAAATAAGATTGTGACCATTACGAACTCAAAGATTAAAAAAAAAAAAGGAACCAAACCTTCTAATTAATGACATAGGAAATTGAACTTAATGAACAAGTATCACAATCAAGGGTGTCCTTTTCTTAATTTACGACAATCCAAAACTTGGAGCAGCGAATAACCTTCTAATTGTCAACCATTTTGACATCTCCTCAAGGATACCTTTCTTAGGAAGGTCAAATATAAGTCTACATTTGGCAGAGCATCTGGGGTATGAGGATAACTTTCTGAGGGTTTCAAGACCCTCGCCTTTATCTGCGTTAGGGCTCCTAACAATGACAGTGCTCAAAACTCTTGCGTTCTCCATTACAAATCTTACAAATTCAAATTCACGTCTGGATCCTAAAAAGTTAAACAGAGTCAACTCCTTCATGTGAGATGAAACACATGTTGGAACCTCGGGTGTTGCAAGTTTCATAAACCCTTCTTTGTCTTCATCATCAGAGGAATCGCTATCACCATAGTCATCATTTACAACCTCACCAAAAACTATGAGACTTTGAAGGTTGGGGAATCTTCGGAGACATCTCACAATGGTCCAGTCTGTGTGGCACAATACATGAATTTCCAGGTGGATTAAATTGTGTAATATTGGCATATCATAACTAGGTTTCCAGCATCCCTGCACAGATAAACAAACTACATATAGAATCTAAGAAAGAAAAAATAAAATAAAAAAATAAACTTGTTCACATTGCAGGTTGTTCACATGCATGCATATATATATATATATATAGTACTTACCCCATTTAAGCAGAGAAATTGAATATTAGAAAAAACTTCCGCTTGGAATAGAGATGGTGGAATATCTGCCAACAATAAACGTTCAAACCTTCTAATGTCCGAAGTCCAACGCACATGAGGTAGAAACATATTCTTAATCACCAATTCTTCAAGATGGAGACAGTTAGAAAGAAGCATTGGCAGTAGACATTCAGAATTTGAAAATTGAACGGCCTCCAAATGAAAGATTTTAAGGGAAGGCAAATTAACCATAGAAAGGCTACTGACGTTCACCCGACTCAACTTTAAAACACTAATGGTATTGCACATGAAAACACTAGTGGGCAAGTTAAGACGCTGTCTTCGAAAATTTAGATCTAGATGGGTAATAGAGTTGTGACGGAGCAATGCGTTAAGCCAAATGTTAAGCTTAACATGATGCACAGAGGGACGCTCACATTTGAGAACAAATGTTTTAACATATTTCAAATCAACTAAGAGGAGTGCTGCATCCACAAATTGGATGAATAATTTAACTCTACGAAAGCTTTTATCGTGGAACTCAAGCTTGGGAAGATAGCGCCAGAGTGATTTCCATCTCTTGCACAAGAGGCTTGTGGCAATTGCATCTTTGGTTTGAAGAAAAGAAAGAATATCCAAAAGCACCGAGTCTGGTAAGTTGTTGATCGTATCACGACCCATTTTGGTGAATGAGAAGGGAAGTAAAGATGAAGAGGAAAGAGGGAAGGAGATTGCGAATGCGAAAGAAAGAAAACATTAAACTAAATAGAAGGAACGAAGGAGTAGTAATCTGATGAACAACCACTGAACTTGAACGCCGAAACGAGTGGTTAGGGTTTGAAATATCTGGAAAAATATAGGGATTTGGAAATAGCATAGGATAATGATAGATACTGGGTGAATTTTTTTTGGCCAGGATAGATAATGGGTATTATAATATTAAGATTTGGATTATATAATATTTTTTCTATTTAATTTTTGTTCAACTAGACTTTATAAGAAATTCATAGTTGATTCATTATAATAAATGTAACAATTTTATGAGGATATATATAAAAATTCTTATAAACTTTTTCACATAAATAAAGCTTGCTAAATGAATTAAAAAAAAAAAGTCAAATAGAACTTGAAATTCCATCTACGGAAAACAGCGTAGGAAGAACTACGAAATACTAATTCACAAGGCAATTATTGAAAATATCCTCAAACTTAGCACTCGCATGACATATATACTCCCCGGTCCTTTTTATAAGTAATTTTCTCTTTCTTGAGATTGATCCTTTTTATAAGAAACTTTTTTCTTGTGTCTCAAAATTTAAACCATTTTTCCTTTTATACCCCATTAAATACACATATTTATATTAATTATCTCCACTCACCACTAATTCTCTTTCATTTACTCATTTATTATACATTCTCTTTCATATTTTATACTCATATTCTCTCATATTTATTATTCATTCTCTTTCCTATGATCTTTTCATAAATAAGGGCAAATTTAGAAGAAACATGACATTTTTGACATATTTATTATTTTTAATTAATCTTTTAACTATTAGTTCGTTTTGTACAATTAGATAAAAATTGTTTATAAAAAAAACCCGAAGGAGTATTTAATAAGGTAAAATGCATGCATATACCGGCTGTTGGTTGATAAATACTGGTAACCAGTTTAAAAATCTTATATGCAACACGTGGATGTTGGGATTAGGATAATGGAGAATATTAAAAAAAGAAGTAAAACAAAATCAATACACACACGCACTACTCTGATTCTATTTATAAATTTTTTTTAACTAACTCTCTATTATCAAGGAGAGTTAGTTAACTTATTAACTATGAGCTAAATTATTGATTTCAAAAATCAACATAAATAAATTATTTTTATTTATTACAATTAATAGGGGTAAAAAAGTATAAAATACATTTACTATCCTGAAACTAGACTTATAAATATAACCAAATTTTTTGATAAAAAATGACTTATAAATAGGACCATAGTTGTATAAAAGAGTGTGATCATTATATCTAATCAGAAAAGAATGTTTCTATTGATCTCTTTCTATTTCCTCTTCATTGAATGTCTCCACTATTAAATCAAGTTTTTATGGTCGAGACTTAATGTTATATTAATACTTTTATATAACATTAAATCCCAATCATTGGAATTTGATCCAATAGTAGGGATATTCAATGGAGAGGAAATGGAGAGAGGAATCAATAGAGACATTCCTCTCCGCTAATCTAATACTTTTCTAGTCCTTGATAGAGGATTTAATTAGGGGTGGATGTTAGTCCTATAAATGTAAGATTTCTTTCATAATTTTGCCATTTTTTTCTCCAAACTAACCCTATTGATAGTTTTTCAATAATAATTAAGTAGGAGAAGAAGGGAACATTATTGTCAAACTCGCAAGTTAACTCTCCTATTCTACCGTTTTTACATTTCTTGCTTATGAAATCGTGTTGAGTCATTATTAAACTTGTGCTAGTCATAAAATTAGTTGAACTATGATAACTCTGAGTAATTGATAATATTATAACATATTTTCCTCTCTTTTTTTCTAAGGGTTAAGTAGGGGTGTTCAAATCCGGGACCGGGACCGGGATCCACCACTCCCGGTCCCGGTCCAAGTTTTTGGCCAGGATGCAAATTGCATCCCGGTCCCGGTTTGATCCCGGTCCCGATAATCCCGAGCGGGACCGGGATCAAACCGGGAATTCCTGGTTTTTTTAAAAAAAATTAAATTTAAAAAATATTATTATTATAGTTAAATTTTCTATAATCTAGTGTTTAAAGTAATTATTTAGCATCTAATAAGGCCATAATAATCACACAAATTGATCTAGAATTGAAGAATAATATTTTATTATTATTATTATTATTATGATCACCTTCATCATTTTTGTTATTATTTTTATATATTATATAAAAGGATTAGTATCACGATATATATAGTTTAACTCCAACTAAATATGTAATACACATTTTATCAAATGGTAACTTAAATTATGGGATAAAAAATACAAAAATAAAACAATAACTTAATTTTTAAGAAAAAAATAAAAATAAATAAAAAAACTGGGACCGGGATCACAAGATGTGTGATCGGTCCCGGGTCCCGGTCCTGGTCGGGACGGGAAATTCCCGAGATCAAAATATCCGGGACCGGGATTGGAACACTTTGAACACCCCTAGGGTTAAGATCCAATATTGCCCGAGCTGTCAAAAAAAAGCAATATTGCCCTGAAATTTTTTTTATAAGTAATGTCACCCAGGAAGTTTGCAAATCGTGGCAATTTCTCCCCTATCGTTATCCATGTTAATTAGTTTAATTATTAGTTGACCAAGTATGCTAAGCTGACAGTCCACATGACATCTATATCATTTTTGTTTTGGGTTTAGATGCAACTCCGAAAGTTTTCACTCAAAGGCAATATTGCCCTAAAAATTTCTAAATCATAGCAATTTCACCCTAACTATTACTAAGTTAAGTGTTTACCTATTAGTTGGCCAAATATGCTTATCTAATAGGTCTATGTATCATTCACTTCATTTTTTTTCCAAGTTAGATTTATAAATGAGGAAAAAAAATTATAAATGCATCCCGTTTGAATGATGGGAGAAAATCAAAGAGATGAAAACATCTTGTGCAATGGAGAGAAAATTTAAGAGGTGCTTGTTTACCTAGACAACACTACGGTATGTCGATAAAGGGCTACTGGTGGCCTTATTCTTAGTAATCTTGTACAATGTGTTTAAAATCCTGTAATTGAATGTTTTTCTTCATTACTCTTTGACGAATGTAAGCTCCTCCTCCATCTATGATTCCTTTTTCAATATCATTTAAGTTGTCAGCTCAACATATTTAGTTAAATAACGGTCAAAGTTAACTTTTATAACGGTCAAGGTGTCATAGCTACGATTTGAAAACTTTCAAAGTGATATTGACCTAAAAATTTTTTGGGTAACATTGCTCTTGAGTGAAAGCAACCCTAGCAAAATTGCACCATAGAAAAATGAAGTCGGTGACATGTTGACCTTCTAGCTCAATATATTTGGTTAACTAACGGTCAACTTAACTTGGATAAAGGCCTAGGCAAATTGCTACAATTTGAGAACTTATGGGTTGACATTGCGTATAAATAACATTCGGGGGGGCAACATTGCGCTTTCTTGACAACTTTCAGGATAAAATTGGACATTAACCCTTTATCTAATTTTGATATAAAAATTTTGCATACAAAGATTTATACAATAGAAAATGTGCATAGTTTATAATCAAGCAAAAATCAAAGGAACTCTTGTTTAGGTATAAATTTTGTGCTTCATATTATTGCTACATATTTAGCATATATAATGTTTAACAAATAATGGTTACAGTGAATAAATGTTATGAATGTCAAGGCAGAGGTCGTGCAAGAATATGTAACATTAAAATACAATAGTTAAATATATGCATCGTCATGTACTAAGAGCCAAAATTCATGAAAACATAAAAATAATAGTTGTAGTTAATAACCGTTATTTATTTAGTGACAAATATGACGGTTTTTATGAAACAACTATTATGTAATACTTACAAATGGTTTGTCTTCCAAAATTATATTAGTAAAAATAAATACATAATAGTTATAATAATTAACCGTAAGGTATTATTATAAAAATGTGATATTATTAGATATAATATCTAATAATTTCTTAGATTTATACTTTTAAGATAAATACAATATGTTAATATATAATTATATATAATAATATCTTAGATTTATAATTTTAAGATAAATATAATAAGTTAATATATTAATCTAATATATAATATCTATTAATACCTTAAGAAGGCGACAAAGGTAGGATTCTGAAGAGAAATTTATTCGATAATACTTGACGATTCTTTATAAAGGATTGTTATGTATTTTTTAAAAATATTTAACAGTTATCAATGAAAACCGTCATATATAAGACATATATAAGACGAGATTCTAAAAAAATTTATTTCACAATACTTGACCATTCTTCACAAAAAAACCGTTATATATTCTTTAAGATTATTTAATGGTTAAAAATGATAACTGTCATACATAAGAAGGTGTGATTATGAAAAAGTCAAATACAAGAAGGCGGGATTCTTTAAAAAAGTTATTTGATAATACATTATGGTTCTTCATAAAAAACCGTTAAGCATGATTTTAATATAAAAATGCTAGATTCTTTAAAAAAGTTATTTAATAATATATTACGGTTCTTTATAAAGAATTGTTAAGTGTCCTGTAATATAAAAAATATTTGATAATACATTATGATTCTTCAATAAGAATTGTTAAGTAATCTAACAAAATATTAATTAATATTATGGACAATACATTACGATTTTTTACGAAGAACTGTTAAGTATTTTTTCATCTAAAAAGTCAGGATTCTAAAATATCAAATATAAGGAAGTGAGATTCTGGAAAAAAGTTTATTTGATGTAACTCTTTCAATTCTTTCTTAAAGGTTTTTGAGCTTCCTTGATGAGTCTCATACTATTCTTTCTATGGGTTTTGCTCTGCCGCTGCGAGTTCTATCCTCCTCCACTAACATGGATCTTCACTTTGCAAGTCCTTCCTCTTGTGATTATTCCTCATGTAAGCTTTCATTTTTTTTTTTCAATTAACGTTTTTAGTTTTATTTTTTTTTTATAAAAACAGAGCTCACCAGTTGAGGCTAAAGGTCACCGGATTATCTAGGAAGAAGAATCGTAGACAAAAAATGATTTCTAATTTTTGATGATGGTAGTTGGTTTGAAGATAAAAATAGAGAAAAAACACCGGAGAAAACTAGAGAGCATGAAAAAACGATGAGATAAAATGTCAAATTTTTTATTATTATTTTATTGTCGTGAAAATAATTATGATTACACTAGATTATATAGACTAAAATCAATTTAACTTTTTCTCCTAATTTTTAGCAACTTGTTGAATCATGATCTACTTGAACGTTCACCTTTTCACGTTCTTAAACTTTAGTAGATATGTTGAAATCAGTTTGTTGAATCAGATCCAATATTTGTTTAAGTTTTAATATTTTCCAATTTTTACTATATATTCTGATTTTCATATTTATATTATCCTTTTGCAGTTGCGAGAACTCTGAAGTACTGATATGTATAACAAACACATTGGAGAATATTATATAATTTTTTCAATAGATTTTCTTTTAGAATTCAAAAAATTATAAGATAATTTTCTAAATCGTTTAAGTAACTATTTTCTTTTAAATTGTATAATGTTTATCTATAATGTATTGAATTTTGAATACTATGAATAAATTTTTTTATCTAATTATTATATTATTATCAATGATTATATTATGTTTTATATAATAAATATTAACAATAAAACTAAATAAAGACAAATAATAAAAAATAACTTTGTATAATAAAAAAATAAAGTGAATGCATTATAGTTATTAACAAATAACCATTATATATGCTCTCAATATATATTACTGTTCGGAACTAAGCATGTATAGCGCTTGTATATATAACGGTTCATAACCATAATTTATAGTCAATAATAACCATCATATATCAACAATATTTTAGTAATGTATGAAGAAATTGAGAACTTATAAATGCTCTTTCTTCTGTAGGAGGATAAAGAATAGTTGGGAAGCTCTTTAAGAACCAAGAATAAAGCTTGTAGAAGCAAAATGCAAAGAAGGTCCAGCATGTCAAAGTTAGAAGAGAACCACTATGTTACTTGCTGAGGTGAGAAACACACATGCTAGAGTGAGCATATTATAAACGTGGAAGAAGATGCTAGTGACATACTCGCTGAAACAAGAGAAGCACTAAAGAAGAACCTACTCTTTTGTGTCACTCGCCGAAGTGAGCAGCATCAACGCAAGAAGGAGCTCACTATGTCACTCGCGTAAGAAAGTAAAATACTCGCCAAGGCGAGGAAGAAATCTGAAGAAAAATGACATGCTCCCCAAGGCGAGTAAAGAAAAAGTGCAACTCTACGTTTTGAAAATTGATGCAACAGAGGGTGTTATATAACCTGAAACAACATGTTGCATTTCAAACCCTTGACATTTTGATATATTAGAGTAATAAATGCACAGTTCCATAAGGTATATAGAAATAGTGGAAACATATTGCCATTAAGTAATTGTTTACAATACAGGAAGTTTCTTGTAGGGTTTGAAATACATATACAAATATACAGAGTGTTCAAAAGAAACCCAATTACAAGTTAGATAACCAACAACAGACTCCACGTGTACCGTAACTCTACTTACCGGTAGCTATAGACTTGTCCTTCGAGCCACTACCTTCAGCTGGAATGTATTTAAATATTTGAAAAAGGGTGAGATTCAAATGAATCTCAATAGTAGCATGCAACTAGTCATATAAAATGCAACAATTAAATATGTGATACATCATGTAATACAACATAACACAAACAACATGGCATGTGTACATGAGTCGGGGCTACTTCCCCATTATCCGTGAACCTCTATAAACGTGCCTACTTGCACAATGCTCTAATCGACAATACAGTATTCATATCACAGAAGATGACATACATAAAGCATATAGATAATTACATAGTATATGAAAGAAAGTGCTACTACCTGAGTCATTTTTCAGTGAAATTGAACGTTCGTCCTAAACTATAGTTCCGGTTTGGGCTGTTAATATGTCCTAAAATTCCAAATGTACAAGAATTGAGTTATTACTCATTCATCTATTGTTCTAAACACATTTGTTGGTTATCTTTTGGGCTATTTAGGCAGCTATTGGAAGCTCATACAAGTGCCTATAGTGTTAGAAAAGTTAAACCAATCAACACTATTCAAAAATATGAAATGCTGAAACAGGGGTCTTAATTAGCCGTGGCCTAAAAGTTTTTGACTTCTTTTGGCCGCGACCAAAGAATTCTTGACCGGGGCCAAAACCCCTATTTCAGCATTTCACATTTTTGAACAGTATTGATTGGTTTAGCTTTTCTGACCCCATAGGCACTTGTATGAACTTCCAATGGCTTTCTAAATAGCCCAAAAGATAACCAAAAAAATGTGTTTATGAATGAGTAATAACTCAATTCTTGTATATTTAGAATTTTAGGACATATTAACAGTCTGAACTGGAACCAAAGTTTAGGACGGACAGTCAATTTCACTGAAAAAGGACTCAGGTAATAGCACTTTCTTCCATATACTATGTAATTGTCTATATGCTTTGTGTATGTCATCTTTTGTGATATGAACACTGTATTGCCGAATAGGGCATTGTGCGAGTAGCCACGTTTATAGAGGTTTACAGATAGTGGGGAAGTAGCCCCGACTCATGTGCACATGCCGTGTTGTTTGTGTTATGTTGCATTCACTACTATAGACATGGCTTTTAACGTCCCTATTTTGGCACTTTTAATGTCCAAAAACAAAGGGACGTCTATGTGAGCGACATAGTATATTTTAGAAATAATGTCCCTAAAAATGGGGATGTCTAAAGTGGGACTTTAGACGTCCCAATTTTATAAAAGGGACATCTAAAGTAAGGACTTTAGACCTCCCAAATGGAGAAAATGGACATCTAAAGTCACTGTGCAGAGACTTTAGACGTCCCTATTCTCAATAGGGACATCTAAAGTGAGGACTTTAGACGTCCCTTTTCTCCATTTGGGATGTCTAAAGTCATCACTTGAGACGTCCCTTTTTGAAAATTGGGATATTTAAAGTCTCACTTTAGACATCCATTTTCTCCATTTGGGACGTTAAAATGTTTTATTTTTTTAAATGATTATTTATATTCTTCATTACCCAGCAGATTAAAATTGCATAAACAAAATCGAAGATGGATTCATAAACCACAATGTCCCTTACAAAATGGTAAGGACATCCAGCACTGCAATCTTTTTACTATATAGATATCTACAATAACAACAACTCATACAACCTAATATTATTCTCCCTTCGGTTCTATTTATAAGCAACTTTCTCTCTCATAGAGCTGGTCCCTTTTATAAGCAACTTTCACTTTTTGTCTAAAAATGTAAGCTTCCTTTTCTTATTTTGCCCTTATTTAATATTCATTCTCTCTCATATCTTATACTCATTATCTTTTATATTTTTTATCTATTTTCTCTCATATACTCTTTTATACTTTTTATCTATTTTCTCTCATATACTCTTTTCATATATATGAAAAAAGCATGGCATTTTTTACACACTTATTACTTTTAACTACCAGTTTGTTTTACGCAATCAAGGAAAAAGTTGCTTATAAATAGGACTAGAGTGAATATATGTATAACAACAACCAGAAAGTGACAAAATGTTTGTCATCACACAACTACTAACTAATATAAATAAAAAGTTTACTGATCTATATGTTGAAGAAGATGTCCAGCAAAAAAGTCTTTGATCAAATTAATGTCTTCATGTAGGTAGGCATCTTTATTATCAAAAATCTACAAATTAGAAAATAAGCTTTGATGAAATGAATCAAGTAAATGAATTAATTAGCACTTCAATTACAACACTAAAAATACTATCATTTGAGAATGAAGAAGCGATTACCTATTCAAAATCGCTAATAATTTCACTTTGAATGATGTTATACATATAAAGTATAATATAATATTCATATTCAGTGTTGTCAGGTTGTCGAAGGCACTTTAAATCAAAGCCAATTGATTGTTAAAATCAATAAAGATATATCTAAAAGGACCGTCAATGAAAGAATTAGAATTGAAACTACTTACTTTCGAAAAATACCACTTTGAGTCTCTAACAACTTTACCCTCTCGTGACCTGCCTAGGAGTCTATATGTCTGAGTCACACTATCATGAAAATCAAAATCAATAGAAATTAGAACTATTCATTTTGTTTAAGAATCAATAAAATACAAACAAAATAACTTACGTGTTGAAGACGAATATTGTTTCGTTGTCTAGCCTTTTAAGCAAGGAATCAAACCAATAGACTACATTGCGGCGAGGACAAAGAACACACAAACTCCAATGAAAACTATAACAACATTTATAGATTAAAATGAAGTTAGATGATAAGGCAATTATTTATTAAACATATTAAATAGATAAAATTAAAATACATACCCTTAAACATTAGGTGCTAAATAACAACAAAGTTTGATCTGTCCCATTGTGTTGCCCACATAGTGAGTCCTTGCCACCAAAGTATTGGAATCCCTTGTCATATTTGCTGGACATAATAATCTGTACAAATCACGTCTTTCCATGTCTATGTAGATGCTGTGAAAGCAGCTATAATAGAATTAAAATAAGGAATGAATTATTGAATGTATGAAACCAAAAAACCATTACATGAATTGAAGGGAAAAATTGAAAAACAACTTACCGGATTGCAAATTTCACCCATCTTGCATCTATCTCCACTAACTTGATAAACTCATTGAGATCTTTTATGTCAATCATGTAGGGATACTCCAATGTAAGGCCCACAATCCCTTGAGGCATGTGCAAGTCAATCTGACGAATGCCTTTGTAGATCAGTTGCAGCCGTGTTAAGAAGGGTCATTTATTCACATCTTCGTCAAGCAACCCTATCTCCACTACACTAATAGTAATCAAACTACTTTTTTCATATATTGAGGAAACTACATTAATTAATAATCATACTAATATAATCTTAAAAAAAATTAAACCAACCATATTGCATATTATAAATGGATTATGGATGCAATGAGATAATTATAAAATTTTTTATATTTATATTGATAATAAATAAATTTCATTATACTTCTTTTCTTATTTCGTATTTTGTGCAAACTTACATGTTAGTTAGCCAACAAAAACATACCAATTAGTGAAAATTAAAGCGTGTTATAATTAATTCTCATTAATTTAAACCAAATTGAGCTCCATGCATAGAAGAAACAAAAATTACTCTGTTTAATTGTTGTTCATTTCATCAAAATCAATCAATAGCTCCGTTTATTTATAATAATATACATACGTATTTTCCCTTAATTTCCAAGCTCCAAACATATAAAACAAACATTAGTATTGCATAACTACTAACAACAAATTTATGATTCTAGCAAAAAAACAAAAAAAAAAATCAATCAAAAGGGAAAATCACTCCAGTAACTAGAATCATATAAAATAAATTAAAAGCATTATAATAATTTCACATTGCAAGTTTAAATTAAATTCTTCATGTAAATTTATATTTAAAAAAAAAACCTGATGAAGGGGAGGGAGAGGGCTAGCCTATGGTTATGTGCCGAGAAGACGTTGGAGAGGTGGAGAAAGCAAGAAGACATTGGAGAGGTGTATTCACGGTGGAGGAGGTACGCCGGAGGGTGGAGAAAGCAAGAAGACGACGGTGTGTGGAGGGGGTGTGTACGTCGACAATGGAAGGAAGGAGGTGGAGGAGAAAAAGCAAGACACTGTGGAGGAGGGGTGTGTGCGTCATCAATGGAAGGAGGTGCAGGAAAAAGCAAGAAGGCATGGAGGAAGGGTGTGTGCCGACGACTACAATAGAAGGGAGGAGGAAGAGTAGTAAAGTGAAGAAAGAAAGAAGACAATGGTGTGTGGAAAAAGCAAGTTAGATGGGAGTTGATCAAAATAAATGAAGTGAAGGGAGTTGGTTAAAAGAGTATAGAAGGAAGGAGGAGGGGAGGACGCATGTCAGACACTTGTTTGACATGCGTGTATGCAGTAGAGGATGCTTAAATGGTATTTGAGACGCCTAAAGGTGGGTTTAGGCATCTCAAATGGATTTGGGACGGCTAAAGTCTTGGTTTAAGCGTTCCAAATGGCTTTGGGAAGTCTAAAGTAAGTTAAATTTTTTTAATTTTTAATTTTTAGCACTCGGGGGAATCTTTAGGTGTCCCAATTGAAATTTGGGACGTCTAAACTCTTCTTTAGGCGTCCCAATTCAAATTTGGGACGCCTAATGTTCTCATTTCCTGCTTTATTTATGAAAATGCCACCGCCTCTATCTTTTAACATCCCTTTTTAAAAAAAGGATGTCTATAAGGGTAGTAATATCTTCAACCTGTAGTAGTGATTACATGTGTATGGCATATTTAATTGTTGCATATTATATGACTGGTTGCATGCTACTATTGAGATTCATTTGAATCTCACCCTTTTTCAAATATTTAAACACATTCCAGCTGAATTAATATATTTAAACCTCTCCTTTGGCACTTTCCTCCCGAAACGCTATATATAATTAATATATTTATTTAATTTAATAAAGTAACGTATGGCGTTTCTGTAAATTGAAAAGCGCCACAGGAATTTTTAATGGCGTCAAAAGCTTTGGCGTTTCTTAAACGCCAAAGTATTTTATAAAATAAGCGCCATTACACTACTTTTTTGTAGTAGTGGAAGGTAGCGGCTTGAAGGACAAGTTCGTGGCTACTGGCCAGTAGAGTTCCAGTGCACATGGATACTGTTGTTGGTTATCTAGCTTGTAATAGAGTTTCTTTTGAACACTCTATACATTTATATATGTATTTCAAATTCTATAGGGAATTTTCTGTATTGTAAATAAATACTTAATGTTAGTATGTTTTCACTATTTTTGTATATCTTAAGGAATTGTGTGCTTATTACTCTGCGTATATCGAAATGTTAAGGGGTTTGACATTGCAAGCACTCATTCTTGACTAAGAAAAGTTGAGGGATGAAAGCTTTTACCTTGGAAGAGAGTTCATGAAGAGTTTGGAGGCTTGGGTGGTGATACTAAGTGTGTATTTGGGTAAGCTCCAAACCGTGGTTTCAAAAGTCATTTTCTGCAAATCAAGATAAAACTCCTCTCACATATTTACCTCGTAAATTATAAAAACTATTCTCTAAAAGCTAATCCAAACTAAGAGAGATTTTAGAATTTCTACCTTGGTTTTGTTACCTTTTTTCTTTTTCCCATTTAGCTTGTTATGGATTTAGTATTTATGTATGGTATTTTTTGTAATTAAGACTATGAGCAGCTGCGTATTTTGTTCTAGGATTATTTGGAACCTTTATATAGATTGAGACTATGTTATTCTTCTCTTTTAGTACTTAATGAAGTATTATGTGATGATTTTATTTTGTAGCTGATGTTTCTAAGTGTTTGGCACTACTTAGTTGTTTTGTTGAATGAGATAATACCTGAGAGGAGGGATTATTTTGTTTATAAACTTAGATAATATCATACTAGTTTTGAAGTTCATGCTTTGGATGGATGATTTGTTAATATAAGACAGATCTATCTATTAACCTAGTATTATCATGTAAGCTTGGGTTTTTAATAATAACCTTTTTAGAGCCGGACCGAACCGGACAATTGAGTTGGATATGACTACGCTATATGGAAAAGGCCACTTTGATAGCCAAGCCAAATCTGATAAAAAAAAAAGCTGTTATTAGGGTGGAAACTACTCTTCAGCCAGGAGCCGGAACGGATTTTTGTAAACCAGACGGCTCATCACCAAAGTTTACATCAAGGACAAAAAGGAGGAAGCCAAGGAGATGAAGAAGAATCAAAGATATAAAATAGCATTTCTCACAGTATGATTTGTTTAGCTGAGTGGTTTTCAGTTTTCCTAACATTCATGATTCATCAGGAATATGAGCTCCTGCAGATCTTGTTTTGATTTCTGATGTTTGACGTTTGAACACGAGCTTGGCGGAAAATGCAGATCTGGTTGGAGGGAGAGAAGATGTGCTTGAAGAGAGAGAATTATTTGGGTTTACACTTTGGTCAGTTACAAATTAACGTATCCAGAGATACATTTTCGAGGAGAGTATATTAGGTTGCCCTCTAGCATTTTCATTTGCAATACCATTAGTGTTGCAATACCATTAGTGTTTTAAGGTTGAGAGGATTGACTGTGAGTAATCTTTTTACTGTTAATTTGCCTTCACTTAAAGTGTTGCATTTGAAGGTGGTACAATTTTCAAATGCTAAATGTTTGTCAAAACTTCTTTCTAAATGGGTTCATCTTGAAGAATTGGTGCTAAAATTTCTGGATATGCATACCTTATGTTGGATTCAACTCTCAATATTCGAAGGTTTAAGCATTTATTATTTGTAGATGTTCCAATATCTCAATTCCCAATGAAGGTTTTTTCTAATTTTCAATTTCTCAGCTTACTCGAGGTATGAATACATGCTATGAGCAAAGTTGGTTAGATTCAAGGTTTAATATAATCTTTTATTTCTCAAATTTATCATCATTGTAATTTGAGTTTTAAGTTTCAAACAGTGAGATTTGGTCCATCGAGTGGTAAAATAATTCATATTTTTATTAAATTATAGGAATTAATTTTATAAACAGAATGAAATTTAAGGAACAACAACTTATAATTGGAAACTTGAAGGACAAAAATCAAAATGAAGACAAAACTGAAGAACCAAGTCCTAAATTTTATATCAAAGTTTGTTTTTAGTTTGTCTTTATCATTCCTCCTCGTGCAGGATACATGTGTATCCTGGGGGTAGTGCTGATATTCCATCACTTAGGACTAAAAAATTTACCATTTCCCCAATTAATAGGCCTAAAAATTCACCACTTTGTTTATAGCGACTGGACCATAGCGAGCTGTCTCCAAAACTTCTCCAAGCTTCAAAGTCTGATGATTCTTTATAATGGAAAAAAATTGATTTGATTTATATGCAGATCAATATAACATTCTCTTTTATACCTCTGTGTGGTCAATATGGTTATAACTCGGAAGACGAATGGTTGATGGAACCAACAGATGCAGCCTCCATGTGTTTCATATATCCCAGATGCTCTGCAAATTATGCAGACTTATTTTTTATATTTCTGGAGGGAAAAAAATTGAGGACGCGATGAGACAATTTTTGACAATTAGGATGTTATCAGTGCTCCAAGTCATAGAAACTACAGGTCCGGATAGTAAATTTAAAATTTGACACTGTTGAGTGTGACATGTATACATTAAAGTAATATTTGCAGTGTCATTAGAAGTTTGAAAAATCATGCTCTTTTAAAAGCTTAAGTATTTAAGGTTTATGGTTTATTAGATACCTGATGTATAAGTATCTTGTACTTGGTTCCTTTTAATCGTGGACCATAGTTTGTAATGATCACACTCATGTATCAATTTTATTTCACGTTGTTTGAATATTCTCCATTATCTTAAACCCAAGATCCATGTGTTTGTAGAAGAACTTTGAAGTTAACTCCCCTATCTTCATCATTGTTGTGTTTTCAATAAGTACTGATTTAACATACCCAATTAATATATGTTTTAAATAACAAACATTAAACATTTAGGCAGTGGCATTTTTCAAATTTTATGTCATAGTTTAAATGTATGTTTTGCAAAAATAAATGTTAAAAATATTTATTAACATTGGTTTTTCAAAAACGGAGGTTGAAAAAAAAATTTAGCATCCATTTTCAAAAATGAACGTTCAATGAGATCTTTTAAGAACTCTCTCTTGTTGCTTAAGCTACTTCTATTATGATTATGGCGTGAAGGTGGAACATCCCAATATATTTTTATTTAAAAACATTCCAATATTTTTTTGGCCAGTGAAGAACATTCCAATATTTTTAATGGCTTTAAGATTTCGATATTTGATTGATTTCCTCTAGTTTCCTATAGTTATAGCATAGGCCTCCACATTAGAACATTAAAAGTTTGAGTAAAATACTCCAAGGATTTTTATTTTTAATTAAAATATGCATTCAAATAAATATTATTTACTAATTTACCCTTCATCATTACTAATTCCCTAATTTTGGATGGGGATAATCCTATTTAAATCCATTTAAAATATCTAAATTCAAATCCAAACCGACATTTTTAATAAATCCTTAATCAAGCTAAGAGGCCTAATTAGAGATTATTGAATATTATTAAAAGAACCATAATGTCCTTCCCATCATATCATGAATCGTCCGGAAAAAAATAAAAGAGTAACGCATACTAGAGCTTTTGAGAGACAAGATTAAAGAGGAGAAGAAATATAATCAACAAAGAAAATCAGGGTTAAGTTTTGAGAATTTTTCTTTAATTCTAGTATATAGAATCTAGTTAGTGCGAAAGAATAATTGAAAGCGTCAACACAACAATAAATCTACAGATATGGGAAAGTCATCCTAAAGGAATCGGAGAAATTACTTTTATTATAATAAAAATAAAGAATATTTAAGTAATTTTGGATGAAACATATTTCTTTTTTAAAAAAAGAAGGAAGAAATATGTTTAAGCAGAAATATGCTTCTAGTCATTTAAAAGAATACTAATATATAGCCCATTTGGTTGGATTCTACGGGAAAGGGTTACGTGTAATCCTGATATAATAGATTGGTTATAGTGTTTGGTTGGACATATATAATGTAAAGAGGATTATATTTTGTAATTTGGATTACATCATTTGATGTAATCATAATTATACTGCTAAGATTAATGAGTGAGGATGCAAACATCTTGTGATCAAATGAAAAAGACACTATTACCATTATAATTTTTTTAAATTGACAAAAATGCCCACATGTGGACGTTAAATATTAAATAATTAAAATAATTAAATATTAAAAAAATTTGTTATAATATAAAAATTTCAAAAATAATCCCCCATTAAAAAAATTATATTTCATCGTTACAAAATACTAAAATATTTGATTAAATAATATTCTGACTATTAAATATTAAAAAAAATACCATGAACAATCTACTGCATAATATTTTCACTATTAAATATTAAAAAAATGCTATGAACTCAACCTGTACACCGCACAAATTGAAAAAATTATCATGAACCAAATATGTACATTATACATATATGTGTAAACAAGGGTGATTTTGTCTTTTGCTATATTATTCCCATATGTTATCATGTTTAATGTAATCCAACCAAACGTTTTTATGCACATACATCCTCTTTTCTTAAAGATGAATCAAACAAATTCTTGTAATAATCATTTCAATACATTATATTACATTTATTTACATTACCTCCGATTCCATAAACCAATTGAGTACTAAATAAATTATTTTCAATAAATATGACAAAAATTTAAAAATTTATAATATAATAAAAAATAATAAATTTTATAATATATTGAAAATTTTGAACATATACGTGTTAGAATTTTTTTTGTCACAAAAAAAAAAATTAATTTTTTGCACAACAAATTATTTTTAGGTAAATGTAAATGTTTATTCATTTGTTGAAGGAGACGTATTTTGGTCAAAAAATATATTTAGTAGTTAAATTTAATGGTCAACTAATAGTTGTGTGTATTAAAATGAAATCTCAAATATATAAGTGAAAGTGAGGTCTTGTAGCATACATTTTAATTTCAAAGGAGGTGTACATATGTTTTCTAAATAGAGAGATGTTTATGTAATTTAGGTAAAAATATGGGTATTTAATGGATTTTACTCTAAAAGTTCAAAACACGTGACGGCAGTTCTTCCACGTGCTAGGAATGTCCCTACCTAAACGACGCCAATTTTTGTCTCCCAGCAATCAGGTTCTTTCACTCCGTTGCATCGACGTCGCTTTGAAGCAATACAGAGATATGAAGGATGATGATGTTATATATGCAAAAAGAAAAAAACTGAACAAATTGTACTCATCGGTTCATCACTCCCTGTCGCCAATCTGCTCGTTTCCAAGTCTTCATCACCGTCGTCCCCGTGGTCGTCTTCGCTGTCTCCCGCCGTTTCCAAAATCCGCATCATCTTCTGGAGAAGAGACTTGAGGTTTCAATCTTTCATGCCCACTGATTTCTTATTCTTTAAAATGCCCCAAATGTAGAGCCGGGAATTCGGGCCGAGCCCGTCGGGCCAGCCCGTTTAGGCCCGAGCCGGTCAAGGGCCGGGCCGGTGATTTAAAGCGAAAAATGGAAGCGGGCCTAAACGGGCCGGCCCGTTTAAGCCCGCATATAATTTTTTTTTCTTTTTTTAAAGAAATCACTGTAGCAAATGTTATTTATTCTTTTTTTTTTGCCCTATTCGGTTGAGGGACTTGAGGCTCACCGCTCACTGCTCAGTCGCTCACGAACGAAGCGAAGTCAAGATTCTCTTCTCACGATTCACGAACGGGACGCTGGCGCCGCTGGGAAAAGAAAGAAGGGAAAAGAAACAAATCGGCTAATCCCATTTGGATTTTCGATCAGCTCGGTGCTCTACTCGACCACTCATCTCTGAATCTCTGATCTGCGTTCTGGGTTTATTTTCTGCGGATCTGCCTCTCACTCCCTCAGTCTCTGAATCTCTGAACTCATCTCTGAATCTCTGATCAGAGAAGTGAGAGAACTTGCCCCGTCGCCCTTTGCCCGTCGACCGTCTCCAGTCACCTTTCGCCACTCGCATTTGAGCTCCGACGCGACCTGGAGCTGATTGCTGAAGGTGGAGCTCGTCACCGTCAGATCTCACTCCTCACTAGACGTCGACGAAACTACTTCCTTCATTCTTCAAATTGGTCAACTAATTTATCTATTAATCTAGTTTTCTAATTGTGAATCTGTTGTTTGATTAGTTGAATGTTTGAGATTGATTTGTTAATTTTGATAATTGCACTGAACTGATTAGTTGAATGTTTGAGATTGATTAGTTGAATGTTTGATTAGTTCAAATTGTGATTGATTTGTCATTGGCTAATTGCACTGAACTGATTGAAGCTAGCTGTGCGCCTGTGCCTGTGTCCTTTATTCACCAATTGGAATATTGGATTGGTATTATTTGTTGTTACACCTAGTGAGTAGTGAGTACTGACCTGCATTGGAATTCTGAATTGCTATTATTTGTTGGAATATTGGATTGGAGCTGTTTTAATTATTTTGGTAATGGTCTTTTTTTTTATGAATATGGTGTTTGATTTGATGATAGGTAGCATAGCCATTAGCCATAGATAATATCTTCCTCACAACAAGAAAAAATCCAAGGGACTGATGATTCATTAGGCATAAATGTTAGAGGACATGCATCTTCCATCCAAGAAAGTGAAGAATCAAAGCCTAAGAAGCCTAGAACTTTCACCTCTGATGTCTGGAAGTATTTTACTAGAGTAGACATTAATGGTACTATAAAGGCGAAGTGTAATGGTTGTAATTCTCTATATGCAAGTGGTGGGACTAAAGGCACCTCACATCTAAGTCGCCATATGAAGACTTGTAATGATCTTGAAAAACATCGTTCTGTTGGGGTGATGATGTTAGATAGAGAAGGCAAACTTAGGAATAGGCAAATTGATCACAAGCGTGTTAGGGAGATGATGACTATGGCCATAATTGAGCATGACCTTCCTTATTCATTTATTGAATATAGATGGGTTAGAGAACTACTTCAAACATTAAATCCTGATGTGAGGCTCCTAAGTAGAAAAACAATAGTGGCTGATGTTATGAAATTCTACCGTCAACAAAAGGAGAACTTGAAAAATAAATTGAAGAAAAGTATAGGTAGAATATGTTTGACATCGGATTGTTGGACTGCTGTGACTTCTGAGGGATATATATGTTTGACAGCTCATTTTGTTGATGAAAAGTGGACACTAAATAGTAAAATACTTGCTCTTTGTAAGATGGTGCCACCACATTCTGGGTTTGAGTTGTCTAAGAAGGTGTATGATTGCTTGAAAGAATGGGGAATTGAAGATAAAGTGTTCTCGATTACTCTAGACAATGCATCTGCAAATGATAACATGCAGGAGTTATTGAAAGAGAGGCTACTTATGCAAGACAAATTCAGCTTGGTCTCTAATGGAGAGTTCTTTCATGTGAGGTGTTGTGCCCACATTCTCAATCTAATAGTTCAAGAAGGCATAAAAGTAGCAACTCCTGCTTTGTATAAGATTAGAGAGAGTATTAAATATGTGAAGGTATCTGAGGCCAGGATGATACTTTTCAAACAATGTATTGAGGAAGTTGGTGGCATTGACACTTCAACGGGATTGCGATTAGATGTGCCCACTAGATGGAACTCTACCTATGCAATGCTTGAGAGTGGACTTCAATATCGTCGTGCTTTCGCAAAGTTGTCTTTAGATGATAAAAACTACAAGTTTGGTCTAGCACATGATGAGTGGACTAGAGCAGAGGCAATGTGCAATTTTTTGAGGCCATTTGAAAAGATTACAAGGCTGATTTCTGGGTCATCTTATCCAACTTCAAATTCTTATTTTATGCAAATCTCAAAAATTCAGATGTTGCTTGAAGCAAATATGACAAGTCTTGACCCAATGATTCGAGAGATGTGTATACCAATGAAGGAGAAATTTGACAAATACTGGCATAGTTATAATATCCTTCTTGCACTTGCAATTGTGTTTGATCCACGATGGAAGCTCAACATAATAAAATATTGCTATGAAAGGATTGATCCTATCATTTCCTATGAGAAGGTTGCCAATGTCAGGAGTAAGCTAGATTTAATTTTTGACGAATATTCTGAGAGATCTCTTCCTACTTCTAGAGTTGCAAGTGGATCAATTGGTAGATCATCAACGATTGTAGCTCATTCTTCTTACACTTCTAATGTTTCCACAGTTTCCTTTGATGATGCATTTGATGTAAGTTTTAAATTTGTTTGTCAATAATTACAACTCATTCTTATTACCCTATTGCTATTTACTTGGATGTTTTATAATGGTGCAGGATTATGAAGATATCTATGCAAATATGGATCATTCTTCTTTGAATAAATCTGAATTGGAAACATATTTGGAAGAACCAATACTTAAGCCCGATAATTGGAAAGATTTGGATGTTTTGAATTGGTGGAAGAACAATCAACAGCGATTCCCAATTCTTTCAAGGATAGCAGCTGATATCCTTAGCATTCCAATCACTACAGTGGCTAGTGAGTCAGCTTTCAGTATTGGTTCTCGTGTTTTAACAAAGTATAGGAGTTTCATTTTTCCAACTAATGTTCAGGCTCTTATTTGTACTCGCAACTGGTTGCATGGATTCAAATATGATGGTGATTTAGTAATTTATATGAATTTTGTTATAGTTATTTCATTTATATCATCAAATTAACGTATAATGGTGATTTATTATTTGTTGCAGATAATGGAGGTGATAATGCATATGATAGTGGAGAAGAAATGAAGAGGCTAGATGTTTTTGCCCCTGAAGCTGAGGAGGAGCTTACTTTTAGTGAAGTACAATCAAATTTCGTTGATAGTGATGGAGAAGAAAATGATAATATTATTCATATTGTTTGATTGTAGCTATGAACTTCTTTGGTTGTAGTTTGTGAACTTGTTTGATTGTGGTCTTGTTTTTGTAGACTTATTTGATTATGGCTTTTGTCTGTGGTTTATGAACTTGTTTGAGTGTTTGACTAGTTATGGATATTAATTATGGTTTGTTTGTTAGGTTTTAGTGTTTATGTTTTATTGAATATGGATGCTATATATATGTTTTAAGTAGTTTTAATAATATTTGTCTGTTAGATTATGTATTTTAGTCATTAGGGGCATAAAGGAGAGGAAAAACACTAAACGGGCCTGAAGCCCGCGGGCTTCAGTTAAACGGGCTGGGCCGTCAAATAAGGGCTGTTTTTAGGACGCGGGCTGGCCCGAGCCCGTCACGGGCCGGGCCGACCCGTTTGCCCAGCTCTACAATGTTCCCCTTTCCTTCACAAATTAAGTTCAGACCCTCCTGCTTCAAAATTTTTGCATTTTTTACTCTCATTTTCACAAAATGGTCGGGAACTGTTTCAATATAGCTTGATAAAAAGGATTTTGAAGAAATATTTTGCAACTCATCACTATGACGACCTTCAGGTTTCTCTGATAAGGTTAGGTCTTAAATTTGGTAAAGGGTTAATATTTATCATGGAAAATCAGTTTGACATTTTGGGTTCCTTTAATTTGTTGTGTGGTGTGCACTTTTGTTGTGGTCTGCTCTACGTTTAAACTTTTCCATGTTTGTCTAATTTTGTATCAATTGCATGATATATTGTCCCAGGCTCTGAAATAATCTTCCAGACGAAGTCTTAGAACTCTGTTTTCCAGCAAAACGGTGTCACTGCAGGGGAATCTAAGAAACTGATTTCTGAGAGATAGCGAATGACCACGTTTAACCTAACCGGAGGGAAATGGAGATAGTTGGAGACTAGGAAAACTTGACGGCTCCTTTTTTAAACTTCTAAATCACGTCTTCAGCCATCTATAGTAGTCATTCACCATTCTTTGCTTCTAGCCATTTTATCTCATTGTTTGTTGCCTTTCTTTTCTTTTTCATTTGCTCGTCAGTTGTCATCCTTCTTTTTCTGTTATCTCCCTTCTTGTTCATCATCGGTATGTCCACAAACAAAAGGCCCAGAACAATGATAGCAATGAGGGACAGGATCAGTGGTTTGCCAGACTCGTTGCTTCTTCATATTCTCTCTTTTCACCAAACCAAAGATGCTGTTGCTACAAGCCTCTTGTCCAAGGGGTGGAGAACACTCTGGCGCTCCCTTCCCAAGCTTCACTTTGACGATAGAAGCTTTCATAGTCTTGAATCCTACATTCAATTTGTAGATGCAGCCCTTCACTTGGTTCATTTGGATTCTGTTCAAATGTTTGTTCTCAAGTGTAAGCGTTTATCTGTGCCCCATGTTAAGGTTAACATTTGGGTTAATGCATTGGTCACTTACAGATTAACACATCTAGAGCTACATTGTACAAGAGGACTTATTAGGCTACCCTCTTGCATTTTCTTCAGCAATACTGTTAGTGCTTTGAAGTTGACTGGGTTTTATGTGCCTAATCTTTCTACGGTTGATTTGCCTTCACTGAGAGTCTTGCATTTGAAGGATGTTAAGTTTTCAAATTCTAAATGTATGGCAACGCTTCTTTCAAACTGCCTTCATCTTGAAGAATTGGTGCTCAAAGAATTGTTAATACCTTTTGAATTTGAGCATTGGGAGAATGAGTATGCAAGGTTTGAACATTTATTGTTCGCAGATGTTCCAGCATTTATATTCCCAATGGAGATTTTTTCTAATGTTCAATTTCTCTACTTACGTGAGGTATGAGCGCCCTGCTTTGAGCAAGTTTATACTGTTTCTTTTCCTTTTTAGAGTTCATATCTAGTTTGTTTTTAGCTTGTCTTAGTTCATTTCTTGTGCAGAGCGATCCAGGTTTTATCAATAAACGTATTCCAATATTTCACAATTTAATCCACCTACAAATTGAGAAATTCCATTATATCAACTGGTCCATAGTGAAGTTGCTCCAAGGTTTCCCCAAGCTCCAAAGTCTTATAGTTCATAAGGTTTGGGAAAAATTGGTTTGGTGGTTTGATTTATATGCGGAATACATTCTCTGTTTTTGTTTCAAATTTTTTCTAAAACCATATATATGCATCTGTGTGGTCAGTCTGGTGATTATGCTTCAGATGAGGATGATTCAGATGACGATGATTCGGATGATGAATGTTCGATTGACTTTTCAACACCTTTTTCAACACCTGATGTTCCTCCATGTGTTTTGTCTCACCTGAAGGAGTTCGCTTATTTTGGCTTCAAAGGCATAAAACTTGAATTTGAAATTCTAGAATTTATAATGAAGAATGCAACAGTTTTGAGGACTGTCATTGTTGGGAGAGCCGACACATGTGAAAGGAATGACTTTGAAATGCTCAAACAGTTATCGTCATACCCCAGATGCTCTGCAAATTGTAGACTTGTTTATGATATTTTAGAGAACAGTATTGAGGAGGCCAAGAGAAATTGTTTGACAATTAGGAAGTTATCAAGTGCTGCAACATATTTTGTATGATATTGAAGTTTGGATAATAAACTGAGTGTGACAGGAAAAAATGACAAAAGCTTTTATAGTCATGAATCCTTCCTTCAATTTGTAGACGCCATTCTCAACTTAGTAATTGCTATGAAATCTGTCAAGATGTTTGTTGGTAAGTGTGAGTATTTTGATGTGTTCCATGTTAAGGTTGACATTTGGGTTAACACAGTGCTCAAGAGCAAACTTGAGTATGTGAATATATGGTTTCCACATGGTTTTGATTTTACAATTAGCCCTCTAACATTTTCAAATGCAGTTGCATTAGGATCTTAAAGCTGGCTAGGGTGGCTGTGAGTAATCTTTCTACTGTTAATTTGCCTTTGTTTTAGGCCCTGCACTTGATGAATGTTTGAATTTTCAAATAATGCTAAAAGTTTAGCCATACTTCTTTCAATGTGTTGGTCTTTTATAATTGCTACTACTGTATGTTACATTTCTAAGTTTAAAATTAGACGAGGGATGATAGAAGACCACTTCTACAAGTTAGTTCTATTTGAAATGATCACACTCTTATATCCATTTTATTTTACTTTGAATATTCTTCATTGTGCTAAACGCAAGATCCATGGAAGAAATTTGAAGTTAATTTCCCTATCTTCATCATTGTTGTGTTTTTCAGTTACTACGTAGTTTTTCAATTTGTTATAAGTATTTATCAAGGTAATTAAATCCGGACCGGTTAGTGAACCGGTCAGGGTACTGGGTCAAGGGTCAGTGGATGTGGATCAGACCGGAGTCAAATCGGTGAGAAATGGAATATTTTAGATTTATAGTATGAAATTCTAAAAGAATTTTTTTAAAAAAATTGAAAAATTAGACCCGGACCGGACCGGTTTAGAGGCCGGATCGCCGGTTTCTGGTCCAGTTCGGCCGGGCCGGTCCGGGTTAGATAACCCTGGTATTTATCAACCAACCGTCGGTGTTATAAATGCATTTTAATTACAATATTGATGATAACTTTAAATTTGTGTTTTGAAGTGGTAAATTGATAGTTGGGTTGGGGCCTTGGAGGTGGATAGACGGGATATATAGAATTACAATATTATAGAGAGAATTTCAACTAAATAAATCCTTCACTTCGACCTTGGGAAAATAAATCCTCCATATGCATAATATAATGTGAGTTATGGTGATAAAAAACGTTCATATAGTTTGAGAATATAACTTCGAACAAAAAAACAAGAAAATATAGGTAAAATAGTTTTTGTAATTAATATGCAGTTAGTTAATAATTTCTTTAAATAATACCTGTCATTTAAAATTTCAATAAATAAGAATAAAAATGTTTCAATAAATATGGCATTAACAAAATTAAGATAATAGAATCAAATAAAAACCCATTATGTATTTAGGAGGGAAGTATTCATATGACATAGGGATTAATTTTTTCCCAATCAATTTTGTGTTCATAGTGACCATCTTTATTCATTTGTGCCTCTGCCTTCCAACTGCCAGAAGCACATTTTGTGCTCCTTTACTTTAACACACCGTCAAAAGAACATTTTAATGACCACTGTTGCCACTGTTTATGGAGCACGATTGGATGGGTCTCTTCAACTCCTCAACGTTCTTAATCTTATTGTTCTGGGCAAAAAATCAATTATTTTGTTGCTCCAAAGAAAATACAACTAGCAATATTAAAATTTAGAGAAAGCTTGAAGTGTTTCAAAAAAAGAGGTACAAAAATATAATTTTAGAAAATGAATAAATACAAGTGACATAAACATTACATAATAAAAGGGTTAATACAATTTTTGATATTTTAGGTTTGCTTTTATTTTGGTTTTAATCACTTGAGGGGTAAAATAATTCAGATTCTTATTCAATTATAGAAACTAATATTTTAAATGGAATAAAATTTGAGGGATCAAAAATAAAATGAGATCAAACCTAAAGGATCAAATATTGTTTTTGTTCTAATAAAAGTGAAAAACAATTATGGACGGGGCAGTTTGAGGATATTCCAATAGTTTTTTATAGGGCTATCAAATATTGGGATCAAGAACATCCCAATATTTTAAAATTGTCTAAATTATAGAAAATCCCCATAAACTTTAAGTTAGTTGCATATAATCTCATAATATTTCAAAATTTAAATTTAACCTTCTAACTTTTTATCTTTTTATTATTAATCCATTGTCGTAAATTACTAGTTTCATGAAACTCATATGAACTCTGACTGATCACAAATAATTCTCCTGAATTTTGATTAGTTACAAATACCCTCTTAACAATTTAAAATTGAAATTTAACTCCCTCAAAAACTTGATTTATAATATTAAATCCCATGTCGTTGCTTTTATCATTTTAACATATTTATTAAATTTTTACTATCATTTGTCAATTAGAATAGTTTTTTTAGGGGTGTTCAAAGTATCCCGGTCCCGGTTGTCCCGGCCCGGTCCCGGATATTTTATCCCGGGAATTTCCCGTCCCGGCCGGGACCGGGACCGGGAAAACCCGGGACCGGGATGTAAAAACCCGGGACCGGGACCGGGACCGGGATCACACCTTGTGATCCCGGGAATTCCCGGTCCCGGTTTTTTTTTCTTTCTTTTTTTCTTTTTTCCTTAAAAAATGTTATTATTTTATCTTTGTATTTTTTACCCCATAAATTAAGTTATCATTTGATAAAATGTATATCACATATTTAGTTAGAGTTAAATTGTATATATCGTGATACAAATCCTAACTATATAATGTATAAAGATAATAACAAAAATGATGAATGTGATAATAATATGTTATTTTTCAATTCTAACTCAATTTATGTGATTTTTATGACCTTATTAGGTGTTAAATAATTACTTTAAACACTAGATTATAAAAAAATTTAACTAATATAATTATATTATTAAGACCGGGAATTCCCGATCCCGGTCCCGGGAATTCCCGGTCCCGGTTGTCCCGGGAATTTCCCGGGACCGGGACCGGGACCGGGAATGAGATCCCAGTCCCGGGAAATCCCGGGATGGGAACCGGGAATGGGTATTCCTGGTCCCGTCCCGGGATTTGAACACCCCTAAGTTTTTTTAAGGAAAAAACTGGAAGAATAATATTTTAAAAATATAAAAATAAACATTGAACCTCTTATTCAAGAAAAAAAATGCATGCTCAATTATCCCAAAAAAATATTTAAAACAAATGGTGACATTTGTATACTATCAATGCTCATTTATTCCAAGAAATTAAGTATATGTCATAAAAATGATGACATTTTTATTTTTTTAAAAAATATCATTCTTTTAGTTTTTGCCATTAAAAAACTATTTAAATTGATAAATGATAATAAAAATCTTAATAATTTTATTAAAATGATAAAAGTAACAGCATATAGTTTAATAATATAAATCAAGATTTTAAGGGAATTAAATTTAAATTTTAAAATTTTTAGAGCTATCAAAATTTAAAGAGTTATATATAACTGGTTAATATTTAGGATAGTTTTATAAAATAAGTAGTTTAAAAAGATAACATTTAATTAATGTCAAGAAAATGATAATAAAAAAATTTAAAAATATTAAATTTAAACTTTAAAATATCCTATATGCAATTAAGCTCAAGAAGAATTTGTATACTTTAACCTTTTAAATTTTAGAGGCATTAAAGTCGGAATACCGGATAGATTTCCTCCGGGTTAGCACAGATAGTATGGGACTCCCAATCAGAACGTTAAAAGCAAGACGACAGTTCATCACTGGGCTAGGAATGTCTCTCCATAACGACGCCGTTTTTCTAACTCCCCGCAATCCGAATCTTGGACCGCTTGCAGCGACGCCGTTTTACTGCAAAACACAGGTATGATGTTATACACAAAAAAAGCAAAAAACTCAACAAATTGTCCTCATCGGTTCATCGTTTATAAGTCTTCGTCACCGTCGCCCCCCGTGGTCGTCCTCGCTGTTGTCCACCGTCACCCAAATCCGCATCATTATGTGGAGAAGAGAGGTGAGGTTCCATTCTTTCACACCCACTGATTCCTTATTCTTTAAAATGCTCTAAATATTCCTTTTTCCTTCACAAATTAAGTTCAGACTCTCTTGGTGCAAAACATTTGCGTTTTTTACTCTCATTTTCTGCAAAATGGTCGAGAACAGTTTCAATTTAGCTTGTCAAAAAGGATTTTGAAGAAAAATTTTGAAACTCATCACCATGACGACCTTCCCGGTTTCTCTGACTAAGGTTAGGTCTTAAATTGTGTAAAAGGGGTAATATTCATCATGAGTAATCTGTTTGTCATTTTCAGTTCTTGTAATTTGTGGTCTGGTGCGCACTTTTGTTCTGGTCTGCTCTACGTTAATACTTTTCCATGTTTGTCAAATTTTGTATCGATTACATGATATTTGATCGCAGGCTGTGAAATAATCTTCCAAATGAAGACTTAAAACATTAGACCTCTGTTTTGCAGCAAAACGGCGTCACTGCAGAGGAATTCAAGAAGCTGATTGCTGAGGGATAGTGAATAAGTGGAGGGAAATGGAGAGGGTAGGAGACTAGGAAAACTTGAGGGCTCCATTTTCAAACTTCTGAATCGCATCTTCAGCCTGTCATTCACGATTCTTTGCTTCTCGCCTTTCTTTTCTTTTTCATCTGCTCGTCAGTTGTCTATGTCCACAAACAAAAGCCCCAGAACAGGAAGAAATGGGGGACAGGATCAGTGGTTTGGCAGACCCGTTGCTTCTTCATATTCTCTCTTTTCTCCAAACTAAAGATGCTGTTTGCACAAGCCTCTTGTCCAAGAGGTGGAGGCATCTCTGGCGCTCCCTTCCCAAGCTTCACTTTGATGATAGAAGCTTTCCTAGTCTTGAATTCTTCATTCAATTTGTAGATGCAGCCCTCCACTTAGTTCGTTTGAATTCTGTTCAAATGTTTGTTCTTAAGTGTAAGCGTTTCTCTGTGCCTCCGGTTAAGGTTTACGTCTGGGTCAATACATTGGCTAGTTACAAATTAACATATCTAGAGCTACATTTTCGAAGACAGCTTATTGGGTTGTCCTCTAGCTTTTTCATCTGCAATACTGTTAGTGTTTTGAAGTTGACTGGGTTTGGTGTGGCTAATCTTTCTACGGTCGATATGCCTTCACTGAAAGTCTTGCATTTGAAGGATGTTAAATTTTCAAATTCGGAATGTATGGCAACGCTCCTTTCTAATTGTGTTCATCTTGAAGAATTAGTGCTAAAAGGATTGTTAATATCTGGTGAGTTTTCGATGCAAGAGATTGCAAGGTTTGAACATTTATTGTTCGCAGATGTTCCAGCATTTGTATTCCTAATGGAGGCTTTTTCTAATGTTCAATTTCTGCGCTTACGTGAGGTATGGATGCCCTTGAGCAAGTTTATAGTGTTTCTTTTCCTTTTTCGAGTTCATTCCAGTTTGTTTTTAGCTTGTGTTGTTCATTACTTGTGCAGAGCAATATATGGTATAGTTGTGATGATATTCGAACATTTCACAATTTAATCCACCTTCAAATTGATAAATTTGCTTATATCGACTGGTCCATAGTGAGGTTGCTCCAAGGCTTCCCCAAGCTTCAAAGTCTTATAATTTCTAAGGTTCGGGAATAAAATGGTTTGGTGGTTTGATTTATATGCAGAGTACATTCTCTTGTTTTTTTTTTTTTGGTTTGTTTCTAAAACCATATATATGCATCTGTGTGGTCAGTATGGTGATTATGAACCGAGTGATAAAAATGGGATGGACTTCTCGACACCTGATGTTCCTCCTTGTGTTTCATCTCACCTGAAGGAGTTTGTTCTTTTTGGCTTTGAAGGCTTTGATCTTGAATTTGAAATTGTAGAATTTATAATGAAGAATGCAGCAGTTTTGAGGACAATGATTGTTGGGAGCAATAACACATATGAAAGTGAAGACGTTGAAATGCTCAAAAAGTTATCGTCATACCCCAGATGCTCTCCAAATTGTAGACTTTTTTATGATATTTTAGAGAAAAGTATTGAGGAGGCGAAGAGAAACTGTGTGACAGTTAGGAAGTTAATAATTGATCCAAGTTTTTTTATACCAAATTAGAAGTTTGGATAAGATACTGAGTGTGACATAGGAAAAAATGATAGAAGCTTTTGTAGTCATGAATCCTTACTTCCCTACACCGCCTCAACTTAGTAATTGCTATGAAATCTGTCAAAATGTTTGTTGGTAAGTGAGTATTTTGATGCGTCCCATGTCAAGGTTGACATTTGGGTTAACACAGTGCTGAAGAATAAACTTGAGTATCTGAATCTATGGTTTCCAATTGGTTTTGATTTTATAATTAGCCCTCTAGCATTTTCAAATGCAGTAGCATTAGAATCTTAAAGCTAGCTTGGGTGGCTGTGAGTAATCTTTTAATTTGCCTTTGCTTTTGGCCTTGCATATGATGAATGTTGAGTTTTCGAATAATGATGAAAGTTTAGCTGTGCTTCTTTATAAACGTGTTGGTCTTCGAGAATTGCAACTACTGTATATTTCATATCTAAGTTTAGATGAGGTATGATGAATGGTCTACTATGATTATTTTTTTTTTCCCTCTGATTGCTTCCATATAATATTATGCCCTTTTTACAATTTGACCCATCTGAAAATTCATTACTGATATCATAGTGGGTGGACTAGTATGGTCAGCTGTCTGCTATAAGTTTCCCAAAACTTGAAGCTCTCATAATTTATGAGGTTTGAAAATTATACATAATCTGTTTTATTATATTCTGCTATCTAGTTTTCTAAGTTATGGGCAAAAAAAAAAAAAAAAAAAAAAATCTAGTTTTTTAAGTTATTGCAAAACTCTTGTCAGTCTTGTGTGGCCAGGGTTGTAAATCTCAGAAGCAGATTCTCTCATCATCTCATTTTCTCATCATCCCTCATGAACCCATTTGAACCGTTGATTTGGAAGAGAAGCCATTTGAACCGTTGATTAAGAAGGGGAGAGAAAAGTAAAAGGAGTGATAACTTGATGACGTGACTCATCTTTTACCTTTTAGATTGATTGGACGGACATGATTTAGAGATTATGAGGGATGATGAGAAAATGGACAATGAGAGAAACCGAACCCATCATCTTCGCTCTGCTCGTCGGTCCAAATTGTAACATAGGGAAATCGAAATATTCAAACTTGCCAAATTGATTAGAGATTTTAATAAATCAAGAAATAAAGGCAATTACGAAATTTAAGAAATAACGAAATCATGTCCAAATATGATTGCTTAATGAATTAAATATAAATAAACATAATTAAAGAAATTAGAGTGGTGGTTCCAAACTGACTCGTTTTTCACTAAATGGGTATTGCAAGTTTTTAAGAGTAAAATTGATCGATGATCGATCGATCATACACTCTTATGAGTTGAGAAAAGAAAAAAAAAAAAGAACTTCTCGGTCACATGCTTCGGAAAGTTTCACATGATTATTAATCTCGTTTTCGGTTCTTTTAATTCCAGACTTCTTTTCCCGTAGTGTTCGCGCTCTTATATCCATTTTTAGAAGTATATGGAAGCACATATAAACTACAAAAAAATAAAACAGTAATTTAGCTACGTCATTTTGTTGTTAAATTGGTTTAGCAAAATAATTCTGCCATTAATTAATTAGTGGCAGTCTCTTGCATGACAACATCGTCAAATTTCGTTGCTAATTTACTATTATTTCCGATCCTAATTATAAGATAAAGTTGATTTTTTCTGGAAAGATTAAGAAAGCTAAATAAGTTACTTAATTATATCATATGTTATGTATCCTTAGATTATATATTAGTTTATTAGTCAAACTAATTAGTTTGAAAAAAAATATAAAAATAAAAATACTCTAAAATAATTTAATTAGCTTTCTTAATTTTTTAAAAAAAGGAGTTTGTTCTTTTTGGCTTTGAAGGCTTCGAACTTGAATTTGAAATTGTAGAATTTATAATGAAGAATGCAGCAGTTTTGAGGACAATGATTGTTGGGAGCAATAACACATATGAAAGTGAAGACGTTGAAATGCTCAAAAAGTTATCGTCATACCCCAGATGCTCTCCAAATTGTAGACTTTTTTATGATATTTTAGAGAAAAGTATTGAGGAGGCGAAGAGAAACTGTGTGACAGTTAGGAAGTTAATAATTGATCCAAGTTTTTTTATACCAAATTAGAAGTTTGGATGATATATTGAGTGTGGCATAGGAAAAAATGATAGAAGCTCTTGTAGTCATGAATCCTTACTTCCCTACACCGCCTCAACTTAGTAATTGCTATGAAATCTGTCAAAATGTTTGTTGGTAAGTGAGTATTTTGATGCGTCCCATGTTAAGGTTGACATTTGGGTTAACACAGTGCTGAAGAACAAACTTGAGTATCTGAATCTATGGTTTCCAATTGGTTTTGATTTTATAATTAGCCCTCTAGCATTTTCAAATGCAGTAGCATTAGAATCTTAAAGCTGGCTTGGGTGGCTGTGAGTAATCTTTTAATTTGCCTTTGCTTTAGGCCTTGCATATGATGAATGTTGAATTTTCGAATAATGATGAAAGTTTAGCTGTGCTTCTTTATAAACGTGTTGGTCTTCGAGAATTGCTACTACTGTATATTTCATATCTAATAGGAGATATACTCCCTCGGTCCCTCCATGTGGTTCTGGTCCTTATTATAAGGCACCAATTAATAAATATTTTTGATCCTTTTTATAAGGCCCTGTAAGTTTTTAAAGAGTATTTAATTTATTTTTTCATGTATATCCATATTTAATAAGGATAGTGGGAGAGATTAATAATTAATGAATATTTGAGTTTAATGTAGTTGGTAAGGGTAATATTAGAAATTACTTAAATTTTAGGGTAATTTTAATATTTTTAACTACCTTTATTGATTTGTGAGAATTAGTAGTTGGTGCCTTATAATAAGGTTAAGAGGGAGTAACTATTAGAGCCGCATTAGACGTGTTTTCTTTTCAAAGTCAAACAAAATGAAAAACGTTATTTTTTTTTTCTTTTTACAAAACCAAAGTTACCACCAGGACGTTTTTCCTAGAAGTTGCTAAAAAAAATTAAGTCATATATCCTTTACAATGCAGGTTCCTGGAAGTAGAAGACTGGACTTTTTGATCACGAAGTAATTTTCCAGGCAAAGCGGCGAGTTTTTCGTTCTTCCAAGACCCATTCTTACGTTTATTAGTCACTGTCTTTCCACTTTGTTGCTCATCTCACCTTATTCTTCCATCATTATTAATTCATCATCCGCAGTGTCTTTCCAAAATATCAGAAGATTAATTTGATCTATCCACCTCAAAGTTTATGAGGATGCCCATCAGATTGTCAAATAACCTCGTCTACGTATGGAGACTCATGGGATTAGGGTCAGGTATAATTGGATTCACATGTTTTGCTCTGGGGCCTTCTTTCCAAAAACTCTTTGAACGTTGGAATTTGTTGAAGATCATCGTGTTCTGCGTTTTGAGCTCCATGCTCTCTCTTTTCACGCCCTCTGCAAACCACTTCCGGCGGCGATTTCCCAGGGTTTTCTTGTTCAAAACACTGGTGAGCTTTTTAGTTCTGCTGTTCACATCTCTCTACTCATATTATGACGACCGACGTAATAAAGACGGCGAAACGGAGGGAAAAGGACACCGGAGTATATTGAGCCTGATATCGTTTGGGTCATGTCCAGTTTCTGCCTAGGATGTCTGGTATTGGGTGTCATGAAAAAGAACTTTCTGGAAGGTCTGGGTGAGGCACTTCTATACTTTGTGGTTATGAGTACCGCTCCCACTCAGATTCCCGATCGGAACGCCACCGCCGCAGTGCCGATGACGAGCTACACGACATCATCGTTGTTGGGGAGACGCCACAGATTCTGACTCCCCTTCCCCTTACCATTCATCCTTCTCCTTCTCTTTCCACTCTCAAACGCCGGAAATTGAATTTAGAATCGTCTTCTTTGCTCATCCCTGTGTCTGTGAAGCAAAGGCCCCTCAATCTCGACTTTACTAAACTCAGGGTCAGCAATACCAAAAGAAAAGAAAAAAATGATTGAACATTCTCTAAGATTTGAAGATTAATTAACAGAGGGGAAAAAGGTTTTATTTAGAAATTTTATTGGGCAAAAAAGACCTGGCATATTTTTATATATAGAACGTACTAAGGATTTTGTGTATTAGTACTAAAATTCAGGTTATTTTAATCCATAAAATTTTAGAAACTTTTTATCGATTTTCCTGTAAAATATTCAAAAATATTTTATTTTAATCTGATTGCTTCCATATAATATTATGCCCTTTTTACAATTTGACCCATCTGAAAATTCATTACTGATATCATATGGGGTGGACTAGTATGGTCAGCTGTCTGCTATAAGTTTCCCAAAACTTGAAGCTCTCATAATTTTTGAGGTTTGAAAATTATACATAATCTGTTTTGTTATATTCTGCTATCTAGATTTCCAAGTTGTCGGCAAAATAATAATAATAAAAAAAAAATCTAGTTTTCTAAGTTATTGCAAAACTCTTGTCAGTCTTGTGTGGCCAGGGTTGTAAATCTCAGCTTTATGTAGGCGTTTTAGAAAGAAAAGCAATACAAGAGAAGCTTACGAAATTGGAGTTTCTCACAAATCTCAGCTACTAGCTCTTTTAACACAGCCATCTAAATTCTAACATTTTACTTATCTGTTTAAAGGAATTCCTTCTCACTCGTTTTTTTTCTCTAATCGGCTTCTCACTCATATTAACAGCTACGTATTGATCTTAACAAGTAAGTCAATGTAATTATTTCATGCTTGAACAATCATACACCCACTAATTATAAAATAATCAAATGATAGTTAAACTACCATCTCACTGTGCATCAAACTAAACCTATATTTTGGACAAAACCAAATGAAGACAAAAGACATATATTGTGGACGGGAAGAGTAGTTAAGATTTTAATTTCTTTTAAACTTCCCCTTCTTTATTTACTTGAGAAATGAACCCTTGTAATGAAGGAAAATAAACTTTAACTGCTTCTAGGATATTCTAAGAAAAAAGAAATTAATTGTCCTTAAAAATCCGTAATATGCTTTATATATTTAAATATTAAACTTTCCAAAGTTTCCCTTAGATTAAAATATGAACCAAGCCAAAGCTTCATTTGTTTATGTTCAACATAATTTTAAAATTTTGTCAATATGAATTCTTATTATTTAAAATAGTTTACATCACACGATTTGATTGGAGAATTAAAGCTAAAGCATTTAAACAAACTGACTTAAATTTTTTTTTTTAAAATAAAGGCGATAATAATTAATTCCACAATATGAAGATTAAAAAAATAATGTTAACCATTAGAAATCAAATCCGTATCTAATCTTTATTACCCAAATAATCAGGATATCTAAAACATATGAACTAATTTCTCATATTTGAATTCGAATAATATTTATATAAATTTGAATTTAATCCATTATATTACAGTTATATGATATAGATTTAAATTTGTTTAAATTATGTTTTTTGCTAAGATAAATATGTTTAAAATCAAATCACATATTAACTCATTGATTGAGATAATAGAGAGATTTTGATAAATTAACCCATAAATAAATATTTTGCATCCCTAAAATATCTCTATCCATCCCTATCTATAGATTCTCGCTCCCTGGTGACTCTTTCCGTAGTTTTCTGGGGGAAAGGAACCTGTCATCTTCCTTTCCCATCTTCTTCCCTCATCTTCTCCTTTTCATAACCATTAGGTCAACATGATTAACATTTGGGCTAACACATTGGCTGTTGCTCCAACTCCAAGTTATGGAAATTAGAAGCTTTGGATAGTAAATTGAGTGTGACAGCAGTGTGATTAGATTTATGAAAAACAAGCTTTATCTAGTACGAGTATTGTCCTGTAGGTGTTAATATGTTGAGAGAATATTAAATATGTGGTGTTGATGTTAAACGTTCAATAGCATTAATTTAATTATCACTGTGAAAAACATATTCGAAAATATTTTTAGAAATGAAGGGAAAAAAATTGGGGGTAATTACTGACTTACCCATGTCCATTTGAGAGAAAAAGGAAGAGAAAAGGGAGGGTTTTGCGCTCTGCTTTCACGCGATCTCTCAGCCTCTCGCGTTCATTGCTGAGTCCTCACCTGTCCTCATCTTCGCTCTGCTCGTCGGTCCAAATTGTAACAGAGGGAAATCGAAATATTCAAACTTGCCAAATTGATTAGAGACTTTAATAAATCATGAAATAAAGGCAATTACGAAATTTAAGAAATAACGAAATCATGTCCAAATATGATTGCTTAATGAATTAAATATAAATAAACATAAATTAAAGAAATTAGAGTGGTGGTTCCAAACTGACTCGTTTTTCACTAAATGGGTATTGCAAGTTTTTAAGAGTAAAATTGATCGATGATCGATCGATCATACACTCTTATGAGTTGAGAAAAGAAAAAAAAAAAAAAGAACTTCTTGGTCACATGCTTCGGAAAGTTTCACATGATTATGAATCTCGTTTTCGGTTCTTTTAATTCCAGACTTCTTTTCCCGTAGTGTGCGCGCTCTTATATCCATTTTTAGAAGTATATGGAAGCACATATAAACTACAAAAAAAATAAAACAGTAAATTAGCTACGTCATTTTGTTGTTAAATTGGTTTAGCAAAATAATTCCGCCATTAATTAATTAGTGACAGTCTCTTGCATGACAACATCGTCAAATTTCGTTGCTAATTTACTATTACCTCCGATCCTAATTATAAGATAAAGTTGATTTTCTTTGGAAAGATTAAGAAAGCTAAATAAGTTACTTAATTATATTATATGTTATGTATCCTTAGATTATATATTAGTTTATTAGTCAAACTAATTAGTTTGGAAAAAAAATAAAAATAAAAATACTGTAAAATAATTTAATTAGCTTCCTTAATTTTTTCAAAAAAGTCAACTTTATCTTATAATTATGACCAGACGGAGTATTTTTTTTAGTACGCATATAATTTCCAAGATTCAATGTTGTATGCATACATGTGAATATCCCTTCAATTCCATTTTGTTTCTGAAATGGCGGCCTATGTATGAAGATGGCACATCCCACATCTTTCGTGTGCGAGCATTTGTTGACGTGATCAATATTCAATAGTCACAACCCATAATTGAACATGTGAATGTAAGGTGGATGGGTATATAGAATCGCTATTCTACAAAGTGAGAACTTCAACTAAAACCTTCACTTCTAATAAGAAGTTAATTTATTTTATTAAGGTAAAATAATACACATAAATTGGGCCTTGATATATCAGAAAGTAAACTCAAACATTTCCATGTGGCTCAATCCACACAAAGTGAAACGAAAAGCATACAGACACTAAACGAGAAAGTTATTGATGATGATTGACGACCGAATTAGGAAAATGTGTTTTTGAGTATTAAAACAAAATGAAAAGTGAAAAGAAAAAATCCTTTCATTGATGATTGATGTCCGAATGAATTAGGAAAATGTGATTGAGTCATTAAAGAAAAATTTTAAACAAAATAAAAATTAAAAACAAAAAATCTTTCATTCATGATGATTGTATTTCAAATTAGGAAATGTTATTTAAAAAAGAGGAAAAAAATAAAAAATTGCTAACATATACATTTTTTTGGCCAAACACTAACATATACATTAGGTTCTTTAAGTTTGCATGAAGTATCAATTTACTCCTTTCCTAAAATATCCCAACACATCTCTAGACATAGAGTCTCCCTTCTTTGGGTGGAACTCATCCCATAACCTGTTCTCTTCTTTTTCTATTTTGATCTCATTTCTATTCTGCTTTGATCGGCACAAACAATCATTTTTTTTTCCATTTAATATCATTTATTTTCGCCAATTTTTCTTTTCTCTTTGTTCTTCAGCCTTCATCCTTGTATTTCGTTGTCAATACCCTGAGCTAAAGGTCATGGAGAAATCAACGTCCAAAAAGCAAACGTGCAGAAGAAAAGAAGAAGACAGGATCAGTAGTCTGCATGCCAAACTCTCTGCTTGTTCATATTCTCTCTTTTCTTGCCTTTGAAGAGGCGCTTGCCACAGGCCTCTTGTCCAAGAGATGGAGATCACTTTGGCTTTCCCTTCCCACTCTTTATATTAACCGTCAAAACTTTTCTAGGCTTCCATTCTTCCATCGATTCATGGATGAAGTGTTCAAATTGGTTGATTTGAAATCTGTCACAAAGTTTGTTCTTATCTGTGATCATTTAAGAGATGGTGAGAATTTCATACCTCAAAAAATTAGCAAACGAATTAATGCTGTGATTAGAAGCAAAGTTGTTGAACATCTAGAGATACACCTCACGGAGCGGTATAAATATAAGTTGCCCTCTGGTGTTCTCATGGTTGCCAATAACAAAAGAGATTTGGAGTGGAGCTAAGTAACGAATAACATTAGGGTTTTGAAGTTGAGCCAAGTAACGGCGGGTTCTGTTCCTCATATTAATATGCCCTGGCTTGAAGAATTGTATCTGGAACATGTTGGTTTCCCAGATGTTAGAAGCTTGAAAATACTTCTTTTCAGACGTGCTTTTCTTAAAGACTTGGTAATAAAATCTTTGGATGGGAACTTTTACCTTCGTCCACTTGACATTGGAGGATTTAACTTTTTGGTCGCTGCAGAAGCTCTACAATTTCTAATTCCTTTGAAAGCTTTGTGCAATATTACCTTTCTACGCTTACGTTGGACACCGGTATGAATCACGCATAATAAGTAAATTTTTCTTTTTTCCCGAGATTTCATTATTCCCTAATTTTCCGTCTGTTTTAGTTTTACGACATGCAGGATATGAGACCATTTAGTGAAGATATATGCCAATGTTTCACAACTGATCACATCTGGAATGTGTAGCTGGTCAATGGACTAGGATCTTGAACTGTCCCCGAAACTTCCCCAAACTTGAAAAGCTTGTGGTTTCAGAGACTGATTGTTATGAGGTTTGAAATATATAAACTTATTTTTCTTAGCGCAAGCAATACGTAACTCAGTTAGGCTTGTGACTTATTTGTTTATGTTCAGGGTGATTCTGCGTTCCCTCCTGAACCGGTATTGGTTGCGCCTCCATTTGTTTCATTACATCTTAAGGAGTTAACTTTTCTCTACTCCGGAAGTCCTGAAAGTAAGTCTGAAATGGTAGAATTCATAACTGAGAATGTCAGGGTTTTGAGGACCCTTACTGTTACAATGAGAGAGAGTTCAAGCTCCAAAAATGAGCAGCAAAGCGCAGAGGCTCTGGGAACCACAGTCTGATGAAAGAACAACCACACATACTTTTATGATTTATTTTTATTGAGTTAAAGGGTAAGTACTAATGACTTGAGGTTACAAGCCGAACGGAACCTGTGACTTCCTACCTACGGAGGAGAGTATCCATTTATGTCAGTAGGCTACAACCTATTAGAACACTTATGATTTCTTGATGTGTGTGTGTATATATATATATGCGAGCTTGATTTACATATTCCGCAACTTTTTTATTGTGGGATCTACTTGCGTACTCTATGTTTCTAAATTTATAAGAAGGTATTATGGTGTTATTTTAAAGTATGCATATGCTGGTTGCTTAGGCAGGCACGTGACTAGGAGTCTTGTTTAAAGATATTCGTAGTGAAATAATGATGAAGTCTCTTTTTATAATTTGTATCTGGGTGGTATGATTATCAAAATATGTTGAGAGGATAATCAATGCTAAAAGTTAAATGGCATTAATTTGATTGTCAATGTGAAAAAAATGTCCGAAAACAAAGTCTTGAAACATGATGAAATCAAAATATTCAAACTTTCCTGTAAAGAAAAAAACACAAAGAGCAACAACAATATTCAACTCAATGTTAAAAAAGAACTCATTTGTTGTCTTGCCCCTTGTTAGGGTCTAATTCAACCTCTGTCATATTCTTAAAGTTTTAGATGATCATTGGAAAATGCTTCATAACTTGGTTTTAGATTCGATTTAATTTAGATTCTCTCCTAATATTTTTCTTCTTTTCTTCTCCTTATCCTATCTCACATTTGTATTAAAACTTGAAATATTAATGTTTAATATATTATAAAATTAATACAAAATTTAAAAATAAACTATTAAAATTTGATGCGGACTGAAGGTTTATTAAACTCGGACCGGCTGTTGAACTGGTTGAGACACTGGGTTAAGGGTCAGTGAGTCAAACCAGAGTCAGACTGGAACTAACCCGGTCCTTGACTGGTGAGAAAGTGAAAATTTCAAAGTTATTTATATAAAATTCTAAATAAAATTTTAAAAAATGAATTAATGTAATTTTTTTAATTTTAAAAAGGTTGAACTAGTCTAACATGCCAGACTGGTTGGACCACAGGTTGGCTGGTTTCTGGCCCAAACCAATCGGTTCGATTTGATTCTGATAATACAGGTACAGACTGCCTAAAATAGAAAAAAAATGATAGATTTATAAATGTGAATTTTGATTAATTTTTGTAATTTTAATTTATAACTTAAAATATGTTAGTAATTCACAAGGAATGAAAAACCGGACCAGTCAACAAACTGGTTATGACACAGGTTCAAGGGTTAATGAGTCAATCGGGGTTTAACCGGAGGTCGAACTGGACATATTAAAATATTATAATTTAATTGAAAATAACAAAATAATAATATTAACCATCAAGTCATCACTCATCACTAACATTAAAATAGTCAAAACACTTAATTAATTAAATTTATTAATTAATAATAAGCAAAGTTATAATACATTATTAGATATATTGATAAATCTCACACACACACATATTAATCTAATCATTTTGGTGATGAATTGTGCTTACTAGTTAAATTTAATTAAATTAAACTATATTTTATTTTATTAACTATTTTATATTTAATATTAGATTTTGTACCTTTATGTTTTGTCATCACATGTGTAGACATTTTGCCTACTATATAGCTGGTCTATTTCCTTTTCTTTCCATGCTGCTGCTAGTCGACATCATTTGGAGAGAGAATTAATTTAGCAATCGTATAGGTAAAGGGGACATCTTTTGTCCAGTTCATTTGCTTTTGACAAATGAGTAAATGGAAGAATAAATTAGATAAGCTCTGGTTCAGTCAGATGGGCGAAGGGGAACCTGAGCAACAAGCATCGCTTTGTCTGAAATTGGCTGTCAACAATAGATCAGAGGCCACCATTGTTCATCGTCCCCAAGAATTGAAGTCAGAATAGAGGGAGTTGTGGACGTCGTTTCTTATCATCTATGACTCACTTTCGTCATTCAGTTGCTCGTTGTTCAAGCAGCTGGCCTCATCGGTCATCGATTGTCGGGGAGGTAGGGAGTTCAACTTTGACATGCGTCTCAGCCTCAGGCTCTCTTCGTCTCTGTTTCTCATTTTCTCCTGTCTTTCACTCTTCCTAGATTGACCGATTGAGATGCGGTTTTTTTAGTCATTTTGTTGAAACTAAATTGACTTGGGCAAATCGCCTGACTCAGAGTTTTTCCTGAGTCAGATACAAACCGGGTGAGTCGACTCGGTTCTGACCGAGTCGACCTCCCCCTCCTTTGAGCAAGCAAACTGGACCGGACTTGGGACCAGTTCACTGGTTTTCCGGTTAGACCGGCCGGTCCAGTTCGGTTTTTTATTTTATGGTAATTCATTCAACTTCCAATTGGTTTGTTGCCTTGTCTGTATCTAATCTTGACGTGTGGTAGATGATTCTCCCGAGAACATGGTTCACATATATATTTATATATAGACATACACACACAAACATTGTTCTGGAGTAAGTTGCTTTTGAGGACGATTACTACGGATCAAACCTCCTATGCTAACAACAACACGAACCCTATCACCCTAACGGTTCAACGATCACCATCATTAGTACAAGCAATCAACAAAATGAATTTTGTGTATACGTATTTTGAACAGGCATGAACATATTTTGAGTAAATTAGGAAATAAGGGAACATAAGAATTAATACAATCATAAATTATCTACTGTGTTTGATTAGAGAGATTATTTCTAGATCGCCTTTTAAGGAAATTAGGAAATAAGGAAATCAAGAAATTTAAGAAATAATCAAATCATTTCTAAATATGATTGCATAATCAATTAAACATGAACAAACAAATCATAAAATATTATGAAATAATAATTGATATTGTGTATTTATCGATTAGTAGATATGAACCGATATTTTTGATGAAATTAGGAAATAAGGAAACGTAAGAATTAACGTAAGCATTGTTAGAACCAGTAGACACCTAAGAGGGGAGTAAATTGGGTGTAAGATTAAAACTTAAGAACTTTGAAAATATTTCCGCATCTTAGTGAAAGCTGTAAATATTAAAGTAATGAATCATAAATCAACAGTTTAGATATTTAAATAATATATGTTGGAAATATAAGAGCTTAAGAAAGAGAATATACAAACTGTGATTTATCCTAGTTTGGTCCAATCCACGATAACTTACGTCCAGTCCTGAGGCTCTTCCTAAATTCACTATCCTCTTGTTTAATCCGGGCACAAGAGAAGCCTTTACATCCCACAAGTTTAACCAGGCACTTGTGAATTCTTTTACAAATCTCTCACTGAGTTACTCCCCTTTACACACTGTAAGGATACAACCGAGTTATTCTCCCTTACACACCATAAGGATACAACCTTGATGATGAAGGATTACAATCAATCTTCTCTCTCAGAAGTGGATAAGATGAACACTGAAGTATAATACAAATAATATCTCTCTAAAATAGATTAGGTAAATACTGAAAAATAAAGAGTATGTTCGATGAGCATTGACATCAGGATGTTGACATTTAGTTGATGTATGCACTGGGTCTCTCTCCTTTCTATTTTGGATGATCTTCTATTTATAGTTGATAAGGATTGATGACCGTTGGAGCTTTTCTTCTTCCCGTTGTGATATTTAAAATAATACCGTTGAGTCCTATTACTTCATTTGACCACTCTTCGTATTTGAAAAACTAGTTGTTATGTTCAGTGGACGCTCCGCTTCCATAAAGTCACATTTTCCCTCTTCACATAATCTCTTTATTGTATTCTTGTAGAAATACATCAAACACTAATACAATGAAATGTTAGAGTGATTAGAAGCAAGAAGAGTGAGTTACACAATCCTTCCTATGATTTTCTGAAGTTACAAAATGTTATTTGTGGCATCACTCCAGTGGTCACTCGAGTGATCTTGGGTCATCACTCGAGTGATCCCCTTTAAAATTTGGTAGAGAGCTTTGGAGTCATTTTCCAACTTCATCACTCGAGTGGTCACCCGAGTGATCTTGGGTCATCACTCAAGTGATGACCTGAGTAATCTATTCATTTTGATTACACACATGGTAAATGACATATCATCGGAAAGCTCTTGTCGTCTACATTCCAATGCAACAAGAATCAGCTCCAAACTTATTATATTTTGAAAGTTATGATCCAAGTAGTGACTATTACACTAGATAGTCTCTGAATTCATAAGTGTCAACTTCCAGAAGGCATCACACTTAGCATATAACTCCAAATATGACTAATTACCTATCCATGGAAAGCTCTTTAAGTCTAGTTTTATATGGCACCAGTTTCATCTCAATCCAATGTGTAGTTTGAGAGTTATGTCCAAAATACATAATCTGTTTTGGAATATGATGGTGATTTATGTGTCATCTTCCAAGTTCCACATCTCTTTCATTTGAGCTCCTTTGAATGTGATCTTGGTGTGTATTTTACGTATTGGGAGTCTAGTTTTATATAAAACTATTTTCAGCTTAATCCAATGTGTGGTTAAAGAGATATAGCCAAAATACCAAACCTCTGTCATATTGCATAAAAATAGGGCAGAACAGAATGCTCATCACTCGAGTGATTATGTCTATCACTTGGTGTGTATTTTACGTATTGGGAGTCTAGTTTTATATGAAACTAGTTTTAGTTTAATTCAATGTGTGGTTAAAGAGATATAGCCAAAATACCAAACCTCTGTCATATTGCATAAAAATAGGGCAGAACAGAATGCTCATCACTCGAGTGATTATGTCCATCACTTGAGTGATCCCTTTAAGTATTGGCTCTCTGCCAAGTTTTGGAAGACATCACTCGAGTGTCACTCGAGTGATGTCTTCCAAAACTTGGCAGAGAGCCAATAGTTAAGGGAAGATCTTTGGAAGTTCCATAACTTCCATATAAGTTATCTTAGCTTCGAATTGACCCATTCCAACCTCCATATGACCATAGAAACCTCCAGTATCACTTATAGGAGCTTGAATCTTGATATTCTCATTAGATTTTAGAAGTTCTTCTTTCTTCAATATCTTTCTTCTCTATCTTCAATATTCCTTTTCCTTTGCTTGACTAATCTATAAGATATTTCACATTAAACATAGTAGTTAGTCAATGTAGCATATAAATACATTATACAAACTTTGTACAAACTTTTTGCTCTTAATATTTGGCATCTATATTTGACATCATCAAAACTAATTATATTTAACAATCATAAATTTTGTAATATGATTGACAATATTTCTGCAGCATGGATCACATTTTGAGGAAATTAATTTAGGAAATGTAGGCAATTATAAAATTTAAGAAATAATCAAATCATTGCCAATTATGTTTGCTTAATCAATCCAACAATTTTGAGGAAATTAGGAAACTTAAGAATTAACATAATCATAAATTTAGTAATATGATTTATCATAGACATTATTGCTGTAGCATGGATTACAGTTTGAGGAAAAATTTGTCATGTCTTGAAAACCAGAGGGGTGACTGGCATGAAATGTGAGGGAAACTCACATTTCCTAAGCCTTAAGACATAAAAGAACTGTTAGATCTAATAATCATAATCTAGAATATACATTTACTACCTCCAATTCACATATACATATTCTACAATATTCAAAATATAGTAAACCCATTGTAGAAATTCCAATAGAGTTTCCTTTGTAAGTCAAACTTCTTGAATATTCTACAACAATTTGAAATATCAAAATGGCATTTGGGGCTCTGCTCCACCACTATATATATGTATATATACATATGTTCCAAACAAAAGAAAGACAAGGATCATGCTTATAGACTATGTGGAGCATCTAGCTTTTAATAGAAATACAAAAGTTTGAGTTTATGATTACATCAAAGAGCAGCTACAAAATAAGGCAGCAGACTTCAAATCATCAAAGAGGCTCTTCACTACTCAACTGGAAGTACAGGGTTAGCTACACTATCTGAGGCTAAATGAAAATTTTCTTGTGAATAACATCCCACATAAAATAGTTTAATAAGAAAATAGAAAAGTAAATAAGAATACTTTAAACAGATTAAACTTTGAATACCAATGTGTACTCGTTAACATACAATGAAACTATGTATAAGTAATCGTTAATCAATTAAGTTCAAGTACATAAATATCAATTTGACAAATAGAATTCGCTTAAAATGAAAATTTTGAATTCTTGTATTTTTTTTAGAACTTCAGCAGAACGGAATAACAAGTATGGACACAGTTCACGGGGTTAACTAACCAAGCGCGACTCAAGGCTGTAATATCCTGAATTTTGGGATTGGAGGCTTGGGAATAAGCTTGAACTAAGTGGACTGCTAAGCCCTAGTTTAGTAGGTGTCCCAAATTTATTCCCTAATATTTCTTATATCTTTTGGGTATTAAAGAAAAAAAATGGGGAATTTTGAAGAAAGTGATTATGCTTCCAGTGAAATTTCCTGCGAGGCAGTGAGCTTTTCATGAGGTTTTGGAAGACCAAATGAAGAGAAAAAATTACAAAATTTTACAGAGTGAAAAAAGAATCCTAAGCTTTAATTTGATAGGTAATATGAATCAATTAGAGTTATATACAAAAAGTTATGAATTTTTGAAGTTTGCCTAGCGAAATTGACTATTTTCTGAAACTACATGCAAAGATTGAAAATTTGGGAATTTTGTGCTTCCAGCTAGTAAAAGGCTATATTTTTCCTTGAAACTAGACTCAATAAGGGTTCTATAGTCTTTGGAATTGATCCAAAATGATGTTTACAAATTTAGTTATGATTTTTCAAAATTAGGGCAGAAAGTTTGCCAAGAAGGCCAACTATTCTGAAAATTGGAAAATAAAATGCGTTGGCAATTGTGTAAATTGTGGAATAAGGAAATAAGAGGGGAAAATAATTATTTGGCTCATAAACATGCCAAGTGGCATCATCTTAAGCCATGAGATTTAAATAAGAATTTATTAAGTTGAGCACATGTTCAATTAAGCATAAAATAATATATATGGGTATACGTGGTTAAGATAATTGGATGAAGCCCAAATTGATTTGGGAAGGGACCTAAGATGTTTTTATAGGCTAAAGGAAGGGAAGGAAATTTAGTTCAAGTTGAATGGAAGCTTATGACACAATTGGATGAAGATAAACTCAAGTGCAAATGCTTATGTCATAAATGAAATAAGCTACCACTTATTTAATAAGGGAACATGAATATATTTTATTAAGCTTACCTTCATCTTTTCCCTTCTAGTTTCATGTCATTCTCCACTAAGAAGATAGAGAGAAGTTGTCTTAGAAAAGACTTAAGAAACTTGGAGTCCTAGAGAGAAGGAGGAGACCTCAAGAGGAAGAAAACCAATGTAAGCCTTGTTGTTCTAAGTGATTTAGCTCCCAAACTTGTGTAGTTCCTTCTCTAAGCTCTTATTCTTCATGGAACTCATGTGTAGCCAAGCTAATCTTCAAGGGAGGAGAGAGAGAAAGTGATGTTTTAGGGAGAGAAAGAGTAGGAATCAAAAGTAAATCATAAAACCTTGCCTAATATGTTCATTTATGTTAGTTGTTGGAGGTTTGGTTGGTTATTGGCTTGGTTTTCATGACTTCGTGATTTTAGGGAGCTCAAATCCTAAGGGGAAGCACTGCCCAAATTTGGATTAATCATGTAGGAAGTGTAATTAAGTGGTTAAACAAGTGATTAAAGGTGATAAGAAGGGGTTTTATAGATTGAAATCATAAAACTCCATTTTCTCCAATTTCTATAGAATTTCATCCAGATTTATTTTGGGATGTTTTTAGATAGGATTTTGGTATTTTTGATGATTCCATTATGTTTATAATGGAAAATTGTGTAGGGTTCATGTCGGGTGCGAAGTGAGAAAAGCCATAGAAAGTTAAATGACAAAAATATCCTCAAAACCCTCACATAGGGGTTGCTAGGGGTAAAGTCATAATTTGGGCTGGAATTGGAGAAAACAATGGTAAAAAATGGATCATTGAGCGAAAATATGTCAGAATAGCCCTAGTCAAAATTTAGAAAAAAGTATGGTCGGATCAGGTACGGCGGGGCCGGAACCTTAGGGCATTTTGGTAAATTTGCATAGTAATCTCGTATAACTATTAAAAGCATATTAGAAGTGCTTAAAATTGTACATTTGGCATTTTAGGACTGATTTGAGAATCCAAGTAGTTGGCATGCATATCGAGGAGCCTCTTTAAGGATTAGCGAAGGGAGGTAAAGGTAGGTAACTTACCTCTCTTACATGTATTTGATATTTGTATTGGTGTATTGATGCATGTTATTGCTTTGCTTGATTATGTGAAACATATATGAATGATTAAAGCTCTGTTTTTGTTTATGCTGTGGCCATAGTTTTGTTGCATGAAACATTGAGCACACAGATATGTCATTGTGTGAGCATGAGTATATGTAATTCAAGCATGTCATGCATTAAACACTTATCTTGTATGTATATTGGTACTATTTTCCTACTGAGATTCTCTCGAATTTCACCCTGCCTTACCAACAATGAAGAAAACCGTACGAGGAGGATTGTAGTGGTGGAACGAAGACGAGAAGATGCCACTTTTTCATTGGAACTGGTTTAAACATCTTAGTAGCCCTGTGTGGCTACATAATTTGTAATTGTCATGTACGAATCCCTATGGGGAATTTTCTGTAGTCATGCACATATTATTAATATATTTATTCTATTCCTGTATTGTCTACTAAACCACATATTATTTTTCACAAATACTCTGAAATAGCTGAAAATAAGATAAGGGTGTGACAAAGGCTACGAACACATACAAGTGTGGACATACCGTCCATGAGGGTAAGTAACCAAGTATGACTTGAAGCCATGAAAACAAGCATAGGTAAACATCCATGAATAACAAGCGTGAGAACGAATCCCATGAATATTAAGCGTGAGCACTGTGCCTATGAGTGTCAAGCTAGCTCAAGGTTAACTATGGCGCGCCAAGGGCTAATGGAATTGCCATTAGCAACCAGCATTCTATATTTAGTTTGATAAGTAAAATATTTGCATATTAATTTTCCCTTATATGATAATTTTGTGGATGATATTTGAGCTCAATTTAATAAATTTGGATGTAATTAATAAATAAATAATGATTTTGGCATAAAATAGAATTTCTTGAAAAATACTAAATTAGACTCTCTTTTAGTTTTTAGCCAATATCTAGAGCTCTAGATGTCAGATTAGGATGTTCTTTATATGGATAAAAAGCTAAGAAATAGCTCTACAACCTTTATATTGAGATCAAAATCTAGTTCTATTTCCAAGGGTTTCGAATTATGCTTGGAAGTTGAAAGCGGAAATCATCTACCATTACACAAACTATTTCATCTACCACTTCATCTTCCTTTTCACCTACTACTTCATCTACCACATTTCATCTACCACTTCATCTTCCTTTTCACCTACTACTTCATCTACTACATTCTATCTACTACTTCATCCACCACTTCATCTACCCTACTCCATTCTTCTCTATATATAGCCACCCTCTCCTCCATATTTTATATACCAATTCATATCTATTACTCTCCTCTCTTCTTCACTTACAACCATTTCATATCCATTACTTTCCTCTTTTCTCCGCATAAACTATCTTAGAGTTAATTTTATGAAGTTTGCAATTTATTTTATTTTTGTTTTTAATTTCATCATGAGCTAAATTTGCCTTTTCCTAGGGTGATGATGTAGCTTACTAATGACAGATTGAATCTTGACTTATTAAATCTAGTTTGAATTTCTCTTTCATGATTGAGTTTTAATTATTATTCTTAATGCTTTTGATTGACTGGCAATCTTTTAAATGATTTTAATATGCATGTTGAGATCGAAAGGAGGTGTATGTGTATAGATCATATAATTAAAACCATGACTTACATATGAAATAGGAATATATTCATATGAGTTGTGTGGTCTTACTGAGTTCCATGAATCTTAATGCATAATTAATTTCTTAAATTCATATAGGAATATATTGGATTAGCAACTAATTATAGAATTTCTTGACCTTGGAAGATGCTAGTAATTAAATTAGGGAAACTTGACTATCAATCATGTGAAATAAATTGGGCTAGAAATGATAAGTAATTCAATCCAAAATTTGTTAAGTAAAATCTGACCCCTAGGGCTTTTTCTTATAGTTGTTTCATATCATTTGCATTCATATTTACTCAATTGTTATTTCGTACTCTCAATCACCAACTAATTGATAGACTAAATAGAATTAAAATTACTCATTTTGATATTTAGTGATCAATCTTCGAGGAAATGATACTCTACTTACTTCTATATTACTTGTTTACGACAGTGTACGCTTGCACTTTCTAATAGACTATTTATACTCGTAACAAGTTTTTGGGGCCGTTGCCGAGGATTGTAGTCATTAATATCAATACCAAGTAATTTTAATACTAATTTGGTCTTTATATTATATTTCTTTTTCTTTTTGGTGTTTTGTATTTTTTTTTTCAGGCCTTTTCTAGTGTATGACCAGATTGAAGGAGACTAAACTACAGCCTCTTGATTCTGAGATCGAAAAAACTTGCCGAAGAAATCAAAAAGTTTAAAAGCAGTCTACTTCAATCCTAATCAATCCGATGGCAAATCTGGGAGGAGAAATAACAGATACCAAAACACTCCATGACTATACAACACCAACAGTCATGGGACAAATTCTGGAATCAAAAGACCACCAGTAGCAGCTAACAACTTTGAAATCAAGCCTGCAATTATCCAAATGATGCAAGCAAATTAGTTTGGTGGTTTACCAATAGAAGATCCTAATTCACATATAGCCAACTTCCTAGAAATCTGTGACACATTCAAGTATAATGGTGTTACTGATGATGCCATTAGACTTAGACTTTTCCCTTTCTCACTCAGGGATAAGGCTAAGAGCTGGTTACAATCACTACTAGCGGGAAGCATAACTACATGGGATCTCATGGTTCAAAATTTTTTGAAGAAATACTTTCCTTCAGCAAAAACTGTTAAATTGAGAAATGAAATTGCCTCATTTACCCAGTATGAACAAGAAAGCCTCTATAAAGCCTGGGAAAGATACAAGGAGTTGCTAAGGAGATGTCCTCATCATGGGTTATCAAATTGGTGGCAACAACAAACTTTCTATAGTGGGATGACGCACATCTCCAGAATTCTTGTAGATGCTACATCTGGAGGATCTTTAATGGGAAAAAATATAGATGATGCTTACAATTTACTTGAGGAGATGGCAGCCAATGCATATCAATGGCCTTCTGAATGTAGCAATTCAAAGAAAGCACTTGGAGTGCACGAGCTGGATGTCCTTACAACTTTGTCTTCTCAAGTTGTATCTATATCCAAGCAAGTAGGATCATTGACAACCTAAGCAAATGTAATTAGCACTCTTACTGAAGCTTGTGATCAATGTGGAGGACCTCATGTGAGCATGTAATGTCAAGAAGGACACTCATTCATGCCGGAGAAAGCTCATTTCATTGGAAATCAAAGGAATGTCCTATTCTCAAACACCTACAATCCAGGTTGGCAAAATCATCCAAACTTTAGTTGGAGGAATAATCAAAATGCATTCAAGCTGCAAGGGAACTACCAGCAACAAGTTCTTCAACAACCAAATCCACCACAACAGAAAGTAAATGTGGAAGATGCACTAGCTCAATTCATAGCTAGGATTGATGCAACACTCAAAAGGCAAGACGCCTCAATAAAGAACTTGGAGATTTAGATGGGCCAAATTGCAAATATGATGAATTCCAGGCAACCAGGAACTCTACCAAGTGACACTGAAAGAAACCCAAGAGAACATGTGAAGGCCGTTGCACTAAGAAGTGGTAAAGAATTGAAAGATCCTGTAATTAAGAAGACGGATGATGGAGAAAAGAAAGAAAGTGGAGAAGAACAGAAGGAGGATGATGTAATACCAGGAAGAATCAACTTTCTAGATAATCCTCCTCCCTATGTACCACCAGTTCTATACCCTCAGAGACTCGCGAAAGCAAAGTTACTGAGGAGTGCAGTGCTATTCTCCAAAAGAAATTACCACCAAAGCTGAAAGATCCAAGAAGCTTTTGCATATCTTGCACCATAAGTCAATGTCACTTTGAAAGAGCACTTTGTGACCTTGGAGCAAGTGTAAACCTTATGACTTTATCTATCTACAACAAACTCGGTCTTGGAGAGGTAAAGCCAACCACAATTTCATTACTTTTGGCTGACATATCAATAAAACATCCAAGGGGTATCTTAGAAGATGTTCTGGTGAAGGTGGAAAAACTCATATTCCTAGCTGATTTCATAATACTTGACATGGAAGAAGACCAAGAAATTCCTATCTTTCTTGGGAGGCCATTTCTTACAACTGGGAAAACGTTGATAAATGTGCAACATGGGAAGTTAACTTTACTAGTTCAAGATAATCAAGTATCTTTCAATATTTCTAAGGCCTTGTCCTTTCCAGATGAAGGTGACACCTGTTATAGAGTTGATACATTGACCAAATGCATAAAAGACATAGTGAATGAAATATGCATGGATAAACCATTAGCAATGGGAATTAGATGTATCTAAATCTACTAATCCAGAAGTTTTAGAGCAAATTAGGTACCTTAAAGCAAATTCCCCAATTTTTATCAAGAAACTATTTGAAGATTTGGAGGAAAGGCTGAATAAGCTGATGCCATCAACAGAGAAACCACTAGTACTGGAGTTGAAAGTACTGCCATCCTGCTTGAAGTATGCTTATATGGGAGGAAATTCAACACTACCAGTAATCATCTCAGCAACTCTTACTCCTGATGAAAAAGAAAAGTTTTTAAGAATTGTAAGGGAGTATAAAACAACATTTGGATAGTCAATAGTTGATATAAGAGGGATTTGTCCTTCAATTTGTATGCATAAGATCTTAATGGAGGACAACTACAAGCCATCAGTCTAGTACCAGAGAAGACTCAATCCAAATATGAAGGAAGTGGTGAGAAAGGAGGTAATAAAGTGGTTGGATGTTGGCATAATCTACCCAATTTCAGACAATCAATGGGTAAGTCATGTTCTAGTTGTGCGAAAGAAAGGTGGAATGACAGTAGTGCCTAATGAGAAAAATGAACTGATTTCATAATGAACGGTGACTGGATGGAGAGTATGCATTGATTATAGAAAGCTCAATAAAGCCACCAGAAAAGATCACTTCCTTCTGCCATTTATAGACTAGATGCTTGACATACTAGCGGGGAAAGCTTATTATTGTTTCTTGGATAGGTACACAGGATATAATCAAATTACAATTGCACCGGAGGATCAAGAGAAAACAGCTTTTACATGTTTGTACGGTACCTTTGCCTTCAGAAAGATGCCATTTGGTTTATGTAATGCACCGGCAACATTTCACAGGAGTATGATGGTGATCTTCTCAGACATGGTGGAAAGGTTCATTAAGGTATTCATGATTGATTTTTTAGTTTTTGGAGAATCATTTGATCATTGTCTTTCAAATTTGGAAAAAGTCTTGCAACATTCACTACTACAAAAAGGTTGAAAGGTGGCGCACATATTGTGGCCCTTCCTTAATAAAGCGCCACAGCTGCTCATTTATTATTTTTGTTATATTTTTTGTTTTTTTTTACCAGCTGTGGCGCCTGAAAGGGTAGGCGCCACAGCTGGTATGGTTAAGTGTGGCGCCTGACCAGGAAGGCGCCACACTTAACTTGCTAGTACCAGCTGTGGCGCCTGACACGCCAGGCGCCACACTAGGTTCTGGGTCAGGGGTGGCGCCTGACCAGGCAGGCGCCACCCCTGACCCTTTTTTTTTAAAAAAAAAAAATTGGTTAAGGGTGGCGCCTAGTCAGGCGCCACCCCTAACCCTTTTAAAAAAAAAAAAAAATTTTTTTTAGTCAGGGGTGGCGCCTGCGTGGTCAGGCACCACCCCTGATCCTTTTTAAAAAAAAAAAAAAAAATTTTTACTCAGGGGTGGCGCCTGCCTGGTCAGGCGCCACCCCTGACCCTTTTTTTTAAAAAAAAAAATTTTTTTTTTATCAGGGGTGGCGCCTGCCTGGTCAGGCGCCACCCCTGACCCTTTTTTAAAAAAAAAAAAAAAATTTTTTTATCAGGGGTGGCGCCTGCCTGGTCAGACGCCACCCCTGATCCTTTTTAAAAAAAAAAAAAAATTCTGATTTTCTATCCCTTCCCCACCAATCAGAACTCACCCCGCCCCACCCCCTTATCCTATATTGTTTCCCGCCTACCTCCCCCCAATCTCTTTCATTTCCCGCGTGCACTCCCCCCTTCTCTTTCTTTACCTTTTTCACTATCTTTAATCATTCCCTCTCTCATTTTTCATCTCAGTATCTGTGCGTGCTCTCCCCCTCCTTCCATTTTCTTATCTTCACTTCTTAAAACGACACTCACACGAGCACACGTCTTTGTTTTATCCCAACTGCCAACCCCACTTCTGTCCCTATTATTCCCTTTTCTTTGTATTGTCTACAAGTTTTTGGTCCCCACTCCATTTGGTAGCTCAAATTTCACCCTTTCCTCACTGAAGATTGCGTCACCAACGGCTATTACGTGGTCCCCCACTCCACTGCATTGATCAACCTGTAAGTTAAAGATGCGTTTTGTTTTTATTAATTTTTTTTTCAAGTTGTTCTGCTGTTTTTGTTTTATGTCATGCTTGCTATGGTTTTTTTTTTCCCTGTTATGACACGCATGTTTGTATATTTATATATCATATATAGTCATCTTCTTCATGGATGGTGTTATTATACTAGTACATAAACCAATTTAGAAATAGACATGTACATATAGTATGTAATTTCATCCGATCAACACAGGAAAAAAATATAGAATGTAACTAAAATTATTGATGAGAAGACAAAAAATCAAAAATGGCCATGCGCTCTCTCTCTCTCTGTCGGCAGATTTGTTTTGCTGTGGGACCATCTCTAGTTTTGTTTCTTTGCTCTTTACATGTACAACACCTATATATATGTATATATAATATACAAATGTGTTTGTTCATTTCGGCAGATTTGTTTGTAGGCGTGTTTGTAGAACGGAAAAAAAAAAAAAGATCTACCAGCCAGGCGCCACAGGAGGTATAGGCCTTCTGTGGCGCCTGGCCGGCCAGGCGCCACAGAAGGCCCACCTATCTGTGAAAAAAAAAAATTAAAAATCTGTGGCGCTTCCAAGCACCACAGCTTTTTTTAGTAGCGTTAAGATAGGTGGCATTTTGCAAGCGCCACAGCTAATGCAATTATAAGCGCCACAGATTTGGTTTTTTGTAGTAGTGATTGTGTAGAGACAAATTTGGTTCTAAATGGGGAGAAATGCCATCTCATGGTGAAAGAAGGAATTGTGCTGGGTTAGAAGATATCTGATCGAGGCATTGAAGTGAACCGAGCTAAGATTGAAACAATTGAAAAGCTACCACCTCCTTCCTCAATCAAGGGTATTCAGAGTTTTTTTTGGACAAGCTAGCTTTTATAGAAGATTTATTAAGGACTTTTCAAAAATCACAAAACCACTATGCATACTGTTAGAGAAAAACACTCCCTTTATGTTTAATGAGGAGTGCTTATCAGCCTTCCAAACTTTGAAAAACTCCTTGACTTCAGCACCAGTCATCATAGCTCCAGATTAAAACAAAACCAGTTATCATAGCTTCAGATTGGAACCTTCCATTCGAAATGATGTGCGATGTAAGTGATTATGTAGTTGGAGCTATTTTAGGCCAAAGAAAAGACAGGGTCTTTCATGCCATCTACTATGCTAGTAGGACACTCTCAGATGCACAGTTGAATTATGCAACAACAGAAAAGGAGCTATTAGTAGTTGTGTTTGTATTCGACAAATTTAGAGCCTACTTGCTCAGGTCAAAGGTCATTGTTTGGACGAACCACTCAGTAATAAAATACTTGATTGAGAAGAAAGACACTAAGCCTAGATTGATCAGATGGGTGCTTTTGCTACAAGAATTTGACTATGAGATCAAAGACAAAAAGGGGATCGAGAATCTTATTGTAGATCATCTTTCTCATTTGGTCTTATAATTCTAACATTGTTAATGTAGCTAATAGAAAATGCTAGCGCAACAAACTCAAGTGATAATTGTGTAAACTTAAATGAAGATGGTGTAATTAACTGCTATTAATCTTAAATTTAAAATATGTGTAAATTAAAAAATATCTAGACACCTAATGAAGCAGTCAAAATCAAAACCTTGATTGTACTAAAACATTTTAGTTTAATAATCTAAGTATATTAGTTTAACAATTTAAATATCAAAACCTCAATATCATTTGCAATGATTTGTTATTTTTATTTTAGTTTAATAATCTAAATATATTATTAAAAAAATTAAAACTTAAATATGCTTTGTCAGTTGTACAATCATCACTTGAGTTTACTATGTCAACATTTTCTGTTAACAACATTAACGATGATAGAAATATAAGACCAAAAATATACTTTATAAAGTTAAGGGATTAAAATTATACCTCATGTAAAACTTAAAGGACTAAAAATATACTTTAGCCTTTCATGACATGAAGATGAAAAGAATGAAATATTAACCAGTAGATTTTGGATAGGAGGAATTAGAGTGAAGGATCTGGAGAAAAAAGTATTTATCATAAAGGCTCTTAAAATTATAACTATTTAGATCCAATATTATAATACAAATTTGAAAAGACTAAATTTTCCTGGCCTAACGTTTTCTCTCTAAGAATATGACAGTGACATATCGATGGACATATATTGAAGGTACATGTTGCCCAAAATTGGTCGCCTATTTTATCCAACTTTTTACGTCTAGGGGTAGAAATAGGTCAGGTGTTTAACAAGAATCTATTACCTAACCTATATAAAGCCTATTCTAGCTTATTAATAAATAGGTCAGGATCAGGTATAGATTTATTTAAATAAACAAGTCAAGTTTATTTTCATAAAGCCTAACTTATAAGCTTACAGGCTTGGCCTATTTATCCCTAATCCTAAGTTTATTTTTGACCTTGACATTAATCCCAAGTTTCATATCCTATCATCATTATACTAAATCCTTGCTTCCACATCAATCATTCACCATTACCTCTCTTTTATTTGATCACTCGAGATGGCAACGCTAACTTACTCCCTCTCCTCCATCATCCACTAAGGGTCTGTTTGGTTCGAAGGGAGGCGATGGAAGGGGAGGGCATGGAGGGGAGGGAATGGAAGGAAAGTGTAGGAAGTTATCTTGTTTGGTTTCGTTGATAGGGAGAGTATGTGACAGGTTTTTAACGGCCCCTTGTTTAGTTTAAGAGGGAGAGAAAGGAGGAATGATAATAAGTTGCCATTCTACCTTAATATATTTGATTATATTTTTTATTTATATGTTATATAAATTAATTTACATCTTATCTAATTAATATAATAATATTTTTATTTATAATTTTTATAATAATATATTTTTAACATGCAATAATATTATTTATCTTCAATAATATATTTTTGTATTAAATTAATTTTATAATATATATTTTTTAACTATAATAGTATTTTTATTTATTATAATTTATTTTTATGTTAAAATAATTTCTAGTAATATATTTTTAATTATAAAAATATAATTTTATTTAATTTTAATAAAAATAATATATGTTTTAATTATAATAATACATTATAATATTTTTATCTACTATAATATATTTTTATTTAAAATGAAATTAACATATTTCATAATTATAATAATTTTTTAGTTTTTAAAAATATTTTTTATTTTAAATTAATTGTATGATAATATATTTTTAAATTATAAAATATTTTTATTAATAAACATATAATTTTATTAAATTTTATTTCATAACAATATTTTAAATTATAAAAGTATATATTTTATTCAATTAATTTGATAATATTATATTTTTTTTGTTACAAAAATATTTTTCATTTAAATTATAATAACATATGTTATATTTATAATTATATTTTATTCATAAAATATTTTTCATATTAAATCAATTTTTCATAGCTTATTTTTAATTATGATAATTTTTCTAATAATATATTATTTTAAATTTATTTTATAATAAACTATTTTAATAATAATAATTTTATGTATCGTAATAATTTTCATCTTAAACATTATTAGAATATCACATAATTTATACGGGTAAATTGGTCCAAAATTTTAGCTCCCCTAAAAACCCCCTAATTTGGAGGGGAGTCAAAATGGTTGTTTTGAAGGGGAGGGGAGGGATGTTCTGCTCCAAAATTTAAAACCAAATGAGGAAAGGAGAGTATATACCTGAGAAATCCTAAATTTTATATATTTTATCCCACTTTATTCATTTAATTCGGGGACTATTTTAGGCTAATTTGAAACTATTAGATAATATTTGGATTGTTAGCCAATTTTAGGAAATAATATAAATATGATTTAATTGTGATAATATTAAGGTTAAATTGTTAATATTTTAATTGCCTATCTTATGATTGAATAATATGTCCAAATATATGATATATCACAATTTTATTTAATTCTTACAGGACAAGGAAAAACATATTAGAAAATCCTATGGTGCAAAATTATTTTTTGGAAGTTTAAAGAAGATCTAATAGCTAAGTTTAAATGGGCCAATTCAATTCTAATGGATTCAAATATTGTATTCTAAGCTTTCTCATTCTCCTATAAAAAATACCTAACAACCATATATTATTCATGCTCTCCATTAAGAGTTCACACTCATGCTTATCGGTGGAGTTAGGAAGATGATAATGGAAGCTTGAGCTAGCTTAAGAGACAACTTGGGAGGAGCATGAAGGAAAAATTGGGAGACAACTTGGGAGGAGTTTGAAGATCACAAGAGAGCGTCTTTCCTATTTATCAATTTATTTCAAGAATCGAGCTTATTTAGGTTTAGATAATTTTGAGTTATATTATTTGAGAACAATCTAGTTTTAGATTGTAGGCATATTTTTTTTTATTGGATTGATATTTTAGATTGACTTAGGATAAGATAATTGTTGGAATTTTTGTTTGCAAACCTTTAAATTGTCAATTGAATTAATAATTAAGTTTTCATTATTAATTTAATTGTCAATTTGGTTTATCTTCTTGATTGTTTAATTAGATTGGTTAATTGTCAAGTTGTTCAATTGGACAATTGAAAACAAGACTTCCAAAATTATTTTGAAAATAATTGTGATTGGTTTTTAATGAGTTTAATTGGTCACCGCTTATTTCATTATGAGTTTTCTAGTGGAGTAACTGTTATTGAGCTTGAGGATTTTCTATATTTCAATTATGTGATTAAACTTATTAATTCTGTTAGATCCTGTGTTTTGATGATAATAAATTGGTGAACACAAATGGTTTTACAAAAGATTTGATTAACAAAATTTTTTAACAAAAGAAATAGAGTTCTGAAGCATGAAAAGCCATCACTCGAAGTAAGCACTCAGAAAGTTTAAACAATAATCCTGACTTCATCACTCGAGTGATCCCTTCCAAATCTTGGCAGAGAGTCATTGGCTTATTTCTTACCTTATAACTCGAGTGGTCACTCGAGTGATTCTTAGTGGTCACTCGAGTGATTCTTAGTGATCACTCAAGTGACACCTCTCAAAATGTGGCAATAAGTTTTTGGATATTTTTAGCACACATCACTGGAGTGGTCACTCGAGTGATAAAGTCCAGATTGCATGATTATGATATTTTGTTTATTGATTTGTTATCTATATGATTAATCCTTCATTGTATTAGTATTCTAAGTATATTTTCAAGGAAACAAAGAAGAGATCATGTAAGAGAGAGAGAAGTCACTTTATGAAGAACGTAACCACTACTACAAAATAAAGATACTACTACCCCAAAGGACATCCCTTTTTAAAAAAAGGAAAAATAAGAAACAAGGGCGGTGATATTTTTGTAAATATGGGAACGTAGTGGAAAACTTTAGGTGTCCCAAATTTGAATTGGGATGCCTAAAGTTCAGTTTTGACTTGGGATGCCTCAAAATTCCTTCCTGGCACCAAAAACAAAAATTCTAAATATTTAGACAAGGGTTTAAGGGTCCCAAAAATATTAGGCATCCCAAATATTTTAGGGACACCTAGAGGTCTTGGTCCCTAATAGTAGGGACACCTTTAGCATCCCTAATATATATATTGGCATCCCAAAAATATTAGGGACACCAAAGGTCTGGGACCTTTTTTGGCGTCCCTACTTAATTTAAGGATGCCAAAGGTCCACCTTTGGCGTCCCTAAATTAAATTTAGGATGCCAAAAATAGTTTGAATTTAAACTTTATTTGTCAGTTTCACACTCTCGCGTTGATCCGAGAATTCTTGCTCTTTTAACTCTTGCTTCTTCCTCTTCTCTCTCTTTTTCGCCTCCAGATCTGTTCTGCTTTCTCACCATATTTTATTATTTTATCTTCTCTCTATGTTTTTGGTTTTCCCTTCTATTTCATCTTCTAACTTGTGCTGTTATGGCTTGCAAATCGAGATTCTAAAACATGCATCTTGGCCCACATTCTTGCCGAGGAGATGAGGTTCATCTTTCCTTGTCGCTCCTCTCTATTCACTATTATGAGAAAATGAATTTCAGTAATAGAAGCATATGAGTTTTTCACAACTGATTCCTCTTATTGTTATCATTTTCTACTTGTGAGATTTCAGCTTTAGAGTTATTATTTTGTAGATTTTGGATTTAGAGTTCAGATACTAGATCTGTAATTTTATTGACTATGATATGTAATTTCTGGTTTCAAATAGTGTTTAGTCTAGATCTATAATATAAATGATTTTTTTAAAAAGAACTTTTAGACGTCCCTTTTTTAAAAAAGGGACACCTAAAGTGTCAGTGTAACACTTTAGATGTCCCTATTTAAAATGGGGAAGTCTAAATTCTAAAGTGTCAGTGTAGACACTTTAGACATCCCTTTTTGAAATAGGGACATCTGTAGACTTTAGATGTCACTTTATTTATGGAAGTTATTGTCATTATTTACTATGTCGATCATATAGACGTCTCCCTATTTTCATACGTTAAAAGGGTTAAAAAGGGACGTTAAAAGCGTTTTCTGTAGTAGTGAACGTCCATAACGTTCACCTACCACAACAATTATTTTTCAAATATGAAGAACGTTCAAAAGAAGCAAGTAACTCTAATGGAAATGTTGAAATGCTTCCAATGGCTATCACAACTCAACTATAAATATAGGAACATTCAACGAAGAAGACAGACACTGATAACACATGAACATACATCGATTAACACATTTATAGTGTTCTATTTCTCATATTCATTCTTTGTACTTCAATGATTATATATTTACATTGTGAGAGAGAATTTCATTACAAACTCAATATCTATTATTGAGACAACTTAAGGTTGTAGAACCTTGAGTTGGGGATTAGTTTACAACATGTAACGGGGAGCCAGTATTGTAAGAACCTATCTTACATACCACTTATCATTAATATTAACTAGAGTTCTTGAGCACAGTTCGGTAAGCAGCACAGGAATAGCATAACTGTACTGATAATAAGTACATGATTACATTACCGATTTTCCCCAACAGGGTTTGTTATATACTATTACAAACCTTGAAATAATACGATGTCTTCGGATAACCAACTTCTTCGCTCGATCTTGACTGGAACCTTTAATTGTCAATAAATGCGATCATGCCCTCAGAGCCATTTTTCACTACTGCAAACTTTATACATTTATGGAAAGGGTGAGAGTCGAGAGAATCTCACTAGTAACAGGCTATCAATCATATAAAATGTGAAACAAAAAATATGTCATGCTCCATGTTATGCACAAATTAATTAACAATATAACGGCATGTATACATGAGTAGGGCTTAATCCCCACTAACCATACACCTTGGTTGGATTGTTACTCAACAACCAGGTAAAAGTGCCCTTCTCGCACTAACTACCCTTTCTCGGCAAACTACCCATTCTTAGCAAAACCATGTTGATTAATTAAATTATAGAAGATGTCATACACAAACATATAAATATTGGCATAATGTATGAAGGATAGAGTTACTACCTTAAGCCCTTTTCGACTCATGAAAATGTTCCTCGAACTTTGTGCCAATAGCTCAGTAATTAATCTGGTCCTAAAATTCTAGATGTACAAGAATTAGGTTAAAACCCATTCATGTACTACTTTAGCCACTTCCAAAGTGCTTTTGTTGGTTATATTAGTTCAAAGTTGAAAATTACCAAAATGTCATTGGGAACCTAGTCCCGGACCCACCAAACCCCTATCTGATTGTACTTTTTTCAGAAATTTTGAGCCAAGCTATTCTTATATATTTTTTCCCAAGGAATCCATTTTTTACCTTAGTTTTCTCAAATTCCAGCCCAAATTATGAATTTACCCGTGACAGCTCCTATGTGAGGGTTTTAAGGCTATTTTTGCAATTTCACATTCGAGGGCTTTTCTGAAAACATGCTCAACATCAACCCCACCTAATTTTTCCTCCTAAACACCATGGAATCATCAGATTGATGAAATTCTAGCTCTTACCCCTCAAACCAACCCTGGCCCAAACTTGTTATGGTTTAAGGAAAAATCAGATTTTTGAATTTTAACACCAAAAGCTTGCTCCTTTTCACTTTTAATCACTTGATCAACCATTTAAACACTTAATACACAAGATTTGATAAAATTTGGGCAGCATAACCCCTTAAGGTTATCACTTCCCAAATCTGCAAATCCAAGAAATAAACCACGAATCCAGCCAATATTCACCACAAGTAATAATCATCAAGACACAACATGTATTGAAGCTCACCTTGTTTTCTTTGGCTTTCTCTCTCTAAACATGGCTTATCTCTCTCTCTTTTCTTGATTTTACTTTCTACAAGTGTTATTCATGAAGAAAAATAGCTTAGAAGAGGTTTCCTATGAGTTAGATAGCTTAAACAAGTGAAAATCACCATCAACTCACCTTGTCTTGGCTTGAATCACTTGTGCTCTGACTTGTGCTTGCTTGTTCTTGCCTTTCACGTTTAGCCCTCCTCTATTTCACTTAGCTGATACGAAAATGAAGAAGGAAATAAGGAATATTGGCTTTATCCTATTATCTCACTTCTTGCCTTTAGAATATTTTATTGTAAGTTTTTAAACACATGCATAATTAAATAAATCCTCATCTTTTCTTGGGCCCTTTTGCTTGGTTGAAAGTGCACATGGGGAGGGAGTAATATCATGTTTTAATTCAGGAATTTATCCCTACCACAAACATTTACATGAGTTGCAATTGTTGACCCCTTTTGTCATCGTTTGACTATTGTCCAAAAATGATGATAAATATAAAAAACACATTTGCAATTCTTATTCCTCTCTCTTTGGAAGAAAATAAGTGTGTTTTCAAGAGAAATAATTTCCTTTTGCTTAATATGGAATATTACCATTTTGCCCATACATTCTGTGATTTTTGCCCAAAACTAGCGACATTTTCTCCCAAATTTGAAAATTCATATATTTATTTATAGACCTTCAATCAAAGTGATTCCAAAGGCTATAGAATCCTTATTGAGTCTAGTTTGAAGAAAAAAATATAGCTTTTAGCAAACTAAAAGCTCACGTCTCCCAAAATTTTTGTTTTTGGACACTACCACAAATGTTGGCCAGTTTTATTGGGCTAAATTCAAAAATTCATAACTCTTTATGTACAGCTCCAAATAATTCATATGACCTATCAAATTAAAGTTTAAGATATCTACTTATATCTTGTAAACTTTAATAATTTTTTGACATCATTTACTAATATAAAAATGTCACACAACAAGACTGCTACACAGGGAGACTTACTAGTAGCAAATACAATTGTTTTCACTTTGTGTTCCAAACATTGTCATGTTATGTGTGACCACTATTTGTCTTATTTTGTCATTCTATATGCTCTTTAATTCACCATTTTATTCTCTTAAATATAAGGAATTTCAGTGACCGAAATTCAAGATGTTACAAGTGTCCAGTAAAAGAATTTGTTGTATATTGAGGCATCAAGAACGCATTGAATCTTGGAAGATATAGTGAAACTCTCAGAGGAACTCTGAGAACTGGATGTAGGTAAAAGTAGTTGTGACCGAACCAATATAAAACTCTTGGTGTACTCTTCGTTAATATCTCTTCAAGCTCTTAACTGCCTTAAATTCTGTCAATTTTTATATACTGTTTAAATTTTTTGTGATCACCCAATTCACTCCCTCTTGGTTGAAATGCTTGCACTAACATTGGTATCAGAGCGTAGGTCTCTTGTTCAGTTATAACAACCTAAAAAGGATTCAATGGCAAGCATAGGTGAAGGAATACTTCCCAATAGGGCTTCTATCACTAGACCACCAGGTCTTAACATCGAACACTTCTCTTTCTGGAAAGTGAAGTTCAGAGTATTTGTAATGGCTACTGAATACAGACTGTGGGAGGTAATTGAAAGTGGGAAATATGAACCTGTAAAGATTGTAGATTTACAAAAAGTTCCTAAGACACCAGCAGAGTATGATGAAAATGACAAGAAGCTTATTACTCTCAATAGTAAGGCAATCCTAATGATCTAAAGTGCTTTAAGTCAAAACAAGTACTTCAGGATTTGCATACTTCCAACAGCTAAGGAAATATGGTAAGCCTTGGAAATAGCTCACAAAGGAACTTTATGAATATAAGAAAACTAGATCAATACTTTGGTCACTGAATTTGATTTACATCAAATCAAATCAGATAAGTCAATAGCTAAATTTGAACTTAGATATACTCATCTTGTTAATCAACTTGCAGCACTTGGGAAAGTCTATGATCAGAATACCTAAGTAAGAAAGATACTAAACATACTCTCTAAAGAGTGGGAAGCCAAAGGCACTACGATTGAGGAAGCAAAAGATGAATAAATGCGATTGGTCTCTTCTCTATTCAGAAGTCTCTCTGAATATGAAAACAAATTGAAGTTCAAATGAGAACTTGAAGAGATCAGGGATAAAAAGAAGAAAGGCCTGACACTAAACATAAAGGAGGAAATTCAAGAAGATGGTGAAGAATTCGACGATCACGAGATTGGCCTATTAATGAAATAATTCAAGAAGTTTTACAAAATGGGCCAAGGATTTAGAAATTTTCAGAAAAGAGGAACCAACAGTCGAAGGGAAACTAAAGAACACATTATTTGTTATGAATATGGAAAGCTAGGATATATCAAAGTAGAATGTCCTGAATTGATTCAGAAGAACAAAGAAAAGAGAAAAGAAAGATTCTTCAACAAAAAGAAAGCTTTTGTATTCACTATATGGGGAGACAACTCCTCTGACGATGATAGCAATGAAGAAGAAATAGCCAATATCAATTTGGTCGCTCAAGAAGAGACAGAAGAAGAAGAGGTAACCGATTTTGATCCTACCTATGATGAATTATTTTCTGAATATAATGCTTTACATTCTGAATTCATCAAAGTAGTTAAAGAATTAGTTGTTTTCAAAAAGAAGAACAAAAATCTTGAAGAAAAACTCAAAAAAGTTTTAGAAAAAGATTTTGAAAATTGTCTTTCTTTGAAAAGGAAAAACATTGACCTCACTAGGACTCTTGAAAAATTCACCAAAGGTAGTGAGATGTTAAATGTTATTTTAAAAGCTTAATGATTTGTAAATGACCGATCTGGTATTAGATATGATCCAAAATCAAACAGAAAGAAAGGAAGAAAGAAAGTAGTAGGTAAGACATACTTAAGTCATTTTCAACATTCTGTATATAAATTGAATCCTTTTGCATATTGTAATTACTATAATAGAAAGGGTTACTATACTTCATCATGCATCCATAAAAAAGAAAGAAAAAATAGGAACCTATAAATGGGTACCTAAAGGCTTTCAGAAAATAATTTGTACTAACCCAAAGGGACCCAAAACGATGTGGTTACCTAGGCTTAATTGTATTTGACTACAGATATTTCTTAAAGCATCCAAAAGCAACAAATAGTAGATAGACAGTGGATGCTCTAAACATATGACCGGTGATTCTGAAAGTTTTACCACGTTACAACCTAAGGAAGGTGGAAAGGTAAAATTTGGAGGAAATTAATTTGGAAAGATAGCAGGAATTGGTGAAATAAAAAATGATAAAGGTATACAAGTCAAAGACATACACTGCATTGAAGGCTTATGCCACAATCTACTAAGCATTAGTCAAAGTACAAATAAAGGCAACTGGGTAATATTCAACTTAAAGGACTGTCTAATTGTAAACAAAAAAGATTTACAATTAGATAAGAAGAATATCAAAGCAAACCTCTGAGTAAAAAGGGAAAGTAACTGCTATACTCTTAATATAAGCAAAAATGTTTCTAAGAATTGCTTTCTAAGTAAAGCCGATGAAAGTTGGTTATGGCATAAGAGACTAGCTCATGTCAATATGTACTAGGGGTGTTCAAATCCCGGGACGGGACCGGGAATACCCATTCCTGGTTCCCATCCCGGGATTGGCCGGGACTGGGATGTCATTCCTGGTCCTGGTCCCGGTCCCGGGAAATTCCCGGGACAACCGGGACAGGGAATTCTCGGGACCGGGATTGGGAATTCCCGGTCTTAATAATATAATTATATTAGTTAAATTTTTTATAATCTAATGTTTAAAGTGATTATTTAACACCTAATAAGGTCATAAAAATCACACAAATTTAGTTAGAATTGAAAAATAACATATTATTATTAATATTATTATTATATTCATCATTTTTGTTATTATCTTTATACATTATATAGTTAGGATTTGTATCACGATATATTCGATTTAACTCTAACTAAATATGTGATATACATTTTATCAAATGATAACATAATTTATGGGGTAAAAAATACAAAAATAAAATAATAACCTATTTTTTAAGAAAAAAAGAAAAAAAAAAGAAAAAAAAATCGGGACCAGGAATTCCCGGGATCACAAGGTGTGATCCCGGTCCCGGTCTCGGGTTTTTTAGATCCCGATCCCGGTCCCGGTCCCGGCCGGGATGGGAAATTCTGGGGATAAAATATCCGGGACCGGGCTGGGACAACTGAGACCGGGATACTTTGAACACCCCTAATATGTACCAACTAGACAAGTTACTCAAAAAGGATTTAGTAATTGGATTACCTAAAGTAAATTTAAAAAATGATTTGATTTGTGTCGTATGTCAGAAGGATGAACAAACAAAATCCTCTTTCAAATTAAAAAATGAAATCATGACTAACAAACCACTTCAACTATCGTGTATGGATTTAATAGGTGGCAATCTATATTCATTGGTCATTATTGATGATTTCTTTATATTTACATGGACTATTTTCTTATCATCAAAGGATGAAACCTTTAGTGAATTTTTTTTTTCTAAGAAAGTGCAAAATGAGACAGGTATGTCCATTGAAGGTATTAGGACAGATCACAGTGGATAATTTAAGAATCAAGCCTTTGGAGACTATTGTGACACTAAGGGCATTGATCATAACTTCTCTGCTCTAAGGACACCTCAACAAAATGGAGTCGTGAAGCGAAAGAACAGAGTACTTACTGAAATGGCTAAAACTATCTAAATGAAAAGAACGTGTCTCAAGTTTTCTGGGCCGATGCAATGAGCACAACATGCGACATTTCAAATAAAGCCTACATTATAACATAACTTAGAAAGACACCATATAAACTATACAAAGGAAGGAAGCCGAACCTCGCTCATTTGCTCATCTTCAATTGTAAGTGTTTCATTCATAATAATGGTAAAGATAACCTAGGAAAATTTGATTTTAAAACTGATGAAGGAATATTCCTAGGCTATTCTAACCTAAGTAAAGCATATAATGTTTTCAATAAACGAACATGTGTTATTGAAGAAGTAATTCATGTTATATTCGTTGAATTTGAATCCTTTAACAAGATTATTGATGATGAGCAGAAAAAAGTATTAAATCAAGAAAATGAGCAACATAATTCTAAACCTTACAATCATGGACATAAAACCACTAAGACAACATAAAGCCTGGACATACAACAAGAGTCATCCCCTAGAACAAGTTATAGGAGATGTAAATGAGGAAGTTAAAACTAGAAACAAAAATCTTTAATGAAGTTAGTTTTTCTGCATTCATTTATGAGATTGAACCTTATACCATTGACGAAGCCCTATCAGATAATGATTGGGTAGTAGCAATACAAGATGAACTCAATCAATTTGAAAGCAATCAAGTTTGGGATTTGGTACCCCAGCTTAAGGATCATCCGATCATTGGCACAAAATGGATATTCAAGAACAAACTTGATGAATCCACAATCATTGTCAGAAACAAGGAAAGATTGGTGGCCAAAGGATGTAAGCAAGAAGAAGGTATTGATTATAAGGAAATATATGCTCCAGTGGCTAGATTGGAAGTTATACGAGTACTCTTGGCCTTTGAGTACATGAAAGGATTCAAACTTTATCAAATGGACGTAAAGAGTACATTTTTAAATAAATATATCATGGAAGAAGTATATGTAGAACAACTTCCAGGTTTTAAAGATGTAACTAAGCCTGACTATGTTTTCAAACTAAGAAAAGCTTTATACGGTTTAAAACAATCCCTTAGAGCATGGTATGAAAGACTTAGTAAATTTCTCTTTGATCAAGGTTTTGTATGAGGAAGAGTCAAATAATGATAATGAAATGATATTTTGATAGCACAAATATATGTTGATGATATAGTTTTCGATGCTACTAATAAAATTATGTGCAAAATTTTTTTTGAGAAAATGTAAGGAGAGTTTGAGATGTCAATGATAGGAGAATTGAATTTCTTTCTTAGTTTGTAAATCAAACAAAGAAAGAATGGAATTTTTATTTCTCAAACAAAATACTTAAAGGAGCTATTGAAGAAATACAGGATGGATGAAGTAAATGGAATAGACACGCCTATGAGTTCAACTACGTTGCTTTGTGCCAATGTTATGGGAAAATATTATAACATCACAAAATATAGAGGAATGATTAGATCATTACTCTATCTTATTGCAAGTAGACCCGACATCCAATTAAGTGTTGATTGTATGCAAGATATCAATTAGCACCAAAGGAATCACATGTTGAAACCGTCAAACGAATCTTTAGATATCTTGCTGACACAGCAGATTAGATCTTTGGTATCCTAAAAGAAGAAATGAATACTTAGTTCATTCATACTCTGATCACAGAGGCTATTGTTAGATATGATTAGTTTTGATGATGTCAAATACAGATGCCAAATATTAAGAGCAAAATTAAAGTTTGTATAATATACTGATTTTCTACATTGACTAACTATATTTAATATTGCATATCTTGTATATTAGTCAAGCAAAGAAAGATGAAGATTGAAGATAATCAAGAAAATAAAATAAGCTATCTTGTTGAGTTATAGAGAATGACCATCAAGAAAAAAATCAAGGAGCAAAAGATTGAAGGAAGAAGAAATTGCAAGATCTAATGAGAATATGAAGATTTAAGATGTTATAAGTGATACTAGAGGTTTCTATGATCAAACGCTTGTTGGAATGGGTTAATATGAAGCTAATATAAGTTATATGGAAGTTATGGCACCTCTAAAGAATATACACTCGAGTTTTGTTGAAGCACTCGAGTGCTGGAAACTGTTGCGCTAGAGTATTGGTGGAACACTCGAGTGTTGAGGCACTCTATTCAACTATGTTTTTTGTTTAACCTGATAGAGGTCCTGTATTTTGGTCATATCTCTCAAATGACACGTCGGATTAAGTTACAACTATTGGCATATAAAACTAGACTCCCAACATGTAAAATACACCCCAATATCACATTCAAAGGAGCTCAGATGAAAGAGATATGAATCTTGGAAGATGACACTGAAATCACTGTCATATTCTAAAATAGATTAAATTTTTTTACCATAACTATCAAACTATACATTGGATTAAGATAAAACTAGTACCATATGAAACTAGACTTAAAGAGATTTCGATAGATAAGTAATTTGTCAAATTTAGAGTTATATGCTAAGAGATATGCCTTCTAGAAGTTGACGCTGGAAAATTTGAAGACAATCTAGAACAGTTGACACTCTTTGGATCATAACATGTAGAATAAAATGTGTTTAGAGCTAATTCCTTTTGTATTGAAAAGTAGACAACAAGAGCTTTCTGATGATAGGTCATTTGCCATATTTTGAGTCAAAATGAATAGATCACGTCTGAAGAAGCACTTGAGTGTAAAAGCTCATGGTCGGAAAATATCATGCAAGTGTTGTCCAGAAACAAGTCAGAGGCTGAAACTCTCATATGCACTCAAGTGTGCACTTCAGCACTAGAGTGCGATCTCAACACTCATGAGTAAAAAATCTTAGTCTTGCAAATGCTAGCACAAGTGTGTTCCAGAAGTAAAAAGAGAACTTGAATCTAAGACATACACTTGAGTTCTTCATATGGCACTCGAGTATTACATGAAAACACTCAGAAGTGCAAAATAAACTCTTGAATATTTAGGTGCAAGTGTTGTCTAGAAATGAAGGCTGAAGCTGAAACATACTGATGCACTTGAGTCAAGACCTTAGCACTCGAGTGAGGATCTATAACACTCATAAGTGCAAAGCACACTCTTGCATAAAATGGTGCAAGTGTTATCCAGAAGCTCAAGGTAAAAGTGAAACTTACCCATGCACTCAAGTGAGACCATCAACATTCGAGTGAAGGCTCAGAACACTTGTAAGTGCAAAGCTCACTCTTGCAATTTTTAGTGAAAGTGTTGTCCAAAAAGTGAAAGTGTTCGTGCACTTCCAGTTTGCACTTGAGTGTTGGCAGAAAGTGCAACCCACACTTCTTGCACTTCTAATTTGCACTTGAGTATTGTTAGTTTGCACTCGAGCGTTGACAAATAATGCAACCCGCACTTCCAATGCTTTTTTTTCCGGAAAACATAGCAACACTTTGTAACTTTTAAAAATCATAGGAATGATTGTGTAACTCATTTTTCTTACCTTTAATCACTCTAACAACTCATTATATTAGTGATTAAGCATTTTACAGGTTATCAAACAAGAATTAACACACAACTTGAAAAAAGTAACTTCACAGAGGAAAAGGAGAATTTGACGTAACGGCTAGTTTTTCAAACACCATAACAGTCAAGACCAGCAACAGGACTCAACGGATAGGTTGAAATACTCACAACGATAATATGCTACTCAACTATAAATACAGGAGATTCAAGCAAAGTGAAACAAGGATGAGAGCTCAATAATGCCAACATTTGAATATAATGAGTCATCAACTTCACCCCAAACACTCTCTTTTATTCTGTAGCTTTTATATTACTTACTATTAAGAGAGTAAATATTTGTATTGTACTTCAGTGAGCATTATATCTACTCTGTAAGAGAGTCTGTAAACACTTTCAACTGTATTTCTGAATGGATCTCAAGGTAGAGAGACCTTGAGAGGGTTGATTCCCTTAGGATTTGTTTGGTTAGAGGTTATATTAGGTTAGGTTAGGTTGGGGATTAAAAATAGGTGTTTGATTGGAATGAGGTTAGGTTAGGTGAGGTTTGTTTTTTTCTCATTTAGTGGAAACCTCACCCATTTTGGTAAACCTCCAAAATAGAGGTTTTTCTTAGGTTAGATAATTTTTGTGCGCAATTGTAACTAAATTGCCCATGACAATTTTTTAAAATTCCAAAACTACCCTTCCTACCTAAAATCTCATGTCTGTCCCGCGCTGTGCATATTCTTTCATTCCAGAACTGCGTATTCTTTTATTTTGTTGCACATTCTCACCTCCCTGCCTTTTCGTTCCTTACCTCCTCATTTATTCCCTTTTATTCATATCTTTCTAAAATACATAACATACAAAACACACACACATACTCTTACCTATATATATAGTTGAAGAATTGTTATTATTTTGTTCCCTCAAAAAATGAATTTTCTAGTATTTCTATTGATATTGTTGAAAGCAGAAGGCTTCTCTGTACCAATTGAAAGTGGCAAGCTTCACCCAAGAGGGGGTGAATTGGGTGATGTGATAAATTTTTCGGTTGATGCGGTGATATAGCAATAGCTGTAGATAGGGTAGAGTTGAGAAGATAAGCACACAGAAAATTATACTGGTTTAGCCTAAAACCCAGGCCTACGTGTAGTCCTCAGAGATCAAGACCTACTGAGATTTTCACTATTCTTCCAAGATTCAGTGGGCTCTCAGAATGCCACAAAACAACAACCGTTCTTGAAAGCACTACGAGTAGAAATACTAGAAATTTCTCTCCCCCTTACGACAAGTCTTACGTGCAGAAAAAACAAACCTATGACCTTTCTCTCTTGCTTACTATATAAGTCTTATGAGCATCAACGCTCTCTTCTGCTTACACCACTGTAAGTCTTACGAGCAGTAACGTTCTCTACTGCTTGTATCTTGTAAGTCTTATGAGCAGAAAGTCCTACTAGGAATTCTCTCACTACTTCTCTCGTAAGGAAATCTCCCCTCTCAAGGTCTCAGTACCTTGAGATCAAATGAAAATAGAATTTGAAGTGTATACAGACTCTCTTACAGAGCAAATATGATAATTACTGAAGAATGATATTAATACAGAGAAAATATGAATAACAGAGACTCGTGAATTTTCTTGTATGAATTCTTGCACTTCATTTTTTTATGGTCTCTAGAGCTCTATATTTATAGCCAGTTGTTTTTGCTCGTTTGAATAATAATCATTGTGTAGTGGATCACTTTACTATGGAACGGCATGTGTACGTTTGAAATCTTTGAACGCAGTAGGTACGTACTTGGATGGTCATAATGATGCTGTCAGCCGTTGTTTGACTTCCTCTGTGGTTTTCTAATTCAAATGTTCAAACTCCTGTATCACACTCATAATATATGTTAAATGATGTTATATAATAATAATAAGTAGAAATAGAATGAATAAATAATATTAAACCATATTCGGATTGAACACTGTAAGACTGATGTGTTTTGGCTTCTGGCAGAGCATCACTCGAGTGCTGAGAGGTCTCACTCGAGTGCAATACAATATTTTCTCCTTTTCCTTTAGTTTTACACTTGTACTTCCATGTGATTTTAAGAGGGTGTATTTTCACACTTGCGAGTGATGTGGGACTCCACTCAAGCACAGGTCTCCTCACTCGAGTACTTCTTCATTTTACACTATGAGCCACGTTTCTGGACAACACTTGCATCCCATTTTATTAAGAGTGTGATTTTGAACTTGTAGGTGATGTGGGCCCTCACTCGAGAATACTTACCCTCACTCGAATAAGCAGAATATTCTTCTATAATATTCTCTTTATCTTTAGCACTTGCATCAAAATGGAGAGAGTTAGGTTTCTCAGTCACGAGTGTTAAGGTATCACTCAGGTTCATGTACTCTCACTCGGGCATGCTTATTCTTCTCTGCTCTGCTTGACTCTCGGGCAAACACTCGCAGTCCCTCACTTGCTAGGACTAGGGTGCACATATAAGGCCACCACTCGAGTATAGAGACTGTGCTAAAGTGAAGTGTTGATATCTTGTTTCTGACTTTGCTCTTTGTCAAACACTTTCTGTCCAACACTTTCATGTGCTCAGGTGCAAAACAGCTTGATGCTCAAGTGTTAGATTTATTGCTGGAGTGCATCAGTAAAAATTACAGCAATTGCTCTCTATCAAACACTTTCTGTCCAACACTTGCTTGTGCTCGAGTGCAAAAGAGCTTGATGCTGAGTGTTAACTCTATTGGTCGAGTGCATTAGTAAAACTGACAGCAAACACTTCCAAACTTTGTAAAATACATTTGGTAATCTTTTTAACCATTGCAAAGTATGAATTTCTTACCACAACACACAATGATCTTTTGTTATCATCAAAACTTGGAATCTAACACCAATAACTTATATTGAGAATGCAGTAGCGAAAGGAGCTGGTGAGAAAATATTTCTGTATCTTAATTAAACTTTACTAAAAGCCTTGTTGTCTATCTCCATATTTACAATATTCAGTTATGTCCAATCTCTTTATGAGACAATGAAAGGATTAGGTAAGAATGATTCGGAGTTGATTATTCTACCTGTCTATAGTACTATTTCTAGTGAAATGCAATCTAGGATATTTGATCCTACGCCTTTTAGGAAGAGATAAGTGGTTGTGGCAACTAATATTGCTAAGGCTTCTTTAACAATTGATGGGATTTTCTATGTTATTGACCCTGGATTTGCTAAGCAAAATGTATACAAGCCAAAACAAGGACTTGATTCTTTGCTTGTAAAGGTTGAATCATGGAGGAAGCATAGAAGAAGAAGAATAAAATAAATCCAAAGTGGAGAATATTTTTAGGGATTGGATGAATCATTTATATTCTGTCTAAAATTTGTATTCCACTACCATTAATTAATAGTCATTTTCACTACATTAAATAATTATTTTCTCACTTTTTTTATAAACAAGGATATTTTTTAAAAGTAAGTTATATTTTTTTATATATTTATGGTCCGTAATTAATTTAAATCCAATTTTTTTATTATAACTCATCTTTTTATGTATTAAAAAAAGTGAAGAATATGCAAAGAAGTGTATATCATTATTAGAATAATTATTTTATAAATAATAATTATTAATAAATACATTGTGAAAGAAGTGTATATAATTTTTAGAATAATTATTTTTAAAATATTAATTTTACAAATAACTATTATTACTAAATACATTATAAAAAAGAAGGAAAATATGTACAAGGGCATTTTTGTCCACTTATAATTAACTCGCCTAACCTAAACTCCTGAACCAAACAAGATATCAAACCTAACCTAACCTCTGTTTGAATCAAACAACATTATAACCTCCTCTACCTTAACTTAAATAAACCTCACTTAAATTAACCTCCGTTGAACCAAACACACCCTTAGGGGGAAGCTGTAGAGAGAATTGTCGATAAGACTTTCTACTTGTAAGACTTACAAGGTGAATGTAGTAGAAAATATTGTTGCTTGTAAGACTTACATGGATGTTAGCAGGAGAGAACATTACTGCTTGTAAGACTTGTACGGGTAAGAAGGAGAGGAAGGTCTTCAGGATTGCTCTGCTCGTAAGACTTTCCATAAGGGGGAGTATCTTAGTGAGAGATTTGTAAAAGGCTTCACAAGTGCCCAGCTAAACTTGAGGGATTGTAGAGGTTTCTCTTGTGCCTAGATTAAACAAGAGGATAGTAGATTGAAAATCTCAGGAGGAGCCTGGGCATTAGACGTAAGTCATCATGGATTGGACCAAACTAGGATAAATCATAGTTTACATATTCTCTTCCCTAAGTTCTTGCATTTCCAGCATATATTATTTAATCTAACTGTTGATTTATAATTCATTGTTTTCTTACTTACTGCTTTCACTAAGATGTGAAAAGATTTTAAAAATTCTTAAGTGTTTATCTTACACCCAATTCACCCTCCCTCTTGGGTGCCAGTCGGTTTTAACAGCTATAAGACTGACAAAAAGAGTACTAGTAGGCAATATCAGTTTCTTGGAGGATCACTTGTGTCATGGTTCAACAAGAACAAAACACAGTGTCTCTTTTGTCAATGGAAGCTAAGTATGTCACAACATCAAGTTGTTGTGCAAAAGTATTATGGCTAAAGCAACAACTACAAGACCTTAGTGTACATTTGAAAGAGATACCTATCTACTATGACAACACTAGCATGATAAGCTTGGTAAAGAATCTAGTTCCATATTCTAGAACCAAGCATATTGATGTCAGACAGCACTTCATCAGGGATCATGTTCAAAAGAAGGATGTCAAAGTGATATTCATTCTAACTCGTCTTCAACTATCTGATATCTTTACGTAACCCCTAGTAAAAGATCAATTCCTATTTATAAGAACAAAATTAGGAATGGTAAATCCCAATGAATTGTAAGTAGTTTTATGTTAGAAAATGTAATTTGATCATGTTTTGATGATTACTGACTTCAGCATCGGAGTATCTAATAATTTGTTTTTGTAAGATTTTGATACTCTGTTATGTGGTAAGTAAAGCAGAGGTTAATATAGTACCACATCACTCGAGTAGCAACTTCAAGTGATCACCAAATCACTCAACTGATAACTAGAAGTAATGGTCAACATCACTCGAGTAATGACATGAAAATCAAGGTAGTGGGAATTAAATCAAATTAAATTCAAATAAAAAGGCATAACAGTTGAATCTGAATGGTTAGAAGTTGAAGTGACTGCTTACATGAGTAAGCACTCGAGTGATGTCTCAAAATCATAGAGTGAACACTTGAGTGATCATCAGTGCAAATTACAAATCAACTAAGTTTCAACTCAAATATGCCTTCCAGTGCCATCAAATCATAAAGGTGATATACATGGGTAATTACAATATTACTCATGTCAGGTAAGCATTTAAAATACATTAATTTCATTTTTCTGGCATGATCACTCGAGTAATCATTAGAGTGATTCCCCAGAATCAGTCAAGTGACTACTCGAGTGATGTCAGGTATAGTAGCTATATCGGTCAACACTAGGTTATTTCTCACCACTTCACTCTCAGTGATTCTCTCTGACTTCTACCAAAAATTTCTCAAAAAAACTTACCATCTCAAAACTGATCAAAACCCATTCAATTTCACTCTAAAAAACTTCTTAAATCACTCAGATTTTTTTCCCTGGACCATCGATAGTCGGTACCAACAAAGAAGAAAATTCCAGTTTTTACTTCAAGCTCACAATTGTAAAGACTAAGGTGCCTTAAAATATTCTAACAGAGTATTCCAAGTCCTATGAATTATCTGATTCCACAAAGTCTTCTGAATCTCCTCTTCCTCTACCTCCAAAGAAACAAACGATAATGACAACTTTGAAACCCAAACCACAACCTAAAGAGAAAGGGGTTTTGATTCAAGAGCCTATGATCACAAGGGCCAAATCTAAGCCAGTTTCTACAGGAAAAGGGAAGAAATCATCCTCTTTTACCCTAACTTCTACAGATTCCTCTGACACTCCAACTTGGTAAGAGAAAGGATCAAAGTATGCAAGAAGCTTGCTAAGGCTATGACAACCATGTTAGATGAAGCATTTCAGTCTAAGGGAGCCAAGCAGGCAACTTCCCTTAATTCCACTAAGTTTCATCCATAGACTTCAAAGGGAGAAGTTGTAGAAGTAGATGACACCATTCCTCCTAAGGGCTTCAACCCTCACAAACTCAAGGAATCAAAGAAGTACAACGAATTCTTTTCTAGGAGAAAAAATGTAAGATGTACTTTATTGATCTTCAAGTACCTTTTCAGGAAATTAAATTTGATTTGAGTGATTATGTAGAGGGATACATGCCTTGGTTATCAGTAAACTTGCCTTATTTTACTAAAGTAGTTAGGCATTTTTAGTGCAATATGGAACTAGTAGAGGATGCCCTTAGTGAAGCTGTTAAGGAGGAATCAGAAACAAAAGTGAGAGGGAAGAAATTTACAATCTCGGCATCCAAAATAAACAAGTGGTTAGGGATTGAGAATCTACTATTGGGCAACCCAGCTAATCTTACTTCGAATCAAATATTCAGTGTACTCAAGCCTAGTGAAAGACCTAACCTTCAATCCCAGTGAAATGTGGGACTTGCACAAGTACTTTGATATATCTACTCTCGTGCAATCATCCACAAGTCCAACAATTTCATGTATTTCATTGATAGCGATTATGGGAACATGGCCTCAATCTTGTAAAGGAGAAGAAGAATTAGGGCGATTTGAACTATTCAGAGATAAAGAGGTACAGGTCCTCTGGAACTCAGACCACACCAATGACTTTTCCCTAGTTGGTCTTTCTGTTCCTTAAAAAAAAATAAGATATGGTATTTGGAGGCAAATGAACATGTTGAAAGACTTTTGCCAGTTGGGAGAAATCAGGCACCAAACTTGGGATTGAGCTTCCTCTGAAGAAGCCTATGGAGTCAATTCCCAAGAAGAAAAAGGTTTCTAAGACTGAGACCAGTAAAACAGAGACACTCAGTCCTTTGCTCCTGCCACTACTTCATCACCATCCTTGTTTGTATATGTAATTCAAAATTATCTGAAGGAAGCACTTAGCGGATTCTTTGTGGACAATACTAACACCAACACAAAAATTATAACCTACATGAATCACAAGATGGGAGAACTGGTCGAGCATGTGAGTTAGCATAATCAGGCTATATTAGATCAGACGTGTGCACTTCATGAGCATAATCAGGCCATATTGGCACAGTTGCAAGAGCACAAACTAGTTCTATACAAGAGATTAGGAATCTTCTGAGGTCCTTACATGAGAAAGTAGAAGCCCTAAACATGGTACCTCTACTCCTGGTCTATCTATCCCAGCCTCAGATCTTGCCACTACCTTTAATCCTGTATCCAATCCACCTCATACCATCCATCACATCACACTAAGCATTGTCCTCTTTACCATGACTGATCCATCAACATCTGCTCCAATCCATATCACCTTAAATGAGTAGGCTACTGTCTAGCCTAACTCAGTGCCTACTCTTATAGCTTCATCTATTGGCATTGAGCCTTTACTTTAGACTCCATCTCATCATTCCCAGTATTTTGAGGATACACAGGGGTTAGTGGTTTTATCCCAGCCTTCATCACCTTAGCATGTGCCTCACCCTTAGGATTCACCTTCCTTTGCTCAGAGAATAGGTGATACTCATGATGATACATCCTTACCCATCCCAGCCATTCCTATCATAGCCCGAGATCCCTCTCATACTAGCTCTAGTTCCAATACTCTGCCAGGGCTACCCTTTCTGATGATGTCAAAAAGGGGAGAAGAACTAGTGATTTTGGTATACTGAACTCACATTACGCCTACACTAATTTCGCTTGGGTATGAGGGTGTATAGGGAATTAGGGTGCTTACTTATGTTGAATTTTGAATTTGAACTGTGTTAGTGCAACCGTTTCACACAAGAAGGGATGAATTAGGTTATACCACAAATTTTGTTGCGTATAAGAAAATTAACAGAATATTTAAAGCAGTTAAGAGCAAAGAGAAACATCACCGAAGTGTACACCGAGAGTTATACTAGTTCAGCCATAACTACTTTGACCTACGTCCAGTCCTCAGAGTGTCTCTGAGACTTTCACTATATTCTCCAAGATTCAGTGGGTTCTTGGCACCTCAGTACACAGCAAGTTCCTTCACCTGGACACTCGCTCCCCCTTACACGTTGTAATCAAATCCCCAACTCAAGGTTCCACAACCTTAAGTTGTCCCAATAACAAATATTGAGTTTGTAATGAAAAACTCTCTCACAAAGCAAATATATAATCGCTGAAGTACAATGAATGAGTATAAGAAAACAAAGCACTATGAGTGTGTTGATCAGTGTATGTTCATGTGTTCTCAGTTGTTGTTGTTGTTCTTTGAATGCTCCATATATATAGATGATTTGTGATGTCCGTTAGAAGCATTTCAAATATGTCTATTAGAGTTACGCAACAACGATTGACCATTCTTCTAATTTGAAAACTATCTGTTTGTGGTAGGTAGCGGTAGGTGAGCGTTCGGGCCTTTTATTTGACTTTTCACTCCTGGCATGATCTCTTCATTGTTCTCTACAAATATACTTAGGATAATAATGCAATGAAGAGTTAATCATATAGATAATAAATCAATAAGCATTCGATTAAAAAAATGATTTTTGGACTGCCTTACTCGAGTGGCTACTCAAGTGATCATGCTCATTACTCGAGTAGTCCTTCAAGTAAACATATCAAAAATATGGCAGTGAGTAATTCAAAATTTTTCATAAGATATTACTCGGGTAAGACATGGAGTAAGATAAATCACATAACTTAGAAATACCAGATTACTCGAGTGGTCATGTCTTTTCCTTACAAGTTACTTGGGTGCTTCCTCCAGTAAGCTGATTACTCGAGTGGCCATGTCTTTTCTTCACAAGTTACTCGAGTAAGCCCTCGAGTAAATTTCAAATAAGTTTGCAGATTACTCCCTCAAGTAATGTCATTCAAATCTTGGCCGAGAGTTTGCCTACCTGATTACTCGAGTGACCCCTCGAGTAATGCTTCAAATAACTCTGCAGATTAATCAAGTGTTCCCTCGAGTAAAGCATTTTTCTCACATGGTTACTAAGTGGCTACTTGAGTAAATTGTTGCATTTCTTGGCCGAGAGCTACTAGAAGATTTTTGACTTGGTTACTCTAGTGGCTACTCGAGTAATGCCTTTTCTCATGTGTTACTCAAGTGGCTACTCGAGTAATGGTTCATATAATTTTACAGATTGCTCGAGTGGCTACTCTAGTAACTTCTTCCAAATTTTGGTAGTGCCTCTGAAAATGTTTTTTTTTCAATATTACTCGAGTGCCTACTCGAGTAACAGTGTTCCTTACTCGAGTAAACATAGACAAAAACTGCCAGTGATGTTCTTCCTTTGCTCTTTCTCTCAGATCTTCTTCATTACTCTAGTGCTTACTTGAAGTAAAGCTTTGTCTGCTATTTATTTACTTTTTTCAAATTCATTTGTTATCATATCCTTTTTTATCATTAGTCCAATCTTTGTTATCATCAAAACATATGGGATCTAATAAACTGTTGTTGATATTGAATTTTGAATTTTTATAAACTGTTGTTGAATTCTGATATTCTAAATTTTGAAGCCTATTTAATGTCTTATTTTTAGACTAATGGAATTTGAGTTTTGAATGCAAAGATGTTATAATTTTTCACAGCATATGGTTTCAAAGTGTTTCTCAAATGATTTGTTCAAAAATCACTAAAGTTTTATCATCATTAAAAAGGGGAAGAATGTTAAATCCTATGCTTTGATGATAAAAAATTGGTGAACATAAAATTTTTTATTAACAAAAGTTTTGAACAAAAGAAACAAAGTTTTGAAGCATGAAAAGCCATAACTTGAAGTAAGCACTCCAATGATGAAGAAGAACAAGTCACTGAACCAAGATGAAGACTCTGGCTAACTTTAGATGGGATCACTCAAGTGATCACCACTGGATTGATGTGTGCTAAAAATATCCAGAAACTTATTGCCATATTCTATGAAGTGTCACTCAAGGAATCACCAAGAATTATTTGAGTGACCACTCGAGTGATAAGGTAAGAAATAAGTCAGTGACTCTGCCAAGATTTGGAAGTGATCACTCGAGTGATGTCCTTAAATCACTCGAGTGACCACTCAAATGATGGAGTCAGGATTATTGTTTAAACTCTCTGCCAAGTTCTTAAAGGGATTACTCGAGTGATGGCCCTGAATCACTCGAGTGATGATGTCCAAATTGTATGATTATGTTGTTTATTGATTTGTTATCTATATGATTAACCCTTCATTGTATTAGTATTCTAAGTATATTTTTAGGGAAACAATGAAGAGATCATGTAAGAGAGAGAAAAGTCGCTTTATGAAGAATGTAATGTCCATAACGCTCACTTATCACAGCGGCTATTTTTCAAACATGAAGAACGGTCAAAAGAAGATACATAATTTTAACAGACATGTTGAAATGCTTCCAATGGCTATTATAACTCAACTATAAATATGGGAACATTCAACAAAGAAGACAGACACTAATAACGCACGAACATACATCGATCAACACATTCATAGTACTCTGTTTCTCATATTCATTCTTTATACTTCAGTTATCATATATTTACTTTGTTAGAGAGATCTTTATTACAAACTCAATATCTGTTATTAAGACAACTTAATGTTGCGGATTCTTGAGTTAGGGATTAGTTTACAATGTGTAAGGGGGAGCGAGTGTCCAGTGAAGGAGCTTGCTGTGTATTGAGGTGCCAAGAACCTACTGAATCTTAGAAGATATAGTGAAACTTTCTAAGGAACTCTAGGGACTGGACATAGGTCAAAGAAGTTGTGGCCGAACCAGTATAACTCCTAGTGTACTTTTCGGTGATATCTCTCCAAGCTCTTAATTGCTTTAAATTCTATCAATTTTTATATACGGTTTAAATTTTCTGTGATCACCCAGTTCACCCTACCCCTCTTAGGTGAAACGCTTGCGCTAATAAATCCCTCTCTTTTACAAATCTCCCTTTGGTCTAATTAATTAATTTGGGGTCAAGAAAGCTAACTCCCTGTAAATCCTAAGTTGTCCCCTTAACATCATAACTGAATTAAATATTTGTTGTTTGTCTTACTTTTAATTAATCTCATTGCTAAGGATTTTAATTTTTTATTCTATAAACCCCCTCCCCTAAAAAATTGAATTAGTATTCATTTAGGTTAGTTTTATTCTCATGTAGGTTTTAGAGGCATTTACATTTTGCATTTAGGTAGTAGTGTCTTACATTTTAGCTTAGATTCATTCTATTGCATTTTTCATCACCTAAATTCAACCTGAAGAAAAACCCATAGATTGTCCTTGAGAGAATAACCTAGGTTGCCACTATATTGCATTTATAATTGGTCCTATTTTAATTGATTGCTTAGCGACAAAAGAGACATCAATTTAGGCGCTGTTGTAGGGGAGTAATGGTTAGTCTCTAGTTTGAGTTTTTAGGTGATTTCTTATATAGTTGTTTATTACATAACTCAATCTTATCTTTAAAAAAAATTGAACTTGATCCTATAATGGCTTGGAATGCTTCAACCTACGGAAATTTTTCTTACACTTCTATGCATTATCAGTATGACTATGGTGTTGACTAGATATATGATCGACATATAAGTGCATATAATCTTGGATGGCATGATCACTCAAATCTTGGATATATTGATCAAACTATACCAATTCATGACGAGCACAGAAGGTTACATAACAAGATAGAAGTTGTGATGAAAATCCTACTGGACAAATTTATAGAAGGGGAACTACAGTGTAGACAACAAATTCAAGCTCTACATACTCAAATTGAGGAGTTGTCAAAGGAAATTAGCAACTTGTAGAGTAAAGAATTAGAGGTTCAAAGTGAATTTCAATGTGGTAATATACTTTCACCTTCTAATGATTCAAGCACTTTTCCTTCTACCACTTCCAATGATGAGATAATTGGTATATTAGCTTAATTGACCACTTCTAATGCTGAATCTTGTAGTGTTTGCATTGATACTTCTTCTCATGCCTCTAGTCCTATGAATTATGTTACTTCTGATGATCAGGTTGATGAAGAGAATATTGTTGAATCACCTGACACTATTGATTTTAAAGATGCCCTACTTAACACTAATCGTGAAGATGCTTCGAATGCTAAGAGTAATATCTTTGTTGATTTTATTGATACTACTCATGATCATGACATGACTATTGTTAATAGGGATGCTATTAAGGATAAGTCTGGGGGAAGCCTTGATTTGGATATGAATTTATATAGTAAGAGCATAATGTATCATGATGTTTCACATGAGGGATTTGTCTTGAATGATGATTTGAACAAGTATGGTGAGATCATTTTGAGTGATCACTTTATTTTTTTCTTTAGAGAAGTTGACTCTTACTGAGGAGAGTCATATTGATTTTGTAGGTTGTTCAAGGATCTTGAAAGTTCCAACATTTAATGTTCATCAATTTATTTTGGGATCTTCTTAGATTGTTGATAAACCTATTGAGTTTATTGATTTTATTGTGGGACAAGATACTACTTGGTACTATAATTTTGCATAGGTATCACTACTATAAAAAGGGGTTTTAACGTCCCTATTTTAGCACTTTTAACGTCCAAAAACTGGGGGGACGTCTATGTGGGGGGTGTAATATGTTTTAAGAAAAGACGTCCGAAAAAAATGGGACGTCTAAAGGGAGGACTTTAGACGTCCCAAATTGAGATTTGGGACGTCTAAAGTCCCCCTGTGTAGGACTTTAGACGTCCCAAATCTCAATTTGGGACCCTCCCAAATCTCAATTTGGGACCCTCCCAAATCTCAATTTGGGACTTCTAAAGTCATTTGAATTTCAAATTTCCTGTAGATGTTGAGGTCATCAATTACGAAAGCAAACACAAGTTCCAGACGAGAATCCTCTATAATAGTTTTGTTGAACATAAATCCTAGCTTTCTCCATTTTCTTTTTGGCTTCGGAATTTCTTTTTTTAGCATCACCACACTTTCACCACTTTGCTAGCTTTGTTCAAACTTCTTTAAATCAAACTTTAAAATTCAAAAAATCCATTTTTTACCCAGATGCACTGTACCAGATCTGATTGTGAAAAAAGAGAGGAACTTATATAATAATAATAATAAATATACAAGCACGTAAGATTTGAGAAGTGATAAAGAGAAAGTTACCGTAACAAATAGAGGCATCGAAGGGCATGATGAGAGGAGGGACGATGGCGAAAACACCGACGGAAAAAGCTATGCACAGAAGGGCATGATGAGAGGGGGGACGATGGCGAAAACACTGAAGGAAAAAGCTATTTGAATATATAGAATGCGGGTTTTTCTCTGCAACTCTTATCAAAGAAATTGAAAACTGCTGTGGGAGCGAGAGAGAGAGAGGGGAAGGAAAGCTTACCTTTATTTAATATAAGGCATGAGCGTCCTTTATACTCAATACAGGTCGCGGGAAAACTTGTGAATTACTTTAGACGTCCCAAATTCCATTTGGGACGTCTAAAGTGTAAATTTTTTTTTTTTTTTACACTTTAGATGTCCCAAATGGAATTTGTGACATCTAAAGTGTAAATTTTTTTTTTATTTTAGACATCACTTTAGATGTCCCAAATTGAATTTGGGACCTCTAAAGTGTAAAAAAAAAAAAAAAAAAATTTTTTTTTTTTTGACTTTAGACGTCCCAAATTGAATTTGGGACGTCTAAAGTTCCCACTTTAGACGTCCCAAATTCAATTTGTGACGTCTAAAGTAAAAAAAAAAACATATTAATTTTTTTTTTACACTTTAGATGTCCCAAATGGAATTTGGGACATCTAAAGTGTAAATTTTGTTTTATTTTAGACATCACTTTCGATGTCCCAAATTGAATTTGGGACATCCAAAGTGTAAAAAAAAAAATTTTTTTTTTTTACTTTAGACGTCCCAAATTCAATTTGGGACGTCTAAAGTGACGTCTAAGGTAAAAAAAAAATATTAAATTTTTTTTTTACACTTTAGATGTCCCAAATGGAATTTGGGACATCTAAAGTGTAAATTTTTTTTTTTAATTTTAGACATCACTTTAGATGTCCCAAATTGAATTTGGGATGTCTAAAGTACCACTTTAGACATCCCAAATGGAATTTGGGACATCTAAAGTGTAAAAAAAAAAAACAATTTTTTTTTTTACTTTAGACGTCCCAAATTCAATTTGGGATGTCTAAAGTGACGTCTAAAGTAAAAAAAAATATTAATTTTTTTTTTTAAACTTTAGACGTCCCAAATTGAATTTGGGACGTCTAAAGCTACCAAGTTCCCACACATAATTACAAAAATGCCACCGCCTATGTTTTAGACGTCCCAATTTTAAAAAGGGACGTCTTTTAGGGTAGTAGTATCTATATTCTGTAGTAGTGTATATGGATTGATTCCTCCCATCCAAAGATCTTCTACATTTGAGTTGAAGTGTTATTTGAGGATCTTATAGAGGGAGATATTTGTTGAGTATCACAAGCAAACACCAATAATACTTTCATGTGACTCACAACCTGACAAAGTAAAGATGCCAATTACACTACTACATTTGGGTCTTCACACTTGTGATAGTCCAGTTGTATTCCTTCCTTACTCTTTTACTTGCATTGCTAGTTGTTATTAGTTTGATATATCTTTTTGCATTGAGGACAATGCATGATTTAAGTGTGGGGGAGGGATTCTGTTCTTAATTTTGGTTTTTGTTCTTTGTTTTTAAAATGAGAAAAAGAAAAATAATTTGGTTTTTACTTTGGTTTTTTTCCTTGTTTTCAAGGAAAGAAAGAAAATTTTTTGAAAAAAAAAATTGCAAGTTTTAAGTAACTTTAGTATTATGCATTCTTGAACCCCGCCTATGTTATAGCCGGTCCCAAGCCCGGGTAAAGGAGGAGGATTGTGTTAGGCCCCGACAGCCAACGTAAAACCCTGTCGAATCTCTTATGAACATGGATCAACGAAGAAATTATGCTAATGCTAGGTCATTGCCTGTAAGTAACGTGTTGTATGGCTCGAGTACAATGATAAGTGAGCAAGGGCTGCTGCATCGTCGCCCGGGTGTAGTGTTAAATGAGCAAGGGCTACCGCTCTCTTCTAAATGGAGGCGGCTAAAGAAGCTAGTTCATGAGAGCAAGATCAGATTTGGCACTTGGAACGTTGGGACTTTGAATGCCAAATCTCTGGAGGTGGTGGGCGTAATGAATGATCGAAAGATTAATGTCTTGTGCCTTCAAGAAACTAAATGGGCGGGAGAAAGGTCTCAAGAAATTAATGGTTTTAAGCTTTGGTATACAGGAAAGGTCAATGGAAGGAATAGTGTTGGTATCATCACTAACAATGAATGGAGAAAGGACATGTGGGAAGTTAAAAGGGTTGAGGACAAAATTATTTCCTTAAAAATGATTGTTGGGAAGGATAGTATAAACATTATCAGTGTGTATGCACCTCAAGTAGGGGCAAAAGCACATCTTAAGGAAAAGTTCTGGGAAGATTTGGAGGGGCTAATTCAGAGTATCCCACTAACCGAAAAGATTTTTATTGGAGGTGATCTTAATGGACATGTCGGTAAGGAGGCAGGACCTCATGCAAGGGCTCATGGGGGTTTTGGATTTGGGGTGCTCAATAGTGAAGGTCAATCTATTATTGATTTCTCCCTCGCATATAACCTCAAGATTGTCAACACTTGCTTTAAGAAGAGAGAAGAGCATTTAATAACGTATAAGAGTGGAGCTGCCAAGACACAGATTGACTTCTTTTTGGTAAGGAACTCTGATAGAAGATTTTGTACTAATTGCAAAGTGATCCCTGGGGATGGCGTGACAACACAACATAGGGTTTTGGTCCTTGATGTGAATATTAAGTGTGTAAAACAAAAGCATCGGTAAGTTTTAAATCTAAGGATCAGGTGGTGGCAGTTAAAGGGGGAGAAGCGGGAGATTTTTCAGAGAGCTCTTTAGGAGGAGGGTGAGTGGGAGTTACAAGGAAGAGCTAATTTCATGTGGGAGAATATGTCTAAAAAGGTCTAGAAGGTTGCTAAAGTAATTTTAGGAGAATCAAAAGGTTTTGGTTGGCAAGATAAGGAGACTTGGTGGTGGGATGAGACTGTTCAAGAGAATGTCAAGCATAAGAAAGACTGTTTTAGACCAATATACTTGTGTAATAATGTGGAAAATTGGGAAAGGTATCGTTTGGCTAAAAAGGAGACTAAGAAGGCAGTGAGTGAAGCTCGTAATAAAGCATATGAGGAGTTTTATAAGGAGTTAGGAATAAAGGTGGGAGAGCGTAAGATTTATAAGATTGCAAAGAACAAGGAGAGAAAATCGAGAGACTTGGATCAAGTGAGGTGTATAAAGGATGAAGAAGGAAAAGTTTTGGTTACTGATGGAGACATTAAGAATAAGTGGGAAGCCTACTTTTATAAGTTGTTCAATGATGGAGGGGGAGGGCCTTGTGATTGCGAAGATTTGACAACTCAAGAAGGTGATCTTAATTTGTCATTTTACCGCAGGATTCAAGTTGGCGAGGTTAGGGAAGCTCTTAAGAAAATGGAAAATGGTAAAGCTGTTGGGCCTGATGGAATTCCTATTAAAGTTTGGAAAGGCTTGGGTGAAGAGGGTGTTTTGTGGCTCACAAAATTATTTAATGAGATTTTACAATTCAAGAAAATGCTGGATGAGTGGAGGAAAAATACTTTGATTCCTATTTATAAGAATAAAGGGGATATTCAAAATTGTGCAAACTATAGAGGAATTAAGCTATGAGTCACACAATGAAATTATGGGAAAAGGTCATTGAACGCCGGTTGAGGTTGGAGACTGAAATTGCGGAAAACCAATTTGGATTCATGCCAAGAAGGTCTACAACAGAAGCGATTTATTTATTAAGGGGGTGTATGGAGAAGTATAGGAGCAAAGGAAGAGATTTGCATATGGTTTTCATCGATTTAGAAAAAAGCATATGACCGTGTGCCAAGAGATATATTATGGAAAGCCTTAGAAAAGAAGGGGGTGCGGTTTGCATATATCAAAGCCATTCAGGACATGTATGAGGGGGTTACAACCAATGTTAGAATTCCTGGAGGTGTAGCAAAGGACTTTCCTATAAGGATTGACCTACATCAGGGATCAGCTTTAAGCCCTTATTTGTTTAACCTAGTGGTAGATGTTCTAACTGAGCCTATAAGAGAGGAGATCCCTAAATGCATGCTTTTTGCTGATGATATAGTTTTGTTGGCTTAATCCAGGGAGGAAATTAATTATAAACTTGAGATATGGAGATAGACTTTGGAAGTGAAGGGTTTTCGTCTGAGTAGGAGCAAAACTGAATATATGCATTGTAAGAATGATAAGAGACAAGGTCGAAATGAAGTGGAAGTTAAATTGGAAGGGCAAGTCATTTCACAAGTAACAAAATTTCGGTATTTGGGATCAATTATACAACAAGATGGTGAAATTGATGGCGATGTCAATCACAGAATTCAAGCTGGATGGTGTAAATGGAGAAGAGCTACTGGAGTTATTTGTGATAAAAAAGTAACTAATAAGGTAAAAGGGAAGTTTTACCGCACTGCTATAAGACCAGCAATGCTTTATGGTAGTGAGTGTTGGGCTTTAAAGGGATTACATGAGCATAAAATGGGGGTGGTCGAGATAAGGATATTGAGATGGATGTGTGGTCTACAAGAAAAGACAAGATTCATAATAATCATATACGTGAATGAGTTAGAGTGGCCTCTATTGAAGGAAAAATGGTAGAAAGTCGTTTGAGGTGGTTTGGACATGTTCAACGAAGGCCGTTGAATGCACCGGTGAGAAGGGTGGATCAAGCCGTATGGAGTCCTGTAAAACGAGGTCGCGGAAGGCCGAAGCGTACGCTTAATGAAGTCATAGAGAGAGACCTTTTGATTAAAAATATACCAAAAAATTTGGTTTTCGACAGAGCACAATGACATCATGTGATCCATGTAGCCGATCCCACCTAGTGGGATAAAGGCTTTGTTGTTGTTAGTATTATACATTCTTGATTTGAAAGGTGGTTGATCATGTGTTGAGTTAGTAAACTAAGGGACAATGAATTTCATTTGGTGGATTTAGGCTAGTGATCATATACCTAGTGAGATTTTGAGCCTAATGCATTTTTTCAGTGTATACCCCTATCTCTTTACTTGATCTAGAACTTGACTTGAATCTTACTTGAGGCCACATTTTATGCATGTGTATTCATAAAGATAAGAAAGGAATTCATTTCATTTTGGCTAGATAAGCCAAAAAGCCTACCATTTTCATGCATATATCTTTTGTTTAGCCCCTTTAAGCCTATGTTTTATATCGTTTGGTCTTACCCTATAACCCAAAAAAAAACAATGCTCTACTTTTGAATGTCTTATGAGTTAAAGAGCATCAAATTATATTTGTTTTGAATGGAAGAACATGTATAAAATTAGGAAGTGGGTCATTGTGAAAAGTATGGAAGGTTATGAGGAAAAAGGAAAAAAAAAAGAAGAGAAAGTGAAAAAAAAAGAAAGGAAAAAAATATGCACTAAGATTTTGTTCCGCTGGTTTGAGCTATACTTATTAACAGGGGGTCTTCATTACCAATGTTAATCTTTGCGTCAAACAAACAATAAGAGCTATAAGCATGCTAGTAGTATCTTGGTTCTTATTAAGTTATAAATGGTTGAGTAATCGGGCCTTTGTATCACCAATGTAAAGGGTTGCGTCAACAGAGCATATATATAACAGCCTAAGAAAGTTGAAGAAAATAGGGGGGAACAGGGAAAAAATAAAATAATGACTCAGCTCAAGTTTGGTTTGGTTTCTTGCATCCCCTATTCTCTATTGCATCATTCTTTTTATCATCTAAAATATTCAACTTTGTTTTCCCAAATACCATATCCTTTCTTTCTTAACCTTAGCCCCATTACAACCTAACAAAAATCCTTTGTATTTATGCTTGCATTTGCTTTACTGGTGGTAGAGAATTTAGATTCCTGCCAAGTCTATGGAAAGAGGATTGGATAGGTGGTTTTGCATGTAAACACAAGCCGATAAACTTTTGAGTGATGAATGACATACACAATATTAACTTGGTGAGAGATTTCTAGCTTAGGTTCCCTTTGTCAAGTAGATTGCCATTATGTTTGTTTTCTTGATTTTTGAGAAGATCGCTTGGATAAGAGAGGTGTTGAAATGTTTTAGTTTTCTTATATTGCTTGTAATTAGAATATTCACTTTTAAATTTTTTGTTTTGCTTTCTCTTGTTCTCCATAGCTTTGTCTTAATTTGCTTTGCCCGAGAGTGCAAATGATAAGTGTGAGGGAGTTGATAAATCCTAAATTTTATATATTTTATCCAACCTTGTTCATTTCATTTTAGGTTTATGTTAGGCTAATTTGGAATTATTAGACAATATTTGGATTGTTAGCCAATTTTAGGAAATAATATAAATATGATTTAATTGTGATTATATTGGACTTAAGTTGTTAATATTTTAATTGTCTATCTTATGATTAAATAATATTTCCAAATATATGATAGATCATAATTTTATTTAATTCTTGTAGCACAAGGAAAAGCGTATTAGGAAATCTTATGGTACAAAATTATGTTTTTAAAGTTTAAAAAAGATCTAATAGCTGAGTTTGAATGGGCCAATTCAATTATAATTGATTTAAGTATAGTACCCTAACTTTCTCATTCTCCTACCAAAAAAAAAAAAAAAAACCTAGCAGCCACATAATTATTCATGCTCTCCATGAAAAACTCACACTCACACTTCTCTGTGGAGTTAAGATGATCATGGAAGATTAAGCTAGCTTAAGAGACAACTTGGGAGGAGCATGAAGAAAGTTAGAGCCTAGGACTTGCACTTGAAGACCACAAAGGACTGTGTTTCATTTTTATCAATTCATTTCAAGACTTGAGATTATTTAGTTTTAGATAATTTTGAGATGTATGAATTGAGAACAATCTAGCTTTAGAATATAGACATATTCCTTTTAGATTGGTTTGATATTTTGGATTGACTTGTACTAAGACAATTGTTGGAACTTTTGTTTGAAAACTTTTAGATTGTCAATTGAATTACTAATTGAGTTTTCATTATTAATTTAATCGTCAATTTGTTTTACCCTCTTGATTGTTTAATTGAGTTAGTTAATTGTCCAGTTGGTCAATCGAACAATTATTTCATTATGAGTTTTCTAATGGAGTAAGTGTTGTTAAGTTTATGTGTTTCCCACGTTTCAATTAGGTGATTAAACTTATTAATCCCTCTCTTTTACAAATCTCCCTTTGGTCTAATTAATTAATTTGGGGTCAAGAAAGCTGACTCCATATAAATACTAAGTTGTTCCCTTCATCATCATAGCTGAATTAAATATTTGTTGTTTGTCTTGCATTTGATTAATCTCTTTGCTTTGGATTTTAATTTTTCATTCTATAACACCCCCCAAAAATTGAATTAGTATTCATTTAAGTTAGTTTTATTCTCATATAAATTTTTGAGACATTTGCATTTTACATTTAGGTAGTAGCTAGTGGCTTGCATTTTTAGCCTAGGTTCATCCATTTCATTTTTCATTACCTAAATTCAACCTAAAGAAAAACCTATAGATTGTTATTTGAGAAAATGACCTAGGTTGCCACTATATTGCATTTATAGTTGGTCCTAGTTTAATTGATGGTTTAGTGACAAAAACGACATCAATACCCTCCCCTTCCGTCCCCTCCCCTCCCCTCCCCTCCAACCAAACACATCCTAAAATATAATAATTGCTGAGTTTATTTGAATGCCAAATGAAATATTATTATCTTAGTTGGAAGAATTTGCCTCAATTTATGTGGGAAAAGTAAAAGAGGTAAAAGTCAATTTTATATATTGTTTGTTGTGCTTGGTCAATTTTAGAAAATTTATCTCATTAGTCAACAGACGGTTAGTTTTTCTTATTTCTACTTGCTCGGATAATAGACATTCTTTTGTTTTCCTTACTAAGCCTTTATATTATGATAAGAAAGGATGTTAGACTTTCAAAACATAATATAGGATTATAAATAATCGTGAAAGGTTATATATGAATCTGAAGGCATATGTTTTAAAGGTTATTTAAAGGTTTATATTTTAATGATACCTTTAAACAGGCTTTAGGCCTAGAAAAGGACTACATATAGGCCTAAGCTTAAGCTTTAAATCTCTATTGTAAGGCTAAGTCTATTTAGGTAAAGCCTAGCCTAGTCTAATCTAATCTATTTCCATCCTTACTTACACCACACTCATTTTGTGATGAGATATGATTATATGTTACTTACATAAATTCTAGAAATGGAAAACATTCAATAAATCACAAGTATTTGTTGATTAATTAAAAAAGAGTCGCGTGTGGAAGCCACTAAATGAAAACAAGAGTGGATGAATCGCCAAGGGAACACAGAAAATTTGACTGACTAATTTAATAATTTTAAATTTACATTATGGTATCTTTCTAAATAATTACAAATTTTAGGATTCTTTAGAAAAAATGTTTTTCATTTTTTCTGCAAGCCCTTTGCTCTAATTCTCCCTTGATAGGCCATGCGTCAAAAAAAGATTTTGGATACGCCTTTGATCAGCCACAATTTTTAATTTATAATCTAGATATCAAAATCATATGATTTAATTTAATATGTTTGAATTACTGGTCAAACAATTTTAATATGTTTCAATTCAAATTTCATTTAGGGATTAAAGTAGGATTTAATCCGTTATCACAAAGATTTATATGTATTTAAATAAAAATAATATATTATTTCAATGACAGATAATTATATATTTAGAGTAAAATACAGTCGCCGCCCCTCTATTTTATCTAAACTATAAAATCCTCTATGAGCCTCCTTTGAAATTAAAATACATGTTACAAAAATCTCCCATGTATATTTAATATTCCATTTCCATTCACTCAACAGTTAATTGACCATTAAGTTTGATTGTCAAACATTTATTTTGACCAAAATACCCCTCTTTCAATAAAAGAATAAACATTTATATTTTCCTAAAAAAAATTTTTGGACAACCAAAAAATAATCTAATACTATATTTTCAGACTTTCCAATATATTATAAAAATTTATTAATTTTTATTACATTATAAAATTTATAACTTTAGTTTCTTTATCATATGAATTGAAATTATTTATTAATTTTTTATTTTAAATGACTAAAAACATATTTCAACCAAATAATTTTTATCTATATTATAAATGATATAAATTTTTGAGATTATATATAAACCATTTAAATTTTATATTTTATATTTTTAGTTACTTTGTTTATGCAAACATTTATAAACGCAATTATTTAATCATGTATTTATTAAAGAATTAATCATATCTTTAATTATATTTTTTATGTCTATATTATTTAAATTAACTTAGCCTTTATCCTAATATTATAAAAAAAATTTACAAATATTTATTTGCAAAAGTAAAAAAGAAAATAAATTAAGATAAAGAAAAAATTTTAAATTACTTAAACAATTTTAGTCTAAATTAGGAAATTAGTAATTATGAAGGGTATTAAAGACCTTATAACCTAGTGGTATGTATACTCCTCTGTTAATGGGAGGTTGCTGTTTGGATCTTGCATGTTATAATTCAGATCGTTAGTATCTATCTTATAATGAGAAAAAGTAAAGATTTAAATAAATGGATTTTCCTTCTAAAATATCCCTACTCCAGTGGTAGAGGCTAAAATCTTTGCCGTTGGAAGCCTCAAAAGGTAAACCTTGAACAAATAAAAAAATAACCCTATTCGTCTCTAGATATGGCGATCGGCCCCTCCATCCGTTGAAACTCATCCGGTCATCCCTACTCGTCTCTAGATATGGCGATCGGCCCTCCATCGGTTGAAACTCATCCGATAACCACTCATCTCTTCTTTCGCTCCATCTGATTTCGATTCTGCTTTAATTGGTACAAACAATCGTTTTCTCGCCACTTTTTCTCTTTTTTTTTGCCCACCTTTCTTTTTCTCTTTGTTCTCCTTTCTTTACCCTTCTTCTTCGTCAATCTTATTACTCTTCTTCTTTCTTTCAAAAAAATTTAAAATTTAAAATTGCAGTGCCTGTGGAAAGGTTCAAACTTCAAACATATTGATTCAAAGAAGTAGTGGCCACAATTGATAAAAAAAGATCTCTGAAGGGCTGAGCCGAGGAAAAACAAAATGGATAGAAGCAAAGTAGACAGGATCAGTGGTTTGCCAAAGTCTGTACTTGTTCGTATTCTCTCTTTTCTTCCTGCTAAAGAAGCCGTCGCCACAAGCCTCTTATCCAAGAGATGGAGACCCCTTTGGCTTTCCCTTCGCACTTTGTACCTTAACCGTGGAAATTTTGGGAGGCTTCCATTCTTCTATGGATTCGTGGACAAAGTTCTCAAATTGGTAGATTTGAAATCTGTCAAAAAGTTTGTTCTTGTCTGTGATCATTTCAGAGATGGTGAGCATTTTATACCTCAAAAAATTAGCAAGTGGATTAATGCAATGATTAGTAGTGAAGTTGAACATCTGGAGATACATCTGAGGCTGCTGGATCAATATGAGTTGCCCTCTAGTGTTCTCATTTCCAATAACATTAGGGTTTTGAAGTTGTGCCAAGTAACGGTGGGTACTGTTTCTCATATTAATTTGCCTTTGCTTCAAGTATTGCATTTGGAACATGTTTATTTTCCAGATGTTAGAAGCTTGGAAATACTTCTTTCTGGTTGTGCTTTGCTTAAAGACTTGGTAATAAAAACTTTGTATGGGGGCTTTCACCGTCATCCACTTGACATTGAAGGACTTAACTATTTGGTTGCCGCAGAAGTTCCACAATTTCTACTTCCATTGAAAGTCTTGTCTAATGTTACTTTTCTACGCTTACGTTGTACACCGGTATGAATCACGCATGATGTAAGTAAATTTTTCTCTTTTGCCCCATAAGATTTCATTCCCTAATTTTCAGTCTATTTTTTCAGTTTTTTGATATGCAGGATATGAGACCATTTAGTGATGATATGCCAATGTTTCACAATTTATCCTACCTGGAATGTGTTGTTGGTGAATGGACACGGTTCGTGAACTGTCTCCAAAACTTCCCCAAACTTGAAAAGCTTGTGATTGCAGAACCTCATTGTTACAAGGTTTGAAAATATATGAACTTATTTTTTTAGTGTAAGCAATACCCAGGTTGGGTTTGTGACTTATTTGTGTACGGGCAGGGTGATTCTACGTTCCCTCCTGAAGCAGTATTCAATGTGCCTCCCTGTGTTTCATTACATCTGAAGGAGTTCACTATTCTTTTCTGCCAAAGTCCTGAAAGTAAGTTTGAAATGGTAAAATTCATAACTGAGAATGCTCGGGTTTTGAGGACTGTCACCGTTATGAGAGGCGGTTTTGCAAGTAAACATAAGCTTGAAATGCTCCAAAAATTAGCAGCAAAGCGCAGAGGCTCTGGGGATTGCAGTCTGATGAAAGAACAACCACACATACTTATGATTTCTTGAGATATACATATGCTTGATTTACATATTCCTCAACTATTTCATCGTGGGATCTACTTTATGCTTCTAAATTTATAAGGAATTGTGGTGTTATTTTAAGGTATGCATAATGCTTTTTACTTAGGCCTGAGTGTGTGAGTAGGCGTCTTGTTTAAAGATATTAGAAGTGAAAAAATGAAGAAGAAGAAAAGTCTCTTATTATAATTTACTTCTAGATTTTATTCTCAACGTGTTATTAGAATAAAGCTACATCTCCCCTGCTCTGCACAGTAGAGTAAACTATGTTGGGAGGATAATAAACATGTGGCGTCGATGTTAAAATTTAAATGGCAGCATTAATTTGATTGTCATTGTGAAAAAAAAAGGTCCGAAATAAATTCAAACTCTTCCGTAAAGAAAAAGCTCAAAAACCAACCTCAACTATATTTAACATCTAGTATCCGGCTTGAAATTTGTGGCTACCCTCCCAACACATATGACTTCTTTAGGACTCGAACTTGAGACCTAGAGAGATCTAATAGTGTAAACACCCTATTTTGTCCAGGCCTAATTTAAAAATAATAAAAAAATGGAAAATAAAAAAATCCTCCTTAATCCTGATACATCTAAATTAAAAAACAAATGACATTGATGGTGATTGGATTGTAATTGAAATTTAGAAAATGATCATTATTAAGGGTGATTGTCTTGAGCTTGGGGTAAGTGGAAAAAATGTTAAAATAATTCAACTCATTCATGTTATTTGATATTCAGATTAGGAAATTTAGTATGAAGTCATTATGGAGAAAAAATAGAAAATACAAAAATAAAAAAAATATCTCTCATTCATGTTGATAGATTTAAATTAGAAAATTGTTTGTAGGGAAAATATAAAAAAATAATTTAAAAATTAAAAAAATATCTCTCACTTATATTGATAGGTTTAAATTATGGAATTACTTATGGAAAAAAATAAAAATTAAAACAAAAATTAAAACAAATATCTCATTGATGGTGATTAGGTGAAGTTAGAAAGTATTATTAATATAAAAAAATTAAACAAATATCTCATTAATAGTGATTGGGTTAACTTAGGGAGTTTTATTAACATAAAATACAAAAAAAAAATGAAAATTCAAAAAAGAAGAAGAATTTATGAGGAAAACTCTACCTTAAGACTATAAATAAGGGAGTAAGGGTTGAAGCAAGACATAAAAAATTGAGAGAGTAAAGATACAAGAAAATAGGAAGAAAAAAGAGATAAGAAATGGTTAGAGATGTCTAAAAATAAGAGTAAATTATTGATTGTGTTCATCTTTTTATCTTCTTCTTCTTCATATCCAAGGAAAGCCTATACTCTTGTGATTATTATTACATATGCAAGCTTAAGCATCAATAGCTAGAGGGTGAATCCAATATAAAATTTGGATTGATTTGTTTTCTTATTATTCTTCATTTTCTATCTCTTCTATATTTATTGTCTCGTCTTTGCGCCTAAGGAAAGCATATGCTCTTGTGATTGTTGTCACCTTTGTGAGCCATGACACTAATTGCTAGAGGGTTCAATCCAATATGATTTGGATTATTATATCTTATTTTTTGTTTCTCTTCTTTTTCTCCTTATATTTTTTCTCTATGTTCTTTTCCCCCCCTATATTTTCTAAGTAATCTTTTCTTCTCAGAAAGTTTAGTTTAAGAGCCTTCAAAAAACTTTCTTTTATTCGATTAAAATGGAAGAGTTGTTTTCATAAAATAAAAACTACCAAACAAATAAAAAAATCATTTTCTCCAATAAATTAAAGGAATTCCTTAAAAAACACAAATAAAATGACACATATTTCTACCTCTGAATTACGTGGGCTTTGATCCCTCTACAGGATACATAAGCTCTAAGCTCTCTTTTTAGGTCAAATCCAACTTTGTAAATAAATTTTTTTTCCTTTATTAATTTTTTATTATTTTTAAATATTTTCTTAATTTCGTTTTTTTTTTGCGTAATTGTAATAAAATTAAAGGTCATATTCATTTTTAAATAATTAACTTAGGATAACCGTTCTTATAAGCGGGTGATGTGGGTGCCTAACACCATCTGGTTTTCTTTTTCAGAAAAAAGTTCGCAAAATTATCCTTTTTCAAAATTTTGATAGCGGCTTCATGTTTTCCAAATTTCGGGCGTTACAAGTAGGGTCTATATTGTTAGATCAACTCTGTGTTGGTATTGTGCAATATATGTTGAACGTGCATGAATGACATTTTGAGTAAATTAGAAAATAAGGAAACATATAAGAATTAATATACGGTTAAGATGTAAATTTAGCAATCAACTATATATTTCGTTATAGGCACCCAACACAATAAACTATGTTGGGATACAAAAGTCGACATAATTAATTTTTGTTGTAGCACATATAGCAATGCCGTTAATATATCCTAATTAACTTCTATTATTTTTTGTACCGTAGGTCCCACCAGTCTTTTCACTCTCTATTATTTGAATATATTTTTTTGAGGCACTGTCGCCCACTAAATGTGGGCACCTCTTTCAGCAGGGATTCAAACCTTCATTCCCCACATTATAAGGGACTAGCCCCTTCCACTAGACCCAACCCTCATTGGTAGCAATAAATTATTTCGCTATAAGCACTCAACACAATTATCTTTTGTTAGTTCCACAAGTAGACATAAACATTTTTTGTCTTATAAATGCTCATATTTGCCTTGTGTAAATGACCCATAATTGTCTTGTAAAGGGATTTAAAAGAATTCAGGCTCCTTGGATTCTTTTAAATCTATTTTTGTGTCTTGTGAGTACCTTTATTTGTCTTATAAATACTCTAATGAGAAAAAATAAAGCAAGGACATTATTGTCATTTCACTAACAAAACTTAACTTCATTTTGATTTAAGGGGGTGTGGTGAGATTTCAAAATATTTTGGAGGTTGAATGAAATAAAATTTCTTCCATGGGATCTAAGTGATATTTTCCCATTAAAAAGGCATAAATTTCTAAAAATATATTAAAATAATAGAGAGTGAGAAGATTGGTGGGACCCATAATGCAAAAAGTAACAGAAGTTAATCAGGGTTAACGATGTTGCTATATATGCTACCAAAAAAAATGATTGCTACTTTTAATATGATTATCTACATAATTAAATATAATAAAAATTTTAATGTATAACAAGTGTCCTAAATATAGGACAAAGTTTGTAATACAATTTGCATTACAAAATTTATCCTATATTTAGGACCGGAGGGAGTATTAAGAAGCATGGCACCTCTTTAGCTTCTCGTTGTACCAAACAGTGCGTCAAAAGATTAGCACTCATAAATAGGATTTCCTTCACTTGGATAGCCCAATTCGGATATGTCTATAATAGAGCATCTTCAATTGTGACATCTTCATCGTCTGAGTCCTCTAGTCCTTCACACTACTACAAAAAGTACTTTTAACGTCACTAATTAACGTCTGTTTTTAAAAAACGGTCGTTAAAAATGAGGTGGTGGCATTTTTGAAATTTTGACTTGTCTTTCAAAGACTGTTTTTCAAAAACGGTCGTTGAAAGTGTAGACTTTCAACAACCGTTTTTCAAAACAGTCATTAAAAGTCACTTTCAACGACCGTTTTTGGAAAACAGTCGTTGAAAGTGACTTTTAACGACCGTTTTTGGAAAACAGTCGTTGAAAGTCTACACTTTCAACGACTGTTTTCAAAAAATGGTCGTTGAAAGTATTCCAGATCTGTTTTAAACCCAATCATATATCGTCTACTAGTCGCGTCTCTCCTTCTCATATCCACCTCTGAGCCCTAGTCCAACCTCCAGTCACATCATTTGGCCCCTCTCCGACCCCAGACACGACCTCCAGCCTATTCTCTGACCCAATCACGATCTTCACCTTCCACTTTGCTAGTGTTATGGTGAAGCCTCTTCTCCTCGCCCTTACTCCAATAATCAGAAGCATGTTTAGTCCGTGCTCAAGAGTATGATGTGCGTGGATCTTGAGCACTACCAGTCTTTGAGCAAAGTAGCAACATTTGCTTGGGTGTTAATGAGGTTGTAATGATAGCCCAGAAGATTAAGCATTTCATTGAGCTTGAGAGTGTTTGCAAAGCACTTGAGGTTTTTCTCCTCACATTTTTATATTTAATTTTGTTTGGTTATTATTTTTAGAAGTTGAATTGCAATTATATTTGGGGTTTACTTCCTAAAATGAAGAGTTTGAAATTTTGTTTAAGTGTTGCTCGTTGGAAATTTTGTTTGAATGATGTTCGTTGGAAATTTCGTTTGAATGTTGTTCATTGGAAATTTCTATATGAAAAGTTGATTTTTGTATAATATTTTTTTTTTAAAAAAAATAGAGGGATACAATGACCGTTTTTGCAAAAACGGTCGTTGTATGTTGTCACATACAACGATTGTTTTTCCACAACGACCGTTTTTGCAAAAACGGTCGTTGTAAGTCACAACATACAACGACTGTTTTTTCAAAAACAGTCGTCGTAAGTCTCTTACAACGACTGTTTTGAAACGGTCGTCTATTTTAAAATTTTCAACGACACTCACATATACGTCCTTTTAAAAACAGTTTTCTAAAGGGCATAAAAACGCACGTTAAAAGTCCCTTATGTAGTAGTGTCACTTGCATTTTGTATGATTTATTGACCATAATTTTGGATGTGATAGTGCAATGTAGTCACACTCATTTACAACCTTCAACGGTGGTTTGAAGTGGGTCTGACTTGAGCCTAGATGCCGTATTGGTTTGCCCTTGAAGTTGAAGGTGAGAGTCTTCTTCAACAGTGAGCTACCAACATTTTTGTTCCATTTGTCCACAACTTTTTGTCTTCAAGTTACACATCATTTGTCATGTTGTTCTATAGAGCTTTTGAGGAATGTGTTATTTCTCCTCCTGAATCTCATTTGGATCATATATACGGTCCATGCTAAGCACATGATTCTGGGATACCATGCTCACTGTGTTGTGTTGTTAGTGAAATGGCATTCAAACTTAAAGAATGTATTAATTTTTTTGCATTCCCAAGATGATACCAATGAAGCAAAAGCGCTAGTATCAACCTAAATATCGCATTTCCAATGTGTAGTGATTGAATGCTGTGTTAAAATTACATTAATTCTTTTAATATGGTATACATTATTGCCTAAGTATAACATCTTATAATGTTAATATATCGAATTATTTCATTTAATCGAGATTCTTCATTCTTTTTAATTAAATTTATTTTTAATGAAATTTAAATTTTGAAAGTATTAATACAAAATTTTTAAATATTATTTTATAAATAGTTAAAATATTCTAAATGTCAATAAATATTAGTGCATCTTACAATTTATTAGAATATTTATTTAAATATTGTTTTTGGATAAAATGAAATATGAATATGGGTTTGAAGGTAGGTTATTTTCTTTTAATATATAATATAAGAAAGTGGTTATTTATATTCTTATTCTTTTTTCCGTTTTAATTATATTCTTCTTACTTTTTATTCATTTAAATTATTATGATTGAAATTTGATTGTCATTAATTGCCAATTGTTAATTAGCATTTATTATTATTAATTATTAATGGTAAAGCATCCGCCAAAAGGAAGTGGAGATCTGGAACATTGTCAAACTTTTTCCATTTCGTTTGCTACTCCCAATTAACAGCAATATCTACAGACTCTAATTTATTTTAATAATTAGTATAATTAATTACAAACTGTTTTGTTAACCGGCATATTATTATCTAATTTGCTTCACAGTGACAGTGTTAACTAAACTGTTACTACGGCATTTCTGGTAATAGAATAGATAGATATCTCAATGATCTAGATATCGAAATCATGAGTTAATTTCATAGGATTGAATTCAAATTATATTTGCTGGCAAAAAAAAAAAAAAAAGAATTCAAATCATATTTACCAAGTAAGTAAATATTTAATTTATTATTTTCTGATATTGCACATTTATGATAAAGATTCAAATTCTTTTAAATTCAAATAATATATTATCTAATTGACTGAGATAATGGAGAGATTATGACAAATCAAATTTGGGATATGGTAATATATATCTTAAATGGATTGTTGGCAAAACATATATCTTAAATGGATGAGATAGCGATATTTAGCCTTCCTAAAATATCTCTTCTCTTTTCATTCTTTTTATTAATACGAAGGCAAACTAAGTTTGATTACAAAACCCTAACCCTGAGTAGCACTAGACAACCCATCTAATACTTGCAGAAAGGCTGCTTAGCTGCTTAGTTCCTAAAATATCGCTACCCATCCCTCTTCATCCCTGAAGCCTTTAACCTAAGGTTATGGAGAAATCAGTATCGATCCAGAAACAAAATACACAGAAAAAGTAGACCGGATCAGTGGTTTACCAGACTCATTGCTTCTTTGTATTCTCTATTTGCTTCCCGCTAAAGAGGCAGTTGTTACAAGCCTCTTGTCAAAGAGATGGAGACCACTTTGGCGTTCCCTTAACACTCTTCATTTTGACCGTAAAATCAAGAGGCTTGAATTCTTCTGTAGATTCGTGGACAAAGTGTTCAAATTGGTAGATTTGAAATCTGTCAAAAAGTTTGTTCATGTTCTTAAGTGTAATCAATTTGAAGTTGGTGAGCATTTTAGGCCTCAAAAGATTAGCAAGTGGATTAATGATGTGATTAGCAGTAAAGTTGAACACTTGGAGCTACAGATCATCAGGTGTTGGGATGCATATGAGTTGCCCTCTAATTGCCAATAACATTAGGGTTAAATTAGTTGGTACACTTTCTCATCTTAATTTGCCTTTGCTTGATGTATTGCATTTGGAAGATGTTGGCTTCTCAGATTTTAGAAGCCTGGACACCAATAACATTAGAGTTTTGAAGTTGAGAGTAGGAAAGGTGGGTACACTTTCTTCTATTAATTTGCTCTTACTTTTGGAAGATGTTAGCTTCTCAGATTTTAGAAGCCTTACTGCAGAAGTTTCAGAATCTATACTTCCATTGAAAGTTTTGTCTAATGTTACATTTCTACGCTTACTTACTTTGGACTTCGGTATGAAACACACATGATAAGTCAATTATTCTCTTTTGCCACTTGAGATTTCATTTCCTTATTTTATTTCTGTATTGATTAGTTTTCAGAGGGTCATTTAGTGATGACATGCCAGTATTTCACAATTTAACCCCACATGGAATGTGTTGCCTGTGGTGAATGGACAAGGTTGGTGAACTGTCTACGAAACTTCCCCAAACTTGAAAAGCTTGTAATTTCAGAGCCTTGGCATAAGGTTTGAAATTTTGAACTCATTTTCGGTTGATCGATTAGGTTTGTGAGTTGTATGTTAATATGGTCTTTAATTTGTAGGTTAATTCTATGTACCCTCTTGAACCAATACTTGATGTGGCTCCATGTGTTTCATTACATATGAAGGAGTTCACTCTTCGTTACTAGGACCTGAAACTTTGTCTGAAATGTTACAATTTATAAGTGAGAATGCCAAGTTTTTGAGGACTCTCACCATTTTGAGAGCTGAAGATGCAAGTGAATATGACAGGAGAATGTTCTCAAAGTTCACCTATGGTTCAAGTGAACATAACCTTGAAACGCTCCAAAGATTAGCAACATACCTCAAATCAAGCACTAAAATGCACAAACAACCACCTTTCTTTATGATTTGATATTGATTCTTGTTTACATATTCCTTAACTTTTTTATTTGGGGGATCCACCTGCATTATTGTGTGTTTCTAAACTAATATAATTGTGATAAGGTATTATTGTGGTGTTATTTTCAAGTATGCATATGCTTATTTGCTTAGGTCTGGGCATGTGAATAGGAATCCTAGCTTGAACATATTGGAAGTGAAATGATGATGAAGAAAAAGTCTATTCAGAACTATCTTCAGACTTCAAACAGTGAACAAAATAATTTACTTCCATATTTGATTCTCAAGACACGTTATGCTAAAACATCATATGCATGTTCCTGCATGGGTTCGTCTGGCCGGAAAGAAATTTACATTGGAAAATGTAACAGTTTTGAGAACTGTCATTGTTGTACAAAAGGGAAGGTTTTCAAATGCTCAAAACATTATTTAAAGAAAATGACACTGTTGATTGTGACATGCATGGATCCATTAAGTTCAATTTCCATTGTCATTAGAAGCATGAAAAAGCATGCTCAATCAGATACCGTATATAACAACTCTACAAATTTATTGTATTTGGTTCCTTTAATCCCTTCGTGTTTGTTCACACTCTTGTATCATTTTATTTTACTTTGTTTGAATATTCGCTATAATCCTAAATCCAAAGCTCCATTTTGTTTCTGAAATGCCACATTACTTCAAAAATATTTTTCTGTGCTGGCATTTATTGATGCCAGAACCCATGATTGAAAATTTAAATGTGATAGTTGGTGGTGGAGGAGTATATGCTCCTCTGATCCTATTTATAGAGTACTTCCAACATTTTTCGCATAAACCAAAAAGAAAAAAAAAACCTTAAATCTCATTAACTCTGCCATAAAATTTAATAACTTTCCAACTCTACCCTTTTTAATATACATAATACTCCATCCAGTTCATAATATAGGGTATTTCTAAAAGAAAGACATTATCCAAAATACTCCCTCTGATCCTTAATATAGGGCACCAACTGTCATTTCTCATAGACCAAGAAATGGAAGTTAAGTCATTAAATTGATCCAAAATTGATAGATGTTTCACTACCACATACAACACTTTTAACATCCGTTTGTTAGTCCTTTTAACATTTGAAAAAACATGGACACCTATGCTGGGGTTGTATTAAAGGATACGGCGTTTGTTAAAAAGAGGACACCGTAAGTGACTTTAGGTGATGTTCACTTTAGGTGTCTGTTTTTGGATTTAGGGACGCCTAAAATCCCTTTTAGCCTAAAAAATCCCACTTTAGGTGTCCCTAAAGCTAAAAACGGAAGCCCAAAGTCCATGTTAGGCCTCCCTTTGAAAAAAGAATGGTGTAAGTGTTTTTTTCCTATTTTCATAATCACCAGTCAAGAAGTTGGACGCCTTGGGGAAGGAAAGACTGAGAAAGTAAGCATCTGGGTATTCTTCTTCCATAAAATATTGCATGAGATCTGAAAACAAGTAGAACATATCAAAACATCTTAGAGATCCACTAGTGATTTTCATGTTTTTCAAATCAGAAAGCATGTGTACTAGCCAATCATAGTTCATTTATTCATTTATTAAAAAATCAGAACAAATACCCTGCAAGAAGTCACAGTTCTTAGCTTCTTTTCAAACAACATCAAGAATGGCATCGATGAGTTCCACGCCTTCAAATCGATGAGTCCCGGTACCAGACTGTCCAAAAAATGAAGTTTTCGGGCCTGAAAATCTGGCCATACGGACCAGATCGGATGCTATCCATAGTTTGAGGTTCGAGATCCATAAGAACATCTCTCGGCACATGCCTCCTACAACTGGCCTCGTTGTAGTAGACATTTATCCTCTCGAGCTGCAGATCCGAGAAAAACAGAAGTATAAAATGTGTGTAATGCAGAGTATAGTTGAATGTATGTGTGAATCTCTTTAATGGTAAGGTGGAAAAAGAAAGTGATAGAAGAGGAAAGACTTTGAGAAATGTGTGTTTGGATTAGCTTTTTTTAATAGTTTTTATGACTTACAAGGTAAGTGTGTGAGATGAGTTTTATCTCGAATTACGCAAACCATGATTTGAAACCATGGTCTCGTGGTTTGTCAAAGACCCTCAAAACCCAAAAGCCCGTTTGCAATACAGAAGAGGGGAACACAATTAAAGAATAATAACAAAGAAATAAAGAATAGGCATTGTGCGGAAGCATCAGTAATTATTATTATCACAAAACACAAAAACGCAAAAGGCAAAAGCAACAGGCATCATTAGGAGTGAAGGATTTCACGCATCTTGTCGGTGGAAAAGAAGGAAATGAAACTACCAAGAGGAGGGGTTTAGGCGTCCCCAAACTTTTTTGAGACGCCTATAAAGTCTACCAAAATTTTTGGAACACTTAAAATCATGTTTAGGCGGGAATTTTGGAGTCCAAACAATTATGGTACGAATTTCAGAGGTCTTAAATTTAAATTGGGACGTCTAAACCGATATTTATGCATCTCAAGTTAAATTTGGGATGCCTAAAATGAGATTTATAATTAAGATGCCTAAAGTTTTCACTGTGCCTATATTTACAAAAATATCACTACTTTTATTTTTTACTTCCCTTTTTTAAAAAAAGGACGTCCTTTTGGGTAATAGTATATATATTATGTAGTAGTGTTTCCAACTTTGCCTCTACTTTAATAATGTGGGTTTAAATGAATCAATTAAAAATGAGGGCATAATGGGGAAATATTAATTAAATGAGTTAGTTAGAGGCAGTTGGATCTTTATAATAAGGACAAAAAAATGCTGATAATTGGTGCCTTATAATAAGGACCAGAGGGAGTATAAGTCACTTGTAAAATAATTAATACTCATTTTTTAATTTTGTTATTATGATTAATGCTCATTTTCTAATTTGTCCAATCATTATATCTTCTATCTCTCCCCCCCAAAATAATACATAGGGTCCACATTCTTCAGTAAGGGCAAAAGTGTAAAATATTTCAATTTATGACATTTTAAATGAGTTAACTATCACTTTTTGATTTACATGAGTTAATTGAAGTATCCTATATTATAGACTGAAGAGAGTATCAAATGAAAACAAAGTCAACATAATAATAAGTAAAGGGTTAAATAGTACGTTCACCTTAAAACTTTAATGATGATCCTTATAAATAGGATAAAAAAAAAGCTTCTCTCTTCCTTTGGTCCTATATATAGGGTAGAGAGAGAATGTATTTTTTTAGTTCTATTTAGAAAGCATATCATCAAATTTTTTACATGAATATACAGTTTTACATTTCATTTGTCATCATATAAATAGTTATTTTCTTGGAGAGTGTGTAGTTTAATATGGAGAAGTTGAAAAGTTCTTGAATTTTAAGACAGACCTAATTAAATTTAAAGTTTTTCTTGATTTGTGTGAAACAAAATAAAAATACCTTATAAATAAAATAAGAGGAATATAGAATTGCAATTATGCCGAGCTAGAACTTTAAGGGTGTGTTTGGTTTGAGAGGAGGGGATGGCAGAGAGGGAAGAAGAAAGGGGAAAGGGGTTAAATTAATTTTTTGGGTTAAAGATATTTAAATTGTGGCTTGGAATTCAAAATTTAAAAGCAATAAGAGAGTAAATATTTTGCAGGAATCCAAAATTTAAAAGAATAAGGGGTAAATTTTAGATTTTTTAAAGGAAAAATTGCTGATAAATACTTTTTTGGTAAATTAATTGCTAGATGCTACCATGGAAAATCTGTTGCATATAACGGAAGATATTTTGTAAATAATGGAAGATTGTTTATACATTTATATGAAATTTTTTTACACACACGGAAGATGTTTTGCACAAAACAGAAGATTACTTGCACACACGGAAAATCATTTACACGCTTGATAGCAATCAGTAATTAATTTGTGACTAAAACCTTCACCTCAACCTTGGTTCCGAAAACAAAGAGGACGCAATAAAGAAACAGTCAGTGATAGGACTACCGCGACAGAAGCTGTCTTGGCATTTTATAGTTATGAATCTTTCCCTCAATTTATAGGCGCTACCCCTAAACTTAGTTGAATTTGAGGGCTTCTTCAAATGGTTATTTCAGAGGTTCCAGTAGAGATCTATTCCCAATGCTACTTTGTTTGTTTGTTTTCTTTTTTTCTTTTTTTACGTTACATTTCTAAGCTTAGACAAGAGTCCGGTTTCTCTCAACGTCTATATCCTCAGCATCACTCCGAAGATCAAAATCTCCACCGTTATTTTTATTATAATCTTGACCCTCCATTGTTTTTGCCAAATGCCCAAATCCCTCGTTATCTAAGGTCCCATCTTCCCCATGCCAACTAACCCTCCCGCCGAAGGCAAGGGCGCGCATCATCATCCACTGTCTGCGGAACTTTGGGCAACCTCGCTTGGTCTGAAACTCGCATGGTACGGTAGTGGTACACAGTTAATTTTAGAAACGGATGCAGACGAAATGCATTGACTGCTTCGGGAAGAAGACAGTAACCATAATCCAGACTATGCTCTCATCTTAGAAGCCAAGGCGATGTTAAACCGAGAATGGGTGATCGAGTTGAGCCACACTCCTCGTAATGCCAACAAAGTGGCAGATCTATACCAATAAAGCCTTCTAATAGCTTCTGCCTTCTGGACATGTTATCAAAGGCTACTTCATGCAGAAAATTCATATCATGACATCTGCCTTGTGTTGATGCATTTGATTGTTTAATTGAGCTTGTTCACACGGTTTTAGAAAGACGAAGAATGGCAACAATTTATCTTTTGGAAGCATTGCAAAATGAGAGAAAATTGGAAACTTGAAAACGAAAGAGATAAGAATGAGATGTTTGATTTTTTTGCCCCTTAATCCAGTATAGTGATGGTACCAGGCATTGAACCGACCATCTGAGAAGTCTTGCATAGGGAAGAATATTGGGACTCTGTATTGCTTCCTACTGATACTTATTGCAAGCAATCCTTCAATTCACTTTTTTCCTAAGAAAAAGAAAAGGATGATGACGATAAGTGCGGGAGAAGTGAGAACAATGGGATTCTGTACTTCCTCTTGGAATCTTTCCCGCCGAGTTCAGCCGGAAGCGTATTCCCGGCGTTTGGAAAGTGTTTTAAAGATGCCAACAATGGATGGCCATGATTTAGTTGAAGTAAACGGTTCAGATATAATATAATAGTATGATGATATGGTACATTATGAGCCATTGAATCATATGAACGGACAAGATCAAGGATACTGAAGGATGCTGAGAAAAGGCGCTTCCGAGAGATCTGCTCCCCTAGATGTAGAGCTGGGAATTAGGGCTGGCCTTTGACGGGTCAGGGTCTAACAGGGGCGGCCCTAAAGGGCTCGGGGTTAAGAAAATTACAGTTTTTCAAGGCCCGGCCCGAGAGCATCAGGGCCAGGGAAATCCTTTTCACAATATTTAACTATTTTTCCTGTGTATTTTTCCCAGAGAGATATAATTAGTAAATAACAACGATTAAAGTTCTAATTTAATACATAAATGTTGTCAACATTAATGTTTAAATAACTAGTCTCTTACAACAAACAAACAGAGTTACTAATGTATAATCAAAAGTAAAATTATGTCCATAAATAACTCACACAAAGGCCAAAGTATAAGAAGGTAAGAAGTTAAATACTCTAACCTTTAAACAACATGAGTATAACCACTATCATTTTCACCTTCTTCACCACTATCATCAATTTCAAGGAGATTTGATTGTGTTTCACTTTAAGTAGTAGATTCAAGTAGTCAAATAATCACAACCTCCATCAAAAATCATACTCTATCAGGCAGAATAGTATATAATATGATTTTAGTCTAAATAGGCAGAACAATATACTCAAAAATCATACTTTATACAATATGAGGATAGAGTGACTTATAGATTCAATAAGGTAATTCAAAAATGTAACATAGTTCCTTTTCAAGTAAAAAAAATAAAAAAATAAACGGGCCTAAAGGGCCGGCTCAAGGCCCTTTAGGGCCGGCCCTTTTAAGCCCGAGGCCCTACAGGGCCGGCCCTTTTAGGCCCGACTTCCTTTTAAGGCTACAATTTACAAGCCCAGCCCTTGAAGGACCAGGGCCTAAAAGGGCCGGCTCGACGGGCTCGGCCCGTTTTCCCGGCTCTAGTTAGATGAGGTATGACCGTATGGGTGACCTACAATGAGTAATTTTTTTTAATTGTTTCTTTATTATATTAATTTATATCTATTCGTCTAAAAACATATATATATATATATATATATCTAAACCTTTTTTAGTTTTGCATGTGGTCTTTGCTCATCATCACTTAACTTAGAATGGGTTGACTAGCAAGATCAGCTTTCTCTCAAGTTTTCCCCATGCAAGCTTGAAACTCTCATAATTTATGAGGTTTAAAACCACAGTATGCGAAGATAAAAATGAAAACAAAATGTTAACGGTTAGATATATCTATTGTTGATGGATTTAATTACAATTTCTCCAATAATCAAGATACCCAAATCATATATATGATTTAATTTAATTAGTTTTCACTTAAATCATATTATTTTCTTTTTTTATCGCTTCTATGCGAGATTTTTTCTCCTCCTTTGTAGACTCTTATGGGGCGGTGAGAGTTCTTCTCTCATCAGTAGGCGAGCTTGTTTCATAGTTAGGAAAGTTGTCCATATTTTGTGTTGGTGTCTGTTCTTTTCATAGTACAGAAAACCGGATTGGACCGGCCGGTTCGACCGGTTGAACCGTAAACCGGTCAGTGCCTAGTAATATATACAATACTTTGAAGGTTAATAGTTTATGAAAAGATGTGTTCATATTTAGTGTCTTTGACAATATCTAGAATAAGATTATCTTTAATGGGAGGATACATGTGCCTAGTAATATATACACACATATATAATTTAATTTTAAATTAAATTGACTATTTATTTTTTTAATATCGCTAAATTGACTTTATTTTTTTTATAACTAATTGACTTTATTTTCTTCTTCCCCTGCATTTCAAATTTTGTGGACACTCTATTTTGTACCGGCACACAAGAAAAAATAATTAAAACAAGTATAATAAAATTTTAATTTTTTTTATAATCTTGAAATAAATTTTAAAAAATCTCATTGCTGTTAATTGGCTCTCAATTAAAGTCTGAGAAAGTCCTCTTTGCAACAAATAGTAATAAAAATCAGATTTTAAATAAAAAATCTCATTGATGATTGGCCTCCAAATTAGGAAAATGTAGGTTTGAGCCATTAAGGAAAAATAAATGAATAAAATTAAAAAAAATCTAATGGATGGTAATTGTGTTTCAAATTAGGGAATGTTATTCACGGGAAAAGAGAACAAAATGCATTGTTGAGACATAAAAAAAAAAAAAAAACATTGGAGAGATTCTGGCGACAGTGATGATGAAATTTATTTTTACTTGGACTCCATAATTCAATATGAGATCCAGACGTTATTATTGATTAAAAAAACCGTAATAGAACTGCAAAAATTTGTTGAAAAATTTTGAAAGTGCTTTAGTTAGAAAAGATTCTTCAATTATCAAAATAATAAATTGTTCCACATCTCATATTTCTCACTAGGAGAATATATACTTGGATGAAGTTATTTATAAACATTATGTCAAATTCTCCAATCACATATAACCATAATTCCTATTTTTGAAATATTATCATTTAAGTATATTATCAGTTAAACTTATCCTGTAAGTGTCGAACTTTTTCGGTTATCAACCTTAGTTTCAACCTTAATCCATTCAAAGAAGCAGTCGCCAAAGTTGATACAAAAGGATTTTTGAAGTCAGAAGGCCTGAGTTATAATCAGTTATGGAGGAGGAATCAGTACACAGGATCAGTAGTTTGCCAGACCCATTGCTTCTTCATATTCTCTCTTTTCTTCCCTCCAAAGAAGCAGTTGCCACAAGCCTCTTGTCCGAGACATGGTGACCTCTTTGGCTTTCCCTTCCCACTCTTACCTTTCCTAAAGAGACTTCGAGAGCTTTTTATTCTTCTATCGATTCATGGACAAAGTGCTAGAATTGATAGATTTGAAATGTGTCAAAAAGTTTCTTCTAAAGTGTGATCATAGGCCTAGCAAGGCTAGCGAGTGGATCAATACTGTGATTATTAGCAAAGTTGAAAATCTGGCGCTACATCTCCGGCGGTGGTATAAATATGAGTTGTCCTTTAGTGTTCTCATTGTTGCCAATAATATTAGGGTTTTGAAGTTGAGTGGAGTAAGGGTGGGCATTTTTTCTCATGTTAATTTGCCTTTGCTGGAAGTATTGCACTTGAAATATGTTAAAGTTTCAGTTGTTAGAAGCTTGGAAATACTTCTTTCTGCATGTATTTTTTTTAAAGACTTGGTAATAAGAATTTTAAATTGGAAATTTGACCTCCCACGTGACATTGGAGGACTCAACCATTTGGTTCCACAAGGTCTACTTCCATTGAAAGCTTTGTCTAATAATGTTACTTTTCTACGACTATTTTGGAGTCCGGTGTGAATCACACACATATATAATAAGTAAAATTTTCTCTTCTGCCTCCTGTGATTTCATTCCCGAATTTTCAGTCTGTTTTTTGGATTTTAACATGCAGGATATGTGGCCATGTGGTGATAATATGCCAATGTTTCACATTTTAACCCACCTGGAATGTGTTTCTGGTAGTGGTGAAAGACTAGGAATGTGAATTGTCTGCAAAACTTCCCCAAACTTCAAAAGTTTGTAATTTCTGAGCCTTGTTATTATAAGGTTTGAAAATTTGAGTTTTATTTTTTGAGTGCAAGCTATACCGGTTTGTGACTTATTTGTGTATGGTCTTTGCGTATGGTTAGGTTGATTCTACGTGCCCTCCTTCTGAACCAATACTTGATGTGCCTCCATGTGTTTCATTACACCTGAAGGAATTCACTCTTCTTTACAACCGAAGTTCTAAAAATAATTTTGAAATGGTAAATTTCATATATGAGAATGCCATGTTTTTGAGGACTCTCACCATTATGAGAGATGCTTCTGAAGAAAGTGAAGATAAGCTCAAAATGCTCCAAAAATTAGCAGCAAGGCGCAGAGGCTCTGAGAGTTGCTGTCTGATGGTTTCTTGATTTACATATTCCTCAAAGTTTTGTTGTGGGATCTACTTACATTATATCTTTCTAAATTCGTAAGGAGGTATATATTGCGGCGCTATTTTGAAGTTTTCATATGCATGCTTTTACTTAGGGCTGGGCATGTGAATATATATGCTTCTTCTTAAACACATGACATGCTTCTTGTTGAACATATGAGAAGTGAAATAGTGAGGGAAAAAAGTCTCTTCAAAACTTTCCTTAGACTTCAAACAACGAAGAAAATAATTTACTTCCATTATTTTATTCTCAACTGGTTATTGTAAAGAATAATCCGAGTTTAGCAAGATGAAATACTAGCCAACATTTTATTTTATGTAATTTCCAATTCTATCTGACTTTTTTAAATAAGCCTGATTTAACTATACATAGACAAAAATAATAATTAAGTGGAATTTATACTTATATCATTAATGTAAGAGCTCTAAAAATAACTATAGACTATTGAGATAGTAGATTATTAGGAAAAAATGTTTATTTATGTTATTTTAGATGCTTTCTATTATTTAGGAAATTTTTGTGATTTGTTGAGTGGTCCTCAAGTTTGGGATGAGTACATTCAGATGCGAGCAGAATTAAATTAATAATTTTATTTATTTTAAGGTAGTTACTCCCATAACTTGAGTTGTGAATCAATGGGTGATTTTAGGATATCTTAATAATATTTTATTTAGTATCTTAGGATATCTTTATTCAAATATTGAAGATTATATTAGGATTATCTTTCAGTTTTATTTTCTGCCTTTAATTGTTAGCGCTATTTTTGCTTCCTATCATCATCATCATCAACAATAATGAAATGCTAATAATAAATACCTTTATTTTGTTTTAGCTTATTTTCAAATTAACCAAAGGCCCCATTAATTTATTGATTAACTAGTGCAACAAGAACATTTTAGTACTTCTCTATTCAAACCCTCACCACCGCCTTAGATTTTTTTCTACTTTTTCATCTTATCATCAGTCATTTCTTCAACGTTGGGAGAAAAAAAAAATATTCTGGAGGTTTCGTTATTTTTTTCCATTCATCCCTGTTGCTCCCCGCCCCTGTTCACCTCGGTTGTGCATCCGTAACCGGCGCCTCCATGGTAGGCATAGTTTTCTCCTTCCTTTTCCGTTCAGCAAGTGCGTGGGTGGGTTGATCTTCATCGTCAATCCCGTCTCTGCCTCTCTGCTCTGTTTGTTGGTGTAGTTTGTTGCAACCAGCCTTCTTTCTTCCTCCTATGTTCTATGGTTGATGCTACACGAGATCATGGAATCCTATGTTCTATGGTTGATGCTACACGAGATCATGGAAGTCTCCTTCCTTTTCTCCTCTTTTCTATAAGAAAATATTATGAAACAATAATATTGTGTATTCAGTGATGGCTAGATCTGAATCGACATTTTTGAGGAAATTACGAATGAAATAAGAAAACGTAAGAATTAATGTGATTATAAATTTTGGAATATAATTGATATTATTTATGCAGCATGGATGACATTTTGGGAAATTAAATTAGGAAATAAAGGCAATTATAAAATTTAAGAAAATACGAATGAAAGAAAAGAAAGTTTAAGAAATTATCAAATCATTTCTAACTATGATTGCTCTATTCAACAATTTTGAGGAAATTAGGAAACTTAAGAACTAATATAATCATAAATTTTGTATTATTATTCACTACTAGAGAAAATCAAAAAATGAATAAGAAACCAAATAAACACACAAACTTAGCTAATTCCCAACGTCTGAATGGTGCCAAATCTTTTTGAAAATGCCTCAACATACACACACTCACAAACACTACTACAAAAAATGCTTTTAACATCCCTTTTCTGGGCCTTTTAACGTCTGAAAACAGGGGGACGTCTATCTGGACGACGTAAAAAAAATTATCAATAACGTCTGTAAAACAAGGGACGTCCATAGTCTGGACTTTAGACGTCCCCACTTAAAACTAGGGACATCTAAAGTTTTAGGGACACTTTAGACGTTCCCAGTTTGAAGTGGGGACGTCTACTTTAGACATCCCCACTTTAAACTGGGGACGTCTAAAGTGTTTTTTCTTTTAAAAAATAATCGTTTATATTACAGATATGGACTAAACAGTGTTTAAAATTAGAAATTACATATCATCGTCAATAAAATTACAGATCTAGTATATGATGAACTCCAAATCCAAAATCTACACAATAATAACTCCAAAGCTAAAATCTCATAGGCAGAAGATGAAAACAATAAGAGTAATCAATTGCAAAAAACTTACCTCCTTCTATTATTGAAATTCATTTTCACATAATAATGAATAGAGAAGAGCGACAGGGAGAGACAAACCTCGTTTTCTCGGCAGGAACGTGGCCATGAAGCATATTTCAGGGTCTTGATCTACAAACCATAACAATATGAGTTAGAAGATAAAATAGAAGGGAAACCCAAAGAAAAAAGAGAAAGAAGATAAAATAATAAAAAACTATAAGAAAACATAACAGATATAGATCGAGGTTAAAAAAAAGAGAGAGAAAGGAAGAAGTAATAGTAAAAAGACCATATAAATAAGAAGAAGTAAGAGTTAAAAGGCGTGGCGGCAGTAGCTCTCCTTGTCTTTGGAGCGATGGGAAGAGAAAGATGAGAGTATGAGTAGTATAAAACTGACAAATAAAGACTGTCAGTATAAATTTGAATTATTTTTTATGTCCTCAATTTGATTTAGGGACGCCTAAAGTTGTCCAGTTATTTTTATTTTTTATTTTAGATGTCCCCAATCTAAATAGGGACGTGTAAAGTCACACTTTAGATGTCCCTATATATATTGGGGATGTCTAAAGTTTTTAAATTTTTTTTTAAATTAGGGACATCATTTGGCATCCCTAATATATATTAGGGACGCCATTGATGATACCTACATCAGGGACACCATTTTGGCATCCCTAATAATATTAGGGACGTCAAAATGGTGTCCCTATATCAAAATGGCGTCCCTGATGATATAGGGATGCCCTTTGGCATCCCTAATATATATTAGAGACGCCAAAGGGTGTCCCTAATTTTAAAAAAAAAAATTTAACTTTAGACGTCCCTACTATAAGTGGGGACGTCTAAAGTCTATTTAGATTAGAGATGTTTAAAGTAATTTTTTTTGTTTTTTATTTTATGCATGCTCACTTTAGGTGTCCCCAGTGGATTTGGGGACGCATTAAGTGAGGTTTAGGCATCCCCAATCAAACTGGGGACGCCTTAGGGGAGCTTTAGGCGTCTTCAGTCAAACTGGGGACATTTAAAGCTATGCAATTCTCACTTATAATTACAAATATACCACCAGTTATATTTTTGGCATCCCTTTTTAAAAAAGGGATGTCCTTTAGGGTCGTAATATGTATATTCTGTAGTAGTGAAACAATTATAATAACAAACAATTAATTAAATAGAAGAGAATAATAACACTACTACAAAATAAAAATCATAAATTGCATTTATTTTTATGAATACTATGGCACTTGGTAAGAGCCACAACTTCCAACATCACTAAAAGAAGCTGTGGCACTTCTTGACGTTCTGAAAGTGCGATAGCTTATCATCATCATTATCATCATCATTATTTTGGTAAATAGTTTCTAGTGGCCCTTCCTTGATGAAGGGCCATAGGAAGTATTTTTTAAAAAATAATAATAATTTTGTGTATTTTTTTTTCTTTTCCTAATAAAACCTTATATTTACCGTCCAAATCCACAACAATTTATAGTATAAATCCACATCAAAATGAACAAAACCAAATCAGAATCCAACAAAACCAAAATGAAATAACTACAAATAAATAACTAATTCATAAAATCACTACTAAATATATTTACAACAATTGTAATGTACAACTAATTCTAAGTGAATGAACTATAGAATTTAATTTGCCAACACTACATATCATAGTTAAAGTAATTGGTTCCATAACAAGCCAACAAAAATACTACCTGCGGCATTTATTAAATTAATTGGTACCATGGCAATCATTTATTACACTACCAACGTCATTTATAATACTTCCACCCAATTTGACCATGTCATCAATGCCATTCACAACAACTTTTTTACTATTGACAACATGTACTTCTACGGAGGATTAAACTAGTATTATTTTATTTGTAAGCTCAAAAATTTAAAAACTTACAATGTACAGGAAGTTTAACAAAATAAAGTTGAAACTTCAAGTAAATACTTGAAAATAAAATTATAAGTACACATATAAGATTCATGACAGATTTTAACTTAAAAAAAAAAGAAAGAAGAAACTATTATTAAAAAAAAACTTACAGGCTAAGGAGCTTCTTTAGGAGGCCGAGACAAGAAGAAAAAAAACATGGGAGACCAAGCTTTGTACTGCAATGGAAGTGGGGATCAAATGTTGAAGAAATATGCATGAGGAGGAGACAAGACACAACAAAAAGCGGGGCCCCAAGGAAGCTTCTACTCACCACCGTAAAAGAGAAGAGGGAGTGCGGACAATGACTCTGCGACAACTTCAAAATAGAGAGAAGGAGTGGGGATAAAGTATTATATTGGAAGAGGGGAATGTGGAGAATGGATAAGGAAATGTGGTTGATCAATAGAGTGAGGGCTGAAAGGATAAGACAAGATGGCCGACCAATGGAGTGAAGATTTGGGATACAATTATGGGGAATGGAGAGTTGGAGAGCGCTGAAAAAGAAGAAGATATATGGCTGGCTGGGTAAATTTTTAAACCCTTTGTATGGTGTTTGTTTAAGCAAGTGTCATACAAGGCTAGCTAGCTTTTCAATTTTCTCTTTTCAAAAAAAGAAAAGTAAAACCTTGTATGGCACTTGCTCAAACAAGCGTCATACAAGGCTTAAGAGAATGGCCTTGGGGCAAGTGCCTTTCAAAGCCACATGCCTTGAAACTTTCAAAGGCCCCTATGGGGCCTTGAAACTTTCAAGTGTGACCTTATATGACACTTGATCAAGCAAGCGTCACACAAGGCCTAACGTGGCCTTTATTTTTTTGTTAAAAAAATAAGGCCAGCTATGACCCTTGTTTAGGCAAGCGCCATAGCTAGCCCTCTTTGTTTTTTACCGTCATCTTTATATGGATGCTTTTACTGTCATCCACTTGACATTGGAGGACTTCACTATTTGATCATGGCAGAAGTTCCACAATTTCTACTCCCATTGAAAGTTTTGTTTAATTTTACGTTTCTACACTTACGTTTGACGTTACGTTTCTACACTTACGTTTGACAGTGGCATATATGAATCAACGCATGATATAAGTAAAGTTATCTCTTTTGCCCCATAAGATTTCATTCCCCAATTTTCAGTCTGTTTTTTTAGTTTTTTGACATGCAGGATATGAGACCATTTAGTGATGATATACTAATGTTTCACAATTTATCCTACCTGGAATGTGTTGTTGGTGAATGGACAAGATCGTGAACTGTCTCCAAAACTTACCCAAACTCGAAAAGCTTGTGGTTTCCGAACCTCATTATTATAAGGTTTGAAAATACATGAACTTATTTTTTTAGTGTAAGAAAAACCTATGTTAGGTTTGTGACTTATTTGTGTATGGTCAGGGTGATTCTGTGTGCCCTCCTAAAGCCGTACTCGATGAGCCTCCATGTGTTTCATTACATCTGAAGGAGTTCACTCTTCTGTTCTCTCAAAGTCCTGAAAGTAAGTTTGAAATGTTAAAATTCATAACTGAGAATGCTAGGGTTCTGAGGACTATCACAGTTATGAGAGATGGTTTTGCAAGTGAGCATAATCTTGAAATGCTCCAAAAATTAACAGCAAAGCGCAGAGGCTCTGGGGGTTGCAGTCTGATGGAAGAACAACCACACATACTTATGATTTCTTGATATATACATATACCTACATACATATTCATACATACACATATATGTAGGTATGTCTATTCATACATACATATATATTATATACACATATTCCTAAACTATTTCATCGGGGGATTATGTTTCTAAATTTATAAGGAGTTATGATTTTATTTTAAAGTAGGCATATGCTTATTGCGTAGACCTGAACATGAGAATAGGCGTCTTGCTTAAAGATATTCGAAGTGAAATAATGATGAAGAAGAAGTCTCTTATTATAATTTACTTCTGGATTTTATTCTCAATGTGTTATTATATATCCCTGCATTGGTATGATTATCAAAATACGTTTAGAGGATAATAAATGTGTTGTCGATGCTAAAATCTAAATGGCATTAATTTGATTGTCGTCCGAAAATATTCAAACTTACCCTTAAAGACTATATTCAACTCAAAAAACTATATTCACTGTACTTTGAATGTGCATGAATAACATTTTGATTAGATTAGGAAATAAGGAAACATAAGAATTAATATAATCGTAAATAAGGAAACATAAGAATTAATGTAATCATAAATTCCATAAAATGATTGATTAGAAATTTTATGGGTCACGTTCAAAGAAAATTAGAAAATAAAGGCATTTAGTAAATTAAAGAAACAATCAAATAATTTTTGGAAATGATTATTTAATCAATCAAATATGAAAAAGTATATCTGGAAATATTATGAAATAATCATTAGTATCATGTATTTATTTATTGATTGGTGAATTTGAAAGTTGTAAGGAAATTGGGAAATAAAGAAACAATAATAATTTTCTTTTTGAGTGTATCTAGTGTCCTAAGATAATTTATGGGGAAATTTCACCTTTAAGTTTTAAAAGTGGAGCAATTTCCTCCATAACTTACTTTGTCTTATATCTTGGGGTCCTCTTCAAAAATTTAACTAAGGATTGCAATATAGTGCAACCTCTGGTCATCTCTTAAAAGAGCCTTTTATTAGTTCCTAAGCAAATCTAAATTCCATAAAATGCAATTTAAACATGGGAAAAATGATTGATTTTCTTTTGAAGCAAAGATAAAAAAAAATCATTAATCTAAGAGGTTTTCATCATATTTTTAAAACCAATTTTCATTTCAATAGATTTTTATTCTAAAAATCCAAAAATATTTGTTTTAAATGCAGTTTAGTTTAATTACAATAGAGTTGTTAGATTAAAAGCTCAAATAATTGTTTTTGTGCCAATCATCACGTTTTATTGCTAGGTAATGTATAAAAAGCTCCTTAAGAGACGATTTGAAATTGCACCATTTATTGTAATTCTTGGTTTACTTTTGAAGAAATTACCAAGGCATAAGCCACCACACTCCTTCAGCAATCATAGTTCAACAAATGATAATATGAGTTAAAATTGTTAGTTTAGCAAAAAATGTCTAAAAGACTCTTTGAGCTAGCTTGAATTATATTGATCAAATACTTCAACATTAGGTAAGGTTTAATCCTTCTAATTGAAATTCAATACCAAACACTAGTAAAAACAATCAAAGTCCCTCAAAATACCAATCCTCAAACACTGTAAAGTGAAGTGCATTAATTAATGATTATTCCTATAACCTAGAAAATAATCACTTCTTAATATACTATTAAAAACCACTTTGTATGCAATTATAAAATCACAAAGCTTTCTAAAATACCAAACCCATCTAGCATCAAAAGAAAGGAACCTTTACTCTTGAAATGCTATTAAGCACTCTTAGTGTGTGATTGTGAATTAATTGATATAATTAGTTCCAATGCAATCCAAAATCAACTCAATGTCTAAACAATACCACAAGCAAGATAATAGAGAATCAATGTATATATATTGATGACCACAATATTGAACATCAACTAATCCAAATCACAGATAACAAAGCACTTAACCAAGTAACAAAGGCCCAGCCACATAAAAATAATCTTCAATACAAGAAATCACAAATACATAGCTAAAAAAATGGATTAAAACGTAAAATTGCCCCTTAGCTTGAAGCTTAGAAACTCATTCCATTTTCACCATCTTCAAGAGTTGAAGCTCCTAGTCATGTATAGCTTGAGAAAAAGCACCAAAGAGGACAATTATCAGCCATGGCAGCCAAAGGTGGAAGAAAATGAAGGAAGATGGATGTACAATGGAAGAAATGGAAGAGATTGAGGATGAGAGTGAAGTGGATGAAGGTAGAGAGGCTAGCAATGAAAATGGAGTGAAGGAAGAAGTTCAAAATGAGGGTTCTAGCCAAAATTTAACTCAAGAAGTTAGGTCAAGTGAGAAAAATGGGTTAGGGTCTTCGGATTTGGTACCAAAACACATATTTTCATGACATACAGATTTTGCACATTGGCCATGGGCTTGCTATGGCAAACCCTCAGCAAAATCCTCAAATTTGGCATGCTCTCTATCTGTACTTCGCTACTGCTAATGCACAGTGAATTCTGGGGAGAATTTTATTATCTTGTTTTCTTTTTCTCCTCCCTATTCAAACCTTTGTTCTTTACTTCAATCCTCGTGCCACCTGCAATAGAAATCAATGTAAAGAAGCATTGAAATATCATAGAAATCAATTAACAATAATTAATAACCAATTATAGCAAATTTGGTCCTTATTAACACTAATATCATGCAAGCACACTTACTCCAAAATAAGCACAAACCAATACAATTATGGCATGAATACATGTTAAATACCCCAAAATAGCATAGAAATAGTATCTAAATAATGGGATTTTTGAGATCAATGGGCTTGAGAGGCTTGATGTGAGTCTATACCCTTATCCATGAAAGATTGAAAACAAAGCTTGTTTCTAAGGACGTGTGTTATGGGGCTGTTAAAATGGGATGAAATTGCTTTACTTTTAAAATATTAGAGGTGAAATTGCCCATAAATTAGTTTAGGACATTAGATATACATGAAAAAAATACTTTAGGCACTCTATGCATCTTAACCCTATTTTTAATTTCAAAATTTGCTATATGGCTCTATATAGGAAAATAAGGAGAGAGAATGGACTAGCGTAATAGGGCGGATCCATTGCTTAATAATTCGAACATAATAGTGCCCACACAATTATTAGACTATTAGAGCCTAATTATGATTGACATAGCAGATCACCAGAACAAGAAAGATGTTAGGAGAGATAGAGATTGCTAGATAGCTGAATGGTAGGGATATTTTATAACTAAAGGAGGCACATCCTATTTATAGTAGTTTATGGTGGTCACTAATTAGGAAGTTATGTGGACTCCTTCTTGCCTTCTAAGTTAGTAATTAGTAGAATTAATTCTCAATTAATTTCTTAAATTATGATGACTTGTTTCTCAATTAACAATTTCATAATTAATCTAACTTATTTCTCAATCCACAATTAATGCTGATTTGTTTCTTATTTGATTAGGCTACTTGTAGCCTAATCAAATAGTCCAGCCCATCAAGGGTGGACTTAGACCCAAATTCTAACTTCTCTTACTCGCACTTGATGGGCCTCTTATTGTGCGTCCATTACTCTTTCATATTTCATACTTGGCGTCTGCTGTGACCGCATAGGCAAAACTTCTTCAAAATTTGTTGCTTGCGATACTAGAAATCCCTCATATCAGGTAAGCATCCAATGACACCTTTTAGGTTTCCATAAGATATCTATTTGTTACCTTAGATGCCTTAGATTCTCCGATACATATCACTCACGGCATATCTAATCTCTCTCAAGTTAATACGTTGATTAACTCATTGTCTTCCATGCACATAGTATCCACACTTACAAGCTACACATAGAACTACTAAGGGGTTGACCACGGACATTAGTACATCTTATGTCTCTAGGAGCAAATATTCCTTTTCGATTAAACACCAGTCTATCTTGACTTGGTCGCTTTCCTAGTTTTCACTCATCTGACCGATCGTGTGTGATCATTGAGCTTCAACTAAAGTAGCTGTCACCAAACCAAACTTTCATGATGCTGTCTAAGTCTTAAGGGCATCGTGGAAGGATTCTTTCTTCCTGGGACTCATACCATAGTGATATAGATATCTTTCACCTACATCCCCTGTTGCAGTCTAACTCTTAAGCATATGCAATATGAATTGCATGCTACGGTGAACGGTTTGTGCTGTATTTCAATTTTTTTCTTTCACCATACAAACATTAGTTCCAAAATATACTCAATATTCAAACTAGAACTTTCTTTTTCATAATATCTCTTTTACAATCTTATTTATAAAAAGAGTTCTTTTCCTGGCTATAGGTCTGTATGCATGCTTGAATCTATTTTCTATATACATACATAGGGGAGAGCAATGGGCGGGTTGGGCAGCCCATGCCCAAACCCATAGCCCGCCCATTTAACTTTATATGGGTATGGGCTAACCCATACCCATACCTCAACCTATGTAAACCCATATTAAACGGGCTAACACTTAAATGGGCGGGCTCACCGGGTTACGGGGAACCCATTTATATTAGACTTGTTTATTTTTTTTAAAAAAATATACATAAACATCAATCATTCAGTTCAAATCCATCAATCTAAATTCTGATGTTCAAAAGAACTAATCCACATACATAAGCATCAAATTATTCTATCTAAACTCTGAAGTCTATTGTCCACTCTACTGACTCCAGCCGTCTAGCAATGCCAAAAATGACAATTCACACAAAAAATGACAATGCACAGTTTCACACAAAGTCACAAACGAACACAAATTTGACAAGTTCAAAGATTAACAACTACAAGTTCAGTTGTTCAAAGATTACAGCAATGCCAATATTGATAGGCAACCGAACACAATTCATAGTTTCACAATTCACAGCAATGCCAATATTGATGTTCAAACTCCAACTTTTAACAAATGTAGGCATGTTGTTCCTGTGTTCCAGCCAAATGCACCAGAGCATTGCTAAGAGAACACAACTTCCATCCTAAAAAACAAGCCAAAACAAACAGCTCTAATTTTGGCATCCTCACATTTCAAACCAATATTACTTGTGTTAATTCCATCGTGCCCTTACGCATTGAATATAAAGGATATGACAATTACAAATAAAAACGACGAAGACAGACACTGAACTTTCAAAAGCTCTGCGGTAATTAAATTCAAGCATCAATAACTAGTTTTGGCATCTATTGCATCTCGATCAATTATCAACCATCATAATGCAATTTGTTATAATCATCGTCAATAGAGATCAACTCACTATGCACGAATCAGAATCAAAATGAAAACTAACCCATAATGGAGACCACAAGCAAAGATAATGAAAAATACTAAATTTCAGAAATAGATTCAGAATGAAAACCACAAGCATTAAGCAAAGATAATGGAGATCAACTTACCAATTTGGCACTGCTACAGACAACAAGTGGAGGAGATGAACTAATGACCCACGAATCTCAATCTCGGCAAGGGTCTTGTGTCTCAGCCTCTTGTGAATCCTGTCTTGGCCTTTCTTCTCTTAGATCTCAGTCTCGGCCTCTTGAGGTCCCATGTGCATACTGCGTAGTTGGGGGTCGGGGAAAGAAAAGGGAAATTAGGGATTGGATTAGGTTAGTTTGATTGTATGGTGAGTGAGTGCTGAGTGGTGAGTGACTAAGTGTTGGTAGTGGGGGCATTTGGGCCTGGACTAGTGGACTGAAGTATGCATAAACTGAAGCTACTTAATTTTTTTAAAAGAAAATAATTAAATGGGCGGGTATGGGCAGCCTAATGGTATGCCCAAAGCCCGCCCATTTAAGTTTTAAATGGGTGGGCTTCAACCCAACCCATCATGGGTTCCTTTTAGGCGGGCTCAAAGTAGCCCAATTACACTGGGTTACGGGCTGGGCTCGCGGGTTGCAAGCTCCTTGCTCAGCCCTATACATACATATAGATCTCATCTCAGTTTAACTAAGGCGACTCAAACGCAAAGATTCTTCTTAACCATTTCATGATGATCATTTGCTCATCTTACCTTCCCATGCCCCTGCAAAACATGGGAAGACGACAGTTCGTGTGAGTGAATCAACCTCTTCTGACCTGTACGACATACAAACAAAGAGTTGTATACCTTAAATGTATTTGCTCATAACATACATATTATTTCTTTTATCTTCATATAAAAGAAATTCAAGACCTTATATTTTTTTTGCCCTAGGATCTTCACCAACTCAATGAATATCAAGCTACGGGCTTAGTAAGGGGATCTACCAACATTCTATCAGCAAAAAGACATTGAACTGTCACTTTCCCTCTTTGATAGGACATCTCTCATAGAGATATATCAAATGTATGTTTCACCTTGCTGTGATACTTAGGATGCTTATCATAAGATGTTATCATTTGGATTCTTCTATCCATCGTTCATTCCCAATTACTCATAGGAACTTCTTTAGCCATATGGCACCTTGAATTATGGTAGAATATGCTTTGTGTTCTAATTCCATGGATAACAAAAATGCATTGTATATTTCTTTACTCCATTATTATTTGCCTAGGCTTTGTATTGGAGTATCCTTTCAAAGTTAAATTGTCATCTTGACAACTAAATCCATGGTTATTCTCATAATCTTTTTCACAGCAGGACCAAAAATAGCTTCCAAGCCTGACCAAAAATATTTGTTCTTACATACACCAATATGTACATTCATATTACCAATCATAGTCTTTCCTTAGGACTTTATCCACTTTTTCTATATTGGATTCCTTGTAGGACATGTAACCTTTCTAGGTTTGTGCCCTTGCTTTAGGGATATCCATGGGTTTACAATTTGGCATACTAAGATGCCTAAGGATCACACTTATATATGTCTTAGGTGGAAACGACTGTATCTTCCTTGTGCAATCTCCGCTAACCTTGTTATTTAAGATATTATTTGTTTAACTCATGATTTTTTAACTCAGATTTTAAGGATTCTCTGATCCTTTATTCCTTTAACTCCCTTGACACTTGTTTCAGCTAATCATATGTCATTTGACAAAGGATGACTTTGCAAAGAATCATCTCAAGACCGTTTGGCACTTATGTAGTGTTCTTTGATTATCTTGAAGTTGGTTAGGCTTTTACCTTGTGAAAAATCATATACTACTACATGGATTATTGTTTCTAAGAAGCCCTTGAGCTACTTCATGTAGAGTTCATCATCTAATTTTCAAATTGGAAAGTGGTCTTCATATCATCTTGATGTAATTTCCAAACTAAGCATGTTGTTATAGCCAAAATTAATTGTTCAAAGCTAAAACGCACAACTGACAATCTTATATTATAGTACCCCTTATCCACTAAGTGTTTTAGGTTTTATATGCTCCCAATAGATTTGAGAACCTACTTATTCCCAATCACTTCTTAGCTAGGTGACAAATTGCCTAAACATATGTACTTGGCTAGTTTCAAAAAAGAATTCATATCCTCTTACATGACACTTTGCAATTCTTAGCAAGTCCTTTAAGTGTCTTTCAGACATTTATAGGTAGTCATTATCACCTTCTAAATGATGAAGAGAGCATTCAATCCATTAGAGAATCTATCCCCTTATAGTTATTTGAGGGATGACAATTTACTCTGAGATGCATTTCATAAGATTCTTTTCCTATGTATGGGTGAGATATTCCTCTTGTAACTTACCTTTGACCTCTTTCATTGTGAAAATAGTCTCAACCCTTCTACTCGAAATAGTAAACTTAGGAACACTTGGTTATTCCTTGTTACTATTAACCTCTTAGAGAGTTTCAGTAAGATTAATGCTTATGTCCTGCTAGAAAATTTGAGTTTTATGAATGTTTTGTCCCTTGGTTCTCTCTCAGTCACTGAGCTGACATCATTTTCACTAATGAAGATATGTCTTGTCAAATTCTCAGGCCATCTCATAAAGAGATAGCTTGTATACCTTGGCCCCAATCTTCTGTACTCATAGGAAGAATTATGGATATGAAGTTGCTAACCCTTATGATCTTAACGAGCTTGGGCCTATTTTAAAGCCTATCTATGATTCACAGGGTAAGGTCATGACCGGCATAGAAGGCATTTGGTTCAGTGTAAAGATAATAGCTGTGAGTTTACATATCAACATATAGCTGATAGTTTCACCTATGCCATTATTTACTCAATCATATCAAGGAGAGGTCTATCTCTCTATTTCAAAAACTCTATTATGTTGAACTAATTCCGGACTAGATTTAGCCATTATCTAACAGCTTCATACTTGCCAAAAATCAAGTAAACATAACTTGTATTTTGAGTAAACGTCCTTGATGTTAATGAAACACAGAGCTCCATGTTTTGCCCTTAAGTTCATTAGTTCACAAACATCATAGTTTGCCAATTGCAAAGGATATCTTCTCAAAATATTTCCTTGTCTTTCTTCACAGTCAGACTAAGTCATCAACTACTCATAATGATATTAACCCTTTAGCATATGTTATTTAACAAAATCTCTTTTGCTAGTTTGATCATTTCTTTTAATCAATGTGTGCATATGGCAAGAAATGGAATTATTATCCCCAAAAGGAAACTTCAAATCCAACAAAGGATTTGAGAGTCACAGTCCCATCGATCTTTAACTAAAGAGATAGCAGAGATGTGATTTTATTGGTTGCAATGGCATGGAGTGAATCAAGATGGTTTATTTATGCAAAGTTAACGTTCAAGTTCCAATCCTTTAATTCTTTCTCTTTCTTGCTTTGCATCCGACATGAAGCCATATGCTTTGTGAAATATCCACTATTCATGTGAATTGTTTCTTTTACATCCCTTAAAGGATTATCAATATAGCCTTTCATCTTTGGAGAAACCATTGACCTCCTCTAGATTAAATTTACTTCATAGGTTTCTTGCCCTTAGGCTTAGAGGATGAATCCTCCTACTCTTTAACTAAGTTCGCCTGATTGGTCACAATATGCATATCAAGCATGGTATTTGCCTTTGTATATGCCCACTCACTAGAAGACGTGGCTTACTCCCACTCACAAGAAGACATAGCGTACTCCCACTCACTGGGAGATGTCTTGTGACAGCATATACTTGTTATTTGTTAGAAAGAACTTGACATTATATTTTTTTCAACTTCTTGGTTTGACATTTTGCTCCAAGTGTTGCCTAAATAACATGTTAGGACTTAGTACACTATGTTAAAAATTAACTTAATTTTAACTTTATGGAAAAAAATAATCAATTTCACTGTCTTCCAACACTATCCATACATCTTAGATAACGTTACATTACTTGTACCATTATAAATCTAAGCAATCTTGTTCTTTTTATGCTTGATATCATAAACTTTTTGTATCCTTTAGTTGCTTCAGCCTCTAGATACTGAAGACTAGTTGGTAGGATATTCTTGACACCTTATTCTTCCTAATACAAAAGATTTGGGAGGGCTAACTCCATAGATATCTCTATTGAGCTTGTCGTCATAAGCTCAGTTAAATAGACTTAGTCATAATTGGTCACTTAGATAATTATTGTATACATATCATAGTCGTTTGTCAAATGAGACATAGGATAATTAGATAATAAGTTCACTAGTTTCATGTTTAGGAGACAACTATGTTGACTCCCATCCCACTCATGCTAGTTAGCTCATCACCCTTTTAACTATAGTCTTTATTGAATACATTCCCCTTTAGATTTCTAGATATATTCTAGAAACTCCCACTCAATCAAAGCAGTTATAATAATAAGATAATAATATAACATCATCTATATAACAACATGAATGTTCATGAAAATAAGAGAATATGCTTAATCCAATTCTAAAATAGCAAAGAATTCAATCATAAATTCCATGAAGAAGAAACATTCAAAATTTGCCTCATATTTTTGTCTTTTAACTAGGTTCTCCCTCTCATAGGCCCTTCTGACGATATGAACTCATGTAGCATCTAGCTACAATGTCAAGCTCCTTTTAGCCATGTTTACATCCACTCACTTGGATGTTTGCAGCATACCTCCCACTTGATAAGATGATTCCTATATCAGTATCTGTATTGTCCTTTATTACAATACTTATGAAAAAAAGGTTGACTTAGAAGTCCCTGCTTCAATCCCAATTAATTCAATATGGTTAGAATTATGTTTCTCCCTTATCCAAACTCCGTTTGATGCATTCTAAGTATCGTTGGAATCCTCTCTTCGAGCTCTATACACCCATGGCCTTACCTTGGATGAAAACACTCAGTTTCAAATACCCAATTTTTCTTGATGTCGACGGTGCTCTGTAACATGACTTGGATGTGTGTCCTCTATATTTCAAAGGCTTTTCTAATTTTTGAGGGTTAAAGTCTCTTGTTTTTTATTCCACATAGGTTTCAAAACCTTAACTTTAAAAAGATTGAAGAAGAGTAGAGAAGAAGAAGAATGAAGCTTTGTACACAAAAAACTTTAAACTCAGGAGCCAAGCATCATTCATGTACATATGAACCAGAGAACACACATTATATAATCTTATTTATATATAAAAGTACTAAGAGGCAATAAACTCACATACACATACATGTACATACACTATAAGAACTTTTTAATCTATTGCAAAGTGAAAGAAAAAAAATCTCTATACAACATGCTTAGATAAGCATGCATGTAAATAGGGAAAGAATGAATATATGTATGCGAATTCAAGAGCATTAGCCAACATGGGTGTATATTTATATGCATGCAAAGGTGTGGAAGAGGTAAAAAATGCATCTATATTAATATCATATATTCATATATGAAATCATGCTTAGGATATAGCATATAAAAATATCATTATATAATATATTATAGTACAATAGAAATTAAAAAAATATCATGAAGATATAAACAAATTATATCATTTAGTTATTCACAAAGAATAAATCACAACCACAAGGTTAACATGCTCTGATGCCAATGTAGGAAAATAAGGACAGAGAATGGACTAGCATACTGAGGCAGATCCATGTTTAGATTTCTGTCAAAGCTCCAATGCTCCATAATTCAAACATAATAGTGCCCGCACAATTATTAGACTACTAGAGTCTAATTAGGATTGGCACAACAGATCACCAGAACAAGAAAGATGGTAGGATTGACTTACAGCGGAATATTAATGCATGGTTTGGTGGACAATATAGGAATAACATAAATATAATGATAATATATGCATGATTACAGAAAATTCCCCATAGGGGTTCGTATATGATAATTACAATCAATGTAGCTGCACAGGCCTACTTGGGTGTCTAAACCTGTCCCAATGAAACAGAGACTTCTTCCTATCTTTATTCCACTACTGCAGTCCTCCCGTATAGTTCTCTTCTCTGATCTATGTGTACCATCTATATTCACCTGTCTAAATTGTTGGCAGGGGAGGGTGAGACTTGAGAGGATCTCAGTAGAAAAATAGTTGCCATAATGTATGCATGATAGAAGCTATTTGCATGACATGTTAACTTTAACTAGATGCATGCTCCATAATGACATTTTTGCATGCTTAATGTTTCATGCAACAAAACTATGGCCACAGTATAAACAGAAACAAAGCTTCATTATTCAAATATGCTCTATACAATCTAGTAAAGCAACCACATACATCACTACACAAGCAAAGATATCATATACATGCAAGTAAGGTAAGTCCCCTACCTCTGGTCTCTGAGTCCTTCTCTTGTACCTTTCTATTAGCCCAATATTCTGTGTTTGGCTCAGGCTACTATTCGATCTTAAAATCCAAAATGTATAAGAATCAGGTTAAAACTCATTCATGTACTATTTTAGACTCTTCCAAAGTGTTTTTGTTGGTTATAATACTCTAAAGCTGAAAATTACCAAAATGTCCTAGGGAACTAGTCCCCACCCCACATCACCCGATCAGACCGTACTTTTTCAGAAATTTTGACTTGGGCTATTTTTACATATGTTTGCCCAAGGAATCCATTTTTGACCTTGGTTTTTGTAAAATCACTGCCAAATGATATTTTTGCCCTTGTTAGCCCTTATTTGGGATTTTAGGTCCATTTTTGCAATTTCACATTCGAGGCCTTTCCTAAAAAAAATTTCAACATAAACCCCACCTAATTTTCCCTTCTGAACACAATGGAATCATTAGATGTATGAAAATCTAGCTCCTACCCCCTGTTCTTGTCTTGGATGAAACTTAGAGGAATAAAAGGGAAAATTAGATTTTTAAATTCTAACACCAGAAGCTTGCTCCTTTTTACTCTTAATCACTTGATTAACTATTTAAACACTTAATACCCGATATTTGAGGAAATTTGGGCAGTATAACCCCCTAGGGTTAACACTTCCCAAATTTGCAAACCAAATCAAACAAGCCACAAATCAACCGATAACTTCAATAACAACAACCACAATAACATTAAAGATTTGAGGTTCTTGAGATTACCTTATGATTATTCCACTTTCTCAGTCTAGGATGCCTCAGCCCTATCTTTATTCTCTCTTGATTTAGCTTGCCACAAACCATATTCATGAAGATATAAGGTTAAAGTAGGTATTACAAGCACTAGAAGGCTTAAACTCCAAGATTTCAACCCCTTACCTTGGATTTTTGCTTGAACCCTAGCTCTTCCTTGTTCTTGAGCTCTATTTACTATGGAACTCTCTCTCTCTATCTCTCTCTCTCTCTGGTTATAGTTGCTGGCCGAAAATATGGTCAAGGAAAGAGAAAAACTCTCACTTATAATATCTTCCATCCACCTCCTTTCTTATTGTTATTTTATTGCAATTGAACACATGCTAATTTATTTAATCCTCACCTTTTCTTTTCTCTTCACATACCTGACCGAAAATAAATGCTAGGAGGGAGTAATATTTGCTCCTCAATCATCACAATTTTCCTTCTCTACAAATATTTATCTTGAGTTGCAAATTTTGACCCCTTTGCCATCAACATTTTTTTCTTTGACCATAGCCCAAAAATTGGTATAAATTCCTAATAAATTATTTTCCCCTCCCTTTATCTTTAGTTTGGATGAAAATCGGGAAATATCTTGTAGAAAATAATGCCTCTTGCTTATTATGGTAAATTACCATTTTGCCCATACATTTTGTGATTTTCACCCAAAATCAAAAGTATTTTTGTTAAAATTTGAAAATTCATATATTTATTTATAGACCTTCAATCGAATTGATTCCAAAGGCTATAGAACCCTTATTGAGTCTAGTTTCAAGAAAAAATATAGCCTTTAGCTAACTGGAAGCTCACACTTCCCAGAATTTTTGTTTTTAGACACTGCCACGAATGTTGGCCAGTTTCACTTGACTAAATTTAAAAATTCATAACTCTGCATGTACAGCTTTAAATGCCCTATATCACCTATCAAATTAAAACTTAGGATACCTACTTTCATTTTGTAAAAGTTCATAATTTTTTGACATCATTTGCCTATTTAAAAATGTCATACAACAAAGCTGCTACATATAGGGAAACTCACTGGTAGCAAATATCAACTTGTACAACTTGTGTTCCCACATAATAATGTTTTGTGTGGCTACTAATTGCCTTATTTTTGTCATTTCATATGATCTTTAATTCACCAGTTTATTCCCTTAAATATAAGTTATTTTGGTAACGAAATTTGGGATGTTACATATAATGGTTTAGGGTGGCCACTAATTAGGAAGTTATGTGCACTCCTTCTTGCCTTCCAAGTTAGCAATCAAAAGAATTAATTCTCAATTAATTTCCTGAAGCATGATAACTTGTTTCTCAATTAACAATCTCACAATTAATACTAACTTATTTCCCAATCCATAATTAGTGTTGATTTGTTTCTTATTTGATTAAGTTACTTGTATCCTAATCAAATAGTCCAGCCCATAAAGGACAGACTTAGACCCAAAGTCCAACACTCTACCCAAATTGTTCTATAAGAGCATTTTCTCACTAGTAGACTTGTATTTTAGATATAAGATTTTATTACCCGTTTAGTTCGATTCCATTACACCTTACAGTGCAGTGCAATGCGATACAATGGTAATGTAATGCAATATTAATTATAGGGGTAGTGTTTGGTTTGATTTTTAAGCAAGGTGCAATGAGTAAATATTTTAACAATTATTTAAAATTAATATATTGCATAAAGTCTATTTTACCCTTAAATAATCTTTGTAGAAAAAATAGTTAAGAGTCAGCAGCGGTAGAGATGGAGGAGGAAGACATAGTGGCGGCGACAACAATTAGGGTAGTGGCAGAGAAGGAGTTAGTGGTGGTGGCGGTGGGCGGTGGCGGCAGAGGAGGTGGTGGTGTAATGACCCAATTTGGGATTAAGGGCTAATGACTCCGAAATTGATTGTAATTAGTGTAATTAAATACTTGTGTAGAAATATGATGTAAATTTGATATGAGTATATTGGGAGATTAAAGATCAAGGGTGGAGATTTGTTGCATATGGGTCGGAATCTTGTGCATTAAGCTTGTGTGAGCTCATAGAGGAAGTGACAAGATGTTGACATGTGGCCTTTGGTAGACCATTGGATATGGCACAAGAGGACAAAAATCCACTTTTCTCTTTCCCTTCTCTCTCTTTTTTGGTAGAGGTATGGGCATAAGGGAAAAGAAACATCATTATCATCATTTTCATTATCTCACCATTTCTCTCTCCTTCTTCTTCCATTTCCAACGGACACAAACAAGGGAAGAGAAAAGAGAAAGCTTGATCTTTGGTGAGTAATGGTTCTCCTTTGCTCAAACACTCTTCACTAAATTTGTTCATAGTGTTAAGAGCTCCATTGTGGTGATTTCAGAATCTTGAAAGGTGGGGATTTGAGTGTTGAATGAAATTGAAAGTTGGAGAATCAAGATTCTAGATTTGGCAAAGTGAAGAGGTAAGCATTGATGCTTTTTGATATATATGTTATGAGTTTTGGATATGTTCGAGAAATTCTGGAAATTTACCCTGGTTTATAGTCATTTTAGAATGTGTGAATTTCATAGTGATTGATGTTTCGATTAGTTCATTATGAGGTTCTTTGAGTATTTGATATGGTTTTGAAGTTTGGAAGAGTATTGAATGAAATTTGGGTATTGTGTGTCATAGAGACCCAAGGGCATAGATTGTGGTTAAAATGGTATTTGGGTGTTTTAGAGGTTACCAATGGGTTCTCTATGTCATTTTGAGTGAGTTTGGGCTTTGTGTGGAGTTTGGGAACTATTGGGTGTGTCTTTTTCCAATCTGAGAAATTTGGTCAGTTGCTGCGATCTGGCAATCTGATAGCTTCACTCGAGTGCTGCGTGTATTTTCTCTTTCTGCATTGTGTTTTGCTCGGGTTCTCATGAAGGGGACTCGAGTGCACTTCCTTCACCGCGAGTGATGTTGGTGATCACTCGAGTGATGGTGTAAGTTCTTGGTTAGGGTTGCTCTTGAAAGAGGCAAGCTTTACCCAAGAGGGCGGTGAATTAAGTGATGTGATAAATTTTTCATTTGATGTGGTGATATGACAATAGTTGTAGATAGAGTAGAGTTAAGAGAATTAGTACATAGAGAGTTATACTGGTTCGGCCCAAAAACCAGGCCTACGTCCAGTCCTCAGAAATCAAGACCTACTGAGATTTTCACTATGCTTCCAAGATTCAATGGGCTCTCAGAATGCCACAAAACAACAACGTCCTCAAATGGACTACGAGCAGAAATATTCTAACACTCAGAAATTTCTCTCCCTTTACGACAAGTCTTACATGCAGAAAAACAACCTATGACCTTTCTCTCTTACTTACGTATACAAGTCTTATGACCAGCAACGTTCTCTCCTGCTTACACCACTGTAAGTCTTACGAGCAGCAACGTTCTCTACTGCTTGTATCTTGTAAGTCTTATGAGTAGAAAGTTTTACTAGGAATTTTCTCAACTGTTTCTCTCATAAGGATATCTACCCTTTCAATGTCCAAATACCTTAAGATCAAATGAAAATCGAATTTGAAGTGTATACAGACTCTCTTACAGAGCAAATATGATAAACACTGAAGAACGATATGAATACAGAGAAAATGTGAATAACAAAGACACGTGAATTAGCTTATGTGAATTCTTGCACTACGTTGTTTTTTTATGATCTCTGGAACTCTGTATTTATAGACGTTCGATTTTGCCCGTTTGAATAATGATCATTGTGGATTGGGGCATGTTACTGTGGAACGGCATGCATACGTTGGAAATCTTTAAACGCGGTTGGTACGTGCTTGGATGGTCGTAATGATGCTGTCTGCCATTGTTTGACTTCCTCAGTGTGTTTCTAATTCAAACGTTCAAACTCCTGTATCACACTTATAATACATGTTAAATGATGTTATATAATAATAATAAGTGAAAATATAATGAATAAATATCATTAAACCATATTCTGATTGAACGCTGTACGACTGGTGTGTTTTGACTTCTGGCAGAGTCTCACTCGAGCACTGAGGGGGCTCACTCGAGTGAACTACCAGATTTTCTTCTTTTGCTTCAATTTTACACTTGCACTTCCACATGATTTGAGGGAGTGCATTTTCACACTTGTGAGTGATGTGGGTCCTCACTCGAGCATAACTCCTCTTGCTCGAGTGTCTTTGTATTTTACACTAAGAACCGTGTCTCTGGATAATACTCGCATACCATTTTAGCAAGAGTGTGATTTTGCACTCGCAGGTGATGTGGGCCTTCACTCAAGCATACATACTCCTACTCGAGTGAGAAGAATATTATTCTGTAATATACTCTTGTCTTCAGCATTTACATCAAAATTGAGAGAGTTAGATTTCTCACTTGCGAGTACTGAAGTATCACTTGGGCATATGAACTCTCACTCGAGCATGCTTGTGCTTCTCTATTCTGCATGACTCTCGGCCAAACACTCGCAGTCCTTCACTCACTAGTGCTCGGGTGCTAAACAGCTTCATGCTCGAGTGTTGGTTATAGTGCTCGAGTGTATAAGTAGAATTGACAGTAATTGCTCTCGACCAAACACTTCTTGTCTACCACTTGCATGTGCTCCACTGTAAAAGAGGTTTATGCTCGAGTGTCAGCTCTGTTGCTCGAGTGCATCAGCAAAAATTGATAGCAGAGATTACAAGACTTTGCCATATGCATTTGGTAACTTTGTAAACATTCTTTAGACTTATAAAAACATACTTTGCATACAATTACCTTTTGTTATCATCAAAACTTGGAATCTAACTTTCTCCCTCTTTTTGATGATGACAAAACCCTTGTGATGAGTTTTAAGCAAAATCTTGATTAGAGTGAAAAGTTTTAAAAACATCATCAACGTTTCCAAATGCATATCTTCACCAAAGTTTAGATTCAATTTCAGATTTTTGCACTTATCTACATATGTTTCCTTCAATACTTCCAATGGACACTTAACAACCAAGATAAGTCATAGCATCACAGAAACCATTAAAATTGAACTGAAAACTTAATAAACTTGAAAATCACCATTAGTGAACTTGAAAAGTACAATATTAAGTTTGAATCATCACCTACCTATAAAACCCCATATACAACCATGTCAGTAGAAATAAACCCTAAAGTAATAATAATCCTACCCCAATACACAAAACTACCCAATACGCCCCATATAAGCTCAGAAACCATCACAAATCCTTCTCCCCCGTTTTGTCAACATCAAAAGGGGGCTGAGGAAAAGTGAGATCAGATAGTGGGACAAAGGGCACCATGGTAGTGGAAGGGTCTATTGGCACCGGCTCAAAGGGTAGAGATGATGGCTGAGGAACAGAGGCTGAGGGTGGTGGTAAAGGTGACCGATCATAAGTAACATCAACATTAGAATCTAGATCAGTGAAGAGAACATGTGTCTGTGATGAGGAGGTGAAGTCGAGGCAAGAGTGGTCTCAGGTGGCACCGCAGAAGACATAGCCGGAAAGTGAGAGCGTAAGAAGATATCCATATCAGTGATTCTTCTAGACATATCATCTTGAGTCTTAAACATCAAGTTAAAGTTGGTATTAGCCTTGTCTACCAACTTTAAGACTTGTAACTCCATTTTGTCCACCAACTTCTCTTACTCAATCATCAATTCCTTTTTCAAACCAGACACAGATTGATTGATCACTTCAGTAAGATGAGTGGAAAGTGATGCATTCAGGAAAGATGGAGGGGGAACCTGACCTTGAGCAGACAAATGAGCCTCATCACCTCTTGATGGAATGGCTTCTCTCTGAGATGTAGTCCTGGTTCGACTCACTAGAAGATTGATACTCATGTGAGTCAGTTGAGTCTTGCCAAACCTTGGAATAACTACCCTCTCAGTTCCTTCCAAGTACTATATTTTGTTTTTCATGAGGATGAGGGATACAAGTTGAGGGTATGGTATAGTCACAGATTTTGATGAAGAAAATCGAAATCTTCTCATCTAACTAAAAATAATTTCCCCTACATTTCTTTGTTGACCGGCTAGGAAGGAGGCCAGTAAATAGTAATCTCTCTGAGCAAAATAGGTATAATTCTTGGACTTGTTAACCATGCTACGAGAGTATATGTAGTGAAGGACTCGATGAGAATCAGGCATGTCAATAGGCTTAAAGTTAAGAGGACCTATTGGGTCATTTGATCTTAAAAGTCGGAAGGCTTTATTAGCTGAAAGAGTGGGTGGATCTGGAGGTGGTGCAATATACCCAAGTAAATCATTAATGATACTAGCAGATATCATAATGAATTGATCTCTAACAGTGGTAGATACTGCTTCCTCAATCAATTCTCCAGTCCTAGAATTTATGTTGTGGGTTTTCATGTTGCAATAAAAAGTTTTCACAACAGAGGGTGAATAAGGAATGTGAATATTCAACCTGGGAGCATAAAATCCAAGATAAGGGTATAAATTCAAATGACAATTCTTCTGCAGATAATCTAAGTCCACATAAACTATAGGGCAAAAATGTCTATGTGCAAACTCAGTATCATATACCTTCTGTTTTAGTGGCTTCAGTTCCTTAACATTGAAACCTTCAGGAGGACTTGTAACTTGTTCTTCCTCTGGAGCCTGTGATATAGAAGGTACCCCTAAAGCAGCCATACTGGACTGACCAACATGGTGTGAAATTGAGGCACCGGCTTGAGAAGCAATTTTGCCAACAATGTGTCAAGTTTTGACCTCTACGTTGCTTCCCAGAGTTGCATATTGAAAGTGTCATCGGAGGAAGAAGAAGATTGTTGTGGTTGCTTAGTGTCCTTCTTCTTTCCTCTTTCTTTGACTTCTTTGGATTGAGACCAAGTAATCATTGGTTATTTGAAAACCACACCCTTTGGTTTCTTTTGCGGAGGTTGATCCTTCTTATCCATTTGATGATTAGGATGAGGTTTCTTGGCCGGAGTTCTCTTTTTGGTTTTGGGTTTAGGAGGAGGTGTTGGTGTAGAAGACAATGTAGGAGATGAAGGTGTTGCTACCGGAGTTCCTGAAGAACTAGCAGCAGAATGAGTGGGAGAGGGTGAATGAGATCTTTGGGTGACAACAGGAATCTTAGTTCTAGCCATTTAGAAATGAAATGCAAACAACAAGAATCACAGATTTGCTGAAGATTGAATGAGAAAGTTTCAAAGAGTTAGGGCACGAAATGAGAAACTTTGAGGATAGATATCACCTTATAAAGAAGATTGAAGAGTTGTAACGGTGATTTTGAAGCAAAAGGAGATGTTTAATCGATGGGTAACGGTTGGAGGTGAAGGGAGGTGACCTTCGAGTGACACAACGCTTCGAGTGAGAGGAGGAAGTGCGACAATTTGAGCTTTCACGTAACTGATATAAGTTCCAACACTCGAGCAACTACCCTAGTGCTCGAGTGCTATTCATACTATGCTCGAGTGACATTCAGACAAATTTGATAAAACATGTAAAAGCGTACCTAGTTTAAATATATCTTGCTATATTTTTCATCTTTGTACTCAAATCCTCCAAAATCATTTGAGTAACCATGCTTTGAATAAGTACTTGTAAAAATTCCTTCCTTCTGCTCGAGTTCTCTTGCTTCACTCCAGGTATGTTCATACCATGCTCGAGTGAGGATCTTTCTCACCCAAGTAAGAAAAATTATAATTGTTGCACTTCAGATAATCTCTTGGTATTTTATCTCCTCAGTTAACCCCTATTTTACATGCTTAGAAACAGAGTATATTTAATAGTTCTGTACTTGAGCAGTGTTGACTGACTCGAGTGAGTATAAGCTTGTCACTCGAGTGATACTTCCTGTGCCCGAGTGACAGACCTGCAAATATAATTTCTAATACTATGATGCCAAAGTCAGTATGGTTATCATCAAAAACTCATTTAAATACAATAATTAACAAGAAAACTTACAGCTTATTAGGATTAACCATTCCCAATTCTCTTCGAATATATAGGAATTGATCTTTAGCTATTGGCTTTGTGAATATGTCAGCAAGTTGAAGATGTGTTGGTATGAATTCTACTTTGACATCCTTCTTTTGCACGTGATCTCGAATGAAATGATGTCGGATGTCTATGTGTTTAGACCTTAAATGTTGCACAGGATTCTTGGCCAAGCTTATGGTGCTAGTGTTGTCACAATAAATTGGAATCTCATTTAAGTATATCCCCAAATCTTGAATTTGTTGCTTCAACCATAATACTTGAGAACAACAACTTGCTACAGCTATATATTCAGCTTCAGTTGAGGATAATGACACAGTGTTTTGCTTCTTGCTGAACCATGATACTAGAGAGCCTCCAAGGAATTGACATTGACCACTAGTACTTTTCCTGTCAGTTTTATATCCTCCATGTTCTGAATCTGAATATGCCATGAAATATTCGTTTCCTCTTTTTGGATACCATAGGCCAAGTTCTGAAGTGGCTCCTAGGTATTTGAAGATTATTTTCACTGTCTCTACATGTGATACCTTAGGAGCAGATTGATACCTCGCACACATTCCAACGCTGAACTGAATATCTGGCCTACTTGCTGTAATATAGAGTAATGAACCAATCATTCCTCTATATTTAGTGATGTTGTAACTAAGACCTTTTACATCAGCATCCAACAACATTGTAGAACTCATTGGAGTATCAGCTCCTTTAGCATTATCCAATCCATACTTCTTCAACAACTCTTTCAAATACTTTGTTTGAGACACAAATATCCCATTCTTCTTTTGCTTGATTTGAAGTCTAAGAAAGAAGTTTAATTCTCCTATCATGGACATCTCAAACTCTCCCTGCAAAATCTTAGAAAATTCTTGACACATAGATTCATTAGTAGTACGAAAATAATATCATCAACATAAATTTGAACAATTAGAATATTATCTTTGTTATGTTTGATGAAAAGAGTTGTATCCACTTTTCCTCTGACAAGCTTTTGATCAAGAAGAAACTTGTTTATTCTTTCATACCAAGCTCTAGGTACTTGTTTCAAACCATATAAAGCTTTCTTAAGTTTGAAAACATGATCAGGTTTTGTTTCAACTTCAAAACCAGGAGGTTGTTCTACATATACTTCCTCTATAATAAAACCATTTAGAAAAAGCACTTTTCACATCCATTTGATAAAGTTTAAAACCTTTAATGCAAGTAAAGGCTAAGAGTACTCATATTGCTTCCAATCTTGCCACTGGAGCATATGTTTCCTCATAATCAATACCTTCTTCTTGATTATAGCCTTTGGCCACCAATCTTGCTTTGTTTCTCACAATGATTGCTGATTCATCAAGTTTGTTTTTGAAAACCCATTTGGTCCCTATAACCGTATGATCTTTAGGTCGAGGAACCAAATCTCAAACTTGATTTCTTTAGAATTGATTTAATTCTTCTTGCATAGCAATCACCCAATCATTGTCAGATAAAGTTTCTTCCATATTAGAAGGTTCAATTTCAGAAATAAAAGCAGAGAAAGTTACCTCATTAAGAATTCTATTTCTGGTTTTGACACCTTCATGAATATCTCCAATTACTTGATCAATTGGATGATCTTTAATATGTCTCCATGCTTTTGGTTGAGCATGATCATCGACATCTTCTATATTTTGAAAATCATTTGTTTCAAAATCATTCTGTTTTGAAATAGTTTTATTTTTCTTTATCAAATCCATTTCTTCTTCATCAACATATTTTGTTTGAGAGTCAAGTTCATCAAACACAAGATGAATAGATTCTTCAACTGTACATGTTCTTTTATTAAAAATTCTATATGCTTTACTTCTATTAGAATATCCTAGAAATAAACCTTTGTCAGACTTTAAATCAAATTTACCCAAGTTTTCTTTACCATTGTTGTGAATGAAGCACTTGCATCTGAAGATGTGTAAATGAGCAAGATTCAGCTTTCTTCTTTTGTAGAGTTCATATGGCGTCTTTCCAAGTGACTTGCGAATATATGCTCGATTTGAAATGTAGCATGCAGTACTCATTGCATCTGCCCAGAACACTTGTGACATTTCTTTTTCATTAAGTAATGCTCTTGCCATTTCTGTGAGGACTCTGTTCTTCCTTTCTACTACTCCATTTTGCTGGGGTGTTCTAGGTACAGAAAAGTTGTGATCTATTCCTTCGTTGTTGCAATAGTCTTCAAAGAGTTGATTATCAAATTCTCCTCCATGGTCTGTCCTAATAGAAACAATAGAAATACCTTTCTCATTTTGGACCTTCTTAGCAAACGTAATAAATTCGACAAATGTTTCATCTTTTGAAGCAATAAATATAGTCCATGTAAATCTTGTAAAATCATCGACGATTACTAAAGTATATAGATTTCCTCCAAAGCTTTTTACTCTTGCTGGACCTACAAAATCCATATGAAGTAATTGTAAGGGTTTGGAAGTAGAAATCTTATACTTTGTTTTGAATGACGATTTAGTTTGTTTACCTTTTTGGCAAGCTTCACAAATCAAGTTATCTTTGAATTTTAGTTTAGGAAGACCAGTAACTAAATCTTTTCTAATCAGTTTGTCAAGTTGATTCATATTAACATGAGCTAGACGCTTATACCATAACCAACTTTCCTCTGATCTGCTAAGAAAATAATTTTCCAAAGAATTTGAATTTAAATCAATAGTATAATAGTTACTGTCCCTTTGAGCTCTGATCTTTGCCTTGATGGAATCTTTATTAAGCGGCAGATCTTTCTTGTTTACTATCAAGCATTCTTTTGAATCAAATATCACCCAATTATCTTTGTCAGTGCTTTGACTTACACTCAAGTGGTTGTGGCATAATCCTTCAACGTAATATACATCATTGATTTGAACACCATCGGATTTTCCCACTTCACCAATTCCAGCAATATGTCCAGATTGATTACCTCCAAACGTTTCCTTTCCTCCTTCTCTGGTTTCCAGCAAGGTGAACTTATTTTTGTCATCAGTCATATGTGTAATATCCCAATTTATGATTAAGGGCTAATGGCATTGAGATTTGATTGTAATTTGTGTAATTAAATATTTTGGAAGTAATATGATGTAAATTTGAGATAAATCTGTGTGGTATTTGAGATCAATGGTTGAGATTCATTATTGATGGGTCGGAATCCTATATATTGTGTCTATGTGAGCTCATAGTGGAATTGGATGAGATGGTGACATGTGGCATAGTGAAGGCCTTTGGATGAGGCACATAAAGACAAAATAGCACTTTTCTCTTTCTCCTCTCTTTTGTTCGGTTGTGTGCTAGGGAAGGGAAGAGAAAAGTTCATCATCATCATCTCTTCCATCTATCATATTCTCTCTCCCATTCCTCCATTTTTTCTGGCGCACAAGCTTGGGAAAGAGAAAAGGAAAGCTTGATCTTTGAGTAGGTAAATGATCTCTATTGCTCAAACTCCCTTCATCAAAGTTGATCCTTGAGTTAAGAGCAACGTTTCTATGGTTTTAGCTTGTCCATTGGTGGTGGTTTGTGGCCACACAAAATTCTGGACTTGGGGGAAACAAGGAACTCCTTTGAGAAAGCTATAGAGGTGAGTAAGACAAACCTTTCTATATAGGTTTTGTAGCCATTGGTTGAGTGTGAAATTTATGGAAATTTTGCCTTGAATTTCGAAAATGAGGGTCAATGTGTGGTTGGCATGTTGTTGTCATGGAATTAGTGCTTTGATATGTGTTTTGGGTTGATAGAATGGATTTAGGTTGGAAATGTGAAAGTTGATACCTTTGTGATAGCTTTGGTGCATTGGGCAAAACAGGGCATGTGATTGGGTGATGATTTTGGTCATTTTGAGGTTACCATTGTGTTCCTTGAGTGATTTTGTGTGGGAATAAGCTTGGTTGTTGATTTTGGGATTCATTTGGATCACTTGGGAAAAGTTGGAAAATTTGTTTTGGTTAAGCTCTGTTTTTTGCTGTCCGCTTACACGAGCGTTTTGAGTGAACAATGTTATTGAAAAATTGTGAAACTTTCCAGTCTTAAAGTTCACATCCCAAGCTTCAAAATGGACATATATTTTGTGTCATTTCGTTTAGAATTCTGTGAGATATGGTTGTCCAAAGTTTGGGATTGAAATAGAACTCTGTTTTAGAGTAGTGTTTAGTTTTTGGTGATTCTGTATTTGTGTAGTGATTTCCAGTGATGGGCTATATTTTTCCTTGAAAGAGGACTCATATACCTTTCATTTGGCTTTGGAATCACCTCGTTTCGATTTTTCTAGGATTAGTTATGGTTTTTCGAAGTCAGCCCAGAGTCAGGAAATTTCTGGGCCGCGGCCCAAGCCTTTCTGACCTGATTTGGGCCGCGGCCCATGAGTGGTGGGCCGCAGCCCAAGACCTTCTGACCATATTTAGGCCGCAGCCCAAGGAAGGGCGGGCCGCGGCCCAACCCTGTGTTCCAGCACTTAGTGTTTTCGAAAGGTGACCTTCAACCTTTTGTTTCCCAACCTTTTAGGGCTTTCATTAGAGACATTTGTGGCCTCTTAAGAGTCCTGAATGATAACCAACTTAGTGTATTATGGGATTAAGTAATTGGAAAAGAGATTGATCAATTGTCCCTAATTTGGTATAGGATTTGATATATGCCGAACTCGTGAGCCAACTGTGCCAAAGATTGTCAGGAAAGATACAGGTAGTGACTCCTCTCTTATACTTTATGTAAATGTATTGTATGTTTGTCTGTCATTCATTGTGTGGATGCTGCTGCTACTACTTTGTGATACCCTGTGCATTGAGATACTTTGTGGAGTTTTGTGATACATTGTGCTTTGAGATGCTTTGTGGTGCTTTGTGCTTCGTGTTGCTGCTACATAGTGTTCACCACGAAAGCGGGCGTTGTGCATAGTGTTCACCGCGAAAGCGGGCGTAGTGCATTGTGATTACAGCCGTGAGTGCTGTCGTATGTGGCGCGAGCCTGAGATCATTGTGAAGCTGCTGAACATGATGAACATGCATGCTCTATGTTTATATATTGTATGAGTGTCTTGTTGCTATTGGGATTCTTTAAAATCTCACTCTTTCCATATGACTAACCTTTTCAGACAGGGCGAGTGGCTCGAAAAGGAAGCAACCAACCAGGAGTGGTTAGGGCTTAGGGACATTTTATATTTGGATGTGGGTTATCCTTGTTTTGGTTTTGGGATTACTAAGTGTATATGAGATGTAAATGAATATTTTGGATATGTAATCCCCATTTTTGGGAACTCGCAACCCATGATATATATGTAGATGAACCCGGGGTTTGCCAGAATTTTAGTTTCCGTACTCTGATATTTCTTATGTAATTTGATTTCTCAAGTAGTTATATCCGCACGTGACTGTGAGACCGGAATTAACACGTTTTGAATTGATTTTGGAAATACCTCATCCCGAGTTGAGGGATTATAAATTGTTGATTTGACTTTATTGGTCTCTATTTCACTTAAACATCGAAATCCGGATGTAATTACCGTGAGGGGGTTACATTTTTGGTATCCGAGCTGTAGTTCCTGGCAAGGGTAGAGTTTGCTAGGATAGCTCCCATAGTGTGTTCTTAGTGATAATAGATCATCTGTGAATGATTGTTGTATACATATATGTGCTCGGTGTTAGGGATATATATACAAGATTTGTGAACAATGTGTATACATTATCTGTGGAACTGATTTAGTGAATGATTTATAGAATGAAAAAGACAAGGGGTTGTCCCAGTAGATAGTGAGTAGACCCTGATATGGAAGTGGTTAATGACAATCCACCGGACCCAATGCAAGAGTTGATGGGCCTGATAAGGGACCAACGAGATATGATAGTAGAGCTTAGAGAAGAGCTCAGAGCTGAAAAGGCCAAGAACAGTGAGGGCCGGGGTCAATCTACTCATGAGGAAACTCGAGAGGAAACCCGGGAAGAGGCTTCTGAAGGGTCGGCACGACCACTTGAATCCCCTCCTCATGTGATTCCGAACCAAGGATCCCATGGAGTGCCAGTCAGGGAGGAACGAGACCTTGAGTACTGGGTCTCCAAATTCTGTAAGCAACTACCTCCGGCATTTAAGGGGAAGTTTGATCCTCAGGCGGCTGAAGATTGGCTACATCGTCTTGAGAAGATTTTTGAGGTCTTAGTGTGTCCCTCCGAGGTGAAAGCCAAGCTAGCGGTGTACAAGCTTGAAGGCGATGCTGACTGCTGGTGGCGTAACATTGCGTTGTTCTTGAGGATTAAGAATGAGCCATTGACCTGGGAGGTTCTCCAACAACACTTCAACGAGAAATATTTTCCCAAGTCAGTGAGGCTTGAGAAGGAAACCGAGTTTCTAAATATCAAGCAAGGGGACACCGAGTCTTTTGACGAATATTTGTCTCGATTTACCCGCCTATCCCGATATTCCTCTTATCTTCAGAAAATGGATGATGAGGAGTTGAGCTCAGACATGTTAATTCGGGGTTTAACAAGTGATATGAGAAAGAGACTCGCCACCAATCAGTTTTCCAAGTTCAACAAGGCCGTTGAAGAATGTCGGATCACTGAGAGCAATCTTAGAGAGTTGTATCCGGCTAAGGCTGGTGGTGGTCATAGTGAGCCTAGTATGGGCGGTGCTTCTCAGAAGCGGAAGGGCTTAGGATCATCCTCTTCATATAGAGGGGGTAGTAAGAAGCCTTATCAGTCTGGGAGTCGTGATCAGCAGAGAGCTCCTAGTGTATGGACATGTCCTCGTTGCAACAAGCCACATCATGGCAAGACTTGTGATGGTCGGGTGATTTGCTTCAATTGTAAGCAAGTGGGGCATACATCTGTTGAGTGTGGACAGCCATGACCAGAGCAGAGACAGAGGACTCAGGGCCGAGTATTTGCTATGACTCACGAAGAGGCCCGGAAATCCCCAGAGCTGATACAAGGTAAAGTCCTTATCCATGGCATTGTGTTACAAGCGTTATTTGATTCAGGTGCAAGTCACTCCTTTATTGCTTATGCTTGTGTGAAACGTCTGGGAATTAATGTGCATAAGTTACCATTCGATTTAATTGTGTCAACACCAATGGGTGTTAAGGCTGTGGCTACAGAAGCCTGTCTGAATTGTGTTATAACCGTAGAGGGCCATGAGTCTGTAGTAGATTTGATTTGTTTGCCGCTCTGCCAATTGGAAGTCATTTTGGGTTTTGATTGGTTGAGAGCTAACAATGTGTTATTAGATTATGGGAACAAGAGGATAGTATATCCGACTACTCATAGTGTTGAGGATCCAGCTGCTAGTTTGAATTTCCTTTCAACAGCTAAGGCTGAGAAATATTTGAAAAAGGGTTGTCAGGGGTATATGGTTTTCTTTTCTGTACAAGGAGAAACCAGTGAGTCTTTGAGTAGTATACCCATAGTGAATGAATTCCCTGAGGTTTTTCCTGATGACTTAAGCGGGTTCTATTTCCAAAGCCCCATATCGTATGGCCCCAAATGAAATGGCGGAATTGAAGAAACAAATTGAAGATTTGCTTGAGAAAGGGTTTATTAGACCCAGTGTGTCACCTTGGGGAGCTCCAGTTTTGTTTGTGAAAAAGAAAGACGGGAGTCTTCGGTTGTGTATCGACTATAGAGAGTTGAATAAGGTTACCATCAAGAATAAGTACCCTCTCCCTAGAATCGATGATCTCTTAGATCAATTATCTGGTGCATGTGTATTTTCGAAGATTGATCTAAGGTTGGGGTATCATCAGCTGCGAGTGAAAGCGGACGATGTTTCGAAGACTGCTTTCCAGACCAGGTATGGTCATTATGAGTTCTTAGTGATGCCATTTGGGTTGACCAATGCTCCTGCGGTTTTCATGGATTACATGAACCGTATCTTTCGTCAATATCTGGATCAGTTTGTTGTGGTATTTATTGATGATATTTTGATATACTCTAAGAGTAGAGAAGAGCATGAGCATCATTTGAGAATTGTGTTGAATACATTGCGTGAAAAACAGCTCTATGCCAAGTTGAGTAAATGCGAGTTCTGGCTATCAGAAGTAAGATTCTTAGGCCATGTTATCTCGCAGGAAGGGGTCTCTCTGGATCCTAGTAAAGTGGAAGCAGTACTGGACTGGAAGAGGCCAGAAACTGTCGTTGAGGTACGCAGTTTTCTGGGTCTTGCTGGTTATTACCTGAGATTCATTCAGAATTTCTCCCGTATTGTGTTGCCGATGACCAAGCTCACGAGAAAAGATCAGCCATTTGTATGGGATGAACATTGTGATAATTGCTTTGTGGAGCTGAAACAGAGGTTGACTATGGCACCTGTGTTGATTTTACCTGATCCCAGTTTGACTTATGTTGTGTATTCTGATGCCAGTGGGCAGGGATTAGGGTGTGTCCTTATGCAGCAGGGACGTGTGGTGGCCTACGCCTCTCGACAGCTCAAACCTCATGAATTGAACTATCCCACTCATGATCTGGAGCTTGCGGCCATAGTGTTTGCATTGAAGATTTGGCGTCATTACCTGTATGGTGTGACAGTAGAACTGTACTGCGACCACAAGAGTCTAAAATACCTGTATGATCAAAAAGAACTGAATATGAGACAACGTCGTTGGATGGAATTGCTTAAGGACTACAACCTGGAAATAAAATATCATCCAGGTAAGGCAAATGTAGTCGCTGATGCTCTTAGTCGAAAGACCGTGCTCGTTGCAACTATGATGATATACGAGGGGAAATTGATCGCTGATTTTCGTGATATGAACCTGTCGAACCAGATCATCTGTGCCAACTACACTGTTTCCCAAGAGGAAAGTGATCTTAGAGCTGAGATTGAAGAAGCTCAGAGGCAAGATGAATGGATACAACGTAATTTGACTCGAATCGAACGGGGAGAAGTTAAGGGCTATGATGTGTCGCCTCATGGATTAGTTCGCTATCAGAAAAGAGTGTACGTTCCACTTAAGGCGGAGTTGAGACAGAAGATCTAAGATGAGGCGCATAAGAGCCGGTATACCCTTCATCCTGGTATAACCAAAATGTACCATGGTTTGAAATCTGTATATTGGTGGCCGGGTTTGAAGAGTGATGTGACGAAATATGTGGCGAGGTGTCTCACATGTCAAAAAGTGAAGATCGAGCACCAGAGACCACCGGGTTTACTTCAGAGTCCCGAGATTCCAGAATGGAAATGGGAAAGTGTGACCATGGATCTTGTTATGGGATTGCCCAAGATCAGGAATTATGATGCGATCTGGGTTATTGTGGACCGGTTAACGAAGTCAGCGCACTTCCTACCGATCAATGCTAATTACTCTCCGGACAAGCTAGCAGAGATTTATATCCGTGAGGTTGTGAAACTCCATGGCATACCGAAGAATATCATTTCCGATCGTGATCCCCGATTCACTTCGAGATTTTGGAAAGCATTACATAAGGCACTGGGTACTCAGTTGAGATTCAGTACTGCCTATCATCCTCAGACCGACAGGCAGTCAGAGAGGACTATTCAGACCTTAGAGGATATGTTGCGGGCATGTGTTCTTGACTTCAAAGGGAGTTGGGATCGTTTTCTTCCACTTGCTGAATTTGCTTACAACAATAGCTATCATGCGAGCATTCAGATGGCGCCGTATAAAGCATTGTATGGAAGAAAATGCCAATCGCCATTGTGTTGGAATGAATTATCTGAGAGGAAGCTATATGGGCCAGAGCTTATTGATCAAACCTCAACCCAGATTCGTGTTATTCGTAAGAGGCTTCTTGCAGCTCAGAGTCGGCAGAAAAGCTATGCTGACAAGAGGAGAAGGCCTCTAGAGTTTGATGTTGGTGACCATGTATTTCTTAGAGTATCTCCTGTCACCGGTATTGGGCGAGCAATCAAACGAAAAAAGCTGAGCTCGAGGTATATAGGTCCTTTTGAGATCCTTGGAAGAATTGGGCCTGTTGCTTATCGAATAGCCCTACCCCCGAACTTGAGCAGACTCCATGATGTGTTTCATGTTTCCCAATTGAAGAAGTACCAACCGGATCCGTCTCACATCGTTGAGTATGAGGATGTAGAGTTGCGAGACAATTTCACTTATGCGGTGGAGCCTGAGCAGATCATTGAACGAGAAGAACGACGGCTTAGACACCGAAGTATCCCTTATGTGAAAGTGATCTGGAAGGGAATGACCCAAAGAGAAGCAACCTGGGAAGCGGAAGAGGATATGCGAAGGCGATATCCGGAGTTTATGGCTCATGTTGTGTGACAAATTTCGAGGGCGAAATTTATTTGACGGGGGGAGAATTGTAATATCCCAATTTATGATTAAGGGCTAATGGCATTGAGATTTGATTGTAATTTGTGTAATTAAATATTTTGGAAGTAATATGATGTAAATTTGAGATAAATGTGTGTGGTATTTGAGATCAATGGTTGAGATTCATTATTGATGGGTCGGAATCCTATACATTGTGTCTATGTGAGCTCATAGTGGAAGTGGATGAGATGGTGACATGTGGCATAGTGAAGGCCTTTGGATGAGGCACATAAAGACAAAATAGCACTTTTCTCTTTCTCCTCTCTTTTGTTCGGTTGTGTGCTAGGGAAGGGAAGAGAAAAGTTCATCATCATCATCTCTTCCATCTATCATATTCTCTCTCCCATTCCTCCATTTTTTCTGGCGCACAAGCTTGGGAAAGAGAAAAGGAAAGCTTGATCTTTGAGTTGGTAAATGATCTCTATTGCTCAAACTCCCTTCATCAAAGTTGATCCTTGAGTTAAGAGCAACGTTTCTATGGTTGTAGCTTGTCCATTGGTGGTGGTTTGTGGCCACACGAAATTCTGGACTTGGGAGAAACAAGGAACTCCTTTGAGAAAGCTATAGAGGTGAGTAAGACAAACCTTTCTATATAGGTTTTGTAGCCATTGGTTGAGTGTGAAATTTCTGGAAATTTTGCCTTGAATTTCGAAAATGAGGGTCAATGTGTGGTTGGCATGTTGTTGTCATGGAATTAGTGCTTTGATATGTGTTTTGGGTTGATAGAATGGATTTAGGTTGGAAATGTGAAAGTTGATACCTTTGTGATAGCTTTGGTGCATTGGGCAAAACAGGGCATGTGATTGGGTGATGATTTTGGTCATTTTGAGGTTACCATTGTGTTCCTTGAGTGATTTTGTGTGGGAATAAGCTTGGTTGTTGATTTTGGGATTCATTTGGATCACCTGGGAAAAGTTGGAAAATCTGTTTTGGTTAAGCTCTGTTTTTCGCTGTCAACTTACACGAGCGTTTTGAGTGACAAAATATTATTGAAAAATTGTGAAACTTTCCAGTCTTAAAGTTCACATCCCAAGCTTCAAAATGGACATATATTTTGTGTCATTTCATTTATAATTCTGTGAGATATGGTTGTCAAACATTTGGGATTGAAATAGAACTCTGTTTTAGAGTAGTGTTTAGTTTTTGGTGATTCTGTATTTGTGTAGTGATTTCTAGTGATGGGCTATATTTTTCCTTGAAAGAGCACTCATATACCTTTCATTTGGCTTTAGAATCACCTCGTTTCGATGTTTCTAGAATTAGTTATGGTTTTTCAAAGTCAGCCCAGAGTCAGGAAATTTCTGGGCTGCGGCCCAAGAGTGGCTGGCCGCGGCCCAAGCCTTTCTGACCTGATTTGGGCCGCGGCCCATGAGTGGTGGGCCGCAGCCCAAGACCTTCTGACCATATTTGGGCTGAGGCCCAACCCTGTGTTCCAGCACTTAGTGTTTTTGAAAGGTGACCTTCAACCTTTTGTTTCCCAACCTTTTAGGGCTTTCATTAGAGACATTTGTGGCCTCTTAAGAGTCCTAAATGATAACCAACTTAGTGTATTATGGGATTAAGTAATTGGAAAAGAGATTGATCAATTGTCCCTAATTTGGTATAGGATTTGATATCTGCCGAACTCGTGAGCCAACTGTGCCAAAGATTGTCAGGAAAGATACAGGTAGCGACTCCTCTCTTATACTTTATGTAAATGTATTGTATGTTTGTCTGTCATTCATTGTGTGGATGCTGCTACTACTGCTTTGTGATACCCTGTGCATTGAGATACTTTATAGAGTTTTGTGATACATTGTGCTTTGAGATGCTTTGTGGTGCTTTGTGCTTCGTGTTGCTGCTATATAGTGTTCACCGCGAAAGTAGGCGTTGTGCATAGTGTTCACCGCGAAAGCGGGCGTAGTGCATTGTGATTACAGCCGTGAGTGCTGTCGTATGTGGCGCGAGCCTGAGATCATTGTGAAGCTGCTGAATATGATGAACATACATGCTCTATGTTTATATATTATATGAGTGTCTTGTTGCTACTGGGATTCTTTAGAATCTCACTCTTTCCATATGACTAACCTTTTCAGACAGGGCGAGTGGCTCGAAAGGGAAGCGACCAACCAGGAGTGGTTAGGGCTTAGGGACATTTTATATTTGGATGTTGGTTATCCTTGTTTTGGTTTTGGGATTACTAAGTGTATATGAGATGTAAATGAATATTTTGGATATGTAATCCCCATTTTTGGGAACTCGCAACCAATGATATATATATAGATGAACCCGGGGTTTGCCGGGATTTTAGTTTCCGCACTCTGATATTTCTTATGTAATTTGATTTCTCAAGTAGTTATATCCGCACGTGACTGTGAGACCGGAATTAACACGTTTTGAATTTATTTTGGAAATACCTCATCCCGAGTTGAGGGATTATAAATTGTTGATTTGACTTTATTGGTCTCTATTTCACTTAAACATCGAAATCCGAATGTAATTACCGTGAGGGGGTTACAATATGTCTCGAGCATCCACTATCAATATACCACTTGTTTTCTCGTGATGCTTTGAGACATACCTAGAGTAAGGTGATCAACTTTTAGATACCCATACTTTCTTGGGTCCTTTGTGGTTAGTATGTAATACATGTGTCCCTTTCGGAACGCATTTATACGTGCTAATAACTTGACCTTTTTTAAAATAACATGATGAAGTATAATGTCCTTTCCAATTACAATAGCTACATGATGCGAATGGATTTGATGCATGCACAGAATTCTTGAAATATTTGAGATAAGTTCTACTGATATTTTTCTTATTTCCTCTGTTTTTATCATGATCAGACTTATATCCAATTCCAGATTTATCAAAGGAAACTTTCTGAGAATTTAGAATAACTTTAAGAGTTTCACTTCCTTTAGTAAATTTTTCCACAATTTTTGTTAAATCTCTTATTTTCTTATCTTTCTCTTCACATACTTCACATGATGATATGACAGTATTTTCTAATTCCTTTACTTTCTTCTTGTAACTAACCATTTCTTTAGCTACCTTGATGAATTCTGTATGTAATGTATTATATTCAGATAATAACTCATCATAAGTAGGTTCAGAATCACTTACCTCAGAATCTGATTCTTCTTCTTCGGCTACCAAGTATAGATTTGCCACTTCGTCATCATCACTTTCTTCATCCGATGAACTATCACCCCAGATAGATGATATGTATACTTTCTTTTTCTGCTTCTTTTTGTCTTTGTTTCTGAAGCATTCGGATTTGATGTGTCTAGGCTTCCCACATTCATAGCATACTATCTGTTGCTCCTTGTTTTTTTTCTTGCTTGGTCTACCTTGATAATTTTTGAAGTTCTTTTGACCTTTTCAATAGAACTTCTTGAATTTTCACACGATCATTCCCATATCATCATCATTAGGAACATCTTCATTCCTGAAAGATTCTTCTTCCTTGATAGCTTTAAGTGCAACTCCTCTTTTCTTTTTATCATCGAACTCATCTAGTTCCTTCTTGAATCTCAACTTTCCTTCATACTCAGAAAGGCTACCAAAGAGAGCGGCTACGGATCTCATTAACTCTCCTTTAGCTTCTTCGATAGCTGTCACCTTCGCTTCCCATTCTTTCGTAAGAATATTAAGAATCTTTCTTACCTAGGAATTTTGGTCAAAAGATTTTCCAAGTGCAGATAGTTGATTAACAAGATGAGTGTACCTAAATTCGAATTCTAATATTCCTTCTCCAGGTTTCATACGAAATAGATCATACTCTGTAATTAGAGTATTAACTCTATTTTCTTTGATTCCAGATGTACCTTCATGAGCGATTTCAAGAGCATCCCACATATCTTTAGCTGTTGGTAAAGTGCAGATTCGGAAATATTCCTTCTGAATGAGAGCACTCTGTATCATTAAAATAGCTTTACTATTTAATGTTACTAACCTTTTGTCATCTTCGTTAAAATCCTCAAGGCTCTTCTTAATGACTCTATCTTCGATTTTCTTCATTGGAACATAGTCACCATCTTGTATGACATTCTATAACCCGTACTCGTTAGCCATCACGAACACTCTGAACTTAGCTTTCCAGAATGAAAAATGTTCTCTAGCAAAAATAGGAGGTCTAGTGATTGAAGCTCCGTCTGGAAGAATGTTTTCACCCATTGTTGCCATTTATCGGATCCTTCTCAAGCTATTAGGCTCTTCGGAGAAGACCTCACTCTAATTCCAAATGAAAGAGGCAAGCTTTACCCAAGAGGGGGTGAATTAGGTGATGTGATAAATTTTTCGTTTGATGTAGTGATATGACAATAGTTGTAGATAGAGTAGAGTTAAGAGAATTAGTACACAGAGAGTTATACTAGTTCGACCCAAAAACCAGGCCTACATCCAGTCCTCAGAGATCAAGACCTACTGAGATTTTCACTATGCTTCCAAGATTCAATGGGCTCTCAGAATGCCACAAAACAACAATCGTCCTTGAATGGACTACGAGCAGAAATATTCTAACACTCAGAAATTTATCTCCCCCATACGACAAGTCTTACATGCAGAAAAACAACCTATGACCTTTCTCTCTTGCTTACGTATACAAGTCTTATGACCAGCAACGTTCTCTCCTGCTTACACCACTGTAAGTCTTACGAGCAGCAACGTTCTCTACTGCTTGTATCTTGTAAGTCTTATGAGTAGAAAGTTTTACTAGGAATTTTCTCAACTGCTTCTCTCATAAGGATATCTACCCTTTCAATGTCCAAATACCTTAAGATCAAATGAAAATAGAATTTGAAGTATATACAGACTCTCTTACAGAACAAATATGATAAACACAGAAGAACGATATGAATACAGAGAAAATGTGAATAACAGAGACTCGTGAATTAGCTTATGTGAATTCTTGCACTACGTTGTTTTTTTATGATCTCTGGAACTCTATATTTATAGACGTTCGATTTTGCCCGTTTGAATAATGATAATTGTGGAGCGGGGCATGTTACTGTGGAACGGCATGCGTACGTTTGAAATCTTTAAACGCGGTTGGTACGTGCTTGGATGGTCGTAATGATGATAAGTGAAAATATAATGAATAAATATCATTAAACCATATTCTGATTGAACGCTGTAAGACTGGTGCGTTTTGGCTTCTGGCAGAGTCTCACTCGAGCACTGAGGGGGCTCACTCGAGTGAACTACCATATTTTCTTCTTTTGCTTCAATTTTACACTTGCACTTCCACATGATTTGAGAGAGTGCATTTTCATACTTGCGAGTGATGTGGGTCTCACTCGAGCACAACTCCTCCTAGTCGAGTGTCTTTGTATTTTACACTAAGAGTCGCGTCTCTGGACAACACTCCTATACCATTTTAGCAAGAGTGTGATTTTGCACTTGCAGGTGATGTGGGCCCTCACTCGAGCATACATACTCCTACTCGAGTGAGAAGAATATTCTTCTGTAATATACTCTTGTCTTCAGCACTTAAATCAAAATTGAGAGAGTTAGATTTCTTACTCGCGAGTGTAGAAGTATCACTCGGGCATATGAACTCTCACTCGAGCATGCTTGTGCTTCTCTGTTCTGCATGACTCTCGGCCAAACACTCGCAGTCCTTTACTCGCTAGTGCTCGGGTGCTAAACAGCTTCATGCTCGAGTGTTGGTTATAGTGCTCGAGTGCATAAGTAGAATTGACAGTAATTGCTCTCGGCCAAACACTTCTTATCCAACACTTGCATGTGCTCGAGTGTAAAAGAGGTTTATGCTCAAGTGTTAGCTCTGTTGCTCGCATGCATCAGCAAAAACTGACAGCAGAGATTACAAGACTTTGCCATATGCATTTGGTAACTTTGTAAACATTCTTTAGACTTATAAAAACATACTTTGCATACAATTACCTTTTGTTATCATCAAAACTTGGAATCTAACAGCTCTCGGGTTGTCACTCGCTGGTTGATGTCCAAGAGTGTGTTCTGACACTCGCAAGTGAAACCTTTCACCCAAGTACTGGGGGGTATGCTCGAGTGAGCTTGTCCCTCTGATGTTACATGTGCTCTTGGGTTGTCACTCTTTGTGTTACACTTTCGGGGACTTGAGTGGATTTATATTCATCACCCGAGTGCAAAGCCTTATGCTCGAGTGATGTTAGCACTTTCTGGCCGAAGTAGCTGCTCACTGTCAAACACTTGCGTGTGAGAGCCATTCTCACTCGAGCACGAGTCTTTCATCACTCGAGTGAGGTCATCTTCACTCGAGTGAGCCAGCCAAAAAATCACTGTTTTGCCTTTCAAAAAAGGGGTCTTCAGGGTAGTTTTTCCAACCCTTTAGGCATATGTTTAGGCCTCTATTAGCCACTTAAAGAGTCATAAATGATAATCAAGTTAGAGTATTATGGAAATATGCATTTGGAAAAGAGATTAATCAATTGTCCTTAAATTGGTATAGGATTTGATATCTGTCAGAAGCGTGAGCCCATTGTGCCAAAGAACATCTGGAAAGATACAGGTAGTGACTTCTCTCTTATATTTTATGTAAATGTATTGTATGTTTGCCTATCATGCATTGTGTGCTACTGCTGCTTTGAGATGCATTAAGATACATTGTGGAGCTTTATGCCTTGTAGAGCTTTGTGCATTGTGGAGCATTGTGCCTTGTGATACGTTGTGCTTTGAGATGCTTTGTGCTTTGTGTAACCCCCTGACTTTAAACACGTAATTATAATTCGATAACACATATTTAAATCGGATTAGAGGCCATTGGATGCTTTAACCTCGTTTTAAACTTTCTGTCTCACAGTAAAATTTTTACAAAACTTTCAAAACTCTTTTTCCCATCCAGGTCTCAATTTCAATATTCGAATATAATTACCTGTGCAGTTAATATACATTCAATCATATCAGAGTGTATAACCGCATCCCCGGCAACTCCCGGGTTCTATGCATAAAACCTGAAGGTTTATAAGTATACACTAGGGGATTACGCAACCAAAATCGAATGTAGTGTTCCTGATTCAGAATATACAGTAATCCCGAGTTCAAAATACATAACCAACGTTTCCAATTCAACTATATACCCCTAAGGGTCCTAATTGCTCCGGGTTGGCCGCTTCTCCCTTGAGCCACACGCCCTGTCTGAAATGTTAGTCATAGGAAAGAATGAGATTCAAGAGAATCTCAGTAGTAACAAACCACTCACACAATGCATAAACACAAAGCATGAACATAAATCACAAACAGCAACAGCAGCAGCAATTCACAGATACATGGTTTTCACCACAAACGACAGCACTCACGGCTGTATTCACAATACGACAGCTCTTGCTGTAATCAACATCACGACAGCTTACGCTGTAATCAGTAATCAACATCACGACAGCTTACACTGTAATCAGTAATCAACATCACGACAGCTTACGCTGTAATCACAATAACGATAGCTTACGCTGTAAACGACAGCTTGCGCTGTAAATGACAGCTATCACCAGCTGTAACCGCAGCAGCATCAGAAATCATCATAAAACAGTGATACAACACACATACAGTGCATTACACAAAGTATAAGAGAGAGAGTCACTACCTTGTCCTTTCCTGACGTCCTTCGGCGCAGTTGGCTCCCGAGGGCGGTAAATATCGAATCCTACAATTCCAAATGCACCATTTAGACACTTCCATAGTGTTACTTGGGGTTATATGAGTCTATAATGAAAATTTACAAAAATACCCCCGGGGACCCGGCCCGGGCCTGCCGTACCCGGTCCGGCTGTACTTTTCCCGAAATTCTAATATGGGCTTTCCTAACATATTTCCGCCCAAGGAATCCATTTCCGGACTCGGAATTATCAAATTCAATGTAAAATTACAAATTTACCCTTGGCAGCCCTACTTCGAGGGTTTCAGGGGCGTTTTCGTAATTATGCTTTTTCGGCCTTTTCCGAAAAAGTGACCAACTGTAACCCCACCTATTTTCGCCCACTGAATCCAATGGAATCATCAAATCATTGAAAATCCAACTCTAAGACCCATTTACAGCCTTGGCCGAAATATACATGTTCTCGAGGAAAAATTGGGGTTTTACGATTTCGGCTCCGTAAACGCGTTCCTTTCTACTCCTAACCACTTTATTCACTATTACATTAGGTTATAACTACCATTTGAACCAAAATTGGGCAGCATAACCCTTAGGAAACTCAATTTCCAAAATTTAAAACCAATGGCAATCCGGCGAAATTTCACCGATTAAATTGCCCACAGCAGCCAGAATAAGCAATATACGAAAGTTTGGAAGTTACCTCAAGCTCCCTCTGGCTTTTCCCAAATTTGGCTGAACCCTAGCCTCTTTGAAACACCAAATTTTGAGCTTCACAACCTTAAAGAATAAAGAGGAGTAGCTTAGAGTCGGAATTATACGCGTTAGGAGCTAGATCGTCGGAGAAATCAGCTTACCTTACGAGATTTCTTCCTCTTTTTCTCTCTTTTCTCCAAGCTCTCTTCACGTCTTTTTTTCTCTGAAATGGGTTGGGAATGGCTGATCAAGATGATGGAATTGCTTTTAATTCCATGTTGATGTCACCTTACCACATGATGATGTCATAATTTCTAATTTCACATTTTCGGATTTTCTGGCAGATTTTCTGCTCAACTTTGAAAAATCATAACTAATTCTGGAAAAATCGAAATGAGGTGATTCCAAAGCCAAATGAAAGATATTTAAGTCCTCTTCATAGGAAAAATATTGGCCATTACTGAAAATCACCACAAAATTCCCAGAATTTCAATCTTTGCATACTGTTCCAGAAAATAATTAATTCCGCTGGGCAAACTTCAAAAATCCAAAACTCTTAGGTCACAAATCAAAATGGTACAAATTATATGTTCATTTTGAAGCTTGACATGTGAACTTTAATAATGGAAAATTTCAGAATTGTTAGACACCATTTGCCTATTTAAAACGTCCATACAAATTGACTGCCCTGTACAGAGTTTCAATGGACAGAGTTTTCAACTTTTGCACGATTGTTCCCAATGGTTCCAATTTCACAATAAACACTCTCCCCACACGAATTTTCACAAGGAAGCCATTGGAATCATTAAAATATCCAAATTCCCATCACACATTCTCCAAAAGTGTTTATTCAACAATAATTATATCCACTTTTAAAGTCATTAGCCCTTAATCACTTTTTGGGATATTACACTTTGTGATGCTGCTGCATAGTGATTACCGCAGAAGCGCGCATTGTGATTACAGCGAAAGCTGGCATAGTGATTACAGCGAAAGCGGGCATACTGTTTTCAGCGAAAGCTGTCATTGTGATTATCGCGAAAGCGGGCATAGTGCATTGTGATACAGTCGTGAGTGCTGTCGTCTGTGGCGTGAGCCATGGATCATTGTGTTGCTGATGATGCTAGTGAACATGATAATATTACATGCTTTGTGTTTATATATTGCATGAGTGATTTGTTACTACTGGGATTCTTTAGAATCTCATTCTTTCCAAATGACTAACATTTTCAGACAGGGTAAGTGGCTCAAATGGGAAGCGGCTAACCAGGAGTGGTTAAGGCTAGTAGGGATATATTGCATTTTGGATATTGGTTATCTAGTTGGTTTTTGGGATTACTGTATGTATATGAGATGTATATAACAATTTTGGATATGTAATCCTTATTTTGGGAAACCTTTAAACCCATTATATATATATAAGTAACCCGGGGTTGTCGGGATTTTAGCTACGCACTCTGATATTTATCATGTGACATAACTGCACAGATAATTGTATTCGAAAGTGTATGTAAGACCAGATGAATTCTGTTTTTAAACGTTTTGTTTGGACACCCATCTCTTGGAGATAAGTGATTATAAATGTGATTTTTGTCTTATCGGTCTCTATTTCTCTTAAATTTCATAATCCGAATATAATTACCGTGAGGGGGTTACAGGTGGTGGGTTGTGGCTACTGCTATGACGACAGAGGAGGTGGTGGTGGTGGTGTTGGGCGGGCGGCAGTGGAGGAGGAGGTGATGGTGGAGGTAGGTATGTGACGGTGGTGGCGGCAGCGGCGAAGGAAGAGGTAATGGTAGTGGCAATGGGCTGGCGATGACAGTGGAGGAGGAGGTAGTATGTGGTAGCGGGTGCTGTGGCGGTAGAGGAGGTGGTGGTGGTGGCGGGTAGCGGCGTTGGAAGAGGTGGTGGTGGTGGTGGTGGATGGCGATGGCAACGATGGGGCTGGCGGCTGCAGTAGTTGAGGAGGAGTAGGTAGTGTCAGCGATAGAGGGTGGAAGAGGAGGTAGTGGTGGTGGTAGCAGGTGGAGGTGACGGCAGTGGAGGAGGAGGAGGTAGTGGCAGTGGCAGTTGTGGCGTGATGTGGCAAGTAAAATGAGATAAATGAAACAAAGATACAGGAAACTCAAGGGTAAATTAGACTTTTTAAACCATGCAATGTGATGGTAATGGGAATTCATAGGGGGAAGATATGAATAAGGATTACCAATTTTTTGGTAATCATCATTATCATGGTAAACCTTATTACCATACTAAAGAGCAACCAAACACTCTTATTTTGATAACGCAATCATGATTACTATTGCAGGCCAGGCATGCAATGAGGTTGAACCAAACTGACTCTTAATTTTTTTTTTTGCATTACCCATCTTTGATCGCACATAGGAAATGAACCATAGTAATAGGCGAAATTAAATTTAAAATACTTTTAGGGATATTTGATGAAAAATGAAATTAATTGTCCTTAAAAATCCGTAAAATACATTAATCTTAATATATTGAAACATCAAAGTTTCCAAAGTTCCTCTAATATTTGAAACAACGGCAGAAATAGTTTGTTTTTGGTCGAATAGCTTATGTAATAGTTAATTCCACAATATGAAGATAAAAAAAAAAAATTTTCGCGCACATATGGAGATAAAAAATTAAACTTTCCAAAGTTCCCCTTAAATTTAAAATAGCGGCAGTAATAGTTTTTTTTTTTTTTTGTCGAATAAGTTAATTCCACAATATGAAGATAAAAAATGTTAACTATTATTAGATTTCATGTTCACCTTGATGGCCCAGAATATTTAATATGATTATCTACATAATTAAATATGATATAAATTGAATAAAAATTTATTGTATTTTATTTCAATAATCTAGATATCGAAATCATATGAGTTGATTTGATATATAGATTTGAATTCAAATCATATTTACCAAGTGAATAAAGATTTAATTTATTATCTCATATCGCAGATATATGATAAAATTTACATTCTCTTAAATTCAAATCGTACATTATCTAATTGATTGAGATAATGGAGAGATTATTATAAATCAACTTTGGCATATGGTAATATATATCTTAAATGGATGAGAAAGGGATATGTTGCCTTCCTAAAATATCTCTTCTCTCTCTCTCTGTTTTTTTTAATACAAAGGCAAACTAAGTTTGATTACAAAACCCTAACCCCAAGCGCCGACCCATGTAATACTTGCAGGAAGGCTGCTTAGTTCCTGCTCCCCATCCCTCTTCATTCCAGAAGGCTTTAGCCTAAGCTAAAGGTTATGGAGAAATCAGTGTCGCGAAACAAAAAGCACAAAAAACGCAGAAGAAAAGTAGACAAGATCAGTGATTGGCCAGACTCGGTGCTTCTTCGTATTCTCTCTTTTCTTCCCACTAAAGAAGCAGTTGCGACGAGCCTCTTGTCCAAGAGATGGAGCCCTCTTTGGCGTTCCCTTAACAATCTTCATTTTGACCGTGAAAGCTTCAGGAGGCTTGACTTCTTCTGTGGATTCGTGGACAAAGTCTTCAAATTGGCAGATTTGAAATCTGTCAAAAAGTTTGTTCTGATTCTTAAGTGTAATCATTTTGATTTTGAGGTTCGTGAGCATTTTAAACCACAAAAGATTAGCAAGTGGATTAATGATGTGATTAGTAGTAAAGTTGAACACTTGGAGGTGTGGATCAAGTGTTGGGATGCATATGAGTTGCCCTCTAGTGTTTTCGTTGCCAATAACATTAGGGTTTTGAAGTTGAGAGGAGTAAAGGTGGGTACACTTTCTCATAATTTGCCTTTGCTTGAAGTATTGCATTTGGAAGATGTTAGCTTCCCATATTTTAGAAGCCTGGAAATACTTCTTTCTGCATGTGCTTTGCTTAAACGCTTGGTGTTAAAAAATATTCATCAAGATGAAGGCTATAACTGTCCACTTGTCATTGGAGGACTTGCCCATTTGGTTACTGCAGAAGTTTCAGAATGTCTAATTCCATTGAAAGTTTTGTTTAATGTTACATTTCTACGCTTATTTTGGACATCGGTATGAATCACATATGATAAGTCAATTATTTTATTTTGCCACTTGAGATTTCATTCCCTTATTTTATTTCTGTTTTGATTAGTTTTCAGTGCAGGATATATGGTCATTTAGTGATGACATGCCAATATTTCACAATTTAACCCACTTGGAATGTGTTGCCAGTGGTGAATGGACAAGGTTGGTGAACTGTCTCCGACACTTCCCCAAACTTGAAAAGCTTGTAATTTCAGAGCCTTGGCATAAGGTTTGAAATTTTGAACTCATTTTTCAGTAGAAGCATTACTTCGATTGATCGATTAGGTTTGTGATTTATTTGTAAATATGGTCTTTGTAGGTTAATTCTATCTCCCCTCATGAACCAATAGTTGATGTGCCTCCATGTGTTTCATTACATATGAAGGAGTTCACTCTTCGTTACTGCCAAGGTCCTGAAAGTTTGTCTGAAATGTTACAATTTATAAGTGAGAATGCCAAGTTTTTGAGGACTCTCACCATCTTGAGAGCTGAAGATGCAAGTGAATATGACAGGAGAATGTTCTCAAAGTTCACCAATGATGCAAGTGAACATAACCGCCAAACGCTCCAAAGATTAGCAACATACCTCAATTCAAGTACTAGAATGCACGAACAACCACTTTTCTTTATGATTTGATATTGATTCTTGATTTACATATTCCTTAAGTTTTTAATTTGGGGGATCCACCTGCATTATTGTGTGTTTCTAAATTAATATAATTGTGATAAGGTATTATTGTGGTGTTATATTTGCAAGTATGCATATGCTTATTGCTTAGGTGTGGGCATGTGAATAGGAATCTTAGCTTGAACATATTAGAAGTGAAATGATGATGAAGAAAAAGTCTCTTCAGAACTATCTTTAGACTTCAAACAGTGAACATAATAATTTACTTCCATATTTTATTCCCAAGACATGTTATGCTAAAACATCGTATGCATGTTCCTTTATGGGTTCATCTGGCCTGAAAGAAAATTACAATGGAAAATGCAACAGTTTTGAGAACTGTCATTGTTGTATAAAAGGGAAGGTTTTCAAATGCTCAAAACATCGTTTTAAGAAAATGACACTCTGGATTGTGACATGCATGGATGCATTAAGTTCAATTTCCATTGTCATTAGAAGTATGAAAAATCATGCTCAATCAGATACCGTATGTAATAACTCTATAAATTTATTGTATTTGGTTCCTTTAATCCCTTTGTGTTGTTAACACTCTTGTATCATTTTATTTTAATTTGTTTGAATATTCGCCATAGTCCTAAATCCAAAGCTCCATTTTGTTTCTGAAATTCTGCCATATGACGATGCCACATTACTTCAAAAATAGTTTTATGTGCTGGCATTTATTGATGCCGGAACTCATGATTGAAACTTTAAATGTGATCGTTGGAGGTGGAGGAGTATATGCTCATCTAGTCCTATTTATAGCAATGTTTTAAAAGTCGGACCGGACGTCGAGCCGGAAAGGTCAGCGGGTCAAGGCTCAACCGGTTAGACCGGTTGAGCCGTTTAGCCAGACCGGTGACATATTAATTAAATTTAAAAAATATTATATATATATATATATATTACAATAATTAGTTATTAGTCTAATTTCATATATGAAATTAGTAAAATCACAAAATACCATTTAAATTACAAATAATATTGCATACATATATAAGGATATAAATATAATTATTCCAGTTTAATAAAAAAGATTTAATTACATACTATCTCTAGTCCTTAATATAAGATCCAATTGAATTTTTTGAAAGAGGTTAAGGAAACTAAATAAGTTGGTTAATCATAATATATGTTGTGCGTTATCTAATTATATATCAATTTATAGTTAGACAAATTAGTTTGGTATAAAATATTAAATATAAATACTATAAAGTAATTTATTTAAAATATTAAAAATTTATTTTGAATTATAATATAAAAATAATTAATATTAAAATATTTTAGTATTTGAGAATTTCATAAAATATGGCGGGTGTATTATGCGAAGTCTGAGACGTTGCATACTTATGTGAGAATAATTCATTTGTAATATAATTATAAAATTAAAAAAATGAGTTTAAAAACACAAGTAAAATATCTTCTCTACTCCCTACGCAACCATCACGTGTTATGCCCACTTTTTTTAAAGGAGTCTGACAGAGATATTGACCACAAGCTAAGTTTAGACTTTAGAATGGAGCTCATAGGTAATAAAATATATTGTTTCTCTTTCTTCCGAATGTCTTCAACATATTTTTCTCCATCGTTTTCCTCCTCCTCCATCATCTTCCTCCTCTTTCATCTTGTTTCTTCTTCATCTCAGACCGTCCGGTTACTCTAAAGCCGCTCCGGTTTCCGGCTAAACAATGATTCCTGGCTTAAAGGGCAGCTCACACCGGATCAAAATGGCTGAACAACAAAAACGATTTTCAAACATGACTCGAACCGCCTTCTCCTCTGGTCCACGGCCGAACCGGCCGGACTGTCCGGTCCGGTCCAAAAAACATTGATTTATAGGGCACTTCCAACATTTTTCATATAAATAAAAGAAGACCTTAAATCGCATTAATTCTACCATAATATACATAAAATTTAACAACTTTCCAACTCTACCCTATTTAATAATATACATTATACTCCATCTGGTCCATAATATAGGATACTTTTAGAAGAAAGACATGATCCAAAATACTTCCCCTAGTCCTTAATACATGGCACCAACTGCCATTTCTCACAGACCAAGAAATAGAAGTTAAGTCATTAAATTGGTCCAAAATTGATAGATGTTTCCAACTTTACCCCTACTTTATTGATGTGGATTTAAATGAATCAATTAAAACTGAGGCATAATGGGGAAATAGTAACAAATGACTTAGTTAGAGGCAGTTGGGTCCTTATAATAACGACAGAAAACTGCTGATAGTTAGTACCTTATAATAAGGACTAAAGGAAATATAAGTCACTTGCAAAATAATTAATGCTCATTTTTCAATTTTGTTCTTGTGATTAATACTCATTTTTCAATTTGCCCAATCATTATATCCTCTCTCTCTCTCTCTCTCTCTCACCCCCCAAAATATTATGTAGGGTCCACATTCTTCAATAAGGGCAAAATTGTAAAATATTTTAATTTATGACATTTTAAACGAGTTAACTGCCAATTTCTGATTTGCGTGAATTAGTTAAAGTGAACTGGAGGGATTATTAAATGAAAACAAAGTCAATATAATAATAAGTAAAATGCTAAATTATAAATTCACCTCAAACCTTTAATGATGGTCCTTATAAATAGGACAAAAAAAAAAAGCTTCTCTCTTTCTTTAGTCCTATATATAAGGTAGAGAGAGAATGTATTTTTTTTAATCATATTTGTAAGGCATATCATCAAATTTTTTACATGAACATGCCATTTTATAAATAGAATTAGAGGAGTATAGAATTGCAATTATGCTGAGCTAGAACTTCAACTAAATGCTCGTTTGGAATAGCTTATTTTTTAGCAATAAGTGCTTATAAATTGTGATTTATGGTATATGAGGTAAGTATGTGAGAGGGGTTTTATCTCGACTTACGTAATAAGTGCTTATTGACCCCCGATAAACAATACCAAATAAGCATTAAACCCTTCACTTTAACCTTGGTTCCAAAAACCAAGAGGACGCAATAAAGAAACAATGAATGATATGACTACCGACAGAAGCTGTCTTAGCGTTTTATAGTTATGAATCTTGCCCTCAATTTATAGCATTGTTCAAGAAACCGGATCGGCCGGTTCGGATCGAAAACCGGCCAACTGGCCAGTTCGGTTCAACTGGTAGACTGTTACTGTTCTGACCCGGTCTGACCCAAGGTTGACCCGGTCAACCCAGGGTGAACCGGTGCAACTCGGCTAGTTTACGGGTTGCCTCTTTTTTTTAAAAAAAAAGCTTTTCTTTTTTATGGTCTAAGTGACATTGTTCTTGCTTTTTTTTCAGAAAAATTATTTTCCTAAAATTTTTTAATTTTCAATGAGTTTTAAAAGGATTGTGAAATATGTTTGACATTAGTTGGGGAAAAATTCTTATGTACTTAATAATATTTTTATGGGTATCAGGTATAGGAGGTTATATTGGACTATTGGTTGGAAAAAAACTCTTCTGTAATTTTTTAAATGGTATGGATGAATATTTAAATTATATATATATATATATTAATTGACCCCGGTCTGACTCTTGGGTTGACTCTAATTTGAACCACTGACCCTTGACCCAGTGCCCTGGCAGATTCAGTGCCCGGTCTGGGTTCATGAACCTTGATTTATAGGCGCTACCCCTAAACTTAGTTGAATTTGAGGGATTAATCAAATGTTTATTTCGTTGGTTCCCGTGGAGATCTATTCCCAATGCTAATTTTTTTAACATTACATTTTTAAGCCAGCTTCTTGAACCCTGACTGGACCGGCCTGTTCGGCCCAAAAACCGGCGAACTGGCCGGTAAACTGTCTGGTTATCAGTCTAGTCCGGGTTCATATTTTAAAAAAAAAATTTAATTTTTCCATTAGAATTTCATACTATAAGTCTAAAATTTTCAATTTCTCACCGATTTGGTCCTGGTTTAGCTCCGGTTTGACCCACTGACCCTTAACCCAGTACCCCGACATGTTCAATGCCCGGTCTGAGTTTTAATACCTTGTTTTTAAGCTTAAACGGGGTCTAGTTTCTCTCAACGCCTATATTCTCAGCATCACTCAAAAGATCAAAATTGTGTCCGTCCAATTGATCTCAACGCATAGAACTGAGAGACGTAGGTAGCTTTTAAAGGGTGTACAAGTCAAGGATGTATACTATGTTAAAGGCTTGTGTCACAACTTACTGAGCATTAGTCAAAGCACAGATAAAGACAATTGGGTAATCTTTGACTCAGAAGAATGTCTAATTGTAAACAAAAAAGATTTACAATTAGATAAGAAGAATCTCAAAACAAAGCTCAGAGCAAAAAGGGAAGGTAACTGATATACTCTTGATATTAGTAGAAATGTTTCTGAGAATTGTTTTTTTAAGTAATGCTGATGAAAGTTGGTTATGGCATAAAAGACTAGCTCATGTCGAATCAATTAGACAAATTACTCAAAAAGAATTTAGTACTTGGTTTACCTAAAGTAAGTTTCAAAAATGATTTGATTTGTGACGCATGCCAAAAAGGTAAACAAACTAAATCATCTTTCAAATCGAAAAATGAAATCACAACCAACAGACCACTTCAATTGCTATATATGGATTTAGTTGGACCAGCAAGAGTTAAAAATCTTGGTGGTAATTTATATTCATTGGTCATTGTTGATGATTTCTCTAGATTTACACGGACTATTTTTGTAACCCCTGACTTTAAACACGTAATTATAATTCGATAACACATATTTAAATCGGATTAGAGACCATTGGATGCTTTAAACTCGTTTTAAACTTTCTGTCTCACAGTAAAATTTTCACAAAACTTTCAAAACTCTTTTTCCCATCCTAGTCTCAATTTCAATATTCGAATATAATTACCTGTGCAGTTAATATACATTCAATCATATCAGAGTGTATAACCGCATCCCCGGCAACTCCCGGGTTCTATGCATAAAACCTGAAGGTTTATAAGTATACACTATGGGATTACGCAACCAAAATCGAATGTAGTGTTCCTGATTCAGAATATACAGTAATCCCGAGTTCAAAATACATAACCAACGTTTCCAATTCAACTATATACCCCCAAGGGTCCTAATTGCTCTGGGTTGGCCGCTTCTCCTTTGAGCCACACACCCTGTCTGAAATGTTAGTCATAGGAAAGAATGAGATTCGAGAGAATCTCAGTAGTAACAAACCACTCACACAATGCATAAACACAAAGCATGCACATAAATCACAAACAGCAACAGCAGCCACAATCTCAAAGATACATGGTTTTCACCACAAACGACAGCACTCACGGCTATATACACAATACGACAGCTCTTGCTGTAATCAACATCACGACAGCTTACACTGTAATCACAATAACGACAGCTTACGCTGTAAACGACAGTTATCACAAGCTGTAACCGCAGCAGCATCAAAGATTCATCAAAGAACAGTGATAACACACACATACAGAGCATTACACATAGTATAACAGAGAGAGTCACTACCTTGTCCTTTCCTGACGTCCTTCGGCGCAGTTGGCTCCCGAGGGCGGCAAATATCGAATCCTACAATTCCAAATGCACCATTTAGACATTTCCATAGTGTTACTTGGGGTTATATGAGTCTATAATGAAAATTTACAAAAATACCCCCGGGGACCCGGCCCGGGCCCGCCGTACCCGGTCCGGTTGCACTTTTCCTGAAATTCTAATATGGGCTATCCTAACATATTTCCGCCCAAGGAATCCATTTCCGGACTCGGAATTATCAAATTCATTGCCAAAGGACGAAATTGCCCTCGTCAGCCACTATTTAAAGGTTTCAGGGGCGTTTTCGTAATTATGCTTTTTCGGCCTTTTCCGAAAAAGTGGCCAACTGTAACCCCACCTAATTTTTGCTCCTGAACTCAATGGAACCATCGAATCATTGAAAATCCAACTCTAAGACTCGTTTCTAGAGCTGGCCGAAATTTATGAGCTCTCCAGAGAAAATCGGGGTTTTACGATTTCGGCTCCGCAAACGCGTTTCTTTCTACTCCTAACCACTTTATTAACCATTACATTAGGTTAAAACTAACATTAAGACCCAATTTGGGCAGCATAACCCCTAGGCCATATCATTTCCAAACTTTAAAACCAATGGCAATCCGGCGAAATTTCACCGATTAATTTGCCCACAGCAACCAGAATAAGCAATATACGAAAGTTTGGAAGTTACCTCAAGCTCCCTCTGGCTTTTCCCTTTGATAACCAAAACCCTAGCCTTCTCAACACTTAAATTCTAGCTTCAAACACCTTGAATCATGTAAAATAGAAGCTTAGGAGAAGGATTATACAAGTTAAGAGCTAAAACACCGAAGAAATCGAACTTACCTTGAAGTTCTTGCTCCTTCTCTCACTAGATATCTAAAATCACTTTCCTTTTTTCTTTGAAGCTCAAGACGTCGGAAATGGCTGAAGAGGGAACGGAAAAGTGATTTATAATATCATGCTGATGTCACCTTACCACATGATGATGTCATAATTTCTAATTTCACATTTTCAGATTTTCTGGCAGATTTTCTGCCAAACTTTGAAAAATCATAACTAATTCTAGAAAAATCGAAATGAGGTGATTCCAAAGCCAAATGAAAGATATTTAAGTTCTCTTCATAGGAAAAATATTGGTCATTACTGAAAATTACCACAAAATACCAGAATCATATAAAACTCATCACTGCCCCAAAACAGAGTTCAGTTTCCATCCCAAACTTTGGACAGTCATATCTCCTAGCTCACAAAATGAAATGGCACAAATTATATATTCATTTTGAAGCTTGAGATGTGAAATTTAAGACTGGAAAGTTTCATAATTTTCTGACATCATTTACCTAGTACAAAACGTCTATACAAATCGGCTGCCCTATACAGAGTTTCAATAAACAGAGTTTTCAACTTTTGCACAATTGTTCCCAATGGTTCCAATTTCACAATAAACACTCTCCCCACACGAATTTTCACAAGGAAGCCATTGGAATCATTAAAATATCCAAATTCTCATCACACATTCTCCAAAAGTGTTTATTCAACAATAATTACATCTACTTTTGAAGTCATTAGCCCTTAATCAGTTTTTGGGATATTACAATTTTCTTATCATCGAAGAATGAAACTTTCAATGAATTTATCATTTTTGCCAAGAAAGTGCAAAATGAGAAAGGTATGTCCATTGTAGATATCAAGACAGATCACGGTGGAGAATTTGAGAATCAAGCCTTTGGAGATTACTGTGACATTAATGGCATGGATCACAATTTCTCTACTCCAAGGACACCTCAACAAAATGGAGTCGTGGAACGAAAGAACAGAGTGCTCACTGAAATTGCTAGAGCAATGCTGAATAAAAAGAATGTGTCTCAAGGTTTCTGGGCTGATGCAATGAGCATAGCATGCTATATTTCAAACAGAGTCTACATCAGAACAAAACTTGGAAAGACACCGTATGAATTAAACAAAGAAAGGAAGCTAAATCTTGCTCATCTACACATCTTTGGTTGTAAGTGTTTCATTCATAATAATGGTAAAGATAACTTGGGACAATTTGATTCTAAAAATGATGAAGTAATATTCCTAGGCTATTCTAACCGAAGTAAAGCATATAGAGTTTCAATAAATGAACATGTGTTGTTAAAGAATCAACTTATGTTATATTCGATGAATTTGAATCCTCTGAAAAACTATTAACGATAAGTAGGAAATTGTTTTAAATTAAGAGAATGGTCAACCTAATTCTAAACATTTCATTCAAAAGGTTGACCAAACCAAGGATGAGGAACAGTCACTAGAACAACCTAGAGCCTATAAATATAACATGAGTCATCCATTGGAACAAGTCATAGGAGATATGAATGAAGTCAAAACTAGAAATAAAATGTTCAATGAAGTTAGTTTTTCAGCCTTTATTTCTAATATTGACAAAGCCCTATCAAACAATGTTGGGTAATACCAATGCAAGAAGAACTAAAACAATTTGAAAGAAATCAAGTTTGGGATTTGGTGTCCGACATAAAGATCATCCGATCATTGGTACTAAATGGGTATTCAAGAATAAACATGATGAATCCGCAATCATTGTCAAAAACAAGGCAAGATTGGTGGCCAAAGGCTATAATCAGGAAGAAGGAATTAATTATGAGGAAACATATGCTCCAATGGCTAGATTGGAAGCCATACGAGTACTCTTAGCCTTTGCATGCATTAAAGGATTCAAACTGTATCAAATAGATATGACAAGTGCATTTTTAAATGGATATATCATGGAGGAAGTATATGTAGATCAACCTCCAGGTTTTGAAGATGTAACTAAGCCTGACCATATTTTTAAACTAAAAAAAGCTTTATACGGTTTAAAACAAGCCCCTAGAGCATTGTAAGAAAGACTTAGCAAATTTCTCATCGGTCAAGGTTTTGTAAGAGGAAAAGTTGATACAACACTTTTTACAAAATGAAAAATAGAATGATAGTTTAATTGTACAAATATATATTGATGATATAGTTTTCGGTGCTACTAATGAAACCTTGTACAAAGAATTTTTTGAGATAATGCAGGGGGAGTTTGAGATGTCAATGATGGGAGAATTGAATTTTTTTCTCGGTTTGCAAATCAAACAAAGAAAGAATGGAATTTTCATCTCTCAAACAAAGTATTTAAAAGAGCTATTGATGACATATGGAATGGAAGAAGCAAATGGAATGGACACGCCTATGAGCTCAACTATATTGCTTGATGCTGATGTCAAAGGGAAAGATTACAATATCATAAGATATAGAGAAATGATTGGATTATTACTCTATCTTATTGCAAGTAGACCAGACATCTAATTCAGTGTTGGTATGTAAGCAAGATATCAATCAGCACTAAGAGAATCACATGCTTAAACTGTCAAACAAATCTTTAGATACCTCGCCGACACAGCAGAATTATATCTTTGGTATCCTAAATGAAGAAATGAATATCTAGTGGTATATTCAAATTCTGAGCATAGAGGATACAAGATAGACAGAAAGAGTACTAGTGGACAATACCAATTTCTTGGAGGTTCACCCGTGCCATGGTTTAGCAAGAAACAAAATATAGTGCCTCTTTCGTCAACGGAAGCTGTGTATGTTGCAGTATCAAGTTGTTGTGCACAAGTGTTATAGCTGAAGCAACAATTACAAGATCTTGGTATTTATTTGAAGGAGATACCAATATACTGTGACAACACTAGTACAATAAGCTTGGCCAAGAATCTAGTTCAACATTCCAGTACCAAGCATATTGATGTTAGACATCACTTCATTAGGGATTATGTTCAAAACAAAGATGTCAAAGTAATATTCATTTCAACTCATCTTCAGCTAGCAGATATCTTCACAAAACCCCTAGCAAAAGATCAATTTCTATTTATAAGAAGAGAATTGGGAATGGTAAAACCCAATGAATTATAAGTTATCTAGTATTTACAAAATGTTAGATGATTACTAACTTAAGCATCAGAGTTTCTAGTAATTTGTTTTGCAAGAATTTAAAACTCTGTTATGAGGCATGAAAAGCAGAGGTTAACAGAGTACCATATCACTGAATTGACAACTTCAACTAATTTAAGTTACCTGAGTGATAACTGCAAGTAATGATAAGCATCACTCGAGTAAGTCCTCGAGTGATGACCATGAAAAAGAGGCAGAGAAGAATTAATTCAAAGGGAAATAGAGTAATGGTCAAAAGTGAACAGTCAAAGTTGAAAAGACTGATCACTTGAGTAGCTACTCGAGTGATGTATCAAAGTAACTAGAGTAAGCTCTCATGTAACCCCCGTCACAATCAAGGCCATGATTAGTGTTTAAAACACATTTCATATCAAATAAGAGATCGAGGATAATTAAAATTTTTTTACAAAACCCATATAATATGATCTTCATTCATATTTTACAAGAAAACCTTTTGGCCTGTTCGATTTGTCAAATACACAATACCAGAGTGCTAGCAAAATTCCCGACATTCACCTGGGATATATTCATTAACATAAGGGTTTATAGGGTATCATTACCTATCTCAGTTTCCTATACAGGGGATTACACAACAATTACTATTTTAGAGTCAACAAATATATACAATTATCCAAAATGATAACTAAAAACCAAAAAGCTAAGACTACCACCAGTAATCCTAGTAGCCCTTATTCACTTGCTTGTCCCTTGATCCGCTTGCCCTGGCTAAAATTGTTAATTGGAAAGAGTGAATTCAAAAGAATCCCAGTAGTAATATTTCATGTGTACGATGCATAATTAAACAAAGCATGTAGGCACATATCACAATTCAGCAACATTCAAAGCCGGGCTACCCGCCACGACTCAATCAGCAACAATAGCATTCAAGCCGGGCTAACTGCCACGTCCCAATCATTCATTCAAAGCCAAGCTAACTGCCATGACACAATTGATCATTTAAAGTCAGGCTACCTCCCACGACTTAACTAGTAACAGCTACATTCAAGGCCAGGGTAACTACCACATCCCAATTGTACACTCAAAGTTGGGCTAATTGCCATGACTCAACCAGCATTAGCAGCATTCAAGATCGGGCTCCCCACCACAACCCAATCGTACATTCAATGATAAATACAAACATACAATGCATTAAACATGATATAGGAGAAAGTGTCACTACCTTATTCTTTCCGTTCTTGTTTTGGCCTGAGTGTGAAGAAGATGAAGAAATGATGGCATTTCCCTTGCCTATACTTGCCCAACCAGAAACAAGGAAGAGTGAGAGAGAGAAAAATGATTCTAAAATGAAAATTTGGCTTTCTCTCCACAACTCCTTCACCATCTCACATGCACATGTCCCATTCTCCTTATTTCTTACCAAATAATCAACCACATGGTTACACTAACTACTCCATTAGCCATTTAGTCATACTCCTCATTTATTTTAGGTAGTAATTAATTTCTTCATTAATCACTGATTAATTGGCCAATTATTTTCCATTCTTTCAATTTTCCCCTGGTTATGGTACATTTTGTTGAATTGCCACAAAAGACATATTTTATTTCTCTTGTCTTCTTCCGCTCGTTGTTTCCCTCATTTTAGCCCCAAAATTACTTTGTCACATAATTATGCTAAAATACAGGGTGTTGGGCATTTCCAATAATTAATTCGACCATAATCCATACTTTATTTCACAAAATCATTTCCTCACGTAAATTACATTCTTAATAATTGTCATTAGCCCTTATCAAAATTTGGGGTATTACAATTTTCCCCCCGTTCAATTAATTTTGTTCCCAAATTTTGTTACACAACTTAAGGCATAAACTTAGGGAATCGCTTCTTCATGTCCGCCTCCGCCTCCAAGGTTGCTTCTCTCGGAGACATTCCCTTCCAGACCACTCTAACAAACAATTAGCTTTGGTGCCTGAGTCATTGCAAGTTGACATATTCATATTCAATGACATGCTCAGGGTCTGGTTGGTACTTCTTTAGCTGTGAGACATGAAACACATCATGGAGTATGCTCAAGTTCAGGGGTAGGGTTATCTCTGCAGAATATCAAATGGACTAATACCCGTGACTGGAGATACTCTTAGAAAAACATTATCCCCCGCTTCAAACTATAGAGATCTTCTCCTTTTGTCAGTATAGCTCTTCTGTCGACTCTACGCTACAAAGAGCCTCTTCCTGATGATTCTAATTTGCTCTGAGGTTTGATCAACAAGATTTGGCCCATACAACTTCCTCTCAGACAGCTCTATCCAGCACAACGGTGACTAATAATTCATCCCATACAGTGCTTCATATGGCCCCATATGAATGCTCTCATGATAACTGTTGTTGTAAGAAAACTCGGCAAGTAGAAGAAAGTAGTCCCAATTTCCTTTGAAGTCTAGGACGCATGCTGTCAGCATATCTTCTAGCGTTTGAATGGTCCTTTCTGATTGTCTGTCTATCTGAGGATGATAGGCCGTGCTAAGCCTCAATTGTGTACTCATAGCTTCATGTAGAGCCCTCCAGAATCTCGAAGTAAAACAAGGATCTCTATCAGATATAATGTTCTTCGGTGTACTTGGAGTCTTATTATCTCTCTAATATAGATTTCAGTCATCTTATCAAGAGAATAGCTAGCATTGATCCGTATGAAATATACTAACTTTATGAGTTGATCAACAATTACCCAAATTGCATCATAGTCATACTCTCCCACTTCCATTCTGGAATTTCCTGACTTTGAAGCAATCCTAGCAGTCTCTGATGTTCAATTTTTACCTTCCGACAAGTAAGACACCATGCCATATACTTAATCACATAACTCTTCAACCCTGGCTACCAGTACATAGATGTCAAGTTGTGATACATCTTGGTCATTCTTGGGTGAAGTATATACTGACTCTTATTAGCCTCTTCTAGAATTCTCTGTCTCAAGTTAGCCTTCAGTGGAACATAGATTCTCTTTTGATACCTAACTAGTCCTCTATGTGACAAATTATAATCTTGAGTCCTTCTTTGCTTAATCATAGCTTGGATGGACTGGGCTTGCTTATCATGCATATGTGCCTCTTCAATTTCAGTCCTTAAGTCATTCTCCCCTCGGACAACACCATAACTAGCATACAGGATGTCATTGAGAGGTTAAAATCCTAAAAATCCTCTATCAATCTCCTTTCCTGGATCATCATTACTGCTACTAGCACTGCTTTCTGACTAAGAGCATCCACGAAGACATTTGCTTTACCCGGATGATATTTAATCTCCAGGTTGTAATCTTTCAAGTACTCCATCCACCGACACTGTCTCATATTCAACTCTTTCTAGTCATACAAGTATTAGAGACTTTTATGGTCACAGTACAGTTCCACAGTCACACCATACGGGTAATGACGCCATATCTTCACTACAAACACTATCACCGTAAGCTCCAGATCATGAGTAAGATAATTCATTTCATGATGATTCAGTTGTCGAGAGACCATCAGGCACACCCCAACCCCTGCTTACTCGTATCACTATACACGGCATAAGCCAAACTAGGATCGGGTATAATCAATATTGGTGCCGTAGTTAACCTTTCCTTCAGCTCTGTGAAACTCTTTTCACAACGTTCATCCTACAAACACAGTTGATCCTTCCGCTTGAGCTTAGTCATCGGCAAAGCAATTTGGGAGAAGTTCATAATGAACCTCCGATAATAACCAGCAAGACCTAGAAAACAGTGAATCTCATAAATAGTTTCTAGCTTCTTCGAGTCAAGTACTACTTCTACCTTACTAGGATCCACCGAGGCCCCTTCTCTTGAGATAATATGGCCAAGAAATTTTACTTCCATAAGATAAAACTCACTTGCTCAACTTGACATAGAGTTGCTTTTCTCACAAGATTCTCAACATAATTCTCAAATGCTGCTCATGTTCTTCATGACTCTTAAAGTATATCAAGATGTTATCGATAAACACTACCACAAACTAATCTAGATACTGTTAAAAGATACAAATCATATAATCCATGAATAGCGCCGATGCATTAGTCAAACCAAAGGGCATTACAAGGAACTCATAGTGCCTATACCTTATTTTAAAAGTAGTCTTTGGTATATCTACCGCCTTCACGCGTAATTGATGATATCCCGACCTTAGATCAATCTTCAAAAATACATATGAGCCAGACAATTGATCTAGAAGATCATCAATTATTTGTTATTAATAGTTATCTTGTTAAATTTTGGTAATCTATACAGAGCCTCAAGCTCCCATCTTTCTTCTAAACAAACAATATTGGATTTCCCTATGGCGACATACTGGGTTGAATGAACCCTTTCTCAAGCAAATCTTCAATCTATTTCTTCAACTCCGCCATTTCATTATAGGCCATTCTATATGGGGCTTTAGATATTGACCAAGCTCCAGACACTATTTCAATTGGAAATTCCACTTCCCTTGCAGAAAGGCAATCCGCTAAGATCGTCGAGGACCACTTCAAGGAATTCTTTTACCACAGGTATACTCTCTAGAGTTTCATTTGTTTCTTCTTGAATAGAAAAGAACACATGTTCCCTTGGCATCCCTTTTTTAAACATTCCTCAGCTTTAGCCATCACGAGAAAATCCAAGCTACCAGTAACACTGTAATTCCTCTACAGAGTAGGGTAAACTATTTTCCTATTTCCACAATCTAGCATCACATTATTCACTGTCAACCAATCAATACCCAAAATAACTTCTAATTGATGGAGTGACAAATAAATCAAATCAATTGTAGACTCATACCCCTCAATGGTTATTACACAATTCAGACAAGCTTCCACAGTCACAGTTTTAGCACTCATTGGTGTCACCACAACCAAGTCAAATGACAGTTTATGAACATGTAATCCTAGGCACTTTACACAATCATAAGCTATAAAAGAATGACTAGCACTTGAATTAAATAAAGCTTGCAACGAACTACCATTTAGAAGAATGTTACCTTAAATCAAGTCAGGAGACTTCCTTGCTTCCTCATGAGTCATAGCGAATACTCTCCCATAATTCTTGGGTCTTGGTTCTATTAGTCACCCCTTAAACTCCTTAGCATAATGTCCTGGCTGATTGCAATTATAGCACACTACTTGCCCACCATAATTCCTACTAGAATGTGCTTTGCCACAATAAGGACATATCTATTGCACTGAGGATTTCTGATTATCACGATCCCCCAGTTGTTACCGCTTCTAGTTGCCACCCTTAGATGAAGATCCTTGGCCTTGCACTTCTAGAAGGAGCTTCCCTTGCTAGGTTCGCCACGACCACTACCCTTACTTGGGTTTATGTCTCTCAAATTGTTCTCGATGATACGGCACTCTTCAACCACTTTGTTGAACTAAGTGAATTATCGAGTGGCCAACTTCTTCTTCAACTCACATCTCAAGCCATGAAATAAAACTAGATTTGAAAATGTAGCGCAGTAGCTCAACTTAGGTCGTTCTTGTGAGGAGATTCATTTCCAAGTTTCTAAATAGTAAAGTGATAAAAACCTTGAAGTTGTGAGAAATCATTTGGAGAAATTGCTTTTTAAACTAATGAAGTAATCTAATCTAATTCAATATTTTTGTATTTTTCGATTTTCTAGACGAAAAAGCAAACTAAATCAAAACTAACAATAAACAAGCTAAATTCAATTAACTAGTATAATAATGAGACAAGATTCCCTTGAGTTGAGGTTTTAGTTTTCCTTGCTTGCTAATGATATGAATTCCATAATATGAGTCAAGAGGATGGAACTAAGCTACCACTAGCTCCATACTTGCACTAATCATTTAATTCATTCTACCGAAGCAATTAAATGAATACCACCAAATAATTCAGACTCAAAGAGATGAATAATCAACCTCTAATTCTAGCTTGTAATTACCATTACAAAAGTTTAAATCATTCAGTTTAGTCATTTACAATCCACTTAACCAAGTTGGAACATAAACAACTCAACCTACTCCTAATTTGAATCATACAAAGCTTAATTAATCAACTCCTAGCTCAGCCACCAAGTCTATCATTTGGCATAGAACAATCTAGATAACAATTACATACTTAACTAAGCCATATAATTATGAAATATGAAGAGAGCTTAAGGAATTCCATTGAAGTTTAGAAGCTCAAACTAGTACCCAACTCAAGGAAATCACCAAAGCTTAGCTACTCATGGAGGAAGAGGATGAAATGTGAAGAAAGGAGAGGGGAATAGCCATGGGAATTTCAGCACCGAACAGAAGCTTGCGTCTCCTTTTCCCTTCTGTACACAACAGCCGCCTCCCCTTATCCCTTTTCTCTAAGTCGTATGCCTCTCTCCCTTTCTTCACAGCCGCAATCCTCTTTTTCTATTCTTTATGTTTCACTTTTCTTTATTCAACTCGGTCTGCATCCTAATTCAATCCGTCTTTTCCAATTCATTGGTCAACGATTTCGGCTCCCTTGCCTTTCTTTCAATTCGTTCTCCTCCTTCACACTATTCGGTACTTCTTTTCTTTTATTTCACAGCTGCAATTCGGTTTGGCTTGCTTCTTTTGCTCCCTGCTTTCTTCTCAACCCCTCGATCAACAAAAATGGCTGGCTTTCTTCTTTTATCTATTCAGTTCAGCTGCTATTTCCTTCACATTCAGTTTTGCTATCCTCCATTCGGTTAAGCCAGCTACTTTTCCTTTATTTAATTCCATTTTTGGTCCAAGCTTTCTTCAATTCGGTTCACAATGTCAGCTCAACACTTTCTTCTTCTTCAATTATCAATTTTAGTCCAACATCGTTTCACACCTATTCATTCTCACCCAATTCGGTCCAGCCTTCCTTGTTCTCTTCAACTCTGTCTCTCCCTTTCCTTATTGCAATTCAGCCGCCACTCTCTCAAAAACCATGGTCCCCACTTCAATCTTTCTTCAATTCTCTCTAGGTTAAGTAGGTAAGTTGTGCCTTGTTTGGATAAAGTGATGAAAATATGTTTTATGATAGGTACAAAATTGCAACCACCAAACAAGGCCCTTACTTATTTAACCTCCTCTTAGAAAAAATGTGAAAATAAAATATGCACTTGTGATGTTCCACTTTTGTCCTTCATTAAGCTCTAAAATAACATCTTTGACCTTGAACACTTGACAAAAATTGTGCCACATCATTACCTACAAAATTATATTCACAAAGATAATATCTTTTGCTCACAATTAAAGAATAATGGGTATGACAAATATTAATTAAAAATATAATAATTTAACTACTTTAATTCCCAAATTATTCTTTCACTAAATATCACACTAACACTTGATTATACCCAAAATATTCGATTAAGTCCCACAAAAGCCTAAGATTAATTAAATATATATATATATATATATATATTAAGCTCAATCAATTCCCCCATACTTAAGCTTTTTCACTCCTGAGCAAAACATTAAACTCTACACTAGGCAAAGAAGGATGAAAGTTGAAAGAATAGACAAGATCAAGCTTCAAGAATCACACTTAGTCAAATAATAAGGTATCCTCCAATCCAAATTCAATGAACATACCAAAAATTGAAATAGCTAAAGCAATGCAATATTTAATTACAATGAGCTTAATTGGAAACCTTAACTAGGATAAGTGTTTACACTCTTCTCTTATATAGTGTAGCTTTTCACTTACATCCACTTTGACCACACTCTACCATAGGCTTGTAATTTTCTAGGCTTTTCACTACTTGCAACAATGGCATAAATAAATCCAAATGACTTTGTAGGGTTGTAATTTTGAATAGGCCAAATGATGGAAAATGTAACAAACACTATGCTTGCACCAAATAATTTGCTAGATCACTTATCATTATAGAACCAAACTTAATTCACATATTTTACCATTGTGACTTTATTTCTTTCTTTGATTTTTTCTTTCTTTTTTTTCACACTTTTTTTTTCTTCTTTTCTTTTTCCTTTTGACTATTCACATGGCATTTTTTTCTCTTTTCCTTTTCTAATGTATAATAGTACTCTCTCTCTCTCTCTCTCTCTCTCTTCAATAGTGCTAGGAAGAACTTGACAAAGGATGCAAACATAGCATTTGTATAATGAAATGGAAATGAAAGTGAAGGGCTCAAGGGCTAAACAAAGGTAAATGATAAATGGTTTGTGTTTAGGTAAATTGATGATGAAATGAATGGCAATGTCATCTCTATCCATACCATTGCAAAATGTAGCCTCAAGCAAGAAACAAAACAAGTTCTAGAGAGCAATAATCTAAGTAGATGAATCACACAATGAAATGAACAATTAGATCCAAAATACCTTCCAACTAGGCTTTTTGTTCCCTAAAAAACTCATCAAAATTAAACCATGCTTCATTAAAACACTTGATATTTGTGGTAATTCACTAATTTAAAGCAAGTTTCAACGATGAATCCAACTAAGAGTAATCAAGATACTTGATCATGACTAAAGACCTCAAAAATCTTAGTGAATTGGACCAAAAACAATAGAAGACACAAGCAGGAGACAGAGGCATATGATATCACAGTGAAATCCATCATGAGAATAAACACACTCCCCTACACTCAATCCATATATTGCCCTCATTGTAATTCACAAAAATAAAGAACCTAGATGCACTCATCTCTTGGGTGAAGTGAATGTTGTGAAGTCCAATTCAAGATTGAAGCACAACACATCATCATCACAAGGGGAGAGAGAAGACAAGATATAAGTGGAAATAGTTCTTAGAAATTAGGCACAAGGATATAGCGAAAAGGGTAGTGTAGGATAAGGCTAAGCACAAGAGTACAATTCAAAATGGAGTTTATTCAATTAAAAAATGCAATCTAACAAACTACTTTTGACTACTGATAAGTCCCTCCCCCACACTTGTTCAATAGCATATATCATCAAATAAAACAAGGAACAAGGTAAGGAAAGAGACTACCGTGTGCATAATAGTGGTTGATAACTAGCATGGTAAAGCTTCAACAAATGACCATTCACTTGAAACTTTGAACTACTTGCAAGATCTTCGAGCTCCATTAACCCAAAGCTATGCACCTTCACCACTTTGTAGGGACCTTGCCATTTAGTTTTAAGCTTCCCATTTTGAGCTTGAATCATGGCTTGAACATAAGTACTTGCTCTCCTTCATGAAATTGCTTCCGTAAGATGCCATGATCATGAATCAATTTGGATTTTTCCTTATAGATAAGGGAACTTTCATATTTATGGAACTATAACTCTTCAAGCTCTTGTATCTTAAGCATCATTTCCTCAACAGAACCTTGAAGATCCATATTACAAGTCTTTAGAGCCCAGTAAGCTCTATGTTCTAGCTTAACAGGTAGATGGCAACCCTTACTAAAGACTAACGGGAAAGGAGACATGACAATGGGAGTTTCAAAAGCTATACGATATACCCAAAGAGCATCATCCAACCGGAGACTCCAATCTTTCCTACTTGGCTTGACAATTCGCTCCAAGATATACTTGATTTCCCTATTAGATACCTCAGCTTGCCTATTTGTCTGTGGATGGTATGGGGTAGAAGTCTTGTGGAGAACACCATATTTGGATAGCAAGTTGTCCATTAATTTGATGCAAAAATGTGAGCCACGATCACTCATAATTTCTCTTGGCACACCAAACCTACAAAAGATATGAGTACGTAGGAATTTAATAACAGTAGAGGCATCATCTTTCCTTGTAAGAATAGTCTCAATCTACCATGAAAGGTAATCAACAACCAACAAAATGTACACAGTTAATGTATACACATAGTTCTTAAACTCATATGTCCAAAGACATCTGAAATATTCATGTGTATACACAACAAACAGTTATCAATTCCATGTTATCTTCTATTACTAAGCCAAAGAACTAAGGCTACTATCCTAGCAAAATCTACCCTTACCAGGAATCACTACTCTGATACAACAAATGTAACTCCCATTATCACCAAAGACGTAATTAGTGTTTAAAACACGTTTCAAAATCAAATAAGAGATTGAGGATAATTTAAAACTTTTTACAAAACCCATATAATACTATCTCCATTCATATTTTACAAGAAATCTTTTAGCCTGTTCGATTTGTCACAAACATAATATCAAAGTGCTAGCAAAATTCTCAACATTCACCTAAGATATATTCATTAAACAAAGGGTTTACAGGGCATCATTGTCCATCTCAGTTGCCCATACCGGGGATTACTCAACAAATACTATTCTAGGGTCAACAAATATATATAATTATCCAAAATGATAACTAAAAACAAAAAAGCTAAGACTACCACCAGCAATCCTTGTTTACTTGCTTGTCCCTTAATCTGCTTGCCCTGGCTAAAATTGTTAATTGGAAAGAGTGGGATTCAAAAGAATCCCAGTAGTAACATTTCACATATACGATGCATAATTAAACAAATCATATAGGCATATATCACAATTCAGCAACATTTAAAGCCAAGCTACCCATATCGACTCAATCAGCGATAGAAATATTCAAGGCCGGGCTAACTACCACGTCCCAATCGTTCATTCAAAGCCAAGCTAATTGTTGTGACTCAATGGATCATTCAAAGCCGAGCTACCTGCCACAACTCAATCAGCAACAGCTACATTCAAGGCAAGGCTAACTTCCATGTCCCAAATATACACTCAAAGCTAGATTAACTGCCATGACTCAATTAGCATCAGCAGCATTCAAGGTCGGGCTGCCCGGCACAACCCAATCATACATTCAATGATAAATACAAACATACAATGCGTTAAACATGATATAGGAGAAAGTGTCACTACCATGTTCTTTCCATTATTGTTTAGGCCTTCTACATTTCAGGCAAATATCAAATCCTATAGTAATAATTAAGGATGACAAGTTATCACTTATCCCAATACTCAAATGACTTCAAAACACTTAGATTTGGTTATTATTAAAGTCCCTTAAGTAGCTATGAAAGGCTCTAATAATAGCCCTAAGGGTTGGGAAGTATTAGGCTGAAAACTACTTTTCGAAATCTCAAAGTGTTGAAAAATAGGGGTTGGCCACGACCAAGATATGGTTAGAAGGTCATAGGCCGTGGTTAGCCTCCTTTAGCCCATAGCCAAGAAAAGGTCAGACAGATTTGGGCTGCGGCCAACACTTGGCTAGAAACATTTGGGCCGCAACAAGCACCCTTTAGGCCGCGGCCAAGAATCGGACATAAGGTTTTGGGCCGTGGCTAAGAATTTCCCTGATCTTGGCAGATTTCAACAAACCATAACTCTCAGTATAAAACTCAAAATGATTCAAACTTTATATCAATAAAAAGCTTGCAATGTGAACTATAAAACTAAAAAATTTCATAACATTTCAATACCATTTGCTATTTCAAATTATCATGCAAATTTGTGCCCTAGCATAGCAATTCACACTTAACATTTTTCAAAATTTTCCAATCCTGCAACCTATTGCTCCAATGGTTCTAAAACTCATTCCAAAACCCATTTCCACATAAAATTTCACAAGGAACCTAAGGGAGACACCAAAATGACCATATTCACATTACTTTCACATGATATAACATAGGCAATAGCTCAAAGTAAATTCCCAAAAACCTTAAACTTCATAATTCAAGCTCAAATCAATTCTATCTAATCAAAACACAAAAAAGGCACTATTTACATGACCACAACATGCCAAACTCCTTAAGTCCCTAATCCAACAAAAATAGGGCAAAATTTCCAGAAATTCAAGGCTCAACTAGTGGCCACAAAACACATATAGAAATGTTCATCTTACTCATCTTTACAACTTTCCCAAACTTGTTCCTTGCTTTTTCAACCTCTAGATTTTCTTGAGGTCACAAATCACCACCAATGGAAAATCTAAAACCATTGAAATGAAGCCCTCAACCCAAGGAACAAGATTAAAGAGGGGAGTTTTGGTATTAGAGCTCATCTTAAGGGTCAAATGGCCTACCTTATCACAAGCTTTCTTCCCCTTTCTTCACCTTCAATGGCAACCAAAAATATAGAGAGAGAAATGAGAAAGTTGAGTGTGAATAAGATGAAGAAATGATGGTATTTCCCATGCCTATGCTTGCCCGGCCAAAAATAAGGAAGAGGGAGAGAGAGAAAAATAATTCTAAAATGAAAATTGGACTTTCTCTCAACAACTCCTTCATCATCTCACATCTACATGTCCCATTCTCCTTATTTCTCACCAAATAAGCAACCATATGGTTACACTAACTACTCCATTAGCCATTTAGTCACTCTCCTCATTTCTTTTAGTTAGTAATTAATTTCTTCATTAATCACTGACTAATTTGCCGATTATTTTCCATTCTTTCAATTTTTCACCTAGTTATGGTACATTCTCTTGAATTGCCACAAAACACATATTTTATTTCTCTTTTCTTCCTTCGCGCGTCGTTTCCCTCATTTTAGCCCCAAAATTAATTTGTCACATAATTATGTTAAAATACAGTGTGTTGAGCATTTCCAATAATTAATTCGACCATAATCCATACTTTATTTCACAAAATTATTTACTCAAGTAAATTACATTCTCAATAATTGTCATTAGCCCTTATCAAAATTTGGGGCATTACTCCTCAGGTAATCAAGATTGCAGATCACAAATCAACTTTGTTCCAACCCAATTCTGCCTTAAAGTGCCATCAAATTATTAAGGGAATATGCATTGATAATTACAATATTATTCATACTAGGTACACATTTAAATTGGCTTTATTTTTTAATTTTTTGTTTGATCACTCGAGTGAGGCCTCAAGATCACTCGAATAGCCACTCGAGTTATATCAGGCACTAAGGTTTATCTGTCGCAATACAGTCATTTTTCTCAAAATCTCCTCAAGTGATTCTCCAAGTTCTCTCCTAAAACTTTTTCACAAACACTTTCTAAGTCCATTTCCATCAAAACCTAATGATTATTAACTCCAAAAACATCTCAAATTTCTCAAATTCTATGGCCTTAACTCACGACTTCTGACATCAGTTTTCCAGAAAATCTATGTTCTCTCAATATAATGGTAAGAACCAAATCTTCCAATGCTAATACTACTTCTGAGTCTTCTAAACCACATCAATCCTCTAAGTCACCTTTTTCTCCTCCTACTAAGAAACGAAAGCTATCTCCCAAACCAAAAGCTAAAGTAAAGCCACAAGCCAAAACCAAAGTAAAAGGAGTTGTGATTAAAGAACAAAGAATCACAAGGGCTCAAACTCATAAGAGTTCACCTCCAGGGGGAGGTAAAGGAACCAAAGCCCCATCTCCTCCTTCTTCCTCTTCTGACCCACCTTCATTTTGGGGAAAAGCACGTAAGGGCCAAAGTATAGCAAAAAGATTGCCAAAGCTATGGCAAACATACTTGAAGAAGCCCTTCAATCTAAAGGAGCAACCAAGGAAGGCCAATATTCAAAAGAACTAGAAGAGAAGGAATTCAATGTCAAGAGGCTTGAGAAGTCACAAAAATACATAGATCACTTTTCAAGGAGAAAAGTATGCAAGCTGCACTTCATTGACCCCAGTCTCCTTCAAGAGGTACTAAAATTTGACCTCACTCCTTATCTAGAATCTTATACGCCTTGGCTATCATTTAAACTTCCTTTTTGTATCAAGATAGTAAGTCATTTCTATTGCAATTTAGAGCCTATCAATGATTCAATTAGAAATTCTTTAGAAGAAAAAATGATTTCTAAGGTTAGAGGGCAAGAAATTCTAGTCTCACCCTCCAAAATAAACACCTAGTTAGAAATAGAGGATCCCCTTGAAGATATTTGTCCTACCCTTGACTCAAACCAGTTGTTTTCAATACTAAGGCTTGGTAAGATAGTGGGACCCCTCAATTTTAACCCGCGTGATTTGTGTGATTCTCATTGAGTCTTATGATACATCTATTCTAGAGCCATAGTAAACAAATCTAACAATTTCACTCATTTCATTGAGAGGTATTTCAGAAAATTTGCCTCCATTATTCTCAAGGAGAAAAAGGACTTGGGTGAGTTCATATTAAAACGTCCAGAAGCTCATAAAATCAGAAAAATCTTCCAAAAATAAAAAAAATAAAAAGAAGAAAGAAGGTGATGAATAGTAAAAACTCTAGGGAAAATTCGCTGATTTTACTACCGAATCGCAGCTTTCGTTCGAAAAGTTCTTTACAAATATTCTTCTCCTCATCATGAGCTTCTACGATTTTAGATTTTTTATTGTTGAAGTTTGGTGTCATCTGCTCTGGGTAATTACTACCGGAATCAAGAACTAGTTGCAGAATCGTGCTCAAGTAAGCGTAAGCTTGATTTGAGCCAAATATTGTTATGTTTGAGTAATTATTCATGGAGTTGTGTTACTGCCTTGATTTTCTAACACCATGAAAATAAACTTTAATGGTCTTGTAAGCATGAGAAATGGGTTAAAGAAGATTTAATGATGTTAGATTATAAGTCTTGAAGCTAAATTTGCAAAATTGGATTCTTAGGGAAAGGGCTTCTATTTAGTTCTATCAAAATCTTGGGAAGAAGTTGGATTTTGATGTTTTTTTAGTATTCCATTAGATTCTACATGAAACATTATGTGGAATCACATGTGGTTGTGATTTTTGGATGATTATACATAATTCTAGAACTTTTGAAAGTTTGAGTTACTGCTGTCCAGATTCGTTTTTGGAAACTAGTATTGTTTTTGTGTGTTTTTTGTAATACCCCGAATTTTGAGACTCGAGGCTAGAGAATAAGCCTGAGATTAGTGGATTGCTAAGCCCCGGTTTAGCAAGATCCCAAATTGTGATTAGGGGTTAATGACTACAAAAGTGGACGTGGTTAGTGATTAATGAACCCTTTTAGAGAATATAAAGAGGATTGTAGTCGCTTGTGTTATGAGCAACACCAAAACCCTGTATTTGAGTTCAATTGTGGATTAACATCCAAATTGACTTAGAATAGAGGGAAGAATTGAATGGGGTATTGTGATGGAAATGGTGTCATGTTGTGGTATTTAATCATTGGAATTGATTTAAATTGGATTGGACACATTGGTTGCAAAAAATTGGAAATGCTGTCCAGTGTGAATTCTGTCTGGGCAGTCTTCTCGTGTGGACGTTTTTACTAGGCAAATGATGTCAGAAAATTATGAAACTTTCCAGTCTTATATTTTACATCTCAAGCTTCAAAATGGACATATAATTTGTGCCATTTAGTTTTGTGAACAAGGAGATATTACTGTCCAAAGTTTGGGATGGAAACTGAACTCTGTTTTGGGGTAGTGATGCGTTTTATGTAATTCTGGAATTGTGTGGTGATTTTTAGTAATGGCCAATATTTTTCCTATGAAGAGGACTTAAATATCTTTCATTTGGCTTTGGGATCACCTCATTTCGATTTTTCTAGAATTAGTTATGATTTTTCAAAGATTGGGCAGAAAATCTGCCAGAAAATCCGAAAATGCCAATTTTGGGAATTATGACATCATCAAAAGGCAAGATGACATAAGCATGGAATTAAAACATCTTCACATCATCTTCAGCTCTCATTTCCGACGTGCTGCACAGCTGAATGTGGAGAGAGGAGTTGAGAGAAAAATAGAGAGAAGGAAGGAGAAATCTCGCAAGGTAAGCCGATTTCTCCGACGATCTAGCTCCTAACGCGTATAACTCCGATCCTAAGCTACTCCTTTATGTTCTTTAAGGTTTGGAAGCTCCTCTTTTGGTGTTTTGAAGTTAGGGTTTTCAGCCACAAGAAGGAAAAGCTAGTGGGAGCTTGAGGTAACTTCCAAACTCTTGCATATTGACTATTCTGGCTGTTATAGACAATTTAATCGGTGAAATTTCGCCGGATTGTCTTTGGTTCTAAAAATGGAAAATGGGTTTGTGGGGCTGTTATGCTGCCCAAATTGATACTAAATGGTAGTGCTAACCTAATGGAATAGTCAATAAAGTGGTTAGGAGTAGAAAGGAACGCGTTTACGGAGCCGAAACCGAAAAACTCCAATTTTCCCCGGAGTACTTGTATATTTCGGTTATGGCTATAAATGGGTCTTAGAGTTGGATTTTCAATGATTTGATGGTTCCATTGAGTTCAGGAGCGAAAATTAGGTGGGGTTACAGTTGGTCACTTTTTCGGAAAAGGCCGAAAAAGCATAATTACGAAAACGCCCCTGAAACCCTTAAAGTGGGGCTGCCAAGGGTAAATTTGTAAATTGACATTGAATTTGATAATTCCGAGTCCGGAAATGGATTCCTTGGGCAAAAATATGTCAGAATAGCCCATGTCAAATTTTCAAGAAAAGTACAGCCGGACCGGGTACGGCGGGGCCGGGTCGGGTCCCCGGGGGTATTTTAGTAAATTTTCAATATAGCTTCATATAACCCCCGAAAACACTATGGAAGTATCTAAATAGTACATTTGACATTGTAGGATCGAATGTGAAGCCCCGAGTTGTTGGCACGTAAATCGAGGAGAAAAAGACTGGAGGTAGGGAACTTATCTCTCCTGCATGCTCTGATAACTGTGTTAATGTGTTGATGCATGTTATTGCTTTGCTTGATTATGTGGAACATGTATGAATGATTTGAAGCTATGTTTCAATATATGCTATGGCCATATGTGTATTGTTCGAAGCATTGAGCTTATAGATTTGTCATTGTATGTGTGCATGAGTTATGTGATGCAAGCATGTCATGCATTAAACACTTATCTTACCTGCATAAAGATAATGTTTCCCTACTGAGATTCTCTCGAATCTCACCCTCCCCTACCAACAATTTAGACAGGGTAGGTGGATCGAGGATGGAGTAAGCAATCAAAGGCGACGGGACTCGTTCGGGTTGTAATCTTGTGATAGGTGGTTATCAATGCATGTTTAGGATGAGTATATTTGGTTATGTATTTGAAATGAGTTGTTGGATATTTGTATATGTATGAGAAAGATTTGTGTAATCCCCATATGAGGGCTTGTATGGGCGAATGTGCCCTATAAAGCTTGAGTTAATATATGGAAACCGGGATTGCCGGGATTATTTTTGTGTACTCTGATTTATTATGAATGTGATGTTCCGCGTAGTAATTATATTCGGAGTGAAATATGAGATCGTGTTTTAAATGATTCCGAAATGTGATTGTGAAAACCCCGTCTGGTTGATGGGTTTATAAATGTTGTTTTGACATATTGGTCTCTATTTCACATTAATCGCGTAATCCGGATATTAATTACGGCAGGGGGTTACATTTTGGTATCAGAGCTACAGTTCCTGGCAAACATGGGAATTTGCTAGGATGGCTCTCTTAGATCTCTACCTTGGTGGTAGATGATGTCTTGTGATAGTGATTATGTATACACATGTGTGATTTGTCATTGTGGACATAAGAGATTTGAGGAATATGTGTTTACATTGGGGTTATTCTAGAGTGGCGAATCATTGTGTAATCGAAAGATATAGTGATTCGTCCGAGAATTTGAGGTGTAAACCCAGAAGTGGAGGTAATCAGACCTATCATCTGATTTGAAAACATAGGAAAATGGTTTCCGAGGTGTTTGATATTGAGGTTCTAGGTTAATCATGGCTCCTACCTAGATGTTGGGTATGTAACCCAGGGTGGTATGATGTTACATGTAGTAATGTTATACTGAGCTTGTGTGTGAAAAGGCCTTAAGACCTAGGGGATCGGTGTGTCTTAGGCTGGCCGAGATATTTAAACTTGTGATGGAGTTAAGGATGCTCCTTGGAATTGAGGGAAGTGATTTCCCGGTTCAACGGAGGTTGTGGCTTTGAGAGCTAAATTGTGATCTAAGGATTAGACTCAATAGCTGGGTTGATTCTTAGGAATTGGATTTGACCTCAATGGTCTGTGGTACCAGGGTATGGTACTAGAAGTGAACTGAAAGGTGTATCAGGTATTCTGAGAGTGTTGGTTGTTGATCCAACATAGGGAGAAAGTTATCTACGGTAAGATCCGATCGGAAAGGGCTACCTACGGTGAGATCCGATCGGAAAGGGCTACCTACGGTGAGATCCAATTGGAAAGGGCTACCTACGGATAGTTCTGACCGGAGGGGCTGACCAGTCAGTGGACTGAGTGAAGCACCGAGTGCAGTAGCGTAGTGTGGAGCCACCATGATGATGAACCCTAGAGTGGAGCCACTGTGACGATGAACCCTAGAGTGCAGCCACCTTGATAATGAACCGTGGAGAGCAGTTACCGTGATGTTGAAACGTAGAGTAGAACTATGAGGACGTTAGGAGTATGGGCTCTTAACTCTGTGTTGATTATGGCTTTTATGATTCGAGTTGAATCAGGCCAAGATGTGGTACAGATTGTGAATGTTGTCAGTTGTAGTAGGAGATTCCTATGGGACTCTTGTTAAATCAACTTGACATTGTGAATGCACAAATGAGGAGGGAGACCTCAGAGTGTGCAGCGGAAGCGTGTGGATGTGATATGTTTGAAAACTGTGTTGAGCAAAGGCTCGAGGTTGATGTGAGAATGATATGATAACTATGGCTTCGGGAGGTAAAACTTCGGGGTCAAGTTGTGTTGTAAAAGGGGTCTTGAAGGATCTCAGTACGTGAAAAGAATTCGAGATGTCGAAAGTGAAGTTGTTGAGATGCCTGGTTCCAGCTTGTTGCAATTGTGCATTGTGGGTCTCTCACCTGCGGCCGCATGGGGTGATTCCTATGGCGGAGGACCGTTCCGTTGGGGCGGTAGTTACGGGGGATTGATTATATGTGAGCCGCGAGGCTGTGTAAGCACTGCCACGCCAATAGTCCCTGAGTACCTAACAACAGTTCGGGTTAGACTGTGTGTCTTCTCGGCGGAGAAAGGGGATGAGGGTGGAGTGTGATGTGAAAGCCGAAAGGCTATGTGTGTGCACTGCCACGTCGATAGTCCCTGAGTAGCTAACAACGGTTCGGGTAAAGACTGTGTGTCTTCTCAGCGGAGAAAGGGGATGAGAGTGGAGTGTGATTGTGAATCTGTGACAATTGTGGATAAGCTGGGACTGAGGTATTGTTGTGTAGTAGAGCAGAGCTAATTCAGCTGATGGCTAATTCGACTACATGATCGGGGGTTCTCTATTCTGAGGGCACTACCCCGGCATGGCCAGCATGGCTAGCCACCAAGTTGGTTGCACCGGTGTTGACCCAAGGCCGAAAGGCGGTGCTTAAAATTAGAGTCTGCAATGTACGTTTGATAAGGAAGCGGATTTTCTTGTGAGTCCTGGGTGAAATGTGAGTAACCCAGCCACTGTCGCGGGGCATCCCCAGCAGGGGGTAAAACCGGGGTGGGCACCACCGGCACGGGGCATCCCTAGAGGGGGTAAAACCGGGGTAGGTGTGACAATAATTGAGTAACCCAGCCACCGTCGCGGGGCATCCCCAGTGGGGGGTAAAACCGGGGTGGGCACCACCGGCGCGGGGCATCCCTAGTGTAACCCCCTGCCGTAATTAATATTCGGATTACGCAATAAAGTGAAATAGAGACCAATAAGAACAAAATTTAATATTATAAACCCATCTACCAGACGGGGTTTTCACAAACACCTTTCGAAATCATTTATAAACTTGGTCTCAGAATCACATTTCCGAATACAATTACTACGCGGAATATCACATTCATAACAAATCAGAGTACACAACAATAATCCCGGCAATCCCGGTTTCCATATATTAACTCAAGCTTTATAGAGCACATTCGCCCATACAAGCCCTCATATGGGGATTACACAAAGTCTTCTCAAATACATAGCAAATCCTCATCCACATACTTATATACACATCCAAATCTATATACTCCCATCTGGGATGATAACCAACTACCAAAACAACTACTGAAGGAAGTCCCCATCGCCCTTGGCTGCTTACTCCATCATCGATCTACTACCCTGTCTGAAAGGTTAGTAGGGGAGGGTGAGATTCTAGAGAATCTCAGTAGGATAACAATATCAATATGCATGTACGATAAATGTTTAATGCATGACATGCTTGCATCACACAACTCATGATAACACAATGACAATTTGCCAGCTCAATGCTTCGAACAATATACCTATGGCCATAGCATAAATTGAAACATAGCTTCAAATTACACATAATTATGCAAAGCTAAGACATGCACCAACACACTAACACATATATCAAATACAAGCAGAAGAGATATGTTTCCTACCTCCAGTCTTTTCTCCTCGATTTGCGTGCCAGCAACTCGGGGCTTCACATTCGATCCTACAATGTCAAATGTACTATTTAGACACTTCCATAGTGTTTCTGGGGGTTATATGAGGCTATATTGAAAATTTACTAAAATACCCCCGGGGACCCGGCCCGGCCCCGCCGTACCCGATCCGGCTGTACTTTTCTTGAAATATTGACATGGGCTATTCTAACATATTTTCGCCCAAGGAATCCATTTTCGGACTCGGAATTATCAAATTCAATGTCAATTACAAAATTACCCTTGGCAGCCCCACTTTAAGGGTTTCAGGGGCGTTTTCGTAATTATGCTTTTTCGGCCTTTTCCGAAAAAGTGACCAACTGTAACCCCACCTAATTTTCGCTCCTGAACTCAATGGAATCATCAAATCATTGAAAATCCATCTCTAACCCCTCCAAACCAGGCTTGGCCGAAATTCTCAATTCCCCGGGAAAAATTGGGGTTTTTCGGTTCCGGCTCCGTAAACGCGTTCCTTTCTACTCCTAACCACTTTATTGACTATTCCATTAGGTTAGAACTACCATTTAGTATCAATTTGGGCAGCATAACACCTAGGCCAACCCATTTTCCAAATTTACAAACAAAGACAATCCGGTGAAATTTCACCGATTAAATCAACCACAGCAGCCAGAATAGTCAATATGCACGAGTTTGGAAGTTACCTCAAGCTCCCACTAGCTTTTCCTTCTTGTGGCTGAAAACCCTAACTTCAAAACACCAAAAGAGGAGCTTCCAAACCTTAAAGAACAAAGAGGAGTAGTTTAGAGTCGGAGTTATACGCGTTAGGAGCGAAATCGTCGGAGAAATCGGCTTACCTTGTGATATTTCTTCTCTTTCTCTCTCTAAACTCTCTCAACTTTCTCACACTATGTTCAGGTGCTGTGCGTGAATGAGCAGCTGAAGATGATGAGAAGATGTTTTAATTCCATGCTTATGTCATCTTGCCTTTTGATGATGTCATAATTCCCAAAATTGGCATTTTCGGATTTTCTGGCAGAATTTCTGCCCAATCTTTGAAAAATCATAACTAATTCTAGAAAACTCGAAATGAGGTGATCCCAAAGCCAAATGAAAGATATTTAAGTCATCTTCATAGGAAAAATATTGGCCATTACTAAAAATCACCACACAATTCCAGAATTACATAAAACTCATCACTGCCCCAAAACAGAGTTCAGTTTCCATCCCAAACTTTGGACAGTCATATCTCCTAGTTCACAAAACGAAATGGCACAAATTATATGTCCATTTCGAAGCTTGAGATGTGAAATATAAGACTGGAAAGTTTCATAATTTTATGACATCATGTGCCTAGTAAAAACGTCCACACGAGAAGACTGCCCAGACAGAATTCACACTGGACAGCATTTCCAGTTTTGCAACCAATGTGTCCAATCCAATTTAAATCAATTCCAATGATTAAATACCACAACATGACACCATTTCCATCACAATACCCCATTCAATTCTTCCCTCTATTCTAAGTCAATTTGGATGTTAATCCACAATTGAACTCAAATACAGGGTTTTGGCGTTGCTCATAACACAAGCGACTACAATCCACTTTATATTCTCTAAAAGGGTTCATTAATCACTAACCACGTCCACTTTTGTAGTCATTAACTCCTAATCACAATTTGGGATCTTGCTAAACCGGGGCTTAGCAATCCACTAACCTCAGGCTTATTCTCTAGCCTCGAGTCTCAAAATTCGGGGTGTTACATTTCTCCCCCCGTTCAATAAATTTCGTCCTCGAAATTTGTCATACCACTTAATTCAAAAACTATGGATGCTTCTTCACGACAGCTTTCGTTTCACAATTCATTTCATATTGGGATGTCCCTTCTAGACCACACAGACAACCGGTGCACCACAAATCTGATTCTCAGAAGAAACTTACACAATAAATGCAACCCAGTTGCCACAAACTGCAATCGGCCCATTTCACGATTGCAGCACAAACACAATCACCTCACGATTATTAAACAAATACAATCGTTTCCATATACGATTGCTATCAAAACCATCATCACATAATCACAATCGTCGCAAGCCCTTCTAACTCATGAGTGGCTAGCGTATCTCAATATCCGAAGGCTCTAAATCATGAGCCATATCATAAGATTTTGGCAGTTTGGCAGCATAGGCCACCACTCTGCTCAACTCAATCTAGTTACCCCTTCCGGGAGTAACACCAAAACACCACAACCTCAATACATCAAACGACAGCCTCAGCTGTATACACAAACATTTCAACTTTCACTATATCCACTTTCACAGCTTTACCCTCACCCGTACACCCACCAGTAACTCCACTAGTGGTAACCAGGACTTTTGGGTATCAACACAATATCACATCATCTGGTCACTCCGGAATCTCAATTTCTTTTATCCAAAGTACCTGACCGTAATGGCCCACCTAGAGTCTCAGTCTCTTCTATCCAGGCGCCTTTTATTGTCACACCCCCCTTAATGGGTGCCCACGCTTCCGCTGCGTGGCTGGCTCCCACATCACTCCCGTCCGATGGATGCCCGTGGGTTATCGGACTCACAATTTTATTGTCACAACCACCCCGGTTTTACCCCCTCTAGGGATGCCCCGTGCCGGTGGTGCCCACCCCGGTTTTACCCCCCGCTGGGGATGCCCCGCGACGGTGGCTAGGTTACTCAATTATTGTCACACCCACCCCGGTTTTACCCCCTCTAGGGATGCCCCGTGCCGGTGGTGCCCACCCCGGTTTTACCCCCCGCTGGGGATGCCCCGCGACAGTGGCTGGGTTACTCACATTTCACCCAGGACTCATAAGAAAATCCATTATCACACCCTACCCTCATCCCCTTTCTCCACCGGAAAGACACACAGTCTTTACCCGAACCGTTGTTAGCTACTCAGGGACTATTGGCGTAGCGGTGCTCACAAATAGCCTTTCGGCTTCCACATCACACTCCACCCTCATCCCCTTTCTCCGCCGGGAAGAACACAGTCTTTACCCGAACTGTTGTTAGCTACTCAGGGACTATTGGCGTGGCAGTGCATATACATAGCCTCGCGGCTCACAAATAGTCAATCCCCCGTAACTACCGCCCCGAAGACACGGTCCTCCGCTATAGGAATCACCCCATGCGGCCGCAGGTGAGAGACTCACAAATATCAGTCATATCCTGAGCCTATGCCTACCAGGCGCAGCCCACCAGACCAAACAAATCCGGCCCAACCAGGGAGATGGACTCACAGTACACAATCGTAACAAGCTGGAATCAGGCATATTAACAACTTCATCTTCAACATCTTGAATTCTTTTCACATATTGGGATCCTTCAAGACCCCTTCTCACAAAATAATCTAGACTTCGAAGTTTTACTTCCTGAAGCCATCACTAACACATTGCACTTTCTGCAAATTCGAGCTTCTGCTCAACACAATTCTCAAACATCACATTCACCACGCTTCCGCTGCACACTCTGAGGTCTTTATCCTCATCTGTGCCTTCACAATGTCAGGGTGACTCAATAGGAGTCCCATAGGAATCTCCTACTACCCCTGTCCACACACATAATCTGTGCCAGACCTTGGCTCAATTCAATTCGAATCATTCAGAGACATAACCAACACATCGTTGAGATCCCATACTCCCAACGTTCCCAGAGCTCTATTCTACAATTCAACGTCATGGCGAGTGCACACTAAGGTTCGTCGTCACGGCGGCTCCACTCTAGGGTTCATCGTCATAGTGGCTCCACACTATGGTACTGTACCCGATGCTTCACTCAGTCACCTAACTGGTCAGCCCCTTCGGTCAGCATCCTCCGTAGGTAGCCCTTTCCAATCAGATCTTACCGTAGGTAGCCCTCTCCGATCAGATCTCACCGTAGGTAGCCCTCTTCCATCACAACTCCCCGTAGGTAGCACTCTCCGATCCGAATCCTCCATAGGTAACTTTTCCCTCTGCTAGATTTACAACTAGCAATCTCGGGTACCTGATACATATTTCAATTCAATTCTAGTACCATGCTCTAGCACCACAGACCATCCAGGTCAAATGCAATTCCTATGAATCAGCCCAGCTATGGAGTCTGATCCTTGGATCATAGCTCATCTATCCAAACCTCAATCTTAGTTGAACTGGGAAATCACTTCCCTCAATTCCACGGAGCATTATCAACCCCAACACAAATCCAAATATCTTTGCCAGCCTAAGGCACCATGGTCCCCTAGGTCTTAAGGACTTTAAACACACAAATTCAGGACAACCAAATAATGTATACACATAATCCACAAATCTCAGATATCCACAACACCAGAGATATAAATGTGTATACCACAAACAACCAAAATCACAAATCATTGCCTATTCCTTAGGCAATCATAACTCATCACTCATTCCCTAGCTTGGCCTAAGGGAAATATCCTAGCAAAATCCATCTTTGCCAGGAACTACAGCTCTGATACCAAAATGTAACCCCCTGCCGTAATTAATATTCGGATTACGCAATAAAGTGAAATAGAGACCAATAAGAACAAAATTTAATATTATAAACCCATCTACCAGACGGGGTTTTCACAAACACCTTTCGAAATCATTTATAAACTTGGTCTCAGAATCACATTTCCGAATACAATTACTACGCGGAATATCACATTCATAACAAATCAGAGTACACAACAATAATCCCGGCAATCCCGGTTTCCATATATTAACTCAAGCTTTATAGAGCACATTCGCCCATACAAGCCCTCATATGGGGATTACACAAAGTCTTCTCAAATACATAGCAAATCCTCATCCACATACTTATATACACATCCAAATCTATATACTCCCATCTGGGATGATAACCAACTACCAAAACAACTACTGAAGGAAGTCCCCATCGCCCTTGTCTGCTTACTCCATCATCGATCTACTACCCTGTCTGAAAGGTTAGTAGGGGAGGGTGAGATTCTAGAGAATCTCAGTAGGATAACAATATCAATATGCATGTACGATAAATGTTTAATGCATGACATGCTTGCATCACACAACTCATGATAACACAATGACAATTTGCCAGCTCAATGCTTCGAACAATATACCTATGGCCATAGCATAAATTGAAACATAGCTTCAAATTACACATAATTATGCAAAGCTAAGACATGCACCAACACACTAACACATATATCAAATACAAGCAGAAGAGATATGTTTCCTACCTCCAGTCTTTTCTCCTCGATTTGCGTGCCAGCAACTCGGGGCTTCACATTCGATCCTACAATGTCAAATGTACTATTTAGACACTTCCATAGTGTTTCTGGGGGTTATATGAGGCTATATTGAAAATTTACTAAAATACCCCCGGGGACCCGGCCCGGCCCCGCCGTACCCGGTCCGGCTGTACTTTTCTTGAAATATTGACATGGGCTATTCTAACATATTTTCGCCCAAGGAATCCATTTTCGGACTCGGAATTATCAAATTCAATGTCAATTACAAAATTACCCTTGGCAGCCCCACTTTAAGGGTTTCAGGGGCGTTTTCGTAATTATGCTTTTTCGGCCTTTTCCGAAAAAGTGACCAACTGTAACCCCACCTAATTTTCGCTCCTGAACTCAATGGAATCATCAAATCATTGAAAATCCATCTCTAACCCCTCCAAACCAGGCTTGGCCGAAATTCTCAATTCCCCGGGAAAAATTGGGGTTTTTCGGTTCCGGCTCCGTAAACGCGTTCCTTTCTACTCCTAACCACTTTATTGACTATTCCATTAGGTTAGAACTACCATTTAGTATCAATTTGGGCAGCATAACACCTAGGCCAACCCATTTTCCAAATTTACAAACAAAGACAATCCGGTGAAATTTCACCGATTAAATCAACCACAGCAGCCAGAATAGTCAATATGCACGAGTTTGGAAGTTACCTCAAGCTCCCACTAGCTTTTCCTTCTTGTGGCTGAAAACCCTAACTTCAAAACACCAAAAGAGGAGCTTCCAAACCTTAAAGAACAAAGAGGAGTAGTTTAGAGTCGGAGTTATACGCGTTAGGAGCGAAATCGTCGGAGAAATCGGCTTACCTTGTGATATTTCTTCTCTTTCTCTCTCTAAACTCTCTCAACTTTCTCACACTATGTTCAGGTGCTGTGCGTGAATGAGCAGCTGAAGATGATGAGAAGATGTTTTAATTCCATGCTTATGTCATCTTGCCTTTTGATGATGTCATAATTCCCAAAATTGGCATTTTCGGATTTTCTGGCAGAATTTCTGCCCAATCTTTGAAAAATCATAACTAATTCTAGAAAACTCGAAATGAGGTGATCCCAAAGCCAAATGAAATATATTTAAGTCATCTTCATAGGAAAAATATTGGCCATTACTAAAAATCACCACACAATTCCAGAATTACATAAAACTCATCACTGCCCCAAAACAGAGTTCAGTTTCCATCCCAAACTTTGGACAGTCATATCGCCTAGTTCACAAAACGAAATGGCACAAATTATATGTCCATTTCGAAGCTTGAGATGTGAACTATAAGACTGGAAAGTTTCATAATTTTATGACATCATGTGCCTAGTAAAAACGTCCACACGAGAAGACTGCCCAGACAGAATTCACACTGGACAGCATTTCCAGTTTTGCAACCAATGTGTCCAATCCAATTTAAATCAATTCCAATGATTAAATACCACAACATGACACCATTTCCATCACAATACCCCATTCAATTCTTCCCTCTATTCTAAGTCAATTTGGATGTTAATCCACAATTGAACTCAAATACAGGGTTTTGGCGTTGCTCATAACACAAGCGACTACAATCCACTTTATATTCTCTAAAAGGGTTCATTAATCACTAACCAAGTCCACTTTTGTAGTCATTAACTCCTAATCACAATTTGGGATCTTGCTAAACCGGGGCTTAGCAATCCACTAACCTCAGGCTTATTCTCTAGCCTCGAGTCTCAAAATTCGGGGTGTTACACCTAGAGGGGGTAAAACCGGGGTGGGTGTGACAATAAAAGGCGCCTGGATAGAGGAGACTGAGACTCTAGGTGGGCCATTATGGTAGGGTGCTTCGGATAGAAGAGTTTGAGATTCCTGAGTGACTTGATGCGATTGTGGTTGATACCCAAAAGTCCCGGAAGGGCGAGGGTAATGCCGTGAAACTCGATACGGCAATGAGATCTTGTTGTGAATACCTAAAAGTCCCGGTTACCACTAGTGGAGTTACTGGTGGGAGTACGGGTGAGGGTAAAGCTGTGAAAGTGGATATAGCGGAAGCTGAATGTTTATGTATACAGCTGAGGTTGTCGTTTGATGTATTAAGGTTGTGGTATTTTGAGGTTACTCCCGGAAGGGGTAACTAGATTGAGTTGAGCGGAGTGGTGGCCTATGCTGCCCAACTGCCGAGATGATAAGGCTCATGATCTAGAGCCTCCAGTGAATATGTTATGTGATGATGGTGTTGTGGCAATCGTACGTAAAGACGATTGCATTTGTTTAATAATCGTGAGGTGATTATGTTTCTGCGGCAATCGTGAAATGGGCCGATTGCAATTTGTGGCAACTGAGTTGCATTCATTGTTGAGATTCTTGCGAGAATCGGATTTGTGGATTATCGGTTGTGTGTGGGTGGTCTAGAGGAGACCATCCAATGTGAAATGAATTGTGAATCGGAAGTTGTCGTGAAGAAGCATCCGTAGTTTGTGGATTAAGTGGTTCGACAAATTTCGAGGACGAAATTTATTGAACGGGGGGAGAAATGTAATACCCCGAATTTTGAGACTCGAGGCTAGAGAATAAGCCTGAGATTAGTGGATTGCTAAGCCCCGGTTTAGCAAGATCCCAAATTGTGATTAGGGGTTAATGACTACAAAAGTGGACGTGGTTAGTGATTAATGAACCCTTTTAGAGAATATAAAGAGGATTGTAGTCGCTTGTGTTATGAGCAACACCAAAACCCTGTATTTGAGTTCAATTGTGGATTAACATCCAAATTGACTTAGAATAGAGGGAAGAATTGAATGGGGTATTGTGATGGAAATGGTGTCATGTTGTGGTATTTAATCATTGGAATTGATTTAAATTGGATTGGACACATTGGTTGCAAAAAATTGGAAATGCTGTCCAGTGTGAATTCTGTCTGGGCAGTCTTCTCGTGTGGACGTTTTTACTAGGCAAATGATGTCAGAAAATTATGAAACTTTCCAGTATTATATTTTACATCTCAAGCTTCAAAATGGACATATAATTTGTGCCATTTCGTTTTGTGAACAAGGAGATATTACTGTCCAAAGTTTGGGATGGAAACTGAACTCTGTTTTGGGGTAGTGATGCGTTTTATGTAATTCTGGAATTGTGTGGTGATTTTTAGTAATGGCCAATATTTTTCCTATGAAGAGGACTTAAATATCTTTCATTTGGCTTTGGGATCACCTCATTTCGATTTTTCTAGAATTAGTTATGATATTTCAAAGATTGGGCAGAAAATCTGCCAGAAAATCCGAAAATGCCAATTTTGGGAATTATGACATCATCAAAAGGCAAGATGACATAAGCATGGAATTAAAACATCTTCACATCATCTTCAGCTCTCATTTCCGACGTGCTGCACAGCTGAATGTGGAGAGAGGAGTTGAGAGAAAAATAGAGAGAAGGAAGGAGAAATCTCGCAAGGTAAGCCGATTTCTCCGACGATCTAGCTCCTAACGCGTATAACTCCGATCCTAAGCTACTCCTTTATGTTCTTTAAGGTTTGGAAGCTCCTCTTTTGGTGTTTTGAAGTTAGGGTTTTCAGCCACAAGAAGGAAAAGCTAGTGGGAGCTTGAGGTAACTTCCAAACTCTTGCATATTGACTATTCTGGCTGTTATAGACAATTTAATCGGTGAAATTTCGCCGGATTGTCTTTGGTTCTAAAAATGGAAAATGGGTTTGTGGGGCTGTTATGCTGCCCAAATTGATACTAAATGGTAGTGCTAACCTAATGGAATAGTCAATAAAGTGGTTAGGAGTAGAAAGGAACGCGTTTACGGAGCCGAAACCGAAAAACTCCAATTTTCCCCGGAGTACTTGTATATTTCGGTTATGGCTATAAATGGGTCTTAGAGTTGGATTTTCAATGATTTGATGGTTCCATTGAGTTCAGGAGTGAAAATTAGGTGGGGTTACAGTTGGTCACTTTTTCGGAAAAGGCCGAAAAAGCATAATTACGAAAACGCCCCTGAAACCCTTAAAGTGGGGCTGCCAAGGGTAAATTTGTAAATTGACATTGAATTTGATAATTCCGAGTCCGGAAATGGATTCCTTGGGCAAAAATATGTCAGAATAGCCCATGTCAAATTTTCAAGAAAAGTACAGCCGGACCGGGTACGGCGGGGCCGGGTCGGGTCCCCGGGGGTATTTTAGTAAATTTTCAATATAGCTTCATATAACCCCCGAAAACACTATGGAAGTATCTAAATAGTACATTTGACATTGTAGGATCGAATGTGAAGCCCCGAGTTGTTGGCACGTAAATCGAGGAGAAAAAGACTGGAGGTAGGGAACTTATCTCTCCTGCATGCTCTGATAACTGTGTTAATGTGTTGATGCATGTTATTGCTTTGCTTGATTATGTGGAACATGTATGAATGATTTGAAGCTATGTTTCAATATATGCTATGGCCATATGTGTATTGTTCGAAGCATTGAGCTTATAGATTTGTCATTGTATGTGTGCATGAGTTATGTGATGCAAGCATGTCATGCATTAAACACTTATCTTACCTGCATAAAGATAATGTTTCCCTACTGAGATTCTCTCGAATCTCACCCTCCCCTACCAACAATTTAGACAGGGTAGGTGGATCGAGGATGGAGTAAGCAATCAAAGGCGACGGGACTCGTTCGGGTTGTAATCTTGTGATAGGTGGTTATCAATGCATGTTTAGGATGAGTATATTTGGTTATGTATTTGAAATGAGTTGTTGGATATTTGTATATGTATGAGAAAGATTTGTGTAATCCCCATATGAGGGCTTGTATGGGCGAATGTGCCCTATAAAGCTTGAGTTAATATATGGAAACCGGGATTGCCGGGATTATTTTTGTGTACTCTGATTTATTATGAATGTGATGTTCCGCGTAGTAATTATATTCGGAGTGAAATATGAGATCGTGTTTTAAATGATTCCGAAATGTGATTGTGAAAACCCCGTCTGGTTGATGGGTTTATAAATGTTGTTTTGACATATTGGTCTCTATTTCACATTAATCGCGTAATCCGGATATTAATTACGGCAGGGGGTTACATTCTAGCTCAAGTGGTAGTGGGAATGCATTGAGGCGCTACTTACCCCCAGGTAGTGGCTTCGATTCCCACGGAGGCGAAAAATCTCGCTTGGGGAGCGAGGGACTCTTGTGAGTCCTGGGTCGACGTAGTGTACCCAGCCTCTCCGCACCCGGTTGGTGGGAGAGGGCACCAACCGTTGTGGCCCGGTGGGGTGAGACGGCTGTGGGGTGTGACATTTTTCAGCTGTCAAACCTCATATAAACTGCCTAAGTTGACATCCTGCACTTCTATTTGGATAGCTTATATAAGCCATTTGGCCCAGTTATATATAAAGTTATGATTTTTTAACATTTGACCATGTTTCTGGAGTACAATCTGGAACAACAAGTTGTTGGTGAATTTCTGGGAATACTATGATTGTAATACTAGACTTGGGTATTTTTCCATAAAAATACACTTAAATATCTTCACTTAGGTTTTAGAATGAGTCAATTTGAAATTTCCTCAAATTAATAATGATTTTTCAAAGTTGACCGAAAATCTATCAGTTTTCTAGAAAACTGTGAAACTGCAGTGAGAAGAGTTGTATTGAGCGCAAATTGTTGAAACTGTGATAGACACTATGATTTAAAGGCAATAATGGTACAAGTAAAAACCATTTACTACTTACCTTAAATTGATAGGAATTGGAAATTTTTCGAGCCGAAATCAAACTTAGGACGGCTGAAAAATTGAGAAAGGAGACAGGTAATAACTCTATCTTTCATAAATTATGCATATATTTTATATGTTTATGTATGACATCTTCTGTGATATAATTGATAAACACTTTTTTACGAGCAGGGGAATTTATGCAAGTACGCACTTTTATCTGGTTGTTGAGTAAGAACCCAACCGAGGTTTATGGATAATGGGGGAGTAGCCCTAACTCATGTATACATGTCGTGATGATTGTTTGTGTTGTTAATATGTTGCATAACATGGAGCATGACATATTTAATTTTGGCATATTATATGATTGATTATATGTTACTACTGAGATTCTTTTGAATCTCACCCTTTTTCAAAATATAAAATACGCTAACTGAAGGTAGCGGCTCGACAACAAACAAGTTGCTACTGGCAAGTAGAGTTCTAGTAGATACGTGGAGACTATTGCTGGTTATCCAGCTTGTAATTTAATTCATTTTAAACGTTTTGTACATGTATATGTATATATTTTAAACCCTACATGGAATTTCTTGTATTTTAAACAAGTACTTAATGTCAGTATGTTTCCGCTATATCTATATGCCTCACAAAACTATGCACTTATTACTCTTTGTATATCAAAATGTTAAGGGGTTTGACATTTTTGGTATCAGAGCTTAAAGCGGTTCTGGCATTTTTAGAATAGTCTACTAATATAGTCTTGTTTGCATGGTGACAAGAAGTACAAAGATGGTACATGGTAGACCATGAGGTAGAAGCTAAGGAAGAGGCCGAGGAGGTCGTATGGTAATGATGAGGAAGATCAGGGTCCTAGATCAGATCTAATCCAGCAACAAATACTGGGTATGCTAACATAGAATCAGGCCACAATGAATGAAATTAGGGAAGAGCTGTGGGAAGTACAATGGGGGCAAGATCATTTAGAGGAGTTAGTCAGGGGTGAAGGTGAGGATATACCGCCCGAACAACCCCAGCCAAAGGATATTCTTCCTGATCTGAAAACAAATATATGGACCTGGGTAGGAAGGTTCAGCAAGCAATAACTTGCTATCTTATGGGGAAAGTTTGATCTGTAAATATTTGAAGACTGGTTGTCGCGCCTATAAAAGATCTTCAATATTCTACAATGACCGAACGAGATTAAAGTTTTGTTAGCTACTTATAAGCTGGAGGGTGCTGCAGATAGCTGGTGGAAGAACACCGAACTTATTCTGCTGGGACGGAATATTCCAATAAAATAGGAATTATTCCAAGATAGGTTTAATGACAAATATTATCCCCCTTCTGTCAGGAGAGAAAAAGAGCAAGAATTCCATAGCATATAACAGCCAGACAAAGAAAGCTTTGATTATTATGTAGCTAGATACATTCATTTGTCTCGATATTCGACTTACCTCAAGAATCAAGATGATGAAAAGTAGAGCACTGATATGATGATTGAAAGATTGAAGCTAGAGATGAAAGAAAGACTCGTTCCAAGGCACTACACTGAATTCAACAAAGCCATTGAAGAATGCCGAGTTGTTAAAAGGAATCTGTTGAGCTTGGCCGCTAGAGATAATAGCAAGGGTGTGTCTGGATGTGGCAGTTCATCCTAGGGGTATGATAGAGCTTAATATTTATATATTTTTATTAATTAATCTTAGGTTTTTGTAGGACTTAATTGAATATTTTAGGCATAATCAAGTGTTAATGTGAGATTTTAGTGAAATGATAATTTAGGAATTACAGTGGTTAAATTGTTATATTTTTAATTAATATTTGTTATTCCCATTATTTCTTAATTGTGAGCAAAAGATATACCTTTTTTAATCTAATTTTGTAGGTGATGACATGGCACAACTTACTTATTTAACTTAGAGAGAAATGAATAAAAGAAATAATTAAAAAAATGGGCTGGACTGATTGAAAAAATTAAAGAAAAAGAGGGCCACAATAATTTGAAGAGGGATGGACCGAATTGCACCTGGGATCCAAATAAATAAAAGAGGAGGAGGCAGTTGTGGTTAAAGGAGAGACCTGGACCGAAAAGGATTGAATAGGATTTAATAAAGAAAGGAGCTGGGCCAAAATGGAAAAAGGAAGAAAGGGACGTGAAGGTTGCAGCACTGAATTGAAAGGATAAGAGACCACAAAATGAATAAAAAGCAAGGAAGATTAAAACCGCCTATGGGTGATAACAAGAGGCCAGACCAGACTGGAGGCTGCAGGGATCAAGGTTTTTCAGGTAGTAAAACCTGCTGGTGTTGTCATAAGCCATTTCACCTTGGTAGAACTTGTAATAGTGCTCCATTCAGACCGGATCCAGCTAGATAGCCGATTGTTATGTATGCCATAAACCAGGGCATTTTGCCAGAGCTTGTCGACAAAAGCACCAGCTAGAGGAGATGAAGCCTAAAGTTCCAGGCAGGGTCTATACTATAAGGTAGGAGGAAGCTAATAAATCTCCTGAATTGATACAAGGTACATTTTTCCTTAATGGTAACTTAGTACAAGTTATGTGGTTGTGATTTTTGGATGATTATACATAATTCTAGAATTTTTGGAAGTTGAGTTGTTGCTGTCCAGATTCATTTTTGGAAACTAGTATTGTTTTGGCATGTTTTTTAGCTATCAAACCTTATCCAAATTACCTAATATTTTACAGGGTAAAAGTAAATATCCTGGGCTTCTATTTGGAAAGGTCATATAAGCCATTTTGCCTAGTATATAGAAAGTTATGAGTTTTCAAAATTTGATCATGCTTCTGGAGTACAATCTGGAACAATAAGGTTTTGGAAAATTTCTTGGAATACTATGGTTGTAATACTAGACTTGGGTATTTTTCAATGAAAATACACTTAAAGAGCTTCACCTAGGCTTTGGAATGAGTCAATTTGAAATTTCCTAGAATTAATTATGATTTTTCAAAGTTGATCGAAAATCTGCCAATTTCTGGAAAACTATGAAACTGCATTGAAAAGAGTTGTATTGAGCATAAATTGTTGAAACTATGATAGATACTATGATTTAAAGGTAGTAATGGTACAAGTAACAATCATTTACTTATTACATTAAATTTTGATAGGAAATGGAAATTTTTTGAGCTGAAATCAAAGTTAGGACAACTGAAAAATTGAGAAAGGAGACAGATTGTAACTCTGTCTTTCATAAAGAATGTGAATATTTTATATGCTTGTGTATACCATCTTCTGTGATATAATTGATGAACACTATTTTTCCGTGCAGGGCAATTTATGTGAGTAGGCACTTTTACCTGGTTGTTGAGTAAGAACCCAACCAAGGTCTACGGATAGTGGGGGAGTAGCCTTAACTCAAGTATACATGCTATGATGATTGTTTGTGTTGTTAATATGTTGCTTAACTTGGAGCATGACATATTTAATTTTGGTTTATTATATGATTGATTGTATGTTACTACTGAGATTCTTTTGAATCTCACCCTTTTTCAAAAATTAAAATATTCTAACTGAATGTAGCAGCTTGAAGAACAAATCCGTGGCTACCGGCAAGTAGAGTTCCGGTGCACATGTGGACATTGTGGTTTATTATATAGCTTGTGATTTAGTTCCTTTTGAACACTCTATGCATACATATGTATATATTTTAAACCCCACATGGAATTTCCTGTAATGTAAATAAGTACTTAATATCAGTATTTTTCCGCTTTTTTGTATGCCTTATGGAATTGTGCGCTTACTACTTTGTGTATATCGAAATGTTAAGGGGTTTGACACAAGACAACTAGACAGTTAGGCGGGATAGGGCTATTTCAGGTACTAACTCTTTCTTTCATACAGTATATGAATGTTTATATGCTTTGTGTATGCCATCTTCCATAATATGTATGATACACAGTGCCTACGGGTACACCAATATGCCCAGTCTTTGGTCTCGAACCTAGCTGAGGTACGAAACGAGTAGGGGTTGCTACAATGGTTGGCTCTGAACATTTTCGACTGTATTGAATTATGTGTTATTACAATATTGCTGTATGTGGTATTCAACATATTTATTATTATATTTTCTTTAATCGATCGTCTATTACTACTAAGATTCTCTTGAATCTCGCCCTTTTCCATAAATGTATAAAGTTTGCAACAGCAGAAAATGGCTTCAAGGGCCAAATGGTATTTATTGGTAATTGAAGGTTTCGGTCAAGATCAAGAGAAGACATTGGTTATCTGAAGATCTTTTATTATTTCAAGGTCTGTAAGTATTATGTATGAACCCCGGTGAGGAAAATATGTAATGTAATCAAGTAATATCATTTCAATCATATCATTATAATTTCACTATTCCTGTGTTGCTCATCGAATTGCTCTCAAGTATGTTGAAAATACAGAAATAAGATTATGGCGTTTACATTTTGGTATGAGAGCAAGTGGTTTTAGTAATAGGATAGTATACTGATAAGATCTTGATTATATGGCGAAAGGAAATATGCACAGAATGGGGTACTAGGGAAGTGAATCACCTCATTTATGAACTAGCCATGAGGAATAGTAGAATACTGAAGGGTAGCAAGTGATGCAATACCGGATTGAGGTTGGTCCAAAGATATTGTGAAACCCAAAGAAGCGGGTATGACCAAGGCCAGTGTTCAGACCACACACAGTATGTAGTCAACCGAAGGTAGATGGCACGATGTTTGAGACAAGAGTAGTCTCAAAGCACCGGTGGTCAAAAGCAGATAGAGCCAGTATCTGTGTTTTGATAGAGGCACATAAAAGTTAAGCGTGCTCAACCCAGGGAAATCTTAGGATGGGTGACCCCCTGGGAAGTTAAGTTGCCAAGGTCATGGAGACTTGAGGAGTAGTGATTATCTTAAGGTTTCTCCATGACTAATAATCATTTTAGTTAGATGATTTAAATTATGTTTAGAAGCATAGAGATGATGACGAAGTAAGTATTAATCTTAATTCATACCGTTTCTGTTGCAGTAATTACTGCACAAAAAAGTTCATTTGATAAGGTGATGGGAAACTTGAGGTGCAATAAATGTTTGAGATTTCTGTATATTAAGTTATGATCCTTAGTAACACTGTAATGTTAAAGGAATATAGACATGGTATAGGGTGCTATATGATGAATGGTGATTATACTGTATATTGATCCTTCCTTAGCGATACTATACCTTTACAAGACAAAATTCAAATAATATTCAGGCTTAAAACATTATAATGATACAAGATATTTGCTTTCTTTGTGAGAAGACGTAAAACTATTAATCAGAAAATCCTTCAAGCAGGTCCATATCTGCTCTTTTTTTGAACAAAATTGACAAATCCTCTTTCTTTTCTTTTGAGATTTTCGAGCCAATGAAAATCTTTTTTTTTAATTGGATATGGAAAAAGAAAAATACAAAATTGAAAATTTCGGATTATACAGAGGAAAAGAAAAATAAAAAAGAGATTAAGAAAAAAAGAGGAAGTAAACCGTATGGAAATAGCGGAAGCCTGGGAAAACACTCAAAATGCTTAACCAATAACAGGTCTTTTATTAGTAGCCCACTAGATTATTAGAAAATATATTCTATTACCCTCATTGATAATAATTAAAAATATCGTTCGTATACTATTATTTTAATCTCCTGAATGGTCAGAGGATTTAAAGGATTGGAATAGAGAAATGTATATCAAGTGCACCTATAATGGTGTTCCATTATCCGAAACAGAATTTTCGAAAAACTGGCTAACTGAGGGTATTCAAATAAAGGTCCTTTTTCCTTTTTGTCTGAAACCTTGGCACAGATACAGATCTAAGCTACAATCCCCTCAAAAGGAAAAGGATCCAATGAAAAAAAGAAGTGAAAAAATTGGATTTCTTCTTCTTTTTTTACAATTTTCGGAATGGAAGTAGAATTTCCCTTTTCTTATTCTCCCCAAAACCGAAACCGACACCGACGTTCATTTTCTAATCCCATTTTTACAGAACTTAAAAAAATAAGAATTTCGAAAAAGAATCTTTTTCAAAGAACAAAATCCTTTCTAAATATCACAAAAGAAAAAGCACAATGGATCATCCAAATTATTCTATTTCTAAAAGAAAAAAGAAAAGAACTATCATTATCAGAATTGATAAAAATAAGAATATATGAATTGAATGAAATTCAAAAAGATTCAACAAAAAGTAAGGGTAATCCAATGATTTATGAATCCACCATTCCAATTCAATCTATTAATTGGACAGATTGCTCATTAATAGAAAAAAGAATAAAAGATCTAAATGATATAACAAAGAAAATCATAAAACAAATAGAAGAATTTAAAAAAGACAAGAAAAAAGGTTCATAGAGAAATATTTGTTCTAAGAAAACAACTTATGATGATAAAAGATTAGAATTACAAAAAAAAAAATTTGGCAGATATTACAAAAAAGAAATGTTCGATTATTCCGCAAATCAAATTATTTTTTAAATTTTTTCATAGAAAGGGTATATATAGATATCTTTCTATGTATCATTAATATTATATTCCTAAAATCAAAATCAATGTACAACTTTTTCTTGAATCAACAAAAAAAAATTCTTAATAAATACATTTACAATAATGAAGCAAATGAAGAAAGAAACGGAAGTGATAAAAAAGATCAAAGTCTAATTCACTTTATTTCAATTATAAAAAAATCAATTTGTAATATTAGGAATACTAATTCACAAAATTTTTGTGACATATCCTCTTTGTCACAAGCATATGTATTTTTTAAATTTTCACAAACCCAAGTTAGTAACTTAGATAAGTATAAATTAAGATCCCTTTTTGAATATCATGGAACACCTCTTTTTCTTAAGAATGAAATAAGGGATTACTTTTTTGGAGACATTAAAAAAGTTAAATACCAACATTCATATTGACTTGAACTCGAGACCTCATATTTAAGTGGTCAAAATTTCTTCCACTAAAACGAATAATGTCTACTAGTTGCGTGCATATTATTTTGATTTTCATTTTAATATTTTCAAGGTTAAATCGGTTAGAACCCATCTGGTGAGTTATGTTTCGATTTTCAACTGCCCAGATTAGTGAATTAAAAGACCCAACATACTTAAACCTGAAATGTTTACCCTGGTGAACACAATTGATGCATATTTACAAAAAAGAAAAAAAAATCGACTTTTCTGCTATAAAAAGTCACTTCAGCCCATTATGTGATGTTTGAGATGGCTTACAAGAAAATGAATTTTTAACCCAAAAGTCAAGTCAAGTTGAAGCTAAAACTTTTTTTTTTTTGGTCTTATAGCTTTTTGCTTTCTTTTTTTTTTGTCATTTTTAAACCTTTTGAAAGTGAGTTGAAAATCATTTTTACCAACATTAATCCAAACAAACCCTTAATCTATTTCCACGACTCTAATTTGAGATGTAATTTAGGTAAGTTACGTGTGAGACTAGTTTAGTTCTACACATAAAGTCCACCTAATACATCATACATATATATATATATATATATATATTCCTTTATACAATTCAATGATAAAGGCAAATCAATAAAACTACAATCAAGTCAAATGCGACTAGAGATAAACGAATAATATGGAAAATGCTAACACACACTCCCTCAACATATCCTTAAGTATCTGTATGGTTTGTTCCGTCTGCCTATCTGTTCGAGGATGATATGTTGTGCTAAATCTCAACTTAATACCCAAAGCTTCATGAACCACCTTCCAAAACTTGGGAGTGAATCATGGATCATAATCTGAGATAATATTCTTTAGAGAACCGTGTATTCATACAATCTCTTTGATATAAATCTCTACAAGTCTGTCAGGAGAATAATGAATTCTATTTGGTAGGAAATGTGCTGTTTTTGTGAATCGATCAACTATTACCCATATAGCATCATGATTTCTGATCTTGGGCAACCCCATCACGAAATACATCATGATACTTTTCTATTTCCACTCAAGAATCTCAAGATTCTGAAGAAGTCCTGAAGATTGTTGATGCTCTATCTGTACTTTTTGGCATGTAAGACAACAAGCAACAAACCTTGTCACATCTTTCTTCATGCCTAGCCACCAATATGTGGATTTTAAGTCATTATACATTTTGATCGCCCCTGAATGCAAAGTGTATTTACTCTGTGAGCCTCCTCTAGGATTTGCCACTTCAACTCTATATGCAGTAGAACATATAATATTTTCTTGTCTCTAACTAATCCACTTGGTGACAAATCATATTCTTGAGTTTCACCTTTCTCAATCATCCCTCTGATAGACTGTGCTCATCTATCCTGCAATTGAGCTTCCTCAATTGTTGCTCTCATATTATTATATGCCTCAATGACATTATTACTGCCGATTAAAATCTGCTTGAATATTTTGAGATCTCTAAACTCCTTAATATGTATCATCAGGGCCACAACCTATACTATTTTCATCAATTATATCATAGAAGATGATATACACAAACATATAAAATATTCGCATAATTTATGAAAGATAGATTTACTACCTGTTTCTTTTCTCAATTTTTTAGTCGTCCTAACTTTGATTTTGGCTCGAAAAATTTCCAATTCCTATCAAAATTTAAGGTAACAAGTAAATGGTAATTACATGTACCATTAATGCCTTTAAATCATAGTATCTATCATAGTTTCAACAATTTCTTATCAATACAACTCTACTCAATACTGTTTCACTGTTTTCCAGAAAACTGGCAGATTTTCATCAACATTGAAAAATCATAATTAATTCTATAAAATTTCAAATTGACTCATTCCAAAGCCTAAGTGAAGCTCTTTAAGTTTATTTTCATGGAAAAATACCCAAGTCTAGTATTACAACTATAGTATTCCCAAAAATTCGCCAACACCTTGTTGGTCTAGATTGTACCCCAGAAACATGGTTAAACGTTGAAAAATCATAACTTTATATATAACTGGGCCAAATGGCTTATATAAGCTATCCAAATAGAAGCCTAGGATGCCTATTTTCACCCTGTAAAACATCAAGCAATTTGGATGAGGTTTGATGGCTGAAAAATACACCAAAACAATACTAGTTTCCTGAAACGAATTTGGACAACAACAACTCAAACTTCCAAAAATTCTAGAATTATGTATAATCAACCAAAAATCACAACCACATGTGATTCCACATAATTTTTCGTGTAGAATCCAATAGAATACTCAAAAACATCAAAATCCAACTTCTTCCCTAGATTTTATACAAAACTGAATAGAACCCCTTTCCTTAAGAATCCAATTTTGCAAATTAAGCTTCAAGACTTATAATCTAACATCATTAAACCCTCTTTAACCCATTTCTCATTATTACAAGAACGTTAAAATTCATTTTTATGGTGTTAGAAAATCAGGGCAATAACTCAACTCCATGAATAATTACTCAAACATAACAATATTCGGCTCAAATCAAAGCTTATGCTTACCTGAGCACGATTCTACAACCAGTTCTTGGTTCCGGCAGCACTTACCCTGAGCAGATGACACCAAACTTCACCAATCAAAAATCTAACATCATAGAAGCTTATGATGAGGAAAAGAAGATTTGTGAAGAACTTTTTAGATGAAAGCTGGGATTCAGTAGTAAAATTGGCGAGTTTTCCCTAGAGTTATTACTATTCATCACCTTCTTTCTTCTTTCAATTTTTTTTATTTTTGGCATTTTTTTCTGATTTTTCTGAGCTTCTGGACATTTTAATGGATAGAAGAAAGATAAATTTTTCCAATTTCCAAAATTGCCCTTACATTTTGTGAATTTTACACTTAGCTGAAAATCCAGCAGAATTTTCATCAAACTTTGAAAATTCATATATTTATTTGTGCACATTGAATTGGAGTGATTCTAAAGGCTATGAAACCCTTATTGAGTCTAGTTTCAAGGAAAAATATAACATTTAGCCAACCAAAAGCTCAACATTCCCATAATTTAAATCCTTAGGCACTGTCCCAAAAAGTAGGCAATTTCACTGGGTAAACTTTAGAAATTCATAACTTAGTGCACAGGTCCAAATAATTCATATGACCTATCAAATTAAAGCTTGGAAACTTTCATTCTAGAAACTTTCACAATTTTTGAACATCATTTGGTCATCCAAAACTATACGATAAATACACTATCTCACAAGAAATTTTCACTAGCAGCATAATCAAATTCTCAAAAATTCACCCTTAATTCTGATTATTGAGTAAATATATATTGAATCTTTGGTGTATGAATTTTGGGATATTACATCTTAATCCGAATCGGCCACAATTGTCCGGTCCTAAAATTCCAAATCTTCAAGAATCGAGTCAAGACTCATTCATGTACTAGTCTAAACTCCGCCTTTAAACTCATTCTGTTGGTTATCTAATGTAGTTATAACAATTTCTATATAATACAACTCTGCACAGTGCAGTTCCACTATTTTCCTGAAACTGGAACATTTTTCAGTCAACTTTGGAAATTCATAATTAATTATAGAAAAATATAATTTGACTGTTTCTGAAGCCCAATTGAGGATCTTCAAATGTAATTTCATGAAAAAATACCCAAATGTGATTACTGGACTCATATTATTCCCATAAATTCGCCAAACATAAGTTGTTCCAGATTTCCTTCCAGAAACAAGGCACAACTTTGAAAATTCATATCTTTTAATGCACTTATTCAAAAATTACAAAATACCTATCAATATAAAGATCTATATGTCTACTTTAATCCTGTAAAGTTTCATAACATTTGAACTAGGTTTGACTAACAAAATTCACTATACATTAACACTGCCTCCAGTGAAACAGTCAAACAACATTTACTTTGAACTTTAATAAATTCCCGATTTGCATACAAATATCCAAAAATCATGAACACTCATATTCCTACACAATATTCCATTCTAAATCCAATGGAACCATCAAAATTACAAAATTCAAACTCTACCTTGAGTGAACAGTAGCTAGACGAATTTCACAATAAAAAGGGAAAACTGGAGTTTCTTGATTTTAATCCCTAAACCACCTTCTTTACACCTCTAATCTCATGTTTAACCCATTAAACACCAATTGCACATGATTAGAGGAAATTTTGGCAGTATAACCCCTTAGGGTTTTATCATCTCAAATTTACAAAATCCACAATAACAACCACAAATCAAGCCAACAACCACAACAACATAACATCAAAAGAATCAATGTTCTTGAAGTTACCTTTAATTTCTCAACTTTCTTTCTCTAGGATGTCCTCCCTCTCTCTCTCTCTTCCCTTGGAATCTTGCTTGCTAACCATGATATTCATGGTGGATAAGAGATTAGAAGAGGTGTTACACAAGCTAGAAGGCAAGAACACTTGAAATCACCAACACTTACCTTGGATTTTTGGCTCTTGAAACCCTAAGCCCTCTTCTTGTGTTCTTGAGCTTTTCCAAACTTTTCTCTCTCTCTCTTTTGGTTGCGTTGAACGAAAATGAAGTCTTGGAAGAAGATTGGAGTTCTCAAAAATATCACTTTTCCACCTCCTTACAATAATAATATCTTATTAGAATTTAACACATGCTGTTGAATATTTGATTCCTCTTTTTCTACTTGGCCAAGACTTCCATGTGGCATCTTTAATGACCAAGTGAATAATTCCTCTTTTCTTCTCATATTTAAACGAAATTAAGGGTCCTTGGGAAAGGATAATGATCTCCAACATATCCCAATTCCATGTCACTAATAAATATTATTTTATGCCAATTTAATCTTATACCAGCAGCTTTTGACTTTTCAACTCTTCATTTACTTGATTATAAATACTCCAACCTTTGGTATATTTATCACAATTATTCCTTTCCCTTTTTGCTCCCTCATTTGGACCTCCAACATCATGAAGGAAGGGAAAAATATAGGCTTTGGATTTTATTTAGCCAAATGATTATTTTGCCCATGCATTTTTACATTTAATTGGGCCAAAGTGTTTCTTCCTCCTTTTCCTTTCCTTTTGAGCCCAAATCACAATTAATTAGGTCTAAGACTTGTGTACTTCTATTCATTATGTTGGGATTCATTAATGGACTCTTTTGAACACCCAAAATTAATTTCATGACTTATTTTAGCCCAATTCCATGTGACTTCAACTAAAGATGTTGTTATCATTTCAGTTGGATCAAAAGTCATCATCTTACTTCGTTGAATGCCACAAGTGTTCACCAGGCATATTGGTGAATAAAAAATAAGGTGTTACAAGTTGAGAATAAAATATGGAAGTAAATTCTTATATTCGTTGTTTGAAGTCTAAGGAAAGTTTTGAAGAGACTTTTTTCCCTCACTATTTCACTTCTCATATGTTCAACAAGAAGCATGTCATATGTTTAACAAGAAGCATATATATGCACATGCCCAGCCCTAAGTAATAAGCATGCATATGAAAACTTCAAAAAAAACACCGCAATATATACCTTCTTTCGAATTTAGAAAGATATAATGCTAGATCCCACAATAAAAATTTGAGGAATATATAAATCAAGAAATCATCAGACAGCAACTCTCAGAGCCTCTGCGCTTTGCTGCTAATTTTTGGAGCATTTTGATCTTATCTTCACTTTCTTCAGAAGCATCTCTCATAACGGTGAGAGTCCTCAAAAACCTGGCATTCTCATTTATAAAATTTACCATTTGAAAATTATTTTTAGGACTTCGGTTGTAACGAAGAGTGAATTCCTTCAGATGTAATGAAACACATGGAGGCACATCAAGTATTGTTTCAGGAGGAGGGCACGTAGAATAAACCTAACCATACACAAATAAGTCACAAACCGGTATAGCTTGCACTCAAAAAACAAAGCTCAAATTTTCGAACCTTATAATAACAAGGCACTGAAATTACTAACTTTTGAAGTTTGGGGAAGTTTCGGAGACAATTCACAATCCTAGTCCATTCACCACCACCAGAAACACATTCCAGGTGGGTTAACTTGTGAAAAGTTGGCATATTATCACCACATTGCCACATTTTCTGCGTGTTAAAATCCTAATAGCAGACTGAAAATTAGGGAATGAAATCTCAGGAGGCAGAAGAGAAAATTGCACTTATTATATATATGTGTGATCCATACCGGACTCCAAAATAGTCGTAGAAAAGTAACATTATTAGACAAAACTTTCAATGGAAGTAGACCTTGTGGAACTGACATTGGAGGTCAAATTTCCAATTCAAAATTCTTATTACCAAGTCTTTAAGCAAAAGATACTTGCAGAAAGAAGCATTTCCAAGCTTCTAACATCTGAAAATTTAACATATTTCAAGTGCAATACTTCCCGCGAAGGCAAATTAACATGAAAAAGAATGCCCACCCTTACTTAACTCAACTTCAAAAACCTAATATTATTAGCAATGAGAACACTAGTGGATAACTCATACAACTGATATTCATACCACCGCTGGAGATGTAGCTCCAGATGTTCAACTTTGCTACTAATCACAGTATTGATCCACTCACTAGCCTTGCTAGGTCTATGATCACACTTAAGAATAAACTTTTTGGCACATTTCAAATCTAAGTCATGTCTCCATGTCTTGGACAAGAGGCTTTGTTCACGAATCGATAGAAGAATAAAATGCTTTCAAAGTCTCTATATGAAAGGTAAAGAGTAGGAAGGGAAAGCCAAAGGGGTCTCCATGTCTTGGACAAGAGGCTTGTGGCAACTGCTTCTTTAGTGGGAAGAAAAGAGAGAATATGAAGAAGAAATGAGTGCAAACTACTGATCCTGTCTACTGATTCCTTCTCCATAACTGATTATAGCTCAGGCCTTCTGACTTCAGAGATCTTTTTTATCAACTTTGGCGACTGCTCCTGTGAACGGATTAAGATAGAAACTAAGGTTGATAACCGAAAAAGTTCGACACTTACGGGATAAGTTTCAGCTGATAATATACTTAAATGATAATATTTTAAAAATAAGCAATATGGTTATATGTGATTGGAAAATTTGATATAATCAATAATCATCAAATTTAACTCTCAAACGGGTCGGATACTACTTCATCTAAGTATTCTCTTAATGAGAAATCTGCTAATAGATGTTGAACAATTTATTATTTTGATAATTGAAGAATCTTTTCTAACTAAAGGACTTTTATAATTTTTCAACAAATTTTTGCAGTTCTATTACGTTTTTTTAATCAATAATAACTCCTCGATCGTAAAAATAAAATTCATTATCACTGTCGCCTGAATCTCTCCAGTATTTTTTTTTTTATGTCTCATCGATGCATTTTGTTCTCTTTTTCTGTGAAATAACATTCCCTAATTTGAAACACAATCACCATCAATTAGAGATTTTTTTAAAAAAAAAATTCTTATTTATTTATTCCTTAATGGCTCAAACCTACATTTTCCTAATTTGGAGGCCAATCATCAATGAGATTTTTTATTTAAAATCCGATTTTTTATTACTGCTTCTTGCGAAGAGGACTTTCTCAAACTTTAATTGAGAGCCAATTAACATCAATGAGATTTCTTAAAATTTATTTCAAGATGATTAAAAAAATTAAAATTTTATTATAATATTTTAATTATTTTCTTGTGGTCCACAAAATTTGAAATGGTGGAGAAGAAGAAAATAGAGTGAATTTAGTGATATAAAAAAAATAAAAAGTCAATTTAAGTTAAAATTAAATTATCTATATATATTGCAAGGCACAAGTATTCTCCTATTGGAGACAATCTTGTTCTAGATACTGTTAGGCACTAAATGTGGACACCTCTATAAATGAACTATTATCAATCAATCATCAATCAATTAATCAATGAACTTTATACTAAAAATCTTATAATACACACTTAGTAACCTATTTAACTCACAAACGGGTCAGATACTCACATTATCAAAATTGCCCATCTGGTATTATTTGTGTTTGACTATAAGAAATGAAGCAAATTGAATTTGAAATTATATGTTAAATAAAGAATTATAATTATATTAATCATCAACTTTATACTAGAAATATTGTAATACCCGTTGATATGTGCTTCTGTCGCTAAAGCAATCAATTAAACTATGTCCCAATTAAATATGCAGTTTAGGGTCAACCTAGGTCATTCTTCGAAGAAGTAATCTATGGGCTTTCTTTAGAATTGAATTTAGGTGAAAAAAAATATAATGGAATGGACCTAAACTAAAATGCAAGATTCTACTGCCTAAATGCAATTAAACTAATTAAATGCAAGAATGCAAGATGCAAATGACTCCAAAATCTATATGAGAATGAAATTATTCTATATGAATTTGAATGCAATTTTTGGGTGTTTTGAGAAAAAGTAATTAAAATCCTAAGCAAGGAGACTAATTTAAAACAAGACAAACAACAAAGATTTAATTCAATTATGATGATGAAGGGGACAACTTATGATTCACATGAAGTTAACTTTCTTAGCCCAAATTAATTAATTAGACCAAAGGGAGGTTGATGAGAGATTGAAATTACTAAATTTAATCACCTAATTGAAACATGGAAAATTCTCAAGCTTAATAACACTTATTCTACTAGAAAACTCATAATAAAATAAAGGGTGGTTAATTAAACCTATTAAAACCAATAACAAATAATTTCATCAAATTAATTTTGGAAATTAAGTTTACAACTATCTAATTAAACAACTAGACAATTAAAAAACCTAATTAAATAATTAAGAGGATAAACCAAATTGACAATTAAATTAATAATGGAAACTCAATTAATAATTCAATTGACAATCCAAATGTTTGCAAACAAAAATTTCAGCAATTGTCTCAAGCACAAAATCAATCCAAAATATCAATCCAATCCAAAAGAGATATGTTTACAATCTAAAACTAGATTATTCTCAATTATTACAACTCAAAATCATTTAAAACTAAATAATCTCAAATCTTGAATAAAATTGATAAAAAGAAAGACACCCCCTCGTAGTCTTCAAGTGTAAGCTCCTAGATTCTAATTTTCTCCATACTCCTCCTAAGTTGCATCCCAAATAAGCTTAAGCCTCCATGGAATTTTCCTCCTCGAACTCCTTCATGAAACTCACGGCCATGAAGACAAGAGTAGTGGAGAGAAATTATGGTGAGGATGCGTGTGTTTGTGGCTCTCTAGAGGTGTGTTTGAATGAAGATGATTGTGGGGATTAAATAGAATGGTGGTGGGGGTTGGTGAGAAGAGAATGGTTGGTGAAGATGGTAGGTGAATTAAAAGGGAGGAGAAGAGAGTTTTGATGTCAAAACTCGAGCCCATTAAAATTTAAGCAGCCTAGTAGAATTTATCCATTAAATTATCTATTAGCTTCCAAAAAAAATTCTGGGTCACATGATTTTCTAATATGCTTTTCCTTGCCCTACAGGAATTAAATGAGATCGTGATATATCATATATTTAAAAATATTATTCAATCAATAAATAGGCAATTAAATTATTAATAATTTAAGCCAAATAATTTCATAATTAATTCATATTTATATTAATTCCTAAAATTGGCTAACAATCAAAATATTATCTAATAAATCCAAATTAGCCTAAATTAGTTCCCAAAATAAATGAATAAGGTGGGATAAAATATAAAAAATTTGGGATCTATCACCCGATTAGTAACCCATTTAACTCACAAACGAGTCGGATGCTCACATTATCAAAATTGCCCATCTGGTATTATTGGGCTTTGACTATAAGAAAGGAAGAAATTGAATTTGAAATTATACGTTAAATAAAGAATTATAATTATATTAATAATTATATTAATGCGGTCTAAGCATACTAAGGAGTTTCATATTCAATGATTGTAGGGATCTCCATAACTAGGTTATTAGTGCAATACATTATATTAAAAATTATATTAAAGTGATCAAATTTGGGTTAAACTGTTTACTTTATATTTGACTGACAGGGTGGATAATCACACTATCAAAATTGTCCATGTATGTGTTTGAATGCACTTAAAAAAAGCTATTTTGAGCCCAAACCATGGTTTGGGAAAAAATCATCCAAACACTCAAAAAATTTTCCAAACCATAGTTTTGCAAGAATCATCCAAACACCTCAAATTTTCTCAAACAAAGGTTTTGAGCTCAAACCATGGTTTGGATCTCAAAACCATGGTTTTGAGAAAATCTAATTTTTTTTGCTTTTTTCCATATGTGGACCCCACCATCTCACTCTAATTGGTCCTTTTTATTAATGTGGACCCCACACCACACTCTCTCTCTCTCTCTCTCTTTTTTTTTTTTTGAATTTCACCAATTTTTGTTTAATCCCCCTTTTTTTTTAAGAATTTTAAAATTTTAATACTCCCTTTTATCTTATAAAACCTATTTATCTAATTTGATTATATTAGAAAAATTAGTTAATCTGCACACGAAGGTCCCATTTGGCAAATAAGTTGGCAATGAGGGATTTTTTTCACAATTTTCCTAAATCATTATTCTACTCATAATCTATTCTCCAAAAGCTATTCTGCTCAAGATCTATTCTTCAGAAGCTATTCTCCACTTTTTCTCCAGAATCTATTCTCCAAAATCTATTCTCCTCATAATCTATTCTCCAAAAGTTAATCCAAACACACTTACAATTATTGGGGTTTGAGTATAAGGAAGAAAGTAAATTGAATTTGAAATCAGATGTTAAATCAAGAATCATAATTATATTAGTAATTATATAATTGTGATATAAGCATGCCAAGGAACTTCACCATCAATGATTGTAGGGATCTCCATAAATTAAATTAATAATTAGGTTATTAGTGCAATAATTGTTAAAATTTATGTCTTAATAATTATGATTTGATTTTGAAATAGTGATTCCCAGATTTTATTATTGGAAAACAAAAATTATGTCTCCATCAATGATATTAATATGGCAAAGATGGAAAATGAATTTTTTTGAATATTGATTAATAAATACAGTGATAATTACATTTAAGGTATTAATCAAGAAATTAAAAATATTTCAAAATAATATTGTTCACTTTGAAAATAACTTGGCTTTTGACTTTCATTAATGATAATAATTATCGCATCAACAACTAATTAGACCTCATAAAAATAAATTCATTATCTTTTAGATGCATTATAAATTTTTGGAAATATATAAAAAGAAGTTTATGAAACATTATCAATTAGTATATTAATGGGGATACTAATATAACAATAAGTTTTACTTCAACTTTTTATGATAATAAGATGTTAATTGAGATATTGATAACTTTAAAATTAAATTTTCTTTTGTTTTTCAAGAATGATAGTAATTAACTTCATAAGTGACTAACAATATTTCTAAAGAATAAATTCATAATTTTTTAAATAAATATAGATTTTTACTAAATTTTGTTTTTATATGTCTAAATCAAATAAATATTATTATGGTATGTCTTACCTTAAGCAACACTCCTCGTATAATGCATGAGGAGATATAACTTCTTAACCTTCAAAGTATTGTAGATCTATCGCCTTTGAAGTCGTCAAATCTCTTTATTGCCTCTAAAACAATGAATGCCACCATGAAAAACAAAATATAGACACCAACACAAAACACGGGCAACTTCTTCCTTAAACACAGAACAACCTCGCCCTCCTATGAGAGAAGTGCCCTCGCCGCCCAAGAAGAGCCTATAAAGGGGGAGAAAAAGTCCTGCATAGAAGCGAGAAAGAAAAGAAAATATGATTTAAATGAAAACTAATTAAATTAAATCATATATATGATTTGTATATCTTGATTATTTGATAAATAGAAATTAAATCCATCAACGACATATATATTTAACCGTTAACATTTTATTTTATTTTTTATTTTCACATATTGTGGTTTTAAACCTCATAAATTATGAGAGTTTCAAACTTGAGGAAAGCTTGGGAGGCAGCTGATCTTACTATTAGTGCAAGCGTTTTACCTAAGAGGGGGTGAATTGGGTGATACCAGAAAATTAGTTTCGTGTATAAAAATTGACTAGAAATTTAAAGCATTTAAAAGAAAGAAGAAATATCATCAAAGTGTACACCGAAGTTATATTAGTTCGGCCACAACCACTTTGACCTACGTCCAGTCCTCAAAGCATTTCTGAGAGTTTCACTATATCTTCCAAGATTCAGTGGGTGCTTGGCACCTCAGTACATGGCAAGTTCCTTCACCTGGACACTCGCTGCCCCTTACACTTTGTAAACCAATCCTCAACTCAAGGTTCTACAACCTTAAGTTATCTTAATAATAGATATTGAGTTTGTAAAGAAAATATCTCTCACAGAGCAAATGTATAATCACTGAAGTACAAATAAAGAGTATAAGAAACAGAGCACTAAAAATATGTTGATTGGTGTATGTTCGTATGTTCTCAGTTGTTGTCTATTCCATTTTGAATGTTCCCATATTTATAGATGAGTTGTGATAGCTGTTGGAACAATTTCAACTTGTCCGTTAAAGTTGCGCAGCTATGTTTGATTGCTCTTCGAATTTAAAAACTATCCGTTTGCGGTAGGTGAGCGTTCGGACGTTTTGTTTGACTTTTCACTCATCGCATGATCTCTTCTTTATTTCTTTACAAATATACTCAAAATACTAATATAATGAAAGTTAATCATATAGATAACAAATCATTGAATAATAGATTAAAATCATACTCTCTGTACAGCATTACTCGAGTGGCTACTCGAGTGATCATCATCCATTACACAAGTGGCTACTCGAGTGATCCATTGAAAAACTTAGCAGAGAGTTAAGTTAACACTTCTTATCTGATCACTAGAGTGGTTACTCGAGTGATATTTGTTCATTACTCGAGTGGCTACATGAGTGGCCTTATCAAATTACTAGCAGTGCCTGAAAACTTACCTTATCACTCGAGGGTTCCCTTAAGTGTTCATTTGCCATCACTCGAGTGGTTACTCGAGTAGCATCATGAAAAACTTGGCAAAGCCTTCACTGTATGATTTCTTACCTGGTCGCTCGAGTGGTCACTCGAGTGATCTTTAAGTCATCACTCGAGTGGTCACCCGAGTAATACAGTTCAAATATTGGCAGAGACTTCACTGTCTCATTTCTTACCTTATCACTCGAGTGATCTCTTAGTCATCACTCGAGTAATACAATTCAAATCTTGGCCGAGACTCTCTGGATGATTTTGGCACACATCACTCAAGTAGTTACTCGAGTCATGATAGATCATCACTCAAGTGGTTACTCGAGTGATCCCTTAAAAAATCTGCCAGTGAAGCTTCTTCTGTTTAGCAACTGTTTGTTCTACTTCATCACTTGAGGGGCTACTCGAGTGATGGCTTTCCCTGCAACTAAAACTTAATTACTTTATTCAAATCTCTTTTGTTAATTATCAAAACCTTTTGTAGGATCAATCCAATCTTTGTTATCATCAAAACATGTGAATCTAACATTCTCCCCCTTGTTGATGATGACAAAACTTGGTGGTTTTTGAACAATATTTTTGAAAGCATTTGTGACTTTTCTTTAAGATCATATGCTTTTAAAGTTCTTGACCTCTTTTTCAATTGAGAATTGCAAAAAGCTTCTTTAAATTCAAATGGCTAGTAATTTATTTGAAAGTGCTCTTAAGTTTAAAACTATTGAATTTTTTTTTTTTTTTTGAAATATTTTGAAATCAATAACTTTTAACTTAACTTTGAATTCACGTTCGCTAATTTTGAAATGTGAGTGACATAAAACCTGTAATCATCCCTCATACACAAATGGAAAATTGTTAGTGCATAATAATGGATTCTAATAATAACTTTAAACTACGGAATTCATAAAGATAATTTATTACATAATCAAAAGTTTATGCACTATTAAAAAGATCCCTAAAGCCCAATACACCCATAAGCTATGCTAAATCTGTGCAACATCAATGTTAATTCTCAAAAATCACTTCTAGTTCTTCTCCCCTTTTTGTCTTCATCATAAAGGTGGAATCAATCAAGAGAAGGACTAGGGCTAGATGGCTTGACTACAGAAATGGGAGTGATAGGAAGAGGTGTGAATCCAGAGCCATATGAATCACTTGAACTGGAAGTATCTAAAGATGATGGTTTAGGTTCAGGAAGATTCACTGGAGGTACTTGAAGAGGATCCTCTGGAAGGTTTTGTGGTGATGAAATCAGAGAAGTAACCTCTACCTCCTCTGTACCAGCATGTGACTAATGATCAATGGAAGAAATAATCACTTACTCAATGCCTGCAGGTAAGTAAGTATCATCCGATCATTGGCACTAAATGGGTATTTAAGAACAAACTTGATGAATCCACAATCATTGTCAAAAACAAGGCAAGATTGGTGGCCAAAAGCAATAATCAGGAAGAAGGAATTGATTATGAGGAAATGTATGCTTCAGTGGCTATATTGGAAGCTATACGAGTACTTTTAGCCTTTGCATACATCAAAGGATTCAAACTCTATCAAATGGATGTAAAAAGTACATTTCTAAATAGTTACATCATGGAAGAAGTGTATGTAGATCAACCCCCAGGTTTTCAAGATGTAACCAAACCTGACCATGTTTTCAAATTAAGAAAAACTTTATACGGTTTAAGACAAGCTCCTAGAACATGGTACGAAAGGCTCAATAAATTTATCATTGATTAAGGTTTTTTACGATGAAAAGTTGATACAACAATTTTTACAAAATGAAAATGAGATGATATTTTAATTGTGGAAATATATGTTGATAATATAGTTTTCGATGATACTAACGAAACCTTATGCAAGGAATTTTCTGAGATAATGTAGGGGGAGTTTGAGATGTCAATAATGGGAGAATCAAATTTCTTTCTCGGTTTACAAATCAAAAAAAGAAAGAATAGAATTTTCATATCTCAAATGAAATATTTAAAAGAGCTATTGAAGTAGTATGGAATGGATGAAGCAAATGGAATGGACACGCCTATGAGCTCAACAACGTTGGTTGATGCTGATGTCAAGGGAAAAGATTACAACATCACAAAATATAGAGGAATGATTAGATCATTACTCTATCTCACTGCAAGCAGACCTAACATCCAATTCAGTGTTGGCATGTGTGCAAGATATCAATCAACACCAAAGGAGTCATATGCTGAAACCGTCAAACATATCTTCCTATATCTTGCTAACACGGTAGAATAGGTCTATGGTATCCTAAAAGAAGAAGTGAATATCTAGTTACATACTCAGACTTTGATCATAGAGGATACAAGACAGACAGAAAGAGTACCAGTGGACAAAGCCAATTTCTTGGAGGCTCACTTGTATCATGGTTTCGCAAGAAACACAATACAGTGTCTCTTTCGTCAACGAAAACTGAGTATATTGCAGCTTCAAGTTGTTGTGCACAAGTGTTATGGCTTAAGCAACAACTCCAAGATCTTGGTATTTATCTAAAGGAGATACCAATATACTGTGACAACACTAGCACGATAAGCTTGGCAAAGAATCCAGTTCAACATTCCAGAACCAAACATATTGATGTTAGACATCACTTCATCAGAGATCATGTCCAATAGAAAGATGTCAAAGTGATATTCATTCCAACTCATCTTCAACTAGCTGATATCTTCACAAAACCTCTTGCAAAAGATCAATTCTTATATATTAGAAGAGAATTAGGAATGGTAAATCCCAATGAATTGTAAGTTATTTAGTGTTTACAAAATGTTAGATAATGTTATTTATTGATGTTTTGATGATTACTAACTTAAGCATCGGAGTTTCTAGCAATTTTTTTTGAAGGATCTTGATATTCTGTTTTTAAAGTATGAAAAGTAGAGGTTAACATAAGACAATATTACTGGAGGGACAACCTCAAGTAAACCTCATTACCCCAGTAATACCTTGAAGTAATTAAAAGGGTTACTCGAGTAATCACTTGAGTAATAATATGAAAAACGTAGTAGAGAAGGGTTAATTCAAAAGGAATTTAAAACGAAACGGCATAACGGTTGGAAATGGACAAGTGGGAAATGAAGATATAGATCACTCAAGGGAAATCAAAAAAAACAACTCAATCTCCATTCAAATCAGTGTTAATATGCCATCAAATGATTGAGGGAACATACATAAGTAATTACAACATTACTTATGAGAGGTACACGTTTAAATTACATTGATTTAAATTTTTTTAAAGCTTTACTCAAGGGAGCCCTCGAGTAATGCTCATGATCACTCGAGGGAGCCCTCAAGTGAAGTCAGGCATCTGGGTTATAACTTAGCGTGTTACGTCATTTTCACAAAATTACTTCAAGTAATTCTCCAAGTAACCTCTCAGAAAATCTTTCCCAAAACTCTTCCTCACTTCATTTCTGTCAAAATCCATCAAAATTTCTTGAGAAAATCTGCCTCAAATCACTCTAATCACTATGCCTTAACCTTCGACTTATGAGAGAGAAAATTTCTAGAAATCTTGTTTTTTCATTCAAAATGGTCAGAACCAAAATGACCTGTCCTGAATCTCCTTCTAAGTCTTCTAATCCTCAGCAATCGCATGATTCTATTCCATCTCCTCCTACTAAAAGACAAAAGCTCACTCCCCGCTCAAAAGCTAAAACCAAGCCACAAGTTAAACCCAAAGTGAAGAGGGTCATGATCAAGGAACCATCTACTACAAGAGCTTAATCTAAGAAGGATGTTCCTTCTGGTAGAGGCAAGAAGACTAAGGCACTATCTCCACCTCCTTCTGATTCCTATAATACACCAACATTCTCTGTGAAGCCACTGAAAAGGCTAAGTATGATGAAGATATGGCTAAGGCTATGGCAAATATGCTGGATGAGATTCACAAAAGGACTTGGGGAAATATATCTTTGCTGAAATAAAAAGATATAAATTTGAGGGAAAATCCACCACTCCAATGCCTTATCCTTAGCTTATATCTTTATTTCTCAAAAAGAAAAAAATATGGTATTTCACTACTACAAACTAGACCTTCTACGACCCTAAAGGACGTCCCTTTTTTAAGTTAGGGACGTCCAAAGTTCAATATTTGGCGGGAGGATATGGCGCTGGATGAATTTGACCAAAAATACAAAATTCCAACACTTTAGACGTCCCCAGAGAAACTGGGGACGTCTAAAGTTGGCTTTAGACGTCCCCAGTTTAACTGGGGATGTAGAAACATCACCAGAAACATCACCTCATTCACTGTACATGGCAGCTTTACCTTCTGTGCCAAAGCCATACCCGTTAGTATCCCCTGCTGCATTTGTTTTCTCTCTTCTCCCAAACCCGTGAGCTGCATTTCATATCTGCTTCACTGAACAAGTTCCAAAGCCATACCCGTGAGCGTCTCCAGATTTGCACTTCCCTTGCTGCATTCGTTTTCTCTCTTCTCCCAAACCCGTGAGCTGAGTTTCAGAACTCATTCACTGAGCAAAGGCGCACCTCCCCTCCCCTGCATTTGTCTTCCCTCTTCTCCCATTCCCGTGCCCGTGTGGGTCTTCCCATTTGCTGCTGCTGCTGCTGCATTCTCAGAATTATTCAGGTGCGTTTCTGGGTTTCCTAAAATCATGTGCATATGAGGCGTGAGTTGGATTATTATGTGAAGCAATTAAGAATTTACATTCTGCGTTTGTAGAATATTGTTGCTGCAATTGGATTCTGCGTTTCTGGATTGTTGGTGTGTGCACTTGATTCTGCATTCTGGGTTATATTGTTGCTGCATGCACTTGGATTCTGCACTTGGTTTTTGAGAAAATCAGGTGCGTGGGTTTTATGTAATGTAAATAATTATTTTGGGGAACAGATGTTGTTAACAATGTTAGAATTGAATTAATGTTAGATTAATATGTCAAACGTTATGTATGTTGGGGTCATTTATCATATTTGTTTAGACTTTTAAGAATCACTTGTGATCCAACGTAACTAAACCCTTACAAAATTGTTAAATTGTGTTTTTTTTAAGTTTTAAAAATTTATAACTAATACTATATATTAAGTTTGCATAACTTGTCTTTTTTGCTTTTATACATATAGAGAAATTTTTTTGCAAACTTTTGAACAAAAAAAATTGCGTTTTGGAAGTTTGGATTTTGATTTATGAATATTCTAAAAGTTGTTTGATTTGATATTGAAAGAATTGAGTTTGATTAGGATTTGGTTCTATCTTCTTAGAGTGTTAGTAGGTAGGCATAGAATTTGGCTTTGATAATTAACTTTAGGAAGCGAAAGACTAGTGAGGAATTGAGGCTAAATTTTTATTTCTTTTAAGAAAGGATATATTTATTGCAATTTCATCTCTAGAACTTATAGTCTTGAATCTCTTTTAAAATTTAAAACTCCTTTTGAATGATCAAAAATAATTTAGGCATTTAATTTTATAGCTAGTTTGGCCAAATGTCCATTCCTATTTCATGAATCCTTTGTTTCAACCATTTGAGCCTAAACTTTCATTAAAGAAAAATTGCATTGATTAATTAGCCATTTGTTTGAGTTAATGCAATTTCCCCCTATCTTCTCATTCATTTATTGTTTTATTAAGTGTAAGTGATATAAGAAAGAAAGACAGTGAAGGGATTGATGAATAAGAGAAACAATGCTATGTGAATTTTTTTAAATAGTGAAAATAAAAGAGAAATTGAAAAATAAAATAGAAAAAGGATATAACAAGAAAGAGAAAAAACAAAGAAAGAGAGACTAAGAGATTGTTATCATTGAGTTAAGGTCATTATTTTCATGTTTTTCATTGAAATTCTTGGCACTAATTAAAGTATTCGTCCTTTTGTTTGGGTTAGAAGAATTAATATTAGCTTCCTGCTTTTTACTCTTGTTTTACTGTTATGAATTTTTATTTTACTCTTCTTAATTAGTTTAGTTTTGTTTAAATTAAGCTGAGATGGTTTGTTATTTTGATTTTGGGATGTGTCACTTTTAAGGGGAAATGCTGCCAAAATTTTGGAAAACAAAATAGTAAAAGGCAATTCCCAGTGTTGACAATGACTCTAAACTTGAGTGTGAATTGCATAGGTGGTAATAGAATGGATCATAGTTGGATGAATGCTTTGAGAACAAGTGAAGAATATGAGAATGGGGTTGAAGAGTTTATTGAATTTGCTAGAAGGAACGTTCCAGCCAAAAATGGGAAGTATTTTTGTCCCTGTGTCAATTGTTTAAATGAGAGAACACGGGATGTTGAAGTTATAAGGGATCACCTACTTTGTGATGGAATAAATCTTCGATACACAAGGTGGATATGGCATGGTAAGGAAGTAACTGATTGTCCGTCACACAAGAAGGAAGCTGTGGATGTCATAGATGAAGATAGAATGGAGAGAATGATTCACGATGTTGAGGTAGAATCCTTTACGCAGTCGTATGAATATGACAGCTTGCGGAGTGATGCAGAGAGACCGTTGTACCCTAGGAGTAAGTACACACGGCTGACAGGAACATTACATTTGGTTAACTTAAAAGCAACTTGTGGGTGAACCGATAGTAGTTTCACATTGCTGCTTGAACTGTTGTGTGATATGTTTCCAGACGATAATGTACTTCCAAATCGTATGTATGAGGCCAAGAAAATCCTATCCACAATGGGTATGAAGTATAAAAAGATACACGCTTGCCCTAATGACTGTGTACTGTACAGAAAGGAGTATAAAGGCCTGAGTGAGTGCCTTAAGTGTCAAACCGCACGATACAAAGTGAAGAAAGATGGTGGTTGTGGCGATGGGAAGACTAAAAGGCAACCTGTAAAAGTTTTGTGGTATCTTCCAATAATACCGCGCTTTAAGCGTTTGTTTGGCACTGCAAAAAAGGCGAAGAAGTTGAGATGGCATTCGGATGACAGAATATCCGACGGAAAATATCTTCGGTACCCAGCTAACTCTCCACAGTGGAAGAAAATAGATGAAATGTTCCTTAAATTTGGCAGCGAGCCGAGAAACCTTCGGCTTGGGCTCTGTACAGATGGCATCAATCTGTATGGAACTCTTAATAGCACACACAGTGCGTGGCCAGTACTCCTTGTAATATACAACTTGCCTTCCTGGCTTTGTATGAAACGCAAGTATGTGATGCTTTCTATGATGATTTCTGGACCAAAACAGCCAGGAAACGATATCGATGTCTACCTGGCGCCTTTGATTGAGGACTTGAAGAAGTTGTGGGAGGAAGGCATAGATGTGTTTGATGCGTATAAGAATGAGTCCTTCAAGCTACGTGCAATGCTGTTCACCACCATAAATGACTTCCCTGCCTACGGAAACCTCTCAGGGTACAGTGTGAAGGGGCATAAAGCATGTCCGATCTGTGAAGCAGACACTCACTTCCACCAACTGAAACATGGAAGAAAAATGGTCTACCTAGGTCACAGGAGGTTCCTTCCTAGATTCCACCCGTATCGTAGGTTAAGAAAGCGTTTTAACGGCTTGTCAGAGCATGGAATGGCTCCAAAGGCATTAATTAGAGAGGAAGTTTACAGTCGGGTTGAACGTATCAATGTCTTACTCGGTAAGAATCATAAAACTTCGGGTGAGAAGAACATATGGAAGAAGAGATCAATTTTCTTTGATCTTCCCTATTGGCGTAGTCTTGACGTGAGACACAGTATTGATGTAATACACATGGAGAAAAATGTTTGTGATAGCCTTATCAGTACACTTTTGCACATTCCAGGGAAGACCAAGGATGGGATTAATGTGAGACTAGACCTTGTTGATATAGGAATAAGAGAACGGTTACATCCACAGCTAAGAGATGATGGTAGGAGGGCATACATGGAGCCAGCAGCGCATACACTATCAAAAGCAGAGAAAAGAAGTTTGTGTGGGTGTTTGCATGAAATTAAGGTACCACAAGGATATTCTTCGAATGTGAGAAGGTGTGTGTCAATGGACAATTTGAAGTTAGTGGGAATGAAGTCCCATGATTATCATGTGTTGATGCAACAACTGTTACCAGTAGCTATTAGAGGGATTATGAAAGATGAAGTTTGAAGCACTGTGACAAGATTGTGTGTTTTCTTTAATGCTATCTGTAACAAAGTCATTGACACTGAAAAGCTGGATGAACTGGAAGCTAAGGGTTATATCATATTGTCCCAATTAGAGATGCACTTTCCTCCTTCTTTTTTTGATATAATGGTCCATTTGATAGTTCATTTGGTAAGGGAGGTAAGGCTCTGCGGTCCAGTTTACCTGAGGTGGATGTACCCTTTCGAGCGATACATGAAGATCTTAAAAGGGTACTCTAAAAATCCCTATCGACCAGAAGCCTCAATAGTTGAAAGGTATGTTGTTGAAGAGGCTATGGACTTCTGCAGCGATTATCTATCAGGGAAGAAGGAACAATCTCGGCATGAAGAGGGGAGGAGCAAGGGAACACGAGGACTGAAAGTGAAGACTATGCCTCGTGAAGAGGTGTTGCAAGCACACCTTTATATCCTGAATAACATGGCAGAAGTTCAACCGTACATAAAGGAACACATAAAGAGATTGAAGAAAGAGAATCCGAGGAAGAATGACATGCAGATTACTATTGAGCAAAACAAGACATTCATTCAGTGGTTTGAGGAAAAGGTTTTGCATGAGACTGGTGTGTCAGGGACAATAGAGTGGCTAGCCTGGGGGCCTTCGTTTCAGATTATTACTTGGAGCGGTTATGATATAAACGGGTATTCTTTCTACACAAAAGACCAAGATGACAGGAGTACCATGCAAAATAGTGGGGTGATGGTAGAAGCTGAAGCCATGCACTTTTCTAGTTCGAAAGACAAAAACCCCATATTAGCATCCATGGCCTATTATGGAGTGATAGAAGAAATATGGGAAATCACTTACAACAAGTTCAAAGTTGCTTTATTCAAATGTAAGTGGGTTAGCAATAATGCTGTAGTAATAGATCAACAATTTGGATTTGTCTCAGTTGATCTTGAAAGAGTAGGTTATAGGGATGAGCCCTTCATTCTAGCAAGCCAGGCGAAACAAGTGTTTTATGTCACAGATCCCGCAAATAAAAAAATGTCCATTGTACTTCAGAGAAAAAAATAGAAGCATGGTGATCCGACCTTCAACCTTGACGACACACCACCTTTCACAATTAATCCACCTACAACAAGTGAAGTAGAATTGGTAGATGATGAAGAATATGCTGTGAGAAATGATCATATTGAATGAATATGGGAAATAATCTAGAGTAAGAGCTTAACTTAGAAAATAGTAATGTGTGCTGTTTGTTTTATTACGTCTCAGTTTATTCATTTACTTACAATTTATTCAACTATCTGACAATGATTTTTGTGCTTACAGGAATATGGACAATTCTGGTGACTCTCAAAGTGATAGGGACAATGAAATGAATAGGCCTGAACGTGATGCGACATGTGAACCGGTTGCGAGACGAAGGGTTAGAGGCAGTACAAAAATGCCTGCATTGGTAGCACGTCATAACCATCAACAGGAGAGGTTGCATATTGACTTTGATCAAAATATGAAACCAATTGGTCCGGAGGAAGACCATTTCATTAGCTACGTAGGTTTTTTAGCTCGAAGCAAAGTTCGCATTTCCTATGCTAATTGGAAGTTGGTTCCACCAAAAACCAAAGACTTGATTTGGCAACAACTTTTGGTATATAAGTTTTAATACATCTGCATTATATCTTTATTCCTATCGCTTCAAATATAATTAACGTATGTTTTTACCTTGCAGCAAACCTATGATGTCCCTGACACCGCAGAGATGTACAAGGAGTGGATGACAGAGATTCGTCTACGATGGAAAGATTTCAAGAACAGGCTCACACGAGATTACATTCGAGGGGACTTGAGGGGTCAGGATCCATGTCATGAGTATCCATTTTTGTCTCCAGAGGACTGGAGGTTGTTTATGGCATCAAGAGAAGATCCAAACTTTTTGGTAAGATTTCTGTAATCATAATGTTTTATTTGAATATAGTTGACATTATTGATTCGGTGTTCGTTGTTTTCCTTTAAAAGGCATTAAGTGCAGCAAATGCAGAGAGGCAAGCAGCTAATAACTATCAACATTGCATGTCTCGTGGTGGTTATCGGAAGCTTCAGCGACAGATGATGGCAGAAGAGTTCGAGAAATTGAAGGAAGCAGCCACATCAGATCCTACCGTTGTGGTCCAGCCCCCGCCACCTCCACCAAGTCACAAAAAATGGAAAGCAGGGAGGCTTAAGGGTGGGAAGTACGTAAATCCGACTGTTGCTGAGGTTGCCGCAAGAATTGTAAGTAATTAAAGCATAATTACAAACTTATTTTTTCATATTGGGAGTGCTTACTATAACTTTTATGCTGCAGGATGAACTGGAAGATCATAGTAGCCAAGGTTTGTTCACTCCAAGTGGACGGATGGACATCTTGTCAACAGCGATTGGGAAACCAGATCACCCTGGTCATGTTCGAGGGGAGGCAGTGGGAGTTCGTGTCACGAAGTATTTTGGCCGAGCCTCACATCCTTATTCGTCACAAGTTGAACCCAGTAGGGAGCTTATGGCCAAGATTCGTCAGGAAGTCTCACAAGAGCTTGAGGCCAACCTTCGCGACAAGCTCTGACAAGAGCTGTTGCCAGAGCTACGTCTTGAGCTGATGACTGAGCTACGAGCTGAAATGCAGAAGATGTTTGAATCGCAGATGGCAACTACCGAGCATAGAACCCATTCATCCCCGGCCTTCCACAGCACCAAAGGAAGTTACAACCCGGCGGAGGAACCACTTGGTGACCCTTCTCATACTCCAGCGCAGGGAGAACCTGCCATCCTCTCTTTGGATGCCCCAGTGCTGCGTGTAGTTACAGATGCTCTCGTTCACACAGAAGCTACTACCCACCATCATCAGCAAATTCCACAGCATTTGTGTAGGGTGACTGTGACGTGTGTTCGAGCGGGGGAAGAAGGTACAGCCATCCCTATTCCTGATGCCGAGGTTGCCACGATAGCTCAGGCGAGAGGATCTTTCATCCTTTGGCCTGTACATCTTATTGGCTTGTTACCACCAACACCTCCAATGGTATGGAACTACCTCACTTTTACTTGAGATGTGTTGACATCCTACTAACAGTATGTGTTTTTATGTTCTAAAAGAACGAACAGGAAGCAGAGAAATGGCCCTTCTTAGCACGACTGCAGCATATCTATAAAGGCATTCGCCAGATTAATTTACATATGCCTACAGGGATTGTGGGCCAGGAAACAGAGTATCACTTCACAATTGATAAACAAGATCTTAAACAGTTCATGAAGTTCGATGAGCTAGATGTTGGATGGGGCAAATTTGCAATCCTGTAAGTTTTTTATTTCCCATTTTTTGATTCATTTAGTTAAGTTGATTTTAACTAGCTAATACATTCATCATTTTAATTCTATTATAGCTCCTTCCGTCGTATATGCGTTGACTCTCAGAAAGTTGATTTATATGGATTCTTGTCTCCTGCACATACGACAAGGGTTGGGAATACATTGAAAAGAAGGACGAACTATGTAGGCTTCACATTGGCAAATGACGACTATCGTTGTTATCTAGCACCGATTGTTCAAGGGTACGCATTTTCAATTTGTGTATTTGAGATTTTTAATAAATAATTGCCTTGCCATCTAACTTCTTTTTAATCTGTATATGTTGTGATAGTTATCACTGGAGTTTGTGTGTTGTTTGTCCTCGGTCCCACGTTGTTTACTGGTTTGATTCCTTAAATAGAAGACCAGACAAAGAAACTAAAAGCGTCTTCAACACGTAAGTTATTTTTTTGTATTTCATTGGTTCTTGATTCTTGACTTAATGAATTATTCTAATTTATGTTGATTTTCATTTTAATGATAGGGCATGCACGACGTATCGAGCTCTTGGCGGGCCACGCGAACGTAGAGGTGGCAAAGATCTGAGATGGTTGTTTCCAAAGGTACGTAGTTTCAAATCAAGTTCTTTTGATTGACGGTCGTTTTAGATATGCCTTTATTGATTTTAACCATTTGCTTTTGATTTATAGTGCCCTCGACAACCTGGCGGCTGGGAATGTGGATATTATGTCTTGCTTTATATGTTTAACATCATTCAGAGTGGCATTACGACAGATTTTGAACAAGTAATCGCTTCTTCATTCTCAGAGGATAATATTCTTGGTGTTGTGATTCAATGGCAATTCATTCACTTCATTCATTATTTCATCTAAGATTATTTTCTAATTTATAGATTTTTGACAATGAAGATGCCTACTCATATGAAGACTTAAATATGATCAGAGACTTTTTGGCTGGACATATTCTTCAACGTATACCAGAAGAGTAAAGTCTTTAGTAGTTTGTGTAGGACATACTTTTGTGGTAGTACATATAATTAGCGTTATTGTTGTTGGGTATGGATTGGATTTTAGTCTTGGTTATTGTACAAACTGGGGACTTGGATATAGATTGATGTGTAGTTTGTATGGTTTGAAAGTTTGTGTGGCATGTAGTAAACTTGGATATAGATTGTTGTGTAGTTTGTGTGGCATGTAGAAGCCTTGGGTTGATCACTGTGTTTGTTGTTGTTTCCATTCTGCTGAACTGCTGTTCTTTTATTCTGTTGTTGGAATCCTATTTCTGCAGTTTACATTTCCAGACAGTGCAATATATATAAAAAGTCCATTTAAAAAAAACTTTCAACGTCCTTAATAAAAAAAGGGACGTGGAAAGTATTGCTGTCGACACTTTAGACGTCCCCAATTGGAACTGGGGACGTCTAAAGTAGACCTTAGACGTCCCCAACTCTTCTGGGGACGTCTAAGCTCCCACTTTAGACGTCCCCAGTTCCAACTGGGGATGTCTAAAGTCTGCCTTCTACGTCCCCTGTTTTACGGACATTAATGACATTTTTTTCTACGACCCTCACATAGACGTCCCTCTGTTTTCAGACGTTAAAAGGCCAAAAAAGGGACGTTAAAACCCTTTTTTCTAGTAGTGTTTAGAGAAGGGTGAGCCAATTAAGAAGCTGGTTCCAATGGGAAGAAACCAAATTGGGAAGTTGCACATTGCACTTCTTCTGAAAAACCCACTTGAGACAAGTCCCAAGAAGAAGAAAAAGACTAAGATTGTAGCAAGCCGGTTAGATGAGACACAGTCTTCTGCTCCAGCATCCACATCTTCTCCTTCCTTCTTTGGTGCCACATTGCAAAATTTTATGGAGAATATTCTCAAGGGTTTCCATATCGACATTGCCAACACAAATGCGAAGTTGGTAACCTATATGAATGTGAAGATGGGAGAACTTGTGGAGAGAATGGATAAGAGGCACAAAGACATATTAGCAGAACAATGAGCTCAAGGTGAACTTCTGAGATCACTCTATACCAGACTTGATGCTATGGCATTTGGTTCATTCACCCCTGGTTCACCTATGCCAACTACTACTATGCCAGTACCACCTTCTCAGCCTGGACCCTCTCAACCTGGACCTTCTCAGCCTAGAGCCTCATCCATCCCTCCTCCAAACAATCTTTTTTTCTCTATGCCTAACCCATCATCTGTCTTTAAGCACATAGATATCACAGTTGATGATCCTATTCAGCCTGAACCATCCCCAACCGGCACTGAGGAAGTGGCTTTTTCTTCTAGTGATCATCAATCACTTAGAAGAATAATAGAAGTGGAGATTTCTTCTCAGGTCAAACCAAGTGCTTCAAAGGATCTTATGGTGGTTCCACCTTTGGTTCTTCCTAATACTGAACCTTCTAGCTCCTCTTATGATTCTTCGAGTTTAGATAACTCACATGACTCTTTAACCTTTCTTGTCAACCCCATCTCTGTAACCAAGCCATCTGGACCTTCTCCTTTTCTTGATTGATCCTATTTCTTGTGATGAAGACAAAAAGGGGGAGAAGAACTTAGGGTGATTTTGTGATTAATGATGTGATGATGATATGATGTAAATGCATTGGGATATGGGTGTATAGGGTTTAAGGGAGCTTTACTAGTTTAAGATTATGTATTTAACTCTTTATGCAATTTCAATTAAAGTTAGATTTTATTGGAATTATATTAAATTGTGAACTAATGAGTTTGTGATTGTGTATGCAAGGTAAAAAAATTAGAACATGTTTCAAAATTATGAGTTTTAGAATTCAAAAAGCTTTCAAATACTAAATTTATCAAGATCATTAGATTTGGATTCAAAAATATTCTTATCAAGATGTTTCAAAAGAGTTTTTAAGTTTAAATTGAACAAAGGATATCATTCGAGTATCCAGATGGCTCCGTATGAGGCACTCTATAGGAAGAAGTGTCAATTGCTAGTATGCTAGACTGAGTTGTCCGACAGGGAATTATTAGGGCCAGATCTTGTTGATCAGACAACGGAGTAGATAAAGTTGATTAAGTAGAGATTGCTAGCTGCTCAGAGCCGACAGAAAAGTTATCCAGATAAGAGGCAAAATCCTCTAGAATTTGAAGTCGGTGACCACGTGTTCATGAAAGTATCATCTGTTATGGGTATTGGCAGAGCATTGAAAGTAAACAAGCTACAATCAAGATACATTGGTCTGTTCGAGATCTTAGAGAAGATTGGGCCTGTAGCGTACCGTATCGCTTTGCCATAGAGTATAAGCAAGCTGCATGATATTTTTCATATTTCCCAAATGAAAAAGTATCAAACTGATCCAGAGCACATAATAGAGTACGAGAATGTGGAAATGCATGAAGATTTGACTTATAAAGTCATGCCCGACCGAATCATCGATCGGTAGGAAAAGCAACTCAGAAATAAGAGTATTTTGTTTGTTAAAGTCATCTGGAAAGGATTATCGCCTAGAAAGGCTACGTGGAAAACGGAAGAAAGTATGAAGAAGTGTTACCCAAAATTCATGAATATATAAGTGTTGCAAATTTCGAAAACAAAATTTAAATAAGTGGGGGAGAACTATAACACCTCAAATTTTATATTCACCAAAAATACATTGTAATTATTTGAGAAATTCAATAAAATGGTGAATATTCATGAAATTTGGAACTTATGAATTTTTAAATATTCATATTCATGAGAAAATGGGCAAATTAATTCAAGAAAGGAATTAAATTACAAAGGTGATAACAAAATCATAATTTTACCAATTTAGCCCAAGATTAATTATTTTCCCATTAATTGAAGTTAATTTCAATTAATCAAGGAAACTAAAGGAAAATGTATATTTGGATTATTCTTAATGGAATAAATCAAGAATTGTGAAATTAGAGGGAATTAGACATAATTCATTTAATTGAATTATGGAATTATTGAAACACATTTTTCCTTCCCTTCTCTTCCATATTTTCATCCAGCACATGAAAATGAGGGGGGAAATTGAATTCCAAGAGCACATGCCTAATTACTGTTAGATCCCATATGTCTTGATAATAACAAAGATTGGAAAAGTTTTAAATCAAAGGTTTGAACAAAGTAATTAAGTGGTCTATGGCAAGCAAGAAGCATTACTCAAGTAGATACTCAAGTAATGAAGATGAACCAAAACACAGAGAACAGAAGAAATAAGCACCGTGAGATTTCTTAAAGGATTACTTAAGGGAGCCCTCGGGTAATGACCTCATTACTCAAGGGATCACTCGAGTAATAGGTGAAGATTTGCTCTCTGTCAAAATTTACATAAGATTACTTGAAAGGCTTACTCGAGTAATCTACAAAGTTATTAAGAAGCTTACTTGAGCGATTACTCAAGTAACCATAGCAGAAATGATCCAGTAGCTCTCGGCCAAGAAATGACAGACATTACTCGAGTAGTCACTCGAGTAACCACATTTGAAAAGCAACTTTACTCAAGTAACATGAATTGAAAAGATTGAATTACTTGAGGGATTACTCGAGTAATCAGGTAAGAAAAACAGAAGTTGCTCTCGGCTGAGATTTTAATGCAATTACTCGAGGGATCATTAGAGTAATCTCCAAAGTTATTTGAACCATTACTTGAGGGACTACTCAAGTAATCATGAGAAATTAAACACTTACTCAAGGGATTACTCGAGTAAGCAAGGTATGTTCTGGTCAGATAACGTTGACTTGCTCTCTGGCTATGATCACTCGAGTAATGTAGTATAGAAAGCATGATTTTAATCCAACGTTCATTGATTTGTTATCTATATGATTCACCCTTCATTGTATTAGTTTCCTAAGTATACTTGCAATAAACAATGAAGAGATCATGCATAAAGAAGAGAAGTCAAATATATCGTCCGAATGTCTGAAACGTCTACCTACTACAAACGGCTAGTTTTCAAATTTGAAGAACAGTCAAACGAAGTTGCGCGACTCTAATGGACATGTTTGAAATGCTTCCAATAGACACCACAAATCATCTATATATACATATATGGAGCATTCAAAGAACAAAACACAACGACTGAGAACACGCAAACTTACATCGATCATAATATTCTTTGTACTCTATTTTCTTATATTCATTCTTTATACTTTAATGATTATATATTTGCTTTGTGAGAGAGTTTTTCATTACAAACTCAATATTTGTTATTGAGACAACTTAAGGTTGTGAAACCTTGAGTTTGGGATTTGATTACAACGTGTAAGGGGGAGCGAGTGTCCAGTGAAAGAACTTGCTATGTAATGAGGTGCCAAGAACCCACTGAATCTTGGAAGATATAGTGAAATGCTCATAGAAGCTCTGAGGACTGGATGTAGGTCAAAGTGGTTGTGACCGAATCAGTATAACTCCCGATGTACACTTCAGTGATATTTCTCCTAGCTCTTAATTGCTTTAAATTTCCAGTCAATTTTTATATACGCAACGAAATTTCTAGTATCACCCAATTCACCCCCCCTCTTGGGTGAAATGCTTGCACTAACAATTGCTACATGAATATAGTCATGATGGTAATGCTACATGGACATAATACTTATGGTCAATGATGATAATGGTTGAGTGAATTGTTAGATCAAATGTTGAGTGCATGATGGGAGGATTAGCTTGAGTGAAGGGATGGAAGAACTTGAGTACATGAAGGAGTGCAAGATTGGACTTAGTTGGAAGAGTAATTATTTAGTCGGAGCAAGAGGAAGGGGGACTTTTTTTAAAGTTAACCAAGGGAGAAAATTAGTCCAATGTCAATGGAAGCCAAAGGGAGTAAGTATGCCATAAATATGAAGGAAGCATCGATTGTGACAAGTGTCACATTATGGCCCCTTGATTAAATCAATGGTGAAGGAGGAAGGGAATCAAATTCATAAACATATTCCTCTTCTCTTCCCTTTGTGTATTCAGCCAACTCAAATAAAAAGAGAGAGAGATCTTGAATAACTTTGAAGAGTTAGAGAGAATGAGGAAGAAGAAGCTAAGGCAAGACATTACTCTTAAGCTTTTCTTTTAAGCATGCATGAAAAATCCTCCTCTAAACCTTGTTTCTTCATGAATCCATGATCTTCAAGACTCATTCTTAGCTCAAGGAGGAGCAAGAGGAGGCACCTAGAGTGAGAGGATCCAAGAAGTGCAATAGGTAATTACACCAAACTCAAATCTCTACTTGTATGAAGTTGATATTGAAGTTTGTTATTAGTTTGGTTATTTTTGGTTGAGTTGTAAATTTGGAAAAGCCCTAATCCTAAGGGGTTATGCTGCCCAAATTTCTTTGAATTATGCTTAAGAAATTTTTAAATGAATTAATAAAGGATTAGAAGTGGAAAAGTACAAGTTTTGGAAGCGAAAACACAAAACTAAATTTTTCCATTTTTCTTCAAGAATTTCGGGCAGCACTATTTTGGGGGAAGGAGTTGGATTTTCATAAAATAGATGGTTCCATTGGATTCAGTGGGCAAAAACAGGTGGGGTTACAATTGGTCACTTTTTCAGAAAAAAAACCGAAAAAGCATAATTACGAAAATGCCACAAAAACCCTAAATCAAGGCTGCCAGGGTTTTTTTGTAATTTGGCAATGGATTTGGTAATTTCAAGCCCAAAAATGGATTCCTTTGGTGAAAATACGTCAGGAAAGCCTTAGTCAAAATTTTGGAAAAACGTCCCATCGAGCCAAGTACGGCGGAGACGAGCCGAGGTCCTAGGGGCATTTTGGTAAAATTTCACCATAGACTAATAAAACCACAAGAAACACTATAGAAGAGTCTAAAATGATACTTGGATAGGTTATGACCTATTTCTTATATATTTAATATTTTAGGATTGAGTCGAATGCCAGAAGTGACACATTTTACGAGGCACACTAAAAAGGGATTGTTAAGACTTTGAGGTAGGGACTACCATCCTTTATACACTATGTGAATAATTATATGTATTTGTTACTATATTTCATGATGTGATTGTGTGCTAAAGGCAGAGTACCTAATTGTGGTTCGGTGCCAAACGAAGGTATATCGGAAAATCCTAGTTGTGATTTGATACGAGTGCAGATGATCAATTAAATAGTGCAAGTGTACACTTTCATAATCGAGAATATAGAAGTGAGTAGAGTATCGTTCTCACGAAGTTCGTTCACTAAGTACTAAAATGGGTAATTTTAACTCTATTCAGTCGATCGATTAGTTGCTGATTGAAAATATAAAATAAAATATGATTAAATATGAATGCAAATGATATGAAACAATTATGAGAAAAAGTCCTAGAGATTATATTTCACTTAATAAATTTTGGACTGAATCACTCATCTATTATAACCCAATTTATTCCACATGATTGATAGTCGAGTTTCCCTACTTTAATTACTAGCCTCTTCTAAGGTCAAGCAATTCTATAATCAATTGCTAATTCAATATATTCCTATATGAATGTAAGCAATTAATTATGCATTAAGATTTATGAAACTCAGTAAGACTACACAACTCATATGAATATATTCCTATTTCATATGTAAATCATGGTTTTAATTATAGGGTCTACACACATGTATCTCCTTTCGGTCTCAACATGCATATTGAAATCATTCAAAAGATGGCAAGTCAATCAAAAGCATTAAGAATAATAATTAAAACTCAATCATAAAGGAGAAATTCAAACTAGATTTAATAAGTTAAAATTCAATCCGTCATTAGTAAGCTACGTCATCATCCTAGGAAAATAGAAATTTAGCTCATGATAAAATTAAAAAAAAATAAAAATAAATTAACATTACATAAAACTAGAATGAAATCCTCATAATACTGCATAAAACTTGAATATTAAATTCTCAAATATAAATATACAACCAAAAGATGTATGAAAAATGGAGAAATCTAGCCATCCATTTAGGAGGTAAAACCTTCCATGTAAGCGGCATGCAAAATGTAATATAATCTTAAGCCTTCCAAGATGGAGGCATGCAAAATGTAATACAATCTTACGCCTTCCAAGATGGAGGTATGCAAAATGTAATACAATTCATGAAATTAAATATAAAAATTAATACAATGAACTCAGAAATGTTAGAGAAAGATCTCTCCCGGTGAGAGAAGGACCTCTTCCTGTCGAAGAAGAAAACCTCTACTTCTCTTCCTCTCCTCCCCTCTTGAGCTTGGCCTTGATCTCTATTTATAAGGGAAAAACCGCGTGCTACAATACTGCTACAGTGATTTGGCGGCAGCTATAGTATCCGATGGCTGCTACAGTAAATGCCGGCGACTGCTACAATATCTTCCATTTCTTATTTTTTATTTTTAAATACTATTTATTCCAAAAACATTATTTATTTATTTATTACATCCAAATTTATTATATTAAGCTCAAATATCGCCCATAAAATCATCATATAAAGAAAAATAAATATACAAATATTTTACTTATCATGGTTCGGTGCCCAACATAGGTATATCGGAAAATCCTAGTTGTGGTTTGGTGTGCAACCAAGGTATATCAAAAATCCTAGCAGTAGCCGGTGACTTGGCTGAAGTAATTATATGTGAATCAAATTGAACTTTTATTTTTGCTTAATATGGTGCATTGCATATTTAATTTTCACATTCTATATGTCGATCACATGTATCTACAGGGATTCTTTGGAATCTCACCCTTTCCTAAAAACAAATATCTCAGCTAGTGCCAATTGGTCGAAAGGCAAAGGCACATACTTAGAAAAGTGATTGTCACATGTCGCGAGACAAGGTCGAAGTCGGTGGTTATAATTAGTTTATGATTAAGACCTTTTTGGGATATCCTATAAATATTATAATTTCCACTATATTTCTATATTTTTATCGACGAAACGACTTTAGATTGTAAACAAATACTTTTATCTGTATAATTTTACTTTTTTGTATGCCCATAGAATTCCGTCTTTATTACTCTTCGATTATAGAAATGGAAACGGGTATTGACAAGGAGAAAAAAAAGAAAATATTTTCTATGAATATTGTAAATATCAATGTTTTTTTACCAGATGAATATCAATGTTAAAAATTTAAAATCTAAAAAGTTGGGATTGCGTAAGTAAGGATTTAATTTTTGGTGAATAAGAGTTTATTTATTTATTTTTACTAAAACATTAATTAAGGTTTAAAAAAATAATTAGGTGAATCATGAATAATGAAGCACAAATCATTGCAAGGCTTAGTTATAAGTATTTATTTGTCATATTTAGTTTTTAAGGATATGTATGTATGTATGTATGTATGTATGAATATTATATTCTCTTTTAACTATTTGATTTATGCATTATATCCTACTATGAATATTTATTTTTATATTTATATGATTATACATGTATATAATATTATTTCTTATTTAATTATTGCATCACCAGTTCAACTTAATAGCTCAACCGTTCCGACTGTTTGAATCATGATCCGCTGACCTTTCCAATTCAACATTCAGCCAGCTTTTAAAACATTGCCTCAAAGTCAAATCATCCAAAAGTTTTTCATTGGCAAACACAGACAATAAGAACATTTACTGCATGATTGCTTATGAAAATCAATTATCTTTAATTTTGGGCAAATTATTTTCTTGAAAATTTTATTTTTTCTGGAATTTACTTTTCATCAAATTCAACTGCTTCACTTAATAGAGGATGAACCAAATTAATATGTGTCAAGTAATATTTTTTTTAATTCGTCAGGGACATTTTTAAGATAAACACATTATTATTATTATTCCAATGCATTTTGTGCCACTTTGAAGGAAGTTCATCGTAACGTAGGGGTGTATAATGATTACTGTGAAAATGAGTTTGAATTAGCAAGATTTATTATTTAATGATGAATTTTATTTTTGTTCTAATGAAACAAGTTTTGAAGCGTTAGTGTTTCATGAATCATTCTGCACATTCATAACTTTCCAATGAGTGAGCCGTGAAGAAATATTCTGTATTTTACTTTCCTAGTAGCTTCAACAAGTTCACAAGCAAACTTACTATGTGGTGTTTGATTATTTTTTGAATAGGCTAAAGTTCAACTAAAACCTCTCCCAGTTAATTATGTTGTTTTTATAAGCAATAACTATTCAAATCACATAAAATGAATTGGTGATTATAATTAGTTTAATATAATAAATGTGTAAGAAATATATATATATATATATATATATTTTAAACATGCCCTTGCTTATAAAGATGATGAGCAAGATAATGAGTGAGAAAAAAATATGAGAGAGACATATAATTAATTAAAGGTAAAAAAGAAAAAGCATATAAAATTTTTAGATAAAGGAAAGTTATTGCTTATATAGAACCAAGTCTATAAAAGAGAATGTTACCTATAGATATAATAGATATAATAGGAGGACGAGGGAGTGGTAAATTGAGGCAGTAGAGGTAACATTAAAGGCCTGTTCGTGTTTGCGTTTGAGAAGTATATTCACATAAGTCAAGATAAAACTTATCTCACATACTTATCTCAATCACCATAAATCACATTGTAAAAGTAGCATATACTGTTAACCCAAACAGACACTAATCGTCATGCTTCTTGGTTAAAAACAAAAAAAGAAGAGAACTTGTTACGTTTTCTTCTGTTGCTGCATTTCAAATTAAATTCGTCATATATTTTATTTTTACTTGGAACATCAATATGAGGGAAGTTAAATGTGATTAGAAAACATAATAGACGTAATCCAAAAAAGAAAACGTGATAGACCTATAAAAGTTGATGTTGTTAATATAGAAACAAATGTTGTCACTAGTACAAAAAAGGTGTTTTAGACCGGCCCATTTAGACCGGTTGTAATGGATGCAGGTCTAAAAGAAATGCGCGGTGGCATTTTCGTTATTATAAACAAGTTGGGAGACCGGTTATTATAATAACCGGTCTAAAAAAGATTATTTAGACCGGTTCTATTCTAGTCTAAAAAAATTAGAGATTTTATTTTTTAGACCGGTTACTAAGAGAACCGGTCTAAAATATATTTTTTTAGGACGGTTAAGAGGATAAATGGTAAAAAAAAAATGTTTTTAAGACCGGTTGCCTAACAACCGGTCTTAAAAGTGGACTTTTAAGACCGGTTGTTAGGAAACCGGTCTTAAAAGTCCAATTTTAAGACCGGTTGTTAGGCAACCGGTCTTAAAAGTGGACTTTTAAGACCGGTTATCCTCTTAACCGGTCTTAAAAGTGTTCCCAATTTAATTTCTTTCCAGCGCCGTGCCTCAGCTCACACTCCCACCTTTGCCAATCTCATTTCGGTCCCTTCCATTCTGAATCACCCAAGCAAGTTTGTTCCCAATCTTTTCTCTCCTCAGCGCGAGTCCCCATCCCTTACCTTATCCCATTCTGAATCGAGTCCGTCGTCGCTCTTCGGCCGCTGTACTGTCGTGGGTGCTGTCGACGAACATACCTCATACATTGCTTCAGCTGCTCGTGGGTGCTGTCGTCACTGGATTTCTGGGAAATCTTCGTCTTCAATCTCTATTTTGAGGTATGTTCCTCGTCTGTTCTGAGAAAACACCATTATATATGTTCCTCCTCTGTTCTATTGTTGAATGTGAATGCACATTAGATGTTTGATAAATTGTTTGAAAGGAGAAATTGAAGACATTAGGTCAGTTGTTGGGAACTGTTGTCATGGATTTAGCAAAACGAAAGAAGTTTGCATAATTTCAAATCCTCTATATATCATTTATCCTAACCTCCTAGCAAAATGCTCCACCAAAAAACAAAACCTGAGCACTCATGACTGACAGCCTTAAATGCTAGTAATATGTTTTATGGTAGGTAATTGGGATAAATTGAGAGGATGTTTTATGGTAGGTAATTGGGAAGAAATGGTGGTTTCTTTGCAAAATTTGGTTACTCGTGGTTAAATGGAGATAATTAGAGGGTGCTATAAGAAATGTGTTAGTGATTGACAAAAAAAAATGCAAGTTGCGTATGGGAAGATACAAAGGGAAGGAAGGTAGGAAAGAAAGGAGTAAATGAAATGAAAGGGGAAAATATTAAAAGCAGGTAGCACCTAGCAACTATAAAAAAGCAAAATGGATAGTGAATGGATCCTACCAACCGTCCAGATTTTTATCTGCCACCATTAATTCAGGGTCATGTCATGTCCTCCTTACTCATACTTACTACCACTATTCCTTCCTTAGATTATTAATTTGTGGATGTTACCTCAACCTAATACCATTATATATTTATGTTTGTATTAATCACATCAACATATACACAATAATCCTTCCTAGTAATATTTTTTTGGGGGCAATTTCCATGACTGACAGCCTTGAATGCTACCCTTTGTCCACTTGGTAAGGCAAGTTGTGACTCGGGACTTCTGGAGCACTCATGTTGAGGCCTTCTCTTCAATTTTGATTGAGAGGAAGCTTCTTCTGGGATCTCATTGTCACATTTTTCAATTCAGTAACATTCGTTTTACATAATTAGATTGAAGATAGTATATTATCACTAAATCAAACACCTTACACATTCTTAACATATATTGTTAAATGGGGATGACTCTGCGTGTATCTATTGCTTCCATACATCGATCTCCCAAAGACATCACAACAGCTCGAAATAAACACCACCTTAAAATCACAGCAAGCCTCACGATACATAAATATATTACTCTATTGTTTATACCTTTTTATTTTGTTTATACCTTTCCAAACATGACGGGGTAATTAGGATATATATGCGTTTAGTGAATTTTTCTTTATAAGGTTGGAATTGTAGGAAGCCATGCAAATGGTCCCCCATTAACTTAGTGACATGCACTTCTTTTCAAATAAGCAAAAAAGTCAACACTCTTGTTTATGCTTGAAGAAAAGAGATGACCCATTCTTATCATACTCCTACCTTTTCCAGGGGAAAAAGTAGAAAACAAAAAAAAAGGTGTTGGAATATATGGATCGTAGTTGGATACAAGCTAAACGGACGAGTGTTGAATATGATATTGGGGTGAAGGGTTTTTTAGACTTTGCAAAAAGAAATGCCGATGATGATAGTGGGATGTTTTATTGCCCTTGTGTAAAATGTTTGAATGAGAAGCGATTAAGTGCTGCAGATATATATACACATTTAATTTGTGAAGGGTTTTGTAAGACGTATGTAGTATGGGTATGGCATGGTGAACAATTAGAAATGCCAAGTGCATCTCAACAGGGGGAAGTGACTTGTGATGATAATGACACGGATATGGATGATCGGATAGAGGACATTATTCCTGATGTAGGAGAAGAGGCTTTTGAACAATCACATGCATATGGTAATATGTGCAGTGATGCTGAGAAGCCGTTGTACCCGGGGTGTAAAAAATACCAATTGCTGAATGCTGTATTGAAATTGGTAAGCTTGAAAGCACGGCATGGATGGAGCGACAAGAGTTTTTCAGAAACGCTTGAGGCCTTTAAAGATATGCTTCCTGATGATAATGTGTTGCCTTGTCGATACTATGATGCTAAGAAAATACTGTGTCCACTAGGGATGCAGTATAAAAAGATCCATGCTTGCCCTAATGATTGCATATTGTATAGAAAAGATCATGAAGAGAAGGAGCAATGTCCGATATGTGAAACTCCGAGGTATAAATCAAATAAGGGCCCTGCAAAAGTGTTGTGGTATCTTCCAATCATTCCAAGGTTCAAGCGCCTGTTTGCTAATGAAATTGATGCCAAAAATTTGAGATGGCACGCAGATGAGCGGATTTCTGATGGAAAGCTTCGGCATCCAGCTGATTCTTCTCAATGGCAGAAAATCGATCAATTATTTCCTAGCTTCGGTGAAGAACCTAGGAATCTCAGGCTTGGGCTTAGCACAGATGGTATGAATCCTTATGGTAGCCTAAGCAGTATACATAGTTCATGGCCTGTTCTGTTGGTAATTTACAACTTATCTCCTTTGTTATGTATGAAACGAAAGTACATAATGTTGTCTATGTTGATTTCAGGACCAAAGCAACCCGGAAATGACATAGATGTTTACCTATAACCCTTGATCGAAGACTTGAAAGAGTTGTGGGATAAAGGTGTCGATGTTTTTGATGCGAACAAGAAGGAGACTTTTAATATGCGAGCAATGATCTTTTGTACTATAAATGACTTCCCTGCATATGGGAACTTGTCAGGATATAGCGTTAAAGGCCACAAAGCTTGTCCGATATGTGAAGAAGGCACATGCTACCATCAACTTCAACATGGAAGAAAGACGGTTTACCTTGGCCATAGGCGATTTCTAAGACGAAACCACCCTTATCGTAGATTAAAAAAAGCTTTTTTCGGTGGCCAAGAGTTTGAAGATGCTCCAGAGGCATTGACTGGGGAGAAAATTTATGAAAAGGTGAAAAATATCAATACTATGTTTGGTAAGTCATCAAAGAGTAGAAATGAGAAAAATATATGGAAAAAAAGGTCTGTCTTCTTCGATCTTCCATATTGGCGCAATCTTGACGTCAGACACTGTATTGATTTCATGCATGTGGAGAAGAACGTATGTGATAGTATTGTTGGGACACTGCTCAACATACAGGGAAGTTCTAAGGATGGCGTGAAGGCAAGATTAGACTTGCAAGAAATGGGAATACGAGAAGATTTACATCCAAGGCCATACGGTAATAGAACTTTTTGTCCTCCAGCTGCTCATACTTTGTCTAAGGTTGAGAAAAGAAGCTTTTGTGAGTGTTTACATGGCGCTAAAGTTCCCTCAGGGTATTGTTCAAATTTTAAAAAGCTTGTATCGATAAAAGACTTGAAGTTAATAGGGCTAAAGTCTCATGATTGTCATGTCTTAATGCAACAACTACTCCCAGTAGCTATTCGAGGCATTGCCGAATATGATCTTCAACACATATTGACTAGACTTTGTTTCTTCTTCAATGCCATTTGTTGTAAAGTCATTGACACGGAAAGATTGGAGGAATTGGAAAATGAAGGATACATTATCGTATGCCAGCTTGAGAAGCTTTTTCTTCCGTCCTTTTTTGATATCATGGTACACTTGGTTGTTCATCTAGTGAGGGAGATAAAGTTGTGTGGCCCTATCTATTTCCGGTGGATGTACCCGATCGAAAGAACTATGAAAATACTAAAAGGGTATGTGAAGAACCCCAATCGGCCTGAAGCATCTATTGTTCAAAATTATGTTTCTGAAGAAGCTATGGAATTTTGTCAACAGTATTTGTCAAATGTACGACATATTGGCCTTCCTAAGCGTCATGATCAAGAAGGGGGTAGACGCGGGGCAACAGTAAAGAGCATAGATGCTGATGAATTGCAACAAGTCCACCTGTACATCTTGAACAATGTTGATGAAGTTCAATATTACATGAATGCCCATAAAGAAATTGTACGGAAACAAAATAGTCGAATGAGCGAACAAAGGTTAATCAGAGAGCATAACAGAACTTTCGCACATTGGTTCAAACAAAAGGTTGACGGAGAAGAATGTGTTTCTGATACAATAAATTGGTTAGCACGTGGTCCTGAAGTTGATGTCATAAGTTGGACTTCATTTGTGATCAATGGTTATACCTTTTACACGAAGTCCCTAGATGATAAGAGCACCGTCCAGAACAGTGGTGTTGTATTAGTGGCTGAATCTATGCACTTCTCTAGTTCCAAAGATAAGAACCCTACGTTGGCTGCCATACCTTATTATGGGGTGATTGAAGAGATTTGGGTAGTTGACTATGTTAAAATTAGATTTCCCATTTTCAAATGCAAGTGGGTTGATGTCAATAATGGTGTGAAGATCGATAGGTTAGGATTGACATTAGTAGATCTGAATAGTAGAAGTTTTGGAGATGAACCTTTCATTATGGCAGATCAGGCGCAACAAGTGTTCTATATCACTGATCAGGCAAATAAAATGTGGTCTGTAGCTCTCCAAGGAAAAAGGGTCGTTGATATTGACGAGAAAAGTCACTCAAATTATGATCTTCTTGAGACTCCTTCTTTTTCCAAGGGTCTACCAGAACTGAACGAAGAAGATGAAGCAGATAATGCGCACGGCACAAGAAATGATCATCACGAGGGAATATGGGAGGATATCTCTTTATGATACTACTTTGACCTTAACTAACTAAAGTAATTATGATTATGATTATTATCTGAAGAATATGTTTAGTTATTTTATCGATATAGTCTTCACATGTCATAACTTAGGATTTATCTTTCTTTGTTGTCGTTACAGGAAAATGACGGATCCCCAGCGTCTTAGTGCAGAGGATCAGCCACCTCCTCCACCTCTGGGTTAGTCACCTAGTGCTCAGCAGAGTCAGCCAGATAGTGTTAACCAGGGCGAGCCTAGCAATGCTCCGAGCCAGGGTCGTAGTGAGCGCAGTAGCCAGTCTGTACGGAGGGGTAGACGTGCCACACGGTTGACAGATGTTTCCCTCAGTCGGAGTGCAGGCCAAAAGATACCGATTGAGTTTGATAGACATTGGAAACCAATCGGGCCTAATGCACAACGATATAGGAGTTTCGTCGACCTCCTTGCACGTAACAAGCCGAGCATCTTGATAGAGGAGTGGAGAAATGTCGATCCAAAGGTGAAGCAGCATATTTGGGACACTATTCAGGTATACAATTATCTTCTGTATGTAATTAATTATTATCAAATGTCACTTCATTTGTCACTTACTCCTTCAATGCATGCATTTCAGCTCACCTACGACGTTCCTCAGAGTGAGATCTTGTACAACAAGACGATGACGTATTGTTATGAGCGCTGGAGCAAGTTTAAGACAAGTCTGACCAACAATTACATTCATATTGAGGTGCAAGATGGTCAGCCTCGTCCTAATCCGTGCAGCACGTATACATTTCTTGATCAAGCGACTTGGGAAGAATTTGTTAGGCTTCGGACTACTCCTGAATCTTTGGTTAGTTGACTTATTTTTTATTTTATTTACTTAGCAATTATCTTAATTGATTATAACACTTTCCTTTTGTATCATTTCTTATTCGCAGGCAAAAAGGCAAAAAGCACAAGAGAATGGTAGAGAGAATGATTGCCCTCATACAATGTCTCGTGGGGGTTATGCAAAGGCTGAAAGAGACTTGTTGGCGGCCAAACGGAAGAGATTGGAAGAAGCATCTCAATCCGATCCTTCTGTTCTTCTTTCTCCGCCATCTCCGATTCGTCGAGAAGAAAAATGGCAATTTGCCCACCAAAAGAGGAGTGGGACTTATACGAGTGAACAATCTCGTATAGTTAGTGAAAGAATTGTAAGTATATAACGTTATTGTAATTAATTACATAAGAAACGTACATTATTACTTACGTTTGTTATTTTGTATTATGTTACAGGATGAACTTAGAAAACAACAAGCTGAGGGATCTTTTAAGTCGAAGGGCAGGAATGACATCCTCACAGTTGCTACTGGCAAACACGAGCATCCAGGCCGTGTCAGGGGAGTTGGAGGAGGGGTAGGGATACGGGATTACTTTGGAGCCCCCGTACACTATTCCTCAAACATCGTGACTAGGGAGGAATTGGAGAATATGTTGGCCATTGCAAGAGCAGAAGCAAAGGCCGAGGCTGAAGCATCTTTTGATGCACTTTTAGAGACCCGGTTGAGCAAGATGAAAGAGGAAATGATAGTGTTTATGAGCTCAAGACAAGATACCAGTGCTCCCCAGCCACAATCGATTGATCCTAATAAGCAGAGCACTAAAGGTAGTTGTTGCAACATCGGGCAGTCATCAGAGGGTCCTAACCCGCAAATTACTGGGCTTTGTGATCTTTTTGTCAAGGATCCTCTGAGACGGTTAGTTGCACGGGGTAGTGTGCATAACCTGGGATCAACTGTCCACCACCGACAAATGGAAGGTGATCAAGTCCGGGTGTCAGTTGACGAGGTGATTATTGCGGATGCACCTGTCCCTATCCCTTCTGATGAATTCAAGGTCGTTAGCGATGTCTTAGGCACATTCATCTTGTGGCCAACGAACCTTATTTCTGGTCGAGCCGAGGATAGTCCGATCAAAGGCCCACCACCAAGTCCGATCAAAGCCCCACCAAGTCCAGCTCCCTTCACTCAGTAAGAAGTTTCACAGCCTCCATTGAATATCATGCAGCAAGTGATTCTGATGGCATATGATACATCCTTCAAAACAAGAGAGTGGCCTACGGATTCAGTTGTTGGACAGTCAGGAGTGACATGCTATCTTGAGAGGGATGATTTGATGTCCCTGGTAGCTCCTGGACAAAATCTTACGATTGGGATTGTCCAACTGTTCTTAATGTAAGTAGCTTCTGCAATTCAAAGTAAATATTTTAAAAGTTTCACCGTTTACCTTTTATTTATGTGCTTGCGTTATTGTAGGTACATGCATCGTAGGTTGGTCTCCTCTGGCAAAAGCGAAAAATTTGGATTCTTATGCCCCCATCACATCCAAGAGAAAGGGACCACTGCTGCTACTAGACATACATACTTGTCACAGAGGCTTAGTGAAACTGGAACCGAGTGTTTCTTGGCTCCATATGTGCATAGGTAAGAAACAAATTGATAGTTTATAATTTATATAATGTTTTATGTTTGCTTATTAATATTCTTCTGTTTTTTTCAGTGATCATTGGCAGTTGCTTCTTCTATGCAAGAGTAGTTACACTGTCATCCTCTTATGTTCCCTCCACTTCAAACCAGGGAATGATTTGAAAAAGACCATTAATTCGTTAGTTTTCTTGCATTCTTACCTTTTGTATGCAAAGTTTATGGAATTTGTGTAAAACCAATAACCTTTGTCATTGTGATGATCATAGGGCTATGCGGACATTCCTACACAGTGCTTGTGGTAAGCATGTTCGTGACTTAAAGGACCCTACATGGATCATGCCAAAGGTTAGTACATATGGATTTGTTTAAAGAATGTAATAAGACATGCCTTTATATTTGTTTTAATGATATCATGTTTTTTCTCAGAGCCGTCGGCAACCAAAGGGGTCCAACTTATGTGGTTTTTATGTTTTGAGACACATTTACAATATTATCACTCTAGGCACGACTGATTTTACTCAAGAGGTAAATTTATATTTCTGAACTTTTGTTTTAATTACTTTATTGTTTTTAAGTTACTAAGTCAATGTTTCGTCTGGTTTTGGTGTTATAGATGTTTGATCTTGCTGATCCCTTTCCTGAAGAAGATATTGATTTCATTCGCACATGTTGTGCTGAATTCATCCATGAGCTATTACAAAAATAGTGAGTTTTTGAATCCAAAGTTCATTGTACATTATTGTAATTTATTATGATAACGCTGGTCTGATGTTGTTCTAATTATGGTATGAATGAATCAGGTTTTGTTTTACTGTTGTCATTTGGTGATTGTTAATTGCATATACCTAGCTTATATATAGGGATGTGATTGGAGATTATGGAGAATGTTGAGGTGTTGTATATGTATGAGTGATTGAGTTCAGAGAAATTTCTGTCCATCAAATTGCTTACAAGTATATGATTCTTGCAGGTGGATTTTGTGGGAGGACGAGAAATGCTGGACTGCCTCATGTTATTAAGGTGTTTAGTAATAAGCCTTTAGTTGACTAGAATTTGCAATTTTGTATGCAAACTTGTTGATTACTATACTTTGCGCTTAGTTGTTCTTCTGCTTCAATGGCTTTGCCTGCACTTCTGCAAAATCACAAAATAGTTTGAACTTTCTGAGATGAGATTTGGAAATGCTGAAAATTTTAGTGACTTACCATAACACACACACACGTGATGTGTGTTTTATGACATTTCTTAATCTTAGTTTGGTATTTTTCCACCCATAACTAGGCGAGTTCAATGAATGCATGGGAAAGATGGGATGGTGATTGTTATGTATTGCTGTTTAAAATTGGAGCATTCTGTGCGTGTACATATAATAAAAGGGTCGTTTTTAAAAAAAAATGAAGCTTTAAGACCGGTTGTAGTCACAACCGGTCTTAAAAAGTACTTTAAGACCGGTTGTGGGAACAACCGGTCTTAAATATGAGACATTTAAGACCGATTGCTCCCACAGCTGGTCTTAAATGTCTCATCTTTAAGACCGGTTGTGGTACAACCGGTCTTAAATGTCTCATATTTAAGACCTGTTGCTCCCACAACCGGTCTTAAATGTCTCATCTTTAAGACCGGTTGTGGGAGCAACCGGTCTTAAATGTCTGATATTTAAGACCGGTTGCTCCCACAACTGGTCTTAAATGTGGAGTTTTAGACCGGTTGTGGGTACAACCGGTCTTAAAAGTTTGACTTTTAAGACCGGTTCTAACAACCGGTCTAAAAAATAACAGACTTTTTAGACCGGCTGTATCAAGACCTAATACAGAACCGATCTAAAAAGTCATTTTTAACCGGTCTTAAAAGTCATTTTTCTACTGGTGTGTTATTGACTCTTAAAGATTGTGCCCTCAAAATTATCCTTGATTTTTGGGATGTGAAGTTGTGAAACATGAAATTCAAGTCATTAATATAGACATATATGTTATTATTAACCTTTGAGACTTGTGCCCTTAAAATTATCCCTGGATTTTAGGATATGAAGTTATAAAACATGAAAGTAAAATAATTAATGTAAAATCTGATGTTATTAATATAGATACTGATATTATTATTGACCCTTGAAACTTGTGAACTAAATTAAGGACATTTTAGTCATTTAGTTAGAATTAAAAATCCTATATTCTTACTTTATATTTGACTTAAAATTTGATAAATTCGTAACATCAATTTATCTTTTTTCATTTTTAATTATATTTTTATAAAATTTTCCTAAATTAAAACACAAATATTTAAGAAAAATCTATAGATACACTTAGTCAGTTCATCCTTAATTTTTATTTAAAAAACAATGGTTGACTTGAAAGCAGGGTAATGAAACCCGGATCGGACCGGCCGGTCCGGCCCGGAAACCGGCTCCCGGTCCGGTCCGGGTTACCTATTTTTTAAAAAAAAAAATTTTATTTTTCCTTTAGAATTTCATATTATAAGTCTAAAATTTTTAATTTTTCACCGGTTTGGTCCCGGTTTAGCCCCGGTCTGACCCACTGACCCTTAATCCAGTACCCCGACCGGTTCAATACCCGGTCCAGGTTTTAATTCCTTGAAAGCAATGGACTGGGAAGGGTTAAGCTTTTATTATTATTATTATTATTATTTGTTAGGAGCACCACCTCACAATTTATACAGCCTTTTTCACTGTGACCCACATACTCTCTCCACATGTTGAGGTGAAAACGGCGTCGTTTTGTGGTAGCGGACAGCAGCAGGTGGCTTTGGAAAAGGAGAGAAGCCTGGTCCATGTACATGGGATGCATGATGGTGATGTCGAGTGGGGCCAACATGAGTGGTGGATGAAAGATAGTTTGTCCATGTACAATTACATTTTTTCTTAAAAAAACTCTTACGGGTAGATTCGTCTATTGCTCAAATATTAGAATCCCATATTCCTATTATCCATGTACAATTACACTTTTTCTTAAAACACTCTTAAAGGGTAGATATGTCTTTTGTCCGAATATTACAATGCGTCCTTTTTTTTTTATTAGAGTAACTTTTCTGGAATTTTAAAATTGAAGTGGTGTTTTAATAGGATTTTTCCTTTATCGAAACCAAATTCTTTTTATTTTTTATATTTTAATTATTTAATCTTATATCCAGGCAAAAAAAATATTTAATCTTATATTTTTAATACATATTTATTTATGAAATAAATAATACACAAAGCAATTTTCTTTTGCTATAGTATATTTTTGGAGCTAATTAATCTAATGTAGAATTGAAAGAATTAATTAATAGACAGATGAACAATCCAAGAAAATTTAATTACACCCAGATTAATAAAGTCAAATGGCCAAAGAAAATCAACAAGTACCATTGACACCTTAGGAATATACGAACCATTGTGTGATCAGATTGATACTACATCTAACTTTAGTTTCCTATCCTTTTAGACTGCATCACATAAAATTATGGAAGTTCACAAATAAAATATTTTGGCATGGTATCAAAGGATTAATTATCGAAATGCAAAACTTAATAACTCAGTTTAACAATATATTAACTCATTAATTCCTTCTAAAAAAGAAACTCATTAATAATATTATATCACTATGCTCCTTATTATAAATCTAATTTTAGAAAAAACTTTTGGTCTTGAATATAAGTCCACTTATATGTTATTAATGATTTTTTTCTAATTTTATCCTTATTTAATTCTTATTGGAAAGAAAGAAAGATGAGAGATGTGAGAATGATTTGCATTGAGAGATAAAATCATAATAAAGGATTGGTTTTTCTCCAATACCCCTTCCCATCATTTTCCCTCATTTTTCCTTTTTTTACTATTGGATTAAGATCTCAACAGTTCAGATTTAATTTTTTATAAAATATATTATTTAAAATTACTTTCATATCTTTTCAGTAAAATTATTATTTAATATATTATTTAAATCTGAACCATTACATAAATGAGGAAATATGAATGATAACTCTTAATATATAATGTGTAAACGTCTGAAAATTGAAAAAGCACGAAAAGTAAGAGCCCCAGGGTCTGACCATGACAAAAAAAAAAATAGGGAATGATATCTATCAGTTTAGTGTATTTAGAAGGAGCTACAAGCAAAAAACATATCTACTTTTGCATCATACGTAGATATGTTGGACTGTAGGAGGGCTTAGTGTGTGTTAACATATTTATTTCGTAAACTGTAAAAGCTATTCTCCAAAAGTTAATCAAAACATACACTTAACTTACCATTGGATTGTTAGGCACAGCTGCCATGACTCATTTCAACAGCTAAAGTTTCCATTTTTGTGGTATTGACCTTCAAAACCACCTGTTGCAGCAGGTGTTATGGTAGGAGGACTTATAGAGAACGGAAAGAATAGCTATAATGGAGTGTAATAGGTTTCTTAGCATGCCTGTATATTGCGAGGTAAGAAGGTGTAATGTATTCAAAGTAGCCCTAAAATTAATTTCAATGACAGGGCATATTATTGGAATGATGTAAGGTAGAGTAAAGAACATAACTACTTTATTGACACAGTAACAATTGCAACAACACAGAGGAAAGAACCTATTAGGTCCATTTGACTATGTTCATAACCAAATGCATCAGTAATGGAAAAGAACTTGATTGAGAAAATAGGGAACGATATTTGAGAAAATAGTGTAGCTGGAAGAAATAGCAAGTAAAAAACATATGTACTTTATTGAGACCCTAGAAACTGCAACGACACAGAGGAAAGAAGGCTTAAGGACCATTCGACTATGTTCAAAACCAAGTACACCAGTAATGTAAAAAAAACTTAAGATTAAAAAATGTTGTAGATATTAATAACAAATTATAATTAAAATTAATACCGCTTTTTCCAACAGTTGACAAGGCATAAACAGCCCATATATTTATAAGAGAATCCAAATGACCCACTTTCCCTGCATTATCCATAGTTGGGGAGTGACTTGCAAAACAGAGATGTCCCATGTTGAACAACTGTTTGAGTCACAACTGATTAATTTCCTAAGACGATGAAGAGAAAAGAGGATTTGTTACCCCAGAATGTGGTGCGGGCCACTTGACATGGCGGAATGAATAGAGGTTGAATACGAAGACGAAAATGTGCTTGTGTATTATGGATATCCGTATGCACTTCAAGAAGTGAAGCTGATAACATGCAAGTCCACGGTGAGGCTGGTTGCTACTTAACTGAAAGGTGGTAGTATGAGGGCCTACAAGCGCATCAAATGTGACTTAGTCAACTGAAACAACTTCCTTCATAGCCATGGGAATTGTTGGCCCAGGCATACGAATATTCTCCTTGCTGAAGAAGCGATCAACCCGAACGTGGATCCGGGTACCAGTAATATCAACATGAAGGTCGGACGAGAAAGACTTGGGAAGATCCTCCATCATGTTTCGCAAGAATTATTGCAACACACACTAAAAAACACTTTAACCGTAGAAGGAAAAAAACACAACTCTTGCTTCTTATATATAGATGAACAAGAGGTGGGATGAGATATTTCATACCCGTCAATTCTAGTCACATCTGCCTCAACAATGACATTAACTGTGGGATCAGAGAGATAAACGCAGGAAGAAGACTCGCTCAATTTGGTTGTCGTTCGTCTCTGACAATGAAAGATTCCCTTTCTGGTTGTAAACATTAGTACCCTGTGGAAGAGCAAAAACAGGGTATTGATAATTAATTCTAGCTCGACTAATAGTGTGTGTTTGGATTAGCTTTTTTTAATAGTTTTTACGACTTACGAGGTAAGTATGTGAGAGAAGTTTTGTTTCGGGTTATGCAACCATGATTTTAAAAGTTACCAAACACACACTTTATATCGGTATTTAATTATAGTATGGAACAGGGTCGATGGAATTAAATTACGAAGAGAAACTCACAGCATACCAGGCGATAATTCAGGTATTGACTATGTTCAAGCTTCACGACGACATAGAACCACATAAACAGGGAAGAGGTGCGCGGCCGTGGACGTCCTTGAAAAGCGACCTGCATTGAACATTGGTCCTGAACTTCATGACAGTGAAAAAATGTGAATATTCAAAAGTTTTATGGCAATGTAACAAGGGGGGTTTTGAATTTGAATTACCCGCCCAAAAGCTTCTGTCTTTGCAAACTAACAGGGTTCACAGCCAGAGACGTGTTGAGTGCGGAGCCACCTATGAGCCGTGGCTAAAGAATGGCTCATGAATATAATCTTTCAGACTAGATAGATGGAAGATTATTTGATGATACATTGATTAAATAACCCACCCAAAAGCTGCTGTCTTTGCAAACTAACAGGGCACAGAGCTAGAGACGTGTTGAGTGCGGAGCCACCTATGAGCCGTGGCTAAAGAATGGCTCATGAACAGTGATCTTTGAGAGTAGATAGATGGAAGAAGATAAATGAAGGAATGGTCCTTATAGATTATAAAATGAAATAATGGTCTCATGAAGTTGTCAATACAGATTCCTGGAATTGTTAACTGAGTTGTCAATATAAATTCTTGGAGTTGTTAATATGACCATTTTTTCATTTTTCAATCTCTAAGGATCATTTTTTTATTTATTTTTATCTTTGGGACTTAAATGTAATTCTCCTAAAATTATTTGATGATATATTGATTTGTAAATAATATTAATTAAAAGTAGCTTAACCATTTGGTAAACATATTTAAGTATGTATGTTGATTTCTTTCATAAGACTTTGTTGCACCTATAAATTGTTTTTTTAAACTTTGAATCATCATTATGTAATGAGAAAATTGTTATACAATGTATAGAAATAATTTTTTTACACATTTTATATAAATTTCTATCCCAATGCATCATGTTTACGATCGTTTTTTCTCAAACTTGTACCCTTAGTCGCAAGCGTTAATGTTCAATGAATGGTGACATATTCTTTAAATAGAGTTGTTATTTTTTCCCCCTTCTTGATACACTAACAGAGTTGTTATTATTAGTACACATTTGGCCGTTCATCTTTATAATCATTATATTTCTGTGCAAACATTCATTTCCTCATACAGTGCAAAAATTAATTTACGTCATAACAATGGTCGCAATATTTTTTTTTTGGACAAACAGTGGTCATAATATTAAGAACTCATAATTACGACCACCCAAAATGTGCTGTTATATACAAATTTGGGGTGGGTATAGATTATGATTAGTATATTGAATAATTTTCTCCAAAACTTTGTTTGGTCGGGGCGTTTGGGCCCCAAATGCTCAATTGGTGACCCAAACGCTAATTGGCAATTGGAAAAAAAAAAAAGTGAGTGTTTGAGAGCTAAATTGATTAATTGAGTTTATGAGATAAAAAATAGCTTATATCATAAGCTCAACATTGGATCTTTTATTGATTTATCATTTAGGGAAAGTGGGAATGAATAAAATATTTTTTCAATTGTGTCCAGTATACCATCAGATTGATTGCAATTTTACCCTTAATGTACTTTTTCGGCTACAAAAATTAATTTCAACTATTTTTTGGTGCTTTTAACCCTTAAAATATTTTTTTCAATTGTACCCAGTGTGTTATCAGACTGATTGCAATTTTATCCGTAGGGTGTGTTTGGTTTGAGGGGAGGGGATGGGAGGGCGGGAAAGAGAGGGGGGTTAAATTACCTTTTTGGGTTGAAGATATTTAAATTTTGGGCGGGAACCCAAAATTTAAAAGGAATGAGAAGGTAAATTTTAGGCAGAAATCCAAAATTTAAAAAAACGAGAAAGTAAATTTTAAGTTTCAGTTGGACAAAATTGTAATTTCTCCTCCCTCCCCTCCCCTCCCCTCCCCTCCCCTCAAACCAAACACACTCTTAATGTACTTTTTCATTTTCAAAAATTATTTTAAACTATTTTTTGGTGCTTTGAACCTTTTAAAATATTTTTCCACCCACTCTCTCTTATTATTATCACAAAAGTCATTTGTGCTTAAGTCAGTCCAAACAAATTTTACTTTTGCAAAAGTCATTTATATAATCGATGTTCCAAAGATAAATCACATTACACAATCGGGCTTTCACCAAAAATAAAATTACCAAAAACTAAATTGAGAAACTCCATTTTTTCAATCACTATTCCAAACACACACTATATTTCTGTGCAAACATTCATTTCCCCATACAGTGCAAAAATTAATTTACGTCATAACAATGGTAGCAATTTTTTTTTTTTGGACAAACAATGGTCATAATATTAAGTAGGGAAAAAGACAGAAAAATACCATTTGAACTTCAAAATTCCGCTGACAAGAATGATAATGGGATTGACAAGAATGGTAATGAGATTGACAATGCAAATCTTTATCAAATGACTAATTTGAGATTTTGAAGTTCAAGTGGTATTTTTCTGTCTTTTTCCCTATTAAGTACTCATAATTATGACCACCCAAAATGTGCTGTTATATACAAATTTGGGCTGGGTATAGATTATGATTAGTATATTGAATAATTTTCTCCAGAACTTTGTTTGGTCGGGGCATTTGGGCCCCCAAACGCTCAATTGGTGACCCAAAGGCCAATTGGTAATTGGAAAAAACAAGTGAGTGTTTGGGAGTTAAATTGATCGATTGAGCTTGTGACAAAAAAAATAGCTTATATCATAAGCTCAACATTGGAGCTTTTACTGATTTAGCGTTTGGGGAGAATGCGAATGAATAAAATATTTTTTCAGTTGTGTCCAGTATGCCATCAGACTGATTGCAATTTTATCCTTAATGTACTTTTTTCACTACAAAAATTAATTTCAACTATTTTTTGGTACTTTTAATCCTTAAAATATTTTTTTAACTATAGCCAATATATTATCAGACTGATTGCAATTTTATCCTTAATGTACTTTTTTAGTTCCAAAAATTATTTTAAACTATTTTTTCATTCTTTGAACCCTTTAAAATATTTTTCCACTTACTCTCTCTTATTATTATCACAAAAAGTTATTTGTGCTTACAGTGTAAAAATTAATTTACGTCATAACAATCGTCGCAATATTTTTTTTTTTTGGACAAACAGTGGTCATAATATTAAGTACTCATAATTATGACCACCCAAAATGTGCTGTTATATACAAATTTGGGGTGGGTATAGATTATGATTAGTATATTGAATAATTTTCTCCATAACTTTGTTCATTTTCATAAAGGAGAGGGCACCATTTTGAAACTTACAAAGCACATCTTCAGGCTACTGTAGAACTAGTTATTCACCATTCTTTGGATGCTTCTCCAACTATCTCTCTTTGTGTGTAGATCATGATAGAGCTGGAAGATGAATGATCGCATTGCTATTCTGCTTTAAGCTTAATTACCATTTGACTGGTACAAACAATCATTTCCTCGCCATTTTATCACAATGCTTTTCTTCATTTTTTTTCTCTTTCCTTTGTTCTTTAGTCTTCACTATTCTATTTCTTCGTCAACTGCAATCCTTCAAACATAAGTTGATATAAAAAGGATCTCTAAAGGCCTGAGCTAAAGGTTATGGAGAGATCAGTGTCCAAAATCAAAAAGCAAAGAACTAAAAAAGTCAGGATCAATGATTTGCCAGACCCATTGCTTCTTCATATTCTCTCTTTTCTTCCGGCTGAAGAAGCAGTTGCCACAAAGCCTTTTATCCAAGAGGTGGAGGCCACTCTGGCATTCCCTTCCCACTCTTGACTTTAAAACTGAAATTTCGTTATATTAAAGTTTTTCTTCAATTTGTAGACAAAATGCTCAAATTGGTAGATTTGAAATCTGTCAAAAAGTTTGTTCTAGATGTTGATTGTCCCTCGAAAGACTAGCAAATGGATTGATGCTGTGATTAGTAGCAAAGTTGAACAGTTAGAGCTTCATTTGAGTTCTACTAATGTATATGAGGTGCCCTCTAATGTTTTCATGGCCAGGAACATTAGGGTTTTGAAGTAGAGTAGAGGCCAGGTGGATACTCTTTCTCATGTTAATTTGTCCTTTCCTTGAAGTATTGCATTTGGAATTTGTTGAATTTCCAGATTTTACATGTTTGGAAATGCTTCTTACTGCATGTGCCTTGCTTAAGGACTTGGTAATAAGTTATGTGGATAGAGTGGATTTCCATCCCCTCAAGATTGGAAGACTTTACCATTTGGTCTTTGCGTATGTTCCACATTCTCTAATTCCATTGGAAGCTTTGTCTAATGTTAAATGTATGCGCTTTTATTAGGTATAAATCACACTTTATTAGTAACTTGTTTTCTTTTTTTATCCCCTAAGATTTCATTCTTGAATTTTCAGTCTGTTTTAGTGTTCCAAGCAAGATTTATGGCCATTTAAGCATGATATCCCAATGTTGTACAATCTAACATGCCTGCAATGTCGTGCTGAAGAGTGGACTAAGATGGTGAACTGTCTTGAAAACTTCCCAAAACTCCAAAAGCTTGTAATTGACGAGGTTTGGAGATTTTTCTTTGTTTTTTTAGTGCAATATGGCTCACTTAGTAGGTTTTTAACTTAATTTCTCTATTGTTGTTAGCTTGGTTCTTCATCCCATCTTGAAACAATACTTGATGTGCCTCCATGTGTGCCATTACAACTGATGGAGTTCACTCTTCTCTGGTTCAAAGGTTCTAAAAGTGAGTCTGAAATGATAAAAACTGATGAAGACTGCTCGAGTTTTGAAGACTATCTACGTCTATGGTAGTTCAAGTGAGTATAAGCTCCCAAGGTTTAGAGAATTAGCAGCATGCCTTCGATCAAGCTCTGAGTCTAAGAGTTCCAGTTGAATGCATGAAGAACCACTTGTATTTATGGTTTCTTAATATCCCTCAACTTTCTTGAGCCCCAAGACATGCAAAAAAGACCCCTTACTAATAATGTGGAAGTTTGTTCAAATTAGATGATGAAGAACTTTGTGGGTGAGGAGTCAGATGGCTTCCCCCTCCAAAAATGCTAGTTTGGTTTGCATGTTGGTGGTATGAGAAATTTGGTGATGTTTTTTTTAAGTTGTGTATGCTACTTAAATAGTTCAAAATGTTTTGGCCATCTTCTTCTAGATATTGGTCAGATAATACACTAATGGACTCAACCGTAATAGAGTCAGGTAGTGTTCTTAGGATGAAATATAGTGCACTGGTGGACTCTTAACTGTAACAAAGTCAATGATTGTGTTCATCAGATGAATTGTAAATATATTTGTTGTCCTTAATGAATGTGTTAGCTTTTCTTGTTTTTTTGCCAACGAATATATTATAGCTTTCCATTATTAAAAAGAGATTTTTTTGGCTAGCACATTATTAAAAACAAATACTAGTATGTTGGTTTTTCATTTTTATTAATTAGTTTGTAATTAATTATTATAAGGATTAATGGTCATTTTAACCTTGAAAGTTTTTATTGAGGAGTAGTGGGTACCCAGAAGTATTTTTAGGAGTAATTTTGTCCCAATAGTCACTACTACAAAAAACATAATATATGGCGCTTATTTTAAAGAATATCATGGCGTTTGGAAAGCGCCAAAGCTTCTAGTGCCATTAAAAATAACTATGGCGCTTCTTGAATATATAAAAACGCCATAATCTTTTTTTAATTTTTTTAATATTTATAAATCTCCTATGGGGTTTTATCGTGAAGTGCCAAAGGAAGTTTACCCCTTCTTTGGCACTTCATGCACCTCCTTTGGTGCTTCATCAAGGAGGTAGGTTTTTTTTAAAAAAAAATATATAATCATTTTTTTTCTAATGAAACGGAAATAAAATAAAACAATTTGAAATAAATAATAAATTCATAAAATTACTATAAAATATATTGTATTATAATAATTATAATATACAACTAATTTTAAAGTGAAAAAACAAAACAAGAATAGGTAAGACAAAACATGTATACTAAATATTAGTTAATTATCTGACCATATATCCACACAATTCTTCAATGATTTTATTCATCTACTTGATGGTTAGGTAACTCAGCAGAACGTTGATCTTCATAATACTACATAAATAATCATGCATACAAAGAATTAAAATCAAACAAAAATAATGAGCAAACATATAAGAGTGACACAGTTGAAAATTAAAAATTATTATATTTTTAAGCTTAAATAAGAAAACTTACAAGCCAATGATCTCCTGCTTCTACTTGCTGCCATCAAAGAGAGGAAGAAGTGGGGATAATGGATAAGAAAAGCTGGTAGACCAATGGAGTGGGGGAGCAATGGATCGAAGTTATGAGAAATAGAAAGCAAGATGGTGATAATGGCGGGGTGTTTAAATTTTGTAAATAGTGTAAGGAAGCTTTGACGCTTCCTAAAAAAGTGTCATTGCTTCCTATTTTTAAAATAAAATAAAAATGGAAGTTTTGGCGCTTCTATAGGAAGCGCCAAAGCTTCCTTTGTTTTTTTTTACTTTTTTTATTTGTCACTCTCACCAATATATTATTGTTTTTACTATCAGCTAAAATCCCATTACTTGCAAACATAATTTTACTTGAATGAAAATGGAAATTAATATCTTACTTACACAATAATCAATAATATCTCTTTCCGATTATTAACTCTATTATTGGTGACTACCAAAAATTTAACTTGACACCTTTTCTGCCTTTAACATTGTGGAATATGTGTGTGTGAGTTTCTATTTACTTAGAAATTATAATAATCGAAATACGCCAGTTTCCGTGTGTGTGTGTGTGTGTGAGCTAGGAGTATATATAAAAGCAAAAAGCTTGCTGTCACTTGTATCATCTTGGGACAAAGTCTCATTTGTATAATGAGAATCATCATGAATTAAGATATTTCAGTTGGGGAAAAATGAGACGTGCATTAACTCATACTCTACAAAAAGTCAATATGTTAAGGGTTTTATATAATACTCTACATAGTTTATTTTATTATACTAACTAATTGGGTCCATTACCAATGATAGCGTGTTTTCTAGAAAAAATAGAAATATTCTTCAAGTTCATCCAGCATTTCAATTTTTATTTCAAACCACGAGGGGTTAGAGGCACCTTTTCAGCAAAATTTAATACCAAAAAAAATTGTTTTTTCAAAAAAGTGAGTGTGAAAATATATCTTAGAAGACACTTTCAGTGTATTAAATATTGCCTTAATTTTGGTTGCGAAGACCATATAGGGGGTATAGCCGCCGTGAATGGATGTATATTGATTGTCAATGCGCACTACAAACCCGTTCATTAATTCCCTATTTGATGTTTCAAAATAAAATAAAATATAATAAAATAAAAATGAAAGCTAAAGAGCCGCCAAAGCTTTTATTATTTTTTTTTTATTTGTTATTCTCACCAATATATTATTGTTTCTACTATCAGTTAAAATCCCATTACTTACAAGCATAATTGTACTTACATAAAACTAAAAATTAATATCTTATTTACGAACGATCAATAATCATAATCTCTTTCAGATTATTAACTCTATTATTGTTGACTACCAAAAATTTACCTTGACATGATATACTCAGTCGAAAGCAATATTCTTATTTTTATTTGGTGAAAAGCAATATTTTTTTGTTTTATAAGTCATGGATTATTTGTTGCTCAAGATGATATAAAAGAACACCTTCTCCCGTTTTATTTGAAAATGAATGAAAGTTGTTGCATGCATACCGTTGAAAAAATGGTATAGTTATCTCTCAACATTCTACAAGAGGAATATAAAATTATAGAGCAAATCATATAAAATCTTTAAAACTCTATTTAAACTAAAAATAAAATAAAATAAAAATGGAAGCTTTGGCGCTTTTTTAAGAAGCGCCAAAGCTTCCATTATTTTTTTATTTATTTTTTATTTTTTTTATTTTTTTAATAGGAAGCTTTGGCGCTTCCTAGCTTTGGCGCTTCCTAGTGAAGCGCCAAAGCTTCCCCCTTTTATTTTTTTTATTTTTAATTATTTTTAATAGGAAGCTTTGGCGTTTCTTTCAGAAGCGCCAAAGCTTCCCCTTTTTTATTTTTTATTATTAAAGAAGGGCTAAAGCTTTGGCGTTTGTCCGAAAAGCGCCATACAAGTTGCTTATTTTTCAAAAAAAAATTAATGTCAACCATGGCGATTATAATTGTAAGCGCTAAAGCTTCTAAAAATTTTTTTTGTATAAAAAAAATTAACTATCTTTGGTGCTTCTTTAAAAAAATGCCACAAGAGAGATGCCACTAAATGCCTCTTTTGTAGTAGTGAGTCTAAGAAACATAGCAATTTTGCCCTATTGTCTTCCAATATTAAGTTTGACTATTAAATCAATCAAACATATCCCACATGACACAGCACCTCATCATCCGTGTCACTAAGCCCAACAAGCACAAATTCCCCCGTTCTTTTGTACGGGTGCATCGACTATATCACATATAAGCATAGCCTTATCTTCCACTCATCCAATATGAGCAACATAAAGCGGAATTACCTTCTATCAGCTACCAACAAAATCTCACTACAACACATCCTCCACATAATTTAGATGGGCATATCAAATGTCAAAACATGCAGCAAATAAAAAAAGGGCAAAAAATTCACCGCAAATTACATTCTACCACCAAAACACCCCCAACATATTAAAAAATTGGTCTATCTAATATCTTATACAACTAATGCATCAACCTAAAAAAACATCAAATAATATAAAGTTTGCTCCACAACACAAAAAACATTTTTAAATGTCATTTATGTTCACACCATCTAATAAATGCTACTCTATCTTTCTGAATATCTTCCTATAAACCACATTGGTAGTTGTATTATTTAGATGATTACTCCCATGATGTATTATAATTTTCAAACTTGCAATATGCTTAACCCTTGATAATGTAACATATACTTGGCCTGTGTGAACACTGACTTTGACAGATATAATCCAACATTTTGCAGAGATTGACCCTGACTCTTGTGTTATTGTCATTGCAAAAAAACAAAGCAATAAGAAACTGCCTTCTCTTCATCCGAAAAGGAAGACTACCATATGAAGGATTTATATCCATTCTATGAATTAAAACCTTTTGATTTGGGTTTGACTTGCTTTCATAACATTTTTTCCAAGCAGTATGATACATAACCTAATACCGTTGCATAATCCATTAGTTTGATCTATATTCCTTAATAGCATTACAGGTACTCCAACCTTCAGATTAAGACTATGCCTAGACAAACTTGAACAATTATCAAAATTCTCCACAGACGGACCCATACCATTATTTTTAGCATGGTCAATTTTCCCACTCATTGATGTGAATGCTAACATGTTATTGTAAGATCTAATATTTGCATGAAAATTCTTAGACGTAACTGAGTTTTTGTCAAAGAACAGGTCATACAACACTAACGGAGGCTCTTTTCTTTTCGGAAGCTTCACTTTTCCTCAATGGCAACACATTGTAAAAATTGGTTCAGTAGAATTCTATTGATTCTGAACCCTTTGATTATGCCACATCTTCACACCGCACATATAAGTAGCATCTCCTTCATCTAGATACTCTACAACATTAGATACATGTGCAACCAAAGCAAATTAAAGTCCAAATAAAAGACCGACAATAAACAACAAACTAAGTGACTAAAAGGATAATTTCAATATAGCTCCAACAGACCTATTTATCATATTTAAATAAATAATTTCGCAGCAAATGAAATAGAACCCTCTTCTGCCATGTATTATCCTATTTATCATGAGAAAGTATGAAGCAATATAAGTTTGAGAATAACTAAAAATGATTGAATCACATACACCAATATTAAAAGTGAGATAAAACATATGTATATTACAAAGTATAATTCTATATTGCAATTAGAACATGTACACTAGCGTCATAGCAGCAGAATTGTTGGAAAACAACATTCTATATTAAGACTTCATATCAAAGCACACATCTGCGACTTCTACCCCTTCCTAATGAAAGAATCCATCTAAATACCAATATTGAATTACTGCGAAAAAATCTCTTCCCAATGGATCAATCAAAATGAAGTCATAATTTATGTGTTGGTGAGTCCTTTGATAGCTATTCTACCTCCTCAGCACACATACAACAATCCTCCACATATCAGTGCTATCATCAATATATTTTATTATAGAACACTTTCTCCCCGCCATTGACCTCAAGGACTTAGCTCATTATATCAACATACACTAATCTGCTCAATGTTGAGAAAACCGGAAGCTAAAGCTGAATTATATAGAAGGACCCAATCCAATAATAACATCCACTTGATCACACAAAAATTATTTTATTTACTAGTTAGGCATTAGACATTAGAAATTAGGCATTTAATAGAATATATTTTCCCAAGATACTACAAGGTCATAACAAATATTATGAGCATTAGGCATTAGGCATTTAACAAAAATTGTTGAGAGTTGGAACAGTTCCATGGCAAGTGACTGTTCATCCCTACTAACAAATGGAGCTGTGTCTCACCTACTAATTAGCCATCATAGTCATAAAACTACACCTATCTGACAAATCATACAGAAACTGATGCATTTACAACTAGATATTAGAAGAACCTTGATTATGACACATTGATTGACAGGCATTTAAGTTATGGTTAGTGAAGTAATAAAGAATTACGGACTTGACCTAGATTTCAGGGATTACAATACCTTGTAGATGGCTTATGCAAGAAAAATGACCAGCTTCATTGACTTGAGAACTTTTTCCTTAGTTCATTATGAGGAAATAGAAACAACATATGAGTTTAAAAACCTTTAGATGGAAACCCATTGAATCCTAGATAAATAGTAGGAAAACTTAATTTTGTGATTTTTCCTTAGTTCTCTCGAATCATATCTGCCTTTTTGGTTATTAACAAATTTTAAACTCATTATCAGTGTTTTCAAGACCGAACCGGACAGGCCGGTTCGACCGGGTTTCACGCGGTTTGATTGGTTTTCTCACGGTTTGACCTGTTTTTTTTAATTTTTTTTTAATATTTTATTCAAATTTTCATATAAATAATTCTAAAATCTTCCCTTCCTCTCCGGTCTAGCCTCGGTTTAGCTCCGTTTTGACCCCGATCTGACCCACTAACCCTTGACCCAGTACCCCAACCGGTTCAGTGACCGGTCCGGGTTTCAGAACCTTACTCATTATACATCTGCCTACTGTAATCAGAAATGATTTTTTTTTCTTGAGCATTAATCAAACGTCCTTTACAACTTTCTTTGTAAGTGTGCTTAGTACTAACCAAAAGCAATAGTTTGATTTTGCAATATAACAACTCCTTTTAAAAACTGAAGTTGACATATGAGTTTAAATGCATTTTAGTAGTACCATATTTTAACATCATTGTAAATTTCCACACTTAAATCAGGATTCATTTTTTACCCACAACCATTGATCAAATGTCCTTCACCTATTTCATTGTTTATGGATATTGTACTAACCAAAAGCAAGTACTAATAGGTGTCCACTAATTAATTAGTAAGTAATAAGATTAATCAAAAGTAGTGGAGCTCCAGAATAGACAAAAAGCAGCTTTGTCATAACTTTGATTTTGGAGTACACAAAGCTAGTTAAAATAAGGTCATGCAAGACCATATATCTACTAACAAAAAAAGACACTAAGATATCATGAAATCAAGAAAAAGACACTAAGATATGCAGGATAATTTCCCAAGACACTAAGTGACTAAAAAAATAATGGTTCATTTACAGCTACAGCAGACCTATTCAAAAACTTAGTTAACCCTACAAACAAAACCTTAAATCTGGACCACAAATACATTAATGTAGTCTTTACTGCCCCTTCCCACATTTAAATACCAATTAGGACATATATCATGATCATGTTTTAAACAGCTATTCAAAAAGCATATACTGTGAATAAATGAAATAGAACATATGTTATATCATGATCATGAGAAACTATGAAGCAATATAAGTTTGAAAATAATACAATATGATTTAATCACAACCACTAATATTAAAAGGAAGATAAAAAAATATGTATATACCAAAGTATGATTCTATATTGCAGTTAGAACAGGTACACCAGTGGCATAGCAGTAGACATGTTGTAAAACAATGTTCTAGTGTGGTTATTATCAATCGTATGTTTTACCGTAAAATCTCTTTCCAATGGATTAATCAAAATGAAGTCATAATTCATGTTTTTTACAGCTGTTATAGTGTAGATCTCATTGATGCTAAAAATCTTGCAAGTCACTTAAAAAACATAGTTGGTGTGGTTATTATATATTGTGTCCTCTCCTAATCAACCCAAACTGCACAATTAGAATTAGGTTGGACATCTGAGATACAACCTCAAAGTCCTTCCTCGCTTACTTGGGCAACTCACCATAAAGAACAACAAACAAATGATTCCCCTTGCCACCAAAAAATATGAGCAACAAAAATTTGGATTAATCAAAGTTGATATAACTTAGAGTTTGAATGTTTGACATTAAGTGAATAAAAAAGAAACAACCTAAGTAATCAATTTGCATTGGTATGCTTTTATTAATCTGTAGAAGTTTGTTTTGCACTTTGCTGTGCCATTATCTTGTGTAATTGTCTGTGGTTCGTACTCTGGTTCTTTCTCAATAATACAAATGTGTCATTAAGGCCGAAAAACAATGTATTGTATTTTAGAATGATGCACCAAAATGTAACACACACACACACACACACACACACACACACACACACACATTATAACACACAAACACACAACCTAGGATAATTAGATGATAAGGTAGATCAATAGGAAGAAAAATCAGGGAATAGTTAAGAGTACTACCTGAATCGAAGATAAATGCGATTGATAGAGAGATTTGACAGTGTCATTTTGATGATTGGCGTTAAATTTAGCATAGACTTGAGCTCGTTACAAGCAACTCTTGAATCGAAGATAAGGTAGATCAATAGGAAGAAAAATCAGGGAATAGTTGAGAGTACTACCTAAATCAAAGATAAATGCGATTGATAGAGAGATTTGACAGTGCCATTTAAATTTAGCATAGACTTGAGCTCGTTACAAGAAACTCTTGAAGATATTCCAATTATCGAAATTCTCCACTCTTCTCTACAACCAATTGGAGTAAATGTCAAGCCTATAATCCTCGATCCTTAGTTTAAACACAGCTTTGCCTGTCCCTTTGTTTGTAATCATGAGCGATAAGATATTGAAGGTGAATAATGAAATGGTGATAAGAATCATCAGAAACAGGTAGATTCAGAGGAAGGAGGTGGCGTTGCAACAAACTCTGATCAGACCTATCATCGACAGCACCATAATGCATATGTTGAATATAAGGATAGGTTTTTGCAACCATTTCTCGCAGTCGCTATTATCCCTTCCCAGCTATTTCACCGAGCTCAGACTTATAGAAGCATGGACTGAACAAAGAGAAAGCCAAGGCGACATCTTTCAAACAGAAGATCTGAAGATCTTCACCCAATTCCAAGCTAAGACACACCAAATCTCAGAATGAATGAATGAAGACTAACTAAAGGGAGTATCTTGGGAAAGCAAGGGCTTTACCGACTCCTTACAAATGTCAGAAAAATGAATAATGAATAAGACACAATGAAGTGACATACGAGTGGGAGTAATAGGTTTGTGGGGGCTTCACTGTTCATGTCTCGTCAGTTTTGAATGAAGCCAACGAAGTAGGGAACGGCTTGGCAAATGAAGCCGATACTATAGTTAACAACAGTAACTTGTGAGACATAATGCATAGAAATGGACCAACGGCTTATTTTGCTAGTACTCTTTAGTATATATTGATTGATGATACGGCACCTCATCATCTCTCTTTCCCTCTTTAGTCTTTCCTATTCACTCTTTTTTTGGAAAAAGAAAACCTTTCCCACATGTCCTCACTGATTCTTCCATGAAAGGAGTTCGACCTAAGAGATACTTTCTCTAACGAATGAAGCCCGGAAAGTGAATCAAACTGAATAGTGCCCCTTAGATTTCTTCCAACCAGATTGATTTCTGAAACGAAACCATGGAATTGCAAAAAATCCCAGTGAAGTTGCAGGGAGAATTGGCTTCAGTCTTCCTGGTGAAGTTGCAGGGAGAAAATCCAGGTGAAATTGCGTGGAGAATATGGCACCTCATCATCTCTCTTTCCCTCTTCAGTCTTCCCCATTCACTCTTTTTCTGGAAAAAGAAAACCCTTCCCACATGCCCTAACTGATTCTTCTATGAAAGGAGTTCGACCCAAGAGATACTTTCTCTAACGACTAAAGCCCAAAAAGTGAATTAAATCGAACAGTGCCCCTTAGATTTCTTCTAGCGAGACTGATTTCTGAAAAGAAAATATGGAATTACAGAAAATCTTGATGAAGTTACAGGGAGAATTGGCTTCCATCCATGAACTGAAAACATCATTGACATTTGAAGTTTGAAACAGAGGACTTGAACTTTATGAGCATTTGAAACTCATCCGATAGAGACAAACAACCTAGGAAGAGAAAAAAAAAATAGAGAAAACAAAACCATAGGTAAGGGACATGACCGGGAAATATCTCTGGTGAACGGGATAGCAAAGAAGGGGTTGAATTTTGGTGGGTTTGTGTGGCAATATGGAAAAATACAAAAGAGTGAAGAGTGAGAGTGTGTGAATAAGAGCAAGATTTGGGATTCGAGAAGTCCAGCAACGAGTAAGTAAACACAAGAAGGGATTGGAAATTGGAAAGATTAGAGTGGGTGAAATAAGGAAAAGCTCTAACTCGCTCGCCAACAAGTTCTCTCTTACTCTCCCTCTCACTCTTAGGGTATGTTTGGTTTGAGGGGAGGGGAAGGGGGATAAATTATAATTTTATCTAACTGAAACCCAAAATTTACCCTTTCATTTTTTTAAAATTTTGGATTCTGGCGTAAAATTTACCCTCTCATTCCTTTTAAATGTTGGGTTCTGACCCAAAATTTAAATACTTTCAACTTAAAAAGATAATTTAACCCCCCCTCTCTTTTCCTCCCTCCTCTCCCCTCCCCTTCCCTCAAATCAAACACACCCTAAAGGTGTGTTTGATTTGGGGGAAGGGGAGGGGGAGGGGATGAGATGTAAATTACTTTTTTGGGCAAGTCCCCTCCAAAATTTATCCTAAACCTTAAACTCTTTAATGAAAAGGTAAATTTTGAAGGGGACCTGCCCAAAAAGGTAATTTACCCCCTCCCCTTTCCTCACACCAAACACACTTTTAGGGTTTGTTTGGTTGGAGGGGATGGGATGGGATGTGAGGGAATGAAAAATGAGCCATTCCCCTTGTTTTGTGTGAAAAATTGGAAGGGAGGGCCCAAAGAAGGGGCTCCAAATTCCTATCATCCCCTCATTTTTGTTTCCTCTAAATTTGGAGGTTTTAAAGATGATGAAAAATGAGCCTCTCCTCTCCATCCCCTCCCTTTGAACCAAACAGGCCCTTAGTCTCACAAACAATTGTGTGATGCCTCGTTAGATCTTAGATATTTTTAGTGGCTCTTGTCTACATAATTTCTTTACCTGTATAATTTTATTTTCCTCTTTTAATTTTTGTTTGCTATGCTTTAACCATAGTTTGAATGATCATTGTTTTTGGTTTGGATGAAATTGATTCTAGTTAGTTATAGGACGTATGAAGTTGTGCACTTATATTGCTCAAGTAAATTAAGAATAGCCGCAATGTTTGGTTGTGCAATTCTTCTTCCTCTTGTGGGCAGGGTTTCCTTTTTTAGAAAGAGTGAATGGGGAGGATTGAAGAGGGAAAGAAAGAGATGATGAGGTGTTATATTGGGCTTAGTAATGTGGATGATGAGGTGCGTGCTATGTGGAATCTTTGACTGATTTAACAATCAAACTTAATATTGAAAGACGGTAGATCAAAATTGTTATGTTTTTTAGATTTCTGAGGTAAAATTGCTCCTAAAAAAACTTTTAAGGCGAAATTATTGCAAAAAAACTTTCAGATAACCATGGCTCCTCAACAAAAACTTCTAGAGCAAAAATAACCCTTAATCCTTTTTATAATATCAAAGTTGTCAAACTTTAAGGAAACCATGATAGAGATTTAAACTTGGATCATGAAATCAAACCATAAACTTTGAGAGTTTATTTTATGAATAAATATTTATTAAAAATATATGATTAAAATTAAATAATCAAAAAGTTGTGTCTATTTATACACCATTCAAAAATTAATTGTTCTTGTTATTAAAATTACACCTTAACCTTTGAAATTAAATATATCAACTTTTATTAGTTTAGGAACTCAAAAAAAAAAAAAATCGTTCAAATTATATATGAAGTTGCTAAATATGATCAAAATCTTGGCAAAAAAAAAAAAATGATTAAATTTTAAAAAAAAACTATCATAAATTTAAGAGTAAGATGACACTATTCTATAAGTTAAAAATATAAATGCGGAACTCATGAGTTTAACTAAATTTGCAATTAACACAAATTTTTATAAGTTGAAAACTTAAAATGGACAACTTAAGGAGTCAACTACGAGTGAAATTATCGGTTTTTTTTATCATAATTTAAATTTCTGTTATAGTAATTTTTTAAGTACATATTTATAATTGGAAGATAATATATCAATTTACTTACATATATTTCATCAAGTTTTCTAATCATATATAACTATATGTCCTATTTGTGAAGAATCATCATTTAACTATAAACCCATATGAAAAAAATACAACCCTTGGTCTTAAGTGATCGATGAACTTGATGTAAGTATGATCCTTTACAATTTTGTTTTCTCTGAACTTGTCCACTTCATCCCAACTCCCAAGTAATAATGTTGTCTATTTTTTTGTGGGTTAAGGGGCATTTTTATCTCGAAAGTTTTCACCGAAGTGCAATTTTGCCCTGGGAGATTTTCATAGGCCAATTTTACCCTGACCGTTATCCTAGTTAATTTTGATAGTTAGTTGACCAAATATGTTGAGCTAATACACATGTTATCCGTGTCATTTTTGTTAAGGTATAAATTTACCCTGAAAGTTTTAAATCTAACATTGAAAAAAAAAAATAAAGTAGATGATATATGGACTTCCACGTGCAAATTTTCACTTTAACAAAAATGACATGGATAATATGTGGATTGTCAACTTAACATATTTGATCAACTAACAGTCAAAATTAATTAAGATAACCGTTTTAACAAAATTACTCACTTTTCAACACTTTAAGAACAAAATTGACTCTAAAAAACTTCAACGTCAAAATTTGGCCCTTAACCCTTTTTTATTACAGATAATGATCTTCTTAAACAGTGTTGTTATTATTAGTTCATTAGTACACATATGGCCCATTTCATTAGGGGCAAAAGGATGAAGAAATTTCGCCAGCTTCTGGAGTACAATCCCTAGCCCGTTCGCCCTTCGTCCTCACTGCCGTCGCCATCGTCTTCCTTCTCTGCTAGATATTTCTGGTTGCTGCTCTCTTTTTTCCTCCTCAGGCATCGCCGTCGTCTTGTTTCTTCTCCTCGTCCTTGCTGGCCGCGCCTGTGTGGTACGATTGAAGCTTGAGTGTGCGAGCTCCCTTCTTTTTCATCCTCCTCCCGCGCTTCTGGAAGACGCTCTGTGTGGCGGTAAGCTCAAACTCCTCCCCTTCTTTGGTGTTGGTCAAGTTTGCAAGTTTTTCTCTAATAAAAAAGTTGGCTAGTTTTTTGGGCCTGAAAAAATGTTAGCAAGGTAAGAGATACACTATTTAGCTCTTTTGTTTTTGTGACCATACTCTATTTAGGTTTTCTATCCCAATGCATCCTATTTACAATCTTTGTTTTTTTTTTTGGGAACTTGCACACTGCATCTCAAGACTTAATGTTCAATGAATGTTGACATATCCTATAAACAGAGTTGTAAGTGTTAGTCCACATTTGGCGGTTCACCTTTTTAATCATTATTTTTCCGTGCAAACATTAATCCCCCACATCTGTAGCTGTAATATTAAGTACTCATAATTATGACCACCCCATATGTGTTGTTAGCTACAAATTTGGGGTAAGTATAAATTATAATTAGTATATTGAATAAATTTCATCAGAATTTTGTTTGCGGTTTCCTATTTGTTTTCCAGTCAATTAATAAAGATTAAAGAAACAATGGTAATAGAAATAAATATTAGAGAAACGAAGAGGGCTCCATTTTGAAACTTACAAAGCGTATCTTTAGGCTACCGGAGAAGCAGTTATTCACCATTATCTGGATGCTTCACTAAGTCTCTCTCTGTGGAAGATGAATGATCTCATTGCTATTCTGCTTTGAGCTTACCATTTGACTGGTACAAACAATGTTTACTTGCCTTGTAATCTCAATTCTTTTTGTCATTCTTTCCCTTTTCTTTGTTCTTCAGTCTTCACTATTCTTTTTCTTCATCAATGGCAGTACTTCAAACATAACCTTTCAACCTGAGTTCATTTAAAGAAGCACTTGCCACAGTTGACTAAAAAAAAAGATCTCTGAAGGCCTGAGTTAAAGGTAATGGAGGAATCAGTGTTCACGAACAACAAGCGAAGAGCTAAAGTAGACAGGATCAGCTGTTTGCCAGACTCATTGCTTCTTCATATTCTCTCTTTTCTTCCCCCTAAATATGCAGTTGCCACAAGCCTCTTGTCCAAGAGGTGGAGGCCACTCTGGCGTTCTCTTCCCACTCTTCACTTTAAATCGAAGGACTTTTGTTATCTTAAATTCTTTGTTCAATTTGTAGACAAAGTGCTCAAATTGGTAGATATGAAATCTGTGAAAAAGTTTGTTCTGGATTTTGATGGTTATAAACCTCCTCGGAAGACTAGCAAATGGATTGATGCTGTGACCAGTAGCAAAATTGAACATCTGGAGATACATATGCGTTTCGGTTCTACACATGAGTTGCCCTCTAGTGTTTTCATTGCCAAGAACATTATGGTTTTGAAGTTGAGTATAGTAAGGGTGGTTGATACTCTTTCCCATGCTAATTTGCCTTTGCTTGAAGTATTGCATTTGAAAGATGTAAAATTTTCAGATTTTGCAAGTTTGGAAATGCTTCTTAATGCTTGTCCTTTGCTTAAGGACTTGAGCGTAAGATATGTGGATTTAGTGAATTTTCGTCCACTTAAGATTGGAAGACTTAACCGTTTGGTCACTGTAGATCTTTTTCCACAATCTCTAATTCCATTGGAAGCTTTATCTAATGTTAAATGTCTGCGCCTTGGTCAGGTATGAACCACACATGATATGTAATTTGTTTTTGCTTTTTTTTTTTTTGTCCCTTGAGATTTCATTCCCTAATTTTCAGTCTGTTTTAGTATTCTAAGCAGGATATATGTCCATTTAATCATGACATCCCAATATTTTACAATTTAACCCACCTGCAATGTGGTGCTGACGAGTGGACTAAGATGGTGAACTGTCTTCAAAACTTCCCAAAACTTCAGAACCTTGTAATTGAACAGGTTTGAAAATGTTAACTTATTTTTTTAGCACAATTAATGTCTTGATTAGTTTTTTTTTAACTTAATTTCTCTATTATATCAGCTTGGTTCTTCATCCCATCCTGAACCAATACTTGATGTGCCTCCATGTGTTTCATCACATCTGAAGGAGTTCATTCTTGTTTACTTCAAAGGTTCTGAAAGTGAGTCTGAAATGACAAAATTTATGATGAAGAATGCTCGAGTTTTGAGGACTATCTACCTTTGTGCTGGTTCAATCGAGCCTATGCTCCCGAGGTTCAAAAAATTTGCATCATTCCTCAGATCAGGCTCTGAGTCTGAGAGTTGCAGTCAAATGCATGAAGAACCACTTGTATTTATAGTTTCTTAATTCTCAATATTCCTCAACTTTCTTGTTACGTGACCCAGTAAGACTGACCAATGTAAAGGATTAATTTCTTCTTGGTTATATAAAGGAAGAACATGAAGGAACATGGGAGAGGACAACTTTGGAGGGTCTTAGTCAGGTTGAAATGTGATTGAAGATGATCCTTTGTTCAATCCAGTTCGGATTGGGCTAATGAAATAAACTCAACTTCACTTCCTTTTCTCTCGTCTTCAATGTCATTCTGATGTTAGAATTTTATTAGATGTTGCTTCAATGTTGTTAGGTTCTTTTGAATGGGTTTTCTTTTTTATGTGGTTAATATTAGACAATGGACTTCACTTATTGAAGAAATGGTTAGTGTCATGTGTAAGCCCTCGGAAGGCGTGAGATAACTTGTGTTTAAAAAAATTAATAATTTTTTAAAATAGTATTGTAATAAACTAATAATTAAATATGGTGATCAATATATGTTTTTAATATATAAACTATAAAGGCAACTTTATTGAAGGTAAAATAAAACGATACATGAAATATTGAGCCGCTGGGGCCTATTTGGTGGGAAGAATTTAGGGAATGGAAAAAATTCCATTCTTACTCTCTAGTTTTCTTAATCTTGGCCATGCATTCTGAAGCTAAAAAAAATGATTTTATCTGAAATCAAGCGCCCAAGTAGGAAAGCATTTTGACTAGGCATTTCAAAATTCGAAGTATCAATTTTTTCCGTTAACAATGGCATTTTAATTTCTGATAGTTTTTGATGAGCAAATAATTTGGGCAATTGAATATTATCCAAAGCCTAATCCATTAGGGAATAGTCAACAGACTCCGAACAATGATAAATATGTTATAAGTATTTATAAACCTCTTCTTGAATTGAAGTAGGGTCCTCTAACCATTCGCCCAAAGAATTTTGGATTCTAATTATTTGTTTCTTCACACATCTTTGGCTTGCAAAAAAAAAAAGAAAAAGGCACGGGTATGAAAAACGTAGTGTTCCGATCTCCTTGCAACATCTAGTTGTACCTGGCCTTTTGGGATCACATCATTTAATCACAATCATACCAAAAGTTTCCAATTTTCTAATGAAAGATTTAAAAATAAGTGCCAATATTGCAACTCCTTCACAAATGGCTTTATAACATAGTGACACAACTTTTTTTTTTTTTTGGTAAGTGGGAGGTCACGAGCTCAATCCTATTTATAACTTGAAGTTATTGGTGTCTACTGTAATATCCTGATTTGTGATTAGGGCTAATGACTCTGATAATTATTATAATTAGTGTAATTAAACACTTTTGGGAATTTATATGATGTGATTTTGATATACATGTGTAGGTTATTAAAGATCAAGGGTTGAGATTCATTGATCATGGGTCGGAATTCTATGCTTTGTGTCTATGTGAGCTCATGGTGGAAGTGTGGAGATGGTGACATGTGGCATTGTGGTGGCTGTTGGATGAGGCCACAAGAGGACAAAGGACCACTTTTTCCCTCATTCTCTCTCTCCTATTTGGCTAAGAGGCATGGGCAAGGGAGAGGAGTTGCTTCATCATCATCATCTCTTCCATCTCACATTTTCTCTCTCTCTTCCTTCCCCATTTTCGCTGAACAAACTTGGAGAGAGAAAGAAAAGCTTTGATCTTTGGTAAATAATGATCCTCCTTTGCTAAAATCCTCTTCTCTAATGTTGTGTGTCTCATTGAGAGCTCCATTGTGGTGATTGTAGAGTCTTGAAATAGTGTTGATTTGTGAGTTGGTCGAAATTGAAGGTGGGAGAATCAAGATTCTGGATTTTGCAAAGTAAAGAGGTAGGCATTTAGTGCATTTGGATATATTATTTGTGATTTTTTTGGATAAGTTTAGAAAAAATCTGGAAATTTGCCCTAATTATGCCAAATGTTGAACATATGGATTTCATTGTATTTGATATTGGAAATGATTTATTGTGAAGATATTTGAGTATTGGATTTAGTTTGGAATGTGGAAATGTGTTAAGGGAAATTGGACATTTGTTGTGTTATAGAGACCTAAGAGTATGATTGTGGTCAAATTGGTTTGGGGAGTGTTTTTAAAGTGGCCAATGTGTTCCCTAGTTAGTGCAAAGTGTGTGTGAGCTTTTGGGAGAGTTTGGGAACCACTGGGTGAGAATTTGACCATCTGGTATTTTCTGATGTTTTCTGCGCTTTTGGTCTCTGATACACAACACCCGAGCAGAGGAAGAACATGCTCGAGTGCTATATGCATTTTTCCCTTTTCTGCTTTGAGCTTTTTCTTGAGATCTATGAACGAGGCTTGAGTGCACTTCTTTGTTCTCGAGTGAGGGAAGATCATGCTCGAGTGAGCTTGGGTTTGCTCGAGTGATGGTGTGAATCTAGAGTTGAGGTTGCTCTCGGGTCCTCACTCGCTGGTTGATGCTAAGAGTGTGCTCTGACACTCGCAAGCATAGTCGTCACACCCGAGCATTGGGGGTCATGCTCGAGTGAGCTGGTGCCTCTGGTTAGCACTGGGAATGCGGGCTGGCCCGCGGGTTGCGGGCCAGCCTGCGCGGGTTAGAACCTTAGGCGGCCTGCCCCTTTCGCGGGCTGGCGTCCTTTTTTTTTTTTTTAATTTTATTTTTTAAAAAAGATTTACTCTCTTTCTCTTTCACCCGCTCATATCATACTTCTTTTTTTTATACATTTGTGTTATGAAGTCAATTTTATTCTTACTTTCCTTTTTTTTCATCTACTCACATAACAAAAACATATAAACACATCTTTTTTAAATTTAATAATAATAGAATAAATAAATATAATATGAAAATAAAAATGTCAAATAAAAAATATGAGGAATGGATTAAACACGACATCAAATGAAAGGTAATAATAAGGGTATTTGAATTTATTTTATTTAAAAATACCAAAAAACCAAAAAAAAAATTAAAAAAAAAAAAAAAGCGGGCCAGCTCGCTAGCCCGCTGGCTGGCCCGCGCGGGCTAAACGGGCTAAGCTCGTTTAGCCTGCATTTAAACAGGCTGCTAAAATGGCAGCTCGTTTAAGGTTTTTTTGGGCGGGCTGGCGGGCAAATTATCGGCTTTACCTCTGGTGTGGGTTGTCACTTGTGGTGTAGCACTTTCAGGGACTTGAGCATAATTTGGGTCATCACCCGAGTGTAGAGCTTGGTGCTCGAGTGATGTGAGCACTTCCTGGCCATGAAGGTTGCTCTTTGTCAAGCACTCACGAGTGAGAGTTGTCCTCACCCGAGCACAAGTCTCTCATCACTCGAGTGAGGTCGTCTTCACTCGAGTGAGGCTGTCAGAAATTAGAGTTGTGCCTTCGAAAAAGGGGTCTTTGGGTTAGTGTCTTCCAACCTTTTAGGCATATGTTTAGGCCACTAGTGGTCACCTAAAGAGTCCTAAATGATAACCAACTAAGTGTATTATGAAATTAAGAACTTGGAAAAGAGATTGATCGGTTGTCCCTAATTTGGTATAGGATTTGACATCTGTTGCCCTCGTGAGACCACGGTATCGGAGCCAGTCAGGAAATATACAGGTAGTGACTCTTTCTTTATACCTTATGTGATACATTGTATGTGTGCTATATCATTGTGATGGGATGGATTTCGTATGCTGCAAGTGTTGTGAAAAATTTGTGAGCAACGCTATACCAATAGTCCCTGAGTCGTTAATAACGGTTCGGGTAAGGGCCGTGTGCCTTCCCGGCGGTAAAAGGGGATGATGTTAGGGTGTGTTATATGTGATTATGTGGGCCGAAAGGCTATTTCTGAAGGCCGACGGGCCAATTGTGAAAGCCGAAAGGCTATATGTGAGCTGTAAGGCTATTCGTATGCACTGCCACGCCAATAGTCCCTGAGTCGCTAACAACGGTTCGGGTTAGAACGGTGTGCCTTCCCGGCCGTAAAAGGGGATGAGGGTGGAGTGTGATTTGTGTTGCTGCTGTTATGAGATGATTTGTTTACATGTTATGTGATTATGTGTGGTATGAATAATTTGTTACTACTGATATTCTTTAGAATCTCACTCTTTCCAAATGACTAATCTTTTCAGACAAGGCGAGTGGCTCGAAAGGGAAGCGGACAACCAGGAGTAGTTAGGATTACTCCGAGACTTTAGTGGTAGTTGGTTATCTTTGTTTTGGTTTTGGGATTACTAAGTGTATATGGGATGTAAATGAACATTTTGGATATGTAATCCCCATTGTTAGGAAACTTTAAACCCAATATATATATATATATAGTAGCCCAGGGTCTGCCGAGATTCTAGTTTCCACACTCTGATATTTATTATGTGATTTGATTTCTCAAGTTGTTATATCCGCACGTGAATGTGAAACCAGGATTAATTACATTTTGAATTGATTTTTGAAATACCCCATCTTGTGATGAGGGATTAATAAATTGTTGATTTCATTTTATTGGTCTCTATTTCACTTAAATTTCGTAATTCGGATGTAATTACGATGAAGGGGTTACATCTACCTCTTCAATTGTGAAAAAAATAAATATTGCAACTTCTTCTCTAAACTCCAAAGCAGAAATATTTGATGAAATGTTACCAATTGAGTATTTGTTGGTGAAATGCGCTTGGGTCTTGTATTGTGCCGATATGCCCACGACCCTAGGATACTTCCCCATTCATTTGATGAAAGAGAATATTACTCCCTTCTGTCTTTATTATAGACGTATTTTAGGTAGTTGATCTTGATCCTAAATATAAGACATAATTTTTATTGTTTTCAATATTTTCCCAATTTACCTCTATTAATGCTCCATCAACAATAACTAAGGAGGAGAATGAATGAGAGAATTAAGGAAGATGACTAGAGCATTTTAGAAAATACATATCACATAATGTAATACTTTAATTATTCATCAGCACTTCCTTATGACATGACTTATACATCAACTTAGCACCCTTATAGATTGGTTTCTTATCACATTATTTCAGTAAAACACTACAAAAAAAAATAAAGAATTAGTGATGGAATTCTGTCACTAATCCCTCACAAATTCCGTCACTAAAATTAGCAACGAAATTTTTCCGTCACTAAATTAGTGACGGATTAGCAATGGATTAATATTTCGTCATTGAATTTGGTCACTAATTCATCTCTAATTCCGTCATAAAAAATTAGCAATGGAAATTATTGATGGAAAAATTCCATCCCTAATCCGTTACTAATTTCTGTCAAAAATATTTTGTGACCAAATTAGCGACAAAAATTTTTTATCACCAATTTCCGTCGCTAATCCGTCCCTAATTTCCATCACTAATAGTTAACTTTTTCAATAGTTATATTTTTTTTTCATAATTATAAATTTGTTAAATAATTTAAATTTAAAATATTAAATTATTTTAAAAATATTAAAAAAATAAATAAAAATTATTAATTCATATCTATTATTGAAATTGAAATTATAATATAATATATTTGAATTTTTAATAATATATTATATATAAATAAAAATAAAAATTTTATAAATACAAACAAAACATAAAATATATATAAAATGAATAAAGAAAGATATTAATAATAAAAATTTAGGTAGAATATTTACATAAAATAACATAAGAATACTAAATTGAAATATTTAATAATATATTAAATTTTGTATTTCTATTTTTGTTTGTAAAGTGATATATATATATATATATATGATTTTACATTTGAATTACACAAGTTCTTTTTAGCTCAACTGATAAAGGCACTGGCATGTGCATGAGAGGTCATGATTTCGAATCTCAGCTTGGTCATAAAATTCCACCAATTTGTAACTTGGACATGTAACAAGTGATGGAGGGTGACACATGGTGGTAGGAGGAGAGGTGGCGGTGGTTGACGGGGACAAATAGCTAGTTGTGGGTACACGTGATGAGGACATATGGCAATTTAAATTATATAGAAAAAATATTCTGCGATGGATTAGGAACGAAAATTCCATGGCTAGTAACGGAAAATTTAGTTAATGGCAATTGCTTTTTTTTTTTTTTGGTTTCTATACCCAAAGTGCACAATTATTTGCCCACCCACCCACCCCCCCCCCCCCCCCCCCCCCCCAAAAAAAAGCTACATACTCCCTTCCATAATGAACCATCTTTTTTCCCGGGGGGGTTTTAAAAGCACAACAATCTAAAATCACATAATTATTATTTTCAGAAGGTCCTCAAATGTTATTCTCTCCTACTAGTTTTCCATCCCAATATGCCAAAAGTAATTCTCTTAATGCAGGTGGGATTTAAGAGACACGGTTGAATTACCAAGCCACAAGAAAACTTGTTTAGGATGTTTGGATTAGAATCTAGAGAATAGCTTTTGAATAAAAAGGGGAGACATTAATTTTAGAAAATAAAAAAGCGAGGTTACTAATCAACATATCAAAACCCAAAATAGCTTTTAATTATCAAAACTATAGTTTGGGATAAGCTACCCAAACACTCAAATTCTATAGAATCATGGTTTGACAAGAAAACCATGATTTTCTAAAAGCTATTTTTTTGGGTACCTTTTATGAAGCTAATTTTTGAAATCTATCCTCTAAAATAACATTTTACACTATTGCTCCCAAAGCTATTCTCAAGAAGCTAAAGGTAAAAATATATTCTCTAAAACCCCCTTCACTTTTGTAGGACGCTGTGTGTGGGGGTAAGGGTGTGTTTTGATTAACATATGGAGAATAGTTTCTAGAAAAAAGTGAAAAAAATGATTTTAAAGAATACTTTTTGAAAAGATAAAAAAATTGGCTTTTCAAAAACTATGGTTTCAATTAGAAAAGTGTTTCTACAAAAATTTAGACTATTTGCCTATCTTTTGGCAAAACCATGATTTAGGGCTCCAAAAATGCTTTTTAACAATTACCCAAACAAAGCTTCGTCTCCTCCTTGCTGCTACGTTGTGAGTGAGTGAGGCATACTTCAATTCCTCCTTCTGATGGTGTGGAGCGATATATGTGTGAGGGTTAAGGTGTTTCTCTTTTCCCTGCAGCTGGTAATCTGAAATATAGAATGATATTACTTGTATAGGCATTTTGCTGCTGAAATCTTGGTTGTTGCAAGAAAATAACAACATGGATTCTGTTTGTTTATAAGTTAAAAGTTGTTAATGGGCGACTCTGTTATTTAACAAGGGTATTTGAAGTTACTTGGTTAGCAATATGAGATAATAACGATTGTTTTGCTACTTGATTTTTGTAAAATGCACACAATTTATTTGTGACATTGTGCACAGGGGGAATTTGATTAATGAGTTGATTCATGGAATACTTATGAAGTGTTTGATTAAATGACTGAGAAGGAAATCTTTAGAATTGGCGATGAATTCTTTTGGTGATATAGTATAATATGAGTTAAATCATCTTTTTACATTGAAACACGGTAAAAGCTTGAATTTGGGAAGTAACTCTGATAATTCTATACAACGATTATTGAAAAGTGACAAACATTTTTGTATAATAATTTAGGATTATCTTATCGTATTCAGTAGTCATCATCATATATTATTTTGTAAAAATTTTGGGCGTACTTGTAATTCGATTGACTTGCTGAAGTACCCAAATGAAACCGAAGCATCGATGCGGACCCCGATCACGCTACACAGCAAAGACACCATAGAGAGGAAGACAAGAGAACATTCTTATGAAAGAACATTTTAAAAAGAGAAGAGCAACGTTTTGTGTGTTATTTAGATTCTAACTAGCATTCTCCTTTAATCCTACACCATATATATATAATGTACGTACTGTCACATAGAAATAAATGCAACTCTTAAATGTATGGTTATATGTGAATAGATATAACTGATAAATCTCAAATTCAATATATTTTATCCCACCTTATTCATATATTTTGGGGACTATTTTGGGTTAATTTGGATTTATTAGATAATATTGGGATTGTAGCCAATTTTAGGAAATAAAATAAATCTGAATTGATTATGATATTATTGAGCTTAAATTGTTAATATTTTGATTATTATCTTATGATTGGATAATATTTCCAAATATATGATAAATTAAGATTTTATTTGATTCTTGCAAAGTAGGAAAAATCATATTAGAAGATCCTACAATACAGAATTTTTCTTAGAAGTTAAAAGAGAATATAATAATTGGATTTTATTAGACTATTTAAATTTTAATAGGCTTAAGTTTAAATCCCAAAAGCTCTCTCTCTTCCTCTTACTAATTAATCGAGCTTCTGCCACTATAAAAACACATCGTCGTTCAGAGCCAACGAACACGGTTACACGCAGTGAGAACGTGCAATCACAGACTGACGCCCTGGTTCATCTTGATTCAATTCTTTCTGTGAGTTGCAGACCCCACACCCACCATTAAATCCATTGCTATTCTCCCATTCGCGGGCCCACACCATTCCCTTAATATCCATTAAATATTCATCATCACCTATTATTCATTCAATGGCGAATGACAGCTGGAAGCATGAAGGAGTTTGTGGAGGAAATTTTCATGAAGGTTTAAGCTTATTTTGGGAGATAATTTGGGAGGTGTATGGAGGAAGTTAGAGTCTAGATGCTTATATAAATATCATAAGGGAATATCTTTTCTTTTATCTTTTCAATTCAAGACTTGAGATTATTTAGTTTTAAATGATTTTGAGTTATACTAATTGAGAATAATTTAGTTTTAGATTGTAGAGATGCCTCTTTTGGATTGGATTGATATTTCAGAATGTTTTGTGCTTGAAACAATTGCTGGAATTTTTATTTGTAAATTTTTAGATTGTCAATTAAATTATTAATTAAGTTTTCGTTATTAATTTAATTGTCAATTTGATTTATCCTCTTGAATGTTTAATTGGATTAGTTAATTATCTAGTTGTTCAATTGGACAATTGTAAACAAAATTTTCAAAATTATTTTGAAATTAATTGTGATTGGTTTTTAATGAGTTTAATTAACCACCATTTATTTATTTATGAGTTTTCTAGTGGAGTAAGTATTATTGAGCTTGAGGGTTTTCTATATTTCAATTAGGTGATTAAATTTATTAATTCCAATCTTTCATCAACCTCCCTTTGGTCAAATTAAATAATTTAGGCTAAGAAGGTTAACTCCATGTAAATTCTAAGTTGACCCCTTCATCATCATAACTGAATTAAATCTTTATTGTTTGTCTTGCTTTCTAATCAATCTTTTGCTTAGGATTTTAATTCCTCTTTCATTAAAAAACCCCAAAAATTGTATTCAAATTCATATAGATTAGTCTCACTCTCATATAGGTTTTAGAGTCAATTGCATTAGTGCATTTAGTTAGTTTAATTGCATTTAGGTAATAGTGTCTTGCATTCTAGCTTAGGTCCATTTCATTGCATCTTTTGTCACTTAAAAATCAATCTTAAAGAAAACTCATAGCTTGCTCCTTGAGAGAATGATCTAGGTTGACCCTAAACTGCATAATTAATTAGGACATAGTTTAATTGATTGCTTTATCGACAAAAGCACACATCAATAACCTTTAAACCACAAACGATATCTCTCTTTATTACCCGTGTCTCTCTATGATAGACCCTCTAGAATCGGGCTTCGGCTTTAATCCACAAAGGGTGGACCAATAAATTCCAACATCTTACACTCACACTTGGTGGATTAGATATTATGGGTCAAGTCTCTTTCTCTTACATCTTTCATACTAGATGTTTTGTTGTGACCGCGTGCGTATGACATCTCCATTTGAGTACTTTGTACAAGAAATCCCTTTTTATAGATATCAACATGCTCGAATATCCTAGATTTACCAATGTACACTTTACTCATGTCTAATATAATCCCTCTTGAGTCAACATAAAATTTTGATTGCCTTTCTTATATGCATAGTATCTATACTTATGAAATTACAAAATCATACCATAATGGACAGGTCACAAACACCAGCATAAATGTGTATATTTTAGGCAATAATCTTCCTTTCGCCCATATGTCACTTCGATGTGAATCAACCGCTTTCCTAACATAATACCTTTAGATCGCATCAATCATGATCCTAAGACAAAATGCTAAAGTAGCAGACGTTGAAACATATTTCCATGATAATGTCAAAGTCAAATTAAAGGACATCATTGAAGGGTTAACCTTTCTAGGGCTTACACAGCAATGAAGCAGGGATCCATTCACTTACTTCCCATTTTCGGTTCTTTAGCATATGCGGTATGAATCACATGGTATAGTTTACTCTTATACTTCAATAGTGTATGTCATTTTGAATTTATCATTAACATCATGCAAACTTAAGTCTGGACCCTCCCAGTATCTAAACCCAAATTCCTCAACTTCATTCACATTACCTGACGTCAATTTTGAAGAATTTTCTATCTGACAACAAGTATCATGGACATGGGTTTCCATGATTCGATTCATATTTACAATCAAGGATTTCATCTTGACTTACTGCACTTTAAGTCGAGGCAACATACTTTATGTTTCTTCTCTATCATATCAGCACTCTTGCTACTCTGGTGAACACAATTGTCTCATCTTTGTATACTCCTCCTGAATGTCAAAGGCGGTTGCTTGTATAAAAAAGCTGACCTTACCAACCTATACTACACACTAGATGTAACCCCCCCTTCCGTAATTATATCCGAAATATGTGATTAAAATGAAATAGAGACCAATAAGAAGCAAAAACATTTATAAACCCATCTATCAGACGGGATTTTAACAAATAACTTTCGAAATCTAATTAACCTGGTATCATATTCAATTTCGAATACAATTACATCATACGGAATATCACATTTATACAAATATCAGAGTGTACAACAATATCATCCAGGCAACTTCCTGGTTCATACCTTTACATAGAATTCATAGGGCACATTCGCCTTTTACAATGCCTCAAACGGGGATTACACAAGTCTCATCTCCATACATAATCAAATATACATCCATATATACACATCCAAATCCAAATACGAATATCCAAATATATATCCCAACTATGATAACCAACTACCAAAATCTATAACCCGAAATAGTCCTCATCGCCTTTGCCTGTTTGCTCCAACCTCGATCCACCTACCCTGTCTAAAATGTTGGTAGGGGAGGGTGAGATTCTAGAGAATCTCAGTAGGAAACAGATACCTATATGCATGTATGATATGTGTTTAATGCATGACATGCTTGCAATACATAACTCATGTTCACACAATGATATATCTGCGTGCTCAATGTTTCAACAACATACTCATGGCCATAGCAAAACTAGAAACAGAGCTACAATCATTCATACATGTTTCACATAATCAAGCAAAGCAATACATGCATTAATACACAAACACAAATATCAAAGCATGCAAGAGAGGTAAGTTCCCTACACTTGTTCTTTCCACGTAAGCTCCAGCACCGCTTACTCACGATCAGAACGAATATCAAACCACGTTCAGGGCGAACATCAACCCTATAATCAAAGCAAGGACATAGGGTTATTTTCTATTCCAAACTCTTACTTTCATATCACTTAAAGTTGGTTGTCATTCGCAACCTTTAGGTAGCTATAATAAGTTCAACGAAAGCCTAAAGGATTGGGACGTACTAGGTTGGAAATCACCTTTCAAAATCTCAAAATGCTGAAAATAGGGGTTGGCTGTAGCCAAGAACCCTTTGGCTGCAGCCAAAACGCACATAGAAGGTTTTTGGCTGCAGCCAAGAATTTCTGGCTGCGGCCAAAACGTGTACAGAAACTTTTGCGCTGCAGCCAAGACAACTTAGGAAATTCATAACTAATTCCAAAAAAATCGAAATGAGGTGATTCTAAAGCCAAATGAAAGCTATTTAAGTCCTCTTCATAGGAAAAATATGGATCATTACTGGAAATCACCACAAAAATATAGAATTACACACATATCCACACTGCTCCAGAATTACGTCCAGTTTCGACCTCAAACTTTGGGCAAACATAAATCCCAGTTCACAAAACGAAATGACATAAATTAATGTCAATTTTGAAGCTTAAGATGTGAACTTTAAGACTGGAAAATTTTAGAATTTTTAGAAACCATTTGGTCATTCAAAACGTCTACAACACCAGACTGCCCAGAACAGAACTTCAAGGGACAGATTTTTCAGTTTTGTACCAATGATTCCAATGGTTCCCAAATTCACACCAAATACCATTTCCATATAAATTTGCACAAGGAATCCATTGGAAACACCAAATCAATCAAATTCATATTACTTTGACATGTTTTACAAATAATCACAACATATCATCACAAATCACAACACAAACACCACATTACAACTCTTCCATTTCAAGTTCCCAAATCAATTCCAATGACCAAATACCACAACATGGCACCATTTCCAACATAAAACACAACCCCATTCATCCAATCCAAAATCACAAGAAAATTAGGGCAAAATTCGAAATTCACTAAACTCATCCACAATTCACAAAACTTAGATCAAAAGACTTCAAATACTCACATCTTCCTCTTTCCCAAACCAATTCCTTGATTCTTCATCTTTCCACTTTTTCTCAAGCTCTAAAACACCTCTAATCAAGAATCTAAAACCATAGAGATAAAGCTCTCATCACTATGAACAACATTATAGAATGGTGTTTTAGCAATAGAGGACCATATAGAGCACTTACCATGAGCTTTCTCCCTTCTCTTTCCTTCCTTGCTTGGCGAAAATGGAGTATGAGAAGAGAGAGAGAGATGAAGATGAAGAATAGAATCATATTTTTGTCCCCTCACAAGCATAACAACCGACCTAATAGAGAGAGGGAAGAGGAAAAAGCAAGCTTTGAACATTTGACTTGATCCAAGGGTCCAAAAAGTGCCATGTGTCATGATCTTGTTCCATCTCCAATGAACTCACATGAACTCACACACATGGAATTCCACCCTTTGATCTATTACACAAATCAATCCTAACCATTGATATTTAAGTTACCACTGAGTTTCTTCTTCAGTAACCTATCAATTGTTTGGTAACTTTACCGTTTTGCCCCTGATTATGGCAATTCCCATTGAATCACCACCAAACAATTCATATCTTTCCATATCACCACATTATGCGCCATCCCTCTATTTAAGTCAATTTAGATGTTAATCAACAATTGAACTTATATACAGAGTTTTGGCACTGCGCATAATATATACGAATCACATCCGAATCTCAAATCGCATCAGATTCTCCAAAAGAGTTCATTTATCACTAATGACATTTACTTTTGGAGTCATTAGCCCTTAATCACAATTTGGGATCTTGCTAAACCGGGGCTTAGCAATCCACTAATCTCAGGCTTATTCTCTAGCCTCAAGTCTCAAAATTCGGGGTATTACACTAGACATTGTATACTTACACATACATTAAAAGTCAAAATGAAGTATCATTATTTGCCCTTGGTCATTAGGCATAGTTAGGGAACTTCACATATGAATACATTGTTCAACAACAAATTTATTTGCTACAACATCTCTCATTTAGTTATATCTTTGCATTTAGTCTATCTATTATGCTTAGGGTCTTTTATTTAAGCAATGGCTATATGTACTCACAATACTTTAACACTAGATTTGAATTCTCATTTTCAAAATCTCTTATGTTCTATGAACATTACCAACCATATAGCCTTTTATACTATCATAACACATACTTTGAATGTGCATGATCAATATATTCTACAAGTATCTCAGGACCCTTGTATGAAACCATTTAATATCTTTCACAATGGTTAGACTAGTACCGAATTACAAGTCCTACCATGAGTATATATATGGTTTTGTATATATCATTGCATACATCACACTGCTAACAGTATCTATATGAACATTCTTTTCCACTATCTTCTTGGTTGGCTCAGTCAGGAAAATTTAACAAGACCCAAACTCAATCCTAAAGTCATTAGGGTATCCGTGGGATTGCATTTACTTATTTTGAATTGCTTAAAAATCTTCTTAATGTAATTCTCTTGTAAAAGAGAGGAGCCTTCTTGAGTTATTTGCTTGGAACTCAAATCCAACTGCTTTATCCATGAACTTCTTTTTCAAAATTTACTAGCGTCATTCATGAATAGGCACTACCAAATTCAAACTATGTATAACCAATGGTATATCATCCACTTAAAAGAATAACATCACAAATCATTTATCAATGGTTCTCTTCAATCATTTGAAAAATATATTGGGTTACCACTCTTTAGAGGCATTAAACATCACTATCTGGATGATTGAATCAATCCATAAAAAGACTTCTGCAAAAACACACGCAGTCACCACTATATGAAACTTCAAATACTACTTTTGTGAAATCTAATAGTCACTGCATATAGATTTCTTTATCCAGATCATCACTCAAAGTGTATGTTTTACATCCACATGATGTAAATTTAAATTCAAATAGTTAACTATTGTCATATTAAAACTAATTTAAATGCACAACAAGTGAGAAAAATGCCTTACTGTTATACATACCCCTCTATAATAATAAGTCTTATGTATGTCAATTGATCTACCCACTTTTCTATTAAACTTAGAGCACTCACTAGTTCTCAATAGCCCTTTTGACTTGGTGCTAGATCGATTGATTCTTAACTTGATTCTTTCTCAAAGAATTCATTTCCTTCTCTATTGCTTTCTTCCATTCTCCCTTGACATGACATCTTGTATAAAATGTGACTCATCATCCTCCTTTAGAATAACCATGAATATTTTTCTCAGTTATCCCTTTTCTCATGAGCCTTTTGCATTTCATATTTATTTTGTTTGGTCTCCTTATTGACCATTCTAAGCTCTCACTCTAAAACACAATTGAAGATTATTGGCCTGTTATATACTGCCTTGTCCTTGCATCTTGCAAAGAGATGCAATATGATTAGTTTCACCCTTAATTGAAAACTAATTTACAACAAATGTGGTATCTTTGAATTCTTTTTTTTGTCACAATTCTATCATCGTTTTCACTCTTGAAAACGTAACCCTTATGAGTTCTCACTTACAACCACTATGGGAATGTGTAATTGATCCTCTTGGTCTATGAACCTTATGGTATATGAAAACTCAAATGGAACCCTTGTGAGCTCCTATTTACAACCACTATGGTAATTTTTGCAATTGATCCTCATGGTCTATGACCCTTATGGTATATGAAAACTCAAATTTCACATTTATTTAGTCCAATATTCATAGGGTATGACAGTGACCACTTTTGAGGGTACATGGTCAAATTCAAGCCCACATGACTTCATGAAACCAAGGATGCATGCTAATCCACCAAAGGTAGACTAGATAATACTTTCCTACTCATATTTGGTGGGTTAGCATGAGTCATAATATGTTTAACTATGTCTAATAGCATTCTATTACGCCGTTATAAACTCCTTTTTTTGTGATAGAATGCTAGGGACAATTAACTATTTAATTATCTCCTTTTCACAAAGCACATTGAAACTGATTAAATAGATACTCACTACCTTAATTAGTTCGTAGGACTTTTAAAATTCCTATCTAGTTGATTTTTAACCTTTATTCACATATCATCTAAAACACTCTAGCTTTAAACTTGTGTGAAATCTAGCAGTAGCCATAATCATAAGAAATCAACAAAGGTAATAATATACCAAGCTTCGTGTCTTACCCTCATACTTATAGGACCACATGCAACAAACCAAAATAATTACAATGTATACTCAAATCTAGCTCTCTTGCTGAAAATCTTTCATTATGTTATTTCTAAAATCAATTTGTACATCCTCTCTAGCAAGTCATATATTAAAGTTAATACTTAAATTATAAGAAATGTCAATGCAATCATGCACAAATAATTTACCAACCAAAGAAATTTATTGAAAGAAACATTGAATCACAACTATACAATTTTATAAAGCAATGTATGCTATATTGTTTCCCTTATCAAGCCATATGGGTCTCATAATCTTTTCTATACTAAGCTGACATCTCAATTTCAATATTACCATAACCATTTGGCAATGGCTTGACAACGAATTATTTTTATAAAAAGCAAATATTTTGATTGTCCCTATTAAGTTTATAAATTATGTCCTTGGTAACCTCTCTTAGCTTAGCCACTCAAATTATCCCACATACGGGGTTATTCATAATTTATTTAACCCAAGAACTTATCAATAATAGAACACATTAAAGTATACAACATCATGCATTTGTATTATTCCTTATTAGAAAAATAACAACGTCGTTGGGTCTATGATCAGGAGAATACGTTTCTACCTCCCATCATATAGATTCCAATTGTCATACCCTTATCTTATTATTCTTATTTTTCATAGTGCTTGCATGCAGTTCGGTAAGCAACACATGAATAGCATAGAAATACTGATATATAGTACATGATTACATTACCAGAATTCCCCGTAGGGTTTGATAATATTTACAAAGTTCTCTAAAATATTCAAAAGTTAGACCACATATAATTCACTATCATTGTCTCGAGATCCACACCCGTCAGTTCCCCGTGTCTACCAACTTGCCTTTGGATCCTCTGGATCCCGTTGGCACATTATCATTTTTGAAAAAAGAATGAGATTCCGAGGAATCTCAGTAGTAACTTATAACCAAACATATAAAATGCGAGAATTAAATATGCAATGCACCATATAATGTAAAATAAAAATTCATAACAATACATGTGTGTATACAAAGCTTAGGGCCAAATCGCTGTTTGGATCCCCTACGTGTACCTTAGTTGAGCCCCTAATCACAGCTAGGTAATGTCCCTTAGGCGTACCTTAGCTGGGTACCTAACCACAACTAGGTAACATACCTTAGGTACCATGTTCATATCACATAATATAGTAATATACAACATATCAACAATCACATGGTGTATGAGAGATTATAGCTACTACCTTAACCCCTTTTTCTGCCTCGAATCGTGTGCCTCATAAAGCGTGCCAATTACTGGGCTCTCAATTTGGTCTTTAAAGTGTCAAATGTACAAGAATTATGTTCAAAACCATTCATTTACTATTCTAGGCACTTCCATAGTGCTTTTAGTAGTTATATGAGTCTATTATGAAAATTTACCAAAATGCCCCCAAGAACTCGGCCCGACCCCGTCGTACCGATCTGACTGTACTTTTCCTGAAGTTTTGACATGGGCTATTCTAATATATATTTGTCCAAGGCATCCATTTACGGACTCAAAATTACCAAATTCACTGTCAATAGACCAGAATGCCCTTGGTAGCCCCTACTTTAGGGTTTCAGGGCCGTTTTGGTAATTATGCATTTTCAGGCTTTTCTGAAAAAGTGATTAAATATAACCCCACCTTAGTTTCCCTCCTGAACTCAATGGAATCTTCAGAACATCAAAAATCCAGCCCTAACCCCCTGAACCATCACTGGCTGAAACTCACAATTCTCTGGGGAAAATTAGGGTTTTCCAATTCTGACTCCTCAGATTTGCTCCTTTCTACTCCTAACCGCCTTATTAAATATTTAATTACATTAAAACCACTATTTAGACTCAATTTGAGTAGCATAACATTTAGGACACAACTTTTCCTAAATTTATAATAAGAGCAAATCCAACGGAAATTCACGGATTAAATTACTCACAACAGCCAATACAACCAATATTTGAAGTTTTGAAAGTTATCTTTGCTTCCTCTGGCTTTTCTTTGGTGTGGCCGAAACCCTTACTTCCAAAACACCAAATTCTTGCTTCAAATACCTTAAATTTCATAGGGAAGAAGCTTAGGAGAAGGATTATACACGTTGGGAATAAATTCACTAAAGAAATCGACATACCTTGTGAGTTTTCTTCTCCTTCTCTTTCTAGAATCCAAGCTCTCTCTCTCTGATGCTACTAAATTTTAAATATACACCGCAAGTGTACGGGTCGTAGAATAGCATAATAGCAAATCAAAGTCATTCCACAGAGATCCAAGGTAATAGATAATTAGGTATTAAAATTCTCATTTTCATTTAAGTTGAGCAAATTAAGAAAGAGATTGAAAGACAATTTAAACAAATGCAAAAGAAACAATCTAATGATTTAAAGACTTCAATTGATAAAAACAACCTAGAGTAGCTAATCCCTTCTTTAAGTCTTAGAGCATGTATTTACCTAATTAAAAGCATTTAATGTTAATTTGTTAATTTAGAGTTTAAATGAATATAAGTATCTTCCAATCACTTATACTCCTCTCTCAAGTTAAAATTGTTATTCCTAACTAATTTACTCAAGAGGCAATAAATATCTAAATTCACTATAATATGATTATATGGGTCCAATAGGCATATTCCTATCCTATTGGCAAATTAGAATAAATTCTAATCCCACATTACTTAATCCTATTGTCCAATTAAGATGCCTTTTCCAATACTAATCTAAATTCCCCAAATTCATACTTAGTGGTGATCAACTACTAAGTAGACAAAATAATCCAAAATTAAGTAAACAAAATTAACACTACACATAATTAATTAGTTCATACATGCTCAAATCCCTAAATTAGTTCTTAACTACTCTAGGCTCAAAAATAACTAGGCACACATGTCTTTAATTCCAATCACAGCAGCAGACAATTTGACATAAGAATCCATCCCGAAGATTAAAATGGAAAAATTAAGCAAGAACCAGATCAGCAAAATAATGTCCACTGAACTAGTTGCTTTCGGCCTAGCTATCAATTTGAAACCATTCACATCCCAGTTGAAGAATAAAAGAACTGCCACAGCAATTTCTCTACTTCAGCCGTCTCCTCCAATTGGTGTCCCCATCGCATCCGAGAAGAAGAATAGTTGTCGCCGACTGCAACTCCTTTGGCTCTCTCTTGTGGCTGCTGGGTCCTTCTAGTTCGCGAGCTCCCTCTGGCTTTCGATAGATGAAGATGATGATGAACAGTGCCGCTGCTCTGTTGCTTTTCCGCTCCCCTCTTACTGTGCGGCGGCCTCTTTTCTTTTGATGATTTCCCAATCTCCTATTGCGGCTGTCTTCTGCTTCCACACCCTTTCTTTTTTTTTTTTTTCTGTTCGGCCCATATGTGTCTTCAACTTTTGGCCCTCTATAGCTCACTCAATCCCCTAGCTGCTCGGTCCACCTCTTCAGATATGAAGTCAGCAATTGGAAGCCCAAGCCCAAGAAAGCTACATGTCACTTCCTTCAAATGTTGGCACTCTATATCTCAAAAAAAAAAAACGTAGCTCTTTCTTCTTTCTTTGCTCAAAACGATGTCACTTCCTTCAGCCCTTTCCATTTCAATTTTCAAATCAAAATGATATCTCTTCATTCCCACATAATACACGTCACCTCATCACCTAAGGGGGAAAAACTATTTAATAATAATAACAAAAACAAACATAAAGCAAAATAAATATAATATGGCATCATTTTATTTTTTTATCATTATTTTTTCAAAATATTGAAAACTAGAATATTTAAAATAAAATCCCCAGATAATATATCAACTTGATATCTTATAAAATCTCAAGAAAATCATCTTAAATTAGCATTAATAACTCCCTAATTATATCAAAATGTGTCTCAAATATATTAAAATTGGGGAGTTATCACTCTCTCTCTATTATTTCTCCATGGTTGACGGTCTTATGAAGCATGGAAGGGGAGGATGATGTTTTTATAACATTTTTCTTATGTCAAAATTCCCTATAATTTTAAATTCCCCATTTTCGGATTTATGCAAATTCTGACAGATTTTTTGCCCAAATTTAGAAAAATCATAACTAAATTTGTAAACATTGTATTAGAGTCATTCCAAAGACTATAGAACCCTTATGAAGTTTAGTTTCAAGGAAAAATATAGCATTTATCCAAATAAAAGCACACAATTCTCAAAAATTTCATCTTTGGATGTTGCTCTAGAAATTTTCCAGTTTCACTGGGTAAATTTCAAAAATACATAATTTTTTGTATACAACTTCAGAAATTATCCATTACCTATCAAATTAAAGTTTAGGATGTTTACTTTCATCCTGTAAAATTTCATAATTTTTTATCATCATTTGGTCATATAAACTCACATGACAAACTCACTGCCTCCCAGAAAATTTCACCGGAAGCATTGTTTACCTTTCTATTTTCAATATTTAACTCCTATCACCAAAATTAACATTAATGTTGGGCCAAATATTATTTTCTTGTATTCCTCTACTTTGGACCTTAATATTGGCTTTTTAGAGAACCCAAGAATTAATTCCATAATTTATTCTAGCTCAATCTTTATGAAAATGGAAATTTATAAATTTCTAAAATTTGAAGTTCATGAATATTCACCATTTTATTCCCTTGATATAACATGCTCAATTGTTCCCTTGGTGACCGAAATTCGAGATATTACACCAATTATGTCATTATCATCTAACAAGAAATCCATACAAGTATCTTATATGACATGCTCAATTATTACTTTCAGAAGACTAATTTTTCAGGAGCTCTTACTCATAAAGAGTATTTGACTTTTACTTCATCATGCTTTCATTACATTATATTCATAATATCTTAGTAACCTCTAATATAGGAGTCGGGAAAATTTAATAGTTTATCTAAGTTCTTATTCAACACAATTTTTCAACCAAAACAAATTCTCTAAAGGGTTAAGTTTACATGCTTCTCAAACTTAGTATGATAGATTCTAAACAACTACTGTTTTTCTAAAAATTGCAAGAATGTTTATATCTTCTATCATTTCAACAATCTCCTAGAATTTCTCTATATTTTCTAGAAGACATATTTCAAACTTCTTATTCAAATCATATTTGTTTTCTTATAGAAACATTTAGTATTTCTTCTAAAATCTCTTATAGTTTCAAGTATTAGGGATTTGAACAAGGCTTAAGACTTTATTCTTCACTTAAGATGGGCCTTCACTCTTTACCCAAAAAGTGATACTTTCTTAAACTCTACCATGATCTAGAGTTTGAACATTAGGAAATTTCTCTATTTGAGATTTTTTTTTTTTTTTTTTACGTTGATCTAACATTGTTTCTTCAATATCTGCTTCTTCACTTTTACCTTTGTGAGATTCCTTTTTTTTTTATAGACACCTTTGTGAGATTCCTTTCACTACAAAAAAAAAAAAGATTTAATAGTGGTTAAAAATGGTTATTAGTAGCGGTTTTAACCGTTACAAATAACATTAGTAGCGGTTATAAAAACCACTATTAAATCGTATGTTACAAGCGTTTTTGTAGCGGTTTACAACAACCGCTACTCATGTAATACAACCGCTACAAATTTAGTAGCAGTTACAAAACCGCTACAAATGTTGGCGCTACAATTTTGCATGGCGGAAAATGAAAAATGAAAATTTGGCTCCAATTTTGTAGCGGTTGGAAAACTACTATTAAATTCAAATGGGAATTTCAAAAGCAACGCCAAAAATTTAATACTATTTTGAGTTTAAATTTGTAGCGGTTCTAAAATCGCTACAAAATTTTGGAAATTTTTTTAAAAAAAATCATACATTTATTTGAGTCCATTGTTATAATATTGTGTTGAATAGTTTATTATTTAAGTAACTTAAATTATATCATTATTATTTATAAAGAATGATTAAATTAAGTTAGATAAATATAAACTTTATATAGATAATATTATTGAGAATGTGCAAATAATGAGTATAAATATTATGAGAAGGGAGAAAATGTTGAAATCAAAGAATTGAAATTTCTTTTACTATATTTGATCACCTTACTCAGCTCTTTGGCTCTTATAAAAAAATTTTAGATGAGAGAAAATGAAAGAGAAGAAAGGTTGAAAGAAATGGATGAGTGTTTGAAATGAGATGTGCTGATGGTATTTATAGGGATCTACGTAGCGCTTGTAGCGATTAATGTGACAAGTTTTGTAACGGTTGATATTTGTAGCGGTTTATGTGACATTATTTGTAGCGGTTTCACATTTGTAGCTGTTTTATTTGATTTTGTAGTGGTTTCATAACCCCTACAAATATTAGTCTGATTTTTTTTTATAAAAATATTTCACACTTGTAGCGGTTTTATTTTGATTTTGTAGCGGTTTTAGAACCCTTACTAATATTTGTCTGAATTTGTTTTTATAAAAATATTTTAAATTTCAAATGTTTAATTTATAGCGGTTTTGTTTGTAAAACCGCTACAAATATTTATACTTTGTAGCAGTTTATATATAAAAACGGCTACAAATTCTTTTTTTTATAAATATTTATTTCGAATGTAATCTGTAGCGGTTATACGATAAAAACCGCTACAAATTTTCACCACCGTTGACAGGATTTGAAATTCAAATTTTTAATGTGCAACACTTTGTAGCGGTTATGTCAAAAAAACCGCTACAAATGTTCATGATTATTAGCGGGAATTAAAATATTCAAATTTTAAATGAACACTTTCTAACGGTTAGTATTAAAAAACCGCTACAAATATTCATAATCATTTGTGGGAATTAAAATTTTTCATATTTCAAATGTTCAATTTGTAGCGGTTTTGTTTGTCAAACCGCTACAAAGTTATGTATCACTTTGTAGCGGTTTATATTTATAATCCGCTACAAATGTTTTATTTATTTATTTATTTAATAAATATTTATTTTAAATACATTCTTTAGCGATTATGCACTATAACCGCTACAAATATGAGTTAAATGAAGGGAACAAAATTCGCATAATAATAAAGTATGGTAAAATTATTCATTCATGTCAAAAGAATTTAATAATGCGACGTATAAATAAGACTAAAATAATTTTTTTTTCATATATATATATATATATATGATTGAATTTGGCATTTATCCTGGGGATAAAGAAAAAGTCGGCATTTATCAACAGTGATGTGTCTATTCAAACTCAAAATACATCATGAATCCTTTATTCACATTAATAAGTTCTGTTCGGAATCCACGTCTATCAGTAACATTACTGTAAAGTCCCATTTTGAAAGGCATCTATTAACTGAATAAAGATTCAGTAGTGGTTAAGTGATACTTCATACTTCAATCTACAATTTTTTTTTGGGTACAATTCTTAACTGTAAATAATTTAGACTGAGTAGTAGCCTGGAAGCATCTCCCATTGATTTTTGCTCTCCATTAGACCCAAGTTAAAGAACTTGTATCTGTTTAGTCAAATGAATCGAATGTCTTTGCAAAAAAAAAAAAAAAAAGATGAAGAAGAAGAAAAAAAAATCCTACCTTATACACCCTCCGGTCTTATTTATAAGAAACTGAATTATGCAATTCAAGAAAGTGATTACAATTAGTTAAAAAAAAATAAGTATGTCTGAATTTTTTTCAAGTATGTCATTATTTATAAAAGGGTAAGTGAGAGAGAGAGAAATAGAGTAAATATAAGTAGGGAGAATTGCTAAAAAAGACCTCATCAGCAACTTATTTGTCAAATGGGACCTGGGAAGATTATCTGCACACGGAGGGAAGATTATTTGCACACGGAGGGAAGATATCTGCACACGCAGGGAAGATCTCTGCACACGTATAGGGAAGAAGTTTGCACACAGGGAAGATCGTCTGCACACTAGGGAAGATATTCTGCACATGTGAAAGATGATCTGCACGCGAAGGTCCTATTTGACAAATAAGTTGTTGGTGAGGTCTTTTTTCACAATTTTCCCATATAAGTATCGCCAAATTAAATTTTTAATTAATATAATATATATAATTAATGAGGGGTAAAAATGAGAAAAAGTCATTAATTTTCAAATAACTTTTATTGGGCTCGTATAAAAAATACCAAGATAATTCAAATTTTAGACTTTATTAGAAGAACTAGAGGAAGTGCTTCCTCTGAACCTAATCATCACACTTGATTTGTGAGGTTGTGGTGTCCCTAATCACAAGTCACATAACAAAGTTACTACAGAAGTAACTAAAATGTTTTTCTTTTTATGGGATGCAGAATAACATATAAATAATTTAATAAATCATTCTGCAAGTGTTTTTGCTGCTGCTGCTGCTCTCTCTCTCTCTACATCTCCCGTTCCTACATATTCTTCACTGACCCTCAAAATGTTTTAGACTCGGTGTATTCCCTAACTTTCACTCTGTTTTAGCATTCCCACACGGAGGATATATGTGGAAAGATATCCCAATGTCTTACAAATTAACTCACTCGGAATGTGTTGCTGCTGAGGGGACTAACATGGTGAAATGAATGAATAACTTTCCCAAACCCTCAAAAGCTTATAATTTGCCTGGTTTCAAGATTTTAACTTAATTCTTTTTAGTTATGACTATTCTACATCATTCAAACTTTGTCTAATAGATATATTCTTTTTTTTTTAATGGCGTGAAGTCCAATAGATATATTCAAAATTTTGGCATTTGTGTAAAATAATAAAACATAATAATTCATAGTGGGTTCCATTTTTTTTAAAAAATAAAAAAAATTAATGTTTAATTCTTCAAGTTTTGATTTAGATATGACGTAGTTTTTCAATTATGATTTGATATTACTTAGTTCATAAACTTTGAACTCATTAAAATTCAGCCCTAATCTTTCCCATTCTAACACAAATTCAGCAATGAATTAGTGACTGAATAAATTTCGTTAAATTTCATCACTAATATAATCTCTCACTAATCGTTTATCAACTAGAACACTTGGAGGTCGGCTGTTGTCAACAGTAGTAACATGGTGGAGAATAACCAGCATCGACATGGACACGTGGCGGCTTTAAGCCCTCAAGTGGAAAAATGTCAAGCAGAGAAGAAGATCTTGACTTCATATAATGCTCTTGATTAGATTAATCAAACAGTGAACTATTTTCAAAATCATCCCAAACTTCAAATTCTTAAAACTTATTATCGGATTTATCATTTCTTTTGTTGCTGGATTGACATAATCTCTTGGTAAAAGAATTTTGGTGGTTAGTCTGATGGCAATTGCCTTTATTTTATTTTTTTTTATATTCAAAATTGCCAAAATGCACAATTACTTGACCCTTTTTTTTACCATAAATAAAAAACCACTACATACCTCTGTGACGACCCATCTTAGTGTAAGAAAAATAGAGGGGCCCATTTCATTAGGGCCTTGTTTGGTTCACCAATCCCAACCTCTCCATCTCGGTTCTTTCCAATGATATCATTTTTTTTCTACAAACATTTAAAAACCTTACACAAATTTTTAAAAGTTTGTGATACTTACAAGGGAAAATCGCTAGTAAATACTAAATCATGAAGTTAATTGCTATTTGCCATCAAAAGCCACAGGGTACTGAACTGTCATTAATATTGAATATAAAAAGACCAAAAAGCACTTAATTTAGTTTGGAAAGCTGACACTATAGGCAAAATCAAACGATAAAATTGATCATAGTGGCTTGTTGTGCTATCATGTTTGGTGGAGTGCGGTGATTTGAGTCTGCTGTTGTGGCCGTCGATCACTGTGGAGTCTGCCGGAGGTCGATCACGGTGGAGTCGGTCGATCACTCTGAAGCCCTTTATATTTCAGTTTTTGATGGAGGTGATGATTTTTATATTGGTTGTGGAACTTAGTATTGTGCATTGCTGTGTGTGTGAGTAAGGAAATAGTAAATATAACTGTGGGTTCCCTAGATATTATGAGTTTGGCCATTATTGTGAAGTTTTTATTTGAGTTGATAGGGATTTGTATATTGTGTATCGTGTATCGTGTATTACGTATTGGGTATTGTTGCCTGATTGTTGGTGGAAGTAATAATGCTGCAATGGAGATTCACATATGATAGCCATTATATGCAATTGATCTTCCATTTTTGAGCAATAGATCTTTTCCATATGTGGCTAATGGTCATCCACGATATGTGCAAAGGATGATCCATTATGTGCCAATGATCTTCCGTTTTGTGCAATTGATCTTCTATATATGGTATTGTTGCCCGATATTATTGCTGGAAGTAATAATTCTTTTCTTTGTTTGGGTAATATTGCTTACTAGTTTTGATGAAATTGAGTTCAAAGGCATTGTGTAGTGCTGTCTTTGCAGTGTTGAATGTTTTAGAAATTTTTTTTTCAATGAAGCAGTTCGACTATACATGTTTTATTGCATATTAGTTTAGTATAGGTGAAACTATAATTACATATTGACTAGTTTACTATAGGTCAAACATATTGTAAAATTCAGATTAGTTGACATTAAAGCTATATTTTTGCAGGTATAGAGTTAATGTGATGAATAGAGTACAAAAGAAAATATATTGCTTCTTCCACATAGGTGGGAAGATTGTCACCAGTCAAAGGAGGACTCAATATGTGGGTGGGAGAGCAAATGGAAGAATGGTAAGAGAAGGAATGTCGCTCAAATGAGCTTAGAAGAACAAAATGTTAATGTCTTGGTATTAAAGGTAAAGCATTGCATTTAAGGTGCACACTGTCAACATTAGATGCAAATACCATTGTAGACATTGAGGATGATGGAGTACAACAAATAGTAAAATTTAATGACAAATGTGCACATTTGTATATAGTTTAAGATGTTAGTGAGTTGATAGAAGAAGAACAACCAATGATAATTTCAGAAAGGTCAGTTACATGAATATTTACTAGTGTTTTGAAGTGGTAGGGAAGAATGAGTTATTAACTGATAATAAATTTTGATGTAGGTTAGAGACCATGGAAGGATCATATGGGTTATGTACTATTGGATCGTCATCAAGTAGGATATCAGAAGATATTTCATATGTAATTCAAAGTGCACCTACACCTATCCTTGAGCATGGTGCTGAGAAGTGGAAGGAATTGCTTTCAGGTCCTCCAAAGAGGTTTACAAATGCTGTTGAGTTCAAGGAGGCATTGTACAAGTATAGTTTGGCATATAAATTTACATACAAATATGTGAGCAATTGTGCAAGTAAGATGATAGTGAGGTGTAAAGTGGAGGGGTGTCCATGAAAAATTACTGCATACCAAGTGGGGGAGGAAGTGTCATATCTTGAATTGTAATTAAGGGCTAATAACTTCAAAGGGATGTAATTAATGTTAATTAAGCATTTTTGAAGTATATTATGTGAATTGTAATGTAAAATGTGCTTGGTGATAGTTTTGTAAGCATTGTGATAATCAGGGGCAAAATGGTAAATTACCGACCGATTGGTCAGTTACCGAAGAGGAAACTCATAGGTAACTCGAGATCAATGGTTAGGATTCATGAGTATGAGAGGAGTTGTGTGTGTGCATGTGTTATGTGAGGTTAGGAAAGGAGGGCCAAGATGTTGCCAAGTGTCCATTTGTGAGCCCTTTGATCAAGTCAATGTTTCAACCTCTTTTTCTCCCTCTCTCCTCCAATTAGGTCGGCCAAAAAGTCTCATGCACAAGGAAATATGATCCCATCTTCATTCTCTCATCTCTCTCTTCTCCACTCCATTTTCGTCCAAGCTTGGTAGGAAAGAGGAAGGAAAAGCTTGAGTTTTGGGTGAGTATTTGTCTCTAAATGCTCAAGTGCTCTTCATTAATATTGATCATAGTGTTAAGAGCATTATTCCTATGGTTTCAAATTTTTGATTAGTGGTGATTGGAAGCTTGAGAAAATTTGGAAGTGGTGGAAATCAAGAATTAGTCTTGGGAAGAAGTTAAGGTAAGCCTTTGGAATCTTTTGATATATTTATGGTGGTCATTGGTTTGGCTTTGAGGATTTTGGATTTTTGCCCTGATTTTGACTTAATTTTGAAATGTGTGAATTGGTTAGTGTTTAGTGTGAAATTGGCGTCATAGTGTGTCTTTGAGCATTTGAAATTGGTTTGGAATGTTGGTTTGGATTGGTTTGCAATATGGTGGTTTGATTGAGTTCTTGGCAAAACATGTGGTGGCCATTGTGTAACTTGTCAATGGAGGTTGAATTGGGTTGTTTTGATGATTTCAATGGATTCCTTGTGCAAATTTATGTGGGAATGGTATTTGATATGAATTTGGGAACCATTGGAAGCATTGGTGCAAAATTGAAATGTTGTCCATTGAAAGTCTATTCTGGGCAGTCAGGTTGTGTGAACGTTTTGACTAGGAAACTAATGTCATAAAATTATGAAATTTTCCAGTTTTAAATTTCACATTTCAAGCTTCAAAATGGACATATAATTTGTGCCATTTCGTTTTGGGAACTAGGAGATATGACTGTCCAAAGTTTGAGGTCGAAAATGGACTCTGTTTTGGGGCAGTGATGAAATTTGTGTGATTCTGTATTTTTTTGGTGATTTTCAGTAATGTCCAATATTTTTCCTAGGAAGAGGACTTAAATAGCTTTCATTTGGCTTTGGGATAACCTCATTTCGATTTTTCTAGAATTAATTATGATTTTTCAAAGTTTCCTTGGCTGCAGCAGAAAATCTTGGCTGCAGCGCAAAACTTTCTGTGCACGTTTTGGCCGCAGCCAGAGAATTCCTGGCTGTAGCCAAAATACTTCTGTGCTGTTTTTGGCCACAGCCAAAGAATTCCTGGCTGCAGCCAAAACCCTATTTTCAGTATTTTGTGACTTTGCAAAGTAATTTCCAACCTAGTACTCTCCAATCCTTTTAGGTTCTCTTTGAGCTTGTTATAACCATTTAGGGGACTCATATGGAACCTATTTTAAGTGTTTGAAAGTAAGAATTGGGGGTAGGAAATTAATCCACCATTCTTAATTTTGTTTATAGGCTTTGATATTTGCCGCCCTCGTGAACCAACTGCGCCGAAAGACGTCAGGAAAGGACAAGGTAGTGACTCTCTCACTTATACTTTGTGTAATGCACCGTATGTGTGTTGTATCACTGTGTTATGATGATTTCTGATGCTGCTGCGGTTACAGCTGGTAAGAGCTGTCGTTTACAGCGCAAGATGTCGTTTACAGCGCAAGCTGTTGTTTACAGCGTAAGCTGTCGTTATTGTGATTACAGCGTAAGCTGTCGTGATGTTGATTACAGCAAGAGCTGTCGTATTATGTATACAGCCGTGAGTGCTGTTGTTTGTGGTGAAAACCATGTATCTTTGAGATTGTTGCTGCTGTTGCTATTTGTGATTTATGTACATGCTTTGTGTTTATCCATTGTGTGAGTGGTTTGTTACTACTGGGATTCTATCGAATCTCATTCTTTCCTATGACTAACATTTCAGATAGGGCGTGTGGCTCAAAAGAGAAGAGGCCAACCCGGAGCAATTAGGACTTTTAGGGGTATATTTGATTTTGGAGATGTTGGTTATTTATTTTGAACTCGGGATTACTGTATAATTTGAAATAGGAGTATTATATTCGATTTTGGTTGTGTAATCCCCTAGTGGATACTTATAAACCCTCAGGTTATATATGTATAGAATCTGGGAGTTTCCGGGGATACGGTTATACACTCTGATATGATTGAATGTATATTAACTGCACAGGTTATTATATTCGAATATTGAAATTGAGACCAGGATGGTAAAAATATATTTTAAAGATTTTTTTGAAAATCACGCTGTGAGACAGCAATTTAGAATGAGTTTAAATCATCCGATGATCTCTAATTCGATTTAACTACCCGCTATTGAATTATAATTACGTGCTTAAAGGCAGGGGGTTACAGGAAGAGTGTAGCTTCTTAAGTGTGGTTACATTTGTGGAAAAGCATAATCACACAGCACAGGAAAATTTGATCATACATCGCAAATTGACTGCCACCTTGACTACTTCCATAATCAAAGATGGATTGAGGGGTTGTTTAGAAAAACCACCTCACGAGATAAGGCGTGAGGTTTATAGGGAATATGGTTTATCAATGTCTTATGATCAAGTTTGGAAAGGTAAAGAGAAAGCATTGGCAGAGATACAGGGAGAACCATACCAATCATACATGTTGATTCCTTGGTATTACAGAAGACTAATGGAAGTAGACCCGAGGACAGTGGCAAAATGGGAAGCGTTTGCTGACCATACATTTACTAGGTTATTCATCGCATATGGATGTTGTGTGGAAAGATTCTTGGGAGGTGCAGGCCAATTCTGTATGTTGATGGAACTCACCTCGGTGGGCCGTACTGTGGGACCATGTTATCTGCATCAACACTTGATGCTGATAATTAGCTATATCCTGTTGCTTATGCCATTGTGGGTGGAGAGACTAATGATGATTGGACATGGTTTATGCAAAATGTGAAAAGTATTTTAAACTTTGTTGAGGTGGTGATTGTATCAGATAGACATAATGCGATAATACATACTGTCCGATTTGTGTTCGGGAGTGAGAGGCATGCCTATTGCTATAGGCATGTGAAAGAGAACTTTAGCTCAGAGTATTTAAAACTTCATAGAGGCCAAAGAAGAAATACACCAATCAAGAAGGAGGATGCTTTGAAGAAGCTGGATGGGATTGCATATGCTAGAGTTGCTTGTGACTTTGAAAGAGCTGTAGCCAACATGGGCTGTTCTAATCATAAATTGTTAAAATGGGTGCAAGAGCATGGTGATATTGATCGTTGGGCATTGTCACAATTCCCATTCAGAAGGTGGGATAATATAACCACTAATTTGGCTGAATCATATAATGCATGGCTTGTGAAACAGAGAAAACACTAAGTGTTGACATTGATAAATGAGCATAGACAGAAGCTAGCAAAGAAACTATTTGCTTCCAAGAATGCAATTACAGACTGGAAAAATGGAGTCGGACCTAACATAGAAGCAAAGTTGAAGAAAAATGTGTTGTGTGCAGCAAGGATAGAGGTATTACAACATTCCTCACACACATTTAAAGTAAAGGTAGGAGAAGTTGTCGTTGGTGTAAATCTTGCATCAAGAGAATGTGCTTACAAGGCTTGGGAAATGTCTGGTATACCATGCTCACATGCTTGTGCATGCATCAAAGTGGTGAATGGGAATGTTTACCGATATGTGGAAGCATGCTACTTAAGTACAACACAAGAGAAGATATATAATACAACAATGACTCCAATTAATACACATGACATGCCAAAGTTAAATGAGTTGCGATTCAATGATTATGAGAATGAGATATTCTTATGGCCCCTAACGACATGCCATCGGCCGAGGAGACCACGAACAAATAGAAGGGAGTCTCAATTCTAGGACAAGAAAGTGTATACGTGTTCTAGGTGCGGGCAGGAAGGGTATACTCAAAGAAGGTGCAGGAACCCAAATCTATATTGAACTCGCATTCTTCAAATATACCAATGACTTTGCATCATTAGTGAGTAAATTAGATTTCAAATGACCAAATGTTCATATCATTATCTGGCCTGTCAAGTATTTTTAAATTAGGAATGCAATGCAGTGGTTTGATGCATTTTGTAAATGTTGTAATTGCTCACCCAATTTGTTAATTTTTGGATGTAATTGGGTACCATCTGCTTTATTTTTTGTTGTGATTGTAAATATTAATCTTATATATATAGTAGCACCATAGCTTGTACTCACTCTCTGTAAAAGAACTATTATATATGACATAATATGAACGTCTTTATATTTCTACCATACGGTGTCAACATAATTTGCATTATTATGGTCACTTACATTAGGTGTGAAATATTGGGTGTTCAATAATGTTGGAAAAGATATAGTGTAAAGGGCAGATTGTTTGCATATTAGGGAAGATCGTTTGCATATCATGGAACATTCTTTACACCATGCACAAAATGGAAGATCAATTGCACATAATGGAAGCTCATTGGCACATAATAGCTCATCCTTGTGGATGACCATTGGGCATGTATGGAAAAAATCCATCACACAAGACGGAAGATCAATTGCACAAAACGGAAGATTAATTGCACAAAATGAAAGATCATTGGCACATATTGGATCATCCTTTGCACAAATCGTGGATGACCATTGGGCACGTATGGAAAAGATCGATCGCTCTTTTTACGGAAGATTAATTGCACATCATGGAAGAGTAATTGCCCAACAAGGAAAATCATTTGCACGTCATGGAAGATACATTACATATATTGTGGATCATTGGGAATACAAGGGAAAGATCTATTGCAAAAAATGGAAGATCAATTGCACAAAACGAAAGATCAATCGCACATCATGGAAGATCAATTGCACACAACAGAAGCTCAATCGCACATCATGGAAGATATATTGCACACAACTGAAGATTAATCGCACATTATGGAAGATCAATTGCACACAATAGAAGCTCAATCGCATGTCATATAAGATACATTGCGCATATCACAGATCATTGGGAATACAAGGGAAAGATCTATTGCACAAAATGAAAGATCAATTGCACACAACAAAAGATCAATTGCACATCATGGAAGATCAATTACACACAACGGAAGCTGAATCACACATCATGGAAGATCAATTGAACATGTTTTGCATGTATGGAAGAGTTTATCAATATTTGGATGATCTAGTTCGTAACGTGTACATTGCACAACAACTTCTTGTTTAACAAAGTCATATATAGACATAGTTTACTTTGTTACAAAACGAAATACAAACGTCCCTACTTTATAGTTACAACATAAATGAAAAAAACTACTTTGTCTTCTTCTTTGATTTCCAAGCTTCAACGCTACGCATTATCGCTTCCTGTTGTTTGTTCTTAACATGGGTAACTAGCCACCATACCACATCCACCCTCTTTTGATCCATGTCTTCCTGAACATAAAAGATTTAAGTTATATCCAATCATATTGTAACATTTAATGTAAAAATTTACTCACATTAGGCATTGTGAAACCATTCCACTCAGGCCTCCTAATATTTTCCCATATTTGCAGCCAAGATATCACATACATTCCACAGTCCTATCTATACAGAAATAAAATAGCAAAATATTAACATACGATGGATACATCCATATATACAAGAGTGTCCAACAATTTTACTAACTCATACATTGCTCTGCTGTTGAACAACACTAAATCTAAAATCAAATGCAGGCTTGTGTCTATAGAGATCATGATTCAGGCGTGCGAGTAAATCATAAAAATGTTTGTTCTGAAAAATTGCAAAGTTGAGACCCAGTAAGTTTGTGCATAACAATAAACCAATTGGATCGTTTGAAAAGAAGCAAGTTTCAATACCACTTTATGTCCTTTATCCTGTAGTACATGCAGTGCATATGCGCCACCTGGAGAATTGTAGTTGGGCAGCAATGAATCAAGGACATATACCGTTAATTCTCTCTTCACAAACACATAACAAAACCAATGATTATCCAGCACCACAGGTGCAAACACATAGTCACAATCTAAGATATTATATCCCACTTTGTTAGGGTCAATGAATTTTGCATGATTAAGCATCTTCCAATTTTCAAGATCTGCCAACATGCGATCCTATGGAAAAAAAACACAAGCAGTTTCAACTAATAACATTGTCACCTGTAAACCATCTACTAAATAACATAGGAAATTAACAAATAACACATTCTCACCATAAAAATTGGTTGGAATATATGACGTCTAACATGTCCCCCATCACTCTCTTTCTGATCTTCATTCAAAACATTAGCAATGAGTATTACTACCTGTAATGACATTTTTTTACATTCGCTTAACGTTGATTTCAATTAAATACTAATACAGTAATTATATAAAAAGGCTTACAACTTACACATTCGCTTATCCATCCCCAATGGTTAAGGCAATACAGTTCGCATTTTCGTAGAAAGAAGTCTTCAATTTCTACATAGATCTCTTGACCAACCAGGGGGTTTGTCCTACGGGTGCAGTAGTCATACAATCGCTCTTTTTCATCAGGCCTTCTTGCCTTCCCTATTTCTGACAAGAATGGTGAATGTATTGCAGGTTTGATTATTCTTTGAGACCTTCTCAGAGGCACCCTATCATCAAAGCCTACATCAGTAACTTCATGGCCAGCAACTTCAACTTGGACATGGCTGAAACTTGCATTATCTTTGGTCCCTTGACTTTTATCCACACTGTCCCTTCTTTGCTCACCAACATTTCAACTTCCACATGGTTGTCACTTTCTTTGTCAACCCCAACAATGTTCACCTCTTCGTGGGTATCCCTTCTAATATGTTGCTCAAATTTTTTTCCATATTTAACAACTCAGATGCAATAGTTTAAGCGACCTTTCCCATAATTCTACAATACATTTGTCTAGTTATCTACAACAACAACAACACATATTATAAGCAAATATACTATAAAACAACCAAATATGCTACCAAAATAACAAATTGATCGCTTACCGATTCTTTAAATATCGTCACTTCTGGAAGGTAGAGTGTGTAGCCAGTGTCATGTTTTGGTGCGTCACACTCAAGAGTTAAGGTGGATCCTATGTCACACGGGATTGGTGGCACACATCTAAATAGAATCCCTTGCTTACTCTCATACTCCCGTTTCATGACTTCCTTGATTTTTGCATCAGTCCAAAACTGTATGGCACGTTTAGGCACTGGCACGTCTTCAGCTAGCAACGGAAATACTTGGAAAAATAGTATCTGCAGTGACATCAGTCATTTTACAACCACAAAATAAGTATTGAATTTTAAACAATGTCAAAACATTATAATACCTACCATAACAAAATAAATGCAACCTCCAATACATTTGCTTGTCACCCCATGTTTTAACGCATTCTTGTACTCTTTAACCTCATTCAATAAGTTTGTGAGAACAAACTTACACCAATTGTAACCACCAAAACTTGTCGTATTAGCATAAATAATTTTCAACAATCGATTGCTAATACCTCCATTTTTTGGAGAAGATAGTAACGTCCCTAACGTGAAAAAAACCACTAATGGCTTGAACATTTTTTCTTCTTCCTTGAAGTTATCATTTCCTTTATGCCTGACAACCTTTTTCTTGCAAATTTTTCCTTCAACTTGACAAATTGCTCACTTATTGAATTAGCTTCCTCTATGATCTCACTCCCTTCATTAGGCAATCCAAGTAAATCTTGAACATCCTTTGCAACTATTTGCCTCCTATGGTTTCTAATACATATTGAACAAGTTGCGGGTTCAATTGTGTTAGTGCAAGTGTTTCAACCAAGAGGGGGGGTGAATTGGGTGATACCGAAAATTTCATTGCGTATAAATAAATTAACTGAATATTTAAAGCAGTTGAGAGCAAAGAGAAATATCACCGAAGTATACACCGTTAGTTATACTGGTTCAGCCACAACCATTTTGACCTACGTCCAGTTCTCAGAGCATCTCTGAGAGTTTCACTATATTCTCCAAGATTCAATGGGTTCTTGGAGCTTCAGTACACAACAAGTTCCTTCACCTAGACACTCGCTCCCCCTTACACGTTGTAATCAAATCCCCAACTCAAGGTTCCACAACCTTAAGTTGTCTCAATAACAAATATTGAGTTTGTAATGAAAAACTCTCTCATAGAGCAAATGTATAATCACTGAAGTACAATGAATGAGTATAAGAAAACAAAACAATAAGAGTGTGTTGATCAGTGTATTCTCAGTTCTTGTGTGTTATTTTCTTTTCTTTGAATGCTCCATATATATAGATAATTTGTAGTATCCGTTGGAAGCAATTCAAACATGTCCGTTAGAGTCGTGCAGTAACGGTTGACCATTCTTCAATTTTGAAAACTATCGTTTGCGGTAGGTAGCAGTAGGTGAGATCTATGACACTTTGTTTGACTTTACTCTTCTGGCATGATCTTTCATTGTTTCACTGCAAATGTACTTAGAATACTAGTACAATGAAGGGTTAATCATATAGATAACAAATCAATAAACATTCGATTAAAAACATAATTTCTGGACTGCCTTACTCGAGTGGCTACTCGAGTGATCATGCTCTTTACTGAGTAGTCCCTCGAGTAATCCTATCAAAAATATGGCAGTACCTTATTCAACAATTTTATACAATATTATTTGGGTAAGACATGGAGTGAGATAAATCACAAACCTTGGAAATACCTGGTTACTCGAGTGGCTACTCGAGTGGCCATGTCTTTTCTTCACAAGTTACTCGGGTTCTGACTCTGGTAATCTGCTTACTCGAGTGGTTACTCGAGTGGCCATGTGTTTTCTTCAGAAGTTACTCGAGTGCTCCCTTGAGTGGATATCAAATAAGTTTGCAGATTACTCGATTCTTCCCTCGAGTAATGTTATTCAAATCTTAGCTAAGAGTTTGCTTACCTGGTTACTCGAGTGATCTCTCGAGTAATGGATCAAATAACTCTGCAGATTACTGGAGTGTTCTTTCGAGTAATGCCTTTTTCTCATATGGTTACTCGAGTGGTTACTCGAGTAATATGTTTCATTTCTTGGCCGAGAGCTACTGGAAGATTTTTGCCTTGGTTACTCGAGTGGCTACTCGAGTGATGTCTTTGCAAATCATGTTACTCGAGTGGTTACTCGAGTAATGGTCTATATAACTTTGTAGATTACTCGAGTGGTCCCTCGAGTAACATCTTCCAAATTTTGGCAGTGCTTCTCTAGATGAAATTCTCTATGATTAGTCGAGTGTTTACTCGAGTAACAGCTTCACTTACTCGAGTAGTCACTCGAGTAAGCTATCACAAAATTGGTTCATTACTCCAGTGTTTACTTCAAGTAATGTTTTGCCACTTTGTTCAAATTCATTTGTTTGTCATCAATTCCTTTTATATCATTGATCCAATCTTTGTTATCATTAAAACATATGGGATCTAACAAATTGCATTGTCCACAAAGTACATGAGAAATTTGTGTACATGTGACTTGTAATAATTTGTCAAACCCAATTTTTTTAGCCTTAGCCCTCAACCTTGCATCACTTCTCACAAACTTTACAAATTGCACAAATTGTTTTAGCGACGCTCGTGTTCACACCTCCCCTTCTTTGATTGTAGAGACACATCCTATACGATCTCTATCCTCCTTTGCTTTTTGGGCATACTTACTCTTTTCCTCTATTGACAATTTTTTCCATGCCTCTCTTACTTCTTTATCTGCGTCTTGCATTGTCTTGTATTTTCCTTTCCTCATTTTATCAGACCAATACTCTCGCTTAAACACTTGTGCTCCATTCAACCTTGGCTTCACATCTTTCCCTGCCTTCCTTCCTTTCCCCCTATTATTTTCACCCTGCTTTCATACAGATTTTTAAAGCGAAAGGGGTAAATCAAAACACATGAACTTGAAAATGCACTCAACAACTGCTTACACCTAAAACTTTGCTTATGAATCTATTTGAATGTGTAATATGCAGTAATTCCCACACAGCAGAATTTCATAAAAAATAAATGTTGTATACAGTTAACAACTAATTAATAAGTTGAACATAAATGTTATACACAGTTAGCAACTAATTATAAAATAATAACAAAGTGATTACAGTCCCTAATCATTATTGAGACTACTCCAGAAATTTAAATTTTTGCAAGACTACTTGCAACATCTAAGAGTTAGATATACAGCAGAAAGCATGAATGCAACCCAAATCAGATTTACAAGTCACAAATAACAAGCTTAGTGCACTGGATAGATGTAAGAAAGGAAGTTCAAGCACCAAGTTGGAGAAGTATGCTATGCACTAGTAAGCTCCAAACAAGTCAAGAGTTTAGCACTCTTACAAACTCAAAGAAACAATGAAGATAGCAATGAATGGGTAGAAATCACAGAAGTGCAAAAATTTTTCAGGAAATCCCAAGTAGACAATCCATCCAATGGAACTCAAATGCCATACTTGTATGTTTAGTATTCAGAATCAGTATGATTTTCTCATTTTGAAAGTAGAGTGATTGAGCTCAGCAATTAGGGATAATACAAGTCTCAAGTAAACATTTTATGATCCCAACGCTGACATCCTTTAGATAAATTGTATATTACACCGAAACTATGAGAAGTCTAAATTTTATTTTGCACTTTTACAGTTTTAGGCTGAGAAGTGAGAACTAATGAATATTGCTTTTATTTCAGTAAACTATTTCTTGGTACAAACAGATGTAATATCCCAAAAACGATTAAGGGCTAATGACTTCAAAAGTGAATATAATTATTGTTGAATAAACACTTTTAGAGAATGTGTGATGGGAATTTGGTTGTTTTAATGATTCCAATGGCTTCCTTGTAAAAATTCGTGTGGGGAGAGTGTGCTTATTGTGAAATTGGAACCATTGGGAACAATTGTGTAAAAGTTGGAAATTTTGTCCATTGAAACTCTGTACAGGGCAGTCAATTTGTATGGACGTTTTAAATAGGCAAATGGTGTATAAAAATTCTAAAATTTTCCAGTCTTAAAGCTCACATGACAAGCTTCAAAATGGACATATAATTTGTGTCATTTCAATTTGTGAGCTAAGAGTTATGATTTTCCAAAATTTGGGATGGAAACTGGGATCTGTTTTGGAGTAGTATGGGCTTTTTTGCAGTTCTGTATTTTTGAGGTTATGAGCTGCAGTGATCCATATTTTTCCAATAAAGAGGACTTAAATAGCTTTCTATTGGCTTTGGGATCACCCCATTTTGAGTTTTCTAGAATTAGTTATGATTTTTCAAAGTTTGGGCAGAAATCTGCCAGAATTTTGTAAAAAATCCGAAATTGATGGAAATTTAGTAAATAATTAGAAAATAATATTATATCATATTAAATCATCATCCACCTCCTCCATCAGCCCAAAACCGTGCCATTCAGCTGCAACAAGAGAGAGAAGGTGTGAGAAATTCTAGAGAGAGAAGGAGAAGAGAACCTGTACGGTAAGTTGATTTCTTCTGTAAATCCTTACCTTACGCATATAACTCCGCTCCTAAGCTATTCTTCTATATTCTTCAAGGTTTGTGGAGCACAAATTTGGGTGTTGTAAGGCTAGGCTTTTCAGCCACCTTGAGAAAAAGCTAGTGGGAGCTTGAGGTAACTTCCAAACTTTCGTATATTGCTTATTCTGGCTACTATGGGCAATTTAATCGGTGAAATTTTGCCGGATTGTCATTGATTTTAAAGTTTGGAAATGATATGGCCTAGGGGTTATGCTGCCCAAATTGGGTCTTAATGTTAGTTGTAACCTAATGTAATGGTTAATAAAGTGATTAGGAGTAGAAAGAAACACATCTGCGAAGCCAAAACCGAAAAACCCCAATTTTTCTCAGGGAACTGAGAATTTTGGCTAAGCCGAAACCGTTAATAAAGTGCTTATTCTAGCTGCTATGGGCAATTTAATCGGTGAAATTTTGCCGGATTGCCATTGGTTTTAAAGTTTGGAAATGATATGGCCTAAGGGTTATGCTGCCCAAATTGGGTCTTAATGTTAGTTGTAACCTAATGTAATGGTTAATAAAGTAATTAGGAGTAGAAAGAAACACATCTGTGAAGCCGAAACCGAAAAACTCCAATTTTTCTCAGGGAATTGAGAATTTTGGCTAAGGCTATTTTGGAGGGGTTAGAGTTGGATTTTCAATGATTTGATGCTTCCATTGAGTTTAGGAGCGAAAATTAAGTGGGGTTACAGTTGGTCACTTTTTCGGAAAAGGCCGAAAAAGCATAATTATGAAAACGCCCCTGAAACCCTTAAAGTAGGGCTGCCAAGGGTAAATTTGTAATTTGACATTGAACTTGATAATTCCAAGTCCAAAAATGGATTCCTTAGGCGGAAACATGTTAGAATAGCCCAGATTAGAATTTCGGGAAAAGTACAACCAGACCAGGTACGACGAGCTCGGGCTGGGTCCCCAGGGGCATTTTTGTAAATTTTCATTATAGACTTATATAACCCCAAGAAACACTATGGAAGTGTCTAAATGGTGCATTTGGAATTGTAGGATTCGATATTTGTCCTGTTCGTGATCCACCTGCGCTAGAGCACAATAGGAAAGAACAAGGTAGTGACTCTTTTCCCTTATACTATATGTGATACATGGTATGTTTGTTTTATCATTGTTTGTGAGTCTATCACCTGCGGCCCATCGGTGTTGACGGTGGGAGGATCGTACCTTCGGGGCAATGGAATTTGGGGGATGAGACTTTGTGAAAGCCGTAAGGCTATTTGTGAAACCTTCACCCACGGCCCATCGGTGTTGACGGTGGGAGGACCGTGCCTTCAGGGCGGTGGAATACGGGGGATGAGATTATGTGCATATGTGGCAGCCTACGTGCTGTGCTTTATGCTGTAATGCTGCTTGATGATTTTCTTGCATGCTTTGTGGTTACATGTGGTATGAGTGATTTGTTACTACTGGGATTCTTTTGAATCTTATTCTTTTCATTGACTAACCTTCAGATAGGGCAAGTGGCTCCAAGGGAAAGGAGACGACCAAGGGAGGATAGGGCTCCTTAGAGAGATTTATATTTTGGTGTTGGTTATCATGTTTTGTTGGGAGATCACCGTATATCTTATAAATGTTGTTTTGGAGACAGTGGTGTAATCCCCTAATGAGAATTTATAAACCTTTAGTTTATGTATGAAACCCGGGGGTTGTCGGGATTTTGTTGTACACTCTGATATGTAAATGTGATGTAACTGCACAGGGTAATTATATTCGAGTTGTGGAATTTGAGACCAGGGTAAGGCAGAAATTTTAAAAATATTTGTGAAAACCCTTCCGTAAGGAAGGGATTGTAAATGAGTTTGATTATTATTGGTCTCTATTTCATTTTAAAATACGTATTTTGAATCATAATTATGAAGGGGGTTACAACAGATATTATCCAGAACCACTAATGATGTAATTTATTTATGCAGAATATTCATTCTGGGGTGCATGAAAATTATTTCACGGGCACACCTTATGTTCCTATTTATATAAAACTTCCAGGACGTATCTCCTATATGCTGCTGTAATCTTTCTGTTTTTGTGATAAACATACATAATAATAGTTGTCCAATTTTTCCCCCAAAACAATAAACAACACATACTTAGGCTTTGTTTTCAAGTCATTCATTGCTTTAGACCTTTCACATTCTGAGGTTTGCTTATAGGGATCTTTTCGACATTTTTAGAGAAATCAAGTTCAAGTTGTAGGCATTTTTAATTGCTCCAAGACATCTATCTAATTGCTCCAGTACGTATCCCTAACGTTGGAATAAACATTGATCAAAGCTATCTCCGCAAAAGGAAGTAACCTTACCTGAATGAGGGAGGCAGTAAGGTTGGAGGAGCAAGTGACGGTCGCTTGACGACTAGGCGACGACAGCAACGGCAACCGCTGGAGGAGAAGCTCGAGACAACGCTGCCGAACGATGTGAGCTTGACGGTTGGCTGAGGAGACGACCTAACAAGATGGCTGAGGAGACGCTGAACAATGCCGAAAATGGAAGAGGAAGAAGTGTTTTGCCTGAAATTTCTCACTAAACAAACAAATAAGGGATCAACATAGCCTTAAGGTTGCAAAACACTGAGCATTCGTGCATTTTCTCCAAACTTCCACCTAAAATTGTCTTGTCAAAGGGCTTTTTGGTCTTTTTATGTTCAATATTAATGACAATTTAATACCCTGTGGTTGTTGATGGCAAATAGCAATTAACTTCACTATTTGGTATTTATTAGCGATTTTCCCTACTTACAAGCTATCAATTAAAATTTGGGATTTAGTATTAACAGTAAATTAGTAAATAAATTTTATTTTTAAATAAATAATTAAAAATATATTTTTAGAATCTTTTTAGAATATTCTAAACAGAGTTAATGGTTTGGACTTTAGTATATGTTTTCAAAATAGAAGGGAGGTATGTGTAACTAAGGTAAAACAGAAGGGTGATTAGAGTATTTTACTCTTAAATTTAAATAATTTTAAAGTCTTTATGAAATTTTCATACTTTTTGATAGCTTACCTGTAATCAAAAGTGGAAAATGAGGGCTGATGTTTTTGTCAAACTTAAAAGAAATTTCATCTTAACAATTGTCGTGGCAGGGATAATGAACTCCAACTTGAAAGATAATTATGAGGAATGCAATGGTGTTGAGATTTTACTTCAAAAGTAACTTGGAGGAACAAGTACCTCAAAAAAAATATTATTATGTCCCATAAGCTCAGTGGATTGCATGCTTAGGTTGGGATGAATTGCCGGATTTATTTAAATCCTACTCAAAAAATCTTTTCCTCCCCTTCCCTCCAAATCCCCATACCAAACCTTAGATCAGTTTCTATTTATTTTTGGACGTTATCCCTTCTATATATAGTGTTGTTTCACAATGTCTTTATCATTCATTATTATATACAATGAGTTTTGATGACCATCTCCATTTGTACTCGGCGCTTCTCATATCTATTGAAATAATTATGATTGGACTAGATGCACTTAAATAATAATGAAATATCATTGTTTTTCAAACTTGTAATGTGTTATTCCATATTTCTATCTACTGCAGTTGTTATCTTTCATATTTATTATTATTGTCCAAACTAATTTGCCTAACTTATAAATGAATATATAATTTAATAAGTGAGTGGTGAACAAATATTCTGCATTTTGTTTTTTATAAGTAGCGTCGAGTTCAGAAGCAAACCTATGAACAGGCTCAAATTCAACTAAAACATCTTCCTTGGATTTTACCTCGATTTGTTTTTTCGTCAACTTATTTTACTTCAATTTCAATTCTAGCTTTTCATACTTTGCCACACCTTAAATTTGGATTTGCTCAACTTATGCTATATTACTTGTTGCGTTTCTCACGCAATCACTTGTGTTATGAAAAAATCACTTTTGTGGAATCTTGATTAGAAATAAATAGAATCTAATAAAAGTACTTTTTAATTATTTTTAGAAGTACTTGGAAGAGTTTCCAAAAATAATCCATAATTCTTGCTTGATCAACAAGAAATAAGTAACATTCAATCATCCATAATCCACAACAGAACAAGGCAACAAAAAGGCAATAATGAAATAACAATATGTGTGCGCATACATATATATTATATGTTTTTTATACATATACTTATGTGTGTATATACTACTCCGGTTTTATTTATAAGTCCTTTTTGACTAAAAAATTTGGCCCTATTTATAAATCCAGTTTCAGGGTAGTAAATACATTTTGTACTTTTTTACCTTATTAATTACAATAAACAAAATAAATTTATTCATGTTGACTTTTGGAACCAATCATAGATGAGAGGAAATTTGAAATTTAGCCCATAGTTAATGAGTTAACTAACTCTCCTTGGTATATGAAAATTAGTTAAAAAAGACTTATAAATAAGACCAGAGTGATATATATGAATATTATATTTTTTAAAATGAAAGTATATTCTCTAGGCAGGGCTGGTTCGGCACAAAAGAGCCCAATATTTTTTTGGGCCACTATTTTTGGATAGGACTAGGCATTTTATTGTGAGCTTGGGTGGGCCACATGCCAACCCTTAAAACTAGCAATGCGAGTAGGAGTAGCAGATGTTGGGTTTTGAAGGCACAAAACATAAGCAAAAGTAGCAGAGATGAGGAATTTGAGATGCATGTGTGGTGGCAAAAAAAAAAAAAGAAAAAAAGATTAGTAACGAACATATTACATGAAAGAGTCAGTGTTATATGACAAATAGAGATGGAAGAAAGCACTATTCATAGATACTGAAAGACAATGAGCCGAAGTGGCGAATCAAAGAGACAAAAGCGATCGACCTTTTAGAGTTTCAGAGGAGGCTGAGAGATTGAAGGGGAGAAGGCAAAATCGAGTAATGTTGTCAACATTCGTCCTTTTACTTTGTCATCATGCATGTATTCTTGAATGATGAAAATTTTTTTTTGTTTCAATGAAGTCAGTTTTGGATTAATTAGTGATAGGTTTTTTTACCTTTAATTAGTGATACTTGAATCTGCATCTCTTTCAGTCCAAAAAAAAAAAAAAAAAAAATCTGCATCTCTTTACCGTGAAAGAGAAATATATTGAGTTGATTTTCCGTGTAAGCATATCCATTGTATTTTGCACTCTATTAGATACAAGTTTTTAAGTTTTCGTTCTAGATTTCTTGATCATATATATTCATATTTAAAATATGCATTTATTTGGGAAGTTATAATAAGAACTCTCATAGGTCTTGGACAGTTGAAGTCCAAATGCATCATATTTTTAATACCAAATAAATGCATCATATTTACAATCTCTTGTTTTTTTTTTCGAACTTGTATAATGGAAGAACAGTCAGGAAAATGTGTGACGTCATCTCTTTGGGCAGATTGAAATGTGACTGAATCCAGTTCAGATTGGGTCAAGGAAATCAACTCGAGTTCACGTCCTTTCTTTTCCTCTACCTTGTCCTTCCAATGGTTAAAACTTTTTTAGATGATGCCTTCTTGTTTGTAATTTTTATACCACCTCCAGTCCTTATAATATACTCCCTCCGGTCCTAATTATAGAACAATATTTAGGAGTTGATCTTGGTCCTAATTATAGGATAAATTTTTAATTTTTGTCAATTTCTTCCCAAAATACCCCCATTGATACTTTCTCAATAATAATGAAACACAATAATAATTTTATAATACACTTATGTATTCTATAAAGTAAGTAATACTTGCAATTTATTAATGTCACACACACTTCAATTCTACTGTTTCTTTTATTTTATAAGAATAAAGGGTAAGATAATCAATTTAACACTATCAACGTCATCATCTCTATTTTTTAAAATTGTAACTTTCCTTTTCAATTCCACTCGAACCAAACCAGCATAACTCCATGTTAATGACAGGTAAGATCACTTACTTTACATCAAGGCAAGTGATCAACATGAACAGAACATGATTTCTTGTATGTATTAAATAAGGGCATTTTAGGAAAATAAATAAGATTAACTAATTTAACTACCATTTTTAATTTCTCCAAAGTTAGGTAAATATGTCCTATAATTAGGACCGGAGGGAGTAAGATATTGTTTGTTGCATAATTTTCACTATGAACGATATCTTATTATTCATCCAATCCTTAATATAAAACTTATTTACCTAATTTAATTAGATTAAAGAAGTTAGTTAAATTAGTATGATATGTTTATTTTAAAACACTATAATCATCTTCTTTGATTCCCTTCATCTCACTTTTACTTGATTATTATTGAGGAAACATCAATATGGGCATATTAAGAAATATTGACAAATATGTGGAATATAATAAATCTTACATGTAGAACAAAAATCAAACTTCAAATTAGGTCTACATTAAGGATTAGATGAATATTAAGGAATGGAGGTAGTATATATATTGGATTAATACAATCTTTGTTCCTTTAAGTTCGTTCTCATTTTGATTTAGTTACACTCAAGTTTCAAACAATATGTTTTTGTCTCTCAAATTTCTTTTTGTTTAAAACATTAGTCCCTATTTGAAATTTGAGGTCCAAAACTAAAACAATGACAAATTTAAGAGAATAAAGGTTGTATTAAATTTCCCCCCAAATGGTATATATTAATAGTAGTAGTTGTTTTCCCAAAAAATAAAAAAGAAAGAAAATCCAGCTCTTATATTATTTGAGGATACGGTGCCCTATTAAGAAACCACTAATTTCTTAATTGCTCCCAATTAATTGGGTACAATCAAGTTACTCAAAGATATCCGGAAATGAATAGTTCTTTTCAAGATTCAAAAGTTTAATATTCCCTATGATCCTATCATCATGTTTTGTTCAAATTTACCCCCTTCAATTCACCAAGTCAATGTCTATCAAGTCCTAGTCAAATCATCCAATACTTAGTACTTTCAGGATTTGTTTGGTTTGAGGGGAGGGGAAGGATTTTGCACCCCTCCCCTTGATTGGAAATACCAAAAAGTTAGGAGGGGAAATTTTTTGAAATTTTCCCCTCCCTCCCCTCAAAACCTCCCCCCAAAATCGAGGGGATTTGGAGGGGACTCTAAAAAAAATTGCTGATTGGACAACAATGCCCATTAAATTTTATGATAACCTGGAAATGCCCTTCACCATTTTTATTCTTCATACGCACCAAACCCTATTCGGCCTCTACCTATTAATCTAGTTTAGGATCTCATTATTTCGTGTTATTGGATATATATACTTTTTGTTGTATAGTATACCACATGTATAGTTTATGGGAAAAGTTGCTACTTGTTGTGGTAATTAATTTGTGATAATTTTTGAATTTGTTAGATGGGTTCTGAAGAGGAATTGGTTCTGAAGAGGAATTTGTGATGCAATGGTTCCTAATGTTGTAAATGTTGTATTTATTCTCTTTTAGTAACTATTGTTGTTGTGCTTCTTTGTAAGTTATGAAATAAATCACTGTCTAATATACCATTCTTGTTTCAAGTTCTACATATTTTTCAAGTCCTAATGTTGTTTAAGTTCTGTATATTGTTTCAAGTTCTGCATGTTTTTCCAATTTTGCATGTTGTTCTGCATGTTTCTCTAGTCCTAATGCTTGTACCTTGTGTCTTGATACTAATAGTTTGAAATATGATTTTTTAGATCAAACCAAAAGCTGCTCTTTGGAGAAATAATCCCCTACCCAATTATGAAAAGATGCTGGCTCTTTATGGAAATGATAGAGCCAATGGAGATGATTCGAGAGAGTGGATGTGATGAAGATAAGGTCTCTGACATTTATTGTTTCCTCACGCATGATGTTGGCAAACTCAGGGCAGTGATTGAATGCACATCTCCTATGCGCAATCAAGTCATTATGAAAATGGTGTTTGGTAGTTAGCATGTGATGCCACCTTAGATATTTTGTTTTGCCCTATGATGGCATTAGATGGCTTTTAATGCCACCTTAAATACTTTAATCACTACAAAAAAAAAGGTATTTCGTAGCGGTGTACTTATAGCGGTTATATTAAACCGCTACAAATTATAGTATTTATAGCGGCAAGAATATTTGTAGCGGTTTCCTACAAAAAACCGCTACAAATTTGGCGCGAAATTTCCGCCAAAACTTGTAGCGGTTATTTTGTAGCGGTTAATGCACATAAACCGCTACAAAATACCAAAGGTCAGAATTTTGTAGCGGTTTTAGTAAAAACCGCTACAGAATTTCAAGAGACTCCAAATTTGTAGCGGTTCTGGGCAATAACCGCTACAGAATTTCAAACGTTGTGAAGATTTGTAGCGGTTATTGTAGAACCGCTACAAATTTGGATATTTGTAGCGGTTAGAGTAGCGGTTATTTTGAATAACCGCTACTAATATCTGGCCTATTTAAACCCTCACCTCCGTCATTTCTCATTTTGCTCATTTTGTTTCCTGAGGTTTCTCTGAGTGGTTTATTCGATATTTGAGCGTTCAGACGAGTCTATAGGAGTTTTTGGTCAGTATTCCGCAGTATTTACACTTGAGGTACGTATATAACACGTATTTTTATTTATATTTGTATTTTTATTATATTTTTGTATAATAATGGACTAATTTTTTTTTTAATTTGTACAGTTGATATGGCTTCAGGACAGGATAAGGGGAAGGCCCCTGTGCTCCCCAGACCGACTTTACGGGGTGGCAGCAGCCGGGTAGGGGGCAGAGGGAGGGGGCAGCGCGCAGGCAGGGCTACCGCGGCATCTCAACCCAGCCCCCCACAGGCACCGCCGACGATCCCACAGGCGACGACTGTACCATTGGTGCCTGAGGTGGAGGGGACAGATATTAGCGTTGAGGACTTCCTCAACGAGGAGGAGTTCGAGATCCCGATTAGTGGGTTCAGGGAGATGGAGCAGTTCCTCGATGAGGAGGACGCTCGGGAGCAGAACAACCCACGAGGGTCGTCTTCGCGGTCCACTGGGTTTGAGGTGCAGGTCGAAGGTAAATTAATTTTTTAATTTAGTAAATTATTTATTTAAATTAGAAATGTTAACTTTGAATTATAATTTATCTAACGTGCGGTCAACTGTGCAGATGAGCAGGGGAACGTGTCGACGAGGAGGCTGGATGTGGCCGGTCTGAACAACATGGACCGGTCCCTGCGAGTTATAGTGCCGTGGAACGAGGGCACTGACCAGCCGATCCACAATGGGGGTCACCTGCTCAACCGCTTCCTGAGCGACCTGGGATCGAATTGGATGCGGTTCCCCCTTCACTTCCCGACGTGGAGGCACATTCCGAAGGGGCCGAAGGACCAGGCTTGGGAGGAGGTGGTTCAGGTAATTAAAACTATTTAATTAAAATTTTTTGTAATTAATTCTATTTAATTATTTTTTTTAAATTATGATTTTTAGTATTATTGATATTTAAATGTATTTTTTTCAGCTGCGGTTTGCCGTCCGGGCCAACCGGAAGGGTACGCCCTCGTGAAGATGGGCGACGCCTGGAGGAACAGGAGGAACCGTCTCTTCCACAGTGTGGATGGGGACGGGACGATGCCTCTGGAGCAGCTCCAGGAGAGCGTCCCGGACGGCGTGCCGCCGAACGACTGGGCGCGTTTCGTCCAGTTCAGGAGGAGCCCTCAGGCGCAGGTAATGTATTTATTATATTTTTGATATATAATTTTCTAATTGTTAAATATTAAATTATAATTTCAATTTAATTTGTATTTAATTTCAAATTTTATAATACATTTAATTATTTGTTTTTCCAGGAGCTTTCTCAGAGGAACGCCGCGATCCGGGCGCAGCAGACGATCCACCACACAGCAGGATCGAAGACCTTTGCTGTGACCTACAGCGAGCTGGTAACTTTTCAAGTGCTTCACTTACTTTTAGCTGATTATTTCATAATACTAATTGTTTTGTAATTGTTTCAGGAGACGAGGGCACAGCAGGAGAACCGTCAGACGGACTATGCGGAGCTGTACGCCATCACACACAGACACCGTGACGGGACTGCAACCTCTCAGCAGGCAGAGGCGGCGATTGTAAGTTATTTTATTATTATATTTTTTATAAAACCAAGTTAATAATGAAAAATGGTAATTATTAATTGTTTCATAAAATGGCAGGAGCGGATGCAGCTGTCGCAGGCTGAGCTGCGACAGACCCAGCCTGAGGAGTCACAGGGGTCAGTGGACCCGACGGCTCCTTTGAAGGCGGGTCTGGCTCAGGCTGAGCACCCCGGACGCGTGCGGGGTATGGGGATAGGCGCCAGACCCAGCATGGTCTACGGCAGGAGCGCCGCCTCTGAGGTTGGCAGCTCTAGAGGGGTCAGACGTCGGAGGGACGAGTCTATTGACCAGCTGCGGTCAGATTTGGAGCAGACGCAGCAGCAGATGGCGCAGCAGATGCAGCAGATGCAGGTGCAGTAGCAGCAGCTGCTGCAGGTCCACGCAGATACGATGTACGCTCAGCAGACGCAGTGGCGTGAGATCGCGAACACCATGCTCGAGGGAGCTTGGAGTCGGCTGTTCCCGAACGAGCAGCATCCAGCGGTCCCCCTGTCTCTCGCTACGTCGTCCCGAGTACTACTCCTCCTCCTGCTGATGACGATGGTGCGGTTCAGTCTGCGTAGCGGCCCGATCCAGCGGCATCTGAGGGAGCCCCACCTGAGGGAGCACCAAAGGATCAGCCCCCAGTTCCTTAGTTTAGGACATTTTCTTTTCTTTTAAACATTTGTAAATATTTATGAGATTTTATTTCAGAATTTTCTTATTGTGTTTTATATAATTATATTTATATTATTAGGTCGCATTGAAATAATTTATAAATGATTTATATCTAAATTTAAAAAAAAATTATATATATATTTGTAGCGGTTATGAGTTCATAGCCGCTACAAATGTATATATTTGTAGCGGTTATTAGTGCATAACCGCTACAAAGATATATGTTTGTAGCGGTTATACACTAATAACCACTACAAACACTCAAATCATTTGAATTTTGAATTTGCCGCCTTTGTGCACATTTGTAGCGGTTATCTTATGTACAACCGCTACAAATTAGAAAATTATTTTTATATTTAATGTCCAACAGCTTTAATATTAGTAGCGGTTTAACATATATAACCGCTACTAATACGTTGAACATTAGTAGCGGTTATATATATAACCGCTACTAATACTCAACAAGTACATTTTGAATTTCCGACCAATTAACGGCTTGAATATTAGTAGCGGTTTTATATATATATAACCGCTACTAAATTATAAACGTTGGAATTTCTGTAGTGGTTGGTGTAGCGGTTTAATAATCGCTACAAAGTTATAAACGTTGGATTTTCAGAATATAAGGTTCTAGGTATTCGTCATTATCTTCTCACTCATCTTCTTCTCTATACTTTCTTCTCTCTCACTTGTAGCTATGGATAAATCATGGATAAGGTTGCCGCGCAATTCTCCTGAATATTTGTACGGATTAAACAGTTTCTTAGATTTCGCATTCACTCACGCCAGCTGTAACGACAAGATCGTCTGTCCGTGTCGGAAATGCAAGTTAAAGAAGTGGCATCCACGAAATGTTGTGAAGGAACATTTGCTTGTGAAGCCTTTCCCTGAGGACTATACGTTCTGGGCAGTTCATGGTGAGAAGGCCGGCATTAGATATGACGAGGCTCTTCCTCGAAGTTCTCAAGTAGGCGTTCAAGTAGATGAAGATGATCCTGTGAATGATGCTGTGCGTGATGCGTTTGGAGTTCAAGGCAACAACTTCAACGAAGAAGTGCACGGCTCTGAGCCGGCTTTTATGGGGAATGAAGCAGCTCGGGATTTTTTCAGCTTGATGGATGAGGCAGATCATCCTTTATATCAAGGTTGTCGCAAATATTCTAAATTATCTTTCTTGATCAAATTGTATCATATCAAGTGCTTGTATGGGATCACGGATAAGGGGATGTCGATGTTGCTCGACTTATTACAAGATGCATTCCCCGATGCCGAGATTCCCACAACCTTCTACGAGGCCAAGAAGATCATCAACAGGTTGGGGTTGAATTATCAAAAGATTGATGCGTGCCCAAATGATTGTATGCTGTATTGGGGAGACGATTGCAGCAGGGAGACGTGCAAGAGATGTCACACATCGAGGTACAAGACAATTCAGAAGGGGAAAAAGCAGAAGAAGAAACCTGCAAAGATTCTCAGGTATTTCCCTTTGAAACCTCGTCTACAAAGATTATTTATGTCGTCTAAAACTGCGGAGCACATGAGGTGGCATGCCGTTGATAAAAACGAAGACGGTAAATTAACACATCCGCGGGATGCAGCTGCTTGGAAAACGTTTGACAACGACTTTCCAGATTTTGCGACTGACCCCAGAAATGTCCGGCTTGCGTTGGCGACCGACGGTTTCAATCCTTTCGGGAATCTTAGCACAAGTTACAGCATTTGGCCGGTAGTCTTAGTTCCCTACAACTTACCCCCTGGATGTGTATGAAACAAAGCTCTTTCATTATGTCTATGATCATTCCAGGCAAAAAGGCACCGGGCAATGACATCGATGTGTATCTCCAACCTCTTATTGCGGAATTGCTTGACCTGTGGAATGTCGGCTTGGAGACGTACGACGCTCACAGCAAGACTTTGTTCAACATGCGTGCAGCCTTGATGTGGACGATCAGTGACTTTCCTGGCCTTGGCACATTATCTGGTTGGAACGTGCACACTGGGTCGGCGTGTCCGGCTTGCAATTTCGACTCTGACGCATTGCGCCTTCCCCACAGCCGAAAGTGGTGCTTTATGGGGCATCGGAGGTTTCTCGATGGAACGCATAAGTTCAGATTGCAACGGAATCGCTTCAATGGGAAACCAGAGAAAAGAGGACCACCTCAGACTTTGTCCGGTACAGATATCTTACAGCAGCTTGAGCATGTTGACTTCGAGTTTGGAAAAAGCGACGATTCAGCACAAACTCACTAAAAGACGCGCAGGACTTCGGCGCCTCAGTAGTGGAAGAAGATAAGTATCTTCTTCACGCTTCCGTATTGGAGATCTAATTTACTTCGCCACAGTTTTGATGTAATGCACATTGAAAAGAATGTTTGCGACAATGTGCTGTATACGCTGCTTAACGAACCCGGCAAGACAAAAGATCACCTTCAAGCTAGGAAAGATTTACGCGACATGGGAGTTCGTGAAGACGCTTGGCCAGATGAGAATGACAGATTTACACCGGCAAAGTTTACCCTCATAAAACCGAACAAGGATGTGTTCCTCGCGACGTTGAAGAAATTAAAAGTTCCTGATGGGTATTCAAGCAACATTTCTCGATGTGTCGACTTGCAGGCTCGAAAGGTTGCTGGCCTGAAGAGTCATGACTCACATGTTCTTATGCAGCAGTTACTCCCTCTGGCTATAAAGAATACACTTCCTCCCGATGTTTCCATCATTTTGATGGAACTTTGTTCTTTCTTTCGGAAGTTGTGTTCTAAGGTTTTGATCGTTGAGGAGCTCGATCAGCTGCAGTCGAAAATCATTCTTACGCTTTGTCACTTGGAGATGATCTTTCCTCCGTCCTTTTTTACTGTGATGGTTCACCTCACAGTCCACCTCGTTCATGAAACAAAGCTCGCTGGACCAGTACAATATCGTTGGATGTATCCGATTGAGAGGTACTCATTTTAAATATGTGCTTTCATTTATTGTCCGTATTTAATGTTTGCTCGTCGTCCTTTTCATCATTTTATATCAATTTTCTCTTATGTACTTCGTAGGTTCCTTGGGAAATTAAAATCTTACGTGAGGAATAAGGCATGGCCAGAAGGTTCTATAGCTGAAGGCTATATAGGGGATGAGGTGCTATATTTTTGCTCAAGGTACTTTGATGATCTTGAGACGGCTTTCAACCGCCCGCCTCGTGTTGACAATTGTCCTGAACCTGCGCCGACATCAGGAGAATTTATCCCTCGTGTTGGTAAACCAGTTGGAGCAACTGAGAACTTCAAACTAACGGCAACTGAGAAGTTCCAAGCACATAGACATGTCTTGATTAATTGCACTCAAGTTGAGCCTTTCATACGGTAAGAATTGTACACTCACATGTATGTTATTCGATCTATATCTTTCGTAACATTTCTCACTTTCATTTCACTAACGCCTTTCCATTATTAATTGCAGGGAATTCAGAAGTCATGTCAAGCGTCAGCTCAGGATCCGTACACAGACATCCTCGGAAGTTGATAGGAGGGTCCACAGAGAATTCCCTGTAAGATCAAGCGTTTCACCCAAGAGGGGGGGGGGGTGAATTGGGTGATACTGAAATTTCTTTCGAAAATATAAAACTTTGACAAAAGAATTAAAACAGTAATGAGTAAGGAGAAATATCACCGAAGTGTACACCGGGAGTTATACTGGTTCGGTCACAACCACTTTGACCTACGTCCAGTCCTCAGAGCTTCTCTGAGAGTTTCACTAAAACTTCCAAGATTCAGTGGGTTCTTGGCACCACAGTACAAGCAAGTTCCTTCACTCCTGGACACTCGCTCCCCCTTACAGGTTGTAATCCAATCCCAACTCAAGGTTCCACAACCTTAAGTTATCTCAATAACAAATATTGAGTTTGAATGAAATATCTCTCACAAAGAGTAAATGATAATCACTGAAGCATATGAATACAATTTCAACGTGAAAACAGAGCAATGAACTTAATGAATCGTTTGTGTGGATGCTTGGTTGTTCTTCTCTGTTTGAAGGTTCCCATATATATAGATATGATGAAGATGACCGTTGGAACGTTTTCCTTTCGTCCGTTGGTGAGTGCGCAGCCACTGTTGACTTTTCAAGTTTTTGAAAAATATCCGTTGGCGGTGGTTGGCATTTGAACGTTTGATTTGACTTTCATCTCTTGAAGTGATTCCTTCATTGTTTATCTGTAAATAGACTAAGAATACTAATACAATGAAAGGTTAATCATATAGGAAACAAATCAATGAACGTTTGAATGATTTCTAAATTTCTGGGTATGCTTACTCGAGTAGCTCCTCGAGTAACCCTTGAAGTTTACTCGAGTAGCTCCTCGAGTAACATCGGGAAATCATTTATCAACTGCAAGTTAATGAACAAGTATAAGATTACTCGGGTAGTGCATGGAGTAAACTAAATTTCAAACCTTTGGAATAGTTATTTACTCGGGTAGCTACTCGAGTAATGCACTCACACCTTTATGAGTTACTCGGGTAACACCTCGAGTAATCCTTTGAAAAACTTTTGATTACTCGATGCTCTACTCCAATAATATTGGCAGGATCAAAATGCCGAGAGCACTTACCTCATTACTCGAGTAGCTCCTCGAGTAATGCACTCAATCTTGCATAAGTTACTCGGGTAGCACCTCGAGTAACTGAGACATTTGTACATAGCTTACCCTGGTCATGACTTGAAGTTTCCTTTGAAAATATTTGTGCTTACTGGGGTACATACTCGAGGAATCCACTTAAGATAAAACATTAGAAACTTGAATACTCGAGTAAGCACTCGAGGAAGATGAAATAAACAATTCAAGTTAATCGGATATCAACCTCAAGTTTTAACTTACCTCAGGCTGTTACTCGAGTACCTCCTCGAGTAACATTGGCAGTGGTACAAAGTGCCGAGAGTTACATATTTTCAAATACACGGTTACTCGAGTAGCTCCTCGAGTATCATGGAAAACTTGAAGTCTGACTGGAAGTTTCTGATCTGGTTACTCGAGTAGCTCCTCGAGTAACATTAGCAGTGGTACAAACTGCCGAGAGGTACATATGGTTACTCGAGTAGCTCCTCGAGTAACATTATGCTAACTTGAAAGCAACTGGAAGTTTTCACATGGTTACTCGAGTACCTCCTCGAGTAACATTAGCAGGCCGAGAGCAACCTTGAAATTTTACCTGGTTACTCGAGTAGCGCCTCGAGTAATGGTGGCAGGTAACTGGAAGTTTTGCTCTGTTACTTCAAGTTTTGTCTCATTACTCGAGTAGCGCCTCGAGTAATGCCTGAGAAGATTTGCTACTGATCAAGTTCCTCAGTATTTTCTCTTGTCCAATCTTCATTACTTCCATGCTTACTTCAAGTAAGCTTATTCCTGTCATTACTTAGTTCAAACTTGATTATTAAACATTTCCTTTTCAAACCATTCTTTTGTTATCATCAAAACATGAGATCTAACATTCTCCCCCTTTTTGATGATGACAAAACTTGGTGATTTTGAACATGGTTTTTCAAATTGGATTCTTAATTAATTATTTCTTATTAAGATTGAATATACCTTGCATATATAACAACTTCATTAGTCCAAACATAATTCAAAGCTTTAAAAGATATCCAATGAAGTCATAATTGCATTAATCTTAAAATTTCAAATTACAAGGTAAAATAAGTTCAAAGAAACTAGAAACTAATAACAGAAATGCACCCTAGAACCCAATACAACCAAATATCCCAAAATAAGCTAGGACACATCCACAAAATCATTCTCAAGCTCTTCTCCCCCTTTTTGGCTTCATCAATCAAGTGGAGGGCTAGGAGGCTTCGCCATGGAGATGGGTGTTACAGGAAAGACCATAGAATCATCTGAGTCCAAAGAGTCAAATGAGCTAGAAGGTACTGGATCAGGCAGATTAAGTGGAGGAATATGGATGTCATCTCTAGGCAGGAGAGGAGAAGGTTGGAAGACAACCATAGTTGAGGTTTCTCCTTCCGGGGTGATCTGAGTCTCAGCTTCTGGAGTTGTGTCAAAAGTTGGAGTGAGATGCTCAGAAGAAGAAGATGACACTACCTCTGTTTGGGTAGGAGAGGGAATAGGTTTGGGAGTGGTCTCAGATTGTGGCTTTTGAGGTGAATCACCAATGGTGATATGTGTAGACTCAAGGGTTTCAGGATCATCCACTGTGAATAATATGTCTTTTCCTTGGGTCTCAGGTGGATCAGAAACCAGAGGAGTAGATGGTTCAGCCTCAGGAGTGGGAGTAGGAATAGGAATGTCTGAAGACGGGTCTACTGAAGGAGGTGGTGGTGGTGCAGATGAAGAAGGACCAGAAGAAGGTCCAGGACCCAGAGGATCCAACCGTGCTAGAATCAATCTTAGGGTCTCTCCCTGAGCCCGTTGCTCTGCTAGCAACTCCTCATGTCTCCTATCCATTCTCTCAACCAACTCCTCATGCCTTTTGTCAATTTTCTCAACCAGTTCTCCCATCTTGAAGTTGGTATTGGTAATCAATTCAGCATTAGTATTGGCTATGTCCACATGGAAGCCTCTGAGAATGTTCTCCATGAAGTGCTGGAGAGTGGCATTCAGAAAAGATGGTGAGGATGTGGTAGCAGCTGGAGCCGATGACTGAGTGTCATCCATTCTACTGGTTTCAGCCTCAGTAGCCTTTCTCTTCTTCTTGGACCCAGACTCCAGTGGGCCTTTGAGAGGAATGTCTATGTTTAGCTTACCAATTTGATTCCTCCCCACTGGGGTCACTCTCTCAACAGGCTCCTTACTATCCAAATACCATATTTTGTTCTCTTTTAAGATAAGAGACACAATTTGAGGATATGGCATTGGAGTGGTTCCCTTTCCATCCACCTTATACCTCTTCATCTCTGAGAATATATACTCTCCCAGATCCTTTTCTTCTTTCAAAAGGAGTGAAGCAAACCATCTATAGTCCCTATCTGAAAAGTGGGTATAGTTGTTGGCTTTGTTCACTAGGGACCTAGAGTAGATGTACCATAGGACCCTGTGATGATCACACATATCACTCGGTTTGAAATTGAGGGGGCCAACTAACTCACCGGGCTTAAGGATAGTGAATATCTGGTTAGGCTCAAGTTCAGAATAGATATCATCCGGGGGATTCTCAATTCCTAACCATAAATTGATCCTAGAGGGAGATATAAGGATTTTCTGTCCTCTCACTATGGTAGTCATTTCTTCCTCAACTGAGGTTCGGTCAGGCTCATCTATGATCTCAAGGTTGCAGTAAAAATGGGTGATTACCTTTGTGCAAAAAGGCAATCTCACAGATAACCAAGGCATAAAAGGATCAAGATAAGGACTAAGGTCAAACTTCACTACCTCTTGTAGAAGCTTCAGATCAACGTAGTGTGTTTTACACACTTTCCTTCTGGAGAACTGTGTTGAGTACTTCAGAGACTCCACCAATTTGCCCACATTAAATCCCTTTGGTGGACTAGTGATTTCTGCTTCAGGAATCTTGGATTTCTTAGAGGATTGACCCTTCTCCAGTTGGTCAATGATCCCAGCCATTGCCTTAGCCACATTTTTGTCATACTTTGGCTTTTTGGGAGGTTTTGGAGTAAAAGAGGGTGTTGATGAGTCTGAGTGAGAAGGTGAAGGAGTTTTGACACCTTTATTCCTTCCGGTAGATGTGCTCTTTTTAGATTGAGCCCTAGTCACAATGGGCTCTTTGATAACCACACCTTTGGCTTTTGGTTGAGGTTGAGGTTTGAGAGGGGTTTTTGCTTTTGGTCTAGGAATCAACTTTCTTCTTTTTGTTGGAGGAGGAGAAAGAAGATCAGGATTTTGCTCAGAATCAGAATCAGTGAAGTTGAGATTCTTGGTTCTAACCATTTTGAATCAAAGAGAATCAGAAATCTCAGAAACAGAGGTCACTGTCGCTAGTTTAGGTCAGAGGGATTTTGAACAAAATAGGAAGTTTTTGATCTTGAAACTAGCTGGGTTTTGACGGAAATGGGGCAAGGAATCGATTGGGAAAAGTTTTTGAAAGGGTGTATAGTGATTTACTCGAGGAGATTTTGAGGAAATGACCAAGTTTGCGCAAGATAAAGACCTAAATCCCGACTTTACTCGAGGCCTTACTCGAGTAACATTCAACGTTACTCGAGGCCTTCCTCGGGTGTTCATACAGGAAAAATTCAAAATAATTCATTTAAATTGCGTACCTTGTATGAATAATATAGTAATTATCCATAGATGTTCCCTCGATCATTTATAACTCATGTTGATCAGATTTGCATCATTCTTTATCAATTTGAGAATCTGGACTCCGACTTTACTCGAGGCCTTCCTCGAGTAAGCTTCAAGTTTACTCGAGGCTCGCCTCGGGTAACCTGTCTTTTGAACTTCTGACCTTTCATTTCCTCAAAACTGAACCGTTAGATTTAAATATCAAGTTACTTGATCCATTACTTCCAGTTTTGGGGGCCATTACTCGAGTACATACTCGAGTAAACTGCCACTTTACCTCAAGTTACTCCTCGGGTAAATCTTTTCTGTCACCCATTACTTCAAGTTGGTACTCCAGTAATGGTGTCCTCTGATCACCTCTGTTTTTGTTTCTCAAAACAGAGTTTCTTTCTTCCTGCAAAACAAATTTCTATATACTCCGATGCTTAAGTTAGTAATTATCAAAACATTATTAAATGACTTCATCTAATATTATGAAATGCTGAAATTACTTATAACTCATTGGGATTTACCATTCCCAATTCTCTTCTAATGTATAGAAATTGATCTTTTGCAAGGGGTTTTGTGAAGATATCGGCTAATTGAAGATGAGTAGGAATGAATATCACTTTCACATCTTTCTTTTGGACATGATCTCTGATGAAGTGATGTCTGACATCGATATGCTTGGTTCTAGAGTGTTGAACTGGATTCTTTGCCAAGCTTATCGTACTAGTGTTGTCACAATAGATTGGTATCTCTTTGAGATAAATACCAAGGTCTTGTAATTGCTGTTTTAACCATATCACTTGTGCACAACAACTTGAGACTGCAACATATTCGGCTTCCGTTGACGAAAGAGACACTGTATTTTGTTTCTTGCTGAACCACGAGACAAGAGATCCTCCAAGGAATTGTCCTTGTCCACTGGTGCTCTTTCTGTCTGTCTTGTATCCTCCATGATCAGAATCTGAATAAGCAATTAAATATTCACTTCTTCCTTTGGGATACCACAGACCCAATTCTGGTGTGTCAGCAAGGTATCTAAAGATTCGTTTGACCGTTTCAGCATGTGATTCCTTTGGCGCCGATTGATATCTTGCACATATGCCGACACTAAATTGAATGTCTGGTCTGCTTGCCGTGAGATAGAGTAATGATCCAATCATTCCTCTATATTTTGTGATATTGTAGTCTTTCCCTTTGACATCGGCATCAAGTAACGTTGTTGAGCTCATAGGTGTGTCTGAGCCATTTGCTTCATCCATTCCATACTTCTTCAATAGCTCTTTTAAATACTTTGTTTGAGATATGAATATTCCATTCTTTCTTTGTTTGATTTGCAAACCAAGAAAGAAATTCAATTCTCCCATCATTGACATCTCAAACTCACCCTGCATTATCTCAGAAAATTCCTTACACAGAGATTCATTAGTAGCACCGAAAACAATATCATCAACATATATTTGAACAATTAAAATATCATCATGTTTTCGATTTATGAATAATGTTGTATCAACTTTTCCTCGTACAAAACCTTTATTGATGAGAAACTTACTAAGCCTTTCATACCAGGCTCTAGGAGCTTGTTTTAAACCATATAAAGCCTTTTTAAGTTTGAAAACATGGTCCGGTTTAGTGACATCTTCAAAACCAGGAGGTTGTTCTACATATACTTCTTCCATGATGTAACCATTTAGAAAGGCACTCTTAACATCCATTTGATAGAGTTTGAATCCTTTGATGCATGCAAAGGCTAAGAGTACACGTATAGCTTCCAATCTAGCCACTGGAGCATACGTTTCCTCATAATCAATTCCTTCTTCCTGATTATAGCCTTTGGCCACCAATCTTGCCTTGTTTCTGACAATAATTGCAGATTCATCAAGTTTGTTTTTGAATACCCATTTAGTACCAATGATCGTATGATCCTTGGGTCGGGGCACCAAATCCCAGACTTGATTCCTTTCAAATTGATTTAATTCTTCTTGCATTGCTATGACCCAATCATTGTCTGATAGGGCTTCATCAATGTTAGAAGGTTCAATCTCAGAAATAAATGCAGAAAAACTTACTTCATTGAAAACTCTATTTCTGGTTTTGATCCCTTCATTCACATCTCCTATGACTTGATCTAAGGGATGACTTCTATTGTATTTCCAGGCTTTAGGTTGACCTAGGGATTGCTCTTCATCCTTAGTTTCATCAACCTCTGGAATAAGAGACTTAAAGATAGATTGACCATTTTCTTGATTTAAAACAACTTCCTGTTCTTCATCAATGGTTTTGTCAGAGGTTTCAAATTCATCAAATACAACATGAATTGATTCTTCAACAACACAAGTTCTTTTATTGAAAATTCTATATGCTTTACTTCGGTTAGAATATCCTAGGAAAATTCCTTCATCAGTTTTAGAATCAAATTTTCCTAAGTTATCTTTACCATTATTATGAATGAAACACTTACAACCGAAGATGTGTAGATGACCAATGTTTGGCTTCCTTCCTTTGTATAGCTCATATGGTGTCTTTCCAAGTTTCGTTCTGATGTAGGCTCTATTTGAAATATAGCATGCTGTACTCATAGCATCAGCCCAGAAAACTTGAGACATGTTCTTTTCATTTAACATTGTTCTAGCCATTTCAGTAAGTACTCTATTCTTGCGTTCCACAACTCCATTCTGTTGGGGCGTCCTTGGAGCAGAGAAGTTGTGATCAATGCCATTAGTATCACAATATTCTTCAAAGGCTTGATTCTCAAATTCTCCACCATGATCAGTCCTAATACCTGCAATAGACATACCTTTCTCATTTTGCACTTTCTTGGCAAAAACAATAAATTCTTCAAAGGTTTCATCTTTTGATGATAGAAAAATAACCCATGTAAATCTAGAAAAATCATCAACAATGACCAATGAATACAAGTTGCCACCAAGACTCTTTACTCTTGCTGGACCAACTAAATCCATATGCAATAATTGTAATGGTCTATTTGTTGAAATCTCATTTTTCAATTTGAAAGATGATTTAGTTTGTTTACCCTTTTGACATGCGTCACAAATCAAATCGTTTTTGAAATTTACTTTGGGTAATCCAAGAACTAAATCCTTTTTGAGTAGTTTACCTAGTTGATGCATATTGACATGAGCCAATCTCTTATGCCATAACCAACTTTCATCGGTATTACTCAGAAAACAATTTTCAGATTCATTTCTACTAATATCTAGAGTATAGCAGTTACCTTCCCTTTTTGCTCTGAGCTTAGCCTTGATATTTTTCTTATCAAGCTGTAAGTCATTCTTGTTGATAATTAGACATCCCTCTGAATCAAATATTATCCAGTTGTCTTTATCTGCACTTTGACTTACGCTCAGCAAATTATGACACAAGCCTTCAACGTAATATACATCTTTGATTTGTATGCCTTTGTCATTTTTGATTTCACCAATTCCTGCTATTTTTCCGGATTGATTTCCTCCAAATTTTACCTTTCCACCTTCCTTAGGTTGTAATGTGGTAAAACTTTCAAAATCTCCGGTCATATGTCTAGAGCATCCACTGTCTATGAACCATTTGTTATTTTTGGATGCTTTAAGACATACCTGCAATCAAATGACTAAGTTTTAGGTACCCACTTCTTTTTGGGTCCTTTTGGGTTAGTATAAATGATTTTCTGAATATATGTGCCTTTAGGTACCCATTTGTAGGTTCCTATGTTTCCTTTCTTTTTATGAATGCATGAGGAGGTATAATGACCTTTTCTATTACAGTAATTACAAAATGCAAAAGGATTTGATATATGTACAGAATGCTGGAAATAATTCAAATATGACTTACCTCCTGCTTTCTTTCTACCTTTCCTTTTATCTGATTTTGGATCATATCCAATACCAGATCGGTCATTTACAAATCGTTGTTCTTTTAAAATCACACTTAGCATCTCACTTCCTTTGGTAAACTTTTCAAGAGTTTTTGTGAGATCATTGTTTTTCTCTTTCAAAGAAGAACAATTTTCACAATTCTTTTCTGAACTTTCTTTAAGTTCAATTTCAAGAGCTTTGTTTTTCTTTTTGAAAACAATTAGTTCTTTAACTACTTTGATGAATTCAGAATGTAAAGCATTATATTCAGATAATAATTCATCATAGGTAGGGTCAGAATCATTTACCTCTTCTTCTGTCTCTTCTTGAGCAACAAGACATATGTTGGCTACTTCTTCCTCATCACTCTCTTCGTCTGAGGAACTATCTCCCCATATAGCAGATACAAAGGCCTTCTTTTTGTTAAAGAATTTGCCTTTTCTCTTTTCTTTGCTCTTTTGATTGAGCTCTGGACATTCTGATTTGATATGTCCTGGTTTACCACATTCATAACAAATGATATGGTCTTTGTTGCTAGTTCCTCCTTTTTGAAAGTATTTGTAGCCTTGACCTTTCTTGTAGAACTTTCTGAATCGTTTTATGATTAAGCCCATTTCATCATCATCAAACTCCTCAACTTCATCTTGATTTTCTTCTTTTGCTTTTAGAGCTAGACCTTTCTTTCTTTTGTCACTGATGTCGTCTAGTTCCCGTTTGAACTTTAACTTGCTTTCATATTCAGAAAGGCTTCCAAATAGAGAAGCAACTGATCTCATTGATTCTCCTTTTGCCTCTTCTATCGCAGTGACTTTGGCCTCCCACTCTTTAGACAGAATATTCAAAATCTTTCGTACTTGGATATTTTGATCATATACTTTTCCAAGTGCTGCAAGTTGATTAACAAGATGAGTATATCTAAGTTCGAATTCAGAAATTGACTCACCTGATTTCATTCGAAGTAGATCGAATTCTGTGATCAAGGTGTTGATTCGATTCTCCTTTATTCCCGAAGTTCCTTCATGAGCTATTTCCAGAGCTTCCCACATTTCCTTTGCTGTTGGGAGTGTGCAGATTCTGAAGTATTCATTTTGACTCAAGGAACTTTGTAACATCAGAATTGCCTTGCTATTGAGAGTGATAAGTTTCTTGTCATTCTCATCATATTCCGCTGGCGTCTTTGGAATTTTCTGAGAATCTACAGTCTTTGTAGGTTGATAGTTTCCACTCTCGATTACATCCCATAGCCCATATTCAGTAGCCATCACGAACACTCTGAATTTAGCTTTCCAGAAAGAAAAGTGTTCTCCATTGAAACCGGGAGGTCTAGTGATGGATGCTCCGTCGGGAAGAATTCCTTCACCCATGCTTGCCATTGGATCCTTCTTAGGTTGTTATACCTTAACAAGAAGACCTATGCTCTGATACCAAATGTAAGATCAAGCGTTTCACCCAAGAGGGGGGGTGAATTGGGTGATACTGAAATTTCTTTCGAAAATATAAAACTTTGACAAAAGAATTAAAACAGTAATGAGTAAGGAGAAATATCACCGAAGTGTACACCGGGAGTTATACTGGTTCGGTCACAACCACTTTAACCTACGTCCAGTCCTCAGAGCTTCTCTGAGAGTTTCACTAAAACTTCCAAGATTCAGTGGGTTCTTGGCACCACAGTACAAGCAAGTTCCTTCACTCCTGGACACTCGCTCCCCCTTACAGGTTGTAATCCAATCCCAACTCAAGGTTCCACAACCTTAAGTTATCTCAATAACAAATATTGAGTTTGAATGAAATATCTCTCACAAAGAGTAAATGATAATCACTGAAGCATATGAATACAATTTCAACGTGAAAACAGAGCAATGAACTTAATGAATCGTTTGTGTGGATGCTTGGTTGTTCTTCTCTGTTTGAAGGTTCCCATATATATAGATATGATGAAGATGACCGTTGGAACGTTTTCCTTTCGTCCGTTGGTGAGTGCGCAGCCACTGTTGACTTTTCAAGTTTTTGAAAAATATCCGTTGGCGGTGGTTGGCATTTGAACGTTTGATTTGACTTTCATCTCTTGAAGTGATTCCTTCATTGTTTATCTGTAAATAGACTAAGAATACTAATACAATGAAAGGTTAATCATATAGGAAACAAATCAATGAACGTTTGAATGATTTCTAAATTTCTGGGTATGCTTACTCGAGTAGCTCCTCGAGTAACCCTTGAAGTTTACTCGAGTAGCTCCTCGAGTAACATCGGGAAATCATTTATCAACTGCAAGTTAATGAACAAGTATAAGATTACTCGGGTAGTGCATGGAGTAAACTAAATTTCAAACCTTTGGAATAGTTATTTACTCGGGTAGCTACTCGAGTAATGCACTCACAACTTTATGAGTTACTCGGATAACACCTCGAGTAATCCTTTGAAAAACTTTTGATTACTCGATGCTCTACTCCAATAATGTTGGCAGGATCAAAATGCCGAGAGCACTTACCTCATTACTCGAGTAGCTCCTCGAGTAATGCACTCAATCTTGCATAAGTTACTCGGGTAGCACCTCGAGTAACTGAGACATTTGTACATAGCTTACCCTGGTCATGACTTGAAGTTTCCTTTGAAAATATTTGTGCTTACTGGGGTACATACTCGAGGAATCCACTTAAGATAAAACATTAGAAACTTGAATACTCGAGTAAGCACTCGAGGAAGATGAAATAAACAATTCAAGTTAATCGGATATCAACCTCAAGTTTTAACTTACCTCAGGCTGTTACTCGAGTACCTCCTCGAGTAACATTGGCAGTGGTACAAAGTGCCGAGAGTTACATATTTTCAAATACACGGTTACTCGAGTAGCTCCTCGAGTATCATGGAAAACTTGAAGTCTGACTGGAAGTTTCTGATCTGGTTACTCGAGTAGCTCCTCGAGTAACATTAGCAGTGGTACAAACTGCCGAGAGGTACATATGGTTACTCGAGTAGCTCCTCGAGTAACATTATGCTAACTTGAAAGCAACTGGAAGTTTTCACATGGTTACTCGAGTACCTCCTCGAGTAACATTAGCAGGCCGAGAGCAACCTTGAAATTTTACCTGGTTACTCGAGTAGCGCCTCGAGTAATGGTGGCAGGTAACTGGAAGTTTTGCTCTGTTACTTCAAGTTTTGTCTCATTACTCGAGTAGCGCCTCGAGTAATGCCTGAGAAGATTTGCTACTGATCAAGTTCCTCAGTATTTTCTCTTGTCCAATCTTCATTACTTCCATGCTTACTTCAAGTAAGCTTATTCCTGTCATTACTTAGTTCAAACTTGATTATTAAACATTTCCTTTTCAAACCATTCTTTTGTTATCATCAAAACATGAGATCTAACATTCCCGGCCTGGTTTGCGCGCAGAATACTAAATGACCACAACCCACACTCACCGGATTTCAGAGCTCTCGCAATCGGCCCTCTTGATCATGCAAAACGGTTTACAGCATACAATGTCAATGGTTTTAAGTTTTGCACGGTTTCACGGGATCAGGGATTGCAAACACAGAATTCGGGTGTTTATGGCACATTTGGGACAAGGAGTTATGCGAGCAGCAGTGACGCCAACATGCAGTTCGGAGGCGTCCCTTACTATGGCAAGCTTCTTGATGTGGTCGAGCTTAATTATCAAGGCCGTTTCACCGTGACGCTGTTCAAGTGTTTGTGGGCAAATACCACGACTTCTCGGGGATTGACAACTGACGACCTAGGGATCACATCAGTCAATTTCTCACGCCCGATTCATACTGGTATTTCTCAAGATGATGAGCCGTATATTCTAGCTTCAGAGGCACATCAGGTTTATTATGTCGAGGACGAGCGGCATAGGGATTGGCACATAGTCGTTCATTTAAAGCCAAGAGACCTTTACGACATGGGTGAAGGCGATAACATCGCCTACGAGAGTGAGCCATTTCAGCCAGCTGATTTTGAAAACTACTTCCCTGAAGGCGATGACAATTTACCTCTACTGCGGTAAGTTTTTTTAAGTCCACGTCATTTCAATTAAATTTTTTAAATTTAATAATACATCAATAACAATAATTTTTCTACAAAATTTCTGTAGGGATGGCGACGATGAGTGATCAAATTCAATTGTAAAAAATTTGTCTTTACAAAAAATGCAAAAAATTTGTGTTAAAATAAAATGTAAAAAAAAAATTTAAATAATATTTGTAGAATTCAAGTGTAAAAAATTTTTCTTTACAAAAAATGCAAAAAATTTGTGTTAAAATAAAATGTAAAAAAAAATTTTAAAAAAAAATTAATATAATATTTGTAGCGGTTATTAAACCGCTACAAAAAAATAAATAACCGCTACTAAATAATAACCGCTACATTAACCGCTACAAATAATTAAACCGCTACAAAAATATAAATAACCGCTACTAATTAGTAACCGCTACATTAACCGCTACAAATAATACGTAAATCCCTATAAATACCCTTATCACAACTCATTTCAAACACTCCCCAATTTCTTTTCACCTTACCCTTCTTTCATTTCCTCTCATTTACAACTTCTTTCGTATGAGTAGAGGAGCTGAATAATACGATCAATTATGGTAACAAGATTTTCAATTTCTTTTAGAATACTTCTTTCCTTTCTATAAAATTTATTCTAAACATCTTTTTTTCTAGATATATCTTAACTCTATCTCATTTTCATCTATTTTTCATATACAATTACATTATATTATAAAACATAATAATTCCTTATTACCTAACTATCGTTAATAATATTATTAATATAATTTTATACTAATCATATTCAATTAGATTTTTTCTTTTTAATTTATTAATAAGTTAAACTATTAAATAATAAACTAATTGAAATAGATAAAATAATAACAAATTAAACTATTTAATATAATATTGAAAAAAAAGAAAACAATCAACGTATATTTTTTAAAAAAATTTTAAATATTTGTAGCGGTTATTAAACCGCTACTAAATAACGCGCCTTTTTAAAGGTAAATTTAAATTTTTTGGCGGCAAATTTGAATTTCATGAAATTAGTAGCGGTTTTAAGAACCGCTACTAATTTCATGAAATTCAAATTTGGTAGCGGTTTCTTAACCGCTACCAATAAAAAGTGTCATTTTTAACAAATTTTCATTTTTATATATTTGTAGCGGTTTTTTAACCGCTACAAAAAAAAAATCTTTTTAAAGCTGTCAATAAAATTTTTTATATTTGTAGCGGTTATATAACCGCTACAAATATCTCTTGATTTTGTAGCGGTTACTATTAACCGCTACAAAGTTTGTAGCGGTTATTTTTGATTGAGTAGCGGTTTTATAAAACCGCTACAAAGCCGCTTGCAACGTACGATTTAGTAGCGGTTTTTCTAACCGCTACTAACCTAGTTTGTAGCGGTTAGAACCGCTACGAATACCTATTTTTAACCGTTACTAAATCACGTTTTTTTTGTAGTGAATTTGCCTTGTGATGGCAATAGATGCCACCATTCATATTTTGGTTTGCCATATGATGGCATTTGGTAGCCTTTAATACCATGCTGCATATTTTTTAGGATGCCATGTGGTTGGCATTTGATGTCTTACATTAGTAACATTATAATATGATGAACTCCTTATTTTGATAAATGACATGGTGCTTGATTTTATTAACTTGCATTTGATTATATTCTAATTGTGAGTGTATTTTATATTATGATTTTGGGTCTATATTTTATACATTATACAGTGTTTTCTTCAACTATCCAAATTGGACCCAAAAGGCAAGGACAAATAGAAGCCAGTCTTTTCAAGTAAAAAAAGGTGCATCAAGGCAGGGACTAAAAAAAGGTGCAAGGTTCTCAAGTAAAAAAAGTTGCATCACAAAGCAATAGTAGTTATAGTATACCTAGGATGGTGAATAAAAAATACATCAAATCTGCATAAAAACAATAAGATATATTCATATAATATCCTTGTTGCCAATGAATACTTAAAAACACAATTAACAGGAAGATTAGACACTGTAGGAATATATCTGATTGGCCGATGTCTTACATTAGTAAGATTATAATGTGATGAACTCCTTATTGTAGTAAATGACATGGTTTTTAGTTTTAATGTCTTGCATTTGATTACATTTGATTATAATTTAGGATATAAAAATTTTATTTATATTTAAACTTAATTATTCATTTAATAGAGTTTAGAAAAAATCACTTACAACATAAGGGTAAAGTTGTCCATGTGAAAATAATTTCCCTCCCCTCCCCTCCCCTCTTAAACCAAAAAAGGTAACATTAAAATCCCTCCTCTCCCCTCCCCTCTCATCAACCCAAACAAGGTAATATTAAAATCTCTCCCCTCCTTTCCCCTTCATTAAAATCCCTCCCTTCCATTAAACCAAACAGATAAAGAGTAAGAAAATTTACTTTGTGAGTGATTCCGAAAATCAGTTATTTTTAATTTGGGAAAATTATTTTCCTGAAGCAATTTTTTTTTTCAAATTTACTTTCCATTAAATTCAACTGACTCACTTAATAGAGGATGAACCAAATTAATGTGTCAAGTAAATTTTTTCCACTTCATCGGGGACATTTTTAAGATAAACACATTATTATGCTATTTTTTTCCCTAAAAACACATTATTATACTATTGAATAATGAATTTTATTCTGGCAAAAAAAAATAATGATGAATTTTATTTTTGTTTTAATGAGGTTAGTTTATAATGAATAGTGTTACATTCATTTCTTTCTAATGAGTGAGTCGTGGAGAAACATTCTGCATTTTACTTTCCTAGTAGCTTCAACTAGTTTACAAAGAGAATGGTGTCCAACAAAGTTTCTCAGAGTGCTCTCGTCTCTAAAGAGGAGGAGGATGCCTTGCGGCAGAGTAGAAAGAAGGTTTGGGTAGGAGATTCTATTGTGTCAAATGATAGGGCTGTGGTGCCTCGGGTTGAAGATTGGATGATGGATGATGATGATGTTCAGGATTGTAATATGGCGTCTCCAAAAAAATCCTACAAAGAGGCTTGTGTCAATGAACTGGTGGTGGAGAATGAGGATGAGGGTGAAGAGGGTTGGTGGTATGATGATGGCTGGATGTCTCGAATTAAAGTAGAAAAATCTGAGGAGGGAACTAATGTTTCTGTTCTCCCCGAGTATCACAAGAAGTTGGCTTCATGTTGGGGGACTTCTCTCTTTGTCCGTTTGTTGGGAAAGATGGTTCGTGAAGATCGATTGGCAAGGAAACTGTAGTTACTATAGGGTAGAAGTAGTGAAGTGGATAGGATGGAGATTGGATCAAGGTATTTTCTGGTTCATTTGAGCAGCAAGGAAGATTATGATTATGCTCTAATAGGTGGACCATGGTTGTATATGGATCATTACCTTACAATGCAACCATGAAAACTTGACTTCGACCTTAATACGGAATCTATGTCTAGAATTGCTGCTTGGGTAAGAATTCCAAAGCTACCCATGGATTATTATGATAAGGGATTTCTATATGTGGTAGGAAGCCAAATTGGGAGGGTACTGAAGGTCCATTCTAATACACTTAAATAGGTTAAAAGGCGGTTTGCAAGATTATGCGTGGAGCTTGACTTGAATATTCCTTTGATGTCTATGATCCGGATTAAAGGAAAGGAGAAGAAAATTGTCTATGAGGGTTTGCACTTAATATGCTTTTCATGTGAAAAATATGGTCATGAATTGGAACACTACCCAGTTAAAACTAGTCAGAGAACATGTGAGGAGCAGCACACTACCATTAATATGTAGGAAAAACATGGGAATACTAGAAAAAGTGTGGCCCAGGAGGTAACCATGAAGCTACCAGAATATGGAGAATGGATGGTGATGCCGAGCTATCATTGCATGCAGCGTGGTGACCAATCATCTGGAAATTCTCAAGCCCGTGATCCTAGGCAAAATCAAAGAGTTGATGGAAAGGGGAGACTGGGTGGCTTGAGATTCACAACATTAAATCAAATAAATGATTATGATTATGGGAATTTGATTACTAGCGAGATATCAGGAGATAGTCAACTAAATGTGAATAATAATGTAGATCCTGTACCGGTCAAGCTAAAATCACAGGATTTGAATGTCAAGAAAAAGAAGCCAACTAAGTCAAGCGCCATTATTAAAAGCACAGTGGTGGGCCATGAAGGAAAGGGATGTGGGCCTGTGAATGATTATATAAATGTGAAAAACTGTATGGAAAATCAAAGTATCCAAAAGCATGTGGGATCCACTATGGTTGGTGAAAATAAACAAGTAGAGCAAGTTATTAGTCAGAACCAACATCAGATGCAGTCAATCATGGAATTACAGGATCGTATTCTATTAATTCTTATAGAGGTAACGTGAACATGATGCATGTCGCATCATGTACTGAACCAAGACATCCTTTGCTCCTGGGTCCAGAAAGTTCAAACCCACCTGATCCTGGAGCAGTTAATAGTGATACGTTTATGCCTCACACTAATCCTTTAGTAAAAGATGTTGATGTTGAGTTTGCACTGACATGTATGTTGATTTAATTTCTAAAGTTGTGATTAATTATGATTGTTACAATATAGAATACTAGAGGCACTAGTGGGGCCTCCTTTTATCATTTGCTTTGGGATTTAAAGGGTAGATACATAATAAATATCTTTGCGCTTTTAGAACCTCGCCAGGTAGGTGATAAAGCAAAGAGATTAAGCTGGGGGTTGGGCTGGCCAAATAGGCATATGGTTGAAGCCCTTGGTTTTAGTGGTGGCATTTGGCTCTTCTGGGACTCTGATGTTGATTTTTCAGTAACTTTTTCAGGAGAGCAGTTTGTACATGGTGTGATTGGAGGTGGTAGTAGTGAGAAATGATATCTAACGGTGGTGTATGGAAATCCAAATTTTACTGCTCGTAGGGATTTGTGGAGGGCATTGAGAGATATTAGTGACTCAATGGATAGGAAGTGGGTTGTTGCTGGTGATTTTAATGCAGTAGCTCATACTGATGACTGAAGAAATAGAAACTTTAGAGAAGGTTCAAGGGTGGAACAATCCTTTATGGATTGGATATCTAAGAGTAGGATGATGGATATTGGGTTTAGTAGCCTGCGATATACTTGGGATAGGGCATGGAGTCAGAGTCGCATAGATAGGATTTTGGTAAATGACATGTGGTATGAGTCCTTCCCTAATGATTTAGTTCTTCACTTGCCTAAATTTAAATATGACCATTGCCCTTTGTTGCTTGATACTGATATCAATACTACACCTGCTTGTCAACAACGAATTTTTAGATTTTTTGCCCTATGGGTTCTTCATAAGGATTTTTTAGATTTTGTTAAGGAAAACTGGGATGCAAAAAAGAAGTGGAGTGAATCAGTTTCAACTTTTCAACAACAAGCTAAAATATGGAATAAGGATGTGTTTGGCGATATAAGGAAAAAGAAGAATCATTTGTACCATAGGCTAGAAAGGGTGAATAATAAAGTTGCTACCTCTAGAACTTTAGCTAGTCTTGAGAAAATCTGAATTGACTTATGGTGTGAATTAGATATGGTCCTGACACAAGAAGAGTTGATGTGGTAACAATATTCGAGATCATAGTGGTTTGTTAATGGTGATTGTAATACTTGCTTTTTTTTCACTCGGTAGCTAATGGAAGAAGATGGCGGAATAAAATACAAGCTTTGAAACTAGATATGAGGGAATGGTCCTATGGTACGAAAGAAATTATGGAAATTAGTAGCAATTTTTTTAACAGTTATATAGAAAGGAAGGTTCATGTACAAATTCTCTAGTTTTTGGATGTTCGTACCCTGAGTTTGAGTGATTCACAGCTGTTTGCTTTGGCTCCACAGTCTCAAGTTTGGAAATTAAATAGGCTTTGTTTGATATGGGGTCTCTAAAAGTACTAGGACCGGATGGGTTAAACCCATTATTTTTCCAAAGCCAGTGGGATATTGTTGGGAGCTCTGTGCTTGAACAGGTACAGAGGATTTTTTGAGATCCTAGTATGGTGGAGGAGATTAATGGTACACAGATTGTTCTGATTCTAAAGATAGACCACCCCCAAATGATTCGGGATTTTCAACCAATTAGTTTATGTAATGTGGTCTATAAAATTGTGACAAAAATTATCTCGAACAAGTTAAAGCCAATCATGCCTTTGATAGAGCTCTGAACTAGTGCAGTTTTGTGAAAGGTAGATAAAGCTCTGATAATATCATTGTGGCTCAGGAAATTATTCACTCTATGAGAGGCTTGAGAAGGTGTAAGGGTTTCATGGCCATTAAAATTGATCTTGAAAAAGCTTATGATTGTGTTGGATGAAGCTTTGTGTTGGATGGTCTACGGGAACTTAACATTTCGGAGAATATAAGAAAAGTGATGGAGTACTATATATCTACACCCCAGATGCAAATTCTTTGGAATGGTTTTGTAGCTAAGGAGTTTTGCCCGACTAGAGGAGTGAGACAGGGAGACCCTCTTTCTCCCTATATTTTTGTGCTTGCTATTGAATGTTTAGGACATTTAATTCTGACTGTAGTTCATAGTGTGGATTAGCTTCCTTTTCATCTTTCTAAAAGAGGTACACCTATCTCCCATTTATTTTTTGCTAATGACCTGTTGCTATTTGCAAAAGCATATATGAATCAAGCAGCTGTTGTGAAGGCTACTCTTGATGATTTTTGTGAGATATCAGGGCAGAAGATTAATATAGCTAAGTCACAAATTTTTTTCTCCAAAAATGTGAATCATAATAAAAGTAAAGAAATTTGTGACTTTTTGAATTTTGTGCCGTGCTCAAATTTGGGGAAATATTTAGGGATGCCTTTATTACATAAGAAGGTTTCCTAGAACACTTATAAATTTGTTTTGGACAAGTTAGATGCACGATTAGCTAATTGGAAGGCTCATACACTTTCTTTGGTTGGGCATCATACATTGGTAGCATCGGTAGCTTCGGCTTTACCTTCATATGCTATGCAAACTGTTCCATTACCTATGTCAACATGTGAGTTAGTTGACAAGAAATGTCGTAAGTTTTTGTGGGGGAGCACCACTAACTAGAGAAGGGTTCATTTAGTTTTATGGGATAATGTGTGTGATTGAAAGGATAATGGTAGTTTGGATTTACGACAAGTTCATGTTCAGAACAATGCATATATGATGAAGTTAGGGTGGTCGTTATTGACATGGACAGATTTATTATGGGTAAGATTCCTTCATGAAAAGTATAAATGTGGAACAGATTTACTTCCCAAAGTTGATCGATACAAATCTGGGTCAAATACGTGGAAAGGAATTTGCTCAACTTAGGATCATATACAGGTAAGGTTGGCTTGGCATGTAAACAGTGGAAGGAACATATACTTTTGGCAAGACGCATGGGTCCCAAATCATGGGTTACTCAAGAATTTAGCTATCAGACAAGTCTCAACGGAAGAGTTTGAATGGAAAGTATCAGATTGTTTAACACAGTCAGATGTATGGGACTAGGCTAAATTTAAAGAATTGCTCCCTGTTTCTATTCTTGAGGCTATTCATCATGTTAATTTAGAGGTGTTTGGAGGAAACGATATCCCTGTTTGGCACTGGTTTACTAATAGGTGCTTTAGTGTGGACTCGGCATATGATTATCTTTCAAATAGGGACATTACTTCATGATTTGATATGGAAATTGGTTTGGATAATACAAGTTCCCCAGAGATATCATCTTTTTCTTTGGCTTTGCTACCATAATCGGTTGCTTACAGGTTACTGTGAGTTATGCTCTTTGGCATAGGAATCTCTGCTTCACGCTTTACGAGATTGTCCAAATGTGAGACAAGTTTGGAGTTTTTGCTTCCAGATGAGTGGTCTTGCTCATTCTTTTTTTTTCACAAATCCTGAGCACTGGATTAGATGGTGCCTTCGTGTTAAAGAGATGGTTGGGGGTTTGAGTTTAGATTGTGGTCTGCCATAGTTAGCCGGCATATATGGCTTAGCCGGAACAATCGTGTCTTTAACAATCAGTTTTGGAGTCCTGATGTGGTTCTTGCACTCTCTCGAGCTTGCCTATCTTAAGGTATTACAAACCTAAGTGCCTGAAGGGAGGAAGGACGATCTCGACATTTATGGTGCCCTTCTCCATTTGGTATAATGAAATATAATGTTGATGGTTCTTACAACGTGGTTACTAGATTATGCTCTTGTGGTGGTGTCATGCAAGACAATGATGTGAGTTTTATCCAAGGTTTTGGATTTCGTGTGGGGCGAGGTATAGTGGCCACAGCGGAAGCATAGGGTATTTTATAGGTTTTAAAACTCTCCTGGGATCAGAGATGTTCAGACCTTATTGTAGAAAGTGATTGTCAAGAGGTTGTTGGGCTTGTTTCATCAGCTATCAATGTTGACCACCCAGACTATTCTATTTTAGTAGAGATTCAACTGCTTATAGGGAGGACGTGGAATGTTGAACTTCGTTACTGTCATCGGGAGGCTAATGCAGTAGTGGATGCCATGGCTGGGAATGTAAGATACTTGGTAGTAGATATGCAGATCTTCAGCGCACCACCATATTGTATACGTGATATGCTGCGACAAGATTTGGAAGGCTTCACTATAATGAATTAGTTTGGTCATTTTCTTTCCCTTACGTTATAAAAAAAAACACTTACTACATGATGTTTGATTATTTTTTGAATAGGCCCAAGTTCAACTAAAATCTCTCCCTTTTAATAGTAAACTGCCCTCATAGGAACATTACTCGTCATGCTTTGTCTTGGATAAAAAAAAAAATAGAGAGACACTCGTCATTCAAATTACGTTTTCTTCTTTCACCGCAATTCAAATTATATTGATCATAGATTTTATTTTGACTAAAGTACATGTTTGGACCTTTATATTTGCATTAAGGTTCATTTTAGTCCTTATGTTTAAAAAATGTATTTTTAGTCCTTCAGTCTTAACATCGTTAGTCTCATGTAATGGAAAATGCTGATTTATCAAGTTACATTATTTTAATCTTAGTTGGCTGCCACATAAACTCATATTTTTTAATAAATTCATATCTTAATTACCTTTCAAATAATAATAATACTAGAAAAAAACTCTCAATTTTTAATTACTTTTTTCACCTGCTCTCCCCATCTAAACCCTTCGACTATCATCGCCAACATCATCTTCCTCCATGAATCTTCAATGGCTACTTAGCCATGGCATCTTTGCCTCAAAACTCTACTGTCATCACGAACTCAAACAAGAATTTTCAATCCCAAATTTTGTACATGGAGGGCAAAATTTCAAGGGTAGAAGAAACCCACATTTGAAGCATTGGCATTAGAGGAACATTCAAGAGACAAATGCAAAGCATGGTGTACTAATGATGGATTGTGGGACACAATCCCTGAATTCCTGCCACATCTTATCTTCAAAGAAACTATTCAAGATTTGTATAATCAAAGGTTTGGAGAACTGCTCCTATGGTTCTCATGAAGGGAGAAAAGTTGTTTCCCCACAACCCTTCTCTTCCACTTTTCGCTTCAATTCCACTCTATATATGTTTCTAATTCAATCTTCAATGACTTTCTCAAGAAGCATGGAGAAAGATGACATTGGTAGAGAAGGGTTTTCTATGGGTAAAGTCGTAAAGGAGAGCAGCTGAAACAAGAATTAATTAAAAATTGAGATTTTTTCCCACTATTATCATTATTTTAATTAAATAATGATTATGAATTTGTTAAAAAATTGATGAGTCAACATTTTCCGTTATATGAGACTAACAGTGTTAAGACTTAAGGATTAAAAATGCACTTTTTAAATATAAAGGACTAAAATCAACTTTAGCTTGATGCAATTATAAAGGACCAAATGTACACTTTAGCCTATTATTTTTACCCTTTTTTAACTCAAATTCTTTATTTATATTTTTTTTTTTTTACTTTTGCCATCAATATGAGAAAGTTACATGTGATTAGAAAACATAATAGAACTAAAAAAATTTTGTTGCAAAATTGTAAAAGTCCTATAACACCCCCTTTTGGCAACTAAATAGAAATCGATTTTTAAATTATAAAAAATGATAAATTGGGCAACGTCTATTTGCATATTCTTAATAATAATAATAATAATAATAATAATAAAAATTATTATTATTATTATTATTATTATTTGTCAGTAAAGATAATTTAACTTCATTGAACTAGAAACGGTTCTTACAAACACGAAATAAAATAACTAACAGAGCAATACCAAAGCAAAATAACAATCAGTTTCCAATCAGGAACTTAGTCTATCCATTATCAAAAACAATTCTTCCAACATCCGCATCAAGTAGCTTCTGCAAGCAACGAACTCTCACTTTTAGGTGTATTTCTTGATCATGTTCATATTTACAGTCTGCATTTATCTGGTAGCCTGTACAATCCTTTAAATACAGTGAACTCTCATCAGCAAGTCTTGAACCGTTGAACTCCCCGACGCAATCATATTTACATTTTTTTGAAAGTTTACACTTCGTCCCAAACGTTATGTTCAATGACTCGTGACATATTTTTTAAATATGAATACCCAAATATGTTGTTGTAGTGTCCGGAATTCTGTCTTCTGGATATGGAGGGAAAATAATAGAGTCGCCATTAAAATTTTAAAATGAGAGTAAATTACGAAAATCAAAGTAGTGTCGGGAAGCCAATTGTGGAGGGAAATATGATATTAGGCACCCCACAGCACCCACCTATAAAAATAATTACCCTAAGTCAATTATTTAAAAATAAATGTGGCCTTTTTAATTTTATCATGATGATTACCCCCAAATAAAATGAACATATTTACAAAGAATAATAAACGTGAAAATTGTCTATATATATAGTTGAACGTTCCCTTTAAAGTGATCAAAACCCACGTAGTTTGAGGTATAAAAGCATGTCACTTTGTTAATGTGTTTTAAGAAAAAGTTCCCTTATTTATTTGAATTTTTTTTGTATTGGTATGTGCTTTTTAATTAAGAAGACAATTTCTTTATATTGTTTATTTGAAAAAAGAGATTTATTGAAAAAAATTTTGGATTAAACTTTCTAAGGAGATTCACAAAACCTCACCTGGAAGAATAATCAATTTTTACTTAAAAAGGCTCTAAAAGCATCACACAGCACAAAATCATTTGAAATCTTATTTTTATTTTTTTTTCATAATAGAGAGTTTTTGCATTTCATTGTATATAAAAATGGGAACAAAATCATTTTTCTTCTTACCTTTTTAAAAAAAACCTAAGCAACATCATTAGTATACTAGAGAAGACTCCAATGATCTCACATGGCTTATCAATGAACATAAATGCCTGAGGAGGCTCTTTTCTCCTTTTTAATTTTTTTCTTAAGAACTCCACACACATATCCTAATCCGGATGTCAATCTTTTTTCTTTTTTTTTGCCCACAATCCGGATGTCAATCTACATCAATAAGATAATGAATTATTTTGAAATTTGTTGTTATAGTCATTTAGTGTCGGGGAGGTTTTTCTGAAATCAATCACCATTTACTTTTCAAAGCCCAATTACAAGTTATTCACCATAAATGACATGTAAGAGTCAATTGCCATAAATGACAATTATTTGGTTTTGAAATGAGATTTTCAAAAATAGGGCGCTCACAATTGTTATCTATAAGGCCAAAATATAAATAAACCCCCTCAACTTTAGTCTAGTTGCACATAACCTCCTCATCTTTAAAAATTTAAAAATCACACCCTAAATTTTCATAGTTTGACATTTATCACCTTACCGTTAAAAAGACAATTAAATCTAACGGAATAAATTCTACGTCATATTACTTAGAATTATTTGGTAGATGACATGTAATTTTTATTATTTAATTAATTTATCTTGAGTTAAAACTCATAATTACACCTTAAGACAATTTTTTGATTTTACCATTAATAATCCCTAATTCTCATCTCCCCTGATCTTCTGTGGCCACCTATCTAAAGGAGAAGAAAACACCATTGGCTAGCAATACAGTCTTAGCGTCGCATCTGGTGATGCCATGTTGATAGACCCATACCCCATATAACAAGGGTTGATCCAGCAATCAATGGGGAGGTAAACGAAATTGTAAGAGGATAAGGGTTGATCGTTGCCACCGCCTCATTGCAGCAGATGCAGTTGTTCAGCATGTTCAATAGTGGCTTCTAATTGCAGCACACATTTCAAACACAATTTTCTAAGGAGATGATGGTTTAAAATGATTATTTTGTTCATCAGAAAAGAACAAAAGAATAATATATTGAACAATCATGACAGGGATGATTGTGATGATGATTTTTGAAATGAAAAATACAATGGTACAGATGGCGAGCGAGAAGAGGGAGAGGGGAATTGGGGATCTTTTTTTTTTTTACAATTAATTAGGGATTATAGTGGTAAAACCACAAAATTGTTTTAGGGTGTAATTGTGAGTTTTAAATCAAGATAAATTAATTAAATAATAAAAATTACATACCATCTGCCAAATAATTCTACGTAATATGACGTGGCATTCATTTCGTTATATTTAATGGCCTTTTTAATTAACCATAAGGTGTTAAATGTCATATGAAAATTCAGGTGTGATTTTTAAACTTTTAAAGATGAGGGGTGTAAAATCTTTTCCTTATACACAATAATTCCTTATGGATTTGATAAAACTATTTTTTAAAATATATTATTATAATCATTTAAAAACCTTACCATGGTAATAAAAAAAGATTACAACTCATCTTTCAGAAGATTACCATGATAGAAAAGAGTTCAACTAACCATTTAAAAACGCTACCATGGTAATAAAGGATTTAAGCCCCTACAAAGAAAAGATTACAACCCATCTTTCAAAAGATTACTGTGGTAAAAAAAAGTTCAATTAACCATTTGAAAACTCTTTAACTGAATAATATCTCATCAGATATTAAAACGTCCATATCAGACCAAATTATAGTTCCACCAATTCAAAACGCATTATAAGGCCATAGGTCATCCAACATCATCAAAAGTAATTAAAAATATATAGTTAAAATATCAAATCTTCAAAATAAACCAGAGTATGCAAAATGAGCCATAACGTGGCAACATACAATAATCCAACATATACTATAATGATAGAAGCACTACTTTTAGCAGAAGTAGTTTAAGCTTTCGGAGTATTCCCTAATGGACCCATACAACAACTATCACATGAAAAAAATGTTAAATCAACGGGGTAAGACAAAAACCTCAGCAACCAATAATCCATCTCATAGGCATACGAGTAAGTGCCCATAAAGTGCCAAATGTGACAGTTATAAAATCATAGCATTATTAAAAATGTCATAGGTCCACATATACATATTAATCCATAATATCATAATCATATCTATCACATAAGTATACATAAGAATTTATTCTTTGTCCTGTCTTATTTCCTCTCCTGGCTGGCTTATTTCATTTGACTGAACCCATGGGCTAGTACTTACCCATATGACTAGTAATTTAACTCAACAAGCTCACCGATCAAGTAATATGAACCGGCCAAAATCCACAGAACACAAGATCGGACCATGGGTTCCCCTCCTAATACATTAGTAGGGTGTCCAAGCCCTAATAGATACAAATGGGCTAAAGGACTAACCGGTGTACACCTGAAAGTCCACCACCTTATTTCCTGTTTTTGTACAAAAATTCATCCTCTTATTTCCTCTTTAAGTAACAACCCATCAAATCAACATTCACCATCCTCTCTCATATCAATATATGTGATTGTAACATATCATTATCAATTCACAATTATCAAAAGAATCTTTTCAATCTCATAAATACATATCAATTCATATAATATAATATCATTAGTTATTTTCTCAATGAAAATAAGTCCCACAAGACTATTTTATTAACAATATATTTTCAAAGTCCATGTCACATATCAATAGCCAAATTTATAATTCTATATAGTTAAAAATCACTCACAAATATCATACAAGTATGCACAGCAAGAGAAAAGTGATTACCTATCACCAAAGTAAATTATAAACACAAAGGCTCCTAATCCAAGAGCTCAATTACACACCAAAAATCATTTAACAACAATCAATTTATTATACATTAATAACTCTGAGTTATTAATTAGAAAAATTAATTTACTTAACTTGATTCTAAAATTTTAAAGTTTTGAATTAATTACTCCAAAAAATCCCAACTTCATATATGTTACTTCCTTGGAACATAGGAGTGATTTTCCCATTTATAATACCCCTCCACCTAATTAATAATAATTTTTATTTTATTTTATTTTATTTTAGCAAGACATAATGAGTATGTCTTGCCTCTTTTTTTTTTAATCCATTAGACAACAATCTAATTGATGAAAGTGGCACGCCGACACTTTTGTTTTATTACATTTTAACCAAATCTCCTTCTAAAAATTACCTTTATAAATTCATATATATTTTTGTTTTATACAAATAATTACTTCTTAATTATATTTATATCTTATAAGTAAAAATAAAGATGTTACAAGAGGGTCATATGCAATAAGGGTAAAGTTGAGGGCTTATTTGTATTTTCGCCTATCTATAAAGTTGAGGGGCGTAAATTATATTTAATTAGTACTATTGAATAATTGTCGCCAGAATTTGGTTCATGTCAACTATTCGTTTTAAACGAGAGGCCTTCATTTGAAAACTGATCAAGCACGTCTTGAGGCTACTGTAGAGCCAGTCGTTAGTCATTCTATAGAATACTCTTCCCACTAAATATCTCTCTCATTTACAGTGCCTCGAGAGATCATGGCAGAGCAGGAATTTGAATGATCTCATTTCTATTCTACTTTCACTAGTACAAACAATACTCTTCTCTACATTTAATCTCATTTCTTTTTGCCATCCTTCTCTCTTTGTTCTTCAGTCTTCATCCTCTTCTTTTTCTTCATCTTTTTAATATAAAGTTGCAGTGGCCGTTTTGTGAGGTTTTAACTTCAAACATACCTTCGTTTCAACATTGGTTCATTTAAAATAAGAAAAGGTTCTCTGAAGAACTGAGCTAAGGGGTTATGGAGAAATCAGAGTCCACGAACAAAATGCCTGGAACAGAAATAGAAATGGTAGACATGATCAGTGATTTGCCAGATTCATTGCCTCTTCATATTCTCTCTTTTCTTCCAGCCAAAGAAGCAGTTTGTAATGGGTCAAGGTAACTCTGATGCGATGAGAAGCCCATTAATAGGAACGAGCCCAAATGCAGAGAATGGACCACGAAGTAAAAGCCTAATAGTGAAGAGAGAGACGTGGAAGCTAAGAGAATTGGAGGGTTTCATATAATAAGGACAAAAGCTATTAGAGAGGGTGTGGAATTGATTTGTAGAATCTTCTCTCTGTGGTCCTCTCTCTCCCCTCTCTAGACTTGCTTTTCTGCATTTCCTTTTCTGTTATTCCTTCTGTATCGTTCTCCTTTTGATATCTAAAGAGCAATTTATGCTGAAATCGTTGTATTGTTGATTGATTTCTCTAATTAATAGAAGTTTTATCTTTTGGCTCATATTTGATCATTACAATTTTCGTGCTTTCATTGAGTGGATGGCTGGAAATACCTGATTGAAGGAGCTACAGGTAGATTATAAACAAACTAATAAGTTCATTGATGATACCAAAGGACGATTGGGCAAATTAGAGAGTATGATGGAAGAACTCATGCTTCGTATGGACAACATTAGTCAGAAAATAGATGCAGCAAGATCGATGACGAAGGGCGGTGCCCCTTCATCAAAAATTCCTGTCATACACCCAGTACCATACATGCATTCTGATGGCTGACAAGTCAAATTGGATTTTCCCAGATTTGATGGATCCGACGCATTGTAGTAGATCTTTAAAGCAGTGCAATACTTCAAGTATTACGAGGTTCCAGATGCTCAGTGTTCTGTCTTAGTTTTGGTGCATATAGACGGTGAGGTCCTCCCCTGGTTTCAGATTGTTGGAATGTACTAGTCCATCTTTGGTGGATTAGGACCCAAACCCAATTCAAGAAGGGCTTCATGGAAAGACATAGGTTATAAAGAGTCATACGCTTTGTGTTTTAAAGGTTATATATATTCCTATATAACTGTACGTTTAAGGGTTGCATCTATTCCTATATAACCTTACGTACACTATATATATAAGGTGTGAGATTAAGGGAGAAGACTAATGATGATATAATACGCAATTCTCCCTCAAAAAGATTTTCTCATAAAAATGTTCTCTTCTCTTCATCTCTTTGGTGTATTTGTTGTGTAACATGATCGGGGTCCGTATCGGTGCTCTGGTTTCGTGTGGGTACTTCAACGAGTCAATCGGATTCCAAGTACGCCCAAAATTCTTACATGGTATCAGAGTCAGGTTATAATTAATCCTGAAATGGAATAAGATAAGCAACAAGAGAACTGAGAAGATCAGTCCTAAGAGGAACTTGAATCTTCTGAATCTTAAGATGTTAAGATTCGAATCCAGAGCAGCCTGAAAAGAGGTAAAAGCGAAGGATCAGATACTGAGGAAGCAGTATCATATCAAAGTGAAAGAAAATCTCAAATGGAGAGATTTCTTAATGTCCAAACTCTGGATCATGGTGGAGTTCAGGAAAATATTACTCCTTGGGTAAAGAGTAAAGGCCATCTTAAGTGAAGAATAAAGTCCTTAGCCTAGTCCAAATTCCCAATACTTGAAACTATAGAGTTTTAAGAAGAAATACAAAATGTCTCTATTAGGAAACAAATATAGTTTGAATAAGATATATGGGATATTTCTTTTAGAAAATTTGAAAGATTGGTGAAATAATAGGAGACACAAAATTCTCGCAACTTTAGAAAAATAATATTTGTTAAGAACCTGTCAAACTAGGTTTGAGAAGCATGGAAACTTAACTCTTTAGAGGAAGTATTTTTGGCTAGAAATTAAAATGTACATAAATGAAATGTATAGAGAACTTAGAAAAACTATTAAGTTTTCCCAACTCCTAGATAAGAGGTTAATAAGACATTATGAATATAATGTGATCAAATCATGAAGAAGCAAAAGTCAAAATACTCTTCATAAGTGGGAGCTCTTGGAAAATGAGTCTTTCAAGAGCGTTATATGCTCTATCTCAGTAAGAGCTCTTAGAAAATGAGTCTTTTAAGAGTAATAATTGAGCATCTTATTTAAGGTACTTGTATGAATTTCTTAATAGATGATAATGACATAATTGGAATCTGTGTGATGGGAGGTACAAACTTATTCTCTTGATCATAAATCCAATGATGTTGTTATTTTTTCTAGTCAGTACATGATGTTGTATACTTCAATGTGTTATATTATTGATAAGTTCTTGGATTAAATAAATTATGAATAATCCTGTGTGTAGGATACTTTGGGTGGCTAAGCCAAGAGAGGCTATCAAGAACATAATTGATAAACTTAATGGGGAAAATCAAAATATCTGGTATTTATAAAAATAATTCATTGTCAAGCTATTGACAAATAGTCATGGTAATATTAAAGTTGAGATGTCAACTTAGTAAAGAAAAGGTTACGAGACCTATATGGCTTAACAAGGGAAACAAAATAGTATGAATTGCCCTATACAATTATATAGCTGTGATTCAATCTTTCTTTCAATTATCTTTGGTTGGTAAATTCTTTATGTAAAATTGCATTACCATTTCTTCTAATTTAAGTATTGACTTAAATACGTGTCTTACTAGTCAAAGACATAGAATTTGGTTTTAGAAATAGTATAATAAAAACTTTTCATTAAGATACTAGAACTGAGTTTACATTGCAATTATTCTATCTCGTTGCATGTGGTCCTATAAGCTTGAGGGTAAGACACAGAGTTGGGTAAATTATTATCTTTGCTAATGATTTCTCATGTTATTACTTAATTTCGCACAAGTCTGAAGATTGTTGCTTTAGACAATATGTGAATGAAGTTCGACAATCAATTGGATAGGAATTTTAAAGGTCCCACGAACTGATCAAAGGAGTGAGCATCTATTTGACTAGTTTTAGTTAGCTTTGTGAAAAAAAAAGGGATAAATAAATAGATAACTATCCGAGGAACTCCATCACCAACAAGAAGTTTATAAAGACATAATGGAATGCTATTAGATATGATTAAACATATTATGGCTCATGCTAACCCACCAAATGTGAGTGGGAGAGTATTATCTGGTCCACTTTTGGTGGATGAGCACACATGCACACATGCACACATCCTTGGTTTCATCAAGTTATGTGGACTTGAGTTTAACCATGTACCTTATATAGTTTAACCATATACCCTATAAGTGTTGGACTAAATAAAAATCAAATTTGAGTTTTCATAGACCATAAGGGTTGGTTGCAAATTCCTATAGTGGTGGTAAGTGGGAGCTTATAAGAGTTACATTTTCAAGAGTGAAATGATGATAGAATCATGACAAAAAAAAAAGAATTGAAAGGTACCACACTTGTTGTGAATTAGTTTTCAATTAAGGGTGAAACTAATCACATTGCATCTCTTTGCAAGAGACAAGGACAAGGCAGTGCAAAACATGCCAATAATCCTCAATTGTTTTTGAGAGTGGGAGCTTAGAATGGTCAATAAAGAGACCAAACAAAATAAATATGAAATAAAAAAAGCTCATGAGAAAAGGGATAACTGAGAAAAATGTTCATGGTTATTCTAAAGGAGGATGATGAGTCACATTCTGTACAAGAGGACATGACAAGGGAGAATGGAAGAAAGCAATGGAAAGGGAAGTGAATTCTTTGAAAAAAAATCAAGTTGAGAATCAGTTGATCTATTACCAAGTCAAAAGGGCTATTAAGAACTAGTGAGTTCTATAGGTTTAGGAGAAAAGTGGGTAAATCAATTGACATACATAAGACTTGTTGTTACAGAGGGGTATGCATAAAAGGAAGGCATTTTTTCTCACTTGTTGTGCATTTAAATTAGTTTTAATATGGCAATAGTTAACTATTTGAATTTAAATTTACATCATGTGGATGTAAAACATACACTTTGAGTGATGATCTGGATAAAGAAATCTATATGCAGTGACTATTAGATTTTACTAAAAATAGTATTTAAAGTTTCACATAGTGGTGACTTCGTGAGTTTTTTTTTTGTAGAAGTCCTTTTATGGATTAATACAATCATCCAGATAGTAATGTTTAATGCTTTGAAAGAGAGGTAACCCAATGCATTTTTCAAATGATTGAAGAGAACCATTGGTAAATGATTTGTGATGATATACTATTAGCCATATATAGTTTGAATTTGGTAATGCCTATTAAAGAATGGTGTTAGTACATTTTGAAAAAAAAGTTCATCGGTAAAGCTGTTGGATTTGAGGTCCTAAGAAATAGCTTAAAAAGACTCATCTCTTTTATAAGAGAATTACATTAAGAAGATTCTTAAGCGGTTCAAAATAAGTGAATGCAATCCCATAGATACCCCAGTGATTTTAGGGGTGAGTTTGAGTCTTGATAAATTTCCTTGACTAAACCAACCAAGAAGATAATGGAAAAGAATGTCCTTATAGATATTTTTAGTAGTGTGATATATGCATTGATATATACAAGACTAGATATATGTTCATGGTAAGACTTATAATTTGGTACTAGTTTAACCATTGTGAGAGACATTAAATGGTTTCACAGAAGGGTCCTGAGATACTTATAGAGTGCATTGATTATGCACGTTCAAAGTATGTGCTGTGGTAGTACGAGAGGCTATATAGCTGATAATGTTCATAGAACATGAGAGATTTTGAAAATGAGAATTCAAATCTAGTGTCAAAGTATTGTGAGTACACATAGAAATTGCTTAAATAAAAGACCTTAAGCATAATAGATAGACTAAATGTAAAGGTATAGCTATATGAGATATGCTATAACACATAAAATTATTGTTGAACAATGTATTCATATGAAAAGTTCCCTAACTAAGCCTAATGACCAAGGGCATGTATGAGAAACATGTTAAGTTCTTTGACATATAGATAGTATGGAGTAATGATATTTCATTTTGGCTTTTAATGTGTGTGTAAGTATACAATGTCTAGTATGTCGTATAGGTTGGTGAGGTTGTCTTTCTCACACAAGCGACCACCTTTGATATTCAGGAGGAGTGTGCAAAGATAAGACAATTGTATTCACCAGTAAAGTAGCAAGAGTGCTAATATGGTAGAGAAGAAATATAAACTATGTTGCCTCAACTTAAAGTGCAGTAAGTCAAGATGAGATCCTTGATTGTAAAAATATGGATCGAATCATAGAAACCCACGTCTATGATACCTGTTTCCAAGCAACAAATTCTTCAAAATTGACATCATATAATATGAGTGGAGTTGAGGAATTTGGGTTTAGATACTAGGAGTGTCCAAACTTAAGTCTGTACCATGTTAATAATAAAATCAAATGACATATGTTCTTAAAGTATAAGAGTAATACCGTAGTATGTGATTCATACCACATGTGCTAAAGAACCGCAAATAGGAAGCAAATGAATAGATCCCTGCTTCATTGCTATGTGAGTCCCAGAAGGGTTAACCCTTTATTGATGTCCTTTGACTTTGACATTATCATGCAAACATGTTTCAACATCTGCTACTTTAGCATTTTGTCCTATGATCATGATTGATGCGATCTAAAGGCATTATGTTAGGAAAGTAGTTGATACATATCAAAGTGATATATGGGCGAAAAAAAGATTATTACCTGAAATATACACACCTATGTTGGTGTCTAAGACCGATCCCTTATGATATTATTTTGTAGTTTCATAAGTGTAGACACTATACATATGAGAAAGGCAATCTGAGTTTTATACTGACTCAAGAGGGATTAGATTGACTATGAGTAAAGTGTATATTGGTAAATCTAAGATATTTGGGCATTATATCAATATCAAGCTGTACTACAAGGTTGTCTTGTGCTGATCTCTGTAAAAAGGGATTTCTAGTACAAAGCACCCAAATGGAGACATCATGCCCACGCGGTCACGGTAAAACACCTAGTATGAAAGAAGTAAGAGAAAGAGGCTTGACCCATAACATCTAATCCACCAAGTATAAGTGGGAGATGTTGGAATATACTAGTCCACCCTTGGTGGATTAGGGCCCAAGCCCAATTCAAGATGGGCTTCATAGAGAGACATGGGTTATAAAGAGTCATACGCTTTGTGTTTTAAAGGTTATATCTATTCCTATGTAACTGTATGTTTAAGGGTTGCATCTATTCCTATGTAACCTTACGTACACTATATATAAGGTGTGAGATTAAGGGAGAAGACTAATGATGATATAATACACAATTCTCCCTCAAAAAGATTTTCTTATAAGAATGTTCTCTTCTCTTCATCTCTTTGGTGTATTTGCTATGTAATGTGATCGGGGTCTACATCGGTGCTCTGGTTTCGTGTGGGCACTTCAACGAGTCAATCAGATTCTAGGTACGCCCAAAATTCTTACACAGATGTTGGAGAAAGTGCACCGAATTCAGATGTGTATGCTTTAGCCAAAATGGTCGAACAACAATATGGACCATTTGAGTTTGATTGTGCTCGATCTCAACTATTTAAGATGATTCAGGTAGGTTCCTTGAAGAATACAATAATCACTTTATGACTCTCGCAAACTAGACAGAGGAAGTTTTCGAAGTTGGACTGCTTGATTGTTATATTGGAGGCCTAAAACCCGATCTCTAGTTATAAGTACTTGTACAAAAACCAAACACAGTCTTGAAGGCAATGACAATCGCTCGGTTGTTTACAGATGCAACAGATTAGGGACCCATACATAAGATGAAACCAATATCTACTTACGGTGGTAGTGGTTACACAAATAAGGCAAGCAACACCATCGAAAGCACGGACGGTGGAATAACCATGGCACTAAGCGGTGATGGCAAAACCAATCTACCTCCCTTGTTACTGACTCCAAACAGACCTCCAATTAAACAAATTACTCCTGTTGAGATGCAAATTTGAAGAGAGCAGGGACTATGTTATACTTGTGATGAGAAGTTTTCACTAACACACAAATGTATAAATAAGTAGTTGATGATGTTACACTTTAAGAATGACCTTGATGATACCTTTGAGGAAGTCCCTGACGAAACTGTGGTGGATAGTACTCTGCTCTTCTTTCCTTGTATGCTTTAAAGGGTACTCATAGTCCAGCTACTATACTATTTCAGGGTTCTATTCAAGGAACAGAGGTTTATATCTTACTTGATGGGGTATGTTCATATAATTTTTTGCACCCTCGAATCATTCAACATCTTAATTTACCAGTTGAGTGTATAACCAAAGTTTAGATTCTTGGAGGTATTGGAAAAATAATGACAACCAATCAAATTGTTAAAAATGTACCTGTACGTATCAGTGATTACACTCTTCACTTGGATATATTGGTTTTACCCATGGCTAGAATTGACATAGTAATTGGAACATCTTTGCTAGAAACCTTAGGAACTCATGTAGTTGATTATAGCTCGTCCTCTATAAAGTTCATGACCAATGGACAATAGGTCTGAAAGGTAGTAGAAGAAGTACTATATCACAAGCTAATTTCCATCACCTACTCAGATTACAATAAAATGATACACCTACTAAATACTTTATGCTCGATACAGTTATTCCTCAAACCAATGAATGGCCTAAGGGCCTACCTCATGATATGGTTCACATTTTACAAAGTTATGACTCAATTTTTGAAAAACCACAAGGTTTACCACCAGCTAGAGAAAGAAAGACGGCAATGATTTATTGCCTAATGCTCAACCAGTTAAAGCAAGACCATACAGGTATTCTACTAGCCAAAAATTTGAGATTGAAAAAATAGTAGATGAATTATTGTTGGAATGTCTCATACAACCTAATTATAGCCAATTCTTAACCCCTGTTCTCTTGGTCAAGAAAAAAGATGGGACATAGCGCTTTTATATAGATTACACATCTTTAAATGCTGTAACCATTAAAGATACTTTTCCTATGGCCACTGTGGACAAATTAATCGATGAGTTACATGGCTCCCAATTTTACTCCAAACTCGATTTACGATCGGGTTATCACCAAATTCTAATGAAAGCTTCCAATCAAGAGAAGGCGGCTTTTTGGAAACATTGGGATTGTATGAATGGTTGGTCATGCCGTTTGGGCTCACAAACACCCCTACAACCTTTCAAGCCCTAATGACTTCCATATTTCACCCCTATCTTCATTGTTTCGTATTGATCTTCTTCTATGATATACTCATTTTAGCATTACTTGGTAGGCCATCTAAGTCATGTAGAGCTTGTTCTTGAGATACTCACACGACATAAGTTATTAGTGAAGATGACGAAGTGTGCCTTCATACGGTGTCATATAGATTACCTAGGGCACGTATTCTCTCATCAAGGTGTGGAGATGGACAAGTATAAGATAGTGACAGTCAAGGAATGGCCTAGCCCAAAATTGGTAACACAACTCAAGGGATTTCTTAGGCTTAGTGGGTATTACCGTCGGTTTATCCAAAAGTATGCACAAATTGATGGGCCTCTAACTAAACTATTGGGCAAAGAAGCTTTTCAATGGACAACTTAGGCCCAAACTGCCTTTGAAACATTGAAGGAAGCCATCACTCAATACCCGTGCTATGATTTCCCAATTTTACCAAACTTTTCAGTTTGGAAATGGATGCTTTGGGTCCTAGTATGGGCGCTATTCTAAGTCGGGAGGGCCACTTGATAGTATTCTTCTTGAATCAACTCTCCTTAAATGCAATCTTGATCAGTATATGTAAGGGAGCTCTATTCGATCACTAAAGCTATTTCTAAGTTCTGATACTATCTGTTCATCCACTACTTTGTGATTCGTGCAGATGACCCTGGATTGAAGCATCTGGGTTATCAAGTGATTCAGACACTCAAATAGGAAGCATTCCTTCCTAAACTTTTGGGTTACCGAATTGACATCGAGTATAAGCCAGGGAAATCAAATCAGGCTGCTGATGCTCTGTCTCATGTTGTAATACCTCGAATTTTGGGACTAGAGGCTAGAGAATAAGCTTGAATAAAGTAGATTATTAAGCCTATTATAGTAAGAAACCCAGGAATGAATAAAAAATATAATGACTAATAGAAACCGCACCCAGAATAAAGTATGAATTTTGATACGAATTAGCTGAAAGAAAATACCCCAAATTTTGGGACTAGAGGTTAGAGAATAAGCATGAATAAAGTAAACTACTGATAAATATATATTTTATAATTAAATAGGTACAGATTTTAGGACATAATTGATTAAATTTATTAATATTTTATACCTATTTAATTATCATCTATATATTTTTTATCTTTTAATTAAGATGAGGATAAAAAGAAATTTTGATATAAAATCTATCAATATACTATTTTTATTTTGCAGGAAATATGATGATATTGAGGAAGGGAAAAATTAGAAGAAAAGATATATATATATATATATATATAAAGGATCCGTACATATGAAGATAATGAAAGGGAAAATAATGATGCTGTGGATAGATATATAAATATATATTTATATATCCCATAAGGCTTCAGACGCATGACGTACAAGAGATTTGGAATGAGATACATATGGGCGTGGACCCGACTTGAGGAAAAGAAAGAAAGCAATGGATAAACCTATATCCCCATGGCAGATTTTATTGAAAAGATAAGATAATAGAATATATTATTTTATGTTGACATTGAGATAACTAATTGGGAAAAAAGACGCACAGCACCAGCCCACCATGTTATATATATATATATATATATGAGAGAGCGAACAAATAGAGGCGGACATTGAAGGCAGAGAAGGATGATCAAGGAGTGATCCGAATGAGAGATCAGGACAGCCGCCGGGAGTTGAGAACGTTTGGAGATCTTTCTTTGTGGGACAGCCAAGAAGATTTGCTCTTTCTTCTACTCATCTCCTATTCTTTTTATTCTTTGAATCTGAATTCCTTTGTTTTATTATGGATTTTATTTTAGCCATGAGTGGCTAATTTTCTTTTTAGACCTAGAGAAACTATGAACTCACTAGTGAACTAAATTTTATTTTTATGATTATTTAGTTATGATTTATGTTAATTTTGGTTACTTAATCTTGTTTTATTATGTCCGTTTGATGATTGGCCACCATTAGATGTGAATTTGAGCATTATGAATTACCTTGACGAAGGGAATTTTAATTAGGCTCTGAGATTAAGTAATATGGGATTAAATCACGATTTAATTTGCGATTAGGATAGACATATACCTAATAGCCCCATATAATTGTTGAAGAGTGTGTTTGAATTATCTTGCCTCTTGAGTAATTGGGTTAGACATAACAAATTAAACTTAAGAGAGGGTTGTGAGTGAACCGACAGGTACTTATAACTATTTATACTCGAGATTAACAAAATTAACATTTGAGATTAACTAAGTAAATGGATTTGAGATTTGGAGAGCTAGTGAGGGATTAGTGATTCTTGGTTGTGTTTGACATTGATAGTTTCCATTAATTAATTTCTTTGAATTCACTCATAACTAGATTCGTTTAACTTAAAAGAAATTGAGATTTTAATACCTAAAAAGTAATTGATTGATTCCTCGTGGGATGATACTCTACTTATCACTTTATTACTTGGCACGACCCGTCTACTTGCAGAGTGCATCAATTTTTTTGGCGCCGTTGCCGAGGAATTAAGGCAACTAATTTTTAGCATTAGAGGACCTTAGTATTTTAAGCTTAAGCAATTCTTTTCCTTTTTTTCCTTTTCCAGATTTATATTTTATCTTTGTCTCTTTTGTTGGAAATTGTGCCCTAAGGGCCAATCATTGTACTTTAAACATTATTATTTTAATGAAATTTCTCCATTCTGTTATCATATTATTTGCATGTTAAACTGTGATAATTGTATCCTTGGATAATTCATAAAGATTGTCCTAAAATGTCCCTGGTCGGTCATCTATGCGGGAGCAGAGATGAAACAAGACCAGTATGACTTTGATAAGATATAGAGATACGAATTAAAGTCTTAGGCACTTGTAAGAATACAAGGTGCTGGACCGACCCACTATGAGAAAGCTACATGGATCAAGTCATAAGCTTTTCTCATGTATAACCACGTCACAATGCCCTTAGACCTGAGGTCATCATGGATTCCTACATGAGAGTTGCTAAGCTTTGAACTAGTCAAAAGTCACTTTTGACTGGGTGATGATAAAGGCTACGATCGGGCTTGGTGGTTTTTCATGTAGAGGAATATGAATGATCAAGATGGAATTTGTCCCTCACATTAGTAGAGAGATATTACTGGGCCCCTCGATGAGTGAGTCTGAGAAATGTATGGCCATACTATGATGAAAGGAGTTTCTGTCTCTGTTATCAGGCTACTCAGGAATCGAGAAAGTAATGGTCAGGAACAAGAGGATGACATTTTCCATGCCTTATCCTTGATCGATATATAGTGTGACAAAAGGGACGTGACATGGTTGTATGACAGGTTGCATCGTGATAACAATCCTCATATGAATTGGGTAGTCGTAATGTCTGCTAGAGGCCGCTTGCGACTTTTGGGTTAGTGTAGTTATTGGCCCACTGCCAACTTCATATGGGCCTACAGGGTCGCACACAAGAATGGCCCAATACGAGATAATGTTTGATTTAGGGTGGATGAATTTTATATTTATATATATATAATATAAAATTCATTAATAATATTATATAGATATATATATATTTTTGAAATATATCTTATATATATATTATATTATATTATTATATTTAATAATATTATATAGATATATATATTTTTGAAATATTATATATATATATATATATATATGTATATATATATTATATGATATTATTATATTGTGTTGGTTTTAAATTTAATTTATTAAGATATATTAAATTTAATAACTAACATGATAGAGATATAGTATCTCAGATTTAATTTATGAAGATAAATTAAATCTAATGGCTCTTTATTTAGATTAAATAAATAGGTTAAATTAAAACTATTGGACAGATTTAATTTAAACTGAATTTATTTAATTAGCTCATCAAGATAATTAATTTTTAATTAATTTCGAAATTAATGATGATTAATTTTGAAATTTGAAAATAACCCTCATGGGTTATAAACTTGATAGAGCTGATAGACTCATGGCACATCAGAATTGAGAGCCGCAAGTTAAACCCTTGGAGACATTAGAGGCGCTAGCACGTAGTCTCGGTTGGAGAGCATTCGTGTAGATACCGGTAGAGGGAGCGGACCTGACGTGTTGGCTCCTAGAGATCGTGAAAACTCTGAATCATCAAAAAGGTATGAATCCTTCCAACTTGGTTTAAACGCCGTTGATAGATCCTCGATTAGGATCGGTGAAAATTTTTTAAATTCTTCCGCTGTGCTTTCCGATCCTACATCTTTGTCTTTATAGTGCATTACATTATATGTCAGGGACAACAAAGAAAACATCTAAGAAGACAAGGAAGGTTAGCGAACTTTTAGAGAGAACTCCACCTCAACATTCAGATCACGAGGAAGAAGAAACCATAAGCAAAGAGATGGCTGAGGATGGGAATGATACATTGGGTGTCAATGATTTCCTAGGAAGGCAATCTCGAGGTTATCAGTCAGGAATCAGAGTACCTGAGTTTCAAGCCAACAATTTTGAAATCAAGCAAGCTATGCTTAAGATGCTTGAACTACAGGGTCAGTATGCAGGAAACAATACAGAAGATCCAAATTGGCATCTCATACAATTTCTTGATATTTGTGACTGTTTCAAATAGAATGGAGTTCCTAGTGATGTGATCCGTCTTCGGCTATTTTCGTACTCTCTACAAGGAAAAGCTAAAGAATGGCTCAATGGTTTAGAAGAGGGCAGCATAACCTCTTGGGAGACATTGGAAGAAAAGTTCAGATCAAGATTCTTTCCACACAACAAGATGGTATATACAAGAGCGGCTCTTACTAACTTTTGTCAACAGTTCGGGGAACATTTGTATGAAGCGTGGGAGAGATTTAAGTTGCTTGTCAGGCAGAGTCTAGTAATCTAGAAAAATGGGTATTGCTTCAAATCTTTTGTACTCGTTTGACTCCTGAATCTAAATCTGAATTAAACGCCATCACTAATGGAAGAATTACAAAGCAACCAGTAAATCATGTCTAGAAATGTTTAGATGACTTATCAGCTGACTTTATCCAGAACAATAATGAAAGAAGAGCAGTGAAGAAAGTTACTGAAAACCCTTCGTCAGAGTTAATGGCAATGTTACAGACTCTCAATAAGAAGTTTGATCACTTAGAAGCACAAGTAAACCGATCTAATAGTGGGCATATGGGAGTAAATGCTATTTATGCTCCTTGTGATTATTGTGGAGATAATCATGTTAATGGCCAGTGCCTTATATCTCAACAGGAAAAGCCAGTAAACTATACTGGAAACTACCGTGGCAATAACCAGAACAATCCATACTCAAATACCTACAATCCTGGGTGGCATAACAATCCCAACTTCTCTTGAAACATGGTGCTACTCTTAGTCAAGCCTCAACCTCTAGTGCAAAGCAAATCTCACCTCCTGGGTTCTATCAATTGGAAAAGGAAGCCATTCCTACTCACGAGCCCAAAACTAATTTAGAGGCAATGATATCTCAGCTCGTGAATTTTCAATTAAAGAATACTCAAGATCAAGCTGCTACTAATACAAGATTAGAATCATCAATCAAAAATCTTAAGGTGCAAGTGGGACAGATTGCAACTGTCATGAATATCTTACAACAAAAATAATTGCCAAGTAATACGATGCCTAATCCTCGTAGAGATGGAAAAGAGTAGTGTAAAGCTCTTACTCTAAAAAGTGGTGAAGAACTACTTGAGATACCACAACCAATGAAAAAGACCTTAAAGCTTAATGACCAAGCAATTCCTACGGTCATTATAGAGGATGATGAAGAAGCTACACAAAAGATGGATGGGGAAGCCAAAGAGGATAAAGTAAATAGCAGGTTTAAGAAGGATGAAGAGAAGAAGAAGGCAGCTAATGAGAATCTCAAATGGGTGTCACCTTTACCATTTCCTCAAAGATTCCAGAAGAAAGCTGTGGATGAGCAATATAAGAAGTTCCTGGGGATTTTCAAGCAACTACACATCAAGATCCCTTTCCTTGAAGTTTTAGAGCAGATGCCTCAATATGGGAAGTCTCTAAAAGAGATGTTGAGTAAGAAGAGGAGGTTTGGTGATTATGAAACTATAACTCTTACTGAGAATGTAGAGCTGTTCTTCTCAACAAGCTACCGCTTAAACAGAAAGATCCTGGTAGCTTTTCAATACCTTGCATAATTGTAGAAAAGTTTCAAGGAGGAGCATTATATGATCTAGGATCAAGTGTTAATTTGATGCCACTATCTGTATTCAGAAAATTGCAGCTGGGAGAAGCTCACCCAACTTCTATGACACTACAGCTAGCTGATCGAAGTTTAGCTTATCCAAAGGGTATCATTGAAGATGTTTTGGTTAAAGTTGATAAGTTTATTTTCCCTGTTGACTTTATTGTTCTAGATTGTGATAAAGATAGATATCTACCACTTATCGTGGGTAGACCTTTTCTTGCTACAGCTCGAACTCTGATTGACGTAGAAAAAGGAGAGATCAAGTTGAGGGTGAATAATGAAAAAGTTATATTCAATATGAACAAAGCATTGAGGTATCCTAGAGACATTCTGGATTGCTTCAAGGTTGACATACTTGATAAGGTAATTCAAGAAACTTTGAAGTCTTATGCTATAAAAGAACCATTAGAAGCTGTGTTACATGGGATTGATAAAGTTGAGAAAGGGAAGACAGTTGAATGTAAGAAGTTACTTGAAGCCTCTCCTTGTTACATTAATCCATCAAAACAGTTTGAGTTGCTAGAAATGGAATCAAGGCAAACTATGTTAAAGCCATCCATGGACCAAGCACCAATCCTGGAGCTTAAGCCCTTACCATCACATCTAGAGTATGCATTCTTGGGTGAATCTGAGACACTTCCTATTATCATATCTTCTTCTCTATCTAAAGATCAAAAAGAAAGGTTGCTACAAGTTCTTCAAGATCACAAAAGAGCTTTGGGTTAGACAATTGCTGACATTAAAGGCATAAGTCCTTCAATTATGATGCATAAGATACTCTTGGAGGATGATCATAGGAAATCTATTCAAAATCGGAGACGACTAAACCCTATGATGAAAGAAGTGGTCAAGAAGGAAGTCATCAAGTGGTTAGATGCTGGGATCATTTACCCCATCTCTAATAGCTTATGGGTTAGCCCGGTGTAGTGTGTTCCAAAGATGGGAGGAATGACAGTGATTGCTAATGAGCAAGATGAACTCATCCCCACTCGTACAATTACTGGTTGGCGTGTTTGCATGGATTATAGAAAGCTAAATGATGCCACAAGGAAAGATCATTTCCTACTTCCTTTTATTTACCAGATATTAGACCGATTGGCAGGTAAAGAATTCTTCTGCTTCTTAGATGGATATTCAAGGTATAATCAAATTGTTGTTCCTCCTGAAGATCAAGAGAAAACAACATTCACATGTCCTTATGGCACTTTTGGCTTTAGAAGAATGCCGTTTGGTTGTGCAATGCTCCTGCTACCTTTCAGAGATGCATGATGAGTATATTCTCTGATATGATAGAAGAAATAATGGAAGTTTTTATGGATGACTTCTAAGTATTTGGTAACTCGTACGAAGAATGCTTGAAGAGATGTGAGGAGACAAATTTAGTTCTTAATTAGGAGAAGTGTCATTTTATGGTAACTGAAGGAATAGTTCTGGGACACAGTCTCTAAAAATGGCTTGGAGGTTGATAGAGCTAAGACTTTTGTGATTGAGCAGCTTCCTCCTCCTACTGTCAAAGCTGTGAGAAGCTTCTTAGGTCACGCTGGATTTTATCGTCGATTCATTAAAGATTTTTCTAAAATTTCAAAGCCACTTTCACAACTCCTAAGAAAAATACTCCTTTCCACTTCACTAAAGAGTGTATAAACGCTTTTGAAGAATTAAAGAGAAGATTAATTTCAGCCCCTATCATTATAGCTCCTGATTAGTCACTCCCTTTTAAAGTAATGTGTTATACAAGTAAGTATGCTGTTGGAGCTGTGTTAGGACAAAAGTGTGACAAGATCTTTCATCCCATCTATTATGCAAGCAGAACCTTAGTGGCATCTCAGGTAAATTACTCAACTACTGAAAAGGAAATGCTTGCTATAGTGTTTGCTTTTGAAAAATTTAGAGTATATTTGATGGGTGCTAAGATTATAGTTACACTGATCATACTACTATTAAATATTTATTAGGGAAGAAAGAGTCCAAACCTAGATTAATTAGATGGGTTTTATTGCTACAAGAATTTGATGTGCATATAGTTGATAGGAAAGGAACTGAAAATCAAGTTGCTGATCATTTGTCTAGGATTGTGAACATTTATGATTGTGTGAATAATTTATTGATTAAAGAAAGTTTCCCTGATAAACAATTGTTTGCTGTTAATAGTTATGGTTTGCCATGGTATGTTGATATTGTGAACTATCTTATGTGTAAAGTTTTACCCCATGATTTGAATTTCTACCAAAAAAATAAGTTTTTGCATGATGTTGCTTACTATATTTGGGAAGAGCCATTTGTTTTTAAGAGATGTGCTGATTTGATTATTAGAAAGTATGTGCCTGAGGTTAAACAAGAGGCCATTTTGAATGCATGTCATTCATCTGCATAAGGGGACATTATGGGGGGCAAAGAACTGCATCTAAAGTACTTGAATCTGGTTTCTATTGGTCTTCTTTATTTAAATATGCTCACCAATTTGTTTCCAAGTGCGATAGATGTCAAAGAACATGTAATATTTCTAGAAAACATGAAATGCCCCAATCTAGAATACTTGAGGTAGAGTTATTTGATATATGGGGGATGGATTTCATGGGTCCTTTTTCTTCTTCAAAAGGAAACAAGTACATTCTTGTTGCAGTGAAATATGTAAGTAAATGGGCTGAAACTATTGCTTGACAAGATAATAATGCCAACGCAGTGATTCATTTCTTGAAGAAGTATATTTTCACAAGATTTGGTACTCCCAGAGCCATAATTACCGATAGAGGTACCCACTTCAACAACAAGAATTTCAAGGCCCTCTTGACAAAATATGGAGTGTACCACCGGATATCATTGGCATATCATCCACAAACAAATGACCTATGTGAGCTGACTAACAGGGAGATTAAAAGGATTCTTGAGAAGACTGTGGGTCCAACTAGAAAAGATTGGTCCGATAAGCTTAAAGATTCTTTATGGGCTTATCGGATAGCTTTTCGTACTCTAATTGGCATGTCCCATTATCGTTTGATTTTTGGAAAAGCATGTCATTTACCACTTGAATTAGAATATAAAGCTTGGTGGGTAATCAAGAAGTTGAATATGGATCACAAGCAAGCTGGAGCAAAAAGATTCCTTCAATTAAATGAGTTGGAAGAATTAAGACTTCAAGCATATGAGAGTGCAAGATTATATAAAGAAAGGACAAAGAAATGGCATGACAACCACATCTTGAAGCGCTCTTTCGAGCCAGGGCAATTGGTGCTTCTCTTCAACTCAAGACTTTAGTTATTTCCAAGGAAACTTAAGTCAAGGTGGTCTGGTCCTTTTAGGTTGGTTTCTGTATCATCAAAAGGTGCGGTTGAAGTTAAAGATGAGCAAATAGGAGACTGTTTTAAAGTAAATGGGCAAAAATTGAAGCATTATCATAGTGGGGAAGTGGATCGGCAGAAAACGGTTCACCACTTGTCATTATCCCCATAGATGAAGGATATAGTCATACTAAGGACTATAAAACAAGCACTTGTTGGGAGGCAACCCAATGGTTTGGTTTCCATTTAATATTTTTCCATTTTTTTTTCTTTCTTTCATTTTTTCAGGTTTAAAGATTTTCGCTCCTCTTGTGGCTGCAAATTCTTGCATGTGCACTCTCTCCTCTCTTGCAAAAGTTGAAACATCATGGATGCTACTTGACAAGGAGCTTCATATCAAAATCAAAGACCTAAACCAAGGGAGTACTACTTCCTTTCCCTCTTTATTGATTTTTGCAACATTAAGGACAATGTTTGATTTAAATGTGGGGGAGGGATATGATTTTTTTGTGCTTGTCCTTATGTAATTGAAAAGAATTTTTCTTGGCAAAAGTTAAAATTTTTGCATTGCTTAGAATTGACCTTAACTTTGAACCTTCCCCATCTTAGAGAGTGCTATTGAAAAAAAATTAATTAATTAAAATAGAAAAGAATACTTCAATTAAGCCTCTAAGCCTTGATTGTTTGTATAAATCTTGAGATAGACTATGAGAATAGGGAATAGTTTGTAATATGATCAATAAATTATTAGTTTATGAATATTTTGCTACTTGATTTCTTTAGGAAATTAGATTATAACCCTTGCTAGCTAAGTAAGATTTTGTTTAAGGACATGACTCAAGTGAAAAAAAAATATAAATGAAAAGAAAAAAAAGCAAAGAATGAGAAACACAACTCCAATGGCTTCTCTAGACCTAACTTAGTAACCGGGGGCACTTCATCACCAATGTTGGCACTCATGTCAAACGGTAAAGTCAAAGAGAGTTATAAGTTGGGATAAAAGCTTCTTAAGGTATCTGTTGGAGTAACTGAGTAACCGGTGCTGTATCACCCATGTGCAGGGTCGCATCAAAAAGGGACCTACAATAGCTCAAGATGAAAAAAAGAAAAGAAATGAAATAAATGAATCAATTTTCTACCTGAGGATCCTTAGTAAATTAAATGAAAAGCTTCGTTAAGTGGGGGCATTTGAATTTTTTTGGAGTAGTTTAGTAGCGTAATATTCCTTTACTAATCTTATTGTTGCACTTATTACTTGTCGATCCTTTGATCATGGGACATTAAGAGATTATTACAATTGTTTAAGGTTATTGGCTTAGTGACATATTCTTATAAAACATTAAACTGAATAGAATTTGATAGCATGATTTATGTATGGTGGTATGCTACTTTCTGCTTAGGAATTTCATAAGTAATGTGCTTTTTGTTCAAATAATGATTTTTCTTTCTTTTGCTCGAGGACAAGCAGATGTTCAAGTGTAGGGGAATTTGATAAATATATATTTTATAATTAAATAGGTACAGATTTTAGGACATAATTTATTAATATTTTATACCTATTTAATTATCTCCTATATATTTTTTATCTTTTAATTAAGATGAGGATAAAAAGAAATTTTGATATAAAATCTATCCATATCCTATTTTTATTTTGCAGGAAATATGATGATATTGAGGAAGGGAAAAATTAGAAGAAAAGATATATATATATATATACACACACACAAAGGAGCCGTACATATGAAGATAATGAAAGGGAAAATAATGATGTTGTGGATAGATATATAAATATATATTTATATATCCCATAAGGCTTCAGACATATGAGGTGCAAGAGATTTGGAATGAGATACATATGACGTGGACCCGACTTGAGGAAAAGAAAGAAAGCAATGGATAAACCTATATCCCCACGGCAGATTTTATTGAAAAGATAAGATAATAGAATATATTATTTTATGTTGACATTAAGATAATTGATTGGGAAAAAAGACGCACAGCACCAGCCTGTAAGAGGCAAGCTTCACCCAAGAGGGGGGTGAATTGGGTGATGTTATAAATTTTTCGTTTGAGATGGTGATATGTAAATATAGTGAATAGAGTAGAGTAGAAAAGATTTAAACACAGAGAGTTATACTGGTTCGGCCTAACAACAATGCCTACGTCCAGTCCTCAGAGATCAAGACCTACTGAGCTTTTCACAATATCTCCAAGATTCAATGGGCTCTCAGAACGCCACAAAACAACAATTGTCCTTGAATGGACTACGAGCAGAAATATTCTCTCAACAAGAAACTTCTCTCCCCCTTACGACAAGTCTTATGTGCAGAGAAACAACCTATGACTCTTCTCACTTGCTTATGTATAAAAGACTTATGAGCAGCAACGTTTTCTTCCGCTTACACCACTGTAAGTCTTATGAACAACAACGTTCTCTCCTGCTTGTATCTTATAAGGCTTATGAGTGAAAGACACTACAAGGATTTCTCTCAACTGCTTCTCTCGTAAGGAATAACTACCCTCTCAAGATCCCAATATCTTGAGATCACACAAATATAGTATTTTGAGTTTGTATGAAGACTCTCTTACAGAGTAAATGGATAAACACTGAAGATCAAAAGTGTATACAGAGAAATTAGATGAAGAACAGAGAATTGATATGAGCTTGTGAATTCTTGTGCTACTTCGTTCTCTGCGTATGTGTATGTCTATATTTGTTCTCCTTGAATTTCTGTATATATAGAGCCTCCTCAGTTTTTGCCCGTTTGAACACTCAATATTGGAGGAGCGGGTCTTTTGAAAATATTGGCAGGCACGTGCATGTTGAAATGGAATAAACTGAGTGCGGTAGGTGCCAGCGTGTTTATAATCATCTTGTCTGCCGTTGTATCACTTTTCTCATGTGGCTCAATTCAAACGTTCATATTCCTGTATCATCCTCTTAAAACATTCAAAACAATGTTAAACAAAGATAAAAAGTAATGATGATATGAATTAATAACAATAAACTATATTCGTAATGAACGTTGTGATACTTAGCATTTTCTGTGGTTAAACAGGGCATCACTCGAGCATGAAAGTCTCACCTCGAGTGATCTCTTATTTTCCTTCATAAGCCTCTGTTATCGGGTTGTGCTTGCATGGAAGAATAGAGAGAAAATATCTTCACTCGCGGGTGAAGAGAGGTCTCACTCGAGCACAAAATCTCTGCTCGAGTGATCTTTGTACTTTACACAGGGAATGTCTTCTCGGGTCATCACTCGCATACCATTTTGACAAGAGTGAGAATTTGCACTCGCGAGTGATATGGACCCTCACTCGAGCACACTTACCTCTGCTCGAGTGAGAAGCATATTCTCAAGGAATATGCTCTCTAAACCATCACTCGCACCAGAATTCCAGAGGGATAGAATTTTCACTCGCGAGTGATTTTGGCCCTCACTCGAGCACACTTACCTCTGCTCGAGTGAGAAGCATATTCTCAAGGAATATGCTCTCTTGAACAAGCACTCGCATATGAATTGAAGAGGGATGAAAATATTACTCGCAAGCATGGACGAGTCACTCCAAGCATGGATGAGTGTGCTCGAGCACACTTGTACTTTTCTGAACTTCAAGACTCTCGGCCAAGTACTCGCAGTGCCTTTCTCGAGTGAATGATGGAAGCATACCTTAACTTGCTCTCGGCCAAGCACTCGCATGCCTTGCTCGAGTGAGGAGAGGAAGCATGCCATTACTTGCTCTCGGCCAAGCACTCGCATGCCCTCACTCGCATACGTGCTCGAGTGAGAATGACTTCACTGCTCGAGTGCATCCCTTGTGCTTCAAGTGATCCATTGAATATAAAGGGAGAATCCCTCTCGGGTACTCACTTCCTGGCTTTCTCTCACACCTGCTCGAGTACAGAAGTGATTTGTGCTCGAGTGCAGATTTCATGCTCGAGCACTCAAGTGCAATTTCACAGCAGATATCAGCAAACTTCAAATATGCATTTGGTAATTTGGAATCTTTTCTTAACCTTCTAAAAACATGTTTTACACATACTTGAATTATTGTTATCATCAAAACTTGGGATCTAACATTCTCCCCCTTTTTGATGATGACAAAACTCTTTGTGATGAAGGTTTAAAAGAAATTGTATGAAATTGAAAAGTTTTGAAATTTCTTCAAAGTTTCCAAAATGCATATCAAGTTTTCCTGCAATGTTTCCTTTAGACACTTAATAGCCAAGATAAGTATAGTATGAGGTAATTAACTTAACAAGAATTTAAAAACTTGAAACATTGAAATTTTGATAATTAAAAAAAAAACTTGAACAACAAGATAATTTCAGAATATAACTTCAAAATAGTAAAATGACCTACATATCAAATCCTACCCAATACAGAGAACTACCCAAACACCCATATACACCCTACAGCCTACAGAAAGCTCAGAATACATCACACATCCTTCTCCCCCGTTTTGTCAACATCAGAAGGGGGATCTGGAGGTGGAACAAAAGATATCATGGCAGAGAGAGGGTCAATGGGCTGGTCAGGATTAAATGTGACATCAACATTGGATTCAGGATTAGTGAATAGGACATGAGTCTCTGGATGAGGGGGTGAAGTATGAGTGGTCTCTGGAGGCACCCCGGAAGATGAGGAGGGAAAATGTGAATGCAGGAAAGTCTCCATATTAGTGATCCTCTGTGACATCTCATCTTGTGTTTTGAACATCAGTTCAAAGTTAAGATTGGCCTGATCTACCAATTTAACGACTTGTGTTTCCATCTTCTCCACAAGCTTCTCATACTCAGTCACTAGCTCCTTCTTCAAACTTGACACAGCATGATTAATTACCTCAGTCAGATGATTGGACAGAGAGGCATTGAGAAATGAAGGAGGAGGAATAGGGCCTTGTGCAGATGATTGTGCCTCATCTCCTCTGGATGGAGTGGCTTCCCTTTTTGATGTGGCTTTGGTCCGACTCACCGGAAGATTGATACCCATGTGAGTTAATTGAGTCTTTCCAAACCTTGAGATGAGAACCCTTTCTTTTCCTTCCAAGTACCAGATTTTGTTTTTCATCAAGATGAAGGAAACAAGTTGAGGGTATGGTATGGTTGTGGATCTTGTTGAAGAAAATCGAAACCTTCTCATCTCACTAAAAATGATCTCCCCTACATTCCTTTGTTGCCCAGCCACCAATGAAGCCAATAGATAGTAATCCTTTTGTGCAAAGTGGGTAAAGTTTTTGGATTTATTGATTATGCTCCGGGAGTAAATGTAATGAAGGATTCTGTGATTATCAGGCATATCAATAGGCTTGAATGTGAGGGGGCCAATTGGGTCTTTTGGTCTCAAAATGTTAAAAGTTTCATTGGCAGAGAATGTGGGTGGATCAGTAGGAGGTGCAACATAACCAAGCAAATCATTAATGATTTTGGCAGAAATCATAATGAATTTCCCTCTAATGGTTGTAGATACAGCTTCTTCAATTAGATCACCAGATCTAGACATAATATTATGAACTTTCATATTGCTGTAAAATGTTTTCACAACAGTGGGGGAATATGGCATATGAATATTTAGCCAGGGAGCATAGTACTGAAGGTAAAGATATAAGTCCAAATGACAATTCTTTTTCAGATAATCCAAATCAACATATACTACTGGGCAGAAATGTCTATGTTTGAATTCATCATCATATACCTTCTGTGGTAAAGCCTTAAGCTCTGTCACATTGAATCCTTCAGGAGGGCTAGTGATTTGGTCATCCACTGGTGCTTGGGAGGCAGAAGGTGCTCCTGAAGCAGAAGCATTTGTGTGCTTAACTTGATGTGAACTTGAAACACCGGCCTGAGATGTGATCTTCCCAACTATCTTGTCCAATTTGGATTTTTCTATTGCTTCCCTGAGTTGTTTACTAAAGGTATCTCCAAACGAAGAGGATGATTGGGGTTGCTCTGAATCCTTCTTCTTTCCCTTCCCTTGTACCTCTTTGGATTGAGACCGGGTGATTATAGGTTCCTTGATTAAGGGTTCCTTGAAAACCACACCCTTTGGTTTCTTTTGAGGAGGTTGGTCTTTCTTTGGAACTTTAGGCTTTGGGTGTGTTTTCGGAGTCCTCTTCTTGGTTTTGGGCTTAGGAGGAGGTGAAGGTGAGGGTGAGTTTTTGGGAGATGGAGGAGTAACTTCAGGGGTTCCAGATTCACTGGCAGTAGAGTGAGTGGAAGAAGGAGAATGAGACTTTTGAGGAATAACGGGTAACTTTGTTCTTGCCATTGGAAAAGTGGAAGAGAAACAAGAACTCTTGTTTTTGAGAGAAAAAAAATAAGTAGGGATTAGGGCACAAGTGAAAAAATGCAGAAGACAAGAATCACCTCTTATAGAAGATTGAGAGGTTGTAACGGCGATTTGAAGCAGGAGGACGTGATTGAATGATGAGAAAACGGTTGAAGATGAAGAGTTGTGTCTTTCGAGTGAGAGAGCACTTCGAGTGAGAAGAGGAAGTGCGACGTTCTGAGCTCCCCAGTAACTGATATAAGTGACAGTGCTCGAGCATGAACCCTAGTGCTCGAGTGATGTTCATACTGTGCTCGCGAGTGTTCTATCTGTGCTCGAGTGATGTTCTGGAAAAATAAAGAAACAAGTAGAACGTACCTGGATTATTGATTCCCTGACATATTTTGCATCTTTGTACTCAAATCCTCCAAGATCATTTGAGTAACCATGATTTGGATAGCTTTTGCACAGAAATTTTTCCTTTCTCACTCGAGCAGGCATTCCTCACCTCAAGCATGTTCATACCATGCTCGAGTGAGAATTCCTCACTCGCGAGTGAGCTCAATTTTCACAGTAGTTTATGATATATTCCTTGGTGTTCTCAACTCCTCTGTTAACCTCTGTTCTAACTATAAGAGAACAGAGCATCATGAATAGTGTTGTGCTCGAGCAGAGCTTCTTGTGCTCGAGTGACACAGCTCCTCACTCGAGCAGTGCCTCCAGTGCTTCGAGTGAGACTCCTGCAAAAACACATTTTGGCCACTCCGATGCCAAAGTCAGTATTGTTATCATCAAAACAAAACACTTAATTAGACATTTTAACAAGAAAACTTACAGCTCATTGGGATTAACCATTCCCAATTCTCTTCGGATATAGAGAAATTGTTCTTTTGCAATTGGTTTTGTGAAAATATCCGCAAGTTGAAGATGAGTTGGTATGAATTCTACTTTGACATCTTTCTTTTGAACATGATCTCGAATGAAATGATGTCGAATGTCTATATGCTTGGTTCTTGAATGTTGTACAGGATTCTTTGCCAAGCTTATTGTGCTAGTATTATCACAATAGATTGGGATTTCTTTTAAATAAATTCCCAAATCTTGAAGTTGTTGTTTTAACCATAGCACTTGAGAACAGCAACTTGCCACAGCTATATATTCAGCTTCAGTCGAAGATAATGAAACTGTGTTCTGCTTCTTGCTGAACCATGATACTAGAGAACCTCTGAGGAATTGACATTGTCCACTGGTACTCTTTCTGTCAGTTTTATATCTACCGTGATCTGAATCTGAATATGCTATTAAATACTCGTTCCCTCTCTTTGGAAACCAAAGTCCAAGCTCTGAAGTATCTCCTAGATATTTGAAAATTCTTTTTACTGTCTCTGTATGAGATACTTTAGGATTGGATTGATACCTTGCACACATTCCTACACTGAACTGAATATCTGGCCTGCTTGCTGTAAGATAGAGTAATGAACCAATCATTCCTCTATATTTTGTAATGTTGAAGCTAGGTCCCTTTACATCAGCATCCAACAATGTTGTAGAACTCATTGGAGTATCAGCTCCGTTAGCATTATCTAGACCATATTTCTTCAGCAATTCTTTCAAATACTTTGTCTGAGATATAAATATGCCATTCTTCTTTTGTTTGATCTGAAGGCCAAGAAAGAAGTTCAATTCTCCCATCATGGACATTTCAAATTCTCCCTGCATAATCTTAGAGAAATCTTGACACATAGATTCGTTAGTAGCACCAAAGATAATATCATCAACATAAATTTGAACTATTAGAATATCATTTTTGTTATGTTTGATGAATAAAGTTGTATCAACTTTACCTCTGACAAAACCTTGATCAAGAAGAAATTTGCTTAGTCTTTCATACCAAGCTCTGGGAGCTTGTTTCAAACCATATAATGCTTTCTTAAGTTTGAAGACATAATCGGGTTTCGTTTCATCTTCAAAACCAGGAGGCTGTTCGACGTATACTTCCTCCATAATATAACCATTTAGAAAAGCACTTTTTACATCCATTTGATAAAGTTTAAAATTGTTGATGCAAGCAAAGGCTAAGAGTACTCGTATTGCTTCCAATCTTGCCACTGGAGCATATGTTTCCTCATAATCAATACCTTCTTCTTGATTATAGCCTTTGGCTACCAATCTTGCTTTATTTCTCACAATGATTGCTGATTCATCAAGTTTGTTTTTGAAAACCCATTTGGTTCCTATAACCGTATGGTCTTTAGGTCGAGGAACCAAATCCCAAACTTGATTTCTTTGAAATTGATTTAATTCTTCTTGCATAGCAATCACCCAATCATTATCAGATAAAGCTTCTTCTATATTAGAAGGTTCAATCTCAGAAATAAAAGCAGAAAATGTTACCTCATTGAGGATTCTATTTCTGGTTTTGACACCTTCATGAATATCTCCTATAACTTGATCAATGGGATGATCCTTCACATGTCTCCATGCTTTAGGTTGATCAAGATCATTAACATCTTCCAAATTTTGAAGATCATTTGTTTCAAAAACAACCTGTTTTGAAATAGATTTATTTTTCTTGATTGAATCCATTTCTTCTTCATCATTGATTTTTGTCTGAGATTCAATTTCATCAAACACAACATGAATAGATTCTTCAATAGTACATGTTCTTTTATTGAAAACTCTATAAGCTTTACTTCTATTTGAATATCCTAGAAAAATACCTTCATCAGACTTAGAATCAAATTTACCTAGATTTTCCTTACCATTGTTGTGAATGAAACACTTACACCCGAAGATATGAAGATGAGCAATATTTGGCTTTCTTCCTTTGTAGAGTTCATATGGTGTCTTTCCAAGAGATTTACGAATATATGCTCTGTTTGAAATATAGCATGCAGTACTCATTGCATTTGCCCAGAACACTTGTGACATTTCTTTTTCATTAAGTAAAGCTCTTGCCATTTCTGTAAGCACTCTGTTCTTCCTTTCCACTACTCCATTTTGTTGAGGTGTTCTAGGAGCAGAGAAGTTGTGATCTATCCCCTCGTTGTTGCAGTAATCTTCAAATAATTGATTATCAAATTCTCCTCCATGATCTGTTCTAATAGAGACAATAGAAATACCTTTCTCATTTTGAACCTTTTTGGCAAACATAATAAATTCAGCAAAAGTTTCATCTTTTGAGGCAATGAATATAGTCCAAGCAAATCTAGTAAAATCATCTACAATTACTAACGTATATAAATTTCCTCCAAAACTTTTTACTCTTGCAGGTCCTACCAAATCCATATGAAGTAATTGTAAAGGTTTTGAAGTAGAAATTTCATATTTTGTTTTAAAAGAAGATTTAGTTTGTTTGCCTTTTTGACATGCTTCACAAATCATGTTATCTTTGAATTTTAGCTTCGGAAGGCCAACAACTAAATCTTTTCTGATCAATTTGTCAAGTTGATTCATATTGACATGAGCCAAACGCTTATGCCATAACCAACTTTCCTCTGATCGACTCAGAAAACAATTTTCAGAAGAATTTGAATTAAAGTCAATTGTATAACAATTACCGTCCCTTTGAGCTCAGATTTTTGCCTTGATAGTTTCTTTGTTTAGAGGTAGATCTTTCTTACTGACTATCAAGCATTCTTTCGAGTCGAAAATCACCCAGTTATCTTTGTCAGTGCTTTGGCTCACGCTTAAGAGATTGTGGCATAAACCTTCAACATAATATACTCCGTTGATTTGAAAGCCATCTGTTCTTCCCACTTCACCAATTCCAGCAATACGTCCGGATTGATTTCCTCCAAAAGTCACCTTTCCTCCTTCTCTAGGTTCAAACATGGTGAACTTATTTTTGTCACCAGTCATGTGTCTCGAACATCCACTATCAATATACCATTTGTTCGCTCGAGATGCTTTGAGACATACCTAGAATAAGATGATCAAGTTTTAGGTACCCATACTTTCTTGGGTCCTTTGTGGTTAGTACTTGGAAAATGTGTCCCTTTCGGAACCCATTTATATGTTCCAACAACTTTTCCCTTTTTGAAATAACACGATGAAGTATAATGTCCTTTCCTATTACAAAAATTGCATGACACAAATGGATTTGATGTATGCACAGAATTCCTAAAATATTTAAGATAGTCTCTACTACTCTTCTTATTCTTATCATGCACAGCATTATATCCAATTCCAGATTTATCAAAGGAAACTTTCTGAGAGCTTAAGATAACCTTGAGAGTTTCACTTCCTTTAGTAAATTTTTCAACAATATTTGTTAAGTCTTCTATTTTCTTATCTTTCTCCTTACACATTTCATGTGATGATATGACATTACTTTCTAATTCTTTTACTTTCTTCTTATAACTAACCATTTCTTTAGCAACTTTAATAAACTCTGTATGCAATGCATTATATTCAGATAACAATTCATTATAAGAGGGTTCAGAGTCACTTACCTCAGAGTCTGATTCTTCTTCCTTAGCTACCAAACATAGATTAGCTACTTCGTCGTTGTCATTTTCTTCGTCTGACGAACTATCACCCCAAATAGATGATATATATGCTTTCTTTTTCTGCTTCTTTTTGTCTTTGTTTCTGAAGCATTCAGATTTGATGTGTCCTGGTTCTCCACATTCATAGCATACTATTTGGTGTTCTTTGTTTTCTTTCTTGCTTGGTCCGCCTTGATAATTCTTGAAATTCCTTTGTCCTCTTCGGTAGAATTTCTTGAACTTTCTCACGATCATTCCCATTTCATCATCACTAGGAATATCTTCATTCTCGGAAGTTTCTTCTTCTTCTTTACTAGCTTTAAATGCAACTCCCTTTTTCTTTCTATCATCGACTTCTTCAAGTTCCTTTTTGAATCTTAACTTACCTTCATATTCGGAAAGACTACCAAAGAGAGCAGCTACGGATCTCATAGACTCTCCTTTGGCTTCTTCGATGGCTGTCACTTTTGCTTCCCATTCTTTCGTAAGAATATTAAGAATTTTTCTTACCTGGGAATTTTGATCAAACGACTTTCCAAGAGCAGATAATTGATTAACAAGATGAGTATACCTTAGTTCAAATTCTGATATACTTTCTCCAGATTTCATACGAAATGAATCATACTCTGTAATTAAAGTATTGATCCTATTTTCTTTGATTCCAGATGTACCTTCGTGAGCAATTTCAAGGGCATCCCACATATCTTTAGCAGTAGGTAGAGTACATATACGAAAATATTCTTTTTGACTAAGAGCACTCTGTATCATTAAAATGGCTTTGCTATTTAATGTTACTAACCTCTTGTCATTTTCGTCAAATTCATCTGGACTCTTTTTAACTGCTCTATCTTCGATTTTCTTCACTGGAACATAGTCACCATCTTGTATAACATTCCATAATCCGTATTCGTTGGCCATCACAAACACTCTGAATTTGGCTTTCCAGAACGAAAAATGTTCTCCAGCAAAACCAGGAGGTCTAGTGATTGAAGCACCGTCTGGAAGGATATTTTCACCCATTGTTGCCATTTGTCGGATCCTTCTCAAGCTGTTAGGCTCTTCGGAGAAGACGTGGCTCTGATACCAAATGTAAGAGGCAAGCTTCACCCAAGAGGGGGTGAATTGGGTGATGTTATAAATTTTTCGTTTGAGATGGTGATATGTAAATATAGTGAATAGAGTAGAGTAGAAAAGATTTAAACATAGAGAGTTATACTGGTTCGGCCTAACAACAATGCCTACGTCCAGTCCTCAGAGATCAAGACCTACTGAGCTTTTCACAATATCTCCAAGATTCAATGGGCTCTCAGAACGCCACAAAACAACAATTGTCCTTGAATGGACTACGAGCAGAAATATTCTCTCAACAAGAAACTTCTCTCCCCCTTACGACAAGTCTTATGTGCAGAGAAACAACCTATGACTCTTCTCACTTGCTTATGTATACAAGACTTATGAGCAGCAACGTTTTCTTCCGCTTACACCACTGTAAGTCTTATGAACAACAACGTTCTCTCCTGCTTGTATCTTATAAGGCTTATGAGTGAAAGACACTACAAGGATTTCTCTCAACTGCTTCTCTCGTAAGGAATAACTACCCTCTCAAGATCCCAATATCTTGAGATCACACAAATATAGTATTTTGAGTTTGTATGAAGACTCTCTTACAGAGTAAATGGATAAACACTGAAGATCAAAAGTGTATACAGAGAAATTAGATGAAGAACAGAGAATTGATATGAGCTTGTGAATTCTTGTGCTACTTCGTTCTCTGCGTATGTGTATGTCTATATTTGTTCTCCTTGAATTTCTGTATATATAGAGCCTCCTCAGTTTTTGCCTGTTTGAACACTCAATATTGGAGGAGCGGGTCTTTTGAAAATATTGGCAGGCACGTGCATGTTGAAATGGAATAAACTGAGTGCGGTAGGTGCCAGCGTGTTTATAATCATCTTGTCTGCCGTTGTATCACTTTTCTCATGTGGCTCAATTCAAACGTTCATATTCCTGTATCATCCTCTTAAAACATTCAAAACAATGTTAAACAAAGATAAAAAGTAATGATGATATGAATTAATAACAATAAACTATATTCGTAATGAACGTTGTGATACTTAGCATTTTCTGTGGTTAAACAGGGCATCACTCGAGCATGAAAGTCTCACCTCGAGTGATCTCCTATTTTCCTTCATAAGCCTCTGTTATCGGGTTGTGCTTGCATGGAAGAATAGAGAGAAAATATCTTCACTCGCGGGTGAAGAGAGGTCTCACTCGAGCACAAAATCTCTGCTCGAGTGATCTTTGTACTTTACACAGGGAATGTCTTCTCGGGTCATCACTCGCATACCATTTTGACAAGAGTGAGAATTTGCACTCGCGAGTGATATGGACCCTCACTCGAGCACACTTACCTCTGCTCGAGTGAGAAGCATATTCTCAAGGAATATGCTCTCTAAACCATCACTCGCACCAGAATTCCAGAGGGATAGAATTTTCACTCGCGAGTGATTTTGGCCCTCACTCGAGCACACTTACCTCTGCTCGAGTGAGAAGCATATTCTCAAGGAATATGCTCTCTTGAACAAGCACTCGCATATGAATTGAAGAGGGATGAAAATATTACTCGCAAGCATGGATGAGTGTGCTCGAGCACACTTGTACTTTTCTGAACTTCAAGACTCTCGGCCAAGTACTCGCAGTGCCTTTCTCGAGTGAATGATGGAAGCATACCTTAACTTGCTCTCGGCCAAGCACTCGCATGCCTTGCTCGAGTGAGGAGAGGAAGCATGCCATTACTTGCTCTCGGCCAAGCACTCGCATGCCCTCACTCGCATACGTGCTCGAGTGAGAATGACTTCACTGCTCGAGTGCATCCCTTGTGCTTCAAGTGATCCATTGAATATAAAGGGAGAATCCCTCTCGGGTACTCACTTCCTGGCTTTCTCTCACACCTGCTCGAGTACAGAAGTGATTTGTGCTCGAGTGCAGATTTCATGCTCGAGCACTCAAGTGCAATTTCACAGCAGATATCAGCAAACTTCAAATATGCATTTGGTAATTTGGAATCTTTTCTTAACCTTCTAAAAACATGTTTTACACATACTTGAATTATTGTTATCATCAAAACTTGGGATCTAACACAGCCCACCATGTTATATATATATGAGAGAGCGAACAAATAGAGGCGGACATTGAAGGCAGAGAAGGAGGATCAAGGAGTGATCCGAATGAAGAGATCAGGATAGCCGCCGGGAGTTGAGAACGTTTAGAGATCTTTCTTTGTGCGACAGCCAAGAAGATTTGCTCTTTCTTCTACTCATCTCCTATTCTTTTTATTCTTTGAATCTGAATTGCTTTGTTTTATTATGGATTTTATTTTAGCCATGAGTGGCTAATTTTCTTTTTAGACCTAGAGAAACTATGAACTCACTAGTGAACTAAATTTTATTTCTATGATTATTTAGTTATGATTTATGTTAATTTTGGTTACTTAATCTTGCTTTATTATGTCCGTTTGATGATTGGCCACCATTAGATGTGAATTTGAGCTTTATGAATTTCCTTGATGAAAGGAATTTTAATTAGGCTCTGAGATTAAGTAATATGGGATTAAATCACGATTTAATTTGTGATTAGGATAGACATATATCTAATAGCCCCATATAATTGTTGAGGAGTGTGTTTGAATTATCTTGCCTCTTGAGTAATTGGGTTAGACATAACAAATTATACTTAAGAAAGGGTTGTGAGTGAACCGACAGGATAACTATTTATACTTGAGATTAACAAAATTAATATTTGAGATTAACTAAGTAAATGGATTTGAGATTTGGAGAGCTAGTGAGGGATTAGTGACTCTAGGTTGTGTTTGACATTGATAGTTTGTATTAATTAATTTCTTTGAATTTACTCATAACTAGATTCGTTTAACTTAAAAGAAATTGAGATTTTAATACCTAAAAATTAATTGATTGATTCCTCGTGGGACAATACTCTACTTATCACTTTATTACTTGGCACGACCTGTATACTTGCGGAGTGCACTAACTACTAAGCCTATTTTAGTAAGAGACCCAGGAATGAATAAGAAATAGAATGACTAGTAGAAACCGTACCCAGAATAAAGTATGAATTTCGGTGTGAATTAGCCAAAAGAAAATACCCGATTCCTTTTGGATGTGTTCGAATGGTATGAAGCCTAACCCAGATCCAAAGGAAAAGGGAAGTAGTGTGTAGAAAGAATTAAGAAAGAGAATTGAAAGAATTAATGGCACAAGAAATAATGTTGTCATAATCAAGGGTAAAAGAGACAATTGCCCTTTGATTTTGAGGTCAAAATTGGAAGACAAATTGAAGGGTTAGGATTTGTTGTTCAGAAGCAAGAAGCAATTATGAGAATGAAAAGCAAATCATCTCACTCCCTTAAGATCACAAAAACATCCAAAAAGGTATACTAAGAGAAAAGAAAGGATTAGTCAACATACTTTACAAGAAGACTTGGCCAAAAATTGTGGCTAAGACATAAAGGAAGTAATAAGAGACTTTTTGGCCAACATTTTCTCTCCAAATAGGCAGTAATTTCGTCCAAGGGAGAAGAGAAGAAGGAAAGAGAATTTACTTCGTACACTTCTTCACTTTTGTCTTTGAAAAGTCAAAAATTGCAACTAGAAAAATTGTATAACCAATGGCAATACAAGTTGAAGCAATTGGCCAATCTTTTTTCCTCTTTTTTTAAGAGCATTTTGGTGAATAATACCTCTTCATTTGGGCAGCCACTTTCGGTTAAAAAGAAGAAGGAAAGAGGAAAGGAAAAAGCTCAACTCAAGTCACTTAACCATGCTAGTTAATTCACCATAAGTGTAAGACCAAATGTATTAATTTTAGCCACATATTCTCCCGCTTTCTTATGGCCAACTTTTCAGCCAAATATTATGTAATAAGGGAAAAGAAAAATCTGACTTCATCACTCTCTCTCCTAGCTCAAATTTTCGACCAAGTTTCAATAAGAAAGAGAAAGTGAAGAGCAAGTTTAAGGTAAGCTCTTATACGTGGATTTTCACCTTCTTAACCTCATCTATGGCCCAAACACCCTTCATAAACATTGTTCCTCTTGATGAAACCTTCATTTCTATAGTTTTACAATTTCAAGAGGAAGTTTTTTTAGCCATCATCCAAGAATAAAAGTTGTAGAATCAAAGAAAGGAGCCAAGGAGGAGCAAGAGGTGAGTATTGGCTTCAATTTGAGCTATTGGTTGTAATGGTTGAATGAGTATTTTTTTCTTGTTTGAACCTACCTTTATTTTGGTCAAATAAGGGTTTAGAGAAGTCATGGTGATTTGGTTGTGTTCTTGGTGTTTTATGATGATTAAAAGCCATATGACACAAGTTTGACGTATAAATTGGGAGTTTGGTAATTTTTGGAATTTTTGTTGATTTTATGCCAAAATAGAACATGGGGAAAGAGTGGGAATTTGTTCATTTTGATGTTACCATTGTGTTCTATACAAACAATTGTATGGGAATAGCCCCAAGTTGTGAATTTTGGATCATTGGAATTCAAAGTGTAAAACTGGATTTTCTGGCAGAATAGGTTTCCTGCGAGGTACCCTGTTTTTGTTGTGTTTTTGGATAGCCAAATGATGTCCAATGAAATTTAAATTTTTCAGAATAAAAGTAGACATATCAAGCTTTAATTTGATAAGTCATTTATGTCATTTGGATATATACATTAGGAGATCTGAATTTTTGAAGTTAAGCCATAAAAACTGGAATGAATTTTGGCAGTGTGCAATAAATGGCAATTCTGGGAATATTGTTCGTCCAAATGGCTGTGGTTGATATTTTACCTTGAAAATAGACTTTATAAGGATCACATAGCCTTTGAAATCACTACAATTGGACATTTGTACATAAAGATATGAATTTTCAAAGATAAGAGAAAATTCTGGCAAATTGGGTCACTTGTGCGAAAATTGCAAATGTAATGGCATCATGTAATATTTTTGAACTCTAAGGGTAAGAATTGGTGTTTTAAGATAATTTGACCAACTTAACTCTTAGTTTGAATTGGTAAATGACCAAAATGACCCCAATGATATGATTATATATCTACGGCTATGAGAAGCCAAGAAAGAAGAAATGGAAGAATTTCTAAGAAGTCCCAGTGGTTGGAAGAAAAGGGGACAAGAAGAAGGACATTAGTCCAAAAGGTAGTAAACTTACTTACTTGCATATATGTGATGTTTATATTGTGTATTGATTTGTTGAATTACTTTGCTTGATTATGTGAAGCATGTATGAATGAATGAAGCTCTGTTTCTATTTTTACTGTGGCCATAAGTGTGTAACATTAAACATTGTGCATGCAAAATATCATCATGTAAACATGAGCTTATGTAAGGCAAGCATATCATGCACTAGCATTCATCTTATATGCATTGTCTGTAATATTTGCTACTGAGATTCTATCGAATCTCACCCTCCCCCACCAACCATATAGGTACATAAATAGGAAAGAGAAGAATGCTTGAAGATGAACAAGAAGAAAGAATGATGAAGAATTGAAGAACAATGTGTATTAATTTACTGTATGTAAATTAATTGCACAACCTGTATATTTGTATGAATAGTATGAATAATATAATGAATATGCAAATTAATATTTAATCGATAGTCGGGATCATTGTAACTAAGCATAAGAACCATAACAAGAATGAACTCTGATACTTGGTAAGATTAAAGGCTCAATAGCCGGAAATAAGTAATAATTCTCGAGATAATATAAGTAAAAGCTCCCATGTACATAATAAAGGGGCAGAAATGTAAGGTATTACATGTGTGACATGTATGGTCCTGTCTTCTTTACATCATTCATTTATGGATCAGATTTATGAGCAGGTGCGAGCTTCTCCTTGGATACAAGATTTACAGAACAAGTTACTTAATCACCCAGCTCTTGATGGGGTATATCACCTCAAACAATCGGATGTATATCGCCAAGACTGATTAGTTATTCCTCCCGATCAACTGCCTCTAATTCAACTTATTCTTCATGAATTTCATATGACAGTGATAAGCGATCATGCTGGATATTTCATACTTTCGAACGGATTGCTCGATTATTCTATTGGCCCTATATGCGAAGGTTTATGCGGTAATGTCAGGTTTGTCAGTAAGCAAAGGTTTCAAATTTGAATCCTGCTAGGTTACTTGAACCTTTACCAATCCCTGAGAGATTTTAGGGTGATGTCTCAATGGATTTTATCACCAGTCTTCCTCTGGCTAAAGGTCACTCTATCATTTTGGTGGTTATTGATCATCTATACAAATATAGACACTTCATTCATGTGGCTGCAATTTCACTAGTGCAAATGTTGCTGAAGTTTTTCTCTAGAATATAGTCAAACTATATGGCATTCCGAAAACTATAGTTTTGTCTAGAGAAAAGGCTTTTACTAGCTCTTTCTGCACCACTTGATGAAGTTATAGGGTACTCAGCTTTGTTTTAGCTCAGCCTAACACCTTTAATCAGATGGTCAAACAAAGGCCTTAAATAAGTGTTTGGAGATGTACCTTCATTGTTTTACCCATGAACACCCTAGACACTGGCTTACATATTTACCTTAGGCTAAATTCTGGTACAATACTTCTTTTCAAACATCCATTGGAATGGTACCATTTAAAGTCGTATATGGCCATGATCCCTCTCTAGTTTTACACCATACTTCCTCAGAAGATACACCAAAGGATGTTCATCTCCAACTGGTATAGTGTGATAAGGTGCTTAAACTTGACATGAAACGGGCTCAAGACTATATGAAATTTTATGTAGATAAGAATCATGATGATGTCGACTTTCAGATTGTGGACTATGTGTAGGTGAAATTACAGCCATATCGACAACATTCAAACATTCAATGGAGCTTCGTAAATTTTGGAAACTACCTCTGTGTTACTTTGGCCCCTTTAAAACTCTAGAACGAATTGGTCGGTAGTATACAAATTGGATCTACCAGAGCATACTCGTATATACCCGATGTTTCATGTTTCGGTTTTAAAGCAATTTGAAGGCAATAACCCACAACCACCTTCAGTTCTATTGCCATTATTGTCAGCTCTAGAGGGTCCTATTATTCAACAGTCGGCTATTTTGGATTCTCGCCTAATTCAGATTGGTGATTACTGGATTACTCAATACCTTGTTCCATGGGAAGGCTAGAACCTAGGAAAATACAGTCAATTTGAAAGCATTATATCCTAATTTGGACCTTGAGGACAAGGTCCCATTTAATGGGGGAAGTAATGTAATAGGTCAAGGTAACTCTGATGCGATGAGAAGACCATTAATTGGAAAGAGCCCATAATGCAGATAATAGACCATGAAGTAAAAGGCTAAGAGTGAAGAGGAAGACTTGAAAGCTAAGAGAATTGGAGGATTCTATATAATAAGGACAAAAGCCGTTAGAAAGGGTGTGGAATTGATTTATGGAATCTTCTCTCTATTGTCCTCTCTCTCCCCTCTCTTGACTCGCTTTTCTGCATTTACATTTCTGCTATTCCTTCTATAGCATAGTCCTTTTGATATCTAAAGAGGAAATTATGCTGAAATCATTGTATTGTTGATTGATTTCTCTAATTAATAGAAGTTTTATCTTCTAACTCATATTTGATCATCACACAGTTGCCACATGCCTCTTATCCAAGAGATTGAGTGTAATATCCTAAATTGTAATTAAGGGCTAATAACTTCAAAGTGATGTAAATAATGTTAATTAAGCACTTTTGAAGTATATGATGTGAATTGTGACATAAAATGTGTTTGGTGATGGTTTATTAAGCATTGTGATAATCAGGGGTAAAATGGTAATTTACCGACCGATTGGTCAGTTAACGAAGAGGAAACCCCTTGGTAATTTAAGAATTAATGGCTAGGATTGAGTAATTAATAGGGTGGAACCATGTACTTTGAATTCATGTGTTCCCATGTGATAAGATCTAAGACTTTGACAAGTGGCATGCTTTGGACCATAGATGATGGTCAAATGTTCAACCTTCATTTTTCTCTCTCCTCTCTTCCTCCTATTCGGCTAGACATGCATGGGGAAGGGGAAAATCTGATCTTCTTCATCATTCTCTCATTTTCTCTCTCCATTTCTCCATTTTTCGTTTATCAAGGAAGGAAAGAGGAAACACAAAGGTAAGATTTTGATGATATTCTAGTTCTCAAATGCTCAAATGCTCTTCATTAAAGTTGTTCATGGTGTTGAGAGCTTCCTTGCCATGGTTTCAGAATTTTGAGAAAGGGTGTTTTGGTATTTGAACAAAATTTGAAAGTTGGAAAATCAAGGTTTTGATCTTAGTAAAGTGAAGAGGTAAACATTTAATGCATTTTGATATAAATTGTATAGCTATTGATTGAGTTTTGGAAATTCTGGATTTTTACCTTGATTTCTTGTGATGTTGAAATATATGAATTGGTTAGTATTTGGTGGTAGAATTGGTACCAAAATATGACCTTGAACCATTAAAAGTGATTGGGAAATTGTGGGAGTGAGATTGGTTATTGGTGGTTTTAGGTTGCATTTTGGGTAAAAAAACAAGGTATGTGTTGATTGGGAAGGAATTTTGGTTGTTTTAAGGTCACCAATTGGTTCTTTGGGAATTTTAGATGGAAATTTTGGTATAAGTTCTGGAACCATTGGAGCTAGTTTTGGTAAATCTGGAAAACCATAGCAGTTGCTGCGATCTGGCTTCTAATAAGCCTCACTCGAGTGAGGTAGGGTCTCACTCGAGTGCAGTATGAAATCCTCGGTGTTTTGGTTTAGTCCTCAAGCTAAGATCGTGAGTGAACTTCTTCATCTTCAAGTGACATACATTATCACTCGAGTGCATATGGTATCACTCAAGTGCATGTGCATGTGGCACTATGGGTATACGTCTCAGGTTGTCACTTCCTGCACCCCACTCGATTGGACTTGGGTGACTAGGTGTCATCACCCGAGTGCTCGGGTTAGTGCTCAAGTGCACTGGTCATCTGGGAGGTGTTGGTGCTCTCGGGTACACACTTTCTGTGTCTCACTCGCTAGGACTCAAGTGCGATTGGGGGCAACACTTGAGTGAGACCTTCTTCACTCGAGTGAGTCAGCCCAAAATTAGAGTTTTACTTCCTAAAAAGGTATCTTCAGGGTAGTTTCTCCCAACCCTTTAGGGATATGTTTAGGCCTATAATAGCCACCTAAAGAGTTTAAATGATAACCAACTTAAAGTATTATGAAATTAAGAACTTGGAAAGGAGATTGACGGGTTGTCCCTGATTTGGTTTATAGAATTTGATCTTTGCTGTACGTGTGAGCCTACTGTGCCGAAGAACGTCAGGAAAGAACAAGGTAGTGACTCTTTCTCTTATACTGTGTGTGAAACATTGTATGGATGTTTGTCATGCATTGAGAATACTTTGTGAATACATTGTGATGCTTTGAGTTCACAGTGAAAGCTTACGCTTAGTGATACATTGTGATATATAGAGATCGCAGTGAAAGCTAACGCATAGAGTTTACAACCATGAGTGCTGTCGTTTGTGACGTGAGCCATGATACATTGTGATGCTTCTTAACATGATCATATATGCTATGTGTTTATGCATTATGTAAGTGATTTGTTACTATTGGGATTCTCTTGAGTCTCATTCTTTCCAATGACTAACATTTCAGATAGGGCGAGTGGCTCTAAAGAGAAGCGGGGAACCCGGAGCGAATAGGACCCCTCTGGGGTATATTTGATGTTGGGATGTTGGTTATCTACTTTTGAACTTGGGATTATTGTATATTTTGAAATGTAAATATTACATTTGATTTTGGTTATGTAATCCCCTAGTTGAGACTTATAAACCCTTAGTTTATATATGTATAGAACCCGACAGTTGCCGGGGATTTGGTTATACACTCTGATATGTATGAATGTAAATTAACTGCACAGGTAATTATATTCAAAATTTGAAATTGAAACCAGGATGGGGAAAAGTTTTTGAAAGATTTTGTGAAAATCCTACTATAAGGTAGAAAGTTGAAATGAGTTTAAATTATCTGACGGTCTCTAATCTATTTTAATTATGCGTTATCGAATCATAATTACGCTAATCAAGGCAAGGGGTTACATGGAGACAACTTTGGTTTTCCCTTCCCACTCTTGTACTTAACCGTAAGACTTTTAAAGGCTTACATTCTTCCATCAATTTGTAGTAAAATGATCAAATTAGTATATGTGAAGTCTGTCAAAAAGTTTGTTCTTCGGTATGATTATTATAAAGCTCGTGAGTATTTTAGAACTCAAAAGATTAGCAAGTGGATTAATGTTGTGATAATTAGTAATATAGTTGAATATCTAGAGATAGATTTGAACACCAAGAAGGATGACTATGGGTTGCCCTTTATTGCTTTTACTGCTAATTACATTAAGGTTTTGGAGTTGGATGGAGTAACGGTGGGCATTATTATTCATGTTAATTTATCTTTACTTGAAGTACTACATTTGAAATATACATTAAGTTTCCAATTGTTAGAAGCTTGGAAATGCTTCTTTCTACATCTGCTTTGCTTAAAGACTTGTTACTAAGACCTTTAGGTGTAAAATTTCACAACTCTTCACTTGACATTATTGGAGGATTTAGCCATTTAGCCACTACAAAAGTTCCTCAATCAAGTTTTATCTAATGTTGCATCTCTGCGCTTACATTTCAGTATATTTTATTATGATATTAATGAATTCATATTATTGATTTTAAATCACACATATAATAGTTCATCAATCTTTATCTTAGTTTTGGTTTCCTCATGTAGTTTAATTCGTCACTCTACCTCGATATTCCAACATTTTATAATTTAACCTACTTGGGATTTGAATTTTATCCTTATGACTGGAAAACAACATTGAAATTACTGCAAAGCCATCCCAAGCTTTAGATTTTTGTGATTCAGAGGGTTTGTTCATCTTTAACTTATATTTTTGTGTTTATTACCATTTCATTAGTTAGTATCCTAACTTTGTTTCAAACCTTTGGGTAACTATGCAGTCAAAGGTTGGAACTGATGGCTGATGTTCCTCAATGTGTTTCATCGAACTTAAAAGAATTTCATCTTGGCAACTGCTATGGTAGGAATGAAGAATTCAACACTACAAAAAAACTATGATTTAGTAAATGTTAAAAATGTATATTAGTAGCGGTTTTAACCGCTATAAACAACATTAGTAGCGGTTGTAAAAATCACTACAAAATCCACTGTTGCAAACGTATTTGTAGCAGTTTACAACAACCGCTACAAATTTAGTATTGGTTACTAAACCGCTACAAATGTTGGCCCCACAATTTCGCATGGCAAAAAATGAAAAATGAAAATTTGGCTCCAATTTTATAGCGGTTGGAAAACCGCTACTAAATTCAAATGGGAATTTCAAAAGCAACGCCAAAAATTTAATACTATTTTGAGTTTAAATTTGTCACGGTTCTAAAATCGCTACAAAATTTTGAGAATTTTTTTTAAAAAATTTATACAATTATGGAGTGAAAGAGGAGGACACTATACCGTATGGTCAATCAGTGGGAGGTGGGCCTGCTCTGGATTGTGATTCCAGTGACAGAATTGTGAGCATGTTTTGTTCAGTTTTCTCCTTTTATGCTTGTTTTTTCATTAAGAGAAGAAGGTTCAGTTCAGTTAAATTGGCTTTGGACTTGCTAGAATTGATATAATGAGATGTATTCTTGTCCAAGTCTCTATGCATATGATGGCTCTATAGCCTAGATTAATTTTGGGCTTAGTGTCTTTATTGAAATACTGATTCCTCCTATTGTGTTCTCATAAAAGGCACAGAGTGTGGTGCTCCCTTTCATATAGAGAGGCATATAGGTTGTAGTTCCAAGCCTTTGCAGAAAGTGGACTCTGGTATTTTGGGTATCAAGTGGGGAATTTTTACTTATTTTGTTTGTAATAATTTTTTAACTCTAGAATTGCTTCAAGAATAACTAAAAGCGCAGTGAAATATGAACAACAATCCAAGTTGTCTAATCTTTGGTTTTTGTTTTTTTGGCTGTAGGTCACCCCACATCCCCCACACCGCACATTATTGTCTAGAGCCAAAATGAATCAATAAATTTTGATGCGTAATATCTGTCAAAAAGTATATTTGTAGATTGTGGTGTCTCCTCTCTATCCTCCCTCTGAACTAAACTACAAACACCTTGTATATATATTATTTCACTGCATTAATTATGAACCAATCATATTCACCATTTACCAGAGCACCAAAAAAACTGTTTATGTCGTTTTTATTCACCATTGCGAAGCAAACTTTTCTATGGATTAGCTTTGGAAAAGGAAGAATTTATGCGATCTTCAGTAGTCTTAAATTTTGAACTAATTTATCATAATTAAAAAAAATTGATGTGACAAATATTTGTGTTACTCTTTCACCACGCTATTAGTTAGACATCTTGCTGCTTTAGATACACTATATCAGTGAATTCCTTTGAGCATGATTTTATGATGGAGTGTAGCTTAATCTTTCTGCACATTTGACAAGTCCCAAGATGGTTAACTTGTGACTTTCCACCTCATGTGGAGGCTAAAGTCAATATTTCTTTGCTTGTTACTATTTTTTTCCTGTTTCTCATGCATACATTGCTAATAGAGTATATTGCTGAAGCCTCTGTCCTTTTCTTTTGTTTTAGATGGCATCTAGTGGAAAGGTAGAACAATTAGAGCACTCAATTTGGCCAAAGCATATTATTAAATGGTACATTGATATTATGGTGGAAGAAGTAACCAAAGGAAATATGAAAAATGGTGTTTCCATCCTAAGTTTGGAAAAACATGTTAGAAAAGTTGAATGCAAAGAGTCAACGCATTTTTAGTTTAGTCCAATTCAAGCAAAGGTTACATACGAAGCACAAAGAATTTTCTCAATTGTTACAACACACTGTATTTGGTTGGGATGCTAAAACAAATACAATCACTGCTAATGAGGAGGTTTGGAATAACTATATTGTGGGATGTAATCTTGGTGATTTATTTGATTAGATAGTTTGGGTTCTTTCATTTCTAAATTTATGATATTGAAATGCATATTTTGTTGGCACAACCTAAGGCTTCACAATTCAAAAAGCATGGGTTAAAACATTACTAAATGATGGGCATAATATTTCACAGAAGCACTGCAACAGGGGTACTTCATCATGCATCTACGCTAGATCCACCAAACTCTGATGATGAGGTTCGACTTGATTATGAATATCTCCATTCTGGAGTTCATGTAAACCTTGACATGGATGAAGACAATGTTGCTCTGGACATAGTTAAGAGAGTTACACATAGTAGAAAGCGAAGTATTGAATTCTCTGATTGAAAGAAAAAGAAAGAACCTAGGTCTATGCAAATAGGGAAAGCTATTCAAGCATTTGTTGAGACATCTAAGGCAAAGGCAGAAGCTCAACTTGCTAAGGCCGAGAGGTGGAGGTCAAGGAGGGAATCTAGTGTTGGAATTCCAACATCTAATAGTTATTCCGCTTTTGCATGTGTTACTATTCTAAATGAGATAGATCTCTCTGACAACATTTATGTCAAAGCAATGAAGTAGTTTAAGGAACCAATCAATAGGAAGTTGTTTATGACAATGCCTTTAGAAAGGAAGGGGGCTTGGCTATAAAGCTTATAGATATACACACACAGACTTGTAGCTTTCATGTTAGATTTTATGTTACTGTGCACTATGATTTGTTTTATGTTTCGTGTTTTATTTAAATTTTAACATGTTAATTTTGTTAATAGTAAATCATTTTTGTGTTATTTATTGATAATTTTATTTGATTTTTATTAAACTAGTTTATTAATATAATAACACATTAAGTAATTTTAAAAAATAATGTTAATATCTATTATATAAAATATCCAAATAAATAAAAGCATATTTTTTTTTTGTTTTTTATTTTTAAAAATTGTTTTAAGAAACAATTATATGAGTAAGTTTTTTTAAAAACTTGTTTTAAAAAACAATCATCCAAACAAATTTTTTCGTTTTTTGTTTTCAAAACTTGTTTTCAAAAGCAGTTTTATAAAATTGTTTTTAAGAACAAAAAACAGAGAATAGAAACAAACAGGCCGGGTTATTTGATTTTCTTTTTAAAAACTGTTTTTTTGTTTTCAAAAACAATAAAATAATAAAATATGTTTGGCATACTATTTTTTTTAAAAAAAATAAAAATTTGTTTTTAAAAAATAAAAAATAAAAATAGTTTTTAGTTGTTTTCTTATTTTGTTTTCCTTTTTTTTATCCTGCTATTTATCCATTATCGACACTACACCAGTAGTGATGACCACCGCCACGATACCATCGGCGATCTCACCACCACATCACTTCAAAAATAGATTTTTTTAAAACAACTATCCAAACATTTTTTTGTGTTTTTTTATTTTTAAAACTTGTTTTCAAAAACTGTTTTAAAAAACTAGGGAAAATCCCTATAAAATACCTTTAAAATAAGTAAATCCCAAATCAGTGTGGTGAAATTCAAAAATCTCATGTCAGTGCTGTGTCAATACGGAGGAGGAATCTAGGATTTTGAAATCTCGGCAAAAAGACGAATGTGCTCTTCAGCTGTCCCCCTCTCTCAGCTCGAAATAACAACACCTTGCTCTTGATTAACAACACCATATTATACATTAACAACTCCACTTTCTTCTTTCACAATTAACAAGTTTCAGGGCCAGTAACAACACCTATCTCTTTATTAACAACACCATATTCTACATTAACAACTCCACATTCCTCTTTCACAATTAACAAGTTTAGAGCCAATAACAACAATTATCTCTTTCTTAATAACACCATATTCTACATTAACAAATCTCTTCTTTCACAATTAACAAGTTTAAGGGCCAATAACAACATCTATCTCTTAATTAACAACATTGTATTATACATTAACAACTCCACTTTCTTTTTTCACAGTAACAAGTTTCAGGGCCAATAATAACTCCTTTCTCTTTATCAACAACATCGTATTCTATATTAACAACTTTATTTTCTTCTTATAAGCGAGATGCAGTTGTCGCTGTCACTTTTTCGTCGTTGGGCGGATGGGAGTAGAGACTCTCTTGGGAGCGTGTCGATAGGCGTTTTCGACGATGGGAGGAGACGATGGGAGATTGGTGCTGGTTGCTGGGAGGGAGGTGTTAGACGATGGTCAGATCTGGAATCGATTGACGACCGTGGGTGAGACCTTGTTGGGCGGTGGGCGGGCGTGGGAGGTGTTGGGCGGTGGGTGAGATCTATGGGGCTATAATCACAAGGTTGCAGCGAATCTTTGGTGGGTTGCTCAAGAAGATTTGAATCAGCTTTATCATTTGCAACTGAGATGGCCGAGATTTGCAACTGAGATGAGGAAGAATTGGATGAAGTGCTCAGAACGAAGGTGAATATCAGGGAAGTATGGATTTTTTGTAGGATTTTGGTGTTGTTAATGTAGAACACGATATTTTTAATTAAGAGGTTAGTGTTGTTATTTTGAATAAAAGAGAGGGAGAAATGAAGAGCGAAAGCGTCTTTTGACCGAGATTTCAAAATCCCATATTTCTCCTTCATACTAACGCAACACTGACCAAGGATTTTCGAATTTCACCACACTGATTTGGGATTTACCTATTTTATAGGGATTTTCCCATAAAACTATTTCTAAGAACAAAAAACAAAGAATATAATTAAACAAGCCCCAAAAGTAGGAGTCCAAAATCTTTTCTAAACTCCACCACCAAGCTCCAAAAGTCTTCTTGCTTCTTTTCCAAGATGCTAACTTTCATTCCTCGGCCTCTCTAGGTCCAGAATAGAGCTAGGAAATCGGGCCGGTCTGTTTAAGCCATGTTAAGTCTCGAGCCGAACTTGTAAATTGGAGCCTTTAAAGGAAGTCGGGCCTAAAAGGGCCTGCCCTGCAAGGCCGGCCCGTTAGGCCCTTTTAATTTTTTTTTTTTTTGCCCCTACCCCCTCCCTGCCCTTTGTCCAGTCATCCCTTGTCCAGAAATTCTTGATATGTTTACTCCTCAAGTAGAGCCTACTACACAAAGTGAAGCACAATCAAATGTCCTTAAAATTGATGATAGTGGTGAAGAAGATGAAAATGATAGTTGTCATACTAATATTGTGCAGAGGTTAGAGTGTTTAGTTTCTTGCCTTCTTATGCTTTGGTCTTTATGTGAATTATTATGGGCATGATTTTACTTTTGATTATGCATTAGTAACTGTATTTGTTTATTGCGTAAGACATGTTTAAACTTTAATGTTGACAACATTTATGTGTTAAATTAGAACTTTGTATATCTCTCTAAAAGAAAATATACAAGAAAAATAGTTAAATATTGTGAAAAGAACTTCTCGGCCCTACAGGCCGGGCTTTGAAAAACTGTAATTTTCTTGACCTCAAGCCCTTTAGGCTCGGCCCTTTTAAGCCTTGGCCCGTCAAAGGTCGAGCCGGCCCTGATTCTCAGCTCTAGTCCAGAATGACTCTATTTCGGCGCTTCCCAACATTAAAAACCCTTAAAATCATTGAGCCTTTTCGGGGTCTAGAATGACTCTATTTTGGTACATTTTCTTCTATATGAGCCTTTTCTATTTATAATTTGAATCCAAAATATATTAGAAGAGAGGAAAACGTTGTGTTTCTATCTACTGCAGTTTTTTTTTTTTTTTTGTTCAAATATCTACTGCAGTTTTCACTACTACAAAAGATAATTAATCCTTTGATATCATGCCAACATATTTTATTTTTGAACTTCCATGTTTTTTATGCGATGGAGTTTAAAAAGCATTTTTTTCCCAGCGAATATATTAGCTTTTCGTATTAAAAATTGATATTAGACAGTCATTATACCATATATATATATATATATATATTAGTATTTCTTTTTCATTAGGGAAAATATGTAATTTTAACAATAAATTTTTTTGATAGTAGTATTAAACACCATTAAGTGTTTTTTTTTTTTTTTGCTCAAACATTAAGTGTTTTTAAACACTAAAATATACATAAATTTAAAAAAGTGGGACAATTGAAATAGAACGGTCAGGTTGGAGCAAATGGACGTTTGCTCCGTCAATGGGGTCCACAGGGTCATTTTTTCTCTCTCTTTCTCGCCATCATCGTTCTCATCTCCCTGGGATTTTCCGACAGGGAGGTGGAGGAGGGGAACGAAGGGGCGGCGGCGGAATGAAACAGCAGAGATTAGCAGTGAGAACTTCGGAAAATTTTTGCGGTAGTTTCCACGAAGAAAAAGGAAATATTGGAACTGGAGACTTGAATTCTAAACAGAGTATCAGGTAGCGAGATTGCCACTGGCGAGTCCTCCAACAAAAATAAACCTCATACAATTAACGTCTTTGAGAAATGAGAAAGATCCTGATTTTAAGAACTGTCATGGGTGAACCTCATGGTGACCCAAAAAAAATTGGAGATCATTAGAGCACATCGATTTTAGCTTCCTGATGGTGAATTTGACCGCGGTTAGTGATTCAAAGTAATTAGTTTTTTCATTTTAGTTAAGCTTTTAGGTTTTTGTTTCTGCCATCTAACTCATTTTCTGGTGATGATTATATGAACAAGGGATCAACGATGGGGCCACACTGGAATCAGAGATCATGCTCATAAAGTTAAAATTTTGTCTTTATCCACATAAATATGCAGCTTGAGGGAAATAACACATAAGAAGCATTAATCTGTGTTAATTCTTTCTTTCATGTAGCGAACAAGTCGACCGGAAGGAGAAATAGAGGGCGATGGTGGCGAGAAAAAGAGGAAAAACCGACCCTATGGTTTATGTACATTTTAACATCAAAAAAACTTAATGGTGTCAAGCATACGAATCAGAAAGTTTGTTGTTAAAATTGTATATTTTCCCTTTTTATTAAATACTCCATCTGATTTTTAATATAGGACATATTTAATTAATTTGATTAGATTAAGGAAGCTAGTTAAGTTAGTTTATATGACATGTATTTTCTATAACACCATAATCATCTTCCTTAATTCTCCAATCCCCTTTACTCATTAACTATTGTGGAGGGAGTATTAAGATGGGTAAATTAAAAAAAGATTGATAAATGTAAAAATTACGTCTTATATTTATGAGAATGATTAACTCATTAAATATGTCCTATAACAAGGTCCGAAGGAATTAGCATGTAATTAATTATTATAAGAATTAGATATACATATATAAATAAACTCATGAGTTTAAACAAATTCGTGACACAACTTGAACAATTATAGTTGCTGTGGAGATCATTTGGGCAAGTCAATATTGTCTAAAGTTTGATTCATTAGTGAATAGTCAACGGGCTCTGAACAATGATAAATATATGGAAAATATCTATAAACCTCCTCTTGAATTGAAGAATTTTAAATTCTAATTATTTGTTTCCACATATGTCTTTGGCTTGCAAAAGTATGGAAAAGCTTGGTATTCCAATCTCCTTGCAACATTCAATTCTGCCTAAGTTTCTAGTACCACGTCATTCTATCACAAGCATACCAAAAATCTAAGTGAAATTAGAGATCATAAACTAATTTTCAATTTTTTTAATGAAAGATTTGATAATGCGTGCCAATATTGTAAATCCTTTGCTAATGATTTTGTAGGATGATCGATCCTATAAATAGGAGGTCATAAGTTTAATATTACTTATAATATCATGTTGTAAGTGTATCCCACTTTCTTTTTTTCTCTATTTTTTTTCATAAGTTTAATATCACTTATAATATCATGTTGTAAGTGTATCCCACTTTCTTTTTTTCTCTATTTTTTTTCTTTTGGTAATAGAAGATGTTAAAAAGCCTAAAGCATAGTGCATATCTCTTTAGTTCAATATATATATATATATATATATATATTGCAACTCCTTTTCTAAAGCTGAAATATTTGAAGAAATGTTACAAATTATTTGCTCGTGAAATGCACTTCAGTATTATATTGTTCCGATATGCACACGAATCTGGGGTACTCCTTCTACATTTGATAAAAGATTATTGGTGGTTAATCTGATGACAATGGCCTCTTCAAAAATATTTTTATTTTTATATTCAAAAACTACGTGTGTGTTTGGGGGAGGGTTTGAGCCCCCAAACGTTAAATTGATGAGCAAAAGCCAATTGATAATTTGAGGAAAAAAAGTGAGTGTTTAGAGATGCAAGTAATCAATTGAGCTTTTTCCAATTTTAATAGTTTTTGTCATAAACTCTATTTCTCAACTTTTCCTGATTTAGCATTTGGGGAAAGTGTGAATGATTAAAAGATGTTTTTAGTTGTGTCCAGTGTGATATCAGACTGATTGCAATTGTACCCTTAATGTACTTTTTTTGCTATAAAAATTAATTTAAACTATTTTTTGGTGTTTTTAACCCTTAAAATATTTTTTTAACTGTACCCAGTGTATTATCAGACTGATTGCAATTTTATCCTTAATATACTTTTTCAGTTCCAAAAATTATTTTAAAATATTTTTTGGTGTTTTTAACCCTTTAAAATATTTTCCACCCACCCTCTCTTACTATTATCACAAAAGTCATTTGTGCTTAAGTCAATCCAAACAAGTTTTACTTTTACAAAAGTCATTTATACAATCGATGTTCCAAACATAAATCATACTCCCTCCGGTCTTAATTATAAGACAAAGTTGACTTTTTTGGAGAAATTAAGGAAGCCAATTAAATTACTTTAAAGTATTTATATTTTTAGTATCCTTAGATTATATATTAGTTTATTAGTCAAATTAATTAGTTTGGAGGAAAAAAATAAAAATAAAAATACTCTAAAGTAATTTAATTGGCTTCTTTAATTTCTCCAAAAAAATCAACTTTGTCTTATAATTAGGACCTAAGGGAGTATTATACAATCAGGCTTTTATTAAAAATAAAATTATCAAAAGATAAATTAAGAAACTCTATTTTTCCAATCGCTCTTCTAAAACTATCTATTTTTTTGATCGAGAAAATACACAATTGCTCTTTTTCTTTTTTTGATCGAGAAAATACACAATTACTTGACTAAAGCTATCTAAGAACTCAAACAGACTCCGTCCTTCGAACTGGGAAATAAAACTATATCCTTCCTTCTGTAATAGCCCATGTCCAGGAAAAATAAAAAAATAAAAGAGGCCCGTTTCATTTCTCTTGCATTACTTCGTCCTCAACGAAACCGAAAGAAGGAAGAAATTTCAGCCGCCTCTGAAGTGAAATCCCTAGCGCGTTCTTCCAGTACACCGTTGTCGCTCTTCGTTCTCTCTGCCGTCGCCGGTGTCAAGGACTGTAGCCGTCGTCTTCCTCCTCTGATCAACATTTCTGTTGGCTGGCCGCGTCTGAGGTACTGCTGTAGAGATCATGGTAGAGCTGGAAGACGAATGATCCCATTCCTATTTTGCTTTGTGCTCACCATTTGACCGGTACAAACAATCATTTTCTTGCCATTCTCTCCTTTTTTTCTTTGCCCTTCAGTCATTACTCTCCTTTTTTTTCTTTCTTTAGTATTTTAAGATAAAATTGAAGTACCCATTGTGAGGTTCAAAACCTCAAACCTAACCTTCGTTTCAGCCGTTGTTCATTCAAAGAACCAGTTGTCACAATTGATAAAACAGGATCTCTGCAGCCTTGAGCTAAAAGTTATGGATAAGTCAGTTTCCACAAACAAAATGCTTAGAACAGAGGGAGAAGTGAGGGACAGGATCAGTGATTTGCCAGATTCATTGCTTCTGCATATTCTTTCTTTCCTTCCAGCTAAAGAAGCCGTTGCCACATGCCTCTTATCCAAGAGATGGAGACCACTTTGGCCTTCCCTTCCCACTCTTGACCTCAAACGTCAAGATTTCCAGAGGCTTAAATTCTTCCATCAATTTGTAGATAAAACGCTCAAATTTGTAGATTTGAAGTCTGTCAAAAAGTGTGTTCTTCAGCTTAGTTATTATGAAAGTCATGAGTATTTTAGACCTCAGAAGATTAGCAGGTGGATTAATGCTATGATGAGCACTAAAGTTGAACATCTGGAACTAATTTTGATGCCAAGAAAGGGTGACTACGAGCTGCCCTCTAGTGTTTTCACTGCTAATAACATTAAGGTTTTGAGGTTGAGTGGAGCAACATGGGGCGCTTGGCGGATTAGCAGTGTAACAGTGGGCACTCTTTCCCATTTTAATTTGCCTTTGCTTGAAGTATTACATTTGAAACATGTTAAATTTCCAGATATTAGAAGCTTGGGAATGCTTCTTTCTGCCTGTGCTTTGCTTAAACACTTGGTACTAACAGATTTGTATGGCAAATTTAACTGTCCACTTGACATTGAAAGACTTAACCATTTGGTCACTGCAGATGTTCCCCAATTTCTACTTCCATTGAAAGTTTTGTCTAATGCCACATTTCTGCGCTTCCATTTGGTATGATATATGATGGTATTAGTGAATTTATATTATTGCCTTTTTACTCTTGCATTTAATAGTTCAATTTTTAGCTTAGTTTTGGCCTTTCTAGCTATTGCAGCCTCATTTGTCACTGGTGAAAGTGACCCCTGATATTCCAACATTTTATAATTTAACCCACTTGGAATTCACACATTATTCTCATGACTGGAATACAACATTGAAATATCTGCAAAGCTGCCCCAAGCTTGAAATTCTTGTGATTGGTCAGGTTTGTTGATTTTCAACTTTCTTTGTTGTGTTCTATTACCACTTTATTAGTTAGTTTCCTAACTCAATCACATACATTTGGACAGTTTGGTTGTAGTGAAATGTTAGAATCGATGATTATTGATGTTCCTCAGTGTGTTTCATCAAGCTTGAAGGAATTTCATCTTGGCGGCTACCGAGGCAAGAATGGTGATTTTGATCTTGCAAGATTTATCATGAAGAATGCTATGGTCCTAAGAATCATCTCAATTAAGAGAGGTTTTGATTCAAGAGCAACTTGGAAGAGCAGGAACCTCAAAAAAATATCCACTTGTCCGATAAGCTCAATGAATTGCAAGCTTTTGTTGTTGGAGTGAATTGGCGAAATTTACGTTGACAATATTAGAAGTTTCTATTTATTTTTAAAAGTTATCCCTTCTATCTATCTTGGGAAAATTTCAAGTCTTGATAGTGCTTATGAGAAAATGTTGTTTAGCATTCTGATGAAAGAAAAACCACTTGTGTATTTATTATTTTGTTACAGGACACAGTAACAGGTGCCAAACTCGCTTCATTATACAATGAAAGAACAGGAAGAAAAATGTGAGACAAAATCTCGAGGCAGATTGAAATGTGATTGAATCCGGTTCAGTTTGGGTTAAGTAAATCAACTCAAGTTCACATCCCTTCTTTTCCTCTACCTTGTCCTTCTAATGTTAAAACTTTGTTAGATGATGCTTTCATGTTGTTAGGTTCTTTACTTGTCTGTAATTTTAATATATATATATATATATATATATTAATGTCAGTAGTTTTGCATTAAAAAAAAAAAATCCAGCTCTTGTATTATTTGAGGATATGTTGCTTATTAAGAAACCCCGCATGTGGCCCACTAATTTCTTAATTGCTCCCAAGTATTTGCGTATTGTCAAGTTAATCAAAGATTTCCGGAAATGTATTGGTGTTATCAGTCAAGATTCAAGAGTTTAATATTTCTTCAAGTAATGAATTAAAAATTGGACCAGTCCGACTAGTTTCCGGAGCACTCTCCGGCTTGGTTTGAGTTGATCAGCCGCTTCTTCGGTTGGGTCATTTCTGGCTGCTTCAAGCAGGCCATTAAGCCGGGAGCGGGAGTTGTCCTGGAACCTGGAGCGGTTTTTCATAAACCGGGCTGCTCAATCAAAAAGGAAAGAAGTTCAAAAGAAAAAAAAAAGGGTAGACACCCATGAGAAGGGTTGCTGTGGAGATTCATAATCCTTCATCCTTTCGCTGCTAAACTAAGAGGAAGAAAATGATGGAGAGATCTCTGACGGTGACATCTCCAACGAATACAAATCTGTGATCAAGAACAGAAAGAACACGGGAGAAAAGAAAACGGTCACGGCGGGCAAAGCGGCAGATGTAAATTTGGGGATGTGTGATAAAGACTAAGTGCCCGTTTGGTTCATGGAATTAGAAGCAATGTAATAGAATAGAATGTAATGCAATGGAATTGTGATTACATAAATTTATTTGGTTTGTCATTCAGGAAAGATGATGCATGTGCATAAAAACGTCTGATTGGATTACATCGTATGTAAGAATATATAAGAATAATATAGCTAGAGACAAAATTACCACTGACTACATATGTACATGTTGGGTTTATGATAATTTTTTAATTTCTGTTGTATACATGTTGGGTTCATAGTAATTTTTTAATATTTAATGGTGGAAATATTATGCGGTGTACAAGTTTGGTTCATGGTAATTGTTTAATATTTAATACTGGGAATATTATTTTATGGGATATTTTAATATTTTTAACGGTGGAATATAATTTTTTTAATGGGGAATATTTTTTGAATTTTTATATTATTAATTAATTTTTTACTATTTAATGATGATAATTATTTAATATTAACAGCATTTATGGGTGAACACTTTGGTCAATTTAAAAATTATAATGGCAAGAATGTTTTTTTCATTTGGTTACAGCATATCTGCATCCCTGTTCATCAGTTTTAACAGTATAATCTTGATTACATCAAATGATATAATCAGGATTACAAAATGTAATCATCTTTACATTATGTAAGCCCATCCAAATGATGTAATTGATTTATTGCATTAGAATTAAATGTAATTATCTCTTATGGAATCGAACCAAACGTGCTATAATGTGTTTTTTCAAAAAATCTGGTGAGTTTTTTTTCCGCCAATCATGATGATTGTGTTTAATGCATAATAATGATAATTAGGACAGATAAGAGAAACGTTGGGGAGGATGGGAAATATGCCAAGAAAAAAAGAAACTATTTTCTATGAATATTGTAAATATCAATGTTTTATTAATTATTACCATATAAACTTGCAGTGCCCTTTGGAGGTTCTAACTTCAAACATAACCTTAGTTTCAACATTAATTAATTTAAAGAAGCAGTTGCCACTCTTGATAAGAAAAGGATTTCTGAAGACCTGAGCGAAAGGGTTATGGAGAAATCAGAGTCCACAAACAAAATACCTAGTACAGAAGCAGAAATAGCCGTATTTTAAAAAGTTTATGTACATTTTAATATAAAAAAATTTAATGGTGTCAAGTATCCCCACCATCAGAAAAGTTTATTCTTAAAATTACACATTTACCCTTTTTATTAAATACTTCATTCAATTCTTAATATAGGACATATTTAACTAATTTGATTAGATTAATGAAGCTAGTTAAATTAGTTTATATGACATATATTTTCTATAACGCCCTAATTATCTTTCTTAATTCTCTCATTCCATTTCCTCATTAATTATTGTGGAGGGAGCATTAAGATGGGTAAATTAGGAAAATATTGACAAATATAAAAGTTATGTCTTATATTTATAACAATGATTAACTCACCAAATATATCCTATAGTAAGGACCGGAGGGAATAGTATGTAATTAATTATTACAAGAATTAGATATACATATATAAATAAACTCACGAGCTTGTTAAACTCGCGACACAACCCAAACAATGATAGTTGCTGCGGAGATAATTTGGGCAAGTCAATATTGTCTAAAGTTTGATTCATTAGTGAATAGTCAACGGGCTCCGAACAATGATAAATATTTGGAAAATATCTATAAGCCTCCTCTTGAAATGAAGCAGGATCCTCTAACCATTTAGTTGAACAATTTTGAATTCTAATTATTTGTTTCCTCATACGTCTTTGGCTTGCAAAAGTATGAAAAAGTTTAGCATTCCAATCTCCTTGCAACATTCAATTCTGCCTAACTTTCTAGTACCACATCATTTTATTACAACCAAACCAAAAATCTAAGTGAAATTAGAAACCATAAACTAATTTTTGATTTTTTTAATGAAAGATTCCATAATGAGTGCCAATATTATAAATCCTTTGCTAATGATTTTATAACACGATGATAATATGTAAGGTGTCTGATCCTATAAATAAGAGGTCATGTGTTCAATTATACTTATAACCTTGTGTTGTAAATGACTAAGTGCATGTTTCTTTCTTTCTTTCTTTTTTTTTTTTTTTTTTACAATAGAAAATGTTAAAAAGGCTAAAGCATAATGCATATCTCTTTACTTCAAATATATATATATATATATATATATTGCAACTCCTTCTCTAAAGCAGAAATATTTGAAGAAATGTTACCAATTATTTGTTCGTGAAATGCACTTCAGTATTATATTGCTCCTTCTACATTTGATAAAAGATTATTGGCTGTTAATCTGATGGCAATTGCCTCTTCAAAAATATTTTTATTTTTATATTCAAAACCTACAAAATTCTTTATCCAAAAAAAAACACCTACAAAATTCACAATTACTTGTTAGTGTTTGGGAAGATCCCAAATTTAGGTTTACGCAACCCGAGACAAACTTCCTCTCACACACACTTAACTCATAAATCATAAAAATTATTTTTAAAAAATAATCCAAACACACATTAAAACTATCTAAAAACTTAAACAAACTAATATCCTTCAAACGGAAAAATAAAACTATATCCTTCCTTCTGTAAGAGCCCATGTCCAGGGGAAAAAAAAACAAAGGCCCGTTTAATTTCTCTTGCATTCCTTCGTCCTCAATGAAACCGAAAGGAGGAAGAAATTTCAGCCGCCTCTGAAGTGAAATCCCTAGCCCGTTCTTCCAGTACGCCGTCGTCGCTCTTCGTTCTCTTTGCCATCGCCGGTGTCAAGGACTGTAGCCGTCGTCTTCCTCCTCTAATCAACATTTCTGTTTGCTGGCCGCGTCTGTGAGGTACGATTGAAGCTTGCTGTAGAGATCATGGTAGAGCTGGAAGACGAATGATCTCATTCCTGTTTTGCTTGGTGCTCACCATTTGACTGGTACAAACAATTTTTCTCGCCATTCTCTCCCTTTTTACTTTGCACTTCAGTCGTTACTCTCCTTTTTCTTTGTCAATATTATTCTTCATCTTCAGTTTTTTTAGATAAAATTGAAGTACCCATTTTGAGGAACCTCAAACCTAACCTTCGTTTCGGCCATTGTTCATTGAAAGAACCAGTTGCCACACAATTGATAAAAAAGATCTCTGGAGCCTTGAGCTAAAGGTTATGGATAAGTCAGTGTCCACAAACAAAATGCTTAGAACAGAAGGAGAAGTGAGGGACAGGATCAGTGATTTGCCAAATTCATTGCTTCTGCATTTTCTTTCTTTCCTTCCAGCTAAAGAAGCCGTTGCCACATGCCTCTTATCCAAGAGATGGAGGCCACTTTGGCCTTCCCTTCCCACTCTTGACCCAAACAGATTTCCAGAGGCTTAAATTCTTCCATCAATTTGTAGATAAAACCCTCAAATTTGTAGATTTGAAGTATGTCAAAAAGTGTGTTCTTCGGCTTAGTTATTATGAAAGTTATGAGTATTTTAGACCTCAGAAGATTAGCAGGTGGATTAATGCTATGATGGATACTAAAGTTGAACATTTGGAACAACATTTGATGCCAAGTAAGGGTGACTACAAGCTGCCTGTTTTCACTGCTAATAACATTAAGGTTTTGAGGTTGAGTGGAGCAACAGGGGGCGTGTGGTGGATTAGCAGTGTAACAGTGGGCACTCTTTCCCATGCTAATTTGCCTTTACTTGAAGTATTACATTTGAAAGATGTTAAATTTCCAGATGTTAGAAGTTTGGGAATGCTTCTTTCTGCTTGCGCTTTGCTTAAACACTTGGTACTAACAGATTTGTATGGCAAATTTAACTGTCCACTTGACATTGGAGGACTTAACCATTTGGTCACTGCAGATGTTCCACAATTTCTACTTCCATTGAAAGTTTTCTCTAATGCCACGTCTCTGCTTCCATTCGGTATGATATATGATGGTATTAGTGAATTTATATTATTGCCTTTTTACTCTTGCATTTAATTATTCAATTCTTAGCTTAGTTTTGGCCTTTCTAGCCCCTGCAGCATCATTTGTCACTGGTGAAAGTGACCCCTGATATTCCAACATTTTATAATTTAACCCACTTGGAATTCACATATTATTCTCATGACTGGAATACAACATTGAAATATCTACAAAGCTGTTCCAAGCTTGAAATTCTTGTGATTGGTCGGGTTTGCTGATTTTCAACTTTCTTTGTTGTGTTCTATTACCATTTTATTAGTTAATTTCCTCACTCGGTCACATACTTTTGGATAGTTTGTTTGTAGTGAAATGTTAGAATCGACGATTATTGATGTTCCTCAGTGTGTTACATCAAGCTTGAAGGAATTTTATTTTGGCAGCTACCGAGGCAAGAATGGTGATTTTGATCTTGCAAGATTTATTATGAAGAATGCTATGGTCCTACGAATAATCTCAATTACGAAAGATTTTATTCAAGAGCAACTTGGAAGAACAGGAACCTCAAAAAAATATCCACTTGTCCCATAAGCTCAATGAATTGCAAGAGTGAATTGGCGAAATTTAGGGTGACAATATTAGAAGTTTCTATTTATTTTTAAAAGTTATCCCTGCTATCTATCTTGGGAAAATTTCATGTCTTGATAGTGGTTATTTTGACTGTGCTTATGAGAAAATGTTGTTTAGCATTCTGATGAAAGAAAAACCACTTGTGTATTTAGTATTTTGTTATAGGACACAGTAACAGGTGCCAAACTCACTTCATTATACAATGAAAGAACAGGAAGGAAAATGTGAGACAACATCTCTTGAGGCAGAATGAAATGTCATTGAATCCGGTTCTAGATTGAATCCGATTCAGATTGGGTTAAGCGAATCAACTCAAATTCACATCCTTTCTTTTCCTCTACCGTGCCCTTCTAATGTTAAAACTTTATTAGGTGATGCTTTCATGTTGTTGGACCGGTCCGACCAGTGACTGAAGCACTCTCCGGCTCGGTTTGAGTTGATTAGCTGCTTCTTCAATTGGGCCATTTCTGGCCGCTTCAAGCTGGCCATTAAGCCGGAAGCCGGAGTTATCCTAGAACCTGGAGCAGTTTTTCACAAAGTGGGCAGCTCAATCAAAGTGGAAAGAAGTTCACAAAAAAGAAGGAAGACACCAAAAAGAAAGGTTGCTGTGGAGATTCACTATCCTTCATCTTTTCGCTGCTAGACTAAGAGGAAGAAAATGATGGAGAGATCGCTGGGGGTGACATCTCCAGACGAATACAAATCTGTGAACAAGAACGGAAAGAACGCTGGGGCAAGGGGAGAAAAGAAAACGGTCCCTGCGGGCAAAGCGGCAGATGCAAATTAGGAGATGTGTGATAAAGAGGATTAATTAACCAATTAATTACGAATGTTTTTTTAAAAAAATCGGTTCAGTTTTTTTCCGCCAATCATGATGATTTTGTCTGATGCATAATAATGATGATTCTGGCAGATAAGAGAAACGTTGGAGAGCATGGGAAATATGCCGAGAAAAAAAGAAAATATTTTCTATGAATATTGAAAATATCAACGTTTTTTTACCAGATGAATATCAATGTTAAAAATTTAAAATCTAAAAAATTGGCATTGCGTTAGTTAAGGTATATTTTTTTGGGAAAATCTTTCAAAAAGAACTTTTAATTTAATAAAAGACGCAAAGGTGTTCCGAAATTCCATATCCCAGATCAGTGCGAGTGTCTGAACTGGAATATTAGAATTCGAAACAAAATGACGTGCGTGACCCTGGAAGTTTTGAAATTGAAAAACGTTGAGGGAGGCGTGATAATGGCGCTAAAACGCATTCAGGACCATTCATCTTCTCTGTCGTCATCGGTGCCGTTGGTCGACCCTGGATCCGTGGCCTTGGATTGCTATAGTCCACAACATTTAATATTTTGTGTTTCTCTGAACTAAATGATGTTGTCAAAAAATGAGAAGTAACAAAAGTTAAACAATATCACGCCTGAATGCGTTTTAGTTCAGCATTTAGTTCAGAGAAACACAAAATATTAAATGTTGTGGACTATAGCAATCCAAGGCCACGGATCCAGGGTCGACCAACGGCACCGATGACGACAGAGAAGATGAATGGTCCTGAATGCGTTTTAGCGCCATTATCACGCCTCCCTCAACGCTTTTCAATTTCAAAACTTCCAGGGTCACGCACGTCATTTTGTCTCGAATTCTAATATTCCAATTCAGACACTCACACTGATATGGGATATGGAATTTCGGAACACCTTTGTGTCTTTTATTAATTTAAAAGTTCTTTTTGAGGGATTTTCCCTATTTTTTTTTTTGTGAATAAGAGTTTATTTATTTATTTGTACTAAAACATTAATTAAGGTTTAAAAAAATAATTAGGTGAATCATGAATAATGAAGCACAAATCATGGCAAGGCTTAGTTATAAGTATTTTATTTGTCATTTTTAGTTTATGTATGTATGAATGAGTATTATATTCTATTTTAACTATTTGATATATGTATTATATCCTACTATGAATATTTGTTTTAATATTTATATGATTATACACGTATATATTATTTCTTATTTAATTATTGCATCACCGTTCCGATTGTTTGAACCGTGATCTACTGACCTTTCTGGTTCGATGTCCGGCTGGTTTTTAAAACATTGCCTTCAAGATCAAATCATCCAAAAGTTTTACATTGGCAAACCGATAAACAATAAGCAAAGAACGAAAAATCGGACCGGGCAATGAACCAGTCACAGCATAGGTTCAAGGGTTAATGGGTCAAAATGCTTAAAATCTATTAGTATTAGTTATAATGCCTGTACTTATGCAATGATATCTTCTTTCATATAATTATTATATCTTTTTAAATAATTTTTTTCATTTTCTTCTTCATTTTTTTTAGATTTGTTCTCTTTTTACCTACTTTTCTTTTCATTTTGGTCTTCAACCTTCTATTTTCCCTTAAAAAATCACAAAATAAAAATTTTAAAATTAAAAAAAAATGAAACCGGTTCAACCACCCGTTTTACCGGTTTTGACCGATCCAACCGGTTTCACGTTTTAACCATCAAACTAGACCGGATCACTGATCGGTTCCCGGTTCAACCGGTCGAACCGGCCGGTCCGATCCCTTTTTTGTTCTATGACAATAAGGACATTTACTGTGTGATTGCTTCTAAATATCAATTATCTTTAATTTTGGGCAAATTATTTTCTTGAAAATTTTATATTTTTCTGGAATTTACTTTTCATCAAATTCAACTGACTCACTTAATAGAGGATGAACCAAATTAATGTGTGTCAAGTAATTTTTTTTTTGTTAAAATATAATTTTGGTCCTTTAAATTTAAGCGAGGTTCCATTTTAATCCTTTTAGTTTGAAAAATGTGTTTTTAGCACTTTAAATTTAACGCCGTTAACTTCACTAATATAAAATGCTTACTCAATAAATTTAAAATGCTGACTCAGCAATCAAATGTTGACATATTAATCTTATACATGTGATAATTTAATGATATATTCTTAAAAATTATTTTTAATATATTTTCTCTGGCCCAGGCTTTTCTCTATTCGTATTGAATTTCAGAATTTCCCACTGGTGACTGTGGTCTGTGAGGGAAACCTAACAAACCCAACAATTAAAAAAGGGTTAAGGTGCAAAAATACACATGAGCTTTTATCAAAAGTGCATCCAACACCAAATACTTTTTTTGGGAGCAAAAGTGCCTCTGAGCTTTCAAAATAGGTGCAAAAGTCACATAACTCGTTATCTCAAGGATGTTGACTGTGAGTTTTAACTTTGTTGACTAAAAATGCTGATTAGTGATGATGATGTGGACAAATAATAAACATGTTGGAGGATGAGATGCTGATATGGCACAAGGCAGTCTGAATATTTACTAAAAATAAATAACAAAAGTGAAAAAGAAAAAGGAAATGTAATGTGAAGTAAAGTAAAAAAAGGAGGTACAGAGCTGGGGGTTCTTATCGGGTAGGGAATTAGGGATTGAAGAAGAAAATCGCGAGAAAGGGAGGATGACGCTGACGCCGACGAGGTACAGAGGGTGAGGGTGAAGGTACAGAGGGTGAGCGTTCTTATCAGCTGCATACTCGACAACGGAGTTCGATTAAGAAACCAGCGGCGTACGCGACGACGGACTGCGATTAGCGACGGCGGCGAGATCGGAGGCGAGTTTAGGGCTTCGTTTTGGGGCGAATAATCGGGTAAATGAATCCTCTCTGTCCCTGTCTGTCTTCCTTCTTCAACATTTAGCTATTCGATGCATTTTCGTGTTCCCCATTCACCATCTGCGTCTAGGTTTTCTTCTTCCTCTTTCATTGTTTGATTTCTTTTCTTAGTATGCATTATCTCTCTAAAGTTGCCTGTGTTTGTTCCTTAGTATGTATTATGTATTAAATATTAATTAAAGGTTAAGTTGATCATTCTTTGTTCAGTGTTTCCCATCTATATCTATCCGCAAGGATGAAACTGAACCGTACCAAATAGAGCCTCTAAAGTGGATTAAATGTACGTAGTTATTGTCCCACGTCAGATTCGAGGAATGCATTTAGCAAGCCTTGCCTTTTCTGGGTTATTAATTGCTTCATTGACATACTTTATGCTCACTACGTGGCTGTTTGGTATGAGGGAAGGGGAGGGATAGTGAGTAGAGGGCATATTTTTTTGAGTGCAATGTATATGATGTGCGTGTTGATCTATAATAAATAGTACCTTATTAATTGCTAATTATCTCTGTGCAACTTGTTTTATGGGCACCCACTTACTTTATGTGTAAAGCAAAATGGCATAGAAGTCTTTGGTTTATTTAATTGATTGCATTGTGTGCAGTGATGATGGAATCGAACAAGAAGGACAAAGTGGGAATAGAAGAAGAGACCATCGAAGGAAAGCGTGACAGGTCAGTAACAAAAGCTTGTGAGGTTTATGACTTGGAAAAGAAGGGTTGGGAAGAGACTAAGGCACGATTAAGGGGTGGGCAAAGCTCTGTGGTTGAGCAAGATGTGATTGACAATCTTGAAGTGTTAGAGGATTTTGATGACATTGAATACTTGGGTGAGGAAGGGGAAGATGATTATGGTAGTGGAATTGACAAAGGGAAACAAAAATTGACAAGTATAGAGGGAGATGATAGAGATGACAGTGATGACAAGGAAGAAAGTGATTCTAGGGACGAAGAGGATAATAGGTTAGATGATGATAATGCTAGTGATGATATGGCCTATTTGGGGCAAACTTCTAGTTGCGATACAGATGAGAGTGTGTTTGATGATTTCGAGTTTGGGCAGTTGAGTGTGGACAGTGGGAGTAGTGATGATGATGAGGAATTGGGCCCCGAATTAGAGCATGAGCCTCCACAAGAGGTGACAGCCCTTCAAGAGGCCGAAGCCTCAAGTATTAGGCCTTTTTTTACAGTGGGAATGACTTATGAGGACAAAAAAGAGTTAAAGAGGGCTATAGATAAGTATGCAATAAGTCGTGGGGTGAACCTAAAAATAGTGAGAAGTGATAAGAAGACCCTGAAAGTGATATGCGAAGATGGATGCCCATTTTCACTTTATGCATCTACGTATGGGCTAAGTGTAGGGTTTCAGGTTAAGTCTTTGTATGATGAGCATAATTGTGCTCGTGTATATGACAACCCAAGAGCTTCAAGCATGTGGTTGGCTGAGAAATTCAAGGAGAAAGTGCAAGAATCGCCTAAATTCAAGACAACTGATATGAAGAAGGAGGTACAGAGGGAAAAAGCTGACCTTGTTTCCAGTGTGTTGTTTTCTGTATTTTATACACTTGATATTGTTATTGGCCATATCAATGATTAATGATTTCCTTGAATAAATTAACTGTACATAATATAATTGGAAAATGAAACAATTTTACACTAATGTCCATAATACAATTCAAAAAAAAAAAAAATCATTGGTAACTTAGTTATGTAAATTACGTCAACTTCAGCTGCACCAACTCCTCTCATACCATGCATACTTGTAATTCATTTTTGTCATTCATATTTCAGTTATATTTCAGTTTTGCTTTACCATATTTGTACAGGCTTCAGCTGCTAGTAGACCTCAAAATAAAAAGAAAAACAAGTCTCAACCATCTGAAAACCAACCAGTGCACTTACAAACATCCCAGGACCTACTAGATGATACCCAATCATCTCAACAGCCCCCACAACCATCCCAAGAGGAACCAACCAAGCCAACTAAAAGAGCTGTAACAAGGAAGTGCTATTACAAGTCCAGAGTTCAATGTGGGATGGGTGTACGGTTTGATGAAACGACAGGACGTACAGTTTACAATGTAAATGTGCTACTATTTTCTTTTTCAATTTTGCAGCCTGGTGTATATTTCTGAAATGGTTTATATAGTATTTGACTATTTGTAACTGATTTGATGTACATTTTGCAGCCTGGTCTTAACTCTGAAATGGTACTTGATGAAGGAACATCACTTGAGTATATGCGCCACTATGCTAACCCACAAACTAAATTCCCTATACCAAATGAAAGGGACATTAGAATGTCCAGACTTGAAAGCTCAGGCGCACCAACAGGTTCAAGATCGATTCAGTTCAGCCGACATCCCATGAATATAGCTGAGCCATCTAACCTACCTTTTCAACCTCCAGGTCTGCAGTGGAAGGGTCAGCCGTGTGTCACCCAATCCCAGCTATTAGCACAGACACAAAGTCAGCTTCTGAAGAGAAGCCACAAATCAAAGGAGCCTACTATTTAGAATTATGTCCTGTGTTAGTCAGATTTAGTAATGACTTTTTTGTATGTATATTTTGAATGGCTTTTTAAAGGCTTCACTGGTTGTCTTGTACAAGCCTACACTCATTATATGGGTCTGTTCCTTGAAATTGCTTTAGGTGTTGAGAATGTTTTGATGTAAATGGGTCTTGCTGGTTCAATTGATAGCAACCCAAACTTTTGGTGTTAAAAGTTCTCCTACAGCATTATATGGAAAACTTTTGTTCCATACTTTTGATGTAAAATGCACTCTATACATTTGTACCCAGAGATTTGGTTCAATATATGTCCTTTGAGTACAATGGTATTCAACAATCTATTTCATTTACTCTCTTCATCCACCCCCTATATTCCATTCGCATTATTTTATGTGTGTGTGTATTACAAAGTTCAACACGCATGGTTCTGATGAATCATGGAAACATGTGCCTTTTATTGCATTCTCAGCTTCTTCCTTTACTTCATTTCTGCAGTTTCCTCTGTTATCAATTTCCACTTTCCTTTCTGATTTTCTTTTTCCTTTCTCTCTTCTCCACCAAAACCCGAAAATAAAAAAAAAAGTTTCCTAATAGAAAACTTATGCATTTTTTGCTGGCACTTCTCTGTTGCTATTATTTTTAGCTTTTCTAGTTTTGTGATATTTCTTTGAAGAAGAAAAAATCTAATAGAAACGCATACAATCCACTTTTCATATTCAAAATTTATAATTAATACACCAAATAAACCACATTTTACTTACAAAATGTGGTATTGTCCAGCAACTTAAATACTCAAAACGCATACATCACTACCTACTTTACAATCTTTCGTCCCCTTCACACATCAAGGATTAATACTTGCACAAAACAACCATCAACACCCAACTTATTAACAAAGTTGCCATGGCAAGTTTGAACTTCAACTCCCACTTCCTTATTTCTTTTTCTCTAGCCTCATGAGTGCATTTCAGCTTTTTAACCTCACCATGGATTGTAACTAGCTCTTCATACATCGTTGCACTGTCGGTCCCTCTTCTCAGCTTCTTGTTCTCTTCATAAAGCTTGTCTATATCATTAAGCAAATCCTTTATCACTGCATTTGGCCTTTCCCCAAACTCACCATCATGCCAAGCAAAAAATCCGCAACCCCCATCCTGAAAAATTGCATCACCGCAGGTTTAAAAAACAACCACCCCCATTTTGTGATGAATCTGACAAACCATTATCAATCACAACATTATGAAGCAATCTTACCTTGTAGTAGTTGCGGCACCCATAAAACCTCCTACCAGGGTTTCCCTCAGTCCACGATGTCCACCTTGGAGCTAACAACTTGTGATGGCAGTACCGTTTCGGAGCTTCGTACTCTTCCTCGCGACTTGGTTGCCGCATCAACACCACCCTGCGTTTGCAACCTCCAGTACTTGAAGTCGACGACGACGCCATGACGCTTCGCCGACTCTCGCTCATCCTTGCTCTTTCCATATCGTCTGACCTCCTCCGTCCTTGTTGCAGATCCGTTCCCAATTCTGGTTGAACAGCTGAACCTTGCTTGATCTATTTCTTTGTCGGGGGAGTTCGATTTCTTTTGTGTGTTTAATGTTTATTGTATAATGGACAAATGCAACTGCCACGTTAGCTTAGTCAAACGAGATAAATCTCCACCTGGCAGCCAAAAAATATAACCTAACAGACGTCAGTTTCAGATAACGAGTTATGTGACTTTTGCACCTATTTTGAAAGCTCAGAGGCACTTTTGCTCCAAAAAAAAGCATTTGGTGTTGGATGCACTTTTGATAAAAGCTCATGTGTATTTTTGCACCTTAACCCATTAAAAAAAGAGAAAGAAATTTTTTGCCTTCCATTGCTTATTCTCGCCCAAATCTAAATCAATGAGGGAATCCAATCTTCTTGTTAGGTTTCTCTCGTTCTTTTGTCATCGTCATCATCTTGATTTGTTTGGGTTTGATTTTTCTCTGCCTATACACCATTATTCTTGTTTCTCTATTCCCTTTTTATCTTCTTTTGATATTTATATTGTGTCGTTAGATTTGTTTTGCCTTGTCCTTCTATCATTATCAAACCCAAGGGCTTATGGGGTTGGACCTTGGACCTGACAAAATAAGACCAATTTGATTTGCTATTTGGATTCTATTCTTGTCTTCTCATTATTTTTGGCTATTTTATTTATTTTCCTCAAGTTCTTCTCAAGAAACTCGATGAAAATTTTGGTGCGTTGTTTTAGTTTGCCGTCCGAATTCGATAGCTTGCTTCTTTGTTAGATAGTCTAAAACCTTCTCTTTATTCCTTCCTCTTGTTTTCCGCTTAATATCTCTAGTCCTACTCATTGTTCCCCTTCTCAGAAAAAGCACCAAACGTAACTATTGCTTACAGACCTCGTAGGTCGCGGCTCACTGAAGTAGCCACTAGTATTTCCCAATTTTTCTTTTATATTAAAGAATTAAAATTTGTACATGTCAACATTAAATTGAGTCAGCATTTTAAATTGGGTAAAGGTGCATCTATCATCCCGAACTATTTTACTAGGTGCAATCAACATTCTAAAGTATTAATAGGTGCAATTTTGACCCTAATCTATTAAAGTTGGTTCAATTTCACCCTTCTCCTAAATGTCCGTTTACTCCCTGTTAATGTGTCTCACCTTGAAGAAGACAATGGCACTGGAAGGGATTGAGATAAAATCTCAGAACTTCTACCATCCACTAGTACAGAAAAGGGTTTTTAGACCGGAACATTTAGACCGGTTATATCGGATAAGATCTTAAAAATATGACCGGTGGCGTTTTTGTAATTATGATGAAATATTAAGACCGGTTATAGTAAAAACCGGTCTTAAAAATAATTTTAAGACCGATTATACTAAAAACCGGTCTTGAAAATAATTTTAAGACCGGTTATAACAAAAACCGGTCTTAAAATATATACAATTAAAAAAATAAATATATGTAATATATTTTCTAGACCGGTTCTAAAAATAACCGGTTTAGAAAATATTATCTGAATTAAAGACAATTATAAAAATAAAATATTTATTATTTTTAAGACCGGTTGTAAATTAAAACCGGTCTAAAATATTAAAAATTTAAGATCGGTTATTAATTAATAACCGGTCTTAAATATATATTTTAAGACTGGTTGTCAATTACAACCGGTCTTAAAATTTACTTTTACAACCGGTCTTAAAAATGACTTGGATTTCAAAAGGTGCCTAAATTTGATTCTAAAATCTAAAACTCAAGCACATTAGCAAAACCCCTGCATCATCTCACGGCAGCTCCTCCTTTCCCCTTCTCTCCTCCGTCCTTAACTTCGCCGCCGTCAACGGAGATTTACTGTTGAATACATTGTCGGAAGGCTATCGTCGTTTGTTCCCTCCGATTGGTTTCGTTCTCAACCTCGTTTTTATTGTGAGGTTTGTATTTCCATTTCGTTTTTGGGTTTTTCATTGAAAATGTGAGATGACTTGGCCTCCATTTTCTTTGTTCGATTCTTGCAGCAAGTGGCCAATGTCTGTTCAAATCCAGAGGAAGAAGAGGATCCTCAAGCAAAGGTTTAAGGTACCGTTTAATTATTCTGAAATTGTGGACCTGGGTTTATTTTGGTGGTTTTCCATTTGCATTACAAACTATAGTTTAAGCTTGTTGCTTCTAGTGGAGCTAGGTTAATTATTCCATTTGAAAGTGACGATTTTGAGAGTCGTGGTGTAGCTTCTGTTATATTGTTTTGTTTGGTTTAAGCTTGTTTGGTTTTGTTTTGTTTGATTTTGATCGTAGTTAAAGACTATAGTGGTGTAGCTCCTAGTTGATTTTGCTAAACTGGGTTTTGTTTTGTTTGGTTTGGTTTAAGCTTGTTGCTTCTGTTATATTGATTTTGTAGCTTCTGGTTTCCTTCTTTTGATTCGTTCATGCGATTTAAATTTAAAATCTTTACCAATATGAAAACTTGCTTTAGGGAATTGCTTTTGCAATTGCAATTAATCATTCCTCCTTCATCTTAATTATTGCTTTAGTTGATATTGGTTATCAACTTGTGCATTGCAATTAATTATTTGTTCATGCTTGCATAACTTGGGAATTGCTTTTGAACGATGCCATTGTAGATAGTGCCCTGTTATAACAATAAGCACCGTGTAGCAAAATTTCCTTAAATAGTGTCCTTAAAGTGTTTTTAGACAATGAGTCGTCCTAGTGAGGGTACTCCCGATCCAACTAATCCAAATTAGAGCGACCCTAGCAATACTCCGAGCCAGGAATATAATGAGCCACGTAACCGGCCTAGACGAAGGGGTAGGAGAGCCACCCGATTGATAGACATTCCTCTCAATCGGAATATCGGGGAAAGGATATCGATTGAGTTTGATAGATATTGGAAACCAATCGGGCCTAATGCCCAACGGTATAGGAGTTTTGTCGGCCTCCTAGCACGCAACAAGCCTAGCATCTTGATAGAGCAGTGGAGAAATGTCGATAAAGGTGTAAAGCGATATATTTGGGAAACTATCCAGCTCACTTACAACATTCCTGAGAGTGAAGTCTTGTACGACAAGACAATGACGTATTGTGATGAACGTTGGAGGAAGTTTAAGAAAAATCTAGCCAATAATTACGTGCATATCTAGGTGGAAGAAGGTCAGCCTCTTCCTAATCCGTGCGATCAGTATTCTTTTATTGAAGAACAGACTTGGCAAAAATTTAGACGGCTTCAGACTACTCCAGAAGCATTGGTGAGTTGACTTATTTTACAATTGATTTTCTTATGAATTATGATTTGTCTTTATTGATTTATAATGACTTACTTTTGATTTCTTATTCACAGGAAAAAAAGAAAAAGGCCCAAGAGAGTGGTAGAAAGAATGATTGCCCCCATACAATGACTCGTGAGGGGTATGCAAAGGCCGAAAAAGACTTGTTGGCGGCCAAACGGAGGAGATTGGAAGAAGCAGCTCAATCCGATCCTTTTGTTCTTCTTTCTCTACCATCTCTAATACGTCGTGAACAGAAGTGGTTGTTCGCTCACCAACAGAGGAGCGGGTCTTATATGAGTGAACAATCTCGTATAGTCTGTGAGAAAATTGTAAGTATTGTTGTTGATTTGTTGTTATTAATTATTTAGTAAACAAATTTCATTACTAACATTTGTCATCTGTGTCTTATAGGAGGAGCTTCAAAAAAAAAAAACAAGCCGATGGATCATTTAGGTAAGATGGGAGGAATGACATCCTGACCGTAGCTACAGGAAAATCTGAGCATCCCAGCCGTATCAGGGGGATTGGAAGAGGGGTAGACATAAGGGATTACTTTGGAGCACCCTCACGCCGTTCCTCAAGTGGTATGGTGACTAGGGGAAGAGATGGAGTGTATATTAGCTACTGTGATTGCGGAAGCTAGGGCCGAGGTAGAAGCATCATTTGATGCACGATTTGAAGAAAGGTTCAGCAAGATGAAGGAGGAATGGATGATCATGACGAGTACAAGATAAGCAGATACCAGTGCTCCCCAGGCTCATTCCCTAAACCCTAAACAGAGCACTAAAGGGAGTTGTATTGGTCAGTCATCAGAGGGTCTTGGAAAAGAAATTGGTGAGCCTTGTGACTTATTTGTGGAAGATCCTCTGAGAAGATTGGTTGCACGGGAGAGCATGCACAACTTGAAATCAACTGTCCACCACCAAGAAATAAAGGATGATCAAGTCAGAGTAGCAATTGAAGAGGTGATCGTTGCAGATGCACCTCTCCCTATCTCTGTTGATGACTTCAAGGTTGTGGGCGATGTCATCAACTCTTCCATCTTGTGGCCAAAGAACCTTGTTTTTGATCGAGCTGAGGAATCCCCGCCACCTCCACCTCCACCTCCCTCAACTCAAGATGTTTCACGGCCTCCATTGAATGTCATGCAGCAAGTGATTCTGATGGCATATGATATGTCCTTTGCAACAAGAAATTGGGCTACTGAGTCAGCTGTTGGCAAGTCAGGGGCGCACTGCTATCTTGAGAGGGATGATTTAATGTCCCTGGTAGCTCCTTTACAACAGCTTACGATTTCGATTGTCCAGCTCTTTTTGATGTAAGTATCTTCTCAAATTGGAAGTTAATATTTTACAAATTACGCCGTTAAACTTTGATTTAATGTCTCAGCTTGAATTACTGTAGGTGCATGCATCTTAGGTTGGTTGACTCTGGCAAAACTGATAAATTTGGACTCCTATGCCCAATTCAACTCTACGACAAATGGACCACTTTTGCTATCAGACACACATACTTATCGCACAGGCTTAGTGAAACCTCAATTGAGTGTTTCTTGGCTCCATATTTGCACGGGTAAGACACAAATTTATATTTCATACTATACATAATATTTTATATTTGCTTAAAATTTTTCCCTTTTTTCAGTAATCATTGGCAATTGGCTATTTTGTGCAAGAAGAGCTACTTTTTCTTCCTCTTATGCTCCCTCCACCTCAGCAAGCCAACTGTGAATTGAAGAAGAGCTTGAACTCGTAAGTTTTCTTGCATTATTAATTACCTTTTGTGTGCAAAATTTATGGAATTTGTGTAAAATAAGTAACCTTTGTGATTTTGATGATATAGGGCTATGCGGACATTCCAACACACTGCTCTTGGTAGGCCTATGCGTGAGGTAAAACACCCTACATGGATCTTGCCAAAGGCTAGTTACATATTGGTTTGTTTTAAGAATGTATTCAATAATAAGCCATGTTTTAATTTTATACTTGTTTTAACGATATCATGTTATTTTTCAAACCCGTAGGCAACCACCGGGGTCCAACTTGTGTGGGTTGTATATTCTGAGGCACATGTATAATATTATTACCCTAGGCACAACAGGACTTACTGAAGAGGTAAATGTATATATATTTCAAAAATGTTGTATTACTTTTATTTTTTTAAGTGAATTTAATGTTTTTCCTAGCTTTGGTGTTTCAGATGTTTGAACTTGCTGACCCCTTTCCAAAAGAAGATATTGAGCACATTCGTAATTGTTGTGCTGAATTCATTTATGAACTTTTACAACAGTGAGTTCTTGTATGTAAAGCTGAGGAATTTTTTTGTATATATTCATTTATGAATTGACATGTTGGTTGATTGAATTCATTTATATTGTTAGTTGCATGATTTGACATGTTTGTTGGTTTTAAAATGGTTTTTATATATTTTAATGAATTGACTTGTTAGTTGCATGATATGTCATGGTTGAATCTATTTATGCATATATATATGATGGTTTTAAACAAAACATTATACATGAGGATATATATGACATGTTACAAGTTCCCAATTCAATGAGAAGGTTAAAGCAAAAGGAAATGGTAAGTGGAAGCAAACTGAATACTATATGGCACTTAATAAATATGGTATTGGAAGTAGAAATTCAAGGATGCGTTCTGGTAACTAACCTAATCACAAACAAATAAAAAAAAAATATGACACTTTTAAGACCGGTTGTATGCAAAACCGGTCTTAAAATAATTTTTAAGACCGGTTATTATTATAACCGGTCTTAAAAATGTTACATAAATCGCTTTACAAAAGAATTCTTTTAAGACCGGAGTTCATGAAAACTGGTCTTAAAATTGTTGATTTTAGACCGTTTATAAATAGAACCGATCTTAAAATATAGACTTTTAAGACCGGTTACAAAACCGGTCTCAAAAGTGACATACATTTTAGACCGGCTATATCAAGACAGGATCCAGAACCGATCTAAAAAGTCAATTTTAACCGGTCTAAAAAACCCTTTTTCCACTAATGATCTTCTTCTTGTTTGCTCTATCATGAACCATTGAACCCCCTTTAGGCAACAATTTAGAAAAAAGATTTTTTTAATTATAAAAATGAAAAATTGGGCAACATCTATTAGCGTATTCTCAATATTATTATTGATTACTCTCATTTTTAATTCTATTTCTTGATCAATAATGTTCAAATTTAGTAGTTATAGTCTGGGTCTGCATTCATCTGGGAGCTTGTACAATTCTTCCATTAGTAAACTCTCATCAGTGACTCTTGAACAGATGAACTCCCCGATGCAATTACTTTTTTAAAAAAAAAAAAAAAAAAACGGGAACGCTTCGTCCCAAGCGTTAATGTTGAATAAATATGAGTACCAATATGTGTTGGTATAAATTATTGAATAATTGTCATCAGAATGTTGTTTATATATCTAAACCATTCGTTTTCTACTAGAAAAACGAGAAGCCTCCATTTTAAAACTTAATGTTTATTTGGGATAATTTATTTTTAGGTAATAAGTATTTATAGTTCGTGATTCACGATATACGAGTTAAGTATGTGAGAAAAGTTTTATCTCAACTTATGTAATAAGTGCTTATTTCCTAGAAATAAACTATTCCAAACACTCACTAATAAAGCACGCCTTAAGGAAACTCTAGAGCCAATCATTCGCCATTCTCTGGATTCTTCCCACCAAATAAGTTCTATCAAATGTATTGAGCTGACAATTTACATGTCATTCACTTTATTTTTGTTAAGGTATAGATTTATTCTGGAAATTTTAAATCTAACTTTTTAAAAAAATAAAGTAGATGATATATGAACTTCTGCATGCAAATTTGCACTTTAGTAAAATGATGTTGATGATAAGTGGACTATCAACTCAGCATATTTAGTCAACTAATGGTCAAAATTAACTGAGATAACAGTCAGGATAAAATTGCTCCTTTTTTAACACTTCGAGGACAAAATTGCCCCACAAAAAACTTTTATGAATGTGCTAGTTTTTTATCTACTAAAAAAATTAGCTAGTTTTTTTGGGCCTGAAAAAAAGTTAGCAAGTTAAGAGATACTCTATTTAGCTCTTTTGTTTTTGTGACAATACTCTATTTAGCTTTTCTATCCCAATGCATCATATTTACAATCTTTGTTTTTTTTGGGAACTTGCACACTTCATTTCAAGCCTTAATGTTCAATGAATGGTGACATATTCTATAAACAGAGTTGTTAGTGTTAGTCCACATTTGGCGGTTCATCTTTTTAATCATTATTTTTCCGTGCAAACATTAATCCCCCCACAGCAGTAGCCGTAATATTAAGTACTCATAATTATGACCACCCCATATGTGTTTTTTTCTGCAAATTTGTGGTACGTATAAATTATAATTAGTATATTGAATAAATTTCATCAGAATTTTGTTTACTGTCTACTATTTATTTTCCAGTCAATTAATGAAGATTAAAGAAACAATGGTAATAAAAGTAAAAAGTAGAGAAACGAAGAGGGCTCCATTTTGAAACTTACAAAGCATATCTTTAGGCTACCGGAGAAGCAGTCATTCACCATTATCTGGATGCTTCAACAAATATCTCTCTCTGTGGAAGATGAATGATCTCATTGGTATTCTTCTTTGAGCTTACCATTTGACTGGTACAAACAGACACAGTGTTTACTTGCCATTTAATCTCAATTCTTTCTCTTTTCTTTGTTCTTCAGTTTTCACAATGCTTTTTCTTTATCAATGGCAGTACTTCAAACATAACCTTTCAACCTGACTTCATTTAAAGAAGCACTTGCCTCAGTTGATTAAAAAAGAGGATCTGTGAAGGCCTGAGTTAAAGATCATGGAGGAATCAGTGTCGAACAACAAGCAAAGAACTGAAGTAGACAGGATCAGTGGTTTGCAAGACTCATTGCTTCTTCATATTCTCTCTTTTCTTCCCCCTAAATATGCAGTTGCCACAAGCCTCTTGTCCAAGAGGTGGAGGCCACTATGGCTTTCTCTTCCCACTCTTGACTTTAAATCAAAGAACTTTCCGCATCTTAAATTCTTTGTTCAATTTGTAGACAAAATGGTCAAATTGGTAGATATGAAATCTGTGAAAAAGTTTGTTCTGGATTTTGATGGTTATAAACCTCCTCGAAAGACTAGCAAATGGATTGATGCTGTGATTAGTAGCAAAACTGAACATCTGGAGATACATATGGGTTGGGGTGCTGCATATGAGTTGCCCTCTAGTGTTTTCACTGCCAAGAACATTACGGTTTTGAAGTTGAGTATAGTAAGGGTGGTGGATACTCTTTCCCATGTTAATTTTCCTTTGCTTGAAGTATTGCATTTGAAAGATGTAAAATTTTCAGATTTTACAAGTTTGGAAATGCTTCTTAATGCATGTCCTTTGCTTAAGGACTTGATGGTAAGATATGTGGATGTAGTGGATTTTCGTCCACTCAAGATTGGAAGACTTAACCATTTGGTCACTGTAGATCTTTTCCCACAATCTCTAATTCCATTGGAAGCTTTATCTAATGTTAAATGTCTGCGCCTTTGTCAGGTATGAACCACACATGATAAGCAATTTGTTTCTTTTTTTTTCCTTTATTTTTTTGCCCCTTGAGATTTCATTCCCTAATTTTCAGTCTGTTTTAGTATTCTAAGCAGGATACATGTCCATTTAATCATGACATCCCAATATTTTACAATTTAACCCACCTGCAATGTGGTGCTGTCGAGTGGACTAAGATGGTGAACTGTCTTCGAAACTTCCCAAAACTTCAGAACCTTGTAATTGAACAGGTTTGAACATGTTAACTTATTTTTTTAGCGCAATTAATGCCTTGATTAGTTCGTTTTTAACTTAATGTCTCCATTGTATCAGCTTGGTTCTTCATCCCATCCTGAACCAGTACTTGATGTGCCTCCATGTGTTTCAGCACATCTGAAGGAGTTCATTCTTCTTTGCTTCAAAGGTTCTGACGGTGAGTCTGAAATGACAAAATTTATGATGAAGAATGCTCGAGCTTTGAGGACTATCTGCCTTTGTGCTGGTTCAATCGAGCATAAGCTTCCAAGGTTCAAAAAATTTGCATCATTCCTCAGATCAGGCTCTGAGTCTGAGAGTTGCAGTCAAATGCACGAAGAACCACTTGTATTTATAGTTTCTTAATTCTTAATACTCCTCAACTTTCTTGTTATGTGACCCAGTAAGACTGACCAATTTAAAGGATTAATTTCTTCTTGGTTATATAATGGAAGAACATGAAGGAAAATGGGAGAGGACAACTTCAGAGGGTCTTAGTCAGGTTGTAAAGTGGTTGAAGATGATCCTTTGTTCAATCCAGTTCAGATTGGGCTAATGAAATGAACTCAACTTCACTTCCTTTTCTCTCGTCTTCAATGTCATTCTGATGTTAGAATTTTATTAGTGTTGCTTCAATGTTGATAGGTTCTTTTGAATGGGTTTTGTTTATGATCCTTTTCTCTCGCTTCCTTGGGCAACTCACCATAAAGAACAACAAACAAATGATTCCCCTTGCCACCAAAAAATATGAGCAACAAAAATTTGGATTAATCAAAGTTGATATAACTTAGAGTTTGAATGTTTGACATTAAGTGAACAAAAAAGAAACAACCTAAGTAATCAATTTGCATTGGTATGTTTTTATTAATCTGTAGAAGTTTGTTTTGCACTTTGCTGTGCCATTATCTTGTGTAATCGTCTGTGGTTCGTACTCTGGTTCTTTCTCAATAATACAAATGTGTCATTAAGGCCGAAAAACAATGTATTGTATTTTAGAATGATGCACCAAAATGTAACACACACACACACATATTATAACACACAAACACAACCTAGGATAATTAGATGATAAGGTAGATCAATAGGAAGAAAAATCAGGGAATAGTTGAGAGTACTACCTGAATCGAAGATAAATGCGATTGATAGAGAGATTTGACAGTGTCATTTTGATGATTGGCGTTAAATTTAGCATAGACTTGAGCTCGTTACAAGCAACTCTTGAATCGAAGATAAGGTAGATCAATAGGAAGAAAAATAAGGGAATAGTTGAGAGTACTACCTGAATCAAAGATAAATGCGATTGATAGAGAGATTTGATAGTGCCATTTTGATGATTGGCATTAAATTTAGCATAGACTTGAGCTCGTTACAAGCAACTCTTGAAGGTATTCCAATTATCGAAATTCTCCACTCTTCTCTACAACCAATTGGAGTAAATGTCAAGCCTATAATCCTCGATCCTTAGTTTAAACACAGCTTTGCCTGCCCCTTTGTTTGTAATCATAAGCGATAAGATATTGAAGGTGAATAATGAAATGGTGATAAGAATCATCAGAAACAGGTAGATCCAGAGGAAGGAGGTGGCGTTGCAACAAACTCTGATCAGACCTATCATCGACAGCACCATAATGCATATGCTGAATATGAGGATAGGTTTTTGCAACCATTTCTCGCAGTCGCTATCGTCCCTTCCCAGCGATTTCACCGAGCTCAGACTTATAGAAGCATGGACTGAACAAAGAGAAAGCCAAGGTGACATCTTTCAAACAGAAGATCTGAAGATCTTCACCCAATTCCAAGCTAAGACACACCAAATCTCAGAATGAATGAATGAAGACTAACTAAAGGGAGTATCTTGGGAAAGCAAGGGCTTTACCGACTCCTTACAAATGTCAGAAAAATGAATAATGAATAAGATGTCAACACCCGTTTCCATTTTGATATGCGCAGGGCAATAATGAACAAGTTCCATAGGCAAACAGAAAAGTACAGTTATACTGATAATAAGTATTTGTTTACAGACAGACATTAACAGAGCAAAATTCACTAATAATTACAAATATATACAGAATATCCCAAAATATTCCAAGTACAGGCTAAATGTAACCACCAACTGTGTCTCGAGAAACATGCCCGTCAGTTTCCCGGAACTATGTCCTTGCCTTTTGAACCGCTGGCACCCGCTGAGACATTTGGATTAGAAAAAGGGGTGAGATTCCGAGGAATCTCAGTAGAAACATACGATCAACATATAAAATGCGAAAATTAAATATGCAATGCACCGTATCAAGTAAAATGAAAATTCATATCATCCGTGTGTGTACACAAAATTCAGGGCCAACTAACCCGTTGAAACCCCTACATGTACCTCAGCCGAGTCCTTGACTACAGCTAGGTAAGACCAGTGTACCTCAGCTAGGTCCTAGACCACAGCTAGGTAATGTGCCTCCAGCACGTGTTCAGATCACAAAATACAGTAACACGCATCATATAAATAGTCACATAGTATATGAGAGATAGTAGTCCCTACCTTAACCTCTTTCCTGTCTCAAAGGGTCCGCCTCGTAAGACGTGTCAACATAGGCGTCCAACTCGGTCCTAAAATATCAAATGTACAAGAAATAGGTCATAACCTATCCAAGTATCATTTTAGACACTTCCATAGTGTTTCTTGTGGTTATATTAGCCTATGGTGAAAATTTACAAAAATGCCCCCGGGACCCCGGCCCCGCCGTACCCGGCCCGATGGCACGTTTTTCCAAATTTTTGAATATGGCTATCCTGACATATTTTCATCCAAGGAATCCATTTCCGGACTCAAAATTACCAAATTCAATGTCAAATTACGAAATTGCCCTTGGCAGCCCTACTTTTAGGGTTTTAGGGGCGTTTCCGTAATTATGCTTTCTCAGCCTTTTCTGAAAAAGTGCCCAACTGTAACCCCACCTATTTTCGCCCACTGAATCCAATGGAACCATAAAATCATTGAAAATCCAACTCTAAGGCCCTCAAACATCCCTGGCCGAAATAATTGTGTTCTCCGGGAAAAATCGGGGTTTTACGGTTTCGGCTCCGTAAACATGTTCCTTTCTACTCCTAACCACTTTATTAACATTCTAATTGAGTTATAACAACCATTTGAACTAAAATTGGGCAGCATAACCCTTCAAATGTCACATTTCCAAAATTTACAAACAAAGACAATCCGGTGAAATTTCACCGATTAAATTGTCTACAGCAACCAGAATAGTCAATATGCGAAGGTTTGGAAGTTACCTCAAGCTCCAACAAGCTTTTCCCAAAAATGGCTGAAACCCTAACCTTTAGAGAACAGATTTTTGAGCCTCCAAACCCTAAAGAACAAAGAGGAGTAGCTTAGAGTCGGAGATATACGCGTTAGGAGCGAAATCGTCGGAGAAATCGGCTTACCTTGTGATTTTTCTTCTCTTTCTCTCTCTAAACTCTCTCAACCTTCTCTCTCTATGTTTCAGGTTGCTGAGCACGAAATGGGGCTGAAGAGGATGATGAAGTTTATATTATCATATTTCATAATATTATAATAATTTATTTAATTTTCCAAAATTACTAAAATCCAATTTATGTACATAACTTCCTACATTCACGTAACCATGCCATCATGTCCAACCAATATTTCCTTCTTTATGCCACATGTAGGAGACACCTAGGGGTCCCTCCCTATGGTCTCAATTGGCTTCACAACTTGTTTCGGTTACGTATACACGTAAAGTCTCAATTTTGGTCAAAATTGCACTTTTTGCTCAAATTTTCCATAAATTCATATTAAATTGGCCAAAATATTCTAAATATATTTTTAAACTTTATTTTCCTTAATTAATTGAAATTAACTTCAATTAATTGAAAAATAATTAATTTTGTGATATTTTGGCAAAATTACGATTTTGCCAATACCTTTCTAATCCAATTTCTTCTCTTATTTTTCTTTCACCAATTTTCATCTATTTTTGGACCAAATATTTTCTCTAATATTCCTTCACTTTTGGACCTTAATATTGGGCTTTTTAAATTACCCAAATTAATTCCATAATTATTTTTGCCCAATTTCCCATGAAATTGAACATTTATAAATTCATAAATTCCAAATTCATGAATATTCACCATTTTATTGAATTTCCCAAATAATTACAATATATTTGGTGAATATAAAATTTGGGGTGTTACAGTTCTCCCCCACTTAAATAAATTTCGTCCCCGAAATTTGCTACACCTGATCAGCCATAAATTCCGGGTAACGTTTCTTTACACTTTCTTCTGTTTCCCATGTAGCCTCTCTGGGCGATAACCCTTTCCAGACAATCTTGACGAATGGAATGCTCTTGTTTCTGAGATGCTTTTCTTGCCGATCGATGATTCGGTCAGGTGTGACTTCGTAAGTCAAATCGTCGCGTATTTCCACATCTTCATACTCTATTACGTGTTCTGGATCAGGTTGATACTTTTTCATTTGGGAAACATGAAAAACATCATGTAGTCTGCTTAGATTCGGTGGCAAAGCGATACGATATGCTACAGGCCCAATCTTCTCTAAGATCTCAAACGGACCAATGTATCTTGATTGTAGCTTCTTTGCTTTCAATGCCCTGCCAATACCCGTAACAGGTGATACTTTCATGAATACGTGGTCACCGACTTCAAATTCCAGAGGTTTTCGCCTCTTATCCGCATAACTTTTCTGTCGGCTCTGAGCAGCTAGCAATCTCTGCTTGATCAATTTTATCTGCTCCGTTGTCTGATCAACAAGATCTGGCCCTAGCAATTCCCTCTCAGACAACTCAGTCCAGCATATTGGCGATTGACACTTCCTCCCGTATAGTGCCTCGTATGGAGCCATTTGAATACTCGAATGATAACTATTGTTGTAGGCAAACTCTGCTAATGGAAGGAATTTATCCCAGCTACCTTTATAATCAAGCACACACGCCCTTAGCATATCCTCAAGGGTTTGAATCGTTCGCTCTGTCTGCCCATCTGTTTGAGGATGATATGCCGTACTGAATCGGAGCTTGGTACCCAAAGCTTCATGAACCGCCTTCCAAAACTTGGAAGTGAATCGTGGATCTCGATCAGAGATGATGTTCTTCGGAATACCATGCAATCTCACAATCTCTTGAATGTAAATTTCTGCTAGTCTATCAGGAGAATAGTGAATGCTAATCGGTAGGAAGTGAGCTGTCTTCGTGAATCTATCAACTATCACCCATATAGCGTCATGGTTTCTAACTTTTGGCAATCCTGTCACGAAATCCATGGTAATGCTTTCCCACTTCCACTCAGGTATCGCAGGATTCGTCAAAAGCCCCGAGGGTCGTTGATGTTCGATTTTTACTTTCTGACATGTCAAGCAACGAGCAACGAACTCAGTCACCTCTCTTTTCATTCCCGGCCAATAGTATTGAGCCTTCAAGTCATGGTACATCTTTGTAGCTCCTGGATGCAGAGTATACTTACTCTTATGTGCCTCCTCCAGGATTTGTCGTTTCAGTTCTTGTTGCGGTGGAATATAAATCCGCTTCTTGTACCTGACTAGCCCGCTGGGAGACAAGTCGTAATCCTGAGTCTCGCCCCTATCAATCATACCTCTGATATACATCGCTTCATCATCATGTTGTTGGGCTTCTTCAATTGCCGCCCTCAGATCATTGTATATCTGACTGACCCCACTGCCTAACAAAATTTGACTAGACAGATTTAGGTCTCTGAAATCCTCGATCAGTTTCTGCTCATAAATCATTATGGCTGCCACCTGCACTGATTTCCGGCTTAATGCATCAGCGACAACATTAGCCTTACCGGGATGATATTTTATTTCTAAGTTGTAGTCTTTCAGCAACTCCATCCATCTGCGCTGTCTCATGTTGAGCTCTTTCTGATCATACAAATACTTCAAGCTCTTGTGGTCGCAGAACAACTCTACAGTCTCACCATAGAGATAGTGTCTCCAGATCTTCAAAGCAAACACAATTGCCGCTAACTCAAGATCGTGAGTGGGATAGTTCAATTCATGAGGTTTCAGCTGTCTGGATGCATATGCCACCACTCGGCCATGCTGCATCAACACGCATCCCAATCCCTGCCCACTGGCATCTGTATACACAACATACGTAAATTGTGGATCTGGGATCGTCAGCACTGGTGCTGTAGTTAACCTCTGCTTCAACTCTAGGAAGCTCTTCTCACAATTCTCATCCCACACAAAATGTTGAGCTTTCCGCGTCAATTTTGTCAATGGTAAAGCAATTCTGGAGAAATTCGAAATAAATCTTCGATAGTAGCCAGCTAGACCCAGAAAACTGCGCACTTCAAATACAGTCTCTGGTCTTTTCCAGCTCAGTACTGCTTCCACTTTGCAAGGATCAACAGAGACCCCTTGCTGTGAGACAACGTGGCCCAGAAACTTTACCTCTGAAAGCCAGAATTCACACTTGCTCAGTTTGGCATAAAGTTGCCTATCTCGCAATATGTTCAACACCGTTTTCAGATGCTGCTCGTGTTCAGCTTGACTCCGTGAATACACTAGTATATCATCAATAAAGACTACAACGAACTGGTCCAGATACGGACGGAAGATTCGATTCATGTAGTCCATGAACACGGCAGGTGCATTGGTCAGCCCAAATGGCATCACAAGAAACTCGTAATGCCCATATCTGGTCCTGAAAGCAGTCTTCGATACATCTTCTGGTTTGACTCTCAACTGATGGTATCCCGATCGCAAATCGATTTTCGAAAATACATAGGAACCAGACAATTGATCGAGCAAATCATCAATTCTAGGGAGTGGATACTTGTTCTTGACGGTCACTTTGTTCAGCTCTCGATAATCGATACAGAGACGCAGGCTTCCGTCTTTCTTCTTGACGAAAAGCACTGGAGCACCCCAAGGCGATACGCTAGGTCGTATGAACCCTTTCTCAAGTAGTTCCTCGATCTGCTTCTTCAGCTCTGCCATTTCACTTGGAGCCATACGGTATGGGGTTTTAGAAATTGGACCCGCTCCAGGCTTTAAATCAATCGAGAACTCCACTTCCCTATCTGGAGGTAGTCCACCGACATCCTCCTGAAAAACATCAGGGAATTCGTTTGCCACAGGGATACTTTCCAAGGCTACACCAGCCTCTGATTGCATAGAGCAAAATACCATGTACCCCTGACATCCCTTCTGCAAATACCTCTCAACCTTAGTTGCAGATAAAAGGTTAAGAGTGATTTCAGTGTCAGCTTGTGGCTGTGGATTCAGATATAAGACTCTATTCTGTTTACAATCCAACAACACACCATTTGCTGTTAGCCAGTCAATCCCCAAAATTACTTCCAACCCTTGCAGTGGCAAATAAATCAGATTTACAGTTGACTCATGCCCCTCAGCGTTTATCCCGCAATTCAAACAAACATCAGTTGTCACAATTCGTGTGCCCATAGGTGTAGATATAACCAAATCATATGGGGATTTATGCATATGTAAATTCAATTGTCTCACGCAGTCATATGCAATAAATGAATGGCTAGCACCAGAATCATACATAACATGCACTAGACTGCCATTGAGAGAAATCATACCTTGAATCAGCTCCGGAGATTTTCGAGCTTCTTCCTGTGTCAGTGTATAGACCCTTCCTGGAACCCTGGGTCTAGTCCCCTCCGGTTGCTGCTTCTGTGGACAATCTTTCGAAAAGTGCCCTGGCTTACCGCAGTTATAGCAAGTAAGTGGTTTGTTAGGATCCGTTCTAAACGGGGCTCCACTACACGTCTTGCCAGGATGAAATGGCTTGCGACAATACCAACATGTTCCGCCTCTTGGGAAACCCTGGCCCCCACGGCCTCCAGCTTGATTCGGCCTCTTATTATCGCCCCTAGAAGGTCCACCCTGTTCTTTTCTTTTCTGTGAGGAACTTATACTCCCAGAAGCACCTTTATTACCAGTCTGAGTTGCCAGGCTCGACATACGCTTCTCAATGTATCGGCACTCTTCTGCCGCTTTACTGAAATCAGTAAAGTGTTGGGAGATCAGTCTATCCTTGAACTCAGGTCTCAACCCCTCTATCATCATATCTGAATTCCACTCATCATTGTCATTCAGCTTGGCATATGACGAGTAGCGTGACAGTCGGATATACCGGGCCAGATAGTCGTCAAAACTCTCCCGGTCGTACTGCTTGATGCTGAGGAACTCTTTCTCCTTCTCTCTTTTAACAGTCGGAGGAAAATACTTCTTGTTAAATTCCTCTTGAAATAGTTCCCATGTGATAGGAACATTCTTCCCTTTCAGGATGAGGTCCATGCCTTTCCACCAGCTATCGGCATCACCTTCCAGCTTGTATATGGCTAACCGAGCTTTCATCTCATCTGGACATTGCAGCATATCAAAAATCTTTTCCAAACGAGCTAACCAGGTTTCCGCTTGTTGAGGATCAAACTTCCCCTTGAACATAGGTGGTTGTTGCTTACTGAATCTACTCAGCCAAGCTTGGATATCCACCTCAAGCTCTGGTGGTAAATCCTCTGGTTGGGGTTCCTCCGGTATTTCTTCATAATTTCCCCATATAAATTCATCCATGCGGTTCTCTAGGTGGTCCTGTCTCTGCTGTACTCCTGGAGGTCAACTCTTATCTCATTCATTGTATTTTGCTGTTGTGCCAGCATATCTAGTATTTGCTGCTGAAATGGATCTGGTCCAGGAATCGGTATTTCCTCATGATTACCATGTCTTCCTCTTCCCCTACCTCGGCCTCGGCCTCTACCTCGGCCTCGGCCACCTTCTCCTTGTTGTATCGTTTCCATAGTTCACTCTACATGAACATAAAGAAGCATTACTTTTCATATAAGAGCAAAGGGCATTTTCGTCATTATATAAAAGTCAGGGTACACAGATATGTCATACATAGTATACACAACTATTTACAGTAGCTACAGAGAAACAAAAACATCAGACAACCTATAAACTATTGTACATAACATATTGTTCCTTATTACATTATATTTTCCTATTTGTACCCTCCTCAAAATACCGACTCTGGCTAAATCATTTCTATCTCTCGGTTCTGCCTATCTGCCCTTGTCTCATAATATGTGCCGGTCAGCTCCGGTCACCCAAAATATACCACGTGGGTCCCACATCAACCTAGATACATATATTTCGATACGAGGGTGTTCACGTGATTCAGGAACTCCCAAAAGTTCCTACTCGGACCTCTCTCTACAATGTCATTCTTCTGTCTGTTCCAGTACGCTGTATCTGGAAAGAAGCCCATAGTAGTATATGCCCAGACCTCATTCGTGAACCTGACTCCCATATCCTCTTGAAGCCTATACATCGTTACCACACCTACCAAGAACATAAGATACTGATCGCGGGGAGTGTCATAGTCCCGTACCGCTCGGATATATCGGCCCTGCAGATAGTGCCACAACTCGAGGTTCGGCTGCAGGTTATATAACACCTGCACTGGCTCTGCCTGAGACTCACGATCGCTCGACTCATCCTCGAGCATCTCCTCTAGATCATCATCAGGATCCCACTCTGGATCCTCCTCTGGATCCTCCTCAGAGTCTTCTTTGGGATACTCATCGGTCTCTCCTACCCGAGACTGCCCTGGAGAAGCCGGCCTGGGTTCAGGTCCAAATACAGGTAGCTGTGGCACACTCTTTCGTGCCGTCCGCCTCATACGAACGCCTCCAGGTCCAAAGTACTCGATTAAAAAATGCCCGTCTGGTATCCGCTGCTCTGGAGGGCTCTGGTTGACGGACACCTCTGACCCCTCAAATGGTACACTCGAACTGGTCATAGGCTCCCTCGAACTGCTCATGATGTCCTGTCGCCAGCAAACAAAACTATATCAGTATACCATTCTGATAATGCCAGAACCGCTTATTAGCTCTGATACCAAAAATGTCAACACCCGTTTCCATTTTGATATGCGCAGGGCAATAATGAACAAGTTCCATAGGCAAACAGAAAAGTACAGTTATACTGATAATAAGTATTTGTTTACAGACAGACATTAACAGAGCAAAATTCACTAATAATTACAAATATATACAGAATATCCCAAAATATTCCAAGTACAGGCTAAATGTAACCACCAACTGTGTCTCGAGAAACATGCCCGTCAGTTTCCCGGAACTATGTCCTTGCCTTTTGAACCGCTGGCACCCGCTGAGACATTTGGATTAGAAAAAGGGGTGAGATTCCGAGGAATCTCAGTAGAAACATACGATCAACATATAAAATGCGAAAATTAAATATGTAATGCACCGTATCAAGTAAAATGAAAATTCATATCATCCGTGTGTGTACACAAAATTCAGGGCCAACTAACCCGTTGAAACCCCTACATGTACCTCAGCCGAGTCCTTGACTACAGCTAGGTAAGACCAGTGTACCTCAGCTAGGTCCTAGACCACAGCTAGGTAATGTGCCTCCAGCACGTGTTCAGATCACAAAATACAGTAACACGCATCATATAAATAGTCACATAGTATATGAGAGATAGTAGTCCCTACCTTAACCTCTTTCCTGTCTCAAAGGGTCCGCCTCGTAAGACGTGTCAACATAGGCGTCCAACTCGGTCCTAAAACATCAAATGTACAAGAAATAGGTCATAACATATCCAAGTATCATTTTAGACACTTCCATAGTGTTTCTTGTGGTTATATTAGCCTATGGTGAAAATTTACAAAAATGCCCCCGGGACCCCGGCCCCGCCGTACCCGGCCCGATGGCACGTTTTTTCAAATTTTTGAATATGGCTATCCTGACATATTTTCATCCAAGGAATCCATTTCCGGACTCAAAATTACCAAATTCAATGTCAAATTACGAAATTGCCCTTGGCAGCCCTACTTTTAGGGTTTTAGGGGCGTTTCCGTAATTATGCTTTCTCAGCCTTTTCTGAAAAAGTGCCCAACTGTAACCCCACCTATTTTCGCCCACTGAATCCAATGGAACCATAAAATCATTGAAAATCCAACTCTAAGGCCCTCAAACATCCCTGGCCGAAATAATTGTGTTCTCCGGGAAAAATCGGGGTTTTACGGTTTCGGCTCCGTAAACATGTTCCTTTCTACTCCTAACCACTTTATTAACATTCTAATTGAGTTATAACAACCATTTGAACTAAAATTGGGCAGCATAACCCTTCAAATGTCACATTTCCAAAATTTACAAACAAAGACAATCCGGTGAAATTTCACCGATTAAATTGTCTACAGCAACCAGAATAGTCAATATACGAAGGTTTGGAAGTTACCTCAAGCTCCAACAAGCTTTTCCCAAAAATGGCTGAAACCCTAACCTTTAGAGAACAGATTTTTGAGCCTCCAAACCCTAAAGAACAAAGAGGAGTAGCTTAGAGTCGGAGATATACGCGTTAGGAGCGAAATCGTCGGAGAAATCGGCTTACCTTGTGATTTTTCTTCTCTTTCTCTCTCTAAACTCTCTCAACCTTCTCTCTCTATGTTTCAGGTTGCTGAGCACGAAATGGGGCTGAAGAGGATGATGAAGTTTATATTATCATATTTCATAATATTATAATAATTTATTTAATTTTCCAAAATTACTAAAATCCAATTTATGTACATAACTTCCTACATTCACGTAACCATGCCATCATGTCCAACCAATATTTCCTTCTTTATGCCACATGTAGGAGACACCTAGGGGTCCCTCCCTATGGTCTCAATTGGCTTCACAACTTGTTTCGGTTACGTATACACGTAAAGTCTCAATTTTGGTCAAAATTGCACTTTTTGCTCAAATTTTCCATAAATTCATATTAAATTGGCCAAAATATTCTAAATATATTTTTAAACTTTATTTTCCTTAATTAATTGAAATTAACTTCAATTAATTGAAAAATAATTAATTTTGTGATATTTTGGCAAAATTACGATTTTGCCAATACCTTTCTAATCCAATTTCTTCTCTTATTTTTCTTTCACCAATTTTCATCTATTTTTGGACCAAATATTTTCTCTAATATTCCTTCACTTTTGGACCTTAATATTGGGCTTTTTAAATTACCCAAATTAATTCCATAATTATTTTTGCCCAATTTCCCATGAAATTGAACATTTATAAATTCATAAATTCCAAATTCATGAATATTCACCATTTTATTGAATTTCCCAAATAATTACAATATATTTGGTGAATATAAAATTTGGGGTGTTACATAAGACACAATGAAGTGACATACGAGTGGGAGTAATAGGTTTGAGGGGGCTTCACTGTTCATGTATCGTCAGTTTTGAATGAAGCCAACGAAGTAGGGAACGGCTTTGGCAAATGAAGCCGATACTATAGTTAAGAACAGTAACTTGTGAGACATAATGCGTAGAAATGAACCAACGGCTTATTTTGCTAGTACTCTTTAGTATATATTGATTGATGATACGGCACCTCATCATCTCTCTTTCCCTCTTCAGTCTTTCCTATTCACTCTTTTTCTGGAAAAAGAAAACCTTTCCCACATGTCCTCACTGATTCTTCCATGAAAGGAGTTCGACCTAAGAGATACTTTCTCTAACGAATGAAGCCCGGAAAGTGAATCAAACTGAATAGTGCCCCTTAGATTTCTTCCAACCAGATTGATTTCTGAAACGAAACCATGGAATTGCAGAAAATCCCAGTGAAGTTGCAGGGAGAATTGGCTTCAGTCTTCCCGGTGAAGTTGCAGGGAGAAAATCCAGGTGAAGTTGCGTGGAGAATATGGCACCTCATCATCTCTCTTTCCCTCTTCAGTCTTCCCTATTCACTCTTTTTCTGGAAAAAGAAAACCCTTCCCACATGTCCTAACTGATTCTTCTATGAAAGGAGTTCGACCCAAGAGATACTTTCTCTAACGACTAAAGCTTGAAAAGTTAATTAAATCGAATAGTGCCCCTTAGATTTCTTCTAGCGAGACTGATTTTTGAAAAGAAACCATGGAATTACAGAAAATCTTGATGGAGTTGCAGGGAGAATTGGCTTCCATCCATGAACTGAAAACATCATTGACATTTGAAGTTTGAAACATAGGACTTGAACTTTATGAGCATTTCAAACTCATCCGATAGAGACAAACAAGCTAGGAAGAGAGAAAAAATAGAGAAAAGAAAACCATAGGTAAGGGACATGACCGGGAAATATCTCCGGTGAACGGGATAGCAAAGAAGGGGTTGAATTTTGGTGGGTTTGTGTGGCAATATGGAAAAATACAAAAGAGTGAAGAGTGAGAGTGTGTGAATAAGAGCAAGATTTGGGATTCGAGAAGTCCAGCAACGAGTAAGTAAACACAAGAAGGGATTGGAAATTGGAAAGATTAGAGTGGGTGAAATAAGGAAAAACTCCGACTCGCTCGCCAACAAGTTCTCTCTTACTCTCCCTCTCACTCTTAGGGTTTGTTTGGTTGGAGGGGAGGGGAGGGGATGAAAAATGAGCCCCTCCCCTTGTTTGGTATGAAAAGTAAGAGGGGAGGGGCCCCAAAAAAGGGGCTCCAAATCCTTCCCACTCCCTCAAATTGGCTCCCTCCAAATTGGGGGGTTTTGGAGGGAGCCAAAAATTTGAGACTATTTTACCCCTATAATCTTTTCATATTCCTAATTATACCCTATGAGTCTTCAATAAAAATATAACTTCTTTTATCATCTCCAGTGTTTCACGCTTGTGTGTGTTTTTTTCCAACCTTGTAGTTCAACCAAATCATGAGTATGAATATCTCCAACGGAATGAATGGCGATTAAAATATAATTTTGGTGATGATATTTTCGCAGGTGAATTCGACTGTAAAATGTTATCCATAAATCTTTGTTTTTTTTTACCAGAGTTATCCATAAATCCATAATACAAGTGTGAGCGCATGACATATATATATATATATATATATATTTTTTTTTTTTTTGCAACTCCTCTGCATTGTTTTTCAATAGAAGCAATTTTTCATTTAATTTAATATGATAATTACTGAAATATTCATATAATAAGAAATTAAGTTGAGGGAAATTGAAAACTATTTCTATTTTATATCTTCATCTTTTTTTTATAAATTATATAATTCATATTGAGGTGTAAACCAATTTAAATAATTTATATAAGGAAAAATATATAAACTAATGTTTAAGGATAAAATTGTAAATTAAATATTATCTTCCCTCCCCTCCCCTCTTAAACCAAACAAAGGATCATTAAAAAACCTTTCCCTTCCTCCCCCTCCAACCAAATCAAATAAGGTGATTCTCCCTCCTCCCATCCATCCCCTCCCATCCCATCCCCTCCCTTTAAACCAAACAGGCTCTTAGGGTGTGTTTGGTTTGATGGGAGGGGAAGGGAGGGGGGATAAATTATAATTTTATCTAACTGAAACCCAAAATTTACCCTTTCATTTTTTTTTAAATTTTGGATTCTCGCGTAAAATTTACCCTCTCATTCCTTTTAAATTTTGGGTTCCGACCTAAAATTTAAATACTTTCAACCTAAAAAGATAATTTAACCCCCCTCTCTTTTCCTCCCTCCGCTCCCCTCCCCTTCCCTCAAATCAAACACACCCTAAGGTGTGTTTGATTTGAGAGAAGGGGAGGGGGAGGGGATGAGGTGTAAATTACCTTTTTAGGCAGGTCCCATCCAAAATTTACCCTAAACCTTAAACTCTTTAATGAAAAGGTAAATTTTGAAGGGGACCTGCCCAAAAAGGTAATTTACCCCCTCCCCTTTACTCACACCAAACACACCCTTAAGGTCTGTTTCGTTGGAGGGGATGGGATGGGATGTGAGGGAATGAAAAATGAGCCATTCCCCTTGTTTTGTGTGAAAAGTTGGAGGGGATGGGATGGGATGTGAGGGAATGAAAAGTTGGAGGGGAGGGGCCCAAAAAAGGGGCTCCAAATTCCTATCATCCCCTCATTTTTGTTTCCTCTAAATTGGGAGGTTTTAAAGAGGATGAAAAATGAGCCCCTCCCCTCCATCCCCTCCCTTTGAACCAAACAGGCCCTTAGTCTCACAAACAATTGTGTGATGCCTCATTAGATCTTAGATATTTTCAGTGGCTCTTGTCTACATAATTTCTTTACCTGTATAATTTTATTTTCCTCTTTTAATTTTTGTTTGCTATGCTTTAACCATAGTTTGAATGATCATTGTTTTTGGTTTGGATGAAATTGATTCTAGTTAGTTATAGGACGTATGAAGTTGTGCGCTTATATTGCTCAAGTAAATTAAGAATAGATGCAATGTTTGGTTGTGCAATTCTTCTTCCTCTTGTAGGCAGGGTTTCCTTTTTTAGAAAGAGTGAATGGGGAGGACTGAAGAGGGAAAGAAAGAGATGATGAGGTGTTATATTGGGTTTAGTAATGTGGATGATGAGGTGCGTGCTATGTGGAATCTTTGACTGATTTAACAATCAAACTTAATATTTGAAGATGATAGAGCAAAATTGTTACGTTTTTTAGGTTTCTGAGGCAAAATTGCTCCTAAAAAAACTTTTAAGGCGAAATTACTGCAAAAAAACTTTCAGATAACCATGGCTCCTCAACAAAAACTTCTAGAGCAAAAATAACCCTTAATCTTTTTTATAATATCAAAGTTGTCAAACTTTAAGGAAACCATGATAGAGATTTAAACTTGGATCATGAAATCAAACCATAAACTTTGAGAGTTTATTTTATGAATAAATATTTATTAAAAATATATGATTAAAATTAAATAATCAAAAAGTTGTGTCTATTTATACACCATTCAAAAATTAATTGTTCTTGTTATTAAAATTACACCTTAACCTTTGAAATTAAATATATCAACTTTTATTAGTTTAGGAACTCAAAAAAAAAAAAAAATCGTTCAAATTATATATGAAGTTGCTAAATATGATCAACATCTTGGCAAAAAAATATGATTAAATGCGGAACTCATGGGTTTAACTATTCCATAAGTTAAAAATAAGTTAAAAATATAAATGCGGAAATTTAAGAGTAAGATGACACTATTCCATAAGTTAAAAATATAAATGCGGAACTCATGGGTTTAACTAAATTTGCAATTAACACAAATTTTTATAAGTTGAAAACTTAAAATGGACAACTTAAGGAGTCAACTACGAGTGAAATTATCGGTTTTTTTTATCATAATTTAAATTTCTGTTATAGTAATTTTTTTAGTACATATTTATAATTGGAAGATAATATATCAATTTACTTATATATATATTTCATCAAGTTTTCTAATTATATGTAACTATATGTCCTATTTTTGAATAATCATCATTTAACTATAAACCCATATGAAAAAAATACGACACTTGGTCTTAAGTGATCGATGAACTTGATGTAAGTATGATCCTTTACAATTTTGTTTTTTCTGAACTTGTCCACTTCATCCCAACTCCCAAGTAATAATGTTCTCTATTTTTTTGTGGGTTAAGGGGCATTTTTATCTCGAAAGTTTTCACCGAAGTGCAATTTTGCCCTGGAAGATTTTCAGAGGCCAATTTTACCTTGACGGTTATCCAAGTTAATTTTGATAGTTAGTTGACCAAATATGTTGAGCTAATATACATATTATTCGTGTCATTTTTTTTAAGGTATAAATTTACCCTGAAAGTTTTAAATCTAACATTGAAAAAAAAAATAAAATAGATGATACATGGACTTCCACGTGCAAATTTTCACTTTAACAAAAATGACGTGGATAATATGTGGACTATCAGCTTAACATATTTGATCAACTAACAGTCAAAATTAACTAAGATAACCGTTATAGTAAAATTACTCACTTTTCAACACTTTGAGAACAAAATTGACTCTAAAAAACTTCAAGGTCAAAATTTGGCGCTTAACCCTTCTTGATTACATATAATGTTCTTCTTAAACAGTGTTGTTATTATTAGTTCATTAGTACACATATGGCCCATTTCATTAGGGGCAAAAGGATGAAGAAATTTCGCCAGCTTCTGGAGTACAATCCCTAGCCCGTTCGCCCTTCGTCCTCACTGCCGTCGCCATCGTCTTACTTCTCTGCTAGATATTTCTGGTTGCTGCTCTCTTTTTTCCTCCTCAGGCATCGCCGTCGTCTTGTTTCTTCTCCTCGTCCTTGCTGGCCGCGTCTGTGTGGTACGATTGAAGCTTGAGTGTGCGAGCTCCCTTCTTTTTCATCCTCCTCCCTCGCTTCTGGAAGACGCTCTGTGTGGCGGTAAGCTCAAACTCCTCCCCTTCTTTGGTGTTGGTCAAGTTTGCAAGTTTTTCTCTAATAAAAAAGTTAGCTAGTTTTTTGGGCCTGAAAAAATGTTAGCAAGGTAAGAGATACTCTATTTAGCTCTTTTGTTTTTGTGACCATACTCTATTTAGGTCTTCTATCCCAATGCATCATATTTACAATCTTTGTTTTTTTTTTTTTGGGAACTTGCACACTGCATCTCAAGACTTAATGTTCAATGAATGGTGACATATCCTATAAACAGAGTTGTAAGTGTTAGTCCACATTTGGCGGTTCACCTTTTTAATCATTATTTTTCCGTGCAAACATTAATCCCCCACATCTGTAGCCGTAATATTAAGTACTCATAATTATGACCACCCCATATGTGTTGTTAGCTACAAATTTGGGGTAAGTATAAATTATAATTAGTATATTGAATAAATTTCATCAGAATTTTGTTTGCGGTTTCCTATTTGTTTTCCTGTCAATTAATAAAGATTAAAGAAACAATGGTAATAGAAATAAATATTAGAGAAACGAAGAGGGCTCCATTTTGAAACTTACAAAGCGTATCTTTAGGCTACCGGAGAAGCAGTTATTCACCATTATCTGGATGCTTCACTAAGTCTCTCTCTGTGGAAGATGAATGATCTCATTGCTATTCTGCTTTGAGCTTACCATTTGACTGGTACAAACAATGTTTACTTGCCTTTTAATCTCAATTCTTTTTGTCATTCTTTCCCTTTTCTTTGTTCTTCAGTCTTCACTATTCTTTTTCTTCATCAATGGCAGTACTTCAAACATAACCTTTCAACCTGAGTTCATTTAAAGAAGCACTTGACACAGTTGATTAAAAAAAAGATCTCTGAAGGCCTGAGTTAAAGGTAATGGAGGAATCAGTGTTCACGAACAACAAGCGAAGAGCTAAAGTAGACAGGATCAGTGGTTTGCCAGACTCATTGCTTCTTCATATTCTCTCTTTTCTTCCCCCTAAATATGCAGTTGCCACAAGCCTCTTGTCCAAGAGGTGGAGGCCACTCTGGCGTTCTCTTTCCACTCTTCACTTTAAATCGAAGGACTTTTGTTATCTTAAATTCTTTGTTCAATTTGTAGACAAAGTACTCAAATTGGTAGATATGAAATCTGTGAAAAAGTTTGTTCTGGATTTTGATGGTTATAAACCTCCTCGGAAGACTAGCAAATGGATTGATGCTGTGACCAGTAGCAAAATTGAACATCTAGAGATACATATGGGTTGGGGTGCTGCATATGAGTTGTTGCCCTCTAGTGTTTTCATTGCCAAGAACATTACGATTTTGAAGTTGAGTATAGTAAGGGTGGTGGATAGTCTTTCCCATGTTAATTTTCCTTTGCTTGAAGTATTGCATTTGAAAGATGTAAAATTTTCAGATTTTACAAGTTTGGAAATGCTTCTTAATGCATGTCCTTTGCTTAAGGACTTGATGGTAAGATATGAGGATGTAGTGGATTTTCGTCCACTCAAGATTGGAAGACTTAACCGTTTGGTCACTGTAGATCTTTTTCCACAATCTCTAATTCCATTGGAAGCTTTATCTAATGTTAAATGTCTGCGCCTTGGTCAGGTATGAACCACACATGATATGTAATTTGTTTCTGCTTTTTTTTTTTTTTTTTTTTTTTGTCCCTTGAGATTTCATTCCCTAATTTTCAGTCTGTTTTAGTATTCTAAGCAGGATATATGTCCATTTAATCATGACATCCCAATATTTTACAATTTAACCCACCTGCAATGTGGTGCTGACGAGTGGACTAAGATGGTGAACTGTCTTCAAAACTTCCCAAAACTTCAGAACCTTGTAATTGAACAGGTTTGAAAATTTTAACTTATTTTTTTAGCACAATTAATGTCTTGATTAGTTTTTTTTTAAACTTAATTTCTCTATTATATCAGCTTGGTTCTTCATCCCATCCTGAACCAATACTTGATGTGCCTCCATGTGTTTCATCACATCTGAAGGAGTTCATTCTTGTTTGCTTCAAAGGTTCTGAAAGTGAGTCTGAAATGACAAAATTTATGATGAAGAATGCTCGAGTTTTGAGGACTATCTACCTTTGTGCTGGTTCAATCGAGCCTATGCTCCCGAGGTTCAAAAAATTTGCATCATTCCTCAGATCAGGCTCTGAGTCTGAGAGTTGCAGTCAAATGCATGAAGAACCACTTGTATTTATAGTTTCTTAATTCTCAATATTCCTCAACTTTCTTGTTACGTGACCCAGTAAGAGTGACCAATGTAAAGGATTAATTTCTTCTTGGTTATATAAAGGAAGAACATGAAGGAACATGGGAGAGGACAACTTTGGAGGGTCTTGGTCAGGTTGAAATGTGATTGAAGATGATCCTTTGTTCAATCCAGTTCGGATTGGGCTAATGAAATCAACTCAACTTCACTTCCTTTTCTCTCGTCTTCAATGTCATTCTGATGTTAGAATTTTATTAGATGTTGCTTCAATGTTGTTAGCTTCTTTTGAATGTGTTTTCTTTTTTATGTGGTTAATATTAGACAATGGACTTCACTTATTGAAGAAATGGTTAGTGTCATGTGTAAGCACTCGGAAGGCGTGAGATAACTTGTGTTTAAAAAAATTTATAATTTTTTAAAATAGTATTGTAATAATTAAATATGATGATCAATATATTTTTTTAATATATAAACTATAAAGGCAACTTTATTGAAAGTAAAATAAAACGATACATGAAATATTGAGCCCTGGGGCCTATTTGGTGGGAAGAATTTAGGGAATGGAAAAAATTCCATTCTTACTCTCTAGTTTTCTTAATCTTGGCCATGCATTCTGAAGCTAAAAAAAATGATTTTATCTGAAATCAAGCGCCCAAGTAGGAAAGCATTTTGACTAGGCATTTCAAAATTCGAATGCATTTTGACTAGGCATTTCAAAATTCGAAGTATCAATTTTTTCCGTTAACAATGGCATTTTAATTTCTGATAGTTTTTGATGAGCAAATAATTTGGGCAAGTGAATATTATCCAAAGCCTAATCCATTAGGGAATAGTCAACAGACTCCGAACAATGATAAATATGTTATAAGTATTTATAAACCTCTTCTTGAATTGAAGTAGAATCCTCTAACCATTCGCCCAAACAATTTTGAATTCTGATTATTTGTTTCTTCACACATCTTTGGCTTGCAAAAAAATAAAAAGGCATGAAAAAAAAAAACGTAGTGTTCCGATCTCCTTGCAACATCTAGTTGTACCTGGCCTTTTGGGATCACATCATTTCATCACAATCATACCAAAATTTTCCAATTTTCTCATGAAAGATTTAATAATGAATGCCAATATTGCAACTCCTTCAAAAATGGCTTTGTAACATAGTGACACATAAGTTTTTTTGTGTAAGTGGGGGGTTATGAATTCAATCCTACTTATAACTTTAAGTCATTGGTGCCTACCTCTTCAATTAGGGAAAAAAAATATTGCAACTTCTTCCAAAGCAAAAATATTTGAAGAAATGTTACCAATTGAGTATTTGTTGGTGAAATGCGCTTGAGTCTTATATTGTTCCGATATGCCCACGAACTTGGGATACTTCCCCATTAATTTGATAAAAGAGAATATTACTCCCTCCTGTCTTTATTATAAGACATATTTGGGTAGTTGATCTTAGTCTTAAATATAAGATATAATTTTCAAATTTGTCAATCTTTTCTCAATTTATCCTTATTCATGCTTCCTCAACAGTAACTAAGGAGAAGAAGGAATGAGGGAATTAAGGAAAATGACTAAGGTATTTTAAAAAATACATGTCACATAATGTAATACTTTAATTATTCATCAGCATATGACTTCTACATCAACTTAGCAGCCTCATAGATTGGTTTCTTATTACATAATTTCAATAAAATAATTAATTAGCAATTAATTTCTTGATTATTGCTTAAAGGACAAGCAAGGAGTGATCACACATTTGAACACCCTAACCCTATAAATAAGAGATGCCTCCTTCAGTTACTACTCACACCCAGATATGTCATGAGATATGGGACTAATTGGTCGATCGAAATATGCCGGTATAGATATGCACATGCCATTTTTATGGTAGACATGTGTACCTTGCGTTTTTGGAAAAAGACACCAGTATATGCCACCATGTGGGACCCATACACATACTCTGATTTAGATTCATCTTGCGGGCTCCGATACGTATGCCAAAATCCTGAATGAAACCCGAGAAGGCAATGATAAAGTAATTTTATTAAAGTAGCTTTAATAATTAAGTTAAGATGAGTAATGATGACTCAACTTTTATGTTGGATTAATAAGAAGATGACACTTGTCATCAAAGTACACATCATCACGACAAACACTATTCATACTCTTCGGTTGGCACAATTAGAAGGTGACACTTGTCCCTTCATCATAAGGTGTCTTTTTTCCTTTTGTGTTGGCATTCCAAGACAGTGACATGTGGCATAGAAGTAGGGGAAATCACCAGTTTCCAGTTTGGTCACCTGACTAACTTTCTCGAACACCAAACCCGGGAGCCAGGGAAATCATCAAACTTTCACTTTCCCAGATAAATTGGACGGCTAAAGGCCCAAGAAAGGAGGCGGGACCCACTTTATTAAAACAAGTGACATGTGTCACCGAATCATTGATCATCGGACAAATGGCAACACAAGGTTTTGACAAGTGGAGAACAATTTCAAGACCCTTTAAGGGCTATTAAATTTCGCCCAAGCCCCCAAAAATCAGAAAAAATAGAGAAAATAGAGAGAAATTGGAGAACTACACAGAAAATATGAATAGTAACCATTCATAAGTTCAATCCACCAAAACACTACCGAATCGGCGTTTTCTCTCAAAATACACTTTCATAACCTTCTTCTACTCATCCCAAGCTTCATTTCTATGGTTTTAGATTTTCATTTGGAGGTGTTTGATGATGTCTTGCTCACTGGTGTACAGCCGGATTTCTGATCAAGTTGCGGAAACGTATAGAGGTAAGCGTAGGCTTCATTTTGAACTGATTGGATTATTGTTTTAATGAGTTTTCTTGAGGGTGAGTCACTGTTCATTTTTTGGCCAGAGGTGTCTTTTGAGGTTTAATTATGTGTTTATGGTTAAATGATGATTTTGAAAGTTGTGTTCAAGTCTGCTTGAATTTGTTTTCTAGAGGCAAAGAACTTGCAACGTGTTTTTGACACATAGTCCAAATGCTATGAAATATTACAAGATTAAAGTAGACATCGTGGGCTTTAATTTGATAGGTAATATGAGTCATTTGGACTAGTAGATTGAAAGTTATGAGTTTTCAAAATTTGACCTTGATTCTAAAATCAAATATGTGGCAGTCTGTGTTTGACGAATTTCTAAAAAATGTGTGGCTGTAATAAATGCTCTGTGATATTTTTCACTAAAAGAGGACTTAAAGATATTTTTATAGAACCTGGAACCAACCATTTGTATTTTTGTGGAATTAATTATGAATTTTGAAATTCTAGTTTGGAAAATTGGCGAATTCTGGGGGCAGTGATCAATTAAGTAAAATATTGCATTGATATGTATCTAAAAGTGTAATGTCTATATTTTTCCGTAAAACTAGACTGATTAGGGGTCACATAGCCTTTGTAACCACACCAATTAGATCTCTATAAATAAATATATGGATTTTCAAAGTTGTGCCCTATTTCTGGAAAGAAATCTGGAACAGGGGAAGTTTGGCATATTTCTGGGAAAAATGTGATAACAGTTATTAGCCTTGCATATGTTTTCATGAAAATAAACTTAAATAACTTTACATAGGCTTTAGAACCGATCAATTTGGAATTTCCTAGAATTAATTGTGATTTTCCAAAGTTGACTGAAAATCGTCAGTTTCTGGAAAACAGTGAAATTCCACTATGCAGAATTGTAATGTACAGAAACTGCTATAACTACATTAGATAACCAACAGAATGAATTTAAAATAGTTTAGAATATTATATGAATGGGTCTTGACTCAATTCTTTTACATTTGAAATTTTAGGACCAGAGAGTTAGCCCGAGTCAAAACAAAGTTCAAGAGCGGTTTGTGAACAAAAAGGAACTTAAGGTAGTAACTCTATCTTTCATACATTATGTGAATGTTTAAATGCTTTGTGTATGCCATCTTCCGTAATATGTATGATACATAGTGCCTACGGGTTCACCGAAACACAATACCTACGGGTACACCGATATGCCCAGTCTGTGGTCTCGAGCCCAACTGAGGTACAGAATGAGTATGGATTGCAACAGTGGTTGGCTTTAAGCATTTCCGATCGAACTGAATTATATGTTATTATAATATTATTGTATGTGGTACTTAGCATATTTATTATCATATTTTTTATGATTAATTGTTTGTTACTACTAAGATTCGTTTGAATCTCACCCTTTTGCAAAATTAAAATATTCTAGCATAAGCTAGCGGCTCAAGGGGCAAATCGATAAATACCGGCAACTAAGTTGTCTGTGTCAAGAAGATGGAGGTGTTGGTTATTATTAGTTTTTTTTTTTGGATAGTTTTGGACCAAATTTGTATATATTTTTCAAACCTTGCAGAGAAGTCTTGTATTGATATCAAGCACTTATTATCATTATTTTAGGCTATTTCTGTGCATCCATCGAACTGTGAGCAAGCACTCTAAAAAATGTGAAAATAAGATAAGGGTGTGAAATTATTGGTATCAGAGCAAGCAATTCTGGCAATAAGATTGTATACTGATAAGGTCTTGATTATATGGTAAAAGGAAATATGCACAAAATAGGGTATTAGAGAAGTGAATTATCTCTCTTTTGTGAATTAGTTATAGATTTAGTGTCAACATTTTGATCTACTCAAGGAGTAGAAAAGAATGTGAAACACCTATGGGTGGTACTAGGAGTCAAATGTAAGCTCTGGCTTTCAAAGGTTAACTTACTGAGTAATCTGTAGTGATGTGACATTGTGGTCTACGATAAGGTGAACTGTGTGGCCTGTAATGAGGTAATCTGTGTTGTGTAACCGATATGGTCTATAATAAGGTGACATGTGTGGTACTACCTGTGTGGTCTACAATAATACAATCTATGTGGTTTTCATTGAGGTGACCTATGTGGTCTACAATGATACAACCTATGTGGTCTTCAGTGTTATGACCTGTATGGTCTATGATGAAATATATAGGTAGAGATTGGGATGAGCCCTAGAGTAACAGGGCATAATGGTGGCGAATGCTCTGAAGCCTTACGAATGAATTACCCCACTCATATTGTAGCTGTGTGCGTAACTATGATCGGGGATTCTCACTGGATAAGACTAGTGGACGAAGTCTTGGCTCTTACCCTAATATGGCTAGGGGAGCTGTATGCGTAGATCCTGGTTGCATGCTATCCTGGGGCGAGTGCGTAAAACATGCGTCTAAGGTACCTTATGTTGTTTACTGACTACCTTGCCATAATGCTGGTGACAATTGACCTTGATTTAAAAATATGGCAATTTTGATGGACATATATTTAGTAATCCAAAAAGGTTATGAAACCTAAGAATTGGTGGTAAGTCCCAGTATACATGTATGCACAGGACAGTAAGACCAGAATATCTAGCGCTATGGGAGCAGAATGAGCCGATAGGCCAAAATGAAATAAGTTGTAAGGCTGAATGTACCGGGCAGCGTCCCGAAGAGGTAGTGAAGCCCAAGTTACCAATTACTCTGATAGTGGACTATATGTCCTGTGAACTGTGTGCCCAGTGAATGCTATGGACTGTATGTCCAGTAAACTCTGAGGAACTGTGTGTCTTAAGAAGGATTAATGCTAAATGACTTGAATGATTTGAATACTTGTTAGATAAGCAGCTAGACCTAATGATCCGTCTGTGTTGTAATAGGGTGTGTCCCATGAATATGAACATGTAGCAAATTTTGAGGATAAAATTTATTGAAGGTGGGAGAATTGTAATATTCTGAATTTTGGGCCTATAAACTTGAGGATAAGCCTAAATCAGGTGTACAATTAAGCCCAGTTTGGGAAGACTCCTCAGAATGACGAGAAATATAAAGACTCTCGGGGACTATGTGATTTTGGCCCTACTGGGCAGAGGGCTCGGTATTTATAGACAATATGATTAAGTGTTGGTGCAAATGTGCACATGACATATATACGGTGCTATTAGGTTGGTAGAAAGATGCCACCCAGATATGTCATGAGATATGGGACTGATTGGTCGAGCGAAATTTACCGGTATAGGTGTGCACATGCCATTTTTAGGGCAAACATGTGTACCCTGCGTTTTTGGAAAAAGACACCGGTATATGGCGCCATATGGAGCCCATACACATACTTTGACCTGGATTCATCTTATGGGCTCCGATACACGTGCCAAAATCCCAAATGAAACCCGAGTAGACACCGATAAAAAGTAGCTTTAATAAATTAAGTTATGATGAGTAATGATGACTCAACTTTTATGTTGGAGGAATATGAAGATGATACTTGTCATCAAAATACGCATCATCATGACAAATACTATTCACATTTTTTGGTTTGCACAATTAGAAGGTGACACTTGTCCCTTCATCATGATGTGTCCTTTTTTCCTTTTGTGTTGGCTTTCCAAGACAGTGACATGTGGCATAGAAGTCGGGGAAATCCACCGGTCTCCGGTCCAATCACGTGACTAACTTTCTCAAACATTGAACCTAAGGAAATCATCAGACTTTCACTTTCTTGGACAAATTGGACGGCTAAAGGCCCAAGAAAGGAGGTAATACCCACTTTATTTAAACAAGTGACACGTGTCACTGAATCACTTATCAACGGACAAATGGCACCACAAGGTTTTGACACATGCCGAACAATTACAACACCCTTTAAGGGCTCTTAAATTTCATCCAAGCCCCCAAGAATCAAAAAAGAAAATAGAGAAAATAGAGAGATATAGGAAAAGGAAAGAGAAAAGATGAATAGTAACCGTTCTTGAGTTCAATACATTGAAACACTACCGAATCGGCATTTTCTCTCAAAATACCCTTCTATAACCTTCTTCTACTCATCCCAAGCTTCATTTCTACAATTTTGGATTTTCATTTGGAGGTGTTTAGTGCCATCTCACTTACCGGAGTATTGCCAAATTTCCGATCAAGTTGCGAAAACGCGTAGAGATAAGCGTAGACTTCATTTTGAACCGATTGGATTATTGTCTTGATGAGTTTTCTTGAGGGTGTATCACTATTCATTTTTCAGGCAGAGGTGTCTTTTGAGGTTTAATCATGGTTAATCATGTGTTTATGATTAAATGATGATTTATTATAATTTTGGAAGTTATGTTCAGGTCTGCCTGAATTTGTTTTCTAGAGGCGGAGAACTTGCAATGTGTTTTTGATCAGTCAAACTTAGTCCAAATGCTATGAAATATTAAAAATTAAGGTAGACATTCTGGACTTTAATTTGATATGTAATATGAGTCATTTGGACTGGTAGATTGAAAGTTATGAGTTTTCAAAGTTTGACCTTGATTCTGGGATGAAATCTGTGGCAGTATGTGTTTGACGAATTTCTAGAAATTGTGTGGCTGTAATAAATGATCTGTGATATTTTTCACTAAAAAAGGACTCATATTTTTTTATAGAACCAGGAACCACCCATTTGTATTTTTGTGGAATTAATTATGAATTTTCAAATTCTAGTCTAGAAAACTGGCGAATTCTGGGGGCAGTGATCAATTTAGTGAGATATTGCATTGATATGCATCCAGAAGTGTAATGGCTATATTTTTTTTTTTGTAAAACTACACTGATTAAGGGTCATATTGCCTTTGGAACCATACCAATTAGATATCTATAAATAAAGATATGGATTTTCAAAGTTGTGCCCTATTTCTGGAAAGAAATCTGGAACAGGGGAAGTTTGGTGAAGTTTTGTGAAAAATGTGATAATAGTGATCAGCCTTGCATATTTGTTCATTAAAATACACTTAAATAGCTTTACATAGGGTTTGAAACCAATTAATTTGGAATTTCCTAGAATGAATTGTGATTTTCCAAAGTTGACTAAAAATCTGTCAATTTCTGGAAAACAGTGAAATTCCACTGTGCAGGATTGTACTGTATAGAAACTATTATAACTGCATTAGATAACCAACAGAATGAATTTAAAATAGTTTAGAATAGTACATGAATGGGTCTTGACTCAATTCTTGTACATTTGAAATTTTAGGACCAGAGAGTTAGCCCAAGTCGGAACAAAGTTCAAGAGTGGCTTGTGAACAAAAATGGACTTAAGGTAGTAACTCTATCTTTCTTATATTATGTGAATGCTTATATGCTTTGTGTATGCCACCTTTCGTAATATGTATGATACACAATGCCTACGGGTTCACCAAATTACAGTGCCTACAAGTACACCAAAACATAGTGCCTATAGGTACACCAATAAATGTGCCTACGAGTGCACTGATATGCCCAGTCTATGGTCTCGAGCCTAGCTGAGATACGGAACGAGTAGGGGTTGTAATAATGGTTGACTCTGAACATTTCCAACTGAACTGAATTATGTGTTATTATAATATTGTTGTATGTGGTACTTGGCATATTTATTATCACATTTTCTACGATCGATTGTCTAACTACTGAGATTCATTTGAATATCACCCTTTTTCAAAATTAAAATATTCTAGCTGAAGCTAGCGGCTTGAAGAGCAAAATGATAAATACCAACAACTGAGGTGTCCGGGTCAAGAAGACGAAGCTATTGGATATTATTAGATTTTTTATAGTTTTGGACCAAGTTTGTACATATTTTTCAAACCCTGCGGGGAACTCCTGTATTGATATCAAGTACTTATTATCAATATTTTTATGCTATTTTTGTGTATCCACCAAACTGCTCGCAAATACTATGAAAAATGTAAAATAAGATAAGGGTGTGACATTCTTCGAACAGTCAGACTTCTGATTTCTCTCCACCTTCACCTTGCCGGCGAGCTCCTCTTTCTTCCTCTTCCTCTCACCATTGGAACTTCACCTTCCTTCCTCAGACCTCCAGTTCCGGCAACTTCTTTTCACATTGGTGAAAAGAGAGTCAAAGGTCCAGAGTGAAGCACCACTGGAGAGAGACGAGTTTCAAAGCTATCGCACCGCAGAGTGTTTGGACACCAGAGGAAGCTTGACCAAAGTTTGAGAAGAAAGATAGAGAGCTCAGAGAATAGGACAGGACCACAGTTACCACCTTCTTCTTCAACACCGGTTTCTCTTACCACCACCATTATCAGCGTCCTCTTTCTCTTTCTTATTCTAGATAACCATTGGCTAGTTCCTTACAACTCCCAATTATGTTTGTGACTTTCCGGCGAGTTTAGCCAGTTTTTGGTGGGTTCTTGAGTTTTTTCGGTGAGATTCAAAGAATATTTGGCCAGACTATGTAGTTTCCGACAATCTCTTTGAATTTTCTGCTGCCATATGGTTTCTGGAATTTGTGGTTGCTCTACAATTAAATTCATGCATAGTTGAGGATCTCAACTCTTGAGGATGGTAGATTTGGCTTGAATTCAAGAGCTTCAAAGGGGAGTTTTTCTTAGTTCTCTTATGAATTTTCTATATTGTAATTCCTAACTATGTTCTAAGGTAGTTGCAGTAGGATTTTTGTTGTGAGCTAATTGAACTCCATATTGCTGAACTAAGATTGTTTTATTGTGTTTGGATTGAAACTATTGTGATTCGTTGATTAATAGTTATGTATTTCCTATTTATTTAATGAGATTATACTTGCTATGTGTTCACTAGTTTGTCTAATTGATTTGAGTTAATTTGAGTGGTGAGTTTGTGCATTCATATTAGAAGAAACAATTGTATTAATTTAATTCATTTTACACATCAAGTGATTTTTAACAATTTATCCAAGAGATGACTATTAATACGATCATAAGAGTAGTCATTAATTACACAAATTGGACTCAATGCGTTTGCTTGAGGTTTTTAATTAAGACTTGATAGATTTCAAACTCCCATATTATTTAGTGAACTAGGATGGCCAATGAACCAATTCCTCAAGAGAATTCACTTCATTCATATTTCGTTAACCATCCCATTTTTATAAAAATACCTAAAAAATAATAGTTTAGCATTTAATTAAATTTCATTTTCTTTTAGCTACTAATTTGAAAAACCAAAACCAATTTCCTCTTATTTTATTGAATTTGCATGGCATTTAGATTACTTATGATTCAATAAAAAGCTCCTCAAGAAAAGTGAACAATCATAAATTTGCCTATATGCAATCCTTAATTAATTTTTTATTGTGGACCCCAAAGCTAATGTATAAAAATATCATAATCATACACAATTACTTGACTTTTTTTTTTTTTTTGCCTTAAAAAAGCTACGTACTCCCTTAAGTAATAACCCTTTGGAGGGGGGATTTCATTAAAACCTATGCTTTTGGTGCAACAATCTAAAATCACATAATTATTATTTTCAGAAGGTCCTCAAATGTCATTCTCTCCTATTATTTTTCCATCCCAGTATGCAAAAAATAATTTTCTTAATGTAGGTGGGATTCCAGAGCCACGGTTGAATTACCAAGCCACAACAATACTTGTTTAGGATGTTTGGATTATCATTTGAAGAATAGCTTCTACATATAAAGGGAAAAAAGTAATTTTAGAAAATAAAAAATTGAGGTTGCCAATCACCACATCAAAACTCAAAATAGCTTTTAATCCTCAAAACTATGGTTTGTGATAAGCTATCCAAAAGCTTTTTTTTTTTTACCTTTTATGAAGTTATTTTCTGAAATCTATTCTCTAAAATAACTTTTTATACTATTTCTCCCAAAACTATTCTCAAGAAGCTAAAGGTAAAAATATATTCTCTAAAACTCTCCTCCCCCCTCCACCCCCCAAACGTTTACAAGACAGTGTGTGAGGGTAAAGGTATGTTTAGATTAGCTTTTAGAGAATAGCTTCTAAAAAAAGAGAAAAAAAAGTGATTTTAAAGAATAGATTTAGGATAATACCTTTTGAAAAGCTAATAAAATTTGACTTCTCAATAACCATGGTTTCATATAGAAAACTGCTTCTGCAAAAACTTAGGCTGTTTGGCTATCTTTTGGCAAAATCATGATTTAGGACTCCAAAAGTGCTTTTTTGCAATTACCTAAACAAAGCTTCTTCTCCTTCCTTGCTGTTACGTTGTGAGTGAGTGAGGCATATTTCAATTCCTGTTTCTGATGGTGTGGAGCGATATATGTGTGAGGGTTAAGGTGTTTCTCTTTTTCCTGTAGCTGGTAATCTGAAATATAGAATGATATTACTTGTATAAGCAGTTTGCTGCTGAAATTTTGTTTGCCGCAAGAAAATAACATGGATTCTGTTTGTTTATAAGTTAAAAGTTGTTAATAGGCGACTCTGTTATTTAACAAGGGTGTTTGAAGTTACTTGGTTAGCAATATAAGATAATGATGATCGTTTTATGACTTGATTTTTTTTAAATGCACACAATTTGTTGTGAAATTGTATACAAGGGGAAAATTTGATTAATGAGTTGATTCATGGAATACGTATGAAGTGCTTGATTAAATGCTTGTGAAGGAAATTTTTTAGAATTGGGGATGAATTCTTTTGGTGATATAGTATTATGAGTTAAATCATCTTTTTACATTGAAACATGGTAAAAGATTGAATTTGGGAAGTAACTCTAATAATTCTATACAACGATTATTGAAAAGTGACAAACATTTTTGTATGATGATTTACGATTATCTTATCATATTCCGTAGTCATGATCTTATATTATTTTAAACACTTGCATGACCCTATAATTAGCAAGTTTTTTGGTCTTTAGACCTTTTAATGTACTTAGTAAAATTAGAGTATTTTTCAGTAGCTTTCTCTCAATTTCTTCCTACTTTTTTCATCATTCTTCATAAATCAAAATTCACTCCTTAACAATCACTATGAAGTAGAGGATACAAGATGGAAGAACTTGTTTTCTTAAAATAAATTTGTAACTAATACTCCCTCCGGTCCTAAATAGGACATAGTTTGTAGTGCAATTTGCACTACAAATTATGTCCTATATTTAGGACCAGAGGTAGTATTAGTTAAGAGTAGTTTAACTATCTGTTAAACATATAAATTTTTAGGAACACATGTTAATTTCTTTCATAAAATTTTAATATAACTATAATTTTTTATTTAAACTTTGAATCATCATTTTATAATGAGAAAATTTTATATAATGTATAGGAATATTTTTCTATAGATTTTATATAATTTGCCATCTCTTATCAATATACGTCATACATGTAAGTGGTCACAATTAATATTGAGCACTTGACATTGAGCAGTCATAACTGGTATTAAATAATTTCATTAGAATTTTGTTTAGCTTCAACTATTCATTTTTATCATGAGTATTTTGGACCTCACACAGGTGGGTTAATGTTGTGATTAGTAATAAAGTTGAACAACATGAGAAGCTACATTTATACCCGCAAAAGGGTTGCTATGGACTGCCATCTACTGTTTTTACTGCTAATCACATTAAGATTTTAAAGTTGAGAAGCCAAAAATGGTTTAGTGAAATAATTACAGTGGGCAGTCTTTCTCAAGTTAATTTGCCTCAAGTTTTGTACTTGGAGGGTGTTTTTTTTTTCAGATTTTGAAAGGTTGGAAATGCTTCTTTCTTCATGTGCTTTGCTTAAGGACTTGGTACTAAAATTTTGGAGGTACGCAACCAATGTCCACTTGATATTGAAGGACTTGACCATTTGGTTATTCCACAATCACTAATTCCATGAGAAGTTAATTCTAATGTCACATTTCTACGTCGGTATCAGCCCACGTACAAATCATGCATCACAAGTATAATTGTTTCAGTAATATTTTCAAACCGTAATTTTCAATCTATTTTAGCAATAGTCAGAGCAAAATATGTGGCCATTCAGAAATGATATTGTGAAGAAGCAACAGGGGAGAGGAAAGAAAAAATCAGAAGAGTTATTGATCTTTGTTAGTATACAAGCTTATATAAACATGTGTCATTAGAATACTTACAGAGTGGTTATGGTGCATAGATTAAGTGTGAGGGGATATTAAACTCCATCAAATAAAGAGAGAACGCAACTTGGATCTATCTCAAGTCCTCAAGTCCTAAGTGGGTTAGTTAGTGTAAACCAAGTGGCTTCTTACATGAATGAGCCTATTATTCTTTTATATATGAAAAATACATATGATTCTTTATCTTTCTCATTTTATTTCTGTAATCACTATAGTTTAAACTTTTCATTAACTTTTATGTATTCTTGTCTTATAAAAGATTATAATTAAATAAGATTTTGTTCTAACGAAATTCAAAGTATCAATGTTTTAAAGCAAGAAATGAATAACAAATTATTATAGGCAAATTTTATGTTAAAGATGGGAGTTAGATCTTCGGCTTCATTATTTTTAATACCTGTTGTTGTTTTTTGTTTTTGTAGTATTAATACCTATTGTTGGTACTAACAAAAATCAATCAGTATTCATCTCTGTAAAGGCCCATTTCTAAGTCATGCTCAAAAAAGCTCATTTAGTGGGTTGTCTATTTTAGTCCTCGGCCTAAAAAGAAAAAAAAAAATTTGTTTGTTTTAATCACCTAAACCCCCTTGTCAAAATTTTTCACGAATCCTTAAAGTTATAATTAATTTGTTTTTTTAAACTTCACATGGACAATCGGAAAACAGAAACAACCAATTAATAGCTTATAGGTTAAGGCTATTGACACCTTGAGGTGGGTAATGAAAAAATATAAATAAACTAATAATAATAATAATAATAATAGAAATACGTAATTACAGTTAGGTGATGATAATAATCTTCAATCCAGTTGGGGATCAATATCAATACACACTGGTAGGAAAGGAAAGAAGGGGCGCAGTGCATTTACAGTAAAAAGTTATTCATAAATATAATCTTGGTTTGTAACCCTTCACAAAATTACTAATTCAAATAACATTGCATGAAATGAAATCTGATAACACCTAAACTGATGAGAAGTAGTAATTGAAGTCCTTATCAGCCACTAATTTACTATACACGTCCTGATCTGCAATAACCAAGTGAGGAAGGCGTTCCAATGTCCAGCTTTGCATTCTAAATTCTAATAATAATCATCAGTATCCTCAGAATCTTCATCACTATTCCCAAAATCAGCATAAGCATTCTCATCAATTTTGACTTAAAATTTAACCTCTTTATAACTTCACTCCTATTTAAATGAAGGGGACAAAATCCACATAATAATAAAATATGATAAAATTATTCATTCATGCATGTCAAAAAAATTTAATAATGTGATGTATAAATAAGACTAAAATAAACTTTTTTTTTCATATATATCTATATATGTATATGTATATGATTGAAGTTGGCATGTATTTTGGGGGTCAAGAAAAAATCGGCATTTATCAACAATGATGTGTATTTTCAAACCCAAAATCGATCATGAATCTTTTATTCACATTAATAAGTTCAGTTGGGAATCCACGTACGTCAGTAGTGTTACTGTAGAGTCCCATTTTGAAAGGCGTCTATTAACCAAGGTACTAAAACTCGGACCGGTCATTGAACCGGTCGGGGTACTGGGTTAAGGGTCAGTGGGTCAAACCGGGACCAAACCGGAGCTAAACCGGGACCAAACCGGTGAAAAATTGAAAATTTTAGACTTATAGTATGAAATTCTAAAGGAAAATTTTTTTTTTTTTTTTTTTTTTAGTAAAAACCCCAACCCGGACCGGACCGGGAACCGGACCGGTTTTCCGGCCTGTTCGCCGGTTACCGGGCCGGACCGGCCGGTCCGGTCCGGGTTTCACAACATGGCTATTAACTGAATAAAGTTTCAGTGGTTTAGTGATACTTCATACTTAATTCAATCTACAATTCTTAACTGTAAAAAATTTAGACTGGGTTCTAGCCTGTAAGCATCTCCCATTGATTTTTGCACTCTATTAGGCGCAAGTTAAAGAACTTGTATGTCTGTTTGGTCAAACGAGTTGAAGGCCTTTGCAAAAAAAAAAAAAAGAACTCTACCTTCTACTCCCTCATGTCCTAGTTATAAGAAACAAACCGAATTATATAATTTAAAAAAGCTATTAAAATTAGTTAAAAATAATAAATATGTTTGAAATTTTTTTTTTTAAGTATGCCCTTATTTATAAAAGAGTAAGTGAGAAAAAGAAATAGAGTAAACAAAAGTATCACCAAATTTCTAAATTAATATATTTTATATAATTTATAAGAGGTAAAAATGAAAAAAAAGTAATCAAATATTCATATAACATATGTTAGACTCTTAAAAAAAAGACTAAGATAACTCAAATTTTAGGCTTTATTAGAAGAATCAAAGGGAGTACTTCCTTCGAACCTAATCATAACACTCGATTAGTGAGGTTGTGGTGTCCCTAATCATTAGTCACATTACAAAGTTACTATAGAAGTACTAACTAAAATGTTTTTTTTATGGGATGCCACATATAAGTAATCTAATAAATCATTCTGGAAGTTTCTTCCCTGCTGCTCTCTCTCTACCTCCCGCTCCTATATATTCTTCACTGACCCTCAAAATGTTTTAGACTTGGTACATTCCCTAACTTTCACTCTGTTTTGGTATTACCACACGGAGGATAAATGGGGAATGATATCCCAATGTCTTACAATTCGACTCACCCGGAATGCGTTGTTGCTGAGGGGACTAAGATGGTGAAATGAATAAATAACTTTCCTAAACCCTCAAATTTTGGCATTTGTATAAAATAATAAAACATAATAATTCATAGTAGGTTCCACTATTTTTAAAAAAAAAAATACAAAAATTAATGTTTTAGTTCTTCGAGTTTTGATTTAATTAGTTATGACTAAGTTCTGCAACTATGATTTGATATGACATAGTCCATAAACTTTTAACTCATTAAAATTCAGCCCTAATCTTTCTCATTCTATCGTAATTTCAACAATGAATTAGTGACTCAGTAAATTAAGTTTGTTAAATTTCATCATTAATACAATCTCTCGCTAATCCTTTATCGACCAGAACATTTGGAGGTCGGCAACCGTCGACAGTAGTAACATGACAGAGATCAACTAGCATTGACAATGGACACACAGCAGCCTTAAGCCATCAAGTGGAAAAATGTCAAGTAAAGAAAAAGAAGTTGACTTTATATAATGCTCCTGATCAGATTAATCAGACAATGAACTATTTTTAAAATCATCCCAAGCTTCAAATTCTTAAAACTTATTATCGGATTTATCATTTCTTTTGTTGCTGGATTGACATAAGATCTTGGTAAAAGAATTTTGGTGGTTAGTCTGATGGCAATTGCCTTTTCTTTTTTCTTTTTTCTTTTTTGTTTCTATATCACAATCGTCAAAATATACAATTACTTGACCTTTATTTTTTTTGCCATAAATAAAAAACCACTACATACTTCTGTAATGAGTAACGACCCATCTTCGTGTAAGAAAAACAGAGGGGCCCATTTAATTAGGGCCTTGTTTGTTTCACCGATCCGAACCTCTCTATCTTGGTTCTTTCCAAAGACATCATTCCCCATTAATCCTAGCATTTTGCAAACATACCCCGCAATGCCCTCGTCTTCTACCTCCCAAAATTTCTAATTGCTGCTCTCTCATTTCCTCTACTGTCAGTGCTGTCTTGTCTGTGGAGTACGATTGAAGCTTAAGTGTGGGGGCTCTTCTTCTTCGTCCTCCTCCGTCGCTTCTGCAAGACGCTGTGCGTGGGGTAAGCTCAAACTCGTCTCTTCCTTGCTGTTACGTTGTGAGTGAGTGAGGCGATATACGTGTGAGGGTTTAAGGTATTTCTCTCTTTTTCCCTGCTGCTGGTCATCTGAAATATAGAATGATATTACTTGAATAGGCATTTTGCTGCTGAAATCTTGGCTGTTGCAAGAAAAGAACATGGATTCTGTTTGTTTATGAGTTAAATGTTGTTAATAAATTTAATTTAGGCGACTCTGTTATTTAACAAGGATGTTTGAAGTTACTTGGTTAGCAATATGAGATAATAATGATTGTTCTATGACTTGATTTTTTTTTTTTTGGAAAAAAAATCCACACAATGTGTTTGTTAAATTGTGTAGAAGGGGACTTTGATTAATGAGTTGATTCATGGACTGCCTATGAAGTGTTTGATTAAATGCTTGAGAAAAAAATCTTTGGTATTGTGAATGAATTCTTTTGGTGATATTGTTGAGTAAAGTATAACATGAGTCAAATCAACTTTTTAGATTGAAACTTGGTAAAAGATTGAATTTGGGAAAAAACTCTGATAATTTTTTTTTTTTTTTGGGATTGAATTCTATGATAATTCTGTACAACGATTATTGAAAAGTGACAAACATTTTTATTTGAAGTATCGCATTTGCTGCCAAGTAAAGGTAACCGTGAGTATTGCATTTGCTTGAAGTATTGTATTTGGAATATGTTGAATTTCCAGATTTTAGAAGCTTGGGAATACTTCTTTCTGCATGTGCTTTACTTAAACACTTGGTACTAAAAAATATTATGCACTGCAATACGTGTCTACTTGAAAGAAGCAGTTGCCCCAATTGATAAAGAAGGATCTCTGAAGCCTTGAGCTAAATATTATAGAAAAGTTGGTGTCCACGAACAAAAGGCTTAGAACTGGAGGTGAAGTGGGGGATGACTTATCTTCCCGTTAAAGAAGCTGTTGCCAGATGTATTGCTTCTCTTTGGTCTTTCCTTCCTACTCTAGACCTTAACTGTCGAGACTTTGAGAGGCTTACATTCTTCCATCAATTTGTGGATGAAATGGTCAGATTTATAGATTTGAAGTTTGTCAACAAATTTGTTCTTTGGCTTGATTATGATGAAACTTAGTGAATTCACATTGCTTTTCATTTGGATATTTAATAGTTCAATGTTTAACTTAGTTTTGGTCTTTGTAGCCCAAGTAGCCTGATATTCCAACATTTCATAATTTAAACTACTTGAGATTCGGATATGATTTTGATCATGGTTGGGAAACAACATTCAACTATCCTGTTGATAATTCTGGTGATTAATAAGGTTTATTGATTTTCAAACCCTAATTTTCAATCTATTTTAGCATTAGCAGAATATGTGGACATTCAGAGATGATACTGTGAAGAAACAACAGGGGAGAGAAAAGAAAGAATCAGAAGAGTTATTGATCTTTGTTAGTACACAAGCTTATATAGACATGTGTCATTAGAATACTTACAGAGTGGTTATGGTGCATAGATTAAGTGTGAGGGATATTGAACTTCATCAAATAAAGAGAGAACGTAACTTGGGTCTATCTCAAGTCCTCAAGTCCTAAGCGACCAAGCGGCTTCTTACAATTGTTGAATGAGCGTATTATTCTTTTATATATGAAAAATACATATGATTCTTTATCTTTTTCCATTTTATTTCTGTTATCACTATAGTTTAAACTTTTCATTACCTTTTATGTATTCTTGTGTTTGAAAAGATTATAATTAAATAAGATTTTGTTCTAACGAAATTCAAAATATCAATGTTTTAAAGCAAGAAATGAATAATAAATTTGTTATAGGCAAATTTTATGTTAAATATGGGAATTTGGATGGAAAAAAAACATAGGAGTTAGATCTTCTGCTTCATTATTTTTAATACATGTTTTTTTTTTTTTTTGATATTAATACCTATTGTTGGTTCTAAAAAAAATAAAAAAAAACTATTCATCTTTGTTAAGGCCCATTTCTAAGTCATGCTCGAAAAAGCTGATTTAGCGGGTTGTCTATTTTAGTCTTCGGCCTAAAAAGAAATAAAAGATTGTTTGTTTTAATGACCTAAGCCACCTTGTCAAGATTAAAAATGTCAAAATTTTTCACGAATTTTTAAAACTATAATTATGTTTTTTCTTTTTAAACTTCACATGGAGAATCAGAAAATAGAAACAACCAATTAACAGCTTATAGGTTAAGGCTATTGACTCCTTGAGGTGGGTAATGAAAAAGTACAAATAGATATATAATAAATATGAGTTTGGTTTGTAACCCTTCACAAAAATACTAATTGAAATAACAATTGGCTGAAGTAAAATAAGATAACACCTAAACTGATGGGGAGTAGTAATTGAAGTCCTTATCAGCCACTAATTTACTATACACGTCCTGATCTACAATAGCCAAGTGAGGAAGGCGTTCCAATGTCCAGCTTTGCATTCTAATAACAATCATCAGTATCCTCAGAATCATCGTCACTATTTCCAAAATCATCATACGCATTCTCATCAATTTTGACTTCAAATTTAACCTCTTTAACTTTACTCTTTAAATGAAGACGACAAAATTCACATAATAATAAAGTACGGTAAAAAAATTTAGACTGAGTTCTAGCCTAGAAGCATCTCCCATTTATTTTTGCCCTCTATTAGACGCAAGTTAAAGAACTTGTATCTGTTTGGTCAAATGAATATTGAATGTCTTTGCCAAAAAACAAAAATCCTACCTTATACTCCATCAGATCCTATTTATAAGAAATCGAATTACACAATTTAAAAAAGCGGTTACAATTAATTAAAAATAATACATATGTCTGAATTTTTTTTAAGTATACCTTTATTTATAAAAGGGTAAATGAGAGAGAAATAGAGTAAATATAAGTATTGTCAAACTTTTAATTAATATAATTTATATAATTAATGATGAGTAAAAATAAGAAAACATCATTAAATGTTTAAATAACTTTTGTTGGGTTCATATAAAAAAGATCAAAATAATTTAAATTTTGAACTTTATTAAAAGAGCTAGAGGGAGTATCCAAACCTAATCATAACCCTCAATTTGTGAGTTTGCGGTGTCCTTTTTTTTTTTTGGTGCCGTCAACAACACTAATAGTATTAAATTCAACTAAGTTACATTGTCTCATAAGTTACAACCATCAAACACACTAAAAAAGAAAAGAAACAACTTACACCAAACAAACACACTGATTTAGTAAATAAAACCCAAAACCAGGCTAACAATCTAGAGAAACAACTACATAAATATTTTTCATTACAACTAGAACGAAGAGTTGAGACTTCATCCGCTCCATACGAATGGTATGCCTGCAAGTGGGACGAAGGTCGAAATACCCAAACACAATGGCAAGACTCTTCCAATGCATCTTTGGTAATTCCCCCCACTACCAAATCTGCTTTCCTAAGAACGCACTTGTAGGAGAAGTTCCTAACCAGATTCCTTGACACAAAGGTGTACTCAAGGATAACAACCTTCAACCTCTTATCAAAGGATGCACAGAGAATAGGCAATAGGAAAAGGAAACCCATTTCCACCCTGAGAATGAGCATAAAAACCATATACACTGAACATACCCATTTCTAGTCCTATGATGAACAACGTTAATCAAAACACTGAACAGGCACACGATGAACCAAAGATGAACAACACATACAATCCTACTCACACTAATCAAGCCCAGAAAATTGATAATCAATTGATTATATATTGCACATCCCTTAGGCATAATGCCCACAAATAACATTACCTGTCTACCCCATACATCTACCTTCGACCAGACACTACTAAACCTCAATAAGAAATTAGTAGGCAAGTACCGAAACTGGAGCAAGACACTTGCCTCATGAGCCAACAATAGCAAGATTGATGCCTTTAATCGCTGTTGTTCCGGCGCCTTTGATTTCTTCAGAGGGACTGAAAATCCCCAGCCTTCACTTCTCCATTAAGACTTCATCACCTTACCTTTGTCTGAGAAGCCGCCAACGGAATAGCCCTTCGACTCCATGGCTCGATCTTGTATGCCCTTTGATCTCTGCTGTCTTGTGCGCCATATCTCTGCCATAGATCTGCACCCTTCTATCAGACGACTGCCACTCTCACTCCTCAAATCCTCAATCAAATTCGTCCTTGCTTTTGACGAGAAAGAGAGTCGTCGTTTCGATTCGCCCAGCCACCACAGAGAACATGGGGACACCCACTAGAGGTCCTCCTCAGCTAGTGTTAACGGTGCCTGAGTGTTGAATAGCTCCTCGTGTCCATACGCCCTACACTCCCAAGCTTCGTCGTCACGGGACTCGGTCCCAATCAGCACATCCTTTGGCCATGGCAGAGGGGACCTGCCAATAGACTCCACCGGAAGGGGAGAAGAACCCCTACTGAGATGGAAGAGCCATCGCCACTCATCCATCGGTGGGGAGCCTCGTATCTGCGTGCTCTTCCTATTGAAGGGAAAGGAAACCCTAGCAAAGGGAATTTTTTACACCAAGGCGAAAGTTTTCGTGGTTGTGGTGTCCCTAATCATAAGTCACATTACAAAGTTACTACAAAAGAAACTAAAATGTTTTTTTTATAGGATACCACATAAAATATAAATAATCTAATAAATCATTCACGAAGTTTCTTTGTTGCTCTTTCTCTCTCTACCTCCCGTTCCTACATATTCTTCACTGACCCTCAAAATGTTTTAGGCTTGGTATATTCCCAAACTTTCACTCTGTTTTAGTATTCCCACACGGAGGATAGATGTGGAATGATATCCCAATGTCTTAGGATTTGACTCACCTGGAATGTGTTGCTGCTGAGGGGACTAAGATGGTGAAATGAATAAATAACTTTCCCAAACCCTCAAAAGCTTATAATTTGCCCAGTTTCAAGATTTTAACTTAATTTTTTTTAGCTATGACTATTCTACATCATTCAAACTTTGTCTAATAGATATATTATTTTTTTTAATGCCATGAAGTCCAACAGATATATTCAAATTTTGGCATCTACATAAAATAATAAAACATGATAATTCATAGTGGATTCCAGTATTTTTTTTAAATGAAAAAATTAATGTTTTAGTTTTTCAAGTTTTGATTTAGTTATGACTTAGTTCTTCAACTATAATTTAATATGACTTAGTCCATAAACTTATAACTCATTAAAATTCAGCCCTAATCTTTCCCATTCTATCGCAAATTCAGCAATGAATTGGGGACTGAATAAATTAAGTTTGTTAAATTTCATCATTAATATAATCTCTCACTAATCTTTTATCGACTAGAGCACTTGGAGGTCGGATGTCGTCGACAGTAGTAACATGGCGAAGAATAACAAGCATCGACAGTGCACAGGTGGCGGCTTTAAGCCCTCGAGTGGAAAAATGTCAAGTAGAGAAGAAGATCTTGACTTCATATAATGCTCCAGATTAGATTAATCAAACAGTGAACTATTTTCAAAATCATCCAAAAATTGAAATTCTTAAAACTTATGATCGGATTTATCATTTCTTTTGTTGCTGGATTGACATAATCACTTGGAACAGAATTTTGGTGGTTAGTCTGATGGCAATCGCCTATATTTTTTTTGTTTTTATATTCAAAATCACCAAAATGCACAATTACTTGGCCCTTTTTTTTCCCATAAATAAAAAACCACTACATACTTCTGTGATGACCCATCTTAGTGTAAGAAAAGCAGAGGGGCCCATTTTATTAGGGCCTTGTTTGGTTCACCTTTCCCAACCTCTCGATCTCGGTTCTTTCCAAAGACATCATTTTTTTTCTACAAACATTTAAAAACCTTACTCAAATTTTTAAAAGTTTGTGATACTTACAAGCTATTAATTAAAATTTAAGATTTGGTATTAAGGGTAAATTAGTAAAAAAAATTATTTTTATATAAATTTTAATTAAAAATATATTTTTAGAATATTCTTAACAAAGTTAACGGTTTTGACTTTAGTGTATGTTTTCAAAATAGATAGGAGATCTATGTAACTAAGGTAAAATAGAAGGGTAGCTAGAATATTTTACTCTTAGATTTAAATAATTTTAAAGTCTTTATGAAATTTTCATACTTTTGGATAGTTTACCTGTAGTCAAAAGTGGAAAATGAGGGCTGATGTTTTTATCAAACTTAAAGAAATTTCATCTTAACAATTGTTGTGGCAGGAATAAGAACGCCAACTTGTAAGATAATGTGCTCATTAGTGATTGGAATATTTAAAAATAATTTTTTAATCATAATTTATAATATACGAGATAAATATGTGAGATAAGTTATGTTTCGATTTACGTAAAAAAACAACTTATAAATAATTTAATCACTAAAATAAACATACCCATTATTGCGAGGAATGCAATGGTCTTGAGATTTTACTTCAAAAGTAACTTGGAGGAACAAGTACCTCAAAAAAGTATTATTATGTCCCATAAGCTCAGTGGATCGCTTGCTTAGGTTGGGATGAATTGCCGAAGTTTATTTAAATCCTACCCAAAAAATTGTTATTCCATGTCTCTATAATCTGTTATTCCACTTAAATAATAATGAAATATCATTGTTTTTCAAACTTATAATCTGTTATTCCATGTCTCTATCTACTGCAATTTTTATCTTTCATATTTATTATTATTGTCCAAACTAACTTTCCTAACTTATAAATGAATATATAATTAAATGAGTGAGTGGTGAACAAATATTCTGCATTTTGTTTTTTATAAGTAGCTTCAAGTTCATAAGCAAACTTATGAACAGGCTCAAATTCAACTAAAACAGCTTCCTTGGATTTTACTTCGATTTGTTTTTTGGTCAACTTATTTTACTTCAATTTCAATTCTAACTTTTCATACTTTTCCACACCTTAAATTTGGATTTGCTCAACTTAAGCTATATTACTTGTTGCGTGGACGGCGCACTTTCTGACGCAATCACTTATTTTATGAAAAAAATCACTTTTGTGGAATTTTTATTAAAAATAATAGAATCTAATAAAAGTAATTTTTAATTATTTTTAGAAGTACTGGGAAGGGTTTCCAAAAATAATCCATAATCCGTGCTTGATCAACAGGAAATAAGTAACATTCAATCATCCATAATCCACAAAAAAAAAAAACAAGACAACAAAAAGGCAATAACGAAATAACAATATGTGTGTGCATACATATATATTATATGTTTTTTATACCTATGTGTGTGTGTTATACTTTTTAAAATGAAATTGTAGTCTCTAGGCAGGGCTGGTCCGGCCCAAAAATGCCTAATATTCTTTTGAACCAATATTTTTGGGTAAAACTGGGCATTTTTATTGCGAGATTGGATGGGCATAGTGGATGCAAACCCTTAAAACTAGCAATGCCAGTAGCAGATGTTGGATTTTGAAGGCACAAAACATAAACAAGGGTAGCAGAGATGAGGAATTTGAGATGTATGTGTGGTGGCGTAAAAAAAAAAAGATTAGTAACGAACATATACATGAAAGAGTCAGTGTTGTATGAAAAATAGAGATTGTTAAGAATATGAAGTTTAGAAATATTAATTAATTAATTATTATTAGGGATATTGTTTAGTATTTATTGAGATTAGATATGAATATTATATTTTAGGAATATATCTTTAAGATATTATGATTTGATTTGATTTGATTAGGACAGATTTTAGGGTTAGGGTTAATCTATTGATTTGCCTATATAAAGGCCTCCTTGTACTCTCTTTTATCCAAAAAAAAAAGGATCAATAAGTATTTTCTCTGTGCTTCAATGTGATCCTCAGAGCCTTAGGGTTCTTTCTTTTACCCTTAGTGATTTCATTCTTGTATCTCATGGTTTCAGATTTGGATGAGTTTCGTCTTCTTCTGGCTGCATTCTTTTGATTTTGGTTCCTAGAGAGACCTTTCGTGTTCTTCCCTGTTGAGACATTTGAAGATTGAACCGTTTAGTATTCGTCCCTAATGAGACGTTTGTTATTGTTTTGGTCCTTTGTGAGATCGTTCGTTGTTGCTTTGGTCTTTTGTGAGATTGTTCGTTGTTGGTTTGGTTCTTGATGAGACCGTTTGGTGTTCGTCTCTGGTGAGACATTTGTTGTTGCTTTGGTCTATTGTGAGACTGTTTGTTGTTGGTTTGGTCCCTAGTGAGATCGTTTGTTATGGCATCTAATCTAGTTTGGTACTCTTTGTTGTTCAAGCTCCTGATGAAGCTGGTGGATTATTACCTCAGCCTTTGTTGTTTAAGTTCTAGGCTATAGATAATTGTTTTCTTAGAAGATCGGTTGCTGGATGTGCATGTTGATTCCAACTTGAGTGGGAGTGTTAAGAATATGAAGTTTAGAAATATTAATTAATTATTATTATTAGGGATATTGTTTAGTATTTATTAGGATTAGATATGAATATTATATTTTAGGAATATATCTTTAAGATATTATGATTTGATTTGATTTGATTAGGACAGATTTTAGGGTAAGGGTTAATCTATTGATTTGCCTATATAAAGGCCTCCTTGTACTCTCTTTTATCCTAAAAAAGGATCAATAATATTAGTATTTTCTCTGTGCTTTAATGTGATCCTTCAATCTCAACAGGAAGAAAGCACTAGTCATAGATATTGAAAGACAATGAGCCGGAGTGGCGAATCAAACAGACAATCGACCTTTTAGAGTTTCAGAGGAGGCTGAGAGATTGAAGGGGAGAAGGAAAAATCAAGTAATGTTGTCAACATTCGTCCTTTTACTTTGTCATCATGCATGTATTCTTGAATGATGAAAATTGTTTTTGTTTCAATGAAGTCAGTTTTGGATTAATTAGTGATAGGTTTTTTACCTTTAATTAGTGATACTTAAATCTGCATCTCTTTACCGTGAAAGAGAATTATATTGAGTTGATTTTCCTTGTAAGCATATCCATTGCATTTTGTACTCTATGAGATACAAGCTTTTAAGTTTTCGTTTCTAGATTTCTTGATCATATATATTCATATTTAAAATATGCATTTATTTGGGAGGTTATAATAAGAACTCTCATAGGTCTTGAACAGTTGAACTCCAAGTGCATCATATTTTTAATACCAAATAAATGCATCATATTTACAATCTCTTGTTTTTTTTTTTTTCGAACTTGTATAATGGAAGAACAGGAAGGAAAATGTGAGACGTCATCTCTTTGGGCAGATTGAAATGTGATTGAATCCAGTTCAGATTGGGTTAAGGAAATCAACTCGAATTCACATTCTTTCTTTTCCTCTACCTCGTCCATCTAATGTTAAAACTTTTTTAGATGATGCCTTCTTGCTTGTAATTTTTATACCACCTCCTATCCTTATAATATAAGATATTGTTTGTTGCGTAATTTTTACTATGGACCATATCTTATTATTCGTCAGGTCTTTAATGTAAGACTTATTTATCTAATTTAATAAAATTAGGGAAGTTAGTTAAATTAGTATGACATATTTATTCTAAAACACTATAAGCATCTTCTTTGATTCCTTTCATTATTTCACTTTTATTTGATTAATGTTGAGAGGGTATCAATATGGGTAAGTTAAGAAAATATTGACAAATATAAGGAATAAATCTTACATTTAGAACCAAAATAAAATCTCAAATTAGGTGTGGATTAAGGATCAGATGAGCATTAAGGACCGGAGGTAGTATATATATTGGATTAATATAATCTTTGATTCCTTAAGTTTGTCCTCATTTTGATTGTGGTTACTCAAGTTTCAAACAATATGCTTTTGTCTCTTAAATTTCTTTCTGTTTAAAATATTGGTCCCTGTTTGAAATATGAGGTCCAAAACTAAAACAATGACAAATTTAAAAGAATAAAGATGGTATTAAATTTACCCCCAAACGGTATATATTGATAGTAGCAGTAGTTTTCCAAAAAAAAAGAAAGAAAATCCAGCTCTTATATTTTTTGAGGACACGGTGCCTATTAAGAAACCACTAATTTCTTAATTGGTCCCAATTAATTGGGTACGATCAAGTTACTCAAAGATATCCGGAAATGTATAGATGTGCCTGTTAGCATTTCAAGATTCAAGAGTTTAATATTCCCTATGATCCTATCATCATGTCTTTTCAAATTTACCCCCTTCAATTCACCAAGTCAATGTCTATCAAGTCCTAGTGAAATCATCCAATACTTTTACGTTGGCAAATAGATAAAGAGTAAGTAAATTAACTTTGTGAGTGATTCCGAAACTCAATTATCTTTAATTTGGGCAAATTATTTTCCTCAAGCAATTTTTTTTTTTCAAATTTACTTTTCATTAAATTCAACTGACTCACTTAATAGAGGATGAACCAAATGTGTGTCACGTAAATTTTTTCCAGTTCATTGGGGACATTTTTAAGATAAACACATTATTATGCTATTTTTTTTCTCGAAAACACATTATTATACTATTAAATGATGAATTTTATTCTGTCAAAAAAAAAAAGGAATGATGAATTTTATTTTAATGAAGTCAGTTTATAATGAATAGTGTTTACATTCATCTCTTTCTAATGAGTGAGCCGTGAAGAAACATTCTGGATTTTACTTTCCTAGTAGCTTCAATAGTTTATAAGAAAACTCACTACGTGATGTTTGATTATTTTTTGAATAGGCCCAAGTTCAACTAAAATCTCTCCCTTTTAATAGTAAACTGCCCTCGTAGGAACGCCACTCATCATGCTTTGTCTTGGATAAAAAAAACAGAGAGAGAACTTATTACGTTTTCTTCTTTCACCGCAATTCAAATTATATTGATCAAAGATTTTATTTTGGTTAAAGTATATATTTGGTCCTTTATGTTTACATCAAGGTTCATTTTAATCCTTATATTTAAAAAATGTATTTTTAGTCCTTCAGTCCTAATATCGTTAGTCTAATGTAATGGAAAATGTTGATTTATCAAGTCACATTATTTTGATCCTAGTTGCCTGCCGCATAAACTCATATTTTTTAATAAATTCATATCTTAATTACCTTTCAAATAATAATAGTACTAGAAAAAACTCTCAATTTTTAATTACTTTTTTTACCTGCTCTCCCCATCTAAACGCTTCGGCTGATGTCGCCAACATCATCTTCCTCCATGAATCTTCAATGGCTACTTGGCCATGGCATCTCTGCCTCAAAACTCTACTGTCATCATGAACTCGAACAAGATTTTTCATCCCCGAATTTTGTACATGGAGAGCAAAATTTCAAGGGTAGAAGAAACTTGTATTTGGAGCATTGGCATTAGAAGGACATACAAGAGACAAATGCAAAGCATGGTGTACCAATGATTGATTGTGGGGCATAATCCATGAATTCCTACCATATCCCACCTTCAAAGAAACTGTTTAAGATTTCTATACTCAAAGCTTTGGAGAACTGCTCATGTGATCCTTGTAACACCTTACATTTCTACCCATTTATTATGTATACGAAAGCGTTTCTATTCAATTCGTTAGGGGTTCATTTCTGAATTCTGACTATTGAGCCATTATTCTTACCAAATATCAGAGCTCATTCTATTTCTGATTCTTATTCGTAGTTACAGTGAGTTTAGCGATCTAGTTATGGCTTACTTAAAATTTTGAGTATTACATAGTTGCATATTTATACATATATTCTTGCCCTGTAGATAATTTATATACAGTAAAATCCTTTCACTTTTCTATGCACTTCCATCTAAAACCACATGATTTAATTTCATGATTTTTGTAAGTTGCAGCTCATCCTAAAGGAAAACAAATTGAAGGGCGTGGGAAGAACTCAAAGTGTTCATCAATTGAACAAGAGGCCCAACCCTCAACCAGCAACCGAGGCAACAAAGAAATGAGCTCATATCGCCAACAATTGGCATCAATGGCAACAACTTTGATCCAACAAGGAGGTCAGTCAATACGTTTCGATATCGACATCTATCATGCAGATATAGATGATCATGTTGATGGTAGTGTACTGAACGAAGTGCTTAGTTGTTATTGGCTTAGTGCAACGACCATCAATATATGGATTAGGTACTTTATCATCATCATCTATCACTGTTATTATTATTCATCATTCAATTTTGATAATATTTAATGACATTGTTTGTTTTTTATAAAGGCACTTGTATCACGATCTATTACTACACACAGAAAAGGTGCATAGATTCATATTTGTCAGCCAATACCTCCTTGGCCAACATACGGGGAGATTAGATGTGGAAACACAATCTAACGATCTTAAAGATATCTTCATTCGGAGAGCAACCCCTAATATGCTCTTCATTATGCCATACAATCCGGGGTAAGTTATTTGTGACGGTATTTTAATGTATGTTTTTTTATTCTCTCACTTTTATTATAACATGATTATCAAAGTAATATTTTCAAAATATTTTAGGGGACATTGGATTTTGATTCTTATCCATCCAGCATCACCTGGAGGCCCCCATATTTGCTATTTGGATCCTCTAAAGGCCGGTCATCCAGACAACCGGCTTGATTTGAAGATTACAATCAATAAGTAAGTGCATGGGTGTATGTGTAAATATTTGCGTGTCATTATTGAATAATCAAAATTAATCAGTCATTATTTGTTTTGTTGGTGTATTGACCGCTTACCAAAGACCCAGTCAATAGCTATACCTGGAGGAAGATTGCGGTACTTATATATGAATTTACTCAAAAATTTTGTTATTCAAAAATTGTTCTTCAAATATTTACTTAACTGTTTCATTGTATTGTTGTGGTGCCAATTCCAATCAAACAATAATGATTACGGTTATTATATTATGAAATTTATGAAAGATGTAGTTACTTATAATCAAAATTCTGTTCCTACACAAGTAAGTACTTTTACTTGCAATGATTGTGTTTTAAATTTAATTGACAAGTGTCTAAGTTAATTGATTTTTCGTGATTTTAATTCGTTCTCTGCATGCTTTTTATGTAGTATTATGAATATTAACGTTGTGCTCAATTGACTAACCAAGTAGATGAAATCATTGAAGAATGGTGTAAATATATGGTTAGGCAATTGGCTAATATTTAGGTACATACGTAGGTTATTTCTTACCTATTGATCTTGTATTGTTTATGAATTAGTTGTACATCAAAATTATTTCTTGCTTACATTCTACATACATATGTACTTAAAACTAGTTGTACATTATTTATTATGCTGTCATTAAATACATTAGTATTGATTTTATGAATTAATTATATATTTCGAGTTATTTTATTCTGATTTGGTGTGATTCTGGTTTAGGTTTTTGCTGTGGATTGAATACAAACTCAATAGGAAAGGAAACAATTAAGCAAAAATTGAAAAAAAAAAAAAAAATACTTAGTTTCAATGGCGCTTGCCATAGGAATATGGCAACTTCTAATGGCCCTTCCTATGGAAGCGCCATTGGAAATGAATTACTTCCAATGGTACTTCCCTGTGAAAGCGCCATAGCTTTATATTTAAAAAAATAATTAAATAATCAAGTTATAATGCTTCCATATATTCAAGAAGCGTTGTAACTTGTTTTAATAGTTGAAAGCTATGACGCTTTCCAAACGCCATAGTATTCTTTAAATTAAGCGCCACAACTTGTAATTTTTGTAGTAGTGTTTTTCTTTAATAAAGAAAAAAGTAGCAAAAAAGAGTTGAATATCCTTCAATTCAATCGATAACAGCAATAAGATTTATCTATACCTTATGAACTAAGTATTGGGACTAAATTACAAACCATTATATAGACATATTATCCACGCCCCATTTTATAATTTTCTTAAACGTATTAGTCCTCCTCTTGAATGTTTATTTAAATCTAGACTTGATTTATACAAAATTATATTATAGTTGAATTAATGAATTAATATGTTGTTAATATAGCTGAATTAAGTTTTTGCATTTTGATAATTAATCATTTGATATCATGCCAACATATTTTATTTTTGAACTTCCACGTTTTTTATGCCATGGAGTTTAAAAAGCTTTTTTTTTCCAGCGAATGTATTAGCTTTTTATATTAAAAAGTGATATTTGTAATATCCTGAATTTTGGGATTGGAGGCTTGAAAATAAACATAAATTAAGTGGACTACTAAGCCCCGATTTAGCAGGTGTCCCAAATATATTCCCTAACCTTTCTTATATATTTGAGATCGATATTAAAGGGAATAAAATAATGAATTAAAGAATATGGAAAATTTGTATACAAAAATAGAATTTGTTGGAATTGCAAGTGCGTTCCGTTTCATTGCTTCTAGTGAGGCAGTATTATTGTGTAATGCATTTCATTGACCAAATGATATTCAAAAATTATGAAATTTTACAGTGTGAAAGTAAACATCCTAAACTTTAATATGATAGGTCATATGAATCTATTGAAGCTATATAGAAAGAGTTATGAATTTTTGAAGTTTGCTCAGCGAATTTGATTATTTTCTTGAACAGCATGCAAAGATTTAAAATTTGGGAATGATTTGCATCTAGTTAGTAAAAGGCTATATTTTTTCTTGAAACTAGACGCAATAAGGGTTTTATAGCCTTTGGAATCGCTCCGAAACGAGTTATACAAATTTAATTATAATTTTTCAAAGTTATGGCAGAAAATCTGCCAAGAAGGCCAACTATTCCGAAAATTGGAAAATAAAATGTGTTGGCAATTATGTAAATTGTGGAATAAGGAAATAAGAGGGGAAAATAATTATTTGGCTCATAAATATGCTAAGTGGCATCATCTTAAGCAAAACAATTAAATATGAATTTGTGAAAAGATTAGCACATGTGAAAAATGTAATAAAATAGTATATTTGAGCATTTGGTTGGAATAAATGGATGAAGACCAATTGGGTTAATTGAAGGATCTTAAGTGGTGTGAAAATGGGCTAGGAAAAGATGAGGAAGTTGGTCCAAATTCAAATGGAGCTTATGGTATAATTGTGGAGGGATAAGATCAAAGTACAAAGGTGATGTCATAATTCATTAAACTACCATTTATTAATAAGGGAACATGAAGATATTTTATTAGGCTTACTTCATCTTCTCTCATCATTTCTCACGCCTAAGAAACCCATAGAGAGAGAGAGAGAGAGAGAGAGAGAGAGAGAGAGAGAGAGAGAGAGAGAGAGAGAGAGAGAGAGAGAGAGAGAGAGAGAGAGAGAGAGAGAGAGAGAGAGAGAGAGAGAGAGAGAGAGAGAGAGAGAGAGAGCTCTTAAAACTTGAAGAAGGAGAATCTCAAGGGAGAAAATCTTAAGGTAAGTCTTGATTATTTCTTGTGATTTAGCCTCCAACTTGTGTAACTTCCTCTCTAATCTCTTCTTTTCCATAAAGCCCATTGTTTAGCAAGCTCATCTCAACCTTAAGGAGAGAGGAAGGGGATGCCTAGAGAGAGAGGGGATAAGAACTCAAGAGATAACTTCAAAAATCTCAAATCCATACGAGATGTTGTTGTTGTTGATGTTTATGGTTGAATTTGGTGATTTTTGGTTGAGTTTGTAAATTTGGAAAGTGCTAAGCCTAAGGGGTTATGCTTCCCAAATTTCTTTAAATCATTGTTAGTATGTGTTTAAATGGCTTAATAAGGGATTAGAAGTAGAAAAGAGTAAGCTTTAGGGATTAAATCACAAAGTTGTAGTTTTCCCTTTTTTTAAGTAATATTTCAGCCAGCACTGTTCTGGGGGGAAGGAGATGGATTTTCATTAATTTGATGGATCCATTGAGTTCAAGAGGAAAAATTAGATGGGGTTACAGTTGGTCACTTTTTCGGAAAAACCCAAAAAAACGTAATTACAAAAATGCCCCTAAAACCCTTAAAGCAGGGCTATCAAGGGCAATTTCATCTTTTGGTAATGAATTTGGTAAATCCGAATCCATAAATGGATTCCTTAGGCAAAAATATGTCAGAATAGTCCATGTCAAAATTTCGAGAAAAGTGCGGTCAGACCGGGTTTAGCGGGGCCGGGCCGGTAGGGGTCCTGGGGGCATTTTGGTCATTTTCCAATATAGACTCATAAAACCTTCATAAACACTATGGAAATGTCTAAATGACACATTTGACATTTTAAGACCGAGTTGAGAGCCCGATTCGGTGGCATGCATTACGAGGCAGGTTATTTGAGAATCAGGGAAAAACAATTAAGGTAGGGAATTTACCTCTCCTGCATATATTTTATATTTGTGCTGGTATATTGATGCATGTTATTGCTTTGCTTGATTATTTGAAAAATATATGAATGATTAAAGCTATGTTTCTCTTTATGCTATGACCATAAGTATGTTGTTTGAAACATCGAGCATGAAGATATGTATTTGTGTAAGCATGAGTTATATAATGCAAGCATGTCATGCATTAAACACTTATCTTGCATGGACTTTGATATTGTTTTCCTACTGAGATTCTCTCGACTCTCACCCTCTCCTACTAACAAATTAAGTAAGTGAAAACAAGAGGTGTACTGAAAGTAGAGTAGAGAACTACACAGGAGAAATACAGTGGCGGAATTAGGACAAAAAGATGTTTCTATTTCACTGCAATGGTTTTAGACATTCAAATAGCCCTGTGCGGCTACATTGATGGTAATTATTATGTATGAACCCCTATAGGGAATTTATGTAATTATGCATATATTATCAGTATATTTATGCTATTCATGTATTGCCTAACGATTATTCTTATGTTGCCCATCAAACCATTCACTAAGTTTTCATTACTAGTCAAAATAAGGTAAGGGTGTGACAATATTAGTTAGTCATTATACCATATATATATATATTAGTATTTCTTTTTTATTAGGGCAAATGTATAATTTTAACAATAAATTTTTTTGATAGTATTATTTAACTCCATTAAGGGTGTGTTTGATTGAAGGGGAGGGGATGGAATGGGAGGGAAAATGCTCCCCTCCCCTCGTTTGGTTTAAAAAATTAGAAGGGAAGGTAGCTAAAATCACCCTTTCCTTTCCCTCCATCCCTCTCATTTTGGTCCTTTTTAAATTGGGGTTTTTTGGAAGGAGCCAAATTTTCAGACCAATTTACCCTCATATATTTTGTAGTATTCCATCGATACTCATGTCAATTAACATCTATGAGAAAGATCCTGATTTTAAGAACTGTCATGGGTGGAGCCTCACGGTGACCCAAAAACAATTTGAGATCATTAGAGCAGATCGACTTTAGCTTCCTGATGGTGAATTTGACCACAGTTAGTGATTCACAGTAATTAGTTTTTTCATTTTAGTTAACCTTTTAGGTTTTTGTTTTTGCCATCTTAACTCATTTTCTGGTGATGATTATATGAACAAGGGATAAACGATGGGGCCACATTGGAATCAGAGATCATGCTCATAAAGTTAAAATTTTGTCTTTATCCACATAAATATGCAGCTTGAGGGAAATAACACATAAGAAGCATTAATCTGTGTTAATTCTTTCTTTCTCGTAGCGAACAAGTCGACTGGAAGGAGAAAGAGAGGGCGATGATAGCGAGAAAAAGAGGAAAAAATGACACCCTGGGTCTCACATGGACGGCGATAATGGCTGTTTGCTCCAACTTAACGTTTTTGTTAAAATAGCCCTATTTTAAAAAGTTTATGTACATTTTAATATAAAAAAATTTAATGGTGTCAAGTATCCCCACCATCAGAAAAGTTTATTCATAAAATTACACATTTACCCTTTTTATTAAATACTTCATCTAATATTTAATATAGGACATATTTAACTAATTTGATTAGATTAATGAAGTTAGTTAAATTAGTTTATATGACATATATTTTCTTTAACGCCCTAATTATCTTTCTTAATTCTCTCATTCCATTTCCTCATTAATTATTGTGGAGGGAACATTAAGATGGGTAAATTAAGAAAATATTGACAAATATAAAAGTTACGTCTTATATTTATAACAATGATTAACTCATTAAATATATCCTATAGTACCACATCATTTTATTACAATCAAATATATGGCCTAACTTTCTAGTACCACATCATTTTATTACAATCAAACCAAAAATCTAAATGGAATTAGAGACCATAAACTCATTTTTTATTTTTTTAATGAAAGATTCGATAATGAGTGCCAATATTATAAATCCTTTGCTAATGATTTTATAGCACGATGATATGTAAGTTGTTTGATCTTATAAATAATAGGTTATGTGTTCAATTACACTTATAACTTGTATTGTAAATGACTAAGTGTACGCTTGTTTCTTTCTTTCTCTATTTTTTTTTTTGATAATAGAAAATATTAAAAAGCCTAAAGCATAGTGCATATCTCTTTACTTCATATATATATATATATATATTGCAACTCCTTCTGTAAAGCAGAAATATTTGAAGAAATGTTACCAATTATTTGTTCGCGAAATGCCCTTCAATATTATATTGCTCCGATATGCGCACGAATCTGGGGTACTCCTTCTACATTTGATAAAAGATTATTGGCTGTTAATCTAAAGGCAATCGCCTCTTCAAAAATATTTTTATTTTTATATTCAAAACCTACAAAATTCACAATTACTTGTTAAAACTATCTAAGAACTTAAACAAACTAATATCCTTCAAACGGAAAAATAAAACTATATCCTTCCTACTGTAAAAGCCCATGTCCAGGGAAAAAAAACAAAGGCCCGTTTCATTTCTCTTGCATTCCTTCGTCCTCAATGAAACCGAAAGGAGGAAGAAATTTCAGCCGTCTCTGAAGGGAAATCCCTAGCCCGTTCTTCCAGTACGCCGTCGTCGCTCTTCGTTCTATAGCCGTCGTCTTCCTCCTCTAATCAACATTTCTGTTTGCTGGCCGCGTCTGTGAGGTACGATTGAAGCTTGCTGTAGAGATCATGGTAGAGCTGGAAGACGAATGATCTCATTCCTGTTTTGCTTGGTGCTCACCATTTGACTGGTACAAACAATCATTTTCTCGCCATTCTCTCCCTTTTTACTTTGCACTTCAGTCGTTACTCTCCTTTTTCTTTGTCAATATTATTCTTCATCTTCAGTTTTTTAAGATAAAATTGAAGTACCCATTGTGAGTAACCTCAAACCTAACCTTCGTTTCAGCCATTGTTCATTGAAAGAACCCGTTGCCACAATTGATAAAAAAGGATCTCTGGAGCCTTGAGCTAAAGGTTATGGATAAGTCAGTGTCCACAAACAAAATGCTTAGAACAGAAGGAGAAGTGAGGGACAGGATCAGTGATTTGCCAAATTCATTGCTTCTGCATATTCTTTCTTTCCTTCCAGCTAAAGAAGCCGTTGCCACATGCCTCTTATCCAACAGATGGAGACCACTTTGGCCTTCCCTTCCCACTCTTGACCCAAACAGATTTCCAGAGGCTTAAATTCTTCCATCAATTTGTAGATAAAACCCTCAAATTTGTAGATTTGAAGTATGCCAAAAACTGTGTTCTCCGGCTTAGTTATTATGAAAGTTATGAGTATTTTAGACCTCAGAAGATTAGCAGTTGGATTAATGCTATGATGGGTACTAAAGTTGAACATTTGGAACTACATTTGATGCCAAGTAAGGGTGACTACGAGCTGCCCGCTAGTGTTTTCACTGCTATAATAATAACATTAAGGTTTTGAAGTTGAGTGGAGCAACAGGGGGCGCGTGGTGGATTAGCAGTGTAACAGTGGGCACTCTTTCCCATGCTAATTTGCCTTTACTTGAAGTATTACATTTGAAAGATGTTAAATTTTCAGATGTTAGAAGTTTGGGAATGCTTCTTTCTGCGTGCGCTTTGCTTAAACACCTCGTACTAACAGATTTGTATGGCAAATTTAACTGTCCACTTGACATTGGTCACTGCAGATGTTCCCCAATTTCTACTTCCATTGAAAGTTTTCTCTAATGCCAGGTCTCTGCTTCCATTCGGTATGATATATGATGGTATTAGTGAATTTATATTATTGCCTTTTTACTCTTGCATTTAATAATTCAATTTTTAGCTTAGTTTTGGCCTTTCTAGCCCCTGCAGCATCATTTGTCACTGGTGAAAGTGACCCCTGATATTCCAACATTTTATAATTTAACCCACTTGGAATTCACATATTATTCTCATGACTGGAATACAACATTGAAATATCTGCAAAGCTGTTTCAAGCTTGAAATTCTTGTGATTGGTCAGGTTTGCTGATTTTCAACTTTCTTTGTTGTGTTCTATTACCATTTTATTAGTTAATTTCCTAACTCAGTCACATACTTTTGGATAGTTTGTTTGTAGTGAAATGTTAGAATCGACGATTATTGATGTTCCTCAGTGTGTTACATCAAGCTTGAAGGAATTTTATCTTGGCAGCTACCGAGGCAAGAATGGTGATTTTGATCTTGCAAGATTTATTATGAAGAATGCTATGGTCCTACGAATAATCTCAATTACGAAAGATTTTATTCAAGAGCAACTTGGAAGAACAGGAACCTCAAAAAAATATCCACTTGTCCCATAAGCTCAATGAATTGCAAGCTTTTTTGTTGGAGTGAATTGGCGAAATTTAGGGTGACAATATTAGAAGTTTCTATTTATTTTTAAAAGCTATCCCTTCTATCTATCTTGGGAAAATTTCACGTCTTGATAGTGGTTATTTTGACTGTGCTTGTGAGAAAATGTTGTTTAGCATTCTGATGAAAGAAAAACCACTTGTGTATTTATTATTTTGTTGTAGGACACAGTAACAGTTGCCAAACTCACTTCATTATACAATGAAAGAACAGGAAGGAAAATGTGAGACAACATCTCTTGAGGCAGAATGAAATGTCATTGAATCCGGTTCTAGATTGAATCCGCTTCAGATTGGGTTAAGCAAATCAACTCAAATTCACATCCTTTCTTTTCCTCTACCGTACCCTTCTAATGTTAAAACTTTATTAGGTGATGCTTTCATGTTGTTGGGTTCTTTACTTGTCTGTAATTTATATATATATATATATATATATATATATTAATGGCAGTAGTTTTGCATTAAAAAAAAAATCCAGCTCTTGTATTGTTTGAGGATATGTTGCCTGTTAAGAAACCCCGCATGTGGCCCACTAATTTCTTAATTGCTCCCAATTATTTGCGTATTGTCAAGCTAATCAAAGATTTCCGAAAATGTATAGCTGTTATCAGTCAAGATTCAAGAGTTTAATATTTCCTTCAAGCAATGAATTAAAAATTGGACCAGTCCGACCAGTGACTGAAGCACTCTCCGGCTCGGTTTGAGTTGATTAGCTGCTTCTTCAGTTGGGCCATTTCTGGCCGCTTCAAGCTGGCCGTTAAGCCAGAAGCCGGAGTTATCCTGGAACCTGGAGCAGTTTTTCACAAAGCGGGCAGCTCAATCAAAGTGAAAAGACGTTCACAAAAAAAAGAAGACACCAAAAGGAAAGGTTGCTGTGGAGATTCACTATCCTTCATCTTTTCGCTGCTAGACTAAGAGGAAGAAAATGATGGAGAGATCGCTGGCGGTGACATCTCCAGACGAATACAAACCTGTGAACAAGAACGGAAAGAACGCTGGGGCAAGGGGAGAAAAGAAAACGGTCCCTGCGGGCAAAGCGGCAGATGCAAATTAGGAGATGTGTGATAAAGAGGATTAATTAACCAATTAATTACGAATGTTTTTTTTCAAAAAATCCGTTCAGTTTTTTTCCGCCAACATGATGATTTTGTTTGATGCATAATAATGATAATTCGGACAGATAAGAGAAACGTTGGAGAGCATGGGAAATATGCCGAGAAAAAAAGAAAATATTTTCTATGAATATTGAAAATATCAACGTTTTTTTACCAGATGAATATCAATGTTAAAAATTTAAAATCTAAAAAATTGGCATTGCGTTAAGGTATATTTTTTTTTGGTGAATAAGAGTTTATTTATTTATTTGTACTAAAACATTAATTAAGGTTTAAAAAAATAATTAGGTGAATCATGAATAATGAAGCACAAATCATGGCAAGGCTTAGTTATAAGTATTTTATTTGTCATTTTTAGTTTATGCATGTATGAATGAGTATTATATTCTATTTTAACTATTTGATATATGTATTATATCCTACTATGAATATTTGTTTTAATATTTATATGATTATACACGTATATAATATTATTTCTTATTTAATTATTGCATTACCGTTCCGATTGTTTGAACCGTGATCCACTGACCTTTTTGGTTTGATGTCTGGTTGGTTTTTAAAACATTGCTTTCAAGATCAAATCATCCAAAATTTTTATATTGGCAAACCGATAAACAATAAGCTAGGAACGAAAAATCGGACCGGACAATGAACCGGTCACAGCACAGATTCAAGGGTTAATGGGTCAATCGAAGTCTAATCGGTAGTTGAACCGGTCATATTAAAATATTATAATTTATTAGTGACAATATATATTAATATATTTTTAAACTTCTATAGATAAAATGAAGATTTTTAGAAAAAAATTCTTAAAATCTATTAGTATTAGTTATAATGTCTATACTTATGCAATGATATCTCCTTTCCTATAATTATTATATCTTTTAAAATAATTTTTTCATTATCTTTTTCATTTTTTTATATTTTTTCTTTTTTTACCTATTTTTCTCTTTATTTTGGTCTTCAACTTTCCATTTTCCCTTAAAAAATCACAAAATAAAAATTGAAAAACTTAAAAAAATATGAAACCGGTTCAACCGGTTGAACCACCTATTTTACCAGTTTTGATCGATTCAGGCCGGTCCAACCGGTTTCATGGTTTAACCATCAAACTAAACCTAACCATTGACCGATTCCCGGTTCAACCGGTCAAACCGGCCGGTCCAGTCCCTTTTTGTTCTATGACAATAAGAACATTTATTGTGTGATTGCTTCTAAATATCAATTATCTTTAATTTTGGGCAAATTATTTTCTTGAAAATTTTATATTTTTCTGGAATTTACTTTTCATCAAATTCAATGACTCACGTAATAGAGGATGAACCAAATTAATGTGTCAAGTAATATTTTTTTTGTTGAAGTATAATTTTGGTCCTTTAAATTTAGGCAATGTTCCATTTTAGTCTTTTTAGTTGGAAAAGGTTGTTTTTAGCACTTTAAAGTTAACACCATTAGCTTCACTAATAGAAAATGCTTACTCAATAAATTTAAAATGCTGACTCAGTAATCAAATGTTGACATATTAATCTTATGCACGTGATAATTTAATGATATATTCTTAAAAATTATTTTTAATATATTTTTTCTGGCCCAGGCTTTTCTCTATTCGTATTGAATTTCAGAATTTCCTACTGGTGACTGTGGTTTGTGAGGGAAACCCTAACAAACCCAACAATTAAAAAAAAAGAAAGAAATTTTTTGCTTGCCATTGCTTATTCTCGCCCAAATCGCTTGTTTGGATTAGCAATTGGAATGTTTGAAAGTAGCTTTTCAATCGTGATTTACGGTATATGAGGTAAGTACGTGAGAGGAGTTGTATCTTGATTTACGTGAAAAGGAGCTTATAAGCAATTTGATCGCTAAAACAAACATAATCAATGAGGGAATCCAATCTTCTTGTTAGGTTTCTCTCATTCTTTTGTCATCGGCATCATCTTGATTTGTTTGGGTTTGATTTTTCTCTGCCTATACACCATTATTCTTGTTTCTCTATTCCCTTTTTATCTTCTTTTTGTTATGAATATTAAATATGTGGATGTCCATTGACTCATATTACTCTTCCAGTCAACTTGACATAAAGAAGAAAAGATGACTTGACACAAAGCAAAAGCAAAAGAAGACAAGGACATAAAGAAGATATAAAGTAACCATGGTCATGTAACCAGGGTTAAATGTAACCATGGTCATGCAACCAGGGTTAGATTTCTGACTCTATATAAATGCTTGTAATCAATTGTTTCAGTTGAACTGAATGAGAAATTCTCTCTAGAAATTCTATCGATTTTCTCTGAATTCTATCAATCTTTTCTCTTATCACATATACTTTTATAACACGTTATCAGCACGAAGCTCTAAATAAAGGTATGATCTTCTTATAGTTCCTTCAGTGATTATATATACCTTGTTTTATTTAATAGATCTGGGATAATCTGAGCCACTATATGGAATTAGAGAGATACTTTTACCGATTGTTATATAACATCGGGTTCCATGGCTAAGATTGAAGATCGTCATTATTTTTATATCATTTATATATATTGTCAAGTTCTTTTATATTATTATTATTATTATGGCCAGAAGCCATACACATCTGATTCTTGAAATTATGACCAGAAGTCATAATGTTTTAATTTCTTATAATATGGCCAGAAACCATATCCATTTGATTTTCTATTATATGGCCAGAAGCTATATACATTTTTCATCTTTTATCTTATTGTACGATCATAAGTCATGTACAACTTTTATCCTGAAGATAATAGTTAATTCCTCATCCTGAGATTAAATGGCCCGAAGCCATATATGGCCTGAAGCCATACATGTTTTAATTTTCTTATCTTACCTTATGAATTATTTATTATCTTTATGAATTTACAGTTATTATATTGCATATTTACATTTCATATTTTAATTATTTTTATTTATTTCTTTAATTGGTTTGAACCATGGCAAACCTAGCAAAACTTGAAATTGTGGCTCTTGATATTACCGGAAAAAATTATTTATCTTGGAAGTTGGATGCGGAAATTCACCTGAATGCTAAAAGTCTGGAAGACACAATTAAAGAAGGGAATAAGGCATCCAACCAAGACAAGGCCAAATCCATGATTTTTCTTCGCCACCATTTACATGAGGATTTAAAAACTGAATATTTGACAGTAATGGACTCACTTGTCCTTTGGAATAATTTGAAAGAAAGGTATGATCACCAGAAGATGATCATTCTTCCAAAAGCCCATTTTGAATGGATGCATTTGCGCTTGCAAGATTTTAAATCTATAAGTGAATATAACTCGGCTATGTTCAGAATTACTTCTAAATTGAAATTATGTGGAGAAAATGTTACTGATGATGATATGTTAGAAAAGACATTCTCCACATTTCATGCATCCAATTTGCTCCTACAGCAGCAATATCATGAAAAAAGTTTCAAGAAATATGCTGAGTTAATTTCTTGTCTCCTTGTGGCTGAACAAAATAATGAGCTTTTATTGAAAAGCCATGAATCCCGTCCAACAGGCTCAACTTCATTCCCTGAAGTGAATGTAGTAATAAATGAATTTTATTGTGGCCGTGGTCGTGGCCGTGGACGTGGACATGGACATGGACATGGGCGTGGCTACAGCCGTGGGCGTGGCCGTGGTTGATATCATGGAGGTTCAAATTCCTACCAGAACTAGGAAAAGACTGATAAGAACCAAAAAGGGGAAAGCAGTAGGCATAACAAATATGCTGATAATCCATGTTATCGATGTGGTGGTAAGGGCCATTGGTTTCATACCTGTCATACACCAAAGCACCTAGTTGATCTTTATCAAGAATCAATTAAAAATAATGGTAAAGGATAAAATGTTGAAGTTAATCATGTTGATCAGGGCGAGAATTCTGAGTATGGCAATATAGATAATAACTATTTGGATGTTGTAGATTTCTTAATATCATTTGAACTGTTATATTTTATTTAAAGTTGTTTATATCATATGTATTAATTTTAATTACGTTTTTATGAAGAATGAATCCTATTGGCATCAATCCTGAAGATTTATGTTTCGTTGATAGTGCAAAAACCCACACCATACTCAGACATGATAAATATTTTTCTTTCTTGGTAATACGAGAAGTCAATGTTTAGACTATATCTGGTAGTATAAATTTAATTGAAGACTCCGGAAGAGCTAATATTTTATTATTTGAAGGAACAAAATTATGCATTGATAATGCATCCTATTCTACCAAGTCTAAAAGAAACTTATTGAGTTTCAAAGATATCCGCAGAAATGGATATCATTTGGAAACAACAACTAAAAATAATCAGGAATATCTTGTCATTACAAATATAGTTGCTGGTAGAAAATGCATATTAGAAAGTTTTCCTATTTTTTCTTCTGGTTTGTATTACACATGTATAAGCACAATTGAAATACATGCTATTGAGAACCAGAAGTTCATTAATGCAGACCAGAAGTTTGCCAATTCAAACCAGCAGTTTGATAATGTAAACCAGAAGTTTACTAATGAATTTATTGTTTGGCATGACCGGTTAGGCCATCCCGGTTCAATTATAATGCGACAAATAATTGAAAATTCATGTGGGCATACCCTGAAGTATAAACAAATACCATAATCCCATGATTTCTCATGTGCTGCATGTTCTAAGGGAAAGTTACTTATTCGCCCCTCACCAAGCAAAGTAGAAAATGAGTCTCTCACATTTCTAGAATGGATACAGGGAGATATTTGTGGGCCAATACACCCATCATGTGGATCATTTAGGTAATATATGGTTTTAATTAATGCATTAACTAAATGGTCGCATGTTTGCTTATTATCTTCTCGCAACCTGGCGTTTGCGAGATTACTTACTCAATTGATTAGATTAAGAGCATATTACCCTGATTATCCTATCAAGAAAATACATCTTGATAATACTGGTGAATTTACATCACAAGCTTTTAGTGAATATTGTATGTCCCTTGGAATTGATGTTGAACATCCTGTAGCTTATGTTCATACGCAAAATGGACTTGCAGAATCATTGGTTAAAAGGTTGTAACTAATTGCAAAACCTTTACTTATGAAATCTAATCTCCCAATTTCTGTTTGGGGCCATGCCATTCTGCATGTAGCAATGTTAATTCGCATTAGGCCAATAAGTTATTTAAAGGTTTCCTCCTTACAAATGATTTTTGGTCAGGAACCTAATATTTCCCATATAAGAACTTTTGGGTGTACGGTATATGTGCCTGTAGCACTACCACAACGCACCAAAATGGGTCCTCAAAGGGTATGAATCTCCATCAATTATAAAATGTTTAGAACTATTCACAGGAGATTTATTTACGGCACGATTTGCCGATTGTCATTTTAATGAATCATTTTTCCCAATATTAGGGGGAGAAAACAAACAGCTGGGTAAAGAAATTAGTTGGAATGAATTATCATTGGCTCATCTTGATCCTCGTACAAAATAGTGTGAACTGGAAGTTTAAAAGATAATTCATCTACAAAATTTAGCTAATCAAATGCCAGAAGCATTTACTGACCCAAAGAAAGTGATAAAGTCACATGTCCCAGCTGCTAATGCTCCTATTAAAATTGATGTCCATGAAGAACAACATGCTATGAATGAATCTAAAGCACGCCTGAAGCGTGGCAGGCCCATCGGTTCCAAAGATAAAAATCCTCAAAAAAGAAAAGGAGCAAAGAATATAGATGGTCAGGTCGAGGATAATGAAGAAAAATTAGTAGCTCCAGAAGAGCCATCTCCTGAAGAGATATTATCTCCAGAAGAGAATGTTGTAGTCCCAGAAGAGACCCAGGTACCTAACATATGTGAAAATAATGAGATCTCAATAAATTATGTTATGAATGGAATCTGATGGGATAGAAATGAAGTCAACGTTGATGACATCTTTACTTATCATATAACATATGATGTAATGAATGATAATGAGGATCATGAGCCAAAATCCATTAGTGAGAGCCAACATAAAAAAGATTGGCCCCTATGGAAAGATGCCATTAATGCAGAACTAAAATCATTGGCAAAACGAAAAGTATTTGGACCTGTAGTCCTTACACCTGAAGATGTAAAATCAGTTGAATGCAAATGGGTCTGTGTACGAAAAAGAAATGGAAAGGGCAAAATAACTAGATATAAAGCACGTCTAGTAGCCCAAGGTTTTACACAAAGACCTGGCATTGATTTTAAAGAAACGTATTCACCAGTAGTAGATGCGACTACTTTTCGTTATTTAATCAGTCTAACAGTAGATGCAGGACTTGATTTACATCTAATGGATGTTGTGACTGCCTATTTATATGGATCACTTGACAATGATATTTATATGAAAATCCCAGAAGGACTTAAGATGCCAGAAGCATCCAATTCAAGTTCTCGAGAACAATACTCAGTCAAGTTAAATAAGTCCCTGTATGGCCTCAAGCAATTAGGGCGCATGTGGTATAATCGTCTTAACGAATATTTGTTGAAATAAGGATACAAAAATAATCCAATATGCCCATGCATCTTTATGAAAAGATATAATAGTGAGTTTGCTATAATTGCTGTTTATGTTGATGATATCAACATCATTGGAACTCCTGAAGAGCTTCAAAAGGCAATTAATTGTTTGAAGAAAGAATTTGAAATGAAGGACTTGGGAAGAACAAAATTCTGCCTTGGACTGCAAATCGAGTACTTCAAGAAAGGGATCTTTGTATATCAAGAAACTTATGTGAAGAAGGTCCTAGAGCGATTTTACATGGATAAATCTCATCCATTATGTACCCCAATGGTTGTAAGATCTTTGAAGGTGGATAAAGACCTATTCCGACCCCGAGAAATTAGTGAAGAAGGTGATAAAGAACTACTTGGTCCAGAAGTACCATATCTTAATGCTATTAGAGCACTAATGTATCTTGCTAATAACACACATCTTGATATATCATTTGTTGTTAATTTATTAGCAAGATATAGTTCTTCACCAATACGAAGGTATTGGAATGGAATAAAACACATTCTTCGTTATCTTAGAGGTACTACAGACATGGGGTTATACTACTCAAATGTATCCAAGCATGAACTGGTTGGTTATGCAAATGCTGGATTTTTGTCTGATCCACATGATGGTACATCACAAACGGGCTATCTATTTACATGTAGAGGAGCAGCTATTTCATGGCGAGCTATGAAACAGACTATATCAGCCACATCATCTAATCATGTAGAAATTCTAGCAATACATGAAGCAAGTCGAGAATGTATGTGGTTGAGGTAAGTGATACATCATATACGTACAACTTATCATTTATCTTCCAGCAAAATGATCCCAACAATCCTATATGAGGATAATGCTGCATGTATCACTCAACTTAAAGAAGGCTATATCAAGGGCGATAGAACGAAGCATATTTCACCAAAATTTTTCTTCACTCGCGACCTTTAAAAGGATGGTGAAATAGATATCCAGCAAATCAGTTCTAGCAGATTTATTCACCAAGTCACTCCCAGGTACAATCTTTGAAAAACTTGTTCATAATATTGGTCTTCAAAGATTCAAAGATTTCAACTGATATTATCAAGAGGGGGAGTCGATACACGCTGTACTCTTTTTCCCTTATCTAGGTTTTGTCCCACTGAGTTTTCCTATAAAGGTTTTTAATGAGGCAGCACTCGACGGTGTATCAATGAATGATATACTTTTTTCTTTGGCTAGGTTTTTGTCACGCCCTTATCTCAATTTCACCTTTACCAGAGTATTCGCGGAAAGCGGTATGCGGTTCGGTAGGCAACACAGGAATAGCATAACTATACTGATAATATGTGCATGATTACATAAATTCCCCCATAGGGGTTTGTACATGATCATTACCATCAAGGTAGCCACACAGGGCTACTAGGGTATCTAAACCCGTCCCAATGAAACGGAGACATCTTCTCATCTTCGTTCCACCATTGCAATCCCCTCATATGGTTCTCTGCATTGTTCTCAGCATATCTTCTGTATTCTCCTATCTAAATTGTTGGTAGGGGAGGGTGAGATTCGAGAGAATCTCAGTAGGAAACAGATACCATAATGCATGCATGATTGATGCTATGTGTATGACATGTTAGCTTTATCTAGATGTATGCTCCATAATGACATTTCTGCATGCTCAATGTTTCATACAACAAGACTATGGCCACAGTGAAAACAGAAACAGAGCTTCATTTATTCAAATATGCTCTACACAATCAAGTAAAGCAATCACATACATCATTACACAAGCAAAGATATCAAATACATGCAAGTAAGGTAAGTCCCCTACCTTAACCCGTTTCCGTCTCGAAATGCGTGCCACGATCTATGTGCAAACAGCTCGGGGCTCCATATTCGATCCTACAATGTCAAATGTACTATTTAGACACTTCCATAGTGTTTCTGGGGGTTATATGAGTCTATCTTGAAAAATTACTAAAATACCCCCGGGGACCCGGCCCCATCATACCCGGTCCGGCTGTACTTTTCTCGAAATTCTAACCTGGGCTATCCTGACATATTTTAACCCAGAGAATCCATTTCCGAACTCGGAATTATCAAATTCAATGTAAAATTACGAAATTGCCCTTGGCAGCCCTACTTTTAGGGTTTTAGGGACGTTTCCGTAATTATGCTTTCTCGGCCTTTTCCGAAAAAGTGCCCAACTGTAACCCCACCTATTTTTGCCCACTGAATCCAATGGAATCATCAAATCATTGAAAATCCAACTCTAAGACCCATTTACAATGCTGGCCGAAATATATAGGTTTTAAGGGGAAAATCGGGGTTTTTCGGTTTCGGCTCCGTAAACACGTTCCTTTCTACTCCTAACCACTTTATTGACTATTCCATTAGGTTACAACTACCATTTAGTATCAATTTGGGCAGCATAACCCCTAGGGAAACCCATTTTCCATTTTTAAAACCAATGACAATCCGGCGAAATTTCACCGATTAAATTGTCCACAACAGCCAGAATAGTCAATATACAAGAGTTTGGAAGTTACCTCAAGCTCCCACTAGCTTTTCTCAAAGTGGCTGAAACCCTAGCTCTCTTGAACACCAAATTTGAGCTTCCAACCCTTGAATCACATAGAAGAATAGCTTAGGAGTGGAGTTATACGCATTAGGAACCGATTTACCGAAGAAATCACTTACCTTTGTAAGCTTTTTCCTCCCATTTTCTCTCTCTAAAATTTCACACTTCCTCTCTCTATGTTCAGCTTCTCACGTCTGAAATGGGCTGAAGAAGGAGGAGCTGATTTATAATAATATATCCCATTTATTTAATTAATTTTCCCAATTTCGGATTTTTACAAAATTCTGGCAGATTTCTGCCCAAACTTTGGAAAATCATAACTAATTCTAGAAAAATCGAAATGAGGTGATTCCAAAGCCTATAGAACCCTTATTGAGTCTAGTTTCAAAGAAAAAATATAGACTTTTACTTTATGGAATCAAAAAATTCCCAGAATTTCATTCTTTGCATGTTGTTTCAGAAACTTTCCAGTTTTTCTGGGCTAACTTCAAAAATTCATATCTTTTTGTGTATAGCTCTAATTGCGTCATATGACCTGTCAAATTAAAGCTTAGGATGTCTACTTTCATCTTGTAAAATTTCATAATTTTTAATTATCATTTAGTCTTCCAAAACCTTATGATAAGCTCATTGCCTTATAGGCGATTTTATCAAAAACATAATTATATTATTCAAAATTCACCATTTTACTTTCTTAATACCCCAAAGATATTAGAATCATTAGGGAATATATTTGGGACATCTACTAAATCGGGGCTTAGTAGTTCACTCAATTTAGGCTTATTCCAAAGCTTCCAATCCCAAAATTCAGGATATTACAGTTTTTATCCCACTGGGTTTTTCCTAGTTAAAGTTTTTAATGAGGTACATTCATAATGGACATCCAAGGGGAAGTGTTATGAATATTAAATATGTGGATGTCCATTGACTCATATTACTCTTCCAGTCAACTTGACATAAAGAAGAAAAGATGACTTGACACAAAGCAAAAGCAAAAGAAGACAAGGACATAAAGAAGATATAAATGTAACCATGGTCATGCAACCAGGGTTAAATGTAACCATGGTCATGCAACCAGGGTTAGATTTCTGACTCTATATAAAGGCCTGTAATCGATTGTTTCAGTTGAACTGAATGAGAAATTCTCTCTAGAAATTCTATCAATTTTCTCTGAATTCTATCAATCTTCTCTCTTATCACATATACTTTTATAACACTTTTAATATTTATATTATGTTATTAGATTTGTTTTGCCTTGTCCTTCTATTATTGTCAAACCCAAGGGCTTATGGGGTTGGACCTTGGACCTGACAAAATAAGAGCAATTTGATCTGCTATTTGGATTCTATTCTTGTCTTCTGATTATTTTTGGCTATTTTATTTATTTTCCTCAAGTTCTTCTCAAGAAACTCGATGAAAATTTTGGTGCGTTGTTTTAGTTTGCCGTCCGAATTCGATAGCTTGCTTCTTTGTTAGATAGTCCAAAACCTTCTCTTTATTCCTTCCTCTTGTTTTCCGTTTAATATCTCTAGTCCTACTCATTGTTCACCTTCTCAGAAAAAGCACCAAACATAACTATTGCTTACAGACCTCGCAGGTGGCGGCTCACTGAAGTAGCCACTGGTATTTCCCAATTTTTCTTTTGTATTAAAGAATTAAAATTTGTACATGTCAACATTAAATTGAGTCAGCATTTTAAATTGGGTAAAGGTGCATCTAACACCCCGAATTATTTTACTAGGTGCAATCAACATTCTAAAGTATTAATTGGTGCAATTTTGACCCCAATCTATTAAAGTTGGTTCAATTTCACCCTTCTCCTAAATGTCCGTTTACTCCCTGTTAATGTGTCTCACCCTGAAGAAGACAATGGCAATGGAAGGGATTGAGATAAAATCTCAGAACTTCTACCATCTTCTTCTTGTTTGCTCTGTCATGAACCTTGGTTACTGCTCATTTTTTTTCCATTCCCCAATTGACATTGAGTCACAGCTGTTGGTATTATAGATGCTGCATCTTTTTGCCACCATACCTTATCTATCAAAGCCTCGAGGAGCTTCTTGAAGAAGTTGTTCGAATATAGATTTGATGCTATATAATTTTTTTCAAACGTACTCTTACTTATAAAGATGACAAGCAAGAATGAGAGAGAAAAGAGATGAAAGAAATATACAAAAAAGATATATAATTAATTAAGGATAAAATAAAGGGAGAATGACAGAAAAATACCATTTGAACTTCAAAATCCCGCTGACAAGAATGGTAATGGGATTGACAAGAATAGTAATGAGATTGATAACGTAAATCTTTGTCAAAGGATTAATTGGGGTTTTTGAAGTTCAAGTGGTATTTTTGTATCATTCTCCCTAAAATAAAATGTATAAAAATTTTAGATAAAGTAAAGTTATTGTTTCCATAGGACCAAGTTCATAAAAGAAAATGTCGCTTATAACTATAATAGGAGAAGGAGGAAGCAGTAAATTGCGGCGGCAGGGGCAATATTAATCGTCATGCTTTATCTTGGATAAAAACTAAAAAAGAAGAGAACTTGTTACGTTTTCTTCTTTTGCTGCATTTCAAATTAAATTCATCATATATTTTATTTTACTTGGACCATCAATATGAGAGAAGTTAAATGTGATTAGAAAACATAATAGACGTAATCAAGAAGAGAAAAAAGAAAACATGATAGACCTATAAAATTTGTTGCAAAAATATACCTATACATAAGACCCCCTTCAGGCAACAATTTAGAAAAAAGATTTTTTTAATTATAAAAATGAAAAATTGGGCAACATCTATTAGCGTATTCTCAATAATATTATTGATCACTCTCATTTTTAGTTCTATTTCTTGATCAATAATGTTCATATTTAGTAGTTACAGTCTGGGTCTGCATTCATCTGGGAACTTGTACAATTCTTCCATTAGTGAACTCTCTCATCAGTGACTCTTGAACAGTTGAACTCCCCGATGCAGTTACTTTAAAAAAAAAAAAAAAACGGGAACGCTTCGTCCCAAGCGTTAATGTTGAATAAATATGAGTACCAATAAGTATTGGTATAAATTATTGAATAATTGTCATCAGAATGTTGTTTATATATCTCAACCATTCGTTTTCCACTAGAAAAACGAGAAGCCTCCATTTTGAAACTTATAAAGCACGCCTTAAGGAAACTCTAGAGCCAATCATTCGCCATTCTCTGGATTCTTCCCGCCAAATAAGTTCTATCAAATATATTGAGCTGACAATTTATATGTCATTCACATTATTTTTGTTAAGGTATAAATTTATTCTAAAAATTTTAAATCTAACTTTAAAGAAAAAAAAGATGATATATGAACTTTTGCGTGCAAATTTGCACTTTAGTGAAATGACGTGGATGACATGTGGACTACCAGCTCAGCATATTTAGTCAACAAACGGTTAAATTAACTGAGATAACAATCAGGATAAAATTGCTCTTTTTTCGATACTTCGAGGGCAAAATTGCCCCACAAAATACTTTTGAGGCGTCCCTTGACCCCTTTTCTTTGAGAAATTACACTCAAATTTTGAGGAAGAAGGGAAATGAAAAAATAGTCCCTTAAAATTACAAAATAAAAAAATGATTCCATGAAGTTGTTAATGATCTGCTCATAGAGTTGTCAATGGGACCATTTTTTCATTTCCCTTCCTCCTTATTACTTGAATGTAATTTTCCCCCTTTTTTTTATTAGAGGGAATGTTCTCTCTGTTTTTTTCAATGTATTAAAAACCGGACCGGACCGGCCGGTTCAGACCGAAAACCGATGAACCGGTTGCCGGACCGGTCCGGTTGAGGTCAAAAAACCGGGGTCTAACTGACCCGGTCCGACCTGGGGTAATCCGGGGTGACTCGTGGTGAACTGGTTTGCCCTTTTTTTTTTTTATTTTTTAAAATTTTTTATATTCCAAATGACGTCATTTTGTCTTTTTTTAAAATTTTTTGATTTGCAAGGAGTTTTAAAAGTATTGTGGAATATTTTTGTTGTTTTGCATTAGTTGGAGTAAAATCCTTATATACTTAATGATACTTTTGTGGGTATTAGGTTCACCAGGTTATATTTGACTATTGGTTGGAAAAAAAAAAACTCTTATGTAATTTTTTAAATGGTATACATAAATATTTAAATTATATATATTTTTTAATTAACCCTGGTTTGACTCCCAGTTTGACCCCCAGATTGACCCTAATCTAAACCACTGACCCTTAACCCAATATCCCAATCAATTCAATGTCAAGTCCGATTTCAGTACTTGGCTTTTTTTTACCGTCGAGGGGATGTTCTCTTTAAACAGTGTCGTTCCCATTAGTTTATTTTTATTTATTTATTTATTTGTCAACATTACCATTAGTTTATTACTCCACGTGTGGCCCATTTCATTAGGGGCAAAAGGAGGAAGAAATTTCACCAACTTCTGAGGTAAAACCCCTAGCCCGTTTGCCCTTCGTCCTCCCCGCCGTCGCCGTCGTCTTCCTCCTCTGCTAGATATTTCTGGTTGCTGCTCTCTCTTTTCATCCTCAGTCGTCGCCGTCGTCTTGTTTCTTCTCCTCGTTCTTGCTGGCTGCGTCTGTGTCGTACGATTGAAGCTTGAGTGTGCGAGCCCCCTTCTTCTTCATCCTCCTCCCTCTCTTCTGGAAGACGCTCTGTGTGGCGGTAAGCTCAAACTCCTCCCCTTCTTTGGTGTTAGTCAAATTAGTAAGTTTTTCTCTACTAAAAAGATTAGCTAGTTTTTTTGGGCCTGAAAAAAAGTTAGCAAAGTTAAGAGATACTCTATTTAGCTCTTTTGTTTTTGTGACAATACTCTATTTAGCTTTTCTATCCCAATGCATCATATTTACAATCTTTGTTTTTTTTGGGACTTGCACACTTCATCTCAAGCCTTAATGTTCAATGAATGGTGACATATTCTATAAACAGAGTTGTTAGTGTTAATCATTATTTTTCCGTGCAAACATTAATCCCCCACATCAGTAGCCGTAATATGAAGTACTCATAATTATGACCACCCCATATGTGTTTTTTTCTACAAATTTGTGGTGCGTATAAATTATAATTAGTATATTGAATAAATTTCATCAGAATTTTGTTTACCGTCTACTATTTATTTTCCAGTCAATTAATGAAGATTAAAGAAACAATGGTAATAAAAATAAAAAGTAGAGAAACGAAGAGGGCTCCATTTTGAAACTTACAAAGCATATCTTTAGGCTACCGGAGAAGCAGTCATTCACCATTATCTGGATGCTTCAACAAATATCTCTCTCTGTGGAAGATGAATGATCTCATTGGTATTCTTCTTTGAGCTTACCATTTGACTGGTACAAACAGACAGAGTGTTTACTTGCCATTTAATCTCAATTCTTTTTGTCATTCTTTCTCTTTTCTTTGTTCTTCAGTCTTCACAATGCTTTTTCTTCATCAATGGCAGTACTTCAAACATAACCTTTCAACCTGACTTCATTTAAAGAAGCACTTGCCTCAGTTGATTAAAAACAAGGATCTCTGAAGGCCTGAGTTAAAGATCATGGAGGAATCAGTGTTCATGAACAACAATCAAAGAACTAAAGTAGACAGGATCAGTGGTTTGCAAGACTCATTGCTTCTTCATATTCTCTCTTTTCTTCCCCCTAAATATGCAGTTGCCACGAGCCTCTTGTCCAAGAGGTGGAGGCCACTCTGGCGTTCTCTTCCCACTCTTGACTTTAAATCAAAGAACTTTCCGCATCTTAAATTCTTTGTTCAATTTGTAGACAAAATGGTCAAATTGGTAGATATGAAATCTGTGAAAAAGTTTGTTCTGGATTTTGATGGTTATAAACCTCCTCGAAAGACTAGCAAATGGATTGATGCTGTGATTAGTAGCAAAACTGAACATCTGGAGATACATATGGGTTGGGGTGCTGCATATGAGTTGCCCTCTAGTGTTTTCACTGCCAAGAACATTACGGTTTTGAAGTTGAGTATAGTAAGGGTCGTGGATACTCTTTCCCATTTTAATTTTCCTTTGCTTGAAGTATTGCATTTGAAAGATGTAAAATTTTCAGATTTTACAAGTTTGGAAAAGCTTCTTAATGCATGTCCTTTGCTTAAGGACTTGATGGTAAGATATGTGGATGTAGTGGATTTTCGTCCACTCAAGATTGGAAGACTTAACCATTTGGTCACTGTAGATCTTTTTCCACAATCTCTAATTCCATTGGAAGCTTTATCTAATGTTACATGTCTGCGCCTTTGTCAGGTATGAACCACACATGATAAGTAATTTGTTTCTTTTTTTTTTCCTTTATTTTTTTGCCCCTTGAGATTTCATTCCCTAATTTTCAGTCTGTTTTAGTATTCTAAGCAGGATACATGTCCATTTAATCATGACATCCCAATATTTTACAATTTAACCCACCTGCAATGTGGTGCTGTCGAGTGGACTAAGATGGTGAACTGTCTTCGAAACTTCCCAAAACTTCAGAACCTTGTAATTGAACAGGTTTGAAAACTTTAACTTATTTTTTTAGCGCAATTAATGCCTTGATTAGTTTGTTTTTAACTTAATGTCTCCATTGTATCAGCTTGGTTCTTCATCCCATCCTGAACCAGTACTTGATGTGCCTCCATGTGTTTCAGCACATCTGAAGGAGTTCATTCTTCTTTGCTTCAAAGGTTCTGGCGGTGAGTCTGAAATGACAAAATTTATGATGAAGAATGCTCGAGCTTTGAGGACTATCTGCCTTTGTGCTGGTTCAATCGAGCATAAGCTCCCGAGGTTCAAAAAATTTGCATCATTCCTCAGATCAGGCTCTGAGTCTGAGAGTTGCAGTCAAATGCATGAAGAACCACTTGTATTTATAGTTTCTTAATTCTTAATACTCCTCAACTTTCTTGTTATGTGACCCAGTAAGACTGACCAATGTAAAGGATTAATTTCTTCTTGGTTATATAATGGAAGAACATGAAGGAAAATGGGAGGGGACAACTTCAGACGGTCTTAGTCAGGTTGAAAAGTGGTTGAAGATGATCCTTTGTTCAATCCAGTTCAGATTGGGCTAATGAAATCAACTCAACTTCACTTCCTTTTCTCTCGTCTTCAATGTCATTCTGAAAAGTGGTTGAAGATGATCCTTTGTTCAATCCAGTTCAGATTGGGCTAATGAAATCAACTCAACTTCACTTCCTTTTCTCTCGTCTTCAATGTCATTCTGATGTTAGAATTTTAGTAGTGTTGCTTCAATGTTGATAGGTTCTTTTGAATGGGTTTTGTTTTTGTGGCTAATACTAGACAATGGGCTTCACTTATTGAAGAAATGGTTAGTGTCATGTGTAAGCACTCGGAAGGCGTGAGATAACTTGTGTTTAAAAAAATTTATAATTTTTTAAAATAGTATTGTAATAATTAAATATGATGATCAATATATATTTTTTAATATATAAACTATAAAGGCAACTTTATTGAAAATAAAATAAAACGATACAAGAAATATTGAGCCCTGGGGCCTATTTGGTGGGAGGAATTTAGGGAATGGAAAAAATTCCATTCTTACTCTCTAGTTTTCTTAATCTTGGCCATGCATTCTGAAGCTAAAAAAATGATTTTATCTGAAATCAATCGCCCAAGTAGGAAAGCATTTTGACTAGGCATTTCAAAATTCGAAAGCATTTTGACTAGGCATTTCAAAATTCGAAGTATCAATTTTTTCCGTTAACAATGGCATTTTAATTTCTGATAGTTTTTGATGAGCAAATAATTTGGGCAAGTGAATATTATCCAAAGCCTAATCCATTAGGGAATAGTCAACAGACTCCGAACAATGATAAATACTATGTAATGACTTGTAAGTATTTATAAACCTCTTCTTGAATTGAAGGAGAATCCTCTAACCATTCGCCCAAACAATTTTGAATTCTGATTATTTGTTTCTTCACACATCTTTGGCTTGCAAAAAAATAAAAAGGCATGAAAAAAAAAAACGTAGTGTTCCGATCTCCTTGCAACATCTAGTTGTACCTGGCCTTTTGGGATCACATCATTTCATCACAATCATACCAAAATTTTCCAATTTTCTCATGAAAGATTTAATAATGAATGCCAATATTGCAACTCCTTCAAAAATGACTTTGTAACATAGTGACACACAAGTTTTTTTTGTGTAAGTGGGGGGGGGGGGGGGTTATGAATTCAATCCTACTTATAACTTTAAGTCATTGGTGCCTACCTCTTCAATTGGGAAAAAAAAAATATTGCAACTTCTTCCAAAGCAAAAGTATTTGAAGAAATGTTACCAATTGAGTATTTGTTGGTGAAATGCGCTTAAGTCTTATATTGTTCCGATATGCCCACGAACTTGGGATACTTCCCCATTAATTTGATAAAAGAGAATATTACTCCCTCTTGTCTTTATTATAAGACATATTTGGGTAGTTGATCTAATCCTAAATATAAGATATAATTTTCATATTTTTCAATCTTTTATCAATTTATCTTTATTCATGCTTCCTCAACAGTAACTAAGGAGAAGAAAGAATGAAGGAATTAAGGAAAATGACTAAGACATTTTAAAAAATACATATCACATAATGTAATACTTTAATTATTCATCAGCACATGACTTATACATCAACTTAGCACCCTCATAGATTGGTTTCTTATCACATAATTTCAATAAAATAATTAATTAGCAATTAATTTCTTGATTATTGCTTAAAGGACAAGCAAGGAGTGATCACACATTTGAACACCCTAACCCTATAAATAAGAGATGCTTCCTTCAGTTACTACTCACACTGCGGTTGAATTTTCTGGATCTCTCTTATTGTCTCCATATTTCTTATGTGTATGAGCATTTGACCCGGTACACCCGTTCTTCTTTCTCCTTATTTTCCTCTAGAAAGCTTATATGTTCTGGGTCAGTTAATTGAGTGGATTGAAAATTTATTATTATTTTTTTGAATTTTTTAATAGTCAAAACTTATATAATTTAAGTTGAAAAAATATCTTATATTTTCGTTTTCGGGAATCACTGTGATTCAGTATTTGAAATTACACACACACACACATATTTGTAATTGTACCTTTTAACCCTAATCTAATCTAATCTCCATTTTCATTCTCTTTTTCCTTATAGCAGGCATAAGTGAGGATCTCAAATTTCTATTCTGCTTTGAGCTCCCCATTTAATTGGTACGTACGAACCATCCTTCTCTCACCATTTAATCTCATTGTTTTTCTCCCTTCTTTCTTTCTTTTTTTCCTTTGTTCTGCATTCTTCCCACTATTTCTTAATATTCTTCTTTTTCCTCAGTCTTTTTTAATACAAAAAATTGCAGGCCACAATTGATAAAGGTTATGGAGAATTCAGCGCCAATAAACAAAAAACCAGACAGGATCAGTGATTTGCCAAATTCTTTGCTTCTTCATATTCTCTCTTTTCTTCCCCTGAAGAAGCAGTTGCCACTTATCCAAGAGATGGAGACCACTTTGGCTTTCCCTTCCCTCTGTTTACCTTAACCATGAAGACTTTAGGAGCCTTAAATTCTTTTAAAAATTTGTAGACAAATTGCTCAAGTTGGTAGATTTGAAATCTGTCAAATGTCTTATACGTGATGGGCATTTTAGACCTCGGAAGATGACCAAGTGGATTAATACTGTAATTAGTAATAAAGTTGAATATCTGGAGCTACAGTTGTACCTATATAGGTACCTAAAGAAGGATGGTTACTATGAGTTGCCCTCTGCTGTTCTCGCTGCTAATAACAACAAGGTTTTAAAGTTGAGTGGCTCCGGAGTAAGCTTGAATACTCTTTCCCATGTTAGTTTGCCTTTGCTTGAAGTATTACATTTGAAATGTGTAATGATGGGTAGTACTCTTTCCCATGTTAATGTGCCTTTACTTGAAGTATTACATTTAAAAATTACTAAATTTTCAGATTTTATTAGAAGCTTGGAAATGCGTATTTCAGTATGTACTTTGCTTAAAAACTTGGTACTAGAATTTGGGGATAGAAACTTTCAACCTCCACTTGAGGTTCCAAGATTTAACCTTTTGGTCACTGCAAATGTTCCATAATCTTTGATTCCGTTGAAAGCTTTGTCTAATGCTACATTTCTACACTTAAATCGCCCTTGGGTATGATTCTTGCTTGAGAGCTGCAGTGGACTGCATAACCAGCCGTTTGTAATTATGATTCCTCGTCTTTATCCTAGTCTTGATTTATGATTTCTCCCTTGATACCTTTGTTCAAATATTCCTCAATTTTGTGGTTATGGGAATAATTGCATCTTCATTATATAATGGAAGAAGGAAGGAAAATGTGAGAGCACATCTCATGCCAAGTTTGGTGGTCTTGAGGCAGATTCATATGTGATTGAAGATTCTTTCTTTATTGCTTCCAATTCTGACTGGGCTAATAAAATCAACTCAAATTTACACCCTTTCTTCTTCTCTACGATGTCCTTCTAATGTTAAAACTTTATTAGATGATGCTTTCCGGAAATATACAGATCTTAACAATCAAGATTCCAAGAGTATTGTGTATCCTATCATGCCGTGTTCAAGTTTACTACTCGCTGTCCATCACACCCCTTCTTTATTGCATCTTCTTGGGGTTTGTTTACATTTTATCGCGGATGCTAATTGCATTTTTTTTTATCGCGGGTTTGTTTGTTTGTTTTTTTGGCCAAAATGTCTGCTCTATATTACTGGTCATGATTAGTGGACTTTTGCGTTGTCCAAAACACATTCCATATGCTTATTCCAGTTTGTGTAAGCTTTTTCATTTAAAAAAAAAAATACTTATTTATTCATTTAAATCACCTTTGTGAAATTTTAAAAATAATCATAATATAAAAAACTGAATTTTTATTATTTTGGGAAACTACATTGAGGAGTTTCTGAAAATAAGCAAATGCCGTAGATAAACGAATGCTATAAAATTAAGAAGATACGCATAAATACAATAAATTTAAAAATAACTAAATAATATATCATTTTTATGGACAAAACACAAGAAGATATTATAAAATCTTAAAATTACTAAATAATAACCGCTTTTTGTCATTGAAGTGAAATTAAATGCAAAACTATATACAATAAATTACATCTCATAAATATTTTTAAAATGTCTAAAAATCATTTATTTTTTAAGCGTAAACAAATGAGCTTTTTGATTCATCTTTACCATGGAATGAAAAACCGGACCGGACCGGTCAATCCGACCGGAAAACCAGTGAACCAGTCCTAGGTCCGGTCCGGTCAGCTACCTGTGAGGATCGAGTCGACCTTGCCAGTTTCGTAGTGACTCGACCAAACCATCGAGTCTAGCGGTTTGGCCGAGTCACTAAAAAAATTTGATTTTTGTCCCAAAACGGCGACGTTTTGGGACACTTAAAAATAAAATCTCACCTGGATAGATTGTGTGAGATACGAGCGAAAGGCAATCAGTTTTAGAGATTGAGATTCAAAACTTCAACTCCCTCCCTCTTGAGCCTCGACCCTGTGCCCTAGCCCCTGGTTGAACAGCGAACGGCAAACGGCGAATGGCAAATGGCAGTGGTTGCTTGAACGACGAGTGACGACGGCGAGCAGAGAGGAGCAAGCGACAACTGTGAGCGACGACGACGGCGAGCTGGCAATTGCTTGAAGGCTTGAAGGTATTTTCATTTTCTGATTAGATTGGTCTTTCTTTTTATTGTGTTGTGTTGAATTGTTGATGAGAATCTCCCATGGCTAGCATTCTTAACTCATTTGACTATGGTTGATGAATGATGTTATTGGCTATCTTTTTGACTATTTTGATGTTATTGGCTATGTTTGATGCATGATTATTGATATTGTTATGTTTTGATTATATTTTGATGTTAGTTATGGGTTTGCTTTGAAGAACTAACTAAGTATTTTAACTATTTTGGTGTTAGTGATGACTTGTGAGTTATGAATGTTGATTATTTTGTTATTGTCAATTAAATTGTAATATTTAAATATGGCCGGTTGACCCATTGACCCTTGAACTTGTGCCCCGACCGGTTCATTGACCAGTTTGATTTTTCGTTCCTTGATCTTTACAAAAAAAAATCTGTCCAAGTATCTATTCACGATATGAAATTATTTTTAGTATCATGTGCACTGAAATTTAAACTAATTTTAATTGGAGATATCATAACTTAGGGTTATGAAAAATAAATATCTAATTTCAGATAAAAATAAAAAATGATCTAGGTATTCTCTTTTTATTAAAATTCTTTGAGGTACGAAAAAATTTAAAATAATGGGAAAGTATTTGGAAAACCAATATGTGAGAGGAGTCTTTAAAATTCAAGGTCAAAACATTTATAAAATTAGAAGGAAAAATTAATCTTTTAATTCCTCAATTTTTAACTCATTTATAAATTTGTCATTTAATTTTTAGTCCCTTAATTTTTAGCTCGTTTATGATTAAATCCCTTACTTTTTTACCGTAATATAAAGTTTGTCCTTGTCTATTGGATTTCTTGTCACACCTTTATCTTATTTTCACTTATTTTAGAGAATTTGCGGAAAATGATATGCATTTTAGTGAGTAACACAAGAGTAACATAAATATACTGATATTATATACACGATTACAAAAATTCCCCATAGGGGTTCGTACTCGATAATTACAATTAACGTAGCCTCACAGCGCTATGTGGGTGTCTAAATCCATCCCAGAGAAATGGAGACATCTTCCCGTCTTCGTTCTACAGCTGCAATCCCCTCGTACGGTTCTCATCTTTGTTCTTAGCATATGTTCTGTCTTCTCCTGTCTAAATTGTTGGTAGGGGAGGGTGAGATTATGGGGAATCTTAGTAGAAAAGTAATACCAATATGCATGCAAGATAAGTGCTTAATGCATGACATGCTTGCATTACATAACTCATGCTCACACAATGACATATCTACGTGCTCAATGTTTCAAACAACATATGTATGGCCATAATATAAACAGAAGCATAGCTTCAATTATTCATATATGTTTCACAAAATCAAGCAAAGCAATAACATGCATTAATACACCAGCACAAATATCAAATACATGCAGGAGAGGTAAGTTCCCTACCTTAATTGCCCTTCCTTGATCTTCGAATAACATGCCTCGATTTGCGTGCCAATCCCTCAGGCTCTCTACTCTGTCCTAAAACATCAAATGTACAGTTTAGACACTTCTATAGTGTTTCTGGTGGTTATATTATTCTATGGTAAAAATTTATCAAAATGCCCCCGGACCCCGGCCTGGCACCGCCGTACCTGGCCTGATGACACGTTTTCCCAAAATTTTGACTAGGTCTATCTTGACTTAATTTTATCCAAGGAATTCATTTCCAGGCTCAGAATTACCCAATTTAGTATCAAATTACAAAAATACCCTTGACAGCCCCTATTTCAAGTTTTAATGGCGTTTTCATAATTATACTTTTTCGGCCTCTACCGAAAAAGTGACCAACTGTAACGCCACCTATATTTGCCCACTGAATCCAATGGAACCATCCATTTCATGAAAATCCAGCTCCTACCCCCTATTTTGACCTTGGCCGAAAGTTTCTCAAGAAAAAGGAAAAATGGAGTTTTTGTGTTTACGCTTTCAAAGCTTGTACTTTTCCACTTTTAATCCTTTATTAACTCATTTAAACACTTCTTAACCATGATTCAAAGAAATTTAGGCAGCATAACCCCTTAGGGTTATAGCTTTTCCAATTTTCCAACTCAACAAAAAATAATCAAATTAACAACAAACTTCAACACCAACTTCATACAAGTATAGATTTGAGTTTGGTGTAGTTACTTCTTAGGCTTCTTGGTTTCTCTCTCCCTGTGTGCCCTCTCTCTCTTCTCCTTGAGCTAACAATGAGGCTTCAAGATCATAGATTCATGAAGAATCAAGGTTTAGAGAAGGATCTAAGGAAATGCTTCAAGAAAAACTAAAGAAACCAACACTTACCTTAGCTTCTTCTTCTTCCTTCTCTCTAACTCTTCAAGTTTCTCCAAGCTCTCTCTCTCTTCTTTCCTTTAGTGTGATCGAAATGTGTGAAGGAAAGGCAAGGGAAATGCTTCATAAACTTCCTTCCTTAATTCTACACCATTGATTTAATCAAGGGACCATAATGTGACACTTGTCACAATTCTCCTTTCTTCTTCAAGTTTATGTCATACTTACTCCCTTTGTTTTCCCATTAACATTAAACTAGCTTTTCTTCTCTTGGTTAGCTTAAAAAAATGTGCTCCCTCTCTTCTCCAACCAACCAAGTGTTTTTCCAACTAAATCCAACTTCCTACTCCACCAAGCAATCAAGTTTAGCCATCCCTTCACTCAACTACTCCCTTACTATCACTCATCATGCATTCTACCATACTTTCATGTCATATACACCTTACCATTGTCATCATTGGCCAAAGTACCATTTCCATGTAGCATTGCCATCATGACTTTATTTATGTAGCATTTTGGACATGTGCTCATGAAATTAAATTTTTCCCCTTAATTGATTTATGCCCAAGTCCCTCTAATTTTACAATTCTTGATTTATTCCATTAAGAATATTCAATTTATACATTTTCCTTTATTTTCCTTGATTAATTGAAATTAACTCTAATTAATTGGAAAATAATTAATCCTGGGCTAAATTGGCAAAATTATGATTTTGCTATCACCTTTATAATTTAATTCCTTTCTTGAATTAATTTGCCCATTTCCTCATGAATATGAATATTTCAAAATTCACAAGATCCAAATTTGATGAATATTCACCATTTTATTGAATTTCTCAATTAATTACAATATGTTTTCGGTGAATATAAAATTTGGGGTGTTACATCTCTCATTTCAGGCACCATATCAGGTCTCACATCCTTGTAATAGCTCCACGTCACTTCTGCTGGAAAAAGAAAGGTATTTTTTTTAAAGAAACTGATTCATTATATTTAAATTTTAGTTTTTTGAGAAAGCGTCCATCAAGAAGAAGAACCCGCAAGGCTATGATCAGAATGGCAAAGATGGATCAACCTAGAGACATATATATGCAAGAATCGAATATATGATGAATCCCTATTTTTATATAAATTTAAGATATATTTTAAAATATTTGGGAGTTATCTATAATAAATTAAAGGGATTTGAGTAAGATTTTAATAAGATATGAACTTGTTGGATGATTGTAAGGATTTCATTATAAATATCAAAGTTTAAGATAAAAATAATGATATTAATATTACTGATAGAATTAATCCTAAAATAAAAAGCCACGTAATTACTGATAAAAAGAAAACGATATTTTAGGTTTACTGATTGTAAGGTTTACTTTCGTTGTCAAACGTTTTCTAAGCAGCTGCATCCCGCGGATGTCTTAATTTACCGTCTTTGTTTTTATCAACGGCATGCCACCTCATGTGCTCCGCAGTTTTAGACGACATAAATAATCTTTGTAGACAAGGTTTCAAAGGGAAGTACCTGAGAATCTTTGCAGGTTTCTTCTTATGCTTTTTCCCCTTTCGAATTGTCTTGTACCTCGATGTGTGACATCTCTTACAAGTCTCCCTGCTGGAATCGTCTCCCCAATACAGCATACAATCATTTGGGCATGCATCAATCTTTTGATAATTCAACCCCAACCTGTTGATAATCTTCTTGGCCTCGTAGAACGTTATAGGAATCTAAGCGTCGGGGAATGCATCTTGTAATAAGTCGAGCAACATCGACATTCCCTTATCTGTGATCCCACACAAGCACTTGATATGATACAATTTGATCAAGAAAGATAATTTAGAATATTTGTGACAACCTTGATATAAAGGACGATCTGCTTTATCCATCAAGCTGAAAAAATCCTGAGCTGCTTCATTCCCCATAAAAACCGGCTTAGAGCCGTGCACTTCTTCATTGAAGTTGTCGCCTTGAAATCCAAACGCATCACGCACAGCATCATTCACAGGATCATCTTCATCTACTTGAACGCCTACTTGAGAACTTCGAGGGAGAGCATCATTATATCTAATGCCGGCCTTCTCACCATGAACTGCCCAGAACATATAGTCATCAGGGAAAGGCTTTACAAGCAAATGTTCCTTCACAACATTTCGTGCATGCCACTTCTTGAACTTGCATTTCCAACATGGACAGACGATCTTACCGTTACAGCTGGCGTGAGTGAATGTGAAATCCAAGAAATTGTTTAATCCGTACAAATATCCAGGAGAATTGCGCGGTAACCTGATCCATGATTTATCCATAGCTACTAGTGAGAGAGAAGAAAGTATAGAGAAGAAGATGAGTGAGAAGAGAATGACGAATGCCAAGAACCATATATTCTGAAATTTCAACGTTTATAATTTTGTAGCGGTTCTAAAACCGCTACACTAACTGCTACAGTTATAAAATATTAGTAGCGGTTATATACATAAAACCGCTACCAATTTTCAAGCCGTTACACGTTGGTGGGAAATTCAAAATTTACACTTGAGTATTTGTAGCGGTTATGTGTATAAAACCGCTACTAACATTAAAGCCGTTGGACAGCAAATTTAAAAATAATTTTTTATTTGTAGCGGTTACACATAACATAACCGCTAAAAATGTGAACAAAGGCGGCAAATTTCAAAATTCAAATGATGAGTATTTGTAGCGGTTTTTATTGTAAAACCGCTACAACTATATACATATTTGTAGCGGTTTCTATTGTAGAACCGCTACTAATATACATATAGTTGTAGCGGTTCTACAAGAAAAACCGCTACAACTATATACATTTGTTGTAGCGGTTTTTATTTTAGAACCGCTACAAATATATATTTATAGCGGTTTTGAGTAAAAACCGCTACAAATATATATATTTGTAGCGGTTTTGATTTAAAACCGTTACAAATATATATATGCTTTATTTTTTTTTAATTTAGAAATATAAATAATATTGTTGCAATTAATTCATAAATTCAACAATGCGATCTAATAATATAAATATAATTATATTAAACACAATAAGAATTTAAGTTCTGAAATACAAACTCATATATATATATATATATATATTTACAAATGTTTCAACAAAAAAAATATGTCCTAAACTAAGTAGTTGGGGGCTGATCATCTGGTGCTCCCTCAGGTGGGGCTCCCTCAGGTGCTGCTAGATCGGGCCGCTGCGCAGAGTGAACCGTACCATCATCATCACAGGAGCAGGATGAGGAGGAGGAGGAGTAGTACTTAGGAGCAGGATGAGGAGGAGGAGGAGTAGTACTCGGGATGACGTAGCGAGGGACAGGGGGAATTTGTGGATGCTGCTCGTCCGGGAACAAGCGACTCCATGACCGCTCAAGCATGTTGTTCGCGATTTCACTCCACTGCGTCTGCTGAGCGTAGATCAAATCAGCGTGCAGCTGCATTTGTTGCATATGCTGCAGCTGCATTTGTTGCATATGCTGTAGCTGCATCTGCTCCTGCTGCTGCTACTGCTGTGCCATCTGCTGCTCCAAATCTGACCGCAGCTGGTCAATAGACTTGTCCCTCGGACGTCTAACCCCTCTAGAGCTGCCAGCCTCAGAGGCGGCACTCCTGTGTAGACCATGCTAGGTCTGGCGCCTATCCCCATCCCCCGCACAAGTCTGGGGTGCTCAACCTGAGCCAGACCTGCCTTCAAAGGAGCCGTCGGGTCCACTGACCCCTGTGACTCCTCAGGCTGGGTCTGTCGCAGCTCAGCCTGTGACTGCTGCATCCGCTCCTGCCATTTTATGAAACAATTACTAATTAGCATTTTTCATTATTAACTTGGTTTTATAAAAATTATAATAATAAAATTACTTACAATGGCCGCCTCTGCCTGCTGAGAGGTCGCAGTCCCGTCACGGTGTCTGTGTGTGATGGCGTACAGCTCCCCATAGTCCGTCTGACGGTTCTCTAGCTGTGCCTTCGTCTCCTGAAACAATTACAAAACAATAATTAGTATTATGAAATAATCAGCTAAAAGTCAGTGATATTTTGAAAAGTTACCAACTTGCTATAAGTCACAGCAAAGGTCTTCGATCCTGCTGTGTGGTGGATCGTCTGCTGCACACGGATCCTGGTGTTCCTCTGAGAAATCTCCTGGAAAAAAACAATATGAAATGTATTAAAACATTAAAAAACATTTAAAATTAAATAATTTCAAATTAAATACAATTAAATTGAAATTATAATTTAATAATTAACAATTACAAAATTATATATAAAAAATCTAATAAATATATTACCTGCCCCTCAGGGCTCCTCCTGAACGGGACGAAACTCGCCCAGTCGTTCGGCGGCACGCCGTCCGGGACACTCTCGATCAGCTGCTCCAGAGGCACGTCCTGTCCTTATTCACCATGTGGAAGAGACGGTTCCTCCAGGCATCATCCATCTTCATGAGGGCGTACCTCTTCCGGTTGGCCCGGACGGCAAACCGTAGCTGAAAAAAATTTATTTAAATATCAATAAATACAAAAAACATAATTTAAAAAATATTAATTAAATAGAATTAATTACAAAAAATATTAATTAAATAATTTTAATTACCTGAACCACCTCCTCCCAAGGCTGGTCCTTCGGCCTCCTCGGAACGTGCCTCCACGTCTTAAAGTGAAGGGGAACCGCATCCAATTCGCGCTCAGGTCGTTCAGGAAGCAGTTGATCAGGTGACCCCCATTATGGATGGGCTGGTCAGTGCCCTCATTCCATGGCACTATAACTCGCAGGCTCCGGTCCATGCTGTTTACACCGGCCACGTCTAGCCTCCTCGTCGAAACGTTCCCCTGCTCATCTGCACAGTTTACCGCATGTTAGATAAATTGTAATTCAAAGTTAACATTTCAAATTTAAATAAATAATTTACTAAATTAAAAAATTAATTTACCTTGGACCTACACCTCAAACCCAGTGGACCGCGAAGACGACCCTCGTGGGTTGTTCTGCTCCTGAGCCTCCTCCTCATCGAGGAACTGCTCCATCTCCCTAATCCCAATCAGGATCTCGAACTCCTCCTCGTCGAGGAAGTCCTCGATGCTAATATCTGGCCCCCCAACCTCAGGCACCTTTGGTGCGGTCGTCTCCTGTGGGATCGTCTGCGGTGCCTGTGGTAGGGCCGACTCCTGTGGGGGGGATGGGCTGAGATGCCGCGGTTGCCCTACCTCCGCGTTGCCCCCTCCCTCTGCCCTCTGCCCGGCTGCTGCCACCCCGTAAAATCGGTCTGGGGACCTCAGGGGCCTTCCCCTTATCCTGTCCTGAAGCCATATCAACTGTAAAAATTAAAAAAAAAATTTAGTCACATTATTATGCAAAAATCTAATAAAAATACAAATACAAATAAAATACGTGTTATATACGTACCTCAAGTGAAAATACTGAGAAATACTGTAGCAAAAACTCCTACACAGACGTCTGAACGCTCAAATCTTGAAGAAACCACTCAGAGAAGCCCCCGGAAACAAAATGAGCAAACGGAGAAATGAGGGAGGCGGTGGCTTAAATAGGCCAGATATTAGTAGCGGTTAATCCAATAACCGCTACCGTAACCGCTACAAATCACCCACGTTGCCTTAAATTTGTAGCGGTTCTATAATAACCTCTACAAATTACAAGAACCTTTGAAATTCTGTAGTGGTTATTGCCTAGAACCGCTACAAAAGTGGAGACTTTTGAAATTCTGTAGCGGTTATATCCCTATAACCGCTATAAATAGCTGACGTTTGGTATTTTATAGCAGTTCTGTTGCTGTAACCGCTACAAATAACTGCCACACTGTTGGTGGGGCTTGGTTGCGCCAAGTGGCGGGAATATTGTAGCTGTTTCTGTGTATTAACCGCTACAAGTTTTGGCGGGAATTTCGCGCCAAATTTCTAGCTGTTTTGGCTAACCAACCGCTACAAAAAACACTGCTAATAGCTTGCCGCTACAATTTTGTAGCGGTTTAGGTTAAAACCGCTACAAATATTGTAATTTGTAGCGGTTTGATATAACCGCTACAATTGCACCGCTACAGAATCCCATTTTTTTTGTAGTGGTTATTTAACAAGGGTGTTTGAAGTTACTTGGTTAGCAATATGAGATAATAATGATTTTTTTACTACTTGATTTTTTTAAAATGCACACATGCAATTTATTTGTGACATTGTATACAAGGGGAATTTGATTAATGAGTTGATTCATGGAATACTTATGAAATGTTTGATTAAATGACTGAGAAGGAAATCTTTTGGGGATAAATTCTTTTGGTGATGTAGTATAATATGAGTTAAATAATATTTTTACATTGAAACACGGTAAAAGATTGAATTTGGGAAGTAACTCTGATAATTCTATACAACGATTATTGAAAAGTGACAAACATTTTTGTATAATAATTTAGGATTATCTTATCATATTCAATAGTCATGATCTTATATTATTTTGTAAGAATTTTGGGCGTACTTAGAATCTAATTGACTCGTTGAAGTATCCACACAAAACCGGAGCACCAATGCGGACCCTGATCATGCTACACAGTAAATACACCATAGAGAGAAAGACAAGAGAATATTCTTATGAGAGAACTTTTTAAAGGGAAAAGAGCAATATTCTGTGTGTTATTTAGATTCTGACTAGCTTACTCCTTAATCCCACACCGTATATATATAGTATACGTACGGTCACATAAAGATATATGCAACCTTTAAATGTATGGTTATATGGCAATAGATATAACTTTTAAACCACCACAAAAGATATATCTCTTTATAACCCGTGTCTCTCTATGATAGACCCTCTTGAATTGGGCTTGGGCCCTAATCCACTAAGGGTGGGCTAATAAATTCCAACATCTCCCACTCACATTTGATGAATTAGATGTTATGGGTTAAGTCTCTTTCTCTTACTTCTTTCATATTCATTTGAAGAGTCAAAAGTAAAAGAAGTGAAGAAGGTAAGAAAAGTCAAAGCTTCTTCAACTTTTACCACTTGGAGAAAAATTGACCAAATGCAAGATATTAAGGAATGAATTGGACAACAATTATTTCTCTTTCTTAAGTCAAAAATTTTGACCACAAAAAGGAAGAAGAAGGAAAGAGAAAAGTTTGCATAACTTGTAGTAATTGCACCTAGTTGAGTTACTATAAGTATATGTCTAAAATAAATCAATTTCAACTACAACTTTTACCACTCTTTGTCCAATATTTTGGCAGGTCATTAAGGGCTAATAAAAACCAAAAATATGATCATTTCACCATTCATTTTCTCTCTCTTCAAGTCAGTTTTTCAACTACCAAAACGTAGAGCTTGAAGAACCAAGGTTGAAGGTGAGTTTGATCTTGATTTTTCACCTTCTTAACCTAATCTATGGCCAAAACACTCTTCACAAATATTGTTCCTCTTGATGAGAGCTGCATATCTATGATTTTAGAATATCAAGAGGAGGTGTTTTGAGCCATCATCCAAGAACAAAAGCTAAAGAATGAAAGAAAGGAGCTAAGGAGGAGCAAGAGGTGAGTATTGGCTTCAATTTGAGCTAGTAGTTGTAATGGTTGAATAGATATTTTTGCATGTGGAAATCTATCTAGATTTCATCCAAACTAGGGTTTGGAGAAGTCATAGTGTTTTGTTATGTATTTGGTGTTTTATGATGATTGGAAGCCATATGGTACAAGTTTGATGCTCAAATTGGGAGTTTGATAATTTATGGAATTTTTGTTGATTTTCTGCCAAAACAAAACATGGGAAAAGAGTGGAAATTTGTTCATTTTGATGTTATCATTGTGTTATACATGAAAAGTGGTGTGGGAATAGCCCCAAGTTGTGAATTTTGGATCATTGAAACTCAAAAAGCAAAACTAGAATTTCTGCCAGTGAAGGGTTCCTACGAGGTACCCTATTTGGATAATCAAATGACATCTAATGAATGTGAACTTTTAAAAAATAAAAGTAGACATATCAAGCTTTAATTTGATAGGTCATTTATGTCATTTGGACTTGTATACTAGGAGTTCTGAATTTTTGAAGTTAAGTCATAAAAACCGGATTGAATTTTGGCAGTGTGCAATAAATGACAATTATGGGAATGTTCTGCATCCAATTGGATGTGGATGATATTTTTCCTATAAAATAGACTTATTAAGGATCACATATCCTTTAGAATAACTGCAATTAGACATTTGTACATGGAGATATGATTTTTCAAAGTTTGGAGAAATTTATGGTAGATTTGGTTCAGCATGTGAAAATTGAAGATGTAATGGCAAGTTGTAATAATTTTGAACTCTAGGGTTAGAAATTGGTCTTTTAGGTTAATTGACCACTTTAACACCTTGGTTGGCTTGATTAAATGTCTCTAATAATAACCAACTTGAGTGTTTGAATTATGGAAGAATCGGATTAAGTAATAACCTGTCATCCGTAATTCAAATTATAGGATACGATATTTGCCTGGGCACTAGAACCAGAACCATTTTGGGACCGGAAAGGCTAAGGTAGTAACTTATCCCTTATATACTATGTGTTATGCTATATGTATGTTTGTACCATTGTGAACTTAAGCATGCAAATGAGAAGGGCTCAGGCCTAGTAGAACACCCAGCGCTGCGGCAAGGGACAGTTGTCCTTGAATTTACCCAAACTTTATGCTATTTGCATATATCGTATTGGTGCCTATATGCATATTGTGAATTATCTCTGAATGCTGAGTATTCTATTTGTATGGTAACTTTGATTAACATGACATGTTGCATGTATTCATTTTATATGAGTGTTATCTGTTACTACTGGGATTTTTTTGAATCTCACTCCTTTCCAATAACTAATATGCAACATGAAATAATAGTTCACATGGGAAGAAGGTAGCCATGAATAATTAGAGCTGAAGACTTAGAGTTTATTCTCTGTGGGTTATCTGTTTCTTTTTGGAAAAATGTATATGATGTATATGTAACCTCTGATAGTCGGATAGCCTAAATTGTATATGATGTATATGTAACCCACCTGAGGGAGCACCAGATGATCAGCCCCCAGCTACTTAGTTTAGGACATCTTTTTTTTTTTTTTCATTTGTTGTAGAAACATTTGTAAATAAATATATATAATTTTGTATTTCAGAACTTAAATTCTTATTGTGTTTACCATAATTATATTTATATTCTTAGACCTCGTTGTTGAATTTGTGAATTAACTGCAACAATATTATTTATATTATTAAACCTAACAAAAATAAATTTTGACATTAATTGTAGCGGTTTTACAATAAATAATCGCTACCAATGAAATTTTGTTTATATTTGTAGCGGTTTACATGGAAAAACCGCTACAAATATATATAATTTATTTTTTTATATTTATAAATAACGTTCCATATTTGTAGCGGTTTAACAATAAAAACCGCTACAAATATACATAATTTATTTTTTTATATTTATAAATAACGTTCCATATTTGTAGCGGTTTAACAATAAAAACCGCTACAAATATATATAATTTATTTTTTTTATATTTATAAATAACGTTCCATATTTGTAGCGATTTAACAATAAAAACCGCTACAAATATATATAATTTATTTTTTTTATATTTATAAATAACGTTCCATATTTGTAGTGGTTTAACAATAAAAACCGCTACAAATATATATAATTTATTTTTTTTATATTTATAAATAACGTTCCATATTTGTAGCGGTTTAACAATAAAAACTGCTACAAACACTCAACATTTGAATTTTGAAATTTGCCACCTTTATGCAAATTTGTAGCGGTTATTTATATATAACCGCTACAAATTTAAAATTAATTTTTCCACCACTTTGTGCAAAATTCCAACGGCTTGAATATTAGTAGCGGTTTTATACATATAACCGCTACAAATTTGTAGTACTGTAGCGGTTAGTGTAGCGGTTTTTTAACCGCTACAAAATTTTAAACGTTTAAATTTTACAATATAAGGTTCCAAGCATTCGTCATTCTCTATTAACTCATCTTCTTCTCTATATTTTCTTCTCTCTCACTAGTAGCTATGGATAAGTCATGGATCAGGTTACCGCGCAATTCTCCAGAATATTTGTACGGATTAAACAATTTCTTGGATTTCACATTCACTCACGCCAGCTGTAACAGCAAGATCGTCTGTCCGTGTCGGAGATGCAAGTTCAAGAAGTGGCATGCACGGAATGTTGTGAAGGAACATTTGCTTCTGAAGCCTTTCCCTGAGGACTATACGTTCTGGGTAGTTCATGGTGAGAAGGCCGACATTAGATATGATGATGCTCTTCCTCAAAGTTCTCAAGTAGGCGTTCAACTAGATGAAGATGATCCTGTGAATGATGCTGTGCGTGATGCATTTGGATTTCAAGGCAACAACTTCAACGAAGAAGTGCACGGTTCTGAGCCGGTGTTCATGAGGAATGAAGCAGCTTAGGATTTTTTCAGCTTGATTGATGAAGCAGATCATCCTTTATATTAAGGTTGTCGAAAATATTCTAAATTATCTTTCTTGATCAAGTTATATCATATCAAGTACTTGTGTGGAATCACAGATAAGGGAATGTCGATATTGCTTGAATTATTACAAGATGCATTCCCTGACGTTGAGATTCCCACAACGTTCTACAAGGCCAAAAAGATTATCAACAGGTTGGGGTTGAACTATCAAAAGATTGATGCATGCCCCAACGATTGTATGCTGTATTGGGGAGATGATTCTAGCAGGGAGACTTGTAAGATATGTCACACATCAAGGTACAAGACAATTCGGAAGGGGAAAAAGTAGAAGAAGAAACCTATAAAGATTCTCAGGTACTTCCCTTTAAAACCTCGCCTACAAAGATTATTTTTGTTGTCTAAAACTGCGGAGCACATGAGGTGGCATACCGTTGATAAGAATGAAGACGGTTAATTAAAACATTCTCGGGATGGAGATGCTTGGAAAACGTTTGACAACGACCTTCCAAATTTCGCGACTGACCCCAAAAATGTTCGGCTTGCATTGGCGACCAACGGTTTCAATCCTTTTGGGAATCTTAGCACAAGTTACAGTATTTGGCCGGTAGTCTTAGTTCCCTACAACTTACCCCTGGATGTGTATGAAACAAAGCTCGTTCATTATGTCTATGATCATTCCAGGCAAAAAGGCATCAGGCAATGACATCGATGTGTATCTCCAACCACTTATTACGGAATTGCTTGAGCTGTGGAATGTCGGCATGGAGACGTACGACGCTTATGGCAAGACTTTGTTTAACTTGTGTGCAGCTTTGATGTGGACGATTAGTGACTTTCCTGGCCTTGGCACATTATTTGGTTGGAATGTGCATACTGGGTCAGCAAAGTGAGTTCGTGCAGATGCTTGGCCAGATGAGCATGACAAATTTCAGCCGGCAAAGTTTACCTTCACAAAACTGAACAAGGAAGTCTTCCTCGCGACGTTGAAGAAATTAAAAGTTCCTGATGAGTATTCAAGCAACATTTCTCGATGTGTTGACTTGTAGGCTCGAAAGGTTGCTGGCCTGAAGAGTCATGACTCACATGTTCTTATGCAGCAGTTACTCCCTCTGGCTATAAAGAATGCACTTCCTCCCGATGTTTCCATCATTTTGGTTGAAGTTTGTTCTTTCTTTCGGAAGTTGTGTTCTAAGGTTTTGATCGTTGAGGAGCTCGATCAGCTGCAGTCCAAAATCATTCTTATGCTTTTTCATTTGGAGATGATCTTTCCTCCGTCCTTTTTTACTGTGATGGTTCACCTTACAATCCACCTCGTTCATGAAACAAAGCTCGCTGGACCAGTACAATATCAATGGATGTATCCGATTGAGAGGTACTCATTTTAAATATGTGCTTTATTCTCCATATTTAATGTTTTCTAGTTATCCTTTTCAGCATTTAGTATCAATTTTCTCTTCTTTACTTTGTAGGTTCCTTGATAAATTAAAATCTTACGTAAGGAATAAGGCGTGGCCAGAAGGTTCTATAGCTGAAGGCTATATAGGGGATGAGGTGCTGTATTTTTGTTCAAGGTATTTTGATGATCTTGAGACGGCTTTCAACCTCCCACCTCGTGTTGACGATTGTCCCGAACCTGCGCCGACATCAGGAGAATTTATCCCTCTTGTTGGTAAACCAGTTGGAGCAACTGAGAACTTCAAACTAACGGCAATTGAGAAGTTGCAAGTACATAGACATGTCTTGATTAATTGCACTCAAGTTGAACCTTTCATACAGTAAGAATTGTACACTCACATGTTATTCTATATCTTTCATAACATTTCTCAGTTTCATTTCACTATCGCCTTTCCATTATTAATTGCAAGGAATTCAGAAGTCATGTTAAGCGTCAACTCAGGATCCGTACACAAACATCCTCGGAAGTTGATAGGAGGGTCCACAGAGAATTCCCGGGCTGGTTTGTGTGCAGAATATTAAATGACCATAACCCACACTCACCAGATTTCAGAGCTCTCGCAATCGGCCCTCTTGATCATGCAAAAAGATATACAGCATACAATGTTAATGGTTTTAAATTTTGCACGATTTCACGGGATCAAGGATTGCAAACTTAGAATTCGGGTGTTTATGACACATTTGGGACAAGGAGTTATACGAGCAGCAATGACGCCAACATGCAGTTCGGAGGCGTCCCTTACTATGGAAAGCTTCTTGATGTGGTCGAACTTAATTATCAAGGCTGTTTCACCGTGACGCTGTTCAAGTGTTTGTGGGCAAATACCACTACTTTTTGGGGACTGACAACTGACGACTTAGGGATCACATCAGTCATTTTCTCACTACCGATTCATACTAGTATTTCTCAAGATGATGAGCCGTATATTCTTGCTTAAGAGGCACATTAGGTTTATTATGTCGAGGACGAGAGGCACATGGATTGGCATATGGTTGTTCATTTAAAGCCATGAGACCTTTATGACATGGGTGAAGGTGATAACATCGCCTACGAGAGTGAGCCATTTCAGCCAGCCGATTTTGAAAACTACTTCCCTGAAGGCGATGACAATTTACCTCTATTGCGGTGAGTTTTTTTAAGTCCACATCATTTAAATTAAATTTTTTAAATTTAATAATACATCCCTAACAATAATTTTTCTACATAATTTCTGTAGGTATAGCGGCGATAAGTGATCAAATTCAAATTAAGCTTTTGTCATTAAAAAAAACTGGAAAAAAATAAAAAAAAATAAATAAATTAATATTTAAACCGCTACAGAAAAAAAATAATTGCTACTAATTAAAAACCACTACAACAATAAAAATAACCGCTCTTAAATGAAAACCGTTGCAAATGGTACGTAGATCCCTATAAATACCCTTACCACAACTCATTTCAAATACTCCTCGCTTTCTTTTCACTTTACCTTTCTTTCATTTTCTCTCATTTACAACTTCTTTTGTATGAGTTGAGGAGTTGAACAATACGATCAAATATGTTTACAAGTTTTTTAATTTTTTTTCAATACTTCTTTCCTTTGTATAAAATTTATTCTCACCTTTTTTTTTCTAGATATTTTACAACTTTATTTCATTTTCATCTATTTTTCATACACAATTACATTGTAGTAAACAACAATAGTTCCTTATTACCTACATATCGTTAATAATATTATCAATACAATTTTTATACTAATCTAATTAAATTAAATTATTCCTTTTAATTTATAAATAAGTTAAACTATTGAATAATAAGCTAATTAAATTAGATATACTAATAAAAAATAAACTATTTAATTTCATATTAAAAAAATAGAAACAAATGATCGTATTTTAAAATTTTTTTTTTATATTTTTGTAGCGGTTGAAAAACCGCTACTAATTAATGCACATTTTTTAAACTGAAATTAATTTTTTTGGCGCGAATTTTGAATTTTCATGAAATTAGTAGCGGTTAGATAACCGCTACAAATTTCATCAAAAATTCAAAAGTAGTAGCGGTTTTATTAACCGCTACAAAATAGAAAAAAATTTCATTTCTCTTTTCCCACCTTCAAAATTTCAGTTTTTTTTTAATTTTTGTAGCGGTTATATAACCGTTACAAATATCTCTAAAAAAAATTTCACTCATGAAGATTTGGTAGCGGTTGGGTTGAACCGCTACAAATTATGTAGCGGTTATTTTCCTTGAGTAGCGGTTTTAGATAACCGCTACAAAGCGACTTGCAACATACGATTTAGTAGCGGTTTGTCTAACCGCTACTAATATGGTTTGTAGTGGTTAAAACCGCTACTAATACCCATTTTTAACGGTTACCAAATTCCTTTTTTTCTTGAAGTGGCTTCTTCTGAGGAATCTGGAATAGAAATGGCTTGCTGGGTAGTGCGTATATAAAAAGGGACATTTTTTTCTTTAAAAAAATAACTTTTAAGACTGGTTGCATCTACAACAGGTCTTAAAAGTCAAACTTTTAAGACCTATTTGATTTAACCATAATTTTATATATTTTTAATTAATTAAATAGGGACTCTTAATGTATTTTCCAGGACATTATTGCATGATTAAGCACTCATTTTAATTAGAGGCATTTGTATTGAATTAATTGTAATAAAAGGGTAAAATTGCCATAATTATTAAATATTTATACATATGATCTCTTGAACTTTTAATACTACCTTATGCTTAATTTTTGCATTGCAGTGCTTTGGGTCACAATTGGTGATTTTTGGAGTCTGAATACAAGGAAAATTACAGAAAAGGACCAGAGCAAATTACAGAAAAGTACCCATCAGCTTTTTCATGAGGAAAATTTATTGGAGAAAATTACAGAACAATACCCAAGCCACAAATTCAACATTCAAACCGACAGAAAAGCAAAATCTGGGGGGGGGGGTTTTCATTGAACTTCTGGAAGACGTAGAAATTATATGCACGCGCATATCACGGAAAGATTTGTGTTGCAGCTTGCTTTCAGACTGCATCTAATATGGTTGGTGAAGGGAAATGGACAACAGCAATCTCTCTATATATACCTTCATCTTCACCACCAGTAAGCATCCCGACTACAACTGCAACTCTTCCTTCTTAAATTTTCTTCTTTCATTTGCCGAGGTACTACAGAACGGGGAGTTGAAGTAAGAACGAGGTCACCACTTACACCACTGACCTCTTCCCTTCATCACCACCATTCACCTTTACCAGCCTCTGCACCTTCCTTACCACCACGTTCTTCATTTTCATCACCATACCATCATCTTGTTCACAGTCCAGCAGCTCCTTCATCCCAACCACCATCACTTTTGTTTTTCTCCACCAAAAGCCATTAAAAACTACAAGTGCAGCACCCTCATCTCCTCTCTGTGATATTTTAGAAAGTTTTGCATTTTCCGGCGAACTATTCCAGTTTTCCGGCCCCCACTTCCGGCGAAGCTTGATTTTTTGTGAAACATTTTCTCCTCCGTTGTGTCTTATTTTCTTCCTACCATTGTCCTTTCATCATGCAAATACCGCATCATCATTTTCCATCAGTTTTTCTGTGACTCCCGTGTTGTTTCCAATTTTCCGGTGAAGTTTTGTAGTTTTCCGGCCCCCATTTCCGGCGACCTCCCATCACTCTCTTCCTCAATTCCGGCGATCTCTTCATCATCAACCACCAGTCCGAGTTGCAGAAATTGAGGCAGCTGAAATTTTGAGTTACACCACCTGGAGCCACGAGTTTGAGGATCTGCGAATGAGAAATGCTTCAGTTCGTGTTGCAGTTCGTGTTGCAGTTGGTTCATTAGCTTAATGCATGATGACATCATCATACATGTATGCTGACATCATCATGCATGTTTCAACTTTTGTCTTGCGTGAACGTAGAAACTGAATCAGGGGAGTTTTGTTTTTATTTTTCCTATTCCAATATTTTGTTTGAATAATGTGTGATTAAATTTGTGTTGTGAGATTTATATATAGACTTTGCCTATAATTTAAATTAATTTGAGTGGTGTGTTTATTTATATATTTAATTAAATTGTATTTTTATTTATTTATTTATTTTTATTTTTTTTAACAAGAAAAACCCAAAAATCAATTTTCCCTTGTTTTATTGAATTTGCTTTTGCATGACATTTAGTATTACCAAGGATTCAATTAAAGGCTCCTTGAGAAAAGAGAGACGACCCGAGTATTGCATTATACTGCAATTCTTGGATTAAAAATCTTGTATTTGACCCCAAGACGCAAAGATACGGTCAAACCAATGGCGCCGTTGCCGGGGAGTCATTTTTGACTCCATGGTTAACTAAGTGTCAATTGAGAAATTGATTTGGGGTTGCCTGTGTGAGCTTCTTGATTTTTACAATAGTTTCATAGCATTTCCATATTTTTCATAAAAAAAAAAAAAAATTCTGTCTGTTTTTTTTCCCCACAAATAGGTGCATTTAGATCCTTACCACTACATTCATACTCATCATTGCATTTTCACTCTATTTCGTTAAGTTCATTCTGTGTCTTGCATTTAGCTGTGTTGAGTGGTTTGAATTTAATTAGTAGTTTAATTCAAAAAAAAAAAAAACTTTCATTCCCTTTTAGTGGCTTTATTGTGAATAACTTGTTTTTATTGTAATTCTCGTTCATTAGTGATATGATTTTGGCATTTAAATATTTACATAAACTTGCATTTTTTTTCTTTGTAGTTTTTCCCCCTTAAAATTTGTGTGCAAAATAGTCTTGGTATTTCATTAATCCATTGTTTTCTTAATTTTTTTTCTTTTGTATGTCCGATCAATCTGAAAAGACATTAGATCATTCTTCTAATTTTGAATTGTTCATTGACTTAAGTGATTGTGCTTCTCAAGGTACCACTATGGCAAATAATGGTGAAGGACAAAGGAGAAGAACTATTAGGGATGTGACAAGATCAGACGTCACTATTGATCCTTTTAGTGCCGCATGCCCTAACCTTAATGCCAATTTCGAGCTTAAGGGACCTTTGCTTGCTTCACTACCTCGTTTTCATGGACTTGAGAAGGAAAATCCTTACAACCATCTCAATGCATTACACGTGGCTTGCTCAAATATGAAGCCTGTCGGTGCTCGCCTAGAAGATGTACAACTGAAGGTGTTTTACTTCACCTTGGAAGGGAAGGCGAAAGAGTGGTATATGATGCTACCAAGGCAGGTTAATGACGCTCTTCATTCATGGGGAAATCTGAAAAAAGCCTTCTTGGAAAAATACTTTCCCGCTGTAAGGATTGCTGAGCTCAAGAAGGAGATTTACTCTATCAAACAAGACCCCTCAGAGTCATTTTATGAGTATTGGAGCCGCTTTCAGGAGCTTTTGGCTAAGTGCCCACACCATCAAATCAGCAATGAGCAATTAATCCAATACTTTCATGATGGTCTTTTACCTAATGAAAAGGGTATTCTAGATGCTTCAGCTGGGGGTTCCTTAGAAGATTGCACTGCAGAGGAAGCATGGGCTCAAATTAAAATGAGAGCTCAAAACACTCAACAATACAATGTAAGAGAGATCAGAAGTGTCTGTGATATCGGATCTAACCAAAGGATGATCGCACTTGAGTCTAAAATGGATACACTCACTTCACAGCTTTCTCTCGTCACCGCTGAACTTCAACATCTGAGTACCCAACAAGCAACTCATTTTCCTACTTCACAAGCTCTTGTTGCACCCAGTTGCGATAATTGTAGTTCAGTGATGCACATTACAAGTCTATGCCCTAATCCTCATGAGGAAGTCAATGTTATGTATCAAGGAAGGCCTAATCAACAAAGATGGGACTCTAACACCACCACCTACAATGAAAACAGAAGACCTAATCCTAATTTTGGTTGGAGGAATCAAGAAGGTTCATCTTATCAAGTCCAACCATATGGGTCAAATCGTGGACAAATGGTGCCTATTCAAGAGTCCAAAGGCGATGAAACCAATCAATTACTGAAGAGCTTGGCTGCTCGAATTGCTAGCATTGATAACCGGATGATGGAAGAAAAAGCTTTGAATCAGGGTCAATTCTCCTCTATCAACGCATCTCTACAAAAGCTACACAATGACAGGGCAAGTGACAGTACTCAAATGGCTCATATGTACAAGAAGTTTGAAGAGTTGGAGTTGAAAAACAACACAGTTCAATCTCATTTAACCCAATTCTCCAATTCCTTGAGTGATGTGCATGCTAAGACTGGTGGGTCTATTCCTTCAAACACCGTCATCAATCCTAAGTCCCTAAATGCTATTGAACTGAGAAGTGGTAAAAAGGTACACTTTCCTGAAGAGATCGACAATGAAGTAGATGAGGAGATAGAAGTTGAAAGTCCACCTTTGAGCCTAATGAAGTTTCCAAATCCTGAAAGCTCCAAAGAGAAGGCTATTCTTGAAAGGAAGAAGGACAAAGCAGTTGAACAACCTCAAGTGGAACAACAACCACTTCTGAGAGAGGTTGGATCCAAGGAAAGAAGAACTTTTGAGGAAGGTAAGACAAGCGAGCATGGCACCTTATCCAACGCTAATGGTAAATAGGTAAAAATTTCTCAACTCCCTTTCCCTAAAGCTTACTTTCAAGGCAAGAAAATGCATGATGAACAAACTGAGAAAGAAATGTATGACTTGTTTAGTAAGCTACATATCAATGTTCCTTTCTTCCAATTGGTCAAGTCTATGCCCAGTTATTGCAAATTCCTTAAAGACCTTTGTACAAATAAGAGGAAATTCAAGCCTAATGAGAGAGTTCAAGTTAGCTCTAATGTGTCTGCCCTATTCAAACCTCAAATCCCTGATAAATGCAAGGATCCTGGCTCATTCACTATACCTTGTACCATAGGTAATGTAAATGTGGCCCAAGCCTTGTTAGACTTAGGTGCAGCCATTAATGTCATTCCTAGTTCCATTTTTAAGTCTCTTGGAGTCAAGGAACTTAAGAGAACTACTGTGGTTCTCCAACTAGCTGATAAAAGCATTAGGCAACCGCAAGGTATCATTGAAGATTTACTTGTCAAAGTCAAGGATTTAGTTTTTCCAGCTGATTTCTATGTGTTAGACATGTCTCAAGAACCTAGTGAATCCACCCTTATCTTAGGGAGACCCTTTATGATGACAGCCAGTACCTTGATAGACATGAAACATGGTTCAATTACCATGGAAGTGGGTAACCATAAGCTAAGTTTCAATATGTATGAAGCTATGAAACACCCTTTTGAAGATTGCTCTTTATTAGGTGTGAATTCGATTGACTTAGCATTTGATGATATGGTTAATGAATGTGAGCTTAACTTGCACACTGATAATTGTGGTCTTAATTGTGGCATTGCATTGGATTCATGTGATAATAAAATCTCTCCTCCTTCTTCTGTTGATAATTTTGATTCACAGGGGAGTAATATTTCTAACCTTAACTCATCAATGGTTGATTGTTGGTTATCTTCCTTAAGTGATTTTTCTCTTACTTCTCTTGATTCATGGGAACGTAACTCATTTGATAATTCATGCTTTAGTGATGATACTTGTGAGGAAGGTATTCTTGCCAATGTTTTAGGTCATAAACCAGCTGAAGAGTCTGAATGTGAGGTTGGTAATCAAGACATGGACACTTTGCATGAGATAGCCCTTACGCCAATCAAGACCTCCTCTTGTGTGACTCATTTTGATGCTAAACGCAATATGGTTAAAGGGCCACTTCTTAACTCATCATCTAAGCCTCGAACAAAGATTACTCCTCATACCCTACGATTTTTTAATGAACTAATCACTTCTTGTGAAGTAGGTATGAAGGAAGCTGCTTTCCCCAAGCCTGTTGCTGCTGTAGACCAACTGAATGTTGGTTCAACACTTGGGAAGACCAATGCTCAATTGGTAGAATCTACAGAGCCTAGCACAAGTCATGCATCTCATAAGTCTGAAAAAGGGAGTATTTTCACTACCCTTAATCTTCCTACACTAATTCCCTCTATTGTTCAACCTCCTGAATTAGAGCTTAAACCTCTCCCCCCTAATTTGAAATATGCTTTCCTTGCTGCTAATGGGAAATTGCCTGTGATTATTTCAAATTCTTTGTCTGTGAGTGAGGAGGAGAGACTGCTTGATGTTTTAAGTAAAAATCGAAAAGCTCTAGGTTGGACTTTAGCTGACATTCCTGGAATCAATCCTGCTATTTGTACCTATCGGATCCTCTTGCATGAGGAATCCAAACCTCTTAGGCAGCCTCAACGGCGACTCAACCCCCTGATTCAAGATGTGGTCAAGAAAGAAGTGACAAAATTATTGAGTGCGGGTATCATCTACCCAATTTTTGATAGTGAATGGGTTAGTCCAGTACAGGTTGTACCTAAGAAGAGTGGGATCACTGTGATAAAAAATGAAAATAATGAATTGATACCTACCAGGGTGCAAAATGCTTGGCGAGTATGCATAGATTACAGAAAATTGAATGAAGCCTCTAGGAAAGATCATTTTCCCTTGCCTTTCATTGATCAGATGCTTGAAAGGTTGGCAGGTAAGAGTCACTATTGTTTTTTAGATGGTTATTCAGGATATTTTCAGATCCCAGTGGCTCCGGAAGATCAAGAAAAGACCACCTTTACTTGTCCATTTGGAACCTATGCGTATAGGAGAATGCCGTTCGGATTGTGCAATGCACCTGGCACTTTCCAACGTTGTATGATGTCACTGTTCAGCGATTTCCTAGAAAATTGTATGGAAGTTTTTATGGACGATTTTACAGTGTATGGAAATTCATTTGATACTTGTTTAAATAGTTTGGACAAGGTTCTTGCTAGATGCATTGAGAAAAATTTAATTTTGAATTATGAGAAGTGCCATTTCATGGTTGATCATGGAATAGTACTTGGTCACTTGATATCTAGCAAGGGCATTGAAGTTGATAGAGCTAAAATTGAGGTAATTTCCTCCTTGCCCTACCCCACTAATGTTAAAACGCTTCGTTCTTTCTTAGGGCATGTGGGTTTTTACCGACGATTCATAAAAGATTTCAGCAAGATAGCTCTACCATTATCCAAATTATTGCAAAAGAATGTTGATTTCATCTTTGATGATTTATGTAAACAAGCATTTGATGAATTAAAATCACACTTGATTTCACCCCCTATTCTGAGTGCACCAGATTGGACCTTACCCTTTGAACTAGCATGCGATGCCTCCAATTCTGCTGTGGGGGTCATGCTAGGGCAAAAGCATAACAAGTTGTTCCATGTGATTGCTTACGCATCCAAAACCCTGGACAGTGCACAAAGGAATTATACTACCACTGAAAAAGAACTGTTTGCTGTGATATTTGCATTAGATAAGTTCAGACAATATTTAATCAATTCCAAAGTGGTTGTGTATACAGATCATGCAGCTGTGAAGTTTCTCTTCACCAAGCCTCAGTCCAAGCCAAGGCTTATTAGATGGATGTTACTGCTACAAGAGTTCGACATTAGCATTAAGGATAGGCCTGGAACTGCAAACCTTGTAGCGGATCACTTGAGTAGACTACCGGATGGCACAAGGGGAGTACTTGACCCTGATCTTGTTTGTGATAACTTTCCTGATGCATCCCTAATGTCTATATCTGTTTATGTTCCTTGGTTTGCTAGTCTTGTCAACTATATCGTGACCGGTCTCATCCCTGAGCATATGTCTTCCTTTCAGGCTCAGAAACTTAGACGAGAAGCTGAACACTACATTTGGGATGAGCCCTATTTGTGGAGACTATGCAATGATCAAGTTATTAGGAGATGTGTTCCAGAGACTGAAACTAAGGACATACTGTCCGCTTGCCACTCTATGATTTGTGGTGGACACTTTAGTGCCAAGAAGACATCTAGGAAAGTATTAGATGCTGGGTTTTACTGGCCCACCCTTTTCAAGGATTCATACTCATATTGTAAGGCATGTGATAAATGCCAAAGATTTGGGGGGCTAGGAAAACGGCACGAGATGCCACAACAACCTATGCTTTTTTGTGAGATATTTGATGTATGGGGTATAGACTTTATGGGCCCTTTTCCACCCTCATCAGGCTATAGCTATATCTTGTTAGCTGTGGATTACCTCTCTAGATGGGTAGAAGCTATTCCTACTAGGAAGGATGATGCCCAAACGGTTTCCAAGTTTCTTAAGTCTTATATCTTTTGTAGATTTGGAGTACCGCGGGCTATAGTAAGTGATAGAGGAACCCACTTTTGCAATAAGGTTATTGATAACTTACTTGCTAAGCTTGGGGTGACTCACAAAACTTCTACCCCTTACCATCCACAAACAAATGGGCAAGCAGAAGTATCCAACCGAGAGATCAAACAGATTCTAGAAAAGATAGTTAAGTCTTCAAGGAAGGATTGGAGCTTAAGGTTGGAGGAAGCACTATGGGCCTATAGAACTGCTTTTAAGACACCAATAGGAATGTCTCCTTACCGACTTATCCATGGAAAGGCTTGTCATATTCCGGTGGAATTGGAGCACAAAACCTATTGGGCTGTGAAAATGTGCAACATTGATATAGAAGAGACAGGCTGGGAAAGGAAATTGCAACTACAAGAACTTGAAGAAATGCGACTAGATGCTTATGAGAGCTCTCGCATTTACAAAGAGAAGACCAAGTTGCTGCATGATAAGAAGATCTTGAGAAAAGATTTCAAAGTAGGTGACCGTGTGCTGTTGTACAAGGCCCAATTCAAGTTGTTAAGTGGGAAGCTTAAAGATAAATGGTATGGGCCTTTCACCGTCACCAAAGTGCATTTATTTGGCATGGTAGAGCTACTTGATGAGACTACTGGAAAAGAGTTCCAAGTCAATGGACACCTGCTCAAGCTGTACTGTGATTCAACATTAAAGCCTACTTGAGGCCAGGTTGCTTCTTCTCCTTTCACTATCTTTTGCTTTCAATGATCTTTCATCAGTTATTATGTATGCTTTATTGATTGCTTGAGATAAGTGTGGGGGGAGGGCATTCCAGTAGAAGTAGTGTAGTTTAAAAAAAAAAAAAAATATTTGTGTGTGTTTTGTTTTTTGTTTTGTTTTTTTTTCTTTTGTTCTTCCTTTGTGTGTGCACTTAATTACCATTGTTCCTTGACTTTCAACCTGCTTTACACATTGAGGACAATGTGTTGATTAAGTGTGGGGGAGGGAAATACATTTTGAATCCCAATGGTTGATTTTAAATGTGAAAATGCCTTAAACTAGAAAATTTTTCAAAACTTTTTCAAGAATGACTTGCTTTGAAGCATGACATAAATGGTAAAGGGTCGCATTTACCATTTTGGACATGTAATTTGCAAGAAATTGTTTTTTGAGCTTCCATGAGATCTAGTTTTGGCAAAATTGTTTTTTTTAAAACCATATTTTGTTTTCAAGTGAATGGGAAAAGAAATGAACCCACAATTGGATTCTTGTTTACTCCTTGTTAAAAAAAAAAAAAAAATTTTGTATCATTAGTGTGTTTAATATTTGAGCATGATTATAATTGATTGCAATGTTTTGATTAATTGTGTTTGTAAGGTTAGCACTAGAAGTTAAGATGATGTTTTGTGGTTAGTTTCCTATGCAATTAATTATGTTAGAAGAAGCATTAGACAAAAACCTTGTTGGAAGATTATTTGGACCTTAAATTCTTTCCATGTGTGCATGTTCACTTATTTTTCATCTTCTAGAACTTGTTTTAACTCTTCTTCAAAACGGCATTTGCATTAGTGTGATGAAAATGAAAGAGGCATTCATTTTAAACCCATTCACCAAAACACAAACCCTTATTTATCACCTTTTTGTTACCCATTTTGAGCCATTCCTATGTTGTATGCAAGTCATTTATTCATAGTGTTCATGGTATTCTGAAATCAAAGTAAATTGCCAATAGACAATTGAGCAATTTGAAATGCAAAAAAAAAAAAAAAAGTTAAAAAAAAAGAAAAAGAGAAGAAGGTGAATAAAAGGCATTTGTTCGTGAATTAAGAAAAGAATTGGCAATAGTTATTAAAGTTAATTAGTTACTATGAACTTGTTCAATAATTTTGACTTGCATATCAACTATTTATTTTCTTCATTCCATTCAGCCTTCATCCATCATTACAACCCTTTGAAGTCCTCTTGATTTATTACATTAATTGCTATTAGTAGTGGAGATGTTAGAGTTGTTACAAGCCTATGATAAGTTGTTCATTGAGTGAACTAGAGTGAAATTATCCCAATGAGGTGAGATGAGTGAAACAATAATACCCTGAGAGTCTCTTGTGCTTCATCTAATATTTTGTGTAGTTGACTAATTTCTTTGCATCAATTAACAATAACTAATGTTGACTTGAAGAATGTGATTAATTGATCTATTGCTTTCTAATTATGAAATTGCTCACCTTTTAATGTGTCAATAATTTGGATTTGAAGTCTTGTACTCAATTTCCTTTGTTCAGGAGTACAAAGGTCTAAGTGTGGGGGAATTGATTTAAGGGTTAAGGTGCAAATCTGCCAATGAAGTATTGTCCGAGGAGCGTCCACCACAAATATCTTTTAAAAGGGGCAAAAATACCAATGAAGTTTTAAAAAGGGGCATCCACCACAATTTCCGTTAAATCCGTACTAACGGCGTTAAATCATAAGAGAAGAAAACCCCTAACGGCGTTAGTACGGATTTAACGGAAATTGTGGTGGATGCCCCTTTTTAAAACTTCATTGGTATTTTTGCCCCTTTTGAAAGATATTTGTGGTGGACGCTCCTCGGACAATACTTCATTGGTAGATTTGCACCTTAACCCTTGATTTAACCATAATTTTATATATTTTTAATTAATTAAATAGGGACTCTTAATGTATTTTCCAGGGCATTATTGCATGATTAAGCACTCATTTTAATTAGAGGCATTTGTATTGAATTAATTGTAATAAAAGGGTAAAATTGCCATAATTATTAAATATTTATACATATGATCTCTTGAACTTTTAATACTACCTTATGCTTAATTTTTGCATTGCAGTGCTTTGGGTCACAATTGGTGATTTTTGGAGTCTGAATACAAGGAAAATTACAGAAAAGGACCAGAGCAAATTACAGAAAAGTACCCATCAGCTTTTTCATGAGGAAAATTTATTGGAGAAAATTACAGAACAATACCCAAGCCACAAATTCAACATTCAAACCGACAGAAAAGCAAAATCTGGGGGGGGGTTTTCATTGAACTTCTGGAAGACGTAGAAATTATATGCACGCGCATATCACGGAAAGATTTGTGTTGCAGCTTGCTTTCAGACTGCATCTAATATGGTTGGTGAAGGGAAATGGACAACAGCAATCTCTCTATATATACCTTCATCTTCACCACCAGTAAGCATCCCGACTACAACTGCAACTCTTCCTTCTTAAATTTTCTTCTTTCATTTGCCGAGGTACTACAGAACGGGGAGTTGAAGTAAGAACGAGGTCACCACTTACACCACTGACCTCTTCCCTTCATCACCACCATTCACCTTTACCAGCCTCTGCACCTTCCTTACCACCACGTTCTTCATTTTCATCACCATACCATCATCTTGTTCACAGTCCAGCAGCTCCTTCATCCCAATCACCATCACTTTTGTTTTTCTCCACCAAAAGCCATTAAAAACTACAAGTGCAGCACCCTCATCTCCTCTCTGTGATATTTTAGAAAGTTTTGCATTTTCCGGCGAACTATTCCAGTTTTCCGGCCCCCACTTCCGGCGAAGCTTGATTTTTTGTGAAACATTTTCTCCTCCGTTGTGTCTTATTTTCTTCCTACCATTGTCCTTTCATCATGCAAATACCGCATCATCATTTTCCATCAGTTTTTCTGTGACTCCCGTGTTGTTTCCAATTTTCCGGTGAAGTTTTGTAGTTTTCCGGCCCCCATTTCCGGCGACCTCCCATCACTCTCTTCCTCAATTCCGGCGATCTCTTCATCATCAACCACCAGTCCGAGTTGCAGAAATTGAGGCAGCTGAAATTTTGAGTTACACCACCTGGAGCCACGAGTTTGAGGATCTGCGAATGAGAAATGCTTCAGTTCGTGTTGCAGTTCGTGTTGCAGTTGGTTCATTAGCTTAATGCATGATGACATCATCATACATGTATGCTGACATCATCATGCATGTTTCAACTTTTGTCTTGCGTGAACGTAGAAACTGAATCAGGGGAGTTTTGTTTTTATTTTTCCTATTCCAATATTTTGTTTGAATAATGTGTGATTAAATTTGTGTTGTGAGATTTATATATAGACTTTGCCTATAATTTAAATTAATTTGAGTGGTGTGTTTATTTATATATTTAATTAAATTGTATTTTTATTTATTTATTTATTTTTATTTTTTTTAACAAGAAAAACCCAAAAATCAATTTTCCCTTGTTTTATTGAATTTGCTTTTGCATGACATTTAGTATTACCAAGGATTCAATTAAAGGCTCCTTGAGAAAAGAGAGACGACCCGAGTATTGCATTATACTGCAATTCTTGGATTAAAAATCTTGTATTTGACCCCAAGACGCAAAGATACGGTCAAACCACTATTGTTTCTACAACCGGTTTTAAATGAACTTTTAAGACCGGTTGTAGGTACGACCGGTTTTAAAAGTCATGGCTTTTAAGACCTGTTGTAGGTACAACCGGTCTTAAAATTTCATTTAAGACCGGTTGTAGAAACAAACAGGTATTAAAAGTCATGACTTTTAATATCTGTTGTAGTTTAAACCGGTCTTAAATTAATTTTTAAGACCGGTTTGATCTACAACCGGTATTAAAAGTGTGACTTTTAAGACTGGTTGGTCTAAAAAATAACACACTTTTTAGACCTGCTATAACAAGACCTAATACACAACCGGTCTAAAAAGTCTTTTTTCCATTAGTGCGAAGTTTCTTTGCTGCTCTCTTTCTCTACCTCCCGTTCCTAAGTATTCTTCACTGACCCTCAAAATGTTTTAGACTTGGTATATTCCCTGACTTTCACTCTGTTTTCGTATTCCAACACGGAGGATATATGTGGAATGATATCCCAGTGTCTTACAGATTGACTCACTCGAAATTTGTTGCTGCTGAGGGGACTAAGATGGTGAAATGAATAAATAACTTTCCCAAACCCTCAAAAGCTTATAATTTGCCCAGTTTCAAGATTTTAACTTAATTTTTTTTAGCTATGACTATTCTACATCATTCAAACTTTGTCTAATAGATATATTCTTTTTTTAATGGCATGAAGTCCAATAGATATATTCAAATTTTGGCATTTGTATCAAATAATAAGACATAATAATTCATAGGGGGTTCCACTATTTTTTTTAAAAGAAAAAAATGAATGTCTTAGTTCTTCAAATTTTGATTTAGTTCTTCAACTATGATTTGATATGACTTAGTCCATAAACTTTTAATTCATTAAAATTCAGCCCAAATCTTCCCCATTCTATCTCAAATTCGGCAATGAATTAGTGACTGGATAAATTAAGTTTGTTAAATTTCATCACTAATATAATCTCTTGCTAATCCTTTATCTACCAGAACACCTAGAGGTCGGCGGCCGTTGACAATAGTAACATGGCGGAGAACAACTAGCATCGACAGTGGACATGTGGTGGCCTTAAGCCCTCAAGTGGAAAATTGTCAAGCAAAGAAGAAGATCTTGACTTCATATAATTCTCCTGATTATATTAATTAGACCGTGAACTATTTTCAAAATTATCCCAAGCTTCAAATTCTTAAAACTTATGATTGGATTGTAGTACACATTGGCCATTCATCTACATAATCATTATTTTTATGTCCAAATATTGACTAACGTCAGTAGTCACAAAAGCACTCATAATTAGTATTGATCCTTAATATAAGATACAGTTTATAGTTAAATATTGAATAGTTCTTATCAGAATTTTGTTCGTCTTCAACTATTTGTTTTCCAGTCAATAAACACTAGAAAAATGAGAGGCCTATGGATGCTTCACCAAATATCTCTTTGTAGAGATATGGTAGAGCTGGAAGATGAATGATCTCATTCCCATTCTGCTTTGTGCTCACCATTCGACTGGTACAAAAAATCGTTTTCTCATCAACTAATCTAATTTCTTTTCGCCGTTCTTTCTTTTTTCATTGTAGTTTAGTCTTCAAACCTAACCTTTGTTTCAACTATTGTCATTCAAAGAAGCAGTTGCCGTAGTTGATAAAAAAGGATCATAGAAGCCTTGGGTTAAAGGTTATGGAGAAGTTAGTGTCCACAAACAAAATGCTTAGAACAAAAGTTGAAGTGAGGGACAGGCTCACTGATTTGCTAGATTCACTGCTTCTACATATTCTCTCTTTTCTTCTAGCTAAAGAAGCCGTTGCCACAAGCCTCTTATCCAAGAGAGATGGAGAACAGCCTTTCCTACTCTTGACTTTAACCGTCAAGACTTTAAAAGGCTTAAATTCTACCATCAATTTGTAGACAAAAAGCTCAAATTTGTAGATTTGAAGTCTGTCAAGAAGTTTGTTCTTCAGCTTGGTTATTATGAAACTCATGAATTTTTTAGACCTTGGAAGATTAGCAAGTGGATTGATGTTGTTATGAGTAATAAAATTGATTATCTGGCCCTGCATACAGGGCTCAGTAAGTGTGACTATGAGTTGCCCTCTAATGTTTCCACTGCAGTTGCCTTCTAGTGTTTTCACTACTAATAACATTAAGGTTTTGAAGTTGAGAGGAGGAACAGGGGTATGAGTTGCCCTCTAGTGTTTCCACTGCAGTTGCCTTCTAGTGTTTTCACTGCTAATAACATTAAGGTTTTGAAGTTGAGTGGAGGAATAGGGGTGTGGTGGATTAGGGTTGTAACAGTGGGCACTCTTTCCCATGTTAATTTGTCTTTGCTTGAAGTCTTGCATTTGACAATTGTTAAATTTCCAGATGTTAGAAGCTTGGGAATGCTTCTTTCTACATGTGCTTTGCTTAAACACTTGGTACTGAAAGATTTGTATGGCAACTTTAACTGCCCCTTGACATTGGAGGACTTAACCATTTGGTCACTGTAGATGTTCCACAATCTCTTCTTCCATTGAAAGTTTTCCCTAATGCTACATTTCTACACTTACAAATGGCATGACATACCATGATACTAGTGAATTCATATTGCTTTTCATTTGCACTTTTAATAGTTCAATTTTTAGCTTAGTTTTGGTCTTTGTATCCCTTTCAGCATTATTTGTCACCAAGCGCAGATTCTATTCCAACAATTCATAATTTAACCTACTTGGAATTCGATTATTCTTCTCATGATTGGGACACAACATTAAAATATTTGCAAAGCTGTCCCAAACTTGAAATTCTTGTGATTTTTAGGTTTGTTGATGTTCAACTTATTTTTGTATTCATTGCCATTTCATTAGTTAGTTCTAAACTCTATTACATACCTTTGGATAGTTTGCTTGTAGCGAAAGGTTAGAACCTACGGTTGATGTTCCTACGTGTGTTTCATCAAACGTAAAGGAATTTCATCTTTGCTGCTACCGAGGCAAGAATGGTGAATTTGATCTTGCAAGATTTATTATGCTCAAGGGTCTTGATCATTATATTCTGTTATAAAGTACTGTTCAAGTTAGTAAATGAATGATCTTGTCATATATATATATATATGTACCAGTGTATACAACATAATATTTCATTATAATAAAGGACACCTTCATGTGAAAAGATGATAGTGATATGTATGATAAAATATAAGGTAATGGAGGAAATTAAACTGCTTGTTGTTATTGAATTATAAGAAATACACAAAAATATTTATAGCTGACACCCTTAATTAAATAATCAAATTTATTTTTGACAATCAATTTTATCACGTCCATCTCTATCATAGACTGTTGTCACCTCCTCTGATTATATATATAGAGATAGGGATTAAGGTCAATATAATAACTGGATCATTTGTCACCTTGCCACCGATATTCCAACATTTCATAACTTACTTGAAATTTGGATATGATTTTGAGGATTGGGAAACAATATTAACATATTTGCAAAGCTATTCCAAGCTTGAAATTCTTGTGATTTGTAAGGTTCGTTGATTTTTGACTTCTTTTTTTGTTGATTACCATTTCATTAGTTAGTTTCCCAACTCTCTTTCATATGTTTGGATAGTTTGCTGATAGTAAAGGTTGGAACCTACAGCTGATGTTCCTTGTGTGTTTCATCTTGACTACCATCGAGGCAAGAATAATGAATTTGATCCAGTAAGGTTTACCATGTAGAATGCATGGATTTTGAGAATCATCTCAATTACCAAGAATTCATTCGTTACTATCAATTTGGAAGAGCCAGAACCTCAAAAAAATATCAAAATAAACCTACAGCCTCTGATGTACACGAATTATATATATAAATTAATATGTAATTTGATCTTTAAATTTATTTCAATTAATTGATATTAATATTTACCTTACATACTTGAAACTGTTTATTCAACATGTGGGAGAGAAGACTGATTTATAAATTTAACCACCTAATGTCTCAAAATTGGTCAAGTTTAAACGACAAAAAATAATATATATATTTTTTGGCATAATTAATGAGTGAATATTTAAACAAATAATCAACATGAATGAGCAGCTGGGTTGGACAATATAAAAAGGAAAAAAAAAAAGATTTATTGAGTCATTGTTTTCAGGGAGACTATTTAATTAATATTGTTCACTAGTTGTTTTCACCAAATATATATAGGATCAAAATTGTTTGAGTTGACACATTTTTATTAGAGATTTGTGATTTATACATAAAAGTACCTTAATATATCTTGAAATGTGATTGGGACGGGAAGAGTGCAATAATGTTTAAAAAAAGTCAGAGACTTGGTCTTCTAATAATGCCAGCGAAACACATGGACAAATTTGAATCTAATTTTAAAATTATATATCTGATATCAGTAGGTAGAATAAAAAATTTTCAAAATTGATTTCTCCTTCAAAGAAAAAAAAAAGATAAAAGAGTTCATGATAGTTTGAAAAATTAATGAGCGTAATTAAACACACAAAGTATATGAATTGAAAAACATGCAAGTGTCTGGATTGGAAATGAACAAGTGTAACGTAGACGGGCATTAAATTCAAGATAGTGTAAACCAAGTGGCTTCTTGTCATTGTTGAATGAGCTTATTGTTCTTTTATCCATGAAAAATAGATATGATTCTTCATCTTTCTCTATTTTATTTCAGTAATCAATGCAGTTTAAACTTTTCATTAACTTTTATGTTTCCTTTTTGTTTTAACGAAATTCAAAGAAAGTATCAATGTTTTAAGGTAAGAAATGAATAATAAATTTGTTATAGACAAATTTTATGTTAAAGATGGGAAATAGGGTGGCAAAAAGAAAAGAAAAGATGGGAGTTAGATTTTTGGCTTCATTATTTTTAATACCTGTTGCTGGCACAAAAAAAAAAAAAAATCATTATTCATCTCTGTTAGCAGGTTGTCTAAAAAGAAATAAAAGATTGTTGATTTTCCTAAGCCACCTTATCAAGATTAAAAATATGTCAAAATTTTTCATGAATTTTAAAACTATAATTAATTCTCCTTAAACTTCACATAGACTATCAGAACAACAGCCTTATAGGTTAAGGCTATTGACAGCTTGAGCTGGGTAATGACAAAATATGAATAGACATATGATAATGATAATGATAATAATACAGAGTTACCGTTAGGTAATGACAATAATTGCTATCTAGTTGCCAGTTGGGCATTGATACACACTAATAGAAAATTTCAAAAAAAAAAAAAAAAAATTAAAAGGGGCGTGGTGCATTTACAGTGAAAAGTTATTCAAAAATATAAGCTTGGTTTGTAACTCTTTACCAAAAATAATAATTGAAATAATAATTACATGAAGTAAATAAGATAACACCTTCTGGCAAAAAGGGAGGGAAAAAAAAAGATGACACATAAACTGATAAGAAGTAGTAACTAAAGTCCTTACCAGCCATTAATTTACTGTACTCGTCCGGTTATAAACCACTACTGTCAGCAACATCAACAAAAATATAATACTGCAATTACGTTTGGGGTATGACGATAATATTTCCAGCAAATTCTCGGCCTTTACACTTGAATAATACTGATCATGGTTCAAATTGATGACGGACCTCAAAATTGTTGACTGCTTCGTTATGGATCCTACAATTCCCAACTCACTTTCCAAGTAGTTAAAGCCCCAAAGAGAACGTCTTCAGGTGTGATGATGCACGCATGGAGGAACATCAAGGCTTGTTTCCAATGTCCATCGACCAATCCAACCCTCTAGCACCCTGGCCATGAACACAAATGTTTTATTACTTCAAATTAGAAAACTATACATATATATAGACAGCAGAATACAAAAACAGATTCTATTTAATTTTCTAACCTCATAAATTATGAGAGTTTCAAGCTTGAGGAAACCTCGGAGGCAGCTGACCATACTAGCCTGCCCCTGCTGAGTTAAGTAGGGAATTTCCAGTTGGGTCAAAATGTAAACTCTTGGAAATTCATAATCACCTAGGAAAGAAATAATTCGGCACCATTGATAACAGATTTGCTGGAACCACTGCAACAAACCAAGTGAGGAAACCTTACAATGTCTAGCTTTGTATTCTCATAATCATCATCAGTATTCTCAGAATTATCACCACTATTCCCAAAATCATCATAAGCATTCTCATCAATCTTGACTTAAAATTTAACTTCTTTATAACTTTACCCTATTTAAACGAAGGTGACAAAATCCACATAATAATAAAGTATGGGAAAATTATTCATTCATGTCAAATAAAAATTTAATAATGTGACACATATTTAAGCCTAAAATAAACATTCTCTCTTATAAATATGATTGAAGTTGGCATTTATCTTGGGGTAAAATAAAAGTTGGAATTTATCAATAGTGATGTGTCTATTCAAACTCAAAATCCATCATAATCTTTTATTCACATTAGCAAGTTCTCTTCATAATCCACGTAAACCAGTAACATTACTGTAAAGTCCCATTTTGAAACGGATCTATTAAATGAATAAAAATTCAGTGCTTTAGTTATACTTCATACGTCAATCTACAATTCTTAATTGTGAAAATTTTAGACTAAGTTTTTTTTGGATGTACGATGACTTCCTATTTTTAATAGATTTTAGATATATTTTGATATATTTAGAAAGTCATCAATACTAAATTAAAGAGACTTTTTTTTTTTGAGATTTTGAGAGAGATCAATTTGGGTACATCATTTGTGGTATTTCAACTTAGAATATATGTTTTTAAGTTTAGGAAAGAAAAATAATAATTGAAAATTTCAAAAAAAAAAAAGAAAGGAGAAAAAAGATCCAGTTTCTATTATTAATATTATTATTATATAGAAGGAAAAAAAAATTATTATATAATATAATTTCCTTTCTTGTTCTTGGTGACAGTTTGGTGTTTTGGAAATAAAAAGAACACCTGATATCCATAATAGGGGGCAGCCATGACTTGAGACGAGAGGAGGTGGCGGCAATCATTGACTATCATAACCATCTTTATTTTCGAGAGAAAGGGAAGTTATTTGAAGAGAGAGAGAAAGGCATTCAGATTCCATTCTTCTTCTTCACAGGAGGATGAGAAGGCCTAGGTAACTCGGTCTGACCCGGTCCAATCCGACCCGGTCTACTGGAAAAAAAAATTGGCCTGAACATCCTCTGGCAAACTAGACGAGACTGATCTGCTCGAGTTAGACTGGACTTCAGACCAAGGCCTCAGATCCCTTGGTCTGGTCCGGTCTGACCCGAGTAGTGTATTTTTTTTAATAATTCCACAACTTAAAGTCTTAAACTCTTGGTCTTAAAACAATTAAATGGTCAGTCGGTCACACTGAGCTCACCGCCTCAGCCCATGACTTCAGAGACACAGACACACAATTCACTTCAGCTTTGCCCTTGGTCTAGCCATGGTGAATCACTCCCATCTCTGAACTCAGCGATGACTTCCGGCAGCTTTGTGGCTGATCGAAAGGAGCCTGAGTTGAAGCCCCAACTTGTGCCTCTCCTCGGCTCACCGGTCACCTCTTCCTTCAGGAGTTCAGGTCATTAACTTTGCTTAAATCTTTAGAATCAGATTTGTTCTTTCGATTAGTCTACCATATGGTTTCGATTAGTTGAGAAGGAAGTAGATGAACTGCCCCTTTCGATCAGTAGATCTGATCTCCACCGATACCCCTTGATCTGTCATCATCATAGGGATAGCGTACAACGCCCACTCTACCTGGTTCCTCCCACACAAAACCCCCTTCTCTCTCTCTAAGTTTAGTAAAAAAAATTCATTCGAAGCCTGAACTTGTTGCTTAGTTTTTTCAGCGAACAACTTACTTGTGTCTATGGAACTCTCTATATTGTTTTGTGTGCTATTTGCAAACAATTACAATTTAAAAGTAATGTGAAGTGGGTTGTTTAGGGGCATCTAATCACACTTGTCATTACTTTAGCTTCCCTGTCATTTAATTTACATCCCAATAGTGATTCTGAAAATCAACTCCAGCCCAATAGTGATTCTGATGTGAAGTGGGTTGGTTGCAAAAGTAACACGAAATGTGTTATCCATCCCAATAGTGATTCTGAAAATCAACTCCAGCCATTACTTTAGCTTCCCTATCATTTAATTTACAATTCGTATCAACAAAACCATTTTCTGTATCCCCGTTTTTTACCTATATTATCATATCATTCTTAAAAAAAGCGTATAAATTGTACTATTTTTGTTCAATTATGCATAATCGTTTTTATTCTTTGAACTATTCCCCACTGGCCTTATTAAATTCCATACTTTGTTTTTTGTTTTTTAAGATGGATCAAGCATCATTGAAGGTGGAGGAGACAAGTGAATGACAATGGATGCTCAACAAAAAGAAATTAGATCTCAATCATTTGTTTTCCACCTGTGTGTAATGTGATAGACTTGTTGTTACTTGTTGTTTTTAATGTGATTGATTAATTGTTATGGATTGTTAGAAATGTGTTTAATTGATTGCTATTGATTGTATTAAAGAAACTTGAATGTTGTTGTTTTTTATTGTTTTTTAATGTTGTTGGAGATTATTATGGATTTATGATTGGATTTTAATGTTTTGTGATAAGTTTTATATGATTGTATATCTTGTTATGGTCTTAATAGGTTCAAATAGTGCCTCTCAAAGAAGGCAATTTTTTTAAAAAAAATACCAAATAGGTCTTGGATTGCTTGGAATGGTCCAGGCAGTCCATTGGACTTGGTCTGGTCCAGCCCAAGTTCGGGCTTGTGCTGGACCAAACTAGACCTCGGGCTGTCTTTTTCAACCCAAGGTACTATCCAGACCAGACCTTGGGTTAAGGCCAAACCTGGTTTGGCCTGGTCCATGATCAACCCTAATAGAGACACTATAAAAAAACACTCAATTTCTGGAGGCAAAAACTTGATTAAAGAGGCCAAAAACTTGTTCATCATTAGCTTACCGCAAGTGCACGGGTCGCAAGTAATACTATAGTATTAAAAAGAGTATCGTTCCATAAGGACTATGACAAAAGCGAGCTAACTAATGTAACCATGTTTTTAATTAGGTTTAATGGAATCATTTGACTTTAATCAAGTTGAATAAAGATTTTTGATGGAAATAACAAAGAAAAATAGTGGAAATTGAGAAATTGGGTCTAACTTCAAGAAATATAAGCTTAGAATTACTTCTTCCCCATTATATTTCATGAAACTATGCAAATATCCACTTATGTTGGTTAAATGAATCTGTATGTTAGTCAAAGGTTCTAAAATATCAACCCAGCTCTCTCAAGTCAAGATTGATTTTCAATTTTCATTAAAAATATTCAATCTCTTGTTTATAATGAATGAAAACCATCTTTCTAAAGCAATCCTTCAATAGACTATGCTAGATTGTTATATATATATATATATATATATATTCTAACAACAAACTATCCATTTAATCCTTAAACTTCAAGCGTAACATGAGTTTTCTTAAGTTCTACATCAAAATATCTCTCTTAAGCATCTTCCAATTGAACTACTCTAATCATGTGGTGATTAAGCACAAGAAAATATTAAGCTCAAAGAAAAATCAAACATATATACTCATTAACCAACAAAAGTAAGATAATCTTGTAGTTTAAATCCATACAATGGGTAAAAGTATTCCTAAATGAGAGTTTTTAAGCCACTCATGGTCTGTGCATGCCAAAATCTCAACACAAAAACATAATCCATATCAGCAAAACAAGAGAAAAAGGGAGAAGAACAAGAAAAACCTAAGATTGTTGGCTCAAATCTTTTTGAAACTTCAACCCAAGGCTCTAAATCTTCAAGGCTTTCCTTTCCCAAGCTCAATTTTGGCCTCTCCAAGTCAGAATGAATGATTTCATTCCCCTTTATCAGCTTTTATCTAGGTTTTTCACATCAGCAATTCAAAACGCGCAATTTCATTTTTAGACAGTAAGCTGTCATTTCATCGTGACAAACTGGTAGCAAAAATTGCACTAGATTCGAGCAGAAAGGTCACTGATTTTCACCATAGTTTCACTGTGACAAATGGGTGGCAAATAGCACTGAAGTTGCACAGAACGTTCATTGATTTTCGTCATGCTTTTGCTGTGATGAACCTACAGCAAGTGCATGCATAATATTTTTCCTTGTTTATCTGATTCTTGCCTTCTTTTCCCTCTTTCTTAAGCTTTACAAGATCTTTTCAAGCTTTCACACCTGGTCATCATCCTCCTACAAAAGGAGGAATTTATGAGTTACTTAAAAGTCTTTAAATAGTAAAAACTATTCACATTTAGCTCAATATTTTTTGAAGTTTGAACATTGTTTCACTAAATCACATTTTCCTTTATGTATGTCTATTTTATGCACAAATTGATTCCAAAAACCTATAAAAGTATGGGAAAATGAGTTGAAACATATGAATTTCTAGAGATTATCACTCCCTTAAACTTAAGCTTTTGCTTGTCCTCAAGCAAACATCAAAAATACTTTTTATGAGCTAATCAAATGCGTATCAAATTTGCAAGAATTCTTATGTCCTTACTCATTGCTCCAAGGACTCTACAAAATAGGAAATCAAGGGAATATGCCAAATTGAATGCTTCATAGTTTAAAAGCAAATTTTTTAAGAATTCTTTGAGAGTGAGTTGTTAGATATGATGAGCTTTGATACTGTCAAATATAGATGCTAAATATTAAGAGTAAAAAGTTTGTACAATATATTTATGTGCTACATTGACTAACTACTATGTTTAATATCAAATATCTTGTAGATTAGTCAAGCAAAGAAAGAAGATATCTAGTTGGGTTATGAATAATGATCACCAAGAGGAAAAACAAGAAGAAAGAGATTGAAGAAATAAGAAATTGCAAGATCAAATGAGAACATCAAGATTCAAGCTCTTAGAAGTGATACCGAAGGTTTCTATGATTATATGAAAGTTGGAATGGGTTAATTTGAAGCTACAATAACTTATATGAAAGTTATGGAATTTCCCTAATGTGTTCCTTTGAGAATTGGATCTCTGCCAAGTTTTGGAAGGCACCACTCGAGTGATGACCATGATCACTCGAGTGATGAGTACTCTGTTGTATTCTGTTTATGTTTAGTATGACAGAGTTTTGGTATTTTGGTCATAACTCTCTAAACACACATCAAATTGATTTGAATTAGTTTCATATGAAATTAGACTCCCAACATGTCAAATATACACTAGAATCACATTCAAAGGAGTTAATGTGAGAGAGATATGATCTTTGAAAGATGTCATTCAAATAAGCATCATACTCCAGAATAGCTTTGGTATGTTGGACATAACTCTTATACTACACGACGCATTAAGCCAAAACTAGTGGCATATGAAACTAGACTTGAAAAACTTTCCATGGATAAGTCATGGATCATATTTGGAGTTATATGCTAAGAGTTATGCCTTCTAGAAGTTGACACTTGTGAATTCAGAGATTATCTAGTGCAGTAGTCACTACTTGGATCATAACTTTCAGAGTACAATGAGTTTGGAGCTGATTCTTATTGCATTGAAATGTAGTTGGTAAGCGTTTTCCGATAATAGGTCATTTACCATATTTAGATTCAAAATGGATAGATCACTCAAGTGATGTCTTAGAATCACTCGAGTGATGAAGTTGGCAAAAGCCTCCAATACTCCACCAGATTTTGAAGGGGATCACTTGAGTGATTAACCAGTATCACTCGAGTGATCACTTGAGTAATGAAACAGACAACATTTCGTAACTTCAGAAAACCATAGGAATGATTGTGTAACTCACTCTTCTTGTTTATAATCACTCTAACACTTCAATGTATTAATGTTCAATATATTTCTACAGGAATACAATGAAGAGATGATGTAAAGAGACAATAGGTGACTTTATGGAAGTGGAGCGTCTACCGAATGTAACAGCTAGTTTTTCAAATATGAAGAATGGTTAAACAAAGCAACGAGACTCTAATAGACAAGTTGAAATGCTCAAATGGCCATCAATCTTCATCAACTATAAATAGAAGATCATTTAGAGTTCATAAGATAATGAGAACTCAACTACGCCAAATGCTATAATAATGAGTCATTCACTTTAGCTCAAAAACTCTCTGTTATTCTATAGTTTTGATATCAATTATCTTTGAGAGAGTGATTATTTGTATTATACTTCAGTATTCATCTTATTCACTTCTGAGAGAGAAGATTGATTGTAATATTTTATCATCAAGGATGTATCCTTACAATGTGTAAGGGAGAGTATCTCGGTTGTACCCTTACGGTGTGTAAAGAAGAGTAACTCTGTGAGAGTGATTTAGAACCTTTAGTCGTCTCAGGTTAAATCAAAATAAACCAAATTATGTAGTGAAGGGCATAACTCGGGTCGTATTCTCTTGAGGAGCCTCAAAAAGCTCATGAGAATTGAGATAATGGAAGGAGAAGAAGATGAAAGTGATGATGGTTGAATAAGCTGTTGGTAAACCTCAGTGGAGATGGTGTCTCTTCTCTCCCTCTCTCACGTTTTGCCGCTGCTCCTCATTCTCACCTGTGGGTACGTCAAGGTCCTCTGTTCTGATTTTAGATTTGCCCAAGAAGACTCTGCAAGCCCCTTTTTATTTTTTTTTTGCAATTTGAAATCTAGGTCACATCCCCTCAAAGTTGCAACAAAATCTTCCAAGATTATATTCACATCAGAATTTTCCCAAATTCTATATAATGGGCCGGAAAAATCAGTTTCAGAGGTCCAAGACGGTGATTTTCGAATATTGGGACCAAACTCGAGTATTAAAAATTCGGGGTACTTTTCTGAAATTTTCTCTGATAGCCAAATGAATCAGATCCAGTGGTGATCTTCGTATTTTGGGACCCAAATGGCGTTTTGTAAATTATTGGGGGTGCTTTTATGTAATTATTTCTGATATTTTCCCTCTTGAAATTGACAGCTAATATTACATTAAAGTACCCTTTTTTACTGTCAGAATTACCTTGTAGCCACATGCAGAATTTTATTTTCCATGTCAGTCCTTATACATCTTTACTTTATAGTCCCTCAGCTTCTCGTTTTCCAATGTGACCTACAATTCAAATCAATATCTTATAATATCTTTATTCAAAATTCAAATTTTAAAGAGCAATCACAAGATTATAACAAATATATATTTTTAAGATTTATTTTCACAGAATCATCTTTAATTCAATTTAATCATAATAAATGCTATTTAGCCCAAAATTAATGATAAAATCCCTAAATATGATATTAAATATTATGATAAAATTGGGATATATCAGAGAGATTTGTAAAAGACTTCACCAGTGCTTGGCCAAACTTATGGGTTGTAAAGGTTTTTCTTGTGCCTGGATTAAACAAGAAGATAGTAGATTAGAAATCTCAGGAGGAGCCTGGGGACTAGACATAGGTCATCGTGGATTGGACCGAACCAAGATAAATCACAGTTTGCATACTCTCTTCCTTAAGCTCTTATATTTCCAGCTTATATTAACTATTGATTTATGATTCATTACTTTGTTACTTATTGTCCTCATTAAGATGCAAAAAAATTTTCAAAGTTCTTAAGTTATTATCAAATACCCAATTCACCCCCTCTTGGGTTTCATCCAGTTTTAACATTAGGTATCAAAGCTAGACTCTTGTTTAAAGGACTTAATCATCTCAAGAGTTATCAATGGTTGATTTTGGGTGTTATATGCTTTTAGAATGTTTTGACTATACAATTCCACCTCTTCAAAAAGATATTAATTTTTGGTTTAAGAAAGCTATAATGATATCTTTTATAAAATGCTTTGATTATGATATGTGAGATGTTTTTACAAATGCCTTTGATTTCAAATCGAGAAAGGATTGGATAGAAAGAGAAAAGAAAATGTTTTCATTGAACGTTAGAGCAATGAAAATTTTATATAGTGCTTTAACCGAAAATGATTTTGAGAAAATTAGATTTTGCTCTATTGCTAAAGATATTTGGGATACTCTTAATTCTATTTATAATTCTAACAATTGTGTTGAAGTTGAAAGTGTTGACAGTTTATCTGAAACTATAAGCTGCATATCTACGGTTCATGAACAAATGGAAGCTGACAATGAAGAAGGAGAAATCATAGAACACTTCCATGATCTTGTTAACATAGAAGAACAAGAGGTAGATGATTCCCAAGAAGAGTTCATTATGGACAAATTTCATGGATCATCCTTTGGAGCTCAAGATTTACATATGATAAATAATTCCAATTCTTCTGGAGTTATTTTGAAAACAGATTTTTAAAGTTTGCATAAAACTATTTTTCAATCAATTATTGATTGATTTAAAAAGCAAAAATGTTTTTTATTATGCTAGAGAATATATGGGGAAGAAAGTGTGTTCAAATGAAAATTACTTGTGTTTTCATTCACATGACTAACACAATACTCGCATAAAATCTCATAGCACATATCATTATATAGTTTGCAATTATTGTGATAAATTGGGTCACATTTCTCACGCAAGCAATATTAGAAGAAATTCTAATGTCACTAGTGGAAAAATCACTTTTAAGACCGGTTAAAAAAGACATTTTAGACCGGTTCTGGATCCGGTCTTGATACAGCCGGTCTAAAAAGTCTTCTACTTTTTAGACCGGTTATGGAACCGGTCTAAAAATTTTTTTTAAGAACGGTTATTATAAAACCGGTCTAAAAATATTTATTTTTAGACCGGTTATAATAGGAACCGGTCTAAATTAATAAAATTTTAGACCGGTTATTATGAAGAACCGGTCTGAAAATTTGACCTTTTAGACCGGTTTATAAAGAACCGGTCTAAAAAGTTATACTTTTTAGACCGGTTCTTTATAAACCCGGTCTAAAAGGTCAAATTTTAAGACCGGTTTTATCCAAAACCGGTCTTAAATTTACTTTTCAAACCGGTTTTGGATAGAACCGGTCTTAAAAGTTGAATTTTTTTTAAAAATTTTCGTTTAAAAGTTATACCCAGCAAGTCATTACCCTTGTTAAAATATTTCACTCAGCAAGCAGCAGCCAGTTCAACGACATTGAAATAAATAAATCTTCTCTTACAGATTATATAACTAACATCTTAATGACATGTGAGAGACTGGAACATATTAAAACTCAACTCCCTTGTGCTTAAACAGTGCTGGCCGAAACAGAAGCAAAGGAAAACAACCTTGAATAATAAACTCACAACCATAGATAGAATCATAATGCAAGGAAATCATACAACCAGACAATGCTGTTTTGACCAAGTTCCTTATCTTTTCACTTACATATATATATCAAAGATTAAATTACATTAATGACAATTTTGTTATTCATTAGAGCTAAAATACTTTATACATACACACTCTTCTCAGGCTGATGATCACTAGCTGGCCTGGCTTCGGAGAATCTACACTAAGATGTACACCCCATATCCTTCATTTTCCTGTGACGACAACAAAAAAAGTAGTTATATATATATATATACCAATAACAATATACATAATTCAAATATAGTTCATGATAATTATTTTAGCTAACTAACCTTCAATGTAGTTTATAAAGGGATATCCTCCCATATCCCTTCATGATGATCGTTTCTTGTGCTGTGTTCATTGTCTGCTTCATCTTCTTCGTTCAATTCTGGTAAACCTCTAGAAAAAGAAGGAGTCTCAAGCAGATCATTCATTGAATGACTTTCCTGATTAATATCAACGACCCTTTTTCCTTGGAGAGCTATAGACCACATTTTGTTTGCCTGGTCAGTAACATAGAACACTTGTTTCGCTTGATATGCCATAATAAAAGGTTCATCTCTAAAACTTCTACTATTCAAATCAACTAATGTAAATCCCAACTGATCAATCATCACACCATTGTTGACATCAACCCAGTTGCATTTGAAAATGGAAAGTTTAACTTTAACATAATCAACCACCTAAATCTCTTCAATCACCCCATAATAAGGTATTGCTGCCAATCTAGGATTCTTATCTTTTGAACTAGAGAAGTGCATAACAGAGGAGATAAGTTGTAAATTACCAACAGAACAGGCCATGAACTATGTATACTACTCAGGCTACCAAAAGGATTCATGCCATCCGTGCTAAGCCCAAGCCTAAGGTTCCTAGGCTCTTCACCAAAGGCAGGAAATAATTGATCGATTTTCTTCCATTAAGAAGAATCAGCCGAATGTCGAAGCTTTCCATCTGATATCCTCTCATCCACATGCCATCTCAAATTTCTTGCATCGTTTTCATTAGCAAACAAGCGATTGAACCTTGGTATGATTGGAAGGTACCACAATACTTTTCTAGGAGCGTTATTTGATTTGTACCTCGGGGTTTCACATATTGGACACTGTTGTTCCTCTTCATGCTCTTTTCTATACAATATACAATCATTAGGGCATGTATGGATCTTTTTATATTTCATCCCTAGTGGACACAATATTTTCTTAGCAGCATAGTATCGAGAAGGCAACACATTATCATCTGGAAGCATGTCCTTAAAAGCCTCAAGCGTTTCTGAAAAACTCTTGTCACTCCATCCATGTTGTGCTTTCAAGCTTACCGATTTCAATACTGCTTTCAACAATTAGTACTTTTTACACCCCGGGTACAATGGTGTCTCAGCATCACTACACATATTACCATATGCATGTAATTGCTCAAAACTCTCTTCTCCTACATCACGAATAATATCCTCTATTCGATCATCCGTATCCTTGTCATTATCATCAAAGTTCACTCCCCCCTGTTGAGATGAACTTGGCATTTCTAATTCTTCACCATGTCATACCCACACTGTATAACTCTTACAGAATCCTTCACAAATTAAATGTGTATATATATCTGCAGTACTTAGTCGCTTCTCATTCAAACATACTACACAAGGGCAATAAAACTTTCCACTACCATCATCGACATGTCTACTAGCAAAGTCTAAAAAACCCCTCACCCCATTATCATATTCAACACTCGTCCGTTTAACGTTTATCCAACTATGATCCATATATATCTCAACACTTCCAGCACCCTATATCTAACAACAAAAGGATAGACAAAAAAACAAAAACAATAGAGTTTTAGATATTTCAACGAAATTAACAGGCACCATTTGAAACTAGTATTATTTTAACAAACCAATAACACTGACAATAATCAAACAACCACACTAAACTAAAACAGAACATAATGTGGTATTAATTCAAGCCAAATATCATAGGGATATAATTAAAAGTCAGAGCATATATCTAACAAGAATGTGCAGATTTAATTTTTTTCAGATTACGTTTAAGTGCTCAAATTAAAGCAACAACAAGAACTTTTCATTGAACATTATTAATTATAAAACAACGTACAACTAAATAACAGATCGATCGAACACTAACCTGAATGAAGACCAAGGAGTGAGCTTCAACCCAAAGTCACGGTGGCGTCGACTGAGGTTAAAATGAAGTCCTCAAATTCATGGCACTTACAAAGGGAAGTCAAGTCAGAGGAGAATGGTCACTGCGCTGCGGAGATTAGAGGTGGCGGCGGAGAAGACTAGCGATAATCAAAGAACGGCGACGACGAACACAGCAACGGAAGCTGTAATGACGGAGGAGACTTGAGTAAATGAGGGACAGGACGCCATGGACAAGTTCAGGACAAGCACGGACAGAGGTCATAGAGAAATGGCAAAGAGAGAAGAAAGGGTTCACAGAGCGCGCGATCTGTACGTAGGAGGAAAAATAAGAGTGAAAAATCTTACCTTTAAGACCGGTTTTTATTAAAAACCGGTCTTAAAAGAGGGAAAATTCACATTTAAGACCGTTTGTACAAAAACCGGTCTTAAATGTAACACATTTAAGACCGGTTTTCCCACAACCGGCCTTAAAAAGTTATCGCATTTTGAATTTAAAATTTTTTAATATTTAAGACCGGTTTACAAATAAACCAGTCTTAAATGTTAAAAATTTTAGACCGGTTTTAATAAAAAACCGGTCTTAAATATTTAACATTTAAGACCGGTTTAAATATAAACGGGTCTTAAATGTTAAAAAATTTTAAATGCATAAAATTTTAAGACTTTAAGACCGGTTTAATTTATAACCGGTCTAAATAAATTTTTTAAGACTGGTTTGTTTAAGAACCGGTCTAAGAAGTTCAATATAATTATAAAACTGCCACCGCACAAATTTTTAAGACCTTATCCGCCAAAACCGGTCTAAATGTGGTAGTCTAAAAAGGGTTTTTTCCAGTAGTGTGTGAGAAATAATTTTTTTTAGGTTCCTAAAAAGCAAATAGGTTCAAAATCTAACGTTCAAGGTCCCAAAGCAAAGTGGGTTCCAAAATGTCCATCTGGTGTTTCATTTGTGCAGATTGATTCAAGAAAGAATTGACATAAGGGTACAGAGAAAATAAAGGTTCCAAAAGATCCTAATGCACCTGAAAAGAGATTCACATCAATTAGGAGAACTCTTGAATCAGCCATTGCTAGAACAACAAAGTCTAACCACAAAGAATGGCAATAGAGAAAAGGAGTATGTTACACCTCATGAATGGACTACCATAAAGTACTGTTTAACTATCTTGAGGAAAATACGAAAAGGAGGATCTTTCAAGCATCAAGTAAAAGACTCTTGGAGTCTATATATTGTGAGAGAAGGTTGCTAGCACCCAAAGTAAGATATTCAAAGTATCAATATCATAGAAAGATGAAGTGGGTAAGCAAAAGCGATCCTCCAAGTATCTAAGGCAAACATACACAATAATAAAACCTCCTATGCTATTGTCTGTTATATTTATTGAGGTTTTATATTTCGAACCTTAGAAATGGGCATTGCAAACTATTTTGAAATTATGCTTTCACATCCCTTAAAAAGCCACCTAATAGATTTATTTATAAAGGGATTGCAATACTCAACAGGTTAATTCTTTATGCATATATAATGATTTGAAAAGAAAATATTTCTTTTATGCATAAAGACACGTTTAATTCAATATGCTCAATTTCTTTGAATTGACTATATTCTTAGAGCATGTGAATTATTATTCCTACAAGCTAACTATAAGTGGATCCAAATAAACCTGAATACCAAAAGAAGAAAAAGATCAACATGCTTTTGTAGGAAGAAGAAAGTAATGCTCTATTTATGTCATTAAAATAGGGGTAAACATAGGGTACATGAACTCTGAGTGAGAACTCAAGTTCACATCAAGTTATGGAATTAAACTTGAGTTCCAGACATACACTCAAGCTCACAACTTGCAGTTTTAGAGTGAAATTCGAGTTCAGCAAGGAAATTGTAGAAAATCTTGATTCAAAAAGCATGGGTTACTCAAGTGATCTTGGAGGACTTGAGGACAAAGATATAAGGAGATGGAAACTAATTAGAGTGTCTACAAGTTACACTCAAGCTAGGTATGATGTATCAATATAGGCAATTTTCTATGGAACTCGAGTGTCAAGACTTCATATCAGTAATTTCAAAACTCAACTGTCACACTCATTTTCCCCCAACTCAATTTGAGTGGTAAATACTTGCTCATTACTGCATACCGTTAGTGATAAATCATTTATGGTTTTTGAAATGTTTTCAAATTGCTAAATTTACCTGAAATAGAATTGTGCATAATCTTTCTCTACATTGGAAGTTTGAAATGCACATTTTAAAAACTAGTGTAGATTTCAATTCATCTTATTAGTGCATACACATGATTTGAAAATTATTCATATTTTGTTTGTATTCAAATCGATTTCAAAATTGGAAGTTAATATATTTGTATACTGAACGTAAGAAATGCTTCAAATTCATCGACCTGAGTATTTCCCCATCATTGACATATTGGTCATTGATCTTAAATATGCTATCTAATGATTGAACTCTTTACTCTTTATTCTCTAACATGTGAGACCTTGCATCAAACAAGTTAACTATCTATATGAGTTTCAAGTATACTTCCTAGAAAAGAATTCAATATGTGAAAGCCTTGTGCCTAATGCACAAATCCTTATTGGCCAAGTTATTCCAAGCATTATGAATGTTCATTAATGCATTGAATCTTAATGTATTAACCATTATAGTGGAATAACTTGCTAGGATAAAATTCTAGCACGCTAGTCATTTGGACTAAGAGCCTGTGCATCGTATTTAATAAATCCATATACATGTTCTTGTTGATCAAATGCTTTAACCATTGATATCAACTAGTGTCATATATTTGAATAATTGGTTTGAATATTCCCAACTTGAAGTATCAAGAGAGTCTCGGGGCCAAAGGCAAATTCATTAAACTTATATATGTCTATTGAGCTAATCCTTTAGTTATCTATATGACTCTTGCTCTTTGGAAAATTCTCCAATATGTTAACTCTGATGATTAACATGTATAGTTGAACTTCAAAGTGAAGCTTTCTGATACATATATATATATATATATATATTATAACTATCGACTTCTGCCATTTTCAACGTGAACATTGATTATAAACTTGTTTCAAAAATGAGTTTTGCATGTATTCAAAATCTCAATTTCACAATGCATTGTTATAATTTGAAATTATATTTGAGATTTGACATAATTTGCATATTTGATTATCATTCTTGGAAAACTTGATTTCATTCATGATTTATCATTTCATAAAATTTGGTCATTATGGATAGATTTTCTACTCTCTTTGATCTAACTTATAGTGCATGAAATCTTATCAGTGACATATTTTATGTATAAAGATATTTACAAATTGTCATTGATCATTGAAAATCATCATTCCTGGTATTAGTTGTTCATTACTCTTTATGATTAAGTGGTTTGAATTTATTTAATTAGGTAAAATTATATTTTGGTCTTTGTTGGTTTATTGTACACTTTGCTCAAATATCATATGGTTTAATTATATAAGAGCATAAGAGTTATTATGTCTAATATTGTGTGGACCCAAGATAAGTTGCGTACTAAAAGGGCATGTATTTATACTTTTACAGGAGTTGACCAAGATGCTCTGCTTTTGGATACAAAGAACTGAGGTGAACAGAGTAAGTGTAACTGGCAATGTTGTAGTGTGAGCAGAAATAGAATATATGGTATCACTCGAGTGACACCCCATCACTAGCAAGTAGCTATCTAGTGATACAATCAGAGAAAGAGAAAAAGGAGGAAGACCTCTTAAATGGGCCTAGCCGAGATTTATTTTAAAGCAGCTCAAGGCCAAGAACAAGTCTAGCCATTATGAGCCTTTATAGCTTATCCTTATTGTTTCAAGGTGATCGACATCTCTACTGTGATATGGAACCAGTAGAGATGTTTATAGGAAGACACTGAAATTGAGGAGATGTTGAAAACAACAATAAAAAATTAGAAGGTTACCATCTCTACCTCAAAGATTAATAAGTGGATAAGGTATCAACAAGCCTCCCACTAAACTTTTCGAAGAATACGATAAACCTGAGATGTACAAAATCATCAAGCTGGGTGAGCTTATGGGATTCTCAACTATAATCCTAGCTCTAATCCTATCTTCACAAAATTATATGGCACATCTATACTAGAGCTATGGTAAATAAGGCCAATATCTTTACTCACTTTATCAAGAAGAGTTATCATATAATAGCCTATATTATTAGCAAGGAGGGGAAAAAACTAGAGATATCTTGTCTTTTAGAGAATAAGAGGTACATATATATTTCTACAAAGCATACTCCAATGCCATACCCTCATTTGGTATCTCTATTCCTCAAGAATAAAAAGATATGGTACTTAGAGCCAAATGAGCCCCTTATGAGGACTCTTATGGTTAGAAGCTGCACATTCAAATGGTGAATATATACTTGTCACTAGTAGGCGTTACTATCTAGAGACAGAGAACAGACCTAAGGCATCCAGAGATGATGAAGTAAAATCCTCAACTAGAGCTAAATCAACTAGAGCCTTTTCATTAGATCCACCATTCAAACAGATTGAGCTTCACTTGATGTTATCAATGAGAAGCTTATTATGGCTATGGATAATAGAATTAGGAAGTTATGTGTTGTGGTAAATCAGAACTTCTGAAAGTTGTTTGCTCAACACGAGAGGTGTAGAGGATTGGAGCTAAGACTTCAAGGATAGATGAGATACAAAACTTTTCTAGAGCTGGTCTCCTTAGTCCTTCATTCTTTGGTCCATCTGCCTAGGGCTATTTGAGAGAGGAGCTTCAACAATCACACAGAGCTTGCTACAAACAATGCTGAGTTCGTCACTTCTGTAAATGGCAAGATTAGACAACTTTGTGATTTGATCAACCAGAACTTTAAGGCCTTATTTTGAGTTCATCTTGGTATCCTTAAGTGTCCATAGAGATGCACTTCATAATCCCTCAGTATTGATCGCATCATTAGACAGTGAGTAGCCAACAATGCATCAATGGACTTTAGAGGATTATGACTCGAGTGATTATGACATTACTCGAGTAAGGTATTATATTCTTAATTAAAATTCTCTGAGTTGCATCACTTGAATGAGTGTTCGAGTGATGGTCACGTAGAATCACATGAGTGCTCAATCAAGTGATATAGGGTTATAGCCTTAAAAATCTTAATAACATTGTTATTTTCAAAACTTTATTTCTCTCCAAATCTTCAGATCTTCATACTCATTTTCTCTTCAAAATTTTAATGATTTTACAAATTCAAGAGTATTATTATTTGTATTGCTCATAACGATTTTCTTTTAAGCCATGTATTCATTAAGGGAGAGCTTCACATTCATATGTGTTTTATATCTTAAAAGCTCATCTCCAATGTGGAAGATTTTTTTTAACATATTCATATGTATTCACTATCTTTTAATTAGTTTTGTTGATGAGTTACTCTTATGTTTCTCCTCTCATGAACTTAATTTTAATATATCATATAGAAATAAATTTGATACTTTATGGCACTAATCATTCTTTGTGCAAGAAAGTTTTGCAATTGTGATTGGAGAATTTGCTCTATCTAAGATCATTACTCAACACACTGAAAGAAGAATATATCAACTTTGAGGACATATGCCTTATTGTTCAATCAAGGAAAATATATTGGCTACAACATTCAAAGTAACAAATACATATGCCAATACAAATGAGTATTAAGCATGCTGAACAGAAGCTCAACATTAGAGAATCCTAGCAACAACATGAATATACATCAAAGTTGCATAGTAGAAGTGTGGTGAAAACAACATCATAAACCAACATTGAAAAAGAATAAAGCAAGGAACTTCATGGAGCGCTTCATCATTTTCCAAAAATTACATGAGCATTTCTAAACCTTTTCTATTTCCAATTCGAGAATACATTTGGTATCTTCAATTTGCCTTGATTATGAAAGTTTTCTTGAAAATCTCTCCATCACATTAAAAATGAAAATACTTTCAAATAAGGGGTAAGAAAGTTGTTTTAGATTAATGAAAAGAAAGGCATTTCTAAATTGTTTTCAAATTTACTTCTCCACAAGTATTTCTTCTTTATACTTCAAACTTTTTGCTGATGTCAAATAAGGGGAGAGAAAGGCAAGAAACCTATGTTGTATTAGAATTGTTGTCATATTCATACATATTTTTCTTAAAGGATTTGCCATCATCAAAAAGGGGGAGAATGTTAGATATGATTATTTTTAATTATGTCAAATATAGATGCCAAATATTAAGAGCAAAAATTTTGTACAAAGTTTGTACAATGTATTTATGTGCTGCATTGACTAACTACTATGTTTAATGTCAAATATCTTATAGATTAGTCATGTAAAGAAAGAAGATATCTAGTTGGGTTATGAAGAATGATCATCAAGAGGAAAAACAAGAAGAAAGAGATTGAACAAAGAAGAACTTGCAAGATCTAATGAGAACATCAGGGATTCAAGCTCTTAAAAGTGATGCTGGAGGTTTCTATGATCATATAAAGGTTGGAATAGGTCAATTCAAAGCTAAGATAACTTATATGGAAGTTATGGAACTTCCCTAAGGTGTTCCCTTAAGTATTGGCTCTCTATCGAGTTTTAAAAGTTATAACTCGAGTGATCACTCGAGTGATGGCCATAATCAGTTGAGTGATGAGTACTCTATTGTACTCTATTTATGTTTAACATGATAGGGCTTGGGTATTTTGGCCAAAACTCTCTTACCATAGGTTGGATTGATCTAAAACCAGTTTCATATAAAACTAGACTCTCAACACGTCAAATACACACCAGAATCACATTCAAAGGAGTTCATGTGAGAGAGATATAACCTTTGGAAGATGCCATTTAAATCAGCATCATATTCTAGAATAGCTTCGAGTTATGGCTTTGTCATGGATCATATTTTGAGTTGTATGCTAAGAGTTATGGCTTTTGGAAGTTAACACTTGTGAATTCAAAGACTATCTAGTGCAATAGTTACTACTTAGATCATAACTTTCAAAATACAATGAGTTTGAAGCTGATTCTTGTTGCATTAGAATGTAGATGGCAAGAGATTTCCGATGATATGTCATTTACCATATTTGGATTCAAAATGGTAGATCACTCGAGTGATGTCTTAGGATCACTTGAGTGATGAAATTGGAAAAAGCCTCCAATACTCTCTACCAGACTTTAAAGGGGATAACTCAAGTGACCACTCGAGTAATAAGACAGACAACATTTTGTAAGTTCGAAAGACCATAGGAATGATTATGTAACTCACTCCTCTTACTTCTAATAACTCTAACACTTTATTGTATCAGTGTTTAATGTATTTCTACAAGAATACAATGAAGAGATAATGTGAAGAGACAAAGGTGACTTTACAAAAGAGGAGTGTCCACCGAACATAATGGCTAGTTTTTCAAATAAGAAGAACGGTCAGATGAAGCAACGAGACCCTAACGGACAAGTTAAAATATTCAAATAGTTATCAATCTTCATCAACTATAAATAAAAGAGCATTTAGAGTTCATAAGAACAATGAGAACTCAACTACACCAACATACTATAATCATCAGTCATTCACTTTAGCTCAAACACTCTATGTTATTCTATAGTTTCGATATCAATTATCTTTGAGAGAGTAATTATTTATATTGTACTTTAGTATTCATCTTATTCACTTTTGAGAGTAAAGATTGATTGTAATCATTTATCATCAAGGATATGTATCCTTACGGTGTATAAGGGGGAGTAACTCGGTTGTAGCCTTATGATATGTAAGGGGGAGTAACTCCATGAGAGATTTGTAAAAGGCTTCACAAGTGCCCAGCTAAACTTGTGGGTTGAAAATATTTTTCTTGTACTAGGATTAAATAAGAATATAGTGGATTGAAAATCTCAGGAGGAGCCTGGGGACTAGACGTAGGTCATCGTGGATTGGACTGAACCTTGATAAATCACAGTTTACATACTCTCTTCCTTAATTTCTTATATTTCTTGCATATATTAACAGTTGATTTATGATTCATTACTTTCATACTTATTGCTACTCTTATAAGATGTGAAAAGATTTTCAAAGTCCTTAAGTTATTATCAAATACCCAATTCATCCCCCCTCTTGGGTGTCGGCCAGTTCTAACATGAGTGTGTGAGGGGAGCCACAGAGTAATTTTCCAGCTCTTATCTTAGTTACATGCAATACTTCAATCCATGTACAAACCTTCTATTATATAACCTCAATACCCTCTTTTTCCTTCCTCTCTAATTAAAAACTCACCCTACATAATCTTAAAATCAGAAGGACTTTTTGAGCTTGTAAGTTCACTACCTATAAAAGAAAGTGAAAGGGATATGTATTCAAAAACTCTAAGATAAATGAAATAAGAAATTTCTGTATACTTCTTCTCTTCTTCTTCTTCTTCTTTTTTTTTAACTCCCCCAAACTTGAGCTAACTTCTTGCTTTTCCTTCCAAGCCTTATTGATTTCCAACTAATATTCACATTTTTTTTTGAACATGAAACTTGGCTCGGTTTCTATACACATTGAGCTCTAAACAGACTTCACCCTCCATTCTTACAAGTTGACCATCAAACCACTTTTTTCTTTCAAATTCCATTTATCACAAAGAAGGGTATGTCTTGGTCTTTTAGGCTAATTAAGGGTTAGGAAAGTGAGTAGACTTTTAAAATGAAAATTTTCCTTGGCTTTTTAAAAGACTCAAAGATAGGTTCATAATGGAAGTGATGTAATTCAGGTTAGCTTAAAGGGCTCAAACGCTTTTTAAAGAACTGCCTTAATCATTTTTCAAGACTATATAAGGTGTACCTCAAGCTTTAAAGAAGTCAAAAGAAGATTTTAAAGCTATCTAATTGAAGATAGGGACATAAAATAATTTACTACATATTCCCTAAATAAAATCCTGCAAAATACATTTGCCTCAAATAGTACATATTATAATGCCCAATGGAATTCTTTAAAAGCTTACTATAATACCACAATTCACTCAACAAAATGTATTAGTCATAATTTCCTATCAAGTATAATTCCAAGCAACTATCCAATCATTAGACCATTCAAGCAATTTTAATAATCAATTCATCAACTCATTCTCAAAACATCATACAAGCAAAAGACTAAGTAGGTGAAATCTCACACATTTCAACCTTGTCACAGCATCTGTCAACGTATTTCAAAATTGTGTATAATCACTATACACTAAGCTTTACCAAAATTTAAAATTTTATAACCACTCCCCCAAACTTAAAATTAACAGTGTCCTCACTGTTAACTTAAGTTAAGGAAAGAGGCTATTTCTATATACACTTACACAAGAAGCCAATAATAGAATCCAAACTAGATGAACAATGTATAGACAAATATTAGATAGAATTATTAACAAGCATTCAAAATTGGGAGTCATCAGTAGCTCATGATGTGTCAAAAGAAAGAGCTATAAGTAGCTCCATCAACACATGTTTAGGCCATTAGTGGCCTTTATCAAAGTATCTACCAAAGTTACCACAAACAAAACATAGACTAAAAGCAAAAATAGAAAGCAAAAAGAACTTTTAACTTAATAAAGAGAAAGAAAATTCCCCAAACTTAAATCTAACTAAGTCCTTAAAACTTGTGAACTGTAATTCCAACTTAAACCCTATCCTTACTTCCATTCAGTCTTTAAACTTAACCTCAATTCCCAACAAAAGCATTCAAGCCTAAACGAACTTCTTTTTAACACAGTTTAGTTATTGAAAATCATCCCTTTATATGAAATAGGGTTGGAAAATTGCAAAGCACATGGTAAACTCAAATAAATCAAACAAGTCAGGCCAGCAGAAATAACAGCTAAATCCAAGAAAAATGCACCATCATCAGTAATGGTGTAAAACTAAACCTCAAGCTCCCATAGAGTTCAATCCTACTAAAAGAGGAATGGGCTTTGGATTTCAAAAATGAATTGTGACCATTTGTGGGGTATATTCATGAGGATATGTTAGGAATTTATGGGATAAGATTGGGAAAAATGGGCAATGGACTTTATTGTCATATATTTATTAAATGTTGTTTTTTTTAAAACATAGCAAAAATGTCAAGATTAGACAAAGAAAACTTAGAATTTAGTTGATAATTTGATGAGACAAAATGACAGCAAAACTACATCCAACTAGACAAAAAATACTCCAAAAATCAATGAGATTTTGTCATGACAAAATACAACAAAAACACAACAAAAGTGGTCAGAAGAGACTAAAAAATTCACTGGACTTTTGCTACAGCAAATTGATAGTGGGAACTGAACAAAATCAAATAGAAACAACCTACAAATTTGCTACTCTTTTTCTATGGCAAAATGACAGTGAACACACATAATGTAACACCCATGTTTTCAAAGCGTATGGACGGCTGAAGTGCAGTATTATATTTAATAAGGAGACCGATAATCTTTTATAAATAGTGAAAGTTCCATCTTTAAACAGTGTGTTGAGTGGGTTTTTCAAAAATCATTTTCAAATTTGGTCTCATTTTATTTTATGATTTATTTCAAGCCATCCGTTTTAGGTTCATTTCTTCATATCAGAGTTTTTACTAATAAATTCTCTGCTGGAGCCCAAACTACTATAATTAATTAATGGCCCTAAATGTACGGCTGTCCACTACTGGTTCGGATGTCACTTTACGTTTGCTTATACATAGGCGCTTATTTACGTGTCTACGGTCTTGTCAGTATGAGGCTGACCACACATAAATACAAATTAAATACAACTCCAAATAGATAACCAACGGAAAATTAAATTCTAAGTCTTTTGCTTCATTCGCCCATGTTTACCTTCTTGCCTGAGGAACTACTTGCCCGAGCTGAAAATTTGTTTTGGAAAAATAGGGTGAGATTCAATGAATCTCAGTAGTAACATATATCACTCATATAAAATGCACATATATCATGCCATGTCAACCAAAGTTACAATACAATCAACATAAACAACATTCAGAGATAAATTCACAATATGCAGAAAGCATAAAGTTACCAATTCAAGGACAACCGTCCCTTGCCACAGCGCTGGGAAATTCTACTGGCCTTAGCCCTTCTCATCTGAATGTTTTAAATTCACAATGGTACAAATATGCATATAACATATCACATAGTATGTGAGGGATAAGTTACTACCTGACAATTTTTTCAAATCTTGATCTTGAATGACGTGCTTTGGACGTCCTGGGCAAGTGTCAAGTCCTATAAATTATAATTTACAGGCAATGAGTTATTTCTTAGTCCAATTCCTTCATAAATTATTCTCTTATGTTGGTTATCATTAGGATAACTTCATTAGGCCCAATATGTAGCTAATAAGCTCAAGTTACTCCAAAGGCTTAACTCAATTCTTAGAAGTTCAATTCTATTACAAAACTCTTAATTTTGATTTTTTGCACATTTACCAAAAACTGACAAATTTTTCACTGAACTTTAAAAAATCATAACTAATTCTAAAAAAATTCAATTGGGATGATCCAAAATTATGTGTAACCCTTATTAAGTCTATTTTAAGGGAAAAATACTTTCCATAGTCTTCTGTGCATAGAAAATTCCCAGATTTTACGTCTTCCCTTGCTGCCAGAAACTCTGACCCGATTTAATGGTCTACTTCAAACACTCATATCTCCTAAAATACTTATCAAATTAAAGGTCTTTAAGTATACTTTAATTTTGGCCAATCTCATCATCATCAGATGAAGTTTGAACAGTGAAATTTTTGCCACAACAAAACTGTCAGACAAAAACGCATACTAGCAGCTTAGTGAACTAAAGTTCTAGTATTTAAGCTTTTTAATTGGTCTTCTAAAATTATAATCAAAGCCTATTCTCATCCAATTTTTCGTTTAGAATCCAATGAAAAGTTCAAAAATACCAAAATCAAACTCTTTCTACCAAATTTACCTCTGACCGAGATTGCTCTCCAAAAACAACAAAATCAAGTTTGCGTTTTTGAACTCCAACAAGTCTAATACTTCATTAATAATCATATATCACCTTATATATGATTTAAAATATCTTTAGTCTTGAAAAACACCCCTTGGTCGAATTACATGGTTGGTTCAAGAACAAGGAATAACTTAACGAAAACACGAAGTAATCAGTTCAAAATGAAACCTACACGTACCTCTTCGAGTTCCTACAAGTGGTTTAGTATTCCGGCGGCACTCCGGCTAACTAACGGGACAAAACACCTCATATGAGAAATATGAGACCATAGAATTGAATCTCTCATCAAGAGAAACAATGCTTATGAACACTCTAAGAGCAAGAAAAGTGATTTAGAGAGTGAAATTATGAGAGACTCACTTACCTTGCTTCTGTGTTCTTCAAGTTCACCACCTTCTCTTTCTCTTTATCTATATTCTTTTTTGTTTTTCTTACTCTCTCATATCTAGCCAAATAGAAATGAAATGAGAGAGGAAAGTGTTTCAATTAAATGGCCAATTGTAAGAAGAAAACAATTGATAATGGTGTCTTGCTTTTTGCTTTAAGTGTGACCATATGTTCCAAGTGTTGATTGTCCTTTCTCTTCCTTGTTTTGTGCTTTGGACGAAAGTGTGTTGATTAATTGTTTGAGTGTGTATAGTGTAGTGTGTGTTGGCATGTGGACCAACTCCTTCTCTTTCTTTTCCTTGTCTTGATGGAATGTGTGTGTATGGATGAGATGATGTGCAATATTAGGTAGATGTCTACCTCTTTTCCCCTTTTGCTTTAAGTCTTGTTTTCTCATCTCTTCATTCTTTAAGTGCTTGTCCGATTCTAATGGTTGAGGATATGCATGTGAAATGTATAAATATTTGATCATCATCCAATTAATTCTTTTGCCGACATGCTCATTTAAGGAGGAGGGAAATATGCAAATAAATATTCATTCCCCTTGCATTATGGTGTGTGGTAAGGAAAAGTGCTTTAATTAAATGGACAATTATGGGTGTGGTGTTAGGTAAATGTTGTCCAATTTGTCTCTTAAAATTTTTATTTTTCAAGGACAAATCTTAGCCCTTGATTTTAGCTTCCAATTCTAACCTCAAAATCACATGGTAGATGTCCCTCTTGCCCTTGATTATGGCAATATTAACTAAATTGTCATTGGGTCTTACTTAACTTATGTGGTTAAATCTTGGTCAAGTAAAATAACCATAATCATCCTAGTCTTCCCTTCTTCCAAAAACTAAATTTAACACCATGTAAATTTTTCTTTTTGATTAATTTAACCTTTACTAAATTTTGGGATGTTACACTTAAAAACTGAATACAAACAACTCAAGACTTTGTTGAGCCTTTGCCATGGCAAAATGACAACGAAAATGACAGCTAACAACACTAAGCATAACATCCATACCACCTAAAATCCAATCTCAACATCCACTTTCTCAAGAGTTTCCAATCATTCATATCGTATCAAATAGAATTCATTCAAACATGGCTTAATTGCAACATGACTTTTAAAGAATCACATCAATATCCCTCAATAACAACATGCAAGGTCCACAACTACTTTCAACTAAAGTTAAGTGTATACTCCCTTTTGTAGTTCCCTTTCTTACACACTTGATGCTCTTCTATCCTTATCTCTCCAAATCCACTTTGTAGTTTATGAGGGACACCTTTCTCACCTACAAAAGAGGCAAAATAAACATAAAACCACTAAAACAAACTAAAGTCAAGCAAAGATAAAGGAAAGAGTTTAGAACTTGGGCTGCCTCCCAAGAAGTGCTTGGTTTATAGTCCTCAGCCTGACTCTTCACTGTTTCAAGTCACATAAGCTACAGGTAAGGTGAATACTTGATGGTTCACCTCTCTACCACAGTTGTACTTTAATCCAAGGCCACAAGCTTGAAATCACTTATCTTTAGCATTTCTTGGCCCAACTACATTAGAGGTATACACTTGTATCTTTATAACCTCAATAGCACATTCAGTAACTCTTTTACACACTTTTAGGATTTTCAAAAGTTATTCTTCTTGTTGAATAGATAATTGTGAAGCTATACCCAATGGTAAGTTTTTGGCTCCTAAATAGTCATACTAAAAGTTAGAAGGTAGCTTCTATAAATCAAAAGAGTATGACTCTTTAACATATGACTTCATTGATGGTCTATCAAGGGAAGACAAATCTATCAATTCCAATGGTACCCAACTCTTAGGATTAGTTAGTGTTGCCCTTAAAATACTCATGACTTCTTCCATCTGTTTACCCTCTATTTGAACTTCTAATGACAAAGCATCAATAAGCCCATTATGAATTAGCTTCTTGAATTCCTTTTGCTCCACTTGCTCAAACATGTCAACTAGGAATCATTGCTTAGCCTCATTAGGAGTCTTCATTAGCTTGTGCATATTAAAGCTAACATGCCCATCTTCAACTTGCATGGTAATTTCATCCTTTTCAACATCAATCAGGGTTCTAGCAGTTACTAGGAAAGGTCTTCCAAAGAGAACAGGAGTATCTTGGTCCTCCTCACAATCAATAACAATGAAGTCCACCAGAAAAAATGAACTTCTCTACTTTAACAAGCACATCATTAATGATCCCTTTAGGGTAAGAAATACTCCTATCAACAAGTTGTAAAGTAATGGTAGTTGACTGAGCTTCACCTAATCCCAGCTTGTTAAAAACATATATAGGCATGAGGTTCATACTTGCTCCAAGGTCACACAATCCTCTTCCAAAGAATTTATCCCCAATGTGGAAAGCGATATAGAAACTTCCAGGATCCTTTAACTTTACTGGAATCTTCTTGATAACAATAGTAAAGCTATTGGTCACAGCTACTATCTCAACTTATTAAACCTTCTTTTCTTAGAAAGGACATCCTTCATAACTTTGGCATATTTAGGCTTCTTCACCAAAACTTCTGTGAAGGGTATATTAATGTGAAGTTACTTGAACATTTCAATGAATCTCTTGAATTGACCATTATCTTGATGCTTCTTAAGCCTTTGAGGGAAAGGAGGTGGTGGAACATATTTTGGAGGATAAGTGTGGGTCTTCTTCTTCTCATCCATATTTTAGGGTGGAACATGTTTTCCTCTCACCAAATTATTAAGGTTTTCCCTAGCTTATTCTTCCTTTTTGTTCTCATCTTCTTCAACTTCAACTTCTTCATCTAGAACTTCATTGTTATCAATCTCAATAACAGCATGGTCTTTCAACTCTTTACTGACCTTACTTGAACTTAGCATGTCTAACAAGTTTTCCCCACTTCTCAAAGTAAGTACCTTACACTCTGCTATAACACTTGTCTTAAGATTTATAACATTATCACTTAGAAGACCATTTCTTTGTTGTGTATTCAAATGCGAAGCAATTTGTCCTATTTGAATCTCAAGATTTTTGATTGCCGTATCATAAAGAGCAACTGTGCCAATTAAGCCTTCTTAACTTTTAAGAAGTTACCTTAAGAGTTGATTTGTCTCTAAATCACTCTTTTGTGGCTTTTGTGATTGTTTAAAGCTCGGTGGATGCATTTGCTTGCTAGTAGAAGCGTAGTGAGTAAGTGGTTCTCACTAGGTCCAGTCTTCCAAGAGAAGTTTGGGTGGTCCCTTATACCCTTATTGTAGGTATTAGAGTAGGTGTTGCTAAGTGGAAACCTTTAATTATTGTTCAAATAATTCATCAACTCCATAGTGTGATGACATTCCTCATAGGAGTGGGTTTCTCCACATATTTCACAAGAAGGACTTAGAGCTTGGATAGCATTCACATTCTTAAAAGAATTTCTCTCTAGCTTTAACCTGAGTTGATCGAATCTCTTGGACATTTCTTCAAGTTGAGTGACAATTTCCTTAGACACGGTTGAACCACTTGAAGGACTTGGTTCCTTATATGTTTGATAGCTAGAACGTGGTTTTTCAAATTGTTGCACGAAATAGAGGTGATGTCCTCATTTAATTGTGATATATCACAAGCCCGCATCTTGCCAATTCCACTATTTGAGGTATTGTTGAGCATATTTGTGGTTGGTACATCCAATCCTACCATAAAGGGTATGAGTAAGACATAGGTCTTCTATTCATGGTTGGGACAACTACACCATATCTCCTTGAATACCTCCCATACTTCATGGAAGAGTTCACTTGGCTCTTGTTGAAACTCCAAAAGTTTAGCTCATTGAACTGCTAGCTGCCCCTTGGAATGAACCTTGCCTTGAAATTGGATTCCATTTTATCCCAAGTTGTGATTGAGTTATGAGGTAGAGCGGTAAGCCAAGTTCTTGCCTTCTTGTCAAGTGATAAGGGGAAGAGTTTCAATCTGAGAGCATCCAAAGTTACTCCTTGAAATTTGAAATTCTCACACACTTGTACAAAGAGTGTCAAATGGTTAGTAGGGTCTTCACTCTAAGTTCCCAAAAATAAGCCAATCATCTGAAGCATTTAAAGCATGATTTGTTTCAATTTAAAATTGAGCTTGAATAGCAGGGAATTTGATGCTAAATTGATGGGTGGAGCTTTCTTGCTCTATGTACTCATCCAAAGTGCACTCCAAATCATCATCATCAGGATTGGCCATATTATAATATGGATGAGGATGACGCGGTAGTCCTAGTTACTCTAGTACCGATAAAGGTCCAGGTCCTTGAATAGATTATACTGGAAGTGGAGTCTCCGGTTTAGTTTCAAAATCTTCAAAAAAAAATTCTTCAACAACTCCATCAAGAACGACTTCCAAATCAATTTGCATATGGAGCATGAGTACCTACAATTCAAAGATCCCACAATGAGTATTAAACTTATCAACAAATAGGACTGAACTAAGAAAAACAAGAAAAAGAGCTATAGCTAACTATACTTAAAAACAAAGCAAATTAAGAAAGTAAAACAAGAAGAGGAGAAGGATTCAAGTATAATCAAGCACACAATTACACTACTTAACTCAAGAGACTTTAGTCAATAGTCCCCAGCAACAGTGCCAAAAACTTGTTCGCCATTAGCTTACCACAAGAGAACGAGTCACAAGTAATAATATAGTGTTGAAAAGAGTATCATTCTATAAGAACTATGACAAAAGTGAGCTAACTAATGTAACCATATTCTTAATTAGGTTGAATGGAATCATTTGACTTTAATCAAGTTGAATAAATATTTTTTATGGAAATAACAAAGAAAAACAATGGAAATTTAGAAATTGGGTCAACTTCAAGAGATATAATCTTAGGATTACTTCTTCCCTATTGTATTTCACAAAACTATGCCAATATCCACTTTTATTGGTTAAATGAGTCTATATGCTAGTTAAAGGTTCTAAAATCATCAACCAAGCTCTCTCAAGCCAAGATTGATTTTTAATCTTCATTAAAAATATTCAATCTATTGTTTATAATTAATGAAAACCATTTTTCCAAAGCAATCCTTCAATAAAATATGCCAGGTTGTTAGCTATGTTAGAGTAAGCTTGGCCTATTATGCTTATATCGCATAATATCATATCATGGCCATAGAAATAATTGGTATGATTTGAATAGGTAGTTTGTAATGATGTGTACATATAAAGGGATCACTCTCTGATCCATTGTAGGGGTTTTCTCAAGGTTTAATGTAAATACATGTTTTCTAATTTATTTTTCTAATTAGGGGTTACACACCCAACATGGTACCAAAGCCTCCTTTTCCTTTTCAAAGAACCTCACATCAGCAAATAAAGAACTAAGGCCTAGATCCAAGAAAGGCCCAAGAAACCATTTTCTAATCTGATGTACTCACGCCCACCTGATTCCTGCTCCACTAAACTGACCTACTTACCAAATTTTGACCAAGAACAGATAGAGCATTTGATCAATTGATCGACTTAGCCCTATAATGACTCAAATAGCCTCCTGATTCAAACGCAAATCATACCCACGTGACTGTTGATCTAGACGTTACCTGCTCTCTATTACTGCAAGGTTGAATCATTTCTCCTTTACACCTTCAATCGTCCGATTGTCGTCTTGCATTTTTTATTGCAATAGCCTAGCCTAAATCTATGATGTCTGCTAGTAAGAGTTCTGATGAATCTGTCATTGATAGTCTTAGCTTCAACCATCCATTATACCTGTACTCATCCGAAACACAAGGTATCACTATCATCCACCACATCCTTACTGGTTCTGAAAATTATCTTGTTTAGACCAAAGCGATGCGCATCACCCTGTGATGAAAACGCAAGCTCAGCTTAGAAACGGAACCAGTAGGCGAGAATCATAAGATAAGAAGCTTCTTGAGTAATGGGAATGGTGCAATATAGTGGCACTTTATTGGATTCTAAATTCCATTTTTAAAGAACTCACAAACAGCATAATCTTCTATCAAGATGCTTATCAGGTATGGGTTGAGCACCAAGAACATTTTGATAAAGTTACTGGCTCTCGAATTTTCACTCTACACCGTGAGCTACACTCTCTGTGCCAAGATTTTGGTTTTGTATCTAATTACTACTCAAAATTGAAAGAATTATGGGAAGAAGAATCCTTTCTCTTCCCAATACCCTCCTGTAAATGTGATATGTCCAAGGTTTATGCTGAGATGATACAAAGACAGAAATTACTGTAGTTCCTTATGGGTTTGAATGAGTGTTTTGCAGTAGCTAGAGGCCAAATCCTCTTAATGCAACCTCTTCCAAGTGTTAATCAAGCCTATGCTATGATTGTTGAAGATGAGGCTTAGAAATTCATTGCTAATTCCACTAAGAATTCCCCTATGGAAGGAATAGTAATGACCACAAAAGGAAGTGGTCAAGGACAAGGAAGAGGATGTGGAGGTCCAGTTCCAAAATGCTCCCATTGCCTCAAAAAGGGGCATACTAAAGAAATTTGCTAGGAACTAATGGGTTATCCCATAGATTTTAAAGGGAAAATGGCGAAACAGCCCTCAGAAGTAGTTGAGAATCAACTTGGAGTAGATATGGCTTATGAACGAGAAGTTGCCACCCGCAACAATAGCATGACTTCACCAACATTCACCATGGAGCAATATAAGCGCCTTCTATAACTTCTCATAAAAGACTCAGAGGCCACCGTACATACACTTACTGGTACTGATTCAGGTTTGGCATTTCCAACTTACATGCATGTAGTAAATGGTTAATTGACTCTAGTGCAACAACAATATGATAGGTGATTTATCACTCTTGAATAGTTATAGGACTAATGATTGCCCCATTAAAACTATCAAAATTCCCAATAGGGATCAAGTTGCAGTAACTTAAATAGGCATAAAACTTACCGATGATATTATTTTGGAAAATGTGCTATATGCTTTTAAATTACAGTCTAATCTAATTTTGGTTCCTAAACTTACTAGGGAACAACAATGCATGGTAGTATTTTCCCCTAACAAATGTCTAGTACAGGGTCTTTAGGATGGCAAGAGGAAGGTGATTGGTAGCATGTGTGAGGGATTATACATGCTAGATCCATTTAGAAAATCTACTATTGTGAATTCTGTCAATAATGAATCTTTATATGTTGCTAATATGGAATTATTACATAAGGGATTCGTGCATACTCCCATGTCAATTTTAGCACATTTGCATTTTGTTAAGAATTCCAATGTATTATTGAAAGACAATTGTGATGTTTGCGTTCAATTGAAACAAACAAGTCTTCCTTTTTCCCCTAGTTGCATGAAATCAAAGGCTTGTTTTAAATTACTTTACATGGATGTGTTGGGGCCATATAGGAGACCTACATATCAAGGGCACCATTATTTTCTAACCATTGTTGATGATTATTCTTGTGCTACATGGATTTTTCTAATGAAACATAAATCTGAAACTACTGGTTATGTTAAGAATTTTATTGCTTATGTCTTGAATCAATTTAATGTTTCTGTGAAGAAAATACGGATTAATAATGGAGCCGAGTTTGTTAATTCTGAGCTTTAGAAATACCTTGGGGAAAGAGGTATTATTCATGAAATCTCTTGTCCTTACACCTTGGAACAAAATGGTATGTAGAACGTAAACATCAAACTTTAATGCAGGTGTCTAGAAGCCTTATGATCTAATATGGTGTGCTCATTAGATACTAGGGCGAGTGTGTGAGGATGGCAGCCCATTTGATCAATAGGATTCCATCCAAGATCTTAGCATATCAAAGCCCAAATAAAAGAGTCTATGGCAAGCACCTGAACTATAGGGAGTTAAGAGTATTTGGATCCCTAGCCTTTGCTACTAACATTAATAAAACCAAAAAATTGCAACCTAGAACCATCCCTTGCATTTTCTTAGGTTTTCCCACTCACCAAAAGGGATACATGTTACTAAACCTAAAGATAAATGGAGTCATTATTTCTTGGTATGTAACATTTCAAGAACATTGATTTCCCTTTCAAGATAAATTAGGCATTAATCAAGGGGAGTCACTAAAGATATTCAAGACAAGTTTTTGTTAGATCATGATATTTTACCCTTTCTTACAACTCTCATATGCCAAATACAAAACCCTGTATAATAAACTCTGAACAGGTAAAGGTATTGATAGTTCTGATCCGAACATGCATATAAATGCTCAAACTCCTTCACCATCTTCTGTAAGGCCGAGTAGGGAGCAAAAACCTCCGATATGGGCCTAATATTACATATATAGTCTTATTTTAGTGCATCATTCAAATGATTTTCTTGAGCATCCTACCTGATTGATCACTATCTTTCCTATGAGCATAGATCATCTAGTTACATTGTTTTCTATGTCATTTGGATTCTATTTTAGAACCTGTTAGTTACCAACAAGATGTTCAAAATAATAAGTGGGTAAAGGCAATTTATGCTGAAATAGTTGCTCTTAAAACAAATAAAACATGGGATCTAGTACCATTACCTAAAGGGAAGAAACCCATTGGGCATAAATGGGTTTACAAAATCAAACATAAATCCAACGGTGAGATCAATAAGTACAAAGCCCGCCTAATAGCTAAAGGACACACCCAAGGGGAAGGAATTGACTATCAAGAGGCATTTTCTCCTGTAGTTAAGATGATAACAGTCTGAATTGTCCTTAAAATAGCTGTTACCCATAACTGGTCTTTATTTCATATGGATGTACATAACACTTTTTTACAGGGTGATTTACACGAGGACGTTTATATGACAATTCCCCAAGGCTTTGAGACCAAGAAGGAGGGTCTTGTATGTAAGATAAGAAAATCAATATATGGCCTCAAACAATCCTTGAGACAATGGAATTGCAAACTATCTCAAGCTTTGATTGAAGGGGCTTTGTCCAAAGTAAATGACTACTCACTCTTTTCTAAGAAATTTAATAATGGTTTAGTCCTTGCGTTGGTTTATGTTGATAACCTACTTGTTATAAGAAGTTTGGATTTTAGAATTAAAGAGGTAAAGGACTTCTTATAAAGTCATTTCAAGTTCAAGGATTTAGGAACTATGAAATACTTCCTTGGTATTGAAATGGCGAGGTCTAAGAAGGGTATTATTTTGTCTCAATGTAAATATGTGCTTGATTTACTTGCAAATATGGACATGAGTGGTTGTAGGCCACTTGGGATGCATATGGTAGAGAATTTAAGGTTGCTTGCTTATGAAAAAGGGAAGGATCAGGAATCTGATATGTGGGAGACCTCATATATCTGACAAACACATGACCTAACATTTCCTTCCCTATGTAGGCACTAAGTCAATTTATGCAATCACCTACAAAGGCTCACATAGCAGCGGCTTTGAATCTTGTATGTTACCTCAAGCAAAGTCCATGACGTGGAATTATAATCAATTCTAATAATGATATAACATTGAGTTGTTTTTGTGATTTAGACTGGGGGTCATGTGGAACCACTAGGCGATCAGTTACTAGATACTTGTTGAAGTTAGGAGATTCTCTTGTTCATTAAAAGACAAAGAAGCAGAATACAATCTCCCATTTTTTGGCAGAAGCAGAATATAAGGCTCTAGCTTCAGCAATCTCTGAAATTATATGGATGGTAGGTTTATTAAAAGAGCAAGATCAGCCCACTACGTATATAATTCTGGTTTATTGTGACAGTAAAGCTATGATACATATCGATAATAATCCGGTGTTCCATAAATGTATAAAGCATATCGAGATAGAGTGTCACTTTGTATGTGAGAAATTACAAGAGAAGGTTATAGATTTATGCCATGTAAAATCTTGTAATCAGAAGGAAAAATCTTGTAATCAGTAGGCAAATTTACTGACCAAATTTGTGAGTAAAGTTGTGTTGTATCACCTATTAGGCAAGTTGGGTACTGTTCATATTTTAGTCCCTAAATTGAGGGGGAGTGTTAGAATTAGCTTGGCCCATTATGCTTCTATAGCCCAATGTCATATAATAACCCATAGAAATAGTTGGTAGGATTTAAATAGGTAGTTTGTGATTATGTGTATATATAAAGGGATCCCTTTCTAAACCATTGTAGGCGTTTTCTCACGGTTTAATGTAAATACATGTTTTCCAATTTATTTTTCTGGTCAGGGATTACGAACCCAACAAGATATATCTCTATTCTAACAAGAAATCATCCATTTAATCCCTAAACTTCAAGTCTAACATGATTTTTCTTAAGTTCTACAATCAAAATAGCTCTCTCAAGCATCTTCCAATTGAACTACTCTAATCATGTGGTGATCAAGCACAAGATAACATTAAGCTCCAAGAAAAATCAACATATACACTCATTAACCAACAAAAGCAAGATAATCTAATAGTTTAAATCCATAAAATGGGTAAAAGTAATCCTAAACGAGAGTTTGTAGCCGCTCATGGTCTATACATGCCAAAATTTTAGCACAAAAACATAATCCATATCAGCAAAACATGAGAAAAAGGGAGAAGAACAATAAAAACCCAAGATTGTTGGCTCAAATCTCTTTAAAACTTCAACCCAAGGCTCCAAATCTTCAAGGCTCTCCTTTCCTAAGCTCTTCTTAGCTCAATTTTGGCCCTTCCAAGTTAGAATGAATGATTTTGACCCCTTTTATAAGCTTTTATCTAGGTTTTTTGCATCAGCAATTCAAAACGCACAATTTCATTTTCGGGCAGTTCGTCGTCGCTTTGCCATGGCGAACTGGTAGCAAAAATTGCATTAGTTTCGGGCAGAAAGGTCACTTATTTTAGCCATAGTTTCACTATGAAAAATGGGTGGCGAAATGGCATTGAAGTTGCATAGAATAGTCATTGATTTTCACCATGCTTTTGTTGTGATCAACCTGCAGTAAGTGATGCATAATTGTTTATCTGATTCTTGCCTTCTTTTCCCTCTTTCTTAAGCTTCCCCAGATCATTCCAAGCTTTCACACTTGGTTATCATCCTCCTACAAAAAGGAGGATTTTATGATCTACTTAAAATTCTTTAAATAGTAAAAACTATTGACATTTAGCTAAATATTTTCTAAAGTTTGAACATTGTTTCACCAAATCGCATTTTCCTTCATGTATGTCTATTTTATGCACAAATTGATTCCAAAAACCTATAAAAGTATGGGAAAATGTGTTGAAACGTATGAATTTCTAGAGATTATCAACATGATAAATCACATTGGAAAAGCAGCTTCTACCACTAACCCAAACAGACACGTACTTTCCTAGTTGCTTCAGCAAGTTCACAAGCAAACTTACTATGTGATGTTTGATTACTTTTTGAATAGGCTAAAGTTCAACTAAAGCCTCTCCATGTTAATCCTTCCTTATGTTCTTTTTATAAGTAGCAACTACTCAAATAACGTAAAACGAATTGGTGGTTACACTAGTTTAATACAATGAATGTGTAAGAAATATAATTTTTTTTTTCAAACATACCCTTACTTATAAAGATGATGAGCAAGAATGAGTGAGAAAAAAGATGAGAGAAATATACAAGAGAGACATATAATTAATTAAGGGTAAAAAAATACTATAAAAAAATGTGATTTCGTAGTGGTTAAAAATAGGTATTAGTAGCGGTTTTAACCGCTACAAACAATATTAGTAGCGGTTCATGAAACTACTAGTAAATCCTATGTTGCAAGCGTATTTGTAGCGGTTATTAAAAACTGCTACTCAAGTAAAATAACCACTACTTTATTTATAGCGGTTGAATCACACTGCTACAACATCACCAAGAGCTATCATCTTTTTCTGGGAACTTTGTAGCCGTTATACAATCGCTACAAATATCAAAACCAGAAATTTTCAAGGCAGGAAATCCAAATTTTGCTCCATTTTGTAGCGGTTCCTAAACTGTTACTAATATGAATTTGAAAAATGACGCCGTTATTTAGTAGCAGTTATATAACCGCTACAAATTTCATCGAAATTCAAATTTTACGCCAAAAAATTTATTTGCATTTGAAAAAGTTGCTCTAGTTAGTAGCGGTTTAATAACCGCTACAAAAATTAAGTAAATTTAAAAAATATATATATAATCATTTGTTTTAGTTTTTTAATATTAAATTAAGTAGTTTATTTTTTCAGTAGTTTAGTTAATTTAATTAGCTTATTATTCAATAGTTTGGCTCATTTATAAATTAAAAGGAATAATTTTAATTAGTGAGATAAGTATAAAGATTGTATTGATAATATTATTGACGATATATAGGTAAAAAAGAACTATTATGTTGTCTACTACGATTTGAATAAGTAATAAAAATAGGTGAAAATGAGAAAAAGCTCTTAAATATCTGCAAAAAAAAAAAAATAGTGAGGATATATTTTATGCGAAAGAAAAAAGTATTGAAATAAGAAATTTAAAAACTTGTTACCATATTTTATCACCTTGTAAAGCTCCTCAACTCATGCAAAAAAATTTGTAAATGAGAGAAAATGAAAGAGGGGTAAGGTGGAAAGAAGTGGTGGAGTGGTTGAAATGAGATGTGGTGGGGGCATTTAAAGGGATCTGCATAGCTTTTTGTAGCGGTCAGTGTAGCCGTTTTGTAGTGGTTTTTAATTAGTAGCAGTTATATATATTTTTGTAGCGGTTTTTGAACTGCTACAAATATTGAATTTATATTTTTAAATATCTTTTAAAAAGATAAAAACATAATTTGAATCTGATTACTCATCCTCACCATCCCTACGGAAATTGTGTAGAAAAATTGTTGTCAGTGATGTATTATTTTGTTTAAAAATTTTAATTTAAATGATGTGAACTTAAAAAAACACACCGCGGTAGAGGTAAATTGTCATCGCCTTCAAGGAAGAAGTTTTTGAAATTGGTGGGCTGAAATGGCTCACTCTCGTAGGTGATGTTATCACCTTCACTCATGTTGTAAAGGTCTCGTGGCTTTAAATGAACGACCATGTGCCAATCCCTATGCCTCTCGTCCTCGACATAATAAACCTATTGTGCCTCTGAGGCAAGAATGTACGGCTCATCATCTTAAGAATTACCAGTATGAATTGGCCGTTAGAAATTGACTGATGTAATCCCTAAGTCGTTAGTTGTTAGTCCCCGGGAAGTTGTGGTATTTGCCCACAAACTCTTGAACAGTGTCATGGTGAAGCGGCCTTGATAATTAAGTTCGACGACATCAATAAGCTTTCTATAGTAAGGAACGCCTTCGAACTACATGTTGGTGTCACTGCTGCTCTCATAACTCCTTGTCCTAAATGTGCTATAAAAACCCAAATTTTGAGTTTGCAATCCTTGATCCCGTGAAATAGTGCAAAACTTGAAACCATTGACATTGTATGTTGTAAAACTTTTTGCATGATCAAGAGGGTCGATTGCAAGAGCTTTAAAATCTGGTGAGTGTGGATTGTGGTCATTTAGTGTTCTGCGAGCAAACCAACTCGGAAATTCTCTGTAGACCTTTTTGTCAACTTCGGAGAATGTTTGTGTATGGATCCTGAGTTGATGCTTAACATGACTTCTGAATTTCCTGCATTTAATCATAGAAAGGCGATAGTGAAATGAAAGTGAAAAATGTTATGAAAGATATAGAATCACATGTGAGTGTACAATTCTTACTGTATGAAAGGTCCAACTTGAGTACAATTAATCAAGACATGTCTATGTACTTGCAACTTCTCAGTTGCTATTAGTTTGAAATTCTTAATTCCTCTAATTAGTTTACCAACACGAGGGATAAATTCTCCTGATATTGGCCTAGGTTCGGGACAATCGTCAACACGAGGTGGGTGATTGAAAGCCGTCTCAAAGTCATCAAAGTACCTTGAACAAAAATACAGCACCTCATCCCTGATATAGCCTTCAGCTATAGAACCTTCTGGCCATGTCTTATTCCTGACGTAAGATTTTAATTTCCCAAGAAACCTACGAAGTAAAGAAGAGAAATTTGATACTAAATGTTGAAAAGGACAACTAGCAAACATAGGAACTAGCAATGAAGCACATATTTAAAATGAGTACCTCTCAATCGGATACATCTATCGATATTATACTGAGCTAGCGAGCTTTGTTTCATGAACGAGGTGGACTGTAAGGTGAATCGTCACAGTGAAAAAGGACAGAGGAAAGATCATCTCCAAATGACAAAGTGTAAAAATGATTTTAGACTGTAGCTGATCGAGTTCCTCAATGATCAAAACCTTAGAACACAACTTTCGAAAGAAAGGACAAAGTTCCACCAAAATGATGGAAACATTAGGAGGAAGTGCATTATTTATAGCCAGAGGGAGTAACTATTACACAAGAACATGTGAGTCATGACTCTTCAGGCCAACAACCTTTCAAGCCTGCAAGTCCAGACATCGAGAAACGTTGCTTGAATAGCCATCAGGAACTTTTAATTTCTTCAACGTCACGAGGAAGACTTCCTTGTTTGGTTTTGTAAAGGTAAACTTTGCCTGCTGAAATTTGTCATGGTCATCTGGCCAAGCGTCTTCACTAACTCCCATGGCACGTAAATCTTTCCTCACTTAAAGGTGATATGCTGTCTTGCCAGGTTCGTTAAGCAGCGTATATAGCACATTATCGCAAACATTCTTTTCAATGTGCATGACGTCAAGAATGTGGCGAAGTAAATTAGATCTTCAAAATGGAAGAGTGAATAAAATACTTATCTTCTTCCACTGCTGAGTCACCGAAGTCCTACACGTCTTTTGGTGAGTTTGTGCTGAATCGTCGCTTTTTCCAAACTCGAAGTCAACATGCTCAAGTTGCTGTAAGATATCTGTACCGGGACAAAGTCTGAAGTGGTCCTCTTTTTTCTGGTTTCCCATTGAAGCGATTCTATTGCAATATGAACTTATGCCTTCCATCGAGAAACCTCCGATGCCCCATAAAGCACCATTTTTGGCTGTGGGGAAGGCACACTGCGTCAGAGTCAAAAGTACAAGCTGGACACGCCGACCCAGTATGCACATTCCAACCAGATAATGTGCCAAGGCCAGGAAAGTCACTAATCATCCACATCAAGGCTGCACGCAAATTGGACAAAGTCTTCCCGTAAGCGTCTTACATCTCGATGCTGATATTCCACAGGTCAAGCAATTCCGCAATAAGCGTTTGAAGATACACATCGATGTCATTGACCGATACCTTTTTGCCTAGAATGATCATAGACATAATAAAAGAGCTTTGTTTCATACACATTCAAGGGGAAAGTTGTAGGGAACTAAGACTACCAGCCAAATACTGTAACTTGTGCTAAGATTCCCAAATGGATTGAAACCGTTGGTCGCCAAAGCAAACCGAACATTTTTTGGGTCAACCGCGAAAGATGGAAAGTCGTTGTCAAACATTTTCCAATCGTTTGCATACCAGGGATGTCTTAATTTACCATCTTCATTCTTGTCAATGGCATGCCACCTCATGTGCTCCGCAGTTTTAGACGATATAAATAATCTTTGTAGGCGAGGTTTCAAAGGGAAATACCTGAGAATCTTTGCAGGTTTCTTCTTCTGCTTTTTCCCCTTCCGAATAGTCTTGTACCTTGATGTATGGCATCTCTTACAAGTATCCCTGTTGGAATCGTCTCCCCAATATAGCATACAATCGTTTGGGCATACATCAATCTTTTAATAGTTCAACCCCAACATATTGACAATCTTCTTGGCCTCATAGAATGTTATGAGAATCTCTACGTCAGGGAATACATCTTGTAATTCCACACAAGCACTTGATATGATATAACTTGATCAAGAAAGATAATTTAGAGTATTTTTTACAACCATGATATAGAGGATGATCTGCTTCATCCATCAAGCTGAAAAAATCTTGAGCTACTTCGTTCCTCATGAACACCTGCTTTGAACCTTGCACTTCTTTGTTGAAGTTGTCACTTTGAAATCCAAAAGCATCACGCACAGCATCATTAACTGGATCATCTTGATCTAGTTGAACTCCTACTTGTGAACTTTGAGGAAAAGCATCATCGTATCTCATATCAGCCTTCTCACCATGAACTGCCCAGAACATATAGTCTTCTGGGAAAGGCTTCACAAGCAAATGTTCCTTAACAAATTGTCGTGCATGCCACTTCTTAAACTCACAACTCTGATATAGACAGACGATCTTGTCATTACAGTTGGCATGAGTGAATGCAAAATTCAAGAAATTGTGAGTCGTATAAATATTTTGGAGAATTGCGTGGCAACCTTATCCATGATTTATCCATAGCTACTAGCGAGACAGAAGAAAGTATAGTGAAGAAGATGAATAAGTTGAGAATTACGAATGCTTGGTAGCTTATATAAAGGTTGTCCAACATTTCACATTTTGTAGCGGTTCCCAAAACCGCTACCATAACCGCTACAAATTTGGAGACCGTTGGCCAGTTCTAAGAAAAATTTATTTCAAACTTGTAGCGGTTTACGTAGGATAACCGCTACTAAAATATATTTGTAGCGGTTTTGATTCTTTAACAGCTACAAATATTGGCGCCATTGGAAATTCAAATTTCAAATTGATTAGCATCTTGTAGCAGTTAAAACAACAAAACCGCTATAATTATTCAAGACCGTTGGGAGAATTTGAATGCACTATGTAGCGGTTATTATGAAACCACTATAGATTGAGAAGAGAGAGGGAGGGAAATTCAAAATGAAAATTTGAATAATTTGTAGCGGTTTTATTAATAACCGCTACAAAGTAACATGAACATTTGTAGCGGTCTTTTCGTAATAACCACTACAATGTGAAAAAAAAAATTTATTTTTTAAATGTTTGTAGCGGCACTACTACAAAAAACCAAATTTGTGGCGCTTATAATTGCATTAGCTGTGGCGCTTGCGAAATGCCACCTATCTTAACGCTACTAAAAAAAGCTGTGGCGCTTGGAAGCGCCACAGATTTTTAATTTTTTTTTTAAAAATAACTTCCTGTGGCGCCTGACTTGCCAGGCGCCACAAGAAGCTTACTTCCTATGGCGCCTGGCCAGCCAGGCGCCACAGATGGGTGGGCCTTCTGTGGTGCCTGGCCGGCCAGGCGCCACAGAAGGCCTATACCTCCTGTGGCGCCTGGCTGGCCAGGCGCCACAGTAGCTCTTTTTTTTTTTATTTTTTATTTTTCGTTCTACCTCCACAGTAAAACAAATCTGCCGACAGAGAGAGAGAGAGCGCATGGCCATTTTTGATTTTTTGTCTTCTCATCAATAATTTTAGTTACATTCTATATTTTTTTCCTGTGTTGATCGGATGAAATTACATACTATATATGTACATGTCTATTTCTAAATTGGTTTATGTACTAGTATAATAACACCATCCATGAAGAAGATGACTATATATGATATATAAATATACAAACATGCGTGTCATAACAGGGAAAAAAAACCATAGCAAGCATGACATAAAAAAAACAGCAGAACAACTTGAAAAAAAAAATTAATAAAAACAAAACGCAACTTTAACTTACAGGTTGATCAATGCAGTGGAGTGGGGGACCACGTAATTGCCGTTGGTGACGTAATCTTCAGTGAGGAAAGGAAGAAATTTGAGCTACCAAATGGAGTGGGGACCAAAAACTTGTACACAATACAAAGAAAAGGGAATAATAGGGACAGAAGTGGGGTTGGCAGTTGGGATAAAACAAAGACGTGTGCTCGTGTGAGTGTCATTTTAAGAAGTGAAGATAAGAAAATGGAAGGAGGGGGAGAGCACGCACAGATACTGAGATGAAAATAAGAGAGGGAATGATTAAAGATAGTGAAAAAGGTAAAGAAAGAGAAGGGGGGAGTGCACGCGGGAAATGAAAGAGATTGGGGGGAGGTAGGCGGGAAATGAAAGAGGATAAGGGGTGGGGTGGGTTCTGATTGGTGGAAAAGGGATAGAAAATCAGAATTTTTTTTTTTAAAAAAAGGATCAGGGGTGGCGCCTGACCAGGCAGGCGCCACCCCTGATAAAAAAATTTTTTTTTTTAAAAAAAGGGTCAGGGGTGGCGCCTGACCAGGCAGGTGCCACCCCTGAGTAAAACAATTTTTTTTAAAAAAAAAGGATCAGGGGTGGCGCCTGACCAGGCAGGCGCCACCCTTGAGTAAAAATTTTTTTTTTTTTTTTAAAAAAAGGATCAGTGGTGGCGCCTAACCACGCAGGCGCCACCCCTGACTAAAAAAAGGGTGGCGCCTGACCAGGCAGGCGCCACCCTTAACCAATTTTTTTTTTTTTAAAAAAAGGGTCAGGGGTGGCGCCTGCCTGGTCAGGCGCCACCCCTGACCCACAACCTAGTGTGGCGCCTGGCGTGTCAGGCGCCACACTTAACCATACCAGCTGTGGCGCCTACCCTTTCAGGCGCCACAGCTGGTAAAAAAAAAACAAAAAATATAACAAAAATAATAAATGAGCAGCTGTGGCGCTTTATTAAGGAAGGGCCACAATATGTGCGCCACCTTTCAACCTTTTTGTAGTAGTGCGGTTTTTATATTAAAACCGTACAAATATATTTTATTTGTTGTTGTTGTTGTTGTTATTTTTAAAAATATAAATGTAACGTTAAATAAATGCAATAAGAGTTTACCAAGGATCCGAAAATATGAATATAACTATTGTAAAATGCAATAAGAATTTAATTTCTGAAAATAAAATATCCAGGTTTATTTACAAATATCTAATCTAACTAGCAGGAGGCTGCTCATCTGGTCCTCTCTTAGGTGGGCCTCCCTCTGGTGCAGCTCTATCGGGGCGCTAGGTAGAGTAAACAACACCATCATCATCAGCAGAAGGAGGAGGCTAGACAACAAACTTAGGGACAAGGGGAATCTTTGGATGCGGCTCGTCCGGGAATAGGTGACTCCATGACCGCTCGAGCATGCCGTTGTGATTTCGCACCACTGAGTCTGCTGAGCATAATAAAAGTTGGCCTGCTGCTGCATCTACTATTGCTGCTGAGCCACTGCATCTTGGGTCCTGGCCAAATCTGAGCGTAGCTCATCAACCTACTCGTCCTTCGGACGTATGACCCCGGACTTTTGTGCTTTAGAGCTGCTAGCCTCAAAGGCAGCGCTCATGCCGTAGACCATACTAGGTCTTTGATCTTGCCGTATGCTGGATCGTCCGCTACCCTCGGCACCTCGTGTTCCTCTGAAAAAGCGCTTGGACAAAAAACAATATTAAAAGGATTAATAAATATGATTTAAATTATAAATTTAAAAATTATATATAATTAATTATATATAATAAACTATTATTAATAAATATTAATATGAATTATAAAATATTAATTAAGTATATAATTAATTAATATTTTATAATGCATATTAATATTTATTAATAATAGTTTATTATTTTATTTTTTATATAATCTAATCTAAATCTAATAATCAAAATTATATAATAAATATATTACCTGGCCCTCTGCTCCTCCTGAACTGGACAAAACTCGCCCAGTCGTTTGGTGGCACGCCGTCCGGGATGTTTTTTATCAATTGGTATAGAGGAATCGTCCCATCCTTATCCATACTATGGAAGAGACGATTCCTCCTATTCCTCCAGCCATCGCCCATCTTCATCAGTGTGTAACTCTTCCGGTTGTCCCGAACGGCAAACCTAAGCTGTAACACAATTCAATATAAAATAATTAAATATAACTAATTGCAATTAAGATAATTAATAAATATTAATTAAATAAATTTAATTACAGAAAATATAATATAATTAAATATTATTACTTACCCACACCACCTCATCCCACGCCAGGTCCTTCGGCCCCTTCGGAATGTGCCTCCATGTCCTGAAGTAAAGGGGGAACCGTATCCAATTTGAGCCCATCTCGTTCAGGAAGTGGTTGAAAAGGTGACCCCCATTATCGATAGGCTGGTATGTGCCCTCATTCCACGGAACTACAACTCGTAGTATCCGGTCCAAACTGTTCAGCTCGGCCACGTCCAGCCTCCTTGTAGACACGTTCTTCTACTCATCTGCACAATTTGCCGAATGTTAGATAAATTACAATTCAAATTTATCATTTCAAATTTAAAGTTGTTTCCTCTTCTATAAATTTATAAAATAATATAAATAAACTAAATATTTATAATTAATATTAATAATATATATATATAATATAAAAAATTAATATTAATAAAAAAATTAAATATTTAATTTATTAAATAAAAAAATATATTTACCTTGGACTTGCACCTCAAACCCAGTCGACCGAGAAGAGGACCGTCGAGGGTTGTTCTGCTCCCGCACCTCCTCCTCATCTAGGAACTGCTCCATCTCTTAGATGGGGATCAGGATATCGAAGTCCTCGTTCATGTTATAGTCATTGACGCTGATGTCTCCCTCCCCAAGATCAGGCACATCTGGTGCGGTTGTGTCCTCTGGGACCGTCTGCGGCTGCTGTGGTAGGGCCGACTCCTGTGGATGCTGTGGGGAGATGGGCTGAAATGGTGCTGCCCCCTCCCACTGCCTCTCCTCTGCTGCTGCTACCCCACATAATCGGTCTGGGGACTTGAGGCTCCCTCCCCCTGTCTTGCCTTGAAGCCATATCAACTACAAAAATTCACAAAAAAAAAAACCATTTAGTCACATAAATTAGTAAAATTATAATAAAAATAAAAATAAAATAAATATTATCCGTACCTCAAATGAGAATGAGAAATGCTGTAGAATAACTTCTCGATAGACATCTGAAAGCTCAAATCTCAAGGAAAACTCTCAAAGAAACAAAATGGCCAAACAGAAAAATGGAGGGGGAGGCGGCTTTTATAATGGAGGATTTAGTAGCGGTTATAAAAATAACCGCTACATAAACCGCTACAAATAATTAGGGCATCCAAAATTTGTAGCGGTTATAAAATAACAGCTACAAATGTCACAACCTTTCAAGGTCTATAGTGGTTATGGAAAACTAACCGCTACAAATGTCGAGACCTTTCAAGTTCTGTAGCGGTTATTAACACTTAACCGCTACAAATGTGACGACCTTTCGGGTTCTGTAGCGGTTATGTCATCGTAACCGCTACATAACAAAGATTCACTATTGGCACGGCTTGGTGGAGTTAAGTGGCGCGAACTTTGTAGCGGTTTATATGATATAACCGCTACAGAATAACCGCTACCAATTTTGGCTGGAATTTTGTGTCATATTTGTAGCGGTTTTTCACTTTTAACCACTACAAAAAAACGTTGCAAAGTACTCGCGCCACTTGGCGCGTAGCTTGCCGCTACGATTTTGTAGCAATTTGTATTATAACCGCTACAAATGTCAATACCTGTAGCGGTTAAATGTAACCACCACAAATACACCACTACGAAATACCTATTTTTTTTTTATAGTGAAAGTGTATAAAATTTTTAGATAAAGTAAAGTTATTGCTTATATAGGACCAAATTCATAAAAGAGAATGTTGCTTACAAATATAATAGGAGAAGGAGGAAGTTGTAAATTGCGGCGGCAGTGTTAATACTAATGGTCATGCTTTGTCTTGGATAAAAAAAAAAAAAAAGGAGGATAACTTGTCACGTTTTCTTCTTTTTCTGAATTTTTATTTTTACTTGGACCATCAATATGAGAGAAGTTAAATGTGATTAGAAAACATAATAGACGTAATCAAAAAAATAAAAAAGAAAACATGATAGACCTATAAAATTTGTTGCAAAAATATACAGGCCTATACATAAGACCCCCTTTAGGCAACAATTTAGTTTTTTAATTATAAAAATGAAAAATTGGGCAACATCTAGCTATTAGCATATTCTCAATATTATCATTGATTACTTTCATTTTTAGTTCTATTTCTTGATCAATGTTCATATTTAGTATTTACAGTCTGGGTCTGCATTCATCTGGGAGCTTGTTCAATTCTTCCATTAGTGAACTCTCCTCAGTGAGTCTTGAACAGTTGAACTCCCCATGCAATTACTTTTTTTTAGGAAAAAAAAAACACGGGTACACTTCGTCCCAAGCGTAATGTTCAATGAACGAAATATTCTTTAAATATGAGTACCCATATGTGTTGGTGTAAATTAGTGAATAATTGTCATCAGAGTGTTGTTTATATATCTCAACCATTCGTTTTCCACTAGAAAAACGAGAAGTCTCCATTTTGAAACTTATAAAGCACGTCTTGAGAATACTACAGGTTATTCGCCATTCTCTGGATTCTTCCAACCAAATATCTCTCTCTCTGTTGCAGCGCCGAGAGATCATCACAGTAGAGCTGGAAGACGAATGATCTCATTTCTATTTTGCTTTGACTACTGGTACAAACAATCCTCTGTCCATTAATTTATTTTCTTTGTGCTATTCTTTCTTCTCTCTTTGTTCTTCAGTCTTCGTCCTTCTTATTCTTCGTCAATATTCTCCTTTTTTTTTTTTTAAGATAAACTTGCAGTGCCCTTTGTGAGGTTCTAACTTCAAACATAACACAATAATTACAAATGATAAAATGATGCTATTTTCCATCTTCGTTTCAACATTAATTAATTTAAAGAAGCAGTTGCCACTCTTGATAAGAAAAGGATTTCTGAAGACCTGAGCGAAAGGGTTATGGAGAAATCAGAGTCCGCAGACAAAATGCCTAGAAGAGAAGCAGAAATGAGGGATAGGATCAGTGATTTGCCAGATTCATTTCTTCTCCATATTCTCTCTCTTCTTCCAGCTAAAGAAGCCTTTCCCACAATCCTCTTATCCAAGAGATGGAGACCACTTTGGTTTTCCCTTCCCACTCTTGAACTTCACCGTCAAGACTTTCAGAAGTTTGCATTTCCACCAGTTTGTAGACAAAATGCTCAAATTAGTAGATCTGAACGCTGTCAAAAAGTTTGTTTTTGAGTGTGAATATTATAAATCTTGTGAGTATTTTAGACCTAGGAAGATTATTGAGTGGATTAATGCTGTGATTATTAATAAAGTTGAACATCTGGAGTTACATTTGTACCTAAAGAAGAATGACTATGAGTTGACCTCTAGTAATTTCACAGCCAAAAACATTAAGGTTTTGAAGTTGAGTGGCAGAGTAATAGTGGACAGCACTCTTTATCATGTTAATTTGTGTTTCTTTCAAGTATTGCATTTGAAATATATTAAATTTCCAGAGTTTAGAAGCTTGGGAATACTTCTTTCTGGATGTGTTTTGCTTAGAGACTTGGTAATAAAATCTTTGTTTGTAGACAATTACCCTCCACTTGATATTGGAGGACTTAACCATTGCAGAAGTTCCACAAACTCTACGTCCATTGAGAGTTTTGTCTAATGTTACATTCCTCAGGTTACATAGGTACTAATGAGGTCATATTATTTAATTTTCATTTGCACACTTAATAGTTCAATCTTTAGCGTAGTTTTGGTCTTCCTCTTGCAGCTTAATTTTATATTGGGCCCCAACATTCCAACATTTTATAATTTAACCTACTTAGAATTCGAATATTATTCTCATGAATGGAAAACAACAATGAGATTACTACAAAGCTGCCCCAAGCTTGAAATTCTTGTGATTCAAAGGGTATCTTCATCTTCAACTTATATTTTTGTGTTCATTACCATTTTATCAGTTAGTTTCCTAACTCTGTTTCAAACATTTGGATAGCTATGCAGTCAAAGGTTGGAACCGACGGCTAATGTTCCTCAATGTTTTTCATCAAACTTAAAAGAATTTCATCTTGGTAACTGCTATGGCAGGAATGAAGAACTCAAACTTGCAAGATTTATTATGAAGAATGCAATAGTCTTAATAATAATCTCAATTGGTAAGAATTTTACTTCAAGAGTAACTTGGAAGAACAAGATCCTCAAAAAAATACCTTTATGTCCCATAAGCTCAGTGAATTGCAAGCTTTTGTTGAAGTGAATGGTTGAAACTTAGTGTGACAATATTACAAGTTTCCATTCCTTTTAGAAAGATATCCCTTTTATCTATCTTGAGAAAATTTCAAGTCTTGACACTATTTGAGTAATATATCATTTTCAATGTTGGCAAAGAAAACAAAAAGACATATCATTCTTCAAGACTCTTGATAAAGCTTATCGATTTTGATTGTGCTTCTGTTAAGAAAATATTGTCACAGTGTCTTTATCATAATCATCATTATAATTTATTATCAACAAATGGAAGAGTTTTGATGGCATTCTCTCCATTTATTGCACTAGATGTTTCTGAACTCTCTAAATAATTGTGTACTTCTGTTGTTACTAACTCATTATCTATTTAAAATTTAAAATTATATTTAGTCCTTTGAGATTGAACAAGTTTAGAGAAGTATTGTTCAATCTCCTCCGTTTTTTAATATATGACCCAATTGACTTTAATTTTTTGAAGAGATTAAGGAAGCTAAATAAGCTACTTAATCATAGCACATGTTGTGTATTTCTCCCTTTGATCCTTAATATATAGAACATATTTGAAGAGTTGATCTTGATCCTAAATATAAGACATATTTTTCATATTGGCCAATCTTTTCTTAATTTACCTCTATTGATTCTCCCTCAATAGTAATCAAGGAGGAGAGGATGAGGTAATTAAAGAAGATGATTGAGTTGTTTTAGAAAATACATGTCATATTAACTAACTTAACGAACTTCATTAATATAATCAAATTGAGTAATTACGTCTTATATTAAGGACTAGAGGGAGTATTAGATTATATATAAATTTATAAGTCATACAAATTAGCCTGGAGAAAAATGATAAATATAAATATTTTAAAGTAACTTATTTAGCTTCCTTAATCTCTTCAAAAAATTCAACTGGGTCCTATAATAATGACCAAGGTAGTATTATTTAGCTTTTGAAATTTAATATTATACTTTTTTTTACCTGAAATTTAACATTATTGTACTTAATTGGTTCTTTGAAATTGAATACATTATATTTTGAACGGGTGCATATAGATAGATGTTGTCACTAAATTCCCTGACTTTGAAGACATGATTTCTATGTAACTTTTGTCTCAAAAAATAACGGAATCAATTTTTATAAATTATGAGTCATCATTTTATTTAAGCAATTATTCCATGTTTCTATCTACTGCAGTTTTTTCCTTTAATAAAGAAAAAAGGCTCAAACATGAGTTGAAGATCCTCGAACTCAATCTATAACTGCAATAAGACTTATCTTCCGAACAAAGTATTGGGATTGGGACTAACAGACAAACCATTTCTATAGACATATCATCCACGTCCCAATTTTTAAATTTCTTAATCTTCCTCTCGAATGTTTATTTAAATCTAGACTTGATTTATATATAAATACCACTCTGATTCTTATTATAAGCCCACTTTAACTAATTTTCACATATCAAGAAAAGTTAGTTAAGTCATTAAATATGCTCAAAGTTCCAAGTTTACCCTTATTATAATTATATCTCTCAATGCAAATCATCCTCACATTTCTCATCTTTCTCATTTTCCAACAAGAATTAAATAAGGATACAATTTGAAAACATTCATTAATAACATGTAAGTGGACATATATTTAAGACCAAAAGTTTTTTTTTCTAAAATTGGACTTATAATAAGGAGCAGAGTGATATAGTAGAATTAATGAGTTTTTTCTTTTCAGAAAGAATTAATGAGTTAATATATCGTTAAATTATGTTATTAATTAAGTTTTCCATTTCGATAATTAATCCTTTGATACCATGCCAACATATTTTATTTGTGAACTTCCATATTTTTATGTGATGTAGCCTAAAAAGGTAGGAAACTAAAGTTAGATGTAGCGTCAAGCTGATCACACAATGGTTTCGTATATTCATAAGGTGTCAATGGAATTTGTCGATTTTCTTTGGCCGCGCCATTTGACTTTATTAATCTGGGTGTAATTAAATTTTCTTGGATTGTTCATCTGTCTATTAATTAATTCTTTCAATTCTACATTAGATTAATTAGCTCCAAAAATATACTATAGCAAAAGCAAATTGCTTTGTGTATTATTTATTTCATAAATAAATATGTATTAAAAAATATAAGATTAAATAGTTTTTTCCCTGATAATAATTAAAATATAAAAAATGACAAGAATTTGGTTTTGATCTAGGGAAAATGACATAAAAATACCACTTCAATTTTGAAAAGGACACATTGTAATATTTGGGCAAAAGACCAATCTACCCTTAAGAGTTTTTTAAGAAAAAGTGTAATTGTACATGAACCATAGGAATCTGGGATTCTAATATTTGGACTGTCAAACCTCTTAACTTTTTTATATTCACAGAGCAATAAATGCATAGTTAAAAAAGCATACAGAAATAGCGGAAATATACTGATAATAAGTGTTTGTTTACATTACAAGAAATCCCAATAGGATTTGAAAAATATATACAGAGTCCAAAAGAAATAAAATTTACAACTAAAGATAACCAACTACACTCTCACTTGAACTAGACTCTCAGTCACTAGTAATTACGGTTTTGCCCTTAGAGGTGCCACCCCCTATTAGAATATTTTTAAATGTTGAAAAAGGATGAGATTCAAGCGAATCTTAGTAGTAACATGCAATCATCAGTCATATAAAATGCGATAGATAAATTTGTCATACACCATGTAATGCAACATAATACAAACAACACGGCATGTGCACATGAGTCGGGGCTACTCCCCACTATCCATAAACCTCGGTTAGGTTATACTCACAACTAGATGAATGTGCCTACTCGCACAATGCCCTACTCAGCAATATAATGTTCATATTACATAAGATGGCATACACAAAGCATATAAACATTTACATAGTCTATGAAAGATAGAGTTACTACTTGAGTTCTTTTTTAGTTTCAATATCTGTCTACCATTCTTGTTTTGGCTCGGGCTAGTTCCAGTTTCTATAAAAATTAGAGTTACAAGTAATTGATAATTACTTTTACTATTACTGCCTTTAAATCAAATTCTGTTGGTTATCTAATGCAGTTATAATAGTTTTTGTATAGTACAATTATGCACAGTGCAGTTTCACTATTTCCAGAAAGCTGACAGATTTTCAGTTAATTTTGAAAATTCATAATTAATTCCAGAAAATTCAAAATTTACTGGTTCCAAAGCCAAAGTTAAGCTCATTAAGTGTATTTTAGCAGAAAAATACTTAAATCTTCCCCGTTTAACCATAATGTTCCCATAATTTCACTAACCTTCCACTATTCCAGATTGCATTCCTGAAACAGAGCTCAAATTCAAAAATCCATATCTCTCAACCTACTAGTCCAAAAATTAAGTTCTACCCATCATATTAAACCTCTAAATGTCTAATTTAAATCTCGAAAGTTTCATAATTTTTGGTCAAGGTTTAGTCTTCCAAAATTGCGCCACAACCAATCTGACTTCCAAAAACATAATCTGATAGCAACTAACTTCAAAAATTCATATCTCTTAATATACTGATCCAAATGACACCTGTTATGTATCAAATTAAAGCTTAGCATGTATTCTTTTTTTTTTGGAAAGTTTCATGACCATTGGACAAGATTATATTATTCAAAAACATAACACAATCAACTGCCAGAACCTGGATGTCGAGAATTTCCCCCTGTTTCTGACTTAAATTTCAAAAATCATAAATTTCTCTAGATCTATCCAAATGATGCATTCTTAGACTCATTTTAAAGCTATGAATGTCTAAAATATCCTAGTAAAATTCATAAATATTGGATAAGATTTGTCTAGTCAAAACTCAACACGAAACTGACTGGCTTCCGAAAAGCTCAGTTTTGACAGTCTGAGTTTAAAAATCAAGAACTCATTCATTTTCACTCCAAATTACATTCTTCTTAATTCTATCACCTACTACACATCCTAAACTTTCTATACCAAAAAGACCCAGTCAAAAACTCCATCTATAGCCTCTATTTAAACTTCTGTAACTTTCTGGCAAAACCTTTGTTTTCCAGCAAGCAGAATAGGGAGAAGAAAACTAACATGTACTCTGAACCTCATGAATTTTTACTCTGAACCTCACGAATTTTAACACTATACTCTCCTACACATATGTCCTGAGGTTAGTGATCTAATTTAAAAACCAAAGAGATCAGAAATCCCACCCATGGTTGACACACAACCACCATATTTAACCCTGTTTGGTAAAAGCAACTATTTCCAGAATCACACAACTTCCAGCAGCCATCAATCCTCATGAACATCCCAAACAAATGAAATAACAATGGGAAGAGATAGAGAAGACTCACATAAAAATGTTTATGGTGTTGCATGTAAGGTTTGAAGCTTCCTTCTTCCTCTTCTCCAATGTCAACTTCCTTCGGTTTCACTCTCTCACACTCACGTCTCTCTTTCTCTATTATGTTTTTTTCTTTGTTTTCCCAGCTGCTAAGTGAAAATAAAGAGCTGAAGGTGCTGGGTTTTTAGTTAAATAGAGAGTGCATGAAGTGTAGGATGGACATGTGGCCAAATGAGAGAAGGATAAGTGTTGCGTTTTGGTCTACGTGAAGGTGTAAGTGTGTGTTTGTGAATGGACCATGAATTTCCTAATGATGGCAACAAATTACATCCAATGAGAGAACAATGAGTGTTGCGTTTTGGTCTACATGAAGGTATATTTTTTTCTTATTAATTACACACAGTAAGCCCTAATTTTTCCCTTTTTCTAATTTAAGATTCCTTAAATTTCCTAGGTTCCATAATTTAACTTATTATCTAACTTCATAAATAAAACCTCAAAAATTTTTAAGGTTTCTCTTCTTTAATTAACTCCATAGAGTCTTAAAAATAATTTCTCAAAAATTTCCAAGTCAAATTATAATCTCTAATTATTGTTCCTTGAAATTTTTTCAAGAAAATAGGCCATTAATTCCCAAGATTAATCTCTAACACCATTTAAAATTTCTTTTAGGAAAATTTAATCTTTTACTAAATTTTGGGATATTACAATTCTCCCCTTGTGAAAAAAAAATTCGTCCTCGAAATTTATTACATCTATGGAGACAAAAATTCTGGGTAGCGGCTCTTCATATCTTCTTCAACTTCCCAGGTTACTTCTCTAGGAGATAACCCCTTCCATACTACTTTTATAAATGGGATACTCCTCTGCCTAAGTTATTTTTCGTGCCGATCAATGACTCATTCAGGTGTGACGTCATACGTAAGATCATCCCGCACGTCTACCTTCTCGTATTCAATTACATGTCCCAAGTCAAGTTGATACTTCTCTAGCTGTGAGACGTGGAAGACATCATATAGTCTGCTCAAACTGGGGGTAAAGCCATTTGGTATGCTACTGTCCCAATCCTTGATAAGATTTCAAATGAACCAATGTACCTAGGGCTTAGCTTCTTCACCTTTATCGCCCTGCCAATACTAGTGATAGGCGAAACCTTCATGAACATATGATCTCTAACCTCAAACTCTAGAGGTTTTCGCCTCTTGTCTGCATAACTCTGTTGCCTACTCTAAGCAACTAAACTAACAGTCTCTACTTTATCAACTTGATATGATCTATTGTCTGATCAACTATATCTGGCCCATAAATCTACCTCTCAAACAATTTTGTCCAGTACAAGGGTGATTGACACTTCCTTCCATACAACGCTTCATATGGAGCTATTTGAATGCTCGAATGATAACTATTGTTGTATTTGAATTCTACAAGTAGAAGGAATTGATCCCAACTGCCTTAGAAATATAATACATACGCTCTTAGCATATCTTCAAGTGTCTGTATTGCTCTGTTTGTTTGTCCATCTATCTGAGGATGATAGGACGTACTAAATCTAGGCTTAGTAGCCAAAGCTCGTGCACTGTCTTCCAAAACTAAACTGAAGATCTCTGTCAAAAATTATGTTCTTCAGTGTACCATATAGCCGCAAAATCTCCCTGATATAGATCTCTACTAGCTTATCTGGATTATAGTGAATACTGATCGGGAAAAAATCAGCTATCTTCATGAATCGATCCACTATTACCCATATTGCATCGTGATTTCTAATATTGGGTAATCCTGTCACGAAATCCATAGTAATACTTTCCTATTTCCACTCATGAATTTCAGGATTATGTAGAAGTACTTATGGTCGTTGATGTTTGATTTTCACCTTCTGACAAGTGAGGCAACAAACAACAAACTTTGTTACATCTCTTTTCATCCCTGACCACCAATACGTGGACTTTAGATCATGATACATTTTGGTTGGTCCTGGTTGTAGAGTATATTTACTCTTGTGTGCTTCTTCTAGGATTTGCCTTTTCAACTTTGTTTGCGGTGGAACATATATCTGCTTCTTGTATCTGACAAGACTACTTGGTGACAAGTCATGTTCCTGAGTTTCACCCTTGTAATCATGTCTATGATAAACTATACTCGTCTATCCAACATCTGAGCTTTTCCAACTGCTACTCTCAGATCATTCTCTGCTCGACTAATGTTGCTGCCATTTATCATAATTTGATTAGACAGATTGATATCTCTAAATTATTCAATCAGTCTGTGTTTATGAATCAGGAGGACTGCCACTTACATTGCTTTATGTCTTAATCTATCTGCCACTATATTAGCCTTGCCTAGATGATATTTGATCTCCAGGTTGTAATCTTTAAGCGGTTCTATCAATCTGTGTTGTCTCATATTGAGCTCTTTCTAATCATACAGATATTTTAAGCTCTTGTGGTCACAGTACATCTCTACAATCACCCTATAAAGATAGTGTCTCTAGATTTTCAGTGCCAACACAATCGCTGCTAACACAAGATTGTGTGTTGGATATCTATGTTCGTGAGGCTTCAGCTAACGGGATGCATATGCCACTACTCGCCCTGCTATATCAGAACACATCCCAATCCATACCCACTGGCATCTGTGTAGACCACAAAGGTTATCTGTAGATCTGGGATTGTTAACATTAGTGCTGTTGTTAGTTTTTGTTTTAGCTTTGTGAAGCTCCTCTCACAACTACTGTCCCACACAAAATGTTGAGTTTTCTATGTTAACTTTGTCAATGACAAAGCTATTCCATATAAACCTCTTGTAATACTCGGCAAGACCAAAAAAAATGCGTATCTTAAAAATAGTCTTTGGCCTCTTCTAGTTCAATACAGCTTCTACTTTGTTTTAGATCCACTAAGACCCCTTGCTGTGAAACTACATGGCCTAAAACTTTAACCTCTGAAAGCTAAAACTTACACTTGCTTAGCTTGGCATAGAGTTGCTTGTCCCTCAATGTGTTCAATACAATCCTCAAATGGTGTTTGTGCTCCGCTCTCTACTTTGAGAGTACACCAGAATATCATCGATAAAGACTACCACAAATTGGTCTTAGTATAAACAAAAAATTATATTCATGTAGTCCATGAACACTGCAGGTGCATTGGTCAGCCCAAATGTCATTACTAAAAACTCATAATGGCCATATCTTGTTCGGAAAGAAGTCTTCGGTACATCATTTACCTTTACTTTGAGTTGGTGATACCCAGATCTCAAATCAATCTTCGAGAACACATAGGAACCCGATAATTGATCGAGAAATTATTGATTCTGGGAAGTGCATATTTATTTTTTACAGTCACCTTGTTTAACTTCCTGTAATCAATATAGAGTCGTAGGCTTCCATCTTTCTTTTTAACAAAAAACACTATAGCTCCTCATGGCGAGACACTGGGTCTGATAAACCCTTTCTCTAGCAACTCCTCAATCTACTTTTTCAGCTCTGCCATCTCATTTGGAGCCATCCTAGATGGGGCTTTGGATATCGATCCTCTGGATATCGATCCCACTCTAGGCTTGGTTCGATAACAAACTCCACTTTCTTGTTCGGCGGTAATCCGCTGATATCCTCAGGAAACAATCAGGAAATTCTTTTTGCTATAGGGATATTCTCCAATGTTGTTCCAGCCTTTGATTGCATGGAGAAGAAAACTATGTACCCTTAACAACCTTTATGCAAACATCTCTCCGCCTTAGCTGTGGAGATAAAGTTAAAGTTGATTTTTGTACTTGCATCTAGTGGTAGATTAGGACAAATAACCCTTTTTCTTCCACAGTTTAGCAGAATATTATTTACTGTTAGCCAGTCAATACTGAGATCTCTTTCCAGTATATGCAATGGTGAACAAATCATATCCACGTTTGACTCATGTCCTTCGGCGCTTATTATGCAATTTAGACAAACATCGGTAGTAACAAATCTATTACTTGTAGGCATAGATATTACTAGATCATACGATAATTGATACATACTTAGGCCTAGCCGTCTTACACAGTCATATGCAATAAATGAATAGCTAACACCTGAATTATATAGTGCTTGCACTGAGTTATCGTTAATAGAAACCGTACCTTATATCAATTTAGGAGACTTTTTATCTTCTTCCTACGTTATAGCATAAACCCTGTTAAGAACTCTGGTCCTCATCTCCTCTGGCTGGTGCTTCTGCAAACAATCTCTAGCAAAATGCTTTGGTTTTTGGTATATATAACAAATAGGCTATCTAGTTGGATCTTGGCTTAATGGAGCATCATTACAGGCTTAGCTAGGGTGGTACAGCTATTAACAACGCCAGTAGGTTGTTCTACTTCCTGAGGAACTCTGGCCTCCTCGGCCTCCAGCCTGATTTGGCCTTTTATCGTCCCCTTTAAATGGTCCACCCTGATCTTTACGTTTTTGGGATAAACCCTCACTGCCAGATGCACCTCTATTGATGCATCTATCTGAATGCCAACTCAAAAAATTGTTCTCGATGATACAGCATTCTTCAACTGCCTTGTTGAATTTAGTGAAATGTTTGGAAACAAGTTTCTTTTTAAGCTCGGGCTTTGGCCCTTGTATCATCATGTCTGAGCTCCACTCTTCATCATCTCAATTTTTAAGGTATGTAGAATATCGAGACAACTGGATGTAACAAGCTAAGTAGTCAACGAAGCTCTCTTTGTCTTGCTACTATATATTGAGGAACTCTTTTTTCCTTTTCCAGCTTGACAAAATAGGGAAAGTATTTCTCATTGAATTTTTCTTGGAATAGCTCCCATGTCACTAGAATATTCCTTGAAGAATCAGTTCGGTATTCTTCCACCATCTATTTGAATCGCCGTCAAGCTTAAAAATTGCCAGTAGGACTTTAATTTCATTAGGGCACAACATGATGTTAAAAATTTTCTCTAATCATGATAACTAGTCTTCAGCTAGCTGAGGATCAAATTTCCCTTGAAAGGCAGGAGCTTGCTGTTTACTAAACCTCCCTACCCAGATCTGTAAATCAGCCTCATGATTAGGTAAAGGATCTTTTGGTTGAGGTCCCTCGGGCTGAATTGACTCACTATCATCTCTTACCAGCTCTTCTAAACGATCTTGCCTCTGTTGCACTTCTCACAGCTCTTCCCTGATTTCATTCACTGTTTCTTGCTGCTATGTCAGTATACCCTGTATCTGTTGCATTGGGTCAGGTCGAGGGTCTGGCACTTGATTCTGCCTAATACCTCCACCTCTTGGTTTACCTTTTGTTCTTGCCATCTTTATGTTTCACTATATTGAAATGAGGAAGAGGTAAATTTCACATAGTCATATATCAGTATATTATTCTCATATTGCCAAAACCGCATGTTTTGATATTAAAAATGTCAAACCCCTTAACCTCTTGATATTCACAGAGTAATAAATGCATAGTTCATAGAGCATACAAAAATAACGGAAATATACTGAGAATAAGTGCTTGTTTACATTACTAGAGATCCCTATAGGGTTTGAAAAATATATACAGACTCCAAAAGAAATAAAATTTATAACTAAAGATAACCAACTTCACTCTTGCTTGAACCGAACCCTCAGTCACTAATAATTACGATTTTGCCCTTAGAGCCGCTACCCTCTAATGGAATATTTTTAAATGTTGAAAAAGAATGAGATTCAAGCGAATCTCAGCAATAACATGCAATCAGTCATATAAAATCTGACAGATAAATATGCCATACACCATGTAATGCAATATAACACAAACAACACGACATGTGCGCATGAGTCGGGGTTACTTCCCCACTATCCATAAACCTCAGTTGGGTTCTACTCATAACCAGATGAATGTGCCTACTCGCACAATGCCCTACTTGGCAATACAATGTTCATATTACATAAGATGTCATACACAAAGCATATAAACATTCACATGGTTTATGAAAGATAGAGTTACTACCTGATTCCTTTTTCAGTTTCAATATCCATCTTATACTCTTGTTTCAGCACGGGCTATTTCCAGTTCCTATAAAAATTAGAGTTATAAGTAACTGATTATTACTTGTACTATTACCACCTTTAAATCAAATTCTGCTTGTTATCTAATGCAGTTATAACAATTTCTGCATAGTACAATTTTGCACAGTGTAATTTCACTATTTCCAAAAATTGATAGATTTTCAGTCAACTTTGAAACTTCATAATTAATTCCAAAAATTTTGAAATTGACAGATTCTAAAGCCAAAGTTAAGCTCTTTAAGTGCATTTTATCAGCAAAATACTTAAATAAACCTATTTTAACCATAATGTTCCCAGAATTTTGCCAACCTTCCACTGTTCCAAATTGAATTCCAGAAATAGAGCTCAACTTCAAAATCCATATCTCTTAAGCTACTAGCCCAAAATTATGTTCTACCCATCAAATTAAAGCCCTAAATGTCTACTTTAAATCAGGAAAGTTTCACAATTTTTGGTCAAGGTTTAGTCGTCCATAATTTCGCCACAACCAATCTGTCTTCCAGAAACAAAACCTGACAGCAACTAACTTCAAAAATTCATATCTCTTAATATACTGATCCAAATAACACCTGTTATATATCAAATTAAAGCTTAGCATGTATACTTTTGTTTGGAAAGTTTCGTGACCATTGGACAAGATTATATTATTTAAAAACATAACACAACCAACTTCCAGAACCTGGATGTCCAGAATTTCCCCTGTTTAATTTCTGACTTAACTTTCAAAAATCATAACTTTCTCTATTGATATCCAAATGATGCATTCTTAGACTCATTTTAAAGCTATGAATGTCTAATATATCCCTATAAAATTTCATAAATATTGGATAAGATTTGTCTAGTCAAAACTCAACATGAAACTGATTGGCTTCCAAAAACATTAGTTTTGATAGTCTGAGTTTAAAAATCAAGAACTCATTCATTTTCACTCCAAATTACACTCTTCTTGATTATATCACCTACTACACATCCTAAACTTTCTATACCAAAAAGACCCAGTCAAAAATGCCATCTATAACCTCAATTTAAGCTTCTATAACTTTCTGGCAGAACCTCTGTTTTCCGGCAAGTAGAATAGGGTGAAGAAAACTAACATGTAGCCATGAATTTATACTGTAAACCTCACGAATTTTAACTCTATACTCTCGTACACATATGTCTTGAGGTTAATGATCTAATTTCAAAACCAAAGAGACCAAAAATCCCACCCAAGATTGACACACAACCACCATATTTAACCCTGTTTGGTGCCAGCAACTATTTCCAAAATCACACAACTTCCAGTAGCCATAAATCCTCATGAACAGCCCAAGCAAATGAAATAACAATGGGAAGAGATAGAGAAGACTCACCTAAAAATGTTTATGGTGTTGCATGTAAGGTTTGGAGCTTCCTTCTTCCTCTTCTCCAACGTCAACTTGCTTCAGTTTCACTCTCTAACACTCACGTCTCTCTTTCTCTATTATGTTTTTTTTCTCTATTTTCCCAGCTGCTAGGCAAAAATGAGGAGCTGAAGGTGTTGGGTTTTTAGTTAAATAGAAAGTGCATGAAGTGTAGGATGGACGTGTGGCCAAATGAGAGAAGGATGAGTGTTGTGCTTTGGTCTATGTGAAGGTGTAAGTGTGTGTTTGTGAATGAACCATGAATTTCCTAATGATGGCAGCAAATTATATCTAATGCAGTGTTGTTGGTGTGCTCTTGTAAAATGCCAAGTGTGGTGTGTGTGTTTTTACATTGACATAGATATATTTTTATCTTCTTAATTACATATACAAGGCCCTAATTTTTCTCTTTGTCTAATTTAAGATTTCTTAAATTTCATAGGTTCCATAATTTAACTTATTATCTAACTTCATAAAGATATCCTTAAAATTTTTTAGGGATTCTCTTTTTTAATTAACTCCATAGAGTTTTAAAAATAATTTCTCAAAAATTTCCAAGTCAAATTATAATCTCTAATTATTGTTCCTCTAATTTTTTCTGGAAAATAGACCTTTAATTCCTAAGATTAATCTCTAACACCATTTAAATTTTCTTTTAGGAAAATTAAACCTTTTTCTAAATTTTGGGATATTACATAGACAATAGACAAATCTGCGCCTAAGAGATTTTTTAAGAAAAAGTGTAATTGTACATAGACAAACCATCTTCCATCCACCACTCATGCTGGGCCCCACTATCATCTCTATCTTGCATCCGCCATATACATACATGCTGGCCCCTACTCATCATCTGGATTGGCTTCTCTCTAATACCCCTTCCTTCCCTTTTTCACCATTGGATTAAGATCTCAACAATCTAGATTTAACATATAAAATATATTATTTAAAATTACTTTTATATCTTTTAAGTAAAATTATAATAATATTTTTGTAAGGTGTTAAATCTGAACCGTTTAAATCTTAATCCAATGATGAAAAAGGGAAAAGGAGGGAAAAGGATGAGAAGGGGTATTGGAGAGAAGCCAATCCCTTCTCATCACCATCATGCTTCTTGCATCCGCAATAGTCAAACCTAAGCGTCTCATTTTTCTTTCTTGTCCAGCATTAGTCTAAATGCTTGTTTGGGAAATAAAGTCAATAACAAAATCATCGTTTCAGAAGCTATTTTTTGTAAGTTGAAATAAAACTCCTCTTACATACTTACCTCATAAATCATAAAAACACTTCCAAAAAGCTAAAACAAACATGCGTTACATCCCTTCACCATTCTCACTCATTCTCATCGTGGTCTCTCAATCCTAGGCAAACCATTTACCATGGCCTCCTCCCTCAACCAATGATTTTCAAGTCATTTATGAGTTCTTTTCCCTTTTTCTTTTATTTAGTTATAGAACGTACCTTAAGATTTTTTTCTGAGGCTAAATAATGGCTTTCCTCTTCACTTTCATTTGAAAAGGGTTGGTGAGGTCTCCAGTAACTACAACGTTACACAGATAGCTTCAAGGTCAATGTGGGGTGTATTATGGTGTTTCCCTAAGGTTGTAAAAAATTGAACTTTGTTGCTTTGTTTGTTCAAAGGTGAAGCATATATTATATCCTTCGATTATAAAGTTATGAATTATGGAGTTTCCTGTCGACAGGGAAGCTATGCAGGAGGAGGAAGTAGAGAGCGAGAGGAGGGAGAAAAAGGAGCGAGAGCAAGAGAGGGGAGAGAGGAGGGAGTAGGAGCTCTGGCGAGAGACCTAAGGGAAAGGGGGAAGGGAAAGAGTGAAAGGTTATAGAGCTAATTTGCTAAAATTTGCAAATCCTGATTTAATACTTGTAGGCTGATTTGCCTTTTGTAAAATTAGAGTCGTTGATTTGGGATTTGGGAATGAATTCAAATGGTATTTATATGTGATTTTCCCTTAGATATATTTTAAAGGGAAAATCGCTGGTAAATACCAAATAAACAAATTAATTACTCTTTGCCACCAACACATATGAGATACGTAACTGTCATTAAAATTGAACTTAAAAAGACAAAAAAGCCCTTAGTTTAGTTTGGAAAGATGACACGAGGCAGAAGCAAACGATTAAAGTTTATGACAGTGGCTTGTTCAGTTATCATGTTTGGTGGAGTGCAATGATGCGAGTCTTCTGTTGTGGCCGTCGATCACTGTGGAGTTCGCCAGAGGTCCATCACTTTAAAGCCCTTCTTCATATTTTAGTTTTTGATAGAGGTGATGATTTGTATATTGCTAGTGGAACTTAGTATTGTGCATTGCTGTGTGTGTGAGTAAGGAAATAGTAAATATAATTGGGGGTTCCTTAGATATTATGAGTTTGACCATTATTGTGAAGGTTTTGATATTAGTTGATGGGAGTTTGTATATTGTGTATCGTGTATTGTGTATAATCGGTATTGTTGCCTGAATATTACAGGAATAATGATGCTGCAATGGAGATTTACATGTGATAGCCATTATATGCAACTGATCTCCCGTTTTGTGCAATGTATCTTTTCCATTCGTGTCCAATAGTCATCCACGATATGTGCAAAGGATGATCTATTATATGCCAATGATATTCCATTATATGCAATTATCTTCTGTATTGGGTATTATTGCGTGATTATTGCAGGAAGTAATAATTCTTTTCATTGTTTGGGTAATATTGCTTACTGGTTTTGATGAAATTGAGTTCAAAGGCATCATGCAGTGTTGTCTTTGCAATATTGAATGTTTTGGTAAAAAATCTTCATTGAAGCAGTTCGACTGTGCATGTTTTAGTGCATATTAGTTTATTATAGGTACGGGCAGGAAGGGCATACTCGAAGAAGGTGCAGAAACCCGAATCCATATTTTTACATGATTTTTCATGATTTATTTGGGATTTAAATGCATTTTATGAAGCATTATTGTATAATTAAGCATGAATTTTGGTTAGGAACAATTGTTTTGAATTAATGGTAATTAGGGGCAAAATGATCAAAATTATTAATTATTTTGTACAATTGTTTCTTGGAATTTTAATGCTACTTATGCTTAAATTTTGTATTGTAGGTATTAAAGAAGAAATTGAAGATTTTGGAGTTTCAAACTATTGGGCCAAGTGGAAAAAGGAAAAAAAATTGAGTTGGACTGCTATTTTGGGCTTCTTATAGCTGAATGAAAAAAAAATAAAGAAATAGATTTGGGCCCGCAAGGAGAAGCAAGGCCCAAAAGAGACAGAAACGAGTGGGCCGAGTTTGGGAATTCAGAAAAAAAAAAGACAGACCCGATCAGCTGTGAGACCCGACCTATTATTGGGCTTCATAGAGAAATTTTGGGTGTGGGCTATAGCTGCAGGGGAAAAAACAGATCCGAAAGAAACACAGAACAGGGACCCGATTTGGTGAGGCTTTGGTGGATATGGGAAAATGGATATAAAAAACTCGAGACGCAAGCTGAGATTGGAGGGAGTTAAGATCACTGTGGAGGCGCCGAGAATAGGGGAGATCATCCTTGACCTTCATCTTCTTCCTCCCTTCCCCTTCTTGTGTCGCCGGTGGCACAAGCCTCTTTTCTTCACTATTGCTGTCGGTGACGCCCTTGAACCAGATCTGAGGAGACGAGCTGAGAGACGAAAGGAGGGAGTTGCGCTGCACAAGCTGAGGTTGAGCATCATCGGATCATCCCTCAACAACCAACACCACCGTCACAATCTGTGACCATTCCATCCTCCAAGTCTGAGCTTCAGCGAAGGGAGAGCAGATTCAGAGGCGAGTTCTGAAGTTGATCTTTATCGGAGAACCACGGCTTCAGCGAAGGGAGAGCAGAATCAGAGGCGAGTTCTGAAGTTGATCTTTATCGGAGAACCACGGCCCACTATACTTCACCATCACTCTCGCCGAAATTCACTGTCTCCATTGTCGTTATTCCCTTTTCATCCTATCATAACCATTCCAGGATACATAGCTGGCCGTGGCTTCCTATACTGCCTTGAACTCAACACAGCCGTGCCTATTCCTCTGTTCTGTTTGGTTTTTGATTCAAATCAAGCCCATGAATTAAATTGATTTAGGCTGATTGGTTAATTTATTATGAGATTTTATGGCTGGGTGTTTGAATCAAAATGGGATTATATTTCTTGAAGTTATTCTCATGATTGGTTAGGCAATTTTGTGCTCTTGGGGATGAATTAGAGATGACTTGAGCTCATATGTGCTTCAAAGGGGGGTTTATTTTATCTATAGCTCATTTTATTTTTGATTTCTTAGGTTTAAGAATTCATTTATATATTGAGACTATAATTTTAGTTATGTTTTATTCTATGGATTGAGTTGTTGTGATTTGGAATTTGTAATGAGGATTTGTACTCATCAATATATATGGTTATATATATGTTTCCTATTATTCTATTGCTTTCTATCTATTTAACATGGTATTGTTGGATAGTTTGATTGAATTGGAATTGTAGTTGAACCTAAATGCATTGCTTATTCCATAGTCACTCTCTAAGGGGTTTTAATAATGCTTAAATAAATGGGTTCATGAGTTTAAGCATTAGACTTAATGGTAATTGGGGTTTGATATATTAGAAAACTTAGAGAAACTCATTACACTAAGAGGGCTTAATAGCATTTCAAGGGTAGGGGTTCCTCTCTTGTGATACTAGACTCAATGGTAATTGAGGTTTAGTATATTAGAAGCTTAGTGAATTAACTCCCCAAATATCTTAATTGAGCAAGAATAGTCATTGAAAACCATTTCCAAGAGCATCTTCAACATTTGCATTTCTAACCCATTCCATTCCATATCAGTTTTATTCCAAAAATCTAAAAATATTAGTTTTAAAAGCATTTTAGTTTAATTGCAATTTAGTTGTTAGATAAAAACTTAAAAACCATTTTTAACTCATTTCATGTCAATCATTGCACTTAGTTCCTAGGTAATTAATAAAAGGCTCTTCGAGAGACGATCCGGGATTGCACCCTATATTACAATCCTTAGTTATTTTTGAAGAGGTTACCAAGGCACAAAGCCGACAAAGCCTAATTCCTTCAAGTGGCGCCATTGCCGGGGAGCCAAGTAATTGGTTCCTTAGTAGCTAAGTGTTAATCTTTGATTAATTGGTACCTTGAGCCTTTAGGTTGCATTTTAGTTAGTTTAGGTAGTTTTGTATGTTTTTCAAAGCATATTGCATCTTTTATCATTTTGAAATCCTTTTCCCCTTTTTCATTTGCATTTGTGTTCTCTTAGATTTTTTCCCCCTTATTTTTTATAGTTTTTTGTTAGATAATCCTCTTTGTGATTCATTGGAATTTATTGTGATTGGATTTCATGGCTTGGTTTAATGGTAATCAAGGTTTATCCGTTCACTCTCACTCTTCTGTAGCAGATTCGACTGAAAGGAAATAGTCTATCTCTGAAAGCATCCATGCTATTCAACAAACATTGCAGCTTCTTCAAGCCAAGATGGGATGTCAAAATAGTCCAATTGGTAAAGAATGTAATGGTCCATTCCACTCTCCATATCATGAACCATACCAACAACCTTCATTCCAATCTCATTACCCCCATACCCACCCTATAGATCATACCATGAACCCACCTTTCAACCACCTCAAAACCACTTCAACCATACTTCTTCGCCTTACCCATTCCATCAAGAATCACCCACTCCACTCTATCAAGACCCTTCATATCTATTTCATCTTCTCCCATTTTCCCCTACTTCCATCCAATGTAGAACTCCCTATGAACCACCTTCTCCATCATTCTATGAACCTCCACCACAATCTCCTACCCCTCAACCTAGTGGATTGGATGCCCTCTTCTCATCCCACAACATGAATTCCCTAACAAGTGTATTGACAAGGAAGTATGAAGCACTCCAAGAGCCATACCTTCAGTTACTCTTCCATCAAGGCACAATTGGAAGCTCTAGGGAGATAGAAGAGCAATTAAAAGACATTGATGAGTTTTTCAAATCATACTTTGCTCATATACTATGGGTAAAAACAAGAGGTGAAGATGGAACCCCTTGGCCCCATGACCTACAAGAAGTGGCACAAGGAGTCCAAGCTCAAGGGTCAAATGTCACTTTACAAGTGGAAGACTTCAAACCTCCGGTGCCAATTCCCACACAAACATATGAAGTAGAGCAAGTTCAAAATAGTATTGAAGAGTCTTCCTTACCATTCGGTAATGATCCTATCCTTATAAAAGTAGACTCTTCTACTACTTTAACTAGTGAAGCAATTCATGATTGGAGGTGGATAAGGAAATCATTGTTGAATCCCCTCAACTGTTTGAAAATGTAATTGCTCCACCCATTAGTTTAAGTAGTAGTGATTCGATTGTACTTGTCGATGACTGTGCTTCTACTTCTTTGTGTGATGCTTCTATTATTGAAAATGCTTCTCTTCATAGTACTAGGGATGATTGTGGTCAATTGAATGATATATCTTCATGTTCTTGTGTGGTAGATCAAATATGTGTTGATTGTTATCATGACAAATGCCACTTACTTGTTGAGTTTCGAAAGAAAGCATTTAATGAAGTGGTTGATTCTACCGTTCATCTTGATGCATCTCCTTGTACTATTGATGTTTCTAAGCATGACACTTGTGAAAATATTGAATCTTGTATGAATGCCATTGTGATTGATGTGAGTGATAAAGACCATAGCCTAGGAAAGGATCTTTCTCTTGATTCCAATGAATTACATAATAGCTTCATACGGAAAGATTCAAATGCTTTAATTGATGATTTTACAAATGAAATGAATCTTTCCATATGATTCTTTCTTGTGATTTGCTACCCGATATAGAAAAGGAAAATGATTCTTTTGAAAGTTCAAAAGTTTTGGGTGGTAATGATTTGAAAAATTCTCCTTCTTCTTCCACTCTTTTCCCTTCCATCTTTTGTGATTGCAATGATGATGTGGTGTACCCCAACACTAAGTTAGATTCTGCACCTTCCACTTTGCAAACACAAGAGAATTTAACTGTTTGTTTGACTCCTACTAATGGGAGTACCATTGATTTCCTTGGATGTGATAGTTACTTGGAGAGTTTGGAACTTAATGTACCTTTAATTCACTTGAAATCTCTCCATGTTTCTATTTTTGGATGGAATACTGCTATTTGCTTATCAACTTTGCAGGCACATTCTTGGAAAGGTCGTCAGAGGAACCAACATCCACCGTATATCCTTGGACCTCTTCCGATTGATTCTGAACCACCTCCACCAAGGAAATCCAATGCGGGAGAAGATGTCGTCAATAATAAAAGCATAATTCTCATCAGGGATGAGAACTTCTCCTTCAAGAGACTCAAGATACTCTAACACAGGTTGTCTCTTTCCTCACTTCTTTTCTTCCTAATTCCTATGTTTCTTTGGGTTTGATTGTTGTATGAGGAAGATAAGTGTGGGGGAGGGACACAAACCAGTAGAAAAAGGTAGAAGTAATATAGTTTAATCCAATGAATAAAAACCCCTTAATTACCATTGTCCCTTTAATTTCAACTGGCTAAACATTCTCTTTCGTGTGTTTTACACATTAAGGATAATGTCTTGATTAAGTGTGGGGGAGGGAAATGCATTTTGAATCCCATTGGTTGTTTTTAAATGAGAAATGCCTTAAACTAGAAAATTTTTCAAAAATGTTTTCAAGAATAACTTGCTTTGATACATGTTCTAAGTGGTAAAAGGTCGCATTTGCTACTTTGAAAATGTGATTCGTGAGAAATTCTTTGAGCTTTCATGAGATCTAGTGTTTTGGCAACCTTTTAAAACCATATTTTGCTATTTAAGTGAATGGGAAGAGAAATGAACCTACAATTAGATTTTTGGTTTACTCCTTGTTTTTGAGAAATCAAAAGTTTCCATATCATTAATGCTTTTGAGAGTTGAGCACTTTTATAATTGATTGCAATGTTTTGATTGATTATGTTTGTAAGGTTAGCATTAAGAATAGTGAAGTAAGTGTATTGTGGTTAGCTTCCTATGCAATTGATTGTATTGGAGTGAGCATTAGAGAGAAACTTTGTTGGAAGGTTAACTGAGCCTTGAATTCTTTCTATGTGTGCATGTTCACTTAGTTCTTCATCTTCTAGAACTTGTTTCAACTCTTTTTCAAAACGGCATTTACATTAGTGTGATGAAAATGAAAGAGGCATTCATTCTAAACCCTTTTACCCAAACACAAACCTACATTCATCTACCCATTTGTTTACCCCTTTGAGCCATTCCTATGTTGTATGCATGTCTTGTTATTCAAAGTGTTCATAGTATTCTAAATCAAAGTGGTTTGCCAATAGGAAGTTGAACATTGTATATAGTGAAATGCCATGTATATAGAAAAGAGAAGTATAAGGGAATTGAAAAAAAGAAAGAAGGAAAAGAAGGAGAGAGTTTAGTAAAAAAAATGTATATAATTAAGAAACAAATTGATTGAATAGAAAAAAAAGATAGAGAGAGAGAAAAGCAAAAGAAATACCAAGAAGGCATTGGTTCATGAATTTAGAAATAAAATTGGCAAGCTTTTTCAAGTTATTTAGATGCTATGAAGTTATTCATTAACTTAAACTTGCATATCAATAATTTCTTCTTCTGTTTAATTCATTTCATCTAGCCTTCATCCATCATTACAAGCCTTTTAAGTCCTCTTGATTCATTGCATTTAAGTGGTATTAGTAGTAGAGAAGTTAGAGTTGTTACAAGCCTATGGTAAGGTGTTGATTAAGTGAAATAGAGTGAAATGACCCCAATGAGATGAGATGAGTTAAACACTAATACCTTGAGAGTCTCTTGTACTTCATTCTAATATTTTGGATTGTATAGTTAGCTAATTTCTTTGCATTACTTGACTATGATTAGTGTTGACTTGAGGAATTTGATTAATTGATACATTGCTTTCCAATTATGAAATTTCTCATCATTTAAATGCATTAGTGATTTGAATTTAGAAACTTGTGCTTCATTGCCTTTGTTCAGGAGTACAAAGGTCTAAGTGTGGGGGAATTGATTGAACCATATTTTTGAAGGAAAAATTGATAGCTTTAAGGATAGAGAAGAGCAATACAAAAGAGCAATTGATAGCTCTAGGTCTTGAGACACTCCAAGAGCAATACCTTCAATTACTCATGTATCAAGGAACAATTGATAGCTCTAAGGAGAGAGAAGAGCAATTGAAAGATATGGATGAATTCTTCAAGGCTTACTATGATCACATGTTATGGGTAAAGACAAGAGGTAAAGTTGGAACCTATTGGTCTCAAGACCTACAAAAGGAGGAACAAGGAACCCAAAATCAAGAGCTTTATGCTACTTCACATGTGGAGAGTTCTCAACCTTCAATGATTCCATCAAATGCATCCATCCAAGTACAAGAAGTGAAGCAAGTACAAACGAGCAATGAAGAGTCTTTCTTACCCTTTAGTAATAATCCTATCCTTATAAAAGTTGACTCTCCTACTACTTTGATTGATGAAGTAATTCATGATTTGAGTGATAATGAGGTAGATGAGGAAATAATTGTTGAATTCCCTCTAATGCTTGAACATGTTATTGCTCAACCCATTGATTCTTGTAGTGGTGGATTGGATGAGCTTATGCCTTGTAATGATTCTACTTCTTTGCAAGATACTTAGAGTGATGATTTGCATGATAATGATGATGCTAGTGCTAAAACTACATGTTCTTGTGATAGAAATCATATGTGTATGGATTGCATTGATGAGAAATATCCTAAATTTTTGGAAATTCATAGAAGTAGAGATGACCACTTTCTAGAACTTAGTGATATGTATGCCATGTATGATGTTGAGGATCAAACTCCTTTATCTTTCTCTTCTTCTCCCTCTCTTACTTGTGAAAGTGACTTGATGCATTCCAATTCTATATTGGATTTTGCACTTTCTACTTTACACAAGAGTGAAGAAAAAGATGTTAAATCACAATTGATCACTAATCCTAAGGTCCATCTTTGTTTGCAGGAGTTCAATGTGCACATATTTTATGATGACATGCATGTACCCATTGTTTCAATTGTCAATGCTTTTGGTTTAGTGAGTGAGATTCACCTTAAATTGCTTGGACCTAGTTTTGTGCTTTATAATTATCATACTTCTTTACTAGATGATGTAAAGCATATTCATGAATCATACTCCCAAATCTTATCATGTGATCTACCTCCTGATTTATTAGGATTTGATGTTGTTAGTAATTCTATTGACTTGAATTTTGCTATATATGATAGAGTAGTACTTGATTAGGTCACTACCATTACTGAAATGCCAATTGATTCTTTAATACCTAGTGTTGCTTGCTGTATGCCACTAGTTGATTTTATTGGTTGTGAGAAGCACTTGTTATCGAATGCACTCGACTCTAGCCTTCTCACATTACATACACCATCATGTCATTTCATTGGTCCTAATGCTTTCCATGGATTTAAGTATTTTGATTCATGTGGCATCGTTGGAGTAGGTACTGCTGTTGTTTTGATTAATTCTTTGCAGGCTAATTCTCTTGGTGGTTGCCTTCATTCCTATTATCTTTGGATTTGGGAACCTCTACTCCTACTTGGGCTTAAACTGTTGAGGAGCAAAACACTAAGCTTCCTTTTGATCTTCCTGTCTAGCTACAAGCCACCATGATTACACGATAGTCTCTTTCCTTACCTTGTTCCCTGTTTTATTTGATGATATATGCTATTGAACAAGTGTGGGGGAGGGACTTACTAGTAGTAAAAAGTAGCTTGTTTGTTTGTTTTTCCAATTGAATAAACTCCATTTTGAATCATACTCTTGTGCTTAGCCTTGTCCACCACTACCATTTTCTTCATATCCTTATGCCTAATTTCTGAAAACTATTTCCACTTATGTCTTGTCCTCTCTCTCCTTGTGACGATAATGTGTTGTGCTTCAATCTTGAATTGGACTTCACAACATTCACTTCACCCAAGAGATAAGTGCGTCTAGGTTCTTTGTTTTTGTGCATTACATTGAGGTCAATGTAAGGATTGAGTGTGGGGGAGTGTGCGTTATTCTCATGAGAATTCACTGTGATGTCATATGCCTCTGTCTCATGCTTGTGTCCTTTGTTGTTTTTGGTCCAATTCACTGAGATTTTTGAAGTCTTTAGTCATGATCAAGTATCTTGATTACTCTAGTTGGATTCATAGTTGAAACTTGCTTTGAATTAGTGAATTGCCATAAAATTCAAGTGTTTTAATGATGCATGGTTTAATTTTGATGAGTTTGTTAGGAAACAAAAAGCCTAGTTATAAGGTATTTTTGGCCTAATTGTTTATTTCATTGTGTGATTCATCTACTTAGATTATTGCTCTCTAGAACTTGTTTTATTTCTTGCTTGAGGCTATATTTTGCAATTGTATGGATAAAGATGACATTGGCATTCATTTCATCACCCATTTACCCAAACACAAACCATTCATAATTTACCTTTGTTTACCCCTTTGAGCCCTTCACTTTCATTTCCATTTCATTATACAAATGCTATGTTTGCATTCTTTATCAAGTTCTTATTAGCACTATTTAAAAAAAAGTATTATTATATATTAGAAAAGAGAAAAAAAATAAATTCCATGTGAATAGTCAAAAGAAAGAAAAAAAAAAGAAAAAGAAGAGAAAAAGTGTAAAGAAAAAAAATCAAAGAAAGAAATAAAGTCACAATGGTGAAATATGTGAATTAAGTTTAGTTTTATAGTGCTAAGAGATCTAGCAAATTATTTGGTGCAAGTATAGTATTTGTTACATTTTCCATCATTTGGCCTATTCAACATTACAACCCTACAAAGTCCTTTGGATTTATTTATGCCATTGTTGCAAGTAGTGGAGAGCCTAGAAATATTACAAGCCTATGGTAGAGTGTGGTCAAAGTGGATATGACTGAAACACTACCTTATATGAGAGAAGAGTGCAAACACTTATCCTAGTTAAGGTTTCCAATTACGCTCATTATAATTAAACGTTGCATTGCTTTAACTACTTCAATTTTTGGTATGTTCATTGAATTTGGATAAGAGGATACCATGTTATTTGACTAAGTGTGACTTTTGAAGCTTGATCTTGCCTATCCTTTCAACTTTCATCCCTCTCTTCCTATTGTAAGTTTAGTGTTTTGCTCAGGAGTGCAAAAGCTTAAGTGTGGGGGAATTGATAGAGCTCAATATTTATATATTTTTATTAATTAATATTTGGCTTTTGTGGGACTTAATTAAATATTTTGGGCATAATCAAGTGTTAAAGTGAGACTTTAGTGAAAGAATAATTTTGGAATTAAACTGGTTAAATTGTTATATTTTTAATTAATATTTGTTATTCTCATTGTTATTTAATTATGAGAAAAAGGTATTACCTTTGTGAATTTAATTTTGCAGGTGATGATGTGGCACAACTTGAGTGGTTAAGGTCAAAGATGTTATTTTGGAGCATAATGAAGGACAAAAGCGGAACATCACAAGTGCAGAATTTATTTTCACATTTTTTCTAAGAGGAGGTTAAATGAGTAAGGGCATTGTTTGGTGGTTACAATTTTGTGTCCAATGACAAAACATATTTTTAACTTTTATCCAAACAAGGCATAACTCACTTTTAACCTAAAGAATAAGGGAAGAGAAGAGGAGGTCATTATTTGGCACTAGAGTGGCGGCTGGCTGAATGGAGACATGCTGAACCGAATTGGAAGAATCAGAAGTTGCTGAACCGTGAGGGAATTAATTAAAGAAGCAGTGATAAACCAAATTGAAGAGAACAAAGACCAGCTGGACCGATTGGAGGATTTATTTACTAAAGAAAGGGGAGCTGACCAATTAAAAGTCAAAACCGAAATGGTTTAAGAATTGAAGAATGAATCAGAGCCAAAATGGTTGACCAAGAGATTGGAAAAGCTGGACCGTGCAGAGAAAGAGAGCAGACCGTAAATAAATAAAGCAAGGAAAGAGGGGAAATAGAGAAAGGAAGCATCGGATGTCAAAAGAAAAGGGGGAACCGAAATTATTGACTGATTTTGGAGATGTTGAACCGATGGAATTAATGGAGAAAGGGGAGCTGACCGAGTTGGGAGGACCTGGACCGAGAGGGTTGAAAAAGAAAGTCTATGATGGAATAAAAGGGTGCTGCGGCTGTGTGGAGATTAGGAGGGAATGAGAGATTCGAAATCAAAGAAAAAGGAAAAGGGAGGCGCTGCACTTGAAGCAAGAGGATGTGTGGCGGCTGCAACAATTAGAAAGGAGAAGGAGATGCAAGTACTCTCTATGGCTCATATCTTCAACACTCTTCAAGCTTCATTTTCTTCCTCTTCCTCTATGTGTAGCTAAGCTTTGGTGATTTCCTTGAGTTGGGTAATGGTTTGAGCTTCTAAACTTCAATGGAATTCCTTTAAGCTCTCTTTTTAGTTCATGATTATGTAGCTTGGTTAAGTATGTAATTGTGATCTAGATTGTTATGCCAAGTGAATAAACTTGGTTGCTGAGCTAGGAGTTGATTAATTAAGCTTTGTATGATTCATATTATAAGTAGGTTGAATTGTTTATTCAAACTTGGTTAAGTGGATTTAAATGAATAAACTGAATGTTTTGAATTGTTGTAATGGTAATTACAAGCTAGAATTGGAAGTTGATTATTCATCTCCTTGAGTTTGAATTATTTGGTGGTATTCATTTAATTGCTTTGGTAGAATGAATTAAATGATTATTACAAGTATGGAGCTAGTGGTAACTTAGTTCCATCCTCTTGACTCATTGTGGAATTCATATCATTAGCAAGCAAGAAAGACTAAATTAAAACCCCAACTCAAGGGAATCTTATCTCATCATTATATTAGTTAGTTGAATTTATCTTGTTGTTAATGTTAATTTCAATTCCTTTTGCTTCTTTGTCTTGAAAACCGAAAAATACAAAAATATTGCTTTAGCTTAGATTACTTCATTAGTTTTAAAATCAAATTCTCAAAATGATTTCTCACAACTTTAAGGATTTTTATCACTTTACTACTTAGAAAATTGAAAATTAATCTCCTCACAAGAACGACCTAGGTTGAGCTACTACGCTACATTCTTAAACCTAATTTTATTTTGTGAACTCACACGACATGGGTTCATCAGGCATACTCGAAGAAGGTGCAGGAACCCAAATCCATATTGACCTCACGTTCTTCAAGTATACCAATGACTTTGCATCAGTAATGAGTTAATTAGATTTTAAATGACTAAATGTTCATATCGTTATCTAGCCCCTCAAGTATTTTTGAATTAGGGGCTCAATGCAGTGGGTTAATGTTGTAAATTGCTCACCCAAGTTGTTAATTTTTTGTTGTAATTAGGTACCATCTACGTTATTTTGTGTTGTAATTGTAAATATTAATCTTATATATATATAGTAGCACCATAGCTTGTGCTCACTCTTTGTATGACATAATATGAATGTCTTTATATTTCAACTATATGTTGTAAATATCAGTTGCATTACTATGCTCACTTGCATTAGATGATCATTTGGCACGTATGGCAAAAATCCATTCCACAAAATGGGAGATGAATTGCACATCATGGAAGAGTAATTGCATATAATGGAAGATCATTGGCACAATGGATTATCCTTTACACATGAATCAGAAGATCCATTGCACAAAACGGAAGATCAATTGCACTTCATGGAAGATCAATTGCACATCATGGAAGAGTAATTGAACAAAATGGAATATCAATTGCATAAAATGGAAGATCATTGGCACATCATGGAAGAGTATATGACAATGCAAGATCATTGGCACAATGGACCATCCTTTGCACATCATGGGAGAGTAATTGCACAAAACGAAAGCTCAATTGCACATCATGGAAGAGTAATTGCACAAAATGGAAGATCAATTGCATAAAACGGAAGATCATTGGCACATCATGGAAGAGTATATGACAATGCAAGATCATTAGCACAATGGATCATCCTTTGCACATCATGGAAGAGCAATTGCACAAAATGGAAGCTCAATTGTACATCATGGAAGATCAATTGCACATCTTGGAAGAGTAATTGCACAAAACGGAAGATCTACTACACAATATGGAAAATCAACTGCACATCATGGAAGATCAATTGCACAGAATGGAATATCAATTACACAAAATGGAAGATCGTGTTTTGCACTCAAGGAACATGTTTTGCACGTATGTCAGACTTTATCAACATTTGGATGACCTAATGTTTAACAAAGTCATATATAGAGACAATTTAGTTTGTTGCAATACGAAATACAAACATCCCTACTTAAAGTAGTTAAAGCATAAATGAAAATAACTACTTTGTCTTCTTCTTATATCTCCAAACTTCAATGCTACGCATTATCCATTCCCGATGTTTGTTCTTCGCATGGGTAACTAGCCACCACACCACATCCACCCTCTTTTGATCCATGTCTTCCTGAACATAAAAATTTTAAGTTAGATCCAATCATATTGTACCATGTAATGTAAAAATTTACTCACATCAGGCATTGTGAAATTATTTCACTCAGGCCTTCTAATATCAGACCAATACTCTCGCTTAAACACTTGTGCTTCATTGAACCTTGGCTTCACGTCTTTCCCTGCCTTCCTTCCTTTCCCCACTATTCTTTTCACCATGCTTGTGTACATATTTTTAAACTGATAGGGGTAACTCAAAACACATGAACTTGAAAATGCACTCAACAACTACCTACACCAAAAACTCTGCTTATCAATCTATTTCAATGTGCAATATACAGTAATTCCCAAACAGCAGAATTTCCTAAAAAATATATGTTGTACACAGTTAGCAACTAATTGATACGTTGAAAATAAATGTTCTACACAGTTAGAAAAAAATTAAAAAATAATAATGTGTTAGTGTCTGAATACAAATCAATCATGAATACAAATCAATTAAAATAATAATGTGTTAGTGTCTGAATACAAATCAATCATGAATACAAATCAATAAATGCTCTACACACTTGCCTGGAGACGTTAGGAGCAAAACCACCATCTTCTCCAACATTACAACCAAGCTTGAAAAAAAGACGTACTAGTTCTAATTATTTTCTGCAAGTAACAAAATAAGACAGTTGAAGTGTTAGGCTTTAGATATGGTCAATAAAAGACGTACCAATCCTAATTATCAGTTCAAGTAACAAAACCAAAAAGGTCTCACTATAGCATTCTGCTATTATCTTTAAAATGTTCATTCCAGGTGACCAAAACCTTGTAAATCACATCAAATATATAAAGGAAAATTCTTCCACTAAACCATATTAAATTCAAAAGCCCCATCCTATTGAGTAAATTATCTCACCGGATTTTGGGAGTAAAAAAATCCCTAGGATTCCAACCTTCTTCACTACTTGCCCGAGAACAACCACAGACGACAGACAACGATGGACGGCGTCCGAAGGAGTGTGAAATGCAAGAACATCCTGATGACGCGGGGAACAAATTGAAATCTAGATGCAAAGCCAGACTGAGCAAATCATTCTTACCAGATTTTGGGAGTAGAAAAATCCCTAGGATTCCGACCTTCTTCACTACTTGCCCGAGAACAACCACAGACGGCAGACAACGGTGAACGGTGTCCGAAGAAGTGTGGAATGCTTGTTTGATGAAGATTGGATCTGCTACTCACTGTACTCACACACCGAGTTGCTCTGCCTTTTCTCCTTCCTCCCTCCCGCCTAAAATGGTCTTGTCAAACTAAGGGCTTTTTTGTCTTTTTAAGTTCAATTTTAATGACAGTTAGGTATCCCATGTGTGTTGGTGGCAAAGAGCAATTAATTTGCTTATTTGGTATTTACCAGCGATTTTCCCTATTTTAAATCAAATGATTAAAATTAAAGTTCATTTAGAGTTTAGCAAACCCAACAAAAAAATATAATTAAAATTTAAAACATTAGCATGAGTTTAAGAGCAAGTCGACATTATTCTATAAACTAAAAATGCAAAAATGGTAAACTCAAAAAGTGAATTCCAGAGTTTCACCAAATTTGAAATTTGTAACTAACATAAGTTTATGTGCAAGTTGATATGATTTTATAAGTTAGAAATAACAAAATGGCAAACTCAAGGATCAACACGGCAAGTTTGACAACAGCGTAAGTATATACTGGGCATGTTTGTTTTTAGGGATCAGATTGCTTATAAGCTGCTTTTTACGTAAATCGAGACACAACTCCTCTCACATACTTACCTCATATACCGTAAATCATGATTGAAAAGTTACTTTTAAGCATTCCAATTGCTAATCCAAACAAGCATATTATGTTTTGCTGCTATTTCATTTGTAAATATTTTAATTAAGAGTAGCTTGATTGTCTGTTAAACATATAATTTTTGAAGTGCATACTCTCTCTAGTACATAATAAGTCACTTCAACTAATTTATTGGAATAAAAAAGTAGTAGTTAACTCATTAAATTTATCTTAAATTAAAAAGAAATTTTGTACCTTACCTATATTAAATGAGGTATTGAATGAGAGAGAGAAATATAAAAATTATATTTAAACATTAATTACATAGATAAAATTGAAAAAAAAACATTAAAGGCTTTCTAAGTTACTTATACATTAAACAGGTTGTTTTTTTAAAAGTGTGAGGGGAATGTCTCTAATGGTGAAGATAGTAAAAAAGAATAGGGACACGAGAGGGAGAACGAAGACACTCCTCCTCACCATCCAGAGTATTTAGAATTTTGTTTATCTGAACCTGTCCACCTCGTCCCAACTCCCAAACGTTGTTCTCTTCAAACAGTGTTGTTATCATTAGTACACATTTGGCCTATTTCATTTGGGGCAAAAGGAGAAAGAAATTTCGGCAGCCTCTGTTCTGAAGTGAAATCCCTAGCCCGTCCTTCTCGTACGCCGTCGTCTCCCTTCGTCCTCACTGCCGTCGCCGTTGTCTTCTTCCTCTGCTGAATGTCTCTGGTTGCTGCTTTCTCTTTTCCTCCTCAGTCATCACCGTCGTCTTGTTTCGTCTCCTCGTCTTTGCTGGCCGCATCTGAGTGAGGGAACTTTTCTTGGCCTTCCTCCTCCCTCGCTTCTGCAAGATGCTGTGTGTGGGGGTAAGCTCAAACTCTTCCTTTCTTTGCTGCTAATCAAGTTAACAAGTTCTTTTTGTCTTAAAAAAAAAGTTAAAAAGTTAAGATATACTCTATTTATTTTTTCTATTTCTCATAGGATGAGATGCTGGTAAAATAAAAAAACTTTTCATTATTAAAAAGAGATATGTTGGCCTTTCTCCTGCCAAAAAATGTTGGTCTTTCTTTTTTATCAAGTAAAGATTGTTTTTCTATTTAACGAGATTGTGCTACTCCTGCATTGCATGTGGAGCTTGTGCTTATTGAAATATTTCATCGTCTCAATCAGCTGTAATTAAAATATTCTTCTCTGTATTAGGTTTGATATAATAGTATATTATTTGAACCCTAAAGCAATACAGAGGAAACATAGCTAGCAAAGACAACTGCTTCTTCATACTAATTCAAATTTTCATGCAAATATTTAATCACCATCAATGATATCATCAGGAGCAAAAGGATCATTTTCTTCACTTCCTTCCCCTAACCCTAAAATTTGAAAAATTCTTAAACGAATCAAACAGAGGAAGCATGATAAGTTAGAATGTGAATCATTTCTTATTATTATAATTTATACACGTATATCCTGAAGTTATTTAGTTACTTATGGAAATTTGACACGTCTATCCTTGTCTCAATGTATTTAAAATATAAGCCTCCACGTAATTGAAACCTTCCCAAAGCTCAAACTTATCGTGATATATTTCAATTTATGCAATGATTGTAACACCCCAAATTTTATTCACCAAAATATATTGTAATTATTGGAAATTGTCAACACCCATTTCCATGTTGATATACACAGAATAATAGGGACCGAGTTCCACAAGCATACAGAAAAGTATATATATACTGATAAAAGTATTTGTTTACAGACCATATTCAACCATACAGAATTCGAAGTTATTTACAACTTTGTACAGAACTAACCAAGAATATTTCAATTACAAAATATATATAACCAAGGTCTTCGTCTGGGGAAACGTACCCGTCAGTTCCCCATATTTTCATCATTTCCTTTTGATCTACTGGCACCCGCTGAGATATTTGGTTTAGAAGAAGGGGTGAGATCCTAAGGAATCCCAATAGAAATATACTATCAACATATAAAATATGAGAATTAAATATGCAATGCACCGTATCAAGGAAAATGAAAATTCTCATCGATTCAAATGTGTACACAAAGTTTCAAGGCCAAACGCTGAGTTTAAACCCCTTCATATACCTCAGTCGAGTTACCGACTACAGCTAGGCAATACCAGTATAACTTGGCTGGGCACCAAACCACAACCAGGTAATAGGCCTCTAACACATTCATATCACAAAATAGTATACCTTGGTTAGGGATTGAACCACAACCAGGTAATGTGCCTCTAGCACGCATTCATATTACAAAATACAGTAACACATATCATATAAATAGTCACATAGTATATGAGATATAGTAGTCCCTACCTCAAAGCTCTATCACCCCTGTATCGTGTGCCTAGTAAAACATGTCGACTTTCGGCTCCCAACTCAGTCCTAAAATGTTAAATATATAAGAAATATGTTATAACCTATCCATGTATCATTTTAGGCATTACTATATTTTTTTCTTGTGGTTATATTAGCCTATGGTGAAAATTTACCATCATACCCGGCCCGACTGCACTTTTTCTGAAATTTTGACTAGGGCTATTCTAACATATTTCTGCCCAAGGAATCTATTTTCAGACTCTAAATTACCAAATTCATTGTCAAATTACAAAAATACCCTTGACAGCCCTGCTTTAAGGGTCTCAAGGCGTTTTCGAAATTATGCTTTTTCAGGCTTTTTCGAAAAAGTGACAAAATGTAACCCTACCTAATTTTCCCTCCTGAACTCAATGGAACCATCAAATTATTGAAAATCCAACTCTAAGGCACTCTAAGAGCCCTAGCCAAAATTATGGTATCCTCTGGGAAAAATCGGGATTTTGTGGTTTCGGCTCCGTAAACGCATTATTTTCTACTCCTAACGACTTTATTGACTATTCCATTAGGTTACAACTACCATTTAATACCAATTTGGACAGCATAACCCCTAAGGAACCCATTTCCAAAAATTACAATAAAAAATAATCCAACGAAATCTTACCGATTAAATTGTCCATAGCAGCCAGAATAGTCAATATACGAGAATTTGGAAGTTACCTTAGGCCCCCACTAGCTTTTCCCTTGATATGGCTGAAACCCTAGCTGTTCTAACACTAAAAGTGAGCTTCCAAACCTTAAGGAACATAAAAGAGAAGCTTAGGAACGGAGTTATACGCGTTAAGAGCTAAATCATCGAAAGAATCGGCTTACCTTGTGATTTTTCTTCTCCTTCTCTTTCTAAATGCTCTCAACCTTTTCTCACTCTTTCAACTGGAATAAGACGTCGGAAATAAGAAGAAAATGAAGATAGAAATGTTTAATACTCCATGCTTATGTCATCTCCTTAATTGCTTATGTCATAATTCCAAAAATAAGACTTTATGTACAAGAATTCCTAACTTCATGTAACTTGATACCTTGAGCCAAATTGACATGCAACTAATATTTAACTCTCCTGTTACATGTAGGAGACACCTAAGGGTCCCTCCCTATAATCTCAATTGGCTTCACAACTTGTCCAAATTACGTAAACACCTAAAGTCTCAATTTTTGTCAAAATTGCACTTTTTGCTCAAATTTTTCATAAATTCATATTTAATTGATCAAAATATTCTAAATATGTTTTTTACCTTTATTCTACTTAATTAATTGAAATTAACTTCAATTAATTGGAAAATAATTTATTTTGTGCTAAATTGGAAAAATTACGATTTTGTCATTACCTTTTTAATCCAATTTCTTTTCTTATTTTTCTTTGGCCAATTTCCACCCATTTTTTGTCCAAATATTTTCTCCATTTTTGGACCTTAATATTGGGATTTTTAAATTTCCCAAATTAATTCCATAATTATTTTGCCCATTTCCTCATGAATATAAATATTTCTAAAATTCATAAATTCCAAATTCGTGAATATTCACCATTGTATTGAATTTCTCAAATAATTATAATATATTTGGTAAATATAAATTTTTGGGTGTTACAGAAATATTCAATAAAATTGTGAATATTCATGAAACTTGAAATTTATGAAGTTACTAAATTTTCATTTTCATGAGAATTGGACTAGAACAAATTAAGGAATTAATTATTGGGTTTTTCAAAAAGCCCAATATTGAGGCCCAAAGTAGAGGAATACAAGAGAATAATATTTTGCCTAATATTAATGTTAATTTTTGTCATAGGAATTAAATACTGAAAATTTGAAATGTGAACAGTGCTGTCAGTGAAATTTCTTGTGAAGCAGTGAGTTTGTTATGTGGTTTTGGATGAACAAATGATGACAAAAAATTGTGAAATTTTACAGGATAAAAGTAGACATTCTAAGCTTTAATTTGATAGGTAATAGGTAATTTTTGAAGCTGTATACAAAGAGTTATGCATTTTTTAAGTTTACCCTATAAAACTGGCTATTTCTAGAGCAATGTCCAAAAACTTAAATGTTGGGAATCTTTAGCTTCCATTTGATTAAAGACTATATTTTTTCTTGAAATTATACTCAATAAGGGTTTCATAGCCTTTGGAATCACTTCAATTCGATGTCTACAAATAAAGTTGTGATTTTTCAAAGTTTGGGCACAAAATCTGCCAGAATTGCCACTAATCCGAAAATGAAAAATTGTGATGGCAAATGTTGTAATTATGAGGTAAAATCCATCAGCCTATTTTGCTCTTCTAATGGACCCTTAGGCGGGATTTGGGCTTACTAAAAGAGGGAGGAGTTAGTCCAACTTTAATTAGAGTTATGACACTAGTTTCATGTAGATAAAGAAAAGTACAAGGTGTCATCAAAAGTCAAAATTTTGGATATTAATAATTAGGAAAAATATGAAGATATTTTAGAAACCCATGCTTCATATTTCTTGCTTCACTTCCACAGCCAAGCATAGAGAAGAGAGTGAGAGTGTGAGTGAGCTCAAGGAATTCTAGAGAGAAGAAGGAGAAAACCTAAGGTAAGTTGTGATTTTCCGTTCTGATTTGGCTTTCAACTTGAGTAATCTCTTCCCTAAGCTCCTCTTTTCCAGGGATTGACATGTTTAGCAAGCAAAAAATCAAGGTTTGAGGAGGGAGAGAGTTCGGCTAGAGAGAGAGAGAGAGAGAAATCTAGAGGTAACTTCATAAACCTCAAATCTTTGTTGTAGTTGTTGTTGTTGTTGATGATGATGATTTGGACACTACTACAAAAAAGTAAAGTTGTGGTGCTTATAATTGCATTAGCTGTGGCGCTTGAGAAGTCCCACATATTTGGACGACACTAAAAGAAGCTGTGGCGCTTTCAAGCGCCACAGCATTTAAATTTTTTTTTTTAAAAATACCCTCATGTGGCGCTTGTTGGAGGAAGTGCCACAGGAGGGGGGTCTCCTGTGGCGCTTGCGTCAGGAGACCCCCCTCTTGTGGCACTTCCTCCAACAAGCGCCACAGGAAGGTATTTTTTTAAAAAAAAATTAAAAATTAAGCTAAAGAATTTTTTTTAATTTTAATTTACAAAATAATATTAATTGTCCAGATTTATTTTCAAAATTGATGATATTGAGGCCAGTGTTAAACTATAAACTGTTGGCAAAAAAGTTAAGCTAAAGAAACTTATATTATGATACAGATATTATATTTTTCTTAATCATGTGTATGGACTAGACTATTTTCTTTTAAATTACTAAAATAAGGTTTTTTGAAATTAAAAATTTTTTCAAGCAAAAAATGTTAAAATTGCTTAAGCCTAATCTGAAATCAAGTACTCCAAATATGTAAAAACATATGTATATGTTGGTAAATGATTTTGTACTTTAAAAAAGCTAGAAAAATAGTGTAAGGGTTAATATATACATGTACATTACACTAAGGGAGCTTCCAATAAGTTCGAAGTCCTGAAATAGGATATATAAAACACGCAAACACGTCTGCATAATATTGACTATTAATTTAAAAGAAAAAATTACAGAAATTATATGCCAAAAAAAAGAAGAAGAAGAAGAAGCACGTTGAACTTACAGCTTAATTGATCAATGCAGTGGAGTGGGGGACCACGTTGCCCGTTGGTGACGCAATGTTAAGTGAGGAGGAGGAGGAAACTTGAGCAGTTGGGACCAACTAGAGTGGGGACCAAAAGTGGAAGACAGTACAAAAAAAAGGGAACAATTGAGACAGTAGTGGAGACGACAGTTGAAACAAAACAAAGAAGTAGATTTGATGATGAAGACGTGTGTGCGTGTGGGTGTGTTTTTAAGTGGGTAGATGACAGGAAATTGAGGGAGGGGGTGATGTCCATGGCAAGAAGATGAGAAAGGGAAAGTGAGAGAGGAGGGAATAATTAAAGTGGGAGTCAAAATAAAAGAGAAGGAGGGGGGCCACACGCGAGAAAGGAAAAAAAAGATAAGGGTGAGGGTGGGGGCAATTGTGATTGGTTGGTCAATTTTTTTTTTTAAAAATCTGAAGGCCAGCTGTGGCACTTGGTTGGTCAGGTGGTAAACTTCTTTTTTTTTTATATAGAACTAGCTGGTCATGTGGTGGCCAGCTGGTCAAAATTTTTTTTTTAATGTATAACTAGCTACCACAATAAAAAAAAAAAGTTACTTCAACGTTTACATTGATAAGAAACATAAGCATAAAAGTTTGACCTTTGATTTAAGAAACATATGTAATGACATCAAGTTTTGTAAAACAAGACTATTTTTTTTTCCAATTCCTAACCACGTGTTTTTTGTTATATATCAATATATATATATATATATATAACTATTTCATTTTTTCAATATTGCATCATAATTAATTTTTTCAAAGTTGCACGAAGTTTAAAAAATAAACTATGCTCTTCAAAATTTATAAATAATGCAACTTACTAATATAACTAGCTGAGGATATAACTAATATATTAGTAATATAACTAAACTATTACTAATATAACTAAACTATGCGCCAAATTTTTTTTTTTATAATATACCTAGCTGTGGCACCTAGTTTTCCAAGCGCCACATCTAGTAAAATTTTTTTTTATATTATAAGGGGCCACCTGTGGTGCCTTTCAAGGTAGGCGTCACAAGTGGCTTACACTAGCTGTGGCGCCTGGTTTTGGTTAGGTGCTCCCAAATGCGGGGCAGGCGTCACACTTGAGCCAACCAGCTGTGGCACCTGATCCGTCAGGTGCCACAGCTGGTACCCAAAATTAAAAAAATAAAATAAAATAGAAAAGGAAAAAAAGGACAGCTGTGGCACTTCTTTAAAGAAGGGCCACAAAATGTACGCCACATTTCGCCCTTTTTGTAGTAGTGGGAGTTGATTGATAGTTTGATTGGTTGATTTGTAAATTTGGGAAATGCAAACCCTAAGGGGTTATGCTACCCAAATTTCCTCAAATATTGTGTATTAATTGTTTAAATGGTTAACTAAGTGGTTAGGAGTGAAAAAGAGTAAGCTTTAAAGGTTGAAACACAAAAATTTGCATTTCCCCTTTTCCTTCCATATGTCTCGGCCAAGTAAAGAAATAGGGGTAGGAGCTTGATTTTCAATAATGTAATGATTCAATTGTGTTCAGGAGGGAAAATCAGGTAGGGTTGATGTTGAACACTTTTACAGAAAAGCTCTATAAAGTGAAATTATGAAAATACCCCTAAAACCCTAAAATAGGACTGTCAAGAGCAACTGTCATTTGGAAGTGATTTTGCAAAAACCGAGATCAGGCATGAATTCTACACACAAAAATGTGTAGGAATAGTCCAGGTCAAAATTTTTGGAAAAGCACAGTCGGACCTGGTAAATCAAGGCTAAACCGGTCTTCGGGGGCATTTTGTTAATTTTGCAGTTTAGACTAATATTACCAATAAAAACACTTTGGATGAGTCTAAAATAGTACATGAATGGGTTTTAACCTAATTATTGTACATTTGGAATTTTATGACCGAATTGGCAGCCCGAGTCGTAGGAAGGAAATCCAAAGAACAGTTTTCGAACAAAAACAGGTTTAAGGTAGTAACTTTATTTCTGATGCACTGTGCGAATGTTATATGCTATATGTTGCTATATTCTGTGATATGAATGCAGTGCCTACGAGTACACCGAATAATGCCCAGTCTGTGGTCTTGCGCCCAGCTGAGGTACACGAATAAGTAGGGGATCCAAATAGTTATTTGGCCCTAAGCATTGTGCCCACACACGATATAATATGTATTTTCATTTTACATTATATGGTGCATTGAATATTTAATTTTTGCATTTTATATGATGGATTGCATGTTACTACTAAAATTCTTTTGAATATCACCCTTTTTCAAAATAAAAAATCTTCCAACAGAAGCTAGCGGCTCTAAGGGAAAAACAATAAATACCGTCAACTAAAGGACATTGATCAAGAGACGGGGCTGTTGGTTATATTGAATTTATATTTCGATATTTTTGGTCAAAAATAGTATATATTCTATCAAACCCTGTAAAGAGATTCCTATATATAAACAAGTACTTAATGTTAATGTCAGTATGTTTCTACTATTTCTGTATGCCCTACGGAACTTTGCGCTTATCACTTTACCAATATTACAATGTTAAGGGATTTGACATGGATGAATACGATGTCTGATTCAACACTGATGACTCTTTCAGCAATTGTGGGTATATTAAAGTATGTATCACATTGTTTAGTATCGCTCCTTACTGATAACAACACTTGTAAAAATAATTGGGCGTACTTAGAGTGTGACCGTTTATCTCTTATACCCACGCTAATCGTATCACAGTAGTGAAAGCGATTATGACGCACAGTAAATACACCATGTAGGACAAAATATTTAACTAATAAGGAGATTAGGCGTACCTAGACGAATCCATGTTCGGATCCGGGTCAAAGCTCCAATACTCCATACTTGTGCCCACACAATTATTAGACTACTAGAGCCTAATTGTGATTTGCACAGCAGATCACCAGAACCAGAAAGATGGTAGGAGAGAAGGGAATTTCCAGAAAACTCAATGGCGGGGCGAGTTGCAATTGAGGAGGCACACCCTATTTATAGTGGTTTATGGAGGCCACTAATTAGGAAACGTGTACACTCCTTCTTGCCATCTAAGACAGCAATTAATTGTCTCTTAATTAATTCCTTAATTATGGTGATTTGTTCCTCTTTTAACAAATCCATAATTATTGCTGAAATATTCCTAAATCTGCATTTTATGCTGATTTTATTCTTATTTGATTAGGCTACTTATTTCCTAATCAAATAGTCCGGCCCATCAAGGGCGGACTTGGACCCAAAGTCCAACATCTCCCACTCGCACTTGATGGGCCTCCCATCGTGCGTGCGTTACTCTTTCTTGTTTCATACTTGGCGTCTGCCGTGACTGCGTGGGCAAAAACGTCTTTCAGATTTGGTGCTTGTGATACTAGAAATCCTTTATATCGGACCAGCATCCAAGAACACCCTTTATATATAACCGTAAGCTATATGTTCATTGCCTCATATGCCCCAGATTCTCCCATACATATTACTCATGGCATATCTAATCCCTCTCGAGTTAATATGTTGATTAACTCAGATTGCCTTCCACGTACATAGTATCCGCACTTACTAGCTACACATAGAGCTAGTAAGGGGTCGACCACAGATACTAGTACATCTTATGTATCTAGGAGTAAATCTTCCTTTTTGACTAAACATCAATCCATCTTGACTTGGTCGCTTTCCTAGTTTTCACTCGTCTGACCGAATCGAGTGTGATCATGGAGCTTCAGCTAAAGTAGCTGTCACCAAACCAAGCTTTCATGATGCCGCCTAAGTCTTAAGGGCATCGTGGAAGTATTCTTCCTTCCTGGGACTCACACTGTGGTGAACTAGGGATCTTTCACCCACATCCCGTGTTGCAGTTTAACTCTCAAGCACATGTAGTATGAAATGCATGCTACGGTGAATGGTTTGAGGTGTACGTCGATTTCTTTATCTTTCACCGTACAGACATTAGTTCCAAAATGTACTCAACATTCGAACCAGAACTTTCTTTTTCACAATATCTCTTTTACAATCTCATTTGAGAAAAAGAGTTCTTTGCCTGGCTACAGGTCTATATTCATACTTCGATCCATTTTCTGTGTATATGCACACATGTAGATCTCATCTCAGTCTAACTGAGGTGACTCAAACGCAAAGATTCTTCTCAACCATCTCATGGTGATCATTTGCTTGTCTTACCTTCCCATGCCCCTGCAAAACATAGGAAGACGGTTGTTCGTGTGAGTGAACCAACCTCTTTTGACCTGTACGACATACAAAACAGTATACCTTTATGTATTTACTTATAACATACATACCATTTCTTTTATCTTCTTATAAAAGAAGTTCACGACCTTATATTTTATTTGCGCCCCTAGATTTTCACTAACTTAATGAAAATCAAGCTATGGGCTCAATAAGGGGATCTACCAATATTCTGTCAGTAGAAGGTCATTGAACTATCGCTTTCCCTCTTTAAAAGCATATCTCTCATAGAGATGTATCAAAAGTATGTTTCGTCTTGCTGTGATACTTAGGATCCTCATCATAAGATGTTATCGTTTGGATCCTTCTATCCACCATTCATTCCCAATCTCTCATAGGAATTACTTTAGCCATATGGCACTTTGAATGATGGCAGAACACGCCCTGTGTTCTATTTCCATGGATACTAGGAAAAAAAATACTTTGTATATTTCCTTACCCCATCACCATTTGTCTAGGTCTTGTATTGGAGTATCCTTTCAGAAAGGAAAGTTGTTGTCTTGACAACTTAATCCATGGTTATTCTCATAACCCATTTCACAGCAGGACCAAAAAGCAACTTCCAAGTCTGTCCAAAAAACATTTAGTCTTATGTACACCAATGTGCACATTCATATTACCAACTATAGTCTCACATGGGACTCTATCCACCTTTCTTATGTTGGATTCCTTATAGGACATGTAACCTCTTTAGGTTTATGCCCTTGACTTTAGGGGTGTCTATGGGTTTGCAGTTTGACATCCTAAGATGTCTAAGGAGTACACTTGTACATGGCTTAGGTGGAAAAGACTGTATCTTTCTTGTGCAACTCCATTTATCTTGTCATTCAAGATATTTGTTCAACCCATGACTTTCTTTAACTCAGAATTTAAGGATTCTCTGATCCTTTATTCCTTTGACTCCCTTGACGCTTGTTTCATTTGTCACTTGACAAAGGATGACTTCACAAAGAATCATCACTAGACCATTTGGAACTTATGTAGTGTTCTTCGATTATTTTGAAGTTGGTGAGGCTTTCACCTTGTGAAAACCTCATATACTACTATTTAGGTGATTGTTTCTACGAAGCCCTTAAGTTGCTTCAGTGTAGAGTTCATCATCCAATTTCCAAAATTCCAAATTGGAAGGTGGTCTTTACATCATCTTGATGCAATTTTCAAGACTAAGCTTGTTGTCATAGCCAAAGTTCAGAGTTAAAACACACAATGGACAACCTTCCATTGTATTACCCCCTAGCCACTAAGTGTTTTAGGTTCTGTATGCCCCCAACAGATTTGAGAACCTACTTGTTCCCAATCGCCTTTTGGCTAGGTGACAAATTACCTAAACACGTATTTGGCTTAAAAGGAATCCAGATCCTCTTGCATGACACTTTGCAATTCATCTTAGCAGGTCCTTCTAGTGTCTTTTAGACACTTATAGGTAGTTATCATCACCTTCTAAATGATGAAGAGAGCATTCAATCCATTAGGGAATATATCCCTTATAGTCATTCGCTAGATGACAATTTGCTCCGAGGTGGATTTCATAGGATTCCTTTCCTATGTATGAGTGAGGTAATTCTCTCGTAACTTACCTCTTACCTCTTTCATTGTGAAAATGGTCTCAATCCTCCCACTCGGATCAGTGAACTTAGGAACACTTGGTTATTCCTTGTCACTTGTGAACCTCTTGAAGAGATTTATTGTGATTAATGCTCATTTCCTGCTAGGAAATCTGGGTTTGATGAACGTTGTGTCCCACGGTTTTCTTTCAGTCACTGAACCGCCATCATTTTCACTAATGAAGACGTGTCATGTCAAATTCTCATGTCATCTCACAAAGAGATACCTTGTATACCTTGACCCCAACCTTCCTTACTCATAGGAAAAGTATGAATATAAAGTTGATGACCGTTATGGTCTTAACGAGCTTGGTCCTAGTCTAAGGCCCATCCACGATTCATAGGGTAAGGTTGTGACAGACATAGAGGGCATTTGGTTAAGTGTGAATATAATAGCTGCAAGTCTACCTACCAACATATGGCTGATAGCCTTATTGATGCAATTATGTTCACAATCAAATCAAAGGAGAGGGCTAACTCTCTATTTCAACAACTCTATTATGTTGAAGGGTTCTAGGTATTGATAGTTGCCTAACAATGCCTTTCTTGTACACAAAGCAGCTTGAACTAATCACATGGGTGTCTCTAACCCTTGTTAGTTCAAAAAAGGTCTTTTCCTTTTAGTTTAACTGATTCCTGACTAGTTCAGCCATTATCTAACAGCTTCACACTTGCCAAAAATCAAGTAAACATTACTGTATTTCGAATAAACGTCCATAACGTTAATGAAACACCATGCTCTTTGTGTTTTTCCCTCACGTTCATTGGTTCACTAACGTCATAATTTGCCAATTGCAGTGGATTTTCTCAAAAAATGTTTCTTTGTCTTTCTTGCCAGGTAGAATAAGTTTTCAACTTGTTCATAAGGGTATTAACCCTTTAGCACATGTTATTTAGCAAATACTCTTTTGCTAGTTTGATCATTCCCTTTGATCAAGGTGTATATCTGGCAAGAAATGGAATCTTTTATTCCTAGAAAAGAAACATCAAAATCCAACAAAGGATTTGAGAATCATGGTCCCATCGATCCTTAACTAAAGAGATAGCAAAGATGTGATTCTGTCAGTTGCAATTACATGGAGTGAATCAGGGTGGTTTATCTATACAGAGTTAACGTACAAGTTTCAATCCCTTGATTCTATCTCTTTATTGCTTTGCTTTTGACATGAAGCCATATGCTTCTGTGAAACATTCACAACTTATGTGGATTGCTACTTTTATAACCCTTAAAGGTTTATCAATGTAGCATTTTATCTTTGCAGAAACTATTGACATCTTCTAGATCAAGTTTACCTCATAGGTTTCTTGCCCATAGGCATGGAGGATGAATCCTCCTACTCTTTAGCTAAGTTCGTCTAACTGATGGAACTTGAATCCTTCAGTCTTTCACATTCAAGTTCAATGTGGTGAATCACATTGCTGAAGGTTACAATATGCATATCAGAGGCAATCTTTACTTTCATATATGCCCACTTACTGAAAGACATGGCTCACTCCCACTCATTGGGAGACATAGCTTTCTCCCACTCACTGGGAGATGTCTTATCACAACATACACTTGTTGTTTGTTAGAAAGAACTTGGCATTTAGTTTGCCTCAACTTCTTAGTTTGACATATGCCTCAAGTGTTGCCTAAACAACGTGTTAGGACTTAGTACACTATGTTAAAACTTAACTTAGTTTTAACTTTATGGAAGAAGATCACCTATTTCACTATCTTCCAACACTATCCACACGGCTTGGATAAGGTTACATTGCTCATACCATCATAAGTTTGAGCAATGTTGTTCTTTCTATGCTTGATAGCATAAACCTTTTGTATCATTCAGTTGCTTCAGCCTCTAAATGCTGAAGACTAGTTGGTAGGATGTCCCTGACATCTCATTCTTTTTGAATGAAAGAGATTTGAGAGTTTCCAACTCCACAGATATCTCTATTGAGCTTGTCTTCATAAGCTCAGTCAAATAGACTTGGTCATAATTGGTCACTCAGATGATTATGGTATACAAATCTTATTTGTTCAAATAAGACAAAGGATAATTAGATAATAAGTTCACTAGTTTCATGTTCAGGAGACAACTATGTTGACTCCCATCCCAATCATACTAGTTAGCTCATCACCCTTTTAACCACAGTCTTCATTTGAACACTTTCCCCTTTGGATTTCTAGACGCATTCCAGAAAACTCCCACTCAATCAAAGAGCAGTTATATTAACAAGATAATAACACATTATCATCAAACTAGCATGAATGTTCAAGAAAACAAGAAGAGAATATACTGAATTCAATTCTATAAACTAACAGAGAATTTAATCTTAAATTCAATGGGAAAAACAAGAACATTCAAAAATTTAAGCCTCATGTCATTGTCTCTTAACTAGGTTCTCCTTCTCATAGGCCCTTCTGACCATATTAACTCATGTAGCATCTAGCTACAATGTCAAGCTCCTCTTTGCCATGTTTACATCCACTCATTTGGATGTATTTGCAGCATACCTCCCACTTGATGAGATGATTCTCACATCTCTATCTGTCTTGTCCTTTGTCACAACATATGTGATAAAAAGTTAACTTTTAGAAGTCATTGCTTCAATCTAAGTGGATCAATGTGGTTAGAAGCATGGGAAGACTTATTATTATTCAATAATTATTGAATAATTTTAAGTTGCTGCAAGTTTTTCAGGTTTTTATCTCTAACAGTTTGAGTCAAGGTTGGATAGGATTTTACATTCAAAAACTCATTTGAATAATCCCTTACTTTTAAAGGATCTTTCAGTATTTAACCTTATGTTGCAACTGGAAAAACTCTTAAAAAAATAAGCCAACCCATCCCAAAAAATAATAGAACCAACATTGATTCAATTCCAATATTTTTGGGACCCTCTAAGTGCACATAAGCACATTTTTGACTCAAATCATATCCAAACGTGCTTCAAATATATGCAAATTATATATCAAATTGAAGCTCTCGAATTTAGGGATTTTTAGGAACCAACCACATCTCAATCGGAGGTACCACGTGCTCTCACGCGCCCCTAGAAGGTGTCTGGATGGAAAAATCCTGAAAAATTGGAAAATTCCAGCGTTGGCCACTCTCGGTGGTGGCGCATGACATACACGCGCCGCCTTGCGGCCGTCTACCGGCAACACGCGCCGGTTCCCAAGACTCCACGCGCCGTCCTCTCTCCGACAGTGCTTGCCACGTCTCAAACGGAGACCCCAGTGGGTCCCACGCGCCATGTGTCCCTTTTTTTTTGTCAACTGTCAACGGATGACTGTTTGACCGTTGACCGATCAACGTTGGCCATTGACCAGTCAACCGTGACCGGTCACCGCTGACGTGTCAGTGACGTGGCGCTGACGTGTCTCGGTCAACGTGTCTGGTCAACGGATGACGTGGCCTCATTGACCGAGGCTGACATGGCGGCCGCTCATTGGCGCCACGTGTCATTGGTTGATCGATGACGTGGCGTTGACTGCCACGTCATCGTCTTCAACCTCCAGCCGGGTCAACCCGACCCGGTTGGAGCTCCGACAGGTCATCGCGACTTGCCAACTTCGGGAGGCCATATCTCCCTCGTTTTAGCTCCATTTTTTGCATTCTTGGTGTCTTTGGAATCGTAGTTCGGCGAACTACAAGTCCATGGCATTTATTTGATCTTAAAACCTCTGTTTCATTGATCCAATCATGAGTGAAGTTGCGACGGCGACTAACGACCCGCGAACTTCTTTCCTTCGTTTCTTCCTCATCCGGACTCCGTTTGACGCGTTCTAAGCATCGTTGGAATCGTCTCTTCGAGCTCTACACATCCATGTCCTTACTTTGGGCAAAAACACCAAGTTTCAAAACACCCAATTTTTTTCGACGTTGTCGGCGCGACGTAAACCGACGTGGATGTGTGTCCTCTAGGTTTCAAAGGCTCTTCTAACCTTTGAGGAGTTAAGGCTTTTCGTTTTTGAATCCACATAGGTTCTAAAAGATCTCCTTTAAAAAGATCGAAGAGATGAGGAGAAGAGAAGAGAAACGAATATGTATATATATACTCATGCGCATATATATAATAGTCAGAGGAGCAGAGAATCTTCGACTAGCATGCATTCAACATATATTCATAACACCCAGCAAAATATATATCATGTCTGAAGCTTTTTTTTTAAAAAAACGTAGAAGCAATATATACATATACATTTTCACGTTTTTGGGAAAAAAAAGACTTACGCCAAGATACCCAGAAAAGATTCACACATGAGCAAATTTAATATGTAGGCATTCCATATTCACAAACTCATTTTTTTTTTTTTTTACATATTGTCATGTAGATTGCGTGAATGAGAAGGAGAAGAAATATGCGTATTAACAGCACAGCGGAATTATATGGGGATATAAACAAATTATATCAGATTATTATTCACAAAGAATAATTCATACAGCCACAGGATCAACAGGCTCTGATGCCAATGTTGGAAAAAATATTTAACTAATAAGGAGATTAGGCGTACCTGGACGAATTCATGTTCGGATCCGGGTCAAAGCTCCAATACTCCATACTTGTGCCCACACAATTATTAGACTACTAGAGCCTAATTGTGATTTGCACAGCAGATCACCAGAACCAGAAAGATGGTAGGAGAGAAGGGAATTGCCAGAAAGCTCAATGGCGGGGCGAGTTACAATTGAGAAGGCACACCCTATTTATAGTGGTTTATGGAGGCCACTAATTAGGAATCGTGTGCACTCCTTCTTGCCCTCCAAGATAGCAATTAATTGTCTCTTAATTAATTCCCTAATTATGGTGATTTGTTCCTCTTTTAACAAATCCATAATTATTGCTGAAATATTCCCAAATCTGCATTTTATGCTGATTTTATTCTTATTTGATTAGGCTACTTATTTCCTAATCAAATAGTCCGGCCCATCAAGGGCGGACTTGGACCCAAAGTCCAACACACCACAATAGGAAGAAGAAAAGAGAAATATAATAGAGGGAATAGGGATTCAAAGTGGCAGAGTTTCTATATGTTAATTCAAGTGTCTTGCAACTGAATCCCTTTACGCCTATTTATAGGGTTTTATGCACCCCTTCTTCTTCTACTAACATGTCCTTCCATCAGAGAGACAAGATATCCTTTCGATTGAGAAACAATACCTCATGTAGAGTCATATTGCATCGGATAAATAACATGACTCATAACATTTTAGAAAATATTATATATATCTACCTAAGTATTTATGTTATTTATACTTTGACCCCAATCCTATTGGGCTTGAGCCCAATCCACTAAGGGTGGACTAGGCTATTTTCCAACAACACTTTTGACGTGCTATTTCATTTTGCTCATAGTGGAATAATGTAAGGTACAGTAAGCACTGAAGAATTCAAAAGTCATGAGAGAATTAAATGAGCGGACAAATAAATGAACAACTATATGATTGAAATCAAAAGACAACGAACAGAAGTACTTCAATTGAAAGATGGTGCACAATGAGTAAACATAAGGAAAGACATAATGACAGACGATAATGTAAACCTAATTTCAATTTCATAATAACATGCAGATCGGAAGCTTTGATGAACACTGTTCTTTAGGCAGGACCACTACACATGGAAAGGCTTCAGCATGCTTTGCCCATCTATAGATGAATAGGCTTCCGTCTTAGTGAAAATTGTAGCCGGCTGACCCTACAAAATGAACATTGGAATTAATGAGAATGAGATGACAATGCAGGCCCAACAGATACAAATGGATGAAAAGAATGCCATCCTGCTAGGCTGCTACTCTTTTTTTTTTTTGCCAGACCTGCTAGGCTGCTACTTAGATTGACGTGAAAGGTAAGGTGCTACAACTCCTTGCATATATGAGGAAATATGAATGACAACTCTTAATGTATAATGTGTAAATGTCTGAAAAAGCACGAAAAGAAAGAGCCCCAGGTCTGACCATGACAAAAAACATAGGGAATGATACCTAAGAGTTTAGCGTATTTGGAAGGAGCTGTAAGCAAAAAACATATCTACTGTATTGATACCCTAAGAACTGCAATGACACAGAGGAAAGAAGGCTAGAAACATGTCTTTGCATCATACGTAGATACGTTGGACTGCAGGAGGGCTTAACTAACCATTGGATTGTTAGGCACGGCTGCCATGACTGATAGCTGTAGCAGCAGAGGGCTACAATGACTCATTTCAGCAGCTAAAGTTTCCATTTTTATGGTATTGACCTTCAAAAACACCTATTGCAGCAGGTGTTATGGTAGGAGGACTTATAGAGAACGAAAAGAATGGCTATAATGGAGAGTAATAGCTTTCTCAGCATGCTTGTTTATTGCGAGGTAAGAAGGTGTGATGGATTCAAAGTAACCCTAAAATTAATTTGAATGACAGGGCATATTATTGGAATGATGTAAGGTAGAGTAAAGAACATATATACTTTATTGACACAGTAAAAATTGCAACAACACAGAGAAGAGAACCTATTAGGTCCATTTAACTATGTTCATAACCAAATGCATCAGTAATGGAAAAGAACTTGATTGAGAAAATAGGGAACAATATTTGAGAAAATAGTGTAGCTGGAAGAAATAGCAAGTAAAAAACATACGTACTTTATTGAGACCCTAGAAACTGCAACGACACAGAGGAAAGAAGGCTTAAGGACCATTTGACTATGTTCAAAACCAAATGCACCAGTAATGGAAAAAAAGCTTAAGATTAAAAGATGTTGTAGATATTAATAACAGATAATAATGATAATTATAATTATTATTAATACCTCTTTTTCCAACAGTTGACATGGCATAAGCAGCCCAGATATTTATAAGAGAATCCAAATGACACACTTTCCCTGCATTATCCATAGTTGGGGAGTGACTTGCAAAACAGAGATGTCCCATGGTGAACAACTGTTTGAGTCACAACTGATGAATTTCCCAAGACGAAGAAGAAAAAGAGGATTCGTTACCTCAGAATGTGGTGCGGGCCACTTGACATGGCGGGATAAATAGAGGTTGAATACGAAGACGAAAATGTGCTTGTGTATTATGGATATCCGTATGCACTTCAAGAAGTGAAGCTGATAACATGCAGGTCCACGGTGAGGCTGGTTACTACTTAACTGAAAAGTGGTAGTATGAGGGCCTACAAGCGCATCAAATGTGAATTAATCAACTGAAACAACTTCCTTCATAGCCCGGGGAATTGTTGGCCCAGGTATACGAATATTCTCCCTGCTGAAGAAGCGATCAACCCGAACGTTGATCCGGGGACCAGTAATATCAACATGAAGGTCGGACAAGAAAGACTTGGGAAGATCCTCCATCCTGTTTCGCACGAATTATTGCAACACACACAAAAAAACACTTTAACCGTAGAAGGAAAAAACCACAACTCCTGCTTCTTATATATAGAAGAACAGAGGTGGGATGAGATATTTCATACCAGTCAATTCTGGTCACATCTGCCTCAACAATGACATTAAATGTGGGATCAGAGAGATAAACGCAGGAAGAAGACTCACTCCATTTGGTTGTAAACATTAGCACCCTGTGGAAGAGCAAAAACAGGATATTGATCATTAATGCTAGCTGGACTATATCAGCATTTAATTATAGTATGGAACAGGGTCGATGGAATTAAATTATTTAGAGAAACTCACAGCATACAAGGCGATAATTCAGGTATTGACTATGTTCAAGCTTCACGACGACATAGAACCACATAAACAGGGAAGAGGTGCGCGGTTGTGGACGTCCTTGAAAAGCGACATGCACTGAACATTGGTCTTGAACTTCATGGCAGTGAAAAAATGTGAATATTCAAAAGTTTTATGGCAGTGTAATAAGGGGTGGTTTTGAATTTGAATAACCCGCCCAAAAGCTTCTGTCTTTGCAAACTAACAGGGTACAGAGCCAGATACGTGTTGAGTGCGGAGCCACCTATGAGCCGTGGCTAAAGAATGGCTCATGAATAGTAATCTTTGAGAGTAGATAGATGGAAGATTATTTGATGATATATTGATGATTGAATAACCCGACCAAATGCTGCTGTCTTCGCAAACTAATAGGGCACAGAGACAGAGACGTATTGAGTGCGGAGCTCCCTATGAGCCGTGGCTAAAGAATGACTCATGAATTGGAATCTTTGAGAGCAGATAGATAGAAGACTATTTGATGATACAGTGCGTGTTTGTTTGAGCGTTTGCGAGGTTAGATTGGATTTAAATAGTGTTCAATTGTATTTAAACAGTATTTTGATAAAAATTGGGTGTTTGTTTCAGCGATTGGATTTAACGTGAAATAAGTCATAAGTTGGAAAAAGTTATAAGCCTCAAAATGAAGCTTATCGGAGTTTATGTGTCTGTATGTGTATAAAAAAATATTGATAGGAGTATTTTCATATTTTTAGGGATCAATGAGGTACTCAAAATCACTTCTAATCACAAAACTTCTTTTATGAAAAATGTTCTAAATAATTTTCTCTTTCTTTAGATGATAATCTTTTGCTAATTAGAGAATACTTTGGGATAAGAGTTTAAACAAATTTTAAGTTTTATTAATATATGACTGTAGAAATGTAGAGAATAATTAATAATTAATTTTAATCAGTTTAGATTTATTATTTAGTTGTTTTATGATTTTATAATTAATTTTTTTATAAACATGTCATAAATTAGTTTCTATATAGTGTTTTTACCCATTAAATTTAGTTTAAATAATTTATTTGGATTATTGGAGATATTATTGAAATTTTAATTGGTTTATTTTGTTAGATTTTGAGCTATGTGAAAATATAAGTTATAATTTAATATTGTAGATATCTTCCCAGGCCCCATTGGCAATTAAGTTACTAATGATGAATTTTTTCACAATTATCCCTTCATTTTTTCATTTTTCATAATTTTTTCAATTTTTCTCTCTTAATTAATACAAAAGTCACTTATGCAAAAGTCAAACCAAACATCCTAACTTTTACATAAGTTACTTTAAGCTACTTATCCAATCGCTAATTCAAACACTCATAATTTTACCTAATCTAACTTTTTTCCAATCTTAAGATTCCATAAGTTTAAGTAAAAATAAGTTACTTATCCAATCGTCAAAACAAACACACTCATACTTTCTCCCCGATCTTATTTATATATAATATTTTTTATTTAGTAAAATGAATTGTGAGTTAAAAGTAATAATAGTATTAAAAATGTCATGTTTTTCCATGTATATCGCTATTTATGAAAAGATTATAAGAGAAAGAATAGATAAAACGTATAAGAGATAATGAATATAAGATATGAGAGAGAATGAGCATTTAATAAGGATAAAATAGAAAAAAGAAACTTATATTTTTGAGATAAAAAGTGAAAGTTGTTTATAAAATGACCAGTCCTATGAGAAAAGAAGTTGCTTATAAATAGAACCGGATGAAGTATTGATTTATAAATAATATTAATTAAAAGTAGCATAACCATTTGGTAAACATATTTAAGTGCGTATGTTGATTCCTTTCATAAGATTTTATTGTACCGATAAATTGTTTGTTTAAACTTTGAATCATCATTATGTAATGAGAAAATTTTTATGCAATGTATATAAATATTTTTTTATACATTTTATAAAACTTTCTATCTCAATGCATCATATCTGCGATCCTTTTTTCTTAAACTTGTACCCTTAAGTTGTGTTTGTTTTGAAGGGAGGGGAAGGGGAGGGAGGGGAGGGTAGGGGGTAAATTACCTTTTTGGGCGGGAGGAACGTAAAATTTACTTTCTCATTATCCTTTCATTCTTTTATATTTTGGGTTCCCACCCAAAATCTACCATCTCATTCCTTTTAAATTTTCACTTCACATCCAAATTTTAAATGTATTCAACCCAAACAAGTAATTTACCCCCATACCCTCCCCTCAAACCAAACGCACCGTTAGGACCTATTTGGATGAAGGGGAGGGGATGAAAGGGGATGAAAAATGAGCCTCTCCCCTTATTTGATATGAAAAATTGGAGGGGAGGGGTCCGAAAGAAAAGGTTCTAAATCCCTCCCATCCCTCATTTTTATTCCTTCCAAATTGGATAATTTTGGAGGGGATAAAAATGAACCCCTCCCTTTTCATTCCCTCCCTTTAAACCAAACAAGCCCTTAGTCTCAAGCGTTAATGTTCAATGAATGGTGACATATTCTTTAAATAGAGTTGTTATTTTTTCCTTTTTGATACGCTAACAGAGTTTTTATTATTAGACACATTTGGCATTCATCTTTATAATCGTTATATTTCTGTACAAACATTCTTTTCCCCGTACGGTGCAAAAATTAATTTACGTCATATCAGTGGTCACAATATTTTTTTGGGACAAACCGTGGTCATAATAATGGGTACTCATATCTCTCTTTGTGTGAAGATCATGATAGAGCTGGAAAATGAATGATCTCATTGTTATTCGGTTTTAAACTTACTATTTGACTGGTACAAACAATCATTTTCTCACTATTTAATCACAATTCTTTTCTTCATTCTTTCTCTTTTCTTTGTTCTTTAGTCTTCACTATACTTTTTCTTCGTACCTGCAGTCCTTCAAACATTAGTTGGGGTAACAAAGATTTTTGAAGGCCTGAGCTAAAGGTTATGGAGAGATCAGAGTCCAAAAACAAAAAGCGAAAAACTAAAAAAGACTCCTTCTTGATAATGTGGAAGTTTGTTCAAATTAGATGATGAAGAACTTTATGGGTGAGGAGTCAGATGGCTTCCCCCTCCAAAAATGCTGGTCTGGTCTGCATGTTGGTGGTATGAGAAATTTGGTGATGTTTTTTTTTTAAGTTGTGTATGCTACTTAAATAGTTGAAAATGTTTTGGCCATCTTCTAGATATTGGTCAGATAATGCACTGATGGACTCAACCGTAACAAAGTCAGTTGTGTTCATAGGATGAAATATAATACATTAGTGGACTCTTAACTGTAACTGAGTCAATGGTTGTGTTCATAGGATGAAATTGTAAATATCTTTGTTGTCATTAATATTTTTTTTTGGACATTAGCTTTTCTTGTTTTTTTTTTTTTGCCAATGAATATATTAGCTTTCCATTATTAAAAAGAGATATTTTTTGGCTAGCACATTATTAAAAACACATACTAGTATGTTGGTTTTTCATTTTTATTAAATAGTTTGTAATTAATTATTATAAGGGTTAAGGGTCATTTTAATCTTAGAGGTTTTCACTGAGGGAGCAGTGGGTACCCAGAATTTTTTTAGGAGCAATTTTGCCCCGAAAGTCTAAGAAATGTAGCAATTTTGCCTTACCGTCTTCCAATGTTAAGTTTGACCGCTAAATCAATCAAACATCCCACATGGCATGACATTTCATCATCAGCCATGTCACTAAGCCCAATATGACACCTCATCATCTCTCTTTCCCTTCAGTCTTCCCTATTCACTCTTTTTCTAGAAAAAGAAAACCCTTGCCACATGTCTTTACTGATTCTTCTATGAAAGGACTTTGACCCAAGAGATACTTTCTCTAACGACTGAAGCCCGCAAAGTAAATCAAACTGAATAGTACCCCTAAGATTTCTTCTAGCAAGATTGATTTCTGAAACAAAACCATTGGAATTGCAGAAAATGCCGGTTAAGTTGCAGGGAGAATTGGCTTCCATCCATGAAACAAAAACATCATCAACATTTGAAGTTTGAACAAAGGACTTGAACTTCATAAGCATTTGAAACTCATTCGACAAGGATGAACTGGCCAAAAAGAGAAAAAATAGAGAAAACAAAACTATGGGTAAGGGATATTGTTGGGAAATATCTCTTACAAACATGTCGACAACAAAGGGAAGAACAAAGTAGGTGATGCAATCTAAAGCATATGTTTGGACAGGAAAGAAGAAGAACATGTAGAAAAGAAGAAATAGTGAAGAGAAGAGGGGATTTGTGAGAAAATCACATACTTTATACATAACCAAAACAGAGTACACGACAAAAATAAATAAGCATGTACATGCAATAACTGACAACTTAATATGAAAAGACTAGTCTACCCTTAACAACCTACATAATGACCGATACAGGAATTTAATGAAATTGATGACATAACAACACCCCCCTTATATTCATCCTTGTCCTTAAGGATATGTCTCACTTGCAACCTCTAGAAAAAGCCAAAGGATGTCTGACCAATACTCCCATGTAGCTTCTTTAGCACTGCTACCCTTCCAATGAATGAGAACTTGTGTGATAGCTTTGTTGTTCAGTCTTTTAACCCAACAATCCAAAATGGCAACTGGTTCTCTATCAGCTGTATCGCCTAATCAATATCTGATAGTGGAATCATTAGTATAGAAGAGTCAGGGTAGGGTTTTAACAATGAAATATGGAATGTTGGATAGATTTTAGATGTAGGAGGCAACTTTAAGGTGTAAGCAACAACAATAACCCTAACGGTAAGGCGAAAAGTTCCATAAAAGCATGGAGATAATTTTTCAGAGACCCTCATAGCTACACTCATTTGGCGATAAGTTTATAGCTTTAGGAATGCCCAATATCCATCCTCAAAAGTATGTTTAGCATGATGCCTATTAGCAAACTTCTTCATTTACTTTAAGCTGCTGCAACAAAGCTTTCCCTTGCACAAAAAGAGTGGTCAATGGTGTCCAAAGCAGATTCATGAGGAATGTAAGGAAGATGCAACAGAGGTGGTTGCCCATAAATAATCTCAAAAGAAGTTGTTTTTGTAGACGTCTGATAGGTAGTATTATACCACTACTCCGCTAAAGGTAGCCACTACGTCCAATCTGCAAGATTTTTCCAAGAAAAACAATGAAGATAATGTCCAAGACAACAATTAAGCTCCTCACTTTAACCATTACTTTGAGGATGATAAGTAGTTGATAGTTTTTGCTATACACCCAATTTGAGCACAAATTCTTGCCAAAACTGACTTGTAAATACAGGGTCACGCTCACTTACAATATTGTCAAGAGCACCATGTAATCGATAAATTTGGTCAATGAATATTTGTGTCAAACTGATGTTGTGTATGAGTGAGATAAAGCCAAAAAATGTTCATACTTGCTCAAATGATGCACCACCACCCAAATATTGTCTTTCCCCATGGATTTGGTAGCTTTTCAATGAAGTCCATAGCTATGCTCTGCCATATACCATCAGGGATAGGTAAGGGTTGTAGAAGGCCTAGATAAGCCACGTTCTCAGTCTTGCAACAAAGACATGTTTCACAATTCTTAATGAAAGCTTGAATGTCCTTCATCATTCCCTTCTAATGAAAAAGAGATTTGATATGTTGATAAGTGGCTCAAACTCCAGAGTGTCCCCCTTATGGGCTGAATGTAGCCATTGTATTATGCATCGATGCAATTCTTTTTGTAAAAGTCCTATAATTAACCAATGCTTTCTCAAAAACTATCTATCTTGCCATCTATATTTAGAAAGGGAAGAAGGGTGTTTTTGGAGTTCTTTAATAAGTTTAACCAATGTTACATCATTCTTCCATTGATCATGAATTATGTCCCATAGTTATGTAGAGACTGAAGACATTGATAAGTGAAACAATTCCCCATATACAGTATTGGATAATGCATCCACAGCTCCATTCTCAATTCTCTTCCTGTATTTGATATGCAATCCCATCAATTTGGTGATCCAAGTGTATTGGGAAGGTGTAGAAAGATGTTGTTCTAATAAGAACTTCAAACTCCTTTAATTAGTGATAATGGTAAAAGGTTGGATACAAAGATATTGATGTCATTTGGTGACAACATGAACGATAGCCAGTAATTCCTTATCATAAACTGATAGCAATCTATTCTTAGGAGAAAGAACCTTACTTACATATGCTATTGGGTGCCCACTTTGAGATAATACAACCCCTATACCAATATTAGAAGCATCAGTTTCAAGGGTAAATGGTATTGTCATATTTGGTAGCATTAATACAGGAGCTTCAGTCAAAGATGTTTGCAATTTCTCAAATGCATCATCAACTGCTTTAGACCATTAGAAGCCATCTTTTTTAAGTAACTATAGGATGGAAATGCAATCATTCTAAAGGATCTAATAAACCTCCTGTAGTAACCACATAACCCCAAAAATGCCCGTAATTCTTTTATTGTTTTCGGAGTAGGCCACTTCTTGACCACTTCTAACTTGGAAATATCTGTTTACCACTTTGCCATCAAAACTCACATGCCCCAAATACTTATTGCTATTTATTGCAATGCATATTTAGATTACTTCACCAAAAAACTTGTTTCTAATGAGAATATCAAACACCAATTTCAAGTGGAAAACATGAGAAGACATGTCCTAACTATATATGAGTATGTCATCAATATCATGTCTTATCATGCTCATGGAAACAACATAACCTCTGCTTCAAGTTCTACCCTACATGACGTCTATTTCACACAATCACATTTTGTGGTTGACCATATTTGGCCTCCCCCAGCCACTGCAATTCTTTGCGGGTTAGTTCTTTGTAGTACCAATCCTTCATCTTTACTCAATGATGAATCCAAAAAATTATGTGAGCTTCCAATGTCTATCAAGATATGTATGACATGTCTCCCAATTACTCTCACTCGGATTGTCTCTACAATAGTAGTTCCTTGGATCGCATTTAAAGAAATAACTGGAGACTCAATAGTTTTTTCATCAGTATTCATACTAGCCTTTACTAGATCGTTCTCATTGGAACCTTCTGAGGACTCATGAACTTCCATAAGAAATAACTGCATGCACTTCTTATTCTCACAAGTATGACTAGGAGCATATCTGCCCTTACAATAATAACATAAGTTTTTCAATTGACATTCCTCAAGCCCTTCAATAGTAAGTTTCTGCTTGAAAGTCATATTGGGTCATCCTAGCATACCCTTGTCATTCACTATGGCACTTGTAGTTCATGGCAATTCCCCTATTTCAATTTTAGCCAAAGAATACAAAGGTGTACTCTTAGCAGAACTCGTGGTAGCTCCTTTGTACAAGGTTGCGTATGATTCGTTGTTATGGTTGGCTACGGTGTAATGTTGAATGGAATCCAAATTACATTCCTGCAATCAGGTGAGTTTTACAGCCTTTAACATGGAATGAGGGTGTAAGAATTTTACTCTAGTGGCTAGCTCTGTCTTTAGCCCACCTAAGAAGCAATTGACTTACTTATGTTCAGGTAAGTCTACCTTACACATCAATAAGTTGAACTCTCATTAATAATCTGCTAAGTTTCCTAATTGCCTTAACCTTATTAGATCCTCCATAGGATCATCATTCAAGGTCCCGAAATGAACCTTAATAGCCTTTGTAAACAAATGCCAAGGAATTACACCAGCTCTTCCATGCTCAAAGTGTTGAAACCACCGATAAGCATCATTATTGAGTGCAATACTTGCCAAAATTGTCTTCCTCGCCTCAAGTGTACCACCCAAATCGAAATACCTCTCACACTTTGCTAACCATGAGTCAACATCCAAAACAGATAAGGGTGGGAAATCTAGTTTTATGAATTTGGTAGCAATTTGATATTCGCCCCACTATTCGTTGTTTCTATTCCTGGTGCCTTGATTTTGGATATAAGCTACTTGAAGTGATAGACACCTCATTACTTCTTGTAATCCTCCAAGTTGATCTCTCATGTCGCTCAAACTGTCAAATTTGGATTCTAGAGAGCTAAGTTTCTATTCCAATTCCAATCTCATTTGATCCTCCACTTCCTTTAAATGAGATTTCGAGCACATTCCTTCCGCCATGATAATAGATTCTCACCACTTTGATACTAGTGATATGATCTAAAGCATATGTTTGGACAGAAAAGAAGAAGAAAATGCAAAAAAGAAGAGACAAAGAAGAGAACAGGGGAGTTGTGAGAAAATCGCATACTTCATACATAATCAAAACAGAGTACACGACACAAATAAATAACCACTTACATGCAATGATCGACAACTTAATATGAAAAAGACTAGTCTACCATTAACAACCTAAATAATGACCGATACAAACAAAATTGATGACATAACAGAAGGGGTTGAATTTTGGTGGGTTTGTGTGGCAATATGGAAAAATACATTAGAGTGAAGAGAGAGAGTGTGTGAACAAGAGCAAGGTTTGGATTTGAGAAGTCCCGCAACGAGTAAATAAACACAAAAAGGGATTGGAAATTGGAAAGATTGAAATGGGTGAAATAAAATAAAGCTCTGAGCCGCTCGCTGACAAGTTCTCTCTCAATAGAAGAAGATTGGGTAAAATTGCTACTTTCTTAGATTTTTGGGGCAAAATTACTCTTATAAAAACTTAGGTATTCATGGCTCCTCAGTGAAAACTTCTAAGATAAAAATGACCCTTAACCTTTATTATAATGATAAAGTTGTCAAACTTTAAGGAAACCGTGATAGAGATTTAAACTTAAATCATGAACTCAAATCATAAATTTATGAGAGTTTATGTTGTGAATAAATATCTATTAAAAATATATGATTAAAATTAAATAATCAAAAAGCTGTGTCTATTTATGCACCATTTAAAACTTAATTGTACTTGTTATTAAAATTGCACTTTAACCTTTGAAATTAAATATATCAACTTTTATTAGTTTAGGAACTCAAAAAAAAAAAATCGTTAAGTTTATATATAAAGTCGTTAGATATGATCAAAATCTTGGCCAAAACATACGATTAAATTTAAAAAAAAAAACTAGCATAAATTTAAGAGTAAGTTGACACTATTCTGTAAGCTAAAAATGCAAAAGCAGAACTCATGAGTTTAACCAAATTTATAATTAACACAATTTTTATAAGTTAAAATCTTAAAATGGACAACTTAGTGAGTCAACTAGGAGTAAAATTTTTGTTTTTTTTAATCATAATTTAAATTTCTGTTAAAGTAATTTTTTAAGTACCTATTTATAGTTGAAAAATATTTAGATTAAGTTCTTTATATCTATTTCAGTAAGTTTTCTAATCATATGTAACCATATGTCCTGTTTTTGAATAATTATCATTTAATTATAAACCCAAATGAAAAAATATGACACATGGTCTTATGTGATCAATGAACTTGATGTAATGGATATAAAGAATTTGACGTAAGTATGGTCCTTTATAATTTTATTTTTCTGAACTTGTCCACTTCATCCCAACTCCCAAGTGGTAATGTTCTCTCTCTCTCTCTCTCTCTCTCTCTTATGGGTTAAGGGGTCCTTTTTGTCCCAGAAGATTTTCAAAGACAATTATATCTTGAAAGTTTTTAAAATGGAGCAATTTTGCTTTGATGGTTATTCTAGTTACTTTTTATCATTAATTAACTAAATATGTTGAGCTGACAATCTACATGTCATCTACATCATTTTTGTTAAGGTGCAAATTTACTCTTGAAATTTGTAAATCTAACTTTAAAAAAAGATAAAGTAGACGACATATGGACTTTTTGCATGCAAATTTGCACTTTAACAACAATGACATGGATAACATGTGAACTACCAGCTCAGCATATTTGGTTATTTAATGATCAAAATTAATTAAGATAACAGTCAGAGCAAAATTGCTCCATTTGCGATACTTCGAGGACAAAATTGCCCCACAAAAAACTCCTGAAACAAAATTGTCATTTAACCTTTTCTTTTTATTATTATTATTAGAGGGCATCTTCTCTTTAAACAGCGTTGTTACCATTAGTTTATTACTCCACGTATGTCCCATTTCATTAGGGGCAAAAGGAGGAAGAATTATAACCAGCTTCTGAAGTAAAATCCCTAGCCCGTTCGCCCATCGTCCTCGCTGCCGTCGCCGTTGTCTTCCTCCTCTGCTAGATATTTCTGGCTGCTGCTC